>CM056204.1:39814601-42314601 GCA_029692085.1 Gymnothorax javanicus
CTATTAACTCACCTTATCTGGTTTCTGGGGTCTGACCTGAAACTTAAACAAAAAAAAAACAAAAAAACCTGAAGATTCTGTCTCCTACCAGTACTAGCAATGAAGGTCAATCTTCCATACTGTTATTTAGCAGAATGTGTTGTTTTACATATCCACACAAAGTACAAGTTTATGTAAGTAACATTTCAGAAAAACTGCTAACTTTAGCCTTTGGCAGGATGCATTGCTTGGCCTGCACTCCGCAGATAAATGCTTGACAAGTCCAATAAATTTAATTCCCTGATGGAGCGATCCAATTTGATCTGCGAGTCTCTCTGCCTTTGTACATCAAGAAAAATGCACAGAGAGATGCTGGTCGAAAAAGCAGCATTTGACACTGCAAATGAAGATTGTGATCCAATGCATTATTGTGTGGGGTAATAACCTGTAGATTGCCGTTAATGACAGTTCATCCGCAGTGTTTAACGCCTACACGTTCTGCTTGCCGCAAGGTTTTTCCTCTCCCTTTTTTCACCACCCTGAATTCAGCCAAAATGTTTAGACCACTGCAGAGACCGGCTCCAACCGTCTCAGAGGGAAGATACCGTGGCACGCGGTTCCTCTGACTTATGCAACGAGTGGCCATCGCTTCCTTGTACAACACAGGCACACTGCCAACTGCACAGCTACTGCCTTTGCCATCGGACTCGACGCATATTCAGCTCATACAGCTACAAGCAGACCAGGACTGGCTGCTAGGGAGCAAGGAGAACATTTTTAACCAGCTTAACCCCCATTATCCCCAGTGAGACTGAGCCAATCATTGCCTCACCAATGCTGGGATCTGAACATCGTCCAGAGTGCTCTATGACGAACGTCTTAGCTCTGAACCACTCCGAGGCCTGACAGTCACTAATTTAACTCTGCGACAGAACTCCAGGGATCTTACTCTTGTGTTTAGATAGTATGTATATTGTTGCAAGGCTGTCTTAAAACTGAAATTGTACAACCCCGGTTCCCAAGTTGGGATGCTGTGTAAAATGTAAATAAAAACAGATTGCCATGATTTGCTAATCACTTTACCTGTATATTTAATAGAAAATAGTAAAGACAACATATCAGATGTTGAAAATGATTAATTTTTGTTTTTTGAAAAATATCAACTCATAATGAATTTGACGCCATCAGCAAGTCTCAAAAAAGTTGGGATGGGGGCATGTTTACCACTGTGTTGCATTACCTCTTCTTTTAACGCAACTAAGTGTTTGGGAACTCCGGACACCAACTGCTGTAGTAATGAGAGCAAAAGGCTTTCCCATTCTTGCTTGATGTAGATTTCAGCTGCTCAACACTATGCCGACTCCATTGTTATATTTTTAGTTTCATAATGTGCCAAATATTTTAATTGGGTGACAGGTCTGGACTGCAGGCAGCCCAGGTTAGCACCCAGACACTTTTACCAGGGAATCATGTTGTTGTAATGCAGGCAGAGAATTGTGTTTGGTATTGTCTTGCTGAAATTAGCAAGCCCCTCCCTGTTAATGACGTCTGGCTAGCAGCATACTTTGCTCCAAAACCTGTAAATATCATTGAGCATTAATGATGTCTTCACAGATGTACAAGTTACCCATGTCATGTCTTTAATGTACCCTAACACCATCATGCATGCTGGCTTGTGTGCACTGATAAAAAGCCAGAGGATCACTCTCTTTAGCCTGGAGGACGCAGCGTCCATGATTTCCAACAGATTTTCACATTTTGATCTATGCTTCCTTCGATCTTGTACAAGCTGAGGCCCAGAGGAGGTGACAGTGTTTCTGGATCTTGTTTATATATGGTTTTATCTTTACATGCTTGAGTTTTAATTTACATTTGAGGATGCAGTGACAAACTGTGTTCATTGCCAGTGCCTTTCAGAGGTGTTCCTGAGCCCATGCAGTGATTTTCACTACCGAATTCTGTGTGTTTTTAATGGTGTGCCACCTAAGGGCCTGAAGATCACAGCCATTCAATATTGATTTTGTCCCTTGCATACAGAAATTTCTCCAGACTCTCTGACTCATTTAAAGAAGTTAAGGACAGTAGATGATGAAATCCCAAAATTCTTTGCAATTTTACATTGAGAAACCACATTCATAATTTGTTATTAAGTCTTTCACAGTGGTAAAGCCCTCACCATCATCACTTCTGAAAGGCAGCCTCTCTGGGATGCTCTTTTTAAACTCAATCACATTACTGACCTGTTGTCAATTATTCTCATGATCTGTTATATGTTGTTCCAACAGGTGTATTTTTTTAGCATCATAAAACTTTTCCTGTCGTTTATTGCTCCTAACCAAACTTTTTTGAAATGTGCTGATCGCATCAAATTCAAAATGGACAGATATTTTTCAAAAAATTAAATTTCTCAGTTTCAACATCTGATGTATTGTCTTTGTTCTATTTTCAATTAAATATAGTTTAAATGATTTGAAAATTATTGCATTCTGTCTTCATTTACATTTTTACGCAGTATCTCAACTTTTTTAAAAAAAAACGGGGTTGTACATTTCAACAATGAAATCCAACACAAGCCTTTGGCTGGTAAAACCACTGGTTACTGATTCAAAGTTCAGAGCATACAAACAGCTCCTTCACCTGGATTCATGCTCTCACAGACTGATCCATGATGGATGGTGCGTCAATACATGGACGCTAGGTCAAGCTAATATTTGTAATGTCATAGCTCCATTGACCCCTGAGGAAGTAAGTGCTATATATATATCAATGGTAACAGTACTTCCATTTTTGTGTTCAATCTGCCGATCATCTGTAAGATTGTGTGGCAGTACGCGCCTGTGTCAAGCGTACGGACTGTGCTTGAGACTGTGTGTGAGAGCGTGTCTGTATGCAAGCGTGAGTGCTTTTGTTCAAGTGCATGCACTCATATGATAACAAGCTATATTCCCAATGTATGGATTACATTGTGTGTGCCCATTCCAAGCTACCCACCATACTAATCTAGCGCAGCCGTGAGAATTAAGGACATAGTAAGAGATGGAGAAGTACAGCCCGCTGAAGCTCACGTTTCTCTGGCCCACTGAAGTAAAGAAGAGCTTTAGAGAGCACAGAGAGGCGCAATGATCCACTGTGAAATATCTCTCTCATATTTAAGACCGGTCAGCTCACAGGATCGCAGCTTAACCTGGATTCTGCGGAGTGAAACAGCCAGGAGTCGGGAGCTGGGCAGAATGGCAGTACATGACGGGGCCATTACCCACAATTCACCACTCTGACAGCTGTTAAATTCACTAATGTGTACAAATACAAATTCAGATTCAACAGCAGGAAGCTAATGAGCACGTGGCCAGAGAATCAATATACCACAAGAGCCGCCAACTTCCCTAAGGCTCAAGCGAAAGTATTTTCACTTCACTTTAGTGTTTCTGAAACACTGGAAACTGGCGAGGAAGAATTCATAGCATACACAGGAAACGGATGATGAAGATGCATAATTCTCAGCACCACATATGCACAACAAGAGCCCTTTTCCCAAGTAAATCAGTATCGGAATGAGTGAGCTGAACTGGCCTATCAGGAGCACTCAGATGTATTCAGTTCTCTCTCGCTCTCCCTCATTCCCTCGTTCTCTCATCCCTCTGACATGCCCACTGGTTACACATCCACCTCATGCAGGCTCTTCCATTCATATGGCCCACTATCTCCGTCACTAGCCCTCTAAATTGCCAGCACCAGCACCATCACCAGCACTCCTCTCCTTCAACATCCTCCACCCCCACCCGAACCCGCTTACCTGCGCACAAACTTGGAGGTGAACTTGCTGAAGATTCCGGAGGCTCCCGGGCGACGAGGCTGGCTGTTCCCGTGGGAGAGGGAGGGGGAGGCGGGGGGCCCGTTATAGGCCGAGGCGTGCTGGTCCCGCGTCGCCCTCTGCTGGCCGGCGTGGAAGGTGCTGCGGCTAGCCACCCCCCTGGGGAAGTTGGTGCGGTCCGTCACCGCGGCGCTGCTGATGTTGTGGGCGGAGGGAGATGCCCCTGGGACTCTCTGAGGAGCAGTGCTGCTGGACAGAACCACATCGAAGGCAAGGGGGTAGAGAGAAGAAGAAAATAAGCATCATAGACAAGAACTCTCCTTACGGCTTTCTAACCACATACCCATGGCTTCACAAGAAACTGTATCCTTTACAGAACATGCACTGAACTGCAAAACTATTGTCCCGTCAGATAATGCATGAATTCGTGTTCCATGCATCTATAATCTGTAAACATTAGAACAGTGACAAGTATCAAAAAAGACTGAATCTCCTATTGAAAAGGTAGGGAACCATACTCCAAGAAAGCAACAGCCCTGCATGTTTTAGATGTTTCTCTTTTCCAACGCACCTGATTCAAACTATTGCCTTGTTGAAAAGCTGCTGACAAGCAGCAATTTCTCCTCTATTTAGCCAGGATGGTCCCACTGAGATACAAGATCTCTTCTTCCAGGGAGAATTACATGTGTTGGAGCAGAGAGACATCTAGCACATGAAGGTCTATGGCTCTCCAGGAGCAGAGTCTCCAACCCGTCATACAAAGTTCTCACAATATGGATGTACAGACCTTCAAATTATCAGATAATTCATCAACCTAAAACTAGCAGTTTTAAAATCCAGTATGGTAGAGAACAAAAGCTAAAATTGTTTCACTGTCCAAATATTTGCAGAATGTACTGTATGTACATGTCTATGAAAGAAGAAAAAAGTTCAAAGAGATCATGAAAACAAACATTTCCACAGCACACATATTAGCACTCAGGTACTATATTTGTCTGAGCATATAACGGTCGACACTGGGATTCCAGCACTCAGTTGGAAATGAGCCCTGAATGAGGGCATCTGCTCCACTAATCCATCATTACACGCAAGTTTAATCCCACGAGACCCAGCTGCAAATAACATAAGAACTGTGCCAACAGGGTCAAATAGCCAGCAGTGGGAAGTATCCAGCAGTATGCAGTCATTTCCCAGGTACAGCCTTTTAATAGCCATTAAACAGGGCACAGCTGCCCAAGAACCCTCAAGCACCGACTACACAGAATAAAATAATTATGAACAACTATGAAGAAATAATATACAAAGATCCCCAAACACCAAGGGAACATTACTAATGACCAGAACCTCTTATATATTACAGGAAAATGATTATTGACCCTACTTTCCAAACTAATGTACTCTTTATAGCAATGGTTCATTATTATGAGATAGCTGGTACTAGGTTCAACAGCTATTAAAACTATTTCTAAAGACAAGAGATCTGTCCATCCATTATCAGCCCTGCTCATTCCTGTTCATATAATCGCTACAGAAAAAAAATTGGACTACATTCTAGTAAATACTTGCGTTTCCTTGATGAACACCCGAATATGCTATATAAGCAATGGAACCATTGATTGGAATTGGTTACCATAGTTCACAACACAAGGGAGAGATTTTTTTAAATCATCTTTGACCCAAATTTCTTTGAAAACATTACAACAGCACATCATTTCATGTTTCATCACGTTATTTTATTAGTGTTCTTTAAATGAAAATTAAAACAAGTGTTGATTCCTTGCAACAAATTAAAAAAAAAAAAAAAAAAAAAAAAAAAGGACAGTAAAGTACTTACCACTTTGTAATGTCTCAATTTCCTATAAAAAGACTTAATAAACCTACAGGGGTTGAAGACACCAAGTGATTAAGAGTTTGATACATTATGCCCCATTCTTCCAGCAAACAGGTCGTAACATGTGCAACAATACGGGGTCTTTGTTGTGGCATTTTGCGTTTCAAAATGCATCACACATTCTCTTTTGGGGACATGTTGGGACTGCAGGCAGGCCAGACCAGAACCCGCACCCTCTTCTTATGCAACCATGCCTTTATAGCGCCTGTAGAATGCTGCTTTGCAATATCATGTTGAAATATGTATGGGTGTCCCCGTAAAAGACGTCATCCTGAAGGCAGCATACGTTGCTCCAAAATCTTAATGTCATTTTTGGTATGAATGGTGTCATGGAAGAAATACAAGTTCCTCTTGCCAAGGGCAAAGGTACAACCCTACACCATGACAGAGCATGGTTTTGGACTTGTTGCTGGTAACAGCCTGGATGGTCCTTTTCTTCTTTGGTCCGGAGCACACGGCGTCCGTTTCTTCCATAAAAGACCTGCAATATTGATTTGTTGAGCACAATAAACATTTCCACTGTGTGATGGCCCACTGCAGATACCAAAGAGCCCAGAAAAGTTGACAGCGCTACTGGACTTGGTAAACATTGGGCTTCCTTTTGGAACAGTTCAGTTTTAAACAGCAATCTTGGATGTATCGACTTATTGCGGTATTTGGCAAATTTTAACTTACGTAATCCTGAGTCTGTGTGGATATACCACTTCTGGATAAATGACTGTTCTTGATGCAGTGCCGTCAAAGTGGGGGGATCATTCAGCTTAGGTGTGCATAAGTGCCCTTCATGCACACATATTAACCAGATTCCTTAAATCATTTTTGTTAGGCACCAGAGTGTGAACTATCCAAATCTATTCTCATCTTTCTTTGAGGAACACAGATTTTAATCCTTTCAATGATTGTCTCAAACAGTTGAGGGCAAACTGGCAATCTGTAGCCCATCTCTGCTCCTGAACGCCATTTCTGGATGCCACATTTGTATCCAATCAAGATTGCAATCACCTGCTGACATCAGCCGTTTCAAATCACATCATTCAAATTTTTTACCTCATAACTAGTCCTAATTTGCCCCCTTACCAACTTTATTTGGAATGCGCTGCAGGCCTAAATGGCATGAAGGGATATTTACAAACAAAATAAAGTTAACCAGACAAAACATGAAATGTTGTGCCTTCATGCTCCCTGCAATGAAATACAAGCCAAAGTAATTTTAGAATTCACTGTTTCTATTTTTATGTGCATTTGTCATACGTCCCAACTTTTTTGAGCTGATATTGTGCTCAGATATAACATTTTACTCAGCCTTCAGAAAAAAAAGTTCAAATATAAAATCCTCACATGAAATACTTGAAGTTGAAAAAAGAGCACAATCACTAAGGGCACAAGTTCAGAAGTAATCACAACAATAGTAACAGCAACCTTACTGGCAGGCGCACATCAAACTTCAGAATGGAGGAGAGGAACGGTGGCTAACGCTAACTTCACAGGATGAACAGACAGTAGAAGCGACAACAGTCTAATACTCTGGCAGGACTAGGCAGAGCAGTAGCAGGATATTGGGCCGAGAGAGTGAGGTATGCTGACTTATCAGGGGATTACAATAGTGCTAATGGTGGGAACAACAAAATTAGGATGAGGTAATCGACTAGCCATTGAGGGGAAATGGAGTAAGAGGGAACTTCAATGAAAAGGTTGACTGGGCAGCGTGTGTGTGGGGGTGGGGCAGAGAAGGGTAATAATCGTGCGCGCTGTAGTGCGCAGCTCTGAGGTAAGCAGACAGAAAATAAAATCGAATTCCATTAAAAACGGTCTGTTTTCCCAAGCAGAGGCTGCTTTAAAAAGACTTGGCAGTCTACGGGAGCTTAAATTACTCTGGTTTCAAGTCTCTTAAATCTCATATGGAACCATGTAATCAGCATGAGCAGAAAATAGCCGTTTTGACCCTCTGAGGCCACAGGCATACTTCCGACACATGAAACCCCACTGTGTTACTGCACTACGGCAACGCACAGTGGGACACAAGACACTACTGCACAGGAAACACAGCAAACAGCCACACGAACTGCACTGCATACTTCGGCACCCAGCAGGCACATATGTATACGCAGCCATATACGGCTCACAGCATGATGTCTCCAGACACAGTCCCGAGAGAGAAATCTCACTGCATGGATAATACATCCACCTGAGATTCTGACGCATGAAGATGATGCACAAGCACCACAATATTTCAGTTCAATGTTCAAAGATTTTGTCACAAATTCATTTTCTTTAAAACGTTTCACTGCAGTGAGATTCCCACAAAGTGGCTCCCATGTTATAGTCACATCATATCAATGCATCGTATATACAGGTATACATATAGACGGGAGGCAAATGAAAGGGAAAAACTGAATAAATGCTTGGACAAACATGCCAAATGGAGATATTTCATTCTATTTTCTGGGCATGGTTTGGGTCCACTTGTCCCCTTAAAGGTGGAATAGGCACTGAAAATTAGCGCAGAATTACTCTTTATGAACACCTTTACCTCCTATGATGAAGCATTTCTACCAAGATGGGACTGTCTCTTCCACAGTGACAATGGCCCAAGCCCCGCAGGTAGGTACGTGACAATCGGCGCCAGGCTGGCCATATATTTACGTCAGATACCTAAAATTCCGGGTTGATCGCAGTGCAGCGCTCCCAGAAAATAGCAGTCTTTTTGAGCATGTTCTGGTGTCCTGGATGCGCGATTGAAATTGTGCACTTACACCGATGACTTCGTTCACATTACCCGCATGTTCTTTCCCGCATTTGTGCTGATTTTCAAAAGGATCCGACACTCAGCCATTACATTGTAGCTCCAGTAGGATCTGGTGTCCAAGAGGCAAAATGACGTTTTCATCAATAAATCTTGGATAATCCACCAAAAAAATAAAAAATACACTTAGTTATGCTCACTTTTCTGAACATGACTGGAGCGTCGATTGATCAATAATTAAGTAATTAATCTGTTAAATAGCTAATTGGTGATTTTTTATAAGATCAAATGAAGCACATTTTTTTTTTAGAAAATGGTCACAAGAGGAACAACAGATGAAAACTACCCTAAATTGACCGACTTCAAAATGCCATAGCACCCTTAATATTTGGCCTTTTTCAGAACTTCAAAGATCATTTTATAAGGTCTTTTCAAGCTCTTTCCAATGGTATCAAATGCACTGCAATCCCCTGGAGCTGAATTTTTTTCCTCATGGACCTACCACAGGGCACAAGGGGGGGGGTTTATGAGCAAGAGAATAATTCTAAGCATATGCCACCCTCTTCATACCCAATCTTAGACTGCTGTCACGATCAACGTCTTCAAAACACCAGCTGAGCGAATGTCTCTCAGAGGAAAGGTACTCCATTCTGCCAGTCAAGATTTACACTTGGCGACTCTTTGCCAAGGCGTGTTTAAGGTGATAGAGCAGCCTGTGGAAGTCGAACACCTTGCCAAGACTGTTTCTGTCGATTTTTTCCAATAATTTGTCACCCGTCTATGTTCTCACATACACTACATTTCTGTGTATATAATGCATATGCATTATGGAAATCATAAATAATGAGAAAGCAAGAAGGGATAGATGTAATACTCAGTATCTAAAGGCCATGTGCTCGCTGCAATACCTTCTGTTTGGGATCCCCAACCATGCTCTGAAGAGCCCAAGCTCACTGCATGCAATAGACCAGCCTTAACCATTGTTCCAACAGGACAGGCTACACTCTTATCCAATCACAAACCTCACTAGTTACCATAGAAACCAGGTACATCTGCCATGTAGAGGTTATATAATTCAGTGCTCCATGAAGCAAGCTTTTCTTAAGTAAAAATCAAAGCTGAAACATCACCAGATGTCAAATTAAAATGCAAGGCATTCTAGAATCTTTCTTTCAATCAGAAAAAGTAATTCTGCTCCCATAAGGCGGACAGGAAACCCGGCAACATTACAACTCAGTTCATTACACACGATGGTTCACCTTTAACATAGGTTCCATGTCTTCGGCAGCAATCATCAAGGAAATGATCACTAAATTAAAAAATAGTGCCATGGGGATGGTAGCTCACTCACTTGCTTTTATGCTTAGGTCCAAAATTTGGAAAATGAAGACACCTTTTGTAATTAGTGTATTGGCATTAGAAAAGTGAATAGATGAGCACACATAAACAGGACAAAGACCAACTCGGGGGGGTAAACCGGACAGCAGGATATAACTGGGACTGGGGCGGGGCAGGGGGGGTGTGGGTCCGCGTGACCGGCAATCACTCTCCAAAAATGAAGATAGCCAGGTCAGCTCAATCATTACCACTAGTAAAATTGCTACAGACACAAAATAGAGAGGATTTTACACCAGTGGGTGCATCATATGAAATTCATAAAATTAGTTGAGTGAACTTTGCATTTGGTTGGAAGATTTAGCGAGCAGCAAACCCAAAATTTACTCGACAAGTTTCATGACTTTCATGTGACATGACCAAGAGTATACGATTCTGTCCATCACATGACTGAATTCCGTAATTTAATTGAGAACAAATGTCATTTCCATTACCACCCATATGTTAGCACTGAGCTAACTCCACCGCTCCGCGAACGTAGTCACTGAGTCACAGACATTCGCATTTGAACTAGCTAGCAACAGTTCGTAAATACAGTCAACTGAGTAGCTAGCCAACGTTAGCTCGCTAAGTATCAAACTAATGTTAAATAATCGTTATGGAAAGGTTGTGCGTGCACGCTAGCCAGCTAGCCAAGTAATGTTAACTCGCAACAGCACCAAACCATACCAATTTAACCAAAACTACACTTGGTATTCAGTTTGGCTAAATAATGACAGTGTTACGCAACGCGGAGCACTTTTTTTTCCACCCCCATATTCTCATCCAATGAAATTTTCTCTAAAGTGGTAAGTACCCAGGGTAATTACAAAAATATGTCATGAGCTGGTCTCTGGGAAAAGTACTACAGTTATGTGATAAAATGATAATCTCTACCCCTTTAATAGCTGTTCCACTTGCTTGATGGCATAATAACACACTTGCCAGCCTTCCTCATTTCACATAACATTCAGAGAGACTGAAAAATGTATTTTGCCATCTCCAATCCAGTTCTATCTCCATCCCCCCTCTTCCCTCACTGTCTCCCCTCATCTCCCTGCCGCTCTGAGCCGGGCTGTCCGCCGGTGCACTGGGGCGCACTTGCCTGGCGCGGTGTGCGTGCAGGTCGGGGGGGCTGGGGTGGGTGGAGGACGACAGGGACTTGTGGTGTCGGGGGCGGGAGGAGGCAGAGGTAAGGACGGCCGCTGCCGAGGCGGTAGATGCGCGGGACCCGGGGGTGTTCAGGCTGGGGGGAGAGAATGGATGAACCCCCCCACCCCTCGCCCCGGTGGGACGCGAGGGGGGGCAAGTGGGGATCCTCCGGTTAGCAGTGGGAACAGAGGGACACAGGAGAGCGCATAGACGCGCAACAGAGACTGAGCACATACAGCGACAGGCTGGGGGAGAGAGATGACATCATGCACAGACACAGCTTCACACGCCACAGGAAGTACAGAGTCTGCATCACGCCAGTATGCACAGGTGCACAAACAGACACGACAGTACACAATACCCACTGCCAAAACCCCCCATACACTCATAGACACACACACACACGCAGAGACAATGCTACACAATACCCACAACCAAACCCCCCCCTACCCCCACACCCGCGCACACACACACACACACACACACACACACACACACACACACACACACACCAACAAGCTCCATACATTATACACACACAGACAACTCGACAAAATACCCATCCCCACAAACACACACACACTCCATACACTACATACGACAAGACACAGCAGCACCCAAATGCAAGGAAAACAAGTCACAAAGACGCTGCTCATTAAAAGGATTACACACTCCCAGTGGCAGAATAACAAACCAACCAACTTAGCAAAGACCCGAGGACTAAGCCTATTAAAGCGAGCGGAAAAGTGCACAGACAGACTCGCCATACACGTCTGCATCACAAGCCTGTTTAACCCCTTTAGCGCTTCAGCAGCCTCTGAACACACAAAGACACTCAGGGGGCAAAGAAAGGCAGGAGGATGGAGAAAGAAAACAAATCCACACAAAACAAAACAGCCTTTGTTAATGATCACACACGGCCATCGCCACAGCAGGAGCAGATGAACAGGATGTTCAGGCAGACAGAGGTTAATACACAACACGGGCAGCGCTTTGCTGAAACAGAGCCATCGGAGGAACAAGTACGGAAGGCACACAGGGAAAGGAAAACAGCAGAGGTGCAATGACACAAAAAGCAGAACAAAAGAACAAGCAATATGGAAGATTACACTGATATTAAACAGCAGAGCAAAAATACATGAGCAAAACAAGCCAATGCACTCCTTCTATAAGAATAAGATCTTCGTAACCTCTTTTGATGCAATTTATACACTCTCTGGCAGAACTGGAAGGAACATTCAGGCTTTCCAAAGATCTATCATATTTTGGGTCCCTTAAAACATTAACTGCATCGGTGTTTCTTGTAAAAAAAAGAGTGCATTGAATCAAATTGAACATCAAACATTAATATGAGTGTGTTTGTGCATTTAGTATACGGAAAAAAGCCCATTAATAAAACAAATGTTTGTTAAAGCACAAACAGCACAGGCTGGTCACACTTATTATTTAATGTGCACAAAGCCCAGCTGTACAGAAACCAGCAGTCACATGATTATGCCTTTATACTTCACACTGAAGTGCATTTGAATGTTTTATGTACATATTTAATGAGAGCAAAGCCTTGTAATTCAAGGTTGTCCTATTTTGAGAGAAGAGAAGTGATCATCTGCAATCATAGGCCTGATGGTCTCTGTACAGCACAGGCTCTGTACATAAGCTGCACAATCCACACATAAACAGAAGTCCTATATGAGGATCAGGCCAGCACACAGACCATGCATATGTACACACCATAAAGCCTGTATTATATCTGTGTGCATGTACGTGTGCCAGGGAAGGACATTACCGGGGCAAAGATAGTTTCATAGTTTTCATATGCCCCTAAAAATCACAAGACAGGGCATAAAACACCCTTTTTTTTAAAATTCATATGCTTTGTCAATCACCTTTGGGTGTTCGCCATGAAAAATATAATTTGGAGCAGTTGCACCCTCTGAAAATTTGGGATGGGCCCTTTCAAAAAACATTTCCCTTTTGAAAAGGTTTAATTTCGTTCCCTGGAGTACATATACATTTCTAAATATCCGTCTGACTTCAGTATAAAGAACCTCAAGTAGACATTTTTTCGCAAGTGCAGTGACAGAATGGGGAATGAGGCCAGTCCTAAATAGGGAAGGACTTGCAAGCAGAGAATAGACTAGAGAAACTACAACAGTAACAGAGCATATCGCACACATACTTGAATATAGCACTTACACGTAAGGACACACCCTATTCTCTTCAACTGAGTGACAGTTTGAGAGAACTACAGGATGTCTAGAGTGAGTATGCTGCCGTAGAATCGGCTTGTTATAATGAAGCCAGACTATTCGGAGAATCCCCACCGCACTCTGGGGACAGCAGGGCATTGTGGAGGGACAGTAGAGTGGCAAAGGGGGGGAGGGGCCCTGGAGTTTAAATTGAGAAGGGACAGCAAAGAGAGAGAGGAGAGGAAGGGCAGTTAGCGATGGAGGGAGACACGGAGGATGAAGGAGAGTGAGGGGAGAGAGAGATAGAAGAGCTGGGCAGAGGGAGGGGTGGGGAGCGAGTCCATGACGAAGTAACTAAGTGACTCCAAGTGTTTCCCTGTAGAAACTGTGTACAGAAGTGCCCATTAATACACGTGTACTACAACCATGATCCTGGAGTCCTGCAGAAGAAAGCTTAGACACGTGCTCAAGTGAAACGGTGGAGCATGATTCGCCAGCCGTGCTGAAGGATCGCGCTGTACGGTGAGCTGTGATTGGGTGCTTTTCATTGGGCCAGGAACTTCCAGCTCTTCCCTCCTGCTCCAGGAGGGCCATTCCACGCTCCACACTTTCTCCCGCTAATCTTTCATTAAAAAACCGTCGGGCCAACCGAATAAGGGACACAACCCCAGGGTTTAGCAGCCATAAGCCTTATGCATGATGCTTTGGTCCTGAGATACATGTGCTGCATATTAACACAGACCAATGTGCAACTATATGCATGTGAAGTATCCACAGACAGTGTGCTACATGCATGTAAATATTAGCCAATACCAGCAAATTAATTAGTGCATACATGTTTTATAGTGATGGGTGTTTGTGTGTGATTGTGCAGGCGTGTAAGTATGCGTGCCATGTATGCGTCTATCTATTGTTTACACATATATTGGATCAATAGTGCACTGACAGGAGTGAAGTGTCCATGAATTTAGTGCAGGTCACTAATCCGGCGCATCCGATTCCTCTACACAATCCCTCGTAGGAGCTGCCTCTAGTCTCTGGGCTGATTGACAGGGGGTTGCGTGCCAAGCCTTCTAACACAGCAGTCTGTGCTCAGCAGCGTGAGCCAGCCAATAGCTGATAGGAGTGAGCCAGGCTAACTGCGATATTCTTTAGCTCACAGCACTGCTTGTATGGGTCCCTGCTGTAAGAGGAACAGAGGCTGGGTGTTTTTGCCAAAATCACAGCGTGGCACCGGCGCGTACCTGTCCTTGCCGTTCTGCACACCCTGCCCCAGCGTCGCTCGTTCCGCCAGGGGCGAGTTGCGGCTTCGACTCGTACCAGTGGACAGGATGCTGTTCTGTAAATGGGAATAAATGGGTGACATCAGTGACGGTGGCCCGGCAGGAACATTCAGGCTGTTCAGTCGTGTGTGAGCACTCACAGTGGAGGGGGTAGGAGTGCTCTTCTTTCGGTCGACAGAGGTCAGCGGGCTGGGGGGCACTTTGGCCGAGCTGCCTGAACCTTTCCTCCCAGAATCCTCTGCAGAGTGTTTGCTGTCCCCCTGGGAGCGCTTGGAATAGGAGGAGGAGCCTGAGAAAGGGGGGAATGGACATTAACACAGCTTCTTACCAGTGTGACAGTGTATACACTATACTTCTTACAGCATGGGCTCCACAATATTTGGGACAAACTAAACTTCTCCCATTGTTTTTGTACTCCACAATTTCAGATTTTCAATCAACAATGCACAAATGGTTAAAGTGCACACTCTCAGCTTTTTATTTCAAGCTATTTTTGTACGCTAGGTTAAAGCAAGTAGGAAATGTAATACTTTCTATACGCACCCACCCTGATTTCAGGAAGTCTAATGTTTGGGACATATTGGTGTTACGCAAGTGAAAGGCTCACCCTGATCTGTGGCTCTCCGAGGCTTCTGGCTGGATGAGACGCTGCGCTGTACCTTGTGAGGAGGTGATTGGACACTGCTGTTTGTGAGGTCACTTCCAGGGCGGGGCTTTAATAATAAGTTGGTGCCCTCATCCAGCTGAGGGAGAGGGTGGACATGTCAGGGAACAAAACATTCATTCACCCGTCGGCACACTGTGTACACATCAGCATCAGGTGTACACAATTCAATCATGCGCACAGGCACGTGCTGTAGACGAGTGCTGTGACCAGTGTGTAATGTGTAAGGGCAGTGTCCATGTCCCTGTTTGTTCTTCCTGTATCCACTCTCTTTGTAAAGCACACATGCACTGGACAGCACAGGTATGAAGGTAAACACAGTCTTTGAAATCCAGGCCAGGTCCTCAGCAGGCAGCTGGATATTCAGCCTACTGCTCAGAGGCAATACAAATACATGGCCAGACAGTGTGAATGAGTGAGCGAGTGAGTGTAAGTGTGCCTGTGCATGGGTGTGTGTCTGTCTGTGCTTCTAAGCATGTCAACATAATCCCGCACCTCCGAGTTCCTATAGTCCAACAGGAGATACGTGGCCATAACGTCGTCGTATTTTTGGTTAACGAGAGATTCCTGGATTTCGTCTTGAGAGTAGCCCATTTGCAGCATTATATCTAAGGAGGAGACAGAAACACGACATTATTCGCAGAAGAGCCGCACACCCACACAATTACACCAGAATAGACTGACAAACTGATCATTATCTCACACAGGTCATAATCAGTTTTGTATGACTTGCTATCAAGTGACATTAAAAAAACAAAGCAAAGGAGCTCTCAACAAACGTTTCTTAAACACCCCGTAAAAGCGCAGTTGACGGTACTTTAAAACATCCTTATAATACTAAGTCCAAGCCTGATAGAATATCAACAATAGAAACGAAAACAAACATAAACTAGCATAGCTAGCAAACTAGCTGCTGCGGTCAGCACTTCAAAGACTGAAGCAAAAGTGAAAGCAATTGAAACATGATCAACATCAAGAACAGACCAGAGAGGAAGAGAACTGTGCCCACATACACAGAATGCTCAGCCAGTCTGGATTAATCAGAGAGCTGCGGCTGGCACAAAGACAGGACTGTAGGTCACGATAGGCAGTGCAGGTGTGTACAGGAGGTGTCGGTGGCCCCTCACCTGTCCTCTTGGGGTCCTTGTAGTCGGGCTGCGGCTGAACGTACGGCTTCAGCTCATCATCCTCATGGCCCACATTCATCCAGCGATCCTTCATGATCTGCTGCTGGACCAATCACAGAGAGGCAGAGGGAGGGGGAGGGTGGCGTGGAGTGAAAACAAGAAGGACAAGAGGCAAGGAGAAGGAATGAGACGGAGATCGTGTTGAGTGTGAGAGCAAAAAACGAGATAAAGACAGGAGGCAGAGAGACGAAGAAGAGTCGTAATTGAAAAGGGTGAAAGGCAGAGGGTGAAGTACAAAGAGAAGAAAGACTGTTAAAAATAAGAGGACAGGTACTGCACAGAGAACAGGAGGCGGTGGTTTGGAAGGCAAAGAGCAGGTGTGAATGCAGGCAGTGAGCTGCCTGGGATTGAACGAGGTCATCCTCAAGAGGAGTGATGAAGAGATTCAGAGGCACTGGACTTCAGTCACAAGAAAGCAACAAACTCAAGAGATGCCCAGCACTGTTTCTCAGCCCAAAAAATTACACACAGCCATGCCCTTGTGCAGTTAGATTACGAACTAAGCACATGTAGAGGGTAAAACAGAAACTGCCAGACCACTCAGCTCATATGCAGGGCACGTAAGATGCAGAACGTCTGGGAAGTTATGATGTCATTCCACGGAGCAGGTTATCATTTATGACATACAACAGTTAGGGAACAGAGAATGCAACTTAAAAGATGCGGGTTTGTCTCCCAGCTGAGATACTGCCATGGAACTACTGAGTGAAGTAATACCTCGTACAGCTTCACAAAAATACCCAGCAGTCAACTTGGATCGCAAGCAAAAATGCAATCAGCACCAACCACTCAGGCTAAGGGCATCTACTACATGCTGAAATGTAATTTCACATAATGCAAACAGAGGTAGAGAGGGTTAGCATATAAGGGAGGCGAGATGACTACAGTAAAACACTGATGAGGGAGAGAGCATAATCAGGCTGCCATTAAACAGAGGAAGCCACGGACCTCCAGGCTGCCCCTCTTAGAAGGGTTGAGGATGAGGAATTTCTTCAGCAGATTCTCGCAATCAGTGGACATGTAGAAGGGAATCCGGTACTTCCCTCTCAGCACTCGCTCACGCAGCTCCTGAGTACAGGGAAGGGAGAGGCAGTGGGAGGGACCATGAGGGACAGAGGGAAGGACAAAGGGGAAGAGTGGGAGGGACAAAGAGGGCAGTGGGAGGGACAAAGGGGAACAGAGGGAGGGGCAAAGAAGGCAGTGGAATGGGTCGAGATAGGCAGTGGGCAGAACAAAGGAATGGCAGTAGGGGGGTAAAGATACACAGAGGGTGGGACACAGGGCAATGGGAGGGGTGACAAGGGTCAGTGGGGAGACAGTTGAATTCAGAAGGGAGGAGAAGAGCAGGAGAGAATGAGGAAACGGACAATACAGGGTTACATCTCCCACCAATAACTGGCTTCCCCCTCCAACAGCTCCCCTCCCTTTCCTCCATCCCTCCACACCTTCAGGTTCTGCCCGTCAAAGGGCAGCGAGCCGCTGACCAGCGTGTAGAGGATGACCCCCAGGCTCCACACGTCCACCTCGGGCCCATCGTACTTCTTGCCCTGGAAGAGCTCTGGGGCAGCATAGGGGGGGCTGCCGCAGAAGGTGTCCAGCTTGTTGCCCAGCGTGAACTCGTTACTGAAGCCGAAGTCAGCGATTTTGATGTTCATGTCTGCGTCCAGGAGGAGGTTCTCTGCCTGAGAGGGGAGGAGATTATGAGTCACAGCAGTAAAATTAACTCCAGTCACAGGTGATCTAAAACTGGCCAGTTATAACAGTCCCAATGCAAGCCGAACAAAATCAAATCAAACTGAATCCTTGATATGTCTCCGTATTTAGTCATAATCTATTTTGGGAAATAGTGGCAGCTTTTTAGAAGTTCAAGAACTCTAATGAACAAGAAGGTAAAGTTAGTGGCACTTCGAAAAAAAAAAACCCCATCCTAAAAGCACTGACTCTTCTACTGGAGTCTTGTGGCTCTTTTCCAGCTTTCATCCTGAGACTTTAAGGTTTTTTTTGACCCACAGGTTCACAGAATTTCCACAACTAAGCAAAATTGATGCTGCCTGCCATTCTTCATTTCTTTGGCTGTTTCTGTATTTGAACTCAGAGCAGAAACTAACCACGTCCAACCCAGGCACAGAGACTGGAGCCAATCAATCATTACAATCCTGTTTAATACTAATGCCGCATACCTGAGTATATCAATGTTTCCATGCTGCGAGAAAGCATGAGGCAAAAACCATTATAGGCAGAAATTAGATTAACTTCTAGAGGTAGGTACGATGAGTTGCCATGGTATTTCAAAGATTGTCAGAAAACCCCTGGGTTCGGAAGTTTTGTGAATTGCATTCCCTGTGAGCAGAGAGATTGGAGCACAGAGGGAGGGAGGTGAGAGGACTGCGCAAATCGAGACACAGAGCTACGGTACCACTGTACACGGGAGAGGCAGACAGGCAGGAGGGACTGTGCATGGTTCTGAGTGTAATGCTGAGTTCAGCATGGAGCACGACCCCTGTGCGATTATAGCGGGGGCTGGCTGCTAGCAGGACACCGCGCTAATCTATTCCTGATGAAGACACCGACAAAGCACTTTTTCTGAGTCAGAGCGGGATAAGCAGGGTCTGCCATGGACGAGCTCCCGAGATGAAACCCAGAGCTTCAGTGCTGATATCGCTGGGTGGTTCAAAGGTTAACTGCGAGTCTAGCGGCACTCCCTGTGTTTATGGCCTGTGGAACACGGCCTTCGCCCGGGACGCAGAAGTGGGAGGGTCCTGGGGAGAAGACGCAGGGGCCTGTGGGTAAGGCCACCCCTTTAAGAGCTTACGCAAGTTCGGCTTCATTACCATCTTTACTCACGCGAAGTGGTTTATTTTGTGAGGGACCTGGAAACAGAATCACCTCAGACAGTTTTGAGCATCTGAACATCACAATCAACTAGAGCAAACAGGCTTTTTGTCCCACAGGAATATTATTCAACACACAAAAATGCACTTGGAATGATCTGATTCAGTTTACGCAATAGGATAAGGACCTACTGGTTAAATGATGCGTGTGCGCTTGCTCATGTTAGCGTGTGTGTGTGTGTGTGTAAGCCTGCGTGCACAAAAGCTACAGTTCCTGCAGGAAAATTGATAACTGATGCAAGCTGGGTTCTACAACAGCATCCCATTCACAACAAGCACACAGGAATGCACTGCTATGCATGGTCCGTTAGATTTTTGAAACACGTGACCCCCCCTAGCACGTTAGAGATATTCCACAGCAGTTTCACGCCTGTGTGTGTGTGTGTGTGTGTGTGTGTGTGTCTGTGTGTGTGTGGTGTGTGCGCGCGCGTGTAGTGTGTGCGGCGGGTGTACGTGTGTGTGTGTGGGGTGTGTTTTGTGTGGTGTGTTCTGTTTGGTGCGCGCGTATGGCGTGCGTCTGTGGGGTGATGGAGGCGCTGTAGACCCACAAGATGTAGGTGAAACATGAAGAAGCGACTGAAAGAGCAAAACATCCCAAAATTTCTCCGACCGCCCGCCCGCCCCCACCACCACCCACACCCACCTTCAGGTCTCTGTGGACAATGCACTTCTGGTGACAGTACTGAACTGCTGACACAATCTGCAGAGGAGGTCAAACGGAAGGCACCATCACCACAGAGGATTAGACTGGCAGGGCTTTAGAGCTAGTGACTCATTTAGAATGCATGACCATGGGTGACATCACACCCTCCTCAGCTACAGCCTCTATTAAATAACATCCATGGGATTAGGAAAGAGGCCAGTCCAGGCCTGGTCCCACACAGGCAGCAGGACATCAAGTACACTGCTAAACAGTGGCATGAAACTCGTACTGCAAAATCTACGGTGTACTTTAACACACTAGTGAATGCTGCAGCCTGTCCATTTACACATATAAACACTTAATAAGGAGCTCAAAAGGCCTTTTCATAATCCAAGTACAGAGGCTCCCATATGTAGCAAACAGAGAAGCTGAAACAGGCACACACAAACATTTCCGGAAAATTTTGGGCGCACAAACATAGTCACGGTCCGACACGCACACACACGCCATGCAGCTCCTTACTTGTCTGAATTTTGCTCTGGCTTCCTTCTCTTTCATCCTCCCGTGAGCGACGAGGTAATCAAACACTTCACCTGAGCGGGGGAGGGGTGGGGGGGGGGGACAGAGAGAGAGAGAGAGAGAGAGAGAGAGAATGAAGGGAAGATTGATGGGTGATGCAGCCAGCAGTGTACAAAAGCACAGCGATTATCACAGCCCAGCACAGCAGCACCATGTCTGATATTACTTCCTCAGCCATCCACAACTAACATTCAACACGGTGAGTTCCATAATGTTTGGGACAAGTACATAGGGCTCTAGCCATCTGCCTCTTTCCTCCCGCTCTTCGCTTCCTGTCTTTGCCCCCTTTCCTTACACCTAACTACACCAATAACAGAACCAAAGCTGAAAAAGAATAGAAAAGGAATTAAGGAGATGTCCTTAAAGATGCCAGTCTGCGATCCATTTGTGGCTCAGTTCAGGAACAAGGAGACGGGGAAGTTTTGTTACAAGCAATAGGAATGAACATGTATTAATTATCTTCATTTGGCTCAGCACTCCACAATTTCAGACGCAAACTACTCTCAAGTGTTTAAAGAAAACAGCCAAAGCTTTCATTTAAAAATCTTTATTTGCTTCATCCAATCTGGTTTCACAGTGGGGGAAATAACTCAATTCTCAATTTTTATACACAGCCCCAACACTTCCTCATGCCTTTTTGTCGAGTTTGAGACTTTAGAAGAAAATGATTCAGCTGGGGTAATTAAGGGCTCTCAGCTGGAAATCTGAGCCGGGAGGTTCCCTGCCCATTTAGGAACAGCATGAGCACCGCAAAACAGATTCACCACAGCGGAGCACAGCTTTGATACGCCCACTTACCTCCACTGGCATATTCCATCACCAAATACAGCGTTTTCTCCGTTTCTATCACTTCAAATAATTTAACTGCAGGGAGACAGAGAGGCAAGGCATCATTTTTACACTCAGTTACCACATGGCTACTGCTTACTGTGAGTGGCTGCCACAGGCACCCTTTCTGAACTCACTGAGTGATATGACTGCAGCAGACAGTAAGCAAACCAGTGCCCAAATCAGCACAGACTGGAAATACAGCATTCTGAGTCCCAATATACAGCCCTTAACTGTACTCTTCCCGCTTAAATGTTTGCTTGTAACTCTACACTTGATTGTACATGAGGAAACAACATAGTCAATCTTGATAGACTGTCAAATAAGGGAGCAAATGAAGAGTGAAGTTAAATCAGCAGCATCCCCTGCCCCCCATCCACACACACACACACACGCCCGCACACACACACACACACACACACACACAACCTAGTTTCCGACTCGTCAATGCTCTGAAGCATCCTCAGCAGGTACACTCGCTTCAGTATGTGAGAGATGCATGATCTCACTGCATAATTAATCAACACTTCCAGATGAGGCCTCTCTACCGCAGCAAGGATAATGGATTTTACAGTGCTAATTTTTTCACAGGATTTCTGCAAATGAAAAGGCTTGAAATAATGCGGAGTAGAGACAGAAGGGGATAATAAAAGGACAGCAATCGTTGGTACCAGTGGTTAACAGACAGACCACAGGGAGGAGGGGGACTCTATAGGCCACACAGAGGGGTCGCGCCACCTCCGAACACTCACCTATATTAGGGTGATTCAACAGCTTCATGATTCTCACTTCTCTGAAGAGCTGTAGGGCACAGAACGGGGGAGATGAAAACGCTGTGATTTCTGTGTGCGAGTCTGTGCGTCATCATGCCAGCCAGCTGACCGTACAGTACCAGTTATACATCACCTCGTAAAAATACTTTTAAAAAGTTAATCAGTTCTGGCAGAGAAAGTGCATGCTGAAATTTCACTGGTGAGGTATAAATATCGGCAGTTCTGGATGAATGCCTGTCCATATGATCACACACTTATAATGCCCACGATCGAGAAATATCACCAAATTAATCTTTCCCTCCTCACAGTTCTCAACACATGAAAATGCATTCTTCTGGTATTATAATCTCCCTGAAAATATAGAGAATCACATAAACCACCAAAAGATATGCCAATTTGCACATCAATGGTAAAATGCAGAACAAATGAAATATAGGCCACATCAAATCAATGCAAATGGCTAAATATTTCCCAAACGTGCTCACATTAAAATTGGTTACTGAGTTCGGCAATGGTAGAAAAGAATGCTAAATAAACTTACATGTTTTTACAAATGTAAAGTAATTAATAAACCCATCTTTCCAGCAGGAGAAGGACCAAATATCCTCACAAGAGAAATCTTCTTCAGTGTCCCATAAACCCCTCATTGACAAGACTTATAAACTCCTTTATGACTTATAAATTCCTGGAGCACACATCCATCCGCCCAACCCAAACCACAGGCCACAAAATACAACTCTGCTTGTGCAGCACCACAATTCAAGTATTGCAGGAGGTACAGTCCCCCTGTGCTTAAAAATGACAGTTCCAGATCACAGAGGGGAAACAAGGATGCAAATTATAAAAATTACAGGTCTGTACCGCAGTGGAAAAAAAATTATGTGAGCTAAAGTTAGGCCAAACACAAGCAGAGACCCCACTGCTTGTGATCAAGGTCTGCATTTTGGGCACTAGACAGGAAAGAGACACAAATGAGTCCAAGCAGGTTAACCCCACCCAGCCCTTCATGACAGGAAGTTGTTGAGCCCCATTTCCTGTAATTAGCTCTATGCCATCCCGTGGCCCCCCAGGGACAGAGAAACGCCCATGCCCGTGCCAGAGACACGCATATTTAACTAGACAGGGAAGCCTGCCTATAACCAACCTAAGTTTACAAAGCCCTGGAAGAAAGCCTGTACGGCGCAATCTTAGTGCACAGCTCATGAGCTCCCCTTATAAAGGGAATGCCGAATAACCTACTCATGAAGTACTACATCCATCATGAGACTTTGAAACTAGATGAACAATTGTGACAGTCCATGTGCAGCTCAGATTGTGAAAATACGTCATCTGCAATAAACCGTGACCATTTTACTAACACTGTTTAATTGCCAGTTCACTCAAGTATATACTATCACTCCAATTACGTTTCATGAGCAGACCAACAATTTTCATGAACAATTTCTGACCAACGCACCCAGCACAAACTACTGCACAGAAATCATAACTCACCTTCTGAAGACTAGATGAATTCAGCTGAGTCTTATCTATAATTTTCACTGCAACCTGTAAGAGAATGAGACATTGCTTTATACCAGAAAATGTCATAACTATCACAGAAAAATACAGAACATTGTAGAGAACTAGAAAAATGCATAAATTTGGTTTTTCAGCAGTCTTGGAGAAAGAAACTTAAGTAATGCACAGTATGAGGTGATGACAGGATCAAGACCGTCCCACAGTGTCAAATATACAGCCAGTAGATCAGATGTGGAACACTCCCAGTGTTACAGATGCACAGAGACATCAGAGAGCACAGCATAGGGACACACAGCAGCAGAGCAGGACAGCCCTCCGCAGCTCCAGACAGAACTGAAATTCAAACCAGAAGGTCATACTTTTCAATCTGAGGAGGGGCCCCTCACACGTGCCCCAGCCTGACACACAGACGCGCAACCCGAATGTCTTCAGTAACCGTCCAGCTGTGGAGAAGGCAGGTATGCAATACATAAACTGTGTGTAGTCGCCCAGCCTGAGTGTCCGAAGGTCCAACATAAGCAATGGCCCACTAGCCTGAGGTTAGTGTAAGGTCAACTTCTGGAACTAGATTGGCCAGTCATTGCCTGATTGAAAAATATTTCCTTGCTGATGATAGTGCAATAAACATTAAAGTATTCTGGCTTATGGTCCAGTGAAAACAAACAAGGGGTCAATGTAGCTCAGAAGGACACAGCCAATGGGCCAGCAGGGAAAAAAAATCCTTTCGTTGAACCAGTAGAGGAAGAAAAATTCAGCAACATAACAGCAATGTCATAATCCTGGTGATCGTGGTGATATGAAATCTCCTCTAATCATGGAAATACTACCACCGCCTGTAGGACCAGGGCTTTCCTGGCAGTAGTTTTATAAACGTCACATTAACCCAAAGTAACTTCTCTCTGTGCCCCCCCCCTCCCCTCACGTGGAGTGTTATCAGTGTGTCAGGCACAAAGTGGTCACACATTGACAGACTCCGTGTGCGAAACAGGGCCGCACAGAGCTGAGTGTTGAGCAGCCTACCCCGGGGTGGAGTGTGTTTACCATGGGGATAGAGAGCAGAGATCTGCTAGAGGAGCAAACACATGGCACTGTTCTCCTCCTGTTCCACAAACACCTCCTCACACCAGCACTACTTATCCAGGGAAACACCTCCTCACACCAACACCACTTATTCAGGGAATCAACACCTCACACCAGCACTGCTTATACAGGGATACACCTCCACACACCAGCACTGCTTATCCAGGGGAACACCTCCACACACCAGCACTACTAATCCAGGGAAACACATCCTCACACCAACACTGCTTATCCAGGGAAACACCTCCTCACACCAACACCACTTATTCAGGGAAACACCTCCTCACACCAGCACTACTTATCCAGGGATACACCTCCACACACCAGCACTACTTATCCAGGGAAACACCTCCTAACACCAGCACCGCTTATCAAGGGAAAAACCTCCTCACACCAGCACTGCTTATCCAGGGATACACCTCCACACACCAGCACTGCTTATCCAGGGAAACACCTCCTCACACCAGCACTACTAATCCAGGGAAACACCTCCTCACACCAGCACTACTTATCCAGGGAAACACCTCCTCACACCAGCACCGCTTATCAAGGGAAACACCTCCTCACACCAGCACTACTTATCCAGGCAAACACCTCCTCACACCAGCACTACTTATCCAGGGAAACACCTCCTCACACCAGCACCGCTTATCAAGGGACAAACCTCCTCACACCAGCACTACTTAACCAGGGAAACACCTCCTCACACCAGCACTACTTATCCAGGCAAACACCTCCTCACACCAACACCACTTATTCAGGGAAACACCTCCTCACACCAGCACTGCTTATCCAGGGAAACACCTCCTCACACCAGCACTGCTTATCCAGGGAAACACCTCCTCACACCAACACCACTTATTCAGGGAAACACCTCCTCACATCAGCACTGCTTATCCAGGGAAACACCTCCTCACACCAGCACTACTTATCCAGGGAAACACCTCCTCACACCAGCACTATCTATCCAGGGAAACACCTCCTCACACCAGCACTATTTACCCAGGAAAACACCTCCTCACATCAGCACTACTTATCCAGGGAAACACCTCCTCACACCAGCACTACTAATCCAGGGAAACACCTCCTCACACCAGCACTACTTACCCAGGAAAACACCTCCTCACATCAGCACTACGTATCCAGGGAAACACCTCCTCACACCAGCACTACTAATCCAGGGAAACACCTCCTCACACCAGCACTGCTTATCCAGGGAAACACCTCCTCACACCAACACCACTTATTCAGGGAAACACCTCCTCACATCAGCACTGCTTATCCAGGGAAACACCTCTCCACCAGCACTTTATCCAGGGAAACACCTCCTCACACCAGCACTGCTTACCCAGGGAAACACCTCCTCACACCAGCACTGCTTATCTAGGGAAACACCTCCTCACACCAGCACTGCTTATCCAGGGAAACACCTCCACACACCAGCACTACCTATCCAGGGAAACACCTCCTCACATCAGCACTACTTATCCAGAGAAACACCTCCCCACACCAGCACTACTTATCCAGGGAAACACTTCCACACATCAGCACTACTTATCCAGGGAAACACCTCCCCACACCAGCACTACTTATCCAGGGAAACACTTCCACACATCAGCACTGCTTATCCAGGGAAACACCTCCTCACACCAGCACTACTTATCCAGGGAAACACCTCCTCACACCAGCACTACTTATCCAGGGAAACACCTCCTCACACCAGCACTACTTATCCAGGGAAACACCTCCTCACACCAGCACTGCTTACCCAGGAAAACACCTCCTCACACCAGCACTACTTATCCAGGGAAATGCCTCCTCACACCAGCACTGCTTATCCAGGGAAACACCTCCTCACATCAGCACTACGTATCCAGGGAAACACCTCCTCACACCAGCACTACTAATCCAGGGAAACACCTCCTCACACCAGCACTGCTTATCCAGGGAAACACCTCCTCACACCAACACCACTTATTCAGGGAAACACCTCCTCACATCAGCACTGCTTATCCAGGGAAACACCTCCTCACACCAGCACTACTAATCCAGGGAAACACCTCCTCACACCAGCACTACTTACCCAGGAAAACACCTCCTCACATCAGCACTACGTATCCAGGGAAACACCTCCTCACACCAGCACTACTAATCCAGGGAAACACCTCCTCACACCAGCACTGCTTATCCAGGGAAACACCTCCTCACACCAACACCACTTATTCAGGGAAACACCTCCTCACATCAGCACTGCTTATCCAGGGAAACACCTCCTCACACCAGCACTACTTATCCAGGGAAACACCTCCTCACACCAGCACTGCTTACCCAGGGAAACACCTCCTCACACCAGCACTGCTTATCTAGGGAAACACCTCCTCACACCAGCACTGCTTATCCAGGGAAACACCTCCACACACCAGCACTACCTATCCAGGGAAACACCTCCTCACATCAGCACTACTTATCCAGAGAAACACCTCCCCACACCAGCACTACTTATCCAGGGAAACACTTCCACACATCAGCACTACTTATCCAGGGAAACACCTCCCCACACCAGCACTACTTATCCAGGGAAACACTTCCACACATCAGCACTGCTTATCCAGGGAAACACCTCCTCACACCAGCACTACTTATCCAGGGAAACACCTCCTCACACCAGCACTACTTATCCAGGGAAACACCTCCTCACACCAGCACTACTTATCCAGGGAAACACCTCCTCACACCAGCACTGCTTACCCAGGAAAACACCTCCTCACACCAGCACTACTTATCCAGGGAAATGCCTCCTCACACCAGCACTGCTTATCCAGGGAAACACCTCCTCACACCAGCACTACTTATCCAGGGAAACATCTCCTCACACCAGCACTACTTATCCAGGGGAACACCACACACCAGCACTACTTATCCAGGGAGACACGCCTCATGAGAAACCAGGAAATCTACAGCTTCGTGGCTTTGAAAAAAAAAAAAAAAAAAAAAAAATCAGCTTCCTTAAAAGATGCAGTATCTGGTTCTCCTGCTGGTTATTAAATTATTTAAGTGCAAGTCACAGGATGTCAAAATTTATTAATAAACAAGTACAGCAGTGGTCAACAACTTTGTTCCCAGAGATCAGCCACCCAATTTGTAATCTGACTCACCCGACTAACAATAATAAGCAGAACAGGAACTCTTTCTTTTGTGTGAGGAGAACTTTGCAAAGGCTGGAGTGAAAACATACAGGACAGTAGATCTCCAAGAACAGGGTGATAACCACTGAACTGAAGTCTCATAACAACAACGAGTAGAATAGCTATAATTCCTTGTAAGTGTTCAATAACATATCACAAAAATTAGACCACATTTTCATCAGCTTTCTACAATAGAATAAGAAACCTCTGACACCATCACTTCCCAGACTTAAACTAGACACATAGCATGAAATAAACACTGGGTGAGCGCTTCGGTCCCATCTTGTAGGACAGCATGTAGATGGCCGTAAAGACCAGGCCATTCCGCGAGGACACATTTTCACAGCCTTTGACCAACAAAAAAAAACACTTTTGACTCGTAATCTCACTGGGCTGGGCACGATTTTATTTAATTCTTTTTCTTTTAGTTTTTGAAATATCCAAACGCCTTTCCATTGGAAGGTGTCACATCTATTATGGAACAGACAATGTGCCCATCTCATGCAAGAATACGGTATTAATTTAGCATTCTTTTACCTGTAGTTTATAAAAACAACTCTCAGCTCAGAATTTCCCCAAAAACCGATATAACTAACGAATTCAGTAATATGAGTCAGAGTGTGTGTTCTGACGAATGTTGAACGTGGATTGTGGGTTGACAAGTAAGCAATCTGAGCGAATGTTCTCTGTCCCAATCAGCGCCTGTCCTCTGGGGCCAGAAAAAAAGAAACTGAAGAGTGTGTGGATGTATGTGGGTGTGTATCATGGGTGGTGCCAACGCACTGTGCGGATGTGTCCTGCCAGGATGAATCATATGTACTGATAAACAGGCAGATCTGGGGAGGGGAGGTGTACACGCTCTGTGTCTGTGCTAAAATGCAGCACTACTTGACACTACAATAAACAAAACCTCGTTTCCTTCTTCCACACACACTCGGATGCTGAACAAAAGACCAAATTCAGGCTTGAAAGGCACCGGTTCCTTCTGAACAAAACACACACAACTTACAGCTGGTTTCCATATGCGCATTCACGTGACTGGCAACACAGAACTCTCGAACAGGTAGCTAAATCTGGAATGCCATACTAAATGTAGCTTAGTTGTTGCCATGGCAATTGTAGAATGCTCACTAAAGGCAGAATGAGGAGGAGTGTTACCAAGACAGAACAGAGAAATGACACCAGTGAGTCAATAAAAATGGTGTTATAAAGAAAAAAATATCTGTAAAAGAGCATGTGCGTGTATTCAGGAGGACCATAGCTATACATTAGCTCAAATCATGAACGCATTTAAGACGAAGAATAAATTGGCTATGGTTTTTGGTTGTATGACTGACAGTAAAGGAGTACTTTTATAGGTAAAATATATGGAAACCATTTTTGAAGCTTTGTCAGGTTCAGACAATCATGGCATAGGCTTTCGGTCTAATTGCACAACATAATTCATAATAGTAATTTAAACATAATAACAACATAAAACATAATGTTTTAACCTCGGCATTAAAAGAGAGACACTGGCATTGAAAAAGATACACAAATCAGGAACATGGAGCAAATATTTAATTGACTGACTCCTTAAACCCAGACAATTAACGTATTCCCCTCTAAGACAGAAGACTCCATCATCTTTCACAAAACGTGTGTAGCGGTGCAGTTACTTTCACTACAAAGAGCATTAGGTAAAAATAATTCTTTGAAAAGAAATGTTACAAAATATGAAAATGTTTTCGTAGCAAATGGTTTGAGGCATCCATGACTCATCTTATAAATTAATACATTTAAGACACTTAAAAATTTTAAAGCTGATTGTTTGAAGGATATATGCAATTGAGCCAAAATATTATGACCACCAGCTTAAAATACTGTTGGTCCTCTGTACTGCCAAAACTGCACTAACCCATCATGGCATGGACTCTGCAATAGCTCTGAAGGTGAGCTGCGGTACCTGGTACCAGGACATTAGCATTAGATCCTTTAATTCTTGTAAGTTGAGAGGTGAAACCACTGCAAGTGGGACTTCTTATTCAACGTCATCCCAAAGCTTCTCGATCAGATTGAGATCTGGGTAATTTCGAGGCCTAGGCTACATCCTGAACACTTCATGTTCCTCAAACCAGTTCAGAACAATTTGCACAGTGTGGCAGGGGGCACTATCCTGCTGTAAGAGGCCACTGCTATTAGAGAATGCCACTGTCATCAAGGATTGCTACCACTGTTCCAGAACACCTCCCAGAGCATCACACTCCCTCCCCCAGCTTGTCTTCTTTCCACAGTGCATCCTGATGCCATCTCTTCCCAAGGTAAATGGTACACAAGTGCCAAGCCATCCACAATTTAAAAGAAAACAGGACTCATCGGACCACCTTCTTCCATTGCGAGGTCCAATTCTGATGCTCAATGGCCCACTGTAGGCTTTATCAACAGTAAACGGGGGTCTGCATGGGCACAGTGCCCAGTCGGCAGCTACAAAGCCCCATACGCAGCAGGGTGTGCAGATGCAAGTAAAGTGTAGTGACACAGTCCTCCCATAACTGCCATTATAATCACCATGAAAATAACCCAGTCGTTTAGCCATAACGATTTGGCCCTCGTCACTCAGGTCTTTACACCGGCCCATTTCCTCCGCAACAAACACATCTACCATAAAAACTACTAGCAGTTTAATAAAATACCAGACCTTGACTTGCACCATTGTTCAACATAATTAGCTTTGCCTGGGAATGGTTATAATGATTTGGCTCATCAGTGTACATTTGAATCCGCATTCAAAACTCAAAGAGTAAACGCATAGTTGTATTGATAAAGACCGTATTTTAAGTGGGAAAAAAAGCTGTACTTGCTCAAGGAGTCAATATAATAAGAGGGCTGGTGTCAGGTGCCATGTTTTTGCCAGCTACTCACAAGTGTTTCTCCATGCAACAGTGAAGAGGAAGAAATCAACTCATCGGGAACGATTTTGGAAAATAATCTAATTGTGATTATTTTAACCAATATTGCGATTGCGATTTAATATGCGATTATTTTTTAAGTTCCTTATCTCCTGTATTACTCAACAAATGAACAATATATCATCCTACAGTTACTTTGAACACTATATCAGATAAATTAAACATCAACCATTCCTTCCTGTAAGCCAGGCCTAAACGTTATAGTGAAATTAGTTGATGCATGAATCGATATGAATAACACATTTTTATTTAACCACTTAAATCACAGTAGTATATTGACTGATTTGTTGAACTTCCAGTGTGCATCATCCTCTTTCTTAAAGCCAAAATCAGGGCTGGCATTAAGCAAAAATAACTGCGTAGCGAAAACGCTATGCAGTCTCCAGAAGTCTGTAGCATTATTCAGAACTGTTTCGTAAAAATAAAACTTAAAAAACGTCTGTACATGCATTTTAACTTTTTATTTTCTTCTCTTAGAGCACTTAGCTAACAGTACTAACACTAATCAACATAGCCTAATGAAGACCTAGGCAGTTCAGTTACAGTTGCATTGCAGTGTTAAAACTACTTGGACTTACCAACTGGGACCCAATTACAGCGAACATGCAGTAACTCAGTGACTGAATTGGAATTACTAAGCTTTAGTTGGTTCTACCTAAGCTACTCACCTGGCTCAGGCTGTGAATGAGTGAATATTCACGGCTGATTTTTATCATCCATAATATCTTTTACAGAGAAAGAAATTGGTACTGGTATTTATTATGAACCAAGATGAACATTTAAATATTAAAATAAAAATTGCCATAATCTAGAATAAAGAGCACTGTAGGAATTCAAGGTACAAAAACATATGTTCAAAATATGAAAACAGCATTCCTTAGACAAAACTAAAGTTACCACTCTTTTTTTTGTATATCAGGGATAGAAATTCAATTTTTTTTCCCTCTAGACATCCGGACTAGTCATGACCCAGGTTTCCCAGTCCTCCCCATCTTTTACTAGACAGCCATTTTTTCCTTTTAATGTACAGCACCTGTGAGATACCTGTATCTCAAATATTTTTCATTTGGTTTTTTGCTACTGCAACTCATACCTATGCCAATTTAACTCCTATTATGTTCTAATTCTAATTAATAACCAGTCATGCCAATAAACGTGAGACACAGATGACACAAGCCCTTCAGTAAAACAGAAAGTAACGTTTTCTTCATAATTAATAGCAAATGATAAAAACGTCAAATTTCAAGCCCTTCAGTACTTGGCACAAAGAGAAATCCCTCACAATGTACTTACATGATCTAAAATGCAGGTTTGTCCATTTGTTGGGTTAAAATCTATGTTGTCAGTGCTCATGTGCTTGACCACTGCCCAATATTTGCAAAACAGTACACTATACAGCGATACAAAAATACAACGGAGTGCCAAAATCCCTTCGTAATGACGGGTTAAGTCCATACATCGCTTAAGGGGTCAAGACTAGGTTCAGACTTGAAAAAAATTTTTTTTTTCATTTTGTTAAAAATCTTTCAAAACATTCATAATAATTTTTTGGTCTTAAAATCGCCTATCTTTTAAGTGGATTTTTATCATGTGAATGCCTCCAGTGCATTCGCTTCGCGACAAAAAAGCGATTTTCTCACATCGCAAAATTTCATAGTTTATCAGGCTTGTGGCGGACATAAAATCCACATTTTTCAAGGTATTGCTCTGAAATTTTTACCGTAGCATTAGTTTGTTATGTTCTATACAATGCCATAGCCATTTTTGGGTAGGTGTATTTATGATCCATCTGCCAGGCAGGTTCTGCCGCCTATTTCTAAAATTCTATGACCAAATAATTTTTCAAAATATTTTCCCATGAAAATACCCAGAATGAGTAAGTCATTGTATAGCTGGTGATATTAGCTTCAAAACAAAAAAAGAATTACAGGAAAATATGGCATAGTTTCTGAGATATTGTTGCCACAAGATTTCACATTTTTCGCCAATAATGTATGGTTTTCACGGTAACAAACTTATTAAATTTGATTAAAATCAAATTCCATTCTGAGCTTTTTTCAGTTGAAACAATATTTATGTGTTTTTAAGTACTTAAATTGAGTGAACCCAGGCTTGACCCCTTAAGAATTGAGATCATTCTCTAACTTACTCTGAATCACTCACTCTTTTTAGATTCTGAAAGTGTCAGCAATGTTCTGGTCGTTCAGTCTAATGTTGGTCGATCCTCTAATTCCAATGTGAGACGGTCTGGAGCTCAACCGTCACACAATAATCGCAGGCTTTTTCAATGCAATTAGCACATCCGGAAATCGTCGTTGGCATCGTTATTTTTATATCTAATACCGGTGTTAGAGGACACCAAGCGAGGTGCTCGAGTGATAACAAAAACTAACATCGGAAACTCAAGAATGCGGAGACAAAGTGATTTAAAATTACGCCATAGGTATTATGTAATGTCCCCAGAAGTTGACCTTTGTCCGCAATGCGAGCACAAACATATTTACAATTACTTTCGGAGAGAATTCCGAGTGGGTACTCAGAGAAACATCTGTGTAAAAACATCATGCGTATAACCGGTGAAGAAAATTTGGAGTTTAATTTCTATGCTCAACGTGGTGGCATATAACGGCGACAATCATATTACTGATGACACACCGGCATTCGCGATATTAAATATTTATTTTAAATCAAGAAGCCCCTTCTCACTAATGAACTCTGACAAAACATATTGGCGCCTCCCTCTAAAATCATTCTGATTTAATAAAAAATAAAAAACCGAAGAAAGTGGAGGTTTTATACGAAATTTATGAGAAGCCTAGATGACAATACGTTACTAGACACTCGGAGTAGTTTGAAGATGAGTTAACTATTCCGCCGTAATTTTTAGGCTACTAGTGCATGGACTAGCGGAATTTCAAACCCCTTATATATATACTTACAGTTAATTTTAATTTTTTAAATTGTAACTAACAATTAAGAATTTCTTGACAACAAACACCCATAAACAAATAATGGTCGTGCTTGTAGGTCGATGCGTGTCACCAGTCCAGTGTTTTTCCGTTCCATATCTAGTCGCATACACACTGTAGATTGCGGTTGATCGCGCAATTCCCCAGCCTATGCTTTACGAAGGGAGGCGGACGCGTCTCAGGTTCTACGGTCGGTTCAGCCAATGATGTTTACCACTCCCATTTTCTTTAGCTCTGTGGTCGGGACAGGAGGTAGGAAAAGTGGGGTCATTCCACTCGCGCTACCATGGTTTCAGAGTCACGCTGTTAGGTTATCCATATTGCGGTTGCGGAAGCCGATCGGAACGATATTTATGAGACTGTATGAGCCAGTTTTTGTTCAAAACTGGACTAAAACTTTTACTCACATTATCCAAAGACTGTATTGCAAAATATGCGATGGGGATGTCAAAAGCCGGTCGCAGGATGGAGCATTTAAGAAAAACTGATAGCATTTTGCGATGCGATACCGCTTATCACCAGCCCAGAAAATAGTTCCACACAGCCGATGTGCTGTTCCTCTTTGACACAAAAGTTTCGACAGGGTTGGGTTCTGTTGAGCCTGGGGCCATGGTGCAACTGGTAAAAGTCCGACGCGGAAAGTGCGTTATGTTTATCCGGCCATCCTCTGCTCAGCTCTCGCTTATGTGCTATGTGACCAGAGTGAAATCGCAGCCTTTGCGATTAGAAAATCTCATTTTGTCGTATCGCGATATTATCGCAAATGCAATTAATCGTTCAGCCCTAATCAATGCACAGACTTAAAATGATTTAAAGGATAATTGTTTGGGACATCAGTATCCTTACCACTGGGAGGCCAAATATAAAGGGTAAACATTTCATTTATCACCGGTTCAAAAGTTTCCCCTTTATCAGAATAAACTGAACCACCATTAGAGAGAATCCTGATTTCAGTTTCTTACATTGCCCTTAGCAATGTGATTATATCTTGTAACAATCATTTACGCAATACGTTTGCCCCTTGCAGCTGTACTGCTTTTCATTGGTCGCTGTAAAATACCCAATTACAACCAATACAACTCTAGTCAAAAGTTTGGACACAACATCTTTCAAACGCGTAGAGATAAGAAGACACAAAACACCTTTCATTTTACCAAAAAAGCTAAATATTAAATCAATCAAAATGACCACAGTTTGCAACCCTTACTGCTGAGCAGAGAGATGGGTTCTCTTTGAGGACAGTCATACAGAGCTGAGAGTTTACACCGGCACAACATTGGACATTTCCACAGCTGAGCCAGACTTGCTGCTTCCTTCTCATACATCCCAAATTAGCATATTTTTAATACACATTTTGAAAAACTGACAGAAAATTTAAGTCTTCTTATTTTTCCAAAGATTTTTTTTTAAATCCATAACTTCTGAACACTACAGCCAATGTGAAGGAAAGTATAATATCTTTATGTCACTTCAGACTATTATAGCCTTTTCTTGTGCTAACTGAGGTTATTACAGAGTCATATGTCACCAAAGAGAGGGTACTAAAACAGAAGCGCATCCAAACTTTTGACTGGCACAGTATGTAATGCCTCGCTCCAAATGCATCAAGTTTGCAGAACCTAATTCCACTTTCAAAAGAAACTGTGCTGGTTTGAAAACATCAGATTTTAAAGGTAGGGAGTTTTCTGCTGCAGGATGGGAGAGGACTGGGGTCCATAACGCTTCAACACTGAAGATCGGCGGCGGGCTAACGCGCATCAGCATTTCCTTTCAAAACAACCTTCAGAATCAAGTCGTCTCTGATGGCCTCCTAGTAAGATGACAAAAGCCTTCTTTAAATATTCTGCAAAAACTGGCCATAAAAAGCAGCGATTTTTACCTCTTTAAATTAAAGACAAACTTTTCCACAGAATTTGATCTTTAACCTCAGGAAACACTCAGGCTACTTCCTTTGCTCAGAGCCAGAGTCGCCTGGAGGACCCGGTCACCACAGAGCAGTACGATCCTCACCTCCTTGCCGGTGAGCACGTGTCTGGCCAGCTTGACCTTGGCGAAGTTGCCCTTCCCGATGGTCTTCAGCAGCCGGTAGTTGCCAATGTGCGGCTGCTCGTCTGCCGTCGTGGCGATGGAGTTCCGGCACCGCGGCATGCTGGGACGCTCCCCGGCCTTGGACTCTGAGTGAGACTGAAAGAGAAGGAGGGCAGAGGTGACTGTAAATAGCTGGGCTGTGCGTCGTGAAAGGAGCTCTATATTTAGAGCCCGGGTGAGGGGCTGGGGTTTCCTGCAGTGTGGGACATGGAGACGGGTGCGAGGTGAGGTCAGCCGCTGGTGCTCACTGGAGCTGATCGCTGCAGACAGCTGAGCAGCTAAAACTCAAGAGCGGTTCTAGGTCAGCATTACCACTACACCTTCCTGATCTAACACGACATGGCAGGATTGGCGGACGGCTCGTTCAACTAAATAGAATGGCTGCGAGGGGACCCAACTCTGCAACAAAGAGTGAAAAGGAAAAACAGTAAGAGGTAGGGTAACAACTGTAAAGAGAGACAGAGAGCGAGAAATAAAGATGGAATGAGAGCTTCATTTTAGCCTGTACAACACAGCCGCGAGTTTGTTATGCGATATCCACACATCGAGAGACACTTCAAAGATAGCTAGTGCTATAGCTATTTGTTTGCAAGCTGTCAGACAGCAGAGTTGTGCGTGAAGCAGCGCAGTAGAGGCAGTTAGCTCTGGTTGTGTTACAGGCAACACGAGCTTATGCTAAGCTGGCAGTAGTGGCATTGGTGCTGCTAGCTGAATTAACACATCGCCACCAGCTACAGAAGCAAGCCAAACTGTGGGCATGTGCGTGCATGTGCAGCTGCACGTCGAGCCGGAACGCCGACATGAAGATCTGGTGCTCCTCAGAGCTGCAGTGAGCGACTGCCGGCTATAAACTGCAGTGAGGGACCAGACCTGCTGCCTGCAGCAATACCCTCTACTGCTCACGCTCTCCACTGCAGCAGCTTAACTCCATAAACATACAACAGCACTGCCGCAGAGGAGCAGAGTCTCCAGTAGAAGGCAATATATTGGCACCTTTGATAAAGGTGTGGCACAATATATGAATTTGGATATACTGTACAAAAAGAATTGATGACTGCATAATAGCAACATTGCACAAAAAAAGTGCCTTGAAAATATAACCGGATATGAGGGCCTACTGGCCCATAGCTGGATAGCTTGAGCTCAGTGAAAACTAGTTGACAAATTCAAATAAACCCAATTTGCATACATTTGATCCCTGACTACTTTACACTGACAGAGATTGGTCTCATACTAATCTGTGCTCCAGGGGACAAGCATGAGGTCACAGCAAAGCCTTTCAAAAACACAAACCTCCCGTTTACCGTTCCAGATAAAGCCACTGGCTCCTCCACGCTCCAGTCCTCACCCTCTGCAGAGCAATTTTTTATTAATCTTTTTTTTTAAAACCCTAAGTCAGTATCCAAGAACTCCACTGCTTCCAATGAGCTGATCATTCACAAACTATCAAACACAGAGTTAAAGCCTCTACTGGTCAAATTACCAGCTCCTGTCATTCATCCCAACCACAAAGTAGAAAAAGAAAGATTTGTTTCATATGCTGCCATTAAATCCTCCAACACGTTTCTTCCCACACACATTTCAATCAAAAGGACCTCAGCCAAGGCCAACTAGATCAGAATACTGCATTGTGGGAAAATTCAGATACATCTCCACGCAGCAAAACTTCCATCATACATACAGTATACTGATCAGCTATAACATTTTGACCTCCTGCCTAATACTGTGTAGGTCCCCCTTTAGCCACCATAACAGCAGGCATGGACTCTAGACCTCTGAAGGTGTGCTGTGGTATCTGGCACCAAGACCATAGACTGTATGAAAAGATGGATGAAGCAACCGTGACGTCACCCATTGGTTTCAGCATACCATTTAGGAAGCCTCGATTTGGACAATTTGAATTGCTCCATTTTCTCATTTTGAAACCAGATGTGATTCCTATTGGACGAGAGCGTGAATTGAATATCCAGGGAGGAGCGAGGGGTGGATCTGACCGTATTTGAGAAGGACCAGAAGATAGCCACGCCCCTAAAGCATATTCCGGCTTTATCCTTTATTTTAGTCTATTTGGGACCATAATCTACAAAAATGAACATTATGATATATTGAAGGAGACTTGAAACTTGCGATAGATGCAAAAAAGTAATGTGGAAAATCATTATTTAAATAATAAATCAGGTGGGAAAGTAGGGTCATTTTCTCATAGAATTCTATAGGATTGAACATCTTTCTGCAACCACCGACGTCGCCATCTGCTGGCCATTAATAGAATGCAAATTTTGGTGATTTCCGCATTGCTTCCATCTTTTTATACAGTCTATGACCAAGACGTCAGCAGCAGATCCATAAGTCCTCTAAGCTGTAAGGAGAGGCCTCTAGGGATTGGACTAATTTGTCCAGCACATCCCACAGATGCTCAATTGAATTGAAATCTGGGGAATTGGGAGGCCTGTCAACACCTTGAAATTATTGTCGTGTTCCTCAAACCATTCCTGAACCATTTTTGCAGTGTGGCAGGGTGCATTATCCTGCGGTAACAAGCCGCTGCCATAAGGGAATGATGTTTCCATGAAGGGGTTTACTTGGTCTGCAGCAATGTTTAGGTGGGTGTTATTAGTCAAAAGTAACACCCACATGAATGGCAGGACCCAGGGTTTCCCAGCAGAACATTGCCCAAAGCATCACACAGCCTCCACTGGCTTGCCTTCTTCCCATAGTGCATCCTGGTGCCATGTCTTCCCAAGGTACCCGACACACACTCACCCAGCCACCCACACGATGTAAAAGAAAACGTGATTCATCAGACCAGGACACCTTCTTCCACTGCTCGGTGGTCCAGTTCTGATGCTCATGTGCCCATTGTAGGCACTTTCGGCAGAGGACAGAGGCACCATGGGTACCCTGAATGCTCAGCAGCTACGCAGCACCATACGAAACAAATTGTGATTCACCATGTGTCCTGACACCTTTCTGATAGAACCAGCATGAACTTTTTCAGCAATTTGAGCTACAGTAGCTCTTCTGTTAGATCAGACCACAGAGGCCAGCCTTCGGTCCCCACAAGCATCAATGAGCCTCGGCTGCCCATGACCCCTTCACCGGCTTTCCTTCCATGGACCACTTTTAGATGGTACACCACAGGTGACTGAGACGCCCCACAAGAGCTGCAGTTTTGGAGTTGCTGACACAGTCATCTATCAATCATAATTCGGCCCCTGTAAAAGTTACATCATTACACTTGCCCATTATTCCTGCTTCCAACTCATCAACTTTGAGGACAAAATGTTCACTCGTGGCCAAATATTTCTCAGTCTACTCACAGGTGCCATTGTGACAAGATAATCAATGTTATTCACGTCACCTGTCAATGGTCATAATGTTATGGCTGATCATTGTATTTGAGGACATGACTGAGCCATAATGTTAGATTTGCATGCGTCAGGGCTCTGTTTTGAGCCACTCTTCGTGTTGAGGTCCTGTAGCATACTCTCGTTACGCTAGGTGCAAGGGGAATAGGAGCAGTAAGGGTGGCAAAAAAAAAAAAAACTACAGTTTCTGCAAAAGAATACAGGTTTTACATCTCATTTACATCCCTTTTTTTGTGTGGCTAGGATTAAAAAAAAAAAAAAAAAAACCCGTCCCTCTTATTTCCGGACAAAACCAGAAGGTAACAAAGGCGAGGGTGAGAGAGGAGTTCAGTGGAAAGACAAACAAATGTAGTGATGCTTACTTATTTAAAACCGCACATCGTGGCTTCACAAACCATGAGCGCGAGCAGAAAACACATGCACAGAACACACACACAAAGCCACTTTCTTCTATCGCGGTCAGACTAATATCAGAGCTTCTTCTCCAAAACTGGTGTAAAAGAGGAAGCTTGGAAAATTTGAAGGAAGTTTTGAAATTAACAGCAAAAACACGCTGAGGGTCAGCGTCACCGCAGTGGGCCAGCGCGCACTCTCACTCGGGCCACCAGCTCCTCTGCTTAACCCATCCTGACGGAATCCCAAACCACACAAACACACACACACAAACAAACAAACCAGGACAGTCTCCTCAACAATCTCTGGTGAGTGTACCCCGTCAGACACATGAAAGCGAATGGGTCCTCTCTGTGCTCTTGAGCTGAAGTGGTCAGAGAGAGAGAGCAGATGGAGCCGCAGGGCAGGGGGACGAGCAGTGACAAGCAGGGCCTGGTGCGGAGGCAAACAATGGCCCATAGAGCCAGGGCATCTGCTACAAACAGCCAGCACTTCAGACCCGGACCAGCACACTCTGCACCAACACCTCTCTTTTCAAAGGGTCTCAGAGCGGCATATTAAAGCTGTATACTAGGACCGTTAACAAACAGGCATTGAAACCACTAGCTAAAAGGCTGAAACATTGCTTTGTGAAACACTGCGATTTAAAGTCCTTTAACAGTAGTTCTTAACCAAAATTGCAGGTGATTACAGGCTTTGCATGCTCTTAATCAACATTCGACGCTCAAAAGTAACCCGGTCAATGTTCACAGCCATAAACTTCAGGATAATTGTTTGATCAGCACATCTCACCCTTGAGTTTGCTCATTGCAAGCCTGCTTTTTGTTGTGCCGAGGAGATTCTTGAAGCCTAAATTTTCCAGAGTTTGCTCTTTTCCTAAGCAGTTTCACATGCCACATGCTTTCCCACGTCATGCTGGATGAATCAGCCTGCAGAATCCAGTGGTTCTAATGCCAAGGGAGAACATGGCCTGTAAATATGGGCACAGGGGCAGTTGGAGGGGCCCACAAGCCTTTGCACAGGGGCCAATGGCAGGGTTCTCCACAGGTAGAGCAAAAAGCTGATGACGGGCGGAGACTGACTGACTGCTGACTGACAGACTAGCTGCCGACAGCCAATCACAGGACACCGACAGGATGAAGAATTACAGCATTTAAGGGGCTGGATTGACAATGAAAAACACAAAACTGACAGCAACTCCAAAAACCACAATACTGACACAAAGCTACATGATTTACTGCCACTGCCCAATATGCAAATCTTCCAGAACTACCAAACACAGCTTATCTGCAATGACAGCAAGGCAACAGAGACCATCATAAAAATACTAACGCTCCACCCTTTCACACAAACAACCACGTGCATGCAAGGGCAGTTCCGGAGGATAATGTCATATACATGCTGCCCTCCCACAATTACAACACTGTCCTTCTCCCGATGGTGTTGGTGTGATGTTGAATATTCGTCCCGTACTTGTCAGTTCCAACTTACCTAAATTAAAGTAACCAATTAAAATTATCAGTGACTTGCTGAAATAAACTGAGAGTCGAGTAAAATGCTCTTGATAACAAGCTGGGCAACTCTGCAGTACTTCCCCATTGCAGCCATTATTTGTTTCCTGCCACAGTGGTTAAGGTGTGACGCATCTCTTTTATGCCTCATTGTTTATGGCCAATCCTACTATACAACTGCACCTTCTGCACTGACGAAGACACCTGGGTGTGACTGAGCAATTTTAAGAGACCTGCTCTTTAACTTCCTCAACTCTGCAAACTCATAAGTTTGTGAAATTCAGCTGCTTTATTCAAACCTGTGCATTTTTATGTGCATTTTATTGTAGTGGAGGTCCCATGGTGTCCAAAGATCTCAAAAAGGTTGAAGAAATGTAAATAAAATGAAGCTCTAGATATTTTACATTTGATGTAATGCTGAGACCATAAAAACATTGGTCGCTGTATTAGAATATTTCACTACGTTACACTGAATACGTATGCAACATTGTTCTACAATGTGGGGAAAAAGAGCTTTGAACCTGCTTCAGGGGAAGTTCAAGTAAAAATCAGAGTTTGAGGGGTTAACTGCAACACCATCGGTTTTCTTGTCGAGAACAAAATGCAGGACAGTAGAGAGACCGAAGGGCATCCATTCTCAGACAGAGCATTGAGAGGGTTCATGGAGAGACTCATTCAGTTCCCCTGCAACTCTGCTCTGTTTTAAAAAGCTGCATCACGATTACTGCACGTGCTAAGAATGTTCATCCCAAGAAAGTGAATCTGATTGACTCCAGCTAGTCATAATCTGATTCCATCCTTGCCAATCCATCTTTGTGGTGCACTGTATCTATATATTTTAGTTTATATAATCTAAACCTTTTATATGACGGGGCTTTCTATAGGAATTCGAGGACTCAAAGCGCTACTTTAAGCATTCACCATGGGATACTAAGAATGTAAGCTGGTTTTCCATCACAAATAATCACAGATGAAGACAAAATACTTTCTAAATTTTGACTTACAGTAGAGCGGATTTACTTTGTTCACAATTGAGAGCACGCAAAGTAATTGTGACACAGTTTGTGTGAATTCAGCTCGTCGAACACATCAGTACTCGCTTTCGATATGTTAAGTACTCGAAGAGCTGCACAGATGAGAACATGGGTAAACCGCCACTCCTGCTTCAAAGGTAGAGGATTATTGGAACAAAAAGGTGAAGAGGTAGTCCTGTGGACTTCCAGCAAATTCACCTCCCTGTGAATGATACCTATTTCTCAGAAAGTAAAATTTAGCGCTTCGAGAACTAGCAATTTAATTTAAAGGTGTAAAGACATCGAGACAGGGCCAGGTGTGAATGACAGAGACAATCAAAGAAGTAGTTTTAAGCATTTGATTTCAACAATAGGAAGACAAATGAGGGAAGAGCCATAACAGCATCTCCATGGCAACAAACATTTTTCACACATTTGGGAAAGGCAGGGAAAGTCTCAGGCGGAGGTGAGGCAGAGTGCGCTCCGCAGGAGTCCCCAACACCAGGGCATGTGCTTCTCACCATTGCTGCAGCACCCGAGACAGCCAGCTGTAAGCTACACGCAGACAAAACACTGGACTTCCTCCCTCACACAAACAATGCAGCACAAACCTGATGAAGCGGTTGATGTTGCAGCATTATGCATGCTGGTACGAAGAAAGAGTTATACGCACATCACGTATAGTTGCAAGGCTATCAAATAAAACGTGTCAATGGAGAAAGGAAAGGACGCCTGCACACTTACTCCAAGCCACCAAGAAAATGTATTTATTTATTAAATTAGGACGACGTTTCGATCCAACTCAGATCTTCGTCTGGTCATCATGATGAAAGTGACTGAAATAAAACACGGAACGAGCTGTCACAACGACGGGCAGCAGGAATACGTTTCATCTCTGCTTTGACAAAAGCCTTAGTGACAGCTTGTCGACAGCAACTCACACTTTGAGCGAAATCATTGAACATCATTGCCGAGTGTTTTTCACAAAAAAGTAGTCATAGAGTCACTAGGAAGCATTTACTCTTGCTTACTAGCATTTTAAAATGAAAAGGGGGCAACAAAGCTGTATTTCTTCAAATGCTGCTGGGTCATTGTGCGCCAAGCGGACCAGGGTCTGCAGCGCACTGTCTCAGAAAAATCTGAAAAAAATCATGGGTGTTTGCCATCATTTCAAATGGACAAATCCCAAGTCTTAAGTTCCAACTCCAATTTTTCATGAAGTAATTGCCAATTTAAGAAGGGAGTGCCTAGTCACTCGGGAATGTAGCAATGACTTATAAGCATTTTTGAAGGGATACAAATACCCTTTCCAGTACTCCCAAATTAATCTCAATGAGTGCTTGCCGGTAAAATTACCTGAAATTTATGAATCGGCCTTTGGCATATCTCATTTGATTTTCCTGTAATAGGAGGTTGAAAATGACCATTTTTACAGAAACAAAATTTTTATTTGATTTTTAGTTGGTCCCCTTGACTGAAGTATGCATAATCAGGGGTTCATATTACAGCCTCAGCAGCAGCAGCCACAGCAAACCGGCCCCTTAAACCAAACCCAACCCCCTGTCTCTAGTTCAGGGGTAACTTGCATCTGAAAATGCTTATGATTTAAAAAAAAAAAAAAAAAAAACACCCAAAAATGCCTGAATTCAAAGCATGATTTGGTCATGCGGACAAGCCAAAAACAATCTGAGAAAATTTGTGGAGCAGCTTTTATATTAGGGCAATAAAGAGTAGAAAATTCATCTTGTGTTTCCAACTCGTTTTAAGGAAAAAAAAAAAAAAACCCTCACTGTCCAGGGATACAATTACACGTTTAAACAAGTGTTGTCACTAAACGTGGCCATGTCTCCCGCCAGGTCACAGAAATCGACTGGGGTCGGCGTATCACACTAATACACATTGAAGCCAAGGATGAATGAAATCGGTCAAACCGTTCTTGAGGTATCGCGTTCACAACAAATGGGACGTGACGGATGGACCTGAATACTATGTCCCCATCTCCGTTCGCTACCGCGGCGGCGGGGGACATAAAAAGACACTGGAGGGCGAATCTGATCTATCATCATAAAGTTAATTCTGTTTAGGGTGATTCATAAACCAGGACAGATTGTAGAAAGGATTCACCACAGAGCTAGGCCCAAAAAATTCTTGGGGGGGGTTTAAATCCTACCCACAGACACTGTCCCAAAATCATGATGATAAAAACCAGAGGTCATGGTAGCTCTAGCCATTCTTCATCTCCAGGGCATAATGTATTTGTCAGTCTGTTTATCATCATTTCACTCAGATTCCAATGAAAACTAGAGAAATACTGTCAGAACTACAGCATTCTCCACACAAGCAAAATTCTGCACGGCCAAGTGATGGCACAACAAAAATGCTAGAGGTTTCCAGACAATCACAGGACTACTCAAGGCCAGAGTCTGGAATATTCACTGAAAATTTTTACCAGATTTTCTGAAAGGAGCTGTGCCACGATTACTGCGCATGTTCACAACTCTGAATGAAGTAAATTTGCTCAACTGCAAGTCAAAATCTCAAAGGTATTTTTCTTCTATGATTATTGGCAATGGCAACCAGCTTACATTCTTTGTATCCCTTGGCTAAAGTTTAAAATGGCACTTTGAATCCTCAAATTGTCATAGAAAGCCCCTTGATATAAAAAGCATAATGCCAGGGTACCTAGAATACAATGCAAAATGAAGACAGATTGGTGACGATGGAATCAGAGCATGACTTGCAGTCAAGCAGATTCACTGTCTTAGGATGTAAGTTCCGAGCATGCGCAGTATTTGGCACAGCTTCTTTAAGAATGGTTTGACTTGTAGCATTTTTGAAAAAGTTTGGCCTAAAGGTGGTGCCACAGGAAAGGTCATAGGGTCACCAGGACAATAGGACTGCTCTTTAATGCACCAAGACCTTCACAGCAAAGCTGCTTCAATTCCCATTAACTCTTTGAACCCATTAGGCCAGTTCAGCATCCACATTAAGAATGCGTAATAACCCGAAATGCCAAAGAACCCGCCCCCAAACAGGTGACTTTGATCACTTGACTTTGATTGTCATGTGACCTTGTTTACAATCAGGTAGTTTCATCATAACAGTAACCTATGTTACAGCAAAAGTGGGGGTCTTAACCTCTTTATGTAATACAGGGTTTAAAGGGTTAATACAGCTTGACTTCATGCATTTGGAAAACTAGTTACACGCAATGGTGGCACAACACCAAAAATAATACAGCCATAAAAATCAAAATGGTTCCTCCTCTGTATGCCAGGAATGTTGACAGCCGATTAGGTGTGATTCCCATTAAAACGGTTTGAGTTCCTGCATTTTAGGAATGACAAGTTAGGCCTGGCAGTAGTGTTACAGGGAAGGTCATTGGGTCATTACTAAAGGAACAATCACAGAAGGTTTCATATGATTCCAGTCACAACGGTCTTACAGCATGCAAAAATGTTAAATCTGGCCTTGTGACGGCGCTACAGGAAACAGAGCCACCAAAATGAATAACTTTGCACCAGAAATGTTGAAAGCTGATATGACCTTACTCCCATAAAAGTGGTTAGATTTACTGTAAATTTTAAAAATGAAAAGTTTGGCCTGGTGGTGGCGCAACAGTAAACCAGCCCTTCTCCATGCAACAAAAAACGATCACAAGATATGTAACATGATTCCTATCAACACCGTTTGAGTCATCACATTTCCAACACAATAACTCGAAGTTTGATCAGATGGTGGCGTTACAGGAAAATGCGTAGGGTCACACTAGACAATAAGGTTCATCATCTACCCATCTGGAATGAACACAAGAAGTTTTATGCGATTCCCATAAAAGCGGCTCTTGTAATCACGCTAACACGACTGGTCTGCAGTGGTGGCAGCAGCACGGCGAATCTCTACTCTCCCCAAAAATTCAATTTCAGTGATATAAGGAACCCAAATAATTCCACCACAATACAACAGCAGGCAATAACGGCACAATAAATGGAGGTATCTGATAGTCATAACTTCATTAAAACACCTGTACAAGACACAGGATGAGGTCAGCTAATGGTTAGGATTAAAAAAATCACTTCAAAACAAAATGGTTGTTTTTTTCCATTTAAATTTACTGAATGCGCTGTAGCCTGCCCAAGCTAAAGTGCTCCTATGGGGTGCAATCACGGTATTTGCGACATGAGTGTCAAAATTTTTTTTGTAAGATAGTATTCATTTTTTAATATAGATGGGACATAAAATGGTTGAACCTCTTGAATCTGAAAACTGTTTGTTCATATCTTGTTTTGTTCTCAAGATATAAGAGCATTAATTAAGAAATATTGGTTAATGAGATACGTAGATGGAACACATGATTTTATTGTTTTATAGCCAAGGCATAGTAGCTATGGCTTTCAAATTTTGCATATTGATTGGGCATCACATGAGACATTCTCTATACAAAAATTGATGTTTACAATTCACTTGAAGGTGCTTAAACAAAAGACTTAAGCGGTTAATTAATGCTAATTTAGATTTTGAGATACAAAAATTTCTCTCAGAGCCACAATTCGGTTTCAAATCAAATAATCTTTTTTTTCCTCTTACTTGAGCATATAATGGATAGAACTGTCATAGTTGACATTTTCAGAAAATAATTGTGTTTCAGTAAAACAAGAGAAAATGTGTCCCATCTACATATTGTAGATGGGACAAGACTGTAGATGGGACATCTCTGTAAATGGGACAATTTTAAAATGCTAGCATCTAGGAGTGTTAAGATATTCATAGTTATATTTCAGCTTTTAGTTGATCTGATGATATGTGCTACTAAAACAATGTTAATAAGTCTAATTAGTAAATGCCAATTAGGCTCATTAGTAATCACTAATTAGTTTTTCCTCAATTTTCGATTTTTTTTCTTCTTTCAGCTTATGGTTGACCTGATCACATGCAATACTACTAGAACACTGCTAATTAATATAATTAGCGAATACTAATTAAGCTAAATACAATCACTAATAATTTTTTCACTGATATTCATTTTTTTCATCGACGTAGTCAGTTTTTTAATAAGCTTTGATGTGACTTGAGTAGATTATCAGACGAAATGTTGACCACTGATTGATCAATTGATTTGTGTACTATTGATGCTAACTCAAGATCAGATCAAAAGGGTCATTTTCATCAACTTTCACCTCGATATAAAAGAAACTCACTCAACAGGAAAGTATGTGCACTGGATCAAATCATATCTTATGAATGGAGATGTGGCAACCATACTTATGCGGTGCAAACAAGCAATTAGTGCCACACAGTTTAGTAACTTGCAAAATATGACATATAGAATCATGGTATGCACATTTATTAGTTTGTATTGTATTGTGAGCGAGTTATGTGTCGTCAAGAAGAAAATTACATATATATTTTATTTTCTAATTAAGCCTAATAAGTTGTTGTAATTAGTCGATTGTTCTACAATAAATTGCTTTTTGGACTCTTAAGTTGATGTTGTTCTTGTTATCATCTTGTTTGCACTAACCTGAGTGCTTTATACTCCTATCAACTCCCATTAACTCATAGAATTGCCGGTGTCCCATATCTGCCCCATCTACAAACTTTCAGGGTGTCCCATCCACAAATCTCATTATTTGGTCTCATTATCTTAATTTTGATGATTTAACAAAATTTTTTTCTCCATGTTGTAGGGCAGTTACTTTACTTCATAGATCAATTGAACTAGTTCCTTGAAAATATTTAACAGATCAGGGATTTTGATTTTCCACGAAGGGTCTAAAAACAATTTCACAAGCTGTCCCATCTACAATAAAGCTTCCTTAAGACGAGTAATTTGCACAAAAGTGACATCATTTTGCTTCAGCACAATTATAGTTCATAGTAATGTCTTCCAAATAAATGCTAAACATTTCACAGAACTATAGTAGGGACGTGTGCAGACGACAATGAGTTTTGTTTTTGTCCCATCTACAAGAAAACAAATACCGTGACCTTACCCTATGACTCCATTTGACAATCCCCCTTTTCTCAGTGAAACTGATGAACATGCACTACTTTTCTAAGCCTTTATCGCTGCATTTTATTGCTCTTTTTTACGCACTTCCACGTGAACTTGGACAAATTACTGCCTGTCCAAAAGCCTCTTAGCATTTATGTCTTTAATTATATGCAGAAAACATGCTCAGCTATCTCTGCCTCCCATCTGGACTAACGTCAATTCCCATAATGCACAAATGATAATAACATACTCTCTGTGAGAATGCAGATATTGGCCGAATAAAGTGTTGAATATAAACAGCCGAACACTCAAGTATCCGGGACGGATTATAACCATTATGGAGTGGAATAAAGCTCACTTTTCCCATCATTAATGCATAGTGCCCTCTATGCAAGTACACAAATGAGGATCAAGGACGATTCCAGCCAAGCCTATTCTTTTCATTACTTAGACCAAACAGCTATACAAATAAATACCTCCAATAACAAAACACACTCCAGACTCAACAGGAAAGGCCAGTCATGAAAGGACTTAAGGCTACCAGCATGGAAATCATATAGTTTCTGTAAATAGCCAAGATGGTACAACTCACGCAAAACACATTAACAGTTCATTATTGACAAGAGTAGCTACCAAACGCCACCTTACACCAGAGCCAAAAAAAAAAAAAGAACATTTGTTTAAAGTCTATTATGCCAGCAAATGTAGAACCAATAATCCATTACAAGCCATTTAATAATGTGTCCTTCATGACATCACAAGGGGGAGTGACTAACCCAGAATAATGTGGGAACTGATTAAGTGGCTGGATGAAGTTGATCAGTCCTTCTTGCCTCAGGGTGCTCACTTGCCTTTGTGATGCGAAGAAGGAACAGATTTGAAAATAGCTTGTAATGGCTGAGCAACCGTTGACATAATAGGAGATGTTTAATGTTTTTGAGAGCTTCAGTACAAAGGCGCACGAATAGCTGAGGTGGGGTTCAGGAGTTAATTTCATACCCCGAGGGAGGTTTGAAGCTTACAGGAAGAAGTCAGGGACATTTCAGGTCTACACACTGACGGCTCAACGCACAAGGCCAATAACAGCACTCCACCTGTGACAATGACAAACCGGTTTGGAGTGCCCGTCTGGTAACTCCTCATTCACTGAAGCTCCCTGCTCCTCCCGCTTCGCCCCGCCATACCGCACACACCACGCTCCGCTCCCCCTTCCTTCCTGTGAGACCGCCGGCACTTCCAGACCCCTCACACTCCTCAGCACATGGGCATCCGCACACGTTCCCCACCTCGCCTGGGCATTATAGCTCAGCCCTCTTTTCCCCCAGCACGCGATAATTATAGACACGGAGACAATCAGGCGTCGTCATGGTTATAGTTCGCACGGGTTTGTTTCTCCAGCTTTCCGCATGCCGGCGGAGAGAGGCCGCACACGACTACTCCGGGCAATTATTAGTTAGGAAGAGCAGGCAACAATTAGCGTTACACCCATTATACTGTTAGCCGTAATCATCATAATTAGGTGGCAGTTACGGCTTGATGGCCTTTATGGGTGTTCACTTCTGCATTGGGTATTAATGTTAGTGAGCGATTATGAGAGGAGATGTGAGACTCAGGCCTGTGGAATCTGGTTCTGCCGCCACCCCTTCTCTGCATCTCTTATTTACAAGTAGAGCCTCTGCGTCATCACGGCCAAGTTGGCATGGAGACCAATCACAAATTTAAATCACCGCATTTCCGCCTCCTCTCCATTATTCTCGCCAACACTCAATGTACACAACAGCTAGAGAGCTGTAAAAGGCTGGGATACACTATACAGTTCACTCGTTATATTAATACACATGCCTGCACTCACACACATGCACACATATACAGCACAGTAAAACCACATTTTCAACTTCCATTTGAATAAACCCCAACACTCTGGCCCAAACTTTGACACTGTGGTGTGACACTTAGTCTCAGTTTGCTGACAGCAGCCAGAGGAATGTGCACTAGCACGCGAGAGCCATTAACTCGTGTGATCTGCTACCCTGCCAGTCCACAAGAGCACCGATTCTTACACACACACACAAAATTTTTTCCATGTTTAAGTTCTTTTTTTTTTTTTTTTAAAATTAAACTGAACCTTCACAGTAGATGAAAGGATCCCGACAGGAGCCTTTGTAAAATCCTGAACCCAGTGCACCTCAGAGGCTGTGTTGCTGGGCACTACACGGCTTAAGTAGAACACGCTTCACTTTCCATGCCAACAAGAACTTGAGAAGTTAGAAGCGGAGATACAGAGATGGTGAGGTAAACAAACTGATAGATGGAAGGACAGATTAATAAAAGGAGGCATGTGTGCCAGCAGGTAATACCTCAGAGTATTAATATCTCACCACTCCTATTTCCACAGAGGAGAGAGGAAGCCAGGATACAAATAGAAACCAGTCGGACACTCACTTTCTAACTTTAATCACCCAGTGCCGCCGGACAGAGGAAACCATCATCAAATGGGCCCCTCATAACAGGCCAAAAGGGGCACATCACGTCTGGGCAAAATGGGCTCATCAAGACATTCATCAGAAGTTCATCAAAACTTTGATACTCTCTTGGTATCAATATGCTGCGATCATCAAAATCGCTGCAATCATCAAATGTGGCAACATCACTGTCCAGTTAGCAAAAAATACGCAGTTCCACTCAAAAGATGGGATACATTTCTCAAACAAGCTAAAATAAGAGAAGGAAATACCTTTTTTGTACAAAAAAGACCAAGACTAAATCTTATTCAAAACCAACATCCTCAATCATTATCGCCGAGCAAGTCAATTTTTCTTTCTAGGGCAGCCCTATGCTTTTAATGGTTCACACCATCACAAGAGCAGTAGTTCCCACTGCAGTGCAGCACCTGAGGTTTGCTTTTCCTTGATGTATCTGCACAAATTAGCTTGGATTTAATTCATATTTTGGAACATGGAAATAGTATCCTGACCTTCATATTTCTCCAAAATTTTTTTTTTTTTTTTTTTTATAAGATCAATCCAAAAAATTTTGGGTGCCACCTAGTGAATCAAATTAATTTTTTAACTTCAGACTATTTACACCTTATTTTTGAAATTTGGTAGAACCACCAAAAATTCACTGTAGACACTGAACAAAGTTCTAAACATCGTGACTGCATGTCCAAAATTTTGACTGATACTGTACATCAGGAAAAAATACAATGGACTCCATAAAACTACTGATGTTACGTGAGCAAAAGGGGGCTCATTGGCAAATGTTGCACAGAAAAGAGGGTAATAATCAATAATAAAGCCATACTGATGGGACAGTGCTGGAGGACATCCAAAAACGAGAGCAGCACTGATTAACATTTTGTGCCATGGACAGAACTAGCCCCCAAAACATGGCAGTGCCCTTCAAATTATTTTAACAGACCAAATGCTATGAATGCTAGTATGCTGAAAATAATAGCGTGGGCCACAGTAACTCATGTATAGAAACACTTACATTCCTATATTCTACTTCATTGAGGAAAGGGCATCTGGGGGAGGGGACTGGCTAGGAGTGAAAATCTAACATAAGGCTTTGACTAATATTCTAAATTCAATTCATACATTTCATCAGTGGCTAAATTTATCAATAAAGCAGGGTAAAAAGGCCCAAATGCCGCAGGATTTATAGAGCAAAGTTAAAGCGTTCTCAAACGGTGCTGCAATTAGCACACAGCCGGCTCAAAGCACTGCACAGCTTGGTGTGATTTCTGAAACGACACCTTCCAGCGAAAAAAAAGGATGAGCCCTCAACCAACGCGCAGAGCCATATCAGCATTCCCAGAGTTCTGTTCCAGCCAAAAAGGTGAAAATTATGATCATCATAAAGAAATCAGGGCAGTATTTGTAAAACGATGGGAACGCTGCCTCCCATGCGCTAGTATGGAACAGGCTAAGTTCATACTGTGGAACTTTCACTTCGCCGCCCATTAATGTTCCTGTTCTGTTCCCTTCTAAATCAATTCAACACATTTGGGTCAACATCCCCATTAGGCCCATGTACCATACATGCCCACTTGCAACTTCGGGGTCCAATAATAAATAATAGGACCAAGGGTCCTGTAGCTTACCGGCAAGGAATCTTATAGTGATGATACAAGTTATGAAAATTTCATGTGAAGTTTGCCATTTAAATCATTGATGGTCAATGACAAGGTCACTAAATAAAAGTTAACATACATTTATAAGACCTCCTGTAATACAATACTACGCTCTAAAGCAGTATTGGTGATACAAGTCCTTGAAAATTCAATGTGTCAGTTGTGAACTTTATAGGTCACAGAAGGTCAAGTTGAGGTCAGCAAATGGACTTCATATATGACTTTCTAAATGTCTCTATACAAACCTTGGCTCAATCTGTGACCATTTTGATGATACAAGTCATTGTTATTTCACTGTCAATTTTGACCCTAAAAGGTCACTGACAGTGAAGTTAAATGTCACCAAATGAAAGTTCATATATGAGATTCCTATATGTCTCTAACACAAACCTAGGCTCCATCTTTGACCGTTTTGGCAATGCAAGTCATTGTAATTGTATAATGTCAAGTCTGACCTTCAAAAGGTCACCAACAGTCAAGTTGAATGTCACCAAATGAAAGTTCATGTGTGACTTCCCTTAAGTCTATGATACAAACTTAGGCTCCATCCGTGATCTTTTTAGAGATAAAAGCCATTGAATTTTCACGAGGTCAAGTTTGACCTTCGAAGGTCAATATAAAGGTCATCAAATCAATGTTCATATATGACTTCCTATACGTCTCCAATACAGAGCTACACTCCATCTGTAATGATTTTGCTGATATAAGTCATTGAATTTTGACTGTAAAGTTAAGCCGTTGAAGGTCACTGAAGGTCAAGTTCAAGGTCACCAAATGAAACTTCAAACATGACTTCCTATATGCCCATAATACAAACCTAAGCTCTATCTATGATAGTTTTGGTGATAAAAGTCATTGAAATTTCACTATGTGAAGTTTGCCCTTTGAAGGTCACCAAAGGTCAAGTTCGAGCCCACCAAATTAAATTTCATATATCGAGGGTTTGGAGCACAATGGTGATATATCCAAATTTAGTGATTTTGAGATTTTTACCTCCTGTCACACATTTCTATCAGCCAATTCTTGGAGCACAATAATTATATGTCCATGCGCCTCAGTTTTAAACAGAATTCACATTTTAATTTTGTGGTATGTCCAACAAAATCTGCTTATATGAATTAAACATTGATATTTTGATGAATAAACATGAATAGTATTACAGAATCATCTGTTTTCCATTGCAAACAAACTTAACTTCAATCTATCACCATTGTGTTATGTCACATCAAGTGCTAGAATTGTTGGAGCATGGAGGTGACATGTCCATTCTGGCAATTTTGGCCATGATGTCGCAGTACCACACTTATGAAAACTTATATGTTCAGTATACTTCCGATTCTGAACCATGGAGTAACAGAGTGACTGACACAAAAATGATGTAAATGATGTACCTGACTGAATAGAACATTTGCAAACCTAAAAATCTATTTTTCTCAAAACCTCTAAAATGGACATATAACTATTGTGCTCTGACCCCTCAATACGACTTCCTATGAGTGTTCAATACACATATGTTCCCAATCTTCTATATTTTCAAGCCTAGAAGCCTTTGAAAATTGTAGCATTTTGCTTGGACCTCAAGTTTGACCTTTCAGGGTCATCTGAGGTCAACTTTACCACAACCAAAATATAGGTCATATATGACTTTCTATATGTTGATAATACAAACTTAATCTCTATCTACAACCATTTTTCCCATTCTCCATAAGACCCAATGTTAAAGTACAGCACCCCACTAGACCCACTTCCGTGGATTCAATCAAAATGGCGCTCGCACTGTACATTGATGGTACCAAGGAAAGTTGATTGCCTGATTTAGAAAAAAAATTTATTACAGTTTTTTAGAAACAATTTTTTTAAATTTCTCAGTCCTATCTTTAACATTGGGGCCAAAATTTCAAGGGCCCATAAACCGGACAAAAATGATTCAATCAAAAATCCGAAGACAAAAAAACGCCCAGAGAAATGGTCTAGTAGTACGTTACGGCAAATTTACAGGAAAATTCATCAGGCCAAAAAAAAAAAAAGATAAAAAATGTTTTGGACGACGGACGCCACACCATGACAATAGCTTATCAGCCTATAAGGGCCGATAAGCTAAAAATAGCTATGCTGACGCGAGCAGTACCCCTCAGCCCACATTGAGCAGTATATCAATGTGTGACTGTGAGTTTCATACTTAACCATTTGACATGAATTTCGCCATGAAGACAGTTTATGATTTTCAACTATTTTGTGGACCTCTGTAACTTTCTCGTGAACAGGGACAAGATTATGTCAACGCAAATTCAAGATGACGGCTCTGACAGCCATATTGGATACCGGAGCACCACCAAAAATCGATAGGCTTCTGTAGCTACCAGACTCCGACACTCACACCAAAAATGGGGTTGATCGACGATGGCGTTTGTGAGTTAAATGCGCAGAATATACCTGTGGACGGACGGATGGATGGACGCCGTGCGTGACAACAATACCCCTCTGCCCCTTAGTCGGAGCTGAGGGGTAAAAACCACATTTTCTGCAGTGAGCAGAAGCCTCTCCTCCAAAAGCAGATTCATGCTCGCTTCTGCACAGTGTAGTAAGTGGGTTTAGTTCAGTAGAAAAAAAAAAGAAGTTCCTATAGTAAACTGCTAACATGGTCTGAGGACAATCTTGACTAACTGGGTCATGAATTCTGGAAAAAAAAAAAAAAAAAAAAGATATTGCTGCTGAGTTTTTGAAATGTTTTCCTTTTTGGGGGGTGCTCTGAGCACAACAAGCAGAGTGCAACCAAGTTCCAAAATGTTCAAGAGAAGTCAGACATCTCTCAGGCCAATATCTCCAAAACTTGGCAACTCGCATCAAACAATCTTAAAATGGGGAAAAAATATGCATTTTTGATTTCGTGTGAACCCCTAAGAATCACAGCACAGATCATTCAGGATATGCAAATATTTTGTCCTACCATAAGCAATAATTTCTTTCTCTTTAGGGATACTTTACAGATGAGTTCAAATTTGGGATGACCACAGCCGGAATGTAAATAACATTTGAAAATCAATTAAAACTAGATGCATGTCAATGGCGCGCCATCGCAAACCTCCGCACTCCGCAACGAATGTTATGGGAGTAGTAGTAATGTGTCAGAGGGCAATTCACTGAACTGGCATTCTGCTGTACAAATGATAATCTGCTTGTTGCAGTGACAAAGCACTGATACCGATCAGAGTTATAGCAAAGTGATATAGTTAGTTGGATAGAATACTTTTTGAGTGTCTGTTGAGGGCATAAATTACTCTTCATTTAGAAATGAGAGTATTATGAAAGGAAAGGACGTACGGTACAGCAATTGGCACACCTAACGCCATTTGACCTAGAAAACGGTCAAAATTAGATCAAATCAAAAACCCATCTGATATGTGATGAAGGGTCATCCCATGCACCTCCCATATAAATTTGAGCGGCCTAGCTCAATGCATAAGGAACTTATAGCCATTTTTCAATTTTCACAAAAAGGCCCCTGGTGGCCAGAAGAGGAAATGAATTAAAATTTTAAAGGCGTTGTGCACCCCTCTGGGTCGCTACCTTACATACAGCAAAGTTTCAGGTTGATTGGTTTAACGGCCTAGGAGGAGTCACTGTTTCGGACGGACAGACGGACAGACGAACAGCCGCCGAACTATATTACAAGATCTCCTTGCTTTTTCGGAAGCGCGGAGATAATTATTTGTGAATCCTGAAATGGACTCATTTACAATCCTGAGAACATTAGTATTGAATCTACAAACTGGTCTTTTTTCCCCCCAGTCAACCTTCGGAAATCTTCATAAAAACATCTGCATTTTAAACCAGCAGGGTGAACAAGAAATTTAGCCAAATTTCAAATGCCAACAGCATACCACAGTAGAGGGGTATAAACAACATGAAAATGGCCATTTAGCAGCAAAAAATTTCAAAGATTTGATAAGAAAAATTTTCTTTTTATGACTTCTAAATAAAAAAAATTTACATACACAATCCCCCACAAGATTAAAACCACCTGTACAGTGAAGGCCCCCCTTTGGTCGCCGAAACAGCTCCATCAGACTGACGTCACTTGAATTCCCAAATTCAGGGTTTCCAAGCAGTACATTTCCTAGCGTATCACGCTCCCTCTACCAGCTTGTCTTCTTCCCACAGTGCATCCTGACGCCATCTCTTCTTCATCTCTTCCCAGGTGAATGGTGAACACGTACCAAGCCAAAACACATGATGTAAAAGAAAACGGGACTCACTGGACCAAGCCACCTTCTTCACCTGCTCCAAGGTTCAGACCTGAAGCTAAGATGCCCATTGGGGGCGCTTTTAGGAGGTGGACAGTGCACTTTGACAGGTCTGCGAGCTAAAAAGTGTAATACACATGACGGTATGATGCACTGTGTGTTCTGACATATTCCTTATGTAAATATTATTGAAATTCTCAGTGACTTGTGCCACAGTCTCCCTTCTGTCGGTCTGGATCAGACAGGGTAGCCCTCATAGCCCTCGTACATACATTGAGGTGCAAAAATTTGGCACCGGCACCCCTGGTTTAAATGTCTGTTACAATTAATCATGAAGTGATTGAAAGCAAACCTGAACACTAAATGCTGCAAAGTAAAACAAGACACATTTCATCACATTTTAAAGCAAGAATAATTTTTATTTTTAACTTTTTACAGTTTCAAAATAAAACAAGGAAAAAGGCCTTGTGCAAAAGTTTGGGACCTCTGTCAGCTACTACTTTGTAACTCCTCCTCAGGCAGCTATAACAGCTTGCAAACGCTTCCTGTAGCCAGCTGAGAGTCTTTCAATTCTTGTCTTTGGATTTTTCCCCATTCTTCCTAACAGTACACCTCTAGCTCAGAAATATTCTTCGGCCTTCTTGTATGCACGGCATTTTGAGGTCTCTCCACAGATTTTCAACAATATTCAAGTCTGGGGACTGTGATGGCCGTTCCAAAACCTTCATCCGTCTTTCTTGGATGTACTTCATGGTGGATTTTGAGGTATGCTTTGGGTCATTGTCTTGCTGGAATACCCAACGTCTCTTCAACTTCAATTTCTGGACTGAGCTTTGAACATTAGCCTCTAGAATGTCTTGATATTTGATGGAACCCGCACAATATTGCCTGTGCTCCCAGCTGCTACACTACCCCAAAGCATAATGGATCCAGCTCCTTGCTTAACAGTTGGCAACGTGCTCTTCTCTACAAATGCTTCACCCTTTTTTCTCCAAACATACCTTCTTTGGTTGTGGCCAAAAGTTCAATTTTGGTTTCGGCCAGTCCAAAGCACATTGTTCCAATAGGCTTGAGGTTTCTCAAGGTTTTCTTTTGCATACTTCAGACGCTTAATTTTGTGTTGAGGTCGTAGGAAAGGCTTCTTTCTTGCAACTCTGCCATGTAGGTGTTTAAGGTACGCTGTATTGTTGTCCTGTGAACAACTAGACCTGTGTCTGTTACTCTTTTTCGCAGCTCTTTTGCAGTGATGTGTCGGTTCTTCTGAGTATTTCTCACCAGATCTCAGGCCATTCTATCTGAAATCTTTCTTGGTCTTCCAGATCTTGCCTTGACTTCAATTGTTCCATTTATTTTCCATTTTCTTACAATGTTTCTGACAGTAGAAATGGGTAGTTTGAAACGTTGCGAGAGTTTTTTGTAGCCCTCTCCTTGTTGGTGGAAGTGAATTATATTGATTTTGACATCCTTGGACAACTGTTTAGAGGAACACATGGTTTTTAACACCAGACACAACAGCCACCACAGTCGGATACTTTAGAAGGCATGGAGTTACTTCAGAATATATAGTTCAAGCCTGGAATTATATTCACTTGACTCATTGAAGCCCTAACAAGTAAATCACCTGGGTCCGGGCCTTAGTAATCATCTTCTTAAAAGGTAACAAAGAATAATCCAAAGGGCTTCCCAAACTTTTGCAAAGGGCCCTTTTTCCTTTCTTATCATTTAAAAACTCAGAAACCTTGCTTTTAAATTTGCAGAAACGTGTCATGTTTAACTCTGTAGCATTTAGTGTCCAGGTTTTCTTTCAATCACCTGGAGATTAATTGTAAGAGACGTTTAAACCAGACATTTGCAGCCCACTGTAGATGAGTTTTGGGTGCCCGAAACCCTGTCGCTGGGTCATGGTTTGTCTCTTCTAAGACCACTGTCAGTAGGTACTCACATGTGCAGACAGGGAGCAACCCAGGAGTCTTGCCACTTTAGAGATGCTGTAACCCACTCCTAAGGCTATAACAATTTGGCCCTGTTAAAGTCGTTCAATTCCCATTTCTCCCTCATCCAACTTGCTGAATGAGAGCAGACTGTTCGCTTATCATTTAAAATCTGTCTGCAGACCTGGACACATGCCATTGTCACATTATTTGCTGCATGTTTGGGTGATTTTAATGTTTTGGCTCATCACACATGCACATACAAAAATGCATACACATACATTGCGCCTGACATACAAATTAATGCAGTGGAGCCCAATCATGTGCCAAGGAGGGCCGAGAGTAAGAGAGGCTGTGGTTTCACTTGTCTTTTCAATGCGACTTTGGTCATCAAATCATGCCAGGGTGCATTAACGGTCAACTCTCCACATTCCAAGATCAGATCTTGCTTCCATTGAGATCTGATCAGCCAGACCACATGCTGAAGCGGCCTGGCTTGCATCGAGTTGGATGGCTGGAGATAGTCCCAACATTCAATATCGTTAGAAAGTCGAAAATGTCACCGGTTATTTCATTAGCAGTTTAGTTAGTATTGTGTGCATTTAGTGTAATAGCTAATGACTTAACTTCAGATCACTGAATAGGCCTTCGAATGTTTTAATTCCTCACCCAAAATTGCTGGTCCAATGAATACATTGGGTGGGCAGGAACATCAACACCAAGAACCCAGCCTTATGTAGTTTCAAATCCAATGGCAGACACAGGGTTTCCTCCAGGATTTTTTGAAACTGTGGCGGGGGGCTTCAGCGTCGGGTCAAAACTCAGCATTATCAGGTGTGGCCAGTTTTCATTAATCAGCACGTAGGCGATGTAATGATTGAAGTCTATGTGCACGGAGGTTAATCAGTTTCACGTGCGTAACGGTGAATTTCTCATATAATATGAAAACCAATTATGACTCAGGAATTGGAATTAAATAATCATGAAGATAGAATTAGGTAGAGCAGGATGTGCTCACAGCAAAAACAGAAGTTAACATCGTAGTTTATCGTTTTGCAAAGTGAATAAAATATTACTCGGGCCGGTAGGCCACGAGTCTAAGTTTTGGCTCTGTTTTTCTTTTTTTTTTTTTTTTTTCGCGATTGTCCTGCTCATGCGCGCGCGCGGTTTCGCGATTGGCCCAGGCCTAGACCCGGCCCGAGTACAGGCTCTGAGGAGCCTCGTTTTTTCTCTAATCGATGCACACATTGCATTAAGAAGAAAACAGCGCGTTTTACTGCCAATGGCTAATTTTTTTTTATTGGAAAATGTGTTCATCAAGCAAAATGATTGACAACAGGTCAAGAATTATTAGCGCTCATTTTAACTTAACAAGGAGAACTGGCTACACCTGATTGTCCTTAGGATTTTTGGAGTTTATGTAAAGTCATTTTACATAGGAGTGGCAGCTTTTATTTTGCCGTGGCGGTGCGCCACAATCACTTACATGTAGCGGAAACCCTGGCAGACACTTATGGTAACATCACACAAAGTTTGATTTTCCCTAAATAAATTGCCATACCTAGCACCATAGGCTATGTTAAAACATTCTTTTTTGACCTTCCAAGTTCCTCTAGTCATCCAAGCACTGATTTTAAGGTCAAATATCAGTAAACTGCTCCTTTAATAACATTAGGGCTCTTTTACCAGCAAATAGAGAATCAGTAGTATTCATCTCAAGTGATATGCTGCGTCCGACAACACTGACAGGCTAAGCACATTAATTCAGACAATAAGACAACACGCGTCATTGTGTAATAATGCAAATACACAGTATATTTGCCACCATTTTCCAACTCTCTCACTTATCTACAATTAGACAAGCCAATCCCTGTTCCACCATCAGCCAACACAATTACAAAGGCCTTTCAGTAACACTGAATGATTAACAGAAAATGTAGCCCCCTATCTTTTGCAGGGCAATATATCTTATTTGACTGGCTGAGATGCTGTTCCAGGGGTCAACACAGCTCAGGATGCCTTGATATTTTTTACATCATTACATAACAGCAAAAGTCCCACAGCTATAATGCCGGCATTTCAGAAAAAAAAAAGTTATTTAAATAAGACGTAAACTGCATTGTATACAGAACACACATTCAAACCACCATTCTGATTGGCACTGAATTCCAATGAAAATCTATAGGATGAGTTGGGGGCCAATCACAATAGTTGATACAGGAATAAAATCAGCATTTGAGAAACCGCATGAGCGACAAAAACAGGAGTTAGCAGGGGTGTGGGCGGCCTGTTGGTGCTGGAGGGAGGTCGAGTTACAGGCAGGGAGGGGCACTTTTCACTCACCTCACTCTCAGCTCTGCGCGGTCCTTAATTACGACAACACCATTTTTACAAGCTGCGTTTAAATGAGCAAAAGGAAAGAGGGAACACTGACGATTATTCTGACGACTGATAAACAGGAAGAAAATCTTAAATCCGGATGACAAGGAGGTGCAAACACTGGCGAAAAGTGCCCCCCACTTCCCATACCCTGGAAACACCATTTTTATCAAAGGGTTTGAGAGCCATATGGAACATCAGAGTGCAAAAACACCCAACCCCACCAGTGAAGCAGCCAGGTAAAAATACACAAGGCGGCAGTATGGAAGAGGACGAATGTTATGCATACAAACTCATAAAGCCAATTACCACACATATAGCTAGGAGAGCCCTTTCTCACACACAAAAATTAGATAACTTAGGTCACCCCACTTACACCAACGAGGACTCAAAGGCAATTATAGCCACAATCAAATGCAGTCAGGACATTCACCGACATTAACAATCACTGACATAACACACCTGCATGACGTCAATCCTGACAAAGCGCAGGGAGATCAGGCACTCCCTCCTGGCTGCTCATGCCCAGTTCAACTGGTAAGGCGAGTTTTCATGAGGAGGCTGATATTTAGGCAGAACTCTAATGAGCATGGCCTATGCCCGCAGGAAGAGTAGCCCGATTAACATTCTCACAACGTTCTGACAATATTGAACCAATGCAACTCTACAGTTCGGCTCCAGAGCCAATATTAGTGCAATCCTGAAAAATGCACGAGTCCTTCTAGGGTTCCCCTAAAGCAAAGAGAGGACCAATTTTCAACACTCAAAAAAACAATTGCAGGCAACAAAGTATTTTTATCAGGCAGAGAGTAACAGCTAGGAAAACGGCACTATTGCACGCTGAAGTATTATGACAAGTGATAAAAAAATGCATACAATGCTTATAGTAGGGCAGGACAATATGGCCCAAAACTGATATAACGATGTAGTACTGTTGCGCTTAGTCCAGTGTATTCATTAGCAGTGCTGTGCAAGTTAAATAAAACTCTACATTCAAATGTTCTTATTTTCTTTTCTTTATTGAAATATTTTTTGATATATCATCGTATTAAACTCACAGTATGAAATTAAAAAAACAAACAAAAAAAAACATTAAGTTTAATCCTTAGCAACAGGAAACCCTTGAGGGCCTTTTCTGCAATGAGGAACAGTATTTATCCGGAAGTTGAAGTTGGGAATGACGTCATGACCCAGATGACCGAGTTCCAGTACTAGTCAGAAAACCATGATGAATGCCAGCAAGAAAATCTTTGTTGTGCTTGCAATACCAGTTCATGGCAACGCATTATGTGGCATTTTGAGCACACAAAGCACATAGCAAAATATCCATAGATAGAAGGTGGATATTGACTGTGTGCATGACTGATTTAACGGGACAAAAATAGGACAGAAGTGCAGATAAACAGTATATTATGCTTTAGCTCACTGTTGATGCGCAGAGCAGCCCTCTCGGAATTTGAAGACAATGTAAGTGAAAATCATGAGTAATTCAAAAATCCAACTTCAGGGGGCATTCCAGTTGAAATTTTTGACAAGGAACTCAAAGAAATTACAAATTCCCACAACGCATCATTGGACTGGCCCAAAGCAAGGAAATCTGCGAAATTTCCCCCTTCAAGTTCAAGGCTGTGAAAAGTCGCAGGGTGTTTATGTTTCTATCCGGGTACATGTATTAAGTCAGGCATTACATTTTTTTTTTTTTTTTTTTTTTTTTTTTACAGAATGTGTGCCCGTTTTGTTGATATGAGCACATTGTCTAACTTGTTGCTCCGGACAAACAGACTTTTTTTCCCCCCCAGATTGTTCTAAATTGGCCAGGAAAACCATTTAAAAAATTAACTAACTGCATTAAATGTAAAAACATTTTCAGTAATGGTGGTAAATCAGGAAGAAACCAGTAGATTTCTCAAAACAGGTGTTAAAGTCCCGGGGGGGCATAAAATCATAATAGGTTTGAGTTATATAGTTTGCTTTATCCTTCAGTCCTTAATTATTTGATAATATTTCCATGTAGTGACCATGCGTTGAAAATTTTACCAATTTGAAGTCATCGGATTCTTTCATTTAATTTCAAGGTGTGGCTGGAACAAAAACGGGCAAATACAGTGCGTGGCCTCTCAGAAATACGTCCCGAGGCCTTCCCATATGATAGGGCATTGGATATTTTCCTCAAATGGCAAGGTATTCCAGTAAAATAAGATGTACAAACTAGGGCTGGACGATTAACCAAATCGCGATTATTTTAAGCACAATATAAGTAACTGCCACTATGAAGCAGACAGATGAGCTTGCTTATTACCTTTTCTATGACATATACCTAATGCGGTCATTTGAAATGCTTCCGGGAAGAAAACTGTGATTTGAAGTCTGCTAATTACCAGCGAGATTGGACAGCCTCCATCGCCTTGGCATAAATAGCCAACCTTCAATCAATTCCTGTGTACTTTGCCTAACTTGCAATCAAGCCATTTATTCAGCCAACTGACTAATCAAAACCAAAATGAGGCCAATGATGATTTAAGAGATGATGAGAAGCAGAGAGACCTAACCAGGCTGCCGTGTTACTTTGAAAGAATATCAATAATCTGAATACCACCTCTTGAAGAATTTTTACATTTTAAAAAGATTTCTTAAAAATAAAATCATTTAGAAGGCCCTGGTTTTTAAGCGTTTCAATGCATATGCAAAGTGGAAAACATTTTTTGAAGCATATCGAACGCGTAAGTGAGAGAAATTATTTTCGTATTGCACACAATAGACAAATGCAGCGAAGACTTGGCAAACACGTTCAGGCAAATGCAAATTTGTAGCATTTTTTAATTTGATAAATGAACAAGATTAATTTGAAATAAAGTAATTCATAGCTCTTGATTTTGGTTACTTTTGAATAGCCTAAAGTGAAGGTGGAAAACATTTTGTTTAAGCGTATTGACGTGGCATGTAAATTGTTATGGCATTCACACGCAGCGCGGTCAAATGTAAAACTAGAAATAATCTAGCAAACACATTCAGGAAGATTATGTGCTGAACAAAGCAAAGTTAAGGTCTGCAAAATCATCCTCTACCCGACAAAATGCTCTCACCCCCTTCCCATTTACTTAGCTCAATTTGCAATCAAACAGTTGATTTGCCCAATTAACTTTTTCAATTGGAAGATAGTCTGATTTATTTAGATATAATTTTTGTTGGTCACATTTTGAAATTTAAATGACCATGAAACATGACAGATTTGCCTGAATGCGTTTGCTAGATTACTTCTAGTTTTACATTCGGCCACATAGCGTGCAAATTTGTTAATTTAGGTCAAGTTCGATAGGCTTAAACAAAGTGTTTTCCACCTTCACTGCCAGTTTAGACGGTCAAAATTAACCAAAATCAAGAGCTATGAATTACTTTATTTTAAATTAATCTTGTTCAATTATCAAATAAAAAATACCACAAATTTGCGGCACAGATTCGCCTGAATGCGTTTGCCAAATCTTCAGTGCATTTGATTATTGCGTGCAATGCAAAAATAATTCCTCACTCACATTCACGTTTGATATGCTTCACAAAATGTTTTCCACTTCACGTCTATTTTTAAACGCTTAAAACCAAGGCCATCTTAAAATTATTTTATTTTTAAGAAATATTTTTGATAATACATAAAAATTATCTGACGAGAGGTGGAATTCAGAGGTCTGCAATTTATTCAAATAATTTCCATTCTTTCAATCTAACATGGTAGCCTGGTTAGGTCTCTCTGCTTCTCATTATCTCTTCTTTATCATTATTGGCCACATTTTGGTTTTGATTAGTCAGTTGGCTGAATAAATGGCTTGATTGCAAGTTAGGTAAAGTACACAGGAATTGATTGAAGGTTGGCCAGTTGTGCCAAGGCGATGGAGGCTGTCCAATCTCGCTGGTAATTAGCGGACTTCAAATCACAGTTTTCTTCCCAGAAACATTTCAAATGACCGCATTAGGTATATGTCATAGAAAAGGTAATAAGCAAGCTCATCTGTCTGCTTCATAGTGGCAGTTACTTTTATTGCGCTTAAAATAATCGCGATTTGGTTAGTCGTGCAGCCCTAGTACAAACAAAGGGTGCCAGCTTTGCAATAAGTAGGCTCTGGAGCAGTCGCTCCAAGTGGGGCACTTGCTGTATAAAGTTTTAAGTAATTTGACATAAAGAGTTTGAAATGGGGTACTTTATATTTTTAAGTTATTTGACGGGTTTTACTGCACACGTGCAAACTACTGTCTCCATCCAGCTCCTGCCCTAGTCTCCCCCCATTTAGCTACATCCAGAAATAGAATCTAATTCAGTGGGAAACACTAACATGCATGATCATCCCTGACATAATGTGTCTTCAAAGGTTAAATGAGTGCTCAAAACATGTAACGAGTGGTTTAGAGTAATCAAGAAAAAAAAATAAGGGATTGCAATTGTGGTTGGAACAAAACCCAGCATACACCATGAGGATCCCAAGACTGAGGTTGAAATACACTGTTACAGGGAATAGGCCCAATATATTGCTGCTACATATCATTAGCCTGATAGCATAATTGCCCAAGTCATATATTTTTGCCAAATTGAGATATCAGTTGCCTGTTCTTTCGTGTTGGCAAAAAAGTGTTTTTTTTCCTTTTTTCTCAAAACCTTAATGAATGAATGCATGAATAAACAAAAAAAATCCATTCTCTTCATAAAATAAAATTAAAAAATAAACGTTAAAAAAAACTTAAAAAATGAGATGGTCTATTATGCCATGAGACTAACGATATACAAGTAAGAAAGTGCATGACCAATTATACATTCATACTAAAAATGTGTGTGCAGGACTAGGCAAAGGGGTCACTTGGGTCATTTTATGACAAGAGGCCTGTCGGCATAGAGAGCTCCGCTGAGGATGACTGAAACGTCCATGTCATAACTTAACCCATTAATGACCACTGTCCCATTTCTGGGACGCAGCACATTTTAACCTCTGTAATCAAAGTGAATGTGCTACTGTGACTAAGCTGTAGTAGGCTAATTTAGGGAAGTAACTCACGTCAAGTAAAGTGCTTATGAGAGCAATCTCCCTTTACGGTAGTGGTGGGGGCCGCCATTTGCACAAATTTCATGTATCTGTAACAGTACCATGCCATGCTCTAAGAGGTGAGTGTGCCATTTTTTTTTCTGAGACACATTTTTATCCAACACTTAAAATAAAATTGGAGATTATAACATTATCTAAATGTGTTTCTCCCAGAATGATGATTTTTTTTTTATCCTTTCAACGATCTGTGTACATTTGTAATGGGACATAAATATTTGGGGTCCTCGATGACAAAATAATTATTTTTCACCAGAAATCGAGGGTCACGCATTGTAGTCTGTATTTGATTATAAAATGTAACTTTTTCTTTGAAAAGAAATTTGGGCATTAATGGGTTAATTTCAGAAATCCCTGAAAACTATTGCAATATTAAACACATATGACACATTAATGAAAGACTGAAAAAATCAGCATAAACACAGATCTTCTAAGTCCAAGATGCTGAATTGATCAAAAACCGGGCCGTAAAATTTTCTCATTTTCGCAGGGGATCATCAGAACATCAAAAGCAAGGCTCACAACAAATTAGACAAAAAGTTATCAGACAGTTTTAGAGATATTAATGAAAGACTGAAAAAATGCGCACAAACACTGATTTTCTAAGTCCAACATGCTGAATTTCTCAATAACCGGGACGTAGAATTTTCTCATTTTCGCAGGGGACCCCTTTTCCTAGTCCTGCGCACATATGAATCATCATGAGGTTTCCCTTCAAACGTACAGTAAGCTATGCATCAGGACTGCATGGAAAAACTGCAGATCAATTCAATTCAAAATAAATATAATTGCAGACATGTTTAATTCAAAGTAATTTCCTCTTCCATCTTGGAGTATCACAAAGCAAAACCATATACACTAGGCAACCTTTTGATGACATCTGACGTCCAGATAAGCCATGCAAGCCATTAGACTGTTGGAAGTGGAGGGGTGCGGTTAAAAATTTACAGGGATGAAATATTTAAGTCCTTCTGGGAATTATACTACAGCTCATTCACTGTATCGATTTTCTCAAAAGAAAGCCAGAGATCCAGTAAGCTTTCACCGCAACCAACAAACACAGACATAACAATACAAATATGTCTGGGCCTAAGTCACAGAAAACTTTATGCTTTTTTCGGCTTTTTAAACAAAAACTATATCCCAATACATGCACCCCATTAAAAGAATTCTTAGGAGGAATAAAGCAATAAAAGGATACAAATATGTCTGTGTGCGCCAGAATGTTCCATAAGCCACAGAAAGACAAATTATTTACACATGAATGAAACTGTTAATGTCTTCAGCGTTTACAGTTGCTGACCTCCCCATGAGTGGGTATTCTTCAAAGATCACTGCAAGAGCACATAGTTAAGTGCCCAAGGAGGCAAAAAAGAACCCTCAGATAACAGCAAAAGCTCAGACATCTCTCAAATCATTAAATTGTCACATCTCGAGTAAGATTAGAAATATGTAGAGCAAAAATTGTGTTTAAAGGAAGACAACGAGCACAAAAGCACTGCCCATAGCTAAAATAAATAAGTAAAGTAGCACCACTCAAATTTGTGATCAGACAGTTCCAAAATGGCACAGGAACAGTGTTCTGCAGACAGGTGACTCAAAGTTCAAGATTTTGACAGAAACACCCAACACTCCCTTCGGTGTAAAATGGGGCGACACATCAAAACCATGAACCCATAAAGCATAGTGAAGGGAACATGTTAAATTAAGGCTGCTTTGCTTACTGCAGGCCAGACAGATAGATTAGGGTTTTCAAATAATCAAATGAGTCCCGACCTCAAATCAAATGGCATGTTCCATCACAATTCACAGATCCCATTAAGAATGGTCTCTGTATTTTCCAAGTCAGTGTGCACATCTGATCAGTACATAGTGCATTGGCGTTATTCCTGTGATAGGAGGTTCCACCAATGTCAATCCAAGGTTTATCATACTCCACTCAAACAGGACCGCCAATGATCAAGTAAAAATTCAATACGGAAATTAAGTACAATTATTTTCTATAATTATTTTAGGAAGATGTAGTTTTCTTCCGATTTAAAATGCTTGGAAATCAGAAAGTTTACTGTGACTAAGTGACCCAAATTCATTTTCTCTTGCTGAGTACATCAAATAAAATTTCTCTCACTTCAAATTGTACGAGCAAAACATGCAGTTTAGAGCCCCGAAGGGTTTTGTGTAGAATATCCACAACATTTTTCAGGGAAAAAAAGAAGTTCACTTGAAACCGTGCTGTGTATTAGGTTGAGTCAACCTACCTGAACCAATATCAAATCGGCTTTGCAATTTCTGCATTCTCATGTCATACTCCAGGATTGGCTAACCACCTAAAATTCTGAGCTGACCTTTCTTTTTTACTAACCTATTTTTTAATTCTGTACTTTCATTTCTCTCATTGTATTTATCATTTCAATCTTACTTATCCACTTGCTTGAACCTCTCCATCATGGTCGGATACAGGGGTTTAAAAATGTGGGTTCGCAAGTGGGATGAACTGAGGTGCTCCAAGTGCTCATCCCGTTTTGGTTGTGGGACAGTGTTTGAGGGCTTTCCTCCATACTCAGTTATGTTTCCCTGTTTATTTACAATAATTTGTAATTTGTTTAAACTTAAAACCAAAAGAAACCTTTTTTTTATTCTGAATGGTCTTTCATCCATTTGGTCCCAATAACATGAAGAAAATTAACAGAACAAAATCTGAATTAAAACCATCTCCCTCCTCAAAGAAAGTGCAGCAATGAACCAATACAAAACAAAACTCATTTCTACTCTGCTTTTTGCACCTATATGGTGGATGACACACAAATGCGTGAAAAATACAAATTTGGTGCCACTTGTAAATGGCCTGTGAGGCTTTCTGCTGGACTGGAAACACAAAATGCAATGACTGCCATGTACCCCAGTCTACATATTGGTTTGCATACCTAATTAGGAAATAAACACTCATTTTTTCAATTCTCTCTTTCACATTTCCTTGTGCTCCTGCAATAAGCAGGGGTCATTCTAGCAATAAAATCGGCCTCGATAGTGGATATTCGTCTTCTGAAAATGAAATTATTCTCAGTAGACCTAGTTTGGCAACTCCACATAAGCAATTCTAGCTTGCTAAATGCATGCCATTTACATAGGTCCTGGCAAGGCAAACATAAAACTTACAATTTCAACTAAATGACATTTGAAAACTGTATGCAACTTCAAAACTGCAGGCACTACACACCTTTTGAAGGATACATGCATATGAATTAAACCCAAAAAAAAGTCATTTGCCAAAAACCTCAAAATACAGGAAATTAAATTTGTGATCCCACGACCTAACGCTAACAACAGAAAGCCTGCTATCAAGGATTATTTGCACCATTTAGCATTATTAACATGTGGTCCCTGACATTTGATTGCTGTCTGTTTAGTATCAGTTCAGGCATGAAGGCTTGTTTCAAGAAAAAAGAAATGGAGCAAGAAAAAAAGTGATTCAACATACCTCCCCTAGTTGGCACAGATTTTAAGTTAAACTGCTCCAGCTCTGTGCTTATCTGCGATACCCACATGAAACATGGTAGATGACACACAGGTGCGTCCCACCAACTAACAGATTGCTGAAAATTCACTTAGAGTCAATTCTATTATACTTGGTCATGCTTTGTACTGCACACTGAGAAGTTTTGACATGTTGGTCAGAATAGTGTTAATAATTCATAGATCCTTCATTAGCATGCATTAAATCAAAGAGATACAGCAGTGTGATAACACACCACCACTTTTGTCTATAAGGGCACTAATTTAAAACATTACTTGTTCTATCTTGAGGTCTTTTGACTTGGAATGAATTGAACATGTGAACTGCTGATAATTCATTACAGCAAATCAGTAGACTTTCCAACATGTATTGTGAAGAATTAAAAACTCTCCAGAGTTATTATTTTGAACTTTGAAGAGACCACTTGCGGCAGAAACTGACTGTGCCTTTAATGAATGAAGGTGTGGTTGTTTCTTTCCGCAATAAAACAAAACGATAATGAAAACTTCCGTTAGAAAAAAAAAAACCAAAGAGCTGCGCAATTTGTTCTGAACTGAGAGCATGTCCTCGGTGTGTCACACGAACAATATGCGGGCTGAGAATTGTGTTGAAATAAATTACAGATTCCACAGAGAAACGGAACGCTCAAACAAATATTCGTCCGGAAATAAAACGTCCAAATGTGGTCAGATAACTCTCTCCTAACGGAGATTTCTTCTTAGTATTTGCGCTTTAATATCCACAGTCTCTTCAAGGAATGGACACGCTATGTCTAACATCTCCTCAGTCTGCAGTTTCAGGGGGAGAAGAACTGAGTTACTTGAAGAAAACCTGCCAGCGAGCAGGTTAGCTTCACAGAGCATGTTGCCGTGGTAACTGACTCAGACTGAACTCGCATTGTGAACCGGAAAACTCAAAGTTTCCTGCAACTCTGAGCTAACAAACTCAGAGTTACCACTAACCCCGCTTTCTGAAACGGGGCCCTGAAGTGCGGCGGCAGGTGCAGCGGATCAAAAGATAAACATAAAGCAACAACGTATATCCCGGAGGGAATTAATGTTGCCTACAAGGTACTAAGTGACATCTTTTTTAAAATCACTGTTTAGGGTCAGGTAAGGTTAAGCAACAGGCTTGATAGCTCGTTGCGTGCGTGAGAGAAAAAAAATATATAGAAAAACAAAGGGGGAAAATTGCCGATTTTTTTATCCGATTTCCGAACCGATCTTGATCACCGATGGCAGTTTGCCGATCCGATGAATCGATCCAATCCTTGCTCCAACTTACAGCTCTAGCTGAATGCAGGAAAATTTTACTGTTGTCTGATGACAATAAAGCGGTACTTCTTTGTGACAGCCACACTGAAAATGTGAGAAGTCCCAGAGATCAAATTTACTATTTTTAGCAGCTTTCAGGTCTGATAATGTAACTGCACAAGTTAAATCTTTTCTACAATTTTTTTTTTGTCCATGGCTACCCATTCACAGATTAGCCCCAATCACAAGATTCTTGGCAGGACTCATGAGCAATAAATCACACTGTCATTTTACCTCTGGCAACTCTGCCATTCATGAGGGTTAAATAGATAGACCTGTTTATGTTCTGCTTTTAAATATGGCAGTCCACGACCAATGCCATAGCACGATATTGCCTTGCTAAATTTCATTCGGATCTTTTCTGCCACATTTTTCTAAGAACATCATTATGATTTCATATTGGCATCTAAGTTCTAATTTAATCTTTCAACTCCTGCTTGAGTCCTGTATAGCCTATTTCTGCATTTGAGAGTGCATGCAGTCCTACAAATTGTGCAGAACTGCTGTGAAATATGGCTGGTTTGGCTCATGAACATTATGACGTCATTGGTATGTCAGTCTTATAATCATATTTATGCATACAAAGATGACATGATAAGTAACTAATTAAAGGCAGAGGACCAGGACAAATGAGATGTGTAACTTAATAGGACTCAATGAATAAAGCCTATACAACAGCATGCAGCACGAGACTGCCAATAGCAAACGTCATAAGTAAAATTCAAGAATCCTTTAAAAGGCAATTAGGTCAATACCTCATTGAGCAACCGATATGGGCTGTTTCACAATCAGGCAACACAAATTTTCTCACACATGGGTGAAAATAAAGTTTGACAAGGGTCCAAAGTTTCTATGCGAGTTTATTGTATACTATTTCACGATCAGATTTCTAAAATTTCAGAGCATAGGGATATTTAGTTTGGAAAATATTTGGAGTTAATGTTGTAAAATGATGAATATTTTATAGACTCATACTGAAAATTCATTTTGTATCATATATAAAATATATGGAGCCATTTCTGACAAAATGTTCCAGTTGCAAGGTAAATGTTGGGTAATAACAGATGTACTGATTAGAACATTTTGAAAATGCCAAAAATGAAAAATAATACTGTTTAATATGCAAAACCTTACTGCAAATCATGGTAAGTTTATATTTAAATTATTACTGTGCATGAATATTCTTGATATTCAAAACAGTGGTATTAAATGTAAGACTAACAAACCATTTCTGGCCTGCCCTGAAAAAAATCAGGGTGATATCTGGTATAGACAATTTGCTGGACAACAGTAAAGTGTATGAATATTTTGACAGTTGACACTCAACTGTTTCAAGTTATTTCAAAAACTTCAGGTGAACTTAATTAGACCAACATAACACAAAACTGGTTTGACTACCATTTGCATGTCGAATTAATTTGTCATGACATGCCAATTAGTTTTCACCAATTAGGAGCCAATTACATATTTAATTTGATTGATTACATTGTTTTCTCTCATTTTATGCTGTCATTTCCAATGCATCGCAATGTGGGTAAGGCATTATTTTAAATTCTTGACGGCAAACATAGCCATGTTATCTTGTGAGTTAAGAGGGCAAATAACTGTTCTAAACATTAAATACACTTAATCAAGACAAATTAACAGCTTGTTAAAATCCTGCGATTGCAACTGTGGTTGGAACAAAAGCCAGCACACACAGTGGGTCCCCTGGAACAACATTGAAGACCACTGTTCTAGACCATTAATCAAACAGAAAAAAAAAAAAAAAATGTATTTAGTCCAAACATCAGTACGTTCATGTATAATCATGAGGCTCATGGTGATAGTCATGAGAAAGTTACATAGCATCCAAACATTCTGACAGGAATTGCGACAGAGGTTAATATTACCTGAAAACTAGAGTTTCCGGAGAGGACATTTACGGAGTGAAAAACTATATGTATAAAGTACATGAAATTTATCAAGCAAATTTCAGGAGTATCTTCAGTCCAGGGGAAGTCCTAGATTATAAGAATAATGAAAAAAAGACTGGAATCAAGCAATATCTATTCAAGCTATCAGGTGAAATGTGCATTCCCGAATGGACATATTTTGGACGGACAAACATTCTGCCTTTTCTCTGACCAATGTACAGCTTTTTATTACATTACAATATCAACACAAATGTATACACTTTGGGAGAATACATAATACAAACAAAAATACCCTAGACAGATTACCCATTTGTATTTATATGGCATTTAACTCATCACAATCATTTTATTTCCAGAGAGGACATTTTGGACGGACAAATGCACAGGTTAGTTTATTGCTCATATTTATTCTATTTACTTTTTCATAGTGTGTCCGTGCTGACTGATATTGCCAAACACGTGAATCTGAATTCAGAGAGATGTTTTGCACCTGCATTTAATAATATATTTCATACAAATGTATAATTTATTCTTGATTTCAACAATGAGAAAAAATATGTCCAAAAAGCGCCATTTTTACGCCATTCGGAGGAAAATAAAGCTTTCTTCATGAAATAAACAATATTTGTAGTTGCATTAGATGTATTTCTTGCAAATAAATTTTATAGAATTCAACAGTTCTTCTATATTTTGCCAAATTCCACTCAAAGGCTCACAAATCTCATGCGTACCCTGATTGTGAAACAGCCCATCTGCAGAAAATGCACCCCCAGGTATACAAGATCACTCATCAGTTGCCTGGTATATTTTTATATTCGTATGACATTGGTAGTGCACTTGCCCTGTGCGTTCAAAATCCTTTCAATGCAATGATAAAATACACATATCTATACACGTGCACTTCTGGAAGCATATGGTATCATCATCATCCCCCCGCCCCCCAGCCAGATACACAGCGTTAAATATCTGAGCCAAACGGAGACTACACTTGTACACAGTCGACGTCGAATCTGGCTGCTGCCGTGACATGGTGCAGCGTAGCATTGCACACGGAAACCAAGTGTTGACACTGAGGGCGGGCGCTTTGTTCAATGACACTGCTCGCAAGCCTGCGAATATCAACATATCCTGCAGTCACAAACAAAACCATGTAGATAATGGAAAAAATAATTACAGCTAAACATTATATTTAGTGATGTTTCAAATATACAAAGCATTTAAACAAGCAAGCCTATTCACGGCAGCACGAGCACAAATTGAGCAGCTAAACTCGCTAGCATCTGGTACGTAGCAGTTTACCGGTTTCAATAAACCGATGTACTCGTTACACCAGTCATTAGCCCAGCAGACTCATGGGTGGAAACTCCACACTGGTCAACAATTCCGGTAAAGCTGGTTACAAAATAAAGGCACGTCGAGCAGCAAGAATATTTCATGACTTACCAAGCTAGCCAACATGCCAGGCTAATTACTTTTTATCTAGTCATAAACCAATGTAAACCCCTCTAAGAGTTAAATCCTATTTTTCCTATCCAAATTCCAACTCAACACATTAGGACACTCCAGGCAACTGCCTTTTCAGCTAAATAGCAGCTATGTTCGCTAACGTAATGTTCCCTCATATGAGGTGACAAATCCTGTTTCCTTATCAATTTAGTGTGCGGACCAGCGTGGAAAAGTAATTCAGTAGCATTAATGTAACGTCACAAATTAACATCGAGTTAGCAGTGCCTGTTGAAACGAGCTACAGACAGGTCGCTAGCTACACCATTAACGCGAAATCTCAGCAGTAATGGCCTTCGCCACAACCGTTATCTATAACAAAGTTGCTTTCACACCGGACGCGAAACGAATTTTTCGCACGACAGATTACATTCAAAGTCAGTGCAAAGATTCGCGTCTTTGCACTGACTTTGAATGTAATCTGTCGTGCGAAAAATTCGTTTCGCGTCCGGTGTGAAAGCAGCTTAACTGTCCTTAAACATAATACGGCCATTAGTTCAGTGAATGATCAATGTAACATTTGCCCTTTTTTTTTTTTTGCTCCCTTGTCAAAGTGACAGCCAAAAGCAGCTACCAACATGTACAATACAACAACGTAGCGTCTAAAATAAATGCTTAACATTAACCCAAGGTGCAGATGACTCATCCAGTTATGAAGTTTCGGTTTTCACGAGATAAGCCTCGCTTTAACTTTACTTGGACCCAAGTTAAGCGTAAAAGTTTCCAGGCCAGCCATCTAACGTTAAATGACTTGGTAACAAATACATGAGAAATTTCAATTCCTATCATTTCTCGCTGCTAAGTTGATAGTCAGAAAACTTTAAAAGTTTACACAGCTAACGTTAGCTAAATAACTAGCGAGACGGTAAAGGGCTTAAAATGGGTCCTCCAAGGTCTGTGTCCCACTTAATAGAACTGTCAGCGTTAAACCGCTTTCACACTGGACGCGAAACGAGTTTTTCGCACAACAGATTACAAAGTCAATGCAAAGATGCGAATAGACGCGAAACGCGTGTGTTCGCGTCGTAGCATTGACTCTAAATGTAATCTGTCGTGCGAAAAATTCGTTTCGCGTCCGGTGTGAAAGCAGCTTTAGAGTAAGCAAATGTGGACCACCTTAAAACCTGGAGGAAGTCCAGCTGCATCACTCACATAGGCTAGGCCAACTTAATCATGCACAAATAAAACAAGCCTGACTAATCTAGCTAGCTAGCTATATTAGCTAGTCAAGTGAACTCAGATGAGCTGCCGTTAGCAAGCTAGCTAATCAACATAGACTAATTTGGCTAATATTAGCTAGGAAAGTTACCTTAACGTTAAATACTACTCGAATACCAAGATAGCCGTCAATGGCAACAAATGTTAGCAGTATTCACACCAAAATTATAGAATTACCTCGTTTAAGTAAGGTTACCATTGTATACATAGCTAGTAACCCCCTAAGCTTTCCAATGTCATAACCACTAACACTATTAGTTATCGACCATTTGACAAGAGTAACAATCTACTTCAAAGCTAAGGCAGCTACAATGTGTAGCTTGCTAACTGGCTGTAACTACCAATGGCACTGTGTACAGTCTCTTTCAGCCAGCTAGCAACCAAGAAAACTAGCAAGCGTTAGCAAGCCAGCACACCGTCGCCAACACCATATAATGTTAAAAAAAAAAAAAGTGTCAGATAATGGTGAGGTCAGTTAATAGCCCATTCGGCTAACTATCCTTCAGACGAATACGTTATCACAGAATCCTATCCGATAGCTAAGTTAGCTAGCCCAACACTAAACAATGTGACAAACAGAAGTCAGTAATGTGTAACGTTAGCCTTACCTGGCCGGACGAATTTTCAATGACTGTTAACAATGGCGGCCTGGTTGACATCTTATGGGATCCTCCACAAAAAAGGGACGGAGGGATACAAAACCATTCAGAATCCGACGCACATTTAAGGCTGTCGTTGTTAGTATGCTGTTTATTGGCAATACACCCAACTTAAGTCGGTCTTCAGTGTCCGTCGAGAGGAAAAACAAGCTAGCTAGCCAGCCATTAGCTAGCTTCTCAAACAATCAACAAGTTGAATCCCTCATTAGACGTACGTGTCCGTTTCTACAGGGAAAAGGGGGGCCAAAAGTTTTTCCAACCCTAAGTGAAAATGGTCATATGGCTAGATTAGTTGTTCGCTAACCAGCCAACTCGATAGGCGACGGTACAAAATAACCAGCGGATGGCGTAAACGTTGCAATAAAGATTTCCCGTGGGTTGGAAAATGATGCCCTCTGAGTTAATATTACATTTGCAGTCCCACGTCTGCCCCTTGACTCTGGGACAAGGAGGGAGAGAATTCCGCAATTCACCAACAATAGGTGGTCAGCTTGGCGAGGCGATGACTGAGCGTGTTGGTCCCCAATATCAGCATTCAACTCAAGTCCGAGGATTCAGTTCAGGCCGGATCAGACTTGATTGACCTTCGCTAGATAAAAAATAAAACAAATGCAGGTAGCAGGCGAACTGGAATACGAAATCAAACTCCAATCCCCCACGCTTGAAATCAAAAAGCAAAATTAAGTATAGGTGGAAAGGTATTCTTTCGGTGTAGTGAACCAAGGAAATGTCCAGCTGTCGAGTGCAGAGGTTGTTAGCAAGATGCTAGTCGGCGAATTAATCCGAAACGGCGTAACGTTAGAAGCTAGCTAGCTAGCTCAACAAATCCCTCCGAATTCGCTCTCTTCGAAGCTGCACCGCCGAGTCGAATGAGGTCGTGCCGACGTTGCGGTGGAAAAGAATAGCCGGGAGACAACCGGCCTACATAAAATGAGGTTTTCAGTGGTTAAACCCTACATCCCGGGTTTAGTTAAATTCATGGTCAGACTACGACAACTGCCTCGAGTCGTGGAGTAAGACGGTACTGCGCCCTGTAGCCACCGTTGCCCCTGCAGCAGCTACATACCGGAACAGGCAGCAGGGAACATGGCTGCCGTAGTTCAACCATATGGGGGATGCAACACAACTTCGGCAGTCATCGGTCTCATTCGGAGGAATTTACTGTATGTTTTTGCCCAGCAGAGCGCTTGGTTGAGAATTATGCACTTTTAAGGAGTCTGCTGCCACCAAGCGACGTCAGTCAAGCCTTGAAGGAAAGTAAAACCCTATCCTCACAAATGTCAGATGCCACCGTTAATTTCGTCCACATTTATCCAAGCACCCCTCACCCATCTTACAGAAAACATGATTAGGACTGAAATTACTTCCAAAACAGTCGTTTATTGGTTCTTTTAAAATGCATTTGAAAGAACAAACATTTGAAAAGAGAATCCACTCACATAGGAATCAGACAGGAGTATTTGCATCAAAAATGCTTCACTAGAAACCAGAAAACTGAAAATATAGATAGGAAACTACGAATAGTACATGCTCTATATCCACATTAGTCGTTCAGCAAGCCAATAGCTCACAGGATGAACACAACTTGCAAACCTCCTAAAAAACTTTCTGCATTGATGGGCATGTTTAACAGAAGGTACCGATGAACATTTTTCCTTCAGGCTTGGGCTAGGTACGGACAACTTGAATAAAATAAAGCTACATGATTATTTCCTCTAGAGCAAGGGCATCAAATCTGATATTCAGTGATTGAAACGGTCATTCACATAACAGGAAACACCAGACACAAGCCCCCATTTTCAATGGTTCTGTGTCATAACCCCCCCCCCCAAAAAAAACAGTAACAATGCAAGACAAAAACAAAAGACCCACGACTGAGTCCTTAAAATGTTCCAAAATAAGAGCGGTTTCAAAATTAAAGTTCATTCCAGCAATATGAGGCAAGGCATTTTAAAGCGGCTTCTGTTAGATGAAAGAATAGAGGAACGATTTTGACTCTCAATAGCAATAGAGGGGACAAATTAAGGCAGTTTATGAAGAATGATCCCCTGCATAGAGAGAAGAGCATCTTACATTTGTATATAAACATACACAATGATCATTATGTTCATCAGCAGTTAAATCTGAGGTGAAAGGTGATCTGAGCGAGATTGGGGATTTCTGTGGAGAGGAGGCAATTTTCTGAGAAACTTGGACAACAGTTCCAACTGACAGGCTCTACACTTTAGCCATTTTTAACAGTACGTCAGAAAACAGGCCATTTCTGTATAAATAGTCAAGTTTCATGCTCAGGTATGGAACACCTTTTGAATATTTTCAGGAATCTAGATTACACTTTCCTCCACCTTCATATACCAAGATCTATGCGGGTGAGTGTTCTCAACCCACTGATATGGTGAGGCCCGAACACCAGAATGAGTGTTTAACAACAACAACAACAACAACAACAAAAAAAACGGTCAACTGCCCAAACTGGATTTAAAAGTTTATATACATAAAATCCATTATGCGCATCTTATGAAATTAAAAATGCAAACATCAATAATGCAAAAAACAACAAATAGGTCAAAAAAAAAAAAAATACAGGTGAAATCTTTGACAGTGACTAACATTTTTATATTGATCATAAATACCCTTTTATTTCAGTACCTCATCAATTGACAAGGTTGTCAGATCTGAGTAGAAACTACCTTCATTATCACCACCCCCAAATATGATGAGGGTCTGTGGAAGAGTCTGCGAGCCTATTTTCTGCTCCTCATCGTCCATGGATTCCTAAGAAAATGGACATGAAGAATAAGAAAAAAATTGAAATAATTTATGACACTTAAGCGTTTATATGACCAATACTATGAAGTACGTGAGCGCTAGAATACCAAACAGCAAATTATGTGGCAAGTCCCAAGATGGTTAAACATTTTATGCTTGTACTTTTCATTCAACAATTTATATCCAAGTTGACGATCAGAAATTGCGCCCGTTTCTTGTTTGAAATTCTATCCATAGAAATAGCACCCAGACCAAGGGGACATCTTCAAAGTTTTTGCCATTCAAATGACCATGTCAAGGTGTTTAGATGAAACTTGCCTCGGAGTAAGCATTAGCCATAGTGATGACCGAGTGTCCAGCTCGAGCAGCCGCAGACAAGCTTGGGTTAACTACAGTGGTCCAGCTGCTGGAGGCTAAAAACAGAAAAATCTAGTTTATCTCAAAGCTAAATCACGCAGACGCATGTTTGATTACACTCATAATTCCAAAATTACACCAAGAACAAGTTCAATGAGAGCAGAGAGTTTACCATACAGCCAAATAAACAGGAGCTAAATTGGATGTAATGTGACATTTTAAAATGGTTTCTTTTCCCCACTTTTGTCTTTCCCCAATTTCATCTTGATGTTCCTACCACCTTCAAAGCTTCTCTACATTTATGTTGTAAAGAAATTATTTATTTGGCTTTTCAGCTTCAAGGAAAAGCTGTAGCTATGAAAAGAGATAGTTAGACATCAAGCAATGATAATACGTGTGCCATGTGTAGATTATGTCAGGTCATTTAATGCGCCAAAACTACATTAGCACTCTACAAGAACTTCCCTTTTGGAAGACAGAGTAATGTGGTTTTTTTTTCAGAAAGCATTTCAAACTCAAATGGTAGATGGTTTCTTTGAAACATTTTCCCCATCAACAGTAGCAGTCATTGGACAAGTAAAATATTTTAGTCACTTCATTAGCATACAAAGTGCTATCCATTGAAGCCCTTTGTTATCATACCAAAACCAGAGTCAAAAACATAGTGAGCTCCCACATTATCCAACAGGCAATTCTCCATCCAATACAACATGCCAACTGTTATATTTGATCCATACCTGTATCAAAGATGAAAGTATCCGCCAAGGCATTGTTCCCATTATAGCCTCCATGGACGAGGAATCTGGATTCTGAGAGAACAGCACAGCCATGCCAGCTGAAGAACACAAAGGACATCAACAGAAGTTTAGACAATATAATTCAAATCACAACTCTAACCCAGAAAAAGATAGTGTTGTAGGAAAAACTTAGTCCGAGCAAGTGGACAAAGTGTTCCACTGACCCTTGTAAATCTTTCTCCAAAAACATGGACGCATTCTCCAGAGTCTGATGCCATTGGGTTTATTGTAAATCCATCCAGATGAAGCACAAAAAATCCCAGGCTGGTCTGCGCAAACCACATGGCATTCATTCTTCATCAATCACCCCACACCGACTGACCTCCGGCTGTCCGAACCCTATTTATTGGCCTTTTGGCACGTTTCTTTAGGTGGGATTGAAAGTGACTCCTTCTACCTTCTCTAATATTACTAATTCTGATTGATACATTGTCCCATAGCGACCCTCCACCCTTAGTAACAAGTTCGCCGTTACATCATAGTGTACCTTCATTTTCGGCCGCCAGGGACGCTCGAAGACCACACCTAAGTCTCCCAAACCTTGGGTTCACCTAAAGTTTAGTAAGTTATCTGAGGACATGGATGGTTCCAGAACACTCAGATGCGCATGCTCAGGAAGTGGGACCAGGCTGACTGATATGGTCATTCCGGAAAGTTAGCTCATCAGGCCGGCCTTGAGGATTCTGCAGGGTTTGGCTTATCTAGGTTTCTTGGCAGATTCATAAGTTTTTGCTTCTTCACTGCTACTCCTTGTACAGCAGTATTTAAAAGGTTTTCTTGTTGAATTGAGATTATGGTTTTACTTCGAATTTAGAATGTTTTAGGGTATTTTCCCACCACAATAGGACAGTATGAACAAGAGTCATCAGAGGATGACATATCCCCCGGCCTCCGCAATCTAATCTCAGAAATCCCAAAATATCAAAAGGCTCTAGTCTAGGACCTCATTAATACACGCAGCAAGTTTCGTTAAAAAATTCTGAACAGTATGTGAGTTCTGCTCTCAAAACGAAATGATTGCAGACAGACGGAAAAACTGATCACTATATCCCCCCCGCATTATATGCCGGGGGGATAAAAATTCACATAAAAGCAGAAAGCAGCAATTTCTAAATTACTTTCACTTGCATTTCAATGCAGGCAGTAAGAAGAAAGGATATTATTTAGGACTGATGGGGTAAAAATGTTGAATAGTGATGTAATTTGAAACTGTTGATATTAGCAGGTAATTGTAATCTTGATTTGGTTCCAAAGCAGCATCCAGGAAAGACCTAGTATTTCAGGAGCAATGAAGGGCAGATGAGGACCACCAATGCCCACAAATGTACGAGAATCATTAAAAGATTTAAAAACAATGTTGCTTAGAGAAAAACTAATAGGGATTTGAATATTTCACCCTTTTCTGCGGATAGAAATTGAGATTCAAGGAATCTGGAGGAATTTCTGTACATGGAGGACAAGGGCACAAGCCTACGCTGAATATCTGATCTCTGATCACTCAGACAGTACTGCATCAAGAACTGTCATTTATGTGTAAGTGATATAACCACACCGGCTGTGAACTTCTCTGGGCTCAGAGGCACCTCCAATGGACCACCACACAGTGGAAATGTGCACTGTGGTCAGACACATCAATATTTTGGGCCCTTTTTCAAACAAAAAAAAAAAAAAAAAAAAAAAAAATTGACACCACATGCTATAAACCAAAGGAAAAAAGAGCATCCAGACTTAGCAGCAACAAGTCGAAAAGACAAGCGTAGTCATGGCACTAGGTTGAGTCAGTAACCTTGGCAATGGTAACTTGCAGTTCTGCGAAGGCACAGCTAATTCTGATGAGTACACTGAAATTATGGAGCAACAGAATTATGCCGCCTTTTAAACATAACCTCCACCACCCCTCCATATTCTTATCTGTACTTTGTAATCTCGTATGAGCAACAGAAACATGGGAAAGGACAAGGGTCGGGGGTATTAGTGAACTCTGCTCACCTTTTCACTTATTAACTAATGGCATGGTCAGAGGGTGTTGGACAAATCAAACATGCAATTGAAAATTTGATGCTAGTTCAGGCACCTCAAGGTGGTTTGGAAACAAAGTGCAGTTTTACCTTCGTGGAGAAGGTGGAGCTCCATTTGTCTTCACAGATGAAAATTCCATCAGCCCTAAGTGAGTTCAGAGAAAGCTGTTCTATAATATGAATTAAATATAGATGCATAAATGAAATCACAGAATTCTCCTGAGATTATAGAGGAAGAACCAGAGAAATCCAAAGATAAAAAGCGCTGTTGCGAGCGGGAACCCTCAGCCTTGCGCTTGCCCTGCCGTGGCGGCAATACTGATTATCGCAGCGGGACAGAAATCGATAGGGAGCTTCCTCTAACCACCCCCAACATACCACCAGAAAATGAGAGCATTTGGACAAGGCGTTTTTCAGCTATCGTCCGGAAACGAGAAGTTAACACACAGACAGACAGATGGACGCCGCTCGCCACGACAATACCCCTTCCACGACTTTCGTCAGCTGAGGGGTAAAAAGGCAGTAGAGACAATCAGACAAGGACAAAACCTTGAGATGAGTATGAAACATAGCCAACTAGTGACTGGAATAGATTATAAGGGATTGCAATCCCCAGGTCACATTAACAGCTATAATAGATTTGACATTAGACAGAAGATGCTAGTGCTGAGCTGTGACGAGCATGACAGTTGTGGGTTTGAGCCCAAAATGTGACCTCAGCCATACTAATGCCTGACCATTCCAGTAACACAGCATGCATATGTTCAAAACTTAAAATGGGACCGTCCAGAGAGACACCAGTATCTGTTTGTTATGCCCAAGGCAATGAGTCAGGCACCTAATACAAACCCCAACAGGTCTTACCCAGGTCAAGTACGTGCATGTCATTGAAACACACAGGTGTGTCCCAGCCGCCAAATATGAAGATCTTCCCCTGAAGTACGCATGCGGAGTGCCTGAGAGAGATGGGATAGCTTAAGAAAACTCAAAACTAAGAACGAGGATCCTCTAATCACTTCCATGTCCCAGAGTTGTGTTTGCCAAAGCTCCCCTGAGCTACCAATCCTCCTACATGATTTATATCTCTTCCGGCTCCAGCACAGGTAATCCACTCATTACCAAGCAGTTCAGGAGTTGATAAGGACCCATGCGGCTATTCACGAAGGGACTGTTACTTCTAGGGGAAATAATTCCTGAAGTCCTGAAAGTTAAAAAGACTGTAAACTTCAGGATGTATTCACGAACAACCATCAGCAGGGCCAACAGCAAATGCCCCATTTATGTAAGAATATGAGGTAGTTTGCCACAGCGCATGCTCAATTGGATGTTGTCAGCCTCCTGTGGAAAATCTAAAATGCTGAAGAAGTGAGAAACATGCTGTATAAAAGGATAAAAATGAGTGGCTCTTCCCAAAAGGAAAAAAGTGAAGCAAGAACACTGGATTGGCAACATGGCAAAGTCTTGTTACTATATGAGGAAATACGCCTCCAACGTGGCCTTTAGACGTTGCATTAACAAATTAATTAAATAAAAAATAAAGGTGGGAGGAAATCTCTTAGAACTTAATGTTCGCCTTTTGGAGCGGCAAACAGAACTATGGAAGCATATAGCTAACAATATTCAAATGAAAATAGATTCTCAGAAATGCATTTTCAAGATGCAACCGCATGACTTCCATCATAATGGAAATTAAAATGTAATCCTCCACTTCGCATTTTCATTTTCATGTCCATGTATGCAATTTTTATAATATGTTTCCATACAGAACCGCACTCAAACACAGGGAGAAATGGGCAAAATGCGGTTTCTTCTCGAATTACATCTGTGTGGCCTCAGATGAATGAATGCCACCGCTCTTTTGAATCTCAACTGTTGTCTCATTTTCTGAGAGCCCACTTTCCTGCCTGTAACTTATTGGACGGTAAGGAGAACCGACAAGACCTGGACTGTGTCCGAAATCACTCACTACTCACTACATAGTGCACTATATAGTGGGTTCGCCATTTTTAATGCTGTCCAAATTGTTTGTTAGAATTTTTATCCCCTATATAGTGAACTCATTACATCCCACAATCCACCGCGAAATTTATTGAACATCCGATGGTCACTAACCCCGCTATACGTCCCATCATGCACTGCACACAAACCAAAAAGCTCCCAAAAGGCTGCGTTTAGTCAACGGAGTTCAAAAACAGGAACTAGACATTTATTAGCTTCAGGCCCTAAAATGTTTTTTTTTCTTTCTTTTTAATTGGAAACCAAGCAGCGCAGGTGTCCCATTTGTTTACACAGGATATAAACGGACATTTAGGTACAATTAAAACAAATAATGATGAGTTAGAGGACAAAAAATAGATGACGATATTAAAAATTTAAGGCAAATTTTATTATTTAGGCGATAATGGTAAACACAAACACGGTGGGAAATATGCTCAGTTTGGTTATTACAAAAATACGTCCAGATCCTTCAACTGAAGTTGAACAGATACGATTTAATTTTGCGACAGCAATGATGCTATTAACAGCTGCGACAAAACGAGCCAGGTAGTGTCCGAAGCGTTTCTTCCCTCTGCCAACGAGCTCACTATATGATCACCAACATAGTGAGTCCCTTTACAGTGAGTAGGGAATAGTGAATGAGTGAGTGATTTCAGACACAGCCCAAGAGTCCCTTCAGGAATAGCCCTTTCTAGGAGTTAATGAACAATAGACTTTAGTGGCCTGTTAGCAACTATGCCATTCCTTAATGAACAGTCCCTTATCATCTGAATCACCTGTGCTGGAGCAGGGATAGATCTAAAATACGCAGGACAACTAGTAGTCCAGGAAAGATTTGGCAAACACTGTTCTTGAGGTTCTTTAGGTCTTTCCAGCCACACTTAACAGTCCATTGTGTTTTAAAGGAAAAGGCATCTCACCCAGATCGTGGAGCAGGGCGGTCTCCATTGACAATGGGCTGGTACCAGATGGCCATCTCAGGGTTGAAAATATACACAGAGTCACTGCAGCCATCTGGCTCAGGGTGAGGCCGTGGGAATACCCCACCAAGGACAAACAGCTCCCCTCGGAACAGACTGCAACTGTGGTATGCCAGCGGGGGAACTTTACCCTGAGCCTAGAGAATAACAGTGGACACCCATTGTCAAGACAAGTTTTTCAACTGTCATTTCATAATTATAATTGTATCATGTGAGCATTTTGTAAACTGGGATCATTTCTCAACTGTTGCGATGCAAATAGCTGGTTGACAATTTGGAAGATTCCAAAGAATTGTTATACATAACTTGTAATATCTTTACGCAAACCCATTGAGTTCATCGGAGCTTCAGCTTCTCTTTTTGAGCAAGATAATTTTCTGAAGATAAACAAGGTATTTCATACAATACAGTCAAAGGGAACTATTTTGAATACAAATACACTTCTTCCTTCATACATCAACATCGGAGTTCATCTGCTTACACGAAGGTGGAAATTAGGTTGTCGTCAATATTTATGTTCAAATGTTAAACAGGGAAGCATCAGCACAGATGAACAAATACTGATGCTGTCCCCAGAATTCCCACATTATGTGTCACTTCTCATAGTCAATCTGGGAATACAGACAAACAATACCAATTACACAAAACTGTAGACTTCCAAATTGGTTACAACTCAACAACCAGTTTGTCAAGAACTAGAGCAACAGGTGCCCTCATACAAAGTTAAAAAAGGAATTTCCAGTTTCAGTGGAGTTTGTGACATTTACACTAACTTTACATAATATAGGTTCCAAATTCCCTAAACACAGATGATCGCCTGACCTCCACCATGGTCCACCGCCAGCTTTGGGTATCTAGGATGTGGACATCGTTGAACCACTTCTTGTTCTTAGAACCCCCAAAGACAAAGATTCGTCTTGACTCAGGGTCAAAGGTCGCTGTGTGGCCTATCCTACCCTCTGGGGTGGGACCCTCTGCCAATGTTTCCGCAGGTGCCCATGACAAGGCCTCTAGAGAATAAGAGAGGAAAAGATGTAACCTTCAAACATGCACCATCTTTATCAGTTCTGCCTCTCTGTGCTGTAGAGAGAACACAACGACACATCAGTTAGATTTGTGCGCAGAAATTAGATCAAAGAGGCCAAATCTGAAGGTCTTAGTGCATAATACTCACATATTACAAGTATGGAAACTATATGCAGGATTGTTGTATCTACGGTGTGTAAATATGTGGTCATAAACTTTCCCAGTGAAACAAAGTTATATGCATTAATGAGTACATAATATCTACACTATGTGTTTCTACAGCAGTATTTGCATTATTTGTACAGTTGTTTAGGAACATCTAGGTGGATCAAATGAGCGAAACATTTGAAAATTCTCAAATTTCTTGCATGAAACCCATGATCAGAGTAGTATATTATCACCAACATGCTGCTTGCTCTCATGTAGAGTCTCGTTTAATTAACAAATGCTGAGTGAAAAATAATCCACTTTTAACGGAAGTACGCAAGCAAAAAAAATTAAGAGCTCACCAGTGCATAATTTCCACATAGGGTCTTTACAGAACTGCATCCTCGAACCCTGTCCTCCAATCAAAATTGCAGTCTGAGGGTCAATGGGGCAGAGAGTTTGACCCCAACGACCTGAGGGACTGACCAGGGAGACTACCCAGGAAAACAAATAAACAAACAAAAAAAAATACCCTCAAACACATTCAAAAATGTCATCATCAACTAAGTACACATGGTTTGTTCAAAGTTACCCGTCTGTGAAGCAGCTTTTGCTGGTCTTCCTTTCACTTTGTGACTTTGAGACACGCAGGGGTCAGTCTGTTTGCTGTTGTGGGTGAAGAGCTCTTTTGGGCCGCTTTCACCATTACCTCGAAACTTTCTGCGAGGGGTTAAGTTGTGAGAAGGTGAAATATTAGGACAAACATTTTCCTGCCCTCTGGTGTCCACCTCCTGGTCTGGCTCTCGACCCCTCTTTCGCCTTCCTTTTGACTCCTGGATCGAAGCAGGCATCCCACTGAACTGCAATGGTGGGAGGATCGTAAGAAATAGGATCTACATATGTGGTTATCTGAAGAGATATTAGACCAAAATCTTTGTCGAGCTCAGCTACACATTTCTCCTGTGCGATGAAATGGTCTTAGCCCCTTTGCGCAGATATAGATGCCGGCGTCCGTAAATTCTGAAATTTAATTCGTAATTTTGTAATTGAATTTCCAAATGTCTTGCTTACTGGAATAATTTCCACAGTCTCGGTGACACAAATACTGAGTTATAAAGCCTAAATAGGCTCATGCATAAAATTGAAAATGGAAAAATTGACATTATTTGTTTTCTGCGCAAAGGGGTGAATGCAGACCTCATTATGCTAGTATTGCTCTCCCTTTATACAATTTTACCAATAGACTTTTCAAAATAGTTGCATTGTACCAATACTCGGAGTTAACCTAATGTTAATCATCGACATACAAGGAAACCTTGAGGATGGTGACTGCAGAACAGTCTAATGGAAGCATGCAGCATTGCATCAGCCAAGCATCCCTCTACCATTATCAAACAGTAATGATCATCGGTCAGAAGAGTCATCAATGTTTGCACTTGCATTTGCTAAATTATTGCTACAGGTTTATGTACTATACAATCCCATAGAGGACAAGACACTAGGGTGACATGACATGAAAATTTCAAAAGTGATAAGTTTATTATCCCATTCCTGCAAACCTCAAGAGGATGACTGGTTTTCCTAGCTCTTCAACATTAGCATTTTATTGAAAAACTAAATGGAGTAACTGATGGCACAGGTAACTCGCTTAACTCCATTTTTCCAGTTACTTATTAAAGGTGAAAAAAATCATTAAGGGGTGATCTGGGGTTGAATGAAAAATGACACCAGGAAACAACTCAGAATTAACCTAAAGAGGTACATGTAATAACCACCAAAAAAGATACAAGTTGGCATTTTTCTGTTTATGCGGTTGCCATGGTAACCGAGCAAGCTCATTAAATATGCAGAAAACTTCTGGCACCAATTCCTCTTTAACTCTATGATAGAATTCAGTTTTTCTTTCATCATTTAAAAGCCATTGCTTATCCAAATGCAATGACATAGCCATTCTTTGCCCAATTTATCAGTTTTGTGATTTTGGGGCATTTTACTCAAATTTTGAAATCATCTTGTACAGAATCTGACGAATACTCAAAATATTCAAAGTATGTAACAGATAGGCAAAATTTCCCTATGTCATTGCATTTCTAATGAAGTAAAGTACCTGCAGCCCAAATTTCATTGATTTTCAATGATAAATAAAAAAAGTTATGGCTGCCACAAACATGAGAAACGTGGAAAAAGTAATACCTTAGGAAATCAATGGAAAATGCATTAGACCGCATTGAAAAGTTGAGTTCAGTCTTAGTCTGTGGTTTACACCCATTTTTCAGACTGTATTATCCGATTATTCAAATGTTTATCACTTTCCTGGAGTGAAAAGCATAAATTTCATCACTGTTGCTTTTAAATCATGATTTTATGGCAAAATTCAGTTTTTAATCCTTGCAGCAATTAGTGATTATTAAAAGGTGGGTTATTATGGAATATTTTTATTCCAAAAAAAAAAAAAAAAAAAAAAAAAAAAAAAAAAGAAACCTGCTTAGCTTCAGCCATGCAGCTGGAGCAGATTGAATAGTGGTATGGCTGCTGACACCTCCCCAGAGTTCTCTCTATAGAACACCAGAATACACACATTTATAAAAGATGGCCAAAATTTAATGTTCCTCTTGTGCTGCTCTAACATCCTGCAAAGTTTGGTTAAAATCTATGCTGCCGTTTTTGAGATATCCTGCTAACAGACAGACAAACAAATAAATGACTCCTGCCTAGCGGGACCATTGTTGAAATCGTCTGGGATCTGACTCGAGACTTCAAATCTCCGCCAGCATAGCTGGATTTGTACTTTGGCCTATATCTCAGCTGTACTTAATCTCCGCCAGCATAGCGGGATTTGTATTTTGGCCTATATCTCAGCTGTATTTTGGCCTAGATAGGCCTAAATTTAATTACTTGCTCCTCTTGTGCTACTGTAACATCCTACAAAGTTTGGTTGAAATCTATGCAGCCGTTTTTGAGATATCCTGCCAACAAACAGACAGATAAACAGACAGACAGCCGACTAACGGAACGAAGTGACATGGTTGTCGAACCAATAAATAAGGGGAAGCAAAAACATAACCTCCTGGTGGAGGTAACAATTGTGTGTTAAATGCGCTTCTAAAACTAGAGGGCACTCGGTAGAGTGCATATCTCCACCACGCCATATATCAGTTCTTTTGGTTACAAAATATGATCCGGATCACTTACAAAATTAAATAAACTCTTCCTTGGACAACTACCTATCATCCAGCCAAATTTTGTGCCAAACCGTCCATAACCTTTTGAGTTATCCGGTCAGAAATATCACACAATCACACAGACCCGCGTTAGACAGATATATTGTAATACTTCCGTATCCAGAATCCAGATTTTTCTGGATCACTTCCAAAATAAAATCCACTCATGCTTGGACTACCCCCCATCATCCAACCAAATTTCATGCCTAACCGTCAATAACTTTTTGAGTAATCCTGTTAACAGACAGACAAACTAACAAACATTCGGAATTGTCATTCCGTGTCAGTTCACCAAATTTCAGAAAATCTTCCCGCATGACCACCTCAGATTTTCTTGAAAAAATTAATGTTGGTGGATTCACTTCTTAATAGAATAATCCCAAAATTGTAGATCTCTAATGCTAATAGTTTGGCCACAAAAAATTATTAAAGGACAAAGATTTGGACGATTTTTTGCCTTTTTTTAGCATCGCCTTCTGAAATTCTAATTTTGAGCCGGAATATCTTAAAAAGTGCTTGAGCTAGGACTTCCAAAGTTTGTATGTCAAATATCTGGTGCTACATCTGTACATAATTTAAATTTCAGCAGTCTGGCTCATGTGTAAATGCAGTAATATGCCCCTAGATTCTGTCAAAGATATCCATTTGCGAACTGTGGCAGCACTTTTAAGGGCCTGTAAACTCATCAGTTTTTATGACAGGGGGCTGATATTTTGTAGGGGGTGTCTTTTGGACTAGGTACATGGTTTTCTGAAAAATTACCAATGTGAAGTAAATAGCATCTGAGATATTGCCGATCAAAAATGAGAAAAAACACATTTTCCTGCACATTTGAAGCTATATTCCCGTTGAGTGACACCATGTATCAAATCCAAATCAAGTTCACCTTGAAGAGCAGGTTTTTGTTAATGATATATCCAAAAATTGTGATGGTGTTCTCTTTTTCCCCAAAACGAATTTTTAAAATTATGTTATATATTGGAATGCTAATTCTCGATTATAGCTTCGTAGTCTTGTGGACAGCTCTGTAATTATGTCAGAGATCTCAAATTTTGGACAGTGCCTCTGATAAATCATTTGACATCAACTTTAAATACATATTCGTCACATTCACACTAGAATATGGAAAGATATTGAAGCTTGAAAATGGAAACCAAAATAAGCTTTATTGCAGTTCGAAATCGAGTATTTTAAGTACGTGACAACACAAAACAATCACCAGAAATCATTTCAGAGTACCTCTAGCTGTGACTTTTTTAAGCTGGAAATTATTCTATTGCAACTGACCTGTTCAAATTAATATTCAAATTGACATTGAAGCTAAAGCTGGTCAAAGTTTCTAAGTTATAACATTATATGAAATTGGCTGATACTTATTTTGCCAATGCTTTTAGTTTATTTTATTTTTTGTTTGTTCCAAGATAAATATGTTGAGCGAAATTGTTACTTCAAAATTCATTAATTTTATTTTTCTGTGGATAAGATTTTAATATTAAATTCACTCACATGTCATGACAAGTCATAGAAAGCTGATGTCAGACAGCTCTACTGCCTTATTAGGAGACAGTCCTGTGATGCAAGAACAAGGTATTTCATAATCTGTGCAAGTCTGAACAAGATCAGATGGTGCACTATATAAAGGGATTAAAGCAAAAATTAATCAATGACAAGAAAGATTTGCCTGGATGGCATCTTTGGATCCATGCACAATTGGCAGAACATGTTCTACCATATTCATTCTGCGTTATTCATTAGAACTGATACATTTTGTCTGTACTTATATATGCTGCAGAACATTTATCATTATCACAATATAGTTGAAAAGTATATGTGTGTGAGTAGGTTAGCTGCAAGGTATGGTTATCTGCAACATTTATTTTCCTAGAACTAATTGGAGACTATATGCTACCTTACTTTGAAATAATTTTGACAATACTTTTTGTACAATTGTGTACTGTCATATGCTTAAAATGCTCGATTTCGAACTGCAATAAAGCTTGTTTTGATTTCCATTTTCAAGCTTCAATATCTTTCCATATACTAGTGTGAACGGCACTAATATGTATTAAAAGTTAATGTCAAATGGTTTATAAGAGGCACTGTACAAAATTTGAGATCTCTGACATAATTAGAGCTGTCCACAAGACCATGAAGCAATAATCGAGAATTAGCATTCCAATATAAAACATAATTTTAAAAATTCATATTGGAAAAAAGAAAAAGAACACCATCACAATTTTTGTATACCGGTACATCATCGCCAAAAACCTGCTCTTTAAGGTGAACTTGATTTGGATTTGATACATGGTGTCAGTCAATGGGAATATAGCTTCAAAATTTGCAGGAAAATGTGTTTTTTCTCATTTTTGATTGGCAATCTCTCAGATGCTATTAACTTCACATTGGTAATTTTTCAGAAAACCATGTACCTAGTCCAAAAGACACCCCCTACAAAATATCAGCCCCCTGTCATAAAAACTGATGAGTTTACAGGCCCTCAAAAGTGCTGCCACAGTTCGCAAATATAAATTTTTGACAGAATCTAGGGGCGTATTACTGCATGTTACACATGAGCTAGACTGCTGAAATTTAAATTATGTACAGATGTAGCACCAGATATTTGACATACAAACTTTGGAGGTCCTAGCTCAAGTACTTTTTAAGATATGCCAGCTCAAAATAAGAACTTCAGAAGGTGATGGTAAAAAAAAAAAAGGCTAAAAATCGTCCAAACCTTTGTCCTTTTAATAATTTTTTTGGCCAAACTATTGGCAGTTGAGATCTACAATTTTGGGATTATTCTATTAAGAAGTGAATCCACCAAAATTATTTTTTTCAAGAAAATTTGAGGGGGTCATGCGGGAGCCATTCGGTGAATTGACACGGAATGACCCATGTTAAACTTCTGCAAAGTTACAAAGCCCAAAGTCCACTCCAAAGCAAGTTATTCTCTCTGACCAAAAAAAAAACACAGCATCAGACTGCCTGAAAAATGATGATTCTGGTCCTAAATTTTCGTTCTCAACCTGTCTACATCAGAATATAATACATTTGCATAATGCCCGCCAAGCAACTACAACGTAGTTCGCAAAGCCTTCAAATATTCTAGGTAAAGCAGAGCCCGGGAAGAGTCTGGTTAATCTGTATCACCATGTCCAGAGAACACAGTTTTCTTCAGTGCAAAGGCAAATACTTCTGACAAGATGAAGTGGTTGAGAAACAGTGGTTAAAAAATTTTTTTACTACTATTCCTCAGCAGTACATCCCCAAATGTTTGCGTTCACTTCATTTTACCAAGGACTGCTGGCTGAACAAGGCACAGTTCAACGATAAGCAGCGGTCAATCACAAGAGAGTGGACTGAAGGAGTCCTGAAGAAACAGGAGCCAGAACTGCCCATTCCAGGCACAGTGAGCCTGAGGTGCTGTACACACAGCCTGTAGTTGTAACGGGGTGCTTTTTGACAATAAGACATTCAAATACTTGTAAATACACCACAAAAACAAAAACAACAAACTGAGAGATGGTGCAAATAAGGCCCCTTTAAAATAATTAAATGTGTTCAAGGTAAAAATCTCCCCGTCCCATCCACTGCCGTTTGTAATGAACAAAGTTATCACGGGGTGCTTTTTGACAATAGTATGCAAATACTTGTAAATATACCACTAAACAAAAAAAACAAACTGGAAAATGGTGCAATTATGGCCCCTTTAAAATAATCAAATGTGTTCAAAGTAAAAATCTCCCAGTCCCATCCACTGCTGTTAGTAATGAACAAAGTTATCTAGATACACGTAATTATTTTCACAGGGATAACAACATAAAATAAGAGCTTCACCTTTGGAGTACATTCTCTCTTAGAGAAGTTGAGGTCATCAAACTCTTCTTCAACCTGTTGACCAACCATGTTAAGTTTCAGTCAACTGTTTTGGGCGAATCGCATATTGAAAATTAGCAACTCAGGATAATTAAAGCTAGATTTGCCACCAGGTAGAGCCAAATATTAAACACAGTGAGAAACTGATGCATGACACAGCATTTACATACATTCCCTTAGGATTACTAACTTTACTTAATCCCTCCAACGATGCCATTAATGTCAAACCACCGCTCCCAAAATTTCCTTCCCAGATTTCCCACGAGATGCACCTAAGAGAGCACAAAACACTATGATTAATCCGCAAAAGACAAAATATTACTCATTGATTTGCTGGACAGAAAATATGGAGGCCACACCCCTAAGGTAGAAAAACTTATTACTAACTTGCGGTCTGGTGTTAAATCTCCCAGTGTCACTGGACCTTTGTCTGGATCAGTCAACTCTACCTTCACTGAAGTTCGTTCACCCCATCTTCCTTTTGAGAACACTACCATCTGCTGCACAGCAGATGGCACTGCGATTGAATAACTCTCATTTCCCGCAGCTCTGAACACAAAAACAAAAACACAAAGCAAATTGGAATATGATCAGGGGCTTGTTGCATTAAAAAGGATTGTTGAGTTTGACAGATAACAGCTCAAAGTAAAACCCAGAAAAGCTCTTTTTACTTCAGTCCATACTTAAGATCTGAGAGGTTTCCAGGTTTTACTCTGTGCAATTATCCAGCTGAGTAATCCTGCTTCAGTGCAACATGCCCCAGGACCTAATAGAGTCAATGCTGGCAGACTAATCAGTTACCTGACCACAGCGAGAGAGGTAAAAACAATTTACAATACGATTTATATTTCGTCCCCTGCGGCGTGTTGATGCTTGGTTACTTTTTCATTATGTCAGTGGCTAAATATAGTGTTCTGCAATGTAATTGTATACTTGCCATGTCAATAAAGCTTATTCAAATTTAAGAGGACCATAGAGTGAAAAAAAATTGACGTGACTGCACGTGCAATTGAGTTGCCAGCAGTACACATCAAACATTCATGCACGTCACTGAAGGATTATCGGCTGAAATATCCTGAAACTTCCGTATGTATCAAAATAATGTAACATGAGCAATGCACGTTGTCTATAATTACTCTTTCGTTCAATGAACTAAATTAAATAAACGTTAGGCCAAATGATTTCAATAATAAGAAGTAATTTGAAGTAACGTTAACCACTTGGCTAATGGAATCTTTTCAGGGTACGCACAGCTGCGCACTGCTGCTCTGTAATGTTGAATTTTAAGCCTGTATGAACATCAACGGACCAATGCAACTATTCAAATTCTGCTCGTTAAACTAAACTTTGAGTGCATGTCGACTAACTTTGTTCGTCCCCGTTTCCGCAAAAACAAGAAGGGCCATTTCAGCCCCGGCTATCCGTTTCAGCAACGTAAGAAGGTATTCCTGAAGTTTACTAACGTGGCTCAACAATACAGTATATCTAATGTAACGAGCCTACCTCAGTCGTTGGGGTGGATCATTCACTCCAAAAATCACATAGATGCTGAAACAGTCCATCTCACATTTGCCTTGTAAAAACTGTGCACAACTCTCGAGATACCTCTCCAGCTTTCTGTCTTAGCTCGTAGTAAAGTTTTTTTCTATTAGCTCGCTAAACTAAATTGCAATTGACATTACCCGCCAACATCCCAACCAGAAAACCGCGCCAATAGCTTAGTGGGAAGGTCCTATTGAGGCAGCCAATAGTGACGAACAACTCGCTGGGTTCAGAAGCAAAGTCGAGCGAATGAGAGAATACGTGGGAGGGGCGATTACATTGTTCTTTGGTTTGAGGACCGCATTCGATTTTTTTTTTTTTTTTTTTTTTTTATCGCGGCTATTAGGCTTATAGGTTTAAAATTTTAAACCCATTGAGGTTTCATGTCACATCTTTATATTTTGTTTTCTAGATCCATAGGGAGACGGACTGTGTACCCTCTTGAAAAATAAAATGTTCTCATAATTTAAGGAGATAGATTGTATACAATTTGGTTATTTTTTTCCTCAGTGACATTTAATTATTTTAAGAATGTCCAGAGTTCCATGTTCACTTAAAACTACTCGAAAACAATCGATATCAATGTAGTTATATAATCTGACCTCCTCATCAGTTGTGAAACTCCTGCCATCTCTCTCTCTCTCTCTCTCTCTCTCTCTCTCTCTGTCACACGCACATCATACTAAACAGAACATTGTGCATCGTGCTTCAGTACTTCAGGAAGCCTCGCACGTGCCGGGTGACAAATTCCTATTTACCAAAGCTTCGCTGGAATATGTCCATTGGTCTGGCATGTCATCACCCGGTGCCCAAATTCCTCCTCTACACTAAATACCCTCCCTCAAAACACACTCACACACAAACACGCACACATATACAGGCCTATACACAGACATGATGGTGTGCTTGGTTTGTATTACTTACAATTTTATTGTCATGCCGCAAGTTTCATTTCTTAGTTTACATTTTATGCCGCATAGCCTACATCTATGATATTTCAAACACTCATAACTCAGGGCTTAACAGACGCGTAAGACTCGTAAGCAACCGCATTTGTTCAGGCTCTTGCATCCCAATAGCATATTAGAGGAGATACATGTCGGAGGGGCAAACGGCTGTGTTATTGTGAAACTGCAAGAATATCTTCGATTCATACGACATGATACGGCGCAAGGGTACATCGTGAGGTAAGTGGCTCATTGCCTCTGTATCAATTTGCGGCGATGCTCGTTTTGTTTTTATTTGACCACATGGCAATGAATAGGATACATGTTTGCGGATCTTTTATTGAATGGAGCTGAACTGCATGTGTGCATAACTCCCGGTCTCGGAAATTAAAGAACGAAATATTCGCCTTGCGTCTTAGGCTTAATGTAAGGAGCATTTCTGCGTGTCCCAAAAGAAACAGTAGGCTATATGATGCACGAGAGTGCCTTGCCCGAAAGATAACATTGAAATTAAGTTTAATGTCTTTCATTTGCGGCGTCCATCACCCGTCTGGCCGGAAACGATTTTCCATCCCGAAGAGGCTGTTTGAGGTGATGGCTCTAACCATTGAGGAGCGTGAGAAACGCAAGAGTCGCGTTAATTTTTAACGAGGCTGCAGAAAAACTAATTTGTCTCATCAGCAGTAGCCTTCCCCCGTTTTTCCTTTGATGATATTTTTGGCAGTAGGTTACTGCCACAAATATAGGATATTGTTCATCTGTAAATTACAGCAGGACTGGAAATGCAGGAAAAGAAGGGTCTATGCGGCCTCGCGCGTTGTCCACATCGTAGAAGAGTGACATTTGGAATCTGAATCCAGCCGTCTTACCGAAGCAAAGAACGTGGTAACGGACCTTTTGGCCTGCATCTGAATAAATAATGTAATATAGCCCTATTATTATTATTATTATTATTATTATTATTATTATTATTATTATTATGCGCGACTGGCGGTTTTTGGATTTTTTCCCTTTCACTATTTGCGCTGTTGGAGTCTGGAGGTAGTACCCTGTAGGCCACTTAGTGCTTTTGAGAAAGCTAGTGAAGGCTAAACGTCGGTGGTACTATTTCATCGGTTTGAGAAACAAAGCAGGGTTCTGCTGTTGGAGGTAAGAATACTCCGCTTGTTCTCAGCAGGGACAGACGTCCCATGTTGGTTTCAGGAAGAGTGCGCTCATGTTATTCAATGCCGCAAGTTTATATTTGGCCAAGCACTATTCAGTCTTGTCGATGTGCTTTACTCTTAGGAGGCCTGCTGTCATCAATGTTTGTAAAATTATGTTTAAAAAATTATTACGGAGTATATTTAGCGTACCCTACATCATGCATAGCCGATTCTGTTTGAGTGTAATTTGGCAATGTTTCTGGTACTTCAGTAAGAAAATGTGTGGATAATGAGTCTTGCGTTTAGAGTTGATGTTTTGGCTTTGGGCTACTGTCCTCCTGTCCTTCCACCCACCAACCACTGATACCTGCGATCAGTTAAAAACACTGCTTCGAGAGCCTGCTTGGTTACAAGATGGATTTAATTTCACTGACGCAGGAAGATAGGCTTTAGCTGGAGGAGTCTTTCATTTTTTATTTTAGCAGGACAACCATGGGATTTTGACAGTTTTGTGCTGTAAAAATATATGGAAGATCGCGTCATAATTTTGCGTTTGAGAGCATATGGACTCTTGAAATAGGATATTTATTGGCTGCCACAGAGATGATTTCCAAACTTTAGTCTTCTGTTACTGTGTTGTGGTACTTCAAGTGATGATGATAATTCATTTGTAGAATTCACAACAGGAGTAGAAAATATTCTGTTTATTCGGAATGGTGACAATTTTTATGCACACTTCCAGAAATACCAATATTTACTGACCAGCTTTCTAATGTGCATACAACCTTGCGTATGTTTTTTACTTGTTTGTTTTTGAAGAATTTAGCTTGAACACTGGTGTAGCTCTTTGTTTTCATTATTCTTTCGATCATATTAAGATGGCAAGTGTTAGCCAAATATGGTTGAGTTATATTGTTGAGCTAGAGAACAAAGTCACATTCTGGTGAAAGATGCAAGATTTCTAATGCGAGGAGGAAACAGCGGATGTAGTCTGAGTGTCAGTTTGAGAATGAGGCCCTCTCAGTTCTACAGTTCAGCCACTCTCACACACAGCAGTGATGAATGCAACAGAACATGTTCGTCAACTTTTAGTCACCCTGCACTGCCTGCATGGCTAATGATGAGGCTGCAGTGACCCAGATTCTATGACGAGGCAAAGTCAACAATGCTCACTCAGATGCATTCACACACACATTCTGAAGGGCATCAACAAACCTGCATTCTAACATACAATATACCCATTATATGCTTGGCTGTTTTCAAAATCGGTGAAAAAAGTTTTTTTTAAATGTTCTTGGTATGCAACATGAATGACTCGACTAAAATAAATCAGAAGTGCAATAATAGTTAACTTAAAGTCTGGATTTCTGCAGCCTTATTCCCCAAGTATCTACTGGTACAGTGTACTTAATAGAGCTGGGACGACGCGTCGACGTAGTCGACGTAATCGACGACATAAATTCGTCGACATTAATTATTTGCGTCGACGCGTCCCAAACAAGTAGGTTGTCCCACACTCCAGTCCAGTGGTGGCGGTAATACACCAAAAAGCTAGCCGCCAGAAATTATAGTTTAAAACGGAAGAAGAAGAATTCACACAACATTAAGGGCGGCGGCAAGCAGTAACAGCAGCGCGAGTGGCGAGGAGCAACACATAGCAAAAAAGCGGTCTTCAAAAGTGTGGGAGTTTTTCACTCTTAACCCTTCTAGTGATGTGGCACTTTGCAGACTTTGTGAAAATCAGCTGGCGTAACACACGAGTGACAGCAATGAACGAACATTTGAAGCGAAATCACCCGGGAGCTCTGAGTCAGGATGGCAGCAAAACACCGTAGTGTTTATTTTCCCACCCTGGAATGTGCGATTATCAAGCGTTGACACAATGTGTTTTGGTAGTAACGTTACGTTAGACTGTTGATTTGTTGTCTATAAATGCATCGCTACTAACGTTCAGGGCTCTCAAGTTGTGAATGCAGGCTAGAGGAGATTTTCTCTAGGGGGTGCATGATACTCCCGCTTTCAAAGGTGCATAGTTACATTACTTAAGTAGGCTAGTTTTTTTTTTTTTTTGAGGATTTTGCTACTTTGCTTAAGATTTTTTTTAAAACCGGGACGTCTACTTTTACTGTACTACATTTAAAAGATAAAAAGTATACTTTCACTTTGTTACTTTGACACTGGCTACCTAGTTACTCGTTACAAATTAAAATATGAATTTAATTAATCATTTACGGATTATCTGGATTCGTCGTGTTCGAGAAGAACGACGGTGCTCGGCAAGGTAGATTTGTGCAGATGTGTCCACGGAGCTGCAAATGTATGCATGCAGTTACAATGTTCTATCACTAGATGGCACACCGGATCAGTTTTTGAATATTCACAAAAGCGAACAAGGTTTAGCATATGGATGAGGTCACTCAATCCCCGCTTTTTCAGGAGTTGCCTGAATAAAACTCCTCAGCTAAGCCTGATGTGCAAACTGCTCAATACACTTGCCCATAGTATCTATGCAGTCGCTCAAAAAAAAAAAAAAATCTTAATACTATAGAAATAATCATTGTCTTCTGCAGCAGGCGTTTCAGCTACAGTGAGCCAATGGTATCCCAATCAGCAGTTAAGAAAAATCAGTTTTCTGAAGCAAAAATTAGACATGTTATTGATACTATGTAATTCTACTATTAATTATAGTGGTTTTTAAACTGCCAGTAAACTCAAAGAGAAGTATATTAAGGACAGACTGCCTGTTTTTTGAATACTGTATCTTTCATTCACCTGAAAATTGAATTAAAGAGCACAAGGAGAGAACAAAGAATGGTTGCTTTGCTTTTTTCTATGCGTACTAAGAAAAATGCTTTGTACTTGTACTTTTAATACTTAATTTTTTCTCAAAATACTTTTGGTACTGAAGTACATTTAATGTGAGATTGTATTATTTTCAGATTCAGATTGTATTATTTTGCACTGTTCATCTGTCTGCATTTTATTTAATTTTGGATGTACTTTACTTGAGGAGCAATGACTTGAAGGGCAGTGTTTAAGTGTTTAAATATAGAAATGTTTATGTGTCCTGAGCTTGACTGTTCAATGCATTATTTTACGTAGGCTAATACTGTCAGTTCTAAAAGAAGAAAAAAACATGTTGCCTACTTTTTTCAGTTATTTTGCTAATTTGTAGAACACTTATTTTTGTATTCCTCCTGTGTGACTTCTTATTATTTATTTTGTTAGATGTTAAATTAATCGTTAGATTAGTCGATTAATCGAAAAAATAATCGCCAGATTAATCGTTTGAAAAATAATCGTTTGGGACAGCTCTAGTACTTAATGTTGAACTGTGCAATTTCAGTTATTGAATGAGCATTGATTTGATTTATTTTTATGTGAAAGATTCAAGTTAGCCGTGAAACATAAAATAAATGTGATAAAAGATGTTTAGGAATCATTGACAAAACAATGAACAAGACCAATCAGCGCAAGGTGTATGTAGATGAGGACTGTATTGAAATATATATATATATATATATATATATATATTTTTTTTAAATCATATTGAAGCAATTGCTAAGAAGAACACATATTATCAACCTGCATTGATTCATGTGTTTCATATGAGTTTTTAAAAAAAATCAATATTTATTGATTAAAGATCTGAAACTTTAAGCAAGAATTAATTTACTAAGCAGGTCAAATATTAGAATTTTTTGCTCGGAATTGTAATGAATTTAATTAATAAAATGCAATCATATGAATGACATATGAAATACATTAGTGGTAAAATTAAGCATGTCTTCACGAAAATTCAGTCACTAAGACACAAAGGTCTCATTGTCAACTCCAATGCCAGAGCAGATGTGTGCCAACAATTCGCCATCATTCCAGTCTCTTTTGGTTGCTCTTTTTTAATCCACTGAGCAGTGCAGTAACTGAAGAGTTTCACTGTTGTAACCTGATAACCCTTCTCTTTCTGTCTCTTTCTTGTCATTTTCAATTCAGTTGGCTTTATTGGCTGGACATAAGTGCTGAAATGTTGCTAAAGCAAACAAGCAATAAGCAAAATAAGTGGTGTAAAATACATAAAACATGCTTGATAACCTCTGTCTGTCTCACTCTTTTTCTCTCGCTCTTTTCTTCCTCTTTTTCTCATTCTCTCTCTCTCTCAGCAGCAGCCCCAGATGCCTCCTGTCCCTCTTGACGAGCGTATTGTGGTTGTCCAGAGGCCCAAGAGTTTGCCCCTTCGTGAGGACTCTCCCCAGAACACCACTCAGCAGTTGCAAACTACCTCCTCCAGTAGCGGAGTGTCTCTTCCCCAGCCCCAGACCCAGTCCCATTCCCATCCTGGCCGCTCCTTATCGTCTTCCTCAGTGCGTAGGCGCAAATCCTCCCATTCAAGGAGAGCCAAGGGGGAGAGAGGAACAGCTGTCAGCTGCAGTGGTGATGCCCCTCATCACAGTCGGTACAGTAACGGGACAGTGACCCTGGGGTCTGGTCACACGCACACTCACACTATAGATATTAAGCTCTCCCTCGGGGCAAATGGTGGTGCTGGGGAAACTGTTACTGGGAAAGTACAGGGAAGCAGCCTCGGCCGCAGCGGGAGTGTGACAGGAAACAAGAATAAGAAAGTATCTTTACGCCTGGATCTAGGGCAGGGTGGCAGAAAATTTGCAGGGACTTTAGTAAAAGAGGGAGGGGCAGTTCAACAACTCCAAAGTCATCCCCAAAACAAGAACAAGACTCAGGTCAGCAATGGCCATCCACCAAACCAGCTGTCTGTGTCTCCAGGTGGAGTCTTAGGGTTTGTTCCAGCACAATCGCAACGTTCAAAGCTCGGGAAGGAGACAGGCCAAGATGGAGGTCTCCAGTCATATGGTGCATCAGACAGCCACCCCTCCTGGGCCAACAAAGAGCCTCCTAGCAGTGGCAACAAAGAAAATTCTAAATTTGGACCAACCCACCACCCTTCCAAAGCTAACTGCCTATCCCACCCGCACTGTGCACCTCACACATCAGTCGTCAGGGCCCCCTACACTGCTCTCTCACCCCTCTTCTCCCAGCCGCAGCTTCCCTTCCACCACCAGCTGAGCCAGCCTGGCCAGTCCCGTAGCCAAGAGAGACTCTCTCAGCATGGCCCCTTTACTTCCCGCAGCTCCTCCAGAGGTAACGGCTTCCCCAGCCCAGACCACACTTGCACTCTCAACCTCTCCCAGCCCTGTGGTTGCTGGAAGCTTGTCCACTGTAGTGGTGGAGGGCGGTCTGCTGGATGGCAGGGCAGTGGGTTTGCTGGAGTTGGTGGTGGGGCCGGTCGAGTGTCGAACTCCAGAGTTGCGGGCCTTAAAACCCTTGGAGGCTGCCTGTCTGCCTCATCCACCACCAACACCTCCTCCTCTAACAGCACAATGTCTGACTGTCAGGCTGGGTCACTCAAGCCCCTTGGCTGTGTGCCTTGCTCTGGTAGAGGAGTAGACTTTGAGAGCCCAGCTGCCTTCCGCAAGAAGTTGGTTGCTGGCTGCCTCCCATGCGCGCCCCTCTCCTCTTCTGCCCCCCTCCGTGCCCTTCAGAGCTGTGTGGCTGGCTGTAACCCCAATGCCAGCCAAACGGGCAGCTCCACCTGCAGCTGCTGCAGTAGCGACCCCATTGTGATGGCTTATAACCCTCGAAACAGGAACGGGTCTGGGGCAGGTCGAGGCACAGAGCGTGTAAATAGGGAGCCGCATTCAGTCGGGGTCTTTTCAGCCGATGACGATGACTACAGCGTGCGCACGATCTGGCCAGAGGAATTAGCCCGGAAGATGACCCGCTCTAAATCCCTGCAGAAGCATGAGTATAGCAGGATGGGGCCAGGGACCAGTGGTCTATGTAATGGTCAAGGGCAAAACAGAAACGGTGTCAAAAGACCAGTTATCCTAGACTCCCAGAACCTGACGGAGTTCACCCAATCGCAGCTGACGGATCGAGCCGGCCGTCGCAGGCTCCAGCAGGGGAAGTTGGCTGTACTGAACTTCATTAGATCAGGCACCCACAGAGATGATGGCCGAGACTCCCTCAAGAGGCTTTGGACCAAGGGTGAAGAATATGGCTGTGGGGATTCCAGTGCACTGAACGGTGAAACAACGTCACCCCAGTCTCCTCCTCCACTCTCCCCAACTCATTTTCCTCCTCAGCCGTCTGCCCATTCCACCCTTACAAAGCCCAAGGAGAATGGGAGGGAAAGTGGACACTCTCCACCGCCTCACCCTCCTCCTTCTGCACAGTCACTACACTTGGTCCTAAACTCCAACAGCAGAGAGCAAGAGGGGTCAAATGGGGAAGGTATGTTTCTCTTCATAGTTCTCTGTTATGTCTGACCTTTGCCCAAGCTTCAATATTCAGAAACATTGCATTGTAGTTGATGGTAACATTGATGTGAAAGTGGGCACGCTTAAATGGATTATTTATCAGTGGTACTATTTTTAAATGAATCCTTCACTGTCTGAGTTATTTTTGTATTATTTTTGCTCTTTGTTGTATTTTTTGCATGCTCCTGATAGTTTTTGTGTATTTTTCATTTTTCACTGAGAGTTTCTCCTGAGACTCCACTCATTTGTTATTGCCGGTTTTTGTAGCTCTACTGGAAAGCTTAAGATCTGACAGGTTATATCAATTCCAGCTCACATCAGAAATAAAATTACCCTTATTCTGCCAGTTTATTTTTCCGTTTCAGAGCTATTTTTAGCTCATTGAATTGTTGACAGATTTTTCCCCTCTGTGACCTACGGTATTACCATGCCACGTCCCAAGTATTATTACATAAGTTTACTTAACTCACAATTGAGCGAGTCATTTTGTACCTCAAAGATTTTTTTATCATATGGTATTTTAATTATTTCTGTTCTTCTTATCTCATCCTTCATCGGTTTTAACCCCATCTGTCTCTCCAAACCCTCTCTCCTTAAGACCGTAGCTGAAGTAGCCCCCCCATTTTCTGTTCTTATATAATATTATTTCACTGCTAAATTCTGGCTTGTTAAGGGAGCCTGGGGATAATGAGTGCATAATTATAGCTGGAGAACTGGGGAAAAGATGTGAATATTAACTAAAGATTATGGGAATGTGAAGGAAGGAGATAAGAAGCAGGATGAAAAGTGAATTAATTTGAGTTTTCTCTGGAAAAGAGGTTGCTGACATTAAAGTCTGTCAGTGGGAGATTAAGCTGCTTTCTCATTTAGAGATGGCAAAGCATAGCATAGTGGTCAGCAATTTAGTTTTGTTTTCCAATCCTCTTGCATTATATAACTCCTCTTGCTTACACCCCCCATTGAGTGCTGCTCTCCTGAGATTTTCCATGATTACCTAATATACTTTATCCCATGGGCAAAAAGGCACATAGTGGGTGTGTTTTTTTGTTCACGTCCCATCGATATTTGCAAGTAACATATTGGGGGTTTCCCCTGTCACATATCTCTGTCTCTGGATCAGTGGCATAGCAAGTTTGTCGTGGACCCTGGGGCAAATTTTTCTGTTGGGCCCCCTCTCCTAAGCTATCCGACATGTTATCAATGTTGAAAGGTAGTCTTAAAATTCTGATAAATAAAAATTGTGATTCTATTCCTTGGCTGGTAACATCTCAATGTTTTGTCCTATGGCTGATTAGATTCTGTAGGTATTAGGACTGAAATAATTGTAATTTCTTTTAAAAGTGAGTGCATAAAAGGTCTACAATTGATGTCGAGTTACATTTTAATTTGGAACATGTTGCTGTTAACTCTCAATATGAAATTCAAAGTGCTGTCAGTGTCGTGACCATGAAGTCAGCCATTGTTACGCTGAAAAATCAAATTAAACCCACCAGAGAATAAGAGAAACCATTAAGCATGGATAACTGAACTTTGTGGTGATTCTTTAAAAGAAAGAATGCAGTGATGAGTTCAGAAATGCAAAAACGCCAGGAAAACCACAGATAACAACTGTGACTGATGGATGAGGGAAGAATTCTCTCCCTCGTTCAGAAATACCCCTTCACGGCAGTTGGCCAGATCAAGATCATTCTCTAAGAGGTGGGATTATCAGTGCCAAAGCCAGAAATCAAGAAAAGACTTCACCAGAGTAAATACAGAGAGATTAATTGAACATGTGAACAAATGATATGGCTCAAAAATGAGAAACTTGCCAAAAAAATCTAGGAATGCCTGTATAGTTCTGAAACAACATCCTATAGACAAATGAGACAAAGATGGTTTCATTTCAATTTCGACTTTCAATTGCTAAAATGATCAGCAAATAGTTCTACAAAAGTCTCCATTACACTGAAATTATACAATGGCTCTTTGTAGGAGATATTTGCCTTAAAACATCAAATATGATGATTTTTGTTGTATTTCACTGTAGCATCTGAATAAACCATCACATTAAATTTGCTCATTTGATTCTTGAAATGATAATCAGAATCCCCTGGAATTTCCGTTTGAATCAAACTGATTTACGTATTTATTTCGTTTCTATTTAAAAATCGATTTTGCGAAATTATGGGACGAGGTCAGAATCGTAATCATGTTTTTTGGTATTTCATTAAAATCCTGTACCTTGTTATTTGTATGCTGCAGTAGATTATGTTTCTCTAATTTTAAGAATTAGTTAACTCTTTCCCCCTCACAAGCGTCTCTCGACGCCTATCCCTAAAGCCTGCCCCGGATGGTGCAACTTTTCCTGAGGCAAGTGACGCGCGTGTATACTGCATCAGGCAAAGTTGCACCATCTGGGGTAGGCTTTATTTCCCCACAAGTGCCTCTTGACGGCGTCTAGAGGTGCTTGTGGGGAAATCAGGGATAGGCGTCAAGAGGCGCTTGTGAGGGGGAAAGAGTTAATTTTCATACAGATCCAGGTGAGCGATTCAGGCTCTCTAGAGCCTCTAGATTGTTTTAACTTACTCAACATTGTGGCTGGCTAACTTGCACAGTCACCCGACTTAGTATGCTCTAGTACAGGGTTTCTCAACGGGGGCGCTCAGGCACAAATGGGGGGCAAAGTTCATTTGAACTCAGCCATACCAGCAGCCAGACTGCTCCAGCCGCGTGGCTGAAGCTAAGCAGGTGTGGGCTTGGTCAGTACTTGGATGGGAGACCACCTGGGAAAACCAAGTTGCTGCTAGAAGAGGTGTTGGTGGGCCAGTACGTTGCGACCTTACCTCTGGTGGAACAATTCCCAGTGCAGTGATGGGGATGCTGTACTGAAGGTGACGCTGTCTTTTGGATGAGACGTTGAATGGTGGTCTTGACTCACTGTGGTCATTAAAGATCCTATGACACTCTTCGAGAAGAGTAGGGGGTTCCCCGGTGTCATGGCAAACGTCCCAACCTGGCTCTTTCGACCTGCCACCTAATCATCCCCTGATCTAATTGGCTGTGCAAATTGCCCTCTCCCTCCCCACCTCAACCCCCAGGGCTCCCTTGAAAAAGAGATTTCAAATCTCAACGGGATTTTCCTGGTTAAATAAGGGTTAAATAAATAAAAAAAATTTTTAAAAACTCGACATTTAAAACTTTCATGGTTTCACAACTTTTTTAGTGCAAATAACCAACCTAAATAGTCTACTTTATTACACGGCTCTATTGAATGCTGCCCTCTGATTGGTCAATCGCTGCGTTCTACGGTCCATTATTTCTATAATGACCGTCGTCAAGTATAACGGACCATCGTCAAGTATATCAGACCGGCATCAAGTAGGAACACACCGTTGCTAGGGACGCCGTTCTGATCAGAGGAGGACAGAAAAGAGAAACTATGCAGGATATTTACTTCATGTTTCATTTTTACCTTCATTAAACAGCTCCGGTCTAATTGTGATGTTTACTACAAGAACACGTCAAACACCAGCACATATAGTAGATTTGCCTCTCCTTTTTTTTTTTGGGGGTAAGAGGATCATGATATGGTCAGGGGGGCATTTGTTCAAAAAAGTTTGAGAACCACTGCTCTAGTACATCAATACAAAACATTACATTATGTCAATCAACCTCATAACCTCATAATAATTACACATAATTCTCGGATATAAGAGCCTAGTGTCCACGAATTGCATTTGTATGCATTAAGCTCCAAAATAATGCGCGTATCAAGAAAAGGTAATCCAACTTCGGCGGGTTTATACCACGTTTATATCATTTCACCATTTCTATGCAATTTGCCAAGGAAGAGGACGTCCTTAGCTCTTCATGGATACCACTGACTGCAACATTACTGTTGCGCATGCCTGATTAAATTACCTTTGAAAATGGAACATTTGAATTTCATTTCTCCAAGTTTTGTTTATCGATGGAAGTCAGAAAAAAAAGAGTCCATGAAAGTCAGTGAGAGTCAACACACTGCCCTCTGCCTATGCACCGACACCTTCAACATGTCCACCTCCCCTTTTGACGCAAAGCGGACAGCCACGGAGCATGTCCTCTACTGCACATCTCACCATAGCCGAATCATTTTGCAAAGCCTGAACTTCATTTTGAATGCGCTCTTGCAGTTTGTCAAGATCTCTTGGAGGAGTCACAAACACTTTGTTTTTCAAATGTCCCCAAAGGAAAAAAATCACCTGTCAAGTGTCGATTTCTGAATATATTTCATCCATTTGCAAAACTTGGAAAAATGAAATTCTAATCTGCCATTTTCAGAGGTCATTTAATCAGGCATGCGCAACAGTAATGTTGCAGTCAAGGGTATCCATGAAGAGCTTAGGACGTCCTCTTCCTTGGCAACTTGCATAGAAATGGTGAAAGTGTATAAACTTGTTATATTAACTCGTTGAAGTTGAATTACCTTTTTTGTTGATACGCACTATACAAGTAAAATTCTTATCTGCCATGGGCCTCTCTTGAGGCTCTGCACCTTGGGGCAGCTGCACTGCCTATCCTGCTGTAGATACGCCCCAGCTTTGGATCCTTTCTGTCATTCTCACACTCGGGCAGTTTCTCCAACAGAAGCCTCTTTATAGTTATATATTGTCTACTTATTGGCAAAATGTAATTGTTCCCATTTTTCTGATGAATATTATCCTTTTTCCTCTTTGGCCCCTTGCAGACCCCTCTGACCTTCCACTGTCACCCCCGCCCTGTTCCTCGCCCCCTCCCTCCCTCTCGGATGAGGTTGTGATGACCCCCGATGTGGAAAACGCTGCCCTCAGCCCCATTCTGCCCTTCCTCTTCCTGGGAAATGAGAGAGATGCCCGAGACCTGGAGTTGCTGCTTCGCCTCAATATTAGCTTTGTGGTGAATGTCACCACCCACCTGCCCCTTTACCACCTGCCTACAGGCTTGGTCCACTACAAACGGCTGCCGGCCACCGACAGCAGCAAACAGAACCTGAGACAATACTTTGAGGAGGTTTTTGAATTCATTGGTGAGTACTGTGGTGTACTGTGGTGGTGGAAAGAAAAGACTTAAAGTGCTGTCTGTATTTTGTAAGCATTTGGATGGTGAAAGCACAGATGGGTAACAAACTAAAGGAAAAAACCTGAATAAATGGCTAGACAAGCATAACAAATACAAATACTTCTTTTTATTTTCCTGGCATTGTTTGGGTTCACTCGTCCCTTTAAAGGTAGAAGGGTCACTGCAAATCAATGCTGTGCTGTTCTGTGCAATCACCTTTATATCCTATGATGAAGCGTTTCTTCCATGATGGGAGTGGCTTCTTCTAGGATAACACTGGCCCAAGCCGCACAGGGTTCAAGGGGTCATTGACAGGTTTTTATGAGTTTGTAGTGAATCTAACCATATCGAGGGCCGAGGATTAACTAGTTCTATCTGACATTTTACTCAAAAATGAGATATCTGTCCTACAATAGTCTCAGTACTAACTAGTTTCATTTGAGATATAGTTCCATGTTTTAGTGGTTACCTGTAAAGGCCAAAGGTCAATGTAACATAGGTACATCTGAATTTTCGATAAAAATATTAGTGTTAACAGGTTCTATCTGCTGTTAGCCAATCTGTTACTTCAGTTTGGTCATGTGATACATGCTTGATCAAAATGGCGGCACGCTTGAGAAAGCTGACAAGAAATCACCATGGAAAATTGATGACTGATGATGAATTGAGAGACGTATTTGAGAGGTAAGTGGACTGTATCAAACCTACAGATATTGTAGATATATGACATTTCAGCAAATTTGTAGTCTACTGTTCAAAATCAAGGAATCATATCCCAACTACAAATAAGTTATGAGATATGTATCTTTTATTGTTTTAAAATAGCAAATAGCTAAATATAAAAACTCATTTTTCTCAAAAAGTAAAAAATGCTAGATAGAACTAGTTAATCCTCGGCCCTCGATATGCTACCACCTTCACAGTCACTAGGCCTCAATACTGCTGAACTCATATGGGTGATTGTTGAACAATGTGTCAGACAGTGGTCTCTGTCACATCACCCAAATACCAAATGAGGGAATATCTCTTGGAATACAGGTATTCTATCCCTCTAGTAAAGTTTTAGGTTTGTAGAAGGCTCTGTGCCAAGGTGTGATAAGCTGATCTAGCAACTTGTGATGGCCCAACTCCATATGAAGACTGCTTACGTAGATTTTTCCATTAATTTGTCACCTGTTTGTGTTTTCTTCTTTTTGGCCTTTTACTCCTGCTTAGTGATCTTGAAATCAATGAATATAAGGATTAACTAGAATATGTCACCTTTAAATTGTATGTATTTACTTTGATATTATGTGAACTCTGTAGGAGTTGCTGACTCTTTTGTTTAAATGTCCAAATACAGACTAGACTGTATTTTCCTGCACATTATCTTTTTTACGTTTAAATTATGTCAAAGTGGCAGGTTGGTAAGTGTGTATGGCGGAATCTAGTATTCACTGTCTCTGCCACTGCAATTGAGGCTGCTTTTTTAAAGCTAGCTAACAGTGTGTTATTTTATGTGAGTGATGTCCGCCTCAATGTTTTACTTTGAGTGGGTGATCTTGTCTCTTTTGTCATCAGAAAACAAGGTTGGCTGGCTGAGGTAAACAGAAATAGATCTCAGCAATGCGACTTCTTTCCTTGTTAACTGATTATAAATCTATTGTACTTGATAGGCAGAATACTATCAAAACTTGTGCTAATGTATGGCTACATTATCATGATGTCCTCCATTTGTATTGATTCTTTCTCTTAATTTTTGCCATCTATTGATAGGTCTGCAGGTTACTTTGTGAGACAGATAAGATGAATGATTTCTGTTGAAAAAAGTCAAAGCAGTTTATTAAAAGCGAAGTGGAGACTGAAAGTCAGTTTTATTCGCAAATGACACACTGTCCTTGTCCCACCACAGAGGAGGCTCATCAGAGTGGCCGAGGGGTGCTGGTCCACTGCCAGGCTGGTGTGTCGCGGTCAGCCACCATCGTCATCGCCTATCTGATGAAGCACACACTTATGACCATGCAAGACGCCTACAAGTACGTCAAGAGTCGTCGGCCTGTGGTCTCGCCCAACCTAAACTTCATGGGCCAGCTGCTGGAATTCGAGAAGGACCTGAACTCGGGAGTCACCCCCCGGATCCTCACCCCAAAACTGAGCGGTCTAGAGACGCAGGTCTGAAGAGCATGGGGGATCAAGGCGGGATCTAATAATGAACTGAGGGGAGGAGAGAACAAGTAAGATAGGCTCATGATTTGGGCCAGCTCCTCGTTCATGCTTCCAGCATATGATGGAACACCAAAAGAGAGAAAGATTTGTTCGAGAGAAAAATAGGAAGATGCTACCTTCAAGGGACTTGAGCTATTCCTCCATTGATTATGGACTGGGGGGCTGAGGGCGAGAGTAGACAGGGAGAAAAGGAAAAGATATTCAATATATACTAATTATAATGAAAGGTTACTGTGGCCTTCATCTGTCCAACAGTCATAAAACGTGCACTTTGTTTGCAGAAACAGGTTTTGAAGGGGAAATGTTTGGAAGAAATCTTAGCTGTATTAGCTAAGTGCATTGATTGGTAATAACCTTAAATTTACGGAATGTAATGGGTGAATAATGGAAAAATGAATGTCACTCGGCTTATATGCTGATTAGGTTATTGTTAATCTCACGATGAAGTACACTAAACTAATTCATTGACATGCCAAATAGACAAACACACACGCTCACACACACAAACACGCACATACTGACACCTTTCAAGCAAGGTTATGCATGCCCATAAAATGCAGACGTACACTACACGGGAGACACACTGCAAAGCATCACACAACTGAGTGCTTCTGCAGACCCAACAAAGCTAAGCTGATTTCACTGATGACTATTGGGGAGTACTGAAGGGAAGCCGTTAACTGATGAAGCCCTTGGGTGCACTGAGCGGGTAAATGCACTACCTATCAAAAATATGTGAACACTTTACTTATGTTTTGCTCCATGTTTTGTGAAATATAAGCAATTTTAAGCTGTTTTGCGTGAATTACCCTTAAATGGCACAAATCAAGATGTGAATACTTGAGAAGTCCAAAAGAATCCTAAATTTAGGATACTGACCAATTAAAAATTTGGCATAATAAAGAGGTAGTTATTCCATTTTGTAATAATGGAGGTAAAATCAACCTAAATTGAAAATGGTGCAAATTGGACTGAAAAATTAAGAAACTAATCACAAGTGCCGCTTGTGATTAGTCATAAGGTGGCCATTTTAGCTTTTTGCGAAACAAGAAGCATTTAATTCCATTATTTAATCTCTGACAACTTATTGATGTACTTTTTGAGGGGTAGTGTATTGATGGAGATATGCTATAAAGGTGCTGGATGAGGTATCCAGTGACATTTGTGGTGACACTATAAACTATATAGAACAGTTGGTAAAACTCTCTGAAAAGAAAGGTGAAAGGCATTGACAGATTCATGCATAATGCATGTGGTTATCACATGTGAATATACTGTATACATGTGTGGAGATGTGTATAGGTATGCATAAACATGTGCAGTGTTTGTACATAAGCATATATGGTAGTAAATACTGTTTATTTTTAAAGGCTGCATTTCATTTGTCGATTCACCATGTTTATTTGATGTGATATGTCTGCTGTTTTCCTGCCATGAAAATTGTTTACACACATTGGGTCTCATTCATGAAATGTGAGCAGAACGAATTTGTGTGTAAACTGTTTGCAGACGGAAATTTACGTGCATCTCTGCATTCTTCAATATTTTAGTAGCTCCGATCTTTTCGTAGCTACTAACAAAATCTACACATGCTGCTGACCACGCGTAGTGCTTGTGTAAATTTAAGAATGCACATAAATAATGCTTGCCACTATTGGAAATTACAATTTTAATTCATATTGCACTCTGTTATGTACACAATACGCAGATGCCTTTGAAACACGTGATATAGCCTAAACATGACAAACGATTAAAAATATAACGCATTTAGTTAAATTAGTTGGCAATTGGCAGGTTTAAGATCTAGATTAGGTTCATGATTGTTAATTATCTATGTGAATCGACTCAATAGATTACACGTTCTTTCTACATGTTGAATGACGATAATAAAAAAATAGAAGTGGAGGCATGTCGCTGTCTCCGTCAGGTATAATTCCTGACAGAGAGGTCTCCCCAATTATGCCAGCGATGCGCTCGTCTGCAGTTGATAGTTCGTCCCATGAATAACAAAAGGTCGCAAGTGACATTCCTGATGAAACCTGTTTTTCTGCACCACAAAGTACTACTCGTGGTCGAGAAAAACAGGTTTCATCAGGAATGTCACTTGCGACCTTTTGTTATTCACGGGACGAGTTGTGACCGTGAGCCTCCTCCTCCTGTGGCTGATGTATTTTTTTTTTGTGTGCGCTTATGCATTTCTTTGCCTCCAGTTTCATGTCAAACCATTTACGCTTCATCTCGGACATGGTTCTTTGGACTTCAGAGACAACATTAACGGCATCTGTCACCTCCCTCCAGGCCTTCGCTTTGCCTGTCCCTGTCACACCACTGCTAACAGATGAAAATAAAATGTTTTTTCTCAACTCCACTTCACCCAAAATTATTTCTATCTCCGCTTCGGAATAATTCTTTTTTCTTTCTCCCTCTTTCTTTGTTTGCGCCATGACTGACCGGTCGACTTGATGCATCTACACCTCCTTATATGGTGGTTATTGGCAATTCATGGGCGGGGATTTATGCCAATAGCTGATTACCGGGTGCGCGCTGTCACTTTACGATGGATTGGCATTCGTGATCATACACACGTGTTTATGATCAGATCTGAGTTTCCCGCGGTGGTCATGAATCCGGAGTAGGTTTTTAGTAGCGTAGGCTTTTATGTGCAAATCTACGCACAAATTTACTAACGTTTCATGAATGAGACCCATTGTATGTGAGTTTATGTGATTTTATTTGTAGCCAACTGAGATAGAGTATGTTTTGCGTGCATGGATAAGAAAAGAGCAAGAAAATGGAGTAAAAGCACCTCTAAAAAGAGCCAAAATGCATAAGAGGGTAAAAACCTATCCTGACCATCATTTTTGATGTATTGACCATAGACTGTGAGATTATGAGTTTTCTTGTCTATCGTTCCTTTTTACCATGTATTAACCTGCAGTTCTTCCCTTTAATCTTAACTTCATTGAATGTTATTGATATGGAGAACCGTAGCATTATCGAGGTGAACCGGGATTTCACTGTTGAAACTCAGGATTAGATGCATTACCTGAATTCGGTAAAATATGGGTGATTTGAATAGCTTTGTGGTCTGACAAATGAAACTATTCATAAAACTGGATGGACAATGATAAGGGAGAATATTCTATGGAGTGATGTGGAAGACATTTCTCTGAACAGAATTACACTGAATGCCTGAGATTCCCTTGAAAAAACAAAACTATATCATATGGCATTTACAATGCAATCTAATTCTTGGCTCCCCTTAGCTGAACGGGTGTGCATAAACATGAAACCGTCATATTCATAACTGTGACATGACAACTGCCATAAACATGAAAGAGTCTTTATAAATTTTTATGACTGGTGTCATTAAGTGCTATGTGGTCAATTATGACATTTTAAACTGGGTTTAGGGTTAGGGTTTATTGTCATGCCATGGTATGACACTCTAGTACACACTCCTTCGAAGGAAAAGTGTCATCTAATTCTCCCTTCTTTGTCCATCTATCATTTTGTCCCTCTCCTCCAACTGTGATGTATATTCAAGACTATGCATTTTGATTTTACATGCTTCTAATTATGGAAAGAAAATGTTGCATTATTATTGAGTTCACTGTGAATTATGTTCTTCCCGTACACTTTTCTTCCAATACATTGGCACTGGTGTTAGCTTTGACAGGGAGTGGAATCCTTCCTTGTATATATAGAGGTGATGAAAGTATTATTTAAACTTTCTTACAATGTTTGACCATGTTTACTGGTCCTCTTTTTAAATTTTTTGAGATTTTTTTTTAAGATTTTTGTTCTTCTGATAAAGGACAGTTCTACATGTTCACATTAATTGAACCATTCCTTGAATTTAAATCACTTGTTCGAACACTATTGAAAAATGCTCTTTCAAGAAAATAAGCTGACAAGATAGAAAGATGGACAGCGATTACAAATGTTACAGAACTGTACTTGCCTGCTATATAAACCTAACTATGTAATCACAGCTATCTGAAATATAGTGTAATTTAGTTTAAAAGTGGAGAAATACTAAAAATAGTTTAGTTCTATTTGCTAACAGTAACTGCTTAATTGGAAAGTGAAGGGTCCACTTTGTCTGTGCCCGGGGTTTAACTTCCATTAAATAATTTTCATAAAATTGATATTAGATTTTAGAATATTAGTAATTGGAATCTGACTGGAGCAAACCAAAAGCTCAATTTTGATGTGTGAAGTTGTGGGGAAAACAAAGAGAAGACTACAGAAACAATGAGCATATTTTTTAGATCAAGTGGGCTTTCTGAATCTGATACAAAAAGCAAAATGGTTTCTTGAAATAGTCTATTTTTATTTGCAGACCGAAGCTTCGAACAGAGAAAGGATCAAATGAGGTTGTTAAGAGAAGCCCCAAAACCAAAATAGCCTCGAGTATCAACTTGTGGCAGGAGCGCCACCAGGGATTTTTGGTCCTCTTTGAAAATTTTCAAAAAAATTTACTGGGACTCACAACTCCAGAAAATGCTTTGTTGTAATCTTCCCACCTTATGCCACCCTTGAATCTGACTATGACTGTGTATTTCAAACCAAAGTAGCTGCCAATGAAAAAGTACATTTATAGACTATCTAAAAAGTGGCCTTTGAATGGTATGCAATGCTTTGTAGTTTTATGATTTAAAAATGCCTTATTTTTGGCATTTTATTTCCGTATCTCATTCCACTCAAATCTACGCAAGTGGAAGCATTTTCTGTATTCATCAACACAACATGTTAAAACCTAAAGACCTGGGGCACCTTTGCTGTATTCTTACTGTTACTGCTTGTGGTAGTTCATGCTGAATTTTTCTCCGTGGTTCCACCTTGTTTACTCTTTGACCCCTCTACAGAACTGTATCTTTTCCATAGCTATGTCATTCAAGATTTTGTTTACTCATAATCTATTGGATTAAATAGCTGCAAAATGTATGTTTAATTTATTGAATAACCACTTGAAAGAAATACTCTTTGTTTTGATTTGCCTTTTTGTAGCATCGAAATGAAAGTGACACTGATGCTGTGCAAAGGCCACCAAATGAAATCAAAATCTCTTCCATCTCCGATTTGCTCATGACAAATTGTTACGACACCTCTAAGTGAAAGTGTTCTGCTGATTTGTAAATTTGTACGTTAAATCATACACATCTACAGTATATCTCATTGAGTGATTATTTTTTGACCTGTGAATGTCCAGTTGTTGGTGCCAAACCATGAAATGAATTGATGAATGAAAAATTGCAATGGACAGAAGGATGGCTATTTGAAATGGACAAATTCATGTAAGATTTGATCTCCTGTATGACTCTTTCTTGGCCCACATTTCTACCCAGCCAGTGCAGTGAAAAAGTCCTCTTACTGTTACTGTGGTGTTGCATTAGTGAAAAACCACTAAAGTGCTTATGTTGATGACAAGTTTCTGTTTGGTTGTAGCTAACTATAAGAACAGGTCACCCAATGTCACATGGTCTGTTACCAAGGTTTGCTGCTCTATGCTTTGATGTCCCCATTGTGGCCTCTTATCATAGCGTGTACAAGATATACTGGAGCTGTGCTCTTGTTCAATGGTAAATAGTAAGACCGAATGACTGAACACACCTATATTGATTTGCCTGTATGCAGATGTACTGAGAATCGTTGTGAAGTTTTTAAATTTATTTAAAGGGCGCAGGCTATTTTATTTGCAAATTTTACAGACCAATTTGAAGGATTACTGTGTGCAAGACTGCATATACTGCTGTGAAATCACAATAATGGCACTTGTAATGAAGAATTACTGTATATAAGAATACCATACAAGCTGAACAAAAATTGTATTGAAAAGAAATCATCTTTCAAAAATTAATTTAAGTTGTTTGATGTTAAAATTGTCTTCTCTGATTTCCATCTGGGAATTCTGCATCAAGAGAATAGTTTGTTAAAACAATTTTGTACATCTCTTCCGTACCACTTTTCTTCATTTGTGTGAATGAATTTTGCCAATTGATTTCAATGTGGATTTGAAGATACTTTGCAATACAGTATAAACTACAAGTTACACAGACTCATATACAATAAAAATAACTTAAAAACTTCAATAAATTTATACACAGCATATCAATGAAGCAATGTAAAACAGGCAATGCAGCTTTATATTGATTAGCATAGCGGCTGCTATATAAGTACCGTTTTTCAATAAATCTGGCTGTGTTATATTCGGAAATTATTGAGGAGCTCCAGTCAATGCAATTCACAGATTGGCATTGACTCTTCACTGCTCCCTCATTCTGGATTACATAAGTTGTTGATGTGGGTTGATACCCTCCCCGGGGCATGAGATCAATGGACAATTCTCCAGCCAGTGTCCTAACTGAGTGTTGCATGTGTGATAATGACACTGGCCCCCAAACCACTCCATGGGCTCAGCATGCATGTGTTGCGTACTATAACTCAGTCCAAGAGGCAGGATACAGCTTGTGTAGCTCGACAACATAAATGAAGGACAGAGGGAGACAGGCTGTGCACATATGGCAATCAATATAGTTCACTGACACTTTAATATCTGGTTGGTAGAACGAGGCTGAGAACCATCATAAGTGGGGGGGAAATGGTGATAATTGAAGGGCCCAAAGCTGGGGGTGAGGGCTGAAATTACATGCTATAAGTCCAATAAAGCACAAGAGTCTGAGGCTGCTCCCCTGCCAGGGCAAATGTGATCTTTGGTTTCAAGGTATAAGTGGACAATGGACCGAGAAAGTAGTGTTTCCTGGATTTCCGAATCATCAATTGGAAATATTCTGCTCTATTTTTGCACCTTTGCACATGGAAATGCATAGGGCAGTAACGTTACGCACAACCCTGTCTGTTGCAAGAAGCATATTTATCTCTTTGCCCAGTTTGTTAGTTTCCTGCTCTAATATAAAAGTGTTAGCGCCTCAAGGGGTTGGAAAGCGCAAATGGAGATGCGTCAATGCATAAAGGTAGCGCTGCGCTACTTTCAGGTCACAGACCTCGTTTGAGTTTTGACTCACTCAGACCACCTTTTAATGCAAACAGTGTCACTTTATGGTGGCTTCCTTGGTCTTAATCGCAGAGCGATTCGTAAATTAACGTATATCGTTTCTGCTCGATTTTCATTTTCATTATGTACCCTTTAAATAATGCCAACAAAACTGTGATGGGGTCTGACAAAAAGGGGAGGGTGAAAGAGTGAAGAGTATTTTTATGCACGTGAATATATCCGTATACTACCTAGTGAATTGACCTCTATTCCCCCATACGCCTCCATCCATTACTACATCAGAGCATGGTTTTCAGAAGACCAAAGGAGGCAGCGGAAATGCAAGTTCAATGTTTATTCTTCACCTGAAAACATTGCCAGTTCACTATAGCATTAATGCAGTGGTTTCAAAGGGCTAATCTGGAGCTAATTTGATTGGCTTTAATGGAAACAGACCCCCACCACTTCTTCAGGTAATTAATCTGTTTTAGTCCAGCCTCTTTGACAACAGACCCACAGCCACACTGTTGCCTCCTGTGACAAAATTTCCAGAATGGAGTTAGAAATGCACAGTTTTGCTTTGCAATACCATCAACACTTTTACAGACCCCAATTCCAATGAAGTTGGGACATTGTGTAAAACGTGAATAAAAACAATGCAATGATTTGCAAATCTTGTAAACCCACGTTTTATTCACAATAGAACATAGACAACATATCTGATGTTGAAAGTGAGACATTCTACCATTTCATGAAAAATATTAGCTCATTTTGAATTTGATGGCAGCAACACATCTCAAAAAAGTTGGAACAGGGGCAACAAAAGGCTGGAAAAGTAAAAGGTACTAATAAAAAACAGCTGGAGGAGTATTTTACAACTAAGTAGCTTAATTAACAGGTCGGTAACATGACTGGGTATAAAAAGAGCATTTTAGAGAGGCAGAGTCTCTCAGAAGTAAAGATGTACAGAGGCTCACCAATCTGAAAAACTGAGTCTAATAATTGTGGAACAATTTTGGAAAAATGTTCCTCAATGTAAAATTGCAAAGATTTTGAATATCCCACCATCTACAGTGCATAGAAGAAAGAAAGAAGTAAGCCTGTTTCGAGCCAGTGGCCCATCAGCCCGGTGCTTAACCCCGGTTTTTGTGGCATGACGCAGCTAGGAGTATTACTACTCCCCCTGGACGGGATGCCAGTGCATCACAGGTACTCCCCCCAGCTCTTTGTCAGGTTTGCCTGACTATTTGCTGGTACCCATTTATACACCTGGGTGGAGTGAGGCATGGAGTGTGGGAGTGAAGTGTTTTGCCCAAGAGCACACCGCGAAGGCCATGGCCGGGGCTTGAACTCAGGACCTTACAATTCCAAGTCAAGCCTACTTGACCACTGCGCTACCGCGTCTCCTCTACAGTACACAATATCATCAAATGTTTCAGAGAATCTGGAGAAATGTTTGTGCGCACGGGACAAGGCGGAATGTCAATATTGGATGCTCGTGATCTTTGGGCCGTCAGGCGGCACTGCATTAAAAACAGGCATAATTCTGCACTGGAATTCACTGCAAAGGTTCAGGAACACTTCTAGAAATCATGTTCTGTGGACACAGTTTGCTGTGCAATCCACAAATGCAAGTTAAATCTATATCATGCAAAGACGAGGCCATATGTGAACACGATCCAGAAATGCTGTCGTCTTCTCTGGGCCAAAGCTCATTTAAAATGGACTGAGGAAAAATGGAAAACTATTCTGTGGTCAGATGAATCAAAATTTGAAATTCTTTTTGGAAAACACGGACACCGTGTCGTGCAGGTAAAGAGGAAAGGGACCATCCAGCTTTTTATCAGTGCTCAGTTCAAAAGCTTGCACCTCTGATGGTATGGGGTTGCATTAGTGCCTAAGGCATGGGCAGCTTACACATTTGGATAGGCATTATCAATGCTGAAAAGTATATAGAGGTTTTACAACAACATCTCTTTCAGGGAAGGCCTTACATATTTCAGCAAGACACTGCTAACCCACATACTGCATCCATCACAACAGCATGGCTTTGCTGTAGAAGAGTCCGGGTGCTGAAATGGTCTGCCTACAGTACAGACCATTCACTAATAAAAAACATTTGGTGCATCATAAAACTAAAAATCCGGCTAAGAAGACCCAGGACTGTTGAGCAGCTAGAATCCTATATCTGACAAGAGCTGGACAACATCCCTCTTCCAAAACTTCAGCAATTGGTCTCCCCACTTCCCAAACATTTACAGACTGTTGTTAAAACAAGAGGGGATGCTACACAATGGTAAACATGGCCCTGTCCCAACTTTTTTGAGATGTGTTGCCACCATCAAATTCAAAATTAGCCAACATTTTTCATGAAATGATAGAATGTCTCAATTTCAACATCAGATATGTTTTCTATGTTCTATTGTGAATAAAATGTGGGTTTATGAGATTTGCAAATCTTTTCAGACTGTTTTTATTCACGTTTTACACAACGTCCCAACTTCATTGGAATTGGGGTTTGTATTTGCCAACTGCGTATAAGTTGGAAAAATAGGGCCCACTGTCTTTTCTTTGGACAAAAATTTCCTGATTTGTATGTTTCCTTGCCTTTGGTACCTACATTTTGCATTTTTACTTGCCATAACTTGCGGTGATTCCTAAATTCCGCCTTCCAATCTTTGATCTTTTGAAGCAAAGGGGAATTTCACGTTCTTCTCCTCCCTCTGAAAAAATAGTTTATAACAAATTTGTGATTGTATACAGAAAAATAACTGGATGCTTGTGAGTTAATTTTTTATTTACAGCACACATAGAAACATTACTAAAAAATATCTGCATTATTAAGTGCTTGAGGTGAATTCAGAGGTGTAATTGACCAGACTAATATTCTCGACTAGCCATGTTAATTTATCAGGGACTTGATATAATTACATTAGGCCGGAAATTAATTATCATTTTTTTCGTTTGGCTCAACCTAAAAATGATCATTCTCCTGTTTTATTGCTTCCCACCATTAATTTCCTCCTGAGTTGATACGGAGCAAATCACATTTCTTCTTGAAAGACTGCATGTAGCTTCGTCCTGACTCCAGATAGGCTTGGTTGATTACTGGTACGTTCTGCTCCAACATGCCTTTTGAGGTTATTTCAATCGATAATGTCTTTATCTCATTTGAACGATGCATGTTGCATTTTCAAAAGAGTCCAATGTATTCCTTCCTTGGGGAAAAATAATTGCACATATTAGTTATAAAGTGGGCAGTCTAATGAAGAAGCAAGGTGTGGTGACATTGGGCTGAAGTAAGAAATAGTGTTACACAAATGCACTGATAGAGAAGTGGATCTAACTGGAATCGTGGACGAATAAGGTTGTGGATTGGCCCTCCTCAAGCCGTGACCCTTCAGAAAGGTTATCTGCTCTTGTCTCCTATGTTTTCCAACAATGCATAGTCCACCTGTTTTACTTCAGAAGCACTCTTGCATCCATTTCTCAAGTTCAGCCATGGATGGCTGTCATAACACTGAGAGATCTGATACCTCCCACAATATTCACATTTTGACTGGATAAAACATGAGAACGCTATATTAATCCAACAGAGATTGACAGCTGAAGACAGGAAAATGCCAGGAATTCTTGTAGAGCTGAGTGGACAGGAACAGTTTGACTTATTCTCATCGAAGAAAAGAAAGACAAAGAAAGGTTGTGACTGTTAAAAACAAACTTTCTTATCCTTTCATGAATAAACGATAGCCAATTCGGCTAACTTTTAAGGGCTGACGTTCCAGAAACTGAGGGAGTTGTAATTCCAGTTGTGCTGGAATGTCTCTGCATCCTAAATCCACCTACCCCCTCCCCCATCTCATTCTTGCCGGGCTTGTCAATGGAAAAGGTGGAAAAAATATTGTTCTCTAAAATCTTAAGGTTTGGAAGAAAAGTAGCCTCCCCTAAAAAGGTGCTAGAGGAGATAGTTGGTAGACTGTCTCACAGCGCATAAAATGTCATTAATTTAGAGATATACCCTTTGTCAGCATACACCGGGATGGCTGTGGCTATTTGCAAGGCAGTCTTGAGTATAATTTCCAATAGGCTATTCGCAAGGCGAGACCCTGGTGGCCATAACTATGAATTTTGCCGTTTTCAATGCTTATTGCAGGGGTGTCAAACTGACCCATAAAATGGTCAAGAGGCCGCAGGTTTACCAAGCAGAAGCACACCTGAAACCACTGATTTAATCAACTGATCTAGGCCTGCACAACTGATTAGTTGTATCAGATGTGCTTCTGCATCGTTGGAGTGAAAACCTGCAGCCTCTTGGCCCTTTTGCTGGTCAGTTTGACACCCCTGCTTAAAGGCATGTCAGCTTTATGGATTTATCATCTGTATGCTCATAGTGTTCAAATGACATCAATTTTATTAAAATCGGACAATTTTGAAGAAACACTGAGTGAGTAAACTTGTGGTCCCACAATGCTGGGGTCACCCTTTGATTTGTTTATAACTGTAGTTCCCAATTCTGCCACCAGGGTCTTGCCTCGTGAATAGCCGATTGGAAATTAGCCTCCAGGATGCTTAGCTTGTCGCCACTTGGGACCGGGATACTCTGCCTGCCCCCCAAAAATCGCGCACTCAGATATTCAGTTAGTACTCCTGTAGCTTTGATAATTGCGCAAATTCTTTGAGGCATTGTTTTGACAATCGTATGCAACATCAAAACATTTATCTTCAGCCTGCGTTGCAACCATTTTTGGCCGAGCTCTTGTCTTTTGAACCACTCCGCTGCACATCCCTCAGACTTTCGATGCGGTTAAGATCAGCGCTTTGACGTGGCCAATTCATGTGAAAAAATTATTCCTCATACTTGTTTTCTCATTCTTTGTTTTCTTTGCCTGAAGCTGGTCAATAATTTTCTCCCTCTGAGACACTTTAACATCTTTTTTCAACCCAAAATCGTGTCTCACGATTGCAGGGCTCCCAACTCCCCAGCATTCCGCGAGAGATTTAGTGGCATATTCATGTTCCCGTGCCGTAGTCAGCAATTATTCAATCAACGCAATGCACGTGTTTGAGGATCATTCAAATTGTTTAAATGAAATACGACCATTTGAAACGCTTTTATGCAATTCCGTTGCTTTCAGCCCGTGAGCAAAGAAAAGCGTAGGAAGTCCGGAGTCATTACTGATTTCTGTGTTACTAGTGGTGAAATCCACCGTGACGCATGTCAAACTGATAAATCTCCGTGCACAAGGACTTCAATTCCGCCTGAGAATCTCTTACAAACGCGCTGATGGAATAATTGCTGACATACAGCACAGGAACGCGAATATGAGAGTTGAGAGCCCTGCGGATTGAGACACTCCCGCCTCGCCAATAAGGGCGTGACTATTCTTAAAGCCTGAGCAGGTGCACAGAGCTATCCAAACCTGCCCATGGAACTAATCTTTTAGACTGTACGGTCCTTTCGTCTCTCAACGCCATTTTTAAACCAAAGAATATATCCACAACAAGGTTATATTATTGTTTAGATGAGTTTTCAATTAAGAGACTGAAAGGTCTTTTATTTATGTGTGTTATTATGCCTTTATTTGTCAACATGCGTTTGTAAAATTGTCCCCTGTTCCACCGCAAACGAGGGAAGACAGAAGAAATTTCTTGACCAAGCAAGGGGTAACCAGCGGGTGTAAAGTAAGTTGCCTATGCCTTTCTAATGGCACGATGTTAAAAGCGTAATCACGGACAGTGAGGTGTTTAACTATTCACTTTGACAGTGGTTCCTAGACTCGGTCTTGGGTCCCCTGTGTATCTTGTATTTTGTTACATCCATAATCGCGACTTTAGGATTTTTATTAGCAGGTGTTTATCCTAATCAGCTGCATTTTATGTGAAAAGCAGTTATTTACCATCTTGAGCCACATTTTGACAGAAGTATCCATGTGTGCCATGAAGCTTAAGACCGTTGAATATGGGTGATTGCTTTGTATACTCCAGACGATTTTTGGCGTCAACAGTTCTAACAGATCAAATTAGGCACTGAGGTCCATTGACCGTCATTCATTCTGGACTACGTGGCGAGCGCCCGATGTGATGAAGCGGGAAGTCATGAGAGCGAGAGTTCTGCGTCTCTGAGAAATTCTCAGGACACATTTCAATAGTCGTTTCGCATGCCCTCGCTAATTTCCCTCGGCACCTGCTCTCAAGGGGAATCAGGGGCGCCGGATTCACTTAAGGGGAGGAGAAATCCAAAAAAATGGTTTTTCACAATTTTTATCAATTTTAATTTTGGTCTTAATTAAAAGTTTAATCATTCATAATTAAGAGCAGGTGGATGCGTCGCGCGTTAGGGGGGCAGAGAAGGCCAACCTAGACTCTGAAAAAGCCAAAAGAAAGAGCAAATCACTTCAATCTGCTCAAGAACAGGACAATCAGAGGGAGCAGGAGGGAGAAGTTTATGCTTCAGGGGCATTTTAATGTTCTAAGTTGACTGTAAGAATGATTTGTAAGTGTACTTTGACTTTAACCTGGATTTTCTCAAAACCTGATTTTTGCCCCGATTGCTATCATTTAAGGCACTATATCTCACTTATTTGTGGAGCTTTTCTCATGAAATTTTGACAGAAGTCTGTGTACATATCAGGAAGTCTACTGAACTAAAAGTTTTGGTTTAGCACTTTGGGTCTGTGAGTTATGGTGACTTATATTTCATATCGAGGGGGCGAAAAATGGCAAAATCCTCTTTTACCCCACTAAATCTCTAGTATTATGTGTAAATGCTTTGTTCAAGTTCAGAAGGTGTAAACATAACTAAATTTAAAAAAAAAAAAAAAAAAAACCTGATTCAAATATCTTGCTTCAGTCCTGAGATATAAGGCAAAGAAATAATGGTGAAATTGGGGTGGCGGCCATCTTGAATCACATGACCTAATTATGCAAATTAGGTCAAATTCATATTTTGTGTAATTCAGGTCATATACTGTCAATACACCAAGTGTGAATGATTTCTATCCAAAAATGACAATTTTTTTTTTTCCCTAAAAGGTTTCTCCTGCCCTTAAAAAGTGGGGGGGCCAAAAAGTGCCGTGTTGTGTGTTCAGCTCATTCACAGTGCCTCTATTTCATGTACAAAAGCCGTGCCCCTATATTGCAACACTTACGGTATAAAAAGACGGCTCATTCCCGTTAACCCAGACACACATTCCCCAAATCCATCACCTCGTCTTTAAAACTAATGCTTTGGACTTTTCGTTTCAATGTACATCATGAATTAACGCGTAGTGAGGTCCATGGCTGGGTAGGCAGGATCAGCCAGAGCTTAAATCGCATAGTACATGCATGCAAAAGTATATATTAAATAGAACTCATTATAACCACTGCAAAATCAATCAAGCTCTTGACATTGGCGGGATGAAGCGCGCGCGCGCACACACTATTATTTGCAAATTGCAAGCGTACACAGTGACGCATGTTTGTTTTTTTTTTTTTTATTACACGGATGAAGGCGTTCACGATGTTGTTAGATAAAATCCAGTCTGGCAAAATGCGCTGGTCGCACGCTCCTCAAATTGTTATAGACCTACGTAAAACACACTAAGGGTTACTACACTATTTCATTCTATAATATAAAGTTTCCTATTTCTTAACATTATCATCTTAAAATTATCTCAATAACGGTCATCTTCAAGAACAATAAGGCATAATGAGCAAATGAATGATACATTAACATAACTTTATTGGGATGATCAGAAATTTTGTGAATAGCAAGGAATTGTGGGAACAGTAATCAGCGAGCGAGTGGACATGGTAGAAACAGTTGATCTGCGCTCACGCTCATGGCCATTACCCAGAAACACTTGTCTCAATGATGATAACAACAGCAAAATAAAATTATCATTGTTTTTATTAAGCATGTTTCAAAAAGAAATCTAAATTAATGTTATAACGACTTATGTTCAATTAAAATGATGAATAATGTACCGTGATGACATCGACTTGCCAGCACCATGACTGAGAAATGAATGCAGTTGTAGTGGTGTAAATATCCAAAAGCGCATCATATATTGGCAATCGGACTTACAAGTCTTAAACAGTGTAACTAAATTGTGTTAATATGTTACCTATGCTGACAATGGTCAGGGCCCGATACTGTCGCGAGCATGTACATCATGGCCTACCCCCCGCCACTGGGTCCCAGTGCCATTGCACTTGCTGCGCCCCCTATTGTTATGCCGCTAGGCAGAGAAGTGCTGTGTCTAAATGATGCCCATTGAAGACAGCGTGACAATAGACTATGCATGCGCATACCTCCTAAACTGCTTATACTTAAAAAGAGAGTGGGAGGAGGGTAAAAGTGGGGGGGCCAGTGGGCCCTTGGTCCCCCCCCCCTTTCCGGCGCCAGTGAGGGGAATCCACACCGCCCTCATAGGTGTCGTTCCAGTTGCTGAAAAACTGAAGTGGTCTTGGTGAGATGGAGGGCCGAGGGAAGAAGTCAATAACGACTGTCACTCTAGACCAGGGGCCTGTACCAGAAAGCTGGATTTGGGTTTATCGCGATAACTTCAGGTATAACCCTGAGTTTTCTGTACCACGCAGGCGGCTCACTTCTTACCGAGGTGTATCACCGCGGCAATATATGCAGAACGGCTAACCTGCTCTGGGGCAGGTTTAGTTCTAGATTCAGATCGCAGCATGCAGAAGCACCGCCTATTGACCAATCAGTTCTCTGAGAAAATGGCATCACCGTCCGTAGAGGTTTCAGCGGAGTTCGGTGTGCGGATGAATACCAAAATGTAGGATACAGGTTCTCATCTGAGGGTTTGACACGAGGCGAACGCAGCGGAGTCGTGCGCATAATAGTTTAACATCTTGAGTGTATCACAATACTGTATTTTTCCACGGGCAAAAGCACTAAAGCCTTGTACTTGTTGCACTTATGAAAGTAAGCCTACTGACCGCTTTGAATTATGTTTTTGTAGTGATTCATTATTTGTTCTCCGGCTCTTTTGACACCGCCGGGGTTGCAGCTGGGGGGGAAAAAAAAAATCCATACATGCCAGAAGAATACATTCTCGCATCAGGTCAATTTAATGAAATGCGCAACTGTAATTTTACTGATGGGGTAGTGACATTTTAAACGATAAGACACGCACATCCCTATACCCAATAGGCTTCGTGCAGGATCAAACATATCCTGTAAAGCAGAAAAGGAGAGAGATGCGCTCACTAGCCTACATAGGGCCTGTTGTCATGATTTACCGCAGCAGAAGTAAAATTAAATCATCACTATTGCAGCAATAGCCCACATACAATCATGAATACGGGAGTTATTTGCAGTGATATTATAATTAACTTACGCATTTAAACGGTCGGTGATTTTTTTTTTTTTTTTTTTTTTGCCAACTGGCCTTTCTGTATTTGGCAGCTGCAAGGGTGTTAATTTTTGCCAGGATGACATGTTTATTCTCTTCATATTTTTTTTAAAAGCTCTTGCTCGCATTTGAAAAGTACGCAGCTTTGCTTCAAGTCGGTTTGTCCATGTTTGCAATTGGTTATTTGCTTCAAACACCGCCCCTTTTATGCGAACGCGCACATACCTAGATAGGAAAACCCTGGGTTCAGTTACCGAGTTGATAACTGGCTTCGTGGTACTGCTTATCAGGAATGCGGAAGTCTGGTTAAGTGCAGCCAGATAACTAAGAGAAACCCTGGGTATGTTAATCCGGCTTTATGGTACAGTCCCCAGGGCTGCCCAACCCTGTTCTTGGAGAGCTACCATCCTGAAGGTTATCACTCCAACCAAAGCAAACCACACCTGCTTTCCCAGTTACAGATCTTGACGAACTGCTAATGAGCTGAATCAGGTGTGTTGAATTAGGGTTGGAGCAGAAACCTACAGGATGGTAGCTCTCCCGGAACAGGGTTGGGCAGCCCTGCTCTAGACAGAGTATTTGCGCCGTTGGTACAAGATAAATCCGCGGCTGGGTGGCAGTAATGTGAGTGGAACTTCACCACTATCCACGGAAGAAGGAGAGGATGAATAAATTGAGCAAGGTGATGGAAGTGAGCGATAATTTAATTGCACTACACTTGTCACAGTTTGACTTTGTTTAATGAGCTACCAATCACTGATTTGCTCAGTTGCTGAGACTAATTGTTTGAATGACTATCTAGTTCACTTCTGAAAACATTATTGTACAACCCCAATTTCAAAATGGTTGGGACAAAGTGTAAATTGCGAATAAAATCAAAACGCAATGACTTTCAAATCACACCAGCCAGTATTTTATTCACAATAGAACAGAGATAACATAGCAAATGTTGAAACTGAGAAATTTTACAATTTTATCTGCAAAATGAGCTCATTTCAAATTTGATGGCTGCTACAGGTCTCAAAAAAGTTGGGACAGGGGCCTGTTTACCATGGTGTAGCATCCCCTCTTCTTTTTAACGCAGAGTGGAGGCGTCTGGGCATTGAGGAGACAAGTTTCTTGAGTTTAGCCATTGGAATTTGATCCCACTCTTGTTTAATACAGGCTTCCAGCTGCTGGAGAGTTTGGGGTCTCCTTTGACGGACTTTTCATTTAATTATGCACCAAATGTTCTCAATCGGTGAAAGATCAGGACTGCATGCAGGCCAGTTCAGCACACGAACTCCTCTACTACGACGCCATGCTGTTGTAATAGCTGCAGTATGTGGTTTTGCATTGTCCTGCTGAAATACACAAGGCCTTCCTTGGAATAGATGTCATCTGGAGGGGAGCATACGTTGCTCTAAAACCTCTATATGGGTCAATGACAAATAAGCCTTTTAAAAATGTTTTTTTTTAATAAATCTTTAAAAATGTACAGAATACATTTATTTGAGGTTGGAAGAGTGTGTTTAAACAAGTCTTAATGGTTGCACAACATTTACAGGGTTTTAGTACAGTTTTAGACTGTATTTGCAATTTCACCAGCCAAAAAATGTCAGGTGGCGCAACCAAAAGTTTCTTGAAAAAAAAAAAAACACTTCCCTCCTTTTTTTTTCTAAGTGATTTTTTTTAGTAAGTATACCTGAGTGTCTACTCTGCCTAAAACATTACTATTTTGTAATTGAGCTGGGAATTAAAAGTAACTTATGGTTTTTTTTTATTGTAGGGGGCGGGTATTTTGGTTTTCCAAACAATTTAAGAACAATTAAACTATTAAACTTTATTTGAAAGGTTTTCAATACAAAATTATGCCCCCATATCAATATTATATTCATATTTTAAATTACATATTTAATACATTTCACATAGTGTTAACTTGCTCGGACTGTTGCGCCACTTGACATTTTGAAGGTTTGAGATGGCAAAACATTAAATATATATTATTTTTATGATAAACTGGAAATATGTTCAAATTTAAACAGGTTTTATAGAATAAAATGATGCTTATTATGAATCATTTAAAATTATTTTAAACAAAAGTAGTGCACTCAGACAATGTCACGTCATTTACCCATATACCCTTCATCATTCATGGTGCTTTTTAAAACATGCAAGTGTCCCCCACCATATGCACTAATGCATCCCCATACCATCAGAGATGCTGGCTTTTGAACTGAACACTGATAACTGGAGGGGTGGTCTTTCTCCTCTTTAGCCCGGAGGACACGACGCCCATGATTTTCAACAAGAATGTCAAATTTGGACTCGTCTGATCACAGGACACTTTGCCACTTTGCTACAGTCCATTTTAAATGAGCCTTGGCCCACAGAACACGGCGGCACTTCTGGATCATGCTCAACAATGGCTTCCTTTTTGCATGATAAAGTTTTAGGTGGCATCTGTGGATGGCACGGCAGACAGTGTTTACAGACAGTGGTTTCTTTTAGTATTCCTGGGCCCATTTAGTAATGTCAATGACAGAATCATGCCGGTGAGTGATGCAGTGGCGTCTGAGGGCCCGAAGATCACGGGGATCCAGTAAAGGTCTTCGGTCTTGTCCCTTACGCAAAGAGATTTTTTTCCCGTTTCTCTGAATCTTTTGAAGATTTTATGCACTGTCGATGATGAGACCTTCAAAGCCTTTGCAATTTGATGTTGAGGAACATTGTTTTTAAAGTATTCCACAATTTTTTTTTTTACGCAAGCCTTCACGGGTTGGAGAGCCTCTGGCCATCTTTACTTCTGAGAGACTCAGCCTCTCTAAGACATCCCTTTTATATCCAATCATGTTACACAACTGACGCCAGTTAATGTAATTACTTGCTAAATGTTCTTTCAGCTGATTCTTATATATTAATTGCTTTTTAAGCCCTTTTTTGCCTGTGTCCCAACTTTTGAGACCTGTTGCAGCCAGAAAATTTGAAATGAGCTCATTTTGTGGATAAAAATGTAAAATTTCTCAGTTTCAACATTTGAAATGTTTTCTATGTTCTATTGTAAATAACATATTTGCTCATGTGATCTGAAAGTCATTGTATTCTGATTTTATTAACAATTTACACTTCGTCCCAGCTATTTCGGAATTTGGGTTGTACATTGTTTCACAAAGTTATTGGGCGTTTTCCTATGCACAGAAATGACAGCTTGTCTTTCGAGGATTCTGAACGCATGTAGCTCAAAACTGCATAGATTTGCATTTGAGAGATGAGAGATTGAAGTCAGGGAAAGTTTAGGATTTTTTTTTTTTTTTTTTTTTTTCGTCACATAATTTGCATTGTTACAATATCACATCCATTATATACGTGTAGCCAATAGGCAATACATTTTTAATTATTTCTCAATCATTGTAGGCTTCTTATGGGTTTAGACTGCTAAACAAACTAATTGGTGATTGTCAATTAAGACAGTTAAAAATGAGAGATATCAAGCGTGATGGACATCTCAAAGAGCAGCCAAAACTGATGCAGCTAATTAGGCTTCCAAGCGCCGACATTCTTGCAATCATACGCAGGAGATGGCTTCACCCCACTGAAATGAGTCTGCAGGTATTTATAATGATTTGTAAAACACAGTAGGCTATAGCGCCAAGTCAGTAAATGGCGGTCGATCCATAATAGTTCGGGCTGAGCGAGGACAAAGGTGGGTGCATTCCATTTCAATCCCCCCCCACTTTCCCTTCTACACTCCAAGTGGCCTCCGTGTGACGTATATCTTGCGTAATACCAAGGACTGAGGGGTAGTGAATGAGGGCATGTTGAAAAACTATTGGAACGCAGCCTCTGACTACGCTTTCAAGTTGGCCTGTTTGTAACATTTGGTTCGAATCATAGCTTATGCAGTTTGATGTTCTGCGTTGTTCATGTGCCCTTCTTCTCTTTTTCATTTAGTTTATGGCTGGATGCAGACGATGGACCTTGCTGTGCATGTGCGTGTGCCTGCTCTTTGTGCTGGTGGCACACCTCTTCATCTATGTCACCTTGTCAATCTGTAATGAGATTTCTCAGCCCATTCATACCCACAGTAATCCTCATTTCATTGCCCCTGGGGCATCCAAATCCATAGCACTGGCACCTCACCCAGTCAAACCTTTCTGGAACCTAGGTGGAGGTGCTTTCTGGAACCAGCTTCAGATCCCTTTGGACAGGAAACGCAACCCCATTCTGAGAGGGACCAGGGCCTTGAGGGAAAATGTAGAGGACAATGTGCCCTCTCTGGCAGCTGCCACCTGTAGCTGGGATCAGGACTTGATATCACGCCTCCCTAATTTTACAACCTGGCCCGGTCAAATACAGGAGTTTGTCCAATCCATGCACTGCAGAGAGTACCCACTACTACTCGACCAGCCTGAAATTTGTGGCCGCAATGGGGAGGAGACCCCGATGCTTCTGCTGGCGATAAAATCACAGGAGGGGAACTTTGAGAACAGGCAGGCGATCAGACAGTCGTGGGGCAGTGAAGGCTGGGTGAAAGGGCTGAAGGGGAAGGGGGGAATAGTGCGCCGCATCTTCCTCCTTGGCAAACAGGATGCCTCCGAAGGACCATTTGCAGATGTATCGGATCTACTGGACCTAGAGAAAGGACGCTATCGGGACATCCTCCAGTGGGACTTCCGAGATACATTTTTCAACCTGACGCTGAAAGATGTGTTGTTCTGGCACTGGTTCTCACACCGCTGCCCGCGTGCCCGCTTCGTTTTCAAAGGAGACGATGATGTCTTTGTACGGACTCCTGTACTCCTTGATATCCTCGAGCAAGAGGAACAAAAGTCAAAGCTCGCATCGCCAGGGAAGCTCAGGGATTTTGTGGTCGGCGATGTGATTAACAATGCTTTACCGCTTCGCATAATATCAAACAAATACTACATCCCTGAGAACTTCTACAAGGGGCGTTACCCACCATATGCAGGTGGGGGAGGGCTTGTATACTCAGGAGATCTGGTTTTGCGACTGAAGCGGGTCTCCAGGAGAGTGCACTTGTTCCCCATTGATGATGTATATGTGGGTATGTGTCTTGACCGGCTGAAGGTCTATCCCATCCACCACCGTGGATTCTTGACCTTTGATTTCCCAAAGGAGGAGGAAAGGAAGCCCTGTGCTTACCACTCTATTGTGCTGGTTCACAAAAGGACCCCAAAGGAAATTCTTAAAATATGGAAAGAACTGAAAGTACCACATACAGAATGTGCCGATAGCACAATGTTGACAACAGAGGACCCAGAGCCCGCAGTCCACCGTTTAGCCATCAGAAATTTATGGCCTATTTTACGTTTGTAATTCATTATCTGCATTTACTTTTACCATTATGATATTGCTCATTTTTAGCAGAACAGCGTCAGCAACTTGACCAAACCGTGAAACAGTCATTTGTTTGTGTTATAAGTGTGCGCACTGCAATGAAACACCTAGCAAAAGTCGAGTGAAATTCATGGGTATTTTGACAAATTGACACTGTTTGAATTCACATTTGTAAAAATGTTTCTGTCTTGACTCAAGAAACCAATGAAACGCAGCAAGAAGAAAATGCTGCATCTTCCATCACAGTATTGGCGGAGTCTTTGACCGGGTGAAAATGAAAATAATACCATTGGATTTGTGTCTCCCTCATGCCACAAATTGCTGCAATGGAGATGATAAATCCAATGATTATCATTTTATTTGTCATGGGCAAATTGGGGATGGATAGCACTGCTGCCTCACAGCAAGAAGGTTGCGTGTTCGAATCCAGCTTGAGACCTTTTTGTGTTGAGTTTGCATGTTCTCACCACGTTCATGTAGGTTTCCTGCAGGGACTCCAGCTTCCTCCCACAATCCAAAGACTCTAAGCTTGTTTGGGGAATTTCATCATCAGTTACCAAATGAAAACCCAAGAGGAATATTTCACTGTAATATAATATTGCATGCCAGCAGGTATCTGGATCAGGTGCTGAAGGGTCACCTTGTATTGGCCAATAAATATTGTAGTTAACAGTTAATTTAAAAATGTGTTATTTTGGGCAAGATTCTTAAAATTTGAATCATCCTCAAGATATTTTCTTTACAAAGAGGCTGGAAGATTATGTTTTGAAAATCTCCCTGTGGCACTTATAAAACTGGCCTTGCAAACAGAACAATGAGAACACTTACTGAAGTTGCATGACCGGCTTTTTTGTACATACATGTGAACAGATCGAGACCTGTGTATTGGAGTTGTTTTCTGCCCCGCCTGTGGCCTTTTTTTGCGCAGACAGATTGTCTGAAGAACTTGTTTCTCAGTAGGCAGATACTTAGAGCTAGGCCAGTAACAATTATTAAAAACTTGTCTAAATGTCTTATGTGAAATAATCGCAGTTTGATGGTTAAACCACAATTTTTCAAAATGAGACCATTATGTGGCGGGCCGCCACAGAATGAACTCGGACCACCACACATCGATTCCCGTTAATTCTGAGGAAATGCGCAATCGCCGCCTGTTGATAATATATGCGCACGTTGAAGGGGAGAAAAAAAAAAGGGAAAAATGAGAAAGTACAGGAACACGTGGAAGTTGTGCAATAACAGTGCCATGTCTCTCTGTCTACCCCCCCCGGTTGCCATCACACATTGCTTCCAGGTCTGTGGGAAACCCTAAAACTAGTTTGAAAAATAACTTTTTGACTGAAAGAGACAATTAAATTGTTAATTGTCAATTATTTCTCAGACAATTAATTGTACAGCAAAATTTGGAATTGTTACAGCCCTAATTAGAGCAGCATGCTGTGACTGAAACCCAACCACAGCTGTGTTGAGATGGTTAATAGTACTGCATGGTGCCCATGACTAATGAGACAGTTTCTTCCAGAGGGCATGGATGCCCAAATCCAGCTGTCTGAACCAGCTACAGCACTTCAGTAGGTTTCCACTAGTGTAGCTTCCAAACTTAACCGATGTGTTGCAGAATTGAAGCTGGCAGTAGAAGAATGCGGGTATGCGTGAGTATGTAAATATCGTTTGGTGCCCACCCAAATGAAAGTGGAAGTTGATATCAGGTACTGGCCTGCAGGTTTGATTCAACACCACTTGGTTAAAAAAAATGAAAGTTTATGTGAAAACAGATGATTGTGATTCATTATACAGGGGAATCTAATTCTGAATGCTTGAGTGTGTTTACCAGCTGTCCGAAATACACTTCAGGTATAGAAACAGATATTAAACAGGTCAAGACATTTGAATCGTGGAATCAAAATAACAACCCTAATTCTGAAAAAGTTGGCACATTATGGAAAATGAAAATCGAAAGGACCGAGATGAAATGTCCATTACCCTCTAGTATATTCAAAACAGTACAACAACACACATGATGTTCTCACACAAATTTAATTGCTTATTGAAAACATTACAGTGTGATGACTATAACACAGTCGAAAGTTTGCACTGCCATCTGTTTACCACTGTGTAACATTACGATGTCTTTTAATCACACTCAGCATTCGGGCATTAAAAACACCATTTTGTCCAGTTAAGCAAGCAGAATTTTCCCAACAGTCTATTATGCCAGTCTTCAGCTGAGCAATTATATGGGACCTTGATTTGCATGTACAGCATTTCCATTCATAATGCACCATTAATTCTCAGTTGGAGACTGATCAGGTCTGCAGGCAGGCCAGTATTACACCTACACTGTTTATGCAGTAATGCGGTTGGAATCGATGCAGAAAATGGTTTGGCATTGTCTCGCTGGAAAATGCATCTGGACCTGGAGCAGATGGCATCGAGATGGTTGCATATGTTGTCTGCATTAATGTTGCCCTCGCAAATGTGCAAAACACCCATGCCATGTCCACTGACACAACCCCAATTCTATGACATACACTGGCTTTTGTACCTAATGTTGATAACAGCTTGGGCTGTCCTTGTCTATGGTCTGGAGAATGCAGCGGCTTTTTTTTTTTTTTTTTTTTTAAAACCTCTTCTAATTTTTAGTCATTGGACCATAAAACATGCTTCCCCTGTGCTACTGTCCATCTCAGATGACACTGAGCCCAGAGCAGTGAGCAGCGCATTTGGACAGTGTTGATGTATGACTGGCTTTTCAGAGCAAAGCTTTAACTTGGATCCATGAATGCAGCCGCAAAGTGTCAATAGGCAAAGGCTTACAAAAAATATTTCCGAGCCAGTGTTGTGACATCCATTATAGTCAGGTGGTTCTTAAGACTGCCTGAAATTTCAGGCATTGGGGATCTTGCACTTTCATTAGTGGTTTTTGGCCTTGCCGTTTATGCACCAAGATGGATTCCTACCATCTTTTAATTATAATACACACTGCATAGGGTGAAATGTCCAAATCCCATGGATTTGTCTTTGGAGACTCTTGTTCTTAAAGTGATTGAATGTGAGCTTTCGTATCCCTTGGCAAATTGATAAGCTGCTAAAAAATACAGCCTCTTTGATCTCGATGGACATATGTGCATATGCACAAGCACACACACACACAAAGATAGAGCGGAGCAACTGAAATAAATTTTTAGCTCTGTTGTGCTTAATGGGCAAGGTTTCTACCAAATTAGCATGATTACTTACTGGGGTGACACAATGTTTTCCTGTATACTGGAGTAATGGCTGCTGAAAATCGGTCTTTGCAATGGTACTTAGAGATTGAATTACCAATCAATTTATAACAGTAATCAGGGTTTAAATGATTTTTGAATTAATTTTATGCTACTTTGGTGAGTAAATTTACATATTGTTTTTCAAAATCAAATCAAATATTCCCACAAGTGATTCCAAAAATATGAACAGTACTTTATATGCTTACATTGTCATTAATTGGGCACAGTGTACACACAACTTGTATAAAAGGCTTAAATTAGCTGCTAATTGAAAGGAAACCACAAACTCAGAGAGACTCTGGCATAGTAGGCCTTACATTATTGTGAGAGAACAGATTTTAATTGCATGGGGGCATTGCTTCAATGCAAAATAATAACCTAATTTTGACTGAAAAGACTTGATTTTTAAGGGTATGGGAGCTGTTTCTTGCATTGTGAGTTTCTGCCCCCCTTACTATAGTGATCTTTTTTTTTTTTTTTTTTTATTAATTTTGGGATTTTCTCCTTTATTTGAAAGTCACACTGTGGGGAGAGACCGGAAGGCTGGGGAGGACATGCGGTAAATGACCCAAGCCGGAATTGAGCCGGGTCGCCGCGGGAAGGCCACAGCCTTTATGGTGCGCGCGTTTAGACCGATGTACCACCGGGGTGCCCCGCTATAGTGATCATTTTAAGTCAGAATTGGTCACGCTACTGTTCAGTTTTGTTTTATATTCCTCAGTTAATTGAAAACTAAATCTCTCTCTCTTGATTACATCATACAATTGCCCTGGTACATGTACAGTTTGTATTTTGAATATGTACATAACAGTGCTTATTTTAATATACTAACACCACACCTCTCAGTGCTGTTTAAATAACCAATGTTGATTATACTGCCATATTCATTAATGAATAACACAGTGGAATTCTAATCAGGGAAGAAACTGAAAAATGAACACTATAAAATCACTTTATCACTTAGATGACAGTGAAGAGTCGTTTCACAGGCAATATTATTCAATTCTTTCATCACTCACTTTTGTTTCAGATTTATTGAGGTTGTGCAAAACTAAGTTTCGAGTTGAAGATATTTATGGCACCCTCCAAAAGAATGATGAAGGTAGTTTTAGCATGTTACATCCATTCTCAATCTAAAACTCAAACGTATATATACAGTCATGAGAAAAACTACAGCCACTTTGACTTCTATGGTTTTACGTATCAGGACATAATAGAAAAATCAGCTGGTCCTAATGAGGTCCTAAAATTATGTAAGTCTATCCTCATGTGTAAAACCCACAACAGATTCCACCGTGCCATTATTTATTTCACAAAAATTCAGCCAAAATGCGGAAGCCTTGTGTGAGAAACTAAGTACCTTTACTGCTTCCGCAGGAATTAAGAAGGTAATTAGCAGCCAGCGGTTTTTGATCGAATACACTTGGTTAATTGATCATCAGTATGTACATCTGCCAATGGCACTACTGCCCTGCATTTCCTGATATGACCGCTGGCAGAAGCAGCTGAATGAATTTCCACTTGTATACAGCTGTATTATCTGCTCTAATTCACCCAAATGCTTCAAAACTCACAGGACACCACTTCAACAGTGCAGTTGGATAATGACCCAACGCATTCCGTGAAAGTACCAAAGACTTTTTCAAACCAAATAAAAGGAATTTTCTACAAAGGCCTAGTTGATCTCCTGGGCTGGATGCACTTAACTTGCTGAAGGCAAAACTGAAGACAAAACGTCCTAATAAAAAAGCAGGAACTGAAGACCGCTGCAGTGAAGGCCAGGCAGAGCATCACCAGGGAAGAAACCCATTATCTGGTGATGTCCAGTGGTTCCAGAATTTAGGCGGTCATTGATTGTAAATGATCTGCTACCTTGTACGTAAAATAATAATTTATGTTGATGTTAGTTGGTCCAATTACTTTTTTGGCACTAAAATGGGGGGCTATGCATGAATAAAAATGTTTTATTATTATTATTATTATTCCTGCACCATTTATGCAATATTTTTGACAAAACCCATTAATTAGAGCTGAAACTCTGCACTTCAATTGTTCAATTCAAATCCATTGTGACAGCATACAAAACCAATATTATTAAAATTATGTCAGTGGTGTAAATTGTGATTTAAAATCTGTAAACAGCCCCCTATATTGAGAGAAATTATTTTCTTAACCTCAATAACACCCTTTCATTTTTCCCAATGTCACATGAACAGTAATACAGTCGCACTCACACAGCAATTGGCCAAACCACTGTTGTCTTAAGAGATCTAATTCTCATCTGAAACATCCTGTCGCCAAATGCTTTCCACACAGCAGCCCATAAGCCGAGCTCAGTGAGCGACGCCAGGATTTGTGAGGACCTTTTGCTAACTGGGTCCATAGAGTCCAGTGAGAGCTGATGAACTGTGCACTTTTAGCTCAGAGCATGTGCCTTAGGGGCTTTTTTAGCCACCAGAGCATCTGCACTGGGTACCAAAACAGGAAGAGATGAATAAAATAACAACTACTGCCTTGCAGTTGCACACCTCCGCCAACAAGTAAAGCTGCCACATCCATTTCTGTCCAGACTCCTATAACATATGTAGTGAAGACACTGAAGGAATTTAATTAAAGATAATGAAGCAAATTTTTTTGGCGTAATGGAAGTTATGGCTATACTGAAGAGTTGATTGCAGGGAATAATTTCCAGTGTAAAACAAGCTGTCTTCACTTAGAGACTACTTTTACAGAGCAGTATAGAAGACAGATAAAGAGCTTCATTACATGCAGCCAGGGGTGTTAAGTCCGGGTTCAAGAAAGTAAAAATCCTCCCGACAACTTCATTCCAAACACCTGGATTTACTTCGGACAAGAGAGAGAGCCAATATGAGTAATCAGCTTACTCTGTGGGAGGGAGAAAAACTTGGCAGGACTTCTACTTTCTGAGCGCAGGATTTTATACCTCTGCGTGCGGCAACAGCAGTCACCTGAGGCTCAATATCAACAAAACCACCCAGACAGTAAATTTTGCGTACAAACATTACGCAGGCTTGACAAAGAAAAACTGTTATCATAAGAATGATGTAAACATTTCAATCAACCGCATCACCAACTTTCTACAATAAAAAGTTCAACAAATATGAAGGGTGAAAGCTAAGCCAATCAGCAAAGGGGGCGGGGCTTCATCAATTCACATGACCTTTTCCTGAATCCAACAACCAAGCCACCGACTCTGGATGATACACAAATCAAAGGAACAAAGCCGAGCTGAATCAGGACAGGCGACAAAGCTTTGTTGGTTAATATGGGGCCATTCCTTCATTTGTTCCCCCCGTGAGGTTTTGACACACCAGCAAGAGGCGGAGCAAACCGATTAAATGGAGCGTTGATCGCAAAGCTCTTTTGCTGTGATGAAATTTTACATTTTGTATGTGTAAGCAGTCTTTGCCAACATTTCAGCTTGGCCTGTGCAGCATGTGCGATTTCATGAGCGGGATATATATGGTTTGAAAAACCAAGCATACCCAGCATATGCAGGGTACACTGCCAAGAATAAAGGCGCCCAATGTGACCCCTTTTTGTCCAAAAACCCACCCCCAAACTCTCTAGACAAAGAGCTCAATAGTTCTGAAGGAAAAATTATCAGCCAATCAAGAAAGGGGGCATATCTTCATCAATTCACATGATCCTTTCAACAACTCAATCCTCAACTCTCTCCAGCAAAAGGTTCAGAAGTTACGCAGGACAGAAGGTAAGCCAATCAGGAATAGGGGAGGACTAAGGTCATTAACATCATGTGAACCTTCCCCGAGTCCAATAACCTAACCATCAATCTCTCTATGACAAACAGTCCAATAGTTACAAAGAATCAAATATCGGCCAATCAAGAAAGGAATCATGCAACCCCTTCCTATGTCTCACAAGCAAACCCCCAACTTTACATAACAAATGATCCAAAAGTTCTAAATATCAACCAAGCAGGAAAGGGGGCAAAACTTCAAAAAATGAATACCCGTAAAGGAGCAAATATCAGTCAATCAGCAAAGATGCAAAGAGCTTTGTCAATTAACAAGCAATCCCTCCCTGAAACCAACAACCCAATCTCTGACTCTCCACAACAAACACTTCAATAATTATGAAGGATCAAATATTGGCCCAACAGGAAAGGGAGTGGGGCTTTCGCAATTTAATATGGGATCCATTTTGTGAGTCCCAACGACTCAGAGTCTAACTCTCCATGCAAAAGGGTTCAATAGGTATGAAGGATCAAATATCAGGAAAGGGGGCAAGACTTTGCCAATTAACCACAGGCCTTTTCCCCGAGTCCAATAAAGCAGCCTCCAACTCCATATGACGAACAGATCAAAAATCATGAGGGATCAAATATCAAACAATCATGAAGTGGGGCAGGGCTTCATCAATTAACATGGGACACTTTGATAAGTTCCTCAACCAAATACCCAAATTTCTGCAATTAAATGATAACATTATAAAGGATCAAATATCAATCAACCAGGAAAAGGGGGCGGGGCTTCAACAATTAATAAGTGACACTCAACAATGAATAAGTGACACTTCCTTGAGTCCAACAACACAACCCCAAATGAAAATGGATGGAGGAAGCGCTACCCTGGATCTGATGGCTAATCCAAAAGGTGCTCTGTTGGACAGGTAAAGTTACGAGGAAAAAAACAATTCCAGGGAGTACTGCTCAATGGAAAGTGCGGCAAACACCCAAGAAAAAAAAAAAAAAAAAACAGGCACTGTCTTGGATGAAAAATAGGTGAAAATTTTAATTTACGAGCATGGCAACAGGATAGACCAACGCGTTTCAACTCTTCATCAAGGTCACAACCCCAAACTCTCTATGACAAACAATACAGTGGTTATGAAAATTCAAATACTGGCCAATCAGGAGAGGGGCACAGAGCTGCGCTGAATGACGTGATCCTTACCTGAATCCAACAATCCAATTTCAATGCTCTGCAAGAAAGACTTCAATAACTATGAAGGATCAATATCAGCCTATCAGGAAAGGAGGCCAGGCTACACCATTTACCATCAATGTCAACATCCAGTCTTTGGAACAATCTGAAGCTGTATGGAAAGTTTGGAGGATGAACCCACCAAACTGTGGGAGTAAGAGGATTTATGAAAATGAATGAAGTCTGCAGAGCTGTAAAACAAAGAGATTAAGAAGGAGGAATGGAAGTGGGGGATCATAAAAAAATTTGAGAAAGACAAATCTGACTCAAGGTATACAAGGCTGATATATCTAGCTGTGAAATTTTATGCAAGTTATGAGCAGTTTTAATGAATGGCCCATTATAAGTTTATGGGAAACGAGACTGAGATGGACATGAGGTCACAGTGATTTCGTCCTTTGACCACCAAAATCTAATCAGTGTGCAAAATTCCCGCAAGACATTCCCGAGATATCCTGAGAACGGGACGGCGCAATGGACGGACAATCCGGAAACCCAACACCCCCGACCACGGCAATCGTTGACGCAGAGGCATAAAAAACTGAATCAGATACTTTTTGCGTAGGTCAGAAAAACTGGTCCATAAAAATGAGATCAAAGAAAAGAACTTACAGAATGAGACAGTTGTGTCAAATGCGTCTTAAATTTTCGCAAGTTTTAAATGGACTTCAATGGCAAAATCTGCTTTTTGGCAGCAGAGGCTCAAAAAGCTGGAAAACCTTTTACCACCTTTTAAGGGAAAGACAATCCCAAGGCCTCTGCTTTTTACAAGTCACAGGAAGACACTGCGGTTCTCCGGATTTGCAGGAGGAAAAATGCCTTTCCGTGAGAAAAGTAGTAAAATTTGTTAAACAACATGCTTCATTTTCAACACAGTAAAAGCTAAATGTATACAAATAACCTTTATCAGCCAATCTGCCAAAAAAAAAGGACAAAAATCCCGGCTGTATGAGTATGAACAAAGAGTAGCACAGGTATTAACAGAGTTGACTACCCTCAAATAGAGTGGTAAAAATTTTTTTGGCAATTAAGTTTCCCATAGTGCCCCAAAAGTAAAAAATAATAATTTTGGATACGAATAGGTTTCCTTTACAGGCTGAGGCAGAGATGAATTATATGCAATCAGCTACCACTTATCCTGCCTCTATTGTGCAATGCCAAAGACAAGCATTTGTGGTGTTTTATCCCTGAGAATTTATGTGGGGAACACCAAGTCTTTATTTTCTGCTGGGACATCAACTAAAAGGACAAGTAAATTCAAACCCATCCATACATGCTCTCCAAATAACTTTTAATCAAACTTTCTACAATGTCTGTCACAGACAAATTAAAAGTAAAATCTTTTACATTATGTATAAATAGGTATGTTCTTGTACACTCATTTATAGGGGCTGTTGATAATGCCTCTATGGTTCCTTTTCCACGCAAAAATCTGCGAAGTACAAAGAAAAAAAAAATCCACATACACAATGCTTTATCCTTAATGTCTTTGGGAGATCACGGTCAAGCGGTTTCCTTCAGTTCATGCATTTGTCTTTTCCTGATCACACTTGACTAAATGACTCAAATCTCAGACAATATTCTGAAGAATCATTGTCAGGGAAATTGGTTCAGTTATCAGTCTTTTCCACCTGAATTGTTCTCCCCACGTTCTTCCTCATCCTCATCATCAGTTTCTTCCTCACTCTCGCTGTAATGGTAGTTGATGCGATTTGTGTTGACAAAAAGGTCACTGTCATCCTCTTCTGAATCAGTAATCCCCCCATCTTCCCCATTATCTTTGTCTTCCCTCTTGTCCTGATGCTCGTCCAATTGTCTCTCTTTCAGGGTGGAGTCCTCACAGAAACCGTCTGGCCTGAGACATTGATTAAGCAATGTCAAATTGAGCACATTAGTAACAAAACACAGAGCAGGAAAAACACATAAAAGTATAAAAAACACTAACAACTGTTGATCAATTATTTGTACACTCTAATTTCAGATCAAAATTTTACCCTGCAAGTATATCAATAAATGAAGTTGTCCAGGATATTATAGTTGAATTCCATGCAATTTTATTTCCCATGTGGGAAATTACGACTCAGCACTGTTCTCGACATGTTGACTGCACAGTGACATTACAATAAAGGTTTTAAAAATGCAGTGTTACGGGGTTCCACTATCCATCACAATTCCAGGATAACATTTGAAAGCCCCACCACACTCAGACAATATTCAGTCTACTTTTCAGACAGCTGACCAAAAAAACTGAATTTAAGAGCAGAGCTGAAATTTACTGCGCACTACAGACGTTTTTAAAAATAAGCACAAGGGCTGATATACTCACACCAGAACCCACAGTAAAGCAGAGTTAAGGCCTAAAAAAAAAAATCCAGTGTTTCCAGGAAATGTTAAAGGATCCATTACCTGGTATTTACACCCGTTAAAAATAAGTGATTTGGGACTAAAACATAATGTTTTGCGGCAATTTGCAAAAATTACGCAACATTTATATTTACTTTGCCCTTTTTATCAAGCCGATCTTGCTCTTGCGAGAAAATTTCGAGATTTTGACTCAGCCGGAAGATAGAGGCATGGCTGGGCGGAGAGGGTGGTGCGAGGGAGGAGGGAAGAGTGGCTTGAAAGCACAGCCACAGCAATGCATGCATAGTAACACAACGTGTGACCTCAGAATGACCGAATCTATCGACCATTATGAGTGGCTTTGATGTGCTCCTGCCGTCTGAGTGCGATGCACTGAGCCTGATGCACTGAGCCTGTGTGAGATGTCCTAGCGAAATAGCCTAAAAACAGGGGGAATGTAAATGTCAAATGCAAGCTAACATTAGTACATCTAAGGTCCGTGATCATATAATCAAGAGTAACACGCTGCGTTTGCACAGCATAAAAAGACAATAATATACAGCCATCCATCAACAATTAACAGAATGTGCAAGCCAAGGTTAATGCTGGCCTAAATTAACTGAGCTAGCAAACATTAGCTTTTTGCTAGCGGAAATTTAGCATATCTTTGAAGCGTTATTTCGCCTGCTTAACGACGTCATAGCATAGCGTTTGACATCTATAGATTCCTTAGGTTGTCTAGTTTCATACGATGTGTGTATCTTCACTGTAGCTGAAAGTGAGCCCGCTACAGCTACGGAAATACGGCATATCAGGCGAGCCCTCGGGCTGTGAGGGAAACGTTTACGTTTTGGGTACAACCTAATGTTAGTACATCTAAGTTCCATGATCATATAATCAAGAGTAACACACTGCGTTTGGACAGCATGACAAGACAGCAATATAGCTACAGCAACCCATCAACAAATTAACAATGTGCACGGTTATTGCTGGCCTAAATTAACTTGGCTAGCTAACGTTAGCTTTTTGCTAGCGGAAATTTAGCGTATGTTTGGAGCATTATTTCGCCTGCTTACCGATATCATAGCATAGCTTTTTTGACACCTGTAGATTCCTTAGGTTGTCTAGTTTCATATGATGTGTGTATCTTCACTGTAGCTGAAAGTGATCCCGCTACAGCTATGGAAATACGGCATGTCAGGCGAGCCCTCGGGCTGTGAAGGTAACGTTTACGTATTGGGTATACTGCCAAGTTTCTTTTGAACTGCACCACACTCCATCCAATAGCTTACGGTACTGTAATGATAACGTTGAAGTTGGGGGAACAAAGTTGTCAGCTAATGTGAAAGTTGACATTTACAGACAATATTAACCCTCTATTAACCAAACCCATTTCCAATTGTGTTAAAATCATTTCCCTAGGCAAATATGTTGATTTTGGGCCAATGTTTGGAAAAATAGTCAAAAAAAAAAAAAAAAAATTTTTTTTAATTTAAATTTAAATTTTTTTTTTTTTAATTTTAAAATTTTAACTTGACGGACCATTCAAGTTATTCTCAAAGGTTTATTTGGCAATAAGAAACAAAACCAACAGGGTGTCCAGGCTGTTAACCCTTTTACTTCATGTAGCAGATAAGCTACGCTGGTTAATAGAGGGTTAAAGTGGCGAGTTCCCTAGTGTTGGAACAATACCTTTCTGGAGGCGCCGGTTTTTAGCTAAGCCAGCTTTGTACTGGCCTAAGTTGGAGAAAGAGTCCGACGTGAAATGAGAATGCAGGAAAGGTTTGTGGCAGGGGCTGCAGGAACATTATCAGCCAAAATAAATGCAATCCGCTTGTTCCTCTGCGATTCGTCGCTCGATGGAATGTTTAAAACGTTTTTATGTGGATTCTGGCAGCCAACTACAGAGCATTAGTGTGCACCATAACCTTTAGCTCGTCTCCAATATTTGTCTTGGGCGTGTTTGCGGCAAACAGTGGGCTTGGTTTGCTACTCCCAAGCCACACCTCGACTCCTCCTCTGCACTGTACACGTCATCAGGGTGCCCACACTGAAATCTCCAATTTTCATGCCTCCGGAGAAGAAAGCCTCCGAATGAGGAAAAAAGGGAGGAAGGAAGCTGCTTTGACTCCAAAACTTTTCAGATTTTGTCAGAGTGAGGGATGACTAATGTATACATGCAATAACTGGGAAAAATGTGTTTTCCCGATAATGGATCCTTAAAGAAATTGGCGCCTGGTAGGAGGGTAGGATTTTTTTTTTTGACTTTAACTCAATCCTGACTGCGATAGTGTTGAACATCTACCATGGACGATGAACCATCCTTCCACAAGACAACAAAAAAGACAAAGTACAAGATTTTACCTTATGGCCAGTACACACTGTACGATTTTAGCAATCTTATAAGACCGTTGCATGACACACTATACGACTCGGATCTAATAAACTTTGGTACGACATCAAGTTTGATGTGTGCAGACTGTACGATGGCCGTTCACTGAATCGCGGTACAACGTACTTCAATATGCAACGTCATCAGCGTACGACATCCATCTGCGCTACCATGTTCATTGTATTCCCTGTTATTTTAGCTCTGTGCTAGCTTAATGGTAATGTAAGACGCGGATAAGATAACGTGCAACTAATATGGTTATACAATCAACAGTACATGCGATAATGACATGATGATCCATCTACGCCACAGTGAACGTTTAAATGCTTTTTGAAGAATAATTGTTCTGTAAGGTTAATGGTTCATAGCCTTCAAAAGCCGATGGGTTGGCAAGTTGTATTTCAGTAATGTTTTAATGCTCGTTCTCTTCGAGAATGCTTTGTACTGAACAGATTTGTATTTTATTTATTTTATTCAGTTTGCACGGCATGGCAAACGTGAAGGATTGTATGCAATTAAATGCCCCTCAAAATCGAACGCCTTGTGTCTGTGATTTAACTCCAACGCGTGTCTACACGAATCACTGTCGGCATCAGCTAATGCGTAATCTATAAATTATTCTGTTTATTTTATTTAAAAAAAATGATTATCATTTTATTTCCTGCTGCATTTGTATTAGCTTATTAGTAGACGTAGGTCGTAGCAGCTGTCACACTGTGAGATAGTCATCCTAAATTTCTGACACCGTCAGAATTTAATCTCAGGTTATCTTTGGTCGCAAGACGCTTAAAACGGCCGTCCTTGAACCTGTCTCACAATGCGACGTAAGACCACCGTTTTAGAGCCACGACCAAAGATTTCTCCACGTTTCTCCTACGATGGTCATCTTTCGTCTGGGACGGCCCAAAATTGTACAGTGTGTACCGGCCATTAAACTACAAACTTTCTTCAGAATAAACTCAAAGCTCTTCAGACCACAGTTAAAAAATGAAATTATAAAGAAAAATATTAATTCAGAATAATAGATATTACCACAGAACAACTAAAACGAACATGTTTTAGATCACAGACCAAAAAAAGAAATATCAATTTGAACCTGAATCTATGAATCTGAAGGAAAGAGAACCATGCAACACAAGCCTTCGAGCTGCCATGGAAGACCAGGACAAGGATTAATGATGCAAGATCCCGAATTGGCATTTGTCATCAAGGGTTTTGTGGTATTTTATGGTATTTTTCTTCAGGTTTTTACTAAAGCGCTGCTGACGAATAATCTCCGGGCCTTCTGCGTTTCCAGTAACCAATCAACCCTCCATAAAAACACGCCAACGCTAAAGTTTTTAGACCACTGCTCAAAAGTAAAATTTACAAATACCAATCTGACCCTCTTCCACCTTGTGCAGCATCTGGTTTCTGAATTAGTTTTTTTTTCCCCATTTCAGCAGCAACAAATGCGCAAAGTGACGGAAATAAAACATTTATGTGCTGTGCTATCAAAGGGATGGGCGGCAGGGATATGTTTTATCTCGCTTTCTAATTCCAACAAAACTGAATTTCATAAATCCATTTCCACTACTTGACGGTCCACCGTCATTGTAAGCCTCAGTGACATCTCAATGACAGCGACTCATACTTTCAGCAATAGGGACAATATGTGGAAGTGCACTAATTGCAGCCTATAATTGCAAACCATTTTTCACAAAAGTATGCATACAGTTATTAGAAAGCATTTACTCTCACTTTCTACCCCCTTAAAATGAAAAGGGACAACAAAGCCGCATTTCTTCATATGCTGCATCGCAAAATACACTGAAAAGGTGCAGAAGTGAGAGCTAGGAGACAGGCGGCGTGCATTGACCTTCCCTGCCCTGATCGAAATGGTGTTGCTCCCAATTACTTTGCTAAATAGGAAGTGGATCACAAATAGCTAATCGTTAATGAGGATGTACCGCTCTCATACGGGGTAAGATCAGTCTCATAATAAATGAATGCACTCAGAAGGATTCCCAAATGTATTTTGGGATTTATATGATTCTCACCACAAAAATATTTTCCAATGCACACACAAATATTTACTGCAGTATAAATACATTTAAAAAAGTTCCACTAATCTATTTATTATAAATAGATGTTTATTGTTTTAAATCTTACCCTGGGAAGTACATTAAACAACTGACATTTCAGCCAGCTAGCACAGTCAGCACTGTCATAGTCAGGATCCAATCCAACAACATGGCGCTAATTGACTGAATAGTGCCCTAATCAAATGAGCCAAGGGAGTGAGCCATAAACAGCTCAAAAGATCAACAAAGGGACAATTAATATTTCCAAGTTACCCATAAAAAAAACATAAGCATTTAAAGTAAAATAACACAAGTTCCAATCCTAAAGGAAGTTATTTGAGGGTAGTGTGAGGTTGTTTTACCAGACTCCAATTGTCTGCAGGTGCCGTATGTGATCCTTGTAGAGTATGACGCTTATCTCTGCCTTCACCTTTTCTCCTTCCTCAATAGGGTCAACAATTACAAAATCACCTGAAAGGGGGTGCGCATCAGTGTCACTCAATAAAGACATATTTATTGAAGGGAATTAAAAAAATCAATACAATCTACAGAAATATCTCCTGCTTCTGCAGCCTGCAGATTAAGATGGGTTTTGAACTATCCATGAAGTACACAAAATGCACATAATAGGCTTCTGAATTATTAGCACCCCTGACGGTGTTACGGTTAGAATACTATAATCAATACTTTTTTTGAGAACTGGTCACTAGTATTCGCTAGCTAACCTCCACAGAACTTAAGAACTTTGTTATATGCTACAATGCAAACAAAACAACTTGTGACAAGACTATTTGGGTATCCTGGGTCAACCAGAGATAAAGATATATTTATTGTTCTCAACTTATTGTAGAAGACTCTTGCTCACACATGCGTTTCCTCATGGTCAAGGCTCACAACACAAGGTAAATTTGTAAATCTTCCGTACTGCACTCAGGAACTGCTTAGTTGTGGGTGCATCCAACTTGCTCGCTTGTGGGCTCATCAAATAAAAGCCGTTTTTATGTCACAGAATAGAATCATGTCCTCACTATAGTTTAGTGCATCAAACTATTGATGTGCTATAAATTCATGTTTTATGTGGACAAATTAATTTATTTTTTGATACTGTAATTCATAACATCATGTTTGATTAAATGTAAGGAATGCCAGTGCCATTAATCATGGCTATACAATTGGTAGGACTGCACCACTGCCCTAATATTGTTAGATGGTTTTATACATTTTCACTAACCCATTCCCCACTGTTGATGTGATTATCTGTTAATTATGACTGAATGCTTCCTCTGCCATTGAGGAGATATTTCGGCAAGCAACATTTTCACTGTCATATTGTGGATGGCCACATTACAAATCTCCCTACAAAAATAGGTATCAAAGAAAAAAAAAAAACTCAATGACTTATCAAAAAAGCCAGCAGTGGCTGGTAACTTAAAAAATACCCAGGCCCGGAAAGTGCTAATGCCTTTGGGCGTGCAATTGGAAAAGGAAGTGGAGAGAGGATGCAAAAATCCCGCCAAACATAGATGGCTGTCAGCAGGGGCGAGAGCATGTCATGTTGCTGTTTTTTTAGGTCAAATTTTCACACTGTTGTCTACTGTTCTTCAGAAAACATATAGAACTGTGATTGAAATAAATGCAAATAAGAGGAAGACAAATATGAAAATTAAAAAAAAAAACTAAACATGAAAAGTAGCAGCAATTGTTTTTATGTCATTATGCTGACAATAGCCACCTCTGGAGGTGAGGCCAGTAATAATGGTCTTGCAACCATTAGCTTCAGAACCACTGGAAACTGGCACAGCAGACCATAGGCAAAGAATGCTGACTTTGAACCCAGTAAATGCTTAAAATCTCGATGAACCTGAGTTGAATTCTATTCGTGGTTTGAATTTGGTAGATTTCCATTCACAAAATTTATTAGGGCGCCATTAATTGTGAAACCTTGATTTGGTGGAAGCTAATATTAACAGGAATGAATAATTTTGGTTGGTTCCATTGAAACATTATTTCTAATAGTATTTCTCAAATTTTGCTATTTTGAGTTTCTATCATGTCATTGTTCATTTCATACAGTATTTTAGTGCACTTTCAGTCTGAGGTTCCAATAATTCTAGAATCTACAATTAAAAAAAACACAGAATAACATAAAATTTACAAAAAGAAATATCACCTATTTATTAGTAAAACCACAAACTTTACATGAACATGGCCATTAAGATATTAAAATTAGATATATTTCAAAAGGAAAGGAATGATCTAATAATAGCATTAGTTGAATCTGCCATCCAAATCCAGTAGAAACCAGTTAATGTTACCTCTTTTAATCCAGATGTTTTTCCGGAATTTAGTTGGCATGCTGACCAGGAAACGTTCACCTTGAGCAGTTACTGCTTCATGGAGGTTATTTCCAGGACTGCCTAACACCTGAGGGAAAGCAGGAGTCATGGCAAGTTCTGCACATGCAATGTACACAGATGAGCCATAACATTATGACCACATGCCTAATATGCTGTTAGTCCTCTACAAGCTGCCAAAACAAATTTGCTAGATTGATGTCCACAAGAATGCTGGGAGCAGTTTGCAGCTGAGTGCGAAGCGGTTGGAATGAGGATCAGCACCTCCAAATCTTAGGCCATGGTTTTCTACTGGAAAAAGGTGGATTGTCCCCTTCAAGTGGGGCGTGAGTTGTTACCCCATGTGGAGTTCAGGTATCTCGGGGTCTTGTTCACGAGTAAGGATAGGACTGAGTGTGAGATTGTTAGACTGATTGTTGCAGTGTCTGCAGTGAAGCAGGTGTTGTATCGGTCTGTTGTGATGACGAGGCTGCTGTGCATACAAGCGGAGCTCTCGATTTAGTGGTCGATCTATACTCAAACTCTCACTTATGGTCAAGAGCTTTGGGTAGTCCCCGAAGGAATTAGACTCCGAATACGAGCAGTCGAAATGAGCCTTCTCCGCAGGGTGGCTGGGCTGACCCTTAGGGACAGGGAGAGGAGCTCGGACATCCGGGAGCGTCTCCTTGCTCCTTTGTGTCGAGAGGAGTCAGTTGAGGTGGTTCGGGCATCTAGTCCGGATGCCTCCCTTTAGAGGCATTCTGGGCGTGTCCACCTGGGAGGAGGCCCCGAGGTAGGCCCAGGACACCCTGGAGGGATTATATCTTCCGGCTGGCCTGGGAACAGCTTGGGGTCCCCCAGGTGAAGTTGGAGGAAGGGGCTGGGGAGGGGGGCACGGGAGGGGGGCACCTGGGCCTCTTTGCCTAGTCTGTTATCCCCACGACGCGGCCCCGGATAAGTGGCGGAAAACGGATAAATGGATGGATGAATGCTGGGACCCAGGGTTTCCCAGCAGAACATTTCTCAGAGCATCACACTCTCTCCACCAGCCTGTCTTCTTCCCACAGTGCATCCTGGTGCCGTCTCCTCCCCGTGTAAACAGTAGGGCTGGGACGATTCTGAATCGATTCTTTTTTAAGGCGTAGTACCACCGCCTGCTGCCATGGGGCAAACATCCGAGCTTTCCCCTTTTCCTTTATCAAACCCGATGCAGGTTGAACGAAAGTGCCAAACATCAAAGGGCATTTGAAATGCTTCCGGAAAAGAACTTGATTGACATCAGTATTTTTCGGCGACACGCTGCACAGAGCCAAGTAAAGAACTACAGAATCGTCTCCTATTAACCAATTAGGCAACTCAAAGAAAAGTAACCTGTTCCAGTTTACTTGCTTGATTAGCAATAAAATGGTGGATGCGTTTACTCTCGAAGTTGAATGAGTAGAGCTGTTTATTAAGACCGCATGTTTGATTGCTGCATTTTGAAATTTAAATGGCCATAGAACAGCACAGCATGAACACGATTGCCATTGCCACGGCATTTCATGCGGCTGTGATAATTCATATCTCACATTTACGTTTCATCCGCTTTACAGAATGTTTTCCACCTTGTGTATTTTTTAGACGCTTGAAATCCAGGGCGATCTGAAAACAAATCTCTATTTTTATTTTATCATTATAGATCTCCTAAAAATACTATAATGAGAGATGAAATGCAGAGATGGGATATGGTGATGTTGAACGAGGATTTTTTTAAAAGTGTGATAAGACCACTTGCCGTCATGGGGTCGCGTGTAATTTCTTGAAACGTACACACCTGAAGCGGCTTAAACGATTTAAAATGCCGTCGGGAAGACGCCCGAGTTTAGATTTCGGTAATTGCAGGTGCTCCGCCCTTCCCTAAATCTGCTCCCGTGTACTTGTCCTAAATAACAATCAAGCAATTTCAGTAGCCTATAACGATTAAGATGTGATGGTGAAAAGCAGACAAACCTAACTGGGCTACGGTGTTAGAGTGAAAGAATGCCAATACTTTGAATAATTTAAAAAAAAATCTTCCTCTGAATTGCATTTCTCATTGTAGCATTTTAGGGCATTATTAAAGATTAATTTAAAACAGATTTGTTATAAGATCGCCCTGGATTTTAAGCATCTAAAAAATGCACAAGGTGGAAAACATTCCGAAAAGCGGATGAAACGTGAATGTGGGATATAAATTATCACAGTCGCACGAAATGCGTGGCAATGGAAATCGTGTTCATGCTGTGCTGTTCTATGGCCATTTAAATTTCGAAATGCAGCAATCAAACATGCTGTCTTAATAAACAGCTCTATTCATTCAACTTAGAGAGTAAACAAATCCACCACTTGATTGCTAATCAAGCAAAGTAAACGGGAACAGGTTTACTTTTCTTAGAGTAGCCTAATTGGTTAATAGGAGACGATTCTGTGGTCCTTTATTTGGCTCCGAGCAGCATGTTGCTGAAAAATACTGATGTCAGTCAAGTTTTTTTTTTTCCGGAAGCATTTCACATGCCCTTTGATGTTTGGCGCTTTTCTTCAACCTGCGCTGGTTTGATAAAGGAAAAGGGAAAGCTCGGATGTTCACCCCATGGCAGCAGGTAGTGGTACTACGCCTAAAAAAAAAATCGATTCAGAATCGTCCCAGCCCTAGTAAACAGTGCACATGTACCCAACCAACGTGCATAATATAAAAGAAAATGGGACTCATCAAACCAGGTAACCTTCTGCCAATGCTTGAAGTTCCAGTTCCAACACTTGTGTGCCCCCTTTTTGGTGCATTCAATGATGGAGAGGAGTTAGAACGGGCACTCTGACCATCAAAAGCATAAAAGCCCCAAATGCAGCCAGATACAATGCGCAGTGCATTGAAACACATCCGTCCCATCAACATCCATAAAATTTCCTGTGGCTTAAGCCAGTGTTTCCCAACTCTGTTCCTGGAGTACCCCTGCCCTGCATATTTCAGATGTCTCCTTGATTTAACACACCCAGATCAGGTCATTAGGTACTCCACTAATGAGCTGATCAGCTGAATCAGGTGTGTTAAATCAAGGAGACATCTGAAATATGCAGGGCAGGGGTACTCCAGGAACAGAGTTGGGAAACACTGACTTAAGCCACAGAGGCCCCGTTTTTTTGGTATGGAACACATCGGATAGCCTACATTGTTCTGATGTGTCACAAGCTCTATGCGCACAACACCCAGTAACTGATTTGTGGTTTATACCTCCTAGAACCACTATCGGTAGATATTCCTCACTACAGACTGGGAGCACCCTACAAGCCTTGCTGCTCTGGAGATGCTCCGACCCAGTTGTCAGGCCATAATGATTTGGCCCGAATTAAGATTGTTCAGGTCCCATTTTTCCCTGATATTTTCCCACAACCAACATGTCAACTGCAAGAGTCGACTGTTAGCTCGTCATTAAAAAGAGCATAGAGAATTGCCAAAATCCTTTTAAAACATAGAACTGGACAATATATGGAGCATTAACATGGTCTTACTATGGTCTGTTCCACCAGTTTTTAAATATATAGTCCCACAATACCATGTGAAGTTTACTTAAAGTTCAACTTGTAAACGAACTATTTACATATTGGCGTTTCGTGAATTTTCTGAATAGCAGACGGCCGCATCGGGTATGGTGCAAGATCTAAAATGTCAACAAACACTCGGCAATTCACTGTAGAAAAAACACACTGAAGTACATGCTCAAGTGCAAAATGAATTCAACGAAGGCCATAATTACGCTCAGTTAATGATACTCTTAAGAAAGAAAAATATTTTCATTAAGTGATAATGCCACTTTAAAGTCAGACTGAAGACCTTAACCTGTTCCAGTGATATGAGAGAATCACTGTTATTTACTTAATCTGTGAGTGATTATAATGCCCTGACTAATTGGTTTATATGAAACATATTGATAACTGACACGCATTACTGTCTTTGAGAAATAACTAAAAGAACACAATTGGAGGACAGACTCACCTGGACAATCTGCTGACTCTCAGTTGGGGTAACAAAATCACCCAACACCTCCTTTACCACGTGCTTGCGTTTGGTGGCCTGTGACATGACTGAAAATGGCTTTTGTAGTTTGTCACGTTGGAGGCTGTAAAACTGCTACAAATTGTTCTATGTGTATTTTCCCCAGCTGCAGAGAGAGAGGAATTATATTGCACAAAGCCTCCATCAACACAAAATATTATCAAATAACATCCATTTAGGCAATTGCTGCTAGCATAAAATGCATTGCAAAATACTTAAAGACCAGTTTACTCTACTCTAGAATTTGGTGTATAAAATAAAGTGGACTGAACTATCCACTGTGCAATCGATCATACATGCTTGCTTACTCCTAAATGTGGATGAAATTCGTTTAATGTTAGCAAAAACGTGTAAAATTGGCTTGGCAAGCGCGGTTTAGCTTACGAAGCCTCATGTCAATGGGCCATTCTTTGAGAAGTGAACCAAAATGTCACACACGTGACCAGATGTCATCAAATAAAGAAATACTTTGAAAATTAATGTAAGGTATCAAATTTATTCCTTGCTAGACTCCATACCCCAAAACTATGAAAATTCTAGATTTTTCAACTTCACAGAGTTTTTGAAGTCAAATAGAGTTATGAAAAACCTGTTTCCGTGTGAAGTCACACACGTGACCAGTCGTATTTGACCTCTGACCTTAAGTAGTTAAAGTTAATGTAACAAATAACATTTTTACTTGATAGACTTGGATAAATAGTACTCCTATATAAGGTCCACAGTCATGAACCTCCAATGCTTTTGTAATTGAAGGAGATTTTTTCTACTATTTGTTACATTTTTGGTCACACACGTGACTGAGAATGGCCCCAATCATTAAATAAACAACGGAATAAAGCAAGATGTTTCTTGTTTTCCTCCAATGTGGCGGGAAGGTTTTCGCTTCAGGTATTTAACCACAAAACGACTTTCCGGTTTCACGCAGTCACAAATTTTCTCCTTACAATAAAGGTGAAAATACTTTACTTCGCTAGGATGGTCGCGCCACTACTTTGGTCAAGTATGCTTGTCTGAATTGATACAGGTTTTTAAACGCAAGACACCCAAATGTTTTGTGGGCGCATCTCTCCGGGGAACAACTTTTCACGGCAAGCAAAATTTTTATATCGACGTAATACGTTTTAAAATTAGCAAGCTAACAGCAAACCACAGTTCAGTTTAGCGTTACGTTACTTTGCAACATACCTTGAAAGGCGAGCAGACAGAGAAAGAACAGGGAGCTCCGATGAATTTGCGATCCTTCGCAGTGATTTTTTTTTTTTTAATTATTATGGAATGGTAGCGACAGCAATAATTATAATACTCGGACGCGTTTATGACAAGAAAGCCAGTCAAGTCTGGAGATTAACGACTATCATTAGTTTCAGTTATCACATGGAAGCAGCTCAAGCGAGAACCAACACATCATATCAATCTTCCGGTACAACAATGATATTCTTCCTGTCACAAGAATCAGCTAGCTCATTGACTAGAATATTTCATCAGGAATATTTAGCTAAAAGTTCAGTTTAGCCTATTCACTTTTCTTAAAAATGTGTTTCGGCATGATTTCTTTAGTGTTTGCCCACGGTATATCTTTAAGCGTCCCAATTGTAGCAAATAAAGATATTAGCAAAAAAAAAAAAAAAAAGCGTAGCCACAACTCATTATACACAGTCAATGGTTTCAGTCAGTTAAATTTTACTAAACGGAACGGAAACGGAAATATATTGTCGGCGGGAACCGGAAAGTGTGTTGGAATTTGCCGCAAACTAGGCTGAGTGAGCGCTTATCGACACTTTTAAATTACAGGTAAATGACTTGAGGAGAAATTTAACTTAATATATTGTTTTGAATACAGATGCAAAAAGACCTTTGCCGGGAATTCCTGTTTGGAGGCTGGTCGTTATTTGCCTTTAAAAAATTTGTCCCGCGAGCTAGCTAGCCAACAAACGTTAGCTCGCTTCTATAGGTTGAGTGATAGCTACAGGCGAGCATGACTAGCATTAGCTTGCTAATGAATGAGTTCACCTCAGTTGAATATGATCCTGTAGCTTAATAGCTAACGCTTACTCATTGTCATATTGTGTACCAAGATTTATTCCGTTGTTCAGGTGACATTGATGGTTTGAATGACCTGGCTTTTCCTCGGAGGGCGATCTTATTCAGCTTTGTAGCCAAGTTAACTTAATTGGCTCGCTAGCTAACTAGCTTTTTGTAGATTTCTTGTCTGTCCCGCTCAAATAACGTTACATTTGACGAGTAGTTATCATGTAAAGTTTTTAGTGAAAATGCCATACCCCGGAGAAATGTGCCTGCAAACAATGAATGTTTGGTACATTCAAAGTCAATTCAGATCAGCAAATGAGTCGAAATTGGTGGCAAACGTCTATTTTAGTGCGGGGCACATCTGTCCGAGATAACTTTAAAAAGATTCAACGACGTTCATCGTGAGAACATAATTTATGACCGTGAGATACTGACGTGCGTGGCAAATGTTACCGCATTTTTCCAGACTGGTGAAACAAAAAGTTGCATATTAGCTAAGTTTTAAATGTAGGTGTTCTTGCAATTAAGCCTGATCATAACACAAAATCCTCTTGATGTGAGGTAAAAACGGGTTTGGCTTATAAATATTGCCTAGCTATGTCCTTTAATCCATACTGTTATACTTGGCTAAATGGTAAGTTTTATTGACCTTGTGTCCACAACTTTGCCGATTAAAGGCCATGTGATTCTTTGACTTAATCAACTATCGTTGTATGTTTACCGCTCTCCACGCAATGAAGGTCATTTTCAGTGTAGTACAGAGGTGGGCAACGAGGGCCGTATTTGTCTCTGGTTTTCACACCGACTTCTGGCCTTAAATTAGTTTGTCTAAATCAGCCAAACCATTTATGAAATCTGACATTTCAGGCGCATTTCTTTAAATTATGAATGACCACCAGAGACTGTTCTTGTCCCCCTTCATAAAACATTTTTCTTTGATCTAATCATTGGACACATCCATATTTGTGTATGCAACCAATTAAGTCAATTGGTCAGGGTAATTGAAAAAATAAAAACCTGCATACACACCGGCCCTCCAGGACCGGAATTTGCCCACCCCTGGTATAGTAGGTATAACATAAAAATAAAACTCTTAAGGGCAACCATAGCCATTTCTGATATAACGTGGCTTGAACTGGCAAAAATTAACTTCTCTTAATTTCGGTGAGATGCAGTTGCGATTGAAACAAAAACCTGCTACTACCTGGTTTTAACCCAGGACCGAGCTTAACGCACAGCCAACGGTTTCTGTTTCAACTGTCGATGTAATTGCACCGCCAGTGTAAAATGTTTCACAAATATTGATTGAGTCTTATACATGCAATGAAACTACGTGCTGCTAAACATCGCCCCCTGCTCCCGCAATTCATGTACATTAAGGGCCGGTTCATGCTCTACGCAAGGTACGCGAGCGCGAACGCAAGGCAACGCATCGAGCAACGCAAGGTGGCCATCCTGCGTCCTTGCATAGCAAAGTGTGTCGTCCAAATTTTTGTAACGCGACGCATCGACGCGTGTATTTCCGTGAGATTCCAATAGGGGAGATAAAGCAAATAATGCACCATACGCTGTGTTCAACACACCAAAAAGAAAAAAGAAGGAAGAGGAGAAGGAGAAGACTTTGCTGCCCCCTATTGCATGAGCAGTGTACTGCTTTTTAACGAGGCACAGCGCAGCAAGGGACGCGTGTTCAGGCTTCTCTGTGAACGGAATGGAACGGACCTGTGCTCGCGTTCGCTCGCGTACCTTGCGTAGAGTATGAACCTGCCCTAACCTGTGGGCCACAATACTGGCCGGAGAATGGTGTGCGCGACGCGCTACCCCTTGCTTTTCATTTCGGCACCCAAATTAGAGGGGCAATTCGCCGATTATGAGCTATAGTTTCAAAATGTAGATTTTATATTACGTAGGGGTATTCAATTGCGGGCACTGTATCCAATTGCGGACGCTGACTCAACTTCTGGCTGTTAACGTCGTTTAATTTCCAACGGTCATCGCATACCTAGGAAGTAGTGTTAAATTACGGGGTCATTCCGTCTCAAATCAACCAGGGGGCGGAACCACTCCATCACAGATTTCAGATTTTTCAAAATGTATATTGTTACTATGCCTGAGAACAAGGCCTCCCGATTTTAGGAGGCCAATTCTTGCTCTCCTCCGAGTGGCGGCGATCTTGAGTTTGTACCTCGGTGTATTTGACGTGCCACGCCCCCTTTTTTTGAAATCCTTTTTCTTAAATTACTCTGCCTAGAAAGATGCTATTAAAATGGGTGTATTTCTGTATTTGTTTCTTATGGAATCATAATCTGCAATCAGATTTGTGATTATATACAACAAAGTAACGAACAGTCTTCAAGGTTTAGACTGTGGTGCCAAATGCCACAGCACCTCTCCGGCAAGGGTCTTACGGAGTCTGTGCCTGGACGGGTCAGGGCCGTTTTGGCGGCAAAAGGAAAACCTACACAATATCAGGCAGGTGCTCATAATGTTATGGCTGATCATACTTTCATTCCATATCAAGTGGAAATGCACCTGGACCATCATGGTCTTGAATTTTACTTTTAACTTTGTCTATTTGTTCATTTTGGCACAAATAATGGACATCTCTGATTTTTTCGCAAACTGCCCTCTGGTATTTGTTTTATGGACCTTTGAAGAAATGCCCTGTAGGGGGCGCTTCTGAAAACATGATGTAGAAAAACCCTTATATCTCTGGCCCTATTACTGATGCAAGTATGGGGTTTGGATGGATTTGTAATATGAGGCTTCCTCTAGCACCACGATCATTTTAAATGGTTGTATCTGTTATTGTTTCAATGGAAACTGTGTTTGAAGTTGGGCAAATTTTAGATTTTTTCCACTTTTTTGACCCTTATTACTCACCAATTACTGGTGATACTGAAGAAGCGACAAAAGAAACTTTATTTCAGATAGATCGTTGACACTTTAATTAAACTATTATGTTCTGATTTAATTTTTTATCAGATTAACCCTTTCAAAGTTGCCTACAACAGAAAAAGTCACAAGTTCAAGGGGTCTGTCCATCCCCGGAGAAAAGTTGCATCATTATGAATTTGCACTTGTTGCATGTCAGGTGACCTGTATTATACTGGAAAGCACCATCGGTCCAGTATATAGGCTTTTTTCACCACAAAAACAGACACAAAAAGTGAAAAATGTCAAATTTGCCCAATCAGTTTGCATGGAAAAAAGAACAGATACAACCATTGTAGATGATGGTGGTGCTAGAGGAAGCCTCATATTACAAATCCATCCAAACCTTAGACCTGTATCAGTAATAGGGCCAGAGATATAAGGGTTCTCCCACAGCATGTTTTGAAAAGCGCCCCCCTACAGGCCATTTCTTCAGAGGTCCATAAAACCAATACCAGAGGGCAGTTCACGAAAAAAATCAGAGATATCCATTATTTGGGCCAAAATGAACAAACGGACAAAGTTAAAGTAAAATCCAAGACCTTGATGGCCGAGGTGTGTTTCCACTTGGCATGGAATGACCCTAATAAGGTCACTACAATTGCAAAGAATATCAATATCGGGTTTTCAGCTCAAATAAAGTAACCCACATGATGTTCAAGCGGGTTTCATTATTTCCAGCACATAACAGTACATTGTCATGTACATTTCAATACAAAGAAAAACAATGATTTTTACAACTTTTTAGGCCAGCTTTTTGGTGGGAAACAGGCCAACTGGATTTTTGGGCCATAGCAGTGTAATTCAGGTCATTAGACACTGCTCAGGTGCAAAGTGGTGTCAGTGCAGCTTTCCCCCGGGGGTAAGCCAGGCCCATGAACTTGGGCTCTTTGACCTTAATTTCCATGGCATTCACCATTAATACAAGCAGCCTTTAAAGGGATAGTTCACTTTTTTTGAAGTGGGGTTGTATGAGCTACAAATTGCCACTACTTACATTAGATGCAGTAGGAAGCTCTCTGATCTCCTCCAGGCAGCCGCACCAGGGCATAGTGCTGGGCCATTTTTTCAGAGGCCCATAAAATCCATACCGGTGGTCCGTTTGTGGAAAAAATTGGAGACACCCATCATTTGATTTCAAATGAACAAATATACAAAGTTAGAGAAAAATCTGAGACCATGATAGCCCAAAAGGTACCTTAAGCATTTCCACTTGGCATGGAATGACCCTGATGGCAAATTGACCCCTTAATGTTAATTAAGTTGGCTATCGAACATGGTGCACGATTTTAGCTCATGTTTAGGGAGTAGATGGCATTAATATGTAATTTTGGTTTGGAGGACTTCAAACAAACCCCTTTTTGGTTTTCCGAGAGGGAGCTCTCGATCGATGCTTACTGGGAATTGGGAGGTTTCCCAGGATGTCACAAATGCAGCATTATTCCATTAATCTGTAAATCTAACACAATCGCATGGCTTCAAAATGGTGGCATGATTATATAGCAATTGAAGACAAGAAATGTTTTAGAAGTGTTTACTCACAATGACTGGCACTCTTTACTCTCAACGGCCACTGCATGATTGGCTCTACTCGACTCCACTCTGGTTTTTACCCCTCGGCCAAACTTTGGCCAGAGGGGTATTGTCGTCACCTGCGTGTCTGTCTGTTGTCTGTCCGAGGGTCAATGACAAATAAGCCTTTTAAAAATGTTTTTTTTTTTTTTTTTAATAAATCTTTAAAAATGTGCAGAATACATTTATTTGAAGTTGGAAGAGTGTGTTTAAACAAGTCTTAAATTTGGTTGCACAACATTTACAGGGTTTTAGTACAGTTTTAGACTGTATTTGCAATTTCACCAGCCAAAAAATGTCAGGTGGCGCAACCAAAAGTTTCTTGGAAAAAAAAAAAAAACCACACTTCTCTTTTTTTTCTAAGTGATTTTTTTTTTTTTAGTAAGTATAACTGAGAGTGTCTGCTCTGCCTGAAACATTACTATTTTGTAGTTTAGCTGGGTTTTAAAAGTAACTTATGGATTCTTTATTGTAGAGGGCAGGTATTTTGGTTTTCCAAACAATTTAAGAACAATTGAACCTTGTTTATTTGAAAGGTTTTCAACATAAAATTATGCCTCCATATTAATATTATATTAATTTATATTTTAAATGACATATTTAATACATTTCAGTGTTTACTTGCTTGGACGGTTGCGCCACCTGACATTTTGAGGGTTTGAGATGACAAAACATAAAATGTATATCATTTTTATGATAAACTGGAAATATGTTCAAATTAAACAGGTTTTATAGAATAAAATGATGCTTATTATGAATCATTTAAAATTATTTTAACCAAAGTGCGCTCAGACGCAAAAATCTGCAGGTCACGTCATTGATTGACCCCCATGACTTTGTCCGGGTCAGTGCTCAGCAACTAATGATCGCAGGTTCACTAAATTTGGTATGGTTCCTCAATATGACCCATAAATGTGCAACGTCAGGTTTTTTGCTGGATTTGACCTTTGATCTTAGCACTGTGACCTTGATTGCGGAAATCTTGTCCGGCCCAGTACACAGTAACTGTTGATGGCAGCTTTATCAAATTTGGTATGGTAACTCACTGTGACCCAGATGTGCAACGTCAGGTTTTTTGCCTGATTTGACCGTTGACCTTAGCGCTGTGACCTTGAGGCAGGAAATCTTTTACGGGTTAGTACTCGGCAACTACTGATTGCAGCTTCACCAAATTTCGTATGGTAACTCACTGTGACACATAGATGTGCAACGTTGTGTTTTTTGCTGGATTTGACCTTTGACCTTAGCGCTGTGACCTTGAGGCATAAAATCTTGTACAGGTCAGTACTCAGCAACTACTGATCGCAGCTTCACCAAATTTGGTATGGTAACTCACTGCGACACTTAGATGATTCACCTTAGCGCTGTGACCTTGAGGCAGGAAATCTTGTTCGGTCCGAGGGGTATTCAGCAACGCGACGCGTTATGTTTTTTTTTTTTTTTTTTTAATTCCATTTTTTTTTTAATGCATTTCCATCATGAATAGTACCTAGTACCAGGTACTTTTCTTAGTACCACCTTGGTCAAGGTTCCAAGCAAGCCAAGCCAATACTAAAGCCTGAGGGCAAATGCCCTGCAGACCACTGATTAGTCTGAGGGAACAATCATTGGCGCAACGCAAAACAAGCCAACAATACATAACACAATTAACATTATGGTGGAAAATGATGTTTTTCACAGCAGCGCAATCTTAAAGGTGCACTATGCAAGTTTGTTTACTTTCTGCGCGATTATATTTTTGTCTCAATTCGCCAACATCTCTCCACGATCCACTAGCTGCCTGCCCCTAAATTCACTGTAAAAAAAAAAAAAAACAAAAAAACCCGGGCTCTGGAGACCGCACTGTCGACAATGATGAGATGTATATTCCCTGAAAATCTTATTTCACTTTTTTAATTATTTGCTGTTTGGGCCATTGAAAGTTAACTTGGTATTGCAGTAAAAGACATGTCACTGCGCAAAGTTTGACCTTCAGAGCTTGATTGCTTTTCAAGTGAAAGCCCCAAATCGAAATTGACATCTAGAGGTAATTTTGCTCCTAGAATTAATGTCTGGTTAAAGAAACTGTGCATCTAATGTCCAATTGCTGAATTTGGAGCTAGAATTGCCTATATTGGTCGACTGAATTCGGGAGTAAAAGAAAATGAAAAATAACAGTGGTCTGAATGGTTAAGTCCAAAATTGATTCGAATCCATAGTTTGTCTACCCTTTGTGAGGATTTGGATATGCGAGATTGCACTTTCCACCTCATACTATAGGTGTGGCTTGCGTGTGTGACAGCGCTCTCATCTGCAGTTTCACTAGTGATGTTTTCAGACCCAGTGTGTACAAGTAGCGAATATTTTATTGACCACTTTTAGATCAGGTTATTAGAGGTGTGGCCAGGAGCCAAATGATAATAGGAACACTTCTTAAATGTGAAATCGAAATTGCCATGCAGTGCTGACCTGGTTTTTCCGCTGGTTTTTGCTTCATACAGGCTGCCATCATGTCGTCGACATCTCAGAAACACAAGGAGTTTGTAGCTGAGCCCATGGGAGAAAAGCCAGTGATGGCTTTGGCTGGAATAGGTGAAGTTCTCGGAAAGAGGCTCGAAGAAAAAGGCTTTGATAAGGTGTGTATCTATCGCACTGCTTTTCCAGTTCTCAAGAAGCAGACTTGCCGTCATAGTGCTGAGTTATATTTGACATGTCTGGCATGTGTATTTTGGGTATGACTCCAAGTCTAATTTGTGCTAGCAGTGGGGAAAAAAAAAAATCATAAAAGGTGTTATGACAGTATGTCTGTACTTCCCTATTCACCCATGCATGTTTGCCGTCTCCTCTCATCCTGTAGGCGTATGTAGTATTAGGTCAGTTCCTGGTGTTGAAGAAGGACGAGGAGTTGTTTCGGGATTGGTTGAAAGACACGTGTGGCGCGAATGTAAAGCAGCAGCTTGACTGCTACAGCTGCCTGCGCGAATGGTGCGACTCCTTCCTGTAGTGCAACCCGCTGATTACCAGCAGCGCCACGTTTTTCTGTCCAGTCTCTGTTCCCACCTCAAAACTGCTTTTTCCACCACCTTACACACTTCTACAGACTTTTCGCTCACTCGCATTACCTCATCAGTGTCTGTCGGACTTTGCGTTCTGGGGTGTAATGGGGAATTGGTTTGAATTTCTATTGCTGCAAACCTTTGTATGTGTAAAACTTCATTTCAGCAGTGCACATTCCCAACTCCATTTGGTGTTTTTACCTTTCTGAATATTAAGATGGAAAGGTTTTAAATCAACACAGCTTTTAAACTGCAATGAGTTTTTGGTGCACTTGTTCTCCGATGTTATTTAACACCCAGCGCTGATTTTAAATTGTTCTGTGATTTAAGTGTCAGACTGCAATGAAGGAATATGGACAATTACAGCACTTGTGATATGACATTTTAAGCTGTGATTAGACCTACTTTTTTCATTTTACAAGTTTCCTCTCCTGGCAGTTTAGTTACTAGAGCCAAAATACCTGATGGTTTTCTGTGAAGTAAGAATTCTTCCAGATTTGCAGTATTGCAGAGTATATTTTGCAGATTCCACACATTTGAAGTAAAAAAGTGGTGGATACTGACTTGGACACTGGTTTTTTTTTTCTTGACTGAAATGGAAGAAAAATATGCTGTAACTTTTGTTATTTAAGTTTGTGCCATGTAGTTTTTGTGGATCTCACATTTTTTAAAAAATAAAAAGTGTAAAACTTGATTTTTTTTTGATCCAGGTCTCCTGTTTTGTCCACAAAGGAGAACTTAAAATTTTGTTGAAAAGGCCTATGAGGTACTTGTAGACGGTCAGCAAGTGGCGAACTGCTTGTCTGAGATATACCAGCCTTTAAACATCAAAGCATTCACTCAAATCAACTGCTTAATGGGGTGAATAACTGGATTTTATTCCCAAAAAACTACTTGAGGTTAGAGCAAATCACTGCAACATGCTTTCTACAGAGTTCGTTGTGAACCATAGGTATTGCACTTCATTAAATATGTTGTGGAAATGTTTGTTCAAATAACGGAGTTAAATTCATTCAGCACACCTAAAGGCCTAAGAGAACCCATCAAATATTGCACATCCTACAATTATTGCACAGCCTACAACAGGACACTGACATTTTTGGATAGGATTGCCAACCCATCTAAAGATATTAACACTGCAATTAACAAAGCATTAAAACAGCCAGTATATATCATGTAAATTGGATAAAAAGCTAATTGTTTTATTAAACTCAATTCATTGTTCACCTGAATACAATAAATCAAAATATCTTCTACTTAAAAGCACTGTAATATCTATCAGCAAATTATCCCTTTAGCACATTAGTAAACGGTCCTGCATTTCCAGTGTTTATTAATGGTATCGTCCCTCCACTGCGGTCAGGTCATGGTCCTGAATTCTCCGAAGGGGCCATTGAGAAACTGCATGTAGCAGCTTTCGTGGTTGGTTGTGGGTATAAAATGCATCTGTGCTCGTCAACCAGTGGTTCTGGTGCGCCATTGTGGGTAGAGGTTTAATTCACCACAGCAGAGGAGCACATCTTGTTTATCCCACACAACCTGGATCCTCTGTAGAGATAGTAATAGCCCTGCAACATGCACACAAAACAGAAAGGTTCAGGACATGAATATTTCATGTTAACAGAAGACATTTTATCTTCAAAAAAATTATTCAAGGACATTTTCCTGAGCTGCCCGGTTTTCTTCAATTATTTCAATGGTATTTAATAATTTGGCTGAGTTACTGGTTATCAGAGGCCATGTTGAGTTAAAGCCCGTACTATCAGTGCCCCATCAGCCCCACCGCACGACAAGTAATTGGCCATATCTTTGCCCCTTGTCGGGTTTTAGTGGGTGGAGAATGTTCTGTCTTGTTGCGTGACAGACTGATTTTAATTCCGTGAATTGACACACTAAATGTGCCATCGGCATAACAGTGACAGCCAAACGTACATGGAAAATGGCTCTGCTTATACCCCGTTACCCTCCTAGAGTCAATCTGTGAGGCCTGGACCTGCTCGCAGTGCTGTACACTTTCAGCTTGAGAAGCCATGGACCAGAACAGTCTGACCTGTCCTTCCATCAGAGCTCCCCAAAACGTTTATCCCGAATGGGAGGGACACTGTTGGTTAGTTACAGAAATATGCCTGATCCTGTCGGTGCAACAGTATTTGAATATCTGGCCCTTACATCCTCTCCATAGTCCTCTCCCCAGCTGTTCTTAATTGCCCAGAATGGGATCCCATTACCTGCAACAGAAAGAATTGCATGTTATCATTGGAATTGGCCCATTACCTTGTTTCTCTCCATTTTCATGTATAGTGCTGTGAAAAAGTATTCGCTCCCTTCCTTATTACTAGTATATTTGCTTCCGTCATGTTTAAATGTTTCAGATCGTCCAAATAATTTTAAAAAGACTAAGACAATGTCAGTAAACACAAAATGCTGCTTTTAAATGATCATTTCATTTATTGAAGATAAAGAGTAATTCAAAACCTAAATCACCCAAAGGAAGAAATAACGCCCCCTCCCCAAACTGCAATCAAACGTTTTACAATAACTGGCTAAGAAACTATTTCATTGCTGTGGAGGAATTTTGGCCCAGTTTTCTCAGCAGAATAACTTTAATCCAGTCACATTGATGAATTTTCGAGCATCAACTGCCTGTTTAAGATCATGCCGAAGCATCTCATTTGGATTCAGGTAAGGATTTTGAACTCCAAAACCTTTATTTTGTTCTTTTGAGCCATTCAGAGGTGGACTTGCGTGTACGCTTCAGATCATTGTCCTGCTGCCTAACCCAACTGCGCTTGATCTTAAGGTCACAAAGTGGTGCCCAGACATTTTCCTTCAGGATTTTCTGGCAGGGAGAATTCATGGTTCTATCAGTTACGTCACCCAGGTCTTGAAGCAGCAAAGCAGCTCCAGACCATCACACTACTACCACCGTCTTTGACTGTTGGTATGATGTTCATTGTGGAATGCTGCGTTAACGCCCGATGTTACAGGATGCAAATCTTCCAAAAAGTTTCACCTTTGACTTCTCAGTCCACAGAATATTATCTCAAAAGTCTTGGGATCATCAAGATGTTGTCAGGCAAATCTGAGATTGGCTTTATGTTCTTCACTGTCAGCAGTGGCATTTGCCTTGCAGCTCTCCCATGAATGCCATTTTTTCCCCAGTCTCTTGTTGTGGAATCGTGAACACTGACCTTAGCTGAGGCAAGGCCAGCAGTTTTTTAAACATTTATCAAGGTTCTCATGACTTCTTGGATCAGCCGTCAATGCTCTCTTGGAGGAATCTTCGCAAAGTGGCCACTCCTGGAAAGGTTCACTACAGTTCCAAGTTTTCTCCATTTGTAGATAATGGCTCTCACTGCAATTCGTTGGAGTCCTAGAGCCTTATTTGAAACCCCTTCCAAATGGAAAGATGTCAATGACAGGTTCTCATTTGTTCTTGATTTTGTTTTGATTGCAGCATCATGTGCTGCTTTTTGCCCACTTCACAATGCCAGACAAGTGATGTTTAGATTCAACAGGGCTGGCAGTTATCATGCCTGGGTGTCTCTGGTGACACTGAACCAAGTTATCAATTACATCTGTTCATTTGGTAGATTTAGTAATGAAGGAGGCAATTACTTTTTCCACAGAGGGCCTGATAAGGTTGATTATCTCTTTTCCTTCAATAAATGATTCCATCTTTTGGTGTTTACTCAGGATATTTGTCTAATATCAAAATTAGCTTATTCTTAAACATTAAGCGTGAAACCCCCAAAAAAAACCGGAAAGGTGGCAAACTTCTTCACATCACTGAACTTCTCTTTTACAACACATATTGCGAGCATATGCCTGTAAATTTGATTTAAGAAGCATGCAACGCATATTTCTGAATGAGCTTATTCAATTTGGCTCATCTGTTACCCCTGTTTTTATGAGACAATAGCAGATCAACTCGAATGAGGGGAACTAATATCTATGTCCAGCAGAAGTCATGGTTGTCATTTTTGCAACAGAGCTACCTTAGCGAACTTGATAAAGAGAAGGCATATATAATTTGTGTCTTGTTTTGGTACCATTCTTAGGTTTCAGCAAAGTCCGACCTGCTGCATAGCTATGATTGATAAATTTTAACTTGGAATGTATAGGCATGCTTACGATGTCCGTATCCCACAAGCAGCACTGCATGGTCAATCATCCAGGGATTGCAGAAGATCTTCAGAGGGTGAGACACCCCTTTTCTGTAGAACTGAAGGATCATTAGAGGGAAGAGGGTGAAGGAAGAGGAGGGGAACATAATAGGAAAATGCGTTAGATACAGAGGGATCTGACCATAACCTGAACAGGAATACACAAATGGTACAATATTTCCCGCACATTAGAGACAGCATCCGTTAAATTACCTGCATAGCGAAGGCGTTGAGAGCCACAGAAACTGGTCCATTCTCTGCAAGCCATGCAGCAATTTCTGCACAAAAGAAAGTAAATGAACAGCAGATCATCTTTTCAGAAAAATGTCAATCAATAGCCTCCATGTGGCAATGGTGAAGCATTGTGATCCTTTAAAAAAATTCCTGGATCCACATGGTGATCCAGATCACCGCCAAAATCTAATGGATTGTTCCCTGGGCCATACCCTATAGAGCTGCGGTAGCTAACGTCACGCGATCAAAAACCATACTGGCAGGAAAGCGCACAGTTAAACACTGGCAGGCATATGGCAAGCGGCCAACTTTGCCGACTGTATTCATGAAAAGTGAATAATTTCATGTATGTGGTGAGGCCTTCAGACATTCATTCGAACTGTGATAACGTAGTCACACGAGCTAGTTAACATTCAGGTTAAGCACAGCGAATAGCTAGTTACATTTTTCTTTCTAACACTGACATGCCCATTGGTCTGGAATACGGTAAATTTGGACTCATCAGACCACATAACCTTCTCCCATTGCTCCTCATTCCAATCATTATGCTCCCCAGCAAATTGAAGTAGTTTTTTTTTCCCCGATAAGCCTTGTTAACAAGTGGCTTTCTTGTGGCCACACAGCTGTTAAGTCCGAATACTGCAACTTCTTGTGCCTTGTAGATGTGGAAATGCTGTTATTTTCACAATTAATCAAAGCCATGAGTTCTAATACTGATTTTTTTAATATATATTTTTTACAATGAGACTGAAACCATTTTAATGATCTCCGATAACAATCAATCATTAAAGATTTTTTTTCTGACCAATTTCCTCTGTGAAGTTCATGGCTCACTAATAACCTTCCAGGCTTTAACTCCTTCAACCCCACAGCCCTCTACAGAGGGCTGACCAACATATTCCCTTCAACCCCAAATTCCTGTAGGGAAAATTCAAACAATCTGACTAATTGATTGGAACATATCAGGTTACATTTAATGGGATTCCAGAGATAACAGTAAGATACAATGTCCAGATAATGACCAGCCCTCTACAGAGGGCTGTGGGGTTGAAGGGTATAGTGATGCTAGAATATCTGGGGTTGAAAGAGTTAAGAATGCATTGGACAGTTCTTAACCCAATTCCAGTGATTTCAGCAATCTCTTTCGTTGTTTAGTTGGCTCGACGTGGGCCAAAAAATTTGCCCCACGAGAAATATTGTAACATCTTTTCCAAAACCATGGGATGTGTCTTCTGACATGTTTGTTGAAGAAATGAGAAGCTGAACTCTGTATCAGTCAGTTAAAAGAATAGTTGCAGCCTGAAACATTAATCACTGCAACAAACATTCCATCATGGGCTCTTAAGTATTTGCCAATTGACATCAAAGCAGCAACTTTTTTTGTTGCAAGGCAGGGCGTGGAAATACCTTTAAAGTTCAGATTTTAAAAATACCCATTTTTAATGCATTTCAATGACATTTTCACAAGGTGTCCAACACTTTTGGCTGTATAGTGTATTAATCTATAGTTTTCTTACACCCCTCCCCTCACCATTCTCATCTTTGGACAACTCCACGGAGCTGTTAATATAGGCTGCCACTTTCCCAGTGGAGAAATCACAGCTCTGCTTGTGCCCCGCATAGGTATAGTCTGCCTCAGTCTCCAGACCACCTGCAACACATAACAGACAAACCACTGAGAGGAGGAGGTTTGTGTTACAATTCCAACAGTTTTGTTACAGTGAAAATCTTTTCAGGTGCCATCTTATTCCCTCCCCCTATTTTCGTTCTTAAGTCCCCTCCATCTTCTCTTCTCCCCTCACCAAGCTTCTCTATGGCCTCATAGGCATTGGATGGCAGCCCACCGCCACAAGCCTGGTCCAGCCGATCACAGTCCACCAGTTCTGTAATTTAGGGAGAAAGAGATTGAATGAGCCGGTTAGTGAGAGAGGGAGTGAGAGAGTGAGCGAGAGAGACTTCATATACCCACCTTGCTCAGAAAGAGAGAGGAGCTCCCCAGTCTTCAGAAACCACTGACCCTCAATGTTCCCAGTAACTGAGAAGGCCCAGCACGACCCACACATTCCCTGCAACACAACCACAACTCAATGCGCAGGACAGATATGGAAAAAAAAACTGATTCGACAAAATAATGAGATTGGTACTTCAAGATTTTTGACACTGCAAATGGACATTCCAACAGAATAGGGAAGATAAAGACAGTAAATATTAATGGGGTAACACTGACTCCAAGCAGGAACACTGTCCTTCAGGACAATTCCGTGGTAAGGAAATTACGATCGAGTAATTTTCATGTCATTTTTACCTGCCATCTATTACTCTAATGCAGTAGCTACTTGCCTGTGCTTTTATCAGTTCCACTGGCATGCCTATTGAGCTGTATAACACAAAGTTTGGGGTAATATATTTTGTAGAAGGCTATACGAAGGTGAAAGTGTTGGTAACGGAATTACGGTAGAAAAAAATGTCATTATTTTTGCCTTTACTTTGACAGGCATTTCTCTGAAATCTGGCAATGATAGGCAGTAGGTTTAAGCTTAAGTTAGTGGCCTAGGATGTTGACCAGGCCATGGTAAGTTTATATGTTCGCAGATATTTTGTAGGATGCCATTTATGAGAAAGAGACAGCGGTAACGGAATTACAAAATGGTAACAGAATTACATTTTCTGATAATCTACTAAATTTATTATACTCAAAACAACGAAGCAATCAAAAATTGGTATCATTAATGATGTTTGTGTTGCTGACCTCCTGTTAACCAAAATTTTGATCAACAAGTCTGGGCAAAAGGAAGGCAATACATGATATTGATGAAAATAACTCATTTCTGAACCAAAATGTGAGCTTATAATGAATATCAGAGGTCATATGCATGAAAATTTTTGTTCTTTCACTGACTGGATTCTGAAATATTGGTTTTTACTATGTAACAGTGTTCCAGCATCATTCAATGGGTAAATATTGTGAGTAATGAAGTCGGTAATGGAATTACGGCAACACAGCCAATGTCAAAAGCACTGCGCAAATCTCAAAAGTGTTATTGTTTGCAATATCTATATTCTTTTTAACTTTTCTCAGTCATGAGTGGCAGTCTCTTTACACAAAAGAAAATGAATAAAATATCAATTACTCAACTCCTGAAACTTGCAAAGCTCAAAATGAACATGTCAACATTAAACACTAGTAAATGAACCATAAGTATTATCTATTATTGGCTGAAGACAAACACTGTTTATACAAATGTAATCCTGCCCCTTCTATCCATCTGTGGCTCTTTGTGCTCAGAAGTCCAGCGCAGCATGACGAAGGGAGCCGCACAGCTCAGTCCCCGTGTCGAAAATCACCACTTTGGGTAATTTTTGGGTACCAAGGCCACTTGGAAAAAAGGGCAAGCCAAACTGGCCGTTTGGGTAGTCTGCCATGACGGCCACACAGGGGGGCAACCACGGAAATTGCCGCTAGGCTGTGGTATAATTCATGCGCTGGTTATGGAAACTTAACTCACAGGAAGAAACACTCAACTATAGATGTCCAAAACAATGAACCACTATGCTCCATAAAGTCCTCAAGCCACCTTGTGGCATCTTCTGTTTTTCGCTGGCTTTCAGAATAATTCTGTAATTCCATTACTGGTGTAATTCCGTTACCATGCAATTCCATTACCACAAATTTTCCAGGATTACAGCTAAGTGTTAGAGAGGTTAATGTCTGAAATTCAGCATAGACATAAGAAGGAAGAGAATTCTTAATAACAATAAAATAAATACCCCCAACATACCACCAAAAAATGAGAGCATTTGGCCAAGGCGTCTTTCAGCTATCGTCCAGAAACGAAAATGAAGATGGCTGCCCTGGCGGCCATACTGATGATCGGAATGGGACAGAAATCGATAGGGAGCTTCCTCTAACCACCCCCAACATACCACCAAAAAATGAGAACATTTGGCCAAGGCATTTTTCAGCCATCGTACGGAAACGAAAAGTTAACGGACAGACAGACAGACAGACGGACGGCGCACGCCACGACAATACCCCTCGTCCGACTTTCGTCGGCTGAGGGTAAAAAAACAACCCAAATACATTCATTTTAGAACCCAAACTTAGTAACATTTCAATCAATGGAATTTTTCAACGTCATCGTTTCTAAACAATAACAATAGGACACAATAATGTGCATCGACCTCGAGTAATGATAAATCACCTGGTTTTTGACTGAGCTGACGGCTCCATGCTCCCTCCAGTCCCAGCTGGGTGGGGCAGGGTTGCGTGCAGGAGCTGCAGGCTTCAGGGAGCGCTGGAGGTTCTGCTGGCTCAGGAGAGGGTTCAGATACAGCGAACGGAACTCCTCCTCTGCAGAAACGAACCATGTCAGTCTGAGTCACTCAGTCACACACTGTGAATGGACTGGATGAACGAAGACTTCAGATTTCAAATGTGTACATGGGTTAATGCAGCATAACAGGAAATATGCAAACTAAATGGTGTACAGACAGATTTACAATTCTGCAAAAAGAAAAACAGTAAATGTCTCTCCTGTGTGCACATCATATCCTTCAACTTTAAAATACACAAGTGGGTTCTCTTTTAATGAAAAGGCAGGTGAGGTTATTAATCAAAAACTACTAGCAATCAAAGAAGGTATTTAAAATGAAACACCACAACACCATGCGAACCAATTTCCAAACAGATGGAGAAAAATAATGGAAATTCCTCCCTAAATCCACCAAATCACTGTAAGATAAAATGAAACCTTTGATTCCTGCTGGGACCATAAACAAGAGGCCCATCGGCCTAGAGAGCTCCGCTGAAGATGAGTGAAATGTCCATGTCATAACTTAATTTCAGAAATCCATGAAAACTATTGCAATATTAACACATGACACATTTGGTAACCAGAACATGCTGTGAACCAGTTTGATGTCTCAATTAATGTAGTATAACAATCGAACCACACTGCAAATTGCAATCATTCATTTCAATCATCTTACCAGCAAGCAATACTAACAACCAACAAATACCCACCAGGCATCTTGTTGAGATATTAATGAAAGACTGAAAAAATTAGCACAAACACTGATTTTCTCAAAAACAGAGAGGTAGAATTTTCTAATTTTTGCAGGGATATTCAGAACATCATAAGGAAAACTCACAACAAATTAGACAAAAAGTTATCAGTTTTTGAGATATTAATGAAAGACTGAAAAAATGAGCAAAAACACTGATTTTCTAAGTCCAAAATGCTGAATTTCTCAAAAACCGAGATGTAGAATTTTCTCATTTTCACAGGGGATAATCAGAACATCATAAGGAAGGCTCACAACAAATTAGGCAAAAAGTTATCAGACAGTTTTGGAGATATTTAAATGTGAAGTGAAAAGTTGACGCCGGACGGACGGACGGACGGACGGACGCCGGACAACTTGGCATTAGGAAAGCTCCGCTGACTGCTGACTATCGTTACAGCGGAGCTAAAAAGCTGACAGAGTTGTGAGTACACAAACCTGTCAGGTCACTGAACTTGGTGACCCCATACTCTGCTGATCCCTGGTCCAAAGACTGGAGAATCTGCGCAGTCTTCAGGTTCTCCTGAAAAATGCGAAGCCGCTTGTCTGCCTCTGTTGGACACAGTGGAGGAAAGATCCAGAAATTATGCATTTGCCAGATACTCCATCACAGGGACTCAAGCAAGTACCATGCTGTGAAAAAAGTATTCCCTTTCCAGATTTTTACGATTTTAAATGTTTCAGATCAGACCAATCTTAATATTAGACAAAGATAACCTAAGTGAACACAAAAATTCAGTTTTTAAATCATTATTTCATTCATTGATAGAAAGAAGACATCCAGACATACCAGGCCCCATGTGGAAAAAGAATTTGCTCCCTCAGTAACTAAATCAACTAATTAAACAAATTTAAAACAATAACTTTCCAGTAATGAGGAGTAGGCAAGAAGCAGCATAAGATGCCACAATCTAAAAAAATTCAAGAACAGAGGAACACAATTGTTGACATCTATCAGTCTGGAAAGGATTACAAAGCCATTTCTTAAGCTCTAGGACTCCAGTGAACCATGGTGAGAGCCATTATCTACGAATACAGAAAACTTGAAACAGTGGTGAACCTTCCCAGGAGTGACCGGCCAATCGAAATCTATCTATAAAGCAAGAAGCGTCTGTCTGTGTGTCTGTGGCTTGCATATCTCTCTGACCGTTTGTCAGATCAGCCTAAGCTTTCGGATATGGCTTGCGCATGGCACGATGGTGTGCATCGGTGTGCATCATATGGGCACTGCACTAGTTTCAACGAAAGTGCATTAACGACTCATCCAGGAGGTCTCAAAAGAATCAATACCAATATTGAAAGAACTGCTGGTCTCACTTGCTTCAGTTTAGGTTTGTATTTATTATTCCACAATAAGAAAAAGACAGAGCAAAAATGACACCCACGGGGGAGCTCCGAGGCAAAAACCACCACTGACCAAAAAGACCACGCAGGCTCTTCTCATATTTGGAAAAAAACAAAAAAAAAAAAGAAAAACCCAATGACTCCCAAGACTTTTGTGATAATATTCTGAGGACTCAGGATTCAAAAGTGGAACCTTCTTTAAAGTTTTGAGTCCCGCTACATCAGGCGTAAAACTAAAACTGCATTCCACAATAAGAACATCATACTGACAGTCAAGGCTGGTGGTGGTGTGATAGTCTGGGGCTGCTTTGTGGCTTCAAGACCTGGATGACTTACTACAATTGATGGAACCATGAATTCTGCTCTCCAGAAAATTTTGAAGAAAAATGCCTAGCCATCAGCTTTTCACCTTAACTCAAGCGCACCTGGGTTATACAGCAGGACAATGATCCAAAAAGTACATAGAAGTCCACCTCCAAATGGCTCAAAAGAAACAAAATGAAGGTTCTGGAGTGGCCTTGTCGAAGTCCTGGCTTGAATCTGATTGAGATGCGGTGGCAAGACCTTGATCAGGCACTTCATGCTTGAAGACCTTCTAATATGGGTGAATGAAAACAATTCAGCCAAAGAAGAGTGGGCCAAAATTCCTCCACAATGGTGTAAAAGACTAATTGCTAGTTATCGCATATTTTTGATTGCAGCTGAAGCTGCTAAGGGTAACACAACCAGTTATTAGGTTTAGGAGGGCAATAACTTTTTCATATGGGTGATTTTGGTTTTCTATAAATCTTTACCTTCAATAAATGAAATGATCATTTAAAAAGCTCAATCATGAGTTTACTCACATTGTCTTTGTCTTGTATTAAAATTAGTTAGATGACTGGAGACATTTAGATGACAGATAAGCAAAAATAGAGGAAATCGGGAGGGGGGCGAATACTTCCTCACAACAATGTACAAACAACAAGGCTAGAAGGATAGTGCTTGACTATGAACATACATTACATTAATGCCACATCTTAGTCTGTTAAAAAGACAATTGAGTCAGGTTCATGGTTATGCAAGAGTTATACTGGTGATTATCAAAGGCACACTGAGCTTATTTCACATGATTTTCCGCTGCTCCGCCAAGAATAAATAAAGATCATACTAGTCCGTATTATTCACAAAAAATATGACACCTTTCACACCTGCATATGAATAGTCCTCAGACAATGTGGACACTCCTTGTACTCAGACTCACTCCCTGTACAAGAATGTAGATTATGTCCATTGTGTATGCGTACAAGTTTATTTGTACAGAAGCATTCTCTTACCTTCCTGATTGCTGTAGCTACGGTTGTATTTTGTAACAAACTCCTTGAATGCAGAAAGCAGGGCTACGGCCTCCTGCGTAAGGACAGCGGAGACACAAAAATGAGAGTGCTACCATAATGTCACGGGACGAGAAAAAAGATAAAAAGCACAACAAAAACCTAACTCACTACTGGCGAAAAGAAGGACAAGGCAGATACTCCAATTCATTGAGATCAATGTTTATTTATGGTTAGGTCAGAAAAAAGGGAAAAGCTTTGGCAGAGTTGGTCAGGAATCAATGTCTGCAAATACCTTTTTCACACACTTTTCTGTTCCGGGAAACAGAATACATATTCAAACCAATGCAATTTGATACCAGTGTCTGGCCTTCCCAAATCAACATGTCTGCCAAATATTACAGGAAACAATCAAGTCTCCTTGTTTGGAATAGTTCTTGACCGACTCAAAGCTGCATTAGTTAATTGAGAACTATGCTGATCAGAGATTATGAGTTGTCAGTCGCTCATACTCATAACCAGCCTGGAACTTTTGATAATTTGACCACAACAACCCAAACAAAGGGCACTGTAGATGGGATGGTGTTTGAGACTCGAATCTTACACGAATCTTACACAATTCATTACCTTGTCAGCTGTGCTGGGTGAAAGGGGACGAGACTCAGTCTTGTTCGTCTCCACAGAGGAAGCTAAGGGGTTATATGAATAACATAATTACATATGGCAATTTCAACAACAGTTAAGGGCAATTTCACACTAACTTAGGCCATCCATGTCTCATGGGGTCAAAATTTTAAATGCTTTTTGTTATGTTACTTCCAGTGGATATTAAAACAACAAATCTTATATTTATGAAAAAATAATGTTAGTAAGCTACAGATGTTATGACAGTTTTGCAATAACAACAAAAAGTTGAGTTACTTGCGAAAGATTATTTATTGAACCACTAAAAAACTGAGCATCTCAGTATATGGTATGTACCAAAATGCTGTGGTTTGCTAATCTGTAATAACACCTGAACATCATTGTTTTCAGCAAGTTTTATCTGCAAATTTTGAAAATGCTCCTGCAAACTGTTAGAGTGTGCAAATTACACAATAAATTGCATAGTTATGTCCAAAGTCAAACACCTGACCCATCTGTAGGTGCTCCTACTTTTGTCATAGGCAAAATTGTTTGGCATCTATTGCCTCAACGACAATTTTAGTTCATTTGTGCCGGAGTGGACATTTTTGGGACATAAAGAATTATATAATAAACCTTTTAACCATGTGTTGGGTCATCTATATTGCAGAGTAGGTTCACCAAATCATATTTTATGCAAATGCCAAGTACTGCTAATTAAAATTTAATTTCGCTTACTTGCCAAATGTAAAAAATATGTACAGGAACTAAAGTTATTCTTCCATAACAGGCAAAATAATACTGCAAAGACAATTCTCTTGTATCTCCTTAAAGTTACTAGTATTTTCTCTAACATCAAAACCCTGAACTAAGCCTTGAATGTCATTAACACTGAATATTTTTGAGCATGCTCCAAATGTGTCGGAGTGGACAAACATTTGGACATCATCCATGGTATCTCCCACTTTGTCCGGGGATACAATCATTTCATTAAACTGGCCATAGTGGCTTCAGCAACCATGTATGTTTTATCTGGGAGAGTAAAATGTCGTCTCGGAGTTGGAGCAGGCGGATCATTCAGGCTACATAGCTAGGATCTCTTGAACAGGGATTGTGTCCCTTTCAGGCTTTGCGGGCCATACGAAACGATTCTATCCAGCCTGGGGCTTCATAAAGTTGATGGTAGCTGATTCATCTTGAATGTCTTCCACTTCTGCTGGAAGCCAAATATTTTTTCATGTCTTGTGTCGGAGTGGACAATCACTAGACATTGTGCTTGGCCTCCATGTAACAATGAAGCATGTGACCTTTCAGAAACTTATAGTTACAAAAATTATTATCACATATTTGCCTGTGTATTAAAACAGAAAATGTCTTACATTTAGCAACACTGAAGACACGCAACAAGCAGAACAACAAATGTGTCGGAGTGGACATGTTTGGACGGAAGATGTTTGGTACGTTAACAGGAGGAAGTACCAACAATGTAACATATTGAACTTTTACTGAATATCTCTTCATAATGTCTGTTATATATATCCAAAATAATGTGCTTCCCCATTCTGTGGCAATAGGTACAAACCAGTGTGTCGGAGTGGACATGTTGGACGGAAATAATAGCGTAAAGTAAACAATGTGAAAGGTGAATAAATAGATGCTCCACACTCAAGGCAAATAGCTTTCATTTTTTGTGACACATCGATCGGTTAGTATTGTGATAGAAAATCAGGGTTTCCCGCAGCGCTTTATAGTTAGGACGGCCGCCTTGACAACAAATGCTCCCCGCCTTGACTACTTCCCCCTGAAAGAAAAAAAATTCTGCTGCATCCACGCATGCATAGACAGTAAAATAAGGCCGCATCACGATGAGGTCGAATAACGGCCGGCATCTGTTGGTTAAATATGTTACTGCGCCATCCATCACCTGTTGCTACGCCAACATTATTTTTTTGTATCGGGAAGAAGCTAATTATCCGGATATACAATAACCTGTCGTCGTCGTGGGAAGGACATGTGAAGGTAAGATAATTATTCATCTAAACTAAAATTTGAATAGTGACTCCTATCAACTGCTTGCCCACATATTCTGTTTCATTAAGATAGGCTATATACAATTCGTTTAGTTTCTTATCAAGGCTACCGATGTGTTTGCGCGTGGCTTTCTGCTATTTTTGACAACTGCACGTGGTTTTCTCTAGTGTACAGTAATGGATGGGAAAAAGCAGTCAAAAATATCAGGGTACTTTATTCAAAGAAGCCGGCCTACTTCACCACCCGCACCACCTCCACAGCCACAGCCCCAGTCCTCTAAACATCGAGGTAGTGGGTGGAACCCAGAGTGGGCTGTGGACCCGAAATATTCAGGTTGGCTATATCACACAGAACACGGTGAGTGTAGCATTAATCTTTTCTCAAGATCTCGTAATTACGAGATAAGGTGTGTTTTTTTGTTTTTTTTTTTTTAAATCCTGTATATGCAATGCGCTTCCGTACATAATACCGTTCTCCTCTCCCCAAACACAACGACAACCGCAAAGCATTTGGGGAATTGAAGTCAAAACAGATAAATACATTTTCCGTTCTTACATTAATTTTCGTTTAACCCTTAGGGACGGTTGTGCGCATTTTACGCGCTTTTCATTCTGCTTTTTTTTTATATATAATTTTGGCTGTGTTCATGCATGTAGCATGAATTTTGGTAAGATTGTGTGTTTTTATTTAATCTTGTCATTTCCAGCTCAGCTCTTACAGTAAGGCTAAAATACACTGTGTACACTCAGACTGTTAAGCGCAAAAAATGCGCCATTGAAACCCATTCAAACTGCAATTTTTGATCTCACTTCCATGTAAGCATAATACATGCATTTTATTATATCTGAGTGTCAATGGTAATTTTTACTACTCTCCACCAGATGGCGTCACTTGGCTGTTGCCCCCCCCCATCACCACCTTGACTAACCAATTTTCTGCGGGAAACCCTGAAAATTTATGTGGACACACACTAACAAAAGCTACAACAGTTCATGTAAATGATAAATTTTCATGAGACACAATATTCCGTCCAATATTTGGACATTATAGGAAAAGTACTCAGCCAGTTTTGTTGAAACTTGGCATGATGATTGCTCATGAGCTGTTTTTCCAAATACATATCAACATCATCAGCCATACCCAGTATAAAGTAGGATTTACTGCTCATTTTTGAAGTATTGTTGATGGCCTAGGTTAGCGTAAAATTGCCCTTACGTGGACTGCGATGGATAGACTGTGACACAATGAGGTCTCTCCCTAGGCGGCAACCAAACACATCAGAACTGAATGAACAGGAATTTCCACATTTAGACTTTTTGTAATCTGTGATTCATCATCAACGACCCACACCACTATGACAGCAGCATTGCTTTACTGAGCATTATACCATTACCAGCAGATAGAGAGCACTAACCTGTTGGCTGGCATTTCTGTTTGAGAATGGTGGATTTGCGCTGCCATGGGATATCCCAGATTTCAAACACACAAACCTCTGTCTGGAGGGGTTAGGGAAATGTGGTGGATAACAAAGACAAAAAAGTTACTGGGATTAAATATACATTATCATATTCTTACCATGAATAGCCACATAAATCCTAACATACACCACCATGAAATTTTCACTGAATCTGGCAACATATGACATTAAAATAAATGACTTCTGTTCTACAGTAAAAAAAAAAAAAAAAAACGGTAAAATGAATTTCCAGAGTCACTGACCAAGGTTTCAAATAATAAAAGTTGTATCATTTCAGAAATGGCATGGCTCGAGAGAGGAGAACAATCCCCACATTTTACAATCCAAACTCAGGGGAAAAGTTTGCAAGGTATGGAAAAGGCAGATAAATAGAGAAGTCAGTGATTTATAAATCCGTTCTGACCTGTAATGCAATGCGGACACTATGAAGACAGGATATATAATGTTTTGTCCGGTCAACTTCATTTTATTTGTAAAGATACATCCATTACTGCCATTCAGGCTTGCAAAGCATTATAAAAAAAGTTGGGATGGGACAATTTAAGACCAGCAATGAAGTAAAAAAAAATAAAAATAAAATAATAATAATAAAATAAAGATGTAGTGTGGTACAGCAGATTTCAGCAGATTACTCCAATTATAATTTGGCACAAAAACAGCAACAAGAAAAGGCCAAGTCCTTCATGGGCAAAAATGGACCAAGTTCTGTCAATCTGCCTACATACTTGGGGGAAATGAAAGATTTAAAAAAAAGTTCCTCAAAGAAAGACAGGAAGGGATTTGGATATTTCACCACGACAGTGCATAATATAATTAAAAGAGGCAAAAAATCTAGGAGAATTTCTTAGCATAAAGGGAAAGCGTGCAAGCCCAGGCTGAATACCTGTGATCACCAATCGAGACAGCACAACATCAAGAATTGCCGCATATTACCTCCACCAGGAGGTTATGTAATCAGTGCAGTTTGTTTGTCTGTTTGTGAACAAGATAACTCAAAAACTAATAAAAAAAATAACTGAAATTTTGTGGGTGGGTTGCCATTACATCAGGGATGGACCCTATTGGTTTTAAATCGCGATCAGTGAAACAATATGGCCGCCACGGCAGCCATCTTGAAATCCTATAACATGCGATAACTGAACTTTGCTCCCACTCAGCAAGATTCGGAGGTTTGCACTCTAGGAGTGCCTCCAGTTTAAATGTGATATATCAAAATGGGCCAAAGATTACTTAAGCAAACCTTTGTCAAGTACTACAATACATAGTTACATTATGACATGCAAGCTGAAAATTTACCACTCAAAATGGAAGTTTCGCATTATGTGTCCAGAAGCACTGTTGACTTTCCTGGGCTCTGAGCAGGCATCTACGATGGACTATCACACAGTGAAAACATGTACTGTGGTCAGTAAAATCAATTTCTCAGGTCAATTTTGAAAGAAATAGATGCCATGTGCTCCAGACTAAAGGAGAAAAGGACCATCAAGATTTTTAACAGCAAGAAGTCCAAAAGCCATGCTCTGTCAAGGTATGGGTTGTGTAGTGTCCATAACATAAAGAACCTTCACTTCTGTGAAGGCACGATTAAGGTTAAAAAGTACACAGAGATTCTGGAAACATATGATATCTTCAAGACAATATTTCTCCCAGGGACACCCTTGAACATTTCAATAAGACATTCAACCACATTCTACATGCATTACAAAGGCATGGCTGGGTAAGAATAGGCGCTGGTGCTGGACTGGACTACCTGCAGTCCTGACTTGTCCCCAATAGATAACATGTAGAATATTTTGAAATGCAAAATGTGAACACTAAGACCTTGCACTGTTGCACACCTTGGCCCGTATGCATGAAAGCAGAATAGGGACAGAATAGCCTATACCAGGTATAAATCAATGGTTTTACCACTGTTGCTATGCATGAACGTGGTATAAGTTAAACTGCGGTATAACTTTAAACCTTGAATAGGGAGCCGTATGCACAAATATGGAATAGCTTAATCTGTGGTGTAAATGCCGCAGATTTCCTGGTGTAATACCAACCAAGGGGTAGGTTTAAGGAGCGGAATAAGACAATTTGCAGTCTGCTTTCAGTGGATGTCCCAAAACTGTGCCTTCTGTTTTAAGGATACTGGCGTGAAGTGATGTTCAAATTACCCTGTATAGATTGACACTCATTTGGAGATGTAAATTTTCAACTCATTTTATACTAGTCTTTCCCAAAAAAAAAAATATAACTGAATGCCTGAACAAACATTCATGGTTGCAGTCCATATTCATTTAACCGGCGAAATGATCGGCAGTCAGCCTGGCCCTGACTCCAACCCCTTGCATATTGTCCTCGACATGTTCATTTGGCTCCACCTCATTGTCCTCAGCGTCAGCGTCACCCTATTGTGATTAGGGAGTTTCCGCAAAATCCCCCGAAACGTGTACGCAAACGTCCATCTTTTGTACGTTGACCACAAAAACAGCGGTCAGCCAATAAACTGGCGTTCGGGTACTAGCTCGCGAAAACTCCCTATTCTGAGTAATGAAGCGTGAGGGCAGGCCTATTAATAGATTTGTGGTAAACAACAGCAATAAATCATTGAATAACCCTAAGACTATGGAATAGCTTATTCGCACAATAGTTATTCCGCGAATAGTTAAACCACCTTTCGTGCATGCCAATTTCTTACACCACAAGGGCTGCAGTACAAGTCAGGCCTCGTTCATGCATACGGGCCCTTGAGTTTTGCAGGAAAAATGGGACAAAATTACACATAAAACGCTTAAACATTTAGGGACTGAAGATGCCAATTATTTTAAGTGTTGGCAAAAAGGAAAGGCTACAATGAAAAGGGGTAAATACTTCGCTGTCCCAACTTTTTTTTTTTGCGAGAATCAAATGTGATTTAAGTGTTCATTTTGAACAATCAATCAAATCCATGAGAAGGAGCAATGTGCTATTGCATTGTTTTTAATGAAATACATGTCAAAAATATATGTAAAACACTGCTTTCATTTTTAGCTTTAATTTGACATTACCGTCCCAACTTTTTCTCATTTGGGGTCATATTAAAAATATGTGTATGTTTTTTTCGGATTTTGGTGGTCTGAACAACAACAAAAAAAAAAAAAAAAAAAAAAACAGTTGAAGTTTTTTTTAAAAGCAGAGCCCAACAGAGTATACGTGCTTTCTAGAGTGGAAAACGGCATAAAACTTAACTGTGATTTCTCAAAAAATTTAAAATCTATCAAACAGTTGTTTTACACCAATAAACCACCACCTGTGCAGGCCTGTTAAAAGTCTAAAATGAAAGAAGTTCCTAGCTTAAAATATGAAAGAGTAGGAAGACTTATAAAGGGGTGGGTTTCGGTGTTCTTCTCACTGACTGCAATTGCAAAAAAAAAAAAAAAAAAAAAAAAAGAGGCACTCATAGATTGCAAACCTCCACCAAGGCAGCACAATCCAAATCTTCATGAGTGGGAGCAAAGTTGAGTTATCACGTGTCATACGATTTCAAGATGGCTGCCATGGCAGCCATATTGTTTCACTGATCGCGGTGAAAATCTATAGGGTCCATCCTTGATGTAATAGCAATGCACCCAGAAAATTTCAGACAAATCCGTGCATTACTTTTTGAGTTATGTTGTTCACAAACAGACAGACTGACAAACAGGGGTGAAAACATTACCTCTGCCCCAACTTTGCTGGCGGAGGTAAAAATTTATAAAAAGTTAAATATTTCAAAAATTACAAGACACAAAAAAATGAAAAGTGTGAAAGTATAAAAATAAGCTGAGCATTTCAAAAGTTGAATGGAGTCTGTACAAAAAAGCATAAAAAGGAGAAAATGTTGAATCAGCGGTTGATTCAGCAGAAAAAAAAGAAAAGAAAAAAAAAATAGCTGAAAATGCTTGGATTTAATAGGTCCAAAATTGCTTTTTGAAATCACATTAAAAAGACTAAAGACAATATCAAATGTATGTTCAGAGTTACACTGCTCCAGAACAAGGTGATCGTTTTAAAGTTTGAACAGTGTCACTAGCTAGAACAGAGTGCAAGAAATAGTATTAAGTCTGCGACTCGCTGAAGCAAACGCACAATAAAACGAAAAAATAAGTACAATAATGAATTTTAAGTGAACCCTCATCCTGCCCAGCAAGCAGCTCACTTTACAGAATCGGGCAATCAACTGGTTCACTCAAGATAAATATAGGTTATTTAGCAGATATGATGTGAAAGATAAGCTTTTTCACCTCCTGTCTTTGAAGGCCTAAGCTTCACTTCTAAAAAAGTTCAGGTGCGGCAGTAGCCAATGTAATACAGAAGCATTAATTAATTACTATACTTTTGTTTTCATTGTAGATCACTACAGATAATGTGGTTTTACACATGCAGTGCACAAGAAGTAGGCTAAAACTCCATTGTAATGTACAACCCCAATTTCGAAATAGTTGGGACGAAGTGTAAATTGTGAATGAAATCAAAATGCAATGACTTTCAGATCACAGGAGCCAATATGTTATTTACAATAGAACATAGATAACATTTCAAATGTTGAAACAGACATTTTACATTTTTATCCACAAAATGAGCTTATTTCAAATTTTCTGGCCGCAACAGGTCTCAAAAAAGTTGGGACACAGGCAAAAAAGGACTGAAAAAGCAATTAATATATTAGAGAATCAGCTGAAAGAACATTTAGCAAGTAATTAAGTTAACTGGCATCAGGAGTGTAACATGATTGGCTATAAAAGGGATGTCTTAGAGAGGCTGAGCCTCTCAGAAGTAAAGATGGCCAGAGGCTCTCCAAGCTGTGAAGGCTTGCGTAAAAAAATTGTGGAATACTTTAAAAACAATGTTCCTCAACGTTAAATTGCAAAGGCTTTGAAGGTCTCATCATCGACAGTGCATAACATCATCAAAAGATTCAGAGAAACTGGAAAAATCTCTGTGCGTAAGGGACAAGGCCGAAGACCTTTACTGGATGCCCGTGATCTTCGGGCCCTCAGACGCCACTGCATCACTCACCGGCATGATTCTGTCATTGACATTACTAAATAAGCCCAGGAATACTTCAAGAAACCACTGTCTGTAAACACAGTCCGTCGTGCCCATAGACTGCATAAAAAGATGGACGAAGCTACCCTGACGTCACCCATTGGTTTCAGCATACCATAAAGGAAGCCTCGATTTTGGCAATTTGAATTGCGCCATGTTGTCATTTTGAAACCGGATGTGATTTCTAGTGGACAAGAGCGTGTATTGAAGATCCGGGGAGGACCGCGGCTCTGGATCTGACCGTATCGGACAAGGACCAGAGGATACCCACGCCCCTAAAGCATGTTCTGGCTTTATCCTTTACTCTAGTCTATATGGGACCATAATTTACTAAAATGAACATCATGATATATCGAAGGAGACTTGAAACTTGCTATGCTACCATAATGTGAAAAATCATTATTTAAATGAAAAATCAGGTGGGAAAGTAGGGTCATTTTCTCATAGACTTCTATAGCATTGAACTTCTTTCTGCAACCACCGACGTCACCATCTGCTGGCAATTAAATAGAATGCCATTTTACGGTACTTCCGCATGGGCTTCATTTTTCAGACCAGGGTGCTGCGTCCATCTTTTTATGCAGTCTATGGTCGTGCCATTTACGGATGCCACCTAAAACTCGATCATGCAAAACGGAAGCCATTGTTGAGCATGATCCAGAAGCGCTGCCGTGTTCTGTGGGCCAAGGCTCATTTAAAATGAACTGTAGCAAAGTGGCAAAGTGTCCCGTGGTCAGACGAGCCCAAATTTGACATTCTTGTTGGAAATCATGGGTGTCGTGTCCTCCGGGCTAAAGAGGAGAAAGACCGCCCCTCCTGTTATCAGCGTTCAGTTCAAAAGCCAGCATCTCTGATGGTATGGGGATGCATTAGTGCATATGGTGTGGGACACTTGCATGTTTTAAAAAGCACCATGAATGCTGAAAGGTATATAAAGGTTTTAGAGCAACATATGCTCCCCTTCAGATGACATTTATTCCAAGGAAGGCCTTGTGTATTTCAGCAGGACAATGCAAAACCACATACTGCAGCTATTACAACAGCATGGCTTTGTAGTAGAAGAGTCCGTGTGCTGAACTGGCCTGCCTGCAGTCCTTATCTTTCGCCGATTGAGAGCATTTGGCGCATAATTAAGCGAAAAGTCCGTAAAAGGAGACCCAAAACTCTCCAGCAGCTGGAAGCCTGTATTAAACAAGAGTGGGATCAAATTCCAAAGGCTAAACTCAAGAAACTTGTCTCCTCAATGCCCAGACGCCTCCACTCTGTTAAAAAGAAGAAGGGATTCTACACAATGGTAAACAAGCCCCTGTCCCAACTTTTGAGACCTGTAGCAGCCATCAAATTTGAAATGAGCTCATTTTGTGGATAAAATCGTAAAATTTCTCAGTTTCAACATTTGCTATGTTATCTCTGTTCTATTGTGAATAAAATACTGGCTAGTGTCATTTTAAAGTCATTGGGTCACTCCATGTCAAATCAACCAAATTTTAGGAACTTCCCCACCAAAAAATTAATTTTTATTATATTCCCCACAGTGGACGATTTATATATCTGGTGTAAATGGTGAAATTATTAAGCTCAATTATTGCCAGTTCCTGAGATTTAGCTTCTGTTGGGGGGGGGTCAGTTTGAAGAAAATCGCTATAATTACCCCGCCCCACCTGAAGGGTGAGGGCAAGGGGTATTGTTTTTGGTTCGACTTGTTTCTGTGTTTGTGTGTTTTGTGTGTCTCTGTGTTTGTTTGTTTGTAAACACTCTAGTGCAAGGGGCGGGGTTTGTTGTGCCTGGCACCACTTGTTTTGGAGTAAGTTTGAGGGCCTGGGATACGCATTTGCAGAGCAAACAGACCCGTAAGTTTCATTTTGTCATCAGAAAAGTTGCTGAACTCTTGGCTTAAGATACTTTTCTTTACTCAGTGTGTTTAGTTTAACTTTACTGTGGCCTGGAAAAAGCAAAAAAAACACCAATCATACTAATTTTTTCAAAATTTAATGTATTTATTATTCTCTAACTAATTAAGATAGAGCCCTGAGACTTGGTATGTAAACCGTCAGTCAACTTTCTGAAGACCACAAAAAATATCAAAGTCACAATGGTTGTATTAAATGTTTTAATAACCTTGGAAGTTGGCTTCAGAATGAAAAGTGCGTATTTAGGGTCATTATAGTGGGTATATATCTCAAAAGGGACACAAGTGATCAATGTCATTTTTAGTGCTTGAAGGCATGGGTCTTGGGTCTAACATATTAAAAAACTGGAGATGTAAAACTGTTCTTTTTCATTTTACATCACGCCCATCATAATAGTGGTTTGGCATTCGCTTAAGCCTCAATACCATGATTTGTGACTGAAGAGCACACCAATAAATTTTAATGATCACCGTTTCATTCACAGAGCACTGTTGCATCATTATCTACTCTTACCAGCACAGTATTTGACATACAAAAGAATTGTCACCAGTGCTGCCATCAGATTTATCATAGTGTAATAAAGGGAAGCTGGAAAAAAATATTTTCTGAAAAGATGACAGTGTAACCATGGTAATAATTACTGTGTAAAAAGAATTGTCCAATGATTTTAATACACAAGACCTTTCCAGGGTTATAAAAATATATTCTCCTTGTACATGCTGCTACTTGGGTCTATCTTCAAGAAGTACAATGTCTTATACCATTGCTATGCTGATGACATGCAGTTTTATTCACCAGTCACCCCTGACAATGTTTGCTCCCTGAAGGTACTTTTTAATTGTCTGGATGAAGTTAAATGCTGGATGTCCAAAAATTTCCTTCAACTTAACTATAGTAAAACTAAAGTTATTTTATTTGGTCCTGCAAACTCTGTTGCCAAATTAAAACCTGTGTTATCCTGTAAAGTCCTGGAAAAAGTAATCCACGCCTTTATCACTAGCCGCCTGGATTACTGTAATGCTCTAAACATAGATTTGACAAACTCCACTCTGTCAAGATTGCAGTTGGTTCAGAATGCAGAAGCCAGATTTTTAACAGGCACTAAAAAGAGAGCATTTTACCCCAGTCCTGGCTAAACTGCATTGGCTACATGTAAAATACACAGTCAGTTTTAAGATTTTACCATTTGTTTTTAAAGCCCTTAATGGTTTTGCTCCACAATACATTACAGACCTCCTAACTCCTAATTCTGCCCCCCCGTTACTTAGGTCTTCCACTCAGAATCTCCTGTCAGTCCCTCATTCGCGTTTCAAAACTAGAGGTGGTCGTGCATTTTCATTTGTTGCCCCCAGTCTCTGGAATAATCTCCCATCACACATTAGAACCTGTTCTTCAATTGATCATTTTAAATCAAAACTAAAAGACCCATCTTTTTAATCTTGCTTTTGGCTCAGTTTGAGGCTGCCACTTGGTTTCTTGGTCAAGTTCACTTTCCTTACGATTATCTGCTATTTTCGGTTTTATTTTTATCATTATTACTTATATTTATATTTTAATTCTGCCATGTCTTATTTAATTTTATTTATTTATCTCTTGACTTTTTATGTTTTTTAGCCTATTGTTTTATTTATGTTCTTATGTCTGTTATTTTTATGCATTTGCCTCTGCTGTAAAGCACTTTGGGTCAATTTCTGTTGTTTTAAATGTGCTATATAAATAAATGTGACTTCACTTGACTTGACTAAAAGGAACTTTGGAATACCCCATTCTACATTTAGCAACATATAAACGGAAACCTCCGATAATCCCATGTCTGCAATTTTGGGTTTTTCCACCCCATGGCCCTATATATACAGATAGCAGTGGCAGCTTGTGAACTGGCAACTGGGGAGGCTAAAAACAATCCCTTAAAATTAATGATTGGTCACGACCGGTTTTCAATCATTCAGTAGTTATTTTGATGTTTCTTTATATGGCAACATATTTGTAATGTGACCAACATGTCTCATAACAATGCCTATGTACCTATTTCATTATGAAACAGGAGCACTCTGAGAGCACAGCACCTCCGCCACGCCAAGGCAACTCTGTGCATTAGTTATTTTCGTTGGCTGATGAAGGGTATTGTTGCATTCCACCACCAGGTGGCAGCAAAACCCAAAAGCATGCCGATTGGAAATCCGGCCCATTGGAAAGACTTGAAATCTCTGCTAGCACAGATGGATTTGAACTTTGGCCTATATCTCAGCTGTACTTTGGCCTAGATATGCCTAAATTTAATCACTTGTTCCTCTTGTGCTACTCCAATATCCGGCAAAGTTTGGTTAAAATCTATGTGGCCGTTTTTGAGATATCCTGCAGACAGACAGACAGACAAACAAACCAACCAAAGCCAGCGAAAACATACACCTTCTTGGCTAAGGTGAACAAGTGTATGTGTCAGTCATCTTTTCACTTACACCATGGCTAAGGTGCTCCGAAAATTAAGTTAGACACCTAATATGATTGGCATGCTGTACAGTCTAAAGGATGAGTTTTACATCTCCAGTTTTTTAATATGTTAGACCCCAGACCCATGCCTTTAAGCACTAAAAATATGACATTGACCACTTGAGTCCCTTTTGAGATATATATCCACTATAATGACCCAAAATATGCACTTTTCATTCTGAGGCCAACTTCCAAGGTTATTAAAACATTTAATACAACCATTGTGACTTTGATGTTTTTGTGGTCTTCAGAAAGTTAACCGACAGTTTGCATACCAAGTCTCAGGGCCCTATCTTAATTAGTTACAGAATAATAAATGCATTAAATTTTGAAAAAATTTGTATGATTGGTGTTTTTTGCTTTTTCCAGGCCACAGTACAGGTAAACTAAACATACTGAGTAAAGAAAAGTAGCTTAAGCCAAGAGTTCAGCAACTTTTCTGATGACAAAATAAAACTTGCGGGTCTGTCAGCTCTGAAAATCCATATCTGAGGCCCTCAAACTCCCTCCAAAATTAAGGCGATTTTGTTAAAATTGACCCCCCCTTCCCTAAAATAGGCTAAATTTCAGGAACTAGCAATAACTGAGCTGAAATATTTGACCTCAGTACTGCCAATGCATATCTCTTGAAATATGCAAAGTTTTATCAAAATCAAAATGTTGATGTGGGGGGCTCTGGTTGAGTTGACACGGAATGACCCCATTGCGTTTTGATTTTATTCACAATTTACACTTTATCCCAACTATTTCGGAATTGGGATTGTATTTTAATGTATCATCCTGCATTGGACTTCAGTGAAACTGCAGTTTAACTTCACAGCGGTGGTAGAAATCTTTAAATGGATGAGTCGTCGCTTGCAGTCTGTGCCATGGTTCGTCAATGCACAACAAGCCGACTTCATTGCTCAATAAAAACTCTCAACTGCTCAGCTTTCATGGCCCTCTAGCCGTACACTTGCACCCTGATATTTGTGATACAAAATGCAAGTAATCTCCTTGGTTTAGGGTCTGCTACTCAAAAATGTCACAAAATTGTGGGAACATTGTGGTGTTTAGCAAAGATATGACATTTATAAAACATTGGATGTTATTACAGCATGATTATTCTTTCATTATCGACAATTATAATTTACTTGATAAACTCCAAGTATTGTCCAAATACAATTACTACAGCATTGTGGGCACGTGCATTAAACAAGCACCATATCACAGAGCAACCAGAGCAGCAAAATCCTGGGACTGTTACATAACAAAAACCACAAGCAATAGTGCGTATACATCAATCCCTCACACACAAACTACCCTCAATTAAAGATAGTATGCATTTAGCTCAATCAGCAATTTCACACATTACATCATACGAATGTGTACATAGAGACTTGTAATAACCTATACAAAAGTATAATTATGTTAGATTATAGAGTTGAAATAATGCCAGACACCAATAAGTGTAATGGTCACAGGTACCATAGAATTACATTGACGTTCACAGAAAGTGGTGATTTGAAAGACCCACACTACACATTTTGGGATTAACTTCAAGATGGAGACCAGATTTTGAGAGCTTGATGCACATCAAATTCCAGAATCTGAATATGTTCTAGAGCGCTATGAGAAATGCTGAGCAATTTTGTTGTCCTGACAATTGCAATAAGCATAAAACTGCACCCAACAGTTGTCTTTATTATCGAGGCTATTTATTTATTGATTTATTTAACCAGGTCAGTCTCATGATCGTCTATTGCCGAGGGGCCTTCAGCAGGGGAGCGGTGAAAGGGCCACTATTTTAAAGCATAACAACAGACCAACATACAATTGGGAAATAGACACTGTCTGCAGCCAATATGTTTTCAGTAGGCTTCCTGCCTGTTGAAAACATGCCATGCCCCAGTGGTTATTTGTCACAAGCTGAGGTCATGTGACCAGATGAAGATCAGTAGTGTTGTAATCGTAGACAAATCCAACAAAGCAGTTTCGAGCTGGGAAGTAAACAAGCAAATGCTCACAAGAGCTGAAAAATATGTACTATTGAGAAAATAAATGAAGGACAAAGATGAACAACAAGGGTGTCATTTGATGTGGGGAGATGACACATTTCAATTCATGATCCATTGACAGTCCCACCAATTTTACAAATGGGTATACTGTATACACATACACCTCAGTATAGACAAATAATGGGTTTTGTAACCTATATTACACATAAAGACATAATGGACAGACTAACACCGACAAGCACAAAATTTGCACATGGTTCTGTACCTTGCTGATACTTTCAGACAAGAATACTACCACACTGATAAGCAGTGCAGAACAAGCATTTTTTTTAGCCTTACCTTCAGTTTGTTGGGATCCGTATGGAACTCGCAGACTGCAAGGTCAGCCAGCATAGCCGACTTTTTGCACATAGTGTTTCCCAGTTCCACCACAAGACTGTACTTAATTCCCTTCACCAACTAGAGAAGGGACACACAAATCAGAGTTCATATCATTGCTGTAATCTAAATGTTTCATTGCTTATATACGGTAAATGGCTCCACCACAAAATTATGGAAATCGGGCTGGCCACCTGCAGCACCAAGACGACTTGCTGTCACTCCACTATTGAAAATCATTTACGACAGTGACACTATGCTTATGGGGGGACGACGACAAGTATATACACATTGACAAGATAAACTCTGGTAACAGGCTTTCTTTGATAACGTTAGCGTTCAGTGAAGTACGCCACTAAGATCAAGCTAATGCTTGATCCCAGAGGCGTAACGGAAGCCCAGAGAACTGAATGTTCGTTCCGCGCAAGCCCACCGAGGTGTGCGCAATCGCATTTCGATAGTTCGTCCTTTGTTTACACAGTTCATATTGCTTACCATATACCTAGACATGATCCATAAAACGCTTAAATTATCATTTTGAACATATTGCAAACATTGACAGTGACAAATTGAACACAAAATGAATAGCAAACGTTGAGTAATAGACCTTAAACACAGCGTTTGAACAGCAAACGTTAAACGTCAGCTAGGTTACACAACGCACTGTAATAACGTCAGCTAAGTTAGCTAGGATACACTATGATGGTGGGCTTCCATAAGCAGTTAGCAACTGATAGCCCATCCAATTAGCGGCATTATTTAAATAGCTAGTCACAAAATAGTCAGACATACCTGTTTACTGGCAGATACGACTTTGCTAACTCTGCGCAGATAAATGCCATTTGAACCTATGTTGTAACGTCCTTCAGCAAACCTGACTACTTTCTGTAGAGAAGGATCCGAGACAGGCAAATGGACGGGTGATCCAGGTGCTCCAAATAAACGACGATCCAAACCATCATTCTGGCCTTGCACAGAACCCCAAACAAACACACCTACTAAGAACAAAACACTGTTCCACTGACGAGAACTGATCTCCATGTTAACTTCTCTGAATGGAGCGAGTACTGGTGCTCGCTTGCAATGTTTTTCTTTTCAGAGGCAGTGCTGATGCGCCAGCAGCCTCTTTATCTACATCAAGTTGGCGTAGTGCCCAGCTCTCAGCAACATGGCGGGGGAGCTGGTTGCTAGGTAGCTCATTTTAAAATCTGTCTGAGTCGGCTACGGAGGAGGGGCCACGGAAGCGCAGCGCTAACCAGGGGCGCGTTTCCCAAAAGCGTAGTAGCTGACCAAGTTAGCAACTTAGTTCGTCCATTCACAGTCAATGGGCCCAACTATGTAAGTTAGCATCCGTGATTTTGGGAAACGCACCCCAGGTTTTTGCACATTTCATTGCTGAATCCTGTAGCATTTAAATCTCTCAATAAAATTTTAAGATGTACAATAAAATATCTGTTTAATATAGTATATTTATGATGACAAAACTGTAGACCAAAGAAAAGAAATATTATTTGGATAAAAATGCCAGTACTGGGCTATAGCTGGCAGATTTAATTTCCAAAGGGCCTACATAATATTCCGACCAATTATACTTAGTATAACATGAATAAAACGAGTAAATAAACAATACCACATAAAAGAAAAATAAGAAAAATGATCACCTTTTCACGAAACCTGTGTAAGTTCAATAAATCTTGATACTTGCATGACATTTGAAACAGTTCTTCAATCATGTAAGATGCGACCCGAATCCATAAAAACTAGCCTTAATACTGTCTGTCAGCAGTACAAACTTAATAATTTATTTTAAATATGTGTAGTGAGCAAAATAAATAAAAAGGAGATCTCATTAGCCTTGGTCCAAGCTGTGAATATATGCAGTATTTATGGCTCTGGCCCCGGTAACATTATGAAAGGATCTGGAATGTTAACTTTGACAAGCTCATGTTTTCGTGCAATCATGCTGTTCATTGAATGAGAGACAGGGTTGGCTGAACAGAGGGAGGCTGAAATAATAAATATTGCCGCGCAAAGTTGGAACACCGTCCAGACATAGCTCAAGGCAAACCATGGAGAATTTGGCATCAGTGAAAGTGTTGCAAGTGGGAACAGTGCTGCAAATGTCACTGTGGAAGAGGACAGGTGTAAATATCTGTGTGGAGAAAGGTTTGAAAAGGGTTGAAACTTAAGAAAATGATAGCCTACTTTTTGACAGAAGAATGAAATGTTTGAGAACAAGGGGCGAATCCATTGGAAATGATGATAGTGAAGGGGAAAAAAGGAAGAGAGATATGGATGGATAAATGCAGGAATAGTATTCTGTGAAGTAGGAAAGTGAAAGTTTAAGGAATGAGGGAAATTGACATTTTATCCCGTCTTTTACTTCTACCTCAACACTCCATGATAGTCTACATGCAGAAGGAGGCTTTCATAACCCTCTTGTGTTACTGAAATTTTAAAATGGTAAAATGCCATATATTGATTTTATTGAGCGTAAAATTTAGTGTACATCATTGTGATGTCCTCATATTAGACACCAGCAGCTGTAGAAAATACCAGTAAGTGTTTGCTGAGGGATCCTTCAGACATACAGTAAACCAACATGAATTATGTGAAGACATGTATTCTTTTTTCAGTCAGTTCCGTAACACAAGTCAAGAGAAAGTGATGCTGAATGGCCCCGGAATTGTTGACACAAAAGAAATGCACTAAAACACTAGGAAAAAAAAGAATGTACACAAACTCAAAATTCCAGGATTTGAAAGGTATTTTAGTCTATCAATGTTCCAAATGTAACCAACAAAAACCAAAATGATTTATTCATTTATTTAAAAATCAATTTTCACCAAATCAAGATTTTACAATGAAGTCACCCCTGGTTTATTTAGTACTTGGTGCAACCACCTTGCACCTTGATGCAAGAGTAGCGGCGTTGGGTCTTTTCCTGTTATGTTTAACAAGTTTAAGGCCTACAGTTGCCAGGATTTTGAACCATTCCTCAATGCTGAACCTTTCCACATCAATCTCATTCCTGGTTTTGCGCCCTCAAATGCCCTCTTCAGTTTCGACCACAAGTTTTTCATTGGATTTAGGTCTGGTAACTGAGATGGTAATTACAGAACGTTGATTTTTTTTTAAAATTCAGTTCGTACCCAATATAAATGACCCGCGTACATGCTGAACGTTTTCACTGGAAGTTAGATATTAGAAAAAAGTGTGGACTCTCAGCTAAGTATTTAATTATAACATTCCTCCAGAACATTTCTGCAAATTCAATTATTTGTCACTTAAATCTTTGCATTACTGAGAGAATCTTTTTCAATAATGTAAGGCCACACCTCCAGCCTTCCAACACACCGGTCTATGAGGACCCAGACCGCATTCTTCAGCTCCACAATCATTGCATGCACCTGTTGTTCATTTCTACTGTGTGGTAGTGTTGTGCTATTTAAGAACGAGCTTCAATTTGCGAAGTCTCGTTAGCCGGAAGCCTGTATTTACTCACTAGTCTAGTATAGACTTATCTCCCGCGTATATATTATAACTCTTGAACTTATTGCTGTTCATTGTTAATATCAGCACTTGAACTTTATTACCGGGAACCTTGATTCCCTGTTTGTTTGTTCTATTTGTAATACACTGTACTGTAGCTAAAGACCAGTGTCTGCATTACTAATGGTATTTTCCAGGAACCTCGATTCCTTGTTATTTTTGTTTTATATCCTGTTTTGCCTTCTTGCTGTGCTGAATGCATAATAAATACAGCCAAGTCCATCTTCGCACCTGAGTCCAGTCCTCAACTTCCTGTCCTCTGTGCATATCACCGGTGCTCAGAGCACAACCCTTACAAATGGATTACACATGAAAAAATATTTGCTATGAATATGAGAATATGAGGCTAATCAGTCTCTACATGGACTGAGAAAAAGCAGTTAATTCTACAGTATCTTAATTCTATATTATCATGGTTTTTGTGGACAAAAAGCGTCAAAACACAAGTGCTCATGATATGTGCTTTGAATAGAATGCAGTTTCATGCAATCTGCGAGAAAAGTTTTTCTGGATATTATATTGCAAATGATAGAGAACACATTGTGGTTACTGGGGTGTTTGTTTTTGTGTATTTTTCCATAGCACTTGCTTTACCAAAACAGTAACACTGTCCCCACATCAAGCAGTGACCCTACACACACACACACACACACACACACACTCGTGCACATATGCACAACATGCACACATGCATACACACACGCGCACACACACGCCTGCTCCATGACTTCAATGTTTTCCATTTCGTTTTGGTTTAAAGATGTCAAGGACATTTTACAGCAAGAGTCTTGACTCTTCATTTCTTTTTTGAATCCGCAATTTTTGAGAATTCTGCCCAACATGATTAATCCTGTAATTTTTCCAATTTATTGCTTTTTTTAACTGTTGATAATTTTACGGTACAGTCCATTCATTTATACTCGCTCCCTGAAATCTTGGTCTGGCAACCATGTACAAAATAAAGGCATACTTTCTCTGTATCACCTCTACAGTATTTAAATACATAGGTGAAGCAAGGTTTTGCAGTTGAAAACTGATGAAAAAAGAATGTAAAAGCAATATGTGGTAAAATTATATTTGGCCTGCATAAGTATCAAAGTAGTAGAATCAAAGTTGCAGATAATCGTACAAATCGTCACCACAGTGCTATCTTCTTCTATCTCAATTTTGTACATTTTCAATTATATTTATACAATTGGAAAGGGGGGGTAATTAGTCTGTATTTTGAAACCATGTCTGCCAGGATTATGACCCCTGTTTTGGCACATTTCAGGTCCATCTCGTTGTATCTCCAGATATTTTCAAAGAAAGTGAGTCCTATCGCGATCTCACTCCATTCTGTCCAATCAAGTTGTCACAAGTGAAGTTCTCGCAAAAGTTCTAGTGTTGTGGGTTTTCTGGGTTCTACCCAGTTTTCCTCCCATGTTAACTCTGGAAGCTGTCATATAAGCAAAAAAATTCTTGGCTACGACTGAAAAAGCAAGCCAATAAATAAATATTGTGTTGCAGAGGGACCAAGTTCATATAACATTGCTGAAGTATTACTGATCACGGCAAAAACATTAATGAATCCATCATTTAATCAAGCAGTCATTCATTCATTTCTTGGTCTTGTCATGCCAAGTATCTTAAACAATAATTATGGATGTTAATGATTCCCTTGCTTGACAGACGCATCGCCTCTTCCCATGAATGATGTAATGAGCTCAAACTCATTGCTGCTGCATGGATTTGTTCTTAGGCTTCAAATAATAAGTCTGGCAAGCCTGCTGGGGAATGTAATAATGGGTTTTACCACGCCCCCCAGGTCTTGGTCGCATAGTAAATGTAATTCGCAGTCAAATAATAAATGTTCTTGTGTGAGCTCCATGCTGAATACAAGGCAAGGAAAAAAGAAGACTATGAAAGAAAATATACAATATCTAACCCCTGACAAGAAGGGTTTGAGGTTTAACTGGATATAATACAAAATAGAACTGCCTTTTTCTCCAATTAATTCAAAGTTCCTGAAAGTTTCCGAGAGTGATATCTCCAAGTGACAATATTTCATTTCCTGAAAAATGCTCAATCAATTTCAACTCAGTGGAACCTTCATAGCGAAGTATTAACACATTTACTGATGTATATGTCAAATATTTGATGTGGTCAATGAAGGAAAGGCAAATTCCATCATGTTGAATATTGGGAGCTTTATTCATCAAAACCAGAAATATGGAGATGTAACAAGATAGCACTGAGGTTGCGGAATGTTTTATTCCTTCCCTTCTCTCTATAAATCCCCTTTCCAGTTGTTTCCTTTTTAAATGTTATTTAGGTGTGTCCATCCATATTTATGACCTTGGAATATTCATGTTTGTTTTTTTGGCCTGTGCATCAGTGTGATGGTTGTCTTTAGACGTGTGCATTTATTTGGCATTATAATGCATGTGCCTCAGAGTAGGGCATAGAAGAACTTCTTCTGTCTGAATGGGTTTTTAATTTATTACTGGCATTCCAAGACACTTTGTGGGACACACTGAAGTGGTGAAAATTCCCTTATCTTAACCAATCTGTATCAATAAGCTGCAGAAAACTTCAAAAAGGTTTATAGAGGTGCAATATGGGATGATACAATTAAACAACCATCATGGTGGGACAATGATCTGGAAGAACTAAAACATAGAAAATATCTAGCCCTGACCCACCGTGATTATGGAGCTGACTTAAATCATTTTAGGTCACTTCGAAAATTATTTAAATCTACTTTCAGTATAAAAAAAACAGCAGTATGTTGATAAACAGAAAGAACAGTTGGTTTTAGCAAGAGACAATCCAAAATCTTTCTGGAAAATCATAAAAAAAAGGTGGCTCTAAATCTGTTATTAGCAAAGACATTACATCTCAGGGCTGGATAAGTCACTTTATGAAACTACTAAATGCTGAAACCTGCAAAGTGAGTATATTAAATTCAAATATTCAAGAGGATAATTTTAACTACCCAGAATACACATACACTGCTTCACTTAATGAGGATATCACGCATGAAGAGGTCTTGTCCCACATTAACAAGTTAACAAGTCACCTGGTCCAGATGGTATAACATCAGAATTTCTAAAGGCATGAGCTTTGCAAATTACTCATATACCAACTGTGCTATTTAATAGAATTTTTCATGATGGACTTTTCCCAGAAATGTGGGGGAAAAGTATTTTTTGCCCTATATATAAAAATGGTTCGAAAAATGATCCTAATAACTATAGAGAAATTTCTCTACTTGACTGTATGGGCTCTAATTTCTTGGCGCAGCGCAGGGTGGCGCAGCGTGGCGTAGCCCACGCAGTGGTAATTTTGTCCGGTGCAGCCCGCGCAGTGGTAATTTCATGGGGTGCAACACCGTGCGCAGCCACTTTGGCAATTTGGTAGACGGACGTGCGCCGAGATGGGTGTGGCGGCGTAGTAGGGGGAGGTGTCACATATTTATCATGACGCAGTGACAATTTCGTGGATAAAGGCTCCGCCAAAAGTGCGCAGAGAGCTCGCCAGCTCCAACCTGGTTTACTTTCTGTCCAGTGGTAATTTGGCTGACCAGCGCACAGTGCGCACACGTCACCGAAACCTCACAGGCAGGTTTCCAGAATGTCAGGCATATTTCAATGCAATAAATAATTACAGCAACCACTATTTAATGTAACTATCTGAATCAGCACATTCATTATAGTATCTATATCGATTGTCCTGATGTCAGATCAAAGGTGGTTGGCATGCGTAATGGAAACTCGACCTGACAGCCCTCAGAGTGTCAGCGCATTCTTTGTGGCATGTTGTGTGCTACACAACATAGCTGTACGCCATGGATGTCACTTTGACCTCACGCAGGAGACATTACAGGACTTGAGACAGAGAGAGGCCAAACTGCATGTGCCGTATCAGCAGGGAGAGAGAGATAGAGAGAGAGAGAGAGAGATGTGTGCATATGGGCGCATGAGTGCGTGTGTAGGCTATGTGGGTATGTGTCCCTCAGCTGCTTTCACACCGGACGCGGTGTGAAATTGTTGTCCATGGATGTTAATCCCAAAATTTTAAGCAGCAACAGGGTGTAATAATAGGAACACGCTATCCATCGTTTCTCTTCCCAGTGATGCAGGCAGAAGAAATAAATGAGCAATCGTCATATTTCATTCCAACTTTATAAGTTTGAATGATCTGACGTAGTTTCGTTTTGAAATTCCATTCAAGTTCACTAATGGTAATAATTAGCGAATGCCCTAGCTAGCCAGCTAACTCATATTCGTAATGCTTAATATAGACGTAAGCGGTGCAGAAAACATGCCTGAAGCAGCAAAGTAAAGTCCAACATTAACGCATCATGCAGATATAGGACAGAGGCTTCTTTATTCCAACACTTTAAAGGCGAGGAGAGGAGCTCATTAGATTGGTGAAGATTTGACTCGGCTGTGTTAAACCCACTCACGCCTTCTCTCCTCCCTCTTTGCCACTTGAGCCAGCAGGAGGGACAGAGGTGGGACAGAGGAGTACTTGCGCCGGGCTGCGCCGGGCACAAAATTGCAAAATACGCCTGGATACACCCCGTTGGCGCGGCGCTCCCCCCATTCGCCGCCTGGTCAACGAATTTAGAGTCCCATGTCTAAATTGTTCACTTCTATACATAAAAGTAGACTTCAACAGCGGTGCGAGGAGAAAAATACTCTAAATGAGACTCAAGCTGGTTTTAGATCAAATTACTCAACAGTAGACCATATATTTTCACTTCAGTCTATTATACAGAAATATGCATGTAAGAAAAAAGGAAGATTTTACTGTCTCTTCGTTGATTTTTCTAAAGCTTTTGATGCTGTGAATCATTAAGCACTTCTGCTAAGTATAAAAAAAGTTGGTATAAATGGCAAATTTTACAATATATTAGTATCTATGTGCAATAGGTTATCTGCATGTGTGAGGACAGGACAGGGTCTCTCTGCTTATTTTCAGTGTAACACTGGTACTCGCCAGGGCTGCATTTTAAGTCCACAATTGCTTATTATCTTTATTTATCAGTTGGTGTTTACTCTGGAAGAGTTTTGCGGTCGTGGTATATATATATTACCAGATATCGACAACTTGTACGCTTTATCATTTGCTGATGATGTTCCTACTGTTTCCGATAGTGCATTACAGTTACAACACAAGATTAACAGACTTGAAAAGTTTTGTGATTCCACTGGTATGAGAGTCAACATCAACAAAACTAAAGTTATTGTATTCAGAAATGGTGGTCCCTTAAGACACTATGAAAATTTGTTTTTATACGGAGAAAAACTTGATGCTGTCTCTTGCTACAGGTATCTAGGTATTGTGTTTACTCCGAGACTTGTGTGGACACAAGCTCAGTCATGTTTAGTTTCGCAAGCTAATAAAGCACTCATGGCAATTTATAGGTTTCAAAGAAAGGTTGGCGTATTATCCTGTACAGATTTCTTTAAACTCTTTGACTCCATGGTGGTTCCTATCCTATCTTATGGCTCAGAGGTATGGAGTATTAAGGTTTGTAAACTCATTGAGGCTTTCCAGGTTAAATCTTGTAAACAGTTTCCGAAGGTAGGGAAGGGCTGTAGTAACAGTGCTGCTCTAGGTGAGCACGATAGACTCCCACTCCAGGTAGAATACACAAGCAGGGCCATAACATACTGGTGCAGATTAATTACTTTGCCCAGTCACAGACTTCCACCTCAGTGTTATGGAATGCTTAAGCCTCTTGATGATGCAGGACGAGTTACTTGGGTTACTCACATTAAGCATACCCTTTTCCAGTATGGTTTTGGATATGTTTGGCTAACTCAGGAAGTAGGTCATGTCGGTTGGCTTATTTCAGTTTTTAAACAAAGGCTCTCTGATAATCTTTGTCAAGACTGGCATTCTTCTCTTAATGCAAGTTACTCAACCTTTAAATCACTGTTAAATGTCGAAAGATATCTTTGTGTCAACATGGCTCCCTGCTTGTCACGGTTCAGATGTGGCAGATTCAAGTTAATGTCTGAAGTTGGTAAATATCAAAATGTGCCTCGAAATGAGAGGCTATGTCCTCACTGCAAAATACTTGGATTTAATTTTATTGAAGATGAATTTCATGTTTTGATAATATGTGATGCATACAATACTTTAAGGACAAAATATCTAGGAATGTATGTAAACAAATTCTCCTGTAAAGATGCATTTATGTATCTGATGACTTCTGAGAGCTATACTGTTATCCACAATGTTTGCCTTTATTTGTATAATGTACAAAAACTTAGAAAATAATGCTCACTCATTCCTAAAATGTTAAACTCAAGCTCATGCAACACTTTCATGCATATCTGTATGTATTTTGGGCCAAGTGCCTTATCCTGAATAAACTGTCTGTCTGTCTGTCTGTCTGTCTGAATGGGTTTTCAGATGTTGACACTGGAGTGATGAGGGGATCCTCACAGGCGTGGGCATCACAGAACACAATCATGTCTGCTGCAGCCTTGGACACCTTGGAGCAGTAAAATGCCCATTTGCATCATGAAATCGGAAAATAATTTCTTAAAATATAAATGAAACAAACTTAGCCATACTTCCCCAGCTAAATGCAGAATTACTGCAGTATCTAAACATTATGCCATGCAAGTGAGGTATTGGCATTACAATTAATTTATGTCATGATACTAAGAAAAAACCTTTTGGTTATAAAATGTCATTTGTGAAGAAATACATCCCTAACAAGAGAATACAAGTTGATGAGAAGGCTATTGCAAAGAAAATGACATTCGCAGTTGGTGTAATGTGATTGTAAGAATTGTTCAATAAATGCACATTTTTTTGTAATTGAATTGGTGAACGGTATATTATGGGTAAATAAATGTAAAGAGTAAAAAGTCTGTAAACACACTTACTTAAATGAAGTTAACCCACGTGTTAAAATACAAAACAGTAAAATGATTTGTTATCTGTAATGCCAATTTAAATGCAAAAGCAATAATTTAATGTTTAGCGAGCTTGCATAATATAGGTCTGGGATTATTGACAGTTCTTGCTATATGGCAGCACCTTTAGTACATATTGTGTCTTGATTGAAAACAACCTTGGATCATAAATTTACTTGGGTTCAACAGGCAATTTAGTCCCACAAGGAAAACAGGTAACAACACATGACAGGGAAAATAATGCAAGACGTACTAGAATCAAAATGCCATGTTCCAAACAGAATTCACATTATGTTCAAAAGGTATGATGAGAATGCTCATCTCACCTTGATCCGGTAAATGCTGACCTCAATCTTTAGTTGTTCCAGTAGCTTCCTTGCCTGATCTACGCTCATGGTGCTATTCAGAGGCATATCTCCTTTCATCTTATCACACAGACACGCAGGCACAAACGTGCATTGTACATGTGAACTGTATTTATGTATGAAATTTTCAGCTTGTCCAGTCACAGTAAGTGCTGGGACTGTAGCCACAATGATGTGCAATTTCATGATGTTAGAATTAAGATCTATGTTTGCATTGGTTGCACTGTCAGGAAGTTTAGAAGTGTCTAATGACATTCTTTACTTCATCCAGATCTTTAACTCTTCAGGGACTACCCACGTCACCAGCTGATGTTTTTCTCCTCTGGCTCCTGGGACTATCCTAACGGCTTGCCTCTGTCAGCCGTCGCTGAGTTCTATTACCACATCATCCATGTAATCAGCAGTTAGACATTCAACCGACCTGTAAATGGCTTTAATTGTACTGTTTCTTTCCTTTGGACCATTGCAGTTAGTTGTTAAATTGTTTTTATAAATGTGAGGAGCACTTACTGCCATGCACTGTTTTATCTTCATGTATTTCTCTGTTATTATTTATGTGGTAATCTTGATGAATCACACATATTATGGGCTTACTATCATGTAGGCTTTGTCGGGATGGTCCAAGAACATCCTGTTTAGATAGGTATTTTGTTGCACTTACGAAGGTGACACTCAGTCTTAAAATAGTAATTCTTCTCCTGACCAGTACTGGATCTAGGGATCATAGTCCAGTGGCAGGGGGACTAGACTCAGATTTGTGTTTAATACAATGTTTTATTGTTGTTTCTGGTTGGTAAGGCCATAAAGATTAAAAATCAGCCTGGTGCCAAGCTGGCACCCTTGGGGAAATTTTTTTATTGACGAAATTCAAGATGGCCGACAATGCATAATTGCTGTTTCTATTATCTTTCAAATCTTAACTTATATTTGAGATAGAGACCTCGTTGTGGTGTCAAAATATAGGTTTTTGGGGTCAAGAAAGACAATGAAGCATAAAACAAATGTCCAAAATAATTTGTTTAATGCCATATTGAATAATACACAAAATAATACAAAACGTAAAGCGAAAAGTGTATAATATGGGGCAATAAATTGTCCATAGTCACATTTCGATCACATTTTCAGTTTCAAACTAACAATTTTATATATTTAGCCATAACCTCTGCTGATGACAGAATAACCACTCTAAACATCACGTGCTTAGAACTTCAATGCAATAACAACTCAAATGCAATCACTTGCAACATAGTGAACAAAATACAAATATAAAATTAATAAGGAGTGAAAGATAATTTTTAGAATAGCCATAATCATCTTGGCCTATTTCTCAATTACTCAACCATGTCATCAGCATATGTGATGTCCCCATCATCATCATTTTCGTCATTAATGACTCGAATAGCTATAATAGCTCCTTGGTTTTTGCATTCATCACTTCCCCGACATGCACAGAAAATGGAGCAGGAAAGTTGGGCAGAATTACAACTGCAACGTGATGTTAAGCATGGCTGAGAAGAGGAACAGCCACACTTGATCAATCTGAGGCCTTCAACTGGCACTGCAGACACATCCGGTGGAAGAGCAACTGGAGATAATGTGTTCTCGCCATCACTGAGGGACCAACCATAATGAAGCGGGTTCAGAGCAGGAGGGTCAGGATCTAATGCACTTCTCCAAATAGCTGCCTGTAAATGAGCCTTATGCACATGCTCTATGAAAGCTTCTGCTGTGGGAGGTAGTGATTTAAGATGAGGAGCCGCATTTAACTTCTAGTTGGACATTTTTTGGACCAAACAGTGTATCGTTGGTTAGTCATGGTGTCTTCATTTGGGTATCCATAACATGCTGCCATGAACTTGGTTGCCTGTTTGATTACAATATTCATGTCTTCCTGTAAAACATCAAGTTTACAGAGTGATTTTCCAGATCAAAGTATTTTCACGACTGTGTGTTTACCAATACCAAAGAGACAAGAAACGGTATCACAACCTGAGAGACTATGGGCAGCTAAGAGGTCTGGAATGATATTGGCATGTTGTGCTGCAGTGGCTTTAATATCCACACTTGCCCTTCCAGGGCTCATACTGTCCATAAAGAGGCTACATGACAGTTGTTTCATCACATAGAAGTATGTGAGAAGCACAAACACATCTGTATCATCTGCAATTACTCGGATGCTCTTCTTTTCATGGTCGACTGCCAGATGAATCACTTGTTGTACAATGATGACATCAGCCTCCTTGTGTGTGGTTCGGAGATTAGGACTTTGATGTATTTCTTCATCTCTGTATTCAAATGGAACAGGGTCAGGCCCAGTGATGACAAGTCGCTTGCCATTGTTTGGCAGCTGGCTGTATTGATCTTTCAGGTATTTGCAGATCAGCGAAATCAGCTGGACTTTGTTATTTTGCACTGTCAGACATATCTTCTGAGAGGGAAGTGGCATATCTATAGACAACTGGTGTCGACGGCAAGCATCCTTTCCAGCTCGCATCATTCGTGTAGCTTCTTTGGTACTGTTTGGATAATATCTGTCAAATATCAGGTACGTATCTGCTGTCTGCAGACAATGCAATATATAAGATACAACATTCTTGTCAAAATCCCCCATAGTACCATGACTTTGGCCGGTTGACTGTAAGACAACACATCCATCCAAGACAATTGCATCTGCTGAACCTGATCGACGGTCAGTCAGCTCTACTTTCAGTTTGGACTTTAAAGTAGATTTTGAAGACGCCACACGCATCTCGCCTGACTTCTCATCAAAGAGGGATGGTGGTATAGCTGCAAGCTCGTATGATAAAATGTCCTTCAAATCAATGTCTCTGACCTTCTGTAAACAGAGTACTCTTGAGTATATCAGGGTTGTATCAGACACATGGACATTGTCGACCGTGTTCTGTTTCTTGGACAGTGACTTCAAAACTGTTGGTTTGGAAAGCGGCTTGGACAGAGGAATCAACATTTACAGAATCTGGACAGACTCGTCCTGTGACAATGTTCACAAGGCCCTCAGGGTGACTCTCGGGTGAAAATGGGTCGATGCAGTTCAGGAGTTTGTTCTTGATCTTTTCTCTGTCACTGTCATCAGATTGAATCCGTGAGCTTCCTTCTTCCTTGTGCCTCAACACATCTGACTGTTGTTATTTGGGTATTATCTAACTTATTACCCCAGACTGAAATCCAGGAAATATGTGTTCATACCACTGGTGTATAATTATATTTTACCCCATACACTTAATTGGCTATTGAACATATAAAAATTAAGTTTGGTCTTTTTAGCAGTTTTCCTCAAAATTACAGCATTGTTCTTGCAATATGTCAATGAACCATCACTGCTATAGATTCAAATCATACAAAACCCAAAACCAGTGAAGTTGGCACGTTATGTAAATCGTAGATAAAAACAGAATACAATGATTTGCAAATCCTTTTCAACTTATATTCAATTGAATACACTGCAAAGACAAGATGTTTAATGTCCAAACTGAGAAACTTTATTTTTTTTTTGCAAATAATCATTACCTTAGAATTTAAAGGCAGCAACACATTGCAAAAAAGTTGGCACAGGGGCCTTTTTACCACTGTGTTACATCACCTTTCCTTTTAAAGACACTCAGTAAACATTTGGGAACTGAGGAGACCAATTTTTGAAGCTTTTCAGGTGGAACTCTTTCCCATTCTTGCTTGATGTACAGCTTAAGTTGTTCAACAGTCCGGGGTCTCCGTTGTCGTATTTTACGCTTCATAATCGCCACACATTTTCAATGGGAGACAGGTCTGGACTACAGGCAGGCCAGTCTAGTACCCGCACTCTTTTACTACGGAGCCATGCTGTTGTAACACGTGCAGAATGTGGCTTGGCATTGTCTTGCTGAAATAAGCAGGGGCGTCCATGAAAAAGACGTTGCTTGGATGGCAACATATGTTGCTCCAAAATCTGTATGTACCTTTCAGCATTAATGGTGCCTTCACATATGTGTAAGTTGCCCATGCCTTGGGCACTAATACACCCCCATACCATCACAGATGCTGGCTTTTGAACTTTGCGCCTATAACAGTCCAGATGGTTCTTTTCCTCTTTGGTCTGGAGGACCACGGCGTCCACAGTTTCCAAAAACAATTTGAAATGTGGACTCGTCAGACCACAGAACACTTTTCCACTTTGCATCAGTCCATCTTAGATGAGCTTGGGCCCAGCGAAGCCGGGCGGCGTTTCTGGGTGCTGTTGATAAATGGCTTTAAGCTTTGCATTGTAGAGTTTTAACTTGCACTTGCAGATGTAGCGACGAACTGTAGTTACTGACAGTGGTTTTCTGAAGTGTTCCTGAGCCCATGTGGTGATGTCCTTTACACGCTGATGTCGGTTTTTGATGCAGTACCGCCTGAGGGATCGAAGGTCACGGGCATTCAATGTTGGTTTTCGGCCTTGTCGCTGACGTGCAGTGATTTCTCCAGATTCTCTGAACCTTTTGACGATATTACGGACCGTAGATGATGAAATCCCTAAATTTCTTGCAATAGCTCGTTGAGGAATGTTGTTTTTAAACTGTTCGACAATCAGCTCACGCATTTGTTCACTAAGTGGTGACCCTCGCCCCATCCTTGTTTGTGAATGACTGAGCATTTCAGGGAAGCTGCTTTTATACCCAATCATGGCGCCCACCTGTTCCCAATTAGCCCGTTCACCTGTGGGATGTTCCAAATAAGTGTTTGATGAGCATTCCTCAACTCTCTTAGTCTTTTTTGCCACTTGTGCCAGCTTTTTTGAAACATGTTGCAGGCATCAAATTCCAAATGAGCTAATATTTGCAAAAAATTACAAAGTTTACCTGTTCGAACATGAAGTAACTTGTCTTTGCAGTGTATTCAATTGAATATAGGTTGAAAAGGATTTGCAAATCATTGTATTCTGTTTTTATTTACGATTTACACAACGTGCCAACTTCACTGGTTTTGGGTTTTGTAATAAAATGAATTCCTTGACCCCAAAAACCTACATTTTGACACCAAAACGAGGTCTCTACGTCAAATATAAGCTGACGTGGACAGCAATGAAACAGACAATTCATCGCCATCTTTAATTTCACTAATAAAAAAATTTCCCCAAGGGTGCCAGCCTGGCACCCGGCTGATTTTGAATCTTTATGGCCTTACCAACCAGAAACAGCAATAAAGCATTGTATTAAACACAAATCTGGGTCCAGGTAAAAAATGGTATTATTCCACCGGACTATCATATGTATGCATGAAAAAGGGGGAGCTGTTGCAAACATTGATAATGCCTCCTTGTCCCATTTCAGTTTGATGGTGAATTCAAACTAGAAGTTTGAAATCATTTAGGTTTTCACTTGTACTACAGAGGGATAAAAATATTTCAGTGTTTTATGTGTTGAATCCCATGTATGACCTTAGGTCCACTAAGAATTAATGATTTGAAGAGTCATTCATTTCCTTTTATACCAACACAGTAATAAGAAGAACTTGCTTCAGCCAGTGGCTGTTATTCTGCAAGTCCATGCATACAATGTATACAAGAAAAACAAGATAAAACACAAGAAAAATATATAGAGAAATATACAATTAGACTAACGTAAATATAACCGTAAAGACTAACACAAAACAACAAATGGTGTTGATAGTCCAAGACATATCGATGTGAATGTTAAATTACTCTACCGTCGAGTTAATTGCGATTTGAAAGCATTGAAACTCTTGATTTTAATCTCATCAGTCAGTTTACCTTTTGTTATATGGGAACACAACAACTGCACATTATTTGATTTAACTTGTGAATTCAATTATTTATGGAAATTAAACACTTATTTGAACTTTGATGACTGTAACTGAAACCAAAAAAATTGGGGCAATTTACGACTTGCAGCAAAATGATGTGACAAGCATTAATTAAATAGTGATGTGAAACAGGTGATGTTGACCAGGTGAGCTACTTGCGTTATAGAATAAAAGGAGATGCCGAAAAAGGCCTTGTCTTTCAAGCAAAGATGGGCTGAACCTCATCAATTTGCCAACAGAAGCATAAGCTTACAATTTATCACTTTGAGAAAAATGTTCCCCGAAGACAAATTGTTTGGATAATGGGTATTTCACAGCATGCAGTATAATAAAAATGTGCAGGAATCAGGTTGAATCGCAATGCGTAAAATGAAAGGCTGAAAACCACTCCTGAACGCATGTGATCTCCCATCAATCAGACGTCACTGCCTTAAAAGCCGTCTTGCAGTAGTAAACAATATCACAATATGGACTCAGAAATACTTTGGTACACCTTTGCCAGTCAACTTCATATGCTGCTGTATCCACACATGCAATGTAAAGCCTTATAAAGCAAAGCCATAGTCATAATATAAACAAAGGTTCAAAAGCTCCACCAACTTCTCTGTGCTTAGTGTCATCAGTGATCGGCAGTAGCTCTGTGGAAGTATGTTTTGTGTTCCTATGTGTCATTTCAGTGTTTTTTTTTTTGTTGAAAAAACAGCTGTTGTGTTTTACAGACCACCAAAGACAAGGACAGCCAAAACTGCGATAAGCATCAGGTCCAAAAGCCAGCACGTTCAGCACACATGGAATGGGTGATTTGCACTTTTGTGAGGGCATCATTAATGCAATATGATGACAAAATTTTGGAGTAACATAAGCTGCCATCCAAATGTCAGCTGATTCAGGGATATCACTGCATTGTCATGCAAGATGTGACAGAACCACATTCCACATGGATTTCAAGCACATGGCTGCATGGGCAGAGACTGCAGGTACTAGATTGGGTTGCCCTCAGTCCTGATCTGTTTCCAACTGACAATGCATGACAGATTATGAAGCAAGATAAATGGCAACAAATTGCTTAGCTTAAGACTTGCACAATGGAGGAATGGGGGAAATTTAGCTTGCCAGACTTGACCAACTGGTGTTTTCAGTACTCAAACACTAAAAGAGTGTGATTAAAAGACATGATGATGTTCCACAGTGGTAACAGTCAACTGTGCCATCCTTTTTTTTACTCTGGAGCTGTCATCATACTACATATTTTCAAAAAGCAAATGAATCCACAGACTAGAACATCAAATAATGTGTTGTTCTACTGCTTTCAAAATAGAGGAGGGGAATGGATGTTTCTTTTTTTATTAAATTTGTGTTTCCATGGAACTCCATTTTTTGGAATCAGAGTAGTGACTGAAAATGCTCGTTTTGCTAGGAGATTCTTGCAAAAAAGGAAGATACTGTCGGTCAAAATGTGCTGTATGGTCAATGAAATCATTTTTATTGGTCTCCACTTGATGTTGTCAACCTTAATCTTAATTACTTGTGTTACTTAACAAAATCACTTATATATAATCTATCTTACATCCAAATTTTTGATAAAGCACATAAGTTATAAGTCTCAGAAACATTCAGACTCTCACCTTTGTCTCTTTTTCAGAGTCCTACGTTTTGTGATGAAACAAAATGCAGAGTATTGACTAGAACACCTATGAATATGAAAAAGTGACTCCCCCATTTAATTCCCTGCACTGGCTCTTTGAGCAGGCTGAAGGATTGTATTATAGGCTTCTACGAGACAACATGAGCTTTCAGCTGAATTCATAAATCGGTGTACAGTATACTCCCAGCACTGCAGCAAATATATGTCCTTTTTAAAATGAGGGGGCAAGCCACTTTTCATGAATACCTTTGGGCTGTGTTAATTCTGTATCAATTGGATTGATGAGGTGATTAGTGTCTTGTTCTACTCCCCTCCTCTAGTGCATTCCTCATTCCCTTTCACACCTGTAGCCTATTGTTTATGTACAACATACATTTAAGTTCTTGTGTTTCCCCTCCCTGGTTGTTGGATTGTTAAGGTTTATTCCCCACGTAACCTTCTAGTCAGTTGGTGCTGTCTTCTGTTGAGCATAGAACTCCTCTTCCTCTGTATGTGTAATATAGTAAATGAAAGAAATGTTTGTGACTCTTCTGAGTCTAATAGGAACAACTTCCCAGGCCAAAGTTGGTCTTCTTGATTGGGACTGCATTTCTGTTAAATCCTTTGCTCCTGTTTGAAAGCAGAACCTAAATTCTGCTCCAGGACAGTTTCTGGCCTTGGTAATGACACGCCCCCAACTACTCTGGTTATACCACCAACTTTGCTGGACTGTTCCTCTGCTCTGGGCCCAGGCCCATCTTCCTCTGTTACCAAATTTTTTGATGATAAATGTGCGTTTATTGACTGTACTCAGAATTCGCATTTGGTTCCTTGTCTGGGTCATAACACTCAATATCATTTTAAGCTTCACTTAAGAATAATTTTGGTGATATTTCTGAGTGAATGGTGCAATATATACAAAGGTACTCTTATTACACCAACCTTTCAACATTTGATAGAGAATTCACGTGTCTAACAGAGCAAACTGTTCAAACTCTTTTGACGTTTACTATGTGACTAAATATCAGCAATCAACTCCCAAAAATAATTTCTCAATAATCAAAATAAGTTGCAAGCATTTATTTCACAATCAGTTGTATAAAAGTGCACTAATGTTATTTTCCATCATAGTTCTCTTCTGAGAGAAATAATGTCACTTTGACATTCTGCTAAAAATCCAGTACCTCAGAAAACCCCAATTGATGGTGATATAAAAATTGTTCGTATTGTCATGCATATTTCAAATTTACTCCAAATGTATACATTATGTCAATGTTTATACATTGAATGTTTTAATCAACTATGTTATTTGGGGCTTTGAGGGGAATTTACATGGGTGACATTTCAGTTGTTTCAATTATTTCACAATGATCATTGATTCACATGAGTTACCGTAATTAACAGTGTAGCGAAGACCTCACACTATATTCTTACCAGTTAAAAATTGCATAAATTATCACACACAAGAAAATGTAATACATGGTCTAACTACAGTGACATGATTACAAATAACATAAAACTATGGAACCATTTTAGCCTTAATGCCCTTTTAATCAACCAAATGACAATGTCCACTTAAGGAAACTGTTTTAATTACAAAATTTATCTCAAGAGAAGTATCTTTTTCAATTTTTCAAAGATTAACTTTTCACTAAAGTTTGCACCGTGTATATGCTAAAGTAAAATGATCAGATACACAAGGACCTATGCATTCATTCTCCATGCATTCAAATTACAAACGAGCCGAGTAGTAAATAGCAATGAAATTGTCTAATTGAAATTATAATGTTCAGGGTTCAGAGAGAAATGATAACATGAAAGAAGGCTGTAGTAAGTGAAGTAATGAAATAGCGGCCTGAAGGAAGCAGGTGGAGAAGATGAGCCAGCAGCAGTGTTACGCTTTGTCCACTTCAGTCCTGTTGGCCTTTTTTGTCTGACAATTTCTCTCCTTCTCTCGCCTTACCCTTGTTTTCTTCCTCTCCAGACAATCGCTCCCTCTGTCCTCTTCTCTTATCCCTCGGTCTTGTGTTCTGTAGGAAGTATGAGCGCAGCAGAACCCCACCTTCATTGACTGTATTAATGCTCCACCATTCAACAGACTCTGCCTCACAGCAGTGCCATGGTGTAATGCAGAACCTTGACTCAAACATGAATCTCTCCACTGTGTTTAGTCGAATTTGCAAAGGAAAAAAAGACACAGCCCCACATCAGATTCAACTTCATATCGGTAGCCTCATAGCATAATTGCCCAAGTCATATTTCTGCCAAATTGAGATATCAGCTGCCTGTTCTTTTGTGTAGGCAAAAAATGATTTCCCCCCCTTTTTCCTCAAAACCTTAAAAAATGAAAAAATGAAATCCATTCTCTATAAAAAAAAGGATAAAAAAATACTAAAAAAAACTTAAAAATAAGATAGGCAATTATGCTATGAGGGTAACAATATGTGGGTGAACTAGGACATTACATCCTTTGCAGAGAGGAAGGGGGTGCGAGGTGGCAGTAACCACCACTTTTTACATATGGGGCTTTTTATCCCCCGCTGGGTGAATGCCCAAAAGGGGGATTATATCGTGTGGCAGATTGTCTGTCCGTCAGTCCGTCTGTCTAAATCGGAAGGTACCTGGCTGGTGAAATCAACTCCTCCTATAGTGCTCATAGGACATCCTTGAAACTTTGCATATACAGACGCTGCACATAAACTGGTGATACACATACGCAGTCACAACTTCGATGGGGGATCTTGTGCTCTCAGAGCTGTCTTGATTCCATAGCTAAGTGATCTTTGGTTTAAATTATCGATTATTTTACTTTTCAATTCTATGAGTGGAGTCGAGGAGAAAGAAAGCGAGAAAAAATTGAGTGTAATTGTTAAATGTATCCTTAACAAGACCAAACTGGGAAAATTTGCCCAGATTGAAATATGAGGGGACCTGTTTAGTTATTATATGCACAGATTTTATTTGTACTTGTCTGACATGTATTTGTATTTTCCATAGTAAGTATATGCATCTGTAGGTTATGTCTTATTTGTTGATACAGCTGATGCATCATTTTTTTCCCCATTCTTCTACTGGTGTTACCATGGGAACAACACAGTCTCTCCCAACCCTTTTGTCTAATGCTGCTTTGACCATTTCCCATGTCCTTTTTCCACTTGTCACCCCCTCCCTTCTCAATCTGTGACGGTGCATTCAGGAACCACACGCGAGAACCGAAATTCCAGAAATCGTAAGCCTTTATTGCAAAAATAGGTCGAGACCAGAAGATACAGGAAAGCAGATGTGCAACAGTACATGAAACAGTAATCCAAAATCGTAGTCAGAATCCAGAAAGGTAGGTCATACACAGGGCATCAAAAACAGGAATCATGGTTGTACAGAAAATGGGTCTAAATCCAAACAGGAACAAACAAGAACAGCAAGGGCAAGGCAATCTCAAGGTCGTACAAAAATGTCGTAGGAGAAGAAATAATCAAAAGGCATACAAGGAGCTCTGCACAAGTGAAAATTGATCAACGTTCTGACAGGAAACAAACTGCAGTGAAGACCTTAAAGGGGACCTATTATGCTGATCCTTCTTTTAATACATATAGGTAATTTTATAATGTTGGATATCCATACTCAACCTCTGGAAAGTTTCTAAACATAAGATACAGGGGTTTTGCCGTAATCCAAGAACGTGATTTTGTGAACGTGATTTTCTCTCTGAACCGCTCCTCCTGAGATCTTCACGAGATCTGGGCAAAACCTGATGTCAGGTTGTGCCGTCCAATTAATACAGACCTAGCCAGAACCAATCACGGAGCTGGACCTGCCCACACCGGAAACTGTTCTAGCAGGCACTAACAACGGCAGATCATACTATGCCTTAGTAGCGTCTACACTTTTGGAATACAAAAGAAAAACCGCAGATCATTTGAGGTGTAGTTTTGTCAGTATCTCTCCCAAAGCTGCTTGTCAGTTTACTTTTGGACCGGAAGGAAAGCACCTATTTCTTTTCCAAAAGACGATGCCTCCAGAAATCAGTGGGTAGCTTTTTTTGTTTGCTGGCAGCGCACAGCCACGGCCAAAGGGAACGTTAGCTGTTTGTGCTCAGCATTTCACCAAAGACAGCTTTGTCAATAAAGGATAATTCGACACAGGATAAGCGTTTCAGCTGCTTCTCAAACCTGAAGCAGTTGCATGGATCAAGCGCTCAGAGCCACAAGCTGTAAGTAACGATATAACAGCAAATAATGTAAGTGAAGCTAACGTGTTACGGGTGGCTAGCAGGACCGCTAGCGATAGTTAGCACTAACAACTGGCCTCAAATGCAGGCTTTGTAAAATATCTGAAGATAAAGCCTATATTGGTCGCGACCTTCCGTGACTCACAGACACAGAAGCTGTAAGTTGCTTTTACTGCATAAGCCAACCTGACGTGATGGCCTGTTGATTGTGGCTGTAGCACTGCGGCTAACGTAGCCAAGTTACTGTTGCTAATGTTTGTGTCTTAAATATGCAAGAGTAATATCAGGGGAAATTCTACAGAAGGTGCGTGAACATAAACCTCATTTGAAGCTAACTTTTAATACTTGTTTGTAATTTGGATGCTTGGTATAACTGTCCACGGTAACGGAACTTGCTGTCTGTAAAACCTGTATTGCAAGGGTTTGTCTCTGTGGTTGTTATGACCGCTCGGTTACCAGCTACTGCATGTTAGTTCACGTGCTGTGCTACTTAAAAATGCTTCTGGTTAACTTACATGCAGTAATTCTGATTGTTATGCTTGTGTTACTTCGGTAAGCATCAATGTGGTAGTTTCATCATAACGTTGCCCGATTGTAGCCACTACAGTTGAAGCTAACCGGAGAGGTGCTGTTAAAGGCTGTACTTAGACCAGAAGTAGGTTTTGCAGAGCTTGGGGTACGTGTTTGGGTTTGTTTACGGCTGCTTGAAATCGCTTCACTTATCCATGACTGGGATCAGCCGGATACTTCACAAATATCTGGGCTAGCTCTCTGATTCTACCGTGAAAGCAATCGCGAAACGCCGAAGCTCTAACATGTCTGGTATAACAAACGATTTCTCTGCACTACCGTGACATAATTTCATCCCCCTTTAGAAATTGTTCTGGCTAATAAAAAGCCGGAAAAGACGGGGATTAAATAGGAAATTCTTTCCTGTAGAAGTGATCGATTTGCTAGCTCCACATAAGCAATTTGTCCATGCTAACGGAACTTACAGTCTGTAAAACCTGTATTATGTTCATAACATAACTGAGCTCTCTCTAGCTGTCGCGTACTATCCATAAAGCTGCTTTCACATCGGAGGCGAAACAAATTTTTCGCGGGACAGATTACATTCAAAGTCAATGCAAAGACGCGAATACATGTGTTAACGGCGCGTTAAGCAGCTTCACACCGGACGCGAAACTAATTTTTCGCCCAACAGATTACATTCAAAGTCTATGTAAAGACGCAAATACACGCGTTATGGGCACGTCAAGCCTCTTTCACACCGGACGCGAAACGAATTTTTAGCGCAACAGATTAGCTACATTCAAAGTCAATGCAAAGACGCGAATACATGTGTTATTGGCGCGTTAAGCAGCTTTCACACTGGACGCGAAATGAATTTTTTGCGAGATTACATTCAAAATCAATGCAAAGACGCGAATACACGTGTTAACGGCGCGTTAAGCAGCTTCACACCGGACGCAAAACTAATTTTTCGTGCAACAGATTACATTCAAAATCTATGTAAAGAAGCGAATACACGTGTTATGGGCACGTCAAGCCGCTTTCACACTGGACGCGAAACGAATTTTTCGTGTGACAGATTAGCTACATTCAAAGTCAATGCAAAGACGCGAATACACGCGTTAACGGCGCGTTAAGCAGCTTTGGATAAGAACTAATTGGATAAGAACTTATTACAAAGGGAAGCACACACGGGGAGGTCCTAAACCACAAATAATTGGCAATCGCCAAGACATGGACAGGATCCACGAAGACAACCTATGACAGATAAACAGCTCTGGTCAAGGAGTTCTACGTGCACAGACAAGGAGTGCAGGATAGCAATTAAGCACGTGCGAGAGATCTCGCGGAAACACAGGAAGATGCAGGGAAAGTAAAGCAAGGGGTGGAGACTAGAACAGGGCAAGAGCTGAGATTGCATTAGTAGTAATTATTAGCAATGCAACTTTACAAATTAACCCAAATGCTTGTTAGTTAGTTAGCAATATGTACATGGATTAGGATAGTAAACTATGATACAAAATATAAATGTTAGTGCTATTAGTAATCAAGGAAAGTAAGGCAAAGGAAGTAAATGAGAATTGAAGTAATAATATGAAACACCAGAAACCACTGAAATCACCCGAAGTATGTAAGCAGGCAGACACAGAGAACGGACTGAACCAAACTGATCACAAGACAGGGGTGACAAGTGCAATGAATACAGAAATGGCATTAACAGAAAAACCAGGATGTATAATAAGCAAAATGAATAAAGAAAAGACATGGCAAAAACCCAGAATCATGGCAGCAAAAACACAGAACCATAACACAATCTATTTGGCCAGAGTACTTTTCGCATTTCAGCTGACATCCTTTTAATGTAGGAGATTACACAAAGTGAGATTATAAAAGATTATCAGAAAAGATTATCAATGCAAGTCCTCATAACATCATTCCATTCAGATTTTTTTTTTTTTTTTAATCAAGGAAGATAAGGGTATTGATCAATCTGGTTTCCAACATTACTCAGTTCAAAGCAAAGCAAATCAAGTAAAATCAGTAAATCACATTTGGGTTCTTTGAGTGCATATGATAGAGTTCTGTTAGCTTTTTCAAAGGCCTATTTGAAAGCATCACACCAGCAATAAATTCAGATTAGTTTAAGCCAATGACCTATTTCTACTGCTCTCTGTGGTTTTGCCAAGAGCACTTCTGGCATCAGACTGGCTGCCGATAGGAAACCAGTGTGTGTCAAATGATCATGCACATGATCGCCAAGCTGTGCCCGGCCAGAATGCAGCAATTGTACCTTCGTGCCAGGCAATGATTTTTGCATCAGTTTGGATTGCAGATGAATGGATTTGGAAAAAAAAAATTGCCGTTTAAAAAAATTTGGAAAAAAAAGGGTGTGAAAAATAAAAGTAAAAAAGTTAAAAATGAAAAGAAGAGGGGGTATTTGTTGTTGGAATAAAGACTGTGGGTTGTGGTGCAAACAATCTTTTTAGTCATGCGCACACAGTAGGGCAATTTGTGAAAGATAAAATAGGAAATATGAAAACTGTAAGGGTGGTTTGAGGTAGAGTAATGATTGAGGATAGCCGAACTATGAAACAACGTGACAAAGCATTAAAGATTAAACAATATGACTGAACAATGGTAGCCTGTTTTCTAATGAAAGGAAAGAAAGCCTTTAAAAGTGTTGTTAGTGGTGTCTCACAATCTGTAAAGACAGATTCTTTTTTTGGAGGTGGACGGAATTTGTGGGGCAAAGTGGCTTGAAAGCCACAAGGATGTGAGGAGCATGAAAGCAGGTCTTTATTGCCAAAATTTAACAGCTAGCTACCGGAAAGGGTTTCCTTAGATTTTGTTAGTTACATGGTGATGGAATATGAAAGGGCTTCACTTAGGTGACTTTGGTGTCAGAAATATGAACATGTGGCTGCAGAGTGCAGGAGAAAGATATACTTGTGTAGAAGATGTGGGAGAGTGGGATGTGAGGTGAATGAGTGTAGTTTGTTAAAAGAACAGGCAGTTGATTTTGCTGCAGGGGATGTCATGAAATTGGTTCACTGGACAGTGAAAGATGGAAAATGGAAAGGGAGATCGAAAGGACCAGAATTCAAGGAAAACATGTCTTATGTAGAGGCAACCAAGAGGGTGAAAGTGGAAGAAGAAGGGAAAGAATAGGAAAGGATACGGTCAGTTGAAAAGCAGTATGACAAATATTGTTAGAATGGACAAAAGAAATTTTTTTGTCATTTATTGCAATGGTGGTCATTTGTTTCATGGACTTAAAACCTTTTGACTCTGAAGAAGACATTTTGTCGAAACGTTAGTCACCTGCACTGTAGTAAATTGCCTAAGTACTCGTGCACTCCAGTATTTCTTTCTTTGACTTGGATTACTTATCCCCTATTCTGAGAGGCACCAATTTGGCTACTGTTTGTCAGCTGAGGTGCGTTTTTCCTTCGCTAATTAGTAGGTGTCTGGGTTTTTTTTTTTTTATACAAAAGCACTGGATAATAACTTCACAGTACACATAGCAGGTGACGGTAATACACCACATGGATTGTCAATCTCATAAACCTTAAAGAAGAAAGAAGAAGACGATTTTTGAATCTTGGAGGCCACCGTATTTGTTGTCCAGTGGAAGCAAGAAGCCTGAAACCTTCAATATATTTTAGTCAAAGATCTTGCTTACGAACAAGATTGTTAAATGCTGAAAAATGAATGGGGCTTTTTGGTCATTGCTCCGGTCTCCTAAAGAGGGCGTTGCCCTTAGCGCATGCTCAGTATTATCAGCAGCCATATTGGCAAGTGGTTGTACATTAAATGGTTAGATGGTGAGACCAATAGATGGAAGTTATGTTTTTCTGTCTTTGCTGTCAAGTCTGAAAATACGGATGACTGAAGAAGTAGTGAGCTAGCGATTAAACCACTCAATGAGTACAGAAAAGTTATGTCTGCTGGCTAAGCAAGGACGGCGGTAACATTCTTAAAGAAATTCGGCAGGCATTCATACATTTGAAATTCAGTCTCTAACACTTAAATTGATCCGTGGCTAGTATCTGTGTTGGAGCAATCATTAGCTAGTTAACATTCAATTTATTGGAATGGCGGCACTATTCTCCCGAATTGAATTCATCCAATCAATTTGTTCTTGTCAAGACATCTCCTTCACTAACTCTGGCTAAACAAGACTGGCCAGCTTAGTCAAAACCATGTTGGTACATGGGTTGACTTAATATTTTTGCTTATACGAAGCTAAGTTCTGTTAGCACCTTAATGGCAATTCCCACTATGTGTTCACATTGCTAATTTCTGTTAGCGCCTCAATGGCAATTCCCATTATGTGCTAGCATTGAGATAACTCAATTGCTCTGCGACTCAATCATTAAGGCACGGTCATTCCGTTTATAAGAGCGACGATTTCTTAATTCACAGTCAGTCCAGTCACTAGCTTGCGATTAATAAGCACTCAGTTGCCGCTCTTTTAACAAAATCAGCAATGAGGCTAGCTTAGCCTGCAAGCTAAATGGCCACAAATTGGTTATTGGGATGCAGAAAGGAACACAAACCATTCTGCAAACAAAATCTGAACGCAAAAACAGAACTGGTAAATTAGTAAACATTTGTTTTATTTTTTTATTTATTCATGGTATCCTCAGTTTTCTCATTGAGCTAGCAAGCACGCATATGATGGCTCGCTTGGGACAGCAGTCGTGGTTGTCTATCCTTTCATACCTAGCAACACCAGAAGGAAAACCTGCAGAGGCCTCAATAAAGGTTGTTTAAAAAAAAAAGTCAATCATGGTCACTTCCAGTGTGGCATAGAATAATCGGAGAACCTTTGGCAAACTGAAAATTGTATCGATTGGGTGCCATATGATGCGGGGGAAAAATATAAATGAGATATTTTGCTTTGTCTCCTCAGTCTACCATTGACCTCAATACATTGAAACAGCTGCCTATACCCCTAGACGTTTTGTTGTCGCCACCAGAGATCGTTAATTCTCTGACCAGGAAGTGGGCTGTTTTATATCTTGTTCGTAAGGAAGATCTTTGTTTTAGTTTCTGCGGAAACTTCGCAGTCATGTGGAAGTTACAATGGCAGTGTGAAGTGATGTATAATGTTTTGTCATAAGGGATATTTTTAAAGGTGAGTCTGTAAATGACAATATGTTAACTTACGATACACTAGCCATAATATTAGCTTAGTGACCAAGAGTTTTGCGTTTCCGAATTGTTTGCTAACTGTCGTTTACCGTGGTGCTCGATTTCCGAAAGGGAAACCTTATTTTTAACCGAATTACCCTTACGTGCAACTGGCTGCGATTTGGGGGAAATGTGGTTTGCAAACTCAGTCACCCAATTAATCGCGTGATTCTGGCAATAAGCTTGCTGTTTGGCACAATTGGAAATCTCCTGTGCGATGGAAAAAAATGATAGCGCCTGTTCAAGACAAGGAAGCAAGCTGAAAGATATCTCCTTGTAGTAATTCAGCTTGTCAGCTGTTAGGCTGTGTTCGTTTACTTTGGACACAGTGCTTTGACAGGGATTATCTGTCAGGTATCCACTCTTTTGGGGAAATTCGGTCGCGCTATTTCCACTTAAAATCTAGTTTGTACGGTAAAGCGTGTCGGCGCCGAGAGGGTCTTCGTAGTACATTGATTCGAATAAACAGCGTAAACTGAAATCTTTATTCGAATGGCCTTGAGGACATCTGTGATCATTACTTGCCGGAATCCCGGATTCCGCTTGTATATTACTCTGTTCGTTTGTTTGTTTGTTTGTTTGTGTGTTTGTTTGCACTGTGGCGTCCACAGTTTCAGCTCAATTTAGCTCATATTTCATGATCAGCATAGGACAGGCACTGGGCAGGCACTGCACTATTTTGGTGAATCTAGGTCAAAGGTAAAGGTCACACGAAAGGTCAAAACAAGAAGTCATATCTTCGGTTCTAATCGTCGTAGAGGCGTCAAACCAAGTGCATATTGTTCATAAATGAAAGGTCTATCTTACATGACCTAGGAATCTAGGTCAAGGTCACACACAAGGTCAAAAACACATAAGAAGCCATATCTTCGGTTCTAATCGTTGCAGAGACTTCAAACCAAGTGCATATTGTTCATATACGAAAGGTCTGTGTTATTTGACCTAGGTAGAGCTGGCAATTTCGAACCTTTGAAACAGTTTTGAAACCTTTGAAATGACCACTGTTTCGAAATGTTCCGAATTGTTTCGAAACCAGATTTATTTCAGTAGTGCACAGCCTAGTGGCAAAAACTTTTACTGCAGCTATTAAAATGTTTTGAAGTGAAACAAAACACATGATCATTGCTGGGTGAAGCAGAAAAAATGTCAATAGTCACGTGATAAAAGTTTTGAATCAGAGTCGTAAACCCGTGTCAAACCCAGAAGTTTAGAACGTGTTCGAAACAGTTCGAATCTGCTTGTCGAAATTGCAATCTCTAGACCTAGGCACTGCACTATTTTGGTGAATCTACATCAAAGGTCAAGGTCACACTAAATGTCAAAAACGCATAAGTGGCCATAGCTTCGCTTCTAATCGGTATACACACTTCAAACCAAGTGCATAATTTGTTGATAGACTCAAGGCCTGTGTTACCTGCCCTAAGCACTGCACTATTTTGGTAAATCTAGGTCAAAGGTCAAGCAGCGCTCTTTTTTGGTTTATTATTTTGTCCGTCTGTCTGTTTGTGTGCACTCTACAGGCCACAATTTTCACATTATCTTCACCAAACTTGGTGACAACATTGACTAGCCTTGTGCCTAGAGACTGGTTTCTTTTCGAGGCTAAAGGTCTGAGGTCAAGGTCAAGCTCACCAGAAAGGTCAGAAACACATTTTGGTTCATAACTTCGCTCCTATGACAGCTAGAGACTTGAAACCAACTCCATTCCGTTCATTCTGTTTCAGAGATCTGTGCCTGATTCCAGCAAGTCCTCATTCTATGAATGACCTTTCATTTTGAAGTTGTTTTACTGCCCAAGTTTTTAATCAGATGCTGAAATCATAACAATATTCTGCTCAGTTCTACTATCAAATAGCAAATGAAATTGTTCCTTGTAAACTCACAATATTCTTGTACAACTTGTCCTTTAGTACCTTGGTGATGATTTTCAAGTTTTTACACTGAAGTAGACGCCAAAGTCTCTCCCAATACGCTTAATATTGCTCATTGGCGGATCTTAAAAATTCCATGACAAAACTCTAACCCAGTTGCAACCAGCAAACCCACAATATTCTGCACAGAATGTTCCCGTGTAGGCCTACCTATGTGCTCATTTATTAGTTGTTTTATTGAGGCGTTTATAAATAATTTGATGCTAATATCTTAATGATATCCAATTCAGTTCTACAGATGCACATTTTAAAAATTCCATCAAAAATAAATTTCTCCTAACTCCACAATATTCTTGTAAAATTGCTCAAGTCCAGGTGTGAGAATTTTCAGGTTATTTTACTGCAGCATTTTTTAGTAATTAGATGCTAAAGACATGACAATATCCCATTCAGTTCTGTGTGGGCATATTTTAAGAAACCCATTAAAAATTGAATTAAATTGTTTTCCGCAAACCCCACAACACACTTTTATATTGTGTACCCAAATACCTCTTCGAAGATCTTCTCATTTTTAGATTGCAGCCTTTAAAAAAAAAAAGATTAAATCCTTAAATCATACTGTATATTCATGCATTGCTAAATAGGCAAATTTTTGGAAGTCCAAGAATAAAATGTTCGTGTTATCAACAACTTCCATCCACTGTATTCTTGCACAACAGGTTCCCATGTACCTCTGTGGTAATTTTAAAATTTAAAATTGGTAAAAATTGTTTCACTGCATAAGTTTTAATACGCACAAGTTAAGTCATAAAAATTCCCTTTTAGTGCTAGGCAGATTTTGAAAAATTATGACTCGATTATTTACCTCTTTGTTATGTTGCCATTCTTTTTCACAACACTTAATAAATGTTGGGGACAGGGGACCCCAAGGGATTAAGTGTTTCAGGAGTAATTTTAAAAGCAAGCAAATCTTAAGGTGTGCAACTGAATAAAGTTTGTTTTTTTGGTCACATTTTGCGTTTCAAAATGTGTAACACATTCTCTATTGGGGACAAGACAAGACTGCAGACAGGCCAGTCCTGCACTTGCACCCTATTCTTACATAATCATGCCGTTTTCATGTGTGCAGTATTCAGTTTTGTCTTGTTTTGTGGAAGTACGTATAGGCGTCTCCGGAAAAGGTGTCTTCATGAAGGCCGCATATGTTGCTCAAAAGTCTCGGCAGGGCTCAACAATAAGGATTGCCCGATGGCCCAGGGCAAGTAAAATGCAACCCCGGGCATGTAAACCTAGCGACTCACTTGCCCGATCGGGCCAGTGCCTAAAAATAGCAAAAATTAAATAGGCAGCAATACGCCGCGGAAGCTTCTACCTGCCGAAACCAACGAAGAAGTAGTCTCAGACAAGATGGACCTGAAACTGAAATATGAACAAAAGCGTAAGAGAGTGTTTCAGAAGTCGTGGAAAGAAGAGTTTAGCTGGGTGGCATCCGAGTTGGGTGAAACTCCAATTATGTTCTGTGCAGTTTGCCGCAGACTTGAAAGTAAGGCCGATAAAACGGGCGCATTTTTTAAAGGAATGGCAAGCTTTCGCAAACAAATGCTCGAGAGCCACGAGAGAAGCAAGCATCACCTAGCTTGCATGGCAGAGAAGAGGGCCGCCGACAACCCATCCTCCTGCGCTTTGCCAGCCCTTTAACGAAGGATGAACATGGAGTCAGATCAGATTGTCACAAAGCTAATCACTACAGCCTACCACCTTGCGAAAAATGCACAGCCGTTGACAGCCTACCAACATGCAGTTGAGCTTCAACAGAAGAATGGCATCAACCTTGGCCACACAGTACCACACTGAAGTGGCTTGTCGCAGGCAAGTAATGGTTAGCTTGTTAGTTAAAAAATTATCTGCCTTATGGAATATTGTAGTAATGTTAGCCAATGTTACACTATTTCACATAATGATTCAGTCAAACCTTGCGCACTTGGTTGTTTTTAAAGGGATAACGTAGTTTACTTTTTTGAAATGGAGTTTGACCAGCGTTGTACTTAGTTAAAAATAACCATGAACAAATCGGAGCGCACATTTGTGGCAAGCGTTAGCATGTGGCTAGTGCTAGCTTTAGAACTGACAAAATTGTTGCCAGTGGAGTGTTTGAATTAGGTTTCAGTGATCATTGCCCCACTGCATGTATCAGAAGCACTCGTGTAGAAAAAGAACAAATCTTCTGCGGCCCTGAGAAGAAATTTTAAACATTTTAAAGGGGACCTATTATGCTGATCCTTCTTTTAATACATATTGGTAATGTTCTAATGTTGTTTGTCCATACTCAACCTCTGTAAAGTTTCTAAACATAAGATACAGAGGTTTTGCCTTAATCCAAGAACGTGATTTCGTGAACGTGATTTCCTCTCTGAACAGCTCCTCCCGAGATCCTTGCGAGATCTGGGCAAAACCTGACGTCAGGTTGTGCCGTCCAATTAGTACAGACTTAGCCAAAGCCAATCACGGGGCTGGACCTGCCCACACCGGAAACTATTCAAGCAGACATGAACAACCGCGGATCATACTATGCTCTAGTAGCATCTACACTTCCAGAAATACAAAAGAAGAACCGCAGATCATTTGAGGTGCAGTTTTGTCAGTATCTCTCCGAAAGCTGCTCGTCCATTTACTTTTGGACGCAAAGAAAAGCACCTATTTCTCTTCCAAAAGACGATGCCTCCAGAAATCAGTGGGTAGCTTTTTTGTTTACTGGCAGCGCGCAGCCACGGCCAAAGGGAACGTTAGCTGTTTGTGCTCAGCATTTCACCAAAGACAGCTTTGTCAATAAAGGATAATTCGACACAGGTTAAGCGTTTCAGCTGCTTCTCAAACCTGAAGCAGCTGCATCGATCAAGCACTTGGAGCCACAAGCTGTAAGTAACAATAGAACAGCAAATAATGTAAGTGAAGCTAACGTGTTACGGGAGGCTAGCAGGACCGCTAGCGATAGCACTAACAACTGGCCTCAACGCAGGCTTCATAAAATATCTGAAGATAAAGCCTGTATTGGTCGCGACTGTCCACGACTCACATGCTATGTTTCCATCCACTTGTCAATCGAATTATCTGAAGTTCGCCAAAAATATTCATGTGAATAAAGCTGGTGAAAATACGTTTCCATCTAACGGCATTAAAGCAAATAAAAAGTAGTGCGTAATGACGTCACATGCTGTGATGGGATCAAATTGGTGTATCGAATGGATTTCTGACATTTTAAGCTGTTTCCATTCATTTTTGCACTGAATCGCAGAACCTTCAAGTGAACAAAATTAGTTTGTTAGCCAACTAATTTAGCTGATTAGCCAAAATGGACCAACAAATGACGATAATTGCACAAGTTGTCATAGAGCTTAGGTGCCAGCTATTAGCAGCATAGCAGACCATTATCAGAAGGAAACGACGGCATCAAAACACCGTCAAGAGATTTATTCGGCGAATAACGTTTCCATTAGCATTTATCGCATAAACATTTTACCGATCAAGAGAAAATCCGATGAGATGGACCGTACAAACTATGAGTCGATAGTCTTGAAATCAAGTCTAATTTCACTGACTCCTTAAGGCATTTTTAATTCGATATTACTTAATTCGTATAAGAACGTGTGGATGGAAACATGGCTACAGATGCGGAAGCAGTTGCTTCACTGCATAAGCCTACCCAACTGATGGCCTGTTGAATGTGGCTGTAGCACTGCGGCTAACGTAGCCAAGTTACTGTTGCTAATGTTTGTGTCCTAAATATGCAAGGTTAATATCAGGGGAAATTCAACGGAAGGTGTGTGAAAATAAGCCTCATTTGAAGCGAACTTTTTATACTTGTTTGTAATTTGGATGCTTGGTACAACTGCCTTTGAACGATCAGGAGTACTCTAGGGGAGTCCAAGATCAAAATATAACCTTGGAAATATAGCAAAATAGGTCCCCTTTAATGAACAATCCTTTTTAGCAGATATTGCTCATAGTAACATAAGTTCCACATCTAATTACTATGATGCTCAGTTGGCACTGGTCTTCTTCGCTGAGACATTCAACTGAGTTGTTAATGCTCATGCTCCACTCAAAAAGATTAGAATTAACGACAGGATAACTCCTTGGTTTACCCCTGAGTTGTCCACCGAGTTTAAATTGAGAAACTCAGCCTGGGCTCTAGCTAGAAAATCTGGTGATCCTAGTCACTGGCTCTCTTACAGACGAGCTCGTAATAGATGCACTGCAGCTGTAAGAAAGGGTAAATCTACCTATTGTCTGAATCTAATAACTAATTCATCTTCTGATCCAGCCAAGTTTTGGAAAGCAGTAAACTCCATAAATGGAAAATCTAGTGCCTCACTTCCTTCGCATATCAAATTAAATGACTGTAAAATTGCTGATCAAAAAGAAATTTGTTCAATCTTTAATGAGCACTTCATACGTGCCGGCCACTTACCTGAAAAAATCTACTCCGATCGTCCCAGTGTTTCTGGTGCATGTGTGGGTAAAATGGATTCCACTTCCTCTTTCACCTTCCGACCCTTCTCATCTATTGACGTTCTGGATGCTATGCAAGCCATAAATGCCAGATGTCCGACTGGAGAGGATAATCTTGATGCTTACCTGATAAAACTGGCAGCTCCATCCATCATTGAACAATTAACTCATGTTTTTAATCTCTGTATTGCCTCAGGTTGTTTACCTATGGCCTGGAAGACTGCCCATGTAACTCCATTACATAAACGTACCAATAATGAGTTAAATAATTATCGGCCAATTTCTAAGCTACCATATTTGGCAAAAATTTTAGAAACCGTAGTTAACACTCAACTCAAATCCTACCTCTCATCTTATTCAATTCTCAGTCCTCTTCAATCTGGGTTTAGATCAAATCGCAGTACAATCACTGCTGTCACTTTGGTTACAAATGACATATTAACTGCGTTAGATAGAAAGAAGCATTGTGCTGCCCTTTTTGCGGACCTTTCTCAGGCATTTGATACCGTAGACCATCATTTGCTCCTACAAACACTTTAAAATATTGTTATGGATATTACTGCTTGTAAATTCTTTCAGAACTATCTGCATGAGAGACGTCAGTGCGTGAAGGCAGGAAATTTCCAATCAGAGCTGTTACCCATCTCAAAAGGTATACCGCAGGGCTCGATTTTGGGTCCTGTCCTTTTTACTTTGTACATAAATGATATTGCCTCTACACTAAAAAACTGCCGAGCCCATTTTTATGCTGATGATACGATTGTCTATTGTATTGCAGATTCTGTACAACTGGCAACTGAAAGACTCCAGATAGCATTTAATGCCCTGCAAGAGGCACTCTTAAGCCTTAAACTCATTTTAAATGCAAGTAAGACTAAATTTATGCTTTTTACAAATGCAAAAAATATTGATAGTCTATGCTTCACCACGGCAAATGGCTCTTCCATTGAGAGAGTCTCAGAATATAAGTATCTTGGAATATGGATTGATCATAAATTCAATTTCAAATATCATATTGGTAACCTTGTCACTAAACTCTGTCAGAAAGTTGTCTTCTTGTACAGAAACAAATCTTGCTTTCCCATGTCTTGCAGGAAAAGAATTGTGGAAGCAAGTTTCTTGTCTGTTCTGGATTATGGAGATGTAATTTATAGACATGCTGCCGCTACAACATTAAAGCCGCTTGATTCAGTTTATCATTCCGCCCTTAGATTTGTCACAGGTGCAAGTTATAATATTCACCACTGTCTTTTATATGATATGGTTGGTTGGTCATCTCTTGAAATGAGGCGAAATAGGCACTGGTTGTTGTTTATACTGAAGGCACTTCTTGGTAAATTGCCGCCTTACATTTCCATGTTACTAACGCAGTATGATAACCCTTATCCTACTCGTTCAAATGACTGGCTTATGCTTGAGGTCCCTTGTGCTCGGACTGAGCTTGGCAGGACCGCCTTCCAATTCTCTGCTCCATATTCCTGGAATTTACCACAAAGCACTTTAAAACTGGTCTCTCTTCCATCATTCAATCAGTTTAAGGCCAAGATCTGAGACTTTTCGGTATCATCTTGTGTGTTTTGATTAATATTTTAATTAATTAATTTATTTTTTATTCATTGTTTTGTGTTCCCTCCTTTTTCTTTGTATGATTTGTTGTTTTTATAATTGTCCATTTGTGCACTCGGCCCCACCGAAGGGGGTCTGAGGGTCTCTCTCAGTGGGTTCCGAGTTTAAATAAAGGCTTGAATTGAATTGAATTGAATTGAATTATGCATGTAGCTAGCTAGCTCCATTGGTTATGTGGATTTAAAATTCGAAAACATTTTTTCAAACGCGAATGAGTGGCTGAGTCACTATGTAAGCTTTAAGCAATAAAACCACTGGCTTTTTGGGCTTGGGCTTATCAACTGTGAACTCTTGAGCATATATGCTTCTCAAGCTCAGGCTTGAGTGCACACCAGTTGCAGAAAGACGCTTGCAAGGGGGAGGTGCGCTGTTCTAAACAGCTCTGTTTACAAAAAAATTTAATTTTCGTTTGCGCTGTAGTGGTAGCAGATTCCCATTTGCTATATCTTAGCATTGCCCCAATTCCAAGACTCCGCCACTCATTTGTGTTTGATCGAATGTTTGCGGATTTTAAATCCACAGAAAGGCAAGTAGTTAACTAACGGTAGCTCGTTTGCAAATGAACTATATTAATAAATTGGGTATGGGGTGGTACTGAGTGCGCACTAGTGCGCACTACCAAGTGAGTGCGCACTCAGTACCGCTCCATAACCAATGGAGCTAGCTAAATAACAATGTTTACTTAGAAATGAGAGTAACGTGCCGTATCAATATAACCAAGTCCGAAAATGATACAACTGCGCGTGTGTACCGGAAGTCGCTGCCAAATAGCCGTAGAACAGTCAAACCTGTTCACGGCCAAATATACACAGGCTTCATTTAAAGTTTAGCATTTTGTGTTTTCATAGAAAATTGACTTTGTATTTTATCCATAGTAAATGAAATGAGAGAGCAATGTCTGCACTGTTCTTTTCTTTGTTCAAAAAAACTACTGTATAAATAAAGATTAAACATACAAATTAACTGTAGTCTTTGTTTTGATTTGATAGCAACTGAAATGAAACAATTACTATAGGGCAGGTAAAAACTGACTTCGGGCAAGTAGATGTCTGACCAACTTGTCCAACTGGGCAAGTGAAAAAAAATCCTTAATGTTGAACCCTGCGTGGTGTTCGTTTCACCGTTTATGGTGCTTTTGCAGAAGTGCAAGTTGCCCTTACCAAGGGCAATGAAACAATGGCATACCATGAGACAGCATGACTTTTTGCCCTGTTACTGGTCTGAATGTTCCTTTACTTCTTTGATCCGGAGCATTTCTTGCAAACAAGACCAGAAATATTGATTACATTGAGGACAGTACACTTTTCCTCTGTGTGATGGTCCATCACAGATGCCTTTGAGTACAAAGAAGTTAATGGCCTTTCTGGACTCTTTCAACACTAAAGTTTTACTGGCATTTATGGATGTAATGTTTGGTAATGGTTTGCCAAAGTAATCCTGAGCTCATATCGTTATATCATTTAAAGATGAATGATGGTTCTTGATATAGTGCCGTCTGAGTGATCAGAGACTTGTGCCTTTGCCCTTTACGCGCAGTAATTCCTCTAGTTTTTAAAAAAATCTTGAAGTTATGTTAGCATAGAGGGTGACATATCCAATCCCAATCTCTGAGGAAAACAATAAAAATTCCCGAATTTTTCTAGAAAGAGTTGGAAACACAAGATTAATTTTCCACTGTTTATTGTCCTAATATAAAAGCTGCTCCACAAAGTTTCTCAGATTTTTCTGGCATGTCTATATGACCAAATCATGCCTTGAATTTAGGCATTTTTGGGAATTTTTTTTTTTTTTAGCATTTTCAGATGTAAGTTAAACTAAGCTAAATTAGAGGCAGGAGGTTGGGTTTGGTTTATGGGGCCAGTGCGCTGTGGCTGCTGAGGATGAGGCTGCAACATGAACCCCTGATTATGCAGACTAAGGTCAAGGGGACCAACTAAAAATCAAATCAAATTTTCGGTTATGTAAAAATTTTCATTTTCAACAGCCCATTAGAGATATGCCAAATCTGATAGCAGATTTATAAATTTTTGGGTAATTCTACCTATGTGCATCCATTGACATTGATTTAGGAGCACTGGAAAGTGTATTTGTATCCCTTCGAAAATGCTTTTAAGTCATTGATACATTTGTGAGTGACTAGACACCGCCTCCATAAATTGACCATTACTCCATGAAAAATTGGAGTTGGAACTTAAGATCTGGAATTTGACCATTTGAAGTGATGGCAAACACCCATGATTTTTTTCAAAATTTTCTGAGATGGTGTGGTGCAAACTTTCCGAAAACTGGTCCACTTGGCATGGAATGACCCTTGTGAGGAAATATTATGGGAAGTAGACCCTCTCTATTTGCAAGCTCTGTCTATACCAGTCATCTGATATCTGATGACAGCTGTCATGCTTAATGAAATTAGAACTGGGCAAAGTTTCATTGTGTGTTTTTTTTTTTTTTTTTTGTGACTGTTTTATTTCTCAGAATTTTTTTTTTTGGATGACCATTTGCACAAACTGTGTTCCATCTTCTCCCTGTCATCAGAAAATATTCTGTAAAACTGACTTTAGATGAAATTTGACGAAGAGACGGCTTGCTGAAATAGCCTGGCTCGTAGCGATTTTCAGTGAAACGAAAACCATGTTTGGCGGGCAGTTTTATTAATTTGATTTTTTGTGTTTTTTTCTCTTGCCATTTGCAGGAATCCCCAATTCAGAATTTTTTTTATACTGGAAGAACAAAGATTAGATTAGATAGTTGCTCAAGGGATGTTGTATGACATGAAATGTTGAGATGAGGGTGGAGTTGTTGCTTTTGGAATTAAAATTAGAATGTGATTGATAGCATTTTTTCAGGCTTGGCAGACTGGCAAGTGAGCAACAGTGAGGTGATGGGAATCATCATTCATAGGGAGTGCTCAATTTTTAAGAGACGCCGTTAGGACTAGGACTACCATAGCAATAGGTTGAGACAGCAATCTTTGCTTGATAGGCTAGAATCAGGCAGGTGGACAAATGGAGGGACAGCATGTGAGGATATCAGATAGACAAAAGCACTTAAGGACAGAGATTTAGTGTAGACAGAAGCTGAAATTTTAATGAAGAACCGTGCCTTCACCTTCATGCACAAGAACCCTGTGGCTTGGAGGAGGCAAGAGATTTGAGCTCGGTCACAAAACTGAGTGAGAGGCATAGGTGTGACCAGACTTCACTGACGGGCCCCACCTGATGTCGGAGAGTGACCCCATGACGGAGCCCGGTGGGCAGCCTCAGAGTGGGGTGAACCCCGCACCCCAGGATGTGGGAGCAGTTGTGGGTCCGGTTTTGCTCTGGCTGCAGGATGGGGCCGCATTGGCAATGCTGCGAGCCCGCCGGGTCTTGCTCCAGGCTGCAATACTCATCTGTGTCCTCGTGCTGCTGCTCTGGGTGGCCATCTTCCTATACGGGAGTTTTTACTATTCCTACATGCCTGCTGCCAGATTTTCCACTCCTGTCCACTACTACTTCAGGTACTTTGCATTTGCTTGCAACTATTTACTTGCACTCACCTGCAGAAGTCACCTCAGAAGTCATGTAAACAGATATTGATTGAATCAACTGAACAGATATTAATTAAAGCAGAAATCAGCTGTTTATGTGTGTGGGAACTGCTTGTGTGTGTGTGTGTCTGTGTGTGCGTGTGTTACTGTATGTTATAGCTGCTTACATAATATGATTACTGATTGTTTTTTTTATTATGGCTATTAATCATAGTCATTGATATACTGATGAATATGATGAGAAATATTGAAATATGATCCTCAACAACCCTTTTAAGCCCTTTTAAGCCATATTATGTAAGAAGTAGTGTGTGTGCTCTGAAGAGCTCCATATTCAAATGATTAAATTAGAACTGAAATTTACTGCTTTGCAATAGAATTCAGTACATTTTTTTAATCATTTTGTTGGGGACAGTTAATTAATTGTCTAATTTGATTTATTTATACTTGGGCCTCAGAATTTATTTATTGTTAAAATGTATTTTCTATTATTATTATTAATTTAAGTTATTTATAGTATGTGAAGTTGGTTTCATCAGTGCATGCCCGAGACGGATGCGGTCGCACCGGCGCGATCGCACCCGTCTCGTGGCATGCACTGGTTTCATACATTTTGGGGCATGCATATTTCTATTTTTAATATCATTCACTAATATCTGTTGGATGTTTTTATGAATTGTTTTAAAAATCCTATTTTTCACTTAATGTATGTAATTCATTATATTTTGCATTAAATTTATATTTTTTGGCATGTATGGGGCTCATGGGTTTGTTTCTGGGCTCCCTATGGGTCATGTGTTTGGGCTTATGTTGGGTGGAAAGCCGTCCATTGGCGGTATATGGTTTAGATTGATTATGCATTTGTCAGACTGATGAAGACTTCAAGTCAATACTCGTTGGTCGGTTTTCTTGCCTTTATGCTCGAAGAATGAATTGAACATATTTTTTCATCTGAAGATGGAGTGTCTTTGTTTTTTTCCACAGTTGTTTGCCTCATCTTAGATTAAGGTAGACTTCCTGGAATTTTTTTTTCTTGTACATGCATTTTGCATTTACATTCAGAGATGTATTTAATGTGTATCAATAACATGCTGAGTTGAAAATATGTCTGGTCATAACACTCTGAAGTGCTCTCAATAAATTTTGTTTGTATAAGTTTTTTGTTTTTTTTTTATCATCATTACCTGTTTTTTATTTTTTATGATGATGATCATCTTAAAGCTTTCCTCTGTGTTTCAGGACAGACTGTGACCCCTCCAGTTCTTACCTGTGTTCCTTTCCCATGGCTAATGTCTCCCTCTTGAGGAATGGTCGAGACCAGGTGACCACTCATGAAGTTTGACGGCGGTCATATTTTGCTGGGTTGGGTGCCTCATTGTGATGTTGATCACCTCTTTTCAGGGTTCTACAGTACGCTTATTTCTGAGGAGCACTGTTACGCCTGATCTGGGAAATATAGCCTTCACCTGAGGGAAACGTTGTTTATGGATCATATAACAGAGATCAACTGTCGAACATAAAACGAAAATAAAATATACATCAAATATAACCCCAATTCCGAAATAGTTGGGACAAAGTGTAAATTGTGAATAAAATCAAAATGCAGTGACTTTCAGATCACATGAGCCATTATGTTATTTGCAATAGAACATAGATAACATTTAAAATGTTGAAACTGAAATATTTTACATTTTTATCCACAAAATGAGCTCATTTCAAATTTTCTGGCTGCAACACGTCTCAAAAAAGTTGGGACACAGGCAAAAAAGGGCTGAAAAGGCTATTAATATAGAAGAGAATCAGCTGAAAGAACATTTAGCAGGTAATTACATTAACTGGCATCAGGTGTGTAACATGATTGGCTATAAAAGGGGTGTCTTAGAGAGGCTGAGTCTCTCAGAAGTAAAGATGGCCAGAGGCTCTCTAACTCGTGAAGGCTTGCATAAAAAAAAATTGTGGAATACTTTAATCACGATGTTCCTCAATGTCAAATTGCAAAGGCTTTGAAGGTCTCATCATCCACAGTGCATAACATCATCAAAAGATTCAGAGAAACTGGAAAAATCCCTGTGCATAAGGGACAAGGCCGAAGACCTTTACTGGATGCCCGTGATCTTCAGGCCCTCAGTCGCCACTGCATCACTCACCGGCATGATTCTGTCATTGATATTTACTAAATGGGCCCAGGAATACTTCAAGAAACCACTGTCTGTGAACACAGCCTGCCGTGCCATCCACAGATGCCACCTAAAACTCTATCATGCAAAAAGGAAGCCATTGTTGAGCATGATCCAGAAGCGCCGCTGTGTTCTGTGGGCCAAGGCTCATTTAAAATGGACTGTAGCAAAGTGGCAAAGTGTCCTGTGGTCAGAGGAGTCCAAATTTGACATTCTTGTTGGAAATCATGGGCGTTGTGTCCTCCGGGCTAAAGAGGAGAAAGACCACCCCTCCTGTTATCAGCGTTCAGTTCAAAAGCCAGCATCTCTGATGGTATGGGGATGCATTAGTGCATATGGTGTGGGACACTTGCACGTTTTAAAAAGCACCATGAATGCTGAAAGGTTTATACAGGTTTTAGAGCAACATATGCTCACCCCAGATGACATATATTCCAAGGAAGGCCTTGTGTATTTCAGCTGGACAATGCAAAACCACATACTGCAGCTATTACAACAGCATGGCTTCATAGTAGAAGAGTCCGTGTGCTGAACTGGCCTGCCTGCAGTCCTGATCTTTCACCGATTGAGAGCATTTGGCACATCATTAAACGAAAAGTTCGTCAAAGGAGATCCAAAACTCTCCAGCAGCTGGAAGCCTGTATTGAACAAGAGTGGGATCAAATTCCAATGGCTAAATTCAAGAAACTTGTCTCCTCAATGCCCAGATGCCTCCACTCTGTGTTATAAAGAAGAGGGGATGTTACACCATGGTAAACAGGCCCCTGTCCCAACTTTTTTGAGACCCGTAGCAGCCATCAAATTTGAAATGAGCTGATTTTGTGGATAAAATTGTAAAATATCTCAGTTTCAACGTTTGCTATTTTATTTCTGTTCTATTGTGAATTAAATACTGTTTTGAAAGTCATTGCGTTTTGATTTTATTCACAATTTACACTTTGTCCGAACTATTTCTGAATTGGGGTTGTAATTTAAAGTACAGTTGTGTTCTTGAGCGCTTAAAAAAATCAAGAGCACAGTGTACAGGTTTCTCTGCATCAAAATATGTGCCCTTCTGAAGCACCTTATGTTGGAAATATGAATCTGAATTACATTACATTTCATTACATGTACTTTGCTGACGCTCTTCTCCAGAACGACGTACAAAGTGCAAAAGTTTGGTGCAAAAGTGCTGAGCTCCAAGGAGACTAGTTAAAGTGCTAATAGATCAAGTGACAAAAGAAACACTAAGTGTAAATTGTAGAACTAGAACGAACCGTAGCCAACCGAAAGAAACCAGCAAAGTTAACAAAAACCAGCAGCACAGTTAACAAAAATGACCAGCACAGTTAACAAAACGAGACTCAGGCATCGTGGCACGTGAATTAAGGAGAGTTAACCGAGCGCAGTGGAGTAGTGGAAAGGTGGAGCCTGAAGAGGTGAGTTTTCAGGCTGCGCTTGAAGATACTCAGTGACTCTGACTTCCTGACCTCGATATGTAGATCATTCCACCAACGGGGAGCCAGGACTGACAGCAGTCTTGAGTGGGATGAGAAGGAGCGGATTACTCCTGAATTCTCCTCATTAAGAGAACTTAATATCAGTGTTTTGTAAAATTTAAATTAATGAAATAAGTACTGATATTTCCAATCCAGTTGATGAATATGTGTAGGGCTGCCAAGCCTTGTGCCTTGATGTCTGCCTCCAGAAGGTTTACTTTCTAAGTCTAGCACCGAATAAATCATTCAATAGCTACAGGTATTGTGGGGCTGTTATTGGGGAGGATTAGGTCTCCAAAATTATGATTGAATTGAAAACTTAAAGGGCGTCTAAAGACGATTCCCATTGTTTTTGTTTATCGGCCAGTCAGCGAGCCGCACCTGCGCAAACGAACCAAAATAGAAGGATTATCTACGCGTGTACACAAAACATTGGTTGATGAATGAAATTGGTCATGTGACAATGCAAGATGTCAACAAAAGCAAGTGATTTGTTTGTAAACATTGGACGTTCAACGTCCCGTCTGAGAATCGACTTTAGATGCCCTTTAAGATACTGTAAATTGCTAGAAGCGGGCATCCCTGCTATATTGCAAAATGACTTTCTGAATTTACTGCTTAGGAAACAACAAACTACAAACTACTATAGTCCCCTTGTTTGTGGGAAACTTGATGTTGCATCCATTTTTAAATCATACATTTTTTGATAAGGAATTTAGACGGCTTGTTTTGTGCATCTGATGTTGTATTCCTCATACACCAGTCCACGATACTCTAGGCTGCGTATATCAGGCCAAAACTGCCTGCAGCATTCAGTTGTGCAGTCCATGAGATGCCTTGCCAAAGTGAACCTAAAATAACCGATTTGCACACTCCTCTTTTATGCAGCTATTTATGTATTGGCGCTTGCTGCTGCCATGTTGTGAACAGTGAATGGCTGGCTGAAATTCTACGTTGTAAAATCACATCAGCCAGGAACAGTAATTGAATCCAAGCGTTGATATCTCTCTGCTTTGTCGACAAATTGCAGTTTGATAACTGTAATGGGTTGAGACCAATACTTGTGTGTCTGTGTTTGTGTTTGTGTTTGTGTTTGTGTTTCCCTCGCTCCTCTCATCAAGGTAATAGTCAGTGGGCAGCCCTATCGCATCTCACTGGTGCTGGATATGCCCGAGTCTCCAGCCAATCAAGAGTTGGGAATGTTCATGGTCCGAATGTCCTGTTACACCAAGGAGGGTCAGATCATCAACACAATCTCTCGCTCTGTGAGTTTCTCTTTCCACTTCATCCTCACCTCTGCCTTCCTTCTTCCTTTCCTGCATCTAAATCATTCGTGAACAGGAGAACAAACAGTGACGTTTGTATTTGGACAGTTACACTTTGAACCGTGTAAGAATTAGGACCATTTAACTTTGGTATGGATGCTCTCTTAAACTGAAGTGCAGATTGTCTGAATTATGATTTTAGGGTTTTATGACCTTATCGAATGAACCAAGTCAAACTTGGCATCTTTGAAAATTGTGTCCAAATGCACGCAGACCTCGCTGTGTTGCACGGCTGATTTTGTTCTCCTGAAGTGGGAAGGTGTCAGCGCTGAGATAAATGCGTCGCGAGTCACATAAAAACAAGTTTTTTGACACTTGGTCAGCAGAAGCGAGCAGAAGCCCTATGTTTTGGCTCTCTCTCCTTTCTTATAACCCACGTCCCTTTGTCACCATCTTCTCTTGTCATCCATCCATCACCTCGGTCACCTCTTTCCTCTTTCTCCCAGGTGAGCCAACTCATCTCCCCTGGCTCTCGCGCTGTGAGTAGGCCATGTTCTCTCACACTTTACCTTTTTCTCCCTCTCTCACTCTGTACCCCTCAATGCACATGCTGGCTCTCAGTCTGTCCATCTGGTTCCCCTTCATTGGGTCGTATTTTAAGCTTAGTGCCGTCCCACCTTCGCTCCATTGTGGATGCAGTCGTTTGCATGTCTGAATCAGGGCCCCCTCCTCCCCTCTGTGTGGCTGTGGTTTTGTTGGTGTTTGTGTGGTTCCTATCTTTTATGAGTCCTCCTGCATCCCATCAGGCCATGCTGCCGTACCGCTCCAATCTGCTGCAGACACTGGGCACTGTGCTGTTCTCGCCTGTACTGCTGGCTGGAGTATCTCAACAAAAGCAATTGGTGGAGGTGGAGCTCTACTCCGCCTACAGGGAGAACGCTGTAAGTACAATGTACGGTCTTATTAAAATTTGCCTCATCATCTTCCCCACTGTCCTACAGTTCAAATTCCCCTCTTTGCTGTTTATGCTTTGGTCTGCCACTTTTGGTCTCTTCAGTACCAGCCAACCATGGGTGCGGTGATTGAGATCCAGAGTCAGCGAATACAGATCTACTCCGCTGAGCTCCGGATTCACGCTCACTTCACAGGCATTAGGTTTGTTATTTAGCAGCCACTTTAATTGTTGGATGTGTTTGTGGATTATAACCTCATCAATCAATGGTCAAAGTGATGTTGTATTATAGGTATTTAGTATTTGGAGGCTTTAGTAATTTTGAGTCAAAATTCTGGATGCTACACATGCATTTACATGACCTTAGTTGTATTTTTTACTGTAGTCTGCATAGGTATTGAGTAAGACGATTGTGAAACTTAGATTTTGGATCCATAAAAACTGTCCATAAGATAATACTTCTCTTATAGTGCTTGTGCATTAACAGATGTTTGTAGGGGGTCGTACGTTGAGAGAAAGTGGAGAGCATTAAGAGCTTGTAGTACAACCTTTGGCAAAAATTATGGAATCGTCAGTGAGAGGATGTTCATCTAGCTTATTTGAGTCATGGCAAATAAACAAATCGCAGATATGACACAAAATATTTATTGCTTTTTAGTTTAGCATTCGGGCTTAATGAAACACACCTCAAACAGATTAGATTAAATTATTTTAATAAATGGCATATTTTTTTCCTGAGCAAGTAGAGGAAAAAATTATGGAATCAATATTCTCCATCAAGCTGGTTTCAACTTTCTTGAATAGCAGTTGACAGATCAGCTTTGAAGGATGGTGCCTTGTCATTGACTATTTTCTTTTATTTCCGCCAAATATTTTCAATTGGATTGATATCCAGCCTGTTTGCTGCCCATGTCATTGAGCTGATAAGCCTTTCCTGAGCAAAAGCTTTTACTCTCTTTGCTATGTGGCAAGATGCATTGTCATCCTGAAAAATGTCATCATCACCAAACTTATTTTCTATTGATGGAGTAAGAATAATAAGTCCAAAATTTCAATTTGCACCCGCACATTGATTGTTGAGGTAATGAATGCCATCTCCCCTGGTCCTTTACCTGCCATGCATCCCCACATCATGAATGAATGGGGAAATTTGCTTGTTTTCATCTTCATATATTTCACTGGAACAACATCAGACCAAAGTTCCAGCATCATCACCTTGGCCAACGTTGTGGTTATTCCATAATTTTTTCCTCAACTTTGAGTGATTCCATCTTTTTTTCCCTCTACTTGATTATGAAATGATTGCCATTAATTAAAATGATTTAATTTGTTTGAGGTGTGTTTCAGGAAGCCTGAAAGTTAAGTTAATAAACAAAATTTGCTTTTAGTCATATCTGCAGTATGATTATTTGCTATGAATTTCTGTGTGGTGATTCCATAATTTTAGCTGGGGGTTGTACATTTTCAGTTCTGTCTGTTTACATTTAGGGTGCACTCATACTCGGCCAAGTTGCTGTGCACCATGCCGAAGCACAATTGTTCCTACTCTCCTGTACCCCGCTGGCCTGCGCTCACATTGCTTTGGCCCCAACCGGGCCTGAATATGGTTACCAAGTGCATGTGTCAGGACGTCTGGATATGGGTTATGTGACCTGATTGACAGCCACTTGCTCTGATCGCATTGAAAATATTACCATAAAAATCTCACGTCATCGACTTTATAAAAGCATCATTTGGATCAGTTAAGGATGGAGGAATAAACTAAATATAAGTTCATTTAAATTTAAAACTACCAAGAATCTCACCAATTGGGCATTCCAGATTTGGGTGGGATTGGAGATGCCAAATTTAAAAAAAAAAAAAAAAAACTACCAAGAATCAACGATAGGCAGGATGTTTTCTGGCAGTAGTTTGCACACGTAAAAATATGTGATTTCACTGGTTCTGCAGTTTTTTTGACTTGACATCAGGTTTGGCGGACAGTAAAAAACGTGTATGAATACTTTAGTCACGTCCATATTTTATTGAAAAGCTGGACATTATACAAAGTAAAATTTTTGGTTCTGAAAATTAAACTTGCTTGCCTTGGGGTAGAAATGAATCAACTTTTTTCACTCGAAATTTTGGATGCCGGACTTTTTGAATTTGGCGCGTCACAGGAATAAAATTTGTAAACTAGGCTGCCGAGGAAGATTTAGGCTACATCATCAAATTGGGAGTTTCCCATATCGACCAACATGAACACCTTCAGCAGTGCAAAAGTGAACGGTCCAGCTGGGAAGAACTTGCTTTCTCGGATACTGTACAGAGGATGCGGCCGAAGTTTACAGCATCATTTTCACGTCATAGTCGCGCATCCGTGCTTGTGCTTGTGCAGGAGCAACAGTAGTATGCTGGAGCACTCCACCGTGCCAGGGCCAAGAAAGTGTAACACTAAGTGTAACAGACTGGACTTTTGGGGTCAGATGTGCATGAGCACAGTACGGATTGCCTTGTGTGAGTGCGCCCCTTAATGACCACAAAGCACGAAGTGTCCTTTCACTATTAACTGTCCTATTTCCAGACTTGGTCTTCACCGTATCAGACATTTATTTTGTCTTGTATATTGTCAGAACATGGCTAAATAAAATTTAGCTCGTTGATACTCAGTAACACTGTCTTCTAGCCTGAACACTGGAAATAGACTGAGATGAGAAATACTACAAGCATTGGGAAAAGATCTGTCAACACTTGCCATCATCACTGTGTTTGCCCAGGTACTTCCTTTTCAACTTCCCCCTGTTGTCAGCAGTTGTGGGCATCGTGAGTAACTTCGCTTTCCTCAGCGTGCTGGTGCTTTTCAGTTACCTGCAGTTTGTTTGGGGCGGGATTTGGCCACCTGAACACGTCAGATTCAGGGTGAGTGCAAGCCTTTCGCGGGGCCCCTCTCTTCACTATCCAAAACTTTAGCATAGCTACTATGGTGCTGTTCAACCAGTGTACTGTAGGCTTATCAGCACCCTTCTGTTCTTTCCACGTACCTCCTGAATTTCCATATTAACTGTATTTTCGATTGCTGCATTGCAAATCTTGACCTGTTTCTCCTCCAGAACACTTCATATTCTGATTATTACGGTTAATGCTATAATTTTATTTGGTGACATACTCCCTGTACGTGTGTGTGTGTGTGTTTGCCTGTGTGGGTTAGGTCATGGCAGGGAATGGGTCTCGCCGACAGCAGAGAAGAGGAGAGGCCCGAAGACGCGTCAGCTTAAGTAAACGTTCTGTACACCACGAATAATGCCAAAAAATACTTAATGCAGGCTCCTGAGTGGCTCGTCTTGGATGCTTTGTGATTATGGTCCCAAAATACTGGTGTTAACCATGAATCGTGCCAGACAGAAATGGCATCGGCAAGGAGTGTGAAGCATTCGATTTATCAAGGCCACCTCCTCTGGTCAGCGCAGCCTCTGCAGTTTGTTGGTACAGGCTGCTAGAGGAGCGACATGGTCATAGAGGGCTAAAGCAATCTACTTGTCCTGCACCCTGTCACACTTTGATTTAAACGCAGCATTTGTCCCGCAGAGGTCACTTTATGATGAATTCAATTCCACACTGTCTGGTCTTCTTCACATCTTTCATCAACCATGTGGAATAAAATTTTCAGTTTTTGCTGAACTTTCAGCAGTGGAATAAAATATAAAGGCTTCTCTATCATTTTATAAAATAGGATAATAAACACATAATTTTACCATATTAACTTGCATTTCTCATATATTTCACCAAAACACTGGTAATTGAAGGGGAACTGTACGAGTCAGCTATTTGTATCATATCAGCAACTTTTTAATTAAAATGGTTGTTTAGAATCATTTTACTTTTGTTTGTCCCATACCAACTGTGAAATCTGTATTTTATAAGAACTGAAAATAATTCATGAGCCGTTAGACCTTTGCTTCTCTGGTGGGGAAACCCTGTTTGTGACATCATGTCCTTAATATGTTGCCGTTTTCGCAAGAACTATCTTGCACAGGTTGTTACTTGGGGACAACTTTGATTGCAAGACAGCCAAGATGAGACAAATTAAATTATGGTTATGACTGTTTGAAGTGCCGTTTATTTTTTGCTTTTTATTGGCTGCTAATTTAGGGCATAATGGTAGTAGAGTGATAAACTTTTTACGGTTAAAATCCGTAGAGTCTCTGCTTTTGTATGACGTCTCGATTGTGAGGTAGATTGACGTTACAGATTTACTAACACCATATATGTGATTTGCACCATTTGCATGTTTTTGCTACGAGCTAATTTCATTGCTTGGTGAAAGAGTTGTTTCGTTTGGGTAAAAATAGTTATTATGATAGCTAGGTGTAGTAGTTACAGTAGTTAAAGGTAGTTATAATAGTTATCAAAAATGGTTATCATTTTTCTTCCCAATAAGTGGGTATATAATATGACTGACGCAACATGTTTATCATGGCTTTTATGGTATTTGTTGTGAGATGCTCCGCTGCCCCCAGTACTTGGGACGTTCGGGTTGAAGAGGTTAAAACATACCCCACATCCAAACAATAAAGTGCGGAGGGGGTGTAATAGAACAGCCATATAAGTAAAATTTTTGCTAGTTGGAGAAACGTAAAAAAAACCAAGTGTGATCGATGATCCCGTCCTTCCGGATAGGGGCTGTATACGTGTGGAATTATGCCAGGCAGTATCAATGACCTGACGTCATGTCCGGTGACGCCATCACATACATCCATGAAATCCATCACTCCTGCAGCTAATCAAAGTTACATATGTGTCATGTATGTTTATTTTTCTGGAAAAAAAAAAAAGGGCAGTACATATAAGCATTACCCTTGCATCACTCTTTTTAAAGACAGATTACTGACCACCACAGTCATGCTCATGGACTCTTATGTGCTGCCTGTTTTTCAGCTGGGGACTCTGACACCAGGAGTGGCATTGCAAATGGTGTCAGTGAATCTGAATCTGAAGTGCTTGCACATCCGAAGAAAGGTTAGAACCAGAGATGAGAAACCTCACAACTTGTAATGGACATAGAATGTCAGGTGATGTTTCTGATCCTTGAAGTCAGTAGCAAGTTTGAGTTTCAATGTGCTTTTACATGCGTTTGTGTTGTGCAGCCGAGTTGGAGACTGTAGTCCCAGAAACCAAGAGGTCTCTGAATATCTGGCCTGCTGCAGGGGACAATAGCTCAGGTAAATACCTCATTATGAACCCATGGTCAGTCACCCTCAGTAGTCAAGTAACGATTGCCACTTGCTCATGTGGGCAGTGCTTGAAGGAGTGAGAATGGACCTGTATGTCATAAGCAGCACTTTTGCATTTTGCTCATTTGTATGTCTTCTTTACTGTAGTCCAGAATGATTTAATTCATTTGAACTCACTCAATTGACATGAGTCTGGTTCTGGAGTCTTCCCTGCTGCTTTCTCGATGTCCCTCTGTCTCACTTCCAAGTGACTATATTTTTTTATTACTTCCTTTGTCATTTTCAGATACATAACTAGTGTTTTCAACATGTAAACTAAGTTAAAAAATGAGAAGTGCCAGACAGAACCATATTGGGATTCCTCAATTTCCTTTACAGGAGTTGTGACTCTTTTTTTTGTACCTCTCCTTTGGCTTCTTTGGCCCATGTATTAGAACTGATATTCAATTCAGGCACACAATGAATTTTGATGGCAATGCAAACATAATGATGTTTTCAAGACAAAATGCAGGAATGAGTATGTTAGCTTCACTGAGCAGTGCTCAGGCATGGGTGTTCAATGCATCCCAGAGTGAATAGTATTCTCTCTCGTTTTCTTTGTCTTTGCCCGTCACTCAGTGTTTGATTCGTCTACTGAGAGGGCCCCTTGTCTGTTCATCGCCCCTGAAATTTTGGAGGCCAGTGCAAGTGTGGAGGAGCCCGAATGTGAAGATGGGGCTGATAAAACCAAAGAGGAAACACTGCAAGACTCCACAGAACCAGTAATCTCAGAATCAGCCGTGCGCCAACGCCACCAGGCCAACATTGCTCCCTGAACTTGGGATTTTAGACAGCAGTGACACACGCAAGTGCCAATATATGCAATTGCACACGCATACCCTTATGCTTCTAAATGTGCCTGTCCAACTGTCATGCTCCTACCAAAAGATAATATGTAGAAACCTGCTTTTATGAAATGCAGTTATTTTTTAATGGGAACTGCCATGTCATTTTGTCATTTCCTGAAGAAATGTTTGGGGTTCTTTCCTTGCTCATGCACTTACTCAAACAAACACCCCACATACATTTCACAGCTTCAGACTAGCATGCTCACTTCTTGTGCAATGCTGAAGCATATGCACATAGTGATCTGAGCTTTGAAACAACTTGATGCCATCCTTTGTGGTTTTCATACACTGTTATAAATTGACTGAATTTAACAGTCAAATTAACGCATTGTCTCCTTGTTATTTTAACTGTAAGTAGAGTCCTGCGCGCATTTAACGGAGGTTTACAGTTAGCATGCACAGAACCTCTGTTATAAACTGATTGTAAAATAACAGTTAAAATAACTGGCAAAAAAAGGTGCCAGTTTATAACAGTATAATTGAGCACTACAAAAAATATCAAGCTGGTCCAAGTGCACGGTGGTCACATTTAACAATCAAAAAAAAAAAAAAAAAAAAAAACGTAATAGTTAAAGCCACTGCATTATCACGGTGGAAGTGACTGATACAATACATTCAGAAGTCCAACCCTTACCGTGAAAGTTGGGACAGTATGGAAAATATGCATAAAAACAGAAAGCTGTGATTTCTAAATTTACTTTGAATGAACAGTATTTCATTGCAGACATAGTCATGAAGTCAAGATATTTAATGTTATGTCTGGTCTGCTTCATTTTATTTGTAAATATTCATCCATCCCTACCATTCAGACCTGCAAAGCATTCCAAAAACATTGGAACAGGGGTAATTTAGGACTAGTAATGAGGTAAAGAATTTTAGTAATAATGTGATATGAAACAGCTTATGTCAGTAGGTGATTATAATCACGATTTGGCCCAGTGCTGTCTAGTTGCCTACAAATATGTATCATTGAATGGTGAAAAAACAATGTTCCTCTCCCTCTATGATGTGGAACATTATTAGAATATTCAAGGAATCAGGAGGAATATCTGTGCATGATGGGCAAAGACAAGCTTTTAGTAAAAAAAAGTGGTTTAGTATAACCACTTGGGCTCTGGATTGCTTTGGCAAACCTTTAAGTTGTAGTTACAAAGTTGCACCCTCAAATGCCAGTTAAATCTTTACCATGTGAAAGGAAGCCTAATATAAACAGTGCGCAGAGGTGCTGTCAATTTCTCTGGGCTTGGAGGCATGTGCAATAGACCCTAACAAAGTGGAAATGTGTATTATGGTCAGGAAAGTCAATATTTCAGGTATTTAAAAAAAAAAAAAAAAAAATTGATTCCCTGTGTTTTGAACCAAGAAAGAAGAGGACCATTCATATTGTTACCGGCAAAAAAACTACAACCCCAATTCCGAAATAGTTGGGACAAAGAGTGGAGGCGTCTGGGCATTGAGGAGACCAGTTTCTTGAGTTCAGCCATTGGAATTTGATCCCACTCTTGTTTAATACAGGCTTCCAGCTGCTGGAGAGTTTTGGGTCTCCTTTGATGGACTTTTCCTTTAATTATGCGCCAAATATTCTCAATCGGTGGAAGATCAGGACAGCAGGCAGGCCAGTTCAGCACACGGACTCTTCTGCTATGAAGCCATGCTGTTGTAATAGCTGCAGTATGTGGTTTTACATTGTCCTGCTGAAATACACAAGGCCTTCCCTGGAATAGATGTCATCTGGAGAGGAGCATATGTTGCTCTAAAACCATTATATACCTTTCAGCATTCATGGTGCTTTTTAAAACATGTAAGTGTCCCACACCATATGCACTAATGCATCCCCATACCATCAGAGATGCTGGCTTTTGAACTGACCACTGATAACAGGAGGGGTGGTCTTTCTCCTCTTTAGCCCAGAGGATACGACGCCCATGATTTCCAAAAAAAATGTCAAATTTGGACTCCTCTGACCACAGGACACTTTGCCACTTTGCTACAGTCCATTTTAAATGAGGCTTGGCCCACAGAACACGGCGGCACTTCTGGATCATGCTCAACGATGGCTTCCTTTTTGCATGATGGAGTTTTAGGTGGCATCTGTGGATGGCACGGCAGGCTGTGTTTACAGACAGTGGTTTCTTGAAGTATTCCTGGGCCCATTTAGTTATGTCAATGACAGAATCATGCCAGTGAGTGATGCAGTGGCGTCTGAGGGCCCGAAGATCACGGGCATCCAGTAAAGGTCTTCGGCCTTGTCCCTTACGCACAGAGATTTTTCCAGTTTCTCTGAATCTTTTGATGATGTTATGCACTGTCGATGATGAGACCTTCAAAGCCTTTGCAATTTGACATTGAGGAACATTGTTTTTTAAGTATTCCACAATTTTTTTACGCAAGCCTTCACAGGTTTGAGAACCTCTGGCCATCTTTACTTCTGAGAGACTCAGCCTCTCTAAGACATCCCTTTCATAGTCAATCATGTTACACACCTGATGCCAGTTAACTTAATTACTTCCTAAATGTTCTTTCAGCTGATTCTCTTATATAGTAATTGCTTTTTCAGCCCTTTTTTTGCCTGTTTCCCAACTTTTTTGAGACCTGTTGCAGCCAGAAATTTTGAAATTGGCTCATTTTGTGAATAAAAATGAAAAATGTCTGTTTCGACATTTGAAATGTTATCTGTCCCATTGTAAATAACATTGGCTCATGTGATCTGAAAGTCATTGCATTTTGATTTTATTCACAATTACAGTTCGTCCCAACTATTTCGGAATTGGGGCTGTATTTACTTTGTCTTGGTATGGGGTTGTGTCAGTACCCTTGGCAAGGGTAACTTACACTTGAGGGAATTCACCATTAATGCCAAAAAGTACAGGGGTTTTGGAGCAACTAATGTTGCTAAAAGACATCATCTTTTCCAGTGATGCCCATCTTTATTTCTACCAGACAACAAAGACCAGATTCTGCATACATAACGAAGTTGGGGTGTCGCAATACTGTAATTTTAGTAATAGATAGAAATACCAATGGAAATCCACAATTCCTGATACTAGCTCTTTTTCTCTCTCCTGTGTCGCAAGCCGTTCCATTTTCTTGATGCAGTAGCATTTTTCTTGTTGTTGGCTTTATGTAGGCTATTGACCACACCCAGAAGAACAAGTCAAGTGTCACTGTACACATCACAAACAGCTCGATGTTTGTTATTACTGAAGTGCTTGACGTGTTCACATGGCGGGCGTCAGGATTACAATACCACGCGCTTTTCTTTATTTCCTCTCGTGCCTCACTGGAAAAGCAATAAAAATCAATCGATTCTTCAATTTGCCGCAAATACAGTACATACCTCACTGTTGCGTTTTTAATAGCGCTAAGTATATTTAACTTTCAACATTTGCAATAATGGTACAAAAAGTAAAAAAAAAAAGAAAACCTTCAAAATAAGAACAGGCCTCTACAAATACTGACTCAAGTAAGAGCTTTCAAATTAAACTGCGTAATTATTGAGCTGTAAACAAAACAGTTAACACCTCGTTGAAAGTAAGAATATTAACTTTTAGGTGATGTCAAACATCGACATGTAAAATGTGGCAGCTTAGTAGGCTGTCTATTTTTAACCCTCACTTCCAATGTTTGCAGTTAGGCCTGCACATCGATTATCCATGTTTGAATTCCAAGCTAAAGGTAATTGTTGCTTTGTGTTTTGGAGTTGCAAACATCAGAAGAAAAAGCTAAAACTGGACACAGACCACATGTTTGACCTTTCAGGTATAACAGTAGGCTAACTGCTATAGATTCAGTACAGTTGAAAATATTGTTTTTCAATCGGCATTTTTTAGGAAGGTATGTTTACATAAAATCACCCAAAATGTTGGAACTGTTGTAGTAAAATGATTACTAAAGCCCTTAGATCTCTAGCCCCCTGGATAACAACAAAATCAAGCGATTACAGATGTTCAGTCTACCTCCTGGAAGATATGAGTCATTGGAAGATATTGCATTAAGTTCATGCCTTGAGACGTGAGTCAATCCCTCCGCAGTATATCATCAATCATCAGTTGTCGATCAATTATTAACCTAATCCGGGGAATACGTTAGTCAAAGTTGTTGCAGTCGAAGCTAAGCTATCGACCTATAAGGATGAGAGATGTTTTTTTTTGGCTTCTGTGACGATAGTCAGCAGTCAGCGGAGCTTTTTTAGTGCCAAGTCGTCCGGTGTCCGTCCGTCCGTCCGTCCAGCGTCAACTTCTCACTTCAAATTTGAGTATCTCAAAATGTATGATAAATTTCTTTCAAATTTGGTGTGAGCCTTCCTTATGATATTCTGAATATTCACTGTGAAAATTAGAAAATTCTGTGTCCCGGTTTTTGAGAAATCCAGCATTTTGGACTTAGAAAGTCAGTGTTTGTGCTCATTTTTTTCAGTCTTTCATTAATATCACAAAAACTTTAATAACTTTTTGTCTAATTTGTTGTGAGCCTTCTGTATGATGTTCTGATGATCCCCTGCGAAAATTAGAAAATTGTACGTCCCGGTTTTTGAGAAATTCAGCCTTTTGGACTTAGAAAATCAGTGTTTGTGCTCATTTTTTCAGTCTTTCATCAATATCTCAAAAACTGTCAGATAACTTTTTAGCTCCGCTGTGATGATAGTCAGCAGTCAGCGGAGCTTTTCTAATGCCAAGTCGTCCAGCGTCTGTCTGTCTGTCCGTCCGGCGTCAACTTCTCACTTCAAATTTGAATATCTCAAAAACTGTCGGATAACTTTTTTTCTAATTTGTTTTGAGCCTTCCTTATGATGTTCTGATGATCCCCTGCGAAAATTAGAAAATTCTACGCCCTGGTTTTTGAGAAATTTAGCATTTTGGACTTAGAAAATCAGTGTTTGTGCTCACTTTTTCAGTCTTTCATTAGTATCTCAAAACCTGTCAGATAACTTTTTGTCTAATTTGTTGTGAGCCTTCTTTATGATGTTCTGATGATCCCCTGCGAAAATGAGAAAATTCTACATCCCAGTTTTTGAGAAATTCAGCATTTCATATTGCAATAGTTTTCAAGGATTTCTGAAATTAAGTTATGACATGGACATTTCAGCCATCCTCAGTGGAGCTCTCTAGGCCGACAGGCCTCTTATGTTGCAGTGATGGTCATTTGTTGCAGGGAGATTGATTGTAAAACTGAGAGGATTAAAACGGTAGTGGATGCTGCAAGAGAATTTTTAGGAGTATCAGATTTGAAAGGGGAAGACATACAGGGAATTTTGTTGAGTGTTTGGTTGGATGGGATAGGTTATAGGTCGTCAGTGTCTGAGGTTTTTTTTTTTTTTTTTTTTTTAAGCTTACTGACCCTATGGGCCGATACGCTATTGTCGTGTTTTTTGTCTGTTGTCTGTCATTTGCCTTTCGGAACATTTTATATATAATTTTAATGACCTGTTGAATTTTCCTGTAAATTTGCCAAACCATAATAGTAGACCATATCCCAGGATGTTTTTTTTTTTTCTCTGATTTTTTGATTTAATAGTTTTTTTTTTTTTTAGTTTTATGGGCCTTTGAAATTTTGGCCCAACGTTAGAAGATAGGACTTGAAATTTGGAAAAAAAAAAAAAAATTCTCAAAGACTGTCTGATCACTTTTTCCAAACTCAGGCTATAAACTTTGTTCCCCTCAATGTACAGTATGCGTGCCATCTTTTTTTTTAATCGTCAGAGGTGGGGGCAGCTGAGGGCCCAGTCTGGACTCGGAATGTTCTGTGGAGGCCAAACGTTTGCAGATGGAGCAGAAGATTGTATTATTGACCTATAGGAAGTCATGTAATATGACCAATATTTTGGCACTGTTAAAGTTGACCTCAGATGACCTTGAAAGATCAAACTCGTAGTCAAGCAAAATGTTAAAATTTTCAAAGGCTTCCAGGCTCGAAAATATTTAAGACTTAATATATATATGAGTATCAAAAACTTAGAGGAAGTCATATATAAACTTTCATTTGGTAAGCTTTGAAGGTCAAACCTGACATAGTGAAATTTCAATGACATTTATCACCAAAACTATCACAGATAGTGCTTAGAATTGTATTAGAGAAAAATAAGAAGTCATACTGTTTATGAAGTTTACTGTTCGTGAAATTTTAATAAACCATATCACCAAAACTGTTACAGATGGAGCTTGGTGTATATTAGAGACATATAGAGAGTCATGTATGAACTTTAATTTGGTGACCTTCATATTGACATTAAAAGGTCAACCTTGACAAAGTGAAATTACAATAACTTGTATCACCAAAATAGTCACAGGTCGAGCCTAGGTTGAATAAGAGAGACACAGAAAGTTGTATATGAAGTCCATTTGGTGACCTCAACTTGATCTTCAGTGACCTTTAAAATTCACAATTGACTGCAAATTTTCAATGACTTTTATCAACAAAACTACTTCAGAGCTTAGGATTGTATTTGAGACATATAGGAGGTTATATACATGTATGTGAACTTTCATTAAGTGGCCTTGAACTTGAAAGTCAAACTTCACATGAAATTTTCATAACTGCCCAGCATCATCACGGTGAGATTGCTTGCTGGTAAGTCACAGGACCCTTGGTCCTATTTTTAGCTTACTGGCCCTACTTTGCATTGCCTGTGAATCAGCCCTTGCCATTATATGAGCCTATATTCTCCCGTTCATTCATAAGGTTAAGTTACAGACAGATATGTCACTGGGATCAAGACTTAAAGAAATTCTCTTCCTGCTCATAGAAACTGGTTGTCTGTAAGGATTCTGTCGCTGCTCAAGAGAATTCCTTTTGAATTTACCCTTCAACGGGACACTTTGTAAAGACTGTAAGACTGAAAATTAATATACGCTTTCAAACTACTGTTCGTGAAAGTTGAGTAGTCAAAATTAATTGAGGGCTAATGTCTTTGTTTTGCCGTTTATTTCCTGATTGCGTAGAGGATAACAAAATGCACATCAATAAATGTGGCGATTGTAGAGTGCTTAGGTGACAATGTCACACTGGTGTTGAAAGTAAAAGTTTCCATTTATGTTACCCATATACTTTTTAAAATACTCACTTTTGAAGTACTTCCCATTGTTTTCAAGACTCGATTACGAGACTTGGCGTCATATTTATTTTTTCGCCAACACGCTAATCCTCTTTGTTGTCTAAAAAACCACAAGTCCCCATGACTCTCTTGATTCCTTAACAGAACGAGTTTATAGTTATGCGTTAGGAATTATCCAGCAACGTGCCATATTTGCTGGCTTAGCCTGGTGAGACTATAATTAGTTGGCTACTCTAAAGTCTACTTAGTTATGCTTACCTAGCTAGATAGGGAGTTTTGCAACTAGTGCCAATGTAAATTAATAGCCAATCATCTTTAGCAAACGTTTTTAGCATAAAAACTCTGTAAGGTTTGCAAGCTAATGAGCTAATAGGCCTTGTCAATGCATTACTGACCTGGCTGTATAGCTAATTAATGACTACTTGCTCATCTAACACTAGTGACGTTGCGAAATAATTGCTATTTGCTGTTTTATTGATTTTTATGCACTAAATACAACTAGTTTGCTAGCATCTGTCGTTGGCTAACATATTTGGTGCATATAAATGCCAGCTAGCTAAATGCTTGAGGTTCAACCCTAGCCAAGCAACAAAATATTGCCTATTCGTTGTTTTCTATCAACTTACCAGACTTGTGACAAATTCCTTTTCGTCAATTCCAAGGAATTGGAAAAGGAATTGGGGAATTGGAATTGGAATTGAACTTTTCGAGGTAAAAGGACATGGGCACGTCTTTTTAAAATATTTTTAAATATCCAATTCCAATTCCCCAATTCCTTTTCCAATTCCTTGGCATTGACGAAAGTCTGCAACTTACGTGCACCAAATATAGATAGCAAAGCCGGCTTAGCTAGGTATATTTGGTGCATATGAATGCTAGCAAGCTCACTAAATAACAGTAAGTAACAGTAAACTAACTATTTACTGTTTTCTGTTGATTTATGTGCATCAATTGTAACAAGCTGAGCCAGCAAACTACCTAGCTAGCCTGCTAATTCACTGACTTAGCTAGTCCTATTTGGTGCATATAAATGTTAGCTAGCTAGCTAAATGGCAGAATAATAGCTATTCACTGGTATCCATTGGTTTCTATTAATCACATGCAGCTGGCTAATAGTAGCCCGCTGTGCAATAGCTTTACTTGCATGCAGGTTTATTGGTTTTCCAGAGATGGCCAACGGCAATGTAAGTCACTAATCAGCTTCCCTCAAGCTACGTTGTGAAGTTTTCCTGAAACTGATGTACCTCATTGGCTGGGAACAAATCACGGGCTACTTGCAGGTTTGTGTGGTGTATATTTGCAAAAGTAGACTATGAACTATGAATTGAACTGAAAATGGAAAAGCATCACATTTTCGACAGTTAACTACGAATTTGATATGATCACTTGCATCCGTACTCCTCGTTGACTAATCTTGGAGTGAACCGGCTCATGAAATTAATTCGAGTTTGAGTGATGACAGAAAGTGTCCAAACCCCAATATAAATTTCCATGGGGATTTACTTCTGACACCAAAAGCTAAGTAGCTGTGATATAGTTGCGTCCGTTCTCTATAGGTTTTGGCATTGAGAACCAAGAAGACTATAGGAAGACTATAGGCACAACCACATTAAGTAGCCCACAATAACTAGCTTCTACTTCAAGTTAGTTATCCACAATTTGTTGGTCTTTACAGTGTGTCAATTAACCCTTTGCTAAGCCCCTCCTTTAAAGGGCAACTGACTAATCCTACGTGAGAAACCGTAACTAGGCCTGTCAGTCTTTGAAAGCAAGTAAAAATGGCGCAATGATGTGTCAGTGCCAACTTGCCCGCAAAAGAGAACATGTTGTGCATTTTGAAGGTATTGCAACAAGAAAGACCCGGCACTGCTGCTCATCTTTAAGCTTGTTTGCAGGACTAATGGATCAAAGATACAACTGGAACATATAATCACCTGTTGTCTTCATTCCTTTAAAGTTAAGTGTCGTGAAAAGAAACAGCAAGATAAATTGGTAAATCCTGTTCCAACTTTATTTGAAATATGTTGCAAGAATCAGAATTGAAGTGCGTGTTTATTGGGAATTGATGAAATTCATGTGGTGGAAACCTCAATGTGCTGTTGCATTGTCTCCAGTGTATTACAGGTAGGGGTGGGGGAAATAATCGATTCTACGATGCATGGTGATTTGGATTTTGTGAAATTGATGGTAAAAAAAAAACAGAGCTAGAAAAGACTTATGCAATTTGTAAGACGTATAACGCAAAAATCAAGTACGTAGGCAACAGGACAAATATGAGAAATTATCTTGCCCGTTGCCACTCTGAGCTAACTTTTGCAGGGGAAAAAAAAAACGTTGTATCCAACCAGAAAACTCTTGAACAGATACTCGTATCAAAGCTGGCACCTAACTCTGACAGGGCCAAAAAGATTACAAAGGCTGTCGTAATTTTTATGGCTAAAGAACTGCGCCCTGGAAAGCGAAGGCTTTCATTTTCTCCTGCATACCCTGGTACAGTGGTACAACGTCCCATTCAAGCGATCTTTCACAGACACTGCTATACCAACGCTTTACCGCGACACCAAAGCTCAGGTAATGAAGTCATTGAGAAGTGGGAGGCAGAGACAAAGAGAGTGAAAGTGGTCGGGGAGCTGTTGCCACGTTTGCTGAGTGTAACAAAGAATACAGCCGCTAAATAATTATTTTTTCAATGTAAATCGGTTTTACTTTGATGTATGAAAATGTAATGCACTATGAAAGAGGTTTATATTTAACTATTTTTGAGCATTATGTTCAGTCTTATCAGGTGGATTGGAAGATTAATATTTTATTTATTTGAAAAGGGTCAGCTGTTCATGTTAAGTGATTTGTTACAAAAATGCATAAATTAAAGGGTTTTAATTTCACCTGATAGTTTGTATTGATGGTGAAAAATAAACCATGTACAGAAATCTGAAACTGAAAAGCATTGAGAATTGTTTAATAATTGAATCGTGACCCTCTGAATCGTAATCGAATCGTGAGGTGACTAATGATTCCCACCCTTAAATACAGGTAACCAATCACTTACAAATCACTGCTTTCAGTTTTATTTTTATTTTAACACATCATACCAACTTTCTGATTTGGTGTTGTAAATTAGTCATAACCTGCAGTATGTATGTTAAATTCCATCTCTTCTTAGTCATTTCACTAAGGAAGTTGAGTACTTTTGTTTTACACATGTACTCATACAATGAACAGGTGTAGAATCCTACAGGTTTTATTTCTAGTGGTGGTATTATATTTTGAAAAAGCCAACATTCACAAAAGAAAGCTTTAATAATATGTGTGCAGGACTTGGAAAAGAGGTCACTTGGGATTTTTTTCCATTCTGAGATTAATGGGGTATCTCAGTGATAGTGATATCCCAGTACTACTGTGCTGTCAATTTACTGTGCACAAATTCACCCAATTTTTTTTTCTCAAAATGAAAAACTTGGATCACTCTTTGATTTTGTTGGAAAATCTCAATTTTCATAAAATGACCCAAGTGACCCCTCTTCCTAGTCCTGCACACATATAGAGATGGATGTGCTGTCCAACAACAGCATTTGATAAGTTGTTCGATCTGGTTATGTGGTATGTAATTGGGGTGCTTTAATGCAGTGGTTCCCGAACTCATTCAAAGATGTCCTGTGTGTATGTGGGCTTTTGTTTCAACCATAATGACAATCAAATTATTTTAAAAAGCTCTTATTTTTTTTTTCTCAACTCAGTGATTTTATGTACAGTATACATAATATACAAGGCCATTCTTGGTCTGCTCCGATATTACCTATGCATATTAATCATACAAAAAAGTGCCGGATTGTACTCCTTGCTTTCTCAGGACTTCTACATGCTGTCTGTCTCAAGTGTTCATACTGAAATTTGAAAAAGGGCTTTTGTGTATTCTGCAGCCTTGGCGTGGAATATGTTGCAGAATGACCTGACACTTGATCTCATTAAATGCTTTTAATTCCAGCATGAAATGAAACTAGAGGCAGATTCTTGAAGAAGTCAATGCTTTTTTCAAATTTAACTTTTTGTCTTGATCTGTCTTTTGTCTGTAACTTTAGTGTCAGTCATATCTTGGTGTGTGCTGGAATATTGTTTTTTTGATCAACTGTTATTTGTCTTGTACCGGCTGTACCCAGAAGAGAGGCACAGGTGTGCACGGGGTATTTTGTTTTTAAATTCAACTTTTTGTCTTGGCCTCTGTCCTTTGTAACTATTTATGTTTTTTGTTTATTTATACTTCTGTCTTAGCCAGGTCTCCTCAAAAAAGAGATTCTTGATCTCAGTCGGACCTTCTTGGTTATGTAAAAGTAAAACAAAAATAAAACGTTCACAAACCATAACTGATTTTTTTTTTTTTTTTTTTAGATTCAGACAATTTTTATGAGAGGACGATGTACGACCCCAAAAGATTTGCCAGATTTTTTTCTTTTTTTGTTAGGTGTATAGGTACAAGAAAAATCCCTAATTCCTAGGTCCCTAAACCAAATGATTTTTATTATTGTCTCTATACAGGTCAATTTTTTGTGGGTCAAAATTTTACTTCTTCAAAAATTGGCTTTGGAAATAGATAGACCTCACTCACTGCCCAGCTTCAGTTTGATTGATGTCCACCTGCGATGAAGTCCTGGAAAATTGCTAAATTTTGGTGGGCAGTTGAGCGCACTGCCAATAGAGAGCATTGCAAATCTCTACGTTTTGCTGAAGTGATACTTAAATTTGAAGCTTTTCTGGACAATGCACTCAACATCCCAGCAAGCTCAATACTATACCACTTGAAATTAATGTAAGATGAAAGTGTGAAAGTTACGGTGGTGCTCAAGTTGGTCAAAATGTAAAATTCGGTGTTTTTGGGGTTTGCATATTTCGATGCATCTTTACTGGGCTGCCCACTATGTCTGCTTATTGTCATATAAAGATTATTATTGGGTTCAGATGTATTAACCCCTTCCTGACCAGTATGTGACACAGTGCAGTAATCTCATGTTGCTTTGTAATTCAGCTATGGGTGTCACGGTCTACTGGGATATTGCTCATTGACTCATAAATTTATATGTAAACTTGAAGAAAATCCTCATCATCCCAGCTGTGTTTAAGGAAACAAGGGTGCGAGTTGGTGGTTGACTAATGGGACTTTGGCAAAGGACTTCCGCAGTCCCTGGACAGGCTTGTTTTTTTTAATAAATCGTATTTGGATCTGAAGAAATTGACCCTCCCTGTGGTCCTTGAGGGAAAAAAGTATGGCTTTGGAACTTAGAAATTTAGGATCATATCTACCCATAAAATGTCCACTAAAAAAATAAAATGGAAATAATGAAAATTAAGTCCAAACTAACAGTCATATTTCACCCACTGCCTGAATTTGAAAAAAAAAAAAAAAAAAAACACCTCACTCATGTTATGTCAAAATTAGCTACGTGATTGGAGAGTATATTGGGATAAAAATGCAGTATTCTGCACTGGACCCAGGAATATCCAAGGTATAAGTCAAATTGATTGGGTGCTACCAGTAGCGAAAAATCTAGCTGTAATATAATTTTGCACGGGAAATGGCATCACGTTCTGTCATCCTGAAGTGGCAGCCAAGATCTTTGGTAGCACTTCATTGTGCAATAATGCTTCTATTCAAGATGCTATAATGGTATTTTAGGTTTTTAACAGCGCAATAACAATGACCCAAAGCAGAAAATGGCAGATGAAAAACTTTTAGGCAGTTGCTACTGGTACGGCAGTTTTCCACTGCATTTCAATGTAGAGAAGTACGGCAGTCCCAATTTCAAACCCTGCCCTAACCTAACCCTAACCCTAACCTTAACCCTGATCCCTAACCTAACCCTTCCCCAAACCATAATCCCTAATCCTTATCCAAATCCCCCGAAATCCGACTGCCGTACCAGTAAAAACTACTGTCTCTCTAGACACTGCGAAACTTTCTCCAAGGTTATATTAAAAAGCTAGGACAAAGCCAAGGTGCAGTATCACTCTGCCCAGACCGGCTGCTGTTCCGTGAACTTACAGTGCCGCTTTAAATTAGTTGGCATACTATACATTAGGTAATCCATTAATTTGAGATTTACCTCTTTGCTCGGGCCTATTTCACGGCTTACAGGAATACTCATCTTTGGTTGGTAGAAGGACGCAGGGTCATGGGTGGAGGTTTTCAAATGGGGTGGGGGGCTGTGCATTTACATGTGCGCTTTGGGGGCGGTCAAATTCTGCAAATATTTGCACACACATTCATCGTACTCATGGTTTAAAAGAGTTACAAATCTAAAATTCAGAGATCTCATAAAAGGCATTGAATTCCATATGTCCGGTTTAGTGGGACAGTCAGAACGACAACGTAATGTCTGCAGCCAATGGGCTGAACTTTTCTCAACGCTGCCACCCAATCAATTCAAGGGAAACGGCTTTCGTCACAGCAGGTTTTGATTACGGAATCATTTCTGTAGTATTTTAATGTTGGCAGCAAATTCCACCAGAAACACTCTTGGTAAAAAATAGCATTAAAATTCAACTACTCTAAATCCATGGGAGGATTGTTACGATACTACGCCTATCAGGCAACAAGAGTCATTTTTTGCTACTGCCTGGCTGATCGTGTCAGGCCTACTAAAAGAAAACACGGCGAACTGCCAGCAATGCAATATAGCGACACCCACCAAGGATAAAAAAATTTGCAGTTTGCGCACTCAACCGGATATATTTCCAGTACCCAATCATAGTATGACCATAAACACAATGTTCACTGTCGTGGACCTGTAAACTAATGGTCCAGAGGAAACAACTTTCTCAAAAACTTCATTAAAAATGAGAATTCACAGAATAATGCAGATTGCAACGGACAAAAATGCATATTTCCGTATAAGTATCAGAAGACCGATGGACCATGACACTACGTATCATTTCACGTGCGCACAACTAGCCGCATGACACTGATCATGAAAATACAACATCCAAATAGGCTATGCATAATGGTTATTTTTCGCACAAGCAGGCCTCTTCATGTGATCACGATCAACAGCAATTTATCATGAATGAGGTGATGTGGTGTGCGGGCTTTCTCAGGTCAAAAAGCAAACGCGGTCTCTCGCTGCGGATTTTGTCAGTGATCTGAAAATGTCAAAAAAAAAAAAAAAAAACGGCATGAGTCTCAGAACGGTCTTACATCTTTGAGTGGCCTAATAAGCGAATCAACTGAAGACAAATTTAGCCAACGTAATTCTATCTGTATAGGCTTTCATTTCTAAATTACAAATGTGAATTTATTAGTATTATCGTCATCGCAAATAATTCCTCAAATCGTCGATGGATTATTCCGCTATGACGACACATCTGCCAAGTAGTTCCAAGCATGTTAACTTTTCGACCCTTTACATCAAACCAAATTTACACTGAATGCTGCGTCCCCCCAAACAAAACTTTCAGAGAACATTCAAATAGAGCAGACATGCGCTCATTGAGTGCTACGTTTTAAACTGGCACGCTGTGTAACGAAGTGACGGGCATTTGCAGTTGATTCGAAAATACAGTCACAACTTTTGACGCGCACATCCTTGGTGAGCATGGTGATTGTGGCAAGTAGGGGAGAGAATTAAGTGAGAACCGAAAATATGGAAATGCCAGTGAATCTTGTTGCTGCTGAGATTTGCAAGTAAATTAAGTCAGTAACGGCAACACATCGACATCGGCTGTCTCTCAGCAACATAATTGTGGCGGGAATGAGATTCTATCATACCTGGCATTTACGGATCTACACCTCAGAGGGCAAGCGCTCAAAATAAGACTGGGGAATATTTATATCCCCGAAATACGAGTTTCGGGGATATCAGGGTTTCGCCCCCCGCCGCCGCCGCGTCCGCAGATTTTAGCCACTGGCGCGATTAACTCACGAAAAACTTTACATTGGCTTCTCATTTTTAGCATATGGGTAGATATGGTAGCGAGGATGAACGGATTAGATTCTGTACAAGTATGCACTCCTAGGTTTGCCACCAGGTGGCGCTACATATTGAAAAAAATCAGTTAAACCACATCTCTGGAACAATTACTTATACCTCAAATTTGCCTCATATTGTAGGTCTAGTAAAGGGGAATCTAGTAAAGGGGGCTTCGAGGATTGGGGAATTGGGGATGGTGATGATTAGGTCACGACTTTACGGAATAAGACTGGGGAATATTTCCGTAAAGTCACAACCTAATCATAACCATGGAGATGAGCCATATTGGCTATATACAACTGCTCGCTGTATCCTACAGTGTACAAGAGAAACTGACCATACCATCTTTACTTCTATCCACCATTCACTTGCACTTTTAATGCAGAGTTCCCCATAGTGTATCTTCAGGTGTACAGATCTGACTACATTTTCACTTCAATGAGCCTCAGCTCATCTGAAACAAATATGCCAAGTAATTTCATGGGCACCATTTTGCATTTTTTGTTTGTACCCATCCAAGGGCTGCTGCTACCATGTGACATGCTAGAGCAAAAGTGATGAAACTTAATCTTTCCTAGTGTTTTTTGTGCAACTGGATAGTAATAGCATTCCATGGACATAGAGCAAGTTATGTTTCCATATTTTATTTGTCTTCTTGACATGAAAATGACCTCAGGCAATATCAGATGTACTTATTTGTGGATTGTTTTCATTTGTTTGGTGGTAGCCTGTTTTACACAGTATGGTGGGGGTTCCACTGTCTCCAAGCAGGCTGTTAGTCAAAATTCTATGGAGGATGGTGCTACACACAATGTATACAATAGGCTTGCGCTACAGATTTGAGTGTAGGGGCAAGGCACAGCCAACTTAAAAAAAATAAACTATGCAATTTGGATAAAATTCTGCAAGATTCCATTTGTCTTTTCTTTTACATTTATGGTCATATATTTGTACATTCAGGTGACATCACTGCAGCATATATTGAGTGCTAAGGCTGTCCTGGGGGGGAGGAGTATACAAATTAACTGGATTACAGGGTCGGGGCTACACAAGCACTACTATTCAAGGAAACCAGGCAAACTACAAATAGAAAAATGGCTTAGACCCCAGAGGATTAATTTTTCCAAAAGTTTATTACGTCAGTCTTCATCCAAGAGACTGCCTTCAGTTCTGAAGGTTAAACTCCACTCATGTCCGCAGATGGTGCACTGCTTCTCTGCACTTCAGTGGCTGTAATGTCCGTTCAGCAGGTACAGGAGACACCTACAGGACACATTACACATGACGAGATCTTCAGAGTTCATGCGGCAACAAATCCAACTAAATACATAGCATCCTGGAGAAAGTTGTAATTCTCTGCTGTCATTCTCAAGTTCAACTGGATGAAAACACTACTACTGAAAAGTGGACGACAAAAAAGCTGCAGATTGTAAAAAAAAAAAAAAATTGTACAATTGCAACAAATGGAAATTCTATCATTTTAATCCAAACGTGAAGTTTTCAGAATGGCGAAGGAACAAAACTGACTTTCCCCAAATGACTGCACCCAATACAGTAGTAACTAGAGGCACTCGTAGAGTATAAACCTCCAAGGCAGCACAATCCAAATCTTCATGAGTGGGAGCAAAGTTGAGTTATCGCGTGTCATACGTGTCATATCGCGTGTCTGTTCACAGACAAACAGGGGCGAAAACATAACCTCCGCCCCAACTTGGCTGGCGGAGGTAATGAGGTTGTGTTAAGTACAGTGTATCAGGAAGCAAGCTTTATTCACCCAGAGTCAGCATTGGGCGATCATGCAAAGAAGTTTTATTTTAGCAAAATAAAACAAATATGGCCCCAAAAAACCATCCTGCGATGGGCTTTGCCAATGGCAGAAAACCGATATATTCACCCAATCGCCCAACCCCATAAAGGGTAATTGAGTAATAGCAGCCTTTCACCCAAACAAAGTTCTCTGGAAGTGCAATTAGATCTCTGCCAATCAAATTCAGTAATGCTTCAGTTATTCAAATTAATGAATAACCTGGCACCTTTGTTAAATGTAAGATCAGGCTCTCGGATGTGAATGTAAAACAGGAACAATAAAAATCTGCATACACCTCTGACACGAGCAGGGAAAGGTTCACTAGTTTACCTCTTAGAAATCTTCAGATTTTCACTGAAGGGGCAATGCCATCAACAGCTATAGCTTTTATAACTCATCCATTTACTGAAATGACATCACGTTAACCTGAAATAAGAAAACAAAAATTAGTGACACAGGATAGTGAAAACAAAGGCAAAAAGCTTAACCTTTTTCTTGGCAAAGATACAGGCTACGATAATTCATCTCCTTTGTACCCCATTCCCATTTTTGTTCCAGTTTGCTCCTTTGTTAGTCGTTTTTGTCTCCAACGGTTGTCCGCCTTGCGACTTTTGGGCACACTCAAATTTTAGTTGAACCCACAATTTCACTACAATGAAAAAAATCCACTGTTCATATGAACTTGTACTTCATTACAGTTTCCTTCAGAAGAATATGAAACCATTTTCTAAGTTTGATGGTAGCCAATAAATTGAGTTTAATTACTTAGACATACTGGGTTAGTCTTCAAAGCAAGGGCCTCCCTTTGAGTCTCAGGAATCGTTTGAATGTTAATAATTGGGACTAGAGCATCCAGCACGCTACAATTGCGTACAAATCCACTGTACAAGAACTTGGGTATTCCTTTAGGCGACCTTTATGTTCACAGTAATGACCACATTTGAAATGACTGGAGGGCTCAAGTTTGAAGAATTCTGTTTAAGGCCATCAGCTGATGTGAAATGGAACACTGAAGTTGCAGTATACAGAGGGCTTTGGGCTGGGAACGCTACTTATTCCAGCAAACATACTGCAGGAAGAGGAGAAACAAAAAGGTTTGCTTTGCTTACCATCGGTTGACAAACTTGCAGTTTGTTTTATCTCGAGCTGAAAAGATTGACGTTTTTTGTAGCTGAATTCTTTGGTTTGGTTGAGGTTCTTGGCAAGGCCTAAGGACTAGGCTTTGGCGAGGACTCCATTTCAACTGAGGAAGACTATATGGACAAGAGGTTGGAATGACATTTGCCCCTTCAGTGATGAAGGTTGAACAATAATCTGCATAAGGCAAATACAATACAGAAACCATCAAATACAAGTTGCTTTGGGATGCATTATTGGTATTTCCAGGTTGGTTGGGTCCTGACTGATGTAATTTTGAATGGAATCAGAGGCAATAACTCAAATGTTACTCGTTTTCCCCCTTGTACATCCAACTGCTTGGCTCACAAGATGGCTGATTAAAAACTTTTATTAATAAATGAAAGGCATCGCTTCGGGGACTTGATCGATTAACAGCACTAAAGTACAAAAAACGCAACATTCATTTAAAATGGCAACAGCACTATCATACAGGAGATGGAAAAGGGTGGTGGAATATAAAACATGAACACTAAACTTCAAAATAAAACTTAAGTCTGGAGTGAGGGGCTCAACTTAAAACTTTCGTCCACAGAACTAACGTCTCTCAATTTCTTTTTCCTTTCGTTTCCTCCTCTGCACAAATGAAAAAAAAAAAAAAAAAACCCCACAAAAAAACAAGTCACGAAGATTGAGGCCTCCTTGCTCTTCCTTCAAAAAGTCCAATTCAGTATCGGTTGCGGGCAAGGCCATGATCGACCCGACTGCCTCCGCCTCGTCCACCACCGCGGGGTGCCCCGCGGCTTGAGCTGCCGTACGCATCACGAGGAGGGTAGCCTCTCTCGATGGGTGGGGGGGCCGGCCCCCGTTCCTGTCTGCCCATTCGCTCGCCGCGGCTAGCGGAGTATGGGTCGCTCCGGCTGCCAGGGTAACTGTCTCGACTGCCGTATCCATCTCGGGAGCTGCTGCCATAGTCATCATAACGACTGCTTCCGCTACTCCCACCGTAGGATGGAGGGGGACCCCGCGAGGGCGGAGCACTGCGGGAGTTACCTGCAGGGTCAATGGGTCAGGTAATTTGCAAGTTTATCACTATTTAAAAAACACAGCTGATGTGTAATGTGACTACTTGTACTTTCCATGTGCCCGTTTTAAAGCGGAACGAACCTTTCCAATAAATTTTGCATTTCTTCATTTGGTTGGAAAAAGGTCATAATTTGAAATCTACACCTAAAAATTTAACACCACTAAATAGTAGAAAATTGACTAGGAAACATGATTTCAAGAACTGCACTGAAAATCCACTGTGTCCATGTTTTAACTGAACATTTGTGGATTTAAGTGCTAGGACAACTCAGCAGCATGCCACTGTACATTTGTAAGTCAGCCATTTCCTTCAAAAACTCCAGGTGCTATAACTGTTGGTTAGTCACTCCTACTTTCACTTCAGCTCCTCGATTCACCGTGATGTAATTTTTTTTTTTTTAGGATGCAGATTTCCAGAAACCAGGGTTATGAGCGAGAATCCTTGTTGCATCTGAGATGGTAGAAGGTACATTGGACTCAGTTGACAGGCTTTTCCTCTTTTTTTTTTTTAATACGAGCGCCATTTCCAGAGCCTTTATTTTTTGAATCTGTTGCATTTCATAACTGGGTCCCTGCTCCCAGGATTGCTGCACACAAGAGCTCGGCGAACTCTGCATGCAAGCTCTGCAACATCAATTTTTAAAATCATGTTTTTTAATACTGCAACGTCTTTCATCACAAAGCATCCAATTCTTACCGTAGCCATCATAAGGTTCTCTGTAGGAGCCAGAGCTGGGTCTATCCATGTAGCCTCGTGGCTCTCGTCCTCCGCTGTAACCACCATCACGGTCACTAGAGAAGAGGCAATTTACAACATTACAAAACAGAGCATGGGTAGGATTAACAGACTTTTGAAGGGGATCGTGGTATCCATTTCAACTTGAGACTGGTTCAATTGATCTTCAGCCAAAGTAACATCAATGGGCGATGGCATGAACAAACTAGTATAACAAGTGTTGCCACTAAACCTGGCCATGTCCCCCGCCAGGTCACGGAAATCGACTGGGGTCGGCGTATCACACTAATACACATTGAAGCCAAAGATGAATGAAATCGGTCAAACCGTTCTTGAGATATCGCGTCAACAAACGGGACGTGATGGACGGACAGAGGGAGGGAGCTGAATACTATGTCCCCCGCTCCGCTCGCTACCGCGGCGACAGGGGACAAAAGATTGGTCATTGAAAAAGCATATCAATTTAAGTCAAATGCATCCTGGGAATTTGACAATCAGTGTAATAAAAAAAAAAAAAAAATCATGTGGGATGCAATGAGACAGGGAATTATGCAATAGTTGCTACAACCCCAACTCCAGAAGTTGGGACAGTATGGAAAATGCCTACTTTAATTGCCCATATCGATATAGCCTTCAAACAAAGTAAAAAAAAAAAAAAAAAAACTGGAGCTTAGCAGCATTTTGTTTTAAGTCGCAGACTATCAAAAAAAAAAACGAACAAATTTGCAAGCTAAGTTTCCCTTACCCAGTTCAACAACAAATGACACAGGCTACACTTTAACAGTAAATCAGCCAGCCTACTTTGTATTCCTTCTGCACATTAACACATTTTATGTGCTTGATAGGTGAACATCAAGAATGGGTTGTGTTAGCTACAGTAATGCGAACGAAGTTATTTATAAGCTACTTAATTTGAAACTTATAGGTGCATCTCCATTACATCATCCAAATGCAACTTCAAGTTTACAACCATCAAAAATGGCCACTGCCTTAATGCAACCCTGGAGGTCAAGCCTGCCCGCGCCTCCGAAAGAGAGCGGCAACAGATGCTTGTCACCAAAGCCAGTCCGACTACCTGAATCCATTAGAGGAATTCAGAGCCAACAAACCTTGTATCTTTTAAAGGTAGGCCATCATTAATTAGTATAATGCAACTTCACCATTTAAAACCTCCCATTGCGGAACATTAATCGGCATTTTTAGCACAATTTGTTCATTAATGTGATGACGCTTTAAAGCGGTAGGTGGCCGCGTAGAGTACATTTCTACGATAGAGCCCATTAAGTTCACTCAGGATTGCATTTAAGTTGCAATTTGAGGGCTTTGTGTGAATTTGCTTTATTCCATTTATTTCAATTTTTCCTTGTCATTAATATACTGGGTCATTCCATATAAAAATCAACTGCCTCCAACCTGACCCCCTCGAAATTAGCTGATTTTTCTAGCACAATAACTACAGTATATTTAATGGATCCCTGCAAAATTTTACTTTAATCTCTAGAATTTCTTTTTGAGTTCTAAAATTACGGGGATAGGTTGAAAATTCATGCTTTCCAACTCATTTGTCAAGCATTTGAGCCCTCAAATTCATGTGTATTAGAGATAGCTTAATGATATTTCCAGAGCTGAAAGACATTGGAGAACAGTTAAAAATTGCAATTAAATCAATTTATGCCCATTCTAGGTATCAATCTTATGCCAAAATCTGGATTTTATTCAATGACATTTATGTAACCAACTTCAAGCTTCAATATCATGGGAACAATGGAAGTTTCAATAACACTGCACCACTGTATTAACGATATAGCGTGGCAAAAAACAAGGACTGGAACCATGAATGAGTTACGCATTTTCCTGCGATTCCCCAAAGAAAACATGAAAGTTTGTGTTAGGAAAACTTCAAGGGGTCATATCACCATGTGGGATAGGCTGATCAAATCAAGCTAATGCATATGAAAGATCTAATTTTGATCCACATTTTTATACCAGGCTCATCTAGCCATGATTCCTTCTGTCAAATAATTTCCACACAATAATTTCAATGTAGGGCTACAGCCAGTGCAGCTTCAAGATGGTAGTGAACCGTTAGGGTACAGTCAAAAACCATCAACCAACAGCTACTTACTTATTAAACTTATGCCACAGCCAGTAGTTTAACTGAACTGAAACCGAAACAGTCAATTTCCCTTGTGTATTTGAATACAAAATCCTGTCTTTTGTATCAACGATTCTTTGTTTCATGCAATAAATATTGCAATGCTAAACATTCAAAGTAAAATGTATGCATCAGTATGTTTTTAGCATTACACATACAAAGCAAATGTACACAGTATGTATGCATGTATGTATATGCAGTATGTATTTTGAATAATGGTTAAAATTGGGGCATTGAATTTTGGTAATGGCCCATACATTTTGAAAATGGCCCATCGATTTTCCATGACACAGGCCATTGGCTCATGGGCCTTGCTGTCCTTCCCAACCCCCGAGTCATTCAGAGACAAAATGAGCCGAGGATGGCCAATTTGCAAACAAATGCAAGGGGGGGTGGAAATCACTGAAATGTTTAACAAGCATGAAAGATTCCAGTCACAGGATGGCTGATATCTGGCCTGGAAACAAAACACGGTGAGATGTACAGGACTGAGGAAAGTATGAAAAGGTACATCTGCACAATAAGATGTAGCCATATATAAAATTTAGATCAGCAATATTGAACAGTTTAGGAGTTTTGATCGGAGAAAGAACGATGGCTAATATCGGGCTTGGAAACAAAACGCAGTGGATGGACAGATATATGTAAAGATACATCTATGCAATAAGATGTATCCATACATTGAATTTTGTTGAAAAACAATGGCTTAAGAGCGCTGGCCTGGAAAAGCGTGACATACGGAAGACCAACACTCACTACTACATCCCCATCCATTTTCTGATGGGGGAAAGGCTTTTTACCCCTTACAGTGCACATTAGAATGAAAAGATTAATGGAATCTGGAGAAATTAGTGCATCAAGGGCAAGGATGCAAGCCTAGACTGAATGTTCATTCATGATCAGAGAGCTGAATCAAGAACAGTCACTTATCAAATAGTCATACAACTACCTCTGGTCAGGATTTCTTTGGCAAACCTTCGTCAAGCACTATAGTACGTAGCTGCATCTACCAATGCCAGCTAAACCTCAGCGCAAGGGGGGGGCAGGGAGCCTCAAATGAAGTGTCCCCCGTCCTTAGTTTTTGAAAAGGCCAGGAGTGATTTAGCTCCCCGCTGGTGGCCCAGGCGAGTGACTTTACTGCTCCTGAACAGCAGCTTTAGCCGAGTGACCCGGACTTCTACATTCTGCACACATTATGAAGGCATGACTCTCTCAGAAGTGGATGCAGCCACTGGTGTAGCTTGCCTGCAGTCATGACTTGTGCAATGGAGAATGTGTGGCACGTTTAGAAATGCAAAATGCAACAATGAAGACCCCACAATGTTGCACACCTCACTTGTCTGCAGGAAAAATGGGACAAAATTATACCTGAAAACAGTCACCGTGTCTTCAGCCCCTTAATCGGTTTTACTAAATGGTTAAGATTTTATTGCCCCTACTCATAAGAAAATGTTGCAAGAGTCAAGATGAAAGTGTTACATAAAAAAAACCCCACTTCTGGATAAAAATGCAATAATGCCCTGTTGTATCATTTCAACACTGGTTAAGGATTAAGTGCAAATCACTGCTTTCAGTTTTAATTTACATTCAACATACCATCCCAACATTCTGATTTGGGGATGTACCTTCCACAAGAAAAACTCCTAAGCCAGCCGTACCTGTAGCTCCGCGACATGGACCCATATTCATCACGGGAGCTGGAATGTGGGTAGTCCCGGTAGCTGTAGTCTCGTGGCGGTGGTGCGTAGTCTCTACTGTCCCTTGAGCTCATGTAGTCCCGACTAGAGTAGCTATGGAGTGCAAGAGGTAGGCAGTGTGTGAATTTCAAAAATGGCGCCTTAGCCTGCCTACAGTCAAAATTATACCAAGCCATCAGCATCTGAAGACAGCAATATGAGCCATTCTGAGATATTTTCCATCCTTCCTTTTAAAGTGAAAGAACTTTCACACATAACCAACTTTAAATAAACAACCCATATGAAGACCAAATATAACTGGGATTTTTTTTTGCAATTTTACAGTTAAGTTGTACAACACTTCAAATAATGGGAAAGCGACCAAACAATAAAGGGGGGGGGTGGCCAACATCTTCCTATCCCCCAAAAAGGTTTCGCCAACAAGAGGCTTAAGGAATGCTTTAGCAGTCACTTGAGTGACATTGACAGACCATAGCTTCAAGTCATTCTGTACCAAAGTCCCCCACTCGGTTTTGTCTGCATAAATTGGTTAATGCACAAGCTAGTGCTCCCCCTCCCTTTGTGCTGATTATCTAGCAAAGGAGGATTCATTCATGTTTTTTACCTCTTACAGCCAATTTCTTTGCTACAAAATATGCACGAGTGAAAGGGGAGTCGTTTTTCAGATTAATCATCGAGCTAATATTTACATTCACGCAGGTATTACTGTTACTCTTGCCGTAAGAGTAATAGGCCATTTATACATTTATCATTTACTTTGAAGCATACCCCGAAAAATGCAACCATGAACACAATTCAGTTTGCAGACGCACCCATCTTTGCTGCTATAATGGTCGTCCCTGGGTGAGGGGTAGTCATCCCTCCGTGAGAGCATGGAGTCCCTCCGGGGAGGTGGAGGGCCATACGGGTCTCGGTCCCTGGACATGGGAGCTGAAGGAAAACAGAAATGGGAAACTGCATTAGACCTAACGCCAATCCTGAAGGCATGAGTGGTAATTTTAGGGAAGCACGAGTGATCTCTTGAATGAGAGATACTCTGTAAATGACTGAATCCTCCACGGGTATGACTTGCTAGCCATTTAAGGATTAGATGTGAAATGACACATAAACCAGGGTTCCCGATGGCGCTTGTCACTTTCGTCATTGACGAACATAATCAGTGACGAGAAGAGAATTATGTAATTGCTTTATGACTAATGAACATTCACTGACAGTGGCATTGCCTGCCCAGGGCATTCGAGGCAGTAGCCCCGAAGATTTTCCCTTTTTCCCCAAATAATTCTTCACTTTGGCCAGTAAGACACCACGTAACTGAAGGTCAGTAAAACGAGACTGCAGTGTTGAATTTTTAATCCTCAACGAACAGAGGCAAGACCGACCAATCAGAGGATTTATGCAAGAAAAATGTGTCCAAATGCTGTCTTATTGGCTGACGGATCTCTATGGGCTTAATGTGATAAATGCTGTTCTCAGTGGGTGCGTTTACATAAGTCAAATTTAGCATTTGTGTCAGGCCTCAGGTAAGGGGACCTATAGCTAAGCAAAATGCCAATTTTGGTTCAAAATTTTAGTTTTGCGGTAAGAACATGAAGTGGTCCTTCAAATAGTCCGTAATATGGAGTCGTGTTCCGAAGGAAACATTCGTCACGAACACAGTCTTCAAAGCTGGAGCAGCTATGACTGAGGTGACTTTCAATGATGGCCAAGGAGGAATTGCCTCCATTCTTATGAAACTTGGCATAAAGGCAGGGGCACACTCAATGAAAGGCCATCACGAAATGGACAGAAAACGTGTGAAACAGTGAAAAACACGCACTAGAACTTGAAAAAGAAATGAATAGAGGCTTGACAAGCACGTAAAACTAGGGAAGAAACAGGGATTGAAGAGGAAGTTACTTATGAGGCTGGTGCCTTTTGAGGTTAAAAAAAAAAAAAAAAATCCTAAAAACCACTAAAAGCAATACTAAATGTATTCCTCCTGAGAACATTACTGTCAAACTTTGATCACATTACTGCTGAACTAAAAATCATTTTTTCTAAAAATATAGATTTAAGAAAATACAGATTTCTCAGCAACTGTACATCCAATTAACTTCATATTTGGCAGTTTTCTTCATTTTGTGATGATCTACATCTGCACAGAGCTCTTTTTGCAATATGTACCTCTGAAAATGAATAAATCAAAATATGCATATTTAATTAGCCATTTCCCACCGAAATTGATTTGGGGGTCAAAATCAATACTAGAACATAGAAAAAAAGCTGGAAAAAAAGCTCTGTAGTGACATTAGAAATATTTTTTCCCTCACATTACAGCTGAAATTATAACCAAACGCTAGTTATCTCAATAACTGTTTCTCTAAGGATCTATTCATTCATTAAAACAGCCGTTGCCATGGCAACCACTGATGTGATGAAACTGAATCAGTGTTTTAAGTTGCATTTTCAAATAGAATTATTTTGATAATTCTTATTTTAAAAAGTGAATATCTTGGAAAAATGTTTGCGTAACAATAAATCCCCTTAATACCCTTAAAGTGGTAATCCATAAGATTTCCGTCTCGTTACTGTCTGTTAAGTCAGTGTCTATCAGAGAGGGGGGATAAAACAACGATGATTGGGCCTATGACCCACTGATGAAAGCACTTGTATTTCATTCTTTGCCAGGCAAAGCAATCAGTGTGTCTGTGGAGACATTCCCGCGCTATATTCAAATACAGGCGCACATCTAGTGACGCTTTTTACGTCTGTAAGCAGTGTTTGGTCTGACCAGAAGGCAGGAGGAGCCGCAAGCTAGCTTGAAGGAAGTAAGGAACCCCGGGAGAAGCAATGGCAAGGTAGACGTCAGAAGGGATCCAGTAGCTGTACTTTCCCTAACCTGAACCTTGGCTCTATCCCCCAACCCTAAATCTAACTTGTCCCTTACACTATATGTCAGTTTTACGGATGGAATTAAGCGAGGACCATTAAAAATGCAGCCTTCCAAGAAGCGGAAAGTACCGCTACTGGATCCCTTCTGACGTCTACCCAATGGCAATGGCAAACACTATACTGTGCACAGTAGAAACTAATGTTATCCGAGTCTCTGTTGAGGCTACTACTGAAACTAAAATTATAACGTAATTTCAGGAAGCAAACGGGTAAAAAAGCTACGTTAACCGCCTCGACAAATCATTTTTATTAAAAAAAAAAAAAAAAGTTAAACTTTACCTGTAAACCATCTACCGTTTTCATAATTTACACAGGGCTCTCAACTTTCACATATTCGGCTTGAGTTTAAACGACATATTTACGTTCCTGTGCTGTAGTCAGAAATTATTCTATCAGACCGTTTGTAGAGATTCTCAGGTGGAACTGAAGTCCTTGTGCATTGAAGTTTATCAGTTTCACATGTGTTACGGTGGATTTCGCCACTAGTAATATGAGAACAATTATGATTCCGGAATTCTCACGTGTTTCTTCACTCAGTGGTTGGAAGCAGTGGAATTGCATAAAAATGTTTCAAATGGTCTTATTTCATTTAAACAATTTGAACGATCGTGAAACACGCATTTCGTTGATTGAATAATTACTGACTACAGCACGGGAATGTGAATGAAGCGCAAATTCTCACGGCGAATGCGTGAGAGTTGGAAGCCCTTTACGTTAATTGATTTATCATAATAGCCTAACATGTTACTGGAATGAGATGACGCTAATGGATGACTAACGTCGTATAATTTTTACTTTTATAGAGTTCAACTGCCGTGTCAAAGAGCATCTTTCAAGTCTGCATGAGAGTTGAAGAGCAGTGGAACTGGTAAGAGCCGTCAATTTACCGACGTCATACAGGCGACACTGTTGGGTCTCGACAAGAGTTATGGGAAATGAGGTCCAGAAGCGCACCTGCAATTACAGCTTACTGCCACAGATGTCAATAAAACAAATTCAAATCTTATGGATTACGACTTTAAAGGGTGGGTCTTATTAATTTTGGGATGCCCATATTGGCTATGTTGATAAAACTGTTCAGAAAAAATTCAAGAAGGGTTTACAGGGATTCCCAATACCAGTCTTTTGAATAAATTCCATGCTAAATGCTCAGAGGTTTAATTTAGCTTTTATGGTTCACAGGGTGCCCATTATTAGAGGATGGAATGGAGTGGATTCATATGTGCATACATACAATATATACACAAACAAATGTATGACAGAAAGGCCTGTTTATGCACAATTAGAGGTTTCACCTTTTCCTTAAACATGCTACTGGTACTCAGTCTGATTTTAAAGTCTTTTTGAAGTTACGTAGAATCCATGAGTGACTAAGAAAAAAGACTGAAGGTAAAGTGAAAAATACTGGACTTTCTTTTGAGGAAAAAAAATTAAGATTTCTCAAAGCCTAGGGGGAACCCCAATAAACCAAGTCTGGATTAGGATGCGCCCGATAAATTGAAAATGTTTTATACACAGATTAAGTTAGCTTCAGCTAGCTGTATATAAATGATAACAGGCATTGGCTAGTACTTACGCCTGCTCATTGGTCCTGATGGTGCTGGCCTCTTGGGCGGTGGCCCTCCATTGCGCATAGGGGGACCCCGTTTCATTGGAGGTGGGCCTCTTGAAGACATCCCCTTATAAAAGGGATCTCCCATTCCTGCATCAAAAGAATAATTTCAGCTGAACAGACTACACAACATGCATTCAAACTGACTGTCCATTCAAACAGACGACCTGTGTAAGCTCAGAACTTCTTAGAGGACAAAAATGGGCAACATCACTTCACAAGAGATCAATGCCACAAGTCATCATAGCTTACAACAGCTGATACCTTTTTTAAGGGATTTTAAGTGTGCCTTTCGGCAGACATCCACATGCCGCTTATCAAAGGCACAAGTGAACAGCATGTACAACATGCATCTTTACCAAGACACCTAAAGTCAGCCAAAAGCTATCCAATCAGCAGTGAAAATTGAGCAGACTCTCCATAGATGTGTTTTTGGATAGCAATGCAGAGTATGAGCAATTAAAATGGCTAATCTGCAACAAGCCACATTTGGCACCTCAAAATGCAGTTATTTACAATATACTGATGAAGACATTGTCATCAATATCAATTTTGTAGCAGGGGATAAAAAAATGCAGCCAAATTAACAATTCTTAAAGGCATTTAGAATGTTGTTACATGGGCCAGTACCTCTATCTGGTGGGCCTCTCATGCCACTAATTCCTCCTCTGGACCCCCGTGGTCCTCTGGGCATGCCACGCTGCATAGGTGGGCCACGCCGGCCACCAGACTCAAACTGAGGCTTTGTAGCTTGTTCCACTTTGATTGGCTTACCATCCAGGGACTAGAGAAGAAAAACTCTGGTAAGAGACAAAAGAGGGGAACCTAAAGACTTTCTACAGCTGAAATGACAAAATCCAAAAACTCACCTTCCCATTCATTTCTCGAACAGCATCCTTCGCATCAGCTGGGTTCTCAAAAGTCACAAAAGCAAAACCTCTTGACTTGTTTGTCTCGCGATCTTTCATCAACAGCACTAAAATTGGAAAAAAATGAAGCTGAAATATGCAGAACTTTTCCAACAAGTGGGGCTTTCCATTAAAATTCAGAGTATAAAATACAGAATTCTGTGTCAAACTTGTTGCTTCTCAAGGAAAATGAGAAGACAAGCTTCCAAAGGAAACATGCAAAATATAGTGCCACTGGGATACTACCAATCCAGGAGACCTCTGAGCACTAACACGATAGCCAGGGCCTTCAAAAACATTATCTAAATTATACACATTGAGAAAACCTAGATAATGTATTGTTTGCAGACAATAACACAAAACTTCCACCAAGTCATTTTTGCAGTTCATGATTACCTTCAACTATTCGGCCATATTTGCCGAAATATTGCTCAAGAGCCTTCTCGTTAGTCTCAGTGTTGAGCCCACCGATAAAGAGTTTTCCCGGTCGGTCTGCCTCAGCCATTCTTACGCCTGTTTAGTCTACTTGGAGGGAAACATACAGACGCACATTACGGACATAGGAACAGTCCAAGAATCGGTGTTCTGTCGATCTGCGCTACCTATCGAGATGTGCTACTCTGTGGTTCTGCGCATGGGCAGACTCAATTTGGCCTCCATTTCCACGCCCATACAATTAGAATCTTATCGCGCCTTTGGACCTGAAAAAAATATAGCTCAACATCTGCATTCACACCCTGCCTTCGCGACAGACTAGAAATTGGACAATGGCGTGCAGCCAAGGTCTTCTTTAAACAGACGTAATGACAAACATGTTATAACGAGCTACCGAATACAGCTACTGGTGTTGGCAGATTCACATTTCGATATTAATGCGCCAAGTGATACTGCAATCGATTCGTGCTATGGTAGCATTAATCGACAAGGCGAATAAACCGTCAGAACACCGGTATTTTGTCCAGTTCAAAGGAGGGACAGCGAGGACATGGTTCGAAGTGCCGGTTGCGTTCACATTCCAAAAAAAATTAAAAAGCATCAGACTGGCTTAAGAATATTGAATAACGCAACGCGGCAAAAGTGACACACCCAAGTTAGCGAAATGAGCAGGCTACGTAGCTACAAACTGCAACAATCTGAGCTAGGCACACATCCACCTTCAGAAAAAAAAGGAACGTTAAGGTTAACGATCCACTGGCCGCAAGACAAAATGGAGGATTGCAATGAATGGGGGGAGGGTGTCACGGGCGAACAAGCAAGATGATGGCACAACGTTACAGCTTTAAGAAAAAATGCACGCAAAATAACCCGTTTGATACGATTAATTCCGACACATAGCCACGAACTCACATTTAAAAGAAACGCAATAAAGCGAAGAAGCATGCAGTCTTTGGACGAAACTGGCAAGCTAACTTAAAAGAATTCGCAAAAATGGCGCCGCGTTCATGTGGTTCGCCGCATGCAGTTTACTAGGCAACGAAAGCAATGGAAAGAAACGTTAAATGGCAGCATGACGTTGTTGGTCATTTCAGAGAACAAATCAGACAAAGCAAACTGAATTCGTGCTAAAACAGAAACTTAAAAGTAAAGACCGCTACTAGTTTAACTATATAAATAAATGGAATACGCGCTAACACTCACCTCTCCAAATTCACAGTGCGCAACAGGAGGCAAACAAAGGCGCATGCGGTTTTATACTGATCACGTGCCTGTTGCGTTACTATATCCGGTTCCTGAAAAACATGAACGGAAGAAGGAGTTTCGATGGTAACAGACGTGAACGGAGAAGATATTCAGGGGATACTGGAGGAAGGGTTCGGAGGATTATAAGCAATTGATAGTAAGATATGGTGGAAACATGAAGTGGATTTGGGATTCTCTAGGTTTTTTAATGTATTATTTGTTTTGGGGATGTTAGACTCCTGATTTGCACTCCAGTACAGATGGTGGCGGTAATGCTCTATATAAGCTTGTGTTCCATCTCCATAGAAGAAGAAGAAAGAAGAAGAAGAAGCCCCCCCCATTAAGATGCTTTTGGTGTCAGGAGTACGGGCATGTGTAGGGAGACGGACGGTGACGAAAAAATGGAGTGGGAAGGGGAGGAAGGCGGGAATAAGAAAAGGAAAAAGAGATAGAAAAAGGAGAGGATGACGTTTATTTAGTTGGGAATGAAATTAGTAAGACCTGATTACAGAGCAAATCATGTATTTAGTGATAGGCATTTTATAGGCCAGTTTATTAAATGAGAAGTAGGGGAAGTAAAATCAGTGGGGGTTTGTAGGGGTGGACTTATAATAATAGAATGTCAAACAAAGCGTCAAAGAGACAAGGCTTTGAGAATAAAGGATTTCGATTCATCTGAAGTTACATGTTTTAATATGCGTAACCAGCCGACCGTGAAGGGAGTAATTAGTGGAGTTACTCATTCGGTGAAAGCTGAGTCATTTTTGGAGGTAGAGGGGGTTGTTGGCGCTAGAAGATTAAAAAGTTATCGTGACGGGCAAGAAACTGAAAGTTTATCCGTTCTATTAGAATTTGAAAAGGAGCTGCCGGAACGTGTAATGTTGGACTTCGTTAGTTACAGAGTAAGGGCATATGAACGGAATCCATTAAGGTGCTTCTGGTGCCAAGACTATGGTCATGTTGCGGCGGTGTGTAGACGAAGGATGTATCGTTGTAGACGGTGCGGGAAGGAAGGGTGTAATGAGGAGGAGTGTGAATTACTGAAGGAAAGAGCTGTATGTTTTCACTGCCAGGGAAACCATGAAGTGGGTGCAAAACAGTGCGAGCGGAGGAAAGTTGAGGGGGAAATTGAAAGGACGCGTGTACTAAGTAAAATCTCGTATGCGGAGGCGGTTAAGAGAGTGAGGGAAGAAAAGGGAGTCGCAGAGCCGAAAGAACAAAGACGTGATCCTGAATGTGTTAGTGTGGATAAAAGGAGGTTTTTGTGGCAATGGTGATCAATTGAGCGAGCGAGATAGAGTCGAAGACTGATAGAATCAAAATGGTTGTGCATGCAGCTAGGGAGTTTCTGGGGATCACTGATGTAAAGGGAGAAGATATCAAGGAAATGTTAGAAAAGGGGTTTGGGGGAAGTGGGAATCAGATATCCCCTGAATAGTTTTGTTTAGTTGCCATTAATTGAGTAGGACGGATTGGGAGTTGAGTCTAGATGAAAAGTAGTTATAAACATTTAATTAAGTACCTGAGGGAAACGGGGTTAATGGAGAGAATTGAGTTTTGTTTTTTTTTTTTTTGTCTGCCAATCTGCTGCTCCATATTCTAGTTCGGTAGGTGGCGGTAATGCACCTTTAATTTGGAAAAGTCCACCAATCAAATCCACAAGAAGAAGAAGAAGAAGCGTAAGGGCATGTGGCCGCGGTATGTAATAAAAGAGAATAGAGGCGTAGAAGATGTGAAAAAGGGGATCGTACAGAGCAGGATTGCGAATTGCCGAAGGAAAGAGCTGTGTGCTATCACTGTGGGGGAAATCACGAGACTGGTAGGAAGGAGCGTGAGAGATGGAAATTTGAAAGTTAGGTGGGAAGGACAAGGACACAAAATAAAGTATCATACGCGGAAGCTTGTAAACGAGTAAGGGTGGAAGAGGGAATGGTGAAGTGAAGGAAGCACAGAGCACGGTGGGGGTGGTGAGGGCATAAAATAAATGCAACAAAGAATTAGTCATGGATAGGAGAGGGTTTTTAGCTTTTATAGTTACGGTGGTGAATTGTGCGAGTGAGGTTCAGACAAAGACGGAAAGGATAAGAATGGTAGTGTGTGCGGCTCGAGGGTTATTGAATATAACAGACGTGAACGGAGAAGATATGACGGACACACCAAGTGGATTTGGGATTCGGATGAAGACAAGACCTTCCTAGTTCAAAAAGATGGCGTTGGTGGCGGTAATGCACCATGTGTCTGCCAACATAAAATAAACACCAAAAGAAGAAGAAGAGTTTCGATGGAGAGAGTGATAGGAGTTGGGTTTTGGCGCGAGATTTAAAATTGATTTACGGATTGTTCGGTTTTTGAATATTTTGCACGGCTTTCGGTTTAGATTTTGGATTACGGATGAATGGTTTTGGAAAAATGGATTGTGAGGTGGCGGAGGGAGTGAAAAAGAAAAGGAAAAAAGGAGGTGATAACGAAAACGAAGAAGAAACATTTGTTGTAGGAATTAAGACAGATATAAAGGGTGCTGAAGCAAATTGTTTATTTTGCAATGCTCATGACATCGGGAAATTTGTGAGAAAGGAAATTGGAGATGTGAAAGCTGTAAGAATAACACGGGGAGGGTTAGTGATTGTGGAATGTCGCACTGTCAAACAGCGAGATAAAGCATTAAAACTTAAAGAATATGAACTTACACGGGTAACTAGTTTTCCTTTAAAGAAAAAACTGTGTTAAGGGTGTGATCAGTGGTGTTCCTTTGGACGTAGAGTTAGGTGATTTTTTTTGAAGGTGGAGGGGGTGTGTGGAGCAAAGCGGATGAGAAGTTATCTGGAGGGAAAGGTGCAAGAAAGTTTGTCAGTGCTATTGGAGTTCAACAGCGAAGTTCCGGAAAGAATATTTGGAGATTATGTGAATTATCGGGTGAGAATGTACGATAGGGCTCCACTGCGCTGTTTCCTGTGTCAGGAGTATGGGCATGTGGCGGCTGTCTGTAAAAAAGAAATGCACAGGTGTAGACGGTGTGGACAGGAGGGATGTATTGAAGATGAATGTATAGTGGCAAAAGCATGTTTTCACTGTGGGGGAAATCATGAGATGGGGTCAGTGCAGTGTGAGAGAAGGAAAATTGAAAGAGGTGGAAATGACAAGAGCACAGGGGAAAATATCATATGCAGAAGCAACTAAAAGAGTCGTGAGTAAAAAAGAAATGGTGAGGAAAGAGCAGGCCAGAGTGCAGCCAGTGGATAAGAAGCAAATGGAGTTCAAAGAAGATGAAATTAGGATGAGCAGAAGAAGTTTTTTAGCTTTCATTTCAATGGCCTTAAACTGTGCTTGTGAGATAGAAAGCAAAACGGAGAGAATTAAGATGGTGGTAGATGCAGCAAGAGAGATTTTGGGCGTAGTAGATGTAAAGAGGGAAGATACAGAGAATTTTGGAAAGAGGGTTCGGTGGTGGTCAGACTTCAGAAAAGTAAGGAGACACAGAAAGCCTGGAGAAATATTTGAAGCAGAGAAGGATATGTGATAGGATTAAGTGACTTTTTTTTTTAATTTTTAGTAAAGCACACAGTTAGCACGAAACTTGGTACAGTTGGTGGCGGCATGCACTAGTGAAAGACAAAAGTGCCCATGCCATTAAACTAAAAGAAGAAGGGAGTTTCGATGGTTGTGGGTGGAGTGGGGAAAGGTGCGCGAAATTTGTATTTTGGTTGAATGATGCGGTCTGGAAATTTTATTTCAATTTAGGATCACGAGTTTTGGGTTACAGATGAATGGAAGTGATGAAGTGAAGCTTTTCGATCAAGGGGAGCTGTAAATACAGTTACATCGAAAAAAGGGTCATTAGTCAAAGGTCCCCCTATTGATTTGATTTATTTATACAATAAAAGGCCAAAATTAGTACATAGATACAACAATAAAAGACATGAAGGAGAAGATGCCTAAAAACCCTCACGGGGCTTGGAAGGTGGCATTCTCCAAAATTATTCAAAATCATACAAAAATACAGTATATATAAAAATATGTTCACAACAAGAAGTACATTCGTGAATGAAAAGAGATTAAAAAAAAACAAAAAACCTCTCATTCAAACATACATATAAATGTAAATGTAAATGTAAAGCCCCTATCGGAGCTTGATGAGGACCTTTGCTTGTCAAAGTTAGGGAAAGCATAATTTTTTGCTAATAACCAGTACATGAATCTCCTTGAAGCAAAATGAATAAAATAAATGAACAAATGAATTAATACATGAATACATTTGCACAATTGCATACTCCGAGTAACTGAAAAACTACGAAGATACCATTTAACATTCTGTTTTTGGACTTTTGCCATGTTTGCAGACAATTAAAGCTCTTGTTCAGAGGGAGTAAATAAATGCGGAGACATGCATGCCTGCAGGCACGCACACAGATGCATTTGCACACGGTCATAATCTATATGAACCAACAATGTACTGCAGGCCACATGGGCAAAGTTTATGGGGCTTTGTACAGTATAATGACCAATGTAACAATGATACAAAGGTAAGTGGTGAACTGCCAGAAGTTTTAAACAAAAGGTAAGGTTATCCAGGTTTTTTGTACACCATCGAGCAGGTGAAAGGATGGTTCCTCAGTGTGTGACATCAGCTGTCAAACATGGAGGAAGAAGCGTGACGGTCTGGGGCTGTTTTGCTGGATCCAGGGTCAGTGACTTATAAGGTGAAAGGCACCCTGAACCAAAATGGCTACCACTGTATTCTGCAGCACCATGCAGTACCCTCTCTGGTATGTGCCTAGTTGGTCAGGAGTTCATCCTACAGCAAGATAATGACCCAAAACATAAGCTCTGCCAGAACTACCTTAGGAAAAAAGAACAAGATGGTAAGCTTGAAAGCATGGAGTGGCCAGCACAACCTACAAGTGCAACAGATTTATGGGAACTTCTGCAGCAGAGTTGGGAAGAACTGTCTGAAGAATATTTGATTTCCATGGTAGAAAGAATGCCACGAGTGTTTTCAGCCGTTATATCTGCCAAAGGTGGCTACTTTTGAATCAAAAGTTTAAAATACATTTTGGTTTATAAATTGATTCCATGATTTCTTTTTTAACTTTGATTGTTGGGTCATTCCATGTCAAATCAACCAAATTTTAGGAACTTCCCCACCAAAAAAAAAAAAAAAAATTATATTCCCCACAGTGGAAGATTTATATATCTGGTGTGAAATGGTAAAATAATTAAGCTCAATTATTGCCAGTTCCTGAGATTTGGTTTCTTTTGGGGGGGGCGGTCAGTCAGTTTTAAGAAAATCGCCATAATTCTGGAGTAAGTTTGAGGGCCTGAGATATGCATTTGCAGAGCAAACAGACCCATAAGTTTCATTTTGTCATCAGAATAGTTGCTGAACTCTTGGTTTAAGATACTTTTCTTTACTCAGTGTGTTTAGTTTGCCTGTACTGTGGCCTGGAAAAAGCAAAAAACACCAATCATACTAATTTTTTCCAAATTTAATGAATTTATTATTCTGTAACTAATTAAGATAGAGCCCTAAGACTTGGTATGCAAACTGTCTGTCAACTTTCTGAAGACCACAAAAATATCAAGTCACAATGGTTGTATTAAATGTTTTAATAACCTTGGAAGTTTTCTTCAGAATGAAAAGTGAGTATTTGGGGTCATTATAGTGGGTATATATTTCAAAAGGGACACAAGTGGTCAATGTCATATTTTTAGTGCTTGAAGGCATGAGTCTTGGGTCTAACCTATTAAAAAACTGGAGATGTAAAACTCTTTCTTTAGACTGTACCGAGAGGGGTAGGGCCTAGGTAGGGAGGAGGAAGTTGTCGAGGAAGGAGAAGTCGCGCGGATTTTGGCGGGTGAATTTTTGAACTTGTTATTTTAGATTTTGGAAGAATGGGGTGGGAAGAGGGAGAGAAAGGGAAAAAAGTGGAATGGAAAATGACGATGATGAAGAGTCATTTGTAGTTGGAGTGAAAGCGGTTGGAGAGTGTTGACAAATTACCAGAACATTTAGTGATAATCATAAGGTCAGAAAATTTGTGAAAAATGAAATTGGAGATGTAAAGGCAGTAAGGATATCTAGAAGTGGTATTGTGATTGTGGAATGTAAAACGAGAAAACAAATTGAAAAGGCTCTAAAAATCAAAGTCTTCAACGATAAACGTATAATATGTTTTCCTATGACGCGACAACCGACTGTGAAGGGAGTGATAAGAGGGGTTTCATTTTCAGTGAACGAAGATACTTTTTTGGAGGTAGAGGGAATTTGTGCCGCTCGGCAGTTGAAAAGATATAGTGATGGAAAGGAGACCGATAGTATGTCGGTACTCCTTGAGTTTGAAAAGGAATTACCGGAGAGGATTTTTATTGATTACGTTAGTTACCGGGTGTGGATATATGAAAGGGCTCCGCTTCGGTGCTACTGGTGTCAGGGCTATGGCCACGCTGCAGCAGTCTGCAAGACAGAGTGCTGCAGGTGCAGAAGGTGAAAAAGAAGGTTGTTCAGATGAAGAGTGTGAGTTGGCAAAGGAAAAGGCTGTTGTCACTGTGGAGGGAATCATGAAGCGGAGCAAAGCAATGTGAACGGAGGTAATTAGAAAGTGAGGTTGAGCGAACACGGACACTGAATAAGATGTCATATTCTGAGTAGTGATGGTCAAACGAGGCTTTATGAAGCTTCGGACCCTTTTGGACCTTTGTATTGAAAATGGGTTCACTACTCGAAGCTTCATTCATTGAGCACGTGGGTGACATCTGCTGGCACAGAGACTGTTGTACAGCCTTGCAAACGTGACGCTGACGCACCTTGCGTGTGCACTTCGAGGATGTTGTATCGTGAAAAATACTTAAATAAAGCTGAAATCTAACTTTGTCTTACACGTGTCTGTTGTTTTCTTCCTTACCTTAATAATTCATATTATATTATAATAACATTAACTACATCCACAGCCTCATTGAATCCGGTGAATATTTGCTCTGTCCAAAAAACATATTGTATCATGTTTTTGATTGTGCTAGGTGTATACTGGGTGTGCTTGAGCGACTTTGGCATAATTATTTTTGAAAAAAAAAAATGTCTAACAGAGCGCTGTTTCATCCATCTTAAATATATTTGAATAGCGGCAATGTTTCAAAGCTCCGCCTATCGAACCAAACCGGTAAGCTGATTCAGTATGAATGAAGCAGTAAAGTGGGTCGAACGTCATCAGTCACGTGGTTTCCCCCGATGTAAAGCAAGCTCCGGCTCAGTGCCTCAGAAAAATACCCTGTCCAGTTTGAAGCGGGCTTCGGAGCCTCGGTATCAGCGGTAACATCACTAACTCTGAGGCTGTAAAGAAAGTGAGGATAGAAAAGAGAGCAGTGGGGAAAGCGATGGATACAGTTGAAATGAAGGGGAAAGAGCAAAGTAAACAGGACAAGCAGTTTTTGAATATAGATAAAAGAAGGTTCTTGGCATTTATAGCAATGTTTATTAACTGTGCAATTGCAACAGAATCTAAAACGGAGAGGATAAGGATGGTGGTGTACGCAGCCAGGAAGATTTTAGAAATAACCGACGTGAAGGGGGAGGAGATCCAGGGAATTTTAGAGAAAGGACATGGTGGGAGTCAAACTATTAGTATTTAATTTATATATAGGAAATTACGTTTGTTTAAGAATGCGGTGGAGGGTTTTTTTTTTTTTGAGAAATAACTATTTAAAAAAAAAAGTTACCCTGAATTTACAGCACTTAGCGGTTATACACAAAAAGATTTCCAACCGCCACAAAACGAAAGAAGAAGAAGAAGAAGAAGAAGAAGATGTTGCACCCATGATCGTATCTGCAGTAGCGCCCCCGGGAATAGGGATACCATGGCATTTTCACCCTAACCAAACTAAAAAAATTGCTCAGCCTGTAACAAACCAAATGAGTTTTCAATGGTGTTGTGCTGGTTCTTTGAAAAAGGTAGACATCTGACAAACTTTTGTTACAGCTTGGCCGTTTTCTTTTGTAGGCCTGTATTTGGAGTGGAAAAACACGCTGCGGAGGGGCTCTGGGGAAACCACGGGCCGTTTCTCAAAGCGTAGGCTAACGTTACATTGCTAGGCTGCTATGTCATCACAGGCTGTTCCATCGTGAAGGCACCTTGGCATACAGCTGAGAAGTGTAGCCTTAGTCTTGCCTGATGTTAGATGGATGTCAATTTGGAAACAGCGTGTAAACGAGTTAACAATTCCGTCAGATATCAGGCAAGATGAAGGCTGCGTGTCACGCCAGCGTTCGAAGCGGTTCGAAGACATCTTCAGAATGGAACAGCCTGCGATGACGTAGAAGCTAAGAAATTTAGCCTACCCCTACCTAGGTTGCGGCCAGCCTGCGCTTTGAGAAACGGCCGCATGTACTTCCGACATCAGGAGCAAAGCAGTCTCAAGTTAACACTGGATGTGTCTTAAACCGCACACTTGCATGCTCGGTGTGCTCACAGCGTACAGGAGCGGAACAACTGTTAGTGGGGAAAGCTAGCATCTCGGGTTGTAGGAATAAAGAATCGAAGAATAAATTAATTACAGCTTTGAAGTGACACATTGTGTAGTTCGCTTGGAAGCTACACGACACTGACGATGCTATTAGTCTTAGGTTTTGGGCTTTTATGCACATTAATTGTGTGTCCTTGTTGCTCCGGGTTTTATCTTCCGGGTTTAGCTCCGGTAAGCTTTTGCAACGAGAGAAAAGATTCCTGTCAGGTAAGTAGGCAGTTTGATCTCCGTTCAGTGTAATCTGTTGCATTGTTAGTGGCCAGCAATATTATCTTGGTGTGATTAACGCTTCATGCCTTCTGTCTTGGGAGTTTTTTTTTTAAGTCAATGGTAGCTCGCCGGCAAGCCCGATGAACATCACCTAGGCTACGCGAAGACTCATGGAGGTGTCAGGTTGCTCGTTAGCGAGCATGTCGTTCACTGTCTTCGTTGTTTGGTTTTTAACATTGTAGTGACTGTTCTATTGCTTAGCCATCATACTTTGGCTACTTCCTCGATATTCCTTGCTTGTTCCTTTGAATCGACTCCAGGATTCTTGCCACAGAATGACTTGGCTACTGGCTTGCCAAATATTCTAGTACTGTAGCTGGTGGGCCAGCTATATACTCACTAGGACCCTCACTCAAGTGAATTCATAGTTAGTGTCACTCGTAGCAAGATTTTTTTGATGTTGTAGTTGGTAAAAATTGTTGTTCACCAGCTTCAGTCACTTTGCTACAGGACCTTGATCTTAGCTGGTGACTGTCAATAGGCAATAACGTGGTTATGTGGGATAAATATTAATTTGAAAGATTTTGTGCTTGAACAGCCTAGTTATGATGAGATCACCCCGTGGTATTTCTTTAACGTAATAGCATTGTTTGTGGTTCTTACTTTGTGTAGAATATTTGCGGTAAAGGGGCTAGATCATTACGACATTATTTCACTTGCCGTCTTCACTGAGGTTGGCAATCTCGGATTGCTCATTACAAATGGTACAAGCAGTTGCACAAATATGCAACGCTCCACGCGCTAAAATGTCTTGACTCATTCTGTTTGGACAGGTGACATATTAATGGAAAATCAACGTTAGCCGTCTAAGTGAGTTGTTGCAAGCGGCAAGATCGGCTTCAACAGGCCTTGTACTGAAGTGTACAAGTCTAAAACTTTACTGAAGGGATGGAGTACCTTTTCTCATGTGGTGTTTTGTTGATGGCGACAGGGAGATCTAAACAAATTTTTTCAATGTCTACCATCTTAGTTCAGTTGGTTTGAGATTTGATGACTTTCATACTTGCAAAACTATTTATTGACCCCTTGTGCCCTGTGCGGCTTGGGCCTTTGTCATCCCAAGAGCGACCACTCCTATTATGGAAGGAATGTTTCATCATTGGATGTAAAGGAGATCAAGCAGAATCGCTTTCCATTCATTTGCCGTGACCTTTCCACTTTTAAGGGGACGCATGCACCCAAATCATGCCAGGAAAATGAACGGAAGCACCCATTTGTTATGTTTGTAGAAGCATTTATTCAGGTTTTTTCTCCTTTAATTTGTCCCCTGTCTGTAGCCTGCATATCATCTCTCGGTGCTTTTCTTCAGGCCCAAATCCAGCTGTTTGTGAACCGCCTCGACTCCGTGGAGTCTGTGTTGCCTTATGAATATGACGCGTAAGTACAGACTCTGGGATGGTCAATTAGCGCATAAAAGTTGGTTTTTTAGCCTGCTGCAAATTTATAACCCTACACTGTTTTTAGGAAATACTAAGATCCTCTTCTTACACTCTGATCCGTTTGTAACATGTCCCCATGCCACTAGATGGTGCGGTTGTTCACTCGTTCGATTGTACACACAGATGGCGTCCCCCCTTCCAACCCTAGGCTGAAGCCTGTTGCACAAAGCTGTAGTTCTTGCTTAGCTGGATAACTTAGAGCTTAGTTGGGAACAAATTTTTATTTCCTAGGGTATGACTGTGATTATTTTTTTCCATAAGTCACATTGCAGTGGTAACTTGTGCTGCAAAGTTACCCTGCTCCGGGGCAGGTTATGTAGCTCATGATCAGCGCTAGGGCCAAGGTAAGCGACGTTCTTATTGTCTAGACCCTAGCATAACAAAAGGGGTTCCCTGAAAACTCTTCCTACTCTGAAATGGTAAATCGATAGAAATCTACAGAAATCATTGAAAATTAGTGCAATATAGTCTGAAATGATCAATTTGAAACATTTAGTGAAAACAATTTGGAAGACTAAAGAACTAGGTTTTAGAGTGTCGGGGAGTCAATAAGACATTTCATAAATGAGACCCTGCTCTAAAAACAGATTGATTACAAATGCTTGTGGCGTGGATATATCTGGGAGTACAAAATTATTGTAATTTACTGTGGTAAGGTCAGTTCTCTTTTTTTTGCAATGGATGGGAAATAAGTCTGCAATAAAATAATAGCAATTTTTAATGGTAAACACATTGACTAACACAATAAAAAGAAACAAAATACAGCACTGTAAACTACTTTGGCATTAACGCTGTCAGCGATTTATTTATTTATTTTTTTTATGAATTAATTATTATTATTATTTTTCCCACCATGCTTGCTTTGGTTTTATGGCAGCCTTGCCCTTTGCAGTGATTTTTGATTAGTATCATTCAGATTTCTCCCTGATAATCTGCCGCTTCTCCTTAGAGAAATGGGTTCCCTCTTGCCCAGTCCTTATTGATAGGCTGATGGCTGCACATTGCACAATTTTAAGTGCAAGCGCTGTTGAGGATTATATTTCAATATTTCTCATCATATTCATCAGTAGATCAATTGCCATGTTGAATAACCATAATCAATAGTCATAATCATTATCCATATTATGTACGCATAGGGAGGGGATGAGCAGCGCACACAGACACATGCACACACACATACAAATACAAGCAGTTCCCACATAGTCACACACACATGCAAGCAATTCAATTCACACATGCATGAGCAGCTCACACACACATAAGCAGCGCGCTTTTGTGGCTTTGATTAGTAAGCAGGCTTCTGTTTAGTTGATTTGAAAACATAATCAGATGATGTATTAGATTTCTGTAGCTTTGATCAATATTTGTTCAGCAAAATCATAAGTTGTTACTGAAAACATAATCAGTTGAATCATTCATGTATCTACTTGTATCCTATTCATCTGGCTGTATTTTTCCTCTCTTGACTGTAATTTTCCAGTCCTTTTGTAGTGATGTGCATCCTTATCTTTGCTTTAAGTTCTGAAGGTTAGTGGGCAGTGTTTTGGTTTTCCTGTCCTGTTGTAGTGTGAGAATGAGAAAGCGGAAAGACCATATTTGGAAGATATTTCCTGTGATGAAGGTATAAAAACTGGGTGTGAAAGGCAAGATGGGAGTTCTTGCGCAAATAGAACTCTGCTTTATATTCATCAACATGCCACAATAAAGCCTAATTGTCTGAAGAATCTGTCTCTCTCCAATTGCTTGAGGATGGGGGAACCTCATAATATGAAAATAGGTCTGAATGAAAACCACAAAAGCGCATGAGTAGTACTCATAACCTGAGTGGGTGAGCCTGGATCAACATAACTTGTGGGTAATTAGCGTTGTATGTTCACTTAATGCTGATTGAATATGCATGGTTAAGGGAAACTGAATTTAATGCCTGAGTATGTTAAATAAGCCTTTGTGCAACAGGCCTCCGCTCACCTCCCTTCCCAAATCCGTGGTTGCCAGTTCCAGTAGGTAACCGATATTGGGCAATAGTGACTTCATTAAGCTAAAGGACATTATTCACCTAAAGTTAGCTTGCTTGCAAAGTTAGTTTTATATGACTACATAGTTTAGCCACTGACAAAAACTTCCTGAATGGAAACCCTGATGTTGTTCACTCGCCATGATCGAATGAAGACATTTGATTGGGTGGTGGGCGTGACATTAAGTTGAGCATTCTGTACGCTACAGAATTGTTGGTACCATTTAGTTGAAATGAGCCAAATGAGGTGTGAAAAAAATGTCTTGATTGTTTACCCTCATGATCTTTCATTCAAAATATTCACAAAAATCTAACCTTTATTTGAAGTATCATAATTGAAAGACTCATTCAGTTTTTTTTTTTTATGATGAAACTTTTTTTCCCCCCAGAAATAAGCATGCCACAATTATTAGCACCCCTTCATTTGATATTTTGTGCAGCCTCTCCTTGCCATGGCTTGGGATCTGAGCCCATTTCTCATCACAGAATCTTTCTGGATCCCTCAGATAATGAGGTTGACACTTATAGACTCAATTTAATAGCTTATATCACGGGCTTTCATAGAGGTTTTGGTCGGGGATCCATGATGGCTGTGACAAAATCTTTATTCTTTCTTTGGTGAACCATTTTTATGTGGGTTTTGTGGTGCACTTTGGATCATTGTCCTGCTGCAAGGTTCAACCATGGACCATTTTTAGCTTTCTGGCTGGGGCTGTTAGGTTTTCATTTAATTTCAGATGGAATTTAATGGAGTCCATGATGCCATATATCCCTACTAGGGGTTCGGGGCCTTTGGAAGACAAACTGCCTTACCATGTCAAAGATCTTCCACCATACTTCACAATGGGTGTGAGGTGCTTTTCAGCATGTGTATTTTTCTGTCTACGCCAAACCCACCTTTTATGTTTGTTGGCAAAACGCTCCATTCTGGGCTCATCTGGCCATACTGTATAACTCAGTCCGATTGAAAGTCTCAGTAATGTTTGGCAAATTAGTTTGCTGTTGATTGAAAATGGAGGCTTATTTCTGCCAACCCTCCCAGACAACTTGTGGTTGTTGCATAGTTCTGCTAACTTTCTGTCCCGAAGACTCAACTAACTTCTGTAATTCTTCAGCTGTTATTCATTGAGGTATTTTTGCAAGTGGAACCATTTTCCGCATAGTACGTGGGGTCAGTGTACAGTGTACACACACCGTCTCTCTTCCACGGTAATTCTTGACCCTGTTGCCCTAAATTTGTTAATTATTGCCCTGATGGCGGAAATGGGTATTTTCAACTGCTTAGAGCTGTTCTTATATCCATTTCTTGATTTTGCAAATCAACAAGTTTTCATTGCACATCATCACTTGGGTCTTTCCCACAGTGATGAATGACTGAGGGATTTTTACCTGCATCACCTCATATTTAAAGCCCAGTGAAACAGAAAGTCGTGGTTGACCACAGAAGAGCTCCTAATCAAACAGGTGAACTTAAAAATGAGAAGAATGACTGGAACTTTACTTAAGTCAGATTTTAATCCTGGGATTTTTTTGGGGTGCCAATAATTGTAGTACATATGTTTTGGAGAAAAGAATGTGCTTAATGTCGACATTTTTTTTTCTTCCAAAAATTTAACTTCAATGAAAAGGCTAGGTTTTTGTGAATATTTTGAATTAAAGACTAATGGGATAAATGGCAAAGGCATTTTTTCATAGTTTGTTCTGCTCACATTCAATACAGGTGCCAATAACTTTGGAAGGCATTGTGTACAGCGATCAGCCATAACATTATGTCCACTGACAGGTGAAGTGAGTAGCATTAATTAAATTGTTACAATGGCACCTGTCAGTGGGTGGGATATATTAGGGAGCAACTGCATATTTTGTCCTCAAAATTGATTTGTTAGAAGCAGGGAAAATCGGTAAGCGTAAGGATGAGAGCATCTTTGGCAAGGGCCAGATTGTGACTGCTGGATGACTGGGCTGGAACATCTCCGAAACTGCAGCTGTTGTAGGGTGTTCTTGTTCTGCAGTGGTCAATACTTACCAAAAGTGGTTTGATGATGGAAAACCGGTGAACCGGTGACAGGTTCATGGGCAGCCAAGGCTCATTGATGAGCATGGGGAGCAAAGGTTGGCCTGTGTGGTCCGATCCAATAGAAAAGCTATTGTAGCTCAAATTGCTGGTAAAGTTCATGCTTTTTCTGATTGACAGGTGTCAAAAAGCACCATGCATTGCTGTTTGTTGCGTATGGGGCTGCATAGCCGCAGACCAGTCAGGGTGACCATGATGACCCCTGTCCATTGCTGAAAGCACCAATAATGGGCATGTGTGCATCAGAACTGAACCAAGGAGCAGTGGAAGAAGGTGGCCTGATCCGATGAATCATGTTTTCTCTTACATCATGGAGATGGCCGCGTGCGTGAGCGTCACCTGGGACAGATATGGCACCAGGATGCACTATAGGAAGAAGGCAATTCAGCGGAGGCAGTGTGACGCTCTGGGCAATGCTCTGCTGGGAAACCTTTGGTCCTACCATTCATGTGGTTGTTACTTTGACACATACCACCTACCTAAACATTGTTGCAGACCAAGTACATCCCTTTATGGAAACAGTATTCCTTAATGGCTGTGGTTTCTTTCAATAGGATAATCCACACTGCAAAAATGGTTCAGGAATGGTTTGAGGAACACAACAATGAGTTCAAGGTGTTGACAGGTCTCCAGATTTCCCAGATCCAATTGAGCATCTGTGGGATGTGCTGGACAAATTAGTCCAATCCCTGGAGGCCTCTCCTTGCATCTTAGAGGACTTATGGATCTGCTGCTGACGTCTTGGTGCCAGATACCACAGCACACCTTTAGAGGTCTAGAGGAGTCCATAATGTTATGGCTGATTGGTTTATTGTTCTGTTTTAAATCTGCCTGCAATGAAAATGGATGTCATGCATCAGAATTTTTTTTTTTTTTTTTTTTTTTTTTTATTTGTATTTTTTTATGGAGGGCAATACATTGCCTCAACATGTTGCAATTGTATACATGTATTATTTAATACATTGATTTATTATTTTTGCTAAAATGTCTACTTTAGTGCAATACTTAATTTTGCTCCTTTTAAGGTTTGATTTTTGCCAAGATGATCAGGAGAAAAGACCGTCAGAAAATCTTGGACAGGTGCTGTTTGGAGAGAGAATTGAGTCTTCACCATATAAGGTAGGAGCTTTTTTCTCAAGTCTGGAACAGACATTGATACATATAGAAGTACTAAATGTCATGTCACTGCATTATCATGAATGTAAATATCATTAGTTACTCAGTGATATTTGAAGTGTTTTCCTGACTTTTCTTTCCCAGTGTCTTGGTTTAGTTGCCTCAGTGCTTGTGCTTTACCATCATTTGTTGTCTGTATATTAATAATAACAATAATACACTTTATTTCTAATGCACTTTTCATCAAAAAGATCTCAGAGTGCTACAAAGTTAAAAGCAAAGTAGAAAAAAAAAACACACACAGTGAAGCAAGTATATCCAACACACACAGTATAGGGTCAGTCCATCTCAGATCACCCAAAAAAATTGCATTTTTAAACTTCACCGCCTCCAATTTATATGAAATTTGGTGTATAGGTAATTCATGGCCAGAAAAGCCAGAATTTCAAATTTTGTCTATCTCGGACCAACGGTTTTCGAGATATTGCAATTTCAATTTTTCACTTTTTCGCGAAAAAGAGCGTGCCTGCCAAATTTCAAATTGCTATAACTCAGCAACCACTGGTCCAATATTGAAAAACAAGGTATTTCTGTAAAGGGGAGACCACAAGGAATCAAAATCTGGCATTTGTTTGTGCATTTGGGTACTTTTGAGTTGGATGACCTTTTGACCTATATTTTGACCTTGAAATTGATTCTGTGGGACACGCCCAACCTGTTTGACACCATAATGAAAAATGAAAGCCTATGTGTCAACTACAACATATTAAAAAATTGGAGGGTTTTTTTTTTTTTTTAATACTCGAGCAAATTGGGATAGAATAGAGGCCTAGTACCTCAAGACTCCTTGTGGATATGTGCATAAAGTGTGTAGAATATGTACACAGAGTCTACTTGTACCTTGTCCAGCTGTGGTATCACCTTGCATTTTTAGCAGGATCATAAACAAGCCCAGATTCTAATCAATGTTTACACTGCAGTTCAATTGTCTGATTACTTCTATCCTCTGGCTGCTAACTAAGTTAGTGTGGGCTAATTAACTAATTAACTAATCTTAATTAGTTCCTTATCTCGGTTACTATGCCTATGTTGTGACAGCAATTTCCAGCAACAAGTCAGAGTTTCTAATCTGAAGCATGTGACCACATGCCCTGAGCACCTTACACACAGACACTGGGCCCCTAACAGCCATTACAAGGTTTTAGTTTCTCTAAAAGAAAGGAAGAGCAGAATCATAGCCAGTATTTCCTTGGATGTTTTCTACATGTAATTCCTCTCTTATAAAGCATAAAAAAATTCACAGCATGATCAAATGATTTCCATTATGTAAAGTGACAAAAGCAAATTTGAATTATTGGAATTTTTAAACAAACTTCAGCAAGGGGGTCCATGGATGCAATTAAATCCTGCATTGGCTAACTTCAAAAGTAAAAGTCACTGTAGATGTCTAAGTATACTTCCTTTTCATCAATACTATAAAGTGAGAGATCAATCAAAATCAATAAGTTTAAGAAACACTGGAGTACTTACATTTCTCTAAGGAATTACATGTAGAAAACATCCGAGGAAATACGGATAATGATTCTTCCTTTCTTTTAGAGAAACTAAAACCTTGTAATGGCTGTTAGGGGCCCAGTGTCTGTGTGTAAGGTGCTCAGAGCATGTGGCCACATGCTTCAGATTAGAAACTCTGACTTGTTGCTGAAATTGCTGTCACAACGTAGGCATAGTAACCGAGATAAGGAACTAATTAAGATTTGTTAATTATTTAATTAGCCCACACTAGCTTAGTTATCAGCCAGAGGATAGAAGTAATCAGACAAGTGAACTGCAGTGTAAACATTGATTAGAATCTGGGCTTGTTCATGATCCTGCTAAAAATGCAAGGTGATACCACAGCTGGACAAGGTGCAAGTAGACTCTGTGAACATACTCTATACACTTTATACACAAATCCACAAGGAGTCTTGAGGTACTAGCCTCTATTCTATCCCAATTTGCTCGAGTATAAAAAAAAAAAAAAAAAAACCCCTCCAATTTTTTTTTATATGTTGTAGTTGACACATAGGGCTACATTTTTCATAATGGCGTCAAACAGGTTGGGCGTGTCCCACAGTGTCAATTTCAAGGTCAAAATATAGGTCAAAAGGTCATCCAACTCAAAAGTACCCAAATGCACAAACAAATGCCAGATTTTGATTCCTTGTGGTCTCCCCTTTACAGAAATACCTTGTTTTTCAAAATCAGACCAGTGGTTGCTGAGTTGTAGCAATTTGAAATTTGGCGGACATGCTCTTTTTTTGCAAAAAAGTGAAAAATTGAAATTGCAATATCTTGAAAACCGTTGGTCCGAGATAGACGAAATTTGAAATTCTGGCTTTTCTGGCCATGAATTACCTATATACCAAATTTAATATAACTTGGAGGGGGCGAGGTTTAACTCATTGGGTGAACTGAGCTGGACTGACCCTATATCACAAAAGTCAAGAAAAACATTCTGAGCTCATAACTTTTAATGAGTTCAGATCAGTGTCTGAAATCGGCAAATTTCAAGATATGATTTAACGACAGCACTGCAAAAAAAAAAAAAAAAAGACTCTAAATTGGAATGTTTTGTGGTTTTTTTTTTTTTTTTTTTTTTCCTTAAAGTTCAAATTTATGGAACCAAAGACATGTCAGGTGGTCTGTAAGAAATCATATGATACAACAAAAAAGGAGGACCATGCAAAATTGGAGTTTCTTAAGAAAGGAATCCAGCTGAACTATCAACATCACTGGTAAGTTAATGGTTATTTGCTTCAGTTCTAGAGATCTATTTTTAAATTGCTAAATTTATTTAAACCATCTTTATACAGTACAGTCACTTATCTTTTGTGAACCAAGACTGGAGCTTTTGGGTCATCCCATACCTGCTCACCTAGGACCTCTTACTCTGTGTCATGTCAAATACTCAGTTAACAAAAAATGATGTGAAAACTTCTCTTTCTTGGGATCTTGAGAAATCGTATAGCTTTACTCCAAATTAATTTTGTTATCAATTTTTGAAGTTTGGCCGTTGGAGCTAAATTTAATAATTTTTGCAATTCTCTGTATGTGTATGCTAAGCCTCACCAATTGCTTGTTGGCTTGGATTGAAATTTGCGCTGAACGTGCTGGAAAGCCGAAGGATAATTTGCAACATATAGTCATAATAATAGTTGTTGCTGAACATTTTACAGTTACTAAAATAATGATTGTGTACTGTAACATCTCTAATTTTTTTAAATACAGTGCTGTGAAAAAGTATTTGCCCCCTTCCTGATTTCTTATTTTTTTGCATATTTGTCAGACTTAATTTGTTTGATCTGAAACAATTTTAATATTGGACAAAGATAATCCGAGCAAATACAAAATGCGGTTTTTAAATGATGATTTCATTTATGAAGGGAAAAAAAGCTATCCAAACCTACCTGGCCCTGTGTGAAAAAGTAATTGCCCCCCCTTGTTAAATCGTGAAGTAAGCGTGATTAACCACATTTTTTGAGTTCAATTTCACTAGCCACATCCAGGCCTGATTACTGCCAGACCTGTTGAATCAAGAAATCACTTAAATAGAACCTGTCTGACAAAGTGAAGTAGGTTAAAAGATCTCAAAATGCGACACATCATGCCGCGATCTAAAGAAATTCAAGAACAGATGAGAAACAAAGTCATTGCCATCTATCAGTCTGGAAAGGGTTACAGAGCCAATTCTAAGGCTTTGGGACTCCAGCGAACCATGGTGAGGAGCCATTATCCACAAATGGAGAAAACTAGGAACAGTGGTGAACCTTCTCAGGAGTAGCTGGCCGACCAAAATTACCCCTAGAGCACATCGACAACTCATCCAGGAGGTCACAAAAGAACCCAGAACAACATCTAAAGAACTGCAGGCCTCACTTGCCTCAGTTAAAGTCAGTGTTCATGATTCAACAATAAGAAAGAGACTGGGCAAAAATGGCATCCATGGGAGAGTTCCAAGGCGAAAACCACTGCTGACCAAAAAGAACACAAAGGCTCCTCTCACATTTGCCAAAATACATCTTGATGATCCCCAAGACTCTTGGGAAAATATTCTGTGGACTGACGAGACAAAAGTTGAATTTTTTGGAAGGTGTGCGTCCCGTTAAATCTACTGTAAAACTAACACAGCATTTCATGAAAAAAACATCATACCAACAGTCTAACATGGTGGTGGTAGCGTGATGGTCTGGTGCTGCTTTGCTGCTTCAGGACCTGGATGACTTGCCGTAATTGATGGAACCATGAATTCTACTCTCTACCAGAAAATCCTGAAGGAGAACGTCTGACCATCAGTTTGTGACCTCAAGCTCAAGCGCACTTGGGTTATGCAGCAGGCCAATGATCTGAAACACACCCGCAATTTCACCTCTGTGTGGCTTAAAAACAAAATAAAGGTTTTGGAGTGGCCTAGTCGAAGTTCAGACTTAAATCCATTTGAGTTGTTGTGGCATGACCTTAAACAGACCATTCATGCTCGAAAACCCTTCAATTTGGCTGAATTAAAACAATTCTGCAAAGAAGAGTGGGCCAAAATTCCTCCAAGCGATGTCAGATACTCACTGCCAGTTATCGCAAACGCTTTATTGCAGTTGTTGTCGCTGAGTGTGGCACAACCAGTTATTAGGTTTAGGGGGCAGTTACTTTTTCACATAGGGCCAGGTAGGTTTGGATAGCTTTTTCCCTCAATAAATGAAATCATCATTTAAAAATTGCATTTCTTATTTACTTGGGTTATCTCTGTCTAATATTAAAATTTGTTTGATGATCTGAAACATTTAAGTGTGACAAATATGCCAAAAAATAAGAAATCAGGAAGGGGGCAAATAATTTTTCACAGCACTGTATCTTCATTGAATATTGAAGCAGTATTTTCACGGCTTTGAATATCGGACTTTATATGCCATTACCAATGTGTGCAATACATTCTGCAATTGACTCTCCAAGATTCCATGCCACCGTGATGAAGGGGAGATTTTTGAAATTTATGTCCCCTTTAAGTTGCATTTGGAATGTTCTTTTATGCAAGGATCTCATAATCTGAGTCTTAGTGGTTTCTGCAGATCTTGGTGGTTTCTTGTCAGGTTGTAGTGAACTTCAGTGTTGCACTGAAGCATATAGGTCTCTAGTCCCTGCTTTGCTGCTCATTCTCAGTGTCCAAAGATGCAATGTTATCCTGAGTCATTGCCGCTATTCTTATCAACTGTGGTGTGACTATGGGCTGCGTTGAGCTGAGAATCCCTGGTGTCATTGTAGGATCATTGACAATATGCCTGTCACATGGTGCTATGAGGTCGAGGACGGTCAGCAGTACTGCAACCCTGGCTTCCCCATTGGCTGCTATGTAACAGAAGATGGCCGGCGGAAGGATGCTTGTGTCATTAATGTAAGAGAGTCCAGGTTTTCTCTCATTTGATATGTTCTGTTGGATATTAATATTAACTTACAAAAATACATTAGACAGGATTATGTTAATACACATTGGTAATGTTAACACCTGGCTGAAAGTGTGAAGCTTTAACTTTAACTTCAGAGAAAGTTAGGTTGAAAAAACCTCCTTGGGGAACAGCAGTGTCTGTTAGTTTTATTGAAATGAGGAACGTGTTATGTCTACGGTGGGGTAAGCCATGAAGACGATAACACCAAAGCAGTCATGGAATGAGATTTTTTTCGATGTATTTGCATTACTAATCAATTGGGTGAACTCGTTGAAATTCAGAAGGGATGAAATTTTGAGAGTGGCTGTATTGGTGGTATGGCCGAATTTGTGAAATTTTATCAGCTCTGCCTTGAGTTGGGCGTATTGGGTGTTTTTCAGGCCCTCTTCAGCAAGAGCAACATGTTCTATGTCTTCAATCATGTGGACATCATTATCACCTATCACAGTGGGAAGGACGAGGGCTGGGAAGGGGCACGGCTGGTAGCAGCGATGCTGGTGCCAAAGAGGTATCGCAGAGGGGCAGAGGGTGTGCACATGAGGCCAGTCCTCTGCGCATTTGAAGTGTGCTCTTCTTTCTTTCAGATGATGTTTTATTAACCACTGTCTGTACATATATTGAAACTATCATGAAGGGCCTACTTATATTTGTTCTGCATACTTTTTTGTGCTTTTTCGGAAGCACTCCTCATGTATAAAATGAGCAAAATTTATAGTTAAAGATAACCTTTATCTGAAGTGAACTGCAAATGAAAGAGCTGCCCCTTGGGTGTTACAAAATGTTTTCGGTAATTTTTTGACAAAGCTGAGCTGAATAATTAATACTTAAATATCCGGATCGGAACACTCACCGAATCCACTGTGTTTCCTTTAGCAGGGACGTCTAGAGTCCTGCAGTTCTTTTACACGAACGATTGAATATGTCGCTGAGTTGTTCGGACACTGCAGAATTTTGGAGATGGGCCCCCAGATGGAACACTGGGGGTTGGGTGTTTTTTTGGGTGTTGTGGTTTGAGATGATTTAAGACAAACTGCGTTTTCTCCCCAGATTGCTGGGAAGGAAACCCCACATTGAATGCATGAAAATGTAGGTGAGGCTGGACATGAAATGAATGTAGAATGTGGTGCATGGGTTGCACAACCTGTTTTGTTTTGGCAGCATCAAGCATAGTAACACTAATAACCCATGTGATGGTCCCCCCATGGAGGTCCCTGGAGATTTCAAGGGCAAACTGGATCTCACCTACTCCTACTCCGTCGCCTATAAGGTGAGTGACATCTTCATCTATCATTTTGACCTTATTAAAAAAATAATACGTTTCATTCCTGTTTGTTTCTGTGGATTCATGTTTAGTGCAGAATAATCAGTGTAATCTTAGGAGTAACCATTGGTCATAATGTGGTGATATGTTAATAAGTATTCTCCCTTTTCACAGCAAAACAATGATATCAAATGGGCCTCCCGGTGGGACTACATTCTCGTATCCATGCCTCACACTAACATTCAGTGGTTTAGGTAAGACATGCCTGCTTGGGTTTCTGTAGATGAAGAAATATTACAAAAAAGATGGTTCTCCTTTTTGAAGTATACTTTGCTCCATCTCATGGTATTAATCTGGACTACCTTCTCTTTGAGACTGATTGCATTCCCTTTTTTTCTGGCAAGAAAACCCACTGTAAACGTCCATGTCAATCTATTAAAGGCTGATTGATTTACACACATAGCTGCTTTTTCATGGGATGTGCATCTCAGGAAATAGTCATGGTATTTTCATCTCATCATCGCCTTATTTCTTCACTGTTGTCTTAATGGACCATAAAGCCCAGAGGGCAGTTTTTGACCTTATACTCATTGCTTTGTTGCTAGCTGTATGGCTAGGTGCCTGGGTGAAAGGCTCTTTCTTTCCTTGCTCATGGTAACAAGTTGTTTGTATTGTTTGCTCTAGCATAATGAATTCTTTGGTCATCGTGCTCTTCCTGTCTGGCATGGTTGCCATGATCCTTTTACGGACGCTTCACAAGGACATTGCCAGGTACAACCAGCTGAACCAGGTAACAGCCCACTCTTACCCCACCCTGCAGTCATCTTCTGCCTGCAGCAAATAGGGAAGCTTTGCACTCTGTGAAATGCATATAATTAAAGCTAGGCTGAATCCTAAGCGACAAAACATTGTATTTGCATTGCCCCACGTACAGTGTTTTTGCCAACTTGATATTTATGAATATAAACGTGAAAAGAAAAAATGGTAGCCGTCAAGGGTGGCAACTCGCCCTCAGTCGTCAGTTACTGTACATTAGTCTTCTCAGTCTGCAGATTCATTTCAAACTCCTTGGAACAAGAGTCTGGTTCTCAGATAATAAAAATCAGACGTGCAGATGGCTTTCTTGTCTCAGACCATGTACATTTATAAGGATGTTATTGTCCAAGATTGAAAATGGACAATGCAGTTGCCTGTATTGCTGCATTCAAACAGAGCAGGATCTGATGAAATACATTTGCGTATTTCCATACGTAATTGGGCATCGACAAAACTGTTGTTATTAAAATTGTCCACCATAGCATATAGGAGTTGAAATTAAGGGTCCCATATTATGATGTATGTTGCGAAGATATGACATTCATGGATGTCAAGAAGTGGAGATTTTGAACTTCTTAGTGGAATGAAAAACACTTAAAATACATAATTTCTTGTCCATTTCCCGCCTGTCACTCTTTCTTTTCTGATGAACACAGAGTTTTGAGTGCACACCCCCTCTGTGGCAATAAGCTCTGCTCTGATTGGCTGGTCATGGGACGAGGGGAAAAAACCTCACACCATGCATCAACAAATAGCAACTAATAAATCAAAATCGGGGCTGAACTAGCCGCAGCATCTGAATACACTTAAAGTGAATTTAATCATTAACAACACAATGAGTATGGGAAGGTAATGCAAGCATGGCATGCAGTCATTAAACAAAATTAGCAGCACTTCAAATTCAGTTTAAATATTTACAGAAATTGGAAATATTTACAGACTGAAGCTGTGCAGTTTTGTCGTGGACACTTATAATGGAGCTGACCTTCAGGAATCACCTTTTAATGAATTGGGCTTTGTAACAGCCCTTTTTCAAAAAAACAGTCAGATGTTAAATAAGGAGCATACACCGAAGCTGACGTATGTAAACTTTGTTTTTGAAAATATACTGCTGCCTATAAAGTTGGAATAAAATTGTTTTTACCTCTTTTATGAAAAGAGGGAAAAAATATTTTATTCCAGTGAGTCCTGTGGGACATCACAAGAGAACCCAGACAAACATCTCAGAAACTGCAGGCCTTGCCCACCTGCATTTGCATTTGAGTCAAATGCAATGTGAGTCAAAGTGCAAATGAGCTGTGTGACACAAAAATTGCTCAGCGAAAGCCTTATTCATTGACACACCTCTTTTTGAACTGAGCTCTTGTGACATAAACACTTTTATTTTAGAGCAAGAAACTATCAAACTGGGTAAAGGCAGTAAGTATGCCACGTGAGACGGACAAAATTGTGCATTACAACAATGCCCACGAATATCTGTTTGCGAAGGCACGAAATTGGAGCTCTAGGTGTGTCTAGTCCAAGTTAACGAAATTATCAATATAGTTAGGTCACTTAGCCAGTTGAGGAACAGAGGGGGTCAATTACTTTTTCCACCCAGGGTCAGTTGGTGTTGGATTATTTTTTTTGTTCAGTGAATTAAATTATTGTTTAAAAGTGGTTTTGTGTTGATTCAAGTTGTCTTACATTTGTTTGAATGTCAGAAGCAATGAAGTGTGACGACAGTGTGACAGATATGATATTGAAGACTGATTGCTCTTAGCTTTCTGTAATAATTTCAGAAGAGTTGTTGCTTTTAATTTTTTAACTGTGAAGCCTCTTCAGCGTGAATTTTTTGTATAATATCTGTGCAATTTGTTTTGGAAAAATTTTGTTATTTTCTGGTTTTTTGACATTTCTAGTATTGGTACAAAAGACTGTTGTAAACCTCTGTTGCAATATTCACAGGCTGATTTGATAAAGGTACCACCACAGCCCAAGAGTGCCTTTATTTCCTATGTAAGCTGGTAAAAAAAATGCGCAAACATCTTTTGAGTGATGCTTAAAGGGTAACTTCTCTATTTACCATCACTGGTATATTGGAAAGCACTTTTACATCAAAGAACATGAGCATTTCGTCTTTGGAAAAGATGCTTCATAATCTACATAATTTACAGTTTTAAAAAATCACAAATGTTGCTGAATCTCCCCATCTCATTGTTTTTCTAAATGAATTCATTTATTATTTTGCTCAGTCTCCATCCTATAAGTAGAGAAATGGACAGTGTTAAAATACAAGCTAAAATAAAGGCCATTTGCACAGTTGATGTGAGTCTTTTTGTTTGGAATTTCAGTGTGTCCATATTGTTTTTAAAATACGTTCTGAAGTTACCCTTTAACCTTGGCAGTTTGGTGGAAGATTGTGGGAACCTTTTTTACTTCTTTGTTTTACCATCTGACTTGTTTAATTGATATGGTGAAATCTGGTGTAAATTCATACAGCTGCAGTGGCCGCATTTGTTTTCTGGAATGACAAATTCTTTAATGTGCCGATTTAAAAAAAAAAAAAAAAAAAAAAATCTTTTGCCACTTATGAATTGAAACACCAGCTTTTGCAGGGAACAGCTATGTATTCACGCTTGCGAAAATCTTGCTGGTGATTGACTACATGGTGCCACATAGTTGGGCGTTGTCTCGTTGGTGATGGTTGTTGAATGTGGTGTTCCAGTGACATTATCATGTGATCAGGTCCCTGGCTGTTGATTCACTCATTGATGTCTTCCCTGCAGGAGGAGGCTCAGGAGGAATCTGGGTGGAAGCAGGTTCATGGGGATGTCTTCAGGCCTCCCAGGATGGGCATGATGTTGTCTGTACTTCTTGGGCAGGGAGTACAGATTTCCATCATGACTTTCATTACCCTGTGTGAGTACTCGGCAATGTTTTCCCCACACCATATGCCCCAAACACACACAGATGCACATGCACTCACAAACTTCCAACTTCTCAAACCTGAAATGCAATGTTCACAGGCGCTCAATTCTCAGTATTATTTTATGCGAATTAAGGGCTCATGTGAGTATTTTTTGCTCAAGTCAGCTGTAAAGCATCTTTGTGAGAGTGTCTCTGTAAGAAGTGGTTATCAAGTATAGTTGAATTGAAGATATTTCTCATGGTTCTTCACACTTTTTGGAATCAATCCTAAAAAAAAAAAAGTCAACTTTACTAGAGGCAAGTCTAGCATGCATATGGTAAATATGATAATGATGGTAATTATGATAAAGTAATGCTATGGTTATGATTTTCTCCCCTTACAGTTCTGGCTTGCCTAGGTTTCCTCTCTCCAGCCAATCGTGGAGCGCTAATGACATGTGCAGTGGTCCTGTGGGTTTTGCTGGGTTCCTCTGCAGGCTATGTGTCTGCCCGCTTGTATAAGAGTGAGTGTGATTCAACACAAAGCTGCAAAAGAAAGATCCAGCCCAATTTAGAACGGCCGTGCATTAGGCTCCAGAAGTTTCTATTTGTAGATTAAATGATATCTTGGAGGTTTTAGAGAATGTGCATGATCACAGTACATGATTTGGTTGTGCTGACTTGGGTCAAATGGTTATTTGAAATAATGTGCACAGTGTTTATGGCAGTAGGGTGTGAAAGCACTTGAGCGGATCACTCACCCTAAGGGAAAAATTCTGTTAGGTGGAGCCCAGTTGACCAATCAAATTAAAAATTGGAAAATTGGTTATTGTATTTTTGTAGTTCTTCTAAGATTGGGCATAATACTGTTTGTGGGAATTTAACTTGTGTTTGATGTTTCTGTACATATTATTCATTCAATGTCTGTTTTCATTGTGGAAGATAAATGAATGTCATGCATTCTTACTTGATGTATTTTAAATCTGTCAGTCCCCAACCCTGTTCTTCTGTGTGCTCTCAGCTTTCGGTGGAGAGAGGTGGAAAACCAACGTCCTGCTGAGTGCTCTGCTGTGCCCAGGGTATGCCATTCCCACTTAGTTGTGTCTTGCTAGGAAGAGGGGTATTTGTATTGATGCACAGTTTATTGTCTGGTGTTGCGGTCTCTTCTCTCCTAGGGTAATATTTGCAGATTTCTTCCTCATGAACCTGATCCTGTGGGTGGAGGGATCATCAGCGGCTATCCCCTTTGGAACGCTGGTGGCCATCCTAGCGCTGTGGTTCGGCATCTCCGTGCCTTTGACCTTCGTCGGCGCCTACTTTGGCTTCAAGAAACGGGTGACTTACTTTTAGTCATGAACCTTCAGATAAAAATATGTTTCTGTCAGCAGAGGCTTGACCTGCTGGTACCGTACAACTGATGCTTCTGCATTGACTGTCATGCATATAAATTGTCCCCTTTGTGACTAAGGCTAATTTCAGATTTCTATCTCATGCTTTCAACTTCTGGCAGATCTAGCGGAGATTTTGGACTGAAAACTAATGATATAGAGTATGCAATGAAGTGATTATTTGAGTAAACTGAATGGTGCTGTTGTTTTGGTCCATAGTTGATCAAAGCGTTGCTGCAATATAGCGTGTGAGCAAACATGGCTAACGGCTGTGTGTTGGGGTCACGCTACATCATTCTTGCGCTGAATCTTGCGCCCTCTCGCTCAAGTCGCACTGCAAGATGGCAACATTCATCCACAGGGGAAATCTGTGATTAATTGTTCGTTTCGGAAAAAATACGTTATGGGGAATATCTATGTAATTTGTACCAACAATAAAAATAATTAATTCAGTCTCGCCCTTGGTTTAATGCCAAGAGTGCCGTCAGTAACACAGGTTATGTGCCTGTTCTTCAGCTGATGAAATTGCCAGTTTGCTATGGCATTCACACACTTGTTTAGCGGGAATGACAGTGGCTAATCTGATTGGCCTTAATGGAACTGACCCACCCCATCACATCCACAAGTAATAAATTCATCTTAGTCAAACCCTTTTGACAACAGTGCCACAGTTGGGCCGGTGCCTCTTGTCACAAAATTACCAGAATGGAGTTGGACATGCCCAATTTTGCTCTGCGATACCATTAGCAATGGCATTTGCCGACTGCGTTTAGGTCATCAAAATAGGGCCCTGTGTCGGGCCCAATGTGTCCTTTATTTTAGGTACAGTATAATGTTGAGCATTTATAAATAACCTCTCTTGTGCAGTGCATTCAAAAAATGGTATGCGTGTTAGACTTGAGGTCTCTCACAAAACTTAAGATGAATCAAGCACCTCAGGCAAATTTGCTCTCTCTGTTCTTTCCAAGGATATTTTGTTGAGATTTTGAACTTGTTGGGAGTGACTGGTCATGTGGTGCAGGTGTAAAGTAATTTGGATACATCAGTAAGCATGAGAATGTGTCTGTGGAAGGTGATGTCAAGAGCTAATTGTAGTTTGTGTTGCACAACAGGTTTGAAACTTATAGCAGAGCCATCTGAGTCTTGCACTGTGTTTTGTTGGAGGTTTTGTACACTTTTTTTATCTGTGATTTGACTTCAAACCTGAGCTTTTGCCAACTACTCTTCATGAAAGGAAGTAATTTCAGACCACAGAACTAATGTCCAAGGATCCAATCCCATAAATCCCATAAATATATATTCTTTATATTGCCTCATTAATTTGATGTTAGATTAGTCATTCATTTATTTCTTCTTCAATAAAAATTTGAGAAGTACTTTCAGCAAGCTGTCTGCAGAGATGCTCGAACACGACTCATCCTGCCATCTTTGCATAGGGAAGATAGTTCATTGCTCTCTTTTGAAACACAGGCTGTCAGCTGCTGCTTCTTTTCACTCGTGGTTTCAGTCCTAGCATGCACAGAGCGTGGGCAGAGGGAACAAACATGTGCTTGCTTGGAAAGTGCTGGATCACCAGTCGGAGCTGCTTAAGCAATGACAAATGCAAACCCAAACCAACGGTATCCCTCCCACATTCTTGTTCTCGTGAGGCTGCTGGCTGCAGTTTAGCTCTGGCAAGCCCAGATTTGATCCGAGATTATGGTGGTCACTCTTGCACCTTAACCAGCTTGTTTACCACATGAGCTGACCCAGCAACTGTTCATGGCGAATTGCGTCAAGTGCTGGTTGTGGGGAGGCATATTGGTTGCTTTGGTTGTTTTTCTGATTTGTTTTTTGACTGCGCCATGATCCAGGATGGCGAAATCTCGTATGTAGCCCCTTAATGATCCTGCATAATTTGCACTGTTTTTATTGATGTTTTATGATTTTACTACTCTCTCTATACTCATGAAGTTTTATATTGTGTCACATCTATTACATTTCTGCACAACTGGTTCTAATCAACTGCACTGCAAGGGCTTGCACCCTGCATAGCCACTTAGCCCCCCTGGATGGGTATTATTTATTTATTCCTCCAAGCAAGGGGACCCCATGTAGGTACAGGCCATATTGGTATTTGTTTTTATATGTCCTTGTTCTTTGTCTTGTGTGGTTTCAGTTTGTGTGACTGTCTTGTTGTATAGAGCATTACCAAAGCGAATTCCTAACAACTGAAGTTGTGTGGCAATAAAGTATTGAAACTTGCTAACAGGCTTACCTGTGTCAATGAACTCTGAATGCTGTCCTGAATGCTTTGTATGTGTATGTGTATGTCTTACCTTCAGGCAATTGAGCAACCAGTACGGACCAATCAGATCCCGCGGCAGATCCCCGACCAGTCCTTTTTTACTAAGCCCATCCCTGGGATTTTGATGGGTGGCATCCTGCCCTTTGGTTGTATCTTCATCCAGCTTTTCTTCATCCTCAACAGCATATGGTCAGTGGGAATGCGTCGCTCTGCCTCATTGAGTAAAAGGTAGCAATGACTGTAAGGCTTTTAATGACGGGTGTCCAGTCAAATCAGAAAAGGTGTAATATTTCAGGTTTTTCAAAGTGTTTCTTCAACTTTTTGAATATGATTCTATAGACGTTTTTCTGAATACACATGGGTGAGCTTTTGTGGGAGACCATCAGAGATTGGTTTCAGCCAAAATGTTGATGGCCGTCTCCTGGATTTCCCCAGGAAAAATGTACATCAATAGGGCACCTGGGAACAGTCACCACTGTATTGCTAAGTGAGGGTGAGGGGTCTGGACATCCTGTTACTGGAGTGTTGAGACTAGCTTTATCTATGAATACTGTGAATGGAATGCCATCTCCTTGGGACGCCCCAGGTGGGAGTTGACTGTCTGGCTGGGTGCTGTTTGTCACTACCTCACATTATATGTGCTGCATGCGTTTCTTTGCTCTGTGTGTGATGTTGACCTGTCTGTGGGCATGACTGTTTTCCATCGCAACAGAACTTGTAATGAAGTACTTCATGTGTCTCATCATTACCATTGCATTCGTACTTAAGTTATTTTCATCCAAGATTAAAAAGTTTGTTTTGAAATGATGAATCAGCGGTAAAAGAGGAGACAAAAACTGACAGCTTTTTTTTTTTTTTTTTTTTTTTGGATTCCTTTGGAAAACATTGCGATAATCGGCACTTTTGAGACCAATCCAATATGTTTACATTGTATTTTTACATACCGCGTGTGACAACCTGAACTGTGCTGTACTTTGAGTTCTGCCTCTTGTTTTTAAGAATCGGCATACTGGGACACCTCACATTCTGTACTTAGGCATGGAGGAGGTTTCCAAATGGAGCGACTTGGGCAGCTTATGTTCTTTACTTACAAGTTACTCAGATGGATATTATCCTGCTGCAGTTTTGTCTCTCAATGTGTGACTCATTTTGCTGACAGTTGCTTCTACTTGGGAATTTAACCTCAATGTCCTGTGTCCTGACTATTGTTTTATGGTCTTTTGTGTCAGCTATTGTCTCTGTTAGTGCATCACGCATCGCGTATAATGGTCAAATGTTCACACCCAGGTCCCATCAGATGTACTACATGTTTGGGTTCCTGTTCCTGGTCTTCATCATCCTCCTCATCACCTGCTCTGAGGCCACAGTCTTGTTGTGCTACTTTCACTTGTGTGCTGAGGTGAGGAAAGGCTAACAGTCCTTTGACATGCAGCAGCACTGTAACTATTCCCCAGTGGCCTTCATTTTTACTGTGGTATTTCATATTCAGGTGCTTGTTTAGATCTCTGTTTGCTGCAGTAAGGACAGTAGCTACTCTTCCTGAAGACTACGTAGATAAATTACAATTCATCATACTTTTGTTAGAGTTGGGGTTCTTTTATTGAGAAGGACCTGTTTGGGTGCAGGTTTTCGTTTTAGACGAGCAATACCGCACCTAATTGTGCGTAGAGGTGTTATGGACGAAGACCATGACTGACCGATTAATTAGTTGATACTGTCATCTTAGTGCTAGGCAAACACAACAGTGTGCACTCATTCCAGCCTTTTTTCAGATGGCAGTTGGCAACCCACCTCTAACTTCTCTTTCCGGGCTTGCAGGACTACCACTGGTGGTGGAGGTCTTTCTTAACCAGCGGCTTCACAGCGGCGTATCTGTTGGTCTACTCTGTGCACTATTTCTACTCTAAGCTGCAGATTGTCGGAGTCGCCAGCACCATCCTCTACTTTGGCTACACCATGATCATGGTGCTCATATTCTTCCTCTTCACAGGTGAGTCCGCGCTCTGCCCCTGTGCTTGCCTGGAATCTCTGGCTTGGTTTGCGAGATGACAAATAATTCATTATGCACAACTCATTAAGCAAACGTACCTGTAATATTTAAATGATAACAGTAGTAAATTTCTAATTTTAGGTTGGTGCTTAAAGCTTTGTGGTCTGTGCTTCTTAAATTTTTGCTAAGTTTGTCTATTAAATGTGTTACATAGACCAAATAAAAAAATAAAAGTTTGTCTTCTAATACATCCACAATGGGACCCATTGAACCTCGTCTTATGCCGGCCAGATTTTAGAGTCGCTGAGGTGTTCTGCAGCCGATTATAAGAACCTCTCCATTATTTTACACAATTGGATAGATTCAGGCAATATCTATGGCTCCTTAGTTGTACTCCTCTGGGTCTTTCAGTTACGACCCTGATTAGCTTAAGAGACTGCTCAACTTATTTCAAAGGCCTATTTTTCTGCAGATTGAAAGAAAGCACAAAACCCTGTAGAAATGACAGCAATCCTAGGGCCATGGATCACACTGTCCATGACAGTAATGTTACGGGTGCCAGCCCCTGATAGAGCCACTGGGTGTGAATTGTTAACCTGCAAAGTCGCCAGACTGGCATACCAAGAGCTGTGACTTTCAGGGCTCCGTTTGGCATTTTCAACAAGTATGAGATGTAATGCGAGAATTGTCTATTTGTTTTTTGGCAGGCGGTGTTAGTTGGTTGAAAATTCTGACATGCCATGTTTTAAATCAGTGCTGTATCAATCAGTGGACGTATGTCCAAGGAGATCTGTCAGCAAATCTACAAATTAGTCAAAATTACTTCAAATAAGTGTTTAAATCTAAATACAAGATGAAAATATTTCATAAGACTTCGTTTTGGCAGTGTGAAATGCAGGGGCGTAGGTTTAATTTGAGAGTAGGTAGGGACAAAGAAAATGTGAGCACAAACATTGCTGCCCAACTTCGATAAAAGGAAGCAAGCTACAAAAACATTTTTGTATAAATCACAGAAAACATTTCCTTTTTTGGCTCTCAAAATTGGCAAATTAGGTGTGAAATATCAGTGTTTCCCACAGACCAGGAAGCAGTGTGTGGTGGCAGACCGATGTCTGGGGGGGTGTCATTCTCATTTAGTTGAGCAGGGCAGGGGGGGAGGTGGTTCTCATTTTGTTGAGCGGGGGGGATGATTCTCATTTTCTTGAGCGGGGGAGATGATACTCTTTTTCTTGAGCGGGGGGGAGATGATTCTCTTTTTCTTGAGCGGGGGGGAGATGATTCTCTTTTTCTTGAGCGGGGGGGAGATGATTCTCTTTTTCTTGAGCGGGGGGGAGATGATTCTCATTTTCTTTAGCAGGGGGGAGATGATTCTCATTTTGTTGGGGGGATTGCACAAATTCCGCGTCTTCCAGTACCTTTCCTTTTTTTTTTTTTCCCAAACGTGCGCATGTATGATCAACACGCGGCAATTGTGCATATTGAGGCTATGGCAGGGGTAAATTACATTATGGCGGGCCGCCATAATCTCGTCAATGTATGGGAAACACTGAATATTGTAGGGTCATACAATGTCACCCTTGGCTACTTTAGGCATTATAAGGAATTTCTTTTTTGTATCCTGGGAGAGGTTAATACTACAACTTGCTTTCCTCTGTCATGGGAAGTCAGGAATAAAACTTAAAGTCGGCAGAAGGAAGAAACATCATTTACCACTGATTTAACCTCTAGAGAAAACAATACTCGGTAATATGCAATATAATCAAAGTGACACTACTGTTAACTCCTGGATAAGCTGTTTGTGAATCTTACGGCCCGTGGTCGTGCAAACAGCAAATTGATTGATTGATCAGTGAGTGACACTCGTGTCTCATTACAACACTTCTTCCTAAGCTTTGCTTATCCAGGAGTAAAAATGAATTTAATTTATCTGCTTATTAATTTAAAATCAAAAATCAGTGGAAAATAAAAGTACTGCTTAAAAAGTGGGATATAATGGCAAAGTCAGTCTCAATATGGGCAGTGCTGAAGGAAAAATGCCCCAAGAATAAGCAGAGACTGAAGACTGCTGCAGTTATTTGCTATCACTTCAGGCTGTCATTTGCTGCAAAGGATTTGCAATCAAGCATTAAAAATGGCAATTCAATTAATTATTACTTTAGTTTGTCCAATTACTTTTGAGCTGCTAAAATTGAGGTGGAGGGGGGGCTATGTATAAGAATGGTTTTCATTCCTACAGGGTTCATACAATATTTTTGAGAAAATCCTTAAATTAAAGCTGAAAGAGTTTGCTTCAACCTCATCTTGATTGTTTCATTCAAGTCAGTTTTGGTGGCGTACAGTCAAAATGATAAATTGTGTCACTGTCCAGATACGTATGGACTTGACTGCATATTATTTTTGTCTCTACACCCACACCCAAGCGCACACACACACACACACACACACAGACTAAAAGGTTTGAGTTCAGCAGGCTGCAGCCATGTAACAGTAGCAGCCATGAGTTTTTGGGGAGTTTTCAAACGCTCCAAATCAATTCAGTTCCGTTCAGTAGTTGTTCTGGCTGTTTAGCTTTGAGTGGCCAAGCTCAGATTCAGCTGGAGCACATGCATTGGAAATTACATTTTTTTTGGACCCTGAAATGGTTGGGTTTGTAAGATTGTGCTACCGTAAGTTGTTGTGGCGTTGTGATTAGGCTCAAAGGAGCTGGTTCTGCCGGTCATCAAGGCGATGATTGTGCATGAAAGATCACGTCTACACAAGGCTGTCATAAGGGTTTGGTCTTAATGGTGAGCTTTTCACTTCTATACGTAAGGAAATAAATAAGCCCACTGCATTTGTTGCCATGGATTATAATTGATGCACCAGGAGCCCTGACTACAGCTGTTATGGCAACTTCCCAGCACCAGCTCTTGAAATAAGGATGCGTACTGAAAGAGAGATGCGAGCTTGTTATATCCACATAACAATACGATCAAAAGCCCTGGTGCATATATAATCAGCTGGTCCCCATTTTCTCTTTCACTGAAATGCACATCTTTTTCTGTTAGAGATCTCAAAATGCAGAGATATTGATGTGGCATGAAGACACTGCTCTCCCTGCCGGACCTCTTTATCAGAGACACTGTCTTTCAAGCCAACTGAAATGTTACATTAACCCCTTTGCGCAGATGCCAGATCAAACCAATCCTTGCACCCATGTGTGCATAACCCCGATTCAAGGCTTAATAACTCTGGACTCTTAACTCTTGGGTGTCAGAGAGATTGTGAAAATTTCTAAATTGGAGCAAGACGTTTGCACCATTTAGAATTCCAAATGATTTCAGTTTATTTTCATAATTTTGGGACAAACAGTGCCACAAAAACAAATGAAATCATGAAAATTCATCATCGAAATTGTTTGGCTGCTCGTTAACATCGGCATCAGTGTCAACGTTGGTGATAGCTTCATGCTTTCTTGTACGGATGTGATCTCAGCAACCGCTTAGAACGCTGGCTTCATACTTTCGGCATTTGTTAATACTAATGTTTGGTTGTGCATCCTCCATGTTGGATTCACCTGGGTCAAAAATCACAGGATAAAAGCATCCACTTCTGGCGACCTCTTTTTTTGCTCTGCAAAAAACGGCTTTCCCTAGTTCTTTTTTTAGGTTGCAGTGAAATACTGAGGATCAACATAATGGCTAGTAGGTAAAATAATACATTTCCTGGATCATAAACCTCTGACTACAAGTGTGGTGCATCTTGGAGTGATGCTCAAAATAACTGATTACCTGTGAAGACAAATATAAGCTGCTCCTCCCCAGACTCCCTGCAAGGCTGATAATGGAGGCATTTTTTGTTTTGATATGATTCTGAAATGGCTAATTCCGTGTTTTTCTACAGAACAACCATTTGAACTCATGGCACAAACTTTTGTCTCATTTGCAAGGAGATATTATTATATTTGAAGCTTTTTGGTGGTTAAAATGAGCGGAGCTTAAAAAGTACCAATTCATTTGGCCTCCAGACTTGACAGAAAAATGAAGCTCTGCGGAGATTCTGACAGGCAATGACGTCAAGCTGTCAGATCAGCTGTAGATTGGCTGGTTCAGCTCGTCAGAGTCAACGGAGAACACTTGACTCTCACCTGTCAGACTCAACTCTCACCTTTTCAAATCCATAGTCTTATTTAAGCTCTCCGTCTGTAGAAACAGCTTCTCGCTATTCTTGCTTCACAAACCCTCCACCAACCCCAGCTCCACGTGTCTACTGTGGCATTTATTAATTGTTTTATAACCGAGTTCCACAGATCTGTAATAATGTCTCTTATTTGATTTCATTGTGGCTGTAGGCTCTGTTCTTTGGTGGGGGGAGGGGTGGGGGGAGTTACTGCTCCCTGCCTACGGTTCCGTTCCATGTCTGGACGGGCAGAAATCTCCCAGAACGCAGCCATGTCGCCAAACTCAATCTGTGCTTGTTTGCCTTAAAATACTCTATTTTGGCAAAATGGTCCTGTTAGAACTGACTGAATTTTATTTTATTTATCAAACAACTTTGAAAATGTTGATTGGGATTACTATTGAAACCATACAAAATTGTCAATTATGATGAAATATAGACACCCCTATGAAAAATAATGCTTACAGGATTTTGGTTTTCAGTACCTGGGCATGACGTCATTCACACTTGTACAATATCCTATACTCCAGGGTACATGATCATTAACTCTATTGGAATGGAAAGATGACATTTTAGAAATGTCGCCATTTCTCATCAATCCAAGTGCGTATCAACGTTCATGTTGCTCATCATGAGTTCATTGCCTTGCTATGCTGTAATTCACCTTGTTTGCTACAGTTCAGTATCATGAAACTGCTGCAATTCAAAAAAGTTAATATACTCAGTCAAAAAAGAAACTTCACACTCGTTTGGTGGTCGATAAGTTGAACATACAAGAAAAGTGGTTTTAAATAATGATTTAATTCCATTCTGTACCCATTAAGGACGGTGTACCATAAAAATCATGTTCATAATGTAACCAGTTCCACCGGAAATGCTACGGAAATGTAAGAGAGTAAAAATGGTTAGTTACAACTTGATGAAAGCATGTCAATAGCGCAAATGCCCTCCATGAGCGTTCACAACTGCGACGCAATGTCTCCTCATGGATTGAATGATGCGTCTGAACACAGCTTGGGGGATGCGTCGCCATAATTGAACCAACATGGCACCAAGTTCCTGCAAATTCTGTGGAGGGTTCCTTACTTGACGGAGTCTTCTGCCCAACACATCCCAGACATGTTCTATGGGATTAAGGTCGGGAGACCTTGAGGGCCACTCCATGACATTGATGCCAGCATTCCTAAGAAAATTCCGCGTTAAATTGGCCGTATGAGGTCTGGCATTATCGTGTTGGAATGTCAGACCTGGGCCATGAGCTGCCATGAATGGCAAAAGCTCTGTGTCCTGCAGCAGTTAGGTTTCCTTGAATGACCATCAGTCGGGAACGGGCAGGACCATTAAAGGCACCCCAAACCATAACACTACCGCCCCCAAAACGGTCCACTTCCTGCACACAACACTGGGCATTGCGTTCACCACGTCTCCTCCAAACTCTAACTCTCCCATCAGCGAAGTGCAAAGTGAATCTGGATTCGTCACTAAAAACTACCCTATTCCAATCACGCTGAGTCCATCTCAGATGTCGTTGTGCCCAGAGAAGCCGTTGACGTCGGTGTAACTGGGTTAAAATTGGTCCACGATATGGCCGATGTGCATGGAGATGAGCAGTGCGCAGGCGATTACGTATGGTTTGGGCAGTCACACAACCTCTAAACAATTCATTCCTAGTGGACGTTGCAGTGAGAAATCGATTACGCAAATGACGTAAGACGATTTGTCGGTCTTCTGCTTGTGTCGTCACACGTGGTCTACCCGAACGAGGTCGGTCTGCTGTGGTGCCAGTTTGTTGGAGACGTGTCCGAAGATCATGGATAGTCCGTCGACTGCATCCCATAACCCTGGCAACGTCAGTGACCGACGTTCCCGTATTCAGCATGCCAATGGCACGTTCACGTTGAATGTTTGACAGTCGTGGCATTGCAAATCAACGGATAATTGACTATAAGAACTTCTTTTTCCGAGATGTCACTCTACCGTGCTAACGTGGGCTCAATTGCACGTGTCTCATAAGGTCACGTGACTAGGAACATGAGGAAACATGCTTTTACCTTGATGTATGCTCGCACGTGCTGCATGCTTGTGCACGTCGGAGTTGCTGTGTGTCAGGATGTCTTTGACAACGCATTTACCCCTAATAATAATAATAATAATAATAATAATATCTCTTGTATTAAGTTTCAAGAAAATATTTAGAAATTTATGAGTGTGAAGTTTCTTTTTTGACTGAGTATAGTTGTCTTTTAGAACAGTTACAAACGTACCAATACGAAAAATGAAAGGCCGTTCTTAGAATGACTTGCCAAAATCAAAATTTAAAAAGTTGAAAAGATATATAGTCTAATGAACCTAATCAAAAAAATTCATTTTGGCAAAAATGGAAAAAAGGACGTCATGTTGCAACGTAATTTTCTCGTATTTTCGTCAGTGTGATGTCATCGCCACTGCTAGAACTGCATTGCGTTGACGAAAAGAATAGCGTTAGTTTCAAGTCTCTAACTTAATTGGAAACAAAGTTTTGGATCAAAATGTGTTTTCGACCTTTTGTGTGACCTTGACCTTGACCTTTGACATGGAAACTTGAAAAGCATAGGTCTGTGGGGAGTACCCTGTGGTAACAGGTCTCCAAGTTTTGTTAAGATTGGTGCTGGATAAATGGCAAAACTAACAAACTGACAGACAGGCCGACGTCTAATGCAACCGAGTGATATACTTGCCGAACTGTTATGATTTTTCGAGTAATTACACAACGCAAGTAATTTAAATATAATTAGCTGTACAACATACTATTTGCCTTATTCACATCTCATCCAGGCTTGTATGTCTCCATCCAGTCAATACTTGATTTAAAAAAAGGGAAACATCAAATACTAATTAATTTTCGCATGGCTATGCTTTAAGGAATGACTCCGTGTCTCTTCTGAATTCTAGTACATTAAATAATTCTTTTAGCAAAAAAAAAAACCGCTGAAAACAGTCTTTACGTGATCAAACTGTAAACCCAGAGAATAAGATTCTGTTTGAGGTGATACATCATTTGACAGGAAATATTGTCTTCTATTCAGTAAAACGGGTATGAATGTTACTGGTCAAAATTTCGTAATGTTTGTGGGGCAATTTTAGTAGAGGGAATTTTTGGACTGTGTTGTAAATCATATTTTTTTTTCCCCCAAAAAAGTAATTAATGGTGGAAAAAAATGAAAGCTATCATGTCATATTTCTGTATTTTTTTTTATCCTGTTTTTATAAACCTTGGTTCTTTTCACAGCAAGTTTTCTTGCATTTATTTTGTTTGGTATTTCTTACCATATTTGCTGCTTTAGAGAGGACATTATTACCTCAGGGTGTGTTTTCTGTGCAGTATATGTTTTGGTATCACCTTGCCAAAAAAAAAAAAAAAAAGTAGCATACTCAAGTATTTAAGTGGACCGACTTTCGCTTGGATTCTGGCGCATTTGTCTTGGCATTGTTTTAACAACCTTATGAAATGTAACATCATTTATTTCCTTCCAGAGTTGCATCAATTTATGGTCATGATGTATTGATTACAGGAGACTCAAACCGCTCCATAAAGTCTTTTCCATCACGTACCAAAGACATTAAATAGGGTTAATAATAGTGTTCATACAATTAATCTGAAGCTAGAGCAGTTGCTCGGGTTGCTACAATTGTTGAGCTCTGGAATTCTGATTGCTGAGCCTAGCTTTGGCTGGGGAAAACCTTGTCGAGATCAAATGAACCCTAGATGGCACTGGACAGCATATCGCCAGCTCTACATCAAACGAAAGGATTTTGGAACGACTGTCGATTCCCATATGTGATGCTAATAAAATTTCTGCTTTATATCATGATTTTGTTCTTCTTTTGTCCTACTCACTGCTTTCTTTGGGCAAGCACCGAGCCACATGGCACAAAGTCTGCGCGACACTGCCAGACTCCTATTTGTTGCAAAAGCATAATGACAACATCCCGTTTGGGAGCAGCGTGTTTTTAAGGCCGTTCCAAGTGTGCGCCATTCATGCAACAACAAAATGGACAAGAAGCCTACCTTACTCTGCATAACGCTGGGTGTGGAAATACTTTGGTTTTGCTATGGGTGATGACAAAAGGCAGCATGTAAGCTCTGCTAAAAAGAGTAAAGTTATTTGATAGTGGCAGTGCCATTTATAATGCATAGCTTTCACATTTTTGGTTCTGGTCACGAAAAATGGATTTTGGATTTGTGGGACACATCAGGAATGCACTTGTTGATATCTGAAATGAGAACTAGTCACAATGCTTGTTTCAACACGTGGAAATTCTGTTGTAGATATCAGCAATGTTTATTACTAATCAAAAAGAAATTACTGATGTCTATAATTAAATTAAAGATATCTGTGCATCAGTTTTGACTAGTGGAAATGTAATTTATTCATGTGAGAATATATTTGCAAAATATCAAATTTGTTTTACAGATATCTTAAATGAACGTTTTGGCTAGTCAAAATTTCATTTCCACTGGTGAAAACAAATTCTTGTCAGCCCTACTGAGCGATGAAAGGGCTTGCATAGGTTCATCATATTGTCCTTTTCAGATGATGATGATGTCAAAAGGAAATTGGTCATGACGGGACAAACATCAAGTTTCTGTTCACCTTCTTCCAGATATCATTTGATGGAGCCTCTCAAGTGTCCCTGTTTCCTGCTAGTCATATTGGGCATCTGGGCAGAACTTGACTGTATTCTCTGGTGTTCTGTAAACGCACTTTTATAATGCTCACAGCGAGGCTGGTCTGATGTTCTTGGAAAATACAGACACAGAAATAGCACCTGGTTGGTGATTTCATCTGGCAATGGATTTATTTATGGTGCTGTCTGTGACCGGATGAGAAGCCTCTGCGAAAAAGAATTTTCCAATTTCCAAGAAGTAGGCGTCTGGTGCCAACGATGAATGGACATGTTGAAATGTCACTTGGATGTCAATATGGGATTTGTCTCTCCAAGCTTCAGTCCAAATCGCCGGTTACATTTATTTATTCATTCTTCTCTGCCTCGTTACATAAGCCTCAGTGTTTCGGTGCAATGCATGTGGAGATGTAATTATCCCTGACTCCCTTACGCTCTTTGATGGTACAGCCCTGTATTGCCATGTCTCATCATATCTCTCCAGTCAGGTGATTAGGATAGATTGGCCATGCAAGGTGGTATCTGTGTTCTTTCTGTCACCAGTCCTCATGCTTTGTCTTGTTTTTCAGGCACCATTGGGTTTTTCGCCTGCTTTTGGTTTGTCCGTAAAATCTACAGTGTGGTGAAGGTGGACTAAGGGCTGCGGAGATGGGCCCTGTTCTCTCTATCGTCTGGAGCTGAGCTGTGACGTGTGAGATATGCACAGAGTCAGAGGGGCTCTTCTCTCTGTCTTCATAATCTGGGGAGAAATTGAATGATGTAAATTGAATTATGTATTTTTTTATATTTTGTTCCTCGGTTGCTGTTAAAATTGTTGCTGATGTGGTTGGTAGTGGGTATCTGTATGACCTTAAGGAGGGAGGGGACCTTGTGTGATAACTCCAAAGATATTACTTTTGTACATTTTTGGTTTATTATTATTCTTATTATTACTGAAAATAAGTAACATAAATTGTAGAACTTATTTTTCTGCCTGTTATTTTTCTACATCTTTGCAAATGGGCATTATGGTGAGTATGAAATAAATGGTTGGAATACTTTGATGATGATGATCTGTATTTTTATCTATTTTATTTAAATTAGTCACATTGATATAAATGACCAAATGTGACTGTGCAAATGGCACTTTTTATATTTTGTGGTCTGTTCTTGTTCATTTTCAGGTTATTTTAAACTGTTACAGTGGGATCACTATTTCTTTTGTTTTAAAAAATTTCATACTTACCTAAAATACAGCCATGGAATTACCTTGTTAATGGTGAATTAAAAATACCCTCCTGATGTCATGTGCACCTTTCAGACCCTGAGGTATTTTTGGTACATTTCTCTGTTCTATTAGTAAGGAATATTGAACCTGATTTGCAGATAATGTTAGCATATTTTCATAAATGGTTGTGTTCAGGTTTTTATTTTTGTTTAATTTTAGATGATTTTGTCATTTCTTCCACTTTCTTTGGGTGATGGGAAGGGAAGGTGTTAAGGAAACTGTAGAAATATTATGCTCTGTGTGGGTCATTTTTTACATTTTTCAATACTCCAAACTATGCTGTTGTCCAGTTCCAAATCAGTGGACACTTTCTGAGGACTCTTTTTTTTTTTTTTTTTTTTTTTAATACGGACTGAATAAAACTGCACTCATGACTTGTGAACCTCACCTTTTCTATTTCATTCCTCATCTGCAAAGCACATGCCATGGTTAAATTAAAATTAGTATCCTTCACTGGAGATTGCAGTGGTCCCCATGTATATACCATTAACCATTTGCTAGGATTGCGTTGTATCAGGGGAGAAGTAAAGACCACCATTGCTTGTGAACTAGTGCGCCAACTCTGAAAATAGACCAACTAGCCTCTGTCCTATACTCTATGTATCCCAGGCAATAATGGATTTCCCAACAATGCTTAAATCAATCTCACAAATAGTTTATTCAGTTATATAACATTTACATAAACAATATTGTTGAAAATTTTGGGAAGAAAAGTTGAAGGATAAAAAGTATTGGTATAGTAAATTAAATGTTTAATTTACTTAAATCCTTATTATAAGGTTACGAAAATAAATGGACTATCACTCTGAGCTGAGCTAAACGGGTCATTCGCTTTATCTCCATTTGACATGTTTTAATTTCCTACACAGTGTTCAGCCAGGTGTCTCAAATGAAAAGTAGCATATTGGTGAAGTTCATTCCTAATTAGAGTTATGGACATGTCTATATGAAAAATGAAGATGCAGTTTTGCATCAAATGCACTGTGCTGTATAAAGTCTTGGGTACGGTAAGATTTTTCTGAATTTGTGCAGTTGTTTATTCATTTATTTTTTGAAGAATTCCAAACAATCATCATCCAAATAATTACACATTACATGGAAGTGTGCATACTTTTCTGGATTGAAACGACTGATTGTGTGACCTCTGTGGAGCCCTAATCTCATCACGACTGTCTGGGATTACCTATCACCAAAGCATCTGCGAAAAATGCAAAAAAAAAAAAAAAAAAAAACTGTGGCGAGCTCTCCAGTATGTTTGGAACAATCTGCCAGCTGATTTTCTTGTGACCCTGCAGAACAGTAGCTGTAACAGAATCGATTCAGAAAGCGAAGGGTTGTCATACATAATATTGATTTGATTACTTTTTCAGCCGTTAACTACTCTTTACGGTAAATAGTCTAATATGTTGACTCTCTTCCTTTGATTATTTTTAAAAGCTGTTTAGCTTTATGGATTTTATTATGTGTGCCTAAGATATTTGCACACAAATGTATGTACAAATCAAACATGGCAACTGGTCATTTTAATTTTGACATGAAAAGATTCACTGCGAATCATTACTGTTCAAACATTGTATAAACTAAATGTGGATCCAACATGCACACGGACCTTGGTCTTGAAATATAAGGATTCAGCAAGTCTATCACTCACAGGCATGCTTTATAAGCACCACTTAAAACTGTGTCATTTCTCCTATATTTACAAATTCAAAAATACAAAAAATGAACATATCTTTATTCAAAGAGGTGACTCCAGAACAACAATCCCTGCCTTCTTTAATGTCACGCATGGAGGTTATTTGGAAACAAAAACGTGTGCTCATTGACTGAAGTGATCGGTTCAACAAATCTCTGCTGATCTTAGAATAATCACACTAAAAAAAAAAACGACTCCTTTTAAAAAAGTGAGGCAACCAGCTGCAAAGCATTTTTAATTGGCTAAGTTTCAAATTCTTTGAAAAATGAATTTGTGCAACTACTGGGGCTTTAAGTTAATCAAAATCAGAAAACTTCATTTATCCCAAAAGGGAAATTCAGTTTGCAGTCTCCAGTCCTTATAATTTACAATTTTAATAAAAACACATACAATATAATACCACATAGAACAGCAATCAACCGTTCAACCTGTCAGTGGCAGGAGCACAGTGCATGGTGAACAATCACCAGCTCTCTCATGTACATATTCAACAAATAAATAAGTAAATAATAAATAAATACATACCTGTGAGATAAAAGGACAAATATACCCATAAATATAAAGGACAGAACTATTCTTGACTTTTGGCATTTATCAGCCTGATAGAAGAAGGAATAAAACAGTACGAGTAGTGATTTGTTTTTGTCCTTGTTGCATACGGTAATAGCGACGCCCTGAAGGCAGTAAGGTGAACTGACAATATAAAATGTGGTCAGGCTGACTGATAATATATTTGGCTTTCTGAACCACGTCTTTTATATAGTGTACACAAGTCTTTAAGCTGGACCCTGATAATCTTGGAGCAGACCTTCATGAGGCCATTTAGACTGTTCTTGTCTTTCACTGACAGCCCACCAAACCAGTATACAAATGAAAATGTTAAAAGACTTCCTATAAAAGAGTGATAAAAGTTACTTAAGATAACTTTAGAGACATTAAAAGAGTTCAGTGACCTTAATAAGTAAATTCTTTGTTTTAAGCACCTCAAAAATGCTTTGCTGCTGGTTGCCTTCTTTATTTTTTACATTACACAAGTGTGCGACTTGCAATCATATTCAGTCAATGTGTGACTCATTGAAATAATGATGAAATTATTTTTGCTTTTACCATTTGACGGATATATGGGGCTCAATCTTACACTCAGCGCAAAGCGGCGCCAGGCATAATGCAAGTGTCTTTGCAAGTTGAAGGTTGGCGCAGCTGAAATTTTCACGTTCAGCACCCATGTTGTTTATTAATAGCAAATGTACTTGCCCGAGTCTGAGCACCTATGGGCATGTCGGTCTTAACAATATGCCTGTCTGCACCTAATGTTATCTTGGTAGCGGAATGTAATTGTGCGATTGACCAACAAAAACTGGTCTAAAGTCAGTGCTCAGTATTTTATTGCTAATTTATGGGTGCATTATTAAAATGGTATCATGTGCCTATGTGGGCGGATGCACAGCACTCCTACACTATTCTTTAAAACATAAAAAACTTAAAGAACTTGGAAAAAACTTTTGCGGCCATGCAGCCTACCCTCCGTCCAAGACTGTGTTCAACTTGTGTGATAACAGGATAAACAAATACAGTTAATTATTTAGTTTTTTTGTGTGAGTGAGAAATAGAAATAGGAATCTGCATGCATTTCCAGGTTTTGTCTACAAATAGGAAATTGGAATTGAAATTAAACCAAAATCCGAAAGCAACTTTTGTTTTTTTGTTGCTTATATTATGTCTATATTATGTGCCCCAACTGCAGAGCAAGCATTTTAATCACTGTATTTGCTGATGGATGGATGGATGGATGGATGGAGGGAAGGAAGGAAAGAAATTGTAGGGAGCGTGTGAGTGAGTGGGGCAGATTGATTTCTCGCCACATGAATTCTATTGATTTTTCAAAATAAATATGTAAATTTTGATTCTTGCAATATGTACCAAATGCGACTATGCGCTGTCTTGTTGAAATATGCACGGGCTTCCCTGGAATAGATGCTGTCTTGATAGTAGCATATATTGCTTCCAAATCTTAATGCACCTTTTGGCTTTCAGAGTGCAAGTTACCCTTAGCAAGCGACTGTCACAACCCCACAGCATGACAGAGCATGGCTTTTAGACTTAAAGCTGTAAGAGTTTGGATGGTCTTTTTCTTCTTTAGTCCACAGCATTCAGTGTCCATTTCTTCCTAAAAAGAACTGAAATACTGGTTCTTCCAAATACAGTACACAATTACACTGCATGATGGTCGATTACAGATGTCTTCCAGCCCAGAAAAGTTGATGACACTTCTGGACACTGTTAACATGAGGCTTCCTTTTTGCACTGTAATGTTTTTCTTGGCATTTGTGGATGTAACTGCATATTTTAGTACTTGACAAAGGTTTTCCAAAGTAATCCTGAATGCATGTGGTTATATCACTTATAGATCAATGATGTTTCTTGATGTAGTGCTGTCTGAGTGATCAGAGATCACAGGTATTTGGCTTTATGTTCGTGCCCTTGCCCTTTATCCCCATAAATCCCTTTAGATTCTTTGAATCTTTTAATTACAGTATGTTATGCACTGTTGAGGGTGAAATATCCAAATCCCCTCCTATCTTTCTTTGACGAACATCGTTTTTAAAATTTCAATGATTTTTTTTCATGCATTTGGAGGCATAGTGGCTTTCCTTGGCCCATCCTTGCCCCAGAAGGACTAGGCCTTTCTTGGATGCTGCTTTTGTACCAAATCATAATTTTCAAATCACATGATTATTCATGTTTCTTACCATGGGAGGCAGTAGCAGAGAGGCCTAATGGTGGGCCATTACACAACCTCGTCTGGCCCCAATGCTTCTCGTGTATACTTCTTTGATCATTACCTTTGTGTGGTGACCTCATCATCCCTCAGCCCTGTGTGTTAACCTCATCACCCTTCAGCCCTCACCCCAATGTCCCCACACCTTGTTTGTCTCTCCCCCACCTCCTATCATTCTAGGCAAATTGCCCTTTTGTTCCTAAGCATCTTTTGAACTTCAAGCTATAAGTGATCACATTTTCCCCCTGTAGTTGGCTCTTGTTCATCTGTACTTGGGTAACAGACCCACTAGTTCCTCTACTCTATTAAACTATCCATTTTGCAACTAAGACATGCCTGCATTTATTTTTTTTACAGAAGTACGGAGGAATACAGCAAACTCTTAAAAAAACCCTACAACCTCATTACTGATCCTAAATTGCCTCCGCTGCAACATATTTTGGAATGCATACCTAGCCTATAATTGGCAGTAAAGGATGAATATTTGCAAAGAGGATGTCTTCATAGTGCCCGCAATAAAATACTAAACAAAATAAACTTAGAAATCACTGCTTTCTGTTTTTATGTGCATTTTCCATACCATTCCAACTTATTCTGAGTTGGGGTTGTAAAAACTTCAATCATCCTATGTCAAAACTAAATAGAACACCAAAATGTTCAATTTGGATGTCTTGAATGAACACCACAGTGTACTTTCCTGTCATTTCCCTGAAATTCCAATTTTACTACGCAAAAATAATTTCTGACCATGCTTTGCAATAGGTTCATCATGATTCTTTTGCTTTGAATATTGAGATTGGGATAAGCAAACTAGTCTTTCAAAGCACAGAGCACTCGGACATCAAATGCAGCAGAGGAAATTGTGTGCCATCTTTAAACATGTAGAAAATGGACAAATATACCAAATCTATTATTTAATAATACTCACCCCAAAAAGCTGAATGGGAAGGGGGCTGTACATTTTGGCAGAGTGCTGGGACTTTGGCTGGAATTTATGGTCAATGACAGATACTGTGCAGCCCATTCAGGAAGCTCTAAGAAATAGCTACAGTCAGGGCATGACCTAAAAAGGGCTGTTTTAGTGCTGAAAAAGTTTGGAGTGAAGCCTTAGGGTATTGCAGAAATGCTGCAGATATAAAATTGATTCATTGGAGCAGTGTCATGATTACTTCTCATGCTCAGAACTTACATCCTCAGAAAGTGAATCTGTGACTGCAAGTCATAACCTCATTCCATCCTTGCCAGTCCGTCTTCGTTTTGCATTGGTTTTATACATTTTAGTTACTCTGGTATTCTGCTTTTTACATTAAGGAACTTTCTATGGAAATTCAAGGATTCGAAGACCTATTTTATGCTTTAGCTAAGGGATACAAAGAATGTAAGCTGGTTGCCATCGCCAATAATCATAGAAGAAGAAAAATACCTTCTAGCTTTTGACTTCCAGTCGAACAAATTCACTTTGTTCAAAGTTGTGAGCATGCGCAGTGATCAGGACACAGCTCCTTTGATCAATAAGAAATGAAATCAGCTCGCAATGAGGAAGAAATGAGACTGGGGTACGATTCTGGAAATTATGAAGTCCTACAATATGTTCACACTCAGGAGCCTGAGCCAGGTGAAAATTCTGGATGGCATATGTCCAGAAATATTGGTGAACCTGTCTGAGTATGAAAAAAACAATTGTAAGTGACATTAGTTTTTTAATGGTATGCTCGTCCCTTCTACTAATATGAGAGAAACCTGTGGGGATGCGGGTAAACACCAACAACTCTGAAAGCTGATTTCATTTTTTTTTTTTTTTTTTTTGCAGAAGCTAGGTGACCTGCATGAGGTTGCTGTGGTCATTAAGGGGATTCAATTTTCCTTAGCAGATCTGGGCTACAGGATAATCAGTCTCATTCTGTTTATTTTTTATTTTTTGGAACAAATGAACCCAGGGAAATTGTAAGATCTGGTGTATTAATCCTCTTCAGTGGAACTTGTTCTCATTGTCTATCAATTCTTGACAACTGTGTTTCCTTATTATTTTCTTTTCAGGTTAGCCATGCATTGTTGCTTTTTGTTTTAGAATACTATTGTGCAAGCTCTGTTTTTTTTTCACATGAACTGGGTTTACAAAGACATTAAAACTACAGTCAGATCCATTAATATACACTCAGGCAAAAGTTAGGAATCACCAAATTCAAAATGAAATTTTCTGAAAATGGACACGGCCTGTATATTTGCATGGAGATTTCAGCGTTTCACGATCATAAGTCTTTGCCATGAACCAGCAATCAGTTGGGTGCCACTTTTGAAAGCTTAGGTTTCATCTTCGATATTGATCGTCTTTCTTCCAATTAAAGTTCAGACTTTGGGGGACAGTTTTTTTGGCACACACAGGTTTCCTTGCTATCAGAAAAGGGCATTAGGCCCATACTTTTTACTGCATTACAGTAGTTGAAAACATACCCTTTAACACTGTGAAGTAAAGATCAAATTCTTTGCAAACTGATTTTGTATGTTAGAAAAGGTATATCCAAGCCATATTTCAGAGAGTTGGGCAATGTTTGTTGATATTATTAGTATATGCCTTTGGTAACCCAGAACTTTATTGAAGAATTGGGTGGTGCTTATATTTTGCCCATGTGTTTTTAAATTTTGACAATGGTTATTGTTATTTTAGCCATTTAACACATGTATTACAGTTATATTTGATAGTGACTATAAGAACCAGGAGCAGATTTGCGGTTTAATTTAGTTATTTTCACCCATTTCAGGTGAACTTTTCACTCAGCACTTTTTATGTCTGTTTTTTTTTTGGGAATTTTTCCTTTATTCAATAGTTATACAGTGTAGAGAGAGAGGAAAGTTGGGGAGAAGAATGGGGGAAGACATGCAGCAAATGACCTGAGCCGGATTCGAACCCAGGTCGCTGCGGGAAGGACACAGCCTTTATGGTACGCGCACTTAGACCGATGAGCCACCGGGGCGCTATGTTTGCTTTTTTAAGGGGCCAAAATGGACCACTGGCTGCTCAGCGGTCCTATGGCCAAACCTACAAAAATGATTTGTTCACTCAACTGCACTAAGTCAAGTCATCTTGCTTTGCCTGAGTTGAGTTCTGTGAATGTAAACAGTCAAGAGAATGCAAATCAGTCAAAGCAGCAAGATGACTTGACTTAGTCAAGTTGAGTGAATAAATCTTTTTCTTTTTTACAGTGAAGAGTGCTATCCCCATGTTATTTTACTGACAAGTATGCAAAGAGGCCAAAACTTGATTTCAAGTTTGGCATTTGCATTTTGAATCTATAGCTGTTAACTCTCAATATGAAGTCCAAAGAGGCAAGCCGCAATTTGGCAGAAGAATCAAAACAAGCCCATCAGAGAGACAGTCAAAACACTGGGTGTGGCCAAATCAACTACTGGTACAAGAAAGCACTCACGAGCTTAGGTGCACCAAAAGGCCAGGAGTTGGTACATCTGTGTCAAAGATAACCATCATGAGAGGGCTTTGGCATTGTAAATACAGGCGGTTTGCGACTAGATGTAAACATTAACAAAGCAGTAGTAAAGGCCTAACAGAGCATCAACACTAAAAAACACCGAAGCCTGGAGACATCTGTTTGTTCCACACTTCAGGCTGTCATTGACTGCAAAGGATTTCCAAACAAGTGTTATTCCAAACAGTTTATGTTTTCTCAGCATGTCCAATTACTTTTCAGCCTGTTAAAATGGGAAATGGGGGGAGCATAAAAATGGCCATAATTCCTACATGGTTAATGCAATATTTTTGATAAAACCCTTCGATTACATCTGAAAGCCTACACTCCGAGCATATCTGGATTATTTCAAATCAAATCAACTGCACTGATATACAAGCCAAAATTGTTTCAACGTCCAAATATGTATGGACCTGACCGTATCCAATGAAATAACAGCGGACAGACACTCCACTGCAACAATAGTATGGTGTCAACTGGAAAAATACTAATTCAAGTGATGTGACAATTATTAGACTGCCATGGAATGTAACACCAATATGATTCTCTTTATTTTTTTCACCAATTGAGAAGGATCAACATAACATTACTTCTATTTTGTGTATCGGATTACAAAAATGTACAAAACATAATATATATTATACATTATATAAAACACATGAAAAAAATTGTGTGCCTTCAGGACATAAAACCCTCAGAAATCAGTAGAATTTTTTCAGGCAGGTAATACATCAAAAACCATGATGTGCTGACAAAAGGCCAAATGTCAAAACATTTTTCAAGGAAGTAGTTCAGACCAAAGCTAAACTTCCTTTCTTTCCCATAGGTAATGTGCAGCATTTGACCTGAGCAGGCTAATCACACTGCAGCTCTGACACTCTCCTTGCTTTCCAGATATTTAAGTGAGAAACAACAAGATTGCATCTCAAAGAAATTGCAAGACACCTTAACCTAGTCGTCTGGGGAGAGCACGTACTGTTGGAGAGGTAAACACTTACTGTTTGAGAGGTAAACACGCTACTCACATGGCAGCTTATAAATTGGTTAGCTTTTCAGGCGGTGGTTTTATAGAGGTTGCCAGTAAGTCATTCATTGTAACTCAGAAGCTTTCATGTCAATCATAGGTGTTGAATATTCACTTTCACCGAATCAGTCCCTCCTTCAATGAGTCAATGGAAACAAACTTTTCACACTGAAAGTAAGAGCATTCATCCCCATCTTAAAGAGGGGGTAAAACATTACAAACAGGTCTAACCAGACAAAACTATGAATGGTGGTCACTATTATGTAAAATAGACATATTCCAGTTCAAGCACAAAGCCATCAGAATTAGATCCTCCTAAGTACCGCGGTCACTTCCCGTGGACAATGAGCTCCTTCTCGGAGCTGAGGCTGACAGAGGCAGTCTCCCTGTGGCTGTCCCGGGACCTCCTCTCGGTGGGGGACGAGGAAGTCGTGCCCTCCTCCCAGGTCTGCCGAGGATGGACCCTGGTCGCCATGACACCCTGTGGGTTCAGGTGGCCTGAGCGACCATCAGTCACGGTGAAGCAACTCTCAACTGCCGAGCCCCGGGGTGGCTGGCCATGCCTGCAAAGAGGCCCACATAGTAGCACCAGGAACTCCTTGCGGACGCTGCGGTGCATGTAGCCGTAGATGTATGGGTGGATGCAGCACTGGAAGAAGAAAAGGATGAGGGCCAGCGAAGAGAGCCATGGGGGGACCGTTGAGGCTGAACGCACTGACACTGTACTGAGCACGCTGTAGGGGCCCATGCTGAGTATGTACGAGGCCATGATGACAAACACCACCCTGGCTGCCTTGCAGTGGTAGTGGAAACGTCTTGCTCGCACCCTACTGGGGTAGCCTGCTACGAGGGAGCCATCAGGAGGGGGCTGATTCAACTGCTGCTGCTGGGATGGAGCGCAGGGGGGCTGGGTGTCCAGCTGGTGGCCGGCCTGGACGGGGTGCACCAAGGCATTCTGCCTTCGGGCGGCACGGAAAACCATCCAATAGCAAGCCAGCATGACAGCCACTGGCAGCCAGAAGGAGAATGCTGAGACCAAGGCGGCATAGGAAGAGCTAGAGGACCACACCACGGTACAGGCATTATACCGGAGGTCAAAGTCAATGGTCCCCCACCCGTAGAGTGGTGGTGTGCTCTGTAGGATGCTGAAGAGCCAAGTGCAGGCAATTAGGTTGGTTCCCAGGTGTGGAGTCATGCGAGTGGGATAGGAGAGAGGGTGGATAATGGCCAGGTAGCGGTCCACTGACACAACAATGATGGTGTTGACCCCAGCAAAGGCGAACAGGTGCATGAGCACCACCAGGGCCTGGCACAGTCGAGCGTCCAGAGGCCAGACCTGTGGAACGGTGGCGGCGATGGCAAACGGCATGACCAGAACAGTCTGCAACAGGTCGGCTAGCAGGAGGTTGAGCACAAAACGGTTGGCCACATGGAGCAGGTGTGGCTTGCGGTGGAACACGAGAAGCACCACCACGTTGCCAAACAGCGAAGTGCAGACGATGACTGAGATCAATGCCACCTTCACTACACTGTTAGCAATGGACATGGAGTGGTGGTGAGAGGAGCCAGGATCCCAGGGTACGCCACTGTAGTTACTAGCCACTGTAGTGGCCAGTGTGGTGGGCATACTGGGGATAATGACGAGGGGAAAGTAACATGGGGAATTGGGAGGGGGTTGTGTGGATTTGAATTTACAGCGTGTTCCTTCCAGGAATCTATTTGCAGATTTTTTTTTTTTGCTTTCAGTCCAACTATTTCAAACCTGTGAAAGACAACAGAGGCCTAAGAGCAGCCTTAAAATCTTATACTCTTAACTTATCATTGACAGGAGTAAGCACAGTTCTAAGCACTCGCACTTGTCTTAAGCATTCTGTGATTGCTTAAAAGACTGACTTAATTTGTTGACTTTATTTATCTGTTCATTTTGTGTAATTATTTTTGTAACCTTTGAAGAAAGTCCGTCCAGATTAGTTGGCGAACACACAACTTACCCCTCACTCAACTCGAGCGCTAAAAACTACTATGTTGGTTGAAGCGTCTACTATAAATAGACATTAAAATCTTCCGTTTGATGCCTTTTATCTACGTCGCCCACACCGCTGCATTTGGTTAAACCGTAACCATTCAAGTGAAAATCAGTCCTTTTCTGCCCTCATGGCTTATGTGCGGCATTGTAAATTCAATGAATAATTAAATTGGCGTTAATAATTCGCAGAAAACGGTCGTTGATCTCGAATATCAGGCTCATACGGGAAAATGAAAAACAAACAGTTACCACCCAGACAACATTCCGTTATCGGCTGCGTCAATAACATTCGCTACAAATGTTACTGGTTTAATCTATACCCACATAACGATACATTGTCCGTTGACAATTTCAGTTTTACCTTTAACTGACAGTCGAAAATGCAGCATCCTTCCTTGTTTCTTCCGATAACATTGTGGGTAGCGGCGTCTTGGACGTTGGCGCTCCGCTCGCGGTAGCTAGCCGGTCTCTCCTTTGCCTCCCATTGACTTTTCTCCGCTCTGATCGCAGAGATGCGCTCCCATTTTAGTCACAGCTGGATAATCAATGGCAGATCCTCACGGGCTGCCCGCATAACCAATGCTCCGAGTCGGTTCGCATTGGTAATTTCTCCTTTAGACGCTCATTGCTGCAGCCACCGTTTGCCATCGGATTTGATGAAGAGCAACGTACTTATATAAGCATCATTGGAATGTCTCATTAATTCTGTATGAGCAGAACATCGGTGGGTGGGTGTCCAAACTGGGCGACACCTGCGCTGTGTGGGCAGTGGCCGTCTGTAGCCGGTTTCATCACGTTTCGTTCCTCCTCGTGCAAAATAAAAATAGCATATTGAGCAAAAAAAAAAAAAAAAAAAAAAAAAAAAAGCAGGTTTTCTCGCTAAATCATCGTCAAAAGGCCGCGTAAAATATGTGTCAGTTGTGGATGCAAATTTGTGACCCTGGTGGACGAATTTTCTTTTCATTCAAAATGACTCGCACTTAATTCAGCATGCCCTATATATGATAGGCCTAAAAATATGTATCATGTAGCCTACGCATAATGTGCGTATATGATATACAAGATATGCAAGCCAGCTGGTAGCCTTTATGTGGAAATGATTGATCACGTGAGATTTTAGATGGAGAATTCAGTTGTGCTTTCCTCTAATGTATTATTTTCATTTTGCTTAGTAACTATAGGGTGAATGGACTTGTTTATAGTAAGAATTGAATTAACACTGGACACTTTATTTGGCAGATCAGATGCAGAACAACTAATTTTATCTGCAGAATTGTTCATATGGGGTATAATACTGCCGTCGGTACAGTTTGACATGACACTGATAAAATTGAGGAATTATGATAATGTATGAAGAGCCAGGATTAATGAATAAATAAATGGACATAGCCTGTCTGCAAATTCTAGCATGTGATGCAAAGCCTTGTTTGAAATGAACAACTCAGGGGGAGTTAGTCTATAAATCTTCAAAATACACGCTTTTTAAAATTGCTTGATGAAATAATTTTTTCATTTGAAATTCCAGAAGCACTTTTTTTGTAAACACCTATTACTCAACCGGTCAAAAGTTTTAGGACACCCCAATTTTTTCAGTTTTTTTTAATTGAAAATTATGCAGTTCCAGTCCAACAAATAGCTTGAAATGGTACAAAGGTAAGTGGTGAACTGTCAGAAGTTTTAAACAAAAGGTAAGGTTACCCAGGTTTTTTGTACGCCGTCAAGTAGGTGAAAGGATGGTTCCTCAGTGCGTGACATCAACTGTCAAACATGGAAGAGGAAGCGTGATGGTCTGGGGCTGTTTTTCTGGATCCAGGATCAGTGACTTATAGAGTGACAGGCACCCTGAACCAAAATGGCTACCACAACATTCTGCGGCGCCATGCAGTACCCCCTGGTATGCGCCTAGTTGGACAGGGGTTCAACGTACAGCAAGATAATGACCCAAAACATAAGTCCAAGCTGTTTCAGAACTACCTTAGGAAAAAAGAACCAAATGGTAAGCTTGAAAACATGGAGTGGCCAACACAGACTCCAGACTTAAACCCCATCGAGATGGTTTGGGATGCACTGGACAGAAGAGTGAAAGCAAAGCAACCTACAAGTGCCACACATTTATGGAAACCTCTGCAACAGAGTTGGGAAGAACTTTGTGAAGAATATTTGATTTCCATTGTAGAAAGAATGTCACGAGTGTGTTCAGCCGTTATGTCTGCCAAAGGTGGCTACTTTGAGTCAAAAGTTTAAAATACATTTTGGTTTATAAATTGATTCCCTGATTTCTTTTTAACTTCGATTGTTAATTTATTCTATCATGTCTATGCTTTCATTCCAGAGTACAATGAGACATTAAACTGCATAATTTCCAATTAAAAAACTGGAAAAATTGGGGTGTCCTAAAACTTTTGACCGGTAGTGTACGTGTGGAGATACTCCTTATGCAAGAACCTTCGACCACTCCAGGGTACACAGTGCCCATTTTTGGTTACAGAATGGCCATAAGGTGCCTACTTTTCTCATTGTGAAATTTCCTTAAGAGCAAGGATAAACAGATGAATCTTCTTAAGGAGACACATGGTCCGCTGCAGGTGACTCATAACTTGCCCTTGCATTATAGCCACAATAGAGGGTCAAAAATGATTTGTTGTTATTGTGGTGATCAGATCAAAAGCTGATTCACCGGAGAATAACAAATCCTTCATTGAACTGTTTAGTTTCTTTGCAAAAAAATCACTCTGAAAATGCAGCTCTGTGTATAGTTTTGGAATATTTTGCGAATAAGTCTGAAAAAAAAATGATGTTGAAGATGTTGAAAGTGGTATATGATATGTTTTTGGGTCCTAAAATCTAATTTCATTCCATGGTTTTTTGAGCCTGGATAGGTAAGGACCTCCGAAGGGGGTGGAGCTGCAGTGAATGCCAGAAGTGAAGACCACTGTGCCTTTAGGGCTCATGATTTTCATTCAAATGATATTTCAAATACCACCAGGAGTCACTTTAAATGTATACCCAAATAAAATTTCCCAAGTTAAGTGCGGGAAATAGAGTAACAATTGATTCCGAGCACTGATTCCCCGCACTCGCTTACCATGTGCAGTGTTGGGCTGCAACAGCTCTGGATGATTCAGGTCCCATGGGATTTCCTGCTGCAAAATGGGGGCCTCGTCTGATTTGGCGCTAAGTGACCTGGGTGAAAATGAATGGCCAATACTCAACCCCTGGAGACAGACTGAAGTGGCTGTATAGACGGCTGAAAAGAGAGAGCTCTTTCAAACACGTGCTGGTAACTAATGGTAAAACTGGCAATATTTGCTGTTCCCTACACTTGTTGATCACTGGGTGGAGACCTCCGCCCATGAATGGCTCACATTTGTAAGAATAACGTCACAAAGACAGGGGTACATCCCTACATTTCCAGTGCAGGATAACAGCTAAAAAAAAAAAAAAAAACGCTTTGCTGGATTGCAGTTCAAGGAAGTCTCCAGAAGGCGTAAATATCGCGTTCAAAAATTGGTCACGCGAACTTACTGTTCGGGCCAATTAAATTCACAGGTGATTCTTACCTGAGATCATAACCAATTCACAATTTTTTTTTCTTCTTTTTGACAGTGCAGGCATAAAGTGTGCCAGTTACACTCAACATAAACAGGATTGTAACATGTAGATATGGGTTTCCACTGTTGCTAGTATCTGCAATTGCAGTATTCAGTGACTCAAAGAAAATGGCATATACAAAATGCTGCCTCATACTTGAAGACTAGAGTCAATGAGCAGTAACAATTGAAGACCCTGGTGCTATCAGGACTTATCTCAAAATAGACACTTTTTGACTTAATTTGACTTAATTTTGACAAGTGCAAACTATTAAAACATTGAACATTTTTTCGGCTAAAAAAACCATTTACAGTGCTCAGGGGCACTCTGCTTGACCCAAAGTGCATGTGTACTTCTCCACAAATGATAATAATATTCAGGAGCTGAGTTTCACCACTGCTCGGTTCAAACCCCCTGGCTCAATGTGGTCACTAACAGGACAGTTGCGCTGGATTACCACATTCCGCAAATCTGGCCCATTCTACTCAATCACAATCATTCTCAAAAGGAGCAAAAAGTTTTTATTTTTCAAAATTAGCCGCAGGCTCAAAATGCGTGAACTATACTGACCAAAAAAAGAAACGCAATTACGTAATCCGGTGCTAAATTTTGACTGACCCATTGAGAAAGATGCTTTTGCTCTGAGTTATTTTTGGAGGTGAATACTTCTACCATACAAATTTTTGCGTTCACAGCGTGTATTCTGGAGCCGCCATTCATCCGGAACCAAACAATTGGCAGTGCTTGGGTTCGAGTACCACCAAGTGGCCTAACACTCCCATTTTTGTTTTGAGTTCCTCGTAGACACCAGGGCCTATAAAAGTCAGACCGAAATGAATAAAAATCAGATGGGTTATAATGCCACGACTAACGGAAGTTCAATGAGAACGCATGATTGGGATGCTACAGGCCGGAAGTCGGGTAGATAGAGTTGCCCGTCAATTCGGCGTGCATTCTACGACAATTAGTTGCCTCAGAACCAGGTTTAATGCCACTGGACACACGATCAATTGCCCCAGATCCGGTAGGCCAAGTGTTACAACTCCAGCGTCTGACCGTCATATCACGATTGACCATCTGCTACACACTGAAACAACCTTCATTTTGTTGAAGGAAACCTCAACGCCGTCTGTGACCACGATGAAATTCTTCGTCCAGTCGTCCTTTCGTTTGTCTGACGTCACCGACTGACTTTCCTGAGTTCCTTCGGGCCGAAAACGTGCAAATCCTTCCCTGGCCACCGTTTTCTCTAGATCTTTCACCTATAGAACACTTGTGGGACATTCTGGATAGAGCGATTCGGAGACATCAACCACCGCCAGCTACAGTACATCAGCTAAGACAAGTACTGACCGAAAAGTGGAACAGCGTTCCTCAAGCAACAATCAGACGTCTGGTGATGTCTATGAGACGCAGGTGTACCACCGTGCGCAACGCTAACGGGGGACATACGAGATACTGATAGTATCATTTGTGTTTCATAATGTCGAACTTCACCTTGTTAAATAAAAGCCAACATGGCGATATTCCAACCCGACTTTCCCTTATATCTATTGTCTCGATAAAATCAAGACATAGAAAATTGCGTTTATTTTTTCGGTCAGTATATATTCTTTTTAATGAATTATAACGTTCATCAACGTAGCAGTATCAGGAATGTCACAGTTCTTGAGGGGTCACAATGTCTGCTGGTTTTGGTGTGTTTCTGCTCAAGTAATTTATTTATGCCACTGATTTCCACAAACCTGGCACAAATTGCCTGTTGTTTAAAAGATGGCCACAAATCCCTGCAAATGCTGTGGCCCTCTGACACTGAAGTTTCATACCCCTCTTCTATGGTGTTTCATGACATTCGTGACCATATGTAGGCATCTTTGGCCATTCCTCCGGAATTTTTCAGGATCTCTTTGACCTGAGGTGGGCAACGAGGGCCGTATCTGTCCCTGGTTTTCACACCAACTTCTGGCCTTTAATTATTTGATGGTCTAAATCAGCCAAACCATTTATGAAATCTGACATTTTATTGCCGAAACCTGTTGATACACTAAAATCATTGTATCGATGTTTGGAAAAAAGAATGTCATACAGCATTTCATAGAGCTGTGGGGATAAACAGTCTGTGTCTATGATGATAAGAATAAATAATATTGAGTAATTACCTAAATAGTAGCGTCTAAAGATCAACTGAAATTGTAACAGGAAAATTATCATGTTGTTTGAAGATCATATTGATTGAAGTCACACACAATGACATTATTTGCATTTCAAAACAAGTGACAATCTATGCTAAAATAATCACTGAAGCTACAAGTAAACAGCAGTTCACAATTACGAGAGATCAATAATCTGCTCTGATTAGTAAGGCAGTCTCTATATCCAATGAACGAGCTAAGCTTATCATTCTTTGGAGAGTCCACAAGGAAATGTCCTTTGACTTGTTGAGCATTTTCGAAACAACAGGTTGACCCTGATCCTCGAAGACTGCTGATTTTGGAGTTGCTCATGGATAATCTTATTACCTAATTAAAACACATCATCAGGGTATTTTGATCAAAATATACACTTAACAAAAATATAAACACAACAGTTTAGTCCTTTCAGTATTCCGCATAATTTTGTCTGAGGTTGGCTTAGTAGGATAAATTTACGTAATCAAGATTGTGTGCCCCTAGTCTGTGTGCATTTCAGTGACCTTCTCCATATCATTGTCAAATTCATGCCTTTTGTCAAAATTGGCCTGTCAGATAGGTGGGGCCTGATCCAGAGCTACTGAAATCAGGTATGGTCAGCCCAGGCACATCCTGTCCTATGGTCAATAAAAGGCCACCTCAAAAGTTCCAGCTTCTGCCATTGTTCAAAATGCCATAGATGACTTGAGCCCTCAGTGAGCAAGCATGCTCAATGCAGGAATGTCTCTCCGGGCTGTTGCAAGGGCTCTTAATGTCCATGTTTCAACAATAAGTTGCATAAGACACCGTTTCGAGGAATAAGGCATGACAGCAAACTGCCCACATGCGTGACGACCGTGTGTAATGACCCCCGACCAAGACCGCCATATCCGGACTCTCCATGTCTGTGACCGTCTGAGACCAGCAGCTGCCATCGCAGATGAGACAGTTGGTCCCCACAAATGCCGCATCTCTGCCTCAATCGTGAAAAATCATCTTGAGGAAGTCCATATCTGTGCTCGTTGAACTCTTTGTGGATTGGACCTCACCTCAGCTCAAGGAAAAAATCAGTTTTACTGAGTGAACTGACATGTTTAAATGGTCAATGGCACAATGGAGGACTGTTTTCTTTACAGACGAGTCACACCTCCAACTTCACAGAGCAGACTGAAGGGGGATCGTTTTGTTGACGTTAGTGTGATGCGCATGGTGGCATATTAAGGTGGAGTGCTGGTTTGGGTGGGAATATCCCATGGACATTGCATCCAACTGCATTTCATTAACAGCAACTTGAATGCAGTGTGATATTGTGATGCGATACTGTGGCCTATCTTCCTACCATTTGTCTATCAAAACAACACAATATTCCAGCATGACAATGCTAGATCCCAGGTCACTCGAGTACGCACAGAGTTTCTTAAGCCTGAAAACATTTGTGTGCTTGAGTGGCCAGCTTAATCCTTGGATTTGTCCCCCATACAGTATCTTTAGGATGTCCTCAACCAACAAGTTCATCATTGGTTCCCATATGCGGCCAATATCTGCCAACTCCGTGCAGCTCTTGAAGAAGAGTAGGAGTACATCCTCAAAGTCACCATTGACCATTTGGTATGGTTCCTATTGCGGAGATGTGTAGCAATGCAGCAGGTCAAAAGCAGACAAACCCAACGTTGATTTGGCAATTTGGACGATAGGCCCCATCCCTTTCATCATCTATGCCACTGTGAGATTCTTGTTTGTCTGTTTCAATCACGGATCGAAATGCATTGCAATATGGTCATGCAATATGTCAACACTCAATGAAAGAAGAGTGAGTTTCTGAAGGTGTTCATATTTCTCATAAAAAGAAGTGTTGCATTAATATTTTTATTCAGTGTATAACAAAAACCAGCACACTTAAGGGATCTTCAAGGAAAACTGTTGGTAACTCCAGATCCAGAAAAAACATATAGAGAAATGAACAATTACAGGTAGCCGCTTCAAATCAGTTCCCCATGATAAAGATTAAAAAATCGATCGCTGAAAGGTCGATAAATATATTATATATATATATATATATATATATATATATATATATGTATGAACATTGAAAAGTTGTCTTTTTTTACAAAAAAGCTGTTCATAGCAGAATGTTGTAGTCGCAATTAAATACTGAATATGAGCTGAAAGTGCAGATTTTCTGCTTTAATATGTGGGTATTACATCCAAATCACGATAGAGTGTAGGAATTACAATGCTTTCTATAAGCAGTCCAACCCTCCGCCCCCTCCCCCTCCTTTTTTTAAAAAAGTCGTCACATGGCAGGTTTTCAACAGCACAAGATAATTATATTTATGTTTTTTTTTTTTTTTTTAAGTCATTTCAGCACTCTAAGGGTTATACATAACATGACAACCTCTGTTTTTAAGACTGAAAGGCTGACATACTTGCTATATCCCTGTATGACTTGCTGATGTTCTTCATGCAAAGTTACAATCTTCATGCACTTTCTTGTGGGGACATCCATCACCAGCAACATCTGATTCATTAATTCCACTGGTCACATTTGTGACCAATTTTTTTTTTTTTTTACACTTCTAGAAGCTCTAAAAGTGTTGTTGTTGGGTTTGGGCAAAAATGCAACTTTGAACTTAACTTAACCACCATGAAATAAAAAATACATGCAGTTTATGTGTTAGGAAGGTCTAAGGAGTAAAATGCATGCACTTACATTGCAAGGAAAAATTGAGATTAAAGGGGTTAACTAGCCAGGGAAACAAAAGACTACAAATAACCATGAAACATGTGGTGCAATACTGACTGATATAAGAACTGCACACAGCATGCACAATTTTTTAATCACGCACCCCACAAATATTATGAGATTTGTTATGTAGTATGATTTTATTTGGTCCTGCTGAAGGAAATGAAAAAACAAAGACAAAAAGGCAGGTTTTGCTTTGAAACATGAATTGGGATTAAATTACAGTTGGTTTCTTTGCAAATGGGTGTACAAACGTTTGTACTTCACAACTGCAGAAGGACAGTGCCCCAAAGCCTGCTGCAAAAGCAACCCAATACTTTTTCGAGGCAAATAACTGGAAATGTTCAACAATGGCAAAGTCAGTCACCTGACCTGAATCTCATTGAGCATGCATTTCATTGCTGAAAGCAAAATGGCTCAGTAACAAGTAGGGACAGCAGATAGCAGCAGTGAAGGCCTAACTGAACATCACTGCTAAAGAAACCCAGTGTCTGGTGATGCCTATGGGTTCCAGCCTTCTGGCAGTCATTAACTGCAAAGCATTTGCAATCAAGTATCAAAAATAATGTGATGTATGATCATGGCAGTTTGTTCAATTCCTTTTAAGCCCATAAAACTGGAGGGATATAGAAATGGCTTTCATTCCTACACAGTCTGTACAATATTTTTTTCAAAACCTCCAAATTATAGCTGAATGTCTACATGTAACGTTCATCATGATTCATTTCAAATCCACTGTGGTAGTGTACATAGCCAAAATGTTGAAAATTGAATCATTGTCCAGACACTCAGGGAGCTGACTGTATGTGGTTCCCAGATCATTTCATTACCTAAAAAAATATTAGATACTGTAAAGTATATGCAGTAGATTTTTTTATGATTTTGATAATCTGAAAGCCTTCAGGAGTGAACATGTATAAAAATCATTTACATTTATGACACAACAGAAATACTGTTATGCACTGTAAACCTGAAACTGTATGACCCTCTCACAGGAAAAGAGTGCATAATAGTTACATTTGTGAAAAAGTGAAACCATCATGAACTAATTGAACTTTGTGAGCTATAAAGTTTGTTGACATTGCGATGGTCTCAATTTTTTGTCACGTGTGGTACATTACTCAATTGTTTTTGTTCAACAAATTCTCTTTGCCTGGCATCACTCACATATGTGCACGTGTCTCAGCTCTATAACTGGGCAGTATGTGGTGCAGTATAATGAGTGGTGAGCTGGTCTTAACCCATTTAAACTGGGACAGCATGTGCGCATTTTAAGAACGTGTCGTTGCCGACACAGATATGCGCGTAATTTTGAAAGTACCGTAATTACTGTAAGTTTTGCGCAATAGAAAAAAAATATCCAACTGTTCCTGAAAGCTGAGAAGCTGTGCTACAGCCCAAATACAGGTTACTATGGTAAACATGGCAGCATGATTCTCTGCTGGGATTTTTGCATTAGGCCTCAAAGGGTTAAAATACCAAAGTATTTAGTTGGATAACCAGTCAGGGCATCTGTTATTGTGACTCTGAATAGGATGCTTAATCCAAAAGTCTTGAGTAAATATCCTGGTGTATGAATTAATCCCATGTCAAAAAGTTATGAAAGTCTTGCAGGACAAGAATGCACTTAATGACTGCACCAAGTGATATATAAAGTACACAGAATGTAATTAAAGTATCTCTTACGATTCTGTTTTAACCCTTTCCAGGGTTAGGTTGCAAATCTGCAACACCAAATTGCTAATTAGCTAATTTTTAGCAAAAGCATCATTTTCATGGTTTTCACCTTTTCGGTCACACTACAGGACTTAGTTGCATTTTTGCAACGTATAGTTCATCAGTAGTCCACTGGATGGCAGAGCTGTGGCCTTTCCAATATGACAGCCTCCATGTGAAAAGTTCTTCCAGTTTTTCGGGCTCCTATTTCGGGTAAGTAGCACAAGAAAACCATGTCGAATTTAGGACAGGAGTGCATAAGTAATTTATGAATGCTTATAGATACTACTCATTTATGGATAAATTTATGGATAAAGGTGGGCGTATTTTGACGTTGCAAATCTGAAACATCCCATAATTCACTGCATGCTGCGTAAAAATCGAGAAGGGTCTAGCTGCAGCCGCAGCCGAGTGCAAACCACGCCCAATACAGAACACGCCCCCTACAAGACACACCCTAACCCTATCCCGATCCCTAACCCCAACCCTTTTGTAGTGGGCGTGTTTTGTTGGAGGCGTGGTTTGTACTGTACTCACGTGGTTTGTAGGGAGCGTGGTTTGTAATTTACATGCGGCTGCAGTTGGGTATTATTGGAGAAATCCAAAATAACGTTATATTATGCTTATATGTCCCCAAACAATGATTTTCACTAAATCTTAGATTTTTCCTCAGACTATAACTTAAGAGGGTTAAGATGCTGTTTTTTTAAAAAAAAAAAAATACTGTAAGATTAACACATTGGTTTACTTTAGTTTTTGATTGAACAGGAAGTTTTTTTGAGTACTGTCGGGCAAAAGAAATGATTCTGACTTACACACACTGGGATATGGTCAGTTCAGCACTGGGGTCCAGGTGAGTAAAAGAGCCCATTACGGACTTAAGCATATGCAGAAGCATTTCATGCGCTAACCATATTTCAAACCATCTATTCAGCATTCATACATGTAACTTTTGACTAACCAAGCAAATCCGTATATAAACCCTTATGAAGCTAAATTCATCTTTATCATGGTTTTTGGTGACAATAATTCATAGCATTTCATAACAAAGTTACATGCTTATTCTACAAACATTTTTAAAACTATCAATGGAATTAACAATGATCTTATTTTCTTTGATATTTTTCTGACATACAGATGGGCAAATATGTCAAGGTGATTGCTTGGTAATGTGTTGTCCAATGTCAAGTCTCTGTTTGATTTTATCATGTGACCAGACATTAACATGTAACGTCTGATAGTTCAAGCGCAAAATCTGAGGATCAGCGCACCATGCAACTTATAAAATTCGTCCATTCACAGTCAATGGGTTCAACTATGTAAGTTAGCATCTGTGATTTCGGGAAACGCACCCCAGACTGACTAGCAAATTTGCAAACTTAGGAGCAGTCATGCCATGTTAACCTTAAAGCGGTTAAAAGAAATGAAAGGTAGAGAAAGAACAGGAGGAGAAGGAAGCAAAGCAACCAAAACTAAGTTCATATGGCTCTCTTACAGGAAGTTTCCGACCCACGGTCACCCCCCTCTCAAGCAGCAATGCAGCCAGCAGGTAACGGATCAAGCTAGATAAGGCTTAGCTAACGTCTGACCTAAATAATGATATTGTTCGGCTATTGTATAAATTATGAGACAATATTGTTGAGTTGTTTATGAAGGACATTTTCGAGGATTTTGCTCGGCTCAAAGTTTGATGAATGAAACAGGTGACTAGGCCTACAAGTAACTATTCTTTTAGTCTAGAGTCGAATTTTGTTGGATATATCATAGAAAAAAGGCTTTGTGCAGTAATTTGATTATTAATAGAGTTTATACTGACGGTGTTTAGCTGGGAAATTTTAGGGAGATGGTGGCATTGTTTTAAATATATTTGAACATTTAAAAATAGTTAAATATTGCAGCTTTCGTCCATCTCGTCATACGCTACTATCATGTCCTGGCTTTATGTCAAATAACAATGCAGTAGTGCGGTTATTGCACGAAAATGCAGTTTGTTAAAGTCAATCGTCATTTCATCACCATAGACAGCCTCTCTCTCTCTCTCTCCTATATTGCATGTTTAAGAAAGCGACCTTGAACAAATTACTGGAAATACTGTAAAAATTATTTGAAGCATGGCTTCATAGTATGCTCTAGGGCCCGTCATAATCACTTGCAGTGGGGCCTGTCGTGACAAACTTATGCCACTGCTTACACATTTTTTAAAATTGTGTGGTTGTATCAAAATATTTGATTGCAGAAAACCATTTAGGTTTTGCAGCATATGAATTTGTCCAATTTTGATACAAACTATACGCCCTTTTAATCTTTATACTGCTGAAACTTCGAGCCACATCCTGCTATAATGTTGAATATAATTTCCTTGCCAGAGGAAACAGACAACAGTGATTGTTTATCTATATCATATTATCTCCCTGAAGGTAACATTTTCTAAGAGGAAGCAGAACCATCAAACTCTTATCTTACAGCAGTACATATTAGACTATGTCTATTATACGTACATAATATAAAGTATATGCTGCTGATACAATCTAATCTATAACTGCACATCTCCTGCTATGCCAGCCAGACAACTGATTGATGATATCTGGTGGCAATAGTGAAATTAAGTCTGAAGGTGGCCCGAGGGAAGAATAATAACAAGAGAGAATATGGTTACTGCTCTTGAAGAAAATTTATACACTATGACATGGTGACAAATCCTTGATTTTTGCTTACAAATATCATGGAAATTTAGATGGGGAAAGTACAAAGACTAATAATAATAATGAATAATGCTGCCGGTGTTGTGGAAACATATTTTAGGCCCATTGTAGAGAACATGAACTTGTAGCTGTGTTCATGGTGAGGCACGGGTTGGACAGCCTGCTCATCCCTCATTCACAGTTTGTAGACCAGAGTTCACTTTCCTCTCTTAGGCAGTGTAGGACACACCTAATGAAGGACAGGATTAGTCCCAGGTGGGGCTATGCAGTGTGAACCGCTCTATCCTGAGTCATGCCTGTACCTGGTGGCTACTCACTGTGCTGTAACCTCACAGGTGCCAATGGCATCCAAAGGTTGGCCCTAAAGTGGGATCAAGTGTAACAATTTATGATAGGCTTCAAAAATATTTCATTGACAATTCCATTTTTATGTTTTCCATGACAAAAACATCTTTATTTTTATTGGAACACATTTCAACTGTAATCTGATACCTCACCCCACCCCCAACCCTGCCATTCTTGTGAAAATGGTGGGACCAAAACACTTGGCCAGTTAGGTGAGCGGAATATGCCGCTAATGAAAGGCAAACTGCACCCTGCCCAGCTAAACCAGTCAAAATTCCTCCAAAAGAAAGGCTAATAAAATAAAATTAAATAAAAAATAGCAGTGTACAGGGACAAAAAGAAAATGAAAGAAGCAGAGAGGCAGTGGGCACATTTCTGGCCTTGAAACGTGTGAAGAAGCACCAGGTTTAACAATCGAAGTTGAGTGTGTCGTGATGAGGAACTGGGCAGACTCGCAACTGCAGCATTAGCTGGCCAAACCATAATTAATGTCAGCATTCAATTTCAGTGGGCACATGGCAAATGTCCAAAAAAAGAAAAAAAAACAATGCTAACGACACTGACTTTTAGGCAATCATTAGGCAATCATATTGCAACCTGCTGGCATTTGTAATATTTTGGCCAATGGTCAACAGGAATATAACCACACAGTTTTCATGATATCATGCCTTATATGATGTGTATTGGTGGTCCTGGAGTCCAAAGATCCTAATGGCTGGCTTGGTTTTTTAAGAAGTAATATTGCATTAATTCTGCAGTTTCTAAGGAGTGCAGTATTCATGCAATTTTTGGTTTGACAACAGTTCAAATGCAATGCTACATCAACACAATCGCTATAGTTTCAGAACTTGTGTTGAGGCTCAGTTGCAAACCAAGAGGTTTTTTGTTTGCTTCTGTAAATGGGTATTTTTCTCAATACAGGCACTTTTTGGATGTCATTTTTTTTTAAATTGTCTGATTCTGATTCTTTTTTCCCCAGGGGTAGGGTTGCCCCTAAGGTACTCAAAAAACCACAAGGCAGAGCTTAAATCAGGGCAGAATTTTTTGGGCAGGCCATTTAAATTTTGCCTTGTGCTCGGATCCACTCAACTCCGTTACTTTTTCAAGTGAGGCCCTCTCCTGGTACATTGTGATATACCAGAGTTCTGAAACTGAGTGAATATCACCCTTTTCAGTGCCTCTGATTGAAACTGATAAACCATTACCATTTACCATTACCATTTTACTCACCTCCATAACCAATATCGGTATTTTTCAGAAAAGTGGAATTTTCCATGCACCAGTACAGTAATTTTTGATGCTTCCTACCATACCATGGAGGGTTTTGCACAAGTATTATCAAAAGCATGATTAAAAATTTGTCCTACTGTTACCATGGATTTTAATGAAGGTAAAGGAGTGGAGTTTAAAAAGTATACTCATCATAGGATGTGAAAATTTTGAGAAATATTGAAATAATCATAGAACCATTTTGTAAAAAGTCAACATGGCCACTACGGGGGTCACACAAAGGTTCTGTTTGCATGGGCCATATACTGTGATTTCAGCTTCTGTCTCCAGGGGGAGTCTGTGTAGTGATGGTTATGGAGTTGAGTGGGGTTTTTTGGACACCCCTATTTTCAGTGATTTTTCTCGGAAAACCACCACCTTTGATTTTTTTTGCTTAGGATATTTATCTCACAGTGTCTTTTAATGTATGCATACAGTTTCTAGCCAAAGGAAATTGAAATCATTGGAGTATTGTGAGTTTCAAAAATATCATCCAGATTTGGGACACTCCCAAAATGCCCCAAAATCCACTTTTTTGACCCCAAAAATGATGGATAGAATGAAAATGCACCCATGATACTTTATTTCCAATTAGTAAGGACACAAACCTATACTTTAATAGGTAAAAAACTAACCCTGTGGGATTTTTTTCAAAAATAAGGGACCCGGACTCTGCATTTCACTAATAGTGCCCATATTGAGAAAAATACCCAAATACAGATATATGTGACACATGGCATATCAGATTAGATTCGGCCCAAATTCAAAAGCAGCAGTACGAATTTCAGTGCTTTATGGTGCAACTGCAGTATAAAGGCAGAATAATGGTACAACTGCCGTAAAAAGAGCAGTATAACTCAGCATAACATAGTAAAACTGTAGTATCAATGCTGTCCAGCTAAACTAACAGAAGATGAACTGTAGCACACAGAATATGAAGTGCAATTGTTCTGCAATAAACTTTTGTTGTACCAAACTGAATTCGAAAATTGGTCAAATGAAACAGGAGGATTAAAGATGTAACCTACCAAACTGTGATGCAAGCGGTTCATGGTGTGCATGAATATATCTAATCTATTCAATGATCAATTTCTTAAAATCAAAAAGCACTGCAAGTTCTGAATGGATAGCTTGTTTCAGTTTTTTCTTTCAGGTTGATCCTTTATCTGAGGAGCTGGACAAAACTACAACTAACTTTAGAACCAAATCATTTGTTGATTTACAGCAGTAGTGATGATTTTATGTGCAGGAATATCCACTGCCACATTGCTACATTAAGAAGCACCAAGAAAAACAAAGAGCGCGTGTGCCCTCTTGTGGACATAAGGAATTATGACTCCAAATTTTTTGCTTGGAGGGAAAAAAACTGGAGAAGGGTAGTGGTGTATATTGCAGTACTGCACCACTGAAGTCTCAGGCTTGGGATCGCATCTTTGGGAGGCATTACCTCTTAGAGAAAAGTCCAAAATCTCGTGGAAACCCTGCGTTCTTGCTTGGGAAGCGTTTCTGTTTCTGTTTATTTTAAACCCACAGTTGCTTGATTTTCCTGCATGTGTTCACTGGAGCATGTTTTTGATTAGGCAGATGAAATCTTATGTTCTCATATTGCACACATTCTGAGAGCATTGTTCTAATTCTGCGACATTCTCTTCATGGTAAGTTTCACCTGTCTATGACTTATCTTAACTCCTGATAACATATTTAAGCAAAAAAAAAAAAAAAAAAAAAAGGGCCAACCTTCATTTTAACACCTTTGCATTTTTGCATCCTCTCTGTGCTGACTGAGCTTCATTGTTATATTTGTCAACAGCACTTCAGTGACATGGGTAATGCACAATCACCTACAAAGCCACATTAGTTTCAGTTTTATTTCATTAATTTCTGCCTGTATTCTCTATACAGGCAGGTGACTGTGAAATAAATGAAAATAACCAAGCATTACAAATGAAAGTACCCAGACAAAGCAAAATAAACAGAGTAATACTTCTGAATTGTGGCAGAATATTTATGCTTCCATGTATAACATTCACTTGCAGAATGGATTCACTTCACAGAAGACCAGTGCAATGGCTAACCCTCACAGACAACCAAAAAATCTAGACTGTTCCATTGTACTCCAGAGGTGGCGCTTTTCTAAAAAGTGGGACAACAGTATATCCTCAAAACTGTTTCCATCCAACCATATTAATGACGTATTTACGAGCACAAATCACGCATATTATGATTGAATTATTTTTTGTGGATATACACAATTTTACAGAAACTTTCAAACATTCTGATACATCCTGCAACGTGTGAGCTCCAGCAACAATCATGGCAATTAACTCTCTGTACTTGTTCATCAGCAGAATCAAAAAATATCTGATTAAACTGAACTTGCAATCACCATTAGCTCTGGAATCTTCCCAGTCCTACACTCTGAGCATTTACCTTGGGTTGAATACAGCTGGACCAACTTTCCCAAATTCAAACACTAAATCCTAAATCCTGTTATGCTCCATTTGCCACTATATCCCCCAGCTTACTAATGCCTATTTAACAAGGAATTTAATATCATAGCAGGAGTTTGCAGGACAGTACTTTCTTCTAGTCACACAGGACCATTACTGTTCTTTACCTGACCTGTTTCTATGCACTTCACGAGCTGCATAAGACAGAATGTAAATGGAGTCATCTGCTAAATGGAGACATTTAAATGTAAATGTGTGTTGCCTGAAAATGGTGACAAAGCCAGCAGTTATTTTCCCTTCAATGAATGAGGGCTAGGGTGCCTGAGATGTGTGGCCGTGCAGCCTGGCACATGTGTGGGTCTGCATGCCAGGCCTGTTTCTAACTGCAACCCCTAGACAACCACAGAGCCTTCTCTGGCAAGACCAGGGGAAGCACTTGACCTTTGATAATGGAAGGAGGGGAATGGGACCCATGTTATTTGGCGCCATGAGAACGGGTTGTTTTGTTGTTTCTTTTAAAAAGCAGTTAATTGCTCTGCATGAGCAAAAAAGAAGGGTGGGTGTTTGTTCTACTCCATCGAGTATGTTCAAATGGTACTGTTTGGACACACTGGGCTCAGAAGCACAAAATAACGGAGATCTTTGGATGGCTGTTTGCATGTATTGTTGTTGAGTCTGGCTGCTTGTCACCAGTATCTGTGCTTTTATAATGTGCTCTTCAACGATGTGAGGTGCCCCGTAATTAGAGACTTGATGAGACATCCTTGTGGCACATTCCTTTTCACTAATTCCCACTAAACGTGACCTTCGCCCCCTAACCTCCAGCCAACACAATGTAAAACCCTATAGCTAAACAGATTGACCTTCTCCCTATTATGACTCTATTAATCAATCGATCAGGCTCGCACAGGATTTGTACTGTTTTGAAATAATATTGTCGCACTGTGTTTTCAAGAGGCTTGTGCAACAGATGGAAAAATCGATGAGATTCTAGAGCTCCGGGGGACATGACTTAAAGAGCCCTGAACTTGATCTCTGTCCTCGATCATTGTCATCATATAGATCAATCATATAGATCACTAGATCACTGTTGTAATCTACTTGATTTAAATAAATAAATAAATAAATAAAATTCCTGGTTTATTTAAGATACAGTGGGTTGGTTTAGGCCCTCAAACAGGGAATTCTGATTGGGACCAAACCAGGTACAAATGAAAATTCAGAAATGGAGCTTGTGGCTAAATGTTTCTGCACATTGAAATGATATGGGGCATACATAAACCATATTTTTAAAATGTGAGATTCCATAGACTGGGAACAAGTCTAACAGTTCTGAAAATGGCCAAGGATGTTGCTATGACCCATCATATCCATTTCTGATAACAGATCTTGGCTTGTAAGTTCATAAGTTTATTTATTATACATTCTTTTTTGGGAATGTTTGAGCAATAACCTGGTCAGGCGCATTATAGTGAGAGCTTGTGCATTGTTTGAAGTTGCGTGTGCCATATGTTGTGTATAGCATCTGTACTTTGTCCCAAGTTTGGTTTGGAATGACTGTATTTGCATGAACTGTAATATATTCACTGCAAATATGACAGAAATTAGACCTCAGTATTCTTGGCCAATGATTACCGAGAAACATTTGTTACTCTTACACTGCACTGGAAGATCGCCAAATAGAAAAAGTGAAGCATGTCTATTCTGAGGGCAGCACGGTGGCACAGTGGGTTGTCCTGTTCCCTGAGCAAGAACGTCTTCAGTTTGAATCCAGCCGTGGGCCTTTCTGTGTGGAGTCTGCATGCTCTCCCCGAGTCCTGTGGGTCTCCTCTGTGTACTCCCATTTCCTCACACAATCCAAAAATATGTATGCTACGTTCATTGGAAGGTCTAAATTGCCCATAGGTATGAATATGAAAGTGAATGGCGTGTGTGAGCAATGCGATGGATTGGTGAGCTGCCAAGGGTGTGTCTCTGCCTTTCACTCATAGTTGGTGGGAATAGGCTCCAGTCCCCTCCCCGCGACACTGATTAGGATGAAGGGGTTTACGTAATTGATAGATGAATGCCTATTCTAGAGCCTGCGTTATTATGAACCTGGCTGAAAGAACCACTTGCAGATCATTGACGAAAGCCCAAAGGGCGTATTTATTGCGAGCAATTGGCAACGGAACTGAAGAGGGCTCAGGAAACTCAAAATGAGGGGCAGTCCGTGTCGAGCAATTAGCATGCAGCAGAAGAAGGGCGTATCCGAGCCATGGTCAAGACAGCCCAGGGGTCAGGAGCCAGGTGGTCGATCCAATGCTCCAGTGGCTGGACTGTTTCCAAGAAGGGGTTCTTTATGAGAACACAGTACCTGCAAGAGAACAAGAAGGTGTTTCTAATAAAGTGTTCACAAGGAGAGATTAAGGTTTTTCTTTTCAGTATACCTGATCACATGGAAGTAGAGTTCAGCTGAATACTAGATAACCAGAAGGTTACTTTCAGACAAGGGCAAAGACAGTCCAGTATGGACTGAGGCGCCACAAGCAAATTAAATAGACTAAACAAACAACAAAGAGAGCGAGGCATACAAATATTCACAATAGGAGGAGGGGAATAAAACAAGACAATACTAAATCAATGAAGGGAGACAAACTGCAAAACTCTCGAAGATTGCTGGAACAGGGGAGGGACTAATTACTGAGAAACGAGGGTTGTAACACTCCGAGTTGTTATGGTGCGGCTAGTCTTTTTTTCTCAACAAGGCTCATATTTGAACCCTACATGTGCACCTCTTCTTTTATTAGATGTTCAATAATATCTTGTATGGATAAAATGCACATTTTGATCCAGCATCCTAAGGCAGCCAACATAATTTCTTTCTGCTTTAAGCTCACTCATGCCTTTTGAAAGCCACATAGTAAACAACTCCTGAAGTGACAAAATTGTGAGTTGTATTTATCTGCACTTTTTCTATGACTTTTGCCCATGAAAAACCTGGCTAGATAACATGACCACGCCAGTGTAAAAAACATGCATGGCACCAGTAGCTGGGTGAAGGCGACTCCTCTTCTTCCAGTTCACAAGCCAGACTCGCTCAGCAACGGACATGGCCCAAATAGTTTATAAGTAATTACGCATGTTTTCCCCTAAAAGTGATTACTTTGCCACACTTTGGCAAGCATTGTCACCGAGCCTTGGTTTACATTCAGGCCAGTCAGCCACCCCAGACAAAGGAGAGAAGTGCCCGATTGATGACAGCCCTCTGTGGCGGAGGGACACTCTAAAAGTGCTTGTATGGGCCTCTTTCAGGAGATTAACTTGCTATGAGGGCTACCTGCTATGGACACATTCGGCCTTATTCACGGACCCGGCACAAAGGCCCTCTTTTTTAAACTGGGCTACAGCTGCATGAATGTGCTCTCTGAAAGGGATAATGGACACAAAAGACAACAAACCTCAAGTGTAGAAAATAAAGTGTCTTCTTAGATGTAAGCCCCGTCATTCAGCGGAGGATGATCCCCCCCGCGCCTCCCCCCTCTCCCACTCCCTGCCATTGACCATTGAGGATGGGTCCATCTAATTAATGCGGGAGAGCAGTGTTGTGGTGCGGGTGGAGAAAGGGAAGGCACCATAATGGAACAAAGTACACTTTAATTAAATCTTTCTTGCTGACAAAGTTCTCTTAAATTATACATCACAGGACAAACTCAGACAAGCAATTCTCAGGGGGATGGGTGCCTGGGCCTTGCCCGATCTTCGCAGCACAGCACAGCACAGCACAAAATACATAGGAGAGGAGGCTTGCAAGCTCATCCATGTCATGTGTGAAAACACATATACTACCAACATATGTACATACAGTAGATAGAACTTGGAATCTGCGATCGCAGTTGCAAGGTGCCCAACAAATTCTTCATGAATGTATAAATAAACACATGCAATAATGTCCACTCTCCCGTTGTCTTTTCTTCCTTCTTATGCCATTTTCTTCCTTCATACGCCCTGTCCAATGATCAGAGCACATCCATTCGCTGATGGGAAATAGATAGAATAAGACGCCTAGTAGGCGTACACTCGGGCTACCTTGTGCATAGACTCGTAATCATGATGACACGATACCTAAAGGCTTCTGGGTTATTTCCAATTCTTGACTTAAGACAGACAGACAGACAGGCATTCAGGCCCCGACAAGTAGCCAGAGTAACAGGGCCACATATTTCTCCTGAGACTCAGGAGGCACAGTCTATGCAGGCAAAGTCAATTAGAGGGTGAACAGCTGAGAGCATATGTATTGTTTTCAAAGAATTGCGATTACATTTCCAAATTATACTGCTAGTGGTGCGACACTTGCTAGCACTATTGCCTTACGTGTGATTGGCTGACACGTCGGAGGAAAACCAAAAGTTATTTTGCCATGGTGGGGTGGTCAAGTCGGATCAAGTCAGCAATTGTCACTCTTCACTAGCAAGGCAATGGTCAGAATACAATATGCACCTACTTTGCTTTGCGTGAACATATATAATTTATGTCCCCAGAAAAAAAAATGCATTCACAGCTTTAAAATTGTAACTCCATTGCGTTGTCTGTAGCATGAACCTGCAAAGAGAAAACCAGTTTGGCGCACTGAAACCACTGACTGTGCACAGTTTACATTTGAAACCAGAAGTGGGTATCACAATGCAAATATTCTAGCTACACCCTCGGCAAAGTTTGGCCATTCAATTGCAATCCCTCAGATTAGTGTTGGGTGCAAATTCCTGAACTTGGACGGATTGTTTGGTTATTGACTTTATGACGTTTGGAACAGGATTTCAGACTGCAGACAAATTAATAGTGAAGAGGTGGATGGTGGACAAGAAAAGGAAAAGAGGAATTGAAAATGAAGAGATATTTGTCTCTGGAATGGAAGCAAGTGGAGCTGAAAAACCAACCACGTTTTTTGCAATTCTTATGCTGAGAGTTTCGTAAAGAAAGAAAATTGCAATGTAAAAGCAGGGAGAGGGCACATTGCAGAATGCATGACGAGAAAATAGAGGGAAAAGGCCTTATTTATCTTATTTATTTATTTAACCCATATTTTACCAGGTAGACCCACTGAGATCAATGATCTCTTTTTCAAGGGAGACCTGGCCAGAATGGCAGTATAAGGTATTACAGACAACATGACAATAACAAGAAAACATGCAATGTACACACTAAGATGTAGACAACTTCAAGCACCGATGGTCGTAAAAAAATATTAATTTAACTGTGGACTTACATTAAATAACTATGGGCAATTGGGCATAAACAAGTACCAACCGATTTATTCACCATTGTACTAATAAGAAATTTAAAATCAGACAAAGAAACTAACTCCCTTAGTTTCAAATCTTTTTGAAGATTTTGCCAGGTGAGGGGAACAGAGCACTTAAAAGCTTTCATTCCCAAATTGGTCCATATACTTGGGACAGACAATAAAATCACATCTTTAGATCTCAAATTATATCTACAGTCAGATTTCAGAGTAATCAAGGAACAAATATAAGAAAGGAGTTTACCTAAAATAGCTTTATAAATAAACAAATACCAATGACTGAGCCGACGCATGGTCAAAGATGGCCACCCAACCCTGGCATAAAGAGCACAATGGTGAGTAAAGGCTTTACAATTTGTCACAAATCTCAATGCACTGTGATAAACACTGTCTAACTTTTGTAAACAATGTGCAGGTGCATGCATGTATAGAAGGTCACCATAGTGAATAACTGATAAAAAAGTAGCAGAAACCAGTTTCTTTCTTGCCTCAAAAGAGAAACAGGGCTTATTTCTATAATAAAACCCCAACTTCAATCTCAAGTTTTTAACCAGATCTGGCGGTCATCAATTCAGACACCGAGATATTTAAAACTGGAGACAACTTCTAACTTCTTTCCCCAGCAGTAATAATATCCTCACTGCTTACTGACTTCTGTCTAGAATTAAAAAAGGATCTTACTCGTGTGATCTATTTTCAAATGAATTACCCTGCTACTATAAAGGGTGTAATCAGGGCCCGAGGTTATAAAACTTTACTCAGAGTTGACCTCAAATCTCTGAGATGGTACTCCGCTGAGTTTTACTCACAGTCCAAGGTTAATAACCGTTTTGAGATCGAACTCCACTGAGCATGACTCAGTACTGAGTCAGCGCCTCTTGAATACACTTAGCGACGGTAAATTTACACCAGTGAGAGCGGCATTTCAGAGCTCTTCAGTGAGCACAGGTAATTTCAGTATAAAGCATAGGGTGTCATGAGTTTAATTTTTCCGATTTGACAGCTGTCTTTTTTTTAGAGCAAGTTTCTCTGCTCATGCTGCAGAAAGACCCAAACCATGCCTCTACAGACACAACTAACACTATACACTGCATCTCCTCATCGTGCACCTGGTCCCTAGAAGCGCCAATGGGGCTTCAGAAGCGCCCATGGATCTGCTGTGTCCATCGCTCAGGATGGCAGTTGGTTGAGTTGGGGGTCTAAGCAAGTTCTGGACCATGCTAGGATTTCATGTGCCAGCTGAGAACAAAAACGAACTCAAAGTTTTTAACCTTGGCATTGTGAGTCTGAGGTTGAGTGTGAAAGCTGAGTCGAGCACAAAATCATACTCTAAGACTTTTATTACCTCGGGCCCAGAGGTGGGCTTTTTTCTCTGAAACTTGAATCTTTTTTGATTTGGAGGGTGGCTATGGAGCTCATGTCTCGAAAAGTTACTGGGACAGAAAGGAGCAAAATAGCATGACAGTCATGCTAGAGCTTGAGAAGGAGTTACAGACAGGGTTTTGTTAGATTATGTTTGCAACAGGGTGAGAACCTTTGAGAGGGCTCACTGCAGTGCTATTGGTGCCATGAATATCAGCATGTTGCAGCTGTATGTTGGAAAAATAAATATTGGCACTGAAGGTGTGGTAAAGCAGGATGCACAGCAGAAGATTGTGAAATATTGAAAGAGCGGGCTGTTTGTTATGCAGTAACTCCAGGGGTAATAATGAAGCAGGAGTGAAGGAATATGAAAGAAGGGAACTGGCACGTGAGGAAGGAAGAGAATAAGGTGCAGTGAAGATGGTGAGAAAACAACAAAAAAGACCTGACAAAAAAGGTAAAAGTGGACAAAAGAAGGTTTTTAGCATTCATTGTGATGGTGATAAATTGTGCAAGTAAAACTGAAAAAAGAGAGAAAGGACAAGGATGGTAGGAAGCAGCTAAGGAGATTTCAGAGATAACCAATGTCAAGGGAGGTGAAATTCAGGGAATTTTGGAGAGAGGGTTTCAGTTTAGACGAGTGCATTTATTGTTATTGAAGACTGAATTAGTACATATAGAGAAATGGTTCTGTAGCCAGGCATAACATGCTCCACCAGAGGGAGACATTTTAGTGCTTTGGGTGTTGAACAACCTGGGAGCCTCTTGACATCCAGCCCCAACCACAAATGAGTCAAATGAGGTTTTACTATAGTGTAGCATGAGGTTGGATGCGGAAGTGAAACATGCACATTTTGAATCTGGAAAGAAATTAGTTGGAGCAGTCTTATGGAAGCTTTAAAGAATTTACGTTGAACTTGATCACTTGGGTCTAGAAATTAATTAGGTGATCCTTGGACCATGCACACCATTCCTGAAAATTTTGTGCGGTTTGATCAAAGATTTTTTTGTGCTAGACTGCTGGCAGACACACAGACAGACAATCACATAAACAATACTCTGCTCCATTCGGGAGGGGTAAATACCGTGAATCCAGTAGCTGGCAGCTACACACCAATAGGTTTTTCCTCTACCATAAAATCAAAAGAAGAGGATCCAGGGAGAGTTAATTATTTATTTGACTGCAAGTGCCAATTTATGACTTTACCACTCAGATTATTTTCTTGTCTATGGCAGCCTGTTTGTTTTCTTTCCTTGCAATTCACTGTGCTACATTTTGACCACACCTGTAGTGTACTGCCCCCTAGTGGCTGTACAAAATTTTGAATGCATTTGTGAAGTATCGCACTTTCAAACTGGTTTGCCTTGATTGCTTGGATTGATTGTATTTAGGAATTTTTAAATACTTATTATAATCACCTCTGTGTGTGGCGGGAAAACTGAGAATAATCACAGAAATGCTCCACTCTGCTATGTCCCATTCTTTCTCTTACATGTGTTTAATATTTTGTGTATAATGAACTTTCTTGTATTTTCTCCCAGTGGTTCTGTGTGCACTCTGTGGTCATTGAACTCGCATATGTTTTTTACACATACTCACATATCCTCCAGTCTGAGAGGTCTAATGTGTTTGCTGCAGAGCACTACTGATGGCCCACTGAAAAAGGCTGCACCTGGCTCCAGCCAATACAGAGGAGGAGGGGACAGCAGTTTCCAGACACTCCCTGGTAGTTCTCCTGAATTCACATTCATCAGTGTCCTGTCTGGTTCCACACTCCTCCCTCTCATTGCACTTTAAATAGGATTTATCATTTACATTAAAAGGAATGGAACAAGCTACTTACAGTGAAGGAACGCAAGGGGGTGAGGTGGGGCACAATTGCACATAACATGGACAGTACTATTGCAAAACTTACACTTTCATGACCTTATCTAATATGTATGCCACCCCTCAAACAAGCAGTAGGGGAAAGTGTGGAGAAGTTAAAAGGTCACCAGTCAGAATGAATCAGGACCCCATCTATCGAAGCCCCACTTTATAAGCACAGGCCCTGCTCTCTGCTGAGTGAGCACCATGAAGATGTGTGATAGAGAAATGCCCAGGGCGACCTCTCCCTCCAGGCAGTCTAAGACCCCTCCCATCAGCCTGGCTGTGTTCCACTCAGAGTCTTCATCAAAGTCTGGGACACAGGCTGGCACGAACAAAGCCGCCTCTGCCTCATGCATAAGGTCAGCAAGAGAGACCCTCCGATTGATTTGCACATTTGTGTCGACATTTGTGTGTGGAGATTTACGTGCTTGTGGCTACATGAACATTGAGAGTGAGTTTGTTTGTGTGTGGGACAGGAGGGAGGGACAAACCACAAACCCGCAATGGGGTGGTAGGCGCCCAAAGCTCATCGAAGCGAAAGGTCTACAAAGGCTATCTCATCTGGTGTGAGCCAATAGAAGGACTACTTCGACGTTAGTCATCAAAAACTTTGATGACATTAATGAGAGGAATGAGTCACAACACAGTGCATAGCACCCTGCAGGACATGGGTCTTTGTGACCATAGACTGCTCAGAGTCCTCATTCTAACCCCTGTTCTCCACTGAAGGCAGGCAAGGTGGGCATGTGACCATTAGATCGGAAACTTAAGGAATGGAAGAACCTGGTCAAAGAGTCCAAATGACTTTTACTGCATATCATGTAGATCCTCAGGCAAACAAACACGTGTGTGGTGTTTACCTGGCAAAGAGGTGGCACCAGGATGCACAGTGGGAAGCAGACAAGCTGGTAGATGGAGTGTGATACCCTGGGTAATGTTCTGATGAGAAACCCTGGGTCTGGGCATTCTTGTGGACGTCAACTTGATGGCGCTGTTTTGACAACACGCGTATTAGACAGGAGGTCATGATGTATTTGACTTATCATCGTGTATAAAGAGATGTGTGACAACGTCCGGATGTGAACAGGTGTGTGTGTGTGTGTGTGTGTGTGGGTGACTGTTGTGTTAAAGCCATTCTGTAATTTTCACTGTTTCACTCTTTGTCTCACCAACAATCACCCCGTCATGCTTGGATAAGTTCTCCAGACCCTCTCTTTAATGAGCCAGTGGCCATGCATGCTTCTGTATGCAGCAGCTACGGGATAACACCTGGGACTGAGTGAGGAAAAGTGTGGTTAAATCAGTCTTTGCTGAAATACCTTGAGGATGTGAAGGATGCCATATGAATGGGACATGCCTTCGCTTCTCTCTGTAATTTTGAACCTCTTTGTATGTTAGGTGTTTATATCACAGTGCAGGGTGTCAAATACAAGAGCAAACCACTGCTCTTGCTGCTGGCTTCCCTTCCACTCGGCCTAGTGCAGAATGAACAAGCCAAACAACTTTATATCCAGAATTATGGTAAGACTACTTAAACGCTCAACAGGCACACTCAGAAATACATTTCCTGAGTTTTAATTAAAGCAAATTGACAGTGGGAAAAAGTCAACTGCGCAGTTACAATACCTGTTAATGGGTTGAAAAATATTCCTTTAGAAGTTTGAGTTTGCATAATTGGGTGTCGAGGATGGATGCTGTGATATTTTGATATAATGTTACATGATAATACTGAGTGTTGGAGTTCAGGCATGTGACTATCGCTGGTGTGTATGTGGCTAGAATGCCCCTCAGGGCTGTATGTGGTGAAGCTAAGTGTCACTGCAATGTAGGCTGTTACTGTGTTCTAGAATCAGTTTGAAGAATATCAAAGCATTGTGCTCAGAAGAGATTCAGTGGCCATGCGCAGCTTTCTTTAAATAGAGAGCAGACCCAGGGATTGGTCCATGGAGTACACCATAATCAGTGCTGAATCTGGAGGTCAAGTGTCCCTTCTGATTTTTTAGCGATTCTACTCAGTTCATTTTTCAAATCACATTGCGCATATGGGCAAGCTTTTTATCAAAAATATTTTCTTCTCTCTTCTCATTGATGGAAATCTGCACAATAAATCATATGATTCTCAAAAGAGGAACCAATACTGCAAAATGGTAGCAGGAGACTGTCACGTCCATGCAATAATTCAGCTGACCATGACAGGAGAATGTGGTCAGCTGACGGAGGAAAAATTCAAATTCTGCATTGATGTTTACTTTTCAATTTTAATTTATCACATTCATGTTGTTAAATTAACATGATATCAGCGGGGAACCCACGACCAAGCTTATTTTAATAATTTATTTTCGACAGTAAACCTATGCAGTGGCTGCAGTTTTGAATTACACCACTAGATGTCAGGGTCCGCTGAGTTTTTGATTGCGGCGACTTGAAGGCTTCCGCGACAGAATCCCAAGTGCATGCGGCGTGACAGCTTCCCCAGGAAGCCAGGGTGACATTTGCTTCACTTAATGACACAAGCTAATTAATCATTAGCGATCCCAGAGGTATGCCAGTTAGAGAGTCTTTGCCCTGCCTTTTCTCCGCAGGGGGTCTTACCCCCAACATGTTATGTATGCATATGTTTAACCATCTTATTCCACTCTAAAACGCCTTAATGTTCTTCCATTTAGGCATTGAGATTAGACTCAAGTTGTTTCCCTCACTCCTTTTTGTTAAATGAAAAGGGATTTTAAAATTTGATTTCATGTTCTTAGGATAAAAAAACATTGTATCTGTATGCAAGCTAATGTGCAGCCAGTACTAAGTAAAATGTTTGTGTTTTTGTATTTATGCGGAAGTCAGCTGAATGCTATAATCAGTGTTTAAGGGGATTGTCAGTCAGCTGTGGTAAAGAATGAGTAATACAGAGTATGGACTTCCATTGATATAGAGGTGGAGACAAATTGGGAGGTGTGTGTGTGTGTGTGTGTGTGTGTGAGTGTGTGTGTGTGGGGGGGGGGGGGGGGGGGGGGGGAATTAGGTTCATGGTGTAAAAAAGGAAACAGGGACATGCAACCACATGGAGCAATAAAGACGTACAGATGGCGGGGACACTCCCGCACACACGCACAGGCACACACACACACACACACACTCACTAGATTTCTTTATCAGAAGTTGTAAGTTCATCCTGTCAACAACTATTTTATACTGGAGCAAGATGACGAACTGGCATTTTCTTAGTATGTATCCAGCTAAATAAATGCATATAATGTATTTCCATTTGTATTTTTGAGAGTAGGCTGTAGCAGCGGCTCCACATTAAGGTGTCAGCTTGGCTAATAAATAATTTTGTAATAAAATACTTAATAAAAATAACTAATTTACACAAATGTATTACCTGATCTCCAGCTGATTGATCAATCTGAACAGAACAAAATCAGCTTTAGCAGGCAAATGCAAGTCTCACTAAACTATCTCTACTAGACTAGTGAGCTGGTTCCCAGTGTCCTTGCTGTGTCTGATAAAGGTGATCACAAAGGAATGGGCTGCATTTATATAGCATCTTATCATTTCGTTATCTCAAAGCACCTCATGAAAATAGGAGAGGAGAGCCTACCTCATCCGCAAGGGTGGTGCGTGGCAGCCATTTTGAATCAGTGAGCTCACAACACACACAGGGACCAAGTTTCTGAGTCTAGCACAATGGGGTTTATTTAAGTGGCAAGGTTGTGAGGGCCATTACTCAAGGCTTCAGTAGGTCTAAGAGGGAATTGGCGCAGTCCGAAAGAAGGCACTGGAAACTTGACGAGGTTGAATCCAGGGTTTCTGTGCAAGCACAGACAGTTAGAGGGCATGGGGTGTCTGATCGATTACCCAAGGTAAGGCCTGGTATTGCAGTCAACCTTTTCTGATTGCTTCTGTGTGGCTCAGCTGGGTTGACTTGGTCTCTGATTGGCTTTAGTGAAGCGTGTATCTATGACACATGACTTTTCTGCTGGGAGGGTATTGTAGCTAGCTTAGGCAACCAAAACTGTGTATGGTTTGTCATAAAGCAAACATAAAAGCAACACTGCCCTCTTCGGGTCTTTCCCAAGAACAGCACTACTGGACCAGAGTTAAAGAGGATGCTCCCTTCCGCCTCATTCACAAGACAAGGTGAAAGTAACCAAAATCTGTTTTTTTTTTTCTTTTGGCTAACATGTGACGCCGGTTCTATTCTTTTAACCACTGTGGACAAAAAATTCAGATTTTTTTTAATACTGTGTTGGGAACAATTCCGTATGAGGTCCAAGATTGAATACATCTACTTTGTACGACCATGTGTCCTCAGTGAGAGCAGTCAAATCAGGTTTTTTAGTGTGGTTTTCTGTAGCACTTCAGCGCACAGGCTTCGATCCCTGATGTCATGTCACACTTGGCATCTTTGTTTCTCCAGCTTAATTTGTGTGTGGGTGGAATGGTTCAGGGCAGATATTAGCTCACACCGATGACAGATATGGGTCACACGCAAAGATAAATATGAACAGTCACAGCAAACAGATCAGATCTGAGGAAAAGATTGGGATTGAGCATTTTGTGTTGCAATGTGGCTGTATTTTATTTATCAATAGTAAATGTGCATATCTCAATGCGTCCATCACGGATACTGTAGCCATCCCAGCAGGGTGCGCTGTCTTTCATTTACCCGCCCACTTTATACTCAACAAAGCAGGGAAGGCAAGTTAACTGTGTCCTCAGCCTCTTTAATTGATCAGTTGATTGCTCAGTAACTGCAAAAACTAGCAGACACCAATACTCTCCTAAACCCAGGTTGGCCATGCCCTGCTGTATCCTATGCTTATAATACAACCTTAATCAACACTATCAGAGAACGCAATGCTGGAGCTGTAATCTGTCAGTCAGTCAATACCACTTTTCACCCAGCTTTCATCATCGCTCTGCATATTACCTCCATTTTGTTTCTCTGCTCCATTTTATAAGTAGTTTAATAGCTATGTGCCTTGTCATCAGAGCCGTAGACATCTACCCAATGAAAATAAGAACAAGAAACCCTTCTTATGGGAGTGCAGCACACAAAACAAGATGAATTATTCTTTTTCATAGCGCCCTTGTATCATTAATGTACAAAAGAGAGCAAGGCAGGGATCTACATACTCTGCCCCTTCATCTCAACACCAGGCCCCCAATTCCAAACCCCTGTCCGCTATCCTTTCTCATCCCACCTCCTAGCTGCTATTTAGCATCACTTGAACTTACACCGAGTTGTTCATTTACACTTTAGTCAGGGGGATGATTTCATTCCTGTGGCAACCAGTGACTGTCATTTGCTGATCCCTATGCAGAAATGCTTTCTCCTTTTACAGTTCTTTTTTACATAAAGCTCTGGAAACTCACAGACTGGTGTTATCCCTCAGATTTGCCCCAGTTGAGCACCAGAGCTACGGGAAGGGGCCCCGTTTCCTCGTCAGCCTCCCAGTGGGGCCCAAAGGAATACCCATCTCTCCCTGCCTTGCTGTGGCGTTTCAGGGTCGCCATGTCTTCTCTCATGCGCTCAACCGCAGCCTTTTCCTTTCCACTCTGATTTGCCCCATTCACAGCAGTAAGCCACCAATGAGCTCAACTCATTTCTTCTTCATGCCTTTCCAAACCGTCAATGGCATCCCGGCATCACGCACATCATTATGAAGCTGCCGCCGCGACGTTTGATCACGGACTCCTCACCGCCAACAAGGAAGGCAAATGTTCCCATGGGCCTCACTGCTGCAAAGAACATTCAACCCACTGGATCCAGATCTGGATCTTGCCAGAAAAGCCAATCACAGAATGTCATGAAGTACTCACAAATTCACAGAGCGCAGCGATGTAACAGCACGCTAATCACCTGCTCCCTGCGCAAAGCATCATGTGCCCATCAGAGCAGTTCAACGTGTGGGCTGCAGAGCAGCTCTCATCTCTGCAGGAGGTGCTGATGGGTGGGGGTGGGTGGTGGTTCCGCTGTGTTTCTGGTTTTAACGGCCATGTTGCGCTCCTGTACGTGACCAGTTACTAGCAAAAGCTGCACAAGAAATGAGCGCGATTCATGTTCTGAGAATCAACACTATTTTCCGTAAAAAATAAATATCTAAAAACATTAAACTTAAAAAAAAAAAAAAAACGCCTGCTCAAAGTGCAGCAACGGAACTGAGAGGAAGGGAGGGCGACCATTTTGAAATCACTTGATGCTCTGGGTAATGGTCTCCGCATTAGGTATTCATCCTATTCACTGAGAATCCATCAGACGAAATGCATGAAATTGCCTTTTGGAGTCAGCAAGGGAAGGATTTGTAACAGAGGCCTGTGGATTGCTTATTTGCTCACTTGTTTATGGGGAATCAAAAGAAAGGCGAAGTTTTGCAGTTGAAAAGCCTTTTTTAGCAGCGGTCCTTTCATGTTGCTGGCAGGGCGGGGCCAGGCGTTGCACGTGATACCCTATCTTTGGGAACCCCGCAATTACATCTGGCACAACTCCACATGAAGCAGCGCTTCATAAGCCTTTGTGCATCCATTCTTTGAAGCAGTCAGGCCCCTCTGTATCTTGGGGTTCTTTCTTCCCCCTTCTACCCCCCTCCCGACACTGCCTAAAGAAAGAAGACAGAATGTGATGTGTTGTCTCCCTCAAAGTGTACAAAGTACAAAGCGTCAGTGCATTGGACACACCTTGGGCACATAAAGGATGAAACACAAGGAGAGGCCTGGGCTTGCGGGATGGGACGCTGCTCATCCCGATAAAGATGCATCAAAAAAAGTCAGGGCGGCAAGCCGTGGCCCTCTTCTCCTCTGTTCGTCCTCCTCCCTTTCCTTTGCTCCTGAATCAGGGAGCAGGCAGGACTATCAGATCAGGGCGTTAGATAATCCCTGGAGATAAAGAAAGAAAAAGTCAGAGAGAAACAGAAAAGAAAGTGTTGAAGAGAACAAGTGCGTTCATGCATTGGTTACATACGGTGTTTGTTCTACAGCATGTCATGTGCACGTGAAGACGCAAGTGTACAGTCTTACTTGAGTGCACATGAGAGCATGTGTGAACGGAATACTGTATGTCTGTGTGAACGTGTGCCAGCCTGTATGCGCACTGATGTTTGCGGGCATGCTTGTTGTTTCTGCTTATACATCATGGTTGAGCATGGGCGAGTATAATTAGGCCCATAAATATTTGGAGTTTGACAAAATTATTATTAATTTAGCTATCTACCGCTACGTATTAGATATGAAACTAAATAGTGAATATAAGCATGAAGTGCGGACTTTCAGCTTTAATTTGGGGGTATTTATCTCCAAAAAAGGGTGAATGGTGTAGGAATGACCGCAGTTTTTATATGTAGCCCCCTCCTCATTTTTAAGGACTGAAATACCTTGAACATGTGGCTGCGCAGCTGTTCAATGGCCAGGCGTCTATTATATCTTCATTATTTTATTTACAAGTAAGTGGACAAAATGTATTGAGTTGATTTAAAGTTTAGATTTTTAGTTGGAACCTGTGGTTGTTCACACAGTGTGAATTCCAAAGTGCTGAGCTGCCACTGCCAGTGAAGCAAGTCCTCATTAGGCTTCAGAGAAATAAAAAAAAACATCAGGTGTGGTCGAATCAGTTATTTGGTTCTTAGTGAGTTCAGGAACACCAAAAGGCCCAGTGGACCACTGATAGCAACTTCGGCCGATGACAAAATAATTGACTGGAAAGAATTTGCTACCAGTATTAAATATTAAAATTTAACTTATGATTATTTCAGTTGGTCCAAGTACTGTTGAGCCCCAAAAACTTTGAAAACTATTTATAAAAACAGTTGTAATTATTAAATGATGTATACAACATTTTTGGATCGACCCTGAAATTCAACCTGAAAGTCAAACTTTTATGCACATCCTGATTGATTCATTTCAAATCCATTTTGGGGAATTACAGAGCCCAAATGATAAAAAATTGTATCACTGTACAAATACTTATGGAAGTGACTGTATTTATGCATATGTGTGTGTTAGCTTTCCTACATATGAAATGGGATCCATCTCTGGCAATCTTCTGTGCTTTGCAAGAACACAGTGTACACAATTTTATTCTGTCCAGATCAATTTTCACTCTTTGAAGCATTTTATATATTCATACTCAGGGGATTATCCAAGGAAATTTCTGTGGTTTCTCATTTTTAACTTATTTATGACTTATTTTTTGATAATTCTATCAAATATTTATCATGAAACAAGTGGATCTTTCATCTTCTCTCCACTAATCTGAGATATTTTTCTTGGATACAGTATTTCCAGTTTAAAAGTCAATGCATCATCATCAGCCATCACTGAGAATAGTGCTACAGAAATAGGAACTAAGAAAATAGAGCAATGCTTCCTGAAATACCTCTCACTGACAGACTTTTTAAAATTATAGGTACCTGTGGCACTCCACTTTGAAAACTGAGAAATGCGCTAATAATACTATGATGTGTCAACAGAAGGCAATTCACTAGAGCTCTGCATTTAAATGCCATGTATTTTTGTTTTTGCGAACAGGATTTGCTCATATTTAAAATCCACCTAAACTCTTAATTGTTTCTAATTTGCACGCAGCCTTGACACACCTGTTAGGAAACACTGTAGCACAGGATGCATTCTGCTGTACCTGTTTGCACACCTGCTATCTTTCCTGGGAGAAGAGTGTGGAAAACGAGTGATTCTCCAAGACTCAACACTGGTAACACTGTCAATGAAGAAAATCATGGAATATCTTACAGCTGTATTTATTGTGCTGCATGACTCACTAATAATAATACACAAAATATGGTGACAAAAGCAGTGATAATAAGAACACATTACTTACCAATTAATAGGAGAGCACCCATATTTAGGGAATTATATAATGTTGAGGTGGGTATTTAAAGAAGCCACCAAAAGGTGAACAGAAAGTAATGAAGACTATTAAAGCAGTCTGCCAACAGGGCAGACTTGAGTCAAGAATAAAACTGAGCGGAGGTACTGTCACAAAAACCCTACGAACTACCTTCCACCAGGCAGGACTCAAAAAAAGAGAAAGATCAAGTATGACAAAGGAGGTGAGAAGTCAAGCAAAACAAGGGCTCTTGAGTCGGCAGCACTGACAGCCGACTTCTTCAACCTGTAAGAGAGAGCATGGCCTTAAATAGCAGCAGAGACAATGCAGTGCAGGCATGGGCAATCTGCTAATCAGCCTGGCGCTAGTAGTAAACAGATTGTGCTCAGCCACGGTCATTCTGCCTGCCTCTCATGCAAACTCTTGGGGTGATCAACGTAACTGAACAGCCCTCCCCTGAGGCATGGCCCCAGACATTCCCAGGCCTGAGTACGTAGTCTGGTGCCAGAAGGCTCGGAATAGATGCTTCAAGGAAAATCCATCGTGATTGATGTTGCAAATTGAAGGGTTATAGTGGAGAAATTATTGTATTCCTATTAGTGCCATTCACTATTTAGTGGCAAGTCTGGCTTTCGCTGATCTTTGCTAAAAATGAATGTATTGTAAATTCAACATTAGCTCGCCATGACTTCAGGGTGGAGGTGAAAGAAAGAAATGTGACTGACATTACAAAACATGGACTGGTCATATAAAAAGTTTAGGCTATTTACTTTTGTAAAATACATCTTAAATTGTCTTCAATTTACTAATAAGAGGATGTTGTTACATATATCAGTAATAAGCATACAACCAAGTAAATGATAGAAAATATGATCATTTCTGAAAAACTGTTTTTCTTCCCCTTCCTGTACATTCAGTAAATGGAGCTTGTGTGACAATACAGCACGTGATGAGGTGGCAGAATGCATGCTATGCTATGTCAGAACAGTGATCTCTAATTGAGGTTTTTTTTTTTGAAGTGATTGAGTTTCTGAGGACCTCTTGTAGCGAATTCTGAAAGACATTGGTAAACCATGAAATAATCCTTTCAAGACTTTTTTTTGTGACTGAAATTTCATGGGTGGTAGTGATGATTTTGAAAGGACTTAACCATTGAAGTAATAAGGATGGCATGTTCAGGACAAAATAACTTAATGAATTCACATATTACCTGTGATGCAAGTTATAATCTATATTTACATGCTGAAAGCCAGTCTTTGTGTTGTGAGAGAGATTTCAATTACATTGATTTTTTTTTTTTTTTTCTGTGGAGTTTTAATAGCATCGAGACACTAAAGTTTTTGGGTGTAAGATTAAAAAATAGGGATTTCTCAGAGTCTGAAATTGTTCTTTTCCGTAACTCCAAGGTATGCCCAAACGTCAGCACCTCTTTTGTTTGATAAATTTTGTGTTTCATTTTTATCCCCTCATATTTGTGGATTCGCCTTCATCCAGAACATGCTGAGCAGGAACTCTGAGGGGCTCTGGCCTCCAGCTCTGCCATCTTACGAGATACAGGACCTCTTGCCACATCCTCTGTGAGGTGAGTATGCAATGAAATATATATGCTGGTTTGGCCCCATTGATCTATGGAGGAAGTAGAAGAGGAACAGCTGGAAACAGCGCCCAAGACGAGACTGGCTTCAAAAGTCTTACATCGATCACTGGATGTATCTTCTTGGAATCAGTCAAGTGGAGCGGCACATCACTGGACTGACTAGTTCCAGGATCATTGAGGGTTCCATGAACCTGAGGGACAGCTCCCAGTTCTCTACTAGAATGGCAAATTCCTTAGCCGAGGACCACACTCGGTCCCCAGACTGGAACAGAGTTGAGGATCAGCAAAGATGATTAGCATAACATGTGCCCCAAGCTCTGGAACAAAGACGGGCAGCCCAGGTACTGTATGTCTCTAGGTGAGAGGTAAGTGGAGAGCAAACTTTTTTGCAGCTGGAACATTAACTTTGAACCACTGGTCAGACAAGAGGAGGCTGGTGCTCCATTTAGCACTCAAAAGGGGACATTTCAGTGCCAGGGAGGTGCAGGGAGTTGTCAGTATATTCCATCCATAGCAGCTGGGATCACCATATACACAGGTTGGAGACGGGTATACAGTGAATGGTTGTTTCCTGGTTCACCCTCTTCATCTGCCCGTTGGACTTGCGATGGAAGGCAGATGATAGGTTGCTGAAGTACCCAGGAGAGAACAGAACTCTGACAAAACCCAGAGGTGAATTGGGGATCACAATCTGACGATCTGCTCCAAGACCTTCTGTGCCATGAGCAATTCTCATTTCTTAGACTCCCATTGCGTTTTTCACCTTATCAGTTGTCTGGTGCTGAGAATAGGAAGCGCAGGGGTAAAGCCTGTTGTCTCTCTGGGAATGCTGGGACAGAAGTCCCAATACCCACATTGGCGTTATCTACCTCTTGTGAGATCAAGGGGTCAGGGTGAACCAGGATCGTGAAGCACTGCACCAGCTCCTTGAAAGCCTGCTTCACTTCAGCCATCCTTCTAAATGTGTTCTGGCCTTCTGGGTGAGAGCGTTTGTGGGGGCTGCTACCAAGCCAACTCCCTTGATGAAAAAAACAGAATAAGTTTGCAAACCTCAAAAACTACATTACTGGCCTCTGTGTGGTGGACTAGGGCCAGTCTGGAATTGCCATAACCTTTGACCGGTCCAGTTAGATGCAGCTGGACAAGCTGTGCCCTAGGAAGGACACAACAGAAGTGTAAAATTCACACTTAATAGATTTGACCACTAGGTTGCTCTTGAATAGCCTATTCAAGGCCCAAGATGGACATACTGAGGTTTTTCCTCTTGGAAAAGGGAGCGGACCATAATATCATCAAGATAAACAAACACAAACCTATTCAGCATCTCTTGGAGTACATTGTTAACTAGGGCCTGGAAGACTTCCTGGGCACGAGACAAGCCAAAGGGATTAGAAGACGCTCATAATACCCAGTGAGGGCATATAAAGCTGTCTTACATTCATCAACCCCACAGATGCACAGAGAATTCTAGGTTTTGCAGCAAAGATTTTAACCCCCTGGAGGTGTTCTAATGCGAAGAAAAGAAAGAAGACTGGCTACCAATTCTTTATCGTGAAGTGATTTAGGGGTCGATAATCAATGTAAGATTGAAGAGTGCCATCCTTTTTCACAAAGAGGAACCCCACCCAAGCAAGAGAGGTTGAAGGTTAGATGAACCCTCATACTAAGCCGTCCTTGATATACTCCCCGATGGCAGTCTTGTATGGAACAAGGAGAGTAAAGGCAGTGCCTTGGTGGACAGATACCCATCAGAAGGTCAATGGCATAATCATATGGCTGATGTGGCAAGTGGTTGCCCTGTGGCTGCTGAAGACCTCCTGTAAGTCAAAATTCTCCACGGGGACATTGGAGAGATCAATAAGTCTCATGGTGGCTACACTCTGAGGTCAGGTGCATTAGAGCAGAGCAGATATAGGCCTTGTTTCTTCCCAGAGGATGTCCATCAAGAATCAGGCTCGGAAATAGCTGCTTCAGCTCCTGGTAAGGTATTACCTAATACCAATCAGAGGCCTCATCCATGAGATTGTCTATTGCTCCAGAATCTACAATGGGAATTCAAGCCCCAGGACAGGATGGTAAATGGCAAGAATCTAGATGCGGCAAATGCAGGGCTGAAAACTTGACTCATCGGAATTTCAGACTATTGAGAGGCTACCTCATTTCCCAGTAATCTGGGACAACTGACTTGAAAGTGACCTGTCCTCCTGCAGTAGAGGCAGCAACCCTTCCATTGCCAACATAGCAGCTCAAATTCAGATAAGAAAGTCTCCCTGATTCACATGGGCTTCTCACATGGAAGCAAAGCTGGCTCAGGAATATCCAGATCAATAAGCTGCCGAGACAAGGAGGAGAAAGGCCTGGACTCCCTTCTCTTTGCTGCAACCACACACAGTTCTCATTGCAGATTGTCAGCTTGATTAGCTCCTTTAAATCTTCTGCTCAGTCTTAGGAAGCCAGTTCACCCTTAATTTTCACCGCCAGGAACTGGAACTTGGAGGTGTAATCTGTTTCAGTGCTCTAACCCTGGCTGAGAGTGTGCAGGTGTTTGGCTGCCTTTGCCCAGCCACAGGGTGATAAAAAACCATTTCAACTCCTCCACAAACTGATGATGTCCTTAGTGGTAGTTTCCTGTTGTTCCAGAAGAGCAAGACCCTGGTAAAAGGTTGACCCTGCAGCAAGGCAACCGTATAGTAGATCTACATATTGTTCACAAAATGGGAGGTCTGCACAACAAAGACCAGCCTGCTTGCTTTAAGAACTGCAGGCAGATTGCAGGATCTCCTGAGCCCTTTCCTGGTTGTGGTGAGTGGGGCTCTGTCACTGCATTGGGTTGACCACCAAATAGAAGAGCTACTTAGCTACTGACCTCACTGCAGACTGCAGGAGTGGTGGGCTGGCTGGCTGGCTAAGATGATTGAAGAAGACCCATTTACTGAATTCTCCCATTTTTATCCCCAGCATGCACTGTATGTTTGTGTAGCAACATCCTTTCCGCTTGCAAGTATAACACGTCATAGCCTTTGGTATTGTATTTTCCGACTGCAGTGATTTTTAAAACATCAAAAAGGCTGCTACAATCATCTATGAGTTCTTAAGGGTTCTTATACCTGTGTTTATATTGCATTAGGAGGGAATAATAAGGCACTATAAATGTTTTAGACTTCCAACTAAATACGGATGGTATTAAAAAAGTTGACTTTCCTGGCTGCGCCCCAACAAGCACTCACTCTGGCCCCTCTTTCCTGCACTCCCCCCGCACACACACACACCACTTTCCCCAGATGAAACAGATGGCGTTTTATGCTGAGCACAGCCAGGGCCATTCAGCATTAGAGTGGACCCTCCCTCCCCACCTGCGCAGAGCCCAATCAGAACCTAACGAACATGCTTGGAGTTGTCTGCTCCAAATTACGCCCAGTAGGGGCCTTCCCACAGGTAACCCACCCCCCCCAAACCCCCGTGCGCACCATAGCCAGTGCCAAAACCCCCTACTCAGCCACCCCCACCTAATTGAATCAAGATTTTTATCCCCATCCATCGGCATTCCACCGCAACACAGAACTGCTCAAAACTGAACAAGAATATACATTCCCCACAGTAGGGTCTGAATTGGCAGATGTCAACATTAATATGAAATATAATCATATTTGAATTTCTTTTTGTAAATCATTCTTGGGTTTTCAGAGGGCTGAGGAGTAAATCTAAGGGTGGTTCAGGGTGGGGTACTTATCTGTTGACCTGAGGTAGAATGCTTGAACTTGGTGAACTGAAATGACACATGTAATGCAGTCCATAACAATTAGGACAAAGACATAGGTAATTGCCATTGTTTTGGCTCTGTCCTTCAGCAGATGGGATTTGCAAACAATTAATATCAGGTTAAAGCAGAGATTATCAGCAGGCATTTGCAGTTACTCATATTCATGCAGTGTGAACATGTAGAAACTCATTTAATATACTGTCACTGTGTTATACTTACGGACAGCATTGCAGCTGATCATAAAATTCAATAGGTGATGCTATATCAGAGCTGCCGAGTACTATGTTAGCAGAATGATGGGGCATAATTGGTAATAGGCAAAATATAAATACAACCCCAATTCCGAAATAGTTGGGACAAAGTGTAAATTGTGAATAAAATCAAAATGCAATGACTTTCAGATCACATGAGCCAATATGTTATTTACAATAGATCATAGATAACATTTCAAATGTTGAAACTGAAACATTTTACATTTTTATCCACAAAATGAGCTCATTTCAAATTTCTGGCTGCAACAGGTCTCAAAAAAGCTGGGACGCAGGCAAAAAAGGGCTGAAAAAGCTATTAATATATAAGAGAATCAGATGAAATAACATTTAGCAAGTAATTAAGTTAACTGGCATCAGGTGTGTAACATGGTTGGCTATGAAAGGGATGTCTTAGAGAGGCTGAGTCTCTCAGAAGTAAAGATGGCCAGAAGCTCTCCAACCCGTGAAGGCTTGCGTAAAAAAAAATTGTGGAATACTTCAAAAACAATGTTCCTCTACGTCAAATTGCAAAGGCTTTGAAGGTCTCATTGACAGTGCATAACATCATCAAAAGATTCAGAGAAACTGGAAAAAATCTCTGTGCGTAAGGGACAAGGCCGAAGACCTTTACTGGATGCCCGTGATCTTCGGGCCCTCAGACGCCACTGAATCACTCACCGACATGATTCTGTCATTGACATTACTAAATGGGCCCAGGAATACTTCAAGAAACCACTGTCTATAAACACAGTCTGCCATGCCATCCACAGATGCCACCTAAAACTCTATCATGCAAAAAGGAAGCCATTGTTGAGCATGATCAAGAAGTGCCGCTGTGTTCTGTGGGCCAAGGCTCATTTAAAATGGACTGTAGCAAAGTGGCAAAGTGTCCTGTCGTCAGACAAGTCCAAATTTGATATTCTTGTTGGAAATCATGGGCGGTGTGTCCTCCGGGCTAAAGAGGAGAAAGACCACCCCTCGTGTTATCAGTGTTCAGTTCAAAAGCCAGCATCTCTGATGGTATAGGGATGCATTAGTGCATATGGTGTGGGACACTTGCACGTTTTAAAAAGCACCATGAATGCTGAAAGGTATATAAAGGTTTTAGAGCAAAATATTCTCCCCTCCAGACGACATCTATCCCAAGGAAGGCCTTGGGTATTTCAGCAGGACAATGCAAAACCACATACTGCAGCTATTACAACAGCATGGCTTCATAATAGAAGAGTCTGTGTGCTGAACTGGCCTGCCTGCAGTCCTGATCTTTCACCGATTGAGAACATTTGGCGCAAAATTAAACAAAAAGTTTGTCAAAAGAGACCCAAAACTCTCCAGCAGCTGGAAGCCTGTATTAAACAAGAGTGGGATCAAATTCCAATGGCTAAACTCAAGAAACTTGTCTACTCAATGCCCAGACGCCTCCACTCTGTGTTAAAAAAGAAGAGGGATGCTACACCATGGTAAACAGGCCCTGTCCTAACTTTTTTTTGAGAACTGTAGCAGCCATCAAATTTGAAATGAGCTCATTTTGTGGATAAAATTGTAAAATTTCTCAGTTTCAACATTTGCTATGTTATCTCTGTTCTATTGTGAATAAAATACTGGCTGGTGTGATTTGAAAGTCATTGCGTTTTGATTTTACTCACAATTTACACTTTGTCCCAACTATTTCGGAATTGGGATTGTAAATAGGAATTATTTATTTCCCCACACGGAGAGTGTTCATATGTAATGGCTTGCAAGACCATTTAGTGCAGTCAGAAACTTTGTGCGTTTTTCGAGACCAGGCTTAATACAGCGCTAGACACAATCTAGATTTTGGTAAACTAGTAATTAGTTATACCTTAGAGGTCATTACATTTTTTTGCATTGCTGGGCTATATGGCCTTTTCTGTCTTATACAGACCTGAACAAAGTGAAAGTACATGGAAATCTAGTGTATACTTTTACAAGACGAATAATGAGCGTACATCTGTAGTCGTGGTAAGGGATAGATTAGGTCTTGTTTTAGCCAGTGCAATCTGGCATTCTGTGTCCTCCCCACCCTTTACAACTTTTAAGTGGTTTACGATACCTGTATTGCTGTCTTTGCTTTCTTTGTCTAATTGTTCGGGTTCACTTTTCAGTAGGGTTATCAATCTCTATGAATCTCCCTCTCCCATTGTCTTCTGGGCTCTTCTTACTTTCATCACGGCTACGCTGCATCTGAATCTGTTGTTTCACTCTCAAGGCCTGCCTGGTGCCCCGATAGCCCTTCTGGAACGTTCCTGAAGGTAACAGAGGGCAGGGGTGGGGACGGGCGCCATGTTTGACTACTAAAGTGCACTACATGAGAACTCTGAAACAAAAAAAAGGGTGGTGTGAAAAACCAATACTTTAGGACAACTCAGACCCCTGTCTAAGATCCATCATCCATTCTGACAGGTGGCAGGCGATTTCCACGGCCCCCCCATGCCCTATCCCCCGTCCACAATCTCAATCCGACAGGCTTCCGAACCCACCTCAGCTCTGGCGGCTGAACACAGGGTGAAATCTGCATGTCAAAAAATCAGTGTGGGGGACAGAGGAAGTGCAAATTTCCCCTCATGGCCAAAACCTAGATGGATGCGCCCATAACAAAAGCACTGCACCAGTGGTTTTTTTTCTGTGGTAGTTCTGTTAAAAAAAGCCTCTATTACAATGACTACACAAAAAATTATGCATGCAAACAGGGCTCCATTCACATGGTAACGGAGGAGCAGAGGCTGCTAAAGTAATTGATTTGGACCACTTTCAGCCAGAAAGTCTTCCCTTTTAATGTACCTTTTTCCTTTTCTAAAAAGCCACTTTGGAGGGACATAAGGCATGTTTGAAAACAATGGGAACTAAACCAATAATGGGATTCAGAGGATGTCATTCTTTTGCCCATTCATCTCAGTGAGACCCTGTTGGATCTGCATAGTCTGCATATTTCTGTAGTGCTGTGTAAAGATCAATGATGAACTGACTGTTGATGAGTTCAATAACCTTTAAGCCTCTCACCTAGCATGGAAAGTCAAAAAACTTTTTTACAACTGGGGAAGAGAATTAGTTGAGAGTATTTTAGTTGAGGATAAGGATTGCTGGCTCAATTTCAACTGTTCCTCATATGAGGAACGTGGAGGAAACACTGAAAAAGGTGCTTTTTTTATTAACTGCCTCTGCAGCTGGTTTTTTTTTTTTTTGTTTGTAAAACATTAAGGCCTTCAGAGGATGCCATTGTCCTTGGTAACCTGCGAAAGTGCATGCAAAATGATGAAGTGAGATGCAAAGATGACGCTGTAAAAAATTTTATTAGCATCACAACTGACAGCAGTTGGGTTGTAGTCAAACTAAGGATCTAAGGCCTCACATAGCATTTGGGGTGTTGTCTTAAGAGTTGTATAAGTAAGACTAGTCAATGCTTAAGGACCTCAGGGTCTGCCGTGAGATGACAGTTGTGATTAAAAATTAAATGAAAAATTACATGAAGTGTCTTGGCATGATGAGAGTCCCCATGAACTGCAAGACCAATTTCAATGAACCTTAGCACTGCTTCTGCAAGCCTCTGAATCTCTGGACGGATGGAAGAAAATTCTTCAAAATATTATTCCCTCATTTGGTGTTTTGATATTGGAGGCAGAAAGTGTTACATTGCTTGTCCAAAAACTCTCATTTAGGCTCTCTCTAGATCTGAAAACTTTGAAGGTCATAGCTTGTAATTTGGATTTGCATCATTTTCATACTCAAAATACGATTCACAGTGACCCCCAGTGCCCTGAAGATGGGGGCATTGTCATCCTTGAAAAGACCTCTTCAAGATAGTTAAGATTCATCATATAAGGCTGATCACTTTCAATACTTTTATACTGATTAGGACCAGTGATGGCTGGTTGGCAGAAATTAAAGGAGGCACAAAAAAAATCCTTTTGACAAATATGTGGTTTTGACCTGTTTTCAATTATTTTCCTTGAGTAACAAGCTTTCTACTGATTGCAAAAATCCATTGACAGTTAAACACAAGGCTGCCTTGCTGCAAGTAAATAATCGGCCGAAATTCAATTCAGACCAATGTTATTTTCACTTTACAAAAATGATAAACAACTCTGTTAATCTCCACGCTTGCTTTTAGCACATTCTGCCATACAGGCTATCTTGCTTGCACTTCATGATTGTTTAAAGTGGAACAAAGAAAACAAGGATTAATAACAAGTACCCACCATTGAATAGCATTGTTTGAAATGCACTTTCCTGTTGATATGACGTGTTTTATCTCTCATCTTACCTTAACGAGGAGAACTGGCCACATACAGTATAATAGTGTGGAGTGTTTTCAAAGCTAACTTAGCATTACTTAAAAAAAAAAAAAAAAAAAGATTGAAAACAGGTCAAAACTAATTATCAGTTCAAAGGGCTGATCTGTGCTTCCTCTACTTTTAGCACACCAGCCATCACAGATTTGCAGGAAGCATTTGCTCAAGGGCAATGTTCAACCAACCCCGTGCATGGATATCTACCATCCTTAGCCCTTTCATGCATGGAGGTCTCTACAGTGTACAGCTGTTTAAAAGTGTTTTTTCTCTATATATGCCTGCAATTTTGGGCACTGCTGCATATTAGTAAAAAAAATCCTGACTGAGTTTATCATAATTCATGCATGAGAGGGTTAAGCTTTTGCTTGCAAACTTAATCTGGCATACCTTACTCCTCTACTTAGTATCTTCGCAGGACCTCTTGCTCATGTGTCAGGTGCGCTTTGCCAGGGTTGGAGTGAAAACCTACACAATGGTCGATCTCCAGGAATATACAGGGTTGGTGACCACTGTTGTAGGGAGATAAGTACAACCAAACCATTTTGCACTGGAAGAAAAAATATGACACTTGAATTTAGTAAAACCACGTTAAATTTCTCTCGTCTCATTATCACAAAGGCTTTTCCTATAATGCATCACTCAGTCTGTATGTCAACTTGAAAGAGCTGGCAGTCAAATAAAACAGGAGGAAATAGGTTCCTTAAAGCAAGTCACTGAGACGTCATTAGAATCAAGCCAATTTTATCCTTTTACAAATGACCTACCATGCTATTTTCTGATCCAGAATATATGTCTAGACCGACAGTCCTCGTTGACAGTGTTCATTGCCTTCATGTGGGAATTTTTCCCTCTCCAACATTTGCTCTGGGCAAAACACTGCGGTTCATTCATGATTTCAATTCCCATTGTAATTTCTCAGAGCTGCATGTAGCCTACTGGTACACTGGTTATTTTTCAACTAACTTGTAAATGCACACCTTATGAGATGCTCACCGACTATGTGAATTCAAATCAAAAAGAAGGTGTCGTGGCACACTCAGAACTTAATATGCACAAAGTTTTTATTTTATAATTTCACCAACGTTTCGGCGATAAAGCCTCCGTCATGAACCCTGACAAAGGCTTTATCGCCGAAACGTTGGTGAAATTATAAAATAAAAACTTTGTGCATATTAAGTTCTGAGTGTGCCACGACACTGGTGATTTTACCAGGCACTACGCTGTTTTGGGATATGATCACTGTAGCAACTTAAAATTGGACGGTTTTTGATATTTGTGAGTTTTACATTTTTTTTAACTCCTTATTTAATCAAGCAATTGATGCCACTGATTAGACAATAAGCTCACCTCCATAACATTTTTTTTTTTTTTGTCCTAACTGGTTTTTGATTCCATAGTAAACAAGAGGGGCAAGAACAAACCAAGTACAGTTTGCCAATCCATCTGCGGACGCGTGCATTCACTCACACACTCACACCTACAAGCAATTTAGAGCCTCCACTTAGCCAACCATACATGTCTTTGGACTGTGGGAAAAATGCCTGGAGGAGACCTATGTGAACACAAGGAGAACATGCAAATGTCTGCGAGAAAGACCCAGGCAGGATTCAAATCCTCAACCTTTTTGTCGTAAGGTGAAATTATTACCAAATGCCCCACTGTGCCACCTTTGGAAGTGCACTTCATAGGCTATGTTCATGTTTTTGTTGCAGAGATGGCTATTCTAACTTAGAGAAGCAAAAGACTATGAGCATTTTGTATTGATCAAATGGTGTGTATTTCCATCTGTTTCTTGTACTGAAGGTCGATCATCCCTTCACTGTTCCAATAAAAACAGACAAAAACAAGACAAGCAGTTACACACATATTTTGTCTTGTGAAAATAGTTCTCGCAGTGACTAAGGCCACACCGGTGCAGTGGAGACAGTGTTAAAAATACAGTTTCTCACACACCCAGAATTACGAGATGTTGCTAATGTTGATAGTTGTGCATTGGCCACGGTTACATGATGTTTTTTAATTCGGAATTAATTATTCGGAATTAAATAATTCGGAATTAAAATATTCTTCCTCGAGTTTACATGGAAATAGTAATTCGGAATTGAGGTTTACATGGAAAACAGTTTAATCGCCTTTATTAAATTCCGCTTAACGTCCGGGGGTCGGGAAGGGTTCTGATTGAACAGGGGGCGCGCGTGTTTACGTATTTACGTCTACCGGAAGAAAACAAACTCCACTCCCTGCTTCTTTTCATCTCGGCTTACACCATGGAAGAACACATAATAAAAACTATTTTCGCAGTTTGTTTACCATGGTCTGGGTGAATACTCCTTTCTAATTGGCTGGCAGGTGTTGATTAAAACCGTGGAATCGCACAGGTAGTTCGGCCTACAGTAGTTTCACCGTTTGAAGTTCGAAATTCATCAGCTAGCCAACCTATAACCATAGCAACGTTAGAGCGCTGGCATTTGGCTGGGTCTAACAGAAACCAAGATACTCATTTGTCTTCAGTAAATTTTGCGGGGTTAAGTTACGTCCTGTGGGGCGGTTAACAATAGGTGCTCAAGCGATAATGACCGTAAATATTAAAGAAGCGAAATAATCACGCTTTATTCATTAAACGATAGTAACTGTGTACAGTTACAAAGGAAGCTAACATGTCCACTTCATGTATCAGCAACTGCTGACAGTTCGCTAGTTACGTGCTGTGACAACAGACTGATTTCAGCTCGCTGGCTCTACGGAAACCGTCATTAGTTCATTGTAATTGCGGGTAGCAAGTTAGCTACAGTCTGCATAATCGCGCAGAATGTAGTGTTATGCATAATCTCCTTTTCAGATGGAATCAGTTACCAAATAATTAGCTGGTAAAAGGATGATAGATTTTTTTGCGCACGCTTTCCCCATGAAGGTAAGCTGAACTAATTTTAACTGGTTCAGTTTAGCTTGGCATAGGCTATAGTATTGGCAATGAGAAGGCGCGGCGCCTATTTATTGATTACCAGCTCGTTTTTTAAGTGCAAAACTTTCACCAAAAATTTCTGATTGCTTTGATTTGATATTGCTGGCAAATGACCATGGTATAAGCGGGATAATCTACTCATAGGTGTGCATGCGCAGAACGACAGGAATTAATTTTAAAAGGAATAAACGTTTACTTGATCGAGGAATTAATTAATTCGGATTTAAGATCGGAATAAACCAGCCACTTACTTCGAAATTAAGTTTAATTCCGAATAATATTTTTATTTGGAATTAGGTGTTTACATGGTCTTTTTAAAGCGGAATTAATTTTTATTCGAAATCAAATTATTTTTATTCTGAATTAAAGCTCTCATGTAAACGTGGCCATTGTGTAATTACGGCATTACTCTGATGTGAAAGTCATTATAAAATTATGGGTAAACGTACGATGGGAAAATTGGTGGAAAATTTAATTTCAAGAAAATGTTGCAGTGCTGTTTTGACATGATTTAAACCTTACAAGTTTTCCTTTGTGAGGCAAAATGACCATAAAGTAGTATAGCTCACCGTGCATTTTCAGAGGAATAAAGGTTTGAGTGGGTGTGTGTGTGTGTGTGTGTGTGTGTTGTGAGTGTGTGCATGAATATGTGTGTGTGTGTGTGTGTGTGTGTGTGTGTGATTAAGTGCTTATGTCATGTACTCTTGTGCTTGGGAGGTCTGCCCTGGAGTAATACTTCAAGAGAACCATAATGCTTACACCATCAATTAGAACTTTACTGCTAATTTAATCTTTTTTTTCTGTTGTGTAAATGAGTTATGAACATTGTGAATAATCTGTTTTGTATTAAGATTTCATTAATATAGTTCAGCAAAAATGGAACCAAAAAGGGAATGCATAGGCATATATTTATAAAGATCCAGAATCGTGAGCAATACTTCTCTAGCCTGCTGCCAAAATTATACAGAGAAACCAAAATGACTTTTTTCAAATGCTCATCACATATTCATGCTCTGCTAATATCCCAAAATAAAATCTCAAAAATCCAATTATGCAAAAAATCTCCATTGTTTTGAGGTTAGCAGAAACTTTAATGGAAGCTCAAGAAATCACCAGGCAAAAACTTTCATTTCTACTGCCAATATGCATAGTTAAAGCCAGAAAGCACTCTGGAAATGTACTGCAAAGGCTCACAGATTAAAAAAAAAAAAAAAAAAGACAGTGCAAGAGTATCACAAATAATCAGTATAACCCAGCCCCCACAAAATGTGGGTGCAACTTGCAGGCATCGGACTGAGGTGGAACTAGTACAACTACTACTAATACTAACTCTATTGCTACTACTTCTATTACCATTACTACTACTACTACTGCTACTACTACTACTACTACTACTACTACTACTAATAATAATAATAACATGTTATGTGTCAAAATGGTTTACATTCCTGAAATTATTTTGGTTTAAAATATAATACAGTGCATGCACATATATGCAGACATACACACCTGCAGATGCAAGCACAAAACTCCCCCAAAATAAAAATACAGCATTAGAGTTTTTTGCTGTGGGCTTATAAGGATCCTGGATAAAGGCACTGGTTTCATTCCTACAATTTTTCATGAAGAGCAGTTTTATTGGTCTGTACTTGCAGGTTTCTGCTGTGTGATATTAAAGTACACATGCTCCTGATACAGAATAACCATTTTTACTGCAGTGTCTTCAGTTTCTTGGCTCAGTGTAAGTAAGTCCATGAGTGGGTGCAGGGATGAGCGACTGGCTGTCTGACTCCTCGTCTGTCTGACACGAGTTACCCCCTGATCTCCATATCTGCGCTAATTCGGAGATCAGTGGGCTGACCCTCCCTCTATCTCACTTCCTTTATCTTATCTTCTTCATTCCGCTCTGCTGGGATGTCCTACTTGCCTGTGACACCCAAGACTGCAACCTTCCTCTCCTCCTGAATCTGTCGCTCCCCTCAGCCTTTTCACTATCAAACTCACCTCCTGCCATCTCACTGCACATTTCTAGAGGTGACATAGTGACACGCAGAGAGTGTTTCAGCTGACATTGTGCTGAAGAGACGGCTCTTTCACGTTTTTATATAGAAGTCAGGGCCTTATTGGTGGTAGGTCTCATAACAGCAGGAATGGGAGTCCCAGAACATTCTGGCTTTGCAAAGCGTTCCTGCTGCCTGGGCAAAAAAAAGTGAGGCCTTTTGCCAATAAGTGTGATCATGTGACTCAGTCTAAAACATGCTGTGTGCACCGTGGTTGATATGAACACTCTCAAAACAAGGTAAAGTTGATCTCTCCCATTTACGATTTTGGCCGTTGCTGTCCGGACCCCCCGCCCTTCCTCCTCGCCCCCCCGTCTCTCTTCAGCCTCTTTGTCTCCTCTGAGCCTAACATCCCCGCTGTGATCATTCCTTATCATGTATTTATTTCTTTAATCTACCTCCCACCCTCCCCTCATCAGGGCACTGCGGCCAGCAGCCCCATACCCTGGCAGTCTGGCAGTGAGGTCCACCCCCTCAGCCCGGGTGTTAGCCACAGTGGGCAGATGTGTCCATCTTCCCTGCAGCCCCACCTCAGTCATGTGACAGAGACAGGATCCCCCCACCGCTTGCGTGCAGGCTATAAATAATGGATGCATTAGCATGCATGAATATCTTTTTAGGGGATGCCTTAATTCATTATTAATCTCCTCTCATAAGCAAGGGGATCTGCTGTCTTTTGCCTCTTAACACTAAACCCTGCTTTAGGGTGTCTGTCTCCAACCCCCCCCCCCCCCTGTAAAACGCACCCCAATCCTCCACCTGTCCGCCTGCCCCTCCCTCCCATCTCCACACTGTCTCTCTGTTTCACCACATTTACAGACACATGGGAGAACTGAGCAGTCTGTGGTTGGATTGATTTTTTGGTGCTGCTTTATGTTTCTATGTTGATTCGAGCAGCTGTTCAGACTGACTGACTCTCATGGTCCACCTAAGAAGGCCAAGACACCCAACCCCTTATCTACCAGAGTCGGCCAATCAAAGGGACCTTTACTTTTTTGGGGGGAAGGGTCAGGATTGAGCAGTTGTGTCACTCTTGACTCAGAAGTTGCCATTAAGTACCATTTGGTCGGAAGGTGGGAGGAGCAGAAGAAGAGAGAGGAGACGAAAACAGTTGTAATCACAGAGAACTGAGTCATTTAAGTTGGGGGTGTTTGATGGTAATGTGTTAAGCATTATTTTTGGCATAGTAATGGCAGAGATTGACAACACCTATACTGCATGATATCTACAGCATAATACACAAACATGATAATATATTAAAAGCATGTAGAGTACTGGCACCAATTATGGAAACACTGCATTTATGTACAGAGTTGAATATTTTGCAACAATTTATCTTCTTGGCATAATAAACACACAATGTGGTAACAGCAATATTAACATGAAACAAAAATGAAGACATAATTAGAATTTGTGGTGATGACTCATCACACCCTCATATGTGTTTCTTAGAACATCCCAACATAACTGTTGAATAAACATTACAGTGGGGAAATTTTTCATTCAGCTTGAAAACCTATTTTTTTGTTTCTTTCTTTCTTTCTCTCTCTCTCTCTCTCTCTCTCTCTCTCTCTCTCTCTCTCTCTCTCACTATAGTACCAGTCAAAAGTTTGGACACACCCACATTTTTTCTTACAAGACATATTAAATGAAGAAATAGGCACCATTTATTTTGCCAAAAAAAAAAATTCCTAAATCTATCACACTTAACAGCATTTGCGGTCATATTTGCAGAGCATGCTCACATTTTTTGTCTTTTTTTTTTTTACTAGAGCAGTTATATGGCTATAATGAGTTTGCTGCTGAGCGGCCGTCTAAGTTCCCAAAGATGTGCTGCACTTGTGGTTTGCTTTTCATCAACTTTTTTGCCCAATAAATCCCAAAACAGCTTGTCTTTAATTTCGCTGTTGGAAAATGGAAAGAGCTTGTTTGTCTGCTTACTTTGCAAAATATGGCTTCTTTGAGAATTCTAAAATTTTGGACACTATTCAAACAAGTAAATTATTCTCTTTTAACTTCTGACTGTTTACCTCTGACCAGATTCCATTTGAGATTATATAGAAAAGTTCAGCTGGTTAAATTTCTCTAAAAACAGAGTTTGACTGGTGCTATATATATATATATATATATATATATATATATATATATAGCAAAGAAAACCACGTTTGAATTGGATATTCGCGTGTATTAAATTTGAAGTTAGTGAGGGCTGCAAATTGTTACTTCTAATAATTAAAGTGATTAAAATGATAACAGTCTTGAATGTATTTTTTATATTAAATTAGCTCTGACTGAGAAAGAAAAAAGACGGGAGGGCTCTGATCTACTTTTAAGAAAACTAACCCTCTTTAGATGCCCTGTTCCCGTGCTTAACAACAGTTCTGAATGTTACCAACATTTTGCACATGTGCATGTTTGTAAACATTCACCCGCACACTAACATATACACATGCAAACATGTAATCACACAGCCATTGTAATAATAGCCTCATACAATACTGTGAGAGGTGTGCCTGTGTGTGAGTTACCATGGATGTTTCAGCATGAGTTCCTGTGTGTACCCTAATGCTCTCCTGCAGATGTCATTGAGACTACACTTATATGTGTTGCATGTATAGGCAATTACAGATCTACTCTCAAGTTTTAATCTGAGCAAGCAAGCATTTGTGCACACATGTTTGTATACTGTATGAGCACATGACTGTCTGTGAATATACACAGCTAGAAGCAAGGGATAATCTACGATTTAAAATGCACCCCTTGGCATGGGGTGCTCAAAGATGATCCCAGTTCAAAGTGTCTGTATGTGGGTGTATGTAGCAATCCCCTACCATCCCCTCCTGAGGGGCATGTCAGTGACAGTCTGCAGCCCCGTCCTCTCTGCAAGTCAGACTTCCTCTGCCCACTCTCCTACCACTAGGTTGCACTAGTCTGCCTCTCAGTCTGTCTCCCCAGCCCCTCCCACATTTCACGTAAACCAATCCAAGCCCTCTGTCAGGGGACCAAGTTCCTGCCTTCAGAAAAAATACAAACAAACAGGGCTGAGAATGAACACTCTATTTTACATGGAACACATACACACACGCATTCACAGTTTGTGAAGTTCATGCATGCACAGACAAACACTGAATGTTTGCATCTACTTTACTATGCATAGTCCAGTTAGCTCCAAACTCCCTGGTAAATGTAACTGCGCAAGATAAAGTAGAAATGAGACTTTACTGCAAAATGATCTTTGTGGTCATTCCTTCTTTTTCACATAATCTTTCATCACGCATAAACCAACCTCTGTGCCCCAGTCTGTTTTACTAAATGTTTTTAAGGGGAGAGGAAAAGGGGTTAAGGTTGAAAAACTGATGTTTTGCCATCTTAAAATGTCTCCATCGCTACTGAGGAACGAATCTTCTTTTCAGCAGAAAATCTGATACTGTGATTCCAAGAATACATTGAAGGTTAAGAAGATTTTCCAAATTTCTATCACCTCTAAAGAGAATAAAGTATGCCCATAGAAAATGTAACTCAAACTAGTTACTTCTAAATATCAATGTGGATCAAGTGCAGGAAGAAAAAAATTCATTAAGTATTTTCCAAATCATTTCACATCACATTAATTTTGCTATGGCCGTCATCCAAAACAATGTAAAAATAGCGCATCAAGCAATAAAGAGATGCACAGCAGTACAGCATGAAGCAATAATATTCCATTCTGTTCCTGTGGCTCAGTTAGGATGCTAAAGTTACACAGCTTGGACGCTTGCACTGGAATGCACACAGATGAATGTTTGGGGTCTCGGTTCAGCCAAACCCATCGCGGCTGCAGCGGACACCATACTGTGCCAGTGAACTCAAGCTGACCTTTGAGGATGCCTCCGTCCAGGCAGGAAATTGAAATATCATGCTGTATTGGCAGGCTTGTGGTCATCTATCACCTCTGGGCTCTGACTGGGGATGCTTGTAAGGGGAGATCCTCTGAACAGCCCAGATGGGCAGCTAAACTAGGAGGTTCAAAGGTAGAGAAGAAAGACCTGGGAATAGGAAATGGGATACTGCTCGTTGCAGGGGTCCAAAACCAAACCCAAACACTCTTATCCCTCTTCAGCAACCAAAACCCCTCTCGGACAGAAGTATCTAGTGTTTACGTTCCCTTCCTGGCCTGCCTAGTCCTGTGGTGCAGAATGAAAGTCCCCCTCAAGAGCGATGTTTCCTGCCCTTGCCCCCTTACCCACCACCCCGCTAACCCTAAACAGTGCTGGGTTTGTGTCAGTAATGGTGCTCTTGAGAAAAATGTAGCTGTTGATTTGCCCTCGGTTGAGGCCCTTGGGTAGAAATCATGAACAAAATATGTGAGAAAGAATAGCCAAGAAATATATGTTTTGCCAGATTACAGCTGAAAACAAGAAGGCCAAATGTCTGAGTGTCAGGAGTGTCAGCAATGTGCTGCTTGGATTTCTCTGGCTGTGGATGCAGCATGCTCCCAGAGCTGGGAGAAGAAGAATGATGTGCACCAATGAGCTAAGCGCAATCATGACTTCAGAATTCCCGCACAGGCCTGCCAGATGCTAGCCCGAAACAGAAATATTAACCCCAACAACTGTCCACATGACTGCAGCACTTCAAGCTTTCACAGGGGAGTGGAAATACTGAAGTATCATTTGCATGAGCCAGAAATTTAAAGGTAAACTGTTCTTTGTATAACATGCATGCTACAGATCTGTGAAATCTAATGAATGAAGAATTCCCAAACTATGCACTGTCTTCCAGTTCACCCCATTTCTCTCAAATGTAAGTACTACAAGTCTGAAAAACCCTTTTTTTAAAATAAATCCTGATATATTCAGTCCCTGTTCATGCAGTAGTTATTAATTTTTTACCCTTTCTACCTTCGTTAATTTTATACCTTGCATTCCCCACCCACACATCACAAGGATCTGCTTGAAGATATGTTTTTGCGAGAAATGCGTGTAACGTTTAGTGGACTTTATCTCAGCTTTGCAATAACTCTGGCAAGGAATACACCGGAGTGTGCTTACAAAAAATAGCTGTGCGCACATGCTATTGGATGCACGCACTGGGATGCAGGGTATCGCTTTAAATTATATGAACACTCAGGTCGGCAAGCAGCAGACCACAGGCTGCGGTTACGCAATACTCTCTTATGACCTTGTGAACTCATCCGATTTGGAGCCCCAGTGGGAAAAGAGGCATTTGATTTCATATTTTTGCAAGCTGAGGGATTTCACGAAGTAAACTCGCAGGAAGTGACATCAACGGGTCAAGACTGAAATATGTCGCAAGACCGGGAGCCTTAAGTGTCCAGATCCTGGTTTGCTGAAGATGAAGCCCGGCAGGTGAGGATGGAGAGTGATGCTCGTATGCGCTGGATAAACCGCGGGGTGGCTGAGGAAAGAGAGGGGGAGGCAGTGAGTGAATTGCGTGCTGACTGGGAGGTTTTCTTTAGCCGTGACTTACATTGCCTGCCAGAAGTTTAGCCTCCGACGAGACACATATGGCTGACGCCAGTAATGCGGTCATGAGCCGTGAACGCAAATACACTGTCGTCTGTCGTATAGGGGCAGTAGAACTATAGACGCTGCTATTACAGCCAACGGTGAAAGACAGCACCATAATAAGACCGAAAGTGTAAATGGTCGAGGTGTTGACCTTAGCGAGCATTGCTGGAGGGTGCCGTGGGGGAAAGACCGCCAGTTAAAGTTGTCATATGAGCGCTCTGGTAGACGCGTTGTTGGTGCCGTTTTTACTATGGGGTGTTTTGTTATTTTTCTACGTTAGAACAATTCCCTCCTGCTTGAACGGCTACAAAACACTCAGGAAGTAAAAATTAGACATTAGTCTTTCCGACATGCCACTTCTTACATCGACTGGCGTGGAGTTGCGTGTGTTTCTCCACGAAACCGTAATAAAACACGCATTTTAGAACACTTTGCCCCCCAAGGCGGTTTGTGTAACAGCTGCTGTCTGCGACGATCAGACTGGAAGATGCACGGTTTCTGCACCTTGGGACTGAGATAAAGATGCAGACGGCGGCCAGTCACGTGCGATATTGTTAATCAAGTTTAAAGGAGCCATATTGTGGAAAAATGCTTTTGTGAGACTGTGTTAAACCTGGAAGACGATTCTGTTTTGTTGTCTTGTATTGTTTCTTCAAATATTTAGGGCACGCTTAAACCGGATTTTAACTGGTATCTTGGATTCGTCCAAATGACAAGCGTTAACGTTATTATTTGCAGCGTACTGGGAGGAGTATAAAGCACTGCTTTAAGTAGATTTATATTGTGGATCAGGGATGCCATTTTTTAAACATTTTTTATTGTTTAACATGCACGTTTTATTGATAATTTAGATTTGTGTATCAGTTTATAAGTAACAATTTGTAAATAAATTTAAACTTTGTATTTTTTCTCATCATTTTTGTCATGTTCTCCATCTTTTGACAGTCTTAAATTATGAATGGCAGGTAACACATCTTGCATAATTTGGTGCTGAGTGCAGCTGCATTACTCAGTGTCATGCCTAGACCAGACTACGCTCATATGCCCCACTGATTGCTGCATTACGTGTGAGGGTCTTGGAGAGCATGGCGGCATTGGCCTCCAGGTCTGTCCCAAGTAGAGATGAAGAGTTTGGATTGCCACAAGAACATAGCGTAGTGTGGTTGCTGGGTAATACAGTAATTAGCCATGTATGGGTATTCAGCTTGGCGGTATATTCAGCTTGCTTGCAGGGGTGGGGGTTGTGAGGGAGGGGGGTCTGTTGATGGCTGACAGGTGCAGTGGGCTCATCGACACACTTTGTTTTAGTGTAATAATAATAAAAAAAGAAAAAGCAGACATGGAGTGACTGCTGTCTCTATTCCTATCACCTGCTGGAGAAACCCAAAGGACAGGGTGGATAAATGTTGGCGTGTCCCTTTTTTTTCGCTTTCTTAAACGGCTACTAATTCTGGTGTGGATGGGCCTCAGAGTATGCAGGTTTTGGCCGGCTAAAGTTGTGTTTTCGTAGTTACTTCTCATCTTCTTGGTTCTTTGTTCTACAAAACCAAAACCAGTGAAGTTGGCACGTTGTGTAAATCGTAAATAAAAACAGAATACAATGATTTGCAAATCCTTTTCAACCTATATTCAATTGAATACACTGCAAAGACAAGTTACTTAATGTTCGAACAGGTAAACTTTGTAATTTTTTGCAAATATTAGCTCATTTGGAATTTGATGCCTGCAACATGTTTCAAAAAAGCTGGCACAAGTGGCAAAAAAGACTGAGAGAGTTGAGGAATGCTCATCAAACACTTATTTGGAACATCCCACAGGTGAACGGGCTAATTGGGAACAGGTGGGTGCCATGATTGGGTATAAAAGCAGCTTCCTGAAATGCTCAGTCATTCACAAACAAGGATGGGGCGAGGGTCACCACTTAGTGAACAAATGCGTGAGCTGGTTGTCGAACAGTTTAAAAACAACATTCCTCAACGAGCTATTGCAAGAAATTTAGGGATTTCATCATCTACGGTCCGTAATATCGTCAAAAGGTTCAGAGAATCTGGAGAAATCACTGCACGTAAGCGACAAGGCCGAAAAACCAACATTGAATGCCCGTGACCTTCGATCCCTCAGGCGGTACTGCATCAAAACCGACATCAGTGTGTAAAGGACATCACCACATGGGCTCAGGAACACTTCAGAAAACCACTGTCAGTAACTACAGTTCGTCGCTACATCTGCAAGTGCAAGTTAAAACTCTACAATGCAAAGCGAAAGCCATTTATCAACAGCACCCAGAAACGCCCCGGCTTCGCTGGGCCCAAGCTCATCTAAGATGGACTGATGCAAAGTGGAAAAGTGTTTCTGTGGTCTGACGAGTCCACATTTCAAATTGTTTTTGGAAACTGTGGACGTCGTGTCCTCCGGACCAAAGAGGAAAAGAACCATCCGGACTGTTATAGGCGCAAAGTTCAAAAGCCAGCATCTGTGATGGTATGGGGGTGTATTAGTGCCCAAGGCATGGGCAACTTACACATATGTGAAGGCACCATTAATGCTGAAAGGTACATACAGGTTTTGGAGCAACATATGTTGCCATCCAAGCAACGCTTTTTCATGGACGCCCTGCTTATTTCAGCAAGACAATGCCAAGCCACATTCTGCACGTGTTACAACAGCATGGCTCCGTAGTAAAAGAGTGCGGGTACTAGACTGGCCTGCCTGTAGTCCAGACCTGTCTCCCATTGAAAAAATGCGTGGCGCATTATGAAGCGTAAAATACGACAACGGAGACCCCGGACTGTTGAACAACTTAAGCTGTGCATCAAGCAAGAATGGGAAAGAGTTCCACCTGAAAAGCTTCAAAAATTGGTCTCCTCAGTTCCCAAACGTTTACTGAGTGTCGTTAAAAGGAAAGGTGATGTAACACAGTGGTAAAAAGGCCCTGTGCCAACTTTTTTGCAATGTGTTGCTGCCTTTAAATTCTAAGTTAATGATTATTTGCAAAAAAAAAAAAAAAAGTTTCTCAGTTTGAACATTAAACATCTTGTCTTTGCAGTGTATTCAATTGAATATAAGTTGAAAAGGATTTGCAAATCATTGTATTCTGTTTTTATCTACGATTTACATAACGTGCCAACTTCACTGGTTTTGGGTTTTGTACACCAAGAGCTGATTTGAAGGGAAAACAAAAACCAGCAAACCAAGGCAATGTTTATTTGTCTTATGTTCGGTAGCTTAATACTCTTCAGAAGCTGAAAGTTAAGAACCAGTGCCTTACTGCATGCATGACAGGTGAGTGAGATGGGGGAAGGAGGCTGTCTGGGTTTGGAAAAGTCCCAACTATTTTTCTGTCTGTTTTGGATCAACCGGATCAACTCTAAACTGGCTGTTGAATTACAAACAGAGCAGCCAGTGAGCAGCCTTCTGCTGAGACGGCTCAAAATCATCAGATTTTGTCAGACTTGCAGCCACAGAAGTTTAGCTCTATAGCTCGGTCTGTCCTGCACTGCACACTTCTGGGCAAAAATGGGCTAAGCCTAAGAAGGAAAAATATGGAGCTTTTTAATGTCTTTACATCAAATGCTTGGTCAGGAGACTAGCAAGAATCAAACAAACAGATTGAGTAACCTAGTGTTGGATAACTGGAGCTTTGATTTCCTTAAACGTTTAATCCATGTGATTAACTTGCACAGGGCGTTTTACAGAAAGCGGTGACAATGTTGTTGTACTCTGTGTTGATGGCTTCAAACATTTGAGTAGTTGAAAAACATTTCCCGATTAGTTTTTTTTTTTTTTTGAGATCAAATAGGATTCCACGGGGTTCAAATCTAGACTCTGAAACCTCTTCCTACATGCTTAACTGTGGTATATGCACTGATCAGTTACAAGATTAAAACTACCTTCTTAACAGTGAAAATATCTCCCTTGTGCTGTCTAACCAGGCTATCAGACTGGTACCACTTGAATTCCCAAATTTAAGGTTTCCCAGCAGAACATTTCTCAGAGTATCACACTCCCTCCACCAGCATGTCCTCTTCCCACAGTGCATCCTGATGCCATCTCTTTACCAGGTAAATGGTGCATATGTACCAAGCCAAAGCACATGATGTAAAAGAAAATGGGACTCACTGGACCAAGCGACCATCTTCACCTGCTCTAAGGTCTAGTTTTGAAGCTCAGGTGCCTATTGGGGGCATTTTTAGAGGTGGTCTGAGGTTGAAATGGGCACTTTGACTGGTGTGCAAGCTTAAAAGTACAATGCACCGCAGGGCGTAATGCACTGTGAGTTGTGACATATTCCTTACGTAAGTATTATTGAAATTCTCAGTGACTTATGCCTCAGTCACCCTTCTGTCGGTCTGGATCAGATGGGGTAGCCTTCATAGCCCTTGTGCATCGAGTCTTGGGCACCCAAAACCCTGTTGCCGGTTCATGCTTTGTCTCTTCTCAGGCCACTGTCAGTTGGCACTCACATCTGCAGACAGGGAGCATCCCAGAAGTCCTGCCACTTTAGAGATGCTGTAACCCAGTCGTCAGACTATAACTATTTGGCCCTTGTTAAAGTCGTTCAGTTCCCATTTCCCCCACATCCAACAAATTGAATATGAGAACCGACTGTTTGCTTAAGACTAAAATTTGTTTGTAGACCTTGACATTTGCCACTGTCGTGCAGTAATCTACTTTTTTTTTTTTTGCTGCATCTGCAAATGGTTTTAATGTTTTGGCTCATTAGTGTACAAGTTGCATTCAGCATTTAAAATAAATTTTAAATGAGTTTGACTTGGAAAAGTCATGTGGCAAATGAACACATTCAGGCACAGGCTGAGTAAGCCAGGTGGCAGGTCTGAGGCTTTTCTACCCAAATGAATGTATGTTAGTCATGTCAGTGCTGCAGTCAGGATATGAGAGCCAGACTGATGCTTTCAATAACCCCTACCAGCAAAAAAGTGGTGTAATTCAGGTTTCCTCAAGGTTTAATGAATTGGTGTTTAGAGTTACAGGCAGGGTATTTACTGGAAAGCATTGAAGGCAAAATGTCCTCTCAGTGAAACAACCCCAAAAAAAAACACACTGGCAATAAATAGTTTAAGAAATAACCAAGATAAATGAAATGCATGAGCTCACCCCTCCCACCACCCGCCTCAGCTCAGTCCCTGGTGTTAGATGGGTGAAAGGTGGTGTGGGAGATTTGGGGGGGAGGGTGGTGGTGGTTGGTTGGTTTTTGACCTGTAATTATTGGGACTTAGCTGCAGTAGCTGCTTTGCGCTAAAATCAAGGTGCTGCACTGTGTCTCCAGGAGCCTGCTGCTGGGCCTGATTGCTGGCAGCTGGGTTAAGGGATGTCAAGTGGCAGTCTGGGAGGATGTGTGAAACCCAGATAAAGAAACGACTCTTTAAAAGCATGAAACCCCCGAAATGAGCAAAGTGATCGACCCTAAATGTGCTCCAATTCCAGGGGCATGTCATTATGTGTGTGTGTGTGTGTGTGTGTGTGTGTGTGTGTGTGCGTGTGTTCTTGTGAGGAAAAGACTGTGTGCAAGCATGGCCTAAAATATGCGTGTGTGTGTTTGTGTGTGTTTTGAGTATGTGTGAGAGAAACTGTGTGTACAAACAGTGCCCAATATATGCGTGTGTGTGCAGGCATAGCTGCCCAATATGTGCATGTATGTTTTTGTGTGTGTGTGTGTGTGTGTGTGTGTGAGACTCTGTGCAAACATTGCCTAGTGTGTGTGTGTATATATATATGTATGTGTGTGTGTGCGTGCGTGTGTGTGTGTGTGTGTGTGTGTGTGTGTGTGTGAATTGGTGAAATACTAACATCTGATGGCACTGCTGCTGTGTATTTTTTGACAGTACATGGAGTAAAACATGGTTTATTGTTGTTTCCTATGTACGGATGACGCATCAGGATCCTACAGCCAAAGGCTGTTTCTCAGGCCTTTTATTATCGGCCTTCTCTGCTGTGTAGGATAATGAGTTCTGTAGTTACCAGGGCTACGGATGTCAGCGCTGTGGTCTCAAGGCCTAATAAGTCAAAATGCATGAGAAATAGGGAAATTATTCCACAGATTAATGCTGTTCAGCTGAGAATTATTCTCAGACTGCCATTGCGGTTGAAACACATTCCTGGTTCTGCGGAGAGACCATTAGTCCTGTCTGGTAATCAGCAGCCGTGCTTTTATACCCTCAGAAGCACCAGTGCGTGGCTTGAGGAAACCGCATGTGGGCAGAATAAAGGGAACGGGAGAATGCATTCCCTTTCAAAGAAACCAGGCCCTAACAATGTGGACGTTTCAGGAAAGGGTTTCTGTGTGAGAGAAAAAGGGAACCGATGTTAGAATGTGTTGTTGGTTTTGTGTTGGTTGCGGCACTGAGTATGCAGTTTGTTCACAAATTTCAAAAACTATGAGATTGTGTCCCCTTTTTATGTTTCTTACACAGCAACGCGAGTTGAAAGCTTTCATTGAAATGGCTGCCGCATGAAATGCAGCCTGTTATTTTGCATGAATTTTAAGTTCCAACGCAGAATCCAATGCGGTAAGACAGAATTAGCTCGCCCCCTCTCCCCGCCTCCAGAGATGATGTAAATTACTGCTTATATTTGCCACTGGGTGATAAAGATGAACGGAGCCATGTTTTCATCAGATTGCTTGTTGTTTAGAGGCTCTGCCATCCTTGGCTTTGCATCGTAGTCGGTTGAGGTGTACGAATATAAGGCTGGCTGTGTAGTTTGAGGTTTGGAAACAAGTTAAACATTCAGCTGTTTAAAAAAAAGAGAGAGAGAGAGTAATGTGTTTGAATCCCCCCGGGTAATGACATCTGCTCAAGTGCAAATGTGATTGTAAATGTGGATTTGAGCTCCTTTGGCTCTGATCCCCTGATACAGATCTGTGCAGGAGGGGCGCTGCGCTGCGGACCGGCAGTCAGCTTGGATAGATGAAGGGGATCTCATGGCCCAGCGCTGGCCATTCATCACCCTCCTCTGACACCCACCCAGGGTGAGCATATAAGCTTGATTAAAGAGATTCATTAGGCTGACCTGATGCTGCAGAGAAAAAAAAATCAGCATGGGAGTTAAATTATCATTATTTATTTAATAAACGACCATCTTTTAAAAAAAAAAAAAAAAACTCAAAAATTTCTTTGCCTGGCATATCAAGAGACTTGGGTTACATTCCTGTCTCAAGATAAGTACTGCTCTCACGCTGGTGCAGTAAAACTCGCTGTTGACACAGCGGGTGACGGGCGCTGTCAGTTATGAATTTGATGCCGTAATGTATGGGTGGCAGCAGTGACATGGATATATGTGTGTGTGAGTGCGTGAGAGAGAGAGCGTGTGTGTCTGTGTGTGATCAGGGGTTTACTCTATTGCCTGTTTACCCTCCACTCGACGGCCCCCTGCCAAGAGAAACGGCAATTATCACCTTAGAGGAATCTGGGACCCTTGTGTTAAATTCCCTTTGACCCCCTTGGTTGAGAAGGTCAGGGGGGGTGGCTTTCACCCCGGGGGTTCTGCTGGTGGGGGGAATGGTGGGGGGGTTGGTGCGCATGTCTTAAGATTTAGCCAGCCAGTACTCCAGCCAGCCAGTGGCTATCCCCCCCCCCTACCACCTCCACCACCACACCACCAGCCAAACAGGATTTTTCATGGTGTGTTTACAATGCAAATGGATTTTTCTTATACCCCCCTCTTAATTTGATTTAGTGACTCTCTGGTGTCTCTCTCTCTCCCTGGGTAGCCCTTACACCTTGAAGACAGGCATGTAGGAGGTGGCTGAATCCAGGCAGCTGGGCTCGTGGATCTGCTGGCCCATTTTACCCAGGGCTATTGCTGGGAGGGGAGGGGCCTCCCAGGCCCCCAAGTCCCATACTGTCAGTTAATTAATTTAATGTATTCTTCCGGCAATTCATTTATGTAATAGTGGCAATTTGCATCCCTGCAAAATGGTTTCATTTAGCACTTCAATAAATCCACTGGTGTTCTGGCCTCATTTCAACGCAATTTTATGTCTGGGGTTTTAATTTGTCTGTTTGTGCTAGCCTAACTTTAGTACATACACGTAAACCATGGCTCTTACCACAGAGTTGATAGCTCTGTGAAGGCCTGTGCTCGCTGGGGTAAAATAGAGATGGGGCTCGGCGTTTCTAAACGTTTCTAAGTGTTTCTAAAGAGTCTGGCCCTTGTCGCAAGCAGTATGTGGCTTAGCACCCCCTTTGGGTCATGTGAGGTGGCACATATACCCTGGCACTTAGGAGCTAGTCCAGCAGTTTCACCAGCCTTTCCATGATTCACAATGGCCAGCTGTCCATCAGTTAAAGGAGTAAGTTGAGAGCCAGAGAAGACTCGGTTCATTCTTATCCCATAAAAATTCACTTATAATGGGTTATAATTTATTATTTAACAAAATGAAAGACCCGTATCCCAACCCCAAAATGTCTGCTGTTCTTAGTTTTTTTTTTTTTTTTAAGCTACGTTTGAGTATTTGGTGCTATTTGGTTGGTGTGAGAAGTTGTGATTTGCTTTGTATTGTGGATAGGATATGGTAACTGGAGAAAATGTAGAGTTGGCAGAAATGTATATTTATTGATCAGTATTTGATTGAAGAGTTTTTTTTTTTTTTTTACGGCAGATATAGGTGTCCATTACATGGTGGCTTACTGACACTGAAATACCATAATATATTGCATACTTTTACGTATACCAAAAATGTAATTGAAAGTGTGTTGCTTTTGTAAACAAGCATTATAATAGTATTTTACACCTGGAGGACGTGATGTATATCCTTTTTACGGGGCCAACAGCTTTCCACCCCCTCTGTAGAGGACAGTTTCACTGATATGATTACAACATTTTACATCAACAACCCCAAAGCGGTGATTTCTATATTTACTTTGACTCGCATTTCAAAACAAACTGTATTAAGACAAGATAATGAATGTTTTATTGTATTAACTTCATTTTATTTCTAAATATACATCCACTACTGCCAATCAGGCCTACAGCATGTTGCAAAACAAAGTTGGGATAGGGTCAGTTTATGTCTAGTAATTGGGTAAAAAATCAGAATAATTATGTGAATTGAAACAGCTGATGTCAATTGGTTACATCGTGATTTTATTGGAACAAATGCAGCAACCAGGAAAGTCCTATTCCTTCAGGAGCAAAGATGGGCTGAGGATTGCCTATTTGCCCACAAATGCATAAAAAAAAAATCACTGAAAGGTTTCAAAACAATGTTCCTCAAAGATGGCTTGGAGGGTTTTCAGTAATTCCCCCTCTATGGTGCATAACTTAATTTAAAGAGTCATGGAATCTGGTGGAATTTTCATGCTTAAAGGGCAACGACACGAGCTTGAGCTGAATACCCATGATCTCCAATAACTTATATCTATAAGTTATATAAACACATGGGCTCAGGACTTCTTTTGCAAACCTTTTTCAAGCACTGCAATATGTACTTACATCCAGGAACGCTAGTTAAAACTTTTCTGTGCAAAAAAGAAGCCTTATTTTAAGTGTCTTGAAGCACATTGTTGATTTCTTGGAGGCATCTGCCATGGACCATCACAAGTGGAGATGTGTATTGTGGTCAGATGAATCAATATTTCAGGTGTTATTTAGAAGTGGATGCTGTGTGCTCTGGACTAAAAAAAGAAAAGGACCGTCTTGACTGTTATCTGCTACCTGTTGGAAAGCCATGCTCTGTCATGGTATGCGGTTATGTCAGTACCCTAAGCAAGAGTAAATTACACTTCTGTGCAGGCACCACTAATGCTGAAAAGTGCACTGAAGCAACATTTTGGAGCAACTTTTGTTGATGTCATCTTTTCCTGCGATGCCCTTGCATTTTACAACAAAACAACACCAAACCACATTCTCCATGCTTTACAAAGGCATGGTGGCGTAAAAAAAAGGGTTGTGGTCTGGGACTGGCCTGCCTGCAGTCCAAACTTGTCCCCAATCGAGAATGTGAGGCACATTTTGAAACACAAATTGCGCAGAAAAGACCCCATTCTATGACACCCCTTAAAATGTCTTTGTAGGAAGAGAGGGAAAGAATTACTCCTGAATTACTTGGTGTCTACAGTCCCTTAATGCTTATTAAGTGTTGTGAAAAGGAAAGGCAACATTCCAAAGAAATACTTAACTGCCCCAACATTTTTCTGAAATATTCTACAAGTATCAAAATTTACGTGTGTTCATTTTTAAAAATCAATAAGATTCATGTGGTGAAACCTCAAATAATGTGTTTTGTATTGTCGTTTGTCACAACCTGAGTCCCTCGTAATTGTTTTTTCCTTGCAATCCAGCTGTCTTTGTCAGTTTATCCTTCAGTTTCCCTAATTAGTTCTCATTACTTGATTATTGTCCCGTGCTTAACCCTTCCTTTTATGCTCCTGCTGTCACCTGGTTTCTATTGTTAATTGTAGTAGCATGTATTTATATTCCTGGTTAGTGTCTTGTCCTCTTCCATCCTTGGTTTTAACTTCTATCACTAAGTAGTAATTTATCAGGGAATCTCTTCTCAGTCTGCAGTCCTGGCGAGTGGCTTCTTCTGGACTCTTTCACACCTCAGTTCGATGATATGCATCTGCTTGCAGGTCCTGGTTGATTTGACCTGTCATCCTGGTTACTGACCTCATAATAGCCTCCTCAACTATGTACATTTAGCCTATTCCTTCTGTGATCCAGTCTGCCTCAGCTTGACTCTGGACTATTTCCCGACCAAACTATTAAAGTGTCTTTGAGTTTAAGTTGTCTTCATAAAATAAACTCGCCCATTTTGTTTTCCTACTGTGATCTGTGTCTGGCTCTTGTTCTGATAATTTGTGTCAGAATAATCTAGCGAGCAGTGGAGCCAGCAGATCTCTCTCTAGCTTTGGATGCAATCCGCTTTCAAAGAATCTGCCCGGGGCAACAGGAGGCAGAGCTTTGTCAACTCTGCCAGTCCTTTTGGGCCATCTCTATTCAGTGAGCCACCATCTCTGAGATCCCCAGGTACTCCACTGCTGCCACTCAGACTGCCAGCTCATTCCATTAGCAAGCTTGAGCCCAGTCATCCTTAGTTGGAGCAGCAGCATGGCAACCCATCTGCCTTTCACCGCTTTTTTCCCACATTGTTTCATGGTGTTTGTCCTTCAGCTGACCACTACCTTCACTGAGAGGTCCAGGGTCACGTGCCTATGGCTGAATTGCTTCATGCTTTGTGGCCAGAAATCCAGCAATACACATCTTCTCCGCATTTGCTGACTTGATGAAGAAGGTCTTTGACTGCTTTCTCTCTGGACATGCTGCTGCACGTTGCCTCTTTCAGCTTCCCCAGGACAATTTGTCAGTCTCCAACTACTTTGAGTTTCACACACTGACTTTCTCCTCCAATTGGGACCTTTGGGCCCTCTATAACATCTTGCTTTATGGCTTGACTGACTAGATACAGGACAAACTTACCACCTGCCTCTTGCCACCTGACCTCAATGGGTTAGTCAACCTTGCACTCAAGATTGACGCTCGCCTCCGGGAGTGGTGAGTGGATCGATGAGCTTGGCTCTGAGCCCCTCCAACATCAGGACCAGCTGGTTCACGTACCCGATCCTTTCATCAACCACCTCCTCTGAGCCCGTGCTTGTGGACCCTGCCAGATTCAACCACCTCAACCCAGCAGAGCCACAACGTTGCATTAATTCAGACCTTTAATGGTACTACAGAGCAGCCTACCACCTCATGGCTGACTGCCCAGTCCGATGACCTCAAGCTTTTCAGAGGGGAGAAGTCTCTCTAGGGCCTCCCTCTCTTCCACCCAGCCTCTATTTTTTTGTTCAATTCCTCTAGCAGGGCTTCCAGCTTTTAGCCAAAGCTGAAAACTGAGGGAAATATCCTCCACCCTTCTCTTGCCAGATGGATGGGGTTCCCATGACCTCCCTGCCTGAGCCCATCCAGTCCCAGGCCCTCACAGGAATGGTTTGTTCTGACATCGTTGATGCCACCAGTCCAGTGCTGATGAAGGTCTCTGATAACTATGTATCTTATGACTATTGTCTTCCATCTAATGGAATCACCACATGCCTGCGTGGTGTTAGGAAGACCATAGTTAGAAAGGCATAATCCTCGCATAAATTTATCTGGTGGCTCTATTTTTCAGTGGAGTCCTTCCTGCTCACAGTCCTGTCTGTGGTCTGCTATTTGCCCAGTTGCATCTATTCCTCCTGGCACAAGGAGTCGCTGGACCATAAAGGTATTCCTCTCATCTAACACAATCTTCGCCAGGTCTTTAGCAAGTCTCAAGCAACGTCACTGCCTTCACACCGCCTGTAAGACCGCTCCATTGAACTTATCTTGGAATGTCACCACCTCAGGGCAGGCTGCATTTTTTGTCAGCGGAAGAATCCAGAGCTATGGATGAATATGTCTCCAAGGCACTAGCTCCTAACATCATTCAACCCTCATCCTTACTGGTCAGTGGCAGTTTCTTCTTAATGTCAAGAAAAGATGGTTCTCTCTGACTTTATATTGACTACAAAGGACTGAATGCCATCACAGTCAAGAACAGTTATCCTCTGCTACTTATGGATTTTGCCTTCTCCAACCTCCAAATGTGCCTTTACTTCACAAAGCTGGCCCTGTGCAAGGCCTACCACCTAGGCTGAATTAGGGAGGGAGATGAGTTGAAGACCGCCTTCAAATCCCCCTCTGGTTCTTGTGAGTACTTGGTGATACTATTTGGGCTCGCTAATGCCTCCGCTATGTTCAAGAGCCATATTAGCAATGTTCTCTGTGAAATGATCTCCTGCTTTCTGCATATTCACCTGGATAAAATTCTGGTGTTATGCTGCAGCCTGGGGAAACATGCTTGGTACATCTACCAAGTTGTCCAGTGACTAGAGAATCAGCTGTTCCTGAGGCCTGAGAAGTATGAATTCCATCAAAATGTCAGTGCAATTCTTGGGCTTTACAGTCTCTCATGGAGAAATTACCGTGGATCAGTAGAAGGTGCAGGCTTTCCTGGATTTGCTGGTACCAGTGGACCGAAAACAGCTGTAGTGATTCCTGGGCTTTGCCAACTTTTACAGTTGCTCCATCAGAGGCCAGTCCAGAGTAACTGATTCTCTTACAGCACTCATATCATTCAAGTCTCCTTTCTGCTGGACCCCTCAGGCTGCCACTGCTTTCTACCTGCTAAGAACCGATTTACCCATGCTCTTGTCCTGGCAGTTGATGGTAAGATCCACCCCCGTGCCTTCCCTTAGTGGTTATCCCCTGCAGAGAGGAATGACAACATAGCAGATCATGAGCTCCTGGCTGCCAAGCTGGCACTTGAGGAAAGGAGGCACTGGCTTGAGGGGACCAGCATCCACGTCCTTGTTTGGACTGACCTCCAGAACCTTGAGTACCTCAGTTCAGCCATGAAGCTAAATTGCGGGTAGGCCCAGTCTTTTTTTTCCTGCTTTAATTTTACCCCAACCTATAGCTCGGGGTCTAAGAACCTTAAGCCTGATTCCATGTCTTGCCTGGGAGCCCTCTCTTCTGAGGACGATCTGAAGATGGTGGTTCCTGACAGATGCCTGCTGGCCACCACTGAGCTCAAACTGGAGCACTTTGTGGAGGAGCCCCTTTGGTCCAGCTCCATCCCTGAGGATGTCTAGTGAACCGCCTCTTTGTCCCAGAAGGCTTGAGGGCCAAAGTCCCCAGCCGGACCCATACCTCTTCCTTGGCATGCCATCCTGGGGTATCCTGTATCCTGTTCCTTGGCTGTTAACGGTTCTGGTGGCCTACCATTTGACGAGACAGGCTACATTGTGTTGCTGCCTGTGATACCAGCGCTTGGGCGAAGTGTAGTAACCAGCTCCCCAGTGGCCTCTTCCAGCCGTACGAAGTTCCTAATTGTTCGTGGGCGTGCATTGCCATGGACTCTATCAATGGCCTGCCGTAGTCTCAAGGGTCCATGATTGTCTTGACCATTGAGGACCATTCTACGAGGGCAGCCCACTTTGTGCCTCTGGTGAGGCTGCCCACAGCAGACGAGATGATAGACCTCCCTCAGCATGTGATGTGTCACAAGGACATCCCCTTGTAGGTTGTCTCTGATCATGGGCCACAATTTTCCAGCCAGCTTTGGAAGGCCTTCTGCACTGTGGTGGGTGCCGCCCTTGGCCTCTCATCTGGCTTCCATCCCGAGACCAATGGTCAAGTGGAGAGGTTGAACCACAAACTAGGCAAGACTCTCCACTGGATTTTTGTCAGATCCTCCACTATGGTCAGGTCTGCCTTAGGTGGTGCTTGGTCATAATTCCCTCCTTGTGGCGAGTCTCAAGATGGCTCCCTTCAAGTGCTGTCTGATCTATTAGCCCCTAAATTCCAAGCCAAAGAGAGGGAAGTGGAGGTTCCCTTGGCTCAGTCCCTGGTCTGCCTCAGGGGTGGAGAAGAGCTTGCGCCCTCCTGCTGAAACGCTTCTCCGCCTTCCAAAGCTAGAGCAACTGTCGACGCTGCCTGGCCCCCATCTTCCAGGCCGGACAGGAGGTGTGGCTAGCGACCAGAGACATCCCCCTGATGGTACAGTTTAAAAACCTTGCCCTCTGGTTCATTTGTCCTTTCCCTGTTTCACAGGTCTTATCACCCTCTGTGGTAAGACTGGTTTTCTGCCTTCCCTTCTGCCTTAGTTATATCAACCCAGTGTTCCATATCTCATGTATCAAAAGTGTTTGTTCTTTCCCCTACTGCTCTCCTCCTCTCTCCCCACCTCTCCCCAACTCACTAATGGTTGCTTCACTTACACAGTGCACTACATAATAGATGCTCGACACAGGGAGCGTGACCACCATTTGCTGGTGGACTGAGAAGGATACGGCCCCAGGAGGGGGCACAATTTTGCACCTGCCTGCAGCACCTTAATTTGGCTTGCCATCTTAGTCACTGACCTCAGACCTGGCCTTGCCTACCCCTCCTGTGTTCGAGTTCTCCCCAGCCTGACTCCAGACCATCTCCTGACCGAGTGAATAAAGTGCCATTAAGTTTAAGTCTTCCTCAGAAAATAAAGTAGCCAATTTGGCTTTTTCTGTGATCTGCATCTGGCTTTTTTTCTGATCATTTGTTTCAGTTTTCAATGCAATACAGATCAAAGATAATTTAAAAATAGCTGCTTTGAGTCTAAATAGTAAGTTAACATGCTATCCAAACTTTTAACCACAATGAATTCACTGCCTCCTCTTCTCCACCTTTTCAACCTACCCTATGTATCGTTCATGATAATTTTTTTTATACTATTGTTATTTTAGGATGTATTTAATCAACCTTAGGTCCAGGAAATTGCATGATGTAGGTTCACACCAAAAAGGTTTTCAAATTTTAAAACTTAAGCAATGTGTGCAATATTTTTCTCATAATAAGGAATATATTATTGGCTTATAAACTTATTTTGGGTGATCAGCATCCAGAGTTCGAATTACTGTTGACATGATAGTTCTCTTTGAAAGGCTTATTTATCTTGTGTTATTAGAGGATTGTGTATTTTTTATATAAATCCACTTTGATCAAAGTGTATTTAGGGTGCAATTTGGTTTTTAAGTACATAGAAAACATTTTAGTAATCTTCTTTAGATGAGAGTTAATTAAAGAAGGAGGTCTGTGTTTATTTTAGAGTATAGGCTTTTTTTCCTTGGTTTAAGTTACGACATGGCAAACTATATTCATACTCTTGGAGATGTTGATGCATATATTTCAATCATCATTTTTAGCAGAAGTCATGGAAACGAAGAATAAACCTGGGCTTTGCTCTTTGCTCGAGTGGCATTTTTATTTTTCTTAATAATAAAGGCAGTGGTGGACAATCCAGGTCCTGAAAAGAAAAGGCCTTTCCAATATTTTTTTTTCTTTTACTTGGATTTGAAGAGTTGCAATGCAAAATGCAATATATCATTTTGAAGCCTTTTTATAAAAATGCAAATTTTTGTCTTTGGAAAAGGAAAGCCGAGAAGAGCTGTCCTATTTGTAAACAAGTCTTGCTAAACAAGTTAAAACACTATAACATTATGGAACTAGAGGCTCTCGTAGAGTGCAAACCTCCACCAAGGCAGCACAATCCAAATCTTCGTGAGTGGGAGCAAAGTTCAGTGATCGCGTGTCATATGATTTCAAGATGGCTGCCGTGGCGGCTATATAGTTTCACTGATCGCGGTGAATATCAATAGGGTTCATCCTTGATGTAATAGCAATGCACCCACAAAATTTCAGGCAAATCCATGCATTACTTTTTGAATTATGTTGTTCACAGACAGACAGACAGACAGACAAACAAACAGGGGCGAAAACATAACCTTCGCCCCAACTTCGTTGGTGGAGGTAATTAAATCATAGAATTATGAATTTTGTGAAAAAGTGAACTTTGTTGTGATTTTTTTGTCGTTATCCAATATATTCACAGAAGTGTTTCATTGCAAAATACAATGTATCCATTTCTTCAAACTGGGGTTAAAATTAATTTTATTTTATTAATTTCATGTCATGATTTTACATCCTGACCATTTTAATATGAATGAATATTAAATTTATACCAAAACTTTAGAAAATCACCCTGACCGGCCTCCCTTCTATGTTCGGCGAATGTCTGTGTGGACAGGTCATGGTAAGAGAGAACACTGGTGGAGCCAATGCACAGCAATATGATAAAATTGCTGTGAATTATGGCCGAAGGGAAAGGGTCTCTCAACACTGCAGTCCTTGCTAATCTGCAAAATATGTTTGTCACCAACTGTTCAGACTTTAAAAAGTTATATTGTGTTTACACAGGTGTTTCGGCATTCTGGGCGAGTAAGAATGTTGAGAGTACGTACCTGTCATTAGTGATTTGAAGTCAAAGGCCTGCCAGTCAATATCACAGGTGTAAACATTTTCAAGTTTCCATAATAATTTTGTTATACTCTTTGGTGTGTACTACACCGTCCATTTTACCAATCTGCTGCTTAATGTGACCAAAAACTCGGCCATATCAAAATAGGTTGACTGATGGGAAACGCGTACTCAATGGACATATTAGGAAATCTTTTTTCCTGCAGAGCTTGCAGCATAGACATGACACCCATATTTTTGTTTTACCCAAAACGAGTCACTAAACAATCGGAGCTTGCCTGCAGAGTGGGCGTCTCCATCGCTGATTAGCTTCATGGTCAATGCAAAAACTGACTTGGCGCTTATTGCGTTTTGGATTGAAAGTTAATGATGAACCATGCTAAACACTGGGATATATCACTGTTGCTAGGAACTCAGCATAGCACCAGCCCGCTAATGATGATCTTCTTGCAGTGGAGCTTTAAAAATGTTGAGAGTGGCGTTAATTGCATTTTGCGATGAAAGTCTTCATCAGCGAACTATAACAACCATTCCTCCAAGATGTAGAACTGATCCGTAATTTCTGCTGGGTGAGTTGATGGTTGAATGGACCTCAGGGCAGGATATTTACTCTCTTACCTTTCTGACCATTTCCACCGCTTGATGAATTTGCTTTCAGAAAAAAAAAAGTTGTCTTCTTTGTTTAATTCTTGGAGTGTAATCCCATGTCAAAGTCCTGAAATGGTTGAAGAGTGATATCATTCCAGGGGGTTGTATAGCCCATTATAAAACAGATGAGTGGATCCTTGAGGTGAGTAAAGACTGTAAGCGTCACAGAATTCCATTAAGAGTTTAATACGTCCAACTCTGGTTGAGAAGCTTCTTAGAAAAAAAAGGAGAAGAAGCCTGAATACTATTTGTAAAGCAGTCTTTTGCTGAAGAGCACACATAATTTCTTTTGCTTTCTGTGGAGCATGTATACACCATTATGATGTTTTTTGTGTTTTGTTTTCAAACTGCACATTAATCTACCCAGTGCACGGGCTGTGTTTTTCGGTGGACTAGTTAGTTGTATGCATTTAGTTTGCGGCAAACTGGTGAACTTTCCTGCCGAGCCTTCAGTCGCATTTTCTGCATTGCCTCAATGTTCTTTTCTCTCAAATGTGCCGTGCCATATTGTGTTTCTTGCTAGTTTTGTCACTGCAACATTCTTCATCAGAACTGGAGTGCACCCATTAGCACATCCATACCAGCAAGTTTACACAGCCAGCTGCCACTTCTTTTCACTAACATCCTCTCGCTGTGATCTGGTGGGGCGTGTTGTGCTAAATGCTTCCTGCATTTGGTGTCTGCACAGATGTAGAAACCCAAAAGAAATCAAACAAAGGAGGTGTACAAAAAAATCCTGAAAATTAGCAAAAATCTTGCTTCTTTTAAAGCACTCAAGGCCTTATTTTTGGGTGTGAACATTGGGCAATGCTTTTTATATGGTTCTTTATATGGTTTCTTTATATGGTTTGTCCATTTATTATTATTTCTATAATAGAATATAACCTAAATCATGGTATTTTGCAGTTATTATTGATGTAAATGTTGGTGTTGTAAAATCTATGTATGATTGTGCCTGAGAATTTTGTCGTCCAAAAGACTAATTTGGCACATCTGGTTTTGAGGACTTTGGCTCCTTTAAGTCAATTCAGTATTTTGTAAACGTGCTTTATTCATTTGTACAGATCGTCGAAAAGAAGCCCGTGGATGTGGGATGGATGAGGGTGATCTGACGGAAATAAAGTGTTGTCAGCTTTTGTGCTCTATGTTTTAACAGTTTGAATATAAATGTTTTAACTGTTAGCATGTATTTCTTTGCTTTTCTTTTATGAGCCAGAATGACCTTTGACCCTCCTGATTATCAAAAAGCAATATTGGATCTTGGGGAGAGTGACCTTTTGTGGTTGCTCTAGTAACTGTTCTTAGGCACTTCTGTGTATTCTCTGAAAGACTCAGTGTATCCTGTTATGTTGATTAGTGTAATTACTGCTTTATGAATTCATAAAACTCAAAATCAGAAAATAAAACACCTGTATTCCATCAATAGATATTTTTTTGTGCATTTTTTTCTGTAGCGTGTGCTAACGTGAATTGCATTTTGGGAAACAGGCATTTACTTGTGTGTCCTTGTTTTAAAAAGTTAACTTGCAGCTGTTTTTGCCTACATCTGTGATATTTTTCATTAATCTTGTTGTGTTTAGGGGAAAAATATTGTATCCCCTGCACCAGAATATGATGGATACTATGGTTCAGTTCTTGTTACACTGCCTCTGCTGAGAATTTCCTTGTTATTGCTCCAGAGTCAACAGTTTTTATCCAACTGATCTAAAATATGGTGTGGTCCTTGTTTATGATGTAAGGACCAAACAAAAGAAAAATCTCAATATTAGAAGTAATGTTAATTCACGCTTTAATGGATTAGGCCCTATTCTCATATGGGTTACACATTTCAGATTCATGAAAACAAATCATACCATGTTTTGATGAAACCCAATATGTTTTCATGTTTTCTGCTTTTATTAATTCTGGCCAATTGTAAGGTTTCTGGGCCTGGGTCTATATTACTATGGCGTGGTTTAGCCACTGTATGTGGGTGCAACATGAGTTTGCCATTTAAAATGGGATCAGCACACATTGCACAGCCTATGTCCAATAATCTTACGATTTGGTTACTGATATGAGTACCATTAAGTGCCAGATGTACAGGGATTCACCTGTGGTTGGGGGGGAGCGACTTTTCAATGTTAAAATATTTGCTTTTGAGCTCTGTTGTTGAGCCTGTGTAGTTTTTGAGGTGTAGTGGAGTAGTTTTGATATAGGGGCTCCAGCGCCCTCTTTGAAGTCCCTGGGTTTCAGCCCAGCAATAGGGTTCCATCCTCTGCAGTTTGCAGTAAGCTGAGCATTAATTAACTCTGCTATGAGGGCAGCCACCCTTAAACAGGAGGGCTTTATACATTGTGACAAACCAAAGTGTCCCCAGAGTTTCATCAGATCACCACGCCACTTTCAATTAGTGGCAGCTGAGTTTCACATCCTCTCCAGACTTACCAGGGGCTGGACCATGACTGGACACCCCCTCCTCACCCCTTACCCTGATCCTAGTGCTTTTTCATAATTTATTTAATAACAGGCAACTCCCTGGTCACCCCATCTATTCTGGCCAATCCCGCCTTTCCAGCTGTGGGTCCTTCTCGCGCGGGCTTCAAATCTCCAGAGTTTTTTTTTTTTTTTTTTTTTTACCCCCATTTTGCCCTTGTCCCGCTACTCAGCAGGACATGAACTTCACTGTTGCCATGGGAGCAAGAAGCCCAGTGCAGCCCCCTAGCCCCCTGTCCGCTCCCCTTCTTCCTCGCCTCTCCTTGTTCACTCGAGCAGAAGAGAAATGGCTGTTGGCAGCATTTAGTCTCTGGGACCCTTTCCATAGTGAAAGACAATGAGGCCGATTTAAGTGGTGCATCATTCCAAAGGACTGAGCCCATTGGTTTCGTCTGTAAGGAGGAGGAGAGGGTTAATATTTTAGTATTTTTATGTGGGCCAGCAGACCAGAAGCAGGCTTTCACCAAACACCCTCACTATCTCAGAACTGTGTACCATTGCGCGGCTGCTCAACAACATATCCTCTCTATGGGCTAGACAAATGTTGAATGGATTTAGCAGCTGCAGCAGTTATTTTCTATGAATGGCAGAGTTTTGAATGTAATGGGACCTGTTTGATATAGTACTTGAATTTGAGTTTTTATCTGTAAAATAGTTGGAATGTATCATGAATGGTAGTTTAACAGACAATACCTGTTTCATGAACGCAGTCTGAAATTGCAGCCTCAGTCTCTGTAGCACGTTCAAGATGCACTGTTTGGCTGACCATGCAGTGGTGTGGTCGTAAATTTACCCACAGTACTGTATCATGGTTGCTAAAGCGGTTTACCCGATTCGGTCTTTATTTATACGTAGGTCTGTTCCTTCCTGAGCTTTCAGACCTGGCATGATAGATGAAGCAGTCGGCGCTGCTGTCTGATGCTGTATCTCTGATGCCGCCGTGTTCCCCCCGCTCATTCGCCCTCCCGCTCGCTTACACATGCACTCATCCACGCATGCGTGCTCGCGTGTACGCTCGACACTGCTCAGCAGTGGGGCACGAAGGGTCCCTCCAGGCTAGCACGCACATGCTCATGTGCGCACGCTCTTTCCAGCGATGGCAATGGAGGTATCTTTTTCGGCCACTCTGGGCTTGTTCATACCGCTGTGCGGGGTAGAGACTCATTTTTTTGGGATGTCCGAGTCTGGCCCAGTGGGAGGCCAGTGAGAATCAGCCCCCCTTACCTCCATACGCTGTTCTGCATTGGGAATATTCCTGCTGCGGTTTGGCTTGGGTTATCATCATACCCTACAAGTTAGTCAACAGGACTTTTTTTTGAACGGTTGCTGGTTTGGCTTCAGGGATGGCTAACTGTTGTTATGCATTAACACTCAGAAGAGTAGAATGTTTTTGGAATTTTTTTCCCCCAAAATTGTTCACTGTTTTACAAGTAAAACTGTTTGAAAAGTAGATTTTAGGAATGTTTTGTCAACATTCTAAATCAGCGTTTCAGACCACAGTTGCTCTGGGTTTCCATTAGTCATTAGTGATTGTGATCAGGATTGGATTGTTTCTTTAGGAATATTGTAATCGGATATGTGATTGCGCTACTGGAAGAGTTTAGTACAGAAACCGCGATTTACTTCAGAAAAACTGTCTTTATTTAAATTGGTTGTGTCGATGGTATTTTGGGTTTCTCTCCTTTTTTCGAGTCATTCTGGACAAGAGTGTCTGTAATGATTGTTGGCTCCACCAATGAAGTGAAATGGGGCTTATGCTTTTGCCTCTATCTGTTTGTTCATTTGTCTGTTTATTTATCTGTCTCTCCGTGAACAAAATATTTCAAAAATGACTTGGCTGATGTGGACTAAACCTAAGAGGGAGGTAGGCAATAGTAAGGTCTGGAAATAAGTTCATTTAGTGGACATTATGACGTACCACTATGTTCTAACGTCATAAAAAGTAACATTGTTTTTGCTGATATCTCGAATTCTGTCATATTGACTGACTATAAGCGCAAAAAACCAGTTCAGTCCAAAATATGAAACTTTCTAATTCAATGTTATGAAATGATGATATTTTTGAGCCCGCCTTATGTCAAAGATTTGCCTTACGACGTCAGAAGTAGCAGGTTTTTCTATATTTCTTTCAATTAATGGGTTCTAGAGCCCTCTGGAGGGAAATAAATTTCTGATAGTGGGATGAAATTTTTATAGCTTGTAGAAATGGGTTATTGTGAAAAATGAAAAATACTTTGTGATGTAATATGATAACATTATGACATTGTTTCGGTGGGGCTATTCGCTCTACTAAGTGCCCCTCCAATCATATAATGTAAATTTTTAAAAAGCTGAAAAATGCTTAAAGAGTAACTGTGATGTTTGCTAGTGTACGTGCTGTGATGGTCTCTGAAACTGTATCACCAGCACTTTCACTCTGCTGAACAGCAGACCCTCAGCAAGTATGCGGAGGCGGGTGGAGTTTTGTGGAATGCTGAAGACGTGAAATACGAAACTGACTGGGACCTTCGCCAAGTACACCGAAATGTTGAGGGACACCCCTTTGAGTTTATCCAGTCGTGCCATTACCTCCTGCCAACATTTGAGACAGAGTCAACTTGAGATGCACGTCACGATTATCAACGGCAGCGTGACACAGAGAAACCGTCTTCCTTTTCATCTATGTCAACAGTTTGCCTTGAGCTCTTTTGAAAAATTATACGGTGATGCGACTAAAATGATGACCGCTATCAGTAATCGCGTGCTCTGTTGTTTTTAATGATGATCCTTCAAATAAATATTGTATGAAGTGAAACACATGCTAAAATGATGGAGGGATCAAGTTCATTTGAGCCAAGGCAAAACAAACACATGCCCAGGGAGAAAGAGACAAAGAGCCTGGGGGGAGACTGAGCCTTGGGAGTGCCTTGGCCCTTGTCTAAACCGGTTAGGGGCCCAGTCTTTGTGGCTGTTGTGTCTATGAAGCCTGGCTTGGGTAATTATCAGTGTGGGTGCACGTGTAGGAGTGTGTGAAGAAGAGTCCACTGACGACTTGTTTTTGTGTTTTTTTTTTCCACTAGTTCGTCGTCAATGAACTTCACCCTCCTCCCATCCACAAATAAGGGAGGAGCTCTTGGAATCAGACCCCGCCCTTCCCCCCTCCCTCTCACCCACCCCCCCACCCCCTGGCCACCGTTGAACCGAAAACAGAAAGGGACTATCCAGAGGAGGTAGGACGAAAACCTCTTTAACATCTTACTGGGTCCAGGTTCAGACGTACGAGACAAAGGCCTCATTTCCTGCCCTTCCATGTGGAAAATGGCGGGGGAAGAGGGGGGGGTGGTGGTGATGGTAGTGGCTGGTCGGTGTAGAGGGTGGAGGAGAGGTTGGGGGGGGGTGAAACAATTAGTGGGATCTGCTAATCACCAGGGCAACACTCATTTAATTGACATGCAAAATTTAGTTTAATCTAACAAGTCGATAGGCAATATGACAATGGGGTGACTATCAAAAGAAGTGGCCTGGGAGCCAGACTTGACAGATTATTATTGAAGAGAGGTCTTTGTGAGCGTGGGGTGGATAGGTGGGAGGAGGAGGGGGATTAAAGCCTAACGCCTCTAACCCTTTATGGACACATGACTGCGCTGGTTTTGAAACGCCATTTTCACACTCACAGATCAGCCTGTTATTTGTGTACGCAATATGTACCGGTTTCAGTTCTAAAATGCATTTTTTGAATTCAGCTACAATGCAGAAGTGTCTGTTTAGCACTGTAATGCTGCAGCCGCAATCACTTTGAGTGTTTCACAGGAATATAATTTCAAATGTGCTGATAAGAAAAAAAAAGGATGAACAAAACACACGGCAGCTGGAGAAAAAAAAAACAAGCCCCTTTATAGAAAAATCAATAAGGTGACAAAGAAAACCAGCAAACCAGCAGCATTTTTAATTTTCAGAGCTTTTCCCTCGAATGAAAGCATGTCGTCGCAGCTGGTACATTCAGAAGCAGGCTGGGACTGGCTGAACAGCTGTGTGTCAAACCTGCATTTGGCCAGGGGATCGAAACAAATCACTTCTCTAACCGTGCCGAGGGAACAGACAATTATGTGAGACATATAGAAGGAAAATGTTGTAAGTTGTGTGGGAAAGAAAAAATCCTTGGCCATTCTGTCATGCCAAATCACTCCCTGAAAAAGCTGGATTATTCACATGCTCAAATGAAGTCTTGAGTGCTTATGGGCTGAAGATCTGCAGCAATTGCAACCATTTTGGTTCAGTCCTGCAACTTGGACCTTTTGTCATTATCGTGAGTCATTACCAGTGAGTTTAAGGGTATTCATCGATCAGATATTCATCTTTATTTCCATAGCTCTGTCTGTGACAAGCCAAAGGGTTCCAATTTGACTTTTCATAGGTAAATTCATAACCCTTTGACAAGTAGTTTTTTTTTTTTTTCCAAGTCAAAAATTTGTGATCTGACACCTTTAAAGGTTGTTGGTGCTGAGCAGAGATGAGCCAGTGGATGTTCCATGCTGTAAAATGGACAGGATGTTAAATTTTCATTTTTTGTGCTCAGTGACAATTTTTAAATACATCAGAATTTGCCGTTTTCTTAAAAACCATTTTTTCACACTGTACACCTGCATGGCGATGCACTGCCCTGCCACAGTGCCGTGGTTTGGAAACACTGGCCCAGCTGGCATGGAGTGCCAGTCTCATCAACTCTCCCAAACTCTAGGGTTTACTGTAATTTTATCTCATTATTATTATTTTTTAAATTCAGGTCCGCTTTGCATTTTCTCTCAAACTGTGACCATGTTGGCATGTTGATAAGAACAGAACTTAATGAACGATCCGCTACTATTAGTTTGAGTTAACCAGAAGTCGTTTGTTTGAGCTCCAGACAAAGCGAGATAGCCTGGTTGTGTGATGATGAAACTGTGGTTCTCTCTCTGATCTGACTGTGTGGATGCTGAAGTGGGATGAATGATATGACTGTGGATGCTGAAGTGGGCTGAATGATCTGACTGTGTGGATGCTGAAATGGGCTGAGTGACATGACTGTGTGGATGCTGAAGTGGGCTGAATGATATGACTGTGTGGATGCTGAAGTGGGCTGAATGATATGACTGTATGGATGCTGAAGTGGGCTGAATGATATGACTGTGTGGATGCTGAAGTGGGCTGAATGATATGACTGTGGATGCTGAAGTGGGCTGAATGATCTGACAGTGGATGCTGAAGTGGGCTGAATGATCTTACTGTGTGGATGCTGAAGTGGGCTGAATGATCTGACTGTGTGGATGCTGAAGTGGGCTGAATGATATGACTGTGTGGATGCTGAAATGGGCTGAATGATATGACTGTGTGGATGCTGAAGTGGGATGAATGATATGACTGTGTGGATGCTGAAATGGGCTGAAAGATTTGACTGTGTGGATGCTGAAGTGGGCTGAATGATATGACTGTGTGGATGCTGAAGTGGGATGAATGATATGACTGTGTGGATGCTGAAGTGGGCTGAATGATCTGACAGTGGATGCTGAAGTGGGCTGAATGATCTTACTGTGTGGATGCTGAAGTGGGCTGAATGATCTGTGTGGATGCTGTAGTGGGCTGAATGATCTGTGTGGATTATGAAGTGGGCTGAATGATATGACTGTGTGGATGCTGAAATGGGCTGAATGATATGACTGTGTGGATGCTGAAATGGGCTGAATGATCTGACTGTGTGGATGCTGAAATGGGCTGAATGATCTGACTGTGTGGATGCTGAAATGGGCTGAATGATATGACTGTGTGGATGCTGAAGTGGGCTGAATGATATGACTGTGTGGATGCTGAAATGGGCTGAATGATATGACTGTGTGGATGCTGAAATGGGCTGAATGATATGACTGTGTGGATGCTGAAATGGGCTGAATGATATGACTGTGTGGATGCTGAAGTGGGCTGAATGATATGACTGTGTGGATGCTGAAGTGGGCTGAATGATATGACTGTGGATGCTGAAGTGGGCTGAATGATCTGACTGTGTGGATGCTGAAGTGGGCTGAATGATATGACTGTGTGGATGCTGAAGTGGGATGAATGATATGACTGTGTGGATGCTGAAGTGGGCTGAATGATATGACTGTGAGGATGCTGAAGTGGGCTGAATGATATGACTGTGTGGATGCTGAAGTGGGCTGAATGATGTGACTGTGTGGATGCTGAACGAGGCTGAATGATCTGACTGTGTGGATGCTGAAGTGGGCTGAATGATATGACTGTGTGGATGCTGAAGTGGGCTGAATGATATGATTGTGTGGATGCTGAAGTGGGCTGAATGATCTGACTGTGTGGATGCTGAAGTGGGCTGAATGATCTTACTGTGTGGATGCTGAAGTGGGCTGAATGATGTGACTGTGTGGATGCTGAAGTGGGCTGAATGATCTTACTGTGTGGATGCTGAAGTGGGCTGAATGATCTGTGTGGATGCTGTAGTGGGCTGAATGATCTGACTGTGTGGATTATGAAGTGGGCTGAATGATATGACTGTGTGGATGCTGAAATGGGCTGAATGATATGACTGTGTGGATGCTGAAATGGGCTGAATGATCTGACTGTGTGGATGCTGAAGTGGGCTGAATGATCTGACTGTGTGGATGCTGAAATGGGCTGAATGATATGACTGTGTGGATGCTGAAATGGGCTGAATGATATGACTGTGTGGATGCTGAAGTGGGCTGAATGATCTGACTGTGTGGATGCTGAAATGGGCTGAGTGACATGACTGTGTGGATGCTGAAGTGGGCTGAATGATATGACTGTGTGGATGCTGAAGTGGGCTGAATGATATGACTGTATGGATGCTGAATGATATGACTGTGTGGATGCTGAAGTGGGCTGAATGATCTGACTGTGTGGATGCTGAAGTGGGCTGAATGATATGACTGTGTGGATGCTGAAATGGGCTGAATGATATGACTGTGTGGATGCTGAAGTGGGATGAATGATATGACTGTGTGGATGCTGAAATGGGCTGAATGATTTGACTGTGTGGATGCTGAAGTGGGCTGAATGATATGACTGTGTGGATGCTGAAGTGGGGAATGAATGATATGACTGTGTGGATGCTGAAGTGGGCTGAATGATCTGACAGTGGATGCTGAAGTGGGCTGAATGATCTGACTGTGTGGATGCTGAAGTGGGCTGAATGATCTGTGTGGATGCTGTAGTGGGCTGAATGATCTGTGTGGATTATGAAGTGGGCTGAATGATATGACTGTGTGGATGCTGAAATGGGCTGAATGATATGACTGTGTGGATGCTGAAATGGGCTGAATGATCTGACTGTGTGGATGCTGAAATGGGCTGAATGATCTGACTGTGTGGATGCTGAAATGGGCTGAATGATATGACTGTGTGGATGCTGAAGTGGGCTGAATGATATGACTGTGTGGATGCTGAAATGGGCTGAATGATATGACTGTGTGGATGCTGAAGTGGGCTGAATGATATGACTGTGTGGATGCTGAAATGGGCTGAATGATATGACTGTGTGGATGCTGAAGTGGGCTGAATGATATGACTGTGTGGATGCTGAAGTGGGCTGAATGATATGACTGTGGATGCTGAAGTGGGCTGAATGATCTGACTGTGTGGATGCTGAAGTGGGCTGAATGATATGACTGTGTGGATGCTGAAGTGGGCTGAATGATATGACTGTGTGGATGCTGAAGTGGGCTGAATGATATGACTGTGTGGATGCTGAAGTGGGCTGAATGATATGACTGTGTGGATGCTGAAGTGGGCTGAATGATATGACTGTGTGGATGCTGAAGTGGGCTGAATGATGTGACTGTGTGGATGCTGAAGTGGGCTGAATGATCTGACTGTGTGGATGCTGAAGTGGGCTGAATGATATGACTGTGTGGATGCTGAAGTGGGCTGAATGATATGATTGTGTGGATGCTGAAGTGGGCTGAATGATCTGACTGTGTGGATGCTGAAGTGGGCTGAATGATATGACTGTGTGGATGCTGAAGTGGGCTGAATGATGTGACTGTGTGGATGCTGAAGTGGGCTGAATGATGTGACTGTGTGGATGCTGAAGTGGGCTGAATGATCTTACTGTGTGGATGCTGAAGTGGGCTGAATGATCTGTGTGGATGCTGTAGTGGGCTGAATGATCTGACTGTGGATTATGAAGTGGGCTGAATGATATGACTGTGGATGCTGAAATGGGCTGAATGATATGACTGTGTGGATGCTGAAATGGGCTGAATGATCTGACTGTGTGGATGCTGAAGTGGGCTGAATGATATGACTGTGTGGATGCTGAAGTGGGCTGAATGATCTGACTGTGTGGATGCTGAAGTGGGCTGAATGATATGACTGTGTGGATGCTGAAATGGGCTGAATGATATGACTGTGTGGATGCTGAAGTGGGCTGAATGATCTGACTGTGTGGATGCTGCAGTGGGCTGAATGATATGACTGTGTGGATGCTGCAATGGGCTGAATGATCTGACTGTGTGGATGCCGAAGTGGGCTGAATGATATGACTGTGTGGATGCTGAAATGGGCTGAATGATATGACTGTGTGGATGCTGAAATGGGCTGAATGATATGACTGTGTGGATGCTGAAATGGGCTGAATGATATGACTGTGGATGCTGAAGTGAGCTGAATGATATGATTGTGGATGCTGAAATGGGCTGAATGATATGACTGTTTGGATGCTGAAATGGGCTGAATGATATGACTGTGTGGGTGCTGAAATGGGCTGAATGATATGACTGTGTGGATGCTGAAATGGGCTGAATGATATGACTGTGTGGATGCTGAAATGGGCTGAATGATATGACTGTGGATGCTGAAGTGGGCTGAATGATATGATTGTGTGGATGCTGAAGTGGGCTGAATGATATGACTGTGTGGATGCTGAAATGGGCTGAATGATATGACTGTGTGGATGCTGAAGTGAGCTGAATGATCTGACTGTGTGGATGCTGAAATAGGCTGAATGATCTGACTGTGTGGATGCTGAAGTGGGCTGAATAATATGACTGTGTGGATGCTGAAGTGGGCTGAATGATATGACTGTGTGGATGCTGAAATGGGCTGAATGATATGACTGTGTGGATGCTGAAATGGGCTGAATGATATGACTGTGTGGATGCTGAAATGGGCTGAATGATATGACTGTGTGGATGCTGAAGTGGGCTGAATGATATGACTGTGTGGATGCTGAAATGGGCTTAATGATATGACTGTGTGGATGCTGAAATGGGCTGAATGATATGACTGTGTGGATGCTGAAATGGGCTGAATGATCTGACTGTGTGGATTCTGAAATGGGCTGAATGATATGACTGTGTGGATGCTGAAATGGGCTGAATGATATGACTGTGTGGATGCTGAAATGGGCTGAATGATATGACTGTGTGGCTGCTGAAACGGGCTGAATGATCTGACTGTGTGGATGCTGAAATGGGCTGAATGATATGACTGTGTGGATGCTGAAGTGGGCTGAATGATCTGACTGTGTGGATGCTGAAGTGGGCTGACTAACTAATTGAGTTAAGTGGCTTGTTTTCTGCCATTTGATTAGCTCCCTCATGCTCTCTCACTTGCAATCTCTCTAAATCTAAATTCAGAATGCTTTTTTGGCCTGAAATACAAGTGTAAATATTGCCAAAGCATACACGCAAAAATATGGAAATGCCTGAGATGAACTTTGCTGCTGTCTGAGCTCTTGGCTGTTCTCCTTGCAGAATTTTTACTTTTTTCATTTATGTTGGAATAGCCAGCTTTTGTCATTGGAGATAATTAGTTTAAGTAAAGTACCCAATTTTTTATTTTCTACCATGTTTGAGAAAGTCAATGCCTGTTTTCGCCTCTCCTGTTGTACACTGATCATGTTCCTCTTTTGATAATGGTGATTTCGGCTGACAGTCCTTTTCATTTGAGAGCGTGTGGCTACCGAGCCTGTAATTGGTCTCTTACTCTTGTTTTCTCTCCATCTCTCTCTTCATGCCCAACGGCTGTCTGCGTGTTTGTTTCTGGGTTTTTTTTTTCCTGCCCTCTACCACACCCAAACCAGACTGTTTGGCTCTGTGCCAGGCTGTGGCAGATTGGACCATTTTCCTTGTGTAGGGTGGAAGGGAGGGGTGTCTACCACAATGGGATAGTCCATTCAATGACGGGGGATGTGTGTATGTTTTTCAGGCTTACATGTTAGGTCTGTTCTGTGTAGTCTGAACCTCTGATTCCTCTCAAGATTATCTGCACAGCCCATTGAATGTATAGAGCTGCGATGTCCAATCTAACCTGCTGCTGTCATTAAAATTAACCTCTATCTTCCAAATATCTACTTATGTTTCAATAATGTATTAGTCTATGGCACCTCTAGTGCCATTCCCTGCTCGCAGTAATGATCGACGAAATACTAGCGCATGTTTGAGCTGAAATTTTCTCAATCAATATGTTTTGAGCTAACGCCTGGCTCCATATCTGTAACTACACATTACATGGTACCGTGACATTATATCAGGCGTTGGCCTGAAGGCTGGTGTAAGTTTCATAGTCAGGAACCGAAACCTTTGTGTGATCCTCTAGTTCTGGCTGTATTCCGTCCCCATTTTCCATTACCATCAAAGCCATAACACGGCGGATTCGCCCGACAGCAATCACCAGAGTGAGCAGCATGAGGGCTCGCTGTGGCTGGAGGGGGGGTGGAGAGATTTGAGTTTGCAGCCCCCCACTCCTTCCATTTCCCTGTTGCAGCAGCCACCAAAAACCACACGCACTGCCACTTTGCCCCTGACAACTGACTGCTTAAAGGAGAGAACCAAAATAGGTGGCTTGCTGGTCTCCATGACAGGGTTGTGCATAATGAACAGAGAGATATGTGATTACAACTGTCAGACTCATCGGTGGTAATTGATGCAAGCACAGGCAGGGACGGTGCCAGAGTGGGCTCGCCGTGCGCACATGGCATGGCTAGCAGCAGTCGTCTAAATCTCGCGCTGAGAGCCAACGAGAAATCTTCTTCCTCTGGAATCTAAATTAACCTCTCACACCGAAAAAAACCCAGGCTCGGCACCTCTGCCCTGAAACCATGGAGTTTGTGTGTACGTGCGAATTGCGTGTATGTGTGTGTATGTGCGTGTGCATTGCTTGTGTGTATGTTTGTGAGTTTGTGGTGTGTATTTGTATGTTTGGGTGTGTGTATGTTTGTAAGTGTGTAGTTTGCATGTGTAAGTGTAAGTTGGTTAGTGTGGTTTGCATGTGTGTATATTAGCGCAGTTTGCATGCGCAAATGTGTGCATGTTTATAAGTGTGTGGTTTGCCTGTATAAGTGTGTGTATGTTTGTGAGTGTGCGATTTGCAAATGTGTGTGTATGTATGTTTGTATGTGTATGGTTTTTATGTGTGTGTGTGTGTATTTGAGTGTGTGATTTGTGTAGGTGTATTAGTGTTTTGCATGTGTTATTGTGCGTATGTTTGTAAGTGTGTGGTTTACTGAGTGTGTTTGTGGTTTGCATGTGTAAGTGTTTGTGACTGCGTGGTTTGCAGATGTAAGTGTGTGTAGTTCTTTGAGTGTGTAGTTGTGTAGGTCTGTTTGTGATAAGTGGTTTGCATGTGTAAGTGTGCGTATGTTTGTAAGTGTGTGGTTTGCATGTGTGTGTATTTCTTTTAGTGTGTGGTCATGTAGGTTTGTTTGCGGTTTGCACGTGTAAGTGTGTGTATGTTTCTAAGTGTGTGGTTTGCATGTGTAAGTGCGTGTATTTCTTCGAGTGTGTGGTAGCGTAGGTGCGTTTGTGGTAACTGTGCGTGCGTGTGTATTTTCAGCTCTAAAGCCAGTGCAGACTGCTTTGTTAGTCTGTTCTGTAACCGTTTCGCAGCCTCTGCTTGATGTCCCTGTTTGCTCTCGCAGATGGTAAGAAGGTGATGAGAGGAAAAAAATCTGTCAAAACAGCTCCTGGTTAAGTGTCAGAAGCAGGGCGGTGTGTTTGCTCCTGTTTGCGCTGGTTAATCACCATCTCGATGCGCATCATAAACCCTGAAGGATCGCTGCATAACAGCTCAATTACAGCGAGACGACTTGTTCCCACGCTTTGGGTCACTGGGACCTGATGCACTGATGTGATTTCTTTATTGAAATTTATTGGGAGGTGACAGAATCCATCTTGCCATAATGATGGCAATAATGACGCCACCTTGATGTCTGATGTTCAGATTCAAAATGTGAGGACGTGTGTGATGTTCTTTTAAGGCCCACAATCATCTTCCAGTTTTGTACTTCTGTGTACCTCTCTATAATTAATATCCCTTTTCGAGGAATTACGATTTGTTTCTTGTGCTGCCCCGGTGCTTGCTTACTGAGTTTCTTGCAGTGCTCACTGGTGTTAGATGGGGTTAGAATAGTTGTGGTTTATTTGGTTAGTTTTATTAAATGTGCAAGTGTAATTCCCTGCATTTTATTGCCCAAGGAATGTGTACTATAATTACCAGGGCTTTTTGGGTGCTTTGAATAACTTAACTTACATCAGTGCAATGCCGCCTTGCCCTCAATATCATGAATTCAATGGTTTCCAATGCAGTTAGTCAAAACTTAAAGTACTGGTGTAATTATATCACCTCACGCGTACAGTGGCACACACGATCAGTCCTTTCCACTCTTTGCTCACATGTGAAACACTGGCTGTATCGCCTTGCTTTCACCCTTCCAGCCACTTCGTCATCGTTACGTCTACTTTTGGATAACAATGTAGCATGTAGCCACAGCGCGTGGCACTAACGCTTCACTGTCTGGACGTTTCTACGAATCTCTCTACCTCAGCCATTATAAGGGTCTGAGGAAGGATTCATAATAGCTCCACTCTTTCCAGTTTACTGCTGCAGTAATGGCCAAGGTCGTGGAGAGGTGCTTCAGAAATACAGAGAAGCATGAGAAGGGTTACTCTTATTTTGGAAGAGATAAAAAAGGCAGAAAGACTAGGATGGAGGGGCATGCCCTGCGAATGATTTAAAATTGGGGTTGTCATTGCCTTATCCCAAACCCCCCCCTATCCTCTCTTGCTTCCTCTGTATGTTCCCTCCATTCAGGAAAAAAAAATGAAGTGGGGAGCATCTGATCAGACATTCAAATCACTGGCAAATTGCAGAACCCCCCTGACTCCCCCAGCCGAGCCACTCCCACCCATTCTGGATTGGCAGGATGTTTGCTGGAGTGTGTGGCTGCTGTAGTTTCCATGCACACGTGTGTTTGGAGTGGGGGTGGGTGCACTGTGTGGCACATGAGGCAACTCATACCAAACGTCTTTCAAGTGGCTTCTTAGGATTTCATGTTCTGAGTGGTAGAATAGAAACAGAGAACAGGACTTTGGGGCCATTGTGATTTGTAGCTCTCAGTTAAAATATCAGAGATGCGTCAATCATTTGCTGGAGTGTTTGTGTAGGTGGAGGGAAAGGGGGGGTTAATTGGTGACTGGGGGCAAATTTGATTGCTCTGGTTCAATAATCACTTAACGGTTTACTGGAAGACCGTGTTTGTCCTTCAGATTTATTTCTTGGCCTAGGAACTGACAGGAAGAAAGGTTGTTGCCGTGGTTTTTTTGTTGTTATTCCTTCAGCATCAATGCAATGTTTTTTTTCTGTTCTATAAACCTCCAGCCTTGTGTAATCAATCACTGACCCCCTCGATATAACTCTTACTGATTTACATCAATGTCCATTCTCTGTTGTGGCTTCCTGCTCTTACTTGGATGTATTTTAATTGCATCTAGTCATGTAATTGATTTGTGGATTAATGATGTATGATATCAGAAAATAAAAAGACAATCATATAATCTTTAGGATTGTGTGTGTGTGTGCGTGTGTGTTTGTGTGTGTGTGTGTTTTATGGCAGATGTTTTGGTTGTAGTCATCTGTGTTTTACTGCACAATTACTTGTTTGTTTAGCGACTTTGACACTGCCTCGACAGGAAATGGTTCCCTCAATTTAATTACGGCTAATCAAATACATACACAAAGTTGAGTGAATGCAAGCAGGTGCAGCTCGCATATTTGTCAATTTTTGTATGTCCTGTCTCAGGTGTGAGAGAGAGAGAGCTCAGGACCCCAAAGAATATCCCTCAGGAACACAAGGTGAAGTGTGAATATTTGGGGAGTGCAGAGATAATCATTGCACAATTAACTTGGCCCAAATGGGAGCCATTAGTGCAGTGTAAAGAAGCGATGATGACAGGGGGAGGGTAGGGAATGGTGATGTGATGTGGTAGACTGGAGAAGAGAAATAGTGTTAAAGTCTGTACGATTCCTCCTTACATTTTAAGTACAGTGTAAATGTGATCCCTTATTCTGGGTGACAGATCAAATCAAATTAATTCAAATCAGTTCAACGGCGGTTTGCCGTTTTATGATGAGCACTCATGATTTTTGCGCCATATTTTCATATGGGCAATAAAACCGATGATTACCTCGCACTTTTACCGCATTTATTTGCTTAGCAGGCAGTTTGCAGTGATAGGCGCGGCAGTCGTCGCATTCATATGCAAATTGGAGCGCTGGCTGTTGTGGTAATGAAACGCTTCTTCTCTGTTTTATTTGTGCAGTTGTGCCTGTGAGGAGGGGAGATGTTATTTATAGAGCAGATTGTAAACAAGGGAAATGACTCTGCTTTAAAACAGCTCCTGCATTAAAACAGGGGGCTTCTCATCGGGGTACTATCTACCTCCATTCTGTGTTTGTGAGTCTGAGAAAGAGAGAGGAAGAGGGACAGATGCAGAGGAGGAGTGTAAGTAAGTGAGTGAGGGAGAGATGGAGAACTGGAGAGAGGGAGTGTATGTGAGTGAGTGAGGGAGAGATGGAGAAAGAGAGAGAGGGAGTGTGAGAGTGCTTAAGGGAGAGAGGAGATAACACGAGGGACAGAGAAGAAGACATGCAGAGTTATATTGGCCAGTAAATAAAGTTTGTTGGATGCTCTTGTTTGCTTATGCTGGGGACAGCATTTTCACCCAGAGTGAGTGAGGTCAGCCATAATCTTGGAAAGTCACTTGTGTCAGCAGGGGCGTGAATGAGGAAGGGCGGACAGTGGTGTAGAGAATGCATTATTTATTAAAAAAAAACATCATTTGAAATTTTATTGGTGTGGAAAGGGTTGAATAATTTCAGATAAAGCTGTGATTGAATGGGATTGGATTCCATGTTTGTTGTCAGGCTCCTTTATAATTTGAGTTGTGAGTTGTTGGACAGTATGGTGTTTGGGCGAGGGGTGTTGTACCATAAAAATCATAAAGCAGCATATATTGGGGTAAAGCAACCTGATCAACAATATGGCACACACTTTGACTCACACATACACGCAGGCACAAGAAGGCATCATGTACTACATTCTGAAAACCTCCTCTAGATGTCCCACCACCTCATATTCTCAAACACCCTCATCTCATTCAAACACCTTGCTTTCTGATTTAACGGATTGGAATCTTCTTTATGATTTCAGATCTCAGACAGTATGTTCCTCTGGTGTTAAGGAGTGGAGACAGGAGTGGAAGTTGAATGGGTCCCATATCCTATGATATCATATCCCGAGTCTTTGTGCCATAGCTTAATCCTGATCTTATTTTCACTTTCTTGCTTCCTTTCCTTGTGCCTGACTGGGACATTGACTGTGGTCTGTCATCAATTGGATATTCAAATCCATTGAATGACTTTTGGAATAGAAATGGGGAGATTTCCAAAAATACATTGATCAAGAACTCCATTGTGCATCCGTAGTGAAGGTATTTTTTCAGTGTGTGACGTGCAAATGATTCATTGGCTTGTGGATCCACCACTCTCCATCTGCTGCGCATCTGTCACTTCAGACTGACGTTTTCCTTGCCTACCCATTTGGTGGACTTTAAGCAGGAGAAGGAAGGACGGACTTTAAGTAAGGATTTTCACTTTACTGTTTGGAAGATGACAAGCCTGGTTAGGGCAAATAGCTGGTTCTCCCCACTCATGTTATGAAAAATGAGTAATTGCAATGAATCCCCAAACCATGGCTGGCTAGGGATGTCCTGGTGTTCCATCTGAGAGTTCTCCTTCAGAATTGACTCAGTTTGGGTGTTCCCGTTTTAGTTATGTGCACTGTGTGACACCTTATGCTCCTCTGATCGCAAACAGAGCTATACAAAGCTAAATATGGCTTGATAAATTTTGCTGGGCTGGTACATCCAGTGTCCACTATTGTGTGAGTAGTTTGGCTCTTATTTACTTTATTATATCCCCAAAATACGAGTTTTGGGGATATCATGGTTTTGCCCCACCCGCCGCCGCCGCCGCCGCGTCTGCCGCCGCGTCCAGAATTTTAGCCATTAGCGCGATAACTCACAAAATACTTTACATTGGCTTCTCATTTTTAGCATATGGGTAGATATGGTAGAGAAGATGAACTGATTAGATTTTGGGCAAGTATGCACTCGTAGGTTTGCCACCAGGTGGCGCTATATATTGAAAAAATCAGTTTTGAACCATATCTCTCGAACAATTACTTACACAGACCTAAAATATACCTCATATTGTAGGTCTAGTAAAGGGGAATCTAATAAAGGGGGCTTCGAGGATTGGGGAATTGGGGGATATACCCCTTGCTGTCAGCCGCCGACAGCGTAAGCCTAGTTATTCAAAGCTCTTAACCCCTCTTTTTTGTTATTTAGCTGGTCATTTTGCAGTTTTTCTAAATTAAAGAAAAGCATTCTTCTACATTATCAGATATACAGTACTGTGCAAAAGTTTTAGTGTCTTTAGGTTTTTATCTAAATTTGGTCTAGGGTGTTGAATTTTTTGTTTACTACATTTGTATTTCTGAAGATAATCACACTTAAAAAACCAAGCATGAATCTAAAAAAAAAAACAAACAAATAATTGTGTTTAATTAAAGACAGTTGATACCGATAATATCAGCTTGACAGAGCACGGATCACAACATCGTCAAGGGTGTCTGGGATTGCTTCTGGGAGAGACAGAACCAAGTGAGACTGAGACTGCAGAGGGATGTGCCAAATTCTCTAGTATGCTTGGAACAACCTAACAGCCAGTAATCTGGTAGAAATGGAACTAAAAAACATTGTACCTTGTCAAAGGGTTTTTCACACCAAATGTTGATTTCATTTAGGTTTTTACTACTCATAGCTTTTTATGGTATATTTTTCAATATGGAAAAAAAAACCTTCATTTCATTAAGTTTTTAAAAAAGCATCTTTGGCTTGCTGAACAGCCGTAAATGTCCCAAAAACTTTGTCATATTACTGTGTATCAAGCTGGGGTGATGTGATGAGAGCCACATGTGGATGAAGTCATGAGGTCATGTGCTCTGATTGATTGGTCATTGGGTTACTCTCATGAATGCTTTTAGTTTTGGTCAGTGTGCTGAACAGATATCGCTAGTCATGTCAAGTATTGAATTCATTGATTGTTTCATGAAAAAAATTATATGAATAAAAATGTGTTGCTTACTTTAATAAGAAAAATGAATATACTCGAGAGAAACTAATATCAGCCTTACTGAGTGTTTTATTTAGAAATGTTCAGTTTTCAAGCTATTTTTATTTGTCTTCTGTGCTGAATTACTCTAGATCAAAGTAGGCAAAAGAATACAATGCAGGCCATTAGGTTCATCTTAGCTGTGCGTTTCCGCGGGTCAATATGCTATAGTCATGAATTGTTGTTTTTATAATTTAAAGTGTTGTTGCTTGTTAAGCTCTGACTTATGTACCCTGCTGACCCATCAGCCCATACTAATTTTAAATGTGAAATACATTTCTTATACATTAAGTGTTGTGCAGACCACACATGTATTGCTGGTACACAATACTCTTCCTTGTGTTAAAGTCGGATAATGCATAACAATGGCCTGAGTAATATTTTTTGGTTCTTTCTGAGACAAAAAGAAAAAGCTTGTGAGTTGCATTTTCTGAAATACGGAAATTAATTTTAAACCCTATTTTTTATGCTCTGGTTTCATGTGCTGCCCTAAATTTTAGTATAAAAATGGCCCAAACTAAAGTAATCAAATATCCCACATTGTTTGAATCTTGTATTAAAGAATCTTTCTTTGATCTTTTTAAATAAATAATCAAGGCCACTATTTGTTCTCAAAATGTAAGTCTGTGTTTGACAGGAGCTTCAATTCAAACATAGCCTACTTAGTATGTGCCTCTAGTGTGCCACATGCAAACCAACAAAACAAGCTAGTATTATTTCCTGGATCACAGTCTGAATAGTTTGCTTTATTCTAACAGGAAGTTCTTAGCACGTTGCTAAGCAACATAATGACATCGCTCTCTAAATCAAATCTCTGGCCCTGTGTTGTCAGGAATTGTTTAAGAGGCTCCAGTAAATTCAATGTGTTATATTTCTTTAAATCTGGGAAACTTTTATTGTAGTACATAGAGTGCATCTGGCCAGGAATCATAAATTATACCTTACTCTGATTATTGTATTAGAAAATCTGCTTCAAGACATGTTCTATCAGGTGCATTTTTCTATTCAGTGGATTGTAAATAATATTTTAGAATTATACCAATTCATTGTGTGATACATGTTAATTCTTCAAGGGAAATGGCGTTATGTTCAATAATTTTCAGGATGGTGTAGCCATAGTGTAGCTAATTGTTATGGGCTTAGCTGTTATAAAAAATGTCATAATTTAATGAACTGAAGTAATGCTGTCAAAGATGCAATCAGGCGGAATTAAATCAGTTCCTCATGGGCAGACCTGCTCCTTTATTAAATTGCCATCCTTGTTAATCATGCAAAAATAATCAAAGGCAGGTTTTAAATAATTATGGAATAATGGAGGATTCCCTGCCTTCTCTGAGCAAAGGGCAGGAGTACAGCAAGTGACAAAGCTTACCAATGCTATCCAAAGACCGCTCACGAGGTCTTCCTGAGATATGGAGCACAATACAAGTGGTAGAGCATAGCAGTGATAGGGTGGACCTGGTTGGGCTCTGGTCACCCATGGGTTTCTTGTGCCTTATTGAACAGAACATCGACAAACGGGCAGTGGAAGTACATCTCCCCAGTTACAAACACATTTTCCCGAGCGAGACGCCCACATTGCTTTGAAGGTTTTATGAACTCAGCTGAGTCATGAGTATGGGTTCATTGTGTAGACTTTCATTTGAGAGTATTTATATCCAAAATGGGTGGACAGCGTGGGAATTGCAGCACTTTTTGGATGTGGGTTCTCTTTTTAAGGGACTGAAATTATTGGACTGTCAACTGGCTTTCAAGAGGAGCATTTTGATGTGATACATGGGGTGGATGCTGACTGGGCTTTGGCCATGGTAGCTTTTTGAGTTTGAAAGAAGAGCGTCAATTATGGGCAAATTTCATTTTTATCTTACTATTCTCAGCCACGAAGTCGATGGGGATATACTAATGAGGGTTGTTTTTTCACATGTCCGTCCTTCACATTTCTTCTCTGGAACAGAACTCCTAAACCATTCAAAATGTCTCAAAATTTAATATAAGGACACAGCTTATTCTGTAAATGTGCCTTTTCATACTGCTTTTCGTTCTCCTGCCCATCTGTCCGTCCCTCCACTGTTTTTTTTCATCACATTCTTTTTGCAAGCAAGAACTCCTAGACCGTTCTATAGTTCTCAAAGAAATTTAATCTACGGTTACACCTTACTGTGTACATATGCCTATTCATACTTCAGTCTGCCCTTCCACTGAGTTTTGTTTCCAGGCCAGATATCAGCCATCCCATGGTGGGAGATCAGAGTATTTTTTTTTTTTTTTTTAGTAAATTTTTAATGTTCAGACGATTACATTCCAATTGGTTGTATAATAAACATAACTTTTTCTAAATTATCTGGCAAAAAACTCAATGTGCATATCACACAAAATATTCAACCAATTGATTAAAATATGGGTGGAATTGACTAAAAAATCTGCAGTCAGATAGAGATCCAGTGACACATGAATTTTGAGTCAAGACTACTCAAAACATTTGGTGTTACTATACCGGCTTGTTTTGTGTGTGAGGCATTTTTCAGAAGCTTTTGAGAAGAGAGAGCTAATTGAGGTACATTAGTTTGTACTGTGCTGTTAATGAGGTCTTGAACTGCCCAGGTATGAAAGCCAGCTTCATACAATGTGCAAAGCAGCGTGCAGAAGTCACCTCAATTTTCCTGAGTTTCCTTCAAAATAGAGTCCAAACCAAAAAATAGAGTTGAAACCTGGACGAGTATTTATTGTTTAATGATGCTTATTGGACTATATTGTGTCGCCGATCATACTCTACTAAACGTGTCACAATTGAATCTCATGCCATTCCCGCAGATACTGTATTAGTACCCATGGGAAATTTAGATTCTCCAAAAGTGTTAATTTGGACAGCATAGTTTGATTTAGTTTTAGTCTTATGACTAAAATGCAATTTAGTTTTAGTCCAGTTTTATGCATGTAATTCTTTTTGGTTTTGGACTTTAGTCAACGAAAATGTTTTTAGTTGATTAAACATATTTAATCCATAAAAACGGGGTTTGTAGTCATGCTATGCATTCTATGCACAATTGTCTGGATTTTCCCATGCATTTTTATTAGCTTACCTGGACAAGAGCTATTGCCATCACTTGGCGTCTGTCATCGTCTGTCGTGGTCGTCTGTCATTAACATTTTTCAAAAATCTTCTCCTCTGAAACTACTGAACAGATCCAGAATAAAATTAGCCACAAGCATCCTTAGGATATTTACTTAAAAAATTATGTCGATTATGACCGCTGTCTGATTAACATAGCCGCTGTGACGAAAAATAGAACATTGGGGTAAAACCACCTATTTTCAGCGATATCTCAGGAACTAAAGCAGCTAGAGGAAAAAACCATCACCTCAAAATGATCAGCAGATGAAACTCCACAAAAGTCTCTGTGGGATCAAAATCATACTATGTCTCCTTGTAGGAGTTATTGGCCTTGAAATGTCAAATTTGACGATTTTGTCTTTTTTTTGGCCTATATAGTGAAAACTATAAGAGATAGATAAAAACTTTCAATGGCTAAAATGATCAGCAAATAAAGCTCTACAATAGTCTCTGTTACACTGAAATTGTACAATGGCTGTTTGTAGGAGTTATTATCCTTAAAACATCAAATTGATGATTTTTGTTGTATTTCTCTATAGCATCTGAATAAACCATCACATTCAATTTGCTCATTAGATTCTTGAAATGATAATCAGAATCTCCTGGAATTTCCATTTGAATAAAACTGATTTATTTATTTCTTTTCCATTTAAAAATCGATTTTGCGAAATTATGGGACAAGGTCGGAATGGTAATCATGTTTTTTGGTATTTCATTAAGGTACTGTACCTTGTTACTTGCATGCTGCAGTAGATTGTTTCTGTAATTTTAAGAATTAGTTAATTTTCATACAGATCCAGGTGAGCGAGTCAGGCTCTCTAGAGCCTCTAGTTACATCTATCAAGCTTTTATTATCATAAAACATTAAGGTCTAAACATGGCATCTCTGTGGACACATTTAACTGTTGTAAAGGTTGTTATATGGAATATCAAAATGGCATCATTACGGCTTTATTTTTCAAATTTAAATACAAGTATAAACAAAACTGGGATATCGCTTTGTACTATAGATTATTGAAGGTAACAAAAATAAGACCCTTGAACATCAAACCTACTCAATTTACAACACCAACAGTGTGTAGAACTTGCAAGAGATTCTCAATTCTTCAAAGTGCAACTCTCAATTTTAAAGATAAAACGAGCCTACAGGCTGAAATGGCACCTGTTCATAGAACCTCAATAAAGCATCATCTACAGAGCTGTGCAAAAGTTTTCGGCTACCTTCGCTGACTACTGAAAATCAGTTCTGCGACTGCTGCTCAGCTCTTGTCGAGTGGACTTAAAAACCTACTGAGAGTTTGCAGTCTTCCGTATTTAGCATTTTTGTGTGCAGTAGTTATGCAATTACAGCCAAGATCAACACAATCCAATTGTGTAGACTGATCCAATTGAAGAGAAGAAATCTGATTGGACTGAATCCAGAGTCGCCTCTTTCTGCAATTTCCGTCTCGTATTTATTTGCAAGCGAAAATGTCAGTGCGTGTCATCATAGTTTTTTTTTTTTTCCTCACAGATCACACTTTATTTAGTTGGCATTTATAAAAAATGGTTACTAACAAACATTTTTGGTCATCTTTTTCGTCAAAGAAATCAACGCTGGTCTCTAATTAGTCTGACGTCCACATCCTTAGACTGTGGGACGAAAACTCATGTGCACACTGGGAGAACATGCCAACTCTACACGGAGAGGCCCCAGGCCAGATTTTGAATGTAAAACCTTCTTGCCATGAGGGATCAGTGTTATCCACCGTGTCACTGTGCCTCCCTCAGGCTAGCAACATTGCCATGATTTTCATTCAACTCCAGCAGTTGGAAACCTGTATCACTGAAGCAAAGACTGTCGTGGTGTCATTTGGGTACTCATGAACAGGGCCGTAGCCCAGACAAAGTTTTTAGCATGATCCACAAGCATACTGTAAGTAGAGAGGGTATATTTTAAAGCAGTACATTTGCAGGTTTAAAATTTCTTTCCTAGGAATATGAGAGTTTCAGACATGCCATTTTCTGCATTCTGGTGAATTTTTAGGATTTATATACTATAAAAATAGCGACTAAGGTAATACTTAGTGAGCCAATTGAAAAAGGCCTTATTATTTTTGTATTATCATATTGTATTATAGGTAAAATACAATCAAAACAGTATTGTTCATATGTTTATAATAATTGTTTGCAAGTCCCTTACAGTGAGTTCTTAAAATTAATGTCGTTTGGACACTGTTCTGTTGTCAATGACACTAAGAATTTTGAATTCTTATTGGCCATTGTGAACCAAAAGGAAGGCAGAACAAACATTCCTTCTTTCTTAGCACCAACTCACTTTTAGGCCATTTTGAACTGTTGCTATAAAATCAGACTCCCCGTCCTTACTTGTGGGCAAATATGTTTCTGTTATGGACATTAATGGGTTAAAAAGACAGTGGCCCAAGGTGACCGACATTAGCTTACCAATCTTAGCACAGGGTGTCCACAACACATTTGCCAAGACTTTTATCTATTTGAAAATTTTCTTGATTAAGTAAGCATCAATGAAAGAATCACTCAATAACTTCAGATAGCCATTTCATAATTATTTCTTGGCAAGTAAGCTAGTAAAATTGGCCTATTTTGATTGGATTGAAAAAGGTGTATGTATTAATCAAAATTATTTAAAATTGCTGGTGCTTGTTGTCACTCTTCATTCTTTGCACTCAAACTTGGAAAATATGGTTAAGATTTGCAAAAGATTTTGTAATGTAATTAACCCTTAGAGCGCTGAAATAAATTTAAAAAAAAATGTCAATTTAATTATCTTGTGCTGTTGAAAACCTATCATTTGGCAACTTGTTTATAAGAGCTCCCCTGCGGGAGCTCTTTTAAACAAGTTGCCACATGATGGGTTTTCAACAGCTTTAATTTTAAAATCTTACATCTTTGAGCAACAATAGCTGCATTTAGCGCTCTAAGGGTTAATCTTGAAGCATACGTTTTGCTGGCCTTTTCTGTCGGTCGGGCCGACAGCTGAAGTGATAGTTTGCAGAGTTGTATATCGTTTTTCATCATGTTTACTCAATTCTTGACAGAGAGTTTTTTTTTTAAATTGAATCTATCATTTCATTTCCAGGCATTATGTGAGGGCAGAAGTTGGTTTGGGATCATTCAGACTGTATTTACACATATTATTTGAGGAAAAGGATTGAAAATGGGTCAAGTTCGACAATCAGGTCAAAGAGAGGCTTTCTGCCTCCTCAGCAGCCACCACTGGTAATCCTCCAGCAGCTGAAGGGGCTCCCAATTTAGGGCCTCCTCAGAAACTCAGCTGTGACCGTTAATGTTTCCTCAGATGCAGCAATCATCCAATGGCTTATAAACAAAGCACATTTTCTGAATCTGGATGGCACAGACTAACATTAGAGTGTCAACCTGGTGATGTCACTGCACAGTGCAAATATGCGCCAGGCAAAGCTAAAGAGAGGGAAGCCTCTCCGCTGAGTTTGAAGAGAAATCCAGCCGGTTACCTCACACTGGTCCAACTCCGCTACTCTTTTCACTCCCGTTGCGCTCAGCCACATTATTCATCTGGTTGTTATCATATTTGAGACCTGAGTCAAATACTTTCTAGTTTGCTTTATTTCGCTGGCATTTAGCGGAGGCTTGTATAAAGAAAGTAGACAATGCAAGCGTTGCGTAAATCGCAGTCATTGAAGAGCAAATCTTCCTTGGGGCAGGAAAGTACAGTCCCAAGAATGGTTGCAAGCTCAGACTGGATTAACAAATTCTAAACCAAGAAAAAAATTAACATTGTGAGCGGTAATTTACTAGAAACAAGTGAGGAAAATAAGCCATAAGCTGTAAGATTAAAAATACATTTTTGGATTCTTAACCTTGTTAGGCACAGTGAAATTTCAAAGCCATGGTCCAGTGCCATGACCAGATTCTGTTAGAAAACATGTTGCTAATCAAACCGTCTTATCATATTGAAGTAGGATTTTGCTTTGAATATTTAAAAAAACGGAATGTGTCTAAAAGATCAGGATTTTACCCTCCACACCACATGCAGACACAACCCCCCCCCATCAGCAGGCGAATGAAATCTCCCTCTAATGTCTTGAGCCCACCATCCACCCGCCCCCTCCCTGATCCTGATCTTTATGAATCCTGTTCTCGAGTGTTACCGTTTTGACTCATGATAGGATCTCCTTGGTGTCTTTGAGTTTGGTGATGGCTACTGGCTCAGAAATGGCTGAAATCCTTTGATCTGAAGGTTTAAAGTGTATCAAATGCATGATTTCTTCCAGGGCTGATCGTGCTATATCAAAATTAAACATGGCATGATAGTTGTGCTCGTTTTTTACGGCTGTATCATTTCCCCCCCAAATTTTTCTTTTTTCTTTCTCTTTCTTTCTTTCTTTCTTTTTTTTCACCTAATCCAAGTTTAAAGGTTTCATGAGCAGAAGAGTGGTTCCTAATGAAGAACTGACAAGATCATATTGTTATGGATTATATATATATATATTGTTTCATTGGGAATTTTTCCATAAACAGTACGGGATTCTGCAGGAGATTAATTTAGCCTTTTGGACGAGAACTTGATGTGTCTTGATTTTTCTTGTTGTCAAGGCAAAAACATTAAGCTTCTTTTTCACATTCACAATATTATTGTAATGTTATGGGAAATTTTCATTGCTCATAAATGCTCCTAAAAAGTAATAACATTTTTTTTTTGAAAATTTTAAAAGCCATATCAGAGTTTTAGGGTAATGTGTGTTCAGCTATAAATGTGGTTTAGTGTATATTCCCAGATTGGCTTTGTGTAATGTTCCGCACATTAATCAAGGCTTCTGGGTTTATATCACTACCAACCGTTGCTGGCAAGTCTTCCTGATGAGGTTCTGAAGTTTGTGGAGTTTGTTTTGACAGGGAATGCTCTCTCGTTATTTGGGAGGGGGTTTGGGGGGAGATTGCAGACGAGCGCCAAACAAGTTTGAAGTATCTGTGAAAAGAATCCCTCTAATCCTTTTTATTTGCTCTGCTACCTCCCAACCATTTGTCCTCGCAAATCTCCCACAATTCTTTGCCCTCCCCTCCCCTATTTCTGACTGGGACTTAGTGTGAAGGTGCAAGAGACCACAGACAGTTAAAAAAAAGCCATCTGGCCAAAGGAAGGGTGGGAGGTGTGTGGGGCTGGGTGGGGGTAGCGGGCGGAGGCCCGCTGGGCAGTCAAAATGACCGACAGCAGTGAAAAATGTTTTGTGGGCTCTTGCATGTATGCGAACTAGCCAGAGTTGTGAGTTTTTACATCTCCCTGTGGGCTGTAGGTAAACCCAGCCCTGCTGGGTGTGTGTGTGTGTGTGTGTGTGTGTGTGTGTGCATGCATGTGAAAGCGGATGTAGATACACGAGATCATGTGCGTGCACATGGCACGTGAGTGCATGTGTGTGTGTACGCACTACACAGAGAGGAATATGCCTCTATATTATGTAATGTAGTGAGGTTGTGTTAGCATTTCAGTATTTCTGTGTAAAGGCCTGATTGCAGGAGCTTGTGAAGAGGGCGAAAGAAGGCAGGTAAAAAAATGGCCTTTTTCAATCGCCTCACATTTTTTCATAAACATTGTCTGGATCAGGCCTTTGCCATTGCTACATATATCCAAAAATCCTTTAACCAGGCTTCCACCCCCATACCCCCTCGATGGCCCCCAAATATGTGGATCCTTCATTTTTCACTTTTTCTCTGCACTGGACGGCTCTGTTGTCAGAGACGCTGTGCCTTAGGAAGTCTTTATTTCTGGCTGGCTGGGCCTCTCGCGTTCTTTTCCCCTCTTCTGTCCGTTCTCATACTGCCCCCCGCCCCTGTCCCCCCCACCTGCTGAGACCCTGATCCCAAGCAGAGCTGCACTTTCAGTGGGGGACAATTACTGCTCCGGCTAGGCTTTGATCATCTGACCGCATGGAAGCACAACAGCTGACCACATGTTTCAAAAGACAAGAAGAAGAAGCAATAGAGGGAGGGGGATGGAAAGAAGTAGAAGAACATTCTCCTCTTCCCAGCTATTTTGTCTGACTATGTTGTTGCACACAGTTCTTTGAGAGAGTTGATGTAAGTCCTCTAATTACGAGTTCTAGTACTTTTCTGCGTGTTTATACACATTAATTTTTTTGGATATCAAGAAAAGTACTTGGCCTCAAGTTCTTATAAAAAAATCTTTTGACTTATTTCGTTTTCTTTCATATTCTTTATTTATTTTCCTGTCTTTTTTTTTTTTTTTTTTTTTTTTTTTTGGATGTGGCCAAAAAGTTGGGAAAGTAATTTGAGACAGTGCTAATAAACCGGAGTGCTAATTCCGCTGTCATTGTCAGCCAAATTGTCACCCTGCCAGCTGGGCTTTAGCACAAACTTTCTCTGGTCGCAATTCAAAGCACTCCTCCACAAAGTCAAAACTGCCCCTGCGCGGACCAACAGAGCGTACCGCAATCAACTATCAAGCTGTCAGGGTGAGAGGAAGAAAGCAGGGGTATTTTTAATAAGACAGAAGCTGAATATGTGCCTCAGCCACATGTGTAAATTGTATGTTCATTATTGTCTGCGTTTTGGCCCGCTTTTAAAATCAGTAACTGATGAAAAGTGTGATGACGGATAAAATTTTTTTCACGAGTATCCATGAATTCAGTAAATGAAATTGCTATTTCATGCAGCACAACTACACTAATTATTTTTTTCCTCAGCCTGGCAGTGTAGGATTTACTTATTGATTTAACATTGGCAGGCAGGCGTTCCCATTCTGCCGGGTGTGTTTTCATATTTTTCCTTTTTGTCTTTTCCATTTTCTTGTCAGCATATTAAATTTGGTTTATTTAATTGAAATGTGATTGAAATAGTCCGTAGTGATGTAACGTGTTTGCGATTGTACCCAGACTGCTTTAATTTAAAACTAGGAATGTGAGATATGAATGGGTTTACTTATATATCTGCCTTCACATTGCTGTTCACTGATTTTTTAAAATTAAAATGTTGAATGAATGAAGTTAAGAAACCATACTATAAATATATTCAATATATCATGTTAATGTATTTAAATGTTTGGAATTATATTTCCTTTTATTTATACGTGCATGGCCAGTACAGTAATATTGCTCTTATTTTTATAAGCTGAAGTATGGTTCCGGTCGGCTGGCTAACAGGAATTTTGGAAATTTATGGAAGGTTGTAAGATTTCATCAGTTGAGAATCTTCCCTCTTTCCAAAATGGCTGCCAGTGGGGAAGATTAGCAGATGATGAAGTGCATTGCTGGTGTCTGACCACTTGGGGGGGGGGGCGCCTCTTGAAGGGGTCCGTTTGCATGGTTTGTATTAGGGGGCTTGTAGGGGCCGGGGGTGCTGTTTGTTTTGCCTGTTTGCTGGGGATGGCCTCTCCCAGTGTCCCCCATTGTGTGTGGGATCACTTTACCACATTAAGGGTGCATGAAAAGAGGCTCTTCACTCAGCCCAGACCCTGGCTGCAATAACAGGGGTTGTTTTGACTGCCTGCCACCTTTTATTCTGACCAGCCTGACAACCGACAGACTGAGGCTGCATCAATGGAGCAATAGAGGACCCCAGACAAGACACACACTCGCGTGCCCTCGGGTATACGTGCACACTCACGAGTAATACACACTCAAGAGACATAAACAAGCGCGAGTAGCTAAACACCCTGATTATTTTTTTTATCAGGTGAAAGAGCTATATCTCATTTTGGTTCTGTTGTCCATTTTTTTCCACAGTCTTACCAAAGTATTTGTTTGGATATATTTAGTCTCTTATGGGTTAAAAATAAACTAATTTATAAGCATTTTTAATGATGCTAATTACTTACCAACATTCATGTTTAACCTCAGCTTAAACAGCTGGAGGTTAATTAATGTTTTTAAAAGCTTCATTTCTTTCTAAAACAAATGATGTGCACTGCTTATTTCCATCGCAAGTCGTAAATGAAGTCTGTATATTAGAGTCATACCATCCAAAAATTCCAATCCCAACTCATTATGTAATTTGGGTAATTACTGGCTCTAAGTGCTAAACCTTTATGGCAAAATTTCAAATTTTATCTATAATTTATCAAAATAGAATAGAGTAATTCAGAAATAAACTCCTTCCATGACTGATCTTGCCGATTATCTATCGGTGACAAAATGTGCAAACGCAGCCGAAGGCAAAGTCATGGCGAGCTACTCTTCTTTCAGAGAACAGAGACTGTCACACTGCAAATTACCACCTTACTTTTCCTCAAATGTATGACTTAAAGCATAAAGGCAAAAACACGGATGTAATGGAGCATTAAAGGGAAATGCCCAATTCCAGTTCTGGCTTCTTAAAACTATGACCCATGAATTAAGCTTTTGTGAGAAATTGCAGCGTGTAAAAAAGAAATGAACTAAACCACCCACTTTCATTTCCTTCAAGGCTCTCTATTAGACTGTGAGGTGCAGAGGGTCAGAAAAGAGAGGAAATTGTTTCCTAATGCAAATACTGGGCCTGTTACTGAACCTTGGAGTATTCACTCTCGTTCATAATCATTTCATCTGGCTGTAGAAATGATTATAATTTTTTTCCTGTCCGCAATTGTAAGCGTTGGATTTGTGCAGTCAGAGCCGTCTCCATAAGTATGGTTGTATAGTGTTGTCAAAATCCATTTTAAAGTGCCGTAATTCACTGTGTTACATGAATCCATTAAATCCCAACATGTTTGAATAATGGGAAGTGAGAATGTGAATGTTCTTCTGTGGCACCGTGTGCCGAGGACAACCTCACACAGGGCGCCAGGCTACACAGGAGCTAAGAGAGGGGGTGTGGTGACGTTTGCTCCTTTAGCTGTTAACAAGCCGACATGTGGCTGAGCTGGTGCCCAGGATTTATGCAGCAGAAAGTGTCATGTCCTCGTGGTCTTTCCTGCCTTTCGGGAGCAGAAGTGCGCCGGGCTTTAGGGTCCAGCCGAGTAATGAAGTCCTTTGGGGTGGACCTCTCAGAGGGAAATCACGTGACCCAGGGTCAGAGGTCAAGCAGCATGTTGGCCCATAACTCACTTTATGAAATATACTCTTGACTGGTTTTATGGCGCTGCTGCTTACAGACTTAGCATTTTATGTGTTTCTTTATGTTCGTGGGGGATTTACTGTGTTTAAGTATGAAATGTACTGGACTTTTATGTTGGATGTGAATAAATGACCTGCTGAGAAGCCTGCTATGAAACGATGGAGTTTCCTCACCTTTGCTAGTTGGGGCAAGTGTTTGCACTTGCTGGAGATCTCATAACACCATGGGCGCTCACAGTATGAATTCAAAATGACCCTGTATTTCCTGGTAATTCTAAGAAAAGTGGTTCCCCTCCACTGGGTCCAGTCATGAGTGTAGAGGTTCAGAAGTGGGTTGACGTGGTCGCCTCATCCCTACATTGGCTGGAGTGCGTCATAAAACTAATTCATACTCAATGATTGATTCTCTGGTTTTATGTGAGGAGTCAAATGGACTGTTCTATGGTCATTTTTCTTTATTTAATGATTTTGAAAAAAAGAACTTGTACAATTTCACTTGCAGGTTGCTCAAAAATGTTTCTTTCACTGGTATTGGGTAAGAGCAGTGTGTGCATATGTCTGCATGTGTGTTTGTGTGTCTGTGCGCTTATGTGCTTTGATTTGTCTTCATGTTTGCATGCAGGCATTTGTGTGTGCGTGTATATGTGTGTGTGTGTGTGTGTGTGTGTGTGTGTGTGTGTGTGTGTGTGTGTGTGTATGTGAGCTCAGCAGCCATTGTTAGCACCACTGTACTCTTCACATCTGACCAGAGAGGTGTTGCTCAGCACCATTAACACACCTGCTCTCTCACTGCGAGCCAGTGTGTAAGAAGTACAGGCCACAAGCACTCACTTTCACTGTCGTCCGATAAAGCAGTCCCACCTTCCCTGTGTATTTTTGCGCAGGCTTCAGCACGCTCCGTTAGAGCCAGTTGGCGTATTAGCAGTCACAGTAGTCCATGTAATAACCTAGCTTGTCTTTGTTTTTTTTCGTTATTTTTTTATTTTCAAAAGCCGAACCATCTGTCTCATGTAGCAGAGGCAGAGACCCTTGGTGTGTTCAAGAGGAGGCTTGATTCTCGTGCCGAATGCTCTTTGTAGTTTGTAGGTGCACGAATACGAACGGCCTAGTCTTGTCGTTATTTTTATGTTCATGTGTCTCAGCCAGCCTCGCCTGGCTCTGGAAGAGCTGGAGTGGAACGTGCCATCGGTGGTCACTGCGGTCACTGGGACACGTGGGCGGCGATGGCGCTCCTCAATTTCATTCCATATGTGCCGCAGGTTCCTAGCGCTCCCGGCCAAGTGTGGTGGAAGGTTGCAAATCTCCATAAATCATGGAAATCTCATGAAATTTGGGATTGCAGGGAGCATTTGGAATTATAAATGGAGATCATAAATGATACATTCTGGCAGAGTGCAGCAGTGTGTGGGCTGTTGGCTGCCCAGATGCCAGATGCCAAGCAAGTCATCAGTGTGGAGGCCCCGCAGTGTGAAGGCTACTGCAGGGAGGAACCTGTCCTGCCGTCACGCTACTAATAAACACTTAAACACACACAGACATACGTACCTCTCACACACATGTGTGTGTGCACACCCACGCGCACACACACACGCGCGCGCACACTCGCACAAAACGCACAAACTCATGAACTCATACAAATAGCTATTGCTGTTGTTCACCCCTCTTCAGGTCATTTATGACCATGTACAGACTTACTCGCTCTGAGATGCATTAAATGCACCACAAACATTCTCACACACCCATACCCAGGCACAATACATCTTTTTAGGTTATACTAATGGTGTTTACTCCCCTATAGTATCAATCGTGGTAGCATTCACTCCCACAAGATCAGTGGTAACCGCACACCACATATGTACAGGCTAATTAATGCTGACCCCCAATCTCACACACACACACACACACACATACACCACACATAAGCTCACACACACACATGCACACACCACACAGAGACAAACAAACCGCGTATATATATATATATACACACACACATATGCACACATACATACATACACACACACACACACACCACCTTCTATTTGCTGTTATTTTTACCAGCTAAGATAGCGAAGCTGGTATTGTTTTCAGTTGATGTGTGTGTCTGTGTGTCATTAGGCCAAACCACTGTGAAATTACTCTGAAACTACTATAAAACTATCAGGAAAGCTGTTTCGAGCATTTTGCAAGTGTTCATGTTTATGTCTCTGTCGGTTTGTCTGTTTGTGGACAATTCTTGTGAACAAGGTAGCATGGTAACCTTTTAGATGCAGCCTTCAAACTTCACAGGTGAATAGTTGCAGTAAAAAGGAAGGCTGAGTTCGAAGGTGGGTGTGATCTGAGCTATACTGTAAGCAGTGCCTGCTTCACTGTTGTGACCAGTGCGATCCCAGATGGTCTCTAGTTTGTACTGCTATCCACCCCCCTAAGATTGGTTACCTTCCCAAGCAACTGTCAGCTTTTTCCCCCCATCAGTCTCATCTAGTCTGGTGTTTATGGGCTTGGGCCTATTTTGCCTCTATCTCACATACTAGAAGAAATGGAGGACTTTACATCTGCACTGCTGAAAACTGCTCAGCAGGAGAGGGAACAGGGGGATCAGAGCGGTGAAACTTTGCTGCCAAGGTGAATGTTATGCAAATAAGAGGAAGGCTGGTCAAACATCCCCACTTACCACCCACAGCCACAAACACACCTGAGAAAACAAAAACCAAAACTCACCCTCATTCTCGTGAAACTGTTTCACATGTCTGATTAAGTATTCGGATTTAGGCAAATTTTAAAATGTTTCAGTACTCTTCTCGATTTAATTACTGTTTAGATGCAGTAGGTTTTTGGGCTTTGAGGTATGCTTTTTCTTATTATCAGCGTATAGTTCTTGCATTGCACCAGAAGACCATATCCGGGGTCAATAGTTCAACTTATACAAGGTGTGTAAATCTGCAGCAGATGTGGGGATGATGTCTTTTTCAGTAGGGCTAGATGACACCGCTTCATACGTCTTCATTCAGTGTACAGATAGTACTGACACAACCCTGATGTCACAAACAAAAGCTGAGATAAAACCTAGGATTCGTTACCCAAAAGCTTAGCTGCAAATTTTCTCAGCGATTTATGTACATAGCTGGAACCATATACAGTCAATGTTTAAAAATATGTAAGTTAGCGACTGTGCTTTTGGGAAACGTACCCTTTGTGCATGGGATGATCTGACAGTTGTGCCGAGAGTGCGTTGAGGAGAGTCTGATAGTGGCACGAATGCCAGGCTGGCTTGGAAGTAAATGGAGGAGCGTGTTCACACGAGCCGACACACTTCCTGCCTCCCCTGTGTGCGTTCAGCCTCGCGTTCGCAAGCCAGCCTTTGCAATGCTTCCCACCCCACTGCCGCAGCCTTGGCACGATAGTGCTCCACTGACGGTGAAATAAATGCATAATTTACCACAAAGTGAGGATGTCTGCAACAATCTTTTGTTTAGTTAATCCAGACACTCTCAGAGCTCATTACTGTTATGGGGGGGGTGCTTAAAAAGTGGAGAAGAGAAAAATTAAAAGTAACTTTAATGGGTTTTGAAATGATTTTCACTTGTCAGCCTCTATTACCTTTAAGTGAGCAGCACTTTCTGGTGACATTGCAGGGGTGTGTGTCAGGGGCACGGTATGTGGCAGGTCTGATAGCCGAATGTTTGAAAGAGTATGGAGTTTATTGTTAGGCTTTGAGGAGGAGACATGAGCCGTGGTTATGATAGCATGTGGCTGTAGCAGTGCAGTCAGTGGGGCGTGATGCTTGGGTCTTCTGGACCCAAGAACCACTGAACCTGCCGCTGCTCCATCAAGCCCCCCTTCCCACCCCAAGTGCCTTCAAACACATTGGGGAGGCGTCTAGGGCACATGCTTATGTGGGAGAAAAAACTGAACTGGAAAATTAATAAATTCTCTTCTCCTCAACATTATATTGCAATCAAAATTAATTTTGCAGATATGTTTTGAGGAGGGGCTGATGAAGAGAATGACAGCCTGCTCTCCCCAGGCGATCTCGATTTTTTTTTTTTTTCAAATCGGAGGGTAATGAGAGCTGCATCTTAATTAATGCTGTCACATGTACTGATTGCAGCGGTTTTGATTGTATCACATGATTACATTTGTGGTGGTAGCATTCTTTGGCTCGGGATACTAATGGCTGTCTGAGAGCATTTAGACAAATTCTGCATATTATATAGAGCATGTTTGTGCTGTGTCCTCTCGTTCCAAGGATTGTAATAAAGGCAATTTTACAAGTTAGTTTCTCTCTCAAATCTGGTCTTATTTAACCCTCAAACATTGTTGTTCTTTTTTTCTAAACACATCAGACATTGCATGCTAAATTAAATGCGCACTGTAAATGACTCGCACAATACCGGCGCGCGCTTCCCGAACGTGTGTACTCATTAGTGTTTATGCCGCTAAGCTTGCGTGCAGAGGGCTGAGTGGTCATGTTCTCTCGAGTTAGTCATTCGCTGGTTGGTTTGGGGTCAGGCTCAGTTGGTGGTGGTGTGAAAAACAAGAGGAGGTGGGCGGAGGCTCTGCGCTCCCCGCTTTTAAGGGGCGGGGCAGGATGTTATGGAGCACCAGCCATCTGAAGCCCTGTGCAGAGAAACAAAATGAGCGCACATCCCCCCTTGGCCTTTTTCACTGATTCAGCTGATTTTTTTTTCCATTGGGCTTCCTCTCCTCGACAGCTGTAATTAGTGGCGAATTAATATCTTTTAGTTAGCTAAGCCTCTGAAATATACAGGCGCTGTCTGCTGATCTGTCCATGTGTCTGTGGCTATCAGTCTGTCTGCGTCTGTCCATCTGTCCTGCCGCCGCTTACCCATTAGTCTGTCTTCTGCCGCTGCTGATTGTCCATTCATCAAAGCGACAACCAAAAAGCCCCAAATCCCCTGAAATCATCATGGTCTTATTTACTTTAGCACTTTCCTAAAGCCCACATGGCGACCAGCAGCGGGGGAGAGAGAGAGAGAGAGAGATCTGCTTACAGCTCTCTTTCTGTGGACCAATCTTTTTTACTGAGCTCAGCTCTGTGCATCAGTTTTGATTTCCCCCTCCCCTCTCTCTCTCTCTCACTCACTCTCTCTCTCTCAATGTGTGTCTGTTTTTAACATTTTCTTACACATAATAAATGCATCTCTCAAAATACTGACACACGGTGTGTAAATCATAGTCCACCCAAATGTTTTTGCTGTAACATGCACACTTCCAAAAATATGAGTATCCGTAAGTGATTTTAATGTCCATAAATATTTGGACATAGGCACAGTTATTCACAGCATATTGGAGGTGAAAATAAGTACTGGGTACTGCAAAGTTTCAGCTTTAATATGAGGGTTTTTCATTTAAATAGGGTGACCAGCATTTTTTTTTTGTGTTCCCCTGTTAAAGGGACCATGAGTAAGTGGATAATTGGCTACTCAGCTGCACCATGGCCAGGTTTGTGTTATACCCTCATTTACAGGTAAGCAAATTTTAAATTTGCATTTGAAATTTGTTGCTGTTAACTCACAGTATAAAGTCCAAAGAGCTCTCATTGCCAGTGAAGCAGGCGATTATTAGGCTGAAAATCACAACAAATCCATCAGAGAGATTGCAAAAACATGAGGCGTGGCCAAATAACTTGTTTGGCACATTCTTAGAAACAAAGAACAAACTGGTGAGCTCAGGGAAACCAGTAGGCCTGGAAGACCACTGATAACAACTGTGAACAGATGAATTCTTTCCCTGGTGAAGAAAAAACCCCTCACAACAGTTGGCTAGATCAAAAATACTCTCCGGGAGGTAGCTGTATCTGTTTTAGTGTTAACAGTCAAGAGAAGTCTTTACCAGAATAAATACTGAGGCTATACCTCGAAATGTAAAACATTTGTGAGCCTCAAAACTTCAAAAGCCTCAAAACCCCGAAGACCGGAGTTTACTGTAAAATGTCTAAAAAACCTTGTACACCTCCAGAACAACATCTGTTGGACAGGTTGGACAAATATCAACTTGTATCAGAAAGATGAGCAGAGCGGAGTGTGGAGAAGCTGCACAGGATGCGGGCATTTATCTTCATCTGTGAAGCATGGTGGAAATAGTGTTATGGCGTGGGCATGTATGACTGCCAATGGAACAGGTTCCTTGCATGTATTAATGATACGAATGCTAACAAAAGCAGCTGGATGAATTCTGAATTGTACCAGGCTATTTTATCTGCCCAACTTTAACCAAATGCTTCAAAACTCATTGAATGACACTTCACAGTGCAGATGTGATTAAAGCATACAGCAAAAGCAGCCCATGACATTTTAAGGCAAAGAAGTCAAGTGCTATACAATGGCTAAGTCAATCACCTGACCTGAATTCATATGAGCATGTCTTTCGCTTGATGAAGGCTAAACTGATAGCAGGACATCAGAACAAGCAAGAACTTAAGACAGTAGCAGTGAAGACCTGGTAGAGCATCACCACTGAGGAAACCCAGTGTCTGTTGATTTCTATGGGTTCCTGACATCTGGTAGTATTTGACAGAAAAGATTTGCAACCAAGTATAGAACATCACAATTTATGATTGTTAGTTTGTCCAATTACTTTTCAGCCCCTGAAATGGTTTTTATTCCTGCGCAGTTCATACAAAATTTTTGACAAAACCCAATTAATGCTGAAGGTCTACACTTCAAGAACATCTTATATTTAATTTAAAATGCATTGTAGTGGCATACAGAGTCAAAATAATGAAAATTTTGTCACTGTCCTGGTACTGATGGACCTGACTTTACATGGCCAAGAGATCCACATTTACAGCCTCAATTTGCGATATATGAAATGTAAATAAAAACAGTTTAAGGCGATTTCTCAATAATCTTTTTTCTAAACGTAGTTGCAAATAGCACAAATTGAAAAAAATTAGTTAATTCTTATCATCTGTTTTGATTTTTGTAAATATTCAAGAATTCCAAATTTGATGCCTGCAGCACATTTCAATACAATTGGGACAGGGGAACTGAAAGATTGGAAAAGTTACGGAATCTTAACCCTTTGTTGTATAGCAGTTACAAAAGTAACCAGACCCACCCACCACCCTTAATAGGCAAAGAGGAAAAGATTCATGCTACAAAGGGTTAAGACAAACCCCCATATGGACTATTCCACAAGTAAACTGGTGAATCAGTTATGAATGGATATAAAATAAGCAGTCACAAAAGGCATTGTCGTTTACCGGCAAGATGGTTTGATGTTTGTCACCCTGCTAAAAGCTGCTAAAGAAAATTGTCAAACATTTCTCGATGTGCAATTGCATTAAATTTTGGGAGCTCACCAACAATAGTCCATAATATCGTCAAGAGATTCACAGAATCTAGGGAAGCTAAAGAGCAGGCCGAATACCAATATTGGATGAGTGTAACCTTCAAGCTCTTAGCACTGCAAGAACTGACATGTTTCTCTAATGGCCATAACTACATCAGTTTGCAAATACTTCAGAAGACCTGTGTCAGTGCGCACAGGTTGTTGTGGCATCAAGAAATGCAAGTTGAGGCTACTATGCCAAGAGGAAACCATATATTTACACCATTCAGAAGCACTACCGACCTCTCTGGGTTTGAGCTCATCTGGAATTGAATTGACTGATGGGGAAGTGTGAAGGGGTGCTGCGGTCTTACGAGTTCATATTTCGAATTGTTTCTGTAAATAATGGACGTTGTTTTCTCGGGGCCAAAGAGAAGAAGGGCAATCTTGACTGTTATCAGCGAAATGTTCAGAAGCCAGTTTCTGTCTTTGTGTGGTGCTGCATTTACTCCACTCATCATGGGCAACTTGCACATCTGTGAAGGCAAAATTGACAGTAAAATGTACTCCCCCATTTTAGAACAACTTACGTGCTTACCAGATGTTGCCTTTTCAGTGAAGCTCCTGCTTGTTCCTGTTGAATTATGCCAAGCCACAGTCTATACGTATTATGGCAGTGTAACTTTGTAATCACAGAGTGTGGCTACAGCCTGCAGCCAGGATCTGTCTTCCATTGAAAACGTGTGGTGGATTATGAAGTGTAAAATACAGTAACTGAGATCCAGGACTATTAACTAAATTAAGTCCGATATCAGGCAAGAATATGAACAAATTCTACTTTCCTAACTTTAACAACTAGTGACCTCAGTTATAACACTACTATTACATATTATTTTATGGAAGGGTGATGTTACACAGTGGCAAATGTGCACCTGCCAAAAATAAAATGTGATTAAACTGAGGCAGAGAGGTAGAGGGAAGAAAACATCTTTGTCTCCTAAAAGTGTAGTGAAAAAACACAGATTAAAAGAACAGAAATGCATCACTGCTATTGGGGTGTTAAGTATGGGGAAGTGCTTGGAATGGGCGTGAGAAAGATTCACAAAAAGTCTGTAATTTTCTCTTGTACTTGATTCTAGCAATAGTATCGGAACTATATGACATGGAAGAATCAGGATCAGCACAACAGGCATTGATAGTCTATATTTGTGTATATGCTCGTGTTTGCAGGTATTCGTAATTGTTGTGTATTTGGCTTTTTCTTTTTTTTTCTTGAGGGGGTGTGTGATAACATGCAGAAATAATCAAGAAAATTAAACTTGGATTGTTTTCAGTTATTAATTTTAATTGTTCAGTGCCTTCCTTGCCTTTGTATCCTGGGGTGGGAGAGGGGTGGGGGTTGGAAGGGGTGGGGAGTTGGGTGCCTGACAACGGTGTAAATTACAAACCAGGAAGGAATTTCTCTGGCTCTCTCTGCTTTCTCCCCTTTTCAATGTTGTCTGCAGAAATTCATAGAGGACTTCATTATTTTTTCAATAAAAAATGTGAAAGCCATTTGAGAAGATATCCCTGGAAAGAGCAAAATGGGGCAAGAGAAATTGACCGAGTTGGAGTATGCAAAATGAACAAAAAAGGGGGAATTTTTCAAGAGAATCAAAAACTGACTAAATCGTTATCACAATATTCCTTTTAATTCAGCCATTATAAGAATGTTCTGTGAATGGAGCATGAGCATTAGCCCCCTTCTGCGCTATTATGCCGGCTGTCTGGTGTTGCAATTTCACACTTCACCGGCTCAGACAACTAGTCTACTACAGCTTGCCCCAGATTTCACCTCATTTAGGTAGTACACCAAGGCGTCGTTCAATAGACAAAACATATTACAAGCAATACCAGGGATTTAGATTTTGAACGTAACATATTTGCTGTGAAAACAAGGGTTATTTTTTGTTATACTTGAGGTATAGTAGAATGTACCGTTCATTCGTTCGTATCTTCCTGCGGAAAATCTGTAATTTTGAATAAAAATGTTGCATTCAGTAATATCCCGTTTGCATTGCAGCTCAGCGTCATTTGTTTTAGATATTTCATGGCAGAGATTGATGTGAGTTTTAGTGGCGTCTTTGCTTGGGATTTGCGAATGGGATTTTGGTGCTATTTCGTGGTAAAAAAAAAAAAAAGAAAGAAAGAAAAAAAAAAAAAGAGAAAGCGGTCTGTACCTGTGGGTTGCTCCTGTGGCTACAGCAACAACAATTGCGGTGAGGTGATCATAGAAGAACACCTCTGTGACTAACCCCCCCCCCCCGCGAGTCGCACTCCCACCCCATACAGTGAGTTTATGATTTTCAATGCATGGGCCACAACATATAACATGCCACAGCCAGACTGCACAGTTTACGGACTCATTATTCATGTTTCATAAGAATAAAAACAATAGACTCACCCGCAGTTGTCTTGCTTTTAAATTCTTGTGCTTATTTCAATTGAGCAGTCTAGTTGCAACAACTGACTTATGTCAGGCCTAAATAAGACCTATAGGAACACGGGACATTCGACGAACACTAGCCACGCTACACACCCCGCTTAATTCAAGAGTCAAGGCCTCATTCTGTTAATATGGAGGGAATTGTGCCGCCAAACTTACCTTAAAAAGTATATAGTAGCCACAAACTTTCCATCCTGGCGGTGATCTCAGAGTTTTGAATAGACTAAAATTGAATGTCTTCAAACTTTGCTTGATAGATTATTCCATAAAACGGCGCGTGCGCGGAAAACAATGACAAAAACGACCCAGAGTTATCGAAGCAGAGGTGAATTACCGCAATCTGACCCATTGTGCTTGGTCGAGGTTTCCTTGACATTCATTTAGGCTGAGCTGTTCAAGGGCATGCTTAGTGAATTGTTAATAATATGAACCTGCGATTGCGCGTTTTCTTTTCCTGAGGTTTGTGCAGCCATTCCTGTTATTTTTGGAATAGGCCTTCTGATTCAATTTAGTAGGAACTGGCGGAATATGCATGTGTGTTTTCAGTCAAGCACCAGCACTATCATCGTGGATTTTGCCCTCGTTTAAAACTATCAGTTCAATCTTTTATTAATGCTGACTATGCTGTCCATTTTGGCAAAATAAATTGCTATCAATATTCAAAAGATTAGCCCTTCTGTTTCGGCGATAAACGAAGGATATATGAAATAATCTGAATAGGGATTCAGTGTAATTTCGTGTTTTAATTAACCGAAGAATAATTCTGTGTTCATTAAGTGCTTGTATCTATATCTTCAATTTTTATGATTATTTTATGGCCTTTGTATACAGAAGTAACAATAATAATAATAATAATAATATAAATTTTGCATATTATTTCCTCAGATAAATTTTGCTGGTAAAAAAGCGAGTTTTGCAGCCATTTTAAATGATCGAATTATTCTAACTCCTTGAAAAGAAATGTTATAATGTTATCGCTATGCAGTGGATTTAATTGGATTTATCAAAGACGCATTTTTTTAACCTTTATTTTACCAGGTAAAATGTTTGAGAACCAGTTCTCATATGCAAACATGAGCTGGCATTTGATAATATTTGATATTATTCAGCAGAAAACTTTATCCGTTTGTCAAATTTAGGTTTTGGTTCGACGGAAAATTGCCATGTTGCTGTTTAAAACAACAGTAGAAATAATCAAGAGGTTGGGTTGTCCGCATAATTGTCTCGCTGTACGGTTTTTGAATACTGCCGTTGTTTATTTTCAGATTTCATTTCAAGCGGGAGATTGCGATGTTTTAAGATTTTTAATCTGATGTAAATGATACATATACAGTGTGCGCCCTGGAGAAAGAAAAAAAAAAAAAAAAAAAAACAAGTAATGCGGTACCTTAAAATTGTATTTCATGTACAGATGCTCAGCGAGCACTGCGTTCATGCAACTTGAAGTTTCCTCTTCTATGAGGCTGCTAAATAAGCAGAACATAAGAAATTAAGCATTAAGAGAAAGACAATTTTAGAAAGATTGACAACGCACACTGAAAAGCAATCAGCATGAGAATGGGAAATAAGCGGGGAACACCTATGGATTTGGCATTATCCTGGCATGAGGTCACTGCGGCTCAAAGAGGCTGGTAATTTCCATCAGCACCTGGCTCCCTGTCCCCCTCTGAGCTTGTCATACCTGCCCCCTCCCCTCCATTCCTGACTTATTCTTTACACCCCCTCCCCAAACCTGCAGTGAGAGAGAGAGAGAGAGAGAGAGAGAGAGAGAGAGAGAGAGAGAGGATGACTGGACTCTAGCTTTTAAGAGATGCTGGGCCTGACTCAGTTAAGTCATTTTGTCCTTTACATGGAACAGTAATTAATTCTAAACAGCATATTCTGCTCTGACAGGTTAAGTGGTATCTTGGTTTTCCTAGCCTTCATGGCTAACAAATTAATGTATGGATTTTGAAAAATTTGCATTCTGGTTGACCTTTGGAGTAAAAGTAACAGAACCCAATTTTGGTGTTTAAATTGCGACATAGAATCATTCATATCGTTTTGCCATAATCATGGCTTTTCACTGAAACAGTTCAACAGTGAGCGGACACAAAGGTGCGACATGCTGTACCAGCGACAATTTTTAAGAGAAACAAGACCTCAAATGAAGAGTCAATGTTTCCCAAGTGACCAAATCAACATCTATGAACAGGCTAAGACAAGCGTTCTGAAAGGAGTATATATTTGCATTAAGGGAAGGGATAAGTGCCACTGAATTGATGAACCAATTTCCAAATCAATCGAGGTAAGGCATTTCCGTGCCTCTGCCCTTAAACAGTGTAGGCCACACTAGAAGTGGCCCGACAGTTAACTTAACGGAATCTATAGCAAGATGATGGAAGTTTTTCATTGAAAAAGAGCCTGTCTCACTCACACAAAAGCACAAGCTCAGATGCACACAAATGCGCATTCACATACATACACTCTCTGCATTTTGCTTTTGTCATCTGTGAGTTTGCTTAGCCATTAAAACAAAGAACTCAATGTGCTTTTAGCACCCCCTTGCCCCACACTTTTGTTCCTCATTTATAAACACGTATGCACACACATATGCGTTCACCTTGGTTCTTTCCTGCAAAAATCCTGCTGAATATGGGGCTGATGCAGAATAAGTTTTCTTCATTCTTCTCCCATTATGGCCACACCATTGACCTTTTCTTCCACCTGGTCACAGGCCAGATTAGCCCTCAGTGTCTGTAATCTCCTTTTTACCTTTCATGTTCTCGCTCTGTCAGAGCCACATTATTACACATAATTTATGGACTTATTTGTTTTAATTCCTTTGTATGTGTGGATTACTTGGGATATTAACAAAGTCTGGTGAAAATTTCATGTCAATAGCCCCATTAGTAATACAACTGTATATTTACTGAGAAAAATGTTGTGGCGTTTGATACTTATTTTCCCTGCTGTATGTCCCTTGCAGGATATCAGTGGTCAGTTATTGCCTTAACAATGGTTAGCACTACTGCCTCACAGCAAGAAGGTCGTGGGTTTGAATCCAGCCTGGGGCCTTTCTGTGTGGAGTTTGCATGTTCTCCCTGTGTTCGCGTGGGTTTCCTCCAGGTACTCTGGTTTCCCCCACCCACAAAAACATGCATCATAGGAACACTCCAACCAGTACCCCTGACCAAGGAACTGGTTTTAGAACTGGAGTTGGTCCCCGGGCACTGCTCTGTGGCTGCCCACTGCTCCTAACTATAGGATGGGTCAAATGGGGGTTCAGAGGAAAGCAATAGTTCACCCCAGGGGTAATTATCTGTTGATTGGCAAGTGATATATTCAATGGAGGACACTATGAACTTTCCACGACAATTGAAAGGAATTGATTTGGTGTCCAGAAAAAATATATATAACCCTTATGCTTGGGCAAAACATTTGAATTTCACTCCCATATGCAACCCCAATTCCACGATGGAAAAGCCTGTGGGCACTGAGTTTGAATGGAAGAGGAGGGTTTCCTGAACTTGACAGCATTGATTCTCTGGATTATAAATGGGTACCAGCAAATGGAGGCAGTTTCTTTTATAGCTATTTTTTAGTTTTTCCTGTTTAACTTGTCTATCTCCAGAGCTGGGGGACACAATTTTTTCTTTTTTTTGGGAGACGCGGTAGCGCAGTGGTCAAGTAGGCTTGACTTGAGATCGTAAGGTCCCGAGTTCAAGCCCCGGCCATGGACTGGCATCCCATCCAGGGGTAGTAGGCAGGGAAACTAATACTCCTAGTCGCTTCATGCCATGGAAACCGGGGTTAAGCACTGGCCCGATGGGCCACTAGGCTCGAACAGGCTTACTTCTTCTTCTTCTTCTTTCTATAGACACAATTGCAGTATTAACAGGTACTATATCCTGATGTCATTTTTCAATAATAGGGGGCAGAGTTGCATCTGAGAGAGAGATGCTGTCCAGTGCTGCTGTCTCATCATCTTGCCCACTCCTTCCCATTTGCCTGACCTAGCATGGATGGTCCATCCCCTCCAGGGACCTATGTGGTCCCAGGGTCTCACGGTGGTTGCCCTTCCTGACATCACTGAGGTACGCAGAATCATGCCCATGCTGACCTCCAGTAACCATTCCAAAGATTTGGTGTTTTTTTATCATGGAATCACTGCATGCCTTGGTGGTGTTGGGAAGGCTCTGACTTGAGAGTCACTACCCTTATGTGGACTAGCCCTCGGGATCCATCCTAGAGTGTGCTCAGTCCTGCCTCCCGCCCCACTGCCCTCCCTTCGTCTGATCACTAGGAGGAGCTGCCAGACCTGAAGGGATTTTCTCTGATCCACGGTATATGATCTCTGTCTGGCATTCAGCAAAACTTGAGCAAAGTCACTTCCTCCACATAGACCCCATGATTGTACCATTGACTTGTTACTCAGAACATCACCCTCCAAGGTTGGGCAGTACTCTCTAACTACACTGGAGTCCCCTGCTATGGAGGAGTACACAAATCAGTCCCTAGCTCACCGAATCATTTGAGCTTCTTTGTCGCCAGCTGGAGCTGGTTTCTTCTTCATGGTAAAAAAGATGGGTCTCTACCTCCCTGCATTGACTATTGGGGACTTAATGCAATAACTATGAAGAATCATTGCCCTCTTCCTCTGATGGACTCGGCATTTTCCAACCTCCAGGGCTGTCTTAATTTTACCAAGCTTGACTTGTGCAATGCTTGCCGCCTTGTATGCATTCGTGGAGGAGATGAATGCAAGACAGCATTTTACACCACCTCCAGCCACTGCAAATACCTGGTGATGCTGTTTGGGTTCACTAACACCTCCACTGTGTTCCAGAATCTCATTAATGATGTCCTCCGAGACATGGACTCCCAGTTCATGAATGTTTACTTACAGTAGATGATATGGTAGTGTTCTCTCCAACCCTGGAGAACTATACCCACGATATCCCCCCTGGTTATTCAACGATTGCAAGAATATTAACTCTATTTTAAACCAGAGAAGTGCGAATTCCATTGAACCCCCATCTGCTTCTTGGGCTTTACTGTGATGCAGAGAGCCTTAAATATAGATCATCAGAGATTACAGGCTAGATTGACTCGAACCCAAGGACCGTATGGAGCTCCTTAGGTTCCTTGGGTTTACAAAGTTCTATCAGCGATTCATTCAAGGGTTATCCACGGTAGCAGCCCCCCTGACAGCGTTCACATCCTTCAAGACTCCCTTTGCCTGGACCCCCTAGGTGGCCTCTGCTTTAAACTATCGCAGAGTTGTTTATCGCCACTCCTGTCCCCATGCTCCTCGTTCCCCAGTGCCAGTTTGTTTGTTATTCACTGTTCATTGTTCGTTGTAGTTGACACCTCCGATGTGGGTGCTGGGGCTGTCCTTTCTCAATGAGCAGATGATGGCAAGTTACATCCTTGTGCCTCTTTTTCTCGTCGGCTGACTGCTGACTGACTGCACCTTTGGTGATCGGGAGCTGTTGGCAGTGAAGCTTGTCTTTGAGGAGTGGAGACACTGGCTGGAGGCGTCCAGTCTCCCCTTTCTCATTTAGCTGGACCATCACAACCTGGAGTACCTTCTCGACTGCTAAGAGGCTGAACCCCAAGCAAATTCATTGGTTCCTCCTCTTTACAAGGATTAATTTCATCTTGACTTACCATCCTGGTTCTAAGAATGCTAAGCCTGACGACTTCTCACGTCTGTACCCTGCATTGCACGAAGATTCTCCTGACACCATCCTATCAGTTTGATATCTTCTGGTGACCACCAAGCTGAAGGTGGAGGGCGAGGTCAAGAAGGTATTGCAATCCTATCCCTCTTCATAGTACCCTCCACTTAATCATCTCTTCATTCTAGAGAGAATGAGAGGCAATATCCTTTTGTGGGCCCTCGCCACTCGGCTTGTTTGCCATCCTGGCATTTCTCACACCCTCGCCCCCATTCATTGATGCTTGTGGTGGCCAACCATCAGCCAGGATACCCAGGAGTTCATTGCAACCTGTACTGTGTGCACCTGCTTCAAATTGAGTAACCAACTCCCCTGTGATCTACTACAGTGCTTGGAGGTTCCTAACTGGCCGTGGGCCGGGATCGCAGTAGATTTTGTCACTGGGTTGCCTCCCTCTGATGGGTTCAAAATCAACCTCTCCATCATGGGTTCTCCATTTCATGCCATTGGCTAAGCTGGCCATGACTAAGGAGAGTGCCAAGCTCCTATTACATCATGTGGTAGGCCTCCACGGCGTGCCTCAAGTTGTGGTCTCCGACCACGGTCCCCAATAATCCAGGTACTTCTGGAAGGCTTACTGCACCCTGGTGGGTGGCATCGTTCGCCTGTTCTCAGGGTTCCACCCAGAGACCAACAGCCAGGTGGAGGGGCTTAACCAGTAGCTAGGCAAAACTCTACGCTGCCTGATGGGAGGTAACCCCACCAGGTGGTCCTGTCTTCTTACATGGGTGGAGCTGGCCTACAGTTTGTTTCCAGTTGCTGTTCTGGGCATGTCTCCATTTCACTGTTGTCTGGATTACCAACCACCTTTATTCTAATCTGAGGACAGAGAAGTGGCTGCTCCCTCTGCGCAGATCCTGGTTTGTTGCATCCACTGGAGAAGGAGAGGCTTTCATGCTTTACTACTTCAGCATTTTTCTACCTTCCAGAAGCAGGGGAATTGTCCTCAGCCAACCAGCTCCTGCAGTCTAGGCGGGACAGAGAGTCTCCCTGGCCACAAAGGATTATCCAGTCCAGCAGACGTCGAAGAAGCTCGCCCCTGGTTTTTTGGCCTATTCACTATATTTAGAGTATTATCCTCATCTGTTGTCAGGCTCCTCCTCCCTCTTTCCCTTTGTAACATTCACCCAGTGTTCCAAGTCTTGAGAGTCAACCCCCTTTGTCTCCCTGCAGTCCTCCCGTCTGCTCGCCACCTACACTGTGTGTCAGATTCTGGACGTCCAGCATAGGAGACGCGGACTCCACTTCCTGGTGAAATGGGAAGGATATGGTCCCTAGAAGTGTTCCTGGGTCCCTGAGCAGAACATTTTGGACCCCTCCCTGGCTCATGATTACCTGCATTGGTGTCTGGGGCGTGGTCACTGTCACAACCTTCATGTGAATTCCTTTTGTGTCTCATCCCATCCAGCAGCTTGCATGTCTTTTAGATATATTAATCTCTGCCAAGGAGGTTATGTTTTTGCTTCCGTTTGTTTATTTTTTTATTTGTTTGTCTGTCTGTTGGCAGGATATCTCAAAAATGCTTGCATAAAGTTTAACCAAACTTTGCAGGATGTTAAAGTAGCACAAGAGGAACAAGTGTTTCAATTTTGGCACATCTAGTCCAAAGTACAGCTGAGACATAGGCTAAAATTCAAATCCAGCTATGTTGGCGGAGGTATGGGCTCTCGCGAGTCCAGCTCCAGTTTCTCTTTTGATTGGTTTGACACATTACGTGCCTCCCCTGCAAGGTGCGATGCATTTTTGTTCCCCATTCCCTTGTGTGTGGCGTATACATACCCCTTATGTTGAGTGTGGAAGTTGCTAGATTGTCACTTGTTATATGCCCTAAGACAACCAATCAGTATCTTCGTAGTGTAGAGTTTATTGTCTTTGGAGATTATTTGTAAATGTTAATTATAGTTCAATGTGGAAGTACTCTTCCTTATCTTATTAATAGAAACAAGTTCCCAAGCCTCTCTCTCAGTCTCCAGGATTTGGCCGTGGTCCTCTTAATTACTCTTAAGTCAGTTCCTCCACCCAGTCTTTAGGAACTCCTCTCAAGCCTCCTTTGGTCATTGGGAATTGACGCTGCATTCTTGCTGAACTTCTCCGTTCCTGCTATCTGACATGTCTGCTCTGGTGGAAGCGTTTCTAATCTGGCTAGTGCCCTGGTATGCCATTGGTTAGGCATGGACACACCATTACTCAAGCCAGTACCATCTGCACTGAACTGTGCCTTTTTGATCTGGGCCCAATCCCTCACAGTCCTTACGGTATTACTATCAATAAACCTTCCTACTGGATTGTACTTTATCTCTGCATCTGATTCGTTGTCTGGATCATAACAAATACTATGTGGAGAAGCCCCTTCTAACCTGCTCACTCAAAGTGGGGAGCATGTTGGCAGTTCTTGCCAGCATCGCCCACTCGGGGTTCTACTCACTGAATATGAAATATAAGGATTCGCAATTTGTGCTAAATGGCCTATAGAAGCGGAGAGCCATCACCATCGGAATGGCATGCAGAACTGCACTCTTGGCATCAATAGGAGCTGCACCTGGCGATGGCCTCTGACTTAATACTGTGGAACCTGTTCCAGGAGCAATAATTTAGTTTAGCTTAGAGCAAAGTCCCAGAAATAATTCAATTTTTAATCAGCAAATTGAAATAGACCTAAGTTCATCATGTCTTTAAATAAGTATTGGGAGGATTTGTTGAATTGTTGAAGGAGTTCACTTGATCAAGAGTGTCTTCAGGGAAGTGGCTTGATGGCTAAAGCATCCATAAGATTTTATAAGTACCATGCTGGGACAGGCCATAATTTCACCATTGTTCAGCAATGCGACTTTACTGATATTTTGAACTGTTCAGCACCCGATCCAAGAGAAAAGAAAATACATCTTCTCCTTCAGTTTCAAACAGGTAAAAAAATATATAACTAAGTGTTTTGTAGGCCTGTTGGGGTTGATGTCTTATCTTGTTCTTAGAGTACACTTGGTTACGCCTACAGCAAGCAGTCTGCTTTGACTTGCAAGTGCAAAATTTTCTGAACATTAAAAGATTTTATTGGTTGAAAACCGGTATTCACCGGCTAACGGAAACATTGGTGGAGATATGTTGTTGTCAGATCAGTCAGCCTTTCAAATTGTTTATGGTAATAATGGACATTGCCCTCTCCAGGCCAAAGAAGAAAAGGATCCTCTCTCTTGTTAATCATGCAAGGTTTAAAAACGAGCATCTGTCATGCTATGAAGGGGCATTAGTGCCTATACCATGGGTAACTTATACCATTGACGCTGAAGGACATGTATTAAACTTGCAGCAACTTCTAGTTGACATCTTTTCAGTAATGCCTTTGCTTATTTTCACAAGATAATGGCAAGCCATGTTTCGCATGTGTTAGAACAGTGTGACCTAATCAGAGAGTCTGGTAGACCGGCCTACTTGCAGGTGAGACTTGTCTCTTGCTGAAAATTTGCAGGACTTTAAGAAGTCAAAAATATGACTATTCTTAAGCAGCTGAAAGCCTTTATCAAGGAAGAGTGGGAAACAAAATTCTTAAAAAATGATTGGCATTCTCAATTTCCCAAACAATGGCTTGGTGGACTGTTAGAAGGAAAGGTGATGTATTACAGTGGTAAACACGGCCTCTTCCACCTTTCAAAAATGTGTTAGTGGCATAAAATTTGCAATGAGTGTTAATTCCCATGGAAACAATAATGCACAGGAAGAAAAACATTAAATATATTGTCTTTAATCTGTTTTCAACTTTATAGATATTTTTATTTTTTATTCACATTTTCCATATCATTGCAATTTTTTTGGAGATGGGGTCGTAGTACAGTCAATTTAGAGTTATGGATTTGATGTTTCTGGTTGAATTGTCAAAAAGGAGCTTATTTTTAGTATTATAGAGGTTCTATTTATAATTGTATTAAATATTCAGTATATTAGATTGTACAAAGTGTAACATTCCATCTACTATGTCATGTACTGTTATAGAGTGGAAGAACTGGCAAAATAATTATACAGACAAGTGAAGGTGTCTTACCTGTGTCAGAAAATTCAATCTGTTGGACTTCTGAATGCAATATTAATCCGCAGTAGAAATAAGTCGTTGCCAATGGTTAAGATTGTCTGCCAGGAAGACTCCACCCTTCCTCTCCCCCAGTGTGTCAGGAATTGGTAGGAGGGTGTGTTATCCTAGATGCCTCATCTACATACTTGCAGCCAATATCTATCTAATGATTGTTTCTGTTGAAGAGGCCAGCCATATTGGCTCTGTATATTTCCAATTTGCAACAGTATCCAACAATTGAAAGGCAAAAGTGTGATGTGCTGCAGTCTCCAAGGCCTCCATACACACTGCCTTATGTCTCTGAGTGGAGTGCCAGATTAAAAATGCATTGCACATTGTTCTTGACTTTGAGAAACACATTATATCAAGTGTTACTATTCCTTGGTATCAGTTTCTGGTCAGATGACAGGGATTGCACATCTGGGAATTTCTATCATTTTGCCCACATTTTCTCTCATTTGGCATGAGCATTATTTTCAAATAGGATTTTTTTGCCTCCTTTTCCATCATGAATGTTCACACCTTGAATTATTTATTGATGCACAGAATCTAAAAGCTTAGTTTATTTTACAGTGTTCTAATTCTTTGGCTTCTGTTAGAGTGCACTTAATTTCCCGAAGCTAAGTTGGTCTAATTTTATTTAATTTATTTATTTTATTATTATTATTATTTTTTAATTTTGTTCTTTGAGTCTCGGACTACTTGCATAATTAAACATTTATCCTAGGCCCCCTAGTGGTTGGGACCCTAGAATCCCAAACAATCTCGAATTATTTTGAGTTTATACACGGGCATTTGGGGAATCAACCTGAGCTGATTTTGGGCTTCTTTTCTGTTGTTGCACGTATTTAAATTGGCACCTGAAACAGGCCATCTAATATTGTTCGTTCTCCATGAGCAAATAAAACATTTCTGTCCATATTTTGACATATGAATGAATGAATGAATATTGAGTCCCAGTTAGAAAAGCTCTATATGAATTCACGGTCCCTTTATGTGTTAAGTAGAAGGTCTTCTGAATCACCACCAATGTGTAGCACCCACCTGGGTGATATAGCTGCCATTTTGCATGAAAATACTCACCACACATCAGCTGAGCTGGAGAGGTTTAGAGAGAATATATGCCATATATTAACACACAAATTTAATTTCCTATGAGTTGTGAAAGTGTATTGGCATATACTCTAGTATATGCTTCTGACACCTAGCATAAAAAATGCAGTTCAGACAGGACACTCACGTCAGATTTAACCATTTATTTGGAATGACATACATTTGAGTTTGGCGGTGACTTTGCTCAAGTGATACTCTAGAACAATCTGAGCAAGCATGACACAGACATTCCAGGAGATCACAACCCCCCCCTCCCGGCAGAGCCTGATTCACCGTGTTTAAAATGAAATGAATGACAATACAGTTTACAAACAATGCTGATACCATATAAAGACAAGAGCATGACACAACAAGTACTGCCAAAGACCATGCCATTGGAAAGGAGGTGGCTGGGGAGGTGGAGGGGATGTTTGTGCTGATCTGTAATGGGTCTTGGTGGGAATGGTAGAGCTTGGTTAGTTGAGATGGAGAGCGCCGCCTTATTTAAAAAGACGCACAAATTAGGTACGTGATGCTGAAGTCCAATGCGATTGGACAAGGGGTGGAGCCGAGACTGACTTCCGTGCCTGTCTGAACTAACGCTGACGCTCCATTTATGAAATTACGTACATTTTGTAACATGTCCAGGGTGATGCATAGTAGAGACATCGTCTGACGGGAATAAATTTATTGCCTTTGCTTTAATCCTCTTTTGGGTCATATATACTCTTTTTTTAAGGAAATATATAAACGCTGACATTACTTTCTTAATAATGTAAATTTTGGCATCTGTTTTTTTTTTTCCCTCAAAAAATCCTGCTTATTAACTGGCGAATTTGTCTGTAATGTGGGCATATTATATTACATTTGGCTCATTGCTGTCATACAAACTTGAAAAACAAATCATATTAAAGCATTATGGTAAGTGCCTGCTGGGTGCATGAGTTGCCGATGAGCTCGCATTTTTAGCTTACTGGCCCTATGTGCCGATAAGCTGTTGTCGTGGTGTGGCGTCCGTCGTCCAGAACATTTTTTATCGTTTTTTTGGCCCGATGAATTTTCCTGTAAATTTGCCATAACATACTACTAGACCATATCTCAAGACATTTTTTTTTTTTTTTCGGATTTTTGTTTGAATCATTTTTGTCAGTTTTATGGGTCCTTGAAATTTTGGCCCCAATGTGAAAGATAGGACTGAGAAATTAAAAAAAAAAGATTTCTGAAAAACTGTGTGATGATTTTTTTTCTAAATCAGGCAATCAACTTAACCTTGGTACCGTCAATGTACAGTGCGAGCGCCATTTTGATTGAATTGACGGAAGTGGGTCTACTGGGGGCGCTATACTTTATGAATATGCAAGATGGCCTGTGGAGGCCAAATGGTTGCAGATAGAGATTAAGTTGATATTATCGACATATAGGAAGTCATATATAACCTATATTTTGGATGTGTTAAATTTGACCATAGATGACTTTGAAAGGTCAAACTCGAGGTCAGGGAAAATATTAACCATGTTAAAAGATAGGACTTGAAATTTCAAAAAAAAAATTTTTTTCTAAATCTGGCAATCAACTCACCTTGATACACTTTATGTGCAGTGCAAGTGTCATTGTGATTAAATCGACGGAAATGGGTCTAGTGGAGGCACTGTACTTTAACACTGGGTCTTATGGAGAATGGGCAAAATTGCCTGTGGAAGCTGAATTGGTTGCAGACAGAGATTAAGCTTGTATTATCAACATATAGGAAGTCATATATGACCTATATTTTGGATGTGTTAAAATTGACCTCAGATGACCTTGAAAGGTCAAACTTGAGGTCAAGCAAAATGTTACAATTTTCAAAGGCTTCTAGGCTTGAGAATATTGAGGATTGGGAACATATGTGTATTGAACACTTATGGGAAGTCATATATGAACTTTTATTTGGTGGCCTGGAACTTGATCTTCGGTGACCTTCGAAGGTCAAACTTCACATGGTGAAATTTCAATGACCTCTATCATCAAAACTATTACAGATAGAGCATAGGTTTGTATTGTGGGCATATAGGAAACCATGTTTCGTTTGGTGACATTGAACTCGACCTTCAGTGACCTTCAACGACCAAACTATACAGTGAAATTTCAATGACTCATTTCAGCAAAATCATTACAGATAGAGTGTAGGTTCGTATTGGAGACGTATAGGAAGTCATATATGAACGTTCATTTGGTGACATTCAACTTGACTGTTGGTGACCTTTGAAGGTCAAACTTGACATAATACAATTACAGTGGCTAGTGTTGCCAAAACGGTCACAGATGGAGCTTAGGTTTATATTAGAGACATGTAGGAAGTCATATATGAACTTTCATTTGGCGACCTTTGTATTGGTCAAATGTGACCTACTGAAAATTCAATGACTTGTATCACGAAAATTTTGACAGTTGGAGCCTAAGTTTGTGTTACTGACATCTAGGAAGTCACATATGAACTTTCATTTGGTGACATTCAACTTGATTGCCAGTGACCAGAGGGTCAAACTCGACAGTGAAAGTACAATGACTTGTATCACCAAAATGGTCACAGACTGAGCCAGGGTTTGTATAGAGACATTTAGAAAGTCATTTATGAAGTCCATTTGCTGACCTCAACTTGACCTTGTGTGAGCTTTGAAGTTCACAATTGACATTGAATTTTCAATGACTTGTACCACCAAAACTGCTTCAGAGCTTAGGATTGTGTTAGTATTACAGGAGGTCTTATAAATTTATGTGAATTTTTATTTAGTGACCTTGACATTGATTTTCATTGATTCAAATGTCAAACTTCACATAAAATTTTCATAACGTGTATCATCACTTGTATAAGACTGCTTGCCGATAAGCTACAGGACCCTTTGTACTATTTTATATGATAAATTCTGTTGTGAGGTGCTGCCTTAGATACTAAGGTGGATGTAAAACGTTGCTCTTTTAGGGTGAACCCAAAATCACTTCAATGTCTTGCACTGGAAGGCTTACATTTCTCTGGGAATGGTTGTGATTGGGCCTTCCATTTGTACACATATTATCTGAGTGTAATCTGTCCTTTATGTTGTATTTTTAGTTAGGTTGATAGGGTTTTGAGTGGTTTGCGAAGTTGATCTGCACGAAGTTTCCCGTAGTTTAGTGTTTTGGCCTTTGTAGTTTGTGGCAAATGCTCTCTCATGGGCGAAAATCATGCTTTGTAAGTGACAAAATATAATGTTAGGGTATTGGACTGTGTGTAAATAGCTGTTTGTGTTAATGAAAATGATGGACGCGTATCTGTTTCAAAGATTATTACTATGTGTTTCTTTATGAAACTGTATCGGCATCAGCTTTGTTTCATTCAATGCATTTACGTAATTAAATACATTTGTAAGTGAAAATGAAGTACAAATATCAGCTGAATTTGCACATATCTCAATTCACTGATGTGTGATTTTTCTACTGCCTGTACAGTTGTACTGGGTGATGGCCAGATCTTCTAAGTACACCCACATGCTTGGTACTGCCTTGCTGTTTCAGAACAATATCACAAGGGACTCATTAATTAACACAGAAAAACTGAAGCTGCACCTCTAAGTGACTGTGATGTCATTAAGTGTGTCTACATTTAAGGAATCAGTCTTAATGAAATATTGGTCGACATAGTGATCCATTAACATGAACGTTATATCCAGAACTTATTACAACCCCAATTCCCAAATAGTTGGGACAAAGTGTTAATTGTGAATAAAATCAAAACGCAATGACTTTCAAATCACACCAGCCAGTATTTTATTCACAATAGAACAGAAATAACATAGCAAATGTTGAAACTGAGAAATTTTATCCACAAAATGAGCTCATTTCAAATCTGATGGCTGCTACAGGTCTCAAAAAAGTTGGGACAGGGGCCTGTTTACCATGGTGTGGCATCCCCTCTTCTTTTTAACACAGAGTGGAGGCATCTGGGCATTGAGGAGACAGGTTTCTTGAGTTTAGCCATTGGAATTTGATCCCACTCTTGTTTAATACAGGCTTCCAGCTGCTGGAGAGTTTTTTGGTCTCCTTTGACAGACTTTTCGTTTAATTATGCGCCAAATGTTCTCAATCGGTGAAAGATCAGGACTGCAGGTAGGCCAGTTCAGCACACGGACTCTTCTACTACGAAGCCATGCTGTTGTAATAGCTGCAGTATGTGGTTTTGCATTGTCCTGCTGAAATACACAGGACCTTCCCTGGAATAGATGTCATCTGGAGGGGAGCATATGTTGCTCTAAAACCTTTATATACCTTTCAGCATTCATGGTGCTTTTTAAAACATGCAAGTGTCCCACACCATATGCGCTAATGCATCTCCATGCCATCAGAGATGCTGGCTTTTGAACTGAACGCTGATAAAAGGAGGGGTGGTCTTTCTCCTCTTTAGTCCAGAGCACACAACGCCCATGATTTCCAACAAGAATGTCAAATTTGGACTCTTCTGACCACAGGACACTTTGCCACTTTGCTGCAGTCCATTTTAAATGAGCCTTGGCCCACAGAACATGGCGGTGCTTCTGGATCATGCTCAACAATAGCTTCCTTTTGGCATGATGGAGTTTTAGGTGGCATCTGTGGATGGCACGGCAGAATGTATTTACAGACAGTGGTTTCTTGAAGTATTCCTGGGCCCATTTAGTAATGTCAGTGACAGAATCATGCCGATGAGTGATGCAGTGGCATCTGAGGGCCTTAAGATCACGAGCATCCAGTAAAGGTCTTTGGCCTTGTCCCTTACGCACAGAGATTTTTCCAGTTTCTCTGAATCTTTTGATGATGTTATGCACTGTCAATGATGAGACCTTCAAAGCCTTTGCAATTTGACGATGAGGAATATTGTTTTTAAAGTATTCCACAATTTTTTTACGCAAGTCTTCACAGGTTGGAGAGCCTCTGGCCATCTTTACTTCTGAGAGACTCAGCCTCTCTAAGACATCCCTTTTATAGCCAATCATATTAAACATCTGATGCCAGTTAACTTAATTACATGCTAGATGTTCTTTCAGCTGATTCTCTTATATAAACTGCTTTTTCATCCCTTTTTTGCCTGTGTCCCAACTTTTCTGAGACCTGTTGCAGCCATAAAATTTGAAATAAGCTCATTTTGTGAATAAAAATGTAAAATGTCTCAGTCTCAACATTTGAAATATTATCTATGTTCTATTGTAAATAACATATTGGCTCATGTGATCTGAAAGTCATTGCATTTTGATTTTATTCACAATTTACACTTCGTCCCAACTATTTCGGAATTGGGGTTGATATGCCCCTTAGACCCAATTCAAAAGAATATTGCAGTACATAAATCTAACATAACATTACAGTGCTGTGAAAAAAGTTTGCGGATTCCGTATTCCTTCAATTTTTGCTTCTTTAACACTTGTTTCAGTCTTTAAAACTGAATTATATATAAGACAAAGACAACTGGTGTTGTTTTCAAATGATTATTTCTTTCATTCATCAAAAGAGAAATGTTGACACACATCAACTGGCCCTGTGTGAAAAAAGTTATTACCCTTTAGTCACTCAATTAACCAATTCACTCAATTTATTTGGTGATTGGATTAAAGTTGACTATTAATACCCAGGTTTGCTTACTACCTGCGGTCATGTTGGGTCTATAAATGTCACTGTAGCTGAACCTTTCCAGTGAATTAAACCTTTCTAGCAATGTGAGGTAGGCTCAAAACAAGGCCTCAATTAGCAGTAAATTCTGTTGCAATGAAAAAAATACCAGCCAGAAATTTATCAGTCTTAAAAGAGTTACAGAGCCATTTCGAGCCTCAGTGAAAGTCATTGTCTACAAATGGAGAACACTATGAATAGTGGTGAATTTTTGATCAGACAGGCTGCATGGTCTATGGATATTGGTCCAAGACTGCTTATCAACGACTCATTCGCAACATCACAAAAGAACCTAGAGAAACATTTATGGAACTGCATGCCTCATTTGCCTCAAATAAAGTCAGCATAAAGAGGCTGTTTTATCCATGGGAGAGTAGCAAGGCAAAAACCACTGTTAACCAAGTGGAACATAAAAGTTCATCACACATAAGCAAAAAAACAAATAAACAAAAAAACAAAATACACCTCATTGACACCCTTGCCTTTTGGGATGATGCTCTCTGGACCGATGATGGGAAAGGTTGACTTTTTGCAGTCATGGGTGTCATCACATTTGGCTGAATTTAACACAGCATTCAACATTAAGAACATCATACCAACCTTCTACCTTGCTGATGGTAGTTTGATGGTGGGGCTGGTTTGCTGCTTCAGGTTCTGGGCGACTATAATTGAATTCACCAGCAATCCTGCTGTCTACCAGAAAATTGTGTGGGACAATGTCAGTTTATCAGTTCATGACCAAAAGCTCGAGCACTTCCATGTTATGCAGTTAGACCAGTGAAGTGTAGATTTAAGACTTGTCTTGAATCCCATTGAGATGCTATAGCAGCAACTTAAGTTGGCAGTCGATACTTGAAAACCCTCCAATATAACCAAATTAAAGCAATTTTGCTCAGAAGAGTTGCACAAAATTCCTCCACAGCAATATGAAAAACTGATCTCCTGTTATTGGAGGCATTTGGATGGAGTATTTGCTACTACACATTCTAAACAGTGTAACTGTGTATTACTTAATTTAATTGGTGAAACATTGTTGCACTTAAAAATACTGAGGTAATTTTAAAAGAACTTTGGTCATTTGTGCATGGCCAATGCAAATAATCGCCATTGTGATGTTTACTGGTTTAATTAATCCAGAAAAAACTTTGTATTTACTCTTACATTTACTAGGTCTCTTAATTATTTTTTGAGTGTTTAAGGTGGCACCACCATTTACTAGGGAGCATTGCCTTTTCACAGTGCTGATATTGGTGTTGGATTACTCTTTTCCTTCAATAAGAAAAATGATAATTTGAGAACTGTATTTTGTGTTTCCTCCTGTTCTCCTTGTCCAATGTTACATTCAGTATGAAGATGTGAGATGATTTATAGCGACAAATATGCAAGATGGAGGAAATCAGGAGGGCAGCAAATACTTTTACATGGTTCTGTATTTGCCATTTATTGTACTCTTTCAGATAATACCATTATTGCTTATAAAACTTTGCTGGGCTTTACAGTGCTTGTAGGGCACAAAATACATCACATTAATTCAGCAATGATGTATCTTATTGACCAAGATCAAAAATCAAAATCAGAATAGCTATAATTTGTAAAAATGTTTTTTTTCCCCTTTCTGAATGAATGAATGAATATTGCATTTACAGTATATAGCGTCTTCTCATAGACAGTGAAAGCACTTTACAGTCATATGGGGTAATGTCATCTTTCCACCACCAATGTGTGGCACCCTCCTGGATGATGCGACTGCAGCCCTTTTGCACCAGAACGCTCACCACACATCAGCGTGAGGTGGGGAGGGGGCAGACAAATTGCATAGCCAATTAAGTCAGGGGATAATTAGGTGTCAGGTTGAAAGAACCAGGTTGGGAGTTTAGCCATGCAGGACACCGGAGAACCCCCTAGTCTTATCAAGGAGTGTCATGGCATCTTTAATTGCCATACCTTAGGTGTCCAGTAGGAGTCCCACAAGGCTCAATACTTGGACCAATTTTATTTTCCATTTATATTAATGATTTACCGCAAGCATGCAGCAACATTCATATTCAGATGTATGCAGATGATCCTGTCATTTTTACTCCTGCGAAAAATACTTAAGAAGCCTCTAATATTCTCACATCAGCGATGACTCAAATTCAAGCTTGGATGAACAAATCATGTCTGTTATTAAATAATAAAAAAACTGTAAGTATGATATTTACTAAGAAACCTTTACAGATCACACACTCAAATGTATTTTTAAATGGTAAAGAGCTAGAACTAGTTAATTTAAGTATCTTGGGGTTACTCTAGACTCTTCTCTAACTTTTAAAAAACACATTAAAAAAATTTCAAATACAATTAAATTCAATCTACTAAATTTTAAACAAATAAGACCTTCGCTGACAACCATGGCAGCTAAAATGTTTCTGCATGCAATGATCTTGTCTCACATTGATTACTGCTTCACAAACTGGTCCCTTACTGGGGTAACTGCACTTAAAACAATAGAATTACTATATAAAAAAGCCCTAAAAATCTTTGATAAGAAAAGCCAAACATATCATTGTTGCCATATTCTTAAGAAATATAATTTCCTATCTTTTGAGAATTTTATAATATTCAAATACGCCTGTGCCATATATAAAATATTGAATGGACTGGCCCCACCACCACTCAAAGACTATGTCAAACTGAAAACTGCTGCGGGCGCAACCACTAGGGCCACGACTAGGATGGACTGTCAGGTCCCCTTCAGATGGACCACTTTTGGACAATCTGTATTGTCTGTGAAGGACAGCAAATTTTGGAACACTATACCACTGGTAATTCGCGATCAACCCACGTATACAACATTCAAATCACATGTTAAAAACTGGCTTTTAATCAAACAGATTTGCACTCATAAATAAATGGACCAAGTGTAGAGTATATACAACGTATTTATGTATTTATGTTTAAGTTATTGGAGGAATGATCTAACGACATTCCTACATTTCATATGTAATGCCCTGCACTTTAACGTATGTACTTGAAATAAGAAGTTTTTGCCTGTATCAGGTATGAGTTGTGCTCTTGGAATTTGCTGTACTTGAATGAATTTTTTCATCGTGTCATACATGGACTGTATTTTCCGAATTTAGGTATGCTTGTTTATATGCGCGCACACATGCATGCATATTGTGGGGTCATCATCCAGTCCAGTTTGTTTAGCCCTGAGATGTATGTGCACATCTGTATCCATCTTGCACTACCACTGTACATTGCACTTTGACCATATGTTTATGTTTGAGTAATTGTATGGATGTTTTAACGAAATTCCTATATCATCTCATATATGATGCACTGCACTTTAACTTATGCACTCCAAATATGCGTGTTTTTTTATTTATTTATCATACTTTGAATTACACTCTCGAATATATTGTATAATTGAATGTATGTATTAAGTCTCTATGTGACCTGCCAAGGGACAGAAGATGCAAATTAGCAATATGCTAATTCTGGTATATTTACATGGTTATTGTAACTATGCTCATTAATATACATATTCCCTTTCAAATAAATAAATAAGTAACCACAGTGAGTCAGGACCTCAGTTTAACATCTCATCCAAAAGACGGCGTTTCCTTCAGTACAGTGTCCCCATCACTGCAGTGGGGCATTGCGCTCCAAATTTGGGCAGACGAAAACTTACTATCACATACAGAACATATGGAATTCTTTCCTTATTCAACCTCCACTTTTTTGGCTTTTTATTTGCCAGAACTATTTTAAAAGGGGGCACCAATATATTTTGTGGGGTTTTATTAGTGAGAAGGGGCATTTAGAATTGAATCATTGAGTTTCCAAGGGGCCCAACTACTATTAATTAGAGGTCTGCATATCTTATCACAAAAAGGGGAACTTTCTTGTAATTTCAGCAAAAAGTATCCCAATGATACTTTCTTGTAAAGAAGTCAACTGAATATATATGGGTCATAACATATGGGCAAAAAAAATCTTTTTTTTTTCTTTCTTGAAAAGAGTGTTTCTTGGAATTGGGCCCTTTGGAAACTCAAGGATTCAATTTTATATTAACATTCAATACCGCAAATGCATATGCTATGCACGCCCTAGCAACCTGGTGTGTCATCAGTAACATGGCAGGCTCCATTATATGCTATTGTCAAGTATAGCAGCACTCAAAATTAAACTAAATTTTATTGACTGGATGTATGCTTGACAGTTTTACGCACCTGAATGTTTCTCTGGGTACCCAAACATCAGGTAAGCCAATAAAGTACTTATTTCATTCGATATTGGCGGAGGTTGAATACGGAATTCTTTCCCTGGATTCTGCGCCCAAAAACGCAGAGATATAAGGAATAATTTGTGAGTATTTACATTTGCGTGGTTATCTGACAACCAGTTTGGGTTTAAACGTGACCACGGCACAGATATGTGTATATATGCTTTAAAGGAAATTTTAGATAAATATAAGAGACAAAACACCACTATTTTTTGTGTTTTATTGATGCATCAAAAGCATGTGATCGCATAAACCATGAAAAGTTATTTATCAAACTGTGTCAGAGAGGTGTTCCTGGATACCTGGTTAGAATCCTGGTGCACTGGTATGCACATCAGACCATGTGAGTTAAGTGGGGAAACACTATATCTGCCCCATTCCATGTGACCAATGGCGTTAGGCAGGGAGGAATTTTGTCACCAGTCCTGTTTAATATCCTTATGGAGGACCTTTCTGTTCAGTTAAATAATTGTGGCACAGGATGCATGGTAGGAGATACACTTGTTAATCACTTAATGTATGCTGATGATCTTGTTATCTTTCGTCCGTATAGTGCTGGTCTTCAGGACCTGCTGAGGATATGTTCACAGTATGGTTCTGAGTTTAACATCAAGTATAACGCAAAAAAAAGCAATGTGATGATCGTCCAAAGCAGGGAAGACAGACGATCAGTCTTTCCTGACTTTTTTCTGTCAGACTCTGTCCTTGTAGAGCATGATGTTGTAAAATATCTTGGTCATTATATGACAAATGATCTCTCCGATGACAAGGATATTCATAGACAATGTCGAAAAATGTATGCCCAAGCAAACATGCTGCTGCGCAAATTCAGCATGTGCTCAGTGGATGTAAAGGTCTCTCTGTTTAAGGCATACTGCACATCTCTGTATACTGCTCACCTGTGGTGTCGGTACAAGAAAAGCAGCATGCAGAGACTCACTGTGGCATACAATGACTGTATGAGGTTGCTGCTTAAGGCTCCAAGAAGCTATAGGGCAAGTCATATGTTTGCGAGTGTTGGGGTCCGTACATGTGCTGCTGTGATACGGAATCTGATTTATAGATTCATATGTACAGTGTCCAGCTCACTAAATTCTATTGTCTCATGCATAATCAATCCTGCCCTCAGTTCAGTTAGGTTCACATCAACGATGTGGAACCATTGGCATACATGTCTGTACACTCATGTGTGATTGTTGTACATCATTGTTGTGGTTTTTTTTCCTTTCTATTTTAATGTATTGATGCTGTGTGTTGTTTTTTTAACGTTTTTTAGGAGCTATGGACCACTCTTTGAGAAGTGTCTTTAACTAAGTATGAATTGAATTGAATATCACAGAACAATAGAATAGAGCTGTGACAAACTAAAAGAAAACGTGCCTGCAATATCACTAAGTGCGGGACATGGATGCAAGGGTTTGCTTCTTCTTCTTTGTGTATATTTCTCTATTCAAAACCACCTAGGTGCATTATGTCACCTTCTGAATCAAAATTTTGGCATACGAATGTGTACTCAGGAATGAAATGACATTACTACTGTGAAAGCTGACCAGCGGGGGGGGGGGGGGGGGGGGAGGGGGGGGGGGACAATTGCACTGTGGCACAGTATGGTACAATCATACCTCGTGTGAAAGCGCCCTAAGTTTTCCCAGGTGGTCTCTCATCCAAGTACTAACCAAGCCCACTCCTGCTTAGCTTCAGCCACGTGGCTCAAGCAGATCGAGCAGTGGTATGGCAGCAATTTTTTTTTTCTTTTTATTTACAAGGGACCATGTACAGTTTAAACATAAATGTCACCATTTGATGCACCGTACCAGATTATAGATTCAAGCTAATTTGCATCTGTAGTCCCTTGGCAGGTCCAAAAAAATCCATGCAACAAACAGTACAGACTAAAATAATAAAAAAAAAAAAGCAGACACATAACACAAAGATATATACAATAGCACATAACGAAAGTATGTTTGTCAAATGAATAAAAACAAATCAGGATTCTATATAGTAAAGTTGAAAGTTAGTGAGTATTAACACTTCTATAACTGTATCCCTGGACGACGTATCGGAAATACTATGGCTCAGCAGTTATCATGCCTTAAAACTTACATTTTCAGCATTGTTATCCAATTTGGGCAATATTCTCCGTAATTCTGACTATTTGAAAGCAATCTACTGAGCGTCAACTTTCAAAAGACACCATGATAATGCCTGTATAGTCAAAGTGGTTAAAAAACATTAATCATGTTAGTTTGGGTGGAAATTTGCTGAACAAAGGGCAGAATCTGTACGGCCACATTTTTGCAAAATGCTGCTAAAGGTCACAGCTGACCTGGCATTAGCTTGATTATATTATTTCTGAAAAAAATCATATCCAACCAAATTACTCATACTGTGTTAGCTCAACAGGTGGAGTTACACAGACAGGAAATTAAAGCATCCAGAGTTCAGATGATTGATTTGACATGATTCAGTGGTTGCTAAATTGATTGAGTGTATTTGAGCCCGCAAAGTGCCCGCAAAATAAACATAAGATGTTAAAAATCCAATTGATATGGTATACTTCTAAAAACACAAAGCACAATAACATGATCCATTCAGATACATTTCCTTTGTGAGCCTCTTAAAAACTTCTTTGTACAATTTGTGTCTGACCATAGATAGATGGACGCCTGTGTGATACTGGACCTTGCAATATGTCATGCATGAAACTGAACACTCAGAACGAGAGTGCGTAAGTCTTTGGTGTTGTGCAGCCCCTGTGTGATCAATTGAGCTAAGGATAATTTTATTCATGTTCAAGGAAATTCAATTAAATTTTATGTGTATATGGCTTTTTTCCTGAAGGATTGTCACAAAAATGCTCTACAGAGTAAAATTACGTTAAGCCTGACGTAAGCCCCAAAATAACCAATGAAGTTAAAAACAAACAAACAAACAAACAAAAACTCTCAGTATAGTGCACTCAAAAAAATGAAACCCTATGAAATAGATTTACTTAATAATGTTATGTCAACTGGTTCCACAAAACTGAGTTGAGTACATTCCACTCAATGCAATTAATTAAACTGGCCAAAAATGTTAAAGTCAAATAAAGGTTACACAAAGCTATTGCGTGGAACCAGTTGACATAACATTATTAAGTAAATCTAACATTTCATCGGGTTTCATTTTTTTGAGTGTGACCAATCCTGTAACAGTGGTGAGAAAAACTTGCCAGAGGGAAGAAATTTCTGGAGGAACTCAGCTGTATTGGAGGAGTCCATTTTCTTCTAACCAGCTATTGTAATGAAAGTGAATAAATCCATGCAGAAGCATCCATAATTCCAGGATGTGGTGAGGTGTGGGTGCAATACGGGTAGAATCAGATCAGGACTGTCGTAGCCAGCAACCACAGAGTGAGAGACAGGGCATGAGTGGTCCATGGACTCAAGGTGAGGGAGGGAAAGGATCTGTGGAAAAAGACACTTAGAAGGAGGTTAGGTGCTGTATAAATCGACTGCACGTAAGATGTTGTCTTTTGTCAAGTTCCAACATACACTTAAGAGTTTTAACCCTGGGGCAATTAGCCATTCAGTCTAAAAAAAAAAAGATCAAACCCTTCTTTATCCACTTATTGAACCTCAAGAGGCCACCAATTCCATGACCTCCCTAGCTGGTGACTTAGGCTGTAAATTACCGGGAATACTTAAAATTGTCTCATTGCCTCTAAACCCGCAGTTCTGTCTCCATATTCTGTCACAGTTGTACAACACAAATGGAGTGGAACTTGTCTTCCCCTCTGCAGCTCTCACTCTCTTGCCACTAGGCCAGAGTACGCACTCGTCTTTGAGAACGACCGTTTTGCCAGGAACTGTTGTATGCCTAATATTCTGCTTTTGTCGAGTCATAGGTACTGCACATTCTGCAGCGACTGCACTGAACTTTTAATTGAACTCCTCTATTAAATGCTCACTTCAAGTATTTTTTTTTGTCAATTTGTGGCTGAACTGATCATAAATTAGTGTTATTCATCTTGTTATGAAATTAATTTACACACCGACAATAATTTCACGAATAGACACGCGATTTGAAAAGTTATTTCTGTGGTTTTATTTTCCCCATAGCTTTTTATAATTACATTGATTCAGCCACTCGATTTTATTTTGTTAAAGGTATGGCGTTATAATCGTTCATGGATAGCAGCTACTTTGACAGATGCAGCTGATTAAAATATTTTCAAAATAAATCTGTTGAGTTTCATGGAGTGAGGTACCATCTGGAATCTACAAAGTTTTCGAGCGACAGAGTTTGCCTTTGTGTTTGAGGAATCCGAGCAATTTAGCAAGTGCTCACACTGTATACTGGATACGTGCTTAAATTTAATGCAAAGCCAGTTGTATTCAAAGCAAATATCGAACTTCTATCGACTTGAATTTTGTTGTTTTATCGCTCAGTCTTCCCTTTGAACACTGGCAAATTGCATTAGTCAAGTGATTCTCGCTCTTTAGCTGATCTCACCTTCTGTGAATAGGCAATTAATAAAGTAATTTAAAGATTCTACGTCTAAAACACATGGCCTGAACACAATGTTCCAAAAATCCCTAATTCAAATGAAGCGCTTTTACAGGCATTGTCTTGCGTACATGCACTATTGCCTTTCATGTGTGGGATAAAGAAACTATGGTTTTTCATTGATCAGCGCATTTCGGCCTCCCCTCCTGCCAAAGCACTGCACTAGTAGGCCTATTTGTACGGTCTAATAACAAGAACACATCAAGTAACCTGAGAGGCGCGAACTTCTGAATTAAGTTGCATGAATTTCTGAGAATGACAAACGGTATTACGATATAGATTTTAAAGAAAATGCAAAATCCTACCTATGCCTTAGCTAGCACTTCATGTAACTTTCGGAATGACCCTTGGGCGTTGAAGATCACCCGAATGATATGTCTTGTTTGTCCGTCGATGCTTATTTGACACTGAACTATCAGCACTGCACTGATGTGAAGACTTCCCTAAACAAAAATCAACCATTCCATGCGAAGATGATGGAGTGAAAAAATAGGCTGATAAAATGTCTGGCCACACAGCGCGATGCCGTCGGCTCTGTGATGGGCATGCAGTGCGCCGGCCGACAGATGTTATCTAATCTGATCTTAACACCAATTAGTGTAGCTTTGTTTAAGTTAGACTTTCTCTTAGACTTCTGCAAACTGAGGACTTCGACATTCAGACTGATGTTTCAACAGTAGGCCTGTATGGTTCAGTGGATTAAACCGCTTCTTGCTTTTTTACCTTCAGTTATTATCTTTGGCCGGAGAGAAATGTGCATATGCCTACATTTAAATTATTCAGAAATCATAATGAACTGTCGATGCTGGGCGAGTGAAGGCCGCCATATTCAGGAATGCAGTGGGCGCAGTCCTCGAGTAAAGTGCAAGTCAACTGCCTATTAATGCGTTTTTATTACAGTGTTTAAAATGAATCCATCATAGTACAAAACACCATTGTGAAGACCTGCTTTCATTACCACTGCAGAACATCTGCTTCGGTGAAAAAAGACGATTGCTTGAACTTGCACTCTGGGGACCCATTAAGTTCGACTCTTATGGCAGCACTGTGAATGAATTCATCACGTTTTTGACATCTTACCATATGCTGAGGAATTAAAAACTACTCTTGTTGAGCACAGAATTGATTGTCTTTTAGGACTCCCCGTCAGTGTGTGAAGAAAATGTTATTTCACCGTAACTGATGGTTTATTAATAATTGCATGGTAATTTGATGAAACCAACTGCAAAAAAAAAAAAAAAAAAGCCCCAAAATTAATCAATTTAAACGAAAGGCTACGAAGATTCGTCTTTGAATTTCATGCTTCACAGCTCGGATATACGTAAAGTTGCAATTCAGATGAATGAAACATAAGCCTTCAAAGGAAAATAATATGTGTTAATGTGCTTAATGTGTGTCATGGAACTGAGCGGAGTTCAATTTCTGGGTTCCTAAAGGAATGGCGGGTGTGCAAACATATGCGGAGCAATTTGAAGTTCATCGAGGACCTCTTAGGCGCTGAGGTGCACTGCCATTGAATTGATTAATTAATTTATTTATTTTACAAAGCGCTCCTCGTTCCTTTAAAGGCTATTAAGTATCATTAAGTATTCGTTAGGGGCTTTTTTAACTTCGAATCGTTGTTTTTAAACTTCTGAATTATCATGAATTTTTTTTTTTCTTTTCCTCAAAATCTATCGGACAGTAAAATAAGTTATTTGGCACGTTCGCTCTTTAAGGTTCATGTGTCTTTTTTTCCGGGACATTTAGCCAAAGCCACACACAAAGAAAAACAAGGCAAATGAAACAAGGATGCTGTAACAAAACTTGTTTCCTTTAGAACTGTTAGTCTGCCCGTCTTGAAATTCTACATTATAGTGTATTAGGTCCTCCCAATGTGCATTTAAAATTTTAAAGCAGCGCAGACTCTATCCTTTTAAAGTTGAAACAAATTTGTTTTGATCCTCAAGCATGACAAACGGAATTGAATATTGCGAAATCACTCAGCATATTAAAGACCATTCCATGAAATTGTGGCTGAGTTTCACGAGACAGCACAGCATTCATTGCTCTAACATTTTGAACATCGGAAAACGAGAAATAAGGTCATTAATATTCCAAATATTAAAAAAAATGTTTTCAGCTTTCATAATTGTTGATAAACTCCTAAAACACTGCACATCCATGGGAAAGACACAAAGTTAAAGTGGCTTTGGGAAGGCACTTCGTATGAATGAATGAATGAATGAATGAATGAATGAAAGTAAGTTTGTGTTTTCCAGTCTGTGTCCAAGCAGTAGGGCTTTTAAATGACTGGCACAGACATTGCACTACTTATGCTGCAGTCTCTGACTAAACCTGGGATATGTTGGCCATATTTCCGTTAAATCAAAAAGCACATTGCCTCAGAGAACATCGCCAACAATGGCAAGCAACAAGTCTTATTCTTATGCGTCAGTTACCCCTTTTAACAACCTTTACAAGGATAAACAATGCAGTGCCAAAGCTAAGTGTTCGACTTTGGTTTAACATTAAAGCCATCGCACATCCTTTGCGAATATCATTGATATACACCATTGTGTGAGCAAGATAAAAATTCTCTCTCTTTCAATTCACGAATAGTTAACAAATGTCAAGGTGAACCTGTCACTAGAGCTGGTATGATATAGGTTCTTTATTGCAGCGATTCCCAAATTCCCAAACTGTGATATGGGGACCCCTGTGGGTCCACACAGGAGTACCAGTGAGCCCCGAGCGAAACTGGGGGGGAAAAAAACGTTTAACCCGCCAAACCCCCTGTTTTATTTACAGTTCTGCACAAAATAATGAAAACAACTGACTGTATTTTTGACAGAATAAAACTAATGAAACTGTGACGTTTTGGCGATACTACCATGGTAAGCCATTTTTAAAATTTAAATTAAAGCATATCTGACACAGGTAAGATTTCGATTAAACGAATTTCATGGAGTTTTTGAATAGCATGCAAACTTATTTTCAGCGGATGCTTGTAGAGAAAAAAAGGATCTGGCGATTTATTTTCACTTTGGCACATTTATGTCAACTGCATTTGCCAGTGGTAGGCCAAATTTTAACTTCCAGTTGGACTCAGAGCACTATTGCTTGATCTGATGTAGTTACATGTGGCCTCATGCTCATTCGATGCTTCTTTTTACATAAACTTTTAAATGATTATCAATCTCAGAAATGTTTGTGCAGTTTCTTAGCATTGCTTGTATTCAGTTATGAAACAGTCAAAAACTGGAGAGTGTGAGTGAATGGTTCATACTGGTTTCTGTTTTGGTGTGTCATTTCCGTCGCTTTGCAGAAGTGAACCCGTTTTCTGAATGCGAATGTCAGAAAAGTTTAGACAGAGCAGAGGTAAAGACTTTCACACCTCCAGCCCCCACATCCCGTGCGCCACCAAAAGTAAATAAATAACAATCGAACTCTCATTGAGTTTTGTAGGCTACCTGTGAAAGGACGTCTGTGAAGATTTAATTAAAATGGTTTCTAAAACGAAATGCTGTCCATTGCCAAAATGCATTGCAAAGAGCAATGGATGGCCATTATAAATAAATGTTTTCCGATCACTTGCAAATTACATTGACATGTAAATATTCTTAAAAGCTCAATCTCCAACCCTTGACTCCTGAGGTAAAACACATTGCTATTGTTTTTCATGCTCACCGTGACAATTGTCATGCAGAAGATTTCATTTAAAGATTTGTGCTGACACATCCGGCTTTGAGGAAAATGTTTGATTATCAGCACTTTAGCAACTATTTCCCAGTGAAATAACACAGTTAACAACACGCTGGTTTAATTGATGTAAGCTCAAAATCCACAGCTATGGATACTGGGGAAATACTGATGATATTGGTGCCAAAATGCATATTCAAGCCGGAAATTTTTTGACATTCAATATCTGCATATTGCAAATCAAAAAGGTAAATGTTTTTAATTTTTAATTAATTTTTTTTTTTAATCTGACATGATGATTCGCCATTCTAAGAACATTGCAACCATCGACGAGAGTAGTTTGATCAAAATAGAATTGGACATACCAGTGCTATAAGACTAACAAATAATTAAACTGCTGTTATTGATTGAAAAGCTATACTTTAAAGCGACTAAATGTAATGAAGCCACATAGGCTAGATATGCCCTACTTGCAGTTAAACGCAACTGATCTGCAAAATCAAAACGCATGCATTTGATCCAGTCTAAGACATTCGTATTGTACTTTAATTGATTCTTCCTTTATTTATTCATGCCCATTTTAGTAGGAAGAACTGATTTTAAATGTAAATTGTTTGCTTGGTTTAATTTTACCTATTGAATATTTTTCTTCCTTTGAGTTGTATTGTTTAGATTTCAAATAGTATTAGAGCGGTCTCGTTACCTCGGTTGTTATTAAGACAGATATAAAATTAAAAAAAAAAGTAAACAAATAAATAAATAAGCTTCGTCACTCAAAGTGCGAGTAAATGTTTTGGATTGCAGAGCATTGTGTGTTGAGGTAAAGCAGCAAAGCTGCAGACTTTAAGACAGTATATGGCTGTCAAAATGTAAAATTTACTGAGCGAAAACTAAATATTAGGCCTCGTAATTTAAAAGGATGGTATCAATTCAATTGTTTGAAAGCATTTTTCAGCAACATTCTACTCTAGAAAAACAAAAGGGATGTTCACTGCATGTTTCCATTAGTGATGGGAATCAGACAACTGTAGTTTCATAGTGTTTTGGTTCTATTGCGGATGTGGCTTTATTATCCGTATACCATGAATGTATTAAAACGAAGCGTGCACTCGCAGCCCTTGTTGATATTTAGCTATTATCAAAGGGGCTCTACTAAGAAGCAAGTTCAACATCAGCTAGGCTTCCTTTGCCTGAGCTGGCTCGACAGACCCTAAACTCATAATTAGAGATAGGTTACCATCAGTTACCGTGGTAAGTTAAAAGAAAGCCACCTTCGCGACATTGAAAACCCTAGATTTAGAGTCAACATACTTCGCTAACCCACTCACCCCTCAGCTTGGTTGCTTTGTATCGTTTGTCTATTCCCAATTTATTTTTGAATGATTATGAATTTAATTCCCCAAATGGATGTGGATGAACCACACGATTGGTTATTTTATTTTATTTTATTTATACATAAAGCTCCAATTATATTTAAATAGTTATTTTGATAGCCCAATTAGTCACAATATGCCAGCACAGGCCTTTTGGCTGATTGCTATCAACAATTAATCAAGCTTTGTTGTTCATGCATTGCACTTTGCTTTTAACAGAAGTACTACCCGTTGCACACTGAATTACAAATTGTCAAATAGGCCTACATCGTATGACATGACGTGTACTGTACGGCTTTAAAATAAAGGAATAAGGCACCCAAAACAGCTTTATAGTCGGTTTGCAACGTGTCATAAACTTCCTATTGCTAGACGAATGGTTGGGGGGAAACTTCCTCAAAAGACACCACAAGAATCAAGAGGAATTTAAACACGGAATGTATAGCCTACAGTTAATTCGTCGTGTTTATACCCAAGTTCGCTTTAGAATGTACGCCACTGCGCCAGTTATCTTAAGAGAGATAGAATACTAAGACAACGTCAATACGGTTGCGTGACATAAAGCGCTTGGAATCAGTGTGCATGGGTTTATCCTCTTAGTGCGTGGATCTGTTAAGCTAGCAAATGCTTTTTGATTGAGCACAGCCGAAAAGGGAAGCTGATAGCCGATGAGTGTCGGGTAGCTCACATAGCAAACAGTCGTTTGTCTATTTGCCAGAAGAGTTACTAATTTGGGTAATATGCGAAAATCACTGCCTACTATAAAACTGTCAAAGAATGCATTTGTTAAATAAGTTTGTCGTTCTGTATTTCTCTGACAATCCACTTACATCACATATACAAATTGTATTAATTGTTTTAAAACAGCGATAGGCTACTTAATGCACCTTACCTGCAGCATAGTGTTATTAGTGTATGTTGTGAAGTTTATTTTTAATTCAGTATTTATTTAAAACGGTGCAAGGAATCTATCGCCCACGGACAGCAACGCTGTTCGCGCGCTGTCTCTATCTGAACTGAGGTCAACATTATTACCATCAGACCTCAGCGCCAATAAAAACTCTTGCCACGTGACAAGCAGAGCTTTCTAATCCCATTGAGAAGCAGCAGAATACAGCCTTGCATGTGTTGAATAGAAAGGAGTATCTTGATCTCGGGATCTTTGTCTATCTTTTAAGAACACATATCGATAAACTCATATTTGGTTGTACGTCAGCGGTTCATCATATCGTCTTTAAAGGTACTACAACTTTACGTAGGCTACATTGTTCTGATATTTCTGCGACTCAATGGGGTACTCTGCGCCATCTTTTGACGTCATGAAGTTCGTCAGGAAGAACTTAAGCTATTCGGGTGAAGTCTTCGAGGAGCTAGTAGAACACGCCTGCGCACGAATTGGAAACAAATGGTGTGTTGATTAATTCGTTCATTTACACTTGAAGGTGGTTGTGGATGCCCATATGCGTCTGGCTGAAAACGGGACAACTAACGAAATTATTTTTATCTTATCGGAGGTATCTGCTGTATCTGGAGCGTTTTTCAAGCCGTCTATTGCCCGATCGCAATTATGTGCGAAACAGAAATTGTTACCTTTAGTTTGAGCCAGTTAAACATAAAACAAACAACGCATTGCGCAAACATTGGAGCGAAGACTAGTTATGCATTTCAGGGCAAGATTTTCCTACATAATAATGCTCAGTCAGCTACTTGGGTATCGTCGTGGTAGAGCATAATATTTCTATTTTAGCTGGAACAACTAGAAATTCTCATTTACCTCGCGTTTAATGTGCCAATATTTCTATCTTAATATGACCCATAAATTACTAATCATATTCCATATAGGCTAATGGAACAGTCATATGCATACGAGCGTATAGCCCGGACCGTTAGCACATCCTTCCGTTTGGAAACCTGTGTTTTATGCACATGACATAACCTGGGCTCAAGAAACAACGCTGAACTTTAGAAGTAAAACATATGTTGCTGCGATGCACTGCTTACATCAAGCTGCTTGAGGCAGCATACATCTACATCGACACTTACCAACTTCAAGATACCGTATTTCTGCCGCACAAGTTTCCAATACCTTCCAGAAAAAAATGCTTGATGAATAATTTCATATACTGAAATAAGCGTACTGTTTCTGCCGCGGTCGTGCATTACACTTTTTGCAGGGATAACAGCAAAGTGTCCGTGCGTTTGTCCCTTCGACTGAACGTGCGAATACAGTGGCACTCAAACATGGCAATAAAACTTTCCCCTTTCTTCTGAAGCAGCATGCTATCATGGCGCCTTGTCACAGTCAAGTTCAAATCGACTGTCAACTGTTTTCCTGAAAACATCTTTACAAATGAAGAACGAAATAGGCTACTATCGCCAGAGAAAAGCTTTTAAGTGAGAAATAACAAATTTTCACCTGACGGTTTTATCATATTTCATTATTTTAATTTCAGTCAAAATGTATCCACATTTCTCATGAAGTTTTGTAAAACAAACAAACAAAAAACCAACAATCAATAAGGCTACTTCCAAAAAAGTACAAGGAACCTCAATCTCCTTTCACTAAATTTCGAATGAGTGTAGTCGTATCATTTGCCTTGAATGTGGCACAGTGACACAGTTCATCAGTCAAGTGGTTGTTCTTCAGGAAAAGCTTCACGCGTGACCCATTTCCTTCAAAAGTGTTACAACATCACATTCTAGTTGCTTTTATACATCAGAAATACATTCTGGCGCGACTTAATGTCATAGGATATCCAGGTGGTTAAAATAAAGTTTATTTCTTTTTAAATTAATGTATATAGAAAATAGTATATAAAACATATATTCAATAAATCATTTAAATAAGATTTTTTTAAATATATCGCTGTCACATACGAGGTACTCTTTCTTTTTTGAAAGTAGTGCTGGTGGTTTGAAATCATTTTTATAATCACAATATATTTTGTATTTGCATAAGAGTCAATTTGTAAAAATAGATTACAATGCAATGTTGTAACTCTTTTCGCCACGTCAACACATTTCCCTCTTCCGAAATAATATATTTTGTACTTCAGACCCAGTATGTTCATACAAACACGTTTTTGAAAGCTTATTTACACTAAACAAGCAAATGTGTTATCAACCCGTTCTATTTGTAACACAACATTACTTAAACACAAATTACGTCCTCATTTTCACATAAGAACTACATTTAAACCAATGCAAGCTGACAGACAAAAACTTTTTTTTATTATCAGTATATTAAAGTCACTGTACTGCGACAGTTAATTGTCAATGATGCATACACTGAAACACTTTATGCAGCAACAAAGACATTGGTGGTGTGGAACCATTAATAAATTGCTGGTGGATTTGGGTATTTGACCCAAACAAAACTCTGCCGTCACATTTCTTTAGAATAATGGCTGGGAACTGTATGCACAGAAATGCATAACGACGTGTGTTTGCCTTTATCAGAGTGCAGTGGGGCACTGTGCATATGGTTGCTCAGGGAGTCCTCTGAACGCGAGCTATGAAATGACGTTTATACAGATGAAGCCTGCACTCTGATGCCGAAAGTAAATGCAGAACAACGAAATTAATTTAACTAAGGTGAGAGACATTGACAGAAAAAAATGTGTGTATGACATTTCGCATCCCATTAGATGATTTCAGTTTAATCTGTTATATGGGAAGGACATTGACAAAACAGCATTATATAGACAAATCCATAGTATTTATGTAATTGCCATTTTGTGGTCTAAATAAGATACATTTATTTAAAAAAGATACAATCGTGATGTGAACTTGAAATTTGATGATTAATATTAAGCTGTTTGTGACCCAAAACTGTACATCGTCTTGTTAGAAAACATTTCCATAAATAACATTTCAGTTAAGGAACTTATTCTTGCAATTAAATTACAAATTGATAAATATGGCATCATGGATATGTATTTACATAGTTATTAACAAAAGGCAACGGTATATGCAACGGTAACAATCGTATTCTATTACCACAATTCTCCACCTGAAAACAGACTTTGACAACAGACTCGACCCCATCAAACAAGGAAAATACATTCACGAGTATATATTTATTTATTATTTTTCTTTTTTGTTCAAGTTCAAGACAAGACTTTGGCACGTTTCTTAAGACTGTTTGAAGCTTTAACAATCAATTCAAAGGCGACATAAGCGTCACCATTATAAAAAAGACCGTGAAAGATTTTTCCTCTCCCTCTTATTTTTAAATAAAAATTAGTGAAAAAACATTAAATGAAAAATAAAGTAGCTATCTGAAATTTTAAAACCACGAAGGAAAAGGTTTTTAAAATTTTAGAAAGAAAATTTGTATTATTTTGTTTCGTTCAAACTTGGAATAAAAGTCAAATTTCTTATCCTGAGAAAGGAGGAAGCCCGCTGTTGGCAAGCGGACCTGCAATCTCATCTTCTCACAAATGTTTTCCAATTCCATTATGTACACCTTGATGTGAGTGGTTTCTTATGATCCCCAACCTTTTGGTCCACATTGAGAACCTTGTTTTCTCAATTTCAAACGTACCATTCATTAAAGTTGGGCGCCAGTCCGTCACTGTGAGATGAATTGTTTTGCGCGCGGCTGATGGCGGTGTTTTTGTCGGATCTTCATTGTTGGCAGACACTAATGCTGGCGGTGTGGACGACTCATATCCAGAACTTGCGGCTGGAGAAGACTCTGAACCTTGAGACTCGTGCACCTACAACATTTAAAGCAATAAGTATACAGCAGAGGCATCTGCAGTTCTCTGTAAGAGAGTACTATGATGAATTAGAGCCAACGTAGGCACATTTCATAAAAATATACTGAATGAAGCCTAACTGGCGTTTGCATAATTACATTTTAGAGCAGCGCGCTCACGGGTTTTTATACATATTTATTATCTGAGCGGCGCACACCTTACGATAGTATCACTGTAAGTCACAAATCTGGTGAGCACGTTAGCAAAGAACTCATAAGGATGGCAGTTGGTTAAGCCTACTTTTTTGTTTTGGCTGTATAAATGCGAATATTTTATGTTTATTGTTTTCAGGGCCTGCAAATTGTAAACATAACCGATGCAGATAAAACATGCTCTGAAGTGGTTACCTTGGGACCCACCGATGTGACTCAGGACTCAGAATTCGTAGTGTTCAACAGATAAAATGCTTATTACCTTCATGTGTTTCCTGAGAGAGCTTGGATGTGTATAGGACTTGTCGCAAACTTTGCAGATGTACGGCTTGTCCGATGTGTGCACGTGCATGTGCTTTTTTCTGTCGCTGCTATTTGCAAAGCGTCTGTCGCAGCCATCAAATTCACACTTAAACGGCTTTTCACCTGCAAGATAACAGACACAGAGTAAATACAAGATATGAGTTTAGAGTGGCCTACTTCCGTTTATAAAGGATCTACACAATCTAAAAATCCAAGTGGCAACAGCATATTCTCACTAGCCTACAATACTTACTGGAAGAGTAAAATATTAATCGGGGTCAGATCTTGTGACGAGGCTATTTAGTAGAGCCTGCCCAGGATTTTCACCCTCTTTAAAATTCACAGGAACGCGCTCGATCTATTAAATAGGCCCTATCCCACTTCGGGCTGGAGTAGCCCACTCATTGCTATTTATTTGGCAGTGGTAAATGTACTTTTCATAAAGACACATTTAACTGGAAAACCAATCAAAGACAGTACAAAAAAGTTATGACTGTGTTTAAACGAATAAAAGAAGAAAGGCCTCTGCCGAGGAACAAAGTGTTAATTTCATCAACAACTTTCGAAGGAGATCGACTAAGAGCTTTTACACACTACGGCTGTACTCGGGAAATACACAAATCAAAGCATAGGCTCCAGCCAAATGTAGTAGCCTAAGCACAATTTTTCAAATGAGCAAACATCGATTGCCTTTCCAGTAAGAGTTATTTAGCTGTAACAAAATAATTTTACAGTCATAGAGTACTCGTATTAGTTTTAACATCCCGCTATGTTCAGACTTTTCAAAACTTGTTCAAAAACAACGAACACGAATAATTCAAGCCCTCACATTTTGCTGAAGAGAATTCTTAATCTCTAGATTCAGTTACTCTACAGCTCGAAATAAATATGAAAAATATTTTTACCTGTATGGGTTCTTTTGTGAATTTTTAAATTTTCCGATCTGGCAAATATTTTTCCACAGCCAGGAAAGGGGCAGGGGAATGGTTTTTCCCCTGTATGGACTCTGATATGGTTAACGAGTTTGTATTTGGCCTTAAAAGATTTCCCCTCTCGAGGACAGTCCTCCCAGAAGCAAATGTGATTACTCTGTTCAGGACCGCCAACGTGTTCCATTGAAACGTGTGTCACCATCTCGTGCATTGTACTGAAAGTCCTGTCGCAAGTCTTTTTGGGCCGGTTTATCTGGTTCTCATCTATCCACTTGCATGACATTTCTTGTTTAATTGGCTGCCTCATATATCGAAAGAAAGCTCCAGGCCCATGGTGTGTCGGTACGTTCATCCCCATGTTCATATTTATCGGATGGTTATAGTTGTGTAGCTGGGCAGTGCCGTACGGGTCCGTCCTGGGGCTGGCAACCGGGCGGTAGGGATCTGGTCTTCCAAAAATGTCCCCGCGTAAACCCAGATGCATTTGACTGTTGACTACATGTCCACTAGGAGAAGGGTGGCTCACAGTCTGTTCATGTAACCCCGGAAACAGGAGATGTCCCGGATTTTCCGAGATTCCAGGGGGTCCATGCAGGCTCCCCGCCGAAGCACTGAAGATCCCATGCTGGGCATTTGCGGATGCCGATTCGCCAATGCCTGCACCTCGGTTCCTAAACAAGAAGTCCCGGGTTGAATTGAATGCTGCTCCGCCATAGGAACCCACCTGCCCGCCGTGGTGGTGTCCGAGGGCAGCCGCATACCCGGAGCCTTGAGGAGTGAACGCAGAGGTTTGGCTAGAAGCTAGATCGTGAGTTACCGGACTAAGTTTGAAGGCTGCAGAATGTGGCGATTCTGCGAAGGGGTTGAGCCCCAGAGCGGAGTCTCTGTTCCCTATTTCATGGTGTCTTGGCGTCCCGAAGCCCCCAACTCCTAGAGCCGAGAATTGTGGACCGCTGTCAAGAAGCATTGTCATCAGAATAAATTGAGAAGTAAAGCGAGGGAAAAGCTCGAATAACAATACTTAAGCCAGGCAAGCGGCAGTTAAACAACGTAAAACTGAAATTCACTTCTGTTTGGTTTTTATCAGAATTGAAATGCAGAATGGAAAAAAAAAAAACTGGAATAACAATCCTAGTCACAGAGACCGGGGGAGGAAAAAAACTTCGGCAACAGATCCTAGAGAAAGAGGATCTAACTTCCCCCCCTCTCCGAACGAATGATGTCCTTGGACTGATAAAGTCAATCACTCACTCCTTGCACATAAAGGAGCTCGGGAGGCAGCTCCACGTTATCCAATGAGATCCGGACTCCCTCTTTGGCACGTGATCACGACGGTGTGAGGTAATTGGCTAGATGTCTCTTGATTGGCACAGTTGAGTATTGAAAATTGCAGTTTATTTCAACGCTTCAATTTGATTGGTCAGCCGAGGCATTATTTTCAGGTAAGGCTATGGGGTATTACCGCGCTTTAATAATGGTGCCATAGTTTCTGGCTGTAGCGTAAACTCTACTCCTGATTTGTTTACTAGTTAAAAAGTTAAGATTACCTATGATATGCATCTGCGTACTGTTTTTAGCTGTATGTCGAGTTTTAAAAGCATTAAATCATGTAGGCTTATAGCTTATAAAAAATATTATTATAGTCTATACTTGCAAAGTGATTAAAGCCACTAACCCACTGTTTCTCCGACATTACTAATTGTAAAAATTTTATCTGTCCTTTCGAATCTGTAGGGTAATGTCCACCAATGCTCCAAAAATGTCCCTTGGTGTAGGGAACAAGCTATAAAGCACCCAGGCTACGTGAATTATTGGTAAGTTGAGAACAATAAAACTAGTAACTCTTTGACCTCAAAATGGCTGTGCTTTTTGAATAGTTTTCACTTCCACAGTTGCTTGTAAACTAATTTCAGTTTTGATCGTCCAATATAGCCTACAAAAATTGAATTAAGATACAAATCACAAATTGATAAATCCATCTCTGTACTAGTCATGAAAACAAGTTTTCATAAACCCTTTCTTTTAATTGAAGACAACGGGAAAAATAGCCCAAGTTCGTTTATTTATTTTAGTTTTAGTCTGGAGTATGTGATATATTCCATTATCGGAAAGATTTTGTAAATTTAATTAATCGCCTTTTAAAGTTTGTTTGGCAGAGTTCCGAATGTGGTTTCTTTTCAGTCATAAGGATTGGAGAGTGAAGGGTGGAATTTTATTCCAAAGCTCTATAGGGCGTTGAACATGATAATGAAAGACCAAAAAAAAAAAAAAAAGAGAGAGAGAGAGAGATGGCAGTAATTGTAATATCCTCAGAAATTTGGCCAAGCCAGAAACGTCGCGCTATTGAGCGAGATTCACAAGGTTGCCGCCGACTCGCTGCAGGAAACGTAAAATCTGATCAAGTTCAGAGACACGTTGAGTGCTTCAAGCAGCGCTTTATAACTCCAAGCTTTTCACGTCCCCTTTCCCCTGCAATCTGTCCCAGGATGGAGTTCACATTCTTTACTTTAGAGATCTGTGGGAAAAAATAGCAGTTTTCGAATCAATACTCCATTGCATATTAGTCGTGCATCTTCCATGCAGTCTTAACTAAGTCGTTCTTCGAGAATTTTCTTTTGTTGCAAGGTGAGTTTACGGTCATTCCATTTGTGGTATAATGTTTCGTTTTTTTTTGTATGCCTGTTTTCGTAAGATTATTGATTGATGTCACGGTTATTTTGTCGCCACAGAAAGGTGCTACCGACCAGCCCGGAGTAAAATGAGTTATTGCAAAAATGTATATGAGAAAAACAAAATATATCTAGTTATAAAGTAAGGGTGTTGCTTTATTATGGGTTTGGCCTTTGTAAGAAAGGAAAGTGGTCAATTTTTTTTTCCTTTGTTAATTAACCGGGTGTTTTATGGATAGAGGTTAAGCTTGGTCAGCTATTCTGCCTAATGTTGGGAGAGGATATGGGGGTATGTATTCAGTCCTCTGAATTTTAGGTAAAAATTGATTTTAAGGAAAGCAGATAAAGCTGCTCAGGTTTTTCTGTCTCTTTCTCTTTCTCCGTCTTTAACGCACACGTGTTAGTGCGCGCGCGCGCGCGCGTGTGCGTGTGTGTGTGTGTGTGTGTGTGAGAGAGGGAGAGAGAGAGAGCGAGAGAGAGAGAGCATACAAGTTTGGCGATAAATATTCTGGGAAGTCTTAAATCTTGAAATTTATGGCGACCTTCCTGAACTTTCACAAGTGACAGGCAGTTAAGTTTTCTTAACTTTTCCTCTTCCATATTTTATTAGCTTGTTGAAACGGAAGAACTCACTTGGGTTATTGTCTATGTTATGTTCACAGTCAGGAGTGTGGCTATAAAATAATTAACGACATGAAGCCCGTGCACCGTTGTCTCTTCAACTACACAGCATAATTCAATTTGAGCATCAATTTACTATTCTGAGTTATGCAGTTGGGGGCTATGTAGGGCAAACCAAGGGCAGTGACCTTTGGCAGGAAAAAGACCCAGTGTTTTTCCAGGTTACTGTCTTCAGAAAATAATCTAAAGCAACTGTTGCTCACCAAAGAATCAGAACATATCATGAGATATCATAAAACGGCCTCTTCTCCTTATCGTCATAAATTTCAGAGGAATAAATTCCGCCAGATGTCCGATATGAGGCGGTTGTGCGAAACAACCATTCCCGTTTTTTCTTCCCGTTACTTTATCATTAGGCTTAATGCAGAAACCTGGTTTTAATGTAAGCCTTTACAATATTAGCAACAGCAAAGCCATCATTTAGCATAGCAGCAGCAGCAACAACAACAACAACAACAACAACAACAACAATAATAGCTGGGCCTACACTCTTTTTTTATTTTATCCCTTTAAAGGCAGCTTACTTAGCCTAAAACATCAAAGTGTCATTCCGTCCTCGGGCCTTGCAGTCAAACTTTGACTTAGCATGGAGAATTATGAATTATTCGCCTATATGACCTATTTTTTCTCCACTGGTTAGTCTGGTTGAAATTTTCGAAACATTGTGTGCGTTCTGTAGGTAGGCCTACTATGTTTTTCCCTGTATTTGTAGAACACATGTAACATTTTATAGGAAATTTAATACGGCAACCAATCATTGGTGGCTATAGCTGCCATATATTCTATGTAGCTTCCATGTTTCATATATTCTATTCAACTTAACTCGAATGTTCGGAAAAAAAAGGGGAAAAATCAATCTGGCAGGACTTTTCCCTAGGCCTATAATTCCTGTTGTAATCGTTGCCTACTCTTACTACCACTAACTGTAGCAGAAGCAAGAAAGCTATTATTACAACTAGCAATAAAATTATTATTATTATTATTATTATTATTATTATTATTATTATTATTATTATTATCATCATCATCACCAATAATAAACAATATGCTCGATAATTGTCCGTATCATGAAGCAGTAGTTTTATTCTGCTGTCCTGTTTCGGCGTCTGTTTCTGCAGTGTAGAAACGCCTACATTGCGCCAATAGATGATTTAGGATAATCTTTGACTACTGATAAAGCTAATTTCGCCTGCTTTGACGTTTAATACTAGTAGCACTCGTAACTTTGAAAATATTTAATGTTCTGATTTGCTTCATATGTCGGTCTGTGATTACTTTACGGATAAAATAAGTATGCGCGTTTGCAAAAGCATGATACTTCGTTGTCTCGGCTTTTCATTTTCGTTTCCTGCTAACATGTCTAAACTTATGCTGTAAAAGATTAAGATGTTGGTCACGTTTACTTACCTGACAGCGGAGGAGCTCAGAGTAGTTTTATCTTCACATTCTTCACGTATTTTTTCCTTAAATGTGCCTGCCCGGCGCTCATAAATGATATTGAGGCAAATTTTGTTCATTTTAACGAGGGGAAATATGTCAATTATTTACACTGGCTCTTTGATTCATTTAAAAATAAATAGTGATGCATCGAGTGATGCTTTCTATTTGTTGAGGGATGTTGCGGCCTACGGAATTTGTTTTGCTTTGAGCATGCGCAAAAGCCGTCTTGGGGGATGTTGGCGTCGTGCGTAGCGATAATAATTAACGGGACTAACAAAGCTTTACATTTTATCCGTCAAATTCCTTACGTAACTCAGATATGTTCCTCACTGTAGCCTTCTTAGGCATTACTAGTGTAGAGAGCGCAGCAAATAAATGCAACCAGTGTTGGGGACATGACCAGATATTACACTGCAAACAAAATGGCAGATTGATATATCAACCAATAAACAGTGCATTTTAAAACGAGTTGCATTTGCCATTGAAATGTATGAAATGTATTGAACGGAAATGACAAGGAAACGAATTGCTTGTATTGTTTTAGAGTACATGGCTGTATATTCTGTTCAAAATGTGAGATTTACTGAGAAAATAGCCTGTTATAATATTATCCTCAACTTCCGCGAAATTAAAACGCGAAAAAATAATTTTCAACACTGTATTCAAGATGCTGTATGTAATACTGCACTGTCGAATTTCGTACAGCTATATAAGGCTATGCAGCTGTGTAATGCGCGGACTCCACAGGTTTATTTTAACTTCTGTGCATGACTTAACCCAATAGTTACCATCCCTCTGCAGTTGCTTAGAAATATGACCTGCACTTTTTGATGGAGGGCCATACAGGCTTGACTATTAATATTTTTTAAGAAACTTGAGGGAGGATAACTTTATAGCTAAACACCATGTGGGAAATTATGGCTCCTCTGCGATTAACTGGATAGATTATTAAAACAGAATATGGTTCTTCTGGTGTTGATCCCAATCAATTGTCTTATATCTGGCACAAACTTAATCAACCCAGAAAGGATTTAACAGGGCAATTTTGGAAACTCCCTTCCGGTTTTTCAAATTATTATTGGACGTCATTAAAAAAAGAATAATAATAATAAAAATAATAATAATAATAATAAAAAGGTATTTACATTGATGGCTGGAGGGAAGTGCAACTTTTCGCATTACTGCATTACTGCGTATATTGAAAATAGTGAGATTGTTTTCATAGCATTTTTTCAGCGTAATTTAGAGTATGAAGAGACGATAAAAACTACAGTTAAGTTTTAGTTGAATTGTTTATTGAAATGATCTATTTACTTTGTTACTTGCTTTGAATCTTCAAAGTAAACGATACCAACTAAAAACTCTTCCACAACTTCATAGCGTTGACTGTTTTCTGTTTGAAATTGTTAATGATTAGACCAGAATTTTGCCTTGAGAGAGAAAGAGAGAGAGAGGAAGGGAGAGAGAGAGAGAGAGAGAGAGAGAGAGAGAGAGGGGCACACTTTTTTGTAAGTTTATAGTGTTTGGGGTGGGGGGAGAGCGTGGTATTGCATGAATAGCAAGTCCCTGTTGTCTCTGGTTGGCTCACGTCAATTGCCTGTGTGGGTGTATCATGCTCAGGTATCTTGAAGTATTAACATTGGCATATGCTTTTTGCGTGACTTGGTAAATAAAGGAGACATGGGTCACTGAGAGAGCGCGTATAGGCCTACCTACTTGCTTTTTGTTCTCAGGCACAGATGGAGATGCACACACACACATACACACACGCAGAGAGACATGCACATGCACACATACTTATCCATACTCGTTCATGCATTCACATAATCACAAAGAGCACACATAGATGCACAATACAAGAATACACCTCACATGCACAAGCAAAACCACATTGAGAATTTTCTAATTGTAATACGTTGAAATGTACTTTGTTGGGTGAGTGGCATTGACACTGCAATCATAACAGTATTTCTTTTTGCTTTACTTTTCATTTTTCTTCTTCTAAGTTTGTACATATAATGGACCTGGTAGACAAAGAGACATTTTCAAAGAATAGCCTTAGGATTCAGAAGTCCAGAAGTTATCCTAGGTGTGAGGAATTGAATGTTTTTGGAAGAGGAAAAGCCAGAGCAACAACTAATGAACAGTCAGTTTTGCGATTTGACCTTACGTATAGCACATTAAAAGACATGTGAGCTAATATTTAATGAAGCACTTAAGAATAATCAAGTGGTTTTTGTATGAGCAATCATCAAGCAATTTGTGTATCCATTAATAATTTATATCTGTGCTTGTTTCTTGTTGTTTATTTACACTCATATACACACACTTGCTTATAGGCATACAATTTTATTCATGTGTTATATTTGATCTACCTGATGCAGGAGGCCTATATGCTCAAAGGCTAATTTCTAGAATGGATTCATTACATTGTTCTGCTATAGAGAAGAAGAGATAATTACTTCGAAGTGATCATTTTAATTAGATTCGATATTATGGTGCCTTTCACACTTGAACTTGGATGGTGCTACCAAACGGAAACTATAGACTTATGACCTGTGTGATTTAGTAAATTATGATGCAAGATTTTAAATGTTTATGTTGGTAATAAATGCTCGCGATAGGTATTCGGGTTGTATACGTGGACTATTTGGGTTTCAGCTGCCACTCCTCGGCCGCATAAAAATGACCGGTAAAAACAGACGAAGGTGTGGGCCTATATAGGCCTACTGTATGGCCGAAGAAAAAAGTAAGCATGAGCTACTTGCTCTGTTTTCATTAGTTAAACGACTCAGAAAGCGCATTCAACAGATGTTATGGTAAATACCCACCTGGTTACGCGCGTAGTGCTGGTCACGACCTTAACCGAGTAGAAGCAAAGTGCTATGAACTTTGCCCTTTACACCCGCGCTTTCTGAATACAATGAAGCAGGTTGAAGTTTAAAAAAAAAAACAAAAAACGGAAAGGCTATTTTTTAAATGGATATCTGATTTGGAAAATGTTAGCTAAGTTTAATAGGCTATAGGACGTTCGTACTGTTAATATTGTACAAAAAATTATAGGCCTACGCGTCAGATGGTGTATGACGCATTCAGCTTGAAGTGAGCTGTCGCTGTTCTGGGAATCTTTCTTGAAGTCAAATGGCGTTTAAAGCAGCTTATCTCCCTTTACACATGAAGAGTTTGTTTCCAAAACGCTGTATATCCATTTTACTCATTTTGAGTAAATCAGCTTTTTCTATATTGGCGCCTATTGCATTTTATAGAAAAACACAAACTTTGACCATGAGAAAATACACCTTATGGTATGAATGTCTAAAAACTGTTTTTTGCACCATGCGAAAGAAGCGCAGGGCTATCGCTCAATTGTAGTATCTCAATTTTAGTAATTTTGGCACTTATTGCGTTTTGGAAACAAACTCTCCACATGTAGCCTGTATCATCTGATAGACCAACAGTTGGTTTCGAATTAGATTTGAATTTATATTTAAAAAAAATCGTCCTCCCAAAAATCCGAAAACTAGCTCTGTGCGTTTTGTCTGTTGGAGTTCAGTCTGTGTTGCACGTTTTTGATTCTGCAGTTGTGCGCTTCATAAGCCGTGCACTTCATAAGCCTATAGGCACGCCCTTCCCCGACGTGGTATTGAAAGACAGGTAGAACTTGTTCGAAAAGTTAAACTTTTTTATCTTCTTATTTCATGCTAAATTGTCACGGACATGTTAAACCCACATTTACTCCCTCCAGTCCATTTTATGCGTAATGTCTTACAAGAGCATTTCACCTTGACGTGTATAGCGGAACTCACGCACGAGCGCGGGTGCGCGCACACACATGCGCTCGCGGATGCTATCGCTTCTAGTTTTTAGTCTAGGTAAAGTAACTTGTTATAACATGGTCAGCAGCGGGAATGATTCCTGTGTTGTTCCTGGAGAGGTAATGGTAATCGATGCTATGGGATTGCAGTTGTCTGGCACAGGCCAATAATTTGGTCAATGAAAGTCATCTTTTGATCTCAAAAAGAAGAACAATATAACACATTCTATCAGAAGTCGAATCAAATGTTTTAATTTTTAGTTTTATGTGCAACTGCAGTTATGTAACTGCATGCGTATGCACATAGCTTTGCTTGATTCCAATGAACTTCTTGCTGAAACTGAGTGAAATAACCCTACAGCACGGAACAACCAAATAGGGAAAATGTGCAAAATGATATGAACTCGCACAAGCTCGCTCGTTCGTATGCAGTCACACACACACACACACACACACACACACACACACACACACACGCACGCAGTCTCACTCTCTCTCTCTCTCTCTCACACACACACACACACACACACACACACACGCATGCACAATATACATAAAACCTGCGCATACTACAAAAAATGTAGTAGCTAGAACGGAAATGAGAATTTCATATCACAAACTAAAATGGGTGGTATTGCTTTCAGGATGATTTTCGACTACGCCCTTGCGAGAGGCTGTAAAACCGCACCATGGAGAGAACGCTTAGACTTGTCCAATTTTATTCACAACTCTGTCATTGCTGCCGTAATTGTGTATGAGTATTTTAATTGTTTTCAATGACTGACAAGCAGGAATGTGTGAATTTTGAAAAAAAAATCTTTGATTTTTTTAATGAGTGTCGAAGAGTCGCCAGTGTTTGGCAGTGTATATCCAGCATATTTCAAAGAATTTTCTTTTCAATATTCGAGAACGGAGTCGTGCAGCGAGTGCATGCGTGTCCCTTTTAAAACAAACCAAGTTCCCGTCAATCATACCGAATTCCAGCCAATCCCAAAGCGCTCCATTTTAAAAGCAGGTCTTGCCTGCTGTGCTTTTATATTGCACCATGACCTGTTTCGAAGCATTTTTACTACCATGGTTATTGCCACAAATCAAGAGGGCAAAGTAAACGGTATGGAACTCGCACCAACTTCAACCGACTTGAGTGCGGTTCCTGTTCTTTCTGGGAAATTCAGAGTTAGGAATTTTACTTGCAGATGATACACAACGTGGATAAGGGAAAGACTATGTCTAGGTAAATCTTACGCATGAAACAGGTAGATTTTGCAAGTCCATTTCCAAATTCACAACAAAATATGACAAGCCTTCCGAGGTTTGCTGGCTGCCCTCTTTCCTGCGTCTACCCCGGCGAGAGCAATACTGAACCCAGCGTGGTGCTGCCACCTTTGGCAGGGGAGCACATGGGACACCCCACTGGCAGTTCCTTAAAACTCTGCCCCTCGCACAATTTAGGAGACTACCCCGAGACGAGGTCCAGTACATATGTTGACTATTCCGTCCCCCATCCTTCAGACTCGGGATACTCCAGCTACAGGTTAGAACAGAGTCCTAGGGGCTTTATCGGTGGAGCCTCTCTTTCTGGAACAAGAATGCCACCAGTCACTGATCAACTCGCACCAAGATCTACCCAGCATGGCGCTATTGGAAGGTATCGTGACCTTTCTGGCTACAGAGAAGGAAGAAGCCACTCAATTTTCACTGCATATCAGGAGCAGGCCCATGGCTCCTCCGACGCCGCCCGAGACCTCAGCGGCCAAGTGATGTTAAGTCTACCAGGGGATATTCTCTCAAGAACGCATCCTTACGGCCAGGCGCTCAGTGGCCCAAGAGGAAGCGGCCAGCAATTAGTTACTCAGTTCCTGGATCTCTACAAGCCGCTAAATATGGCCATACAACGGGGAAGTGATGCTTTCTTCAGGTGCTCCAGGCAAGACTTGAAGCGCGAGCTGGTCTGTAAGTGGATGGACAATCAGGACGGGGCCGTGAAGCAGCCCTGCTCCCGGATATTTGGAACAATGTATGAGCTAGTCACCCATGTAACGGTGGAACATGTTGGGGGACCTGAGCAGTCTGAGTACGTCTGTCACTGGCAGGGTTGCCCTAGAGAGGGAAAGCCATTCAAAGCCAAATACAAGCTGGTAAACCACGTCAGAGTCCACACCGGGGAAAAACCATTCCCATGCCCCTTTCACGGCTGCGAGAAAGTTTTCGCAAGATCAGAAAATCTCAAGATCCACAAGAGAACGCACACAGGTTGGTAACAATAATAATAATAATAATTATAATAATTATTATTATTATTTATGAAAGTGAGTGGAGTGGAGAACAGATGGCTTATCGTCCGTTTTTATGCTTCCGGAGTTAATTTTTCATACCGTATCTAATGTACAAAAAGTTTTTTTTAAATTCTGAATCAGCTACACACGTTTTTACTCTTTGGAAAGTTTGGAAAAGTTTCGCCGCACTGACACTTTGCTAACTGATATGGCCTGTTATTGTTAATAAATAATAATAATAATAATAATAATAATAATTTATTTGCTTACTTATTTATTTCCTGCCATTCGCTGAAAAGAAAGGAACATCTGCTGCATAAGTCATTCTTTTACGCTTTTAAACCGTTGATTTTAACCGTACAAATACTAATTGATGCATCCATTTAACTATATATTCGGACAATAAATAGCTTCTGCCTCCTAAAATACTTTGAAATCGTTGTTACGAAAATACTTCTAAAAAAGTTTCAGAGAAGTTGACATTTCTTTCGGTGGTAATTTCGGAATCGTTTCGCAAAAAAAAAAAAAAAAACATTGAAGTGCCCATGTGGCCCTTTTCGTTGGTAGTTTTTAATTGTTGATACTTGTTCTTAGATAATTGTTTTGTAATGATATTTTCAGCTATTTACACCCATTATGATTGCAGAGGGGATATTGGAGACCTTAGTATTTCAGAAAATGGCGCACTCTATTTACCCACAGGAAATATTATTTTATTAAAGAGTAAGATTTCAATTAAATTTCTTGGCCTATTTTGTATTGGCCTCGAGGATGTTTTATAGTGAGTTGTAAATAATTGCAAATATGACAGTAGTGTTTCAGAAGAAATGTTAGGCTATAGATCCAGGAAACTGTCCCATGAAAATAGCATGTTAATATTATGTTTGCATTTTCCTGGAGATTTCGGATTGTCTGGTCGGTATTTGTCATCCCAAGTTAGTTGAGCCCGGAAAGTAAGAAAGTAAAGCACGGGACACCAGAGAGCTATGACGTAGCAGTTACGTCTCTCGCAGCAGCAGCTGCTTGGTGGGGGTAAACTCGTAGCCTGTCTTGCTGCGCTCCCTCCGGAGCAAGGCCGCAACTGCTGAGAAAAGTATAATCAATCTGACATTTTTGCTTTATTGTCTAATACTGTGTGTGAATACAGTGAGACATTTAAATGCATTCTGATAGCAAAGGAGCATACAACAAGGACAGAAATCACATGAACGAAAAATATTGCGAGGGTACAAAGAAAAAAGAAGGCCGAAGCTTGAAGGGAATTTACATGGATTGTAACAAGAGTGGTATGAACTAAGCCAACGGGACACAAAACATTAAAAAAAACCCTTCTTGAAAGGCTATGATTTCATATTCAGGTTAATTTGGACCTTTATGAGGTGCATCAGCAATAAGGTTTTTCTATGGTGTCTTTTTTACTATCATGCTACTTTTTCGATTCCGAGGGAATTTAACATTTTATTTGAGGAAAGGTCATTATTCACGAATTTCAACGTTTAGGCCAAGCCAAACCATAGCCAATTGTTGTCGGGCCTAAAATTTTTAATCGAGCTGATAAATGTAGCCTATTAAAATTTACCAAGGTTGTATGAGCATGATAGTAATACGGTTGCTGTAGCATTATCATAAACCTGAGTTCAAATTGAACTTACTGACCCAAAGGAGCTGAATGTCACATCGTGGAATCCCTTGTCATGGAAACTTACCCAATCTTACTAATTAAAATGACTTTTTTAAAAAAACTTAACTTTATGTGCATGCTATGCTCTTTTGCTATATAGTTTGACGAAAATAAAAACTTCCTGAATTATGAAGTAAGTAATTTCACTAATTCTATGTAAATTTGCCTGGAAGTTAAAAGCTATGAGCCTCTCATCTTTTTACCATCCCTAAAAAAGGATTGGGAGTCGAAAAATCACTAGGATATATGGTCAAAACAAGGGCAAAGGTTGATCAAACTTAAGGCTATATGTATTTTTTACAGTTGACGTAACAAGGCCTTTCTCCCTCCTTTGTGCGTATAGGTGAAAAGCCGTTTAAATGTGAATACGAGGGCTGCAATCGGAGATTTGCAAACAGCAGTGACCGGAAGAAGCACTCTCATGTGCATTCCAGCGACAAACCCTACATTTGTAAGATTCGTGGCTGCGAGAAGTGTTATACCCATCCCAGTTCCCTTCGCAAGCACATGAAGTTACATTGCAAGACCTTCATGGCTAAAACCAGCGAGGGGTGTGGGGATGACAGTGCACACCTTGCGGAGGTCACGTCACCCGAAGTAACGGATCAACAAACTGCAACCTCGCCTAAAACGACAGTGACGCGCGCAATGCTGCCTGCCACCTCGCGAGATTCATTATCCCCGAACGTTCAAAATGCTTCCACTCTGGGGACACGCGTCCATCATTCATATGACAACAGTTTGGACTATTCTACGCATAGGTCACCAACTCTCTTGGACCCCCTGCTGTTACAAAGGGGTCATTTTAGGACGGAGTCGGCACAATACTCATCTAACCAGTCTGGTCAAAATTTCACTCAGAGCCACAGGTCTTTTCACACTGGCTCACCTCTCCAAAAAAGTATCGTCAATGGATGGTACACCTGTTATAAGGGTTCGGAGTCTTTCAATGCAAAATTGTGCAATGATGATGTATAACATTGTTAAAGTAAGCGTAGGGTTCACAGACCCAGATGTAACGCAATCCTGGTCTAAAATGATTTTTGTATGGCGAGGTTTCGTTTAAGTTTGAGATTAGCCTGGACTTGGGTTCTGAAATCCTGTGAAACCAGTCCTATATTTCTTTTATGGTTAGTCTTGTGGTAATTTATGTAGGCTACGCGTTGAATCATCCGAAGTGGATGAGGTGTCATGGAAACCTTTAAAACATAAAAAATCTGAATGGAAGATTGTTGGCCGAATATAAAAATGCATCCTACTGTGTTGAACGATGTCGTTGCATGTCTAGTCTTGGTGGGTAAATATGATGGAACGTAGTACAGTACCGTGCAATTATGACTATCAAGCTTTAATTGGTGTCTATGGCGCGTTTATTCATGTAATTAAACTAATGTGTGACCATATTAAATCATCTTTAACCTGTTTTCCCACAAGTGCTGAGAACCACCCACCTCTTTGGACCTTTTGGGTTGCTTGAACACGTTTGTGTAACAGGGAGTGAAGTCGCAGTTTTGGTGAAAATAGTCGGCATAATCTTGAATGTTATTTATTACGTTTTTTTCCTTAAGCAGCAATGTATAAAACGAAAGGGCAACAAATTTTATTGTATTTTGTTCAGTGTATTGCTCAAATTTTAAACGGGCTAATTTGTCCTGAAAAAGTGACATCGTACTACGTGATACTGTCAGTCTACCTATGTTTTAAGACAGAAACGGAATGTGGAAGTTCATCTTTGTATGGACTGGTTAATTTAATAAACAATGTGGAGGGATAGGATATGTAAATGTGTTCATGTCTGCAATTTAATGTAAAAATAAATTCGTGTTTTAACCTGTGACATTTAGACGTCAACTTCCCATTCTTTATCATTCTCTTCAAGGTCATTATTATTTCATCCGTATCTGCAATTTCGATCATTGTTCTTGCATCCACATTGAAATAGTACGGAAATGCATTCGTCAATAACTGTGATAGTGTACATTTGCAACCTGAGGCAGTAGACATTCAGGCTTAAATTTAGTCTTTCGTGGCACATCCTTTTCAGAGTCGTATGCACGCTGTTGGAGTTTCTTAACTCTGAATATTTTGGTATAAACAAAACCTGTCCCTTACGATATTGCCTATACAATTCGAACATTAGAGTGTGGGAAATGTGGATGCTCATGTCTTTGGGCACATGATTAACGTGATTTACCACTTCCCCGAACCCTGATTTCACTTTGGCATTTTGGACGTATTCGTATAAGAATAATTTCATTTGAGATAAGCTTTTTCTGCGATATGAATTAAAATATTTAATAAAATCCTGCTATATGTACAGTAACATTAATTATGAATACAGCATTTCATTAAAGAGTACCATTCTCTTTGATCAGAGAATGCGTCATGGAGCCAATACACAAAAAAAAAAAAAAAAAAAAAAAAACGTCAGCGCCATGTTGATTTCAGAAATACTGGATTTCAATTGATTACATACAGGTTTCCTGGAATGAAATTAGCGCGTTAATGAAATACAATTAATTATGTCAATCTCTAAAGGAGGAGTCCTGGCTCCGGAAATGAGCGATATCTCTTGTGATCAGCGTGTTTTCAAAATAAGCGTTTATTAGGCTTATAACAGTAATTTCGGTTGCCTTCGGCTGCTTTTGGAATCGAAGAATTAGGTTTGAATGCTTATCTTCGCATGAAATCTGTTGGGCAATTTTAATCTTCAGTTTTGCAGGTATTTAAATTAATCTTACTGACATGACTTTCGCTCAACGAAATTGCTCCGATTGCAACTAGTCAAGTGATGTTTATCGGGAGAAAAACTCGCTCAGAAGTGTAATTCACCTCAAATGACGAAACATTCTCAGTTCTAGGTCGCTGACACATAGTCTATTATAACAGGTCCGCTTCATCGATTAGTCAAGCTGGGGCTATAAAGTGAGATCACGAGAAAAAGCATTAAAAAAAGCAGCATGAAAAATCTGGTGGAATATCGCGGTGCAGTGGTTCTCTGTAACGTAGGCCCAATATTTATGAAATCAAGGTGGCCCTTTTCTTCCTAAAGGGGAGCCATAGGTTATCACTTAACTTCTGGGCGCTCGCACGAGGGATGTTAGCACCGAGTGAATATTATTTTTAAAAAACTGAATAAATTGGGAGGGCACATGGGGATGGGAACAAGAGGTAGAGTTTATTTATTAAGAGGACAAATAGCGCACTTTGCGTTAGGATTGTGAGATGTCCTTACAAGAAACAATCTATGGCCGCAATAAGTTTTGGGCTCATTGTGCTTGAAAATCATCTCGGAAAACCGTAAATATTTGATAAGACAAAACATCACTTCCTCAGCAATCCACTGGTGCAACATTACCATATACTTAAGTCTAAACTCAGTTAACAACATTAAGAAGAATATTGGCTGATATAATGAGGCTATAAATAATATTTACAGTAGTCTCATTTGCATTTCCAGGGATGATCTGAGATGCCGGAATGTTGTATAGGTCAGTAGTCTGGACCAATGACTAGCGTTAAATCCTTCGTGATTTTGGAAACCGAGTGTTGATGGCTGATCGCAGATGGCATACCGAGAATCAGAGAGACACCTGGTCCACATTATGCCAATCCACGTTGCTGCCCGGGTTTTTAAGGTTATTCGTCCACTTCCCCTTTGCCACATGCAACTAGCCCCTGCGGCTCGCTTTAAATCTCGCCAATTTATGTTGCTTTCGAGCAATTATTCAGAAAAAAAACTATAAAATAAGTAAACAAACAAATAAATAAATAAATAAATGTTTTGTTGTATGATTTATAAACATTGTAGTGAGTATTCTTTACTGGCAGGGGCATAAAAAAAAGAAGAAATACAGCAGACCTGCTTTATATTTTTATTATTTTACATTATAGGGTAGGTTTTCAATTTTATTTTGATTTATTTTGCTCACCCCATCTGAACGTAAACATTCAGATGTTCCTTATGAGTTTAAGTAGCAGAAAAGTTTACAGTTCCCTTTATTGGACTCTATGTTGTATTTTATTTGGCCATCAAGAGGTAACCTTTTTAGAGCTGCAGTGAACCCCTTGTGAAGGTCAAATACAGAATCCTCTGCAGATGGTTATACAAAGAACCATCTGCAGTCATAATGGCTGAACAGCAGTCCTTCCTGTCTATTTAGAACCTTTCCACCCACAGTCCCTTCTTGGAATCACGAAGATTTATTGGCAAAACATGTTTTTTTCTCTTTTTATAGTTGATTTAAGTATTATAATAGACAATTTTATGATGCAAATAACATTTTATCATGATATTTTATGTTGAAGCATGAAACACTTTCATCTAAAACTGGGGTAAGTAAGTGGGAACTAACTGGTGCTGTGAATTCTATGACACAAATGAACAGTACCAGGATGTGCGTCTTATGTGTATATTTTAGGTGCATTTTCACCTTCACCTTTCACCAAATCTTTAATTTTTTTTTGTTTCGCCAGTCTCTCTGGGCACAGAATCAAGTGCAGCTTTGGCACTCTGTGTAAAAGCTGAAACTAACACCTGTCACATTTAGTATAATCTAGTATTAAGATGACTGCATGGAAATTGGAGCTGAGATGAAACGTCTTTTTTGGAAGTAATGTTAAATATATCATCCAAGATAATGTTAAAAGTTACTTAAAATAAGAAAACGAGGTCATGGTCAGTGTACTGGAGATTTGCCGAACCAAACGATTGCTTCATATGTTCAGAAAGTTTGAATTTTATAAATAAATATACAATGCAAAGGACTGTTTTGGTTGCAAATGCTCCTCACAATATGTGAAGGCAATACAATGCTGTAGTAGAAACTAAAATTGAAGACCCCAGTGCTAAAAGTACTTAAGTCACAAAATTTCCTTTTCGAGAAAATTTGAAAAATTGACTTGGGTGACTATTAAAAACATTTTCCCATCCTTACATCAACGTGTGTGAAAACGTGACTTAAGTACTTTAAGCACTAAGCTCTTCAATTTAGGCTTTCTTAGGACTGTCCTCGTTAGTTAATTTTCCTTTTAGTATTGGCTAACAGTGTACTGCAGCTGGCCAGACCCATTTAATCCCATGCTAGTATCAGAACTGTAGGTCTCATTCCCTCCTAGTTTCCCTTGTTAAGGATTAATACTTAGATTTTTTTTGGTCTCACGGTCTACTTCCAGATTAGAAAATAAAACTGAAAATCATTTGCAATGGATTTCCATTTCCTTTACTTAGATCCAGCCATTTAGAGAGAAAAATGATGCATGTGAATACCTCGAGTGGCAAAATGATCAGATTTGCTTGAAAATCAAAAGCTATACAGCTCAAGTACTGTGCAGGGGAACAAAATTTTCGGTGACTTGAATATCAGTTTTCGGCCAAATTTGGCCTGTTTTCACCATCCAAAGATTGCTGCTAATTTTTTATACATGCATGTGTATTATTTTGTGATCAATTTGCCTGATCTGTTCCTTATAGGAATGGCTTTTTTTGTTTCATACATACTGTTTACTGAAGTAATCTCACAATAAATGGTTGTTCCATATAAATATGGATGAGAGGTAAAAAAAAAAACACAAAATGCAATGAGTTGTTTCACGTAGATTGCAGCATACAAGAGAAACCTATTATTTTAACAGTTGCACCTGAGACCATAGAGATGACAGGAATAATGCTCTCAATTTTCTACTAGCACCCTTTTTTCTCAGTTTCTTATGTTCAGTTACATTCAGCACTGCGGATTTGAAACCCAAATCATGTATGCAGTGAAAAAGAATCTTTGTGCTCCCCAGTGTTTCTCAAACTGTGGATGTGGCTTGATGTGTGAACACCACGACAGGTGGCGTTGGGGTGGGTCAAGACATGATTAAAAAATGTATTTTATAAAATAAATGATATTTTCCTTGCGCGTTCACAGCAGGTAAATTAAACATTAGGCTCGTTAAAATAGATGCACTGCTTCAGCCACTCACAAATGTGGCTACTTTCCTAAAATACATTATACTTACAGCAATAGAAATATTCCTCATAGTGAGTGGAAGTTCTTTGAAGTGCAATCGACATATACAGAGCTCTGGCTGTGTTTATATAGAGATATAGCTGTTGTCAAAGATCTGATGTACCTTAATGGAGGGGCAATGTGATGTTACCATTCGGGCTGATACTTTCTGCCTGTTGAGACTCGCTGAAATTGGCCGTTTCACCAAAACATAGATTTTATGTCTTATATATGTCTAATATATTGCAGTAAGTTATTCCGTATCTGAGCATACTGAATTAAATTCATGCTATGAAGGTTGTGTGTGGCAATGCAATGTGGAGTTGCTCAGTATGTGCCCCCCTAAGCATCGATTGCTGCAAGTTGGGTGGGTTGGGGGGGCGGGGAGGAGGGGGGTGTTTGGGGGCTGGGGAGTGTGGCATAGTCCACAGGCAGACAAATATGGAGCCCATATACACCTTTCTCCTCTGTGAATACAGATCAGTCTCCTGGTCACACACTGATATTATCTTTGGTGCTTCTCTGCCTGAATAATGTAGGTAAGTAAGTACGTAAATATATAAATAAATAGGGTGGACTTTGCTTTAAATGCTCCTGATACAGTGTTGGAATCTTGCATCAGACCTAATCTTTGATCAGATGGTCGATGGTTGTATGTAGTTCTAAATGGCCATGGCCGCTATATAGCAGTTAGTGAAGCTTACCTTTATCACATGTAATGGACAGATATGCTTCGGTTGACTGGTATTCTTTTGTGGGACTGTTTGCCATTTACTTGAGTATGATTTGAAAATGGGGAGGACTTTATTTGTATCATTACTGTTTGTTAAAGAAAATGTTGAGTGCCAAATAAAGACTAACCATGTGACCTTAGTGTGAAGATCTAGCAGTCAGTCCAAAGTCAAAAAACATTACAGCAGGACCAGGAATGCAAGTGTTTGCATTAACATTAATCACCAGTCTGTGTTCATCTCACTGTGTCAGATATACACTTTGACTACGCCACTTTAGACCGTACTCCTGATATATAAAATACGGATGTGTTTATTTCCAAAAAATAATTTTCTATGTGACTTCACTCAAGTGACCTGAGAGAGTGACAAGAAGAGAGGGACAGGGACAGATGGAGGAATAGTTTGTTGACAATGCTGGAGATGCTTTATGATTGAATAAATCTAACTGCATATCCAGGGGCTCACTGCTGTGGTCACTGATCTGCTTTTCGCTATATTTTATATAAAAATAGGGAATATATGTGCTTTCTTTGATTTACTATGAGAAATACATACAGTGATTCTAAAGACTTTTTTTTCTCTATTCGATTCTTTTGCTGTGAGTGTCCAATGCCACCGTGTACTCAGCTATATGACATTTGAATACCCTGCGATGTTCTACAACACTCAAGATCCGGAGCTAATATTCTGCCAATTTTTTGTAGTATTGGCAGTGACAAAGCAAAGTCAAAATTCTAAATCCCCTCGCTCACCACTCCTCAGCTCTCTTTAAATATCATCATCTCTACTGAGTGATGGAAGCTTTTTCATCTTCATGTGATTCTCATTGTCCTCCATCTTTGTAGCGCGCTTTTTGCCTGGCAACAGGAGTTGGCTGTCTTCGTTACGCTTTTCCTTACCGCATTTTTCCCACGATGCAACCTTCATTTGCGAGCTTCATCCACCAGACAAGCCCGCACCCCCCCATTCATGTGGTTCCTTGTCAACTTTGGAATTTCGCGCCACACCAGGTCTGTCTCAGCTAGTCCCTCATAGCTTAAATTGTAGCTAGTAGGCATTATGGAAGTTTTCTGCATGTATGCTTATGTGTTTGACTTTATGTGTGCGGGTGCATATGTGTATGTGCGCACATTATGTGTGTTTGTGTGTATGTTTGTTCATTTCTAAATGAATTGTGATTGTAATTAAATTTATGGGATTTCTACATGGTCCCAATGCACGTTGCTCGGTGACTTGCCTCTTTTTCATCCAGTACTGGCTACCTCCATCACCCCTCCTCCACCTCATCCGCCCCCGCCTGCATCCGTCTCTCTCCCCCTGCTCTCGGCTATCTCCCTCTCCATGACTTCTTTGGATTGGCCCCTTAATCTGTGAATACCACTGACCCCTCAGCTCCTAATGGTGCCCCCCCCCCCTCCTCATTGACCTCCAGCAGGTGCACTACACTCTGCTGAGTCTTGTTTCTGGCCAGGCAATCTTCCCCAAAACTGGCCTGTGGGGTTTGTCCAATCAGTGGCGCGCCAGTAGCTGGCTACCTCCCCTCCCATCTTACCTGCTATGATTGCCTGGCCCTAGATTGGGTGCCGTGGTGCCTAATTTTTTGAAATTCGCCGTTTTGGATTTTCGTGAGGCTTTTTGAGGAGGAGGCTTTTTTAATAGAACATGGCCACTGTATCTGCTCTCATGGAAGACACACTCACATACAGCATGAGCGTTCATCTGAAGGTCAGTGTGTTGATATTACAGAACTCAATATTTAAGTATGTTTTTGGAGAGATGGCAATAAGTAGGCCATCAAATGGGATTATAAATTGACATCATAAGAAAAGCCTCATCCAATATAACAAGAAGTGTGCCATTGTTGTAAATGCACCAATATTTATGTGCATGAATAATATTTGGGTAATCTTTGGGTATCCAAGTAAATACATGGTTAATTTTGTATTCTTGTCCAAAGTGGGTTGCCAGATGTGACAGTAAAAGGATAGTAAATAACTGGGGTTGGCCAACTTGGCCTTGTGGTTGATGTATAGATCTGACCAATACCTTCTTCCCCACAGTGACTTCCCCTTTGCAGTGGTACCAGCTTACTAAAACAGACCATGATTCATTTCCCGGTACATGAACTGTGTTGACTTAAGTGACAACCACCTCAACACAGGTATTTAAAAATTCTTGTTGTAAGTCTTCACGGAAACCTGTCATCTGCCAGCTGAGTTTCAACAAGAAGAAGAGAAAAAAAAAACTATTTTTTCTGTCTGATGTATTTTTGTCTTTTGATGCATTGCTAGTTTTCCAATTTCCCCCTGTGGACAAAGTTCTTAAAAAGGCAGTTTCTGTCTTTTTTCTCCTCCCATTCATTATCCATGCAATACATGAGAGATACGGCTGACAGTTTCTGATGATGCAGTCTCTGGGCAGCTGCGAGAGATTAAAGATCTCTTCCCAGCCAATCAGCTGAGGAATTACCCTGCTACCGACAATAGTCATGCGGTGGCAGGATGCAACAACGGGTCGACGTTTGAGCCTCTTGAGCGGGCATTTCCACCGCGTGCGAACGGACGCACATTTGTCATGGCGGGTAAAGGGGATTGCTTTTTTTTTTTCCATCTCTCCAAATCCAAGTCTCTTTAGGTTTGTCGCCGTTTGAAGATAGGCGAGTTTCACTGGCCTGAGACTCAGGAGGAGCTCTGCCATCATTTCTTCTTTGGAGGGTGGGGGGGGTGTCCGCAGCTTTTACTCCCCTTCTCTCTCTGATCTGCCTCCCAGAACCTCTTCATTAGAGATCAACTGACGCAGTTGCCTTAATGTCCTCTGCTCATTGGCAAGAGCAACTGGCAGCTTTTGAGTCCGTATAGATCAGGGCTGAATGTGTTGGGGGAGGGGGGGAGAGAAGGGTACAGTTTAGTTACATTTAAGCTTATTTTCAGCTTAATTACTCTTTGAATGGCTGTTATATTTTTGAAAGTGCACTTTACTATTTCTTGTTGACGGTTAATGATTTACATTAAATTCTGTGCATTTTCAGTACTTTTAAAAGAATCTTTGATCAGAATCCCCCAATAGAGAAACCCTTCTGTTTCATAGAAAAACAACTCAAAGGCACCTCAAGTGCCTGTTGTCTTTGCTGTCTTTCAATGCCATCATATTCTATTAATAATAGTTTCTGGTTGTTGTTAGATGTGCCATTTGATTTCTCGTCTCTTTGCTCTGAAATCCTCAAATCTCACCTTTTGAGGGATAGCTCAAAAAATGCAAGCACATTGATCACGGTCCAGGGTTATTTCAAAGCCGGCATGTAATCGGGAGTGTTTAATTTTGTCTGTTTCAGGTTGTGTTGCAAGGGGAATGTATAATGTACCCTGTGAACTCGACATCTGATAGAAAGGATAGTGTCTCTGGTTTCCCCCCCTCCACCCTGCCATTGAAGTCTATCCATCCTCCTCTCAGCATCTCACTGTCTCAGGACTCCCAGATACTAAATTAATGTGTACTTGACAGGGCGCTTCATCAGGATAGCTGGTGTACACGTATTCTGTGTACACGTGTATAGGCCAGCGGGGCCGTGGTTCAGGAAACAATGAGCAATCTTAGCGTCGGTGATCTCTCTGTTAACCTCACAGCATTGAGCTAGCACCTCAGGGCCTGCCTCTACAGTGATGGATGACAGTATGATGTGGAGGGCTGGAGGAATGGAGAGAGAGGGCAGAGCAAGACTGGTTATTCCCTTTGGGCCATTTCAATTACAGTTTAACTAATCTCACTGCCCCCAATGCTCTGTTGCTTTAAGACCGTGACATTATTGCGGGGATGAATCGGATGTATTTACTCCACGATCCCTTGAGTGTAACAGGAAAGCCAGCCATCACAGGAGGCTTGCAATAAACCGCGCTGGATGGACTGTAGGTTTTATTTTGAGTTATGTTTGAGTTGTATGGTTGTGCTCCCCATAAACTGAAATGGTTCCTGCCATCTCGATAACTCCTTGGCCGAATGTTTCCGCTTTGATCAAGCTCACTGCAAACAAAACATGAGGGCCGCCAACCTTTCATACTACTACAGCGTGGTGCACTCAGTTGTTTCATGGAAACTGTTTACCTCAAAAAACTGTGTAAGCCAAATTAGTGATTTTGTGTTCTCAGCCCTTAAAACGTAGTAAGAATAACTTTAAGTTAACTTATAAGTTTTTACCTTATTTTCTTTTCATTGTCCACGCAATGCAATTAAGTTGGCTTACATAATTTCTTTGAGGTAATAGGTTTCCGCAAAACATTTGATTTTGCCACTCTAACTGGGTTTACAGCGTACTACTACAACTACTGGTACTGCTACTATTACTTTTACTACTACAACTACTACTGCTACAACTACTACTATTACTAGTAATAATACTAATAATAATCCAAAACAGATGACAGGAAATAATCATAGCCTCATCTTCTGGCAGTAGTTGAGCATCAGCCAATTTCTGTTTCTGTTTACATCATGAGCATGTGATATCCCTTGTAGTCAGGAGTCAAAGCGAGTCACTTTGGTGTCTCTGCTGGAATGTGACCTCAGGGCAGGGGGCTGTGGCAGCGGACGATGGGGTGTCCCACTTTGAGCTGCCCAGGTAGCTGATTTTGGCTGCACATATGAAATTGAGTCGTGCTTCATCTTTCAGCCGTGAACAAGAAAATCAGTTTCCCGTCCCCTCGCCATTAGCAGACGCACTATAAATTTCTTGTTCACATTTTCTCGTGGTTAATAGTCATAGAGCATGAGATGGCTGTCTTCATGTTTACATTTGGTCTAGGGTACTTCATAAAGTGGTAAAACTTATTTTTCTCTTCTTTTGTCTCATGCTGCTATATTTACCGGTTTTTGAAAATATTTTTACATCAGAATTTTTACTTGAGTTTCATCACTGCATCAGTGATTACTCATGACAATTCTCCTTCTATCACAAATTCTGATATTTTTCAAAGTCGCCCTTTGGTTTTTTCTGGAGACAGTGACATAGTAAAAATGGAAGGTGGTTGAACATGCTGACACATAAATATGACAGCTTTGAGCCTTTATTTGTGAGACAAGTGTGCCTGACTGACAACAGCCTTTTCAAATTTTTATTGTTTTAATCCTCTCATGGAAACTCAGTACACATTGCCTGGTCTAATTTGTGTGTTAAGTCTGAACTGTAAAATTAACCAGTAATCTTCTCAGACTGGTACTTTGGCATGTGTTTAAAAGATAACCCCCTTGAATCATCCTTCAACATGAATGTGTCTCAGCATCTCCAGAGATGAAAGCAGGCATTATTTTTAAGTTCCCCAGGAATAAATCCATGTTTCAGATACTATAGATAAAGTTGTGCGAAAAAATGATCCAGTTGCATGAAAGAACAGAACGCATTTCTGTGAATTCTTTCAGCCCATTATTAGCGTGGGATATAGCAGGAGTAATTAGCACTTCCATCCCAAGCTCAGCGCGGATCTCTTGCACATTAACATAAACCTGCATTATGAGTGTTGTTCATGTCACGTTATGATATTCTCAGTGTTATATAAGTGACAGAATTATGTAAGTGCCGTGACAGGGCAGGTGCTAAAAGGTTAAATATGAAATACGGCTCTGTACATGAGCATTAATGGGGAAAAGTGAGAAAAAAAAAAACTCATAATCCCTATTGCTTGACAAATACCAGGCACCAATAATACATGTTTGAATGTTTGCAAATAAAACCTTGCATGAGAGAGTGAGTCTAAGGTTACTTATTTGATGTTCTTAAAGTGCCTTTTTGTTTAATGATTGCTGATATAATTACACTAAATGAGCAGAAGTGACTGCATTAACATATCTAAATATCAGAATAAATACCTTGACTGCTTTGGAGTTTATCACCTTTTCTCAAGTTTTAGAAGATAATGACTCATGTGGTTCATAACTGTTGATGCATGAACTGAAAGTACTCATGTGGCAATCATTAAAGATGCATGGATATGTGCGTACCTTTAAGAGCCTAGATAGCAATGCAGATGACTCATCCTCATTGGTTTAAAAAAAATTCAAGCAAAAAGAAATGTATATGTGAATGTTCACAAACTTGCATCCTTACACCTTGGTGTGCACATTTAACAGTTATTTTAATGGCCTGTACCTTGTGGAGCTAGTTCTGGAAGACAACTCGAGACATGCACACATTGCCATTGACAGTCCCATGAATATCAGACACTGCTCTACTCTCCAGTAGGTGAGCTACTTTCCTGCTCTGTCTCCGCAGCAAAACATGCTTCTGCCTGCTGCTGCATTGCTTCACTCTCTGCTGCTGCATGACTCTTGGCTGCTGCTAGTTGACATCTACCCCAGCACCCACATGTGGGCTCTATATTTCCTCTTGGAGGGGGGGAGAGAGAGAATATCCTGGCTCTCTGTGTCTCCTCAAGCTCAGAGGGCTGCAGGGTGTATCAGGGATGCCAGCCCATCATTGTATCTATTTGTTAATACTGCAAATAACAGCTTAAATGTGACTTGGCTGACAGAACTGTATTTAAACTCATGTTTCAATGTCTTCAAGTCCTATTAGTTTTATGAAATCCATAGGAGTCCAAATAATCAAGGCTTTGAGCAAACACCCCTGGCAGTGGTGACAGCCTAGCATCTTTTTCAATAATTTGACAAGGTTGAGGAACTCTTTTGGGGGATTTTTGACCTTTCCTGCATGCTGAGATTTTCAAGATCAGTGAAATCCTAGGGTTTACACCTATGGACTACTTTTCCCAAGTTCAAACCACTGGATTTTGATGGGATTTAAGTCAAGAGATTGAGATGGTATCTCTGTAAATATTTTGGTGTATATTTGAAGTAATGGTCCAGAAGGAAATGCCAGCTTTGACCAAGCCTTAGCCTCCGATTAATGAGATTTTGCCAAATTTTCTTAGCAGTTTGTGGAATTCCTTTTATCCTTGTGCTTAAAGGGATATTCCAACATTTTGGCAAGTTGCCCTATTGCCATAATCCCTATAGTCATATGAGTAGGTACATTACCTTTAGTTATCCGTGCCCGTTGTTTTGAGATTCGGGGGAGGGAGACGCGAGTTGCTCAGCGAACATAACGAAAGTGAACGGTACTGGTCTCTCCCTCCTTCAAAACTCTTCAAATACACAATCCAGCAGCTCCAAAATGCTCTCGTGGACAAGTTGTGACCTGCACATTCATCACGCTATAAAATAATAATGTATAATTACGAGACAGAGTAATTTTCAAGGCAAATACATAACCGGAACTACATTCCAAACATCCCGGCTGGGCGGAGTGATTTCAAAAGCGTATGTTTACTGCAGCTACTGGCAACGTCTGAGGTGCGCACTGCGCACTTTGTCAATCCGCCCAGTGGGTTACTCAATAAAGTAGTTCAGAGTATTTGCTTTATGTGTCGTAATGTTACATAATTATACATTATTATTTCATAGCTTGGTGAATGTGCAGGTCACAATTTGTCCACAAGAGTGTTCTGGAGCTGCTGGATTGCATATTTGATGAGTTTTGAAGGAGCGAGGGACCTGTACTGGTCACTTTCGTTATGTTCGCTGAGCATCTCGCGTATCCCCCCCCCCCACCCCGAATCTCAAAACAACGGGCACGGATAACTAAGGGTAATGTACCTGCTCATATAACTATAGGGATTATGGCAATAGGCCAATTTGCCAAAATGTTGAAATATCCCTTTAACTGGTGCCCATGGGCTACTGGCTCCAGAACATGCCCAAAACATCAATGACTCACCCCCATTTTTGACTGTAGTTATGAGGTATTTTTTTCCTTTTATGTGTTCCTCCTTCACCACCGAACATTCTGTTATTGTGTGTGACCAAAACTGATAATGTTGGTCTCATTAGATTAAAATACTTTCATCCAGTCATACTACCTATACTCTTTGGATTTGTTTATTTACTGTGATGGCTTAGCTCGCCTCAACCTTCCAAAAATGACTTCTATGGAGGATGCATGTTAAAAAAATTTTTCTGTGACTTTATGACCCTACGATGCAACCCATCGCTGTAATTTTTCAACGACGATGCTTGGATTCGTTATTGCCTTCTTTGCCATTTTCCTCACCATCTTTGGAGTTAATATGCATTTGTGTCCTTTTTTCCATCATGACTGCAGCCATTCCATATGCTTTACATATCTGATTATTGTCTAAAAGTGCTAAAGAGTATGTTGGACCCATCATTTTTGTACCATTACATCACTTGTGAAGGTCAGTTACAATCTGTCTCTTATGAATTGATTGATTTGACTTCCTCCATGATGATTGATGGGAAATGATTTTTGCATGCTGCTTTCCTCATTTTAATACATTGGTGCAATAAGCAAAGGAATGACACTCATTGGTAATCTGGATCGGCATGAATTTAAGTAAAATCACTTCCAATGTCACTTGCCAATCAAACTTAATATTGCCAATTTCACTTTATTTGCTTGATTTTATTCACAATATTAGTCAGGGATGACAAGAAGTTTGACATATGGTTTCCAGAATAAAGTGAGATTATTCTACACATAAGAATAAATGCATATCTAATATCAAAGGATATAAAGATTGTTGTACACAATACTCCTCCAAAGTTTGGAAGCACTTTAAAATGTTTGTTTCAACTCCCTCTTCTCCTCAATCAATTTATTTTTTATTTATATTGTAATTTATAACTGCTGAGGAACTAAATGTTGTAGAAACAGACAGAATGATACATATTTTTGCGTTCAATATTTTTGCTGCATTAAATATGATGGAATAATAAAATGAAAAATGCCAGAACAAAATAGTGCATTAGCTCAATTACATACTGACATCTGCATATAAACACTGAACTATTACACATTTGAAAGTGTAATCATGATTTTTAACATTCTGTATTTTCTTGTTGTATTTTTGATGAACTTGATGCTGTCCCTATGAATGAAAGTTCACATTTATTTCAAAACTACAAAAAGTGTCCAATATGTTTGAGCTTAGCATATGGATAATGAAATGTGTTGCTCATTATATGCTGCCTTTTTTCTTCATTCTCAGAAAGGGCGCCAATAATTCTGCAACTGACTGTAGTTCTTTCAAGTTAAATGAGCTGTTGAATGTTCTCTAAAATTGCTCTCTGCAATGGTCTCAATAGATTCTATTCCCTTAGATCAGTTGTCAGCATCGCATCCCTCCCATTCTGATTTCTGCTTGTTTGCTCGCAACCTCTCACATTACCACAGAAAGTATTTTATTGTACTTTTGAAGTACTTGCAAAAGCCAGGCAGAACAAAATAAGATGCAGACATTAACAGTGCATTGGATTGTAGCCCTTATTAACCTTCTCACAATAATGTGAATGTAGAGAAAATTCTAAAGCTGACGAAATGATTCTCATGGGACGGGACATTACCACAAGGAGCAGTGCCATTGCATCATTGATATTCTCGAGAGTGGAGCTGGCACTGTTCATTCATTTGGAGATTAAGCAAAACCGACCATAAACACTGAGCACATTCCACGGATAACAGGACAGAGTATGTTTTAACTGGGCTGTGTTCACTGCTGCGGTGTATTTAATGTTTTCCTCCTGAGAAGGGGCTGTTGGGCGCGGGTTTTATCTCGAAATGTGCTTGATCTTGTGGCACTTCTGGTTTCTGGCCATTGAGCATTGCTCCAAATTCATGCACATCAAACCTCACACTGAAGAGGATAACTGGAAATTGTTTTCCAGGTCATTGTTTTAAAATCATTACACATCTTTTTTTGTAATTGCTGTCCGGCAGTTGCAAATATATTTCAAAGAATTTCCTGTTCAGTGAGAAAATGATCTGTACTCGTGGCTGCAGCGGCCAGGAATGAATATCCAATGTTCATTTTTTGGACTGATTAAAAGGCTAGGGCTTCTGATTAGTTATCAAAACAAGAAGTTAACAGCTTGGTTAAAAATTCAGCCATTAATTGGATAGATGAAAGATGCAATTAGCTGCTCTTGAGTTGAGAATATGTTCTCTTCCTCAAGTCAACACAACCCTTCCATAATGTGGGGGAGGGAGAGTAGTATGTTTCTCAGCTTGCTTTGATATTTATTTTTGTGGTGCATGAAACAAAAAATAATTGTTTTTAATTCTGTATGTGTCACTTGTCCTTTGATCTCCAAACTTTCAAAAGAATTTTTTTTATGCACAAAACAACAAATGTCCAAGGCAAATAAAGGCCTGAACTGCTGAAGGTTTGAGGGTAATGGAGATGATCCTCTTGTGCTTCTGTTGTACTGTATACAAGAAAAAAATAACAGTGTTTATGCAGCAAATCAAGATCTTGCCTGCGAGTATCAATCACATCAAGGTATTCATAAGTGCAAAATGCCTATGTTAGCATTTGTTAATTTTAATGTGGCAATTATCACGGCGAGAGCAGATCTTTCATTAGGCCTGAAGAAGACCAATCAGAACCCGCTGTGAATATTTTGAAAAAAGAATTCTCTGAACAAACACGTGTTACAGAATCATAGCACAATATTTGTGGGGCTTAAAATGGTGATTACAAATGGGGATGTCTGGCTCTCTTCAGCATACCGTAGTTCAGCTCTTAATTAATCTTTCTGGATTTAATTAACATCACCTTTTGGTACAATTTTTCTTTTCTTGCCTGTCACAAGTATCTTAGTACTGAGTACACATGCACTTTCACACTCATACATCCCTGTACACACAAGCACAATCACAAAAAAAGAAAGCTGGAGGGAAATTTTTTTTTGGTGATGCCACCACCAGTTGCTGGTGGACGCAGAGAAAAGATGTAACCTTCCTTCTCTTGTCTCAGTTTATTTTGCCAGCTAGATTGGCTGTGTGGGGTGCATTGGAACAATCTTTGCACTTTTAAGTTATCATGGTTCATCCATGAGTTCCGAAGGTCATGCAGGGTTTTAATTATATAGCAGGTCGTGACTACCTATCAAGAATGGCCTTACTTTCTCTTGTCTTCAAGGTTCACAACACTTTAAGATCTAGCTAGATATGAGAAAAGACTGGAGGAATCTCAGAGAGCAGTTCTCTGTGAGTAAATCAGTTTATCTGCTCATGCAAACTGCAACCTTCTAACCATTTTGGAATGGCCATGCATATTGTACTGCGCAAAAGTCATAGGTATGCCAAATATTTAGAGTAAATACAATTTTTTTTCATAGAATTGGTTCGAAGGTTTTTACTTTAGTGTGTCCGTGGAAAAGAGTAAATTTGAGATTTCAAAACACTAATTTTCCATAAACAAACAAAAAAATCTTACAGATTCAAAGGGAGTGGTGGTCATTGTGGTCTGTTGAGAGGCTCAGCATCAATAAGGTTCACTAGGATTACATTATGTTCAGTGGCAGAAATACTGGGTGTGCAGGGGGGTGCAATTGCACCCGAGCACATGGGTAATATTGACCCTAAGTTCGCAGTGCACCAGAAAACTTGTTTTTACAGCCAAAAGACACAGCTAGACTTTGCTTAGATTAATGTCATTGCGAAAATCAAAAAGCAACCAAATGTGTTGGATTGCTAAATGAGCTGGAACATATCTAGGTTTATAAACAGCACCAAAATCAAACAACTCTTCTTCATCCTGACTAATACACGTAACTTTTTATTAGTCAGTGTTCAATCTTCATCTAAATATGGAGAGGCCCGAGGTAGACCTAGATAATGATTTTTTTTGTTTAGTTTTTTTTTTTTAATTGATTGTGGTTAGGCGACATATTTTCTTTCAATATTTTGGAAAATATCTGACCTCTTGCCTTCCCTTTGTGGAGATTTAAGGGAAATATGATGACCAATCAAATGTACAAGTAGGCTACTTTGGTTAGCTATCCTTTCTCAGTGGCTTCACCGAGAATGCATGCATCAAAGAACAGACGGAAGATGGGGAGCAGAAAAAGAAACTGGAAAGAAAGAGGCGGCGAGGGATAAACTGCCTAAATTAGGTTCTTATTTTTGTCTTCTCATGCCATGTGCAACTGTAGAACAGATTAAGAACAACACATGTCAAATGCCTGTTGGTGAACTGACGTTTACTGACCGTTAACATTACCTTAGCTGCCCAGTGTGCTATCTGGCTATTTAGCTAGCTAACTGACTAGCTGCAGGGACCAACCAAGTTTTACTTATTAAATTGGAATGTGCCTTAAAACGCCAAATCTGGGCTCCTCTAAAAAAAATTTAAAGTGCCAAAACAGTTTTCCATGTGGGAACTATGTAGGACATTAGGCCCGCATGGAAAGCTAACTTGCTCCAAGCATTTCTGAATTTATGACTTGTACAGCTGTTATTGTGTGGCTGGTGACAGTTCAGTAGGCAGTTGCAAGATCACCAGCTAGCTGGTTATCTACCCGGCTATAATGACAGAAACGTTAGCCAATAATATGGCATACTCTTGTGTTATAAAATAATAAATTGTGAAAAGTTTCATCAATTGTTCAGTATTGTTAAGGTTTTTTTTTTTTTAATATAAATGTTAATTAGCGGTGTTAGTGACAGTTGTTAACTTGAATTGATATTTATTAGATTGCTGGTCTGATTGTCTGCTGTGTAAGAAGTAGGGAAGCAGTTTCACTTGTTGCTATTTATTTTAAGGCAGACGGATTCAAACACTCTATGCACATTATGCCTCTCCTAATACACAACTGATGTGTTATTACTTATATTCTGCCAGTATATTGCTGTTAGTGGGTGCATTAATATGTGCAAACTAAAAGGATTTGATCAGGTGTGTATTTTGTGAATGAGTGGGGCTGGGGGGCAAAGTAATTCTTGCACCTGGGCGCATCGTCACACATCATCACACTGATTGTGCTTCGGAATTATTGGCACTCTTGAATGGAAATACACTACAAATATGACCCCAACACAGAAAAAGTTAACACCGTATTCAAAATGCACAAAAAAAAAAAAAAAAAAACAAAGCAGTGATTTCTTAATTCACTTTGTATTTCATTGCAGGTAGTATGGAGACAAGATATTTAATGTATTGTCTGGAAAACCTAATTTTATTTGTAAATATAATCCATTCCTGCTACTTAGGCCTGTAACACCTTCCAAAGAAAGTTAGGAAGGGGCAATAAAGGAGTAGTAATGAGGTAAGAACTTTTGAATAATGATGTGATTTGAAACAGCTGATGTCACAGCACGTGATTGTCATGATTTGGTACAAAGGCAGCATCCAGGAAAGGCTGAGTCCTTCTGAAGCAAAGGTGGGTGGAGGATGGCCGATTTTCCCACAATGACATGAGCAAATCATTGAAGGCTTTAAAATTCCTCAGTTCAGGATAGGACAGGATTTGGATATTTTGCCCTCTATGGTGCATAACATAATCAAAAGATTCAAGGAATTTGGACGATTGTTAGCTATATTAGTTGTATAACCACATGGGTGTAGGATTACTTTGGCAAACCTTTGTAAAGTACTGTACTACAATGCATAGGTACATCGACAGATGCCACTTAAAACTTTACTGTGTGAAGTGCCTTTGAGTTGTCTGAGCTTGGAGGGATCTGTGATGGACCATCACATGGTTGAAATACATATTGTTGTAATAAGGATTCATATTTCAAGTTTTTTTTTTAAAATGGATGCATTGTGCTCTGGACCTAAGGAGAAAGGGACCATCCAAACTATTACTTGCAAAAAGTCCAAAAGCCAAGCACTATCATGGCATTGGGTTGTGTCTGTGCGCTGAGCAAAGGTGACCTTTACTTCTGTGAGGGTACCTTTAATGGTGAAAAGTACATGAGACTTTGGAGCAACATATGTTACCATCAAGACAATATCTTTTTCAGGGAAGCCCATGCATATTTCAAAAAGATAACGCAAAGCTGCATGCAAAAAAAAAAAAAAAAAATCTGCACAGATTACAGAAGCACGGCTGCTCAAAGGTATACTGAGTAGGATTTTTCCTGAAAAACAAAGTGTTGACTCAAACAAAAACAATAACTCTCAATCATCACTTATAACCCACAAGATGTTTGTGGCGATGCCTGTATCTAAGGAAACCCTGCCGTCAGTTTGTATTTTCTTATTTTTAGCCCGCTTGGCCGACAGGTCCAATCGGGCTTATGCTGTGCTTAGGGTCATTAGTGGTGGTCTGTCGTGCGTGTGTGCGTGCATGAGGGCGTGCGTGCGTGCGTCCACAATTGTCGTTTCAGCGCGATACAGCCTTCAGTTTTCCACGGATCCTTTTCATATTTTATATTCATCTATATGGGCCCAAGATCTAGCCCGAGTTCGATTTTGGGCATGCTGCGATGCTTGGTTTGGCCACCAGGCAGCTTTTTCTGCAAAACTTCAAACAGCTCCAGCTCCCTTATTCTACGAGCTAAGATGCTCAGATTTTTACTGTAGGTTGTTCTGACAAGGGTTCATCATATATATATAATGGGTTTTTGATTTGACCAAATTTTAAAGGTTATATAGGTCAAAGGTCATAAAATGTGCCAATTTCGTTTCAGCACCGTAGCGCCCTCAGTTCTCAACGGATCCTTTTCCTATTTTATCTGCATGTATATGGGCCCAAGGTCTAGCGTGGGTTTGATTTTGGGCTTGCTGCGATTCTTGGTTTGGCCATCAGGCGGCATTTTCTGCAAAAATTCAAACAGCTCTAGCTCCCTTATTCTACGAGCTAAGATGCTCAAATTTTTACTGTAGGTTGTTCTGCCAAGGATTCATCATATATTTAATGGGTTTTTGATTTGACATAATTTAAAGGTTATATAGGTCAAAGGTCATAAAATGTGCCGATTTCGTTTCAGCGCCATAGCGCCCTCAGTTCTCAACGGATCCTTTTCCTATTTTATATTCATGTATATGGGCCCAAGATCTAGCCCGAGTTAGATTTTGGGCATGCTGCGATTCTTCATTTGGCCACCAGGAGGATTTTTCTACAAAACTTCAAACAGCTCTACCTTCCTTATTCTACGAGCTAAGATGCTCAAATTTTCACTGTAGGTTGTTCTGCCAAGGGTTCATCATATATTTAATGGGTTTTTGATTTGACCTAAATTTCGAGGTTATGTAGGTCAAAGGTCGTAAAATGCACAGATTTTCTTTCACTACAATAGTGCCTTCAGTTTTCAACGGATCCTTTTCATATTTTATATGCATGTATATGGGCCCAAGATCTAGCCTCAGTTCGATTTTGGGTGTGCTGCGATTCTCAGTTTGGCCACCAGGGAGCTTTTTCTGCAAAAATTCAAACAGCTCTAGCTCCCTTATTCTACGAGCTAAGATGCTCAAATTTTTGCCCACTTGGCCAAAAGGCCCAAGGGGCTTATGCTATGCTCAGGGTCTTTAGTGGTGGTCTGTTGTGCGTGCGTGCATAAACTTTTGGCTTGTCTGCACTCTAGCGTCTTCAGTTTTTCACCGATCCTTTTCATATTTCATATGTGTATATGGCATCATAAGGTCTAGACCAAGATCTAGATTTTGTCTAGACTTTGAGCCCAATTGGACCGATACTTTCGCCAATAGGGGGCGTTCCATTTTGGCCACGTTTGGCCAAGCGGACACAGTGGCTTTGCCACTATTTTTCTTTGTACAGGACATTTCTTAGCATTTACTTTCAGGCAGTGGGGATGTCTGCCCTAGTGAATTACAGCGCACAAGTGTAAGGGTGAGACATAGCACTGCACTGCAGCATAGTGCTTCTAGTGTTGTTGAACCAGAGAGGAGGGGCCAACTTTGAAAGTTGTGTTTACAAACTGCAACCGATAAATCTTCCTCAGTATATCTTTAAAAAGAGGGTGCATGTGCTGACTTATCCTTAATTGAGAACATGCGGCCAATTTTGCAGCGCAAAACCTGACTACAAAGGCCCAGTACTGTTTCACACTTGAAGACTTGAAAGCAGGGAAAATGGAACAAAATTACAAAAATGATTCTGAAGTGTTTTGAAAAGGAACGCCAACATTACAAAGCGGTAAATATTCTTCTGTACCAACTTTTTTTGAAATATGTTGTGAGATTCAAATTTAACTGTTTATATTTTGAAAAATCTATAAAATTCATGAGGTGAAATGTAAAATCATGCATTGTTGTATTGTTCTCAGTGTAATACATGTGAAAGATAATTTTATACATCATTTTTTTTAGTTTTAATTTATTTTTACACACCATACCAACTTTTTCTGATTTGGGGTTGTATTAAAACAAACAAACAAACAAACAAAAATAAACTAATAAAAACATTATACAGAAACTCAAAAATGCAGTCATGAGTGATACTTTATTCCCTGAACATATAAACCTCCCTCCAAAATCCCTCCAAAGTTGGGATGCTGTGTAAAATTTGAATATAAACAGAATATTTGCCAATGGTTTGCCCATCATTTAAACTTTATATTTCAGTAAGAATAGAACAAAAACAACATATCAGATACTGAGAAAACTGAGAAACTTTGTTTTTTTGAAAAATGTATGCTCATTTAGAATTTGATGCCAGCAACACGTTTCAAGAAGGTTCAAACAGGGGCATGTTGACTGCCGTGTTGCATCACCTCTTATTTTAGTATAGTAAACTCAATGGATCCTATTTCACATTGCTTATGTCTTGGGGTCAAAAAGTCTCCAAGACATTAATCAGACACCATGAACACAACTGCAAAATTTTTGGCAGTTCATGAAAAACCAGCTCGTACAATTACAGCCCTGTTGCTAAAATCAAGGTCCTCATGGGCTGAGAATGTATGGTTCTGGAGTGAAACCAGTCTGACCAATTATTGTCTAGATACCCAGAAGGAAAGAAAACCTGGGAAATATTTGAATTTGAGGTCCACTTTTGCAGATCACTGACCTACAGTTTACGAAACGGTCCTGGAATTGGACTGAGTTCTTCGGTCAGACGAAGCCAAAATGGAGCTCTTTGGCAATAAACACAAGCGGTCAGTTCAGCATAAAAAACTATTCTGTTGAAAGCTCCATCCCAACTGTGAGGGAAGGTGGTTGACCACTGATGTTTCAGGGTGGTTTTTCTTCTAAAACCCCTGACAACTTATTAGTATTCATTGTGTCATAGATTAAATTAAGAACCAGCAGATATTATATGAAAATCTGACTACTTCTGCTTGAAAGCTTAAAACGGGGCTGTGACTGGATCTTCCGACAGGACAATGATCCACAGGAGACATCAAAATCTACATAAAAATAGTTCACTAACCACAGAATCATAATTTTGCCATGACCTTCCCAGTTCACTGATCTAAGTTCAGTGGAAAACCTGTAGGACAAGCTGAAAAGGGGAGGGGTAGCACAGCCAGTTCTTAGGTTTAGGCAATTATGTTTTTCACATGGGTGAAAAAGGTTTTGTAGAACTCTACCTTCAGTAAATTAAATGATCATTTAAAAGCTGCATTTTAGGTTTACGCATGCTGCCGTTGTCTTCTGGTAAAATTAGCTGGATGATCAGAAACATTTAAGTATGACAAGTAAACAAATATTAGAAATTGGGAAGGGGGCAAATACTTTTTCACAACGCTATACATTGCTTCCTGTTTCACTGTGGTATAGACATTAGGTATTACACAAGCAAAGTCCCTCAGTCATCCAGCACCATAAAGAAAACAGAAGAATTTGTTGTTCAAAGGAGGTGGATATTAACTTTCATAAATCTGGTTATGGCTACAAAAAGATTGAAGATTCCACTGAGCGCTGCCAGGGAAATTATACATTTTTAAATTGCGGAACAGCAGAAAACCTGACAGAGGATACAAATTCATTTTGCTTCCCAGGATAGGAAGAAGGATGGTGAGAAAAGCAAAAAGAAAAAATCCCCAAGAACTTATATGACTGGATTTCAGGCCTTGGTGGCATCTCAGGGTCACCAGGTTTCAAAAAGTGCCATCAAATGCCACCTTCATTGGCACAAACTCTCTAGAGGGGTTGTAAAAAGAAACCCCTTTCTGACCCCCAGATGCAACCAAAATTGACCCTTTTGGCCAGATACAGCACTGGCATGCTTGGTGTCAGAGCAAAAACACAAGGAAAGGCACCTCATACCCACAGTGAAATATGGTTGTGGATTAGTGATGTTCGAGGACTGTTTTAATTTTGGGGGTCCAGGGTCTCAGGTTAATAACTGGCTTAACCCTCCCATTATGTTCAAATTAATAAACCATTTTTGGTTTGAGGTCAGTTTGATCCCTGCTATGAAAAACTACATCGGATGTTTGTAACTGAAAGTGTGACCCAATCTTCCCTCAGCTCATTTATATCTTTCTACAGACCATTTTAATAGTCAAGTAAATAAAACAGGACTCCTACATCCTCCCCTTATACATCAAGCAGCGATTTTACATGATTATAGCAAAATGAATGAGACCAAATATTACATGAATGAGAAATTAATTTGAGCTTGCTCCCATTCTTAGGCAACACCACAAAAACAAGATCAACATGATGGTTTTATGTTGTAATTGATCCCGGGGTCAAAATGACCCAAACAACAGCGATGCTTACATGTTCAGAATATAAGATATTTTTTGAGTTAAATTTATGTTTTAACCATAAAGTTAGGGAAAAAATCTAGCTGAAAAAACTATGTCAACCATGTTTTTTAGAGACACTGAACACTGAGTCGGGTCAAATTGACCCGGAACATAATAGGAGGGCTAAAGGTTGGGTACGCAATTCTTGTCTTGTACACTTTCTGATAAATTCTGGGAGCATTTCCTCACTGTTCACTAGCTGTCCATCTGTAAGTGCACTAGAAAAAAAAACCTGGTGATGTTTATTCAAAGCCCTGGTTCTGTAAATGAGAAATAGACAAAGTGGCTTGGGCCGAGTCACAAAACACTGTTCCAGTCAACAAAAGGTGGCATTCGTGCTAGTACAGGGGACAAGACAAGATAGCTACACTTTATTGAACCCTGTAGGGTAATTTGTCCTTTGCATTTGACCCATCCTATAGTAAGGAGCAGTGGGCAGCCACAGAGCAGCGCCCGGGGACCAACCTCAGTTCTAAAGCCAGTTCTTTGGTCAGGGGTACTGGCAGGAGTGTTCCTATATAATGCATGTTTTTCTGGGTGGGGGAAACCGGAGTAGCCGGAGAAAACCCACGCGAACACGGGGAGAACATGGAAACTCCACACAGAAAAGCTCCAGGCCAAAATTGAACCCACAACCCTCTTGCTGTGGGGCATCAGTGCTAACCACTATGCCACCATGCCACCCAACAAGGACAAAGGGGGTAGTGCGAGGTCAGATAGAGGGACTGTGAATCTTGTTTGCATTGTAAAGTTGGAAAACTGGCCAAGAAACAGCTGAAGAGGAGAATATCTGAGGGGGAAAAAATGGAAATGAAGGGTAATGACCAGACAAGGCGAAGAGGCACGTAAACTTAAGTGAGGCTTTCCAATGTTGCAGAGTTGAAGCGCTTCAAGAGTGATGCGGAGGTTGCACAGTTTCTGCTTGACAGGATGGGTAACATTAATGTTGCTATGTTTCACAGAACTAATGGGTCAGTATGTTTATTGTGATGATGGCTATAGTAGTACAAAAGCTGTAAATATTGCTGTCTGGAGCTGGTGTGCTGGCTCAGGGAAACCATCTTGTCCTCCATGCATGTTAGCTTTGCATCAGTAACTATAGAAAGTTTGCTAACCCACAACCTTGCTAACATTAGGTACAATACTCACTGTGCCATTCTGTATAAAGGCCTAGAAATAAAAGTTTGCTAACACGGTGGAATTATTTTTATTGATGCATATCATGAAATGTGTGCTGGGACGGTAATGCGATCTTCCTTGTTGCCTTAGTTTCAAACTTAGCGCCCAGTGTTTGATCACTGTAGTTTTGTAAAAACAATCTAATCCACTAACTCTTGCTAGATTTTAGATGCTGTCTTTTTTCTTGCATATTCTTGTATAAGGTTTTGTTTTGCTTCAGTTATGAGAAAGAGACAAGCAGTTCTACTCTGTATAAGGCTGGGATAATTCCCTGGCAATGCGCGTCCATAAATTTGGAAGGCGGAGCTCCTGAAAGAGCACTAAAGGGAGAGGACATTCTCCAGAAGTGTGCACTCCATTTTTGATGCATTAACAAGTAACAGGAAATCTGGTTGCCTCTGTCCAATGGCTGAGACTTGGCCATAGGTGGATCATTTTCCGGCAAGACAATTACTCTGCACTAGAGGCAGCTGATGAGCTAAAAAGAGAGTAGGCACAGAACATCCCTATCAGCTAATGATTGGTCTTTTCCTGTTTCCAGTAGAAGGAGAGTGAATGCACACTGTAGCTTTGTATGAGGTGCAGGCGACGGAGTAGGTAGCTTGAAATGAAAAAGGAACGCCGCACACTCAGACTCCAAGTGCAAGAATTTATTATGACGACGTTTCGGCCCTAGGCCTTTGCCAAGTCTAGCATACATGTCCTGTTTTCAGTCATTCTTTTAAATGAACTCTCAACACTATTGGGAATAGTTAGTTCTATTTAGGGTAAGATGAGAAATAAAATGAGTCATTTCAACGTGAAATTGCATTTTAATCAGGGCTATTCAATGTTGGATCTTTGTTGCTGGTCTTAGTTTTCTTTCTTGTGATTTAAACAAATATTAAGTGCAGGTCAGATGGCATGCATTACAGGACATGTTATAAGCAAATACGAAAGTTAACAGAGCAGTTTGTCCCTTTTTGTTACGTGAATAAACCATTTTTTTAAAATTAATTTACAATTTAATTGCGACAAAACTGCATTGAGAAGGAAGCTGTGTGTTTAACTATTGATGGATTTTCCTGATTAATGGAAAACTTGTTATTCAAGGGAGACCTCTCAAGGCTACATAATAGTTTAAAGGGATTTTTGTGCCTCTACTAATTTTTGCCAACCAACCGTCACTGCAAAACACACCTCACACCACACATCCACACAGAAACAATTCCAAAACAACAAAGTCAGTGTTCTGCAGAACTATTTCATTCACCAGACCTCAGTCAAATGGAAACCCTGTGGGCTGAACTGAAGAGGGCAGTTGATCAGTGCAAACCCAAGAATATTACTGTTCTGGAAAGGTCCAAAATTTATCTTAGTGTGTGCATGCCTTACCCCAGTCAAACAGAACAGATGAATGTTTTGAATTTGTTTATTAAATAAATGTAAGATTTTTTATGGTTCTACTGGAACATTAATAAACTGTGATTTTTTTCTTTATCTTGCCGATTTGAAGTTTTTTCCTATAATGTTATCATTTATTTCTATTATATACTGTATAATATTAGAGCATTTCCACTCAGGAGTGCCAATAATTCCTGTCCCTACTATACCTATATAGATAAAGGAAAAGACGACCATTCTACCCAAGAATTGTAGCAGGCTCTCCAGTATGCTGACAACAATAATCTAACAGCTGATTTTCCCATAAAACTGTTAGAAAGTCAGCAGTTTATTTATTTATTTTTTTGCAAAGGGTGGTCATATAAAATATAGATTTGATTTAATTACATTTTTGCCTTTTTACTGCTTTTTATTGTACATTTTGATATTTAGAAAGGTTTTCTGTTTTTTTTTTTTGAAACCATCTTTATCTATTTATACTTGAGAAGAATGTTTTTGCACAGTACTGCTCATATGAATGTGTGCTTGGGATTTTCTCAGAATTTTTCCTCTCTAAAATACCGTACAGGTGCGCAGGATAATCCCTGATGCCAGCCACCATCACAAAATATCACATCTTCCTCACAAAGAAGTTGTGAGTGTTGTATCATGTTAGCTTTCAAAGCCCACCCCTAAGTGGCCAGCTACATTAAGAGGTCAATGAATCTTTCACCACCCTGATGGTTGGTAACTGTAGTTTGTGCCCCCCTAGGAGGTGGGGGGGATGTGGAAGTGAGCCAATGGTCCTGAGTTCCAGTGACTGTGGATAGGCCACAGTGCATGGTAGGCTTCAGAACCTTCTGACCTCCCTGCTGTTGTGCACCTTTCCTCAGCCCTTCAGAAATGTGCCTGCCCATAATCCAAACTACTCAAGGCCATTCCATGGGAACCCCTGCTGACAAGGAGTTTATCACCATCTCACTGGGGTGCCTTTACCATTAAGCCAGAAAAAGGCATCAGCTACAATCCATGGAGCGTCACGTCATCAAAATCAATCAAGTCTCTCTGCCTCTCTATTAGGCTTGACTCAGGAGTTTGTTCACAGTCCATTCATTATGGTGAATCACTTTAACAAAAAGTAGGAAGGAAAGTCGGTTTTAGCATTCATGAGGAGCCCGAGGCAAGGTCAGTGTGCATCATCATTGAAGATAATCAACACAGAGTCCTCATCCAAAACTAGGTAAAGGTGACCCTATTTCCAAGTATACAGTATAACATACATCACAGAATTTAGGTTTGGATATAATCCTGATTCTCAGCATACACAACTTTCCCATATCAGTAACGAGAAGTTCCCTGTACTGGTGGTTTTCTCCTTAAACAGCCAGAGTTGCTACAAACAGTGTGTGCTTTCTGCACTTAAATGACAATATGCCTCTTAATTTTGAGGATATATTTATATATATTCAAAATTCAGAAGCATAGAAAATATGGAATTATATAAATGGAGCCATATTAAGAAACCTTGTGAGGCTGTCACTTAAAAAGTGTGATTAAATTGCAATGCTGTTTTATGTTAGCTATTTTATTAAGCTTATTAGTAACAATGAGCGAATGGCTGCTTTAGATTACAGGCATTTAGCCAGGGCTTAATGAAAATTTACAATGCAAAAATAGGGGTGCAAAGATCAGTGATTGTAGTGCAGTAGATCCCTAGTGAGGGAAAAGATTGGGAGAGAAAGTAACTGCATGAAGTGCTGACTCAATTGACAACTTGTCTGCTACCCTATTTAACATTATCCCAATTGTACACAATTTGAATCAAGAATAAAGCACAGCAGACTCTACAAACACAGAGTGACAACTTATCAGGTGTTTGAACAACTTTAGGTGGTGCTTGAGTGGCACTGGGTGGGTGAGCCAGTGAACAGACTGCATAGGTGGGACTTTACTATGCGTTGGAGAACGGCCAACATCTCTGCCGTTTTTACTGGCGTGGGAAGCTCATTCCATTTCTGAGGGCCTTAGATGTTGAAGCGCTTAGAAGTTAAATCAAAGATATAATGATTCAGAATGTAATCAACTTCAGAGCTGGCAGCTATGCCATTTCATTTCTTAGCACTTTGACTGGGCCTGTTATGTCTCTGCATCACAAAACAAGGCAGTTAAAGTGCTTGTTGTTTAAAACCACTGTCTGTTAAACTAATGCTAATCTCATCTACTTGCTACTTGCCCTGGCATTGGCTTCTGGCAATGGTGCGTTTTCATGTTTAATTTGAAAGATGCACGTGACTTATGCGTCTGCAGTATGGCACATTGTACAGTTGATGTTTATCTCTGCAATATCAACACAGCAATTCAAATTTGCATCCAGGGAACACTTCCGCATTGCTAATGAGGGCAATCGGATGAGAGGCAGGGCCCCATCCTAAACAATGTGCAAGAAGTATTATTTGTCAAGGTGTCCACATTGCTGACAGAATTTATGATCGATTGGAAAATGATCAGGTGACCAGTCCAATTACTTTTCAACTGGATGCTGGGCTATTTCTGACACTCAGGAAACCAACTTGGGAAACTTTGTGATAGTCTTTAAAAGGAGTGATTGTGAAGAATGTTGGATTTCAGAATCTCAGTTTGCCAGAGCGTTATCAGTCAATGATAGGCTGGAAATCCAGCACAAGGCATCTACCTATCATAATCGTGAGCATATCAACTGCTTCAATGGAGTTCCTCAATGGAACTTTCAACTGTTAGAGGACCGTGCTCTCATTGAACTTCTCAATACTCTGTCCAAGGAGCCAGAATATAGGATAGAACTATACTTAACCAGTCCATCTAATGTTTTAGTTGATGGATACAGACAGAAATACTGTTGTGTGTCTACAAACACCAACCTCAATCTTAGCCCTTGCCTTTATGCTTTGGTTGCTTAATGTATTTAGGATGCTCACCATTGTTTACCCAGACTTGGTGACTCTGGTTCAGCCCCCTCTTTTAAAATGTTTATGGCTCAGGTATTTTCGACATATTTATAGACGGTGAGTGTATTGTGGTTTCCTATATTTATTTAATGCAATTGTTCCGAGAACAGAGGAAAAAATAAACAGAGGGAAGAAACATAAGATTCTCCTTTTTCGAAGCGAAACAAAAGGGGACGTTTTCACCGTGGAAAGTAAATTCTTTTGAAGTGGAACTAATGATCTGAGGGATGGTTCCCGTTGTCCTAACAACGCTGCTGAATTGGAATGAGCCCCCCTTTTGTTGAAGATATGTTTTCTTTCATTCATTCAAAACTGATGATGATACTAGTTTCACACCCTGTCCTCCCACATTGTCAATTCAAACTTTTTTTGTCGAAAAGTCTTTACTTGGAGACGCCGAGCACACGGCGGGTGACTCTTGGACTGTGACGTCAGGCTCGCCCTTCTGTCTAGTGTTCTTTGCGCTTTTTTAATACCATCACATTGAAAAGAAAATAATCTCGCGCAAAATCTTTCACACCAAACGCAGCATGTGAATGGAACAACACCCAAATCTTTTCTTTTCTCATCCCGTTTTCTCCCCGTAATAAATAATTCAGATGTCACTTAAAGTTAGCTCGACCAAGGCAATATAGATTCATGCTCACTATCTGAAGAGTTTAGAAGTTCTGAGTTTAGTTTTTCAGTTCAAATAAACCGCTTGTCACGTTTCTCCGGTGCGCTTTGCTCGCCCGTTTTTGCTAAATAAATTGTAAATAAATTACAATTTGTATAGTTTTTCTTAAAGATTGTGGTTTTAATATGTGATTTGAGTCAAGTTCGGATATTTTTTTAAACATTTGGGACAATAGTACGAATTTCCATTCCTTAACCAGCTCAATTCAGCAGAATGCCATTCCTATATAATGCTACAATGCATGCCATGATATCGCTACTTAGGTGGGTATGCATATGACCAAAAATTTAAACCAGCTTGCCAAGTCAACAGTTTAGTTTGAGGCCGCCGAGGTTTATAATAATAAATCTAAGAAGAGCAGAACGCAGGATGTAGCTTATTTTAAATATTGGTGAAAAGACTTTCCACAGAATGAATGGGGTCATTTTAGTCTCCCACCGGCCCTTTCACTCAAGAATTCCATTTCTGAATGAGACTCTTAATCACTTTCTTTGACGGCACCTTGGCTGCACAACGTAATAAACTTTTGGTCTTTAATTAAGTCCAAGTAACCGAAGCATTTCACTGTCGCCACAGGGGGACTGAGTTCAGGCAGCAGTCACGAGAAGTGAACTCATAGATTTTGACGAGCTAAAGTGGGGCTAGTTAAGTGACCCAGCAATAGGCTACCATGTTACGTAAACTAAAACAAAGAATGGTGATTCTAATGTGATGCAGTCTATCGCCATCTGGGATGAATAATTGGATATGAGCCTTCACTAATATTTTCTACTATGAGCCAATTCCAATTGTATTTACCGCAGCCAGCCATTTACTGGGCATGCCTTCCCTAAAGCCCCCGAGAAAATTCCCTGTCCGAATTTGAGAAACATTTCGATCTCCTCTTTTGAATTTCCATAAAAAAAATGATAACATCTTAAATCGCGGTAACTTCTTGTGTTTCAAGAGATTTTTGGAGCGACCAAACTTATGCCAGACCCTTAAGCAGTGTTTCAGCAAGTTTGGAGGTGATTGGAGCACTGGTGTGCCTCGCAGCCCCGTAAAGACTGGAGGGCAGACGGACAGACAGAGGCACCGCGAACAGTCTTTAACGCAGGATTGCTCTGACAAACCTTTGTTCAGAGAAATCAGCAGGTCGTGGAAGAATGTTTTACTTTTCCCTGGTTGCGATATGGCAGCCGAAGAGCACCATGAGAGTTTCCCGGTCGATCTTGGCATTTAGCCGGTGATGCGGAAACGTTCAGTGATCCTATTCAGATAACGTGATAGGCAGCGTTTTCTCATTTATGCATTGCATAATTTCTAACCTCCGCCGATTGTATGTTATGTGGATAACATGGTACAGTTTGTAGGATGTGTAGGTTGCGTAGGCATACTACTTTTGTTTTTTTTTCATTGATAATTGGGTTAACTTCATGAAATGTGGTCTAGGCCTACTGCAATAATGTCACACCATACTTGAGTAAACTGTTTGCAGAAAGATGGCTTGAACGTTATTCCAGATTATCTGAACTACCCAGATAGTTTCTTCGCATTATACTGAGAAAACAATTTGGCATTTTTTGTGCTACCGAGGCTACTGGCAACTTATGCCATTTTCCTGAGCTCATTTTCAATTAGTAGGCTATCCCATATCTAGAAGGCGTAGGCTCCATATCGAGGTTACAGTTATGTCCAATATATAACATCTGGAGTGTATCTCAGAGATTAACAGTTCGGAGGATCGAATCCCCTCATTACCGCAAAAAGGAGCTTTGCTTGTCATAACAATTGTTCAAGAGCGACATCCAAGAGCCAATAAAGCAGTCGGAGAGAATGGGAGGCATCGCAAGGTAGGTGGAGGGAGGAGACAGAAACTATACTCAGAGGCAATGAAAACGCGACACCAGTTTGGATTCAAATAATTTTGTGACTCAAATTTATTTTCTTATTTTAACAATTCAAATATGTTGGGTAGGTTGACTTTGATGAATTAAATGTGTTAATGGGCCGATTTGGACAATAATAAACAGATGCATTAAACATAACGAGCGCAAGTTGAAAATGAAAAATCACAACAAGACTTAATGGAACACACATTTAAAAATGAACTCAAAAGAACAGTCAGTATTGGGTGTGACCCCCACCAACATCCACACAGGCAGTACAACGTCTCCTCATGGACCTGACTAAGCGTCTTGGGTTGTCTTGGGGAAGTTGTCGCCACTCTGCCTGCAGTGCATTCTGGAGTTGCTGCCTGCTTTGAGGTCTGGGTACTCTTGATGAAAGAGCTTGTCCCAGTTGGACGTACTACACCCAAAAGGTACTGATGCTGGACGTACTACACCCAAAACGGTGAGCCACTTGCCGGGCACTTACTCCCGCCTCTAGCAAACCCAGGGCCCTGTTCCGTTGTTCATTCGACAGACGTGGCATAATGACACTTAAAAATGTTTTTTGTGTGGCTTTTATCATGCCTTTATATAGGGAAGACAACCCCTCCTTCATTTCAACCACTGTGCTTGCACAACTTCTAATCCCATATGTTGTACTCAATATGGATTGATGAGAGTCCAACTCACACTGTTGAGTTACATGATGATCATTCATATGTAACGAGGAACACATTGTGACCCCAATGGTCACTTAAGAACTCAAATTAGACTACTCAGGTCCTGAGCAAAAATAAACCAAAATTTAGAGTGTTGCGTTTTCATTGCCTTTGAGTAGGCCTATAAATATTTTTTTTCGTTAAGTAGCTATCTCAAAAATAAGTGTGCAGTTGATGTTGAAAAGACGCCCAGAACGACCTCATTTGAACTAATTTTAACCTTGTGCAGAGGTTTGGCGGACGTTAATACGGGACGTCCAGAGGATGTCGTAAAAAGACGTCATAAAAACTTTCATTCTGGCTCCTCAGGGGACGTCATTTAGACGTTTGTGGAAGGTCTCAAAAAGACGTCGTTTGGACGTATTGTTGCTTGGTGGGTAGCTTCACCGCAGTCATTTACTGACTGCATTTACTAGGGTAATGGAAACGCACCTAGAGAGTGAGGACGATGTCCGACGTTATTAACCCCAAAAACACAGCCTGCTTTGTGACCGTAGACTGTTCGTGACGCAGTCTCCTATTTTGAGTCTTGTTGATACCAGTTATGGATGCATGCGTCCAGTGGCCTATGGTTTTATCTAGCTAGCTCATTTCAACATCAATTGCTATCCTTCTATCCTGATGGATTAGACTGGATGCACACCTCCACTCTGATCTGAAGTTCCGCATGTAGCCTACATGATTAATCACGGAGTATGTATGTAATCGGTGACTGGTTGATCCGAGTGCAAGATGATTTATTTTCATTGGAATACGATAAAGATGAGAAAAGCTGCGGTTCTTATAGATTTATAGTCTGTTTTCTTTGGGGTTCTTTAGCCACGTTTAAAAAAGATCGAAAATCAACAAAAACGTATTTTTCCGAAATGCACCTTTAATATTAAATGCCGTTATGCAGAGATGCAGCAGCGCCAGGAAGTCTTCCCTTAACAGCCCATGCACAAGATACAGTCGAATGGGAGGAAGGTGAGCACTATATGCTACAAGATGATACATAGCCTACAATTGTCCCCGAATAAAAGGCTTTGAAAATCGATTTCCAGTCATAGGGCCCAAAATTGCTAGTGGCGCCCCTGACTGTATCAGATCAAAAGATGTAAGATATTTCGAGTCCTCTGGGGAGTTTCACTTGGGCTGTTTCAGGCTAGGGCTGGAGTCCCAACAAATCCATCTCTACGTCCTGCAGGATTGGTTTGCCTTCCACAAACTCTACCACTGCTCTATTTTTCGCAACTGAAAGGCTAAAAAGACATAACAGATCAGCCATAACATTATGACCACTGACAGGTGAAGTGAATAACATCTCGTTACAATGGCACCTGTCTGTTGTTCGCTATACCAGGCAGCAAGTAAATTTTTTTTTCCTGAAAATTGATGTTTTAGAAGCAGGAAAGAAAAGAAAAAAATCAGGATGTGAGCAACTTTGACCAAGGCCAAATTGTGATGGCTAGACGATTGATTCAGAGCATCTCCAAAACTGCAGCTCTTGTGGGGTGTTCCTGGTCTGCAGTGGTCAGTGCCTACCAAAAGTGGTACAAAGAAGAAAAACCAGTGAACTGGCGACAGTTTCATGGGCAGCCAAGGCTCATTGATGAGCACGGGGAGCGAAGGCTGGCCTGTGTGATCTGATCCAACAGAAGAGCTACTGTAGCTCAAATTGCTGAAATAGCTCATTCTGGTTCTGATAGAAAGGTGACAAACGCACAGTGCATCGTAATTTGTTGCCTGTCGGGCTGCGTATCCGCAGACTGGTCAGGGTGTCCATGCTAACTGCTTGCCATCGCCGAAAGTGCCTACAATGGGCACATAGGCATCAGAACCGGACAATGGAGCAATGTAAGAAGTTGACCTGGTCACGCTTTACGTCCTTTACATCATGTGGATGGCTGCCTGCGTACGCGTCACTTACCTGGGGAAGACATGGTACCAGGATGCTCTATGGGAAGATGGCAAGCCAGTTCAGGCTGCATTTGGGTAATGTTCTGCTGGGAAACCTTGCCATTCATGTGGCGGTTACTTTTACATGAGCCACCTAAATCAAGTGATTTCTAAAACAGAAAAGAAGCCAGGGATTGTTAGCAATCAGTGCTTTGTTTGCAAATTTTCATGTGATCTGTGCAATGCAGATTATGTTGCCATGAAAACAACATCATTGGAAAGCACCTGTTCCTAGAATATGGATTACCTAAACCTATGAACATTGAAAATTTGTTTTTAGTACTAGAGAAATGTAAATCAAAATTTGACTGTTAATCTTTAAAATGTTTTTATAAAGGAACCCAGACCTAAGTTGAACATTCAATTAGACTCTGGCCATGCAAAGTTATTTAAGTAAACATGCATGTGACAGTGAACCCTTTGACTTTCTTCTTCTTTTTTTTATTTATATACCCCATCATTCAAGACCTCACTCACTTGAGAATGACGTAAAGCTGTGTCAAAACATTGGGTGTGCTCTTTCAATGAATGTAATTTTTTTTTTTACTTTTAAAATGTTTTTAAAAAGTAGTGATTTATTGTCACAAGATTTTATTATTAAAAATAAAGAAAATTACTACATTGAAAGATGTGGCTCCTGCAAGCCAGTGAAATTTGAGGCCATGGCCTATATTGATATAATGTGTTGTATCGCCTTAATGCAATGTCCAGTCTCCCTCATCAACAGGCCATGCAACTTCAGCATACCCAGTTTGGTGTAAATCCGTTCATAGGTGGTACTGTAGCAAACAAATGGTCATTACTCTTAAACCAGTTGTCCTATCAATTTGAAATTTTGCATGCTTCATATTGGTCAAAGTTGCGATTGAAATCCATAGGAACGAAATGCGATATATACATACTAAACATGAAGACTCAACGCATGCACGTATATTACAAGTTTTGATGTATGTTCTATTTTGACCTTCATTTGACCTCTGTCAAAAGGCCACACCCCTAAACCTCATTAATATCTTTACAAATTTTCCTCTCCAAGACTACTTCACCAAGGAAGCTAAAACTTGGCATGCATTCTCCTTCTCTTGAGTGCATCAAAGTTTGATCAAGGCATTATGTTCAGACTTTAAATATGGATGCCATGGCGGTAATCTAGAAAATTCCCTCTTGGCCCATATGCCAACTATTTCTGCTGCCAATCAGTTGACGTTCTAACTGTTATGAATTCCTACAAAATCTTCTTCCATAAAACGTTTTGAGAAATAAAACTAAAAATTTACAGGCATCTTCTTGCCCATCAGGACAGCTGGATTTGTTCGGAGGGTCCAAACATGAATTCCAATATGGTTGCCAAAGTTCATTTTTGTTGTTCCAATCTGACTCAGTACAGCTCAAAATTCATGTGAAGAATGAAGATGTCACATCAGTTGTCGTTGTTATGGTAACTTTTGAAAAATGGCTGCCATGGGTGCCATATCTATGTAACCTATTTTTGCTTTAAATTGGCTGAGTTGACAGGTTGGCCTCAAAAAACATGCTCAATTCCATATCTTGCAAATTTTATTTACAGGCCTGCATTTAATCTCATTGATATCCCTTGCATTGATTAATCCAGGTGTCCGGTGAGCTACAGTGCCGTGGCACTATTTATAAAGGTAAGTTTTAGTCTGTTCACACATCGACTATAATACAAGTAAAAAAGTTGTGCATAGCATGATTAATTCCCATCAATCATTGTTTAGGCCAGGGCTACCGGACTACGTTTTTCTAATCCTGCCAAGAAAATAAAAATTAAAGCTATAGTGGATGCATGCTGGCCAATGTTACGGCGCTTTTCCACTATGCGGTACCGACTCTACTCTACTCTACTCTACTCACCTTTTTTGCTTTTCCATTAGGAAAAAGTACCTGGTACTTGGTATCTGGTACCACTTTTTCTGGTACCTGCTCTCCTGGGGTTCCAAAAACAGCCGACCGGGTACTAGTAGGTACCAAAATGTGACGTGACAACATTGCAGCCCACTGATTGGTCAGAGAGAATCGTCACTGCGAAAGACGACTCCATAGTCGACTTGGGGACATCTTATTCGAGTTAGATTGACGAGTCTCAAGATTAGCGTAGTTATTATGATCATCGACTTATATTGTTTTAGGCAACTTGCTCGAAATACTGTGCGTTGCCTTACCTTTCAAACACGGTTTCGCTTGTTCACCAAAGCTGCTACATTCATGAAATGTGTTTCTCTTTGCCCGTGAGCTCGTTCTTAGCGAAATTAAGTGAAGGTATTGTGTCCAGTTATGTTTCCCTAACTGATTCCCCTTGAGAAGATTGGTCTGTTTTTGTATTCCATCCACCTCTACGTTCAACATGTTGTGCATTCTGATATGCTTTTCTGCTCACCAACGTTGCAATGTGTCTTCATCAGCATCATCACAGCCTTTCTGATGGCTTGAACCAGCCTGGCCATTCTCCCTTAACCTCACTCATCAAGAACGGGTTTCAGTTCGTGGGACTGCTGTTGATGTGAGTATTCACTGGGGCTCTGATCTGTATTTGCATGACCCTTTGGATTGCTCTGCTGCTACATGATTGGCTGCATAGATGTATATATACACTGCATGTGGGTGGTAAAATATTCAGAAACACTGCTATGAGCACCAGATTTTTGAAGTTTGCAAAGTACTGTTGTAATTGAAAAATGTGGATTAATTCAATTCTATGGTGTGGTATGGTGATTTGTCAATTTGTCTATGGGCATTATAAAATATCCTTCCAAGTATTTGTCTGTCCCTATTTGAAAGCTTTGACCAGCAGCCAGATTTACTTGTTTCTGTTGCTGCTTTTTGGTGTTTGGGGTATGTTGTCATAATTTTGAGATGGCTCCCTTTGACACCTTAAATAATTTGCTGCATTTGTGACCCTCGCATCTGTAATTTTGGAAGCAACAGTTTGGCAGCCTTGGAATTCTTGCAGTGTCCTCATCTTGCTTTGGCAACTTACCTGGCAAGGGGCTACTGGTCAAACCTCCTATAAACAGACACGTGCTTCTCATTAGCATTCATGGAATGACTTGTTTAGATGCTATGTAATTGTGTTTTAGAGAGTTCAAAGTTAAAGGTATTTTCAGGGATACCTCCAATATTTTCTTCACTCCCTGCATACATACTGTGTGTGAATATGATGTAGTGATTGCACACAGTCATCCATTTACACGATCAGTCCTGTATAATTTGCGTGGAGGTTTACAGCCTTTGGCATGCATTCATTCTCTCCTATCCGTGCTCGCTGTGCGGTGTCTGCTTGCTACTGTCGCCACAGCAGATGGAGGGCCCGGAGAATACGTTTGGACCTCACCACTTGGCTGGGGATTTTGAGGCAGACACGGCACAATTCTAACCTTAATCATTCCAGACATACAGGTCACTGACTTGGCTTTCACTGTTTTGTTTTGTTATTATTATTATTATTATTATTATTATGGAAAACTAAATCCTGCACATTTCAGTATGTCAGCTGAGTTGTTACCTGGAACAGGCAGACCAGGGTAATCAGTAATCAAATCATTCTGAACATTTTCTTCGATACATCCTGGAGAGAAAACTCATAAAGTATGCAACAAAGTATTGGTAAATTTTGTGTGTCTGTGTTACAATTGAAGACCTGGGTGCTAAAAGTACTCAAGTCACATTTTCACACACCATGAGGTAAGGATGGAAAAACATCTTTTATAGTTACTGTATCTAAGTTGATTTTTTCAATTTTTGCAAGATGGACATTTTGTGACCTGAGTACTTTTAGCACTGGGTTCTTCAATAAGCAGATTTTTTGTATCTATAATGTATTCAGACCCTTTTTTTTCTCAAAATAGAAATTTGTCAAGGATAAGGCAAGTGAATTGAAATGCGCTAAAGTTGCAGGTTCGCACCATCCAAAGAGGGAGAACTCTTGGATCAATTAGCTATTAAATAGACATCCAAAATGAACGTGAATCCCTGTTTTGAATGACAATGTGAGGCTTTGGCAGAATATTCATGATTAATTTGTGTTCTAGCCTACCAAGGAACTTTGTACAACTCCAATTCTGAAAAAGGAGATCCATAATGGAAAATTCAAGTACAATAAAAAGAGACAGATATGTAAAGTCCATTCACCCTATACCAGCCCAGAGCTGAACGAGACAGTAATTTTGCTGTTTGAACACTTGATAAAGTCTGTAAATATTTGTAAAAATTTCTGAGAAAATAGTTTTGTTTAAAGGTGCTACGTGCAACTTTTCATATGTATTAATCGCTTTCTATTGTTGATGTGTGAATGGACTATAACTTAAAAAACATTCTGGACTGTCTTCCTTGCCTGTAACTGTCTAACGACTGATTTATAGGTGGAGGTATCTGGTCGGATTTTCTGTGAAAATTCAAAGGAAGTGACGTTTATGCAGGCACTCAGGTGCCTTGCCTGCCTCTCTTCAGCTCCACTATAGTCGCTGATAGCATAGAAATAGGGTAAAATAACATCAACAAATGACTGGCGACAGTACATCTGTACAATAAGGAATGGTGAGCTAGACAAACTGTGATTGATAAAGCTGGATAACTAGCTAATGCCAACATGCATATTGATGTGATCAATATATCATGCAATGGTAACAGTTCTCAAGAATGGATTGCTTCAGCTTTTCTGACCAATATTGTGCTTGCGAAGGATGTTACGCTTTGTAAATCCAATTTCAAATAAACGCAACAGCAATCAAAGTATAATAATCGTGTAACTTTTACGTTACTTTACCTCACCTACCATGTTCAGTCTTGTGGGCGAGCAAAGTCAAAGGAATGCTGCCTCTAGTTCAAATAATGGCCACCGGTGTCAGTAATAACCACAAATTTTTGAAAGTAGCACATAGCATCTTTAGTAATCGTCCACTTGATTTTCACGGTCATGATATGGTTATCCTGCGTTGCTGGGGCTACTACATTGTTTCGTGTATGGTGGTGCAAGCTGGCATTACTGCTTTAAGCTAGGCCAGCTAACAGCTTAAATACAAACCGTGACACAGTTAGCCCCTGAGGCTGGGACCGCAGACTTATTCCAAGCTGCTGGCTGTTTATACAAAACTTATGGTGCTTATTGTTGATTTCATCAGTCCTCCTACCTGTTCCGGCTGGAACAACGTGGAGCAGCATTAATCCACACTCCAACTAAGACACCCAAACTGAAAGGAGAGAACTGCTGCAGTCTATCACAGGTCTATCATTGTTTACATGGTAGAGTTTTAACTTGCATTTGTGGATGCAGTGACAAATCGTTTACTGACAGTGGTTATCAGAAGTCTTGAGTGTTATGGAAAAACTTAGTAACAAAAAGCTGATTCCGAGAAAAAGACAGAAAACTGTATCCCTCTGGGGTTAAGCTCTTGTCCGACAATGAAACTGACATGGTAGTTATTTGTTCATCACATAATAAGAGACATTTATGGAGGATTTTTTTTTCTTTTTTATTAGTATCCCTGGCAATATGACTTAAGAAATTTTTCCATCTGAAAATATAAAATGTCAAATCTCAAAATGATGGACAAAAACCTAACGATTATGCAGCTGCAGTGGCATTTGACAGTTTTTCAGTGTTAACTCCACCATCTGCTTCCCTCTTCAAGCCATTTTTCAGTCGTTATTAGCACGTGAATTGCGTGAATTACGAATTCTGACCATGAATGTCCTGCACATCCAATGCTCTGCATGGGGACTTACCTCACAGATCAGATAATGTAGGTATGCTGCTTCATAACTGGCTAATTCACTGACCAGGTTTTATCATTAAAAAATAGAAAATTTTATGTAGAAGAACCAAGGAAGATCAACTTGCTTGATTTTTACTTCACAACTGATTAAATACTGATGACTCGCTTGGTTTTGCCACAGGAAAACATAGGAAATCAATGATTATTTTTCATTTATCTTACTGTATATGATGAGGCAAAGCCTAATAAGTACAAAAATGGTCCTAACTTAGTTTCGACCAAAATTAGACGTGCTAGGTTTTTCCATAACACTCAAGAAGTGTTCCTGAGTCCATGCAGTGTTTTCCACCACATAATCCTGTATGTTTTTAATGGAGTGCTGCCTGAGGACCGGAAAACCACAGCCATTCAAAATTGGATTTTGGCCTTGTCCCATGCGGACAGAGATTTTTCTGGATTCTCAGAATCTTTTAATGAAATTATGTACCATAGAGGATAAAATCTCCAAATTCTTTGCAATTTTAAGATGAAGTTGTTAATCTTAAATTGTTGAACTTTTTCCCCATGCAGTTTTTCATGTAGTTAAGCCCTTACCATGTTTACTTGTGAAAGACTTTTTATACCCAATCATGTTATTGACCCGTCGCTTAATAATCTAATTATCTGTGAGGTGTTCTGCCAGTTGTCTTTTTTTAGCATTATGCAACTTTTCCAGTCTTTTATTGTCCCGTCCCAACTTTTTAAAAACATGTTGCTGTCATCCAATTCAAAATGAGCTGATATTTTTCAAAAAACAATAAAATGTATCAGTTTCAACATCTGATATATTGTCGTTGTACTATTTTCAAATAAAGATAAAGTTCAAATGTTTTGAAAATCATTGTATTCTGTTTTTATTTACATTTCACACAGCGTCCCAACTTTCTGAAATGGGGTTGTAGAACAGATTGAAATCTTTCTGCATTAATAGTACCCTCGGAAATGTGCATGTCACCCATCCTATGTGAAGTTGCACACCCACACATAGAACAAAACATGCTTACTCTGTCTAACAGTCCATCTTAAATTACACCAAGCCCAGAGAAGTCTGGGGCATTTTAGAACAGAGTTTATGTATGGCTTTTACTTTGTATTGTAAAGCCTTAACTTGTGTCTGTGGAAACAGTGGCAAATAATGTTGACTGACAAAGGTTTGCCAAAGTATTTCCGAGCTCATATTGTTAGACCTATTACAGTCTCAAGGATCGATCACACGCATTCAGAAGTGCTTTCCAGCCTTGCCCTTAGTGCACCATGATTCAATTGAATTCCCTAAATCTTTTAGTTATATTACGCACTGTAGAGGGTGAAATGCCCAAAATCCTACCGATTTTTCTTTGGGCAATGCAATGCTGTTACACATCTGTTGGAAAATTGGTGACCCTTGACCCATCTTTGCTCTTGCAGGATTACCTTTTTAGGAGGTTCCTTTTGTGTTATAACACTTGTAGCTCATCCGTTTAATATCACATTATTGTTGCGACTTCATATTAATACTTCTATATTGCCCCTGCACTAACTCTTTTGGAGTCTTTTCCAATATACATTTTCAATAAGCAATTTAAATTGACAGGTTAATGCGTCAAATAGTTTTTACTTGAACTGTTCAATGTAGTTGAAGGTGAATGCAATTTTAAAATCACTCTTTTTTGATTTTGTTTGTATTTTCCATGAGGTGCCAACTATTTTGGAATTAGGGTGGTTCCTACAAAACACATTTCATTTTGTTCAAGAGAATTTTGATGTAGACCCTTGTACAAACTAGGAAAAGTTAGATCTTAAACCTGGATGCCTCGCCCTGCATTGAAAATACAAAATTGACTCATGTTTTTATTTTTCTGTCGGTATTGTATTATCTCTGAAATAAGTGAAGAAAGGAACACTTTGGAAAAGAATTCTTTGTATACTTTGTTTGTGCCCTCATTGTATGCATTGAAAAACCGGCTGTAATTTTCCCATTTATTAGTGTCCTAGTGCGCACTAGGTTATCCGGAGTGTTACCAATTGTGTATTTATTTAATGAAAATAAGGTTTTTCCTCAGTTTAAGATTGTTAAATATCAAAAGAAGAATCTGCAATATGAACTATTGTATGTTGTATCCTTTGCATCTTTCACGCCACTTTAGATTCGGAATGAATGTACGGAGCATCTTCAGAAGTGACCCATAAATATGAATATATGCAGCCTAGTGGCTTGTGGTTATTGCAGTGCCAGATTACTCTCCATGAACTGGTTAGATGCACTGTTTTTTGAAATAACTCTTAGTTTATTTTAGTCGAGGTTAATCTGCATACCTAACAATGCACAACCTTATCTGTACATGACCAAGAGTGGTAAATAAAGAGATAATAATTGTTTTTAGGACATTTTAAATAAGACCCTGGGTAAATTGAAGGAGTTGGGCTCAAATGCACTGGGGTCTTAAAAATTTATATTGAAAATGTTTTTGATCTCCTTGCCTGCCGAAAACACTTTCAGCAATCTGCAGGTCTCCTAGCAACCACAAACAAAGGCAAAGCACATTTCGAGTTTCCCGCGGAGCGGCTAGTCAGACGGCCCCTTTGATCTTGGACTGGGAAAATAGCTGAGTGAGCACTATTGCCATTTTTCTTCCAGTTTTCCCTTCAAAAATAAGTTGGGAACCATTGAATGTTCATGTGTCACACGAGTGTCTATGCCTGTAAATCAGTGATGTAAAACTGGTTTGTTTACTTGTGCAGAAGTTGTAGGCTCGTGCCACTTTTTTTAAGCAGCGAAGTTTAAAGGACAGTATGCCCTGAAATGCTTTACAGCGATGTGTTTACACTGAGCACATGCAAAATCTCCTTGCAAAGTAATCATGGTTATGTTTTTTTCCCCACCATTGAACTGCAGCTCTGCATACTGGCTACTGCATACAGATCTGTGTGTCAGTCTGTTCCTTGAAATGGACCAAAAATGATTATCACACAGCCACGCACACACCTCCACCCTCCAATATGCCATTCTGAAACTTTTTGATTTTAGGATGGGATAGATTTATTTGCCCTCTGATTAGGCTTTAAACAGAATTCAAGACAACTATTTTTGAAGTTAATGATCCCAGAGCTTTATCATATTTTTAAAATCCCTCTTTGAGAAATACCTTTCCTGACTGTGTGCATTTGAATATTCAAAGGGCTATTTTGGTGCTTTCCCCGAAGGATACTAAGAATGTAAGCTGGTTTGCCATCGCCAATAATTATAGAAGAGGAAAAATACCTTCTATTGTGGTTATCGGCGGTTGACAAATGAGTTTACATTCTTCATGTCCTTTGACTAAATCGCTATCTCGAATTGCCATAGAAAACTCCTCAAAATAAAAAGCATAATGTCTGAGTTACTAAAGTATATAAACACAAAGCAAAACGGTGATAGATTTGCAAGGATGGAAGTAGATTTTAACTTGCAGTTGAGCAGATTCACTTCGTTCAATGTTGTGAGCATTGCGCAGTACTGGTGAGGCAGATCCTTTAATCCATTGTTCTTGCCTGTTCCTCTGAGTCAGTTTATTATATCGAGTCAGTTTATTAGGAACACCTCCCTAGCCTTCATCAGTCTCCAGGATTGGGACTGTGTTCCTGCTTAACCCTTTGGTTATACTATCAAGCAGTCTTGCTTCTGCGAGGAGGATTCAATGCCTGGCCTCTGCCCCGGAATGGCCACTGGCCTGAGCTCTGACAAGCCCCTACCTTCTCCAGTCATTCCCATTTAAGCTGGACTGCTCCTCTAGGGTTCTAGGCTATGGCTTTTCCCTCTTCTATTACTATATTGTACAAAACCCAAAACCAGTGAAGTTGGCACGTTATGTAAATCGTAGATAAAAACAGAATACAATGATTTGCAAATCCTTTTCAACTTATATTCAATTGAATACACTGCAAAGACAAGATGTTTAATGTTCAAACTGAGAAACTTTATTTTTTTTTTGCAAATAATCATTAACTTAGAATTTAAAGGCAGCAACACATTGCAAAAAAGTTGGCACAGGGGCCTTTTTACCACTGTGTTACATCACCTTTCCTTTTAACGACACTCAGTAAACGTTTGGGAACTGAGGAGACCAATTTTTGAAGCTTTTCAGGTGGAACTCTTTCCCATTCTTGCTTGATGTACAGCTTAAGTTGTTCAACAGTCCGGGGTCTCCGTTGTCGTATTTTACGCTTCATAATGCGCCACACATTTTCAATGGGAGACAGGTCTGGACTACAGGCAGGCCAGTCTAGTACCCGCACTCTTTTACTATGGAGCCATGCTGTTGTAACACGTGCAGAATGTGGCTTGGCATTGTCTTGCTGAAATAAGCAGGGACAACCATGAAAAAGACGTTGCTTGGATGGCAACATATGTTGCTCCAAAACCTGTATGTACCTTTCAGCATTAATGGTGCCTTCACATATGTGTAAGTTGCCCATGCCTTGGGCACTAATACACCCCCATACCATCACAGATGCTGGCTTTTGAACTTTGCGCCTATAACAGTCCGGATGGTTCTTTTCCTCTTTGGTCCGGAGGACACGGCGTCCACAGTTTCCAAAAACAATTTGAAATGTGGACTCGTCAGACCACAGAACACTTTTTCCACTTTGCATCAGTCCATCTTAGATGAGCTTGGGCCCAGCGAAGCGGGCGGCGTTTCTGGGTGCTGTTGATAAATGGCTTTAAAGCTTTGCATTGTAGAGTTTTAACTTGCACTTGCAGATGTAGCGACGAACTGTAGTTACTGACAGTGGTTTTCTGAAGTGTTCCTGAGCCCATGTGGTGATGTCCTTTACACACTGATGTCGGTTTTTGATGCAGTACCGCCTGAGGGATCGAAGGTCACGGGCATTCAATGTTGGTTTTCGCCTTGTCGCTACGTGCAGTGATTTCTCCAGATTCTCTGAACCTTTTGACGATATTACGGACCGTAGATGATGAAATCCCTAAATTTCTTGCAATAGCTCGTTGAGGAATGTTGTCTTTAAACTGTTCGACAATCAGCTCACGCATTTGTTCACTAAGTGGTGACCTCGCCCCATCCTTGTTTGTGAATGACTGAGCATTTCAGGAAGCTGCTTTTATACCCAATCATGGCACCCACCTGTTCCCAATTAGCCCGTTCACCTGTGGGATGTTCCAAATAAGTGTTTGATGAGAATTCCTCAACTCTCTCAGTCTTTTTTGCCACTTGTGCCAGCTTTTTTGAAACATGTTGCAGGCATCAAATTCCAAATGAGCTAATATTTGCAAAAAATTACAAAGTTTACCTGTTCGAACATTAAGTAACTTGTCTTTGCAGTGTATTCAATTGAATATAGGTTGAAAAGGATTTGCAAATCATTGTATTCTGTTTTTATTTACGATTTACACAACGTGCCAACTTCACTGGTTTTGGGTTTTGTATTCTGAATCTGCATTTTTTGTGGCCTGGCTGTTTGCTTCAATGTTAGACTACAGATTTGGGGTGTTTTCAATTACATCTAACGTTATTGTTAGCCTAACACACTCGACATTGTCTTGTTAGGAAACGTAACCAAACGTTAAGCCTTTTGAAAGCTCTATTCTACCACAATTGACCTATGGCTAAGCTCCGCCCCTTCCACTGACTCGGACAAACAATCAACATTTTAGAACAGGCGCTAATGGCTGGTATCACAGTGGGAGATATTTTTCAGTATGCTATCAATGATTTTTGGTGATAGAAGGCTCAAATATCATCAAGAAGTCAGCAAAAAGGGTTACACTATGCATTGGAGGGATACATTAATGAATTTAGAGTGGAGAAGGTCAACGAAAAGTTTAAATTAGAAGCTAAAATTTTCAGGTCTCATTGCAAACGCGATCAACCGCATTTTGTTTTCGACACAACAAGATAGAGGATCAGCATTGTTCGTGCACTGCAGGGTAATAAACTTAATTTACGCATTATTATTGCTACCGAATTTAAGAAATCTACCCTGACATGACTGAACTCCTTCTAACTAAACAAGGTGACATGGTGAACAATGCAGCCAGGAGCTCGCGTAAGCCAACGTCTGTCAGCACTGAAGTTAGCCATAGAGTTTACTCACTTTAGCTAACTTAGCGATGTAAAAGATAACTTTACATTAATCTCTAGTGAAGTGACAAGATGTCGCCTTAAACACGATGTTGACTTAGCTTGGAACAAATGTAGACATCCTTGTTGACCTTTTTTAGCTACGTTAAGCTGATAGTGGGGTCTTCCACAAAGCTTTATCCAGAGGGGACGCTTCTCTCGGTTATGATGTGGCTTTGGAAAGGGTATAAAATACACCCCATCGCCCAGCCTCTCGGGATACCTCATATCGGAGTTACATTTACTCCAAGCACAGCGTTTGACCATTTTTTTTTTTACTTAGAAACATTTAAAAACCACATAAAAGGGAACGATTCGGAGTTTCCGTAATGCATTTTGATGGAAGTTCAGGCTCAGAATGTCCGAGTATATGGGTAGAGAATACACACTGTGAATGGCTCATCGCATTTGAGGGCGGGGCTTACCCATTCGTCATTTGAAAGCGTATTAAAGGGTTAGCTAGTTTGAATTTTTTTCCAAGTACATTTGTATGAGGTTCGATACGTTTGCTGCTTTTCTTGTCCATTTTGGTAAATGGACTGTGGTGGGAAATATATCCCAAAAGGTTCTAAATTCAGAGTATTACTATAATCACAGTTCAACAGAGAGAACTCAGCCAGGTTCTTGTGGCCCCTTAAAACTGCTGTAAGAATATGGAGCTGAGAAGAAACAAAAACTCATAAATCTGCCAAAAAGCCAAGATAACAGAGCCCCTAGCAGGCCGACCAAGGCTGGCTAGATGAGCTAATCTTCCGGAATTATCATATTAGTAGTCAACCAATAAGCAGTTTCATTATATGAGCCGGCTCACTCCAGTTTATTCTGGAAATATCCAGGAATCCAGCCAACTTGGGCATCCACACTGACCTTCAAGTAAATCCTAGGTTTGGGAGGATCAGATATGGTCATCGAGCGTCCCTGGCGGCCGAAAATGAATTCACACTATTATATAATGGCAAGCTTGTAACTAAGGGTGGAGTGTTGCTATATGACAATGAACCAATCAGAAAGTAATAATGGTTGATGAGGTAGAAAGAGTCACGTTTAATCCCACCTAAAGGAACGTGCCAAAAGGGTAATAAATACGAGGGTTCGGACAGTCAGTGGTCAGTCTGTGTTGGGTGATTGATGAAGAATGAATGCTATGTAGTTTGCGCAGACCAGCCTGAGTTTTGTATTTCACTTGGAGCGACTTACAATAAACCTGATCGCATCAGACTCTGGAAAATGTGTCCATTCCTTGAAGGTAGATTTACAAGGGTTAGGGAAACACTTGGTCCACAAGTGTTTTCATGCCCACAGGACTCCCGATCATCACGTGTTTTTAACGTTATTTCTAACTACCTTGCTACCTTGATAAGATGTTGTGAAACAGGTCAAGTCTCTGCGCATAAAGCACAAAGCCAAAACCACTTCTAAATGCGCATAATCCCTGATATCTCTGATGTCACTGACAAATTGAGCTTGGGAATAATTTAATTAACCATTTTCAGTCAACACCATTTGCTGCTGCATCTACAGAGGCGTTACGGTGCAAAGCCAAAGCCATGCATCAGCACTGTCTGAAAGCGCCGCTGAATCCTCTGGGCTCAGTGTAATCTGAGATGGACAGTAGCACTATAGAAGGGTGGTTTGTAGTTCTACGAGTCAAGATTTCAGTGATTTTTGAAAAAAAAAACAGCCGGCATGTTTTTGAGACATTTGACCACAAAGACAACCGAAGCTGTTATCAGCATTTGGTCCAAAAGTCCACGTCTGTCATGGTATGGGGATGTGTCAGTACGCTCGGCATGGGTGAATTGAACATTTGTTTGCGCACCTTTATTGAAGAAAGATAAGTACAAATTTTGGAGCAACATATGCTACCACCGAGACATTGTCTATTCAGGACATCCACGTATTGTTCAACAGGAAAATGCCAAACCACATTTGGCATGGATTACAAGTGCATGGCTGTGTGAGCAGAGATTGAGAGTGCTTGTCTGCCCTGCATGCAGTCCTGATCTGTCTCTGATTTTTAGCCTGCTTGGCCTCTTAGCCAATCGGGCTTATGCTGTGGTTAGATGCTTTTGTGGTGGTCTGTCGTGCGTCTTTTTGCTTTGTCAGTGCTCTAGCGCCTCCAGTTTTTCACAGATCCTTTTCATATTTTATATGCGTGTATATGGGATGGAAATCTAGGCTAAGTTTGATTTTGGCCATATTTCGCCAAGGGGGCACAGTGGCTTTGCCACTTTTTTTAATGAATGGCACATTATGCAACAAAACATTCAAAAGTGAAGGCCCCATACAATTGCACAGCAGAGGACCTGCAAAATGGAGGCATGGGGGAAAAATTCAGCATTCTAATCTTGACCGACTAAGTCAAGACCGACTCGTTCAGTGCCTAAACACTGAACGGGTGTGAATGAATGTCATGGTGAGTATTCACATGGGCAAACAGTTGACTGTGACTTTTTTTGGATTCTGTTGCAGTCATCACATTGCATGTCTTTGAAAAAGCAATTAAATTCATGCTAGAACATCTAAATCTAATAATGTGTTGTTGTGCTGTTTTCATTATAGTAGAATCAACTTTTTGCATGAGTCCTTTTTGATTTTATTTCCATTTTCCATGATGGGCCGGCTTTTTGGTGTTGCACATTCATAGTGCTGCATCTCAATCGGATTCAAATCAAGACCTTGATTAGGGCACTACCAAACCTTCATTTCACTTCTTTTTTTTTAAGATTATTTTTTTGGGAAATTTTTCCTTTATTTGACAGTTATACAGTGTAGAGAGACAGGAAGGTTGGGGAGAAGAATGGGGGAAGACATGCAGCAAATGACCTGAGCCGGAATCGAACCCAGGTCGCTGCGGGAAGGACACAGCCTTTATGGTACGCGCGCTTAGACCGATGAGCCACCGGGGCACCCTCATTTCGCTTCTTTTGAGCCATCCAGAGGTGGAATTGTTTGTGCGCTGTGGATCATTGTCCTGCTGCAGAAATCAGCTGCGCTTCAGCTTTTGGTCAGGAACTGATGGGCAGGCCTTCTGCTTCAGTATTTTTGGGAAGAGAGCAGAATTCATGGTTCTATCAATTATGGCACATCACCCGTGTACTGAAGCAGCAAAGCCACCCCAGACCATCACACTACCATCATCTTGTTTGACTGTTGGTATGATGTTCTTATTGTGGAATGCTGTGTTATATTTACTGTATGCCAGATATAATGGGACCCATGTCTTCCAAAAAAGCTCCACTTTTGACTCATCAGTCCACAAAATATTATACCAAAATTCTTGGGGATCTTTAAGAAGTTTTTTTTTTTTGGCAAATTTGAGAAAGCCTTTGTGTTTTATTTGGTGAGCAGTGGTTTCTGTTTTGCAGCTTTCCTATGGATGCCATTTTTGCCCAGTCTCTTTCTTATTGTGGAAACCTGACCTTAATTGTGGGAAATGAGGCCTGTAGTTCTTTTGATGTTAGTCTGGCTTCTTTTACAATCTGCATCAGTTGGTGATGGACTCTTGGAGGAATTTTGGTAGGCTGGCCACTCCTGAGAAGATTCAACCCTGTTACGAGTTTTCTCCATTTGTAGATAATGGCTCTCACCATACTTTCCTGGAGTCCCAGAGCCTTAGAAATGTTTTTTTTTTTTTTAACCAATACTACATGTTCACGACTATGTTTCTCATCTGTCCTTTAACTTCATTAGATTGCAGCATCATGTACTGCTTTTTGCATACTTCACACTGTCAGACAGGTTCTATTTTAAGCCTCTGTCACAACCGGCTGTATTTCCACTCCACGGCATATCTACAGCAAAAAAAACGCCTAGGAACTCACGGGCCACACAGGTTCTTCTTGCAAAATTTTGAGCCTGCAGACTGCCCGTAAGCGCGAACGGTGGGTTTTGATCATGCACAAAAAAACTACGATTTCCAGAGAAAGGCCAAGGAGGCACGTTTCCCTTGCTCCCGACGCAAGGACCGCGTGAGTAACACGCAGGTTAGACGTGCTTTTTTTTTTTACTGGTCGTGGAAATAAAACCGTTTGTCCAAGACGCAAGTCGACGGTAAGTTTCCTGCGAGTATGAAATAAGACGGGCGCACACACAATGTACGAAATAAATTGAACGTCCGAGCACGGCTGGGGTATAGAAAGGCGTGCGCAGCTGTCGCAAGACGTGCGCAGCAGTCTCCAGACTGCCGCACGTCCTCCTTACTACCTCTACGAAGCGCGCACGTGCCAAATCGCAAGAGTGTTGCTGAGAACTTCTTACGTCACCCTCAAGGGCAGCACGGCACGATTACGTCGTTCTTACTCCCGCCTTACGAGTGGACTGCTACTTTTTTTTTTTTTACCTCCTCGTCCTCTACGACTTTCAGCTACGGCAAAAAATACAGAGAACGCACGATTAAAAAATCCGTGATTCCAGTTGTGACCGAGACTTATGTGATGTTTAGATTCAGCATGGCTGGCAGTAATCACATCTGGGTGTGTCTAATGAAATTTAACCCAGATATTAATCTTTTTAATCCATTGATTTAGTTACTAAGGGGCAATTACTTTTTCACTTGGGGCCAGGTAGGGTTGGATAGCTTTTTTCCTTCAATAAATGAAATTATCATGTAAAAACTGCATTTTGTGTTTACGCGGGTTATCTTTGTCTAAAATTAGAATTAGTTGTATAAGTTTAAACATTTAAGTGTGACAAATATGCAAAATTGAAGGCATCCGGAAGGGGGATAATACGTTTTCACAGCACTGTATGCCTATAACTTATACCAAAGTGAACTCACAAGCCAAGAAGGAGAGAATCCTTGTATTATTATTTGTTGATGGCATGGATCATTCGCCAGTTCTCCAGCAAACAGATGAATTGCAGAAATCACACCTTACCACGTGTGATACCTGCTTATCAATTTATGTATTTTATATGTCATTGTACCACTCCCTGCAGATATAACAGTATTGATATGCACTGTGTGAACATCATCATAAAGGCTGAAGAAACATTATACACTATGCAAAAGTGAAAACTGCGCATAAGGAATGAGGAAGATTGAGCTAGTAATACAATATTTATAAGGTTATAATTACTGGGTTGAACTGACTTAAGGAAGGTAAAGTGGGATTATTGACTGGCAATATTCTGTAGGGGAGTGATCTGCGTACATGCATTATAAAATGAGCAGTGGGCATGTTTGATGATGTACTGCAAAAAACACACATGTAATGTGTGTTAATTTAGAAAATAACGACAACAACAACACAATTGTTGTACAGAAGGAGAGGGGGTGAGGTGGCATTCCTGAACTGCTCTCATTGGGGTTCAGAGTACGCTGTTGAATGTCTGTCTTCATGATTGGTGCTGCGTGTTTTATTTTTAAAACAGAGAAATCTGTTCAGGGACCCCAACAAGGGAGACTATCAAGGGTGTCATTCGCAGAAAAGTGAAACAAATCCCCACCCCCAGTCCTTCTGTAGAATGGCTTGTTTGTTTCCAAGTGGAAAGGTGGGAGTGCTTTTTGGTCTTGGGGGAAAAAAATTACAATGCACTTGTATCCCAATGGAAAACTGACATTCCCACCTCCTACATGAGTTTGCTCCTCTTGTTTTTTCCCCCTCTTATTCCATGTTTCGCCACATCCCACTAATCTCTCCGTCCTTCCTGTCCTTGTTAGTTTTCTTCTTCAGAATTTTGAAGTGAGGTTCCAGCCTTATGATTGAAAGATTTCCCATTACTGCACATCATAGCCCCCCTTCTCTCACCCGCGCCCCCCTTCGCCTCTTTCCCACCCCACGATGCTCCCCGTCGTCTTCCACCTGCTCTCCATTCCTCCGCAGAGTGACTATGACTCTTCAGTGTCACGTTCCCTGCAAGCCTGGCAGTCAAAAAGCCAACACCATTAGTTTATTAAAAAGGTAATAAGTAATAATAATGAGACCAGAATAGATAAGAGGTGGGCAAGGACGGCCATTTGTAGAGAGAGAGAGAGAGAGGAAGAGGAAAAAAAGGTGTGTGTGTATAAGGATGATGACCAGACGGCACAAGGAAATGAGAGATTTGTGATATGAAGCTAATCTCCAACTGTTAAAGGAACAAGCGCAATGTGGTTCATTAGGGACTAGGATTCATTGGGTATAGGCATACTTCTGCACCACCTGTTCCAATATGTGCAGTCCTGTGAAGGCTGCTGTCTCTGGATGTTTCCAGGAAAATATTACTATGCTTTCTGTGTTTTTTATGAATTCTGATTTCACATATTTCGTTCACTGATGTCAGTCCTTTATCAGTAAGCTCTGAATATCCCTCAACATAAAGTCTTTGATCAGCTCACAATGTTAGGTTTTGTATTACAGTCTGTGATCCAGCCTGTTCTCCCACCTTACTCTTATGCAAATCCATTCTCTACACAATGCAGTTCTTATCAAATTGCCATCCCCATATTGGTGATATGGGTGATATTAAACCATAGTATATTTCTTTCATGTATGACACATGGCTTCTTTGAGCTTTGATGTAATTACCACTTCAGTGGTTTTATTATGAATAGCAACAAAATCCTCCTTAGACTACCACTGCCATCTTCCCCTTCTAGGTTCTAATCCCTCTCTGTTATCAAACATGTTTATGAGCTTTGGTAAATTGTTGTTGAGGGTGCTATGCAAGATTTCAATGTTTGCTTTTGTCCAGAGAAATTTGCTCATATTGCATATGTGTATCATGTTTTGCTTGCATGCATCCAGTTTAAGGAATGTGGCTGTTCAACTCAGGTACCTAACTCAGGTGTGCAATGATAGCATCCCAGCAAGGAATTGAATCACACTGAAACATTCATTTCACAAGCTCAGTTCCAAAAATATTTTTCTGCCCTCCCACTTCACAATGACTGTGTGAAAATACAGAGTTAAAGTACAAGAAGACGCACCTTTTGGACAGCAGTGGTCAAAAAGCACGGCACAGATGACTCAGTCGTAAGAAGTGTAAATAAAGACAGAAGACTTCTGTGCATTTAAATTGCTTCTAACAGCTCCCTTCTGATTTTTTACATCCAAGCCCCAGAGTGTGGCATTTGGATTTCATCTCTCCTGTCTGCTTCCTTCGCATGTGCCCAGTGAGCATTTTAGAAACAGAAGGTGCTGGGATTGGACCAAATATCCCCCCCATTCCCTGTCTCCTGTGTCTTGCCCATATTAGCTATGGCACTGGTGTGCTTTACTCATTACTCTGATGAATAATTCCAGAATCCCACATTATTGTTGATGACGATGGTGAACAATCTTGTATCCAAAAAAAATAAAAATTCTGTCCCATTTGTGTGCATTACTTTTTTTTTAGTTTGAAGAATTAATGTCGGATACTTTTAAGTATGAAGGAAATATTTTAGAATCAAAGGACTGTGTTAATTCATATTTACTAGACATAGCCTAATATTTGGGACTAATGCTTGCAGTCGGGCCCATACGTATTTGGAAAGTGGCCAAATTTTCATCATTGTGGCCCTGCAAGCTACTAAGATGGATTTGAAGTGTATACTTTCTGCTTTAATTAAAGGTTTTGGCCCAATGGGGCTCAAAGGTAATTAAATTACAATTTTTAATGCTCATTTGCAAATCCTTTTCAGTCAATGACTCTGACAAGACACTGGGTTTCTTCCCTAGTGAGGCCCTGCCAGGTCTTCACTTCAGTTCCAGCTTTTTCTTGGGGCGTTTTGCCTTCAGGAGGTGAAATGCGTGCTAAATTATATTCAGGTCAGTTGATTCGCCTGGCCATTGTAGAACCTCTGCTTCTTTACCTGAGAATGTCTTCAGTTCTTTTCGCAGTATACATATACTCATCTGCTCTGTAAAGTGCCGACCAATAAGTTTTGAAGCATCAATCTCAGATAACCTCATACGGATTCCACTTGGCTGCTTTTGTCAGCAGTTATATCATCGATAAAAACAAAGGAAACAGTCCCATTGGCAGCCATACATTCTAATGCAATAACACTGCCTCCACAACACTCCACTTTCAATCATGAGCAGTTGCTTTTCCTCCATTATACTCCTTTCCCCCATCATTTTGGTGCCACTTGATTTTTTTTTTCCTCTCTTCATAGGTGTTGTCAACAAAATATGCAGACTTTCTATGACCCCTATTCCAAAAGAAATTGGCAGATTGTCCATCCGTCCATTTTCTATTCTGCTTCTTCCTCACTAAGGTCGCGGGGAGCTGGAACCTATTCCAGCTGACTATGGGTGAAGGCAAGGACCCACCCTGGACAGCTGGCCAATCCATCGCAATGCGCACACACCATTCACAGACCATTCACTCTCACACTCATACCAATGGGCAATTTAGCGCCTCCAATTAGCCTGATGTGCATGTCTTTGGACTGGCGGAGGAAACTGGAGTATCCGGAGGTAACCCATCCAAACTCCACATAGAAAGGCCCCAGGCCGGATTCAAACCCACAACCCTCTTGCTGGAGGCGGCAGTAATTTGAAAATGTGATGTTTTAACTTGTAAATTCTATTGAAAACGTGATTATTTCCCACATTTTTTTGACTCTGTTGCAGTCACACTGCATATTTTTGATAAACAATTATATTTGCATTTTGAAACATGAAATACTGTGTTGTGGCACTGTTTTCGATATAGTACAGGGTCAATAGACTTTTCAAAAAATTTTATTTGCATTTCCTAGGGGGTACTCATGTTTCCCAAAATTAGGGTTGAACATGGTTGTTTTTTTCTTTTCAGAAAATTATAATTTGCCCTTCCTGCTCTGGGAGCTCACAGATGATTAATGCTTAAATCTTATTGTAAACCCATATACTCGGTAGAGTCTTCTCTTGATTTTTGACTTTGACAAAGACACGCCAAGTTCCTGGAAGGTGTACTTAATCTGGCCAACAATTGTGAAGGGACCTTCGCGGGCAAAAATTCTTCTATCATTCACTGCATATGTTTATTGATGGTCATTTGGGCCTGTTGGTGCTCCTAAGCCCACCATTGCATTATTCATTTTAAGAATGTATTTTATAGTTGATGTGATCATACCTATTGCTTTTGCCATCTGATGGGCAGCTTTGTATCCAGTGTGTCTGCATGTGGGTGTGTTGGTGGGGGGGGGGGTGGGGGGGCACATAAGTACTGGAAGTCCTTCACTTTTCACCCGACAAATTGTTATGATCTAAGATAAGGAACCAAATGCAGATTCAGGATCTGATGCACAAGGGAGTATTTATTAATTGGAATACAGTAATAAAAGAGGAAAAGTCTACAGCCCAGTACTGTGGAGTTGCAGTCCAGCAAAGTTTAAAATGAAGTCGGTAGGGGCATGTCCGCATGCAGGCCATTGACTGTCCGAGGGCAACGGCCAGGTGGAGAATCCCTTTTGTTGATGAAGGACTGCTTGACAGTACAACTAAAGGGTTTAACAGAGACACAGTCTCAATCCTGGAGACCAATGAAGGCTTGGGAGGTGTTCCGAATAAACTGACCAAGAGGAACAGACAAGGACTGAGGTGTAGCAAGAACACAGTCCCAATACTGGAGACTGACTTTAAGGGTTGGGAGCTTGTTCCTATCAATTAAACTCCAAATAATAATGTTTCTTCTTTATCATTCATATACCAGAACACTTGAAAGAAGAGCTTGTGCAATACTAGAAGACACAAACTGACTGGGAGGTTTAGTATGGTATGAGCCATGACAATCCAGCAATCACAATGACACCATAATTAGCTTATGTAGACAGGACATTTACGAAAGGGGCTAGGCACACAAATGATAACATTGGGGACTAAGGGGGGGCAACAAGGCAAAAAATCAAACAAAGAAAACAAACCTCATATACACAAACAGACTCCTGGAACAGGGGAAGAGCCAATTAAGGACATAGGAGAGTTATGACACAAATAAGGTCAAATAGCCACAAATTAAAGTCTGCACCTTGAGCTTTTAATTAATTAATTGCCAAAATAACAATAACTTTGTCAATGTCCACATATTTACAGACTGACAATTTTTTTTTTCATTTGGCAGTGAACTCCTCAATTTTAGAGTTCTAATCAAACAATTAATTTATGGACGAAGAGCTGATTCGCCTGCGGTTTTCCAGCAATTTTTGTATGTAGTCTCCTGTTTCTGGCCATCAGAGAGTTGGGACAGATAGCTTTGCCAGTATTTCTGATTGTTGAGCTGTATTCCATAATGCAGGTCTGACAGCTTGAGTACCATGTCTCGAATCTATTCTTTTGATTTCCTGTGGAGCCCACTATTATTATTTGTGAATATGAAGGCCAGCATTGTACCAAGAAATGTCTACGAAGAGACAAGGTTTAGGTAGCTATATATTTTTCAATCGCTATGTTGTGTTCTCTTCCTTAATGCTTATTGACACACATAAACAATGAACTGGTCACCGTGAAATCACTCTGTTGAAAGGAAGTTACACTGAACAAAAATATAAACGCACAAAGTGATTTTTTTCGAATTATTTTTTATCAATTGGGAAATATTTCAACAAAACAAATATTATTTTATTCTTGCCTTAATATTCAAGCAACAGAAACATGACTAATAATTTACTGTACACAATTCATGAGTTATCACAGCCTGAACCCAACAGGGGTCAGTGGGCAGAGTTCACAGCACTCAGTAACGAGTGTGTCCACCATCGGCATCACGTAAAGCGGTACACCTCCGGCGCATGGAGTTCATGAGGTTGTCAATAGTGGCCTGTGGAATTTTGTCCCATTCCTCCTGCAGTGCAACTCGGAGCTGGCATCAGCGTAACGCTCGCCCACACATCGCCATACGCGTTGCCTGCCATCAGCGCGGTACAGTTGGAATTGCAATTCATCGCTGAATAAAACCGTCCTCCACCGTGCAAGCATCCAGGGAAGGTTATGGTTGGCCCAGTCGAGTCTGTACCGATGACGGACGGCGGTCAGGTCGAGACTTCGGTGCGGTCGGCGGGCTCAGAGGTCTGCCTCCTCCAGGCGGTTTCGGACAGTCTGAGCTGATACCCGCCTGTTGTGCAGTCCGACGGTCTCGTCAGCTGTCCTGGTGGCTGGTCGGAGCCGATCACGGAGGTGCTGGAGCCGCATGTGCCGATCAGTGATGTGCCGTCGGAGGTCAGTTAGGGTAGGCAGAATCCTCACCGTTAAACAAACGATAACTCTATTACTTTGCTTGATTAGCAATCTGAGGATTGATCAACTAATTTACAAGACTAAACGGCAGAATGGCGTGCCAGTTCCATCCATGACATTATTGCTCAGTGTATCAAACTTAAAATGCTCACGAGACAGCAAGTTTGTTCACATTTGCTTAGAGGAAGCTAACACAATGCCATTAACAAATACTGAAACCTTTCTTATGCGGCGTTCAATGTGTGGTCAATATGTTAACGATAATATTTCCCCCCTTAAACACATACTTTTTAATGCCATTTTTAAAAAATAGGGAGTTTATTTTCAGTCTTCTTTCATAATCCGATAAACAAAAGATCAAAACAATATATGGAATTACCGAGAGTTGAGATTTTTTCCTAATTAATTATTAAGATTTACTTCCTTGCAGTCTCGAATCAAAGCATAAAGGTAAATTAATCTTTTTGTGATTATCACCTCTTAATCATTACAGGCTTAATTGACCAGAAAAAAAGGTCAAATTGATTGATTGACAATCAGGCATAGTACATGGAAACAGGTTGACAAAATCTAGCAATAAAAAAGGAGAAGTCACTGCCTACCCTGACCGCACGTCCCTGGTGCCGATCCTGTGTGGGCGTGGTCACACGTGGTCATGGGGCATGTGGACGATTCACAGTGCTGCCAGTCTCTCTGAATCGACTTCTCAACCGGCTGATGGTGGAATGACGCTTCAAGATGTGTTGGAATGACGCTGTTCAAGTGTGTCACCGCTGTCACAGATTCAGCATTCAGCATGGCCAATGGCACCCTCATGACTTGTGACATCTGTGGCATTGTGACTTGTGACAAAAGTGCGCATTTGACCCTGGTGCAAGGAGTGCCTGTGTATTGGTCACGCTGACTGACCAACTCAATGTTATGTTCTATGCAGCTCAGGGGTGGAATAACTCAATGAGTGAGTAATCTCACAGGGCGTGGTCAATGAGGAGTGGGTCACCAGAATTGAGCAAAACAAATCATTCAATTCACCAGTAAACACTATTTGTGAGCATATTTCATTATAGGTCAATTTAACTCAGCATTTTTGGTTCGTGCATTTATATTTATGTTCAGTGTAATTCCTTTAGTTTTGCGACTGGAAGACATCCAAATATAATCACTGACTGGGTAATAATGATAGCTAACTGGCTTCCAGTCTCTCTTTGAATAAGCATGGGAGTAGCAGTAGCCGAATTTATTGAAGTATAGTCCCTCTATCTGGGTCAATTATTTGAAATAGTTTAACATCTCAAGATGCTGCTAAAATGTAAAAACACCCCAGAAAACATGAAAAATTTAACAAAATTTGGAAAGATGGTAATATGGTAAGTATTTTGACCTATACAAAATTTTTTAGCACAGACATTCTTACTGGGTCCATCAATAAGGATCAAAACTCTGAAATTGCAGAGCTGTCTCTCAGCTTTAGTTTGCATGCATTCACATCCAAATTAAGTAAAGTCTTTGGCAATTAAAGCCCTCTAAAAAGATACTTAGATAAAGAAATATTCGTGCTTGCCAGGTCCAGATTTCAGTGCTCAGCAGTATCATAGCTGTGTCTAAAGGGTCAAGGAATTTTAGATGAGGAAATTCTTCCAAGACATCCCCTTTATATCATCACCGCATGATATAGAGTCTCTATTACCACAGGACCTGAGTGTGCATCCAATGTGCCCAGTCCTGGTTTCTCTACAGCCGCTTAGGGGGCACCAGGCTCCGCTTCCTCAGATCTTTGGCAGGATCAATGGACCCAGTCCATCTGAGCAGAATGACCAGGGTCATCATCAAAGGCCCCCTGTCTATGCCCAGGCCACCTGGAGCTGGGCAGGGGTCATGTAGCAGGCCCCACCAGCCTGCTCCTTTCCCCCTCTCCCCTCTACTTTGGTCCCCTGGGCAGACCGTGGGCACAGAGCAGAAAAACAGCCATCGTGTGATCTCTTACACCCACGCTGCTCAGGTCGGAGGTTAACCACTCAGATCACTGACTGGTCACCAATGTACTTCAAGAAGTTGAATTTTATTTTACTCATCTTTCACTTTAATAGATTTTGACATCTTGAAGTTTTTCCCTCGCTCTCTCCACCTTTGTACAGGACAGTAAAACTCTATGAAATTAAGTAAAGACAGAGCACAGACATTGGGATGTGAAGACAAAGTTCACTAAGTTTTGAAGAGGAAACAAATTGACATACATTATTGCCACATTTTTACAATTTTCTCCATAAATATTCCCACCCTTGTTAAATATGAGCAAATGTGGTCTGGAATTACAAGTGATTTCTTAATTGTTTATCCTCTTGATATTTCATGAAAAATACCAGCAAAAATGAAACATAATAATTCAAAAATAATTATTTAAAGAAAACATTAATTGCCATCATAAAATTAACATTTTTTGCCTCAAAAATGTGTGCCACAATTATCAAATCCTCTTCAATTATTACAACCCCAATTCTGAAATAGTTGGGACGAAGTGTAAATTGTGAATAAAATCAAAATGCAACGACTTTCAGATCACATGAGCCAATATGTTATTTACAATAGAACATAGATAACATTTCAAATTTTAAAACTGAGACATATTACATTTTTATCCACAAAATGACCTAATTTCAAATTTTCTGGCTGCAACATGTCTCAAAAAAGTTGGGACATAGGCAAAAAAAGGGCTGAAAAAGCAATTAATATATAAGAGAATCAGCTGAAAGAACATTTAGCAAGTAATTAAGTTAACTGGCATCAGGTGTGTAACATGATTGGCTATAAAAGGGATGTCTTAGAGAGGCAGAGTCTCTCAGAAGCAAAGATGGCCAGAGGCTCTCCAACCTAACAGAACATGAACATAACATGAATGGCGAGAACAGGCCGTTCAGCCCAACTAGGCTCGCCAGACTAGGCTTGCCAGAACCTGTGAAGGCTTGCGTAAAAAAAATTGTGGAATACTTTAAAAACAATGTTCCTCAACGTCAAATTGTAAAGGCTTTGAAGGTCTCATCATCGACAGTGCATAACATCATCAAAAGGTTCAGAGAAACTGGAAAAATCTCTGTGCGTAAGGGACAAGGCCAAAGACCTTTACTGGATGCTCGTAATCTTCGGGCCCTCAGACGCCACTGCATCACTCACTGGCATGATTCTATCATTGACATTACTAAATGGGCCCAGGAATACTTCAAGAAACAACTGTCTGTAAACACAGTTTGCCGTGCCATCCACAGATGCCACCTAAAACTCTATCATGCAAAAAGGAAGCCATTGTTGAGCATGATCCAGAAGCGCTGCCATGTTCTGTGGGCCAAGGCTCATTTAAAACAGACTGTAGCAAAGTGGAAAACTGTCCTGCGGTCAGACGAGTCCAAATTTGACATTCTTGTTGGAAATCATGGGTGTTGTGTCCTCCGGGCTAAAGAAGAGAAAGACCACCCCTCCTGTTATCAGTGTTCAGTTCAAAAGCCAGCATCTCTGATGGTATGGGGATGCATTAGTGCATATGGTGTGGGACACTTGCATGTTTTAAAAGCACCATGAATGCTGAAAGGTATATAAAGGTTTTAGAGCAACATATGCTCCCCTCCAGACGACATCTATTCCAGGGAAGGCCTTGTGTATTTCAGCAGGACAATGCAAAACCACATACTGCAGCTATTAAACAGCATGGCTTCGTAGTAGAAGAGTCCGTGTGCTGAACTGGCCTGCCTGCAGTCCTGATCTTTCACCAATTGAGGACATTTGGTGCATAATTAAATGAAAAGTCTGTCAAAGGAGACCCAAAACTCTCCAGCAGCTGGAAGCCTGTATTAAACAAGAGCGGGATCAAATTCCAATGGCTAAACTCAAGAAACTTGTCTCCTCAATGCCCAGATGCCTCCACTGTGTGTTAAAAAGAAGAGGTGATGGTACACCATGGTAAACAGGCCCCTTTCCCAACTTTTTTGAGACTTGTAGCAGCCATCAAATTTGAAATGGGCTCAGTTTGTGGAAAAATTGTAAAATTTCTCAGTTTCAACATTTGCTATGTTATCTCTGTTCTATTGTGAATAAAATACTGGCTGGTTTGATTTGAAAGTCATTGCATTTTGATTTTATCCACAATTTACACTTTGTCCCAACTATTTCGGAATTGGGATTGTACTTAGTGCAGCCTCCATTTGCTAACATAAAGCTTTGCGTCACCATGGATATGGTATAAATTAAGTTGGAGAAAACATAACAAGAGATCTCAGACCATTCTTCTGCTCCGTTTCTTCAGGTCCTTAAAATTAAAGCTGGATTCTGCTCTTCAACTTATCTTAGAAGCTTTTTCATAGGTCAGACTAGGAAGGCCACAGCAAAACCTTGATGGTCGTGGAACCATTTTTGTGTTGATTTCAGTGCACAATTTGGCTCATTATCCTGTTGGAAGATCCAACCACGGCCCAGTTTAAGTTTTGGAAGCAATCAGATTTTCATTTGGTATCTGCTGGTACTTGATGGCATCCATGATACTATTAATCCTACCAGGTTGTCTGGGGTTTTGGAAAGAAACACTGCCTCACACCATCAAAGATTCACCACCATAGATGGGGTTCTTTTGGGAATGCAGCCCTTTCAATAAGGCCCTATTTTCATGATCTAAGCACACGCATGATGAGAGTGGGGCAAATACATTTAGGGCGTGTCCAAAGCCATTTTTTCTAGTTTAACGGCAGGTCGTCTGAGTGCAAAGTAAGGCGCATGGTTCAAAGGGGTTGCACTTAATCTCTTAATTAATCATCGTTGTGTTTTTGGCGTAGCATGAAATAAACCAATCAAAAGTCATGCCACATTCCGTTTAAACACCAGGTGGGGTTGCTCCTTGGTGAATAGCAATAATAAAGGCAGATTTGCCAAGAAGAAAGAAAAAATACTCTTCGCTGCAAAGGAAATGGGTCTGCTCATGCACAAAGTGAAAGCATGGAAGCGAACCATTAAAGAAAATATAGAAAATTGATTACAGTGATCTCTGAGAATGTAATTAAAATATTTTTAAGGCATTGTTCAAAATGTTTTAATCATATCCAAATGTTAAAAATCATCATAGTGAATCCCCAGGGCTGCGTTTCAAATTTACATTACATTACATTACATAATAACTTGCGCATAGAGCAAGCTGACAAAAAGGTTTTAATTCAGGGTCGCTGGTAAAAAACAAATTAATTAATTAATTAATTAAATTAAAAAAGAATAAAAATAAAATATTACATGCCAATCTCCGCTGGTCAAAAGAAATGAAAATGAGTGAGAAAAAAGCCAGTGAGAAAGAAATAAAAATGATGTTATTTTGATTACGTTACCATAACTTCTTTAACAATATATGACAGGAGTGAGAAAAATTTGATTCCACTTGGCCGATGATTGAAGGTCAAGTTGGTTCTATAGAAGAAATCCGGATTAACTGCAGAAGGTGCCAATAATGTAATCCGTTGCTTCACTACTTTTTAAAACTGCTGCTTTTTAAGGTTGCTTCAGTTGTCAGGCAAACTGTGGAAATAATAAATAACACTTTTAAAAAGAAATGCAGAATTTTATATTTGATAATAGAAGCCGGACAGATGGGTGGCAGGTATGGTATTCATGGATCAGGTCAGATTCAAAATCAATTTTTCATGTAATTGTGGGTAATGGGTTGACCCATGCAGGACTCTGATCGCACTTATACAAACATCTGAAGCACATTTTCAGCACTTCAAACATTCATTCTATTACAGTTTGTGTTTCATGTGATGGAACAAAAATCCATGCACTGTTTTAAACATTATGTGCCATGTATTAAATATATAGGCTAACCATTGTCCCTGAACAGCCATCCCTCTACAGGGGATCCACAGGAAGACTGCAGGAATGACAGAGATTGCCAGAGTCGTGGCTTTCTTCAGAATATTTTGCTAACACCTTCATGCATGACTGCACTCGTTGAATCACATGGATGGAATAGGTTCGCTTTAAATTCAAATAGCCTACATCAGTGCATTGATGTAGTGCATGATGGGGGATGTCGATCACACTAACCATTATAAAAACTATTTTTTAGGTATCTTGACAATAATCTTTCTCATCGTAATCTTTTTATTTTTGTATGTTTGTGTGGACGCTGCTGCTCGTCCCTGTGTAGTATGTAACACACAAAGTGTATACGCACTGTGCACTCAGCTACAAAGGCACATAATACTATGTGCCCTTAAATTAGCAGTCCAAAACTGACAATTGACTTAAGACCAGGTTTTCATTGGTCAATCACACAACCGCTTTCTACTGTCTCAAGATAGCAACATGGAATCAATGTGGCTGACCACACCTCATTTTAAGACCGACATGACCATGGGTGCTAAGATTGGTGCAAGTACGTTTGCAATTAATGCAAACCGGGCACTGGATGGGATAACGACAACTGCCGGACATTAACCAGCAAAGCTACTTGCTACATGCTAGGCACCACTCAGCATTGGGTGTAAGACCAAGCCTTACATTTTAAGAGAAACTTCTTTAACCCCTTTCCGCAGAAGCCAAATAGGGCTATTTATGCGTTACCCGCTGTAAGGCTTTACAATTCAAAATTTGAGCTTCATAGAGAGGAGGAAAATGTATTAAATTAGACAAGACACTAGTAGCATCTCGAATTCCATTGTATTTCAGTTTCTTTTCATAATTTTTGTTAAGAGTAAGCGCACAAAAAAAAAAAAAAATCTTAATGAAAATTCGGCAATGAAATTAAAAAAAAAATACAGAGAACTGATTTGGGAGCTAAAACGATAACTTTCTAGCGTCATAAACTCCTTGACCACAAGTTTACTTCATCTGACAGTCATTTTTCATATTATCTACCGTTTATGAGCCAAATAAGATAGCTCTCCTAGTGGCTCCCCAAGCTGTCAGAGCCCTCAAAAGTATGCACAGTCAAATCATAAAATAATCATATGCTCAACACAAATCAACTTTTGACTCATGAAGTTCAGTATGAATTAATGATTTACTAGTAGAATTTAGCATGACCTTGCCAATCTAGGCGTGGGTGGACATCAATAGTCACTAGTGACCTCTCCAATCCAAAGACATACATTTTCTCCATGATAAAGTCCAGAGTTTTGACTATTTTTCTGCAAAGCCACATCAGCAAGTTCACATACTCATTAAAAGAACTGCTTATTTCACAGCGAGAACGTTCATCCTGCAACGGAAATCTTGGTAATTCCGATCATCCAAGTAAAATGCAAACTTGTTTAAACACTTTTCACTCCCTATATGGAGCAAGTATAACTCACTAACACAGTAATATCTGAAATGTACCTCATTTTAACAAAAAAGATATTCCACTGTCAGGAAGATGCAGGCAATATGCTACTCTAGATTGAACAGAATCGGTCAGCGAAGGTAGCAGGGGATTTACCAAAGTCAGTTAGTCCATTCAGGCTCCCAGAACTTATCTGGCTGATAAATTGGCTATCTCTCTGATTTAAAATTATTTTATAAGCTAACATTACTCATCCCACTCATATCATCATTTCATAACTGATGTTAGTTTAGGATTACTGTTGTCCAAATCCTCTGTCAGACCCATTCAGTAATGTTAGTAGAATATTTATGCTAAACATTAGCACATCAATTCAGTGAAATGAGAATTATGATTGAAACATGCAAATTAGAAATGAAGGGTGGCAACATATCTTATAATATTCACTGTCTAATTCACCAGCTGTTTGCATTATTATTTAATGCTGATATCACTGAGTGTCTCAGTGAAAACAAGTCAAACAAGCAATAAAGCTGGCAAGCTGATGAAAAGCGACGTATCATATACATAAGTGTAGTTCATGTGTCATGCAACCAGAAGTGTTTCGTTCAATGACTATAGCTTATGTTATGCTAGTCTGCAGGACGATAATGAAATTAGACTCTTTAAATCCATTTTCAAAAAAAAAACAAACAAATAAAAAAGAAAGATTGTTCATAGAACGATGACTTGCCAAAATTCCAACCACTTAGGTCAGAGTAACGTCATTACGACCTGTGACCGCTAGGACCATGTTGACTTGATGAACACAATGGCATTAGTCTGAAGCCTCTGGCTTGAATAGAAGCAAAGTTATCGACCAAAATGTGTTTTTGACCTTTTTGATGACCTTGACCACAGCCTTGATGATGGGATCACACAAAAGAATAGGCTTCTAGCTGAGACAGTTTTGGACTCAATGACATAAAAACAAAGATGCAACATGCAAGACTGCAAGATGAAGGGCAGTTAAGGGTCTGACGAACAGATTAATAAACAAACAGACAAGCACACTAACCGAACGCACTAACATTAAATTAATGTTAGTCAAACAATCATAACAGTGCTAGCTTCACTTGCCTCATCCATCAACATGATACTCGCCAATCATGTTCAGTCTTGTGTGTCACACCACTGTTTTGGCCAATTCCCAGCATGTTCACATGTACATGTAGAGTGGGTGTAGTCACTGGAAAATAAGCAACAGGATGCTGATAGCAGTTCACTTATCTACCATCAGGTGTCATTAATAACAAGGATTTTTTGAAAATTTCATTTAGTACAGAAGGGGCGCTGTCACAGAAGACACTGCCCGATAGTATGAACACACTGCAGTGGAACAGTCGCCTGTGGATGTTACATTTCTGGCTTGTCTGCTGAACTGGAATCATGCAGCTTATGTGGTGATTTGGAAGCTGCCACCAAATGTTGATTAAAAATAGCAAACAGATGCAGATATCCTTGATAATCTTTCATTTCACAAGCAAATTTTGCTACCCAAGTATTTACTTACTTCATTTAAAGAACTTTATCAAACAACTTGTGGAATATAGCTAGCTAACAGTAGCTATGTAGCTATCATGGCTACGCTACGTAGCTATTTCACATCCAAATTTTTTGAGCAAAGTATTTATTTACTTCATTTAAATGACATAATCAGATAACCAGCTGAATAGCCAGTTAGCTATGTAGCTATATGAAGATATCCACAATATACTTTCTCATACAAATTTTTCATGCAAATTTTGCTGGTTAAGTATTTACGGAGCAACTTCATTTAAACATTATCTGACTACTAGTCAAATTGCTTGCTAGCTCAGTAGCTATATGCAGATATCCATGATAACCTTTTTTTTTCTCATGCAAATTTTTCTGGTTGAGAATTTCCGTAGCTAACTACTTCATTTAAACATCACCAGACAGTTGGCCAAATTGCTACCAAGCAATGCATCCATATGCAGATATCTACGAGAACCATATATGGTTTAGTATTTATATATTATATATAGCTACTTCATTTAAACATCATCAGACAACAAGCTGAATTGCTAGCTAACTTTAGCCACATAGCTTTCCATGCGGGTATTCACGGTAACATTTATTTCACAAGCACATCTTGGAAGCCAAATATTTATTTACTGCATTTAAACGACATCAAACAACAAGCCAATAGCTAGCTTGCTGCATAGCTATATGCAGATATCCACGATAAGCTTTTATTTCAAATGTAAATTTTGTTAGCTAAGTATTTACCTCTTTTATACAACATCCAACAACTAGCCGAATCGCAAGATGGCTAGCTAGCTAACTAAATTGATATCATATTGGAAAACCGATAGCACTGGCTACGATCAACCTCTCCTCCATTTTTAGCCTTGAAATTCCTACCCTCTGCCCTTCTTTTATGATGTTGATTGGCCAGCAGCTCGCCATCACCGCTCCTCATTTGAATGAGATTCAAGTTTTGGCCGCATGCTTTGCCCACTTCGCTTTGCTTTGCTTTGCTACTGTTCCCATAAAGCACTGCACAGGGGCTCAATAGAAAATGAATGGAAATATGACTCCACCATCTGAAATTTTGTGCTGCGCCACTGCAGTGTGTTTGTACCATAACTTCAAGTTAAGGTGCGAACGCATCACAACCAGCAAGGATGCATATGCACGCAATGGGACGCTAAATGCCGCGGCTGGTGGGTGACCAAACAGTGAGTTAGGTAGTGCATGGTTTTCACTGAATCATTTTCAACATGGTGGCTGGGTCACAAACTTCCTCGTATTACAGCTAAACAGTATGCTAACATGTTTCTAAAAAAACATTTGAGACGAGAAATAGGCAACACAGTAACAGAATCCTGATTCATATTGATGACCCCTGCCTAGTTTAATAGTTTTAACTTAGTTTTGCATGCCTGCTGCATTGCCCTGGATGGACCTTATTTGCATTAAGTTGAGGTTGAGTTGTGATTATGCAAACTCAAATATGGCGAGTGGTCAGTCAACTTACCGCACTGTATCCATCATGTGCAGTGCAGCTGGATTTCCTGCCTTACATAGAAAATGAATAGAATCTATTGACTTCACATAATTGTTACTTCAAACTTAGCATATTGATAGCAACATTCACCTCTTAGGATTTGGGTTTGGAGTACTCAACTACATTATCACAATAAAGATAATGGCAACTTTTTCCTCTTGTTAATTTAATCATGGGCCTCATTTTTGCCAATTTAAAAAAAAAAAACCCCATTAATGTTTTCTGTAGACATTGGACTGTTGGAGCTGGAACTAAAAAATGCTAACGAAGCCACATACAAATTTACATCACACTGTGACTCACTATTCACATGGCGTCCAGCTCATGTCATACCAGAAATGGTACGGGACTATTCTGATTGGCTAACGCTATAACATGGCTTTACCCAAAGAAAAGGTCCAAAAACCAACTTTGGCACCTTTTACTGTTGATTTATTTGGTGTGAAAAAATCATTAAAAAAATCATCATTGTTCATTTCAGAAAATGGAAAATCTACTCATTGCATTTACGAGCATATATTGTACTGTTTGCTTTTTCCTTTAAATTCAAAGTTCAAATTTTTAAAATTATTTTGAGTAAAAGATGAGGAGAATTAAGAGCAACCACATTTTTTCAAAGCCTTTTTAGCTCATTTTTACGGAGGATGCCAATATTAGTGGGAGGCACCGCACATTAAATCCTTTGTGTATTGTGAGGGAGCACCTGCTTCAACGATGACTCAATAAACGTATGACCTCATAAAAATCATAATTTTTTGAATATTCTAATTGTGCTGAGCTGATGTAATGACTGCCCAGCCAAGAGTGAGTTAAAAATATGTGAAATGACTTGGCAAATAAAGCTGGAAGTTAAAAGGCCTGTTTTTGATAAGGAGATTAATGATAAGGAAAAAGTGTTATTGGCTCAAATATCAGAGCTGCTAACTTGGTTTAACATCATTTTTGTAACTAAGCTGTCATTTTCAAAAAACAGAATAATTTTGATAATTGAAGTATTCGTTGTTAAATTTCAGTATGTCATCCTAACTTATCTTCCAGCATTGAAAATGGTAAACTTCAGTTTTTTTTTAAAATATTCTTGTCAGAAATGGTGCATGCCTGTTTCACTGTTTTTTTCTTCTTCTTACTTTATTATAGTGGGTATTTTTCATAATGCTATATTTCACATATTTACAATTTTGGTGTACTGCATGTTTACTGTATATCCAGAACGAATACAGTACATTACATTTTTTTGTTGCAACCACATTTATTTCGTATTTGCAAGTGTCCAATTTGCAATTATTTACGCGCAACAAGCTATTTTGCTTATATGATGGTCTTGGTATTACTTTCAAATTATCTTTGGTTAATATTGTAAGCAGAGATGACATGGAAACACCACAGTATTTCTTTAAAAACTTCCTTTTCATTTTTTTATGAAATATTCTCTAATGATCTATTTCAGAGAATGTTCCCCTCCCAATATATCCCAAATGTGAGGAAGAATAAACAGGGAAGTGGAGAGAGGGGGAGAGATAAGGAGGAGGGGGAGAAAGGTCTGATGAATTTGGCAAAGAACAGATGGAGAGGGAGACAGATGGCGTGAAGTCTGTAGCTCTAGCGATGTTCACATGGTGCTAAAATCCTCCTCTCACATTCCAACAAATCCAACCAAGAGGCTCACAAGTGCGCCTCCATCAGCACTCGCTCGGTCTGTAGGGCCCCTGGCGCTTTCCACTCATCTATGACCAACTAGAAAAAGAAAAACTGCTGTCACCACTCCATAATGTATCTACACATATAAATCCCTTTTTCTTTTTTGGTGTGTCTGGATCCTCTTACAGGTTTATTAGCCCACAGGGGTAAGTGGTTCAGCAGAGATTGATAGACTGGGAGGGGACAATTGTAAAAATGAAAGAATGGGGAAAAGGACCACAGTGGCACTAGAGTATAAAATCTCATTGAGTAAATACAGGGCCAAAGCATGTCTGAGAAGACCGCTGAATTCGTTTGTATCAGAGGAAGAAAAACATAAGGAGCTTTCAATTAGTTTCACTCCCAACGGTATCCGCCGCTGCTACTGACGAGGAACTTGCCGCATCGAGAGCGGCTTCTTTGTTGTGCATGTGTGTTTCTGTTTATACAACACAAAGTTATCTCCTGACAAATTAAAGAAGTGCAAAGATGAATTTTGGACGTTGATCCGTGTTTGCAGAGACCTCTTAGTGGCGCAGGGAATTTTTTTTCCATCTCTGCTGTGAAACAGACGCGTGAAATATTGGAGATCGTCCTGACTGATTGACCTGGCATTGGCTGGTGTGAAGTGCTTTGGAACCCAGCAGAATGGGAGAGCTTAGCGCCGCGAGCACCTGCGTGGATAGTGATGGCGGTTTGTGCGACGTTATTGAGGTGCAGAAAACCATGGTGGTGACATTTCTTCCTCGCCAAGCTTGGTTACCAAGTTTTGTCACATGACAGGTGTATGCGACGCATGTGCTGTAGAGAGAGCTGCTCCTCACCGTCTGCTCCTATGGGCACATTAAAGACTGACTCATCTGTAAATGTGAGCTCCTTCAAAAGGTCACCGCAGACGTATTGCCCGTCAGCTCTCTGTTAATGAACAGACCCTTCTGAACAGAGTTTAGTTTACTCGTGCACATGCAGGTAAATTAGCCTTTTCCCCTCATTATTCCATAGTGTCTTCACAGGTGCCCTTGCCCAGCATACCACATTTAACTCACGCTGCTGGGTCTCCAGTTAATTTCCATTTTTTAATTAATTTACTGGAGAAAATTTTCATTGGTTCAAGGACACCGCAGACTCAGGTATACATTACTATGCTCACATATCATGCTTGCATTCTCTAATTCATGCCAATATGTAATTAATTAATCACACTAAATTATAAGATGGGATGACAAATTACCCTGATTCATTTGATAATAATAAAGGGGAAAATGCTATCTTCGCTCTAAATGGATCTGATATGCCAACAATTAGTTCTAAAGGGATGAAACAACTGAAAAGTCAGCAAATTAGAAAGATATTTTTGATATATTTACATAAGCTCTTATATGCCTACACTCATAGGCAGTTGCAGAGCTTGTCCCTATGTTTAACAGAATTTATTTTGGCAGACGGCCAGCCTGCTATCTGTGGGCATGCCAGCATGGCTGCCAGACCCAGACAGAGTAGAGGGTCGATAGCCCTATGACGTGTCTCCAGTGGTATTTTTTGCCACCTCTTTGAAAGAAAGGGCAGAATGCAGGAGGCTGACCGATCAGTGCATTGACCGGCTCCATCGGCTTCATCAACCAAAGGTTAAGGTGGCTCACCCAAATGGGCCCCTGTGTCAGCATCCTGTGAAATGACCCCCACTAACCCCAGGATCAATATTCTGCAATGTTTGAACTCACTGACCCTGGGCACCCATGAGCCCACTGTGCTCTACTCACCCAGAAACCCTCCCGCTAGGTGACTGATTGCAATTAAATTAAACCACACGTATCAAACCAACGTCTATCTAGGGTTTCTGCTCAAAAGACACTCAGGGTAGTGCAATGAATTGACAAAAACCTGGGCTATGGTACAGAGAGTCTATTGAGAAACCTTGTAAAGGTCATTGACCTGATGGGTGTACTGCATGTCCAGCTGGGGATTTATTTTCTCAATCATTGTTTGGCTATTCCACAAAACCAAAGGTTAATTTTGAACAGAGAAATAAATATATGCCAAATAATAATCACTGTCATATTTAATTAAGGGAATGGTCAGGCTCAGGATTGTGAGGCATCTCTCCATATTCCAGTGGGTCCGACATTGTCCTCAGATATCGTTGTTTTGACACCGTTTCATGGTATCACAATTTTGAATTACTTGTCAACCTTTGACTACACCATCTTTGTCATAAAAAAGACTACTTTTTTATTAAAATATATTTAATCTTTAAGTTTGAAGCATACACTATGCAAAAATGTAAACAATGATGATTATCATGCCAGTCAATTCTAATACTACGCATGGCTACTATATTTAAAAAAAAAAAAAAAAAAACCTCTTAATCATCTGCTGATGTCTGCCTGATCCTTGAGCTACTTCAGTTGTCAACCCCCCCATCACCCCTCCCCTGCATTCTCTGTATACTCTATGCAAAAAATGTAGGCAAAGATTTTCACTATGCAGGTCCATTTCAATACTATGAGGTAACTATATATTTAACAAGAACCAAGTGAAACCTGGTTTAAGCTGGACCCTGTGGGTCAGCTAAATCAGGGAAAATGTGAAAACTGTAGGCTATAAGAATTGCGTAGTACACAGTGGTAGCTGGCCAATAGAGGGCAATAGGGCACTGCCCTACCTGAACAAAGATTTGCATTTTAAGTATGCATCCAGAAGTACGCGTGAAATATGACAGAAAATCATTTTTGCAAAATATATGCCTGTTTCGTGCTCATCTGCTCTGCACATCTCAACAGTTGAGGGGCGATTGAGAAATTGCCCACAGAAGGATGTAGAGTAGCCAATTGTGGCCTCAAGATGAGAACGAATCAATTACATAAATTTAGCCAATCTGTGTCCTAAAATCTGACCAGGAAAGGGCAATTATTTTAATTCCCCAAGCAGAATGTAGTGAACCATTTAGCCCTGGCTAAGGTTGGTTTAATGAGACAATGATGACAAACACGATCAATTATTCCTCCAGACCCAACTCTAATATTAATATTATAAAATCTATCCAACAAGATCCGTTTGAAAGGATAAGTCGGCGGAGAAACTAGCTGACCACAGGTGAAAGAGCTGGGCCCAAATCGACCGGACCTCGCAATCAGAAAGCAGATTAGCGAGAAAGGGCAACAGTACTTTTTAGGCTTCACTTGCAGCTGTTGCACTAGAAAAGTCTGGCTAGCTAGATGCACTTATAGTAACATTAACGCCTAAGTTTGCTTTTTGTGCTTGCCTTTTTGACAACAGGGGCAGATTAAGCACGGACAATTACAGGAGTGAGGGATATGCAGCATCTGTAGGAGAAAGTAAGCAAAAATGAGAACACCATAGCACACACGGATAATTCTATCACGCTTGCTGTATTAGCTAGCTAGCTAAGTACAGAAAACATTGCTACCCAGCTGGACAATTAACCACATGATTGTGCTGAGGAAATGACACTTGGAGGTGGATAATGACAGGCCCATTTTATCCCACATAATCGATCACATGGAATTCTGTGGGGCCTCCAAGCTGGCCTTGCGAGAAGGACTCCTCCAACAACCGCGCCATTTTAAGGAGATTAGTGGATTTTGTTTCACTTGACATTGCTGGAGGAGCACCTTAAAATGTACATTATTTTTCAAGCTCGTCTGGGAGGAGTATGGTGCAAAACGAATGACTCCACATAACCAAATTTATATGGACACTTTCTGAAACCTCAATTTCAAATTATAAATGTCTGGCCTGTTAACTGAATTTGGAATGAATTGGTTGGTATGGGCCAGGACAGATTTTCTGCTTTCATTTGCCTGGGTGGATGACATGAAGATGTCCTAATGCAGTGGTTCTCAACCTTTTTGGGGTCCGGGACCCCCTGCATATTTTTGATCAACTCTGAGGACCCCCCCCCACCCCCGACCTGGGGGATCAGGAACCAATTTTATAGAAACAGCAGAAACTGCATTTCAAATTGCATTATTGAATATCTTGCATATTTATTCACTCTCTTGGAGGCAAATATGAGCTTTCAACTGTAACTTCCCGAAATATGTAACAAAACAGCATATTTATACAGTCGCTTCCAGAAATATGTAACAAAACAGCATATTTATACAGTCGCTTCCAGAAATATGAAACAAAACAGTACATTTATGCAGTGGCCTCTGGGACATATGTAACAAAACAGCATGTGCGTATAGGACTTATGTAACAAAACAGCGGCATGCATGTGATTTTTCGCTCCCGTGAACTCGGACAATTTTCGTGTGAAGAACTCAGCAGTCTTGCCTACTGACGATTGGTGTTTAGTGCTTAGATGCCGCTGCAGGTGTGCAGGTTTCATGGTGTGGTTTGAGAGTACCTCTCCACATAAGAAACACAGAGGCTGGTATTAGAGAGAAAAGTCCCATTTCCTTCTGTAGGTAAATAAGGTAAATAAAGGTCTTGGTCACATTTGAGTGGGATAATGATATCTCTATAAAGGTCATAGGATCTTTTTAAAAAGATATTTTATTTTCACGGACCCCTTGCCATAACATTACGGACCACTAGGGGTCCACGGACCCCTGGTTGAGAAACACTGTCCTAATGTACACTGCAAAAAGTGATTTTCAAGACAGGGAAATTTGCTTATTTTAAGACTTAAAACACTTATTTATATTACCATTTTTCTTAGTAAGACAAGAAATTTGTCCTTGATTTGAGGCAATTTGACAAGTGAAAATGTACTTACCTCATTGGCAAGATAGTCAAAATGACCTCAAATCAAGGACAAATTTCTTGTCTTACTAAGAGAAATGGTGATAGAAATAAGTGTCTTAAGTCTTACAATAAGTAAATTTCCCTTTCTTGAAAATCACTTTTTGCTGTGTATTTGTCAATACTTTCTTAATCCCTTTTCATGCTGGAATGACATAATTGTTCAATATTTAATGGCATATTTGTAGCAGGTTTTTGATAACTTCATTTTTTTGTGGCATTACAGTGCCAGGAGGCCGTAAAACTTTGTTTCGTCCATTCAAACAACTCACTATATGCAATTCATGTTGATGATTGATTCCCGACAAGTAACTACAGTTTTGGAGAAATTCGCATTTTATTGTTAGAAAAATCTGCCGACTTGGGAGTCCGAATCTTCCAAGAAACGTCTTCGGAAATCTTTGGAAGTCTTCGGAAGTCTTAGGGTGATGATGTATGCGAAGGGACTCGTGCGGATAATGGCCATTGTTTACTTTGGGCACGTTGTTGTTAGTTGAGTTTTTGTCGAGTTATAAATCGGAAGGACTTTGTCCCGAATGACCACATTAGAGTCTGCAGTACTCATTTTGTCAGCGGCTGGCCCGACTTCGTTGACCCATATGATATTGACTTCGCTCCATCTGTGTTTCACCAACAAACGAAAAGCACACGCACTGACACAAGCTAAAAGGAAAGAGCGATCTGGAAGGAGAAATATAAGGTACTGGTTGATGCACTTAATGGCACGGGTGAGGTATGTAATTTGGCGAAATTTTTTTTATTGCTTTTCCATACTTAGCTCCATTAAAAATGCACGGGTGAGGTATGTACTGTATTTATGCGGAGCAATTGAAGAATCGATTGATTTTTATTGCTTTTCCAGTGAACGGCACGAGAGAGAAAAAAAAGGTCTCATGATTGGTAATTTGCACTGTTACCGCTCAACAATTAGTGGCAGTCGCCAAGCACTTCAGACTAACAAACACAGAGCTGTTAGCCATGTGACCCTGACAGAAACTTATTTTTTGGTGTGGACAATAGCCTACATAACTCCAACATTTCTGACTGTGGGCACCTGCTTCTGTGTCATTTTTTGGCACTTTATTTTGACACAGTCTGAGAATGGAAAACAGGACTGTCGCTGACTGACCATGATAAGGGCATTTTTTGCACTTTAATGGGCAAAAATGGGGGACTTTGACTGACCATGAGGGGCAGTCATGCTGTGGTGCACGCATGTGTTGCTCACATAGACGGCGCCAAACGATACTTGCGCCACCCTCAATTGTCTCGACCCCTCATCTCATGATCAGTTTTGGTTGCTGTCCAGAATCTGTCACGACAGGCTGCAACCAGATGTGGCGCCTTGAGCCACCATTGTCACTGTGGCTGCCCTAAGGGGGGGTCGGTCAGTGACAGTGCCTGTGTTCCATTCTCGGATAGACAGCTGACTGATTGTTGAATGGTGACAGTGCAATGACGCACCACCTCGTGTGGCTGAGATCTGCCCGCAACATGCCAAAGGCTCTTTTTCTCTCCCCTGTGTCACAAGCCGTTCCATTTTCTTGATGCAGTAGCATTTTTCATTTTTTTTGTTGGCTTTATGTAGGCTATTGACCACACCAAAAAGAACAAGTCAAGTGTCACGGTACACATCACTAACAGCTCAATGTTTGTTATTACTGAAGTGCTTGGCGCGTGCACGTGGTGCGCGTCAGGCCAGATTACAATACCACGCACTTTTCTTTATTTCCTCTCGTGCCTCAATACAGTACATACCTCACCCGTGCGTTTGTAATGGAACTAAGTATATAAAGTTATTTAAGTTGGCCCACTAATTGACTAAGAATTATTTCATCTGTTGTTGTTTCAAGCTGTTGTAACAGTGTCCAGTTTTGGAATCCACATTTTGTATCCACTGTCTTTGTTCAATCCTATAGGCTATATACAACGTTAAGTAGATGTTAAACTGTGCACAAACAAATATCAAGCCAAAGGGGGCATGTTAGTGCTATACGACATTTACAGTATAGGTCAGCTCTGAGGGGCTTACATTATAGAACTTAGCCCCTCAGAGCTAAGTGTACGTGTGGTTAGTTTTGCAGACGTGAAACAATTTCACTAACACCATGATGATTGGGTCCCGCGTCATAAGTCAGCTAATAGTTGCAGTGTTCTTGCGACAAATTTGCATTGTTCAAAACAATCAGAAAGCACACGTGATCCTAATCTCCTCTCAACACAGATAAGTCCGCAGGTACACATGTAAAATACAAGGCCATATCATTACTGTTTGACTGAACGCTACACATTTGATTTTGGATTTTCATTTGTGCTGAAAATAATGTCGAGGACTTACCTTGACAGTGTTTCGCCGATATAGTCTTTCAAGTCTATGTTGCGTTGAAGAAGTCAATGCTTTCAATTTGTAGGAGAAAACTAATGGAGCTTGATCTAGCTATATCGTCAGAGGGAAAGAATTTTGTATCCAACCTCCACTTTTTCCGGGTTTTTATTTGCCAGAACGATTTTAAAAGGGGGGCGTCAATATATTTTAGGGGGTTTTTATCAGTGGGAAGGGGTTTAGAATTTAATATTGTATTTAATATCGCGAACGCATATGCTGCGCCTGCCCTAGCAACCCGGTGTGTCATCAGTAACATGGCAGCTGCTGTTACGATATGCTACCAACATTAATAGCAGCACTTGAAACTAAACTAAATTTTCTTGACTGGACGCACACTTGACGTGTTTACACACCCTAATGTTTCTCTGGGTATAAACATCAATGGATACAGAATTCTTAATCTCACCATCCGGGCACAAAATGTATGATGCACACCCCAGAATGTTCCTGAACGAAAATTATCCCTGTTTATAGTCCGAATCCACGCTGTAAGCTGCCTTTTACCACGGGGAAAGAAAAAGAATTTATAACTCCCCCCCTTTTCAATGCGATTTGTGCATCTTCTGGCCCACATAGTCCGCAAAGAGCATGCGCGCGACCCAAATCTCTCTTAAGTCGAACTGGTCTATACCATGTTTAGGGAGTAAATTAAACAGGTGCTTGCCAATTTTCCAGGACATTTATTTCGTCCTCTAAACCATCTTCACCAGGCACAAACATAATATTATCATTGTCGTCAAATTCGTCGGAGGACTTAGTGAAAAAAGCCGAGGAGTCAGAATCGCTCTCTATGTTTTCCATTCACACGCTGGTTTTGTTTTGATCGCGAGTCCCTTTGATGACATCATGCTAATTATAGTGCCAGATCGAGGTTCACTGAATATGGATTCGGAAAACGCTCCGCAGCAGTGAAAAAAAAAAAGTTTTTTTTTTTTAACAAAAATCACCAATAAAACTTCGTTTTTGTACAGGATTATTTTTTATGATGATATGATTCTAATGCATAATTGAGCATTTTCGGAACTACGACCTTCTGGCACTTTAAATCATACAACCCCAATTCCGAAATAGTTGGGACAAAGTGTAAATTGTGAATAAAATCAAAACGCAATGACTTTCAAATCACACAGCCAGTATTTTATTCACAATAAAACAGAGATAACATAGCAAATGTAGAAACTGAGAAATTTTACAATTTTATCTACAAAATGAGCTCATTTCAAATTTGATGGCAGCTACAGGTCTCAAAAAAGTTGGGACAGGGGCCTGTTTACCATGGTATAGCATCACCTCTTCTTTTTAACACAGAGTGGAGGCGTCTGGGCATTGAGGAGACAAGTTTCTTGAGTTCAGCCATTGGAATTTGATCCCGCTCTTGTTTAATACAGGCTTCCAGCTGCTGGAGAGTTTTGGGTCTCCTTTGACGGACTTTTCTTTTAATTATGCGCCAAATGTTCTCAGTCGGTGAAAGATCAGGACTGCAGGCAGGCCAGTTCAGCACACAGACTCATATACTACGAAGCCATGCTGTTGTAATAGCTGCAGTATGTGGTTTTACATTGTCCTGCTGAAATACCCAAGGCCTCCCCTGGAATAGATGTCGTCTGGAGGGGAGCATATGTTGCTCTAAAACCTTTATATACCTTTCAGAATTAATGGTGCCTTTTAAAACATGCAAGTGTCCCACACCATATGCACTAGTGCATCCCCATACCATCAGGGATGCTGGCTTTCGAACTAAACACTGATAACAGGAGGGGTGGTCTTTCTCCTCTTTAGCCCAGAGGACACGACGCCCATGATTTCCAACAAGAATGTCAAATTTGGACTTGTCTGACCACAGGACACTTTGCCACTTCGCTGCAGTCCATTTTAAATGAGCCTTGGCCCACAGAACACGGTCGCGCTTCTGGATCATGCTCAACAATGGCTTCCTTTTTGCATGATAGAGTTTTAGGTGGCATCTGTGGATGGCACAGCAGACTATGTTTACAGACAGTGGTTTCTTGAAGTATTCCTGGGCCCATTCAGTAATGTCAATGACAGAATCATGCCGGTGAGTGATGCAGTGGCGTCTGAGGGCTTGAAGATCACGGGCATCCAGTAAAGGTCTTTGGCTTTGTCCCTTACACACAGAGATTTTTCCAGTTTCTCTGAATCTATTGATGATGCTATGCACTGTTGATGATGAGACCTTCAAAGCCTTTACAATTTGACGTTGAGGAACATTGTTTTAAAAGTATTCCACAATTTTTTTACGCAAGCCTTCACAGGTTGGGGAGCCTCTGGCCATCTTTACTTCTGAGAGACTCAGCCTCTCTAAGACATCCCTTTTATAGCCAATCATGTTACACACCTGATGCCAGTTAACTTAATTAGTTGCTAAATGTTCTTTCAGCTGATTCTCTTATATATTAATGGCTTTTTCAGCCCTTTTTTGTCTGTGTCCCAACTTTTTTGAAACCAGAAAATTTAAAATAGGCTCATTTTGTGGATAAAAACGTAAAATTTCTCAGTTTCAACATTTGAAATGTTATCTATGTTCTATTGTAAATAACATATTGGCTCATGTGATCTGAAAGTCATTGCATTTTGATTTTATTCACAATTTACACTTTGTCCCAACTATTTCGGAATTGGGGTTGTACTTAAATGTTTGCTGAAATTGGTTGGATGCGGCACAGCCCTACCTAAAAAATTTTCCACCAGCCGCCACTGGTAGCACATAGGCAAATCTATCTGTCTTCATTAGGCCAAGGGATATTCTCAGAAGGTTGAATTCATAAATCATTATCTCTGATGAAGGATTGACGGTGTCAGAAACTTCTGGCCAAAATTGTGGCCGATTGCTGTGACCAGATTCATGTATGAACAAGCAACAGCCCATATCACTGCATGGCATAAATACATTCTGTGTTGTAAATACAGCATTAATTGATCTAATTTGACAAATTGGACTTACCATTTTCCAAGACAGTAGAGTTTTCCACTGATAGCTCTAGCACTACTGCAACAACTGAAAAATTCAACAGTTATAAAAATAAAAAAAGTGGTGCAGTAACAGAATTTAGTGGCACCAGTAATGTGTATGGTGTTGCACAGTATTTATATTTTTCATCCCATGGGCATTACAGACATATAATCGATGGAAATGCTCAATCATTGAACTTTTTAAAGCATGATTTAGGTGTATTGTTGTACCTTAGCTTATTGCACGTGTATGTCTGTGAAGAATTCTTCTGTTTTCTTCGTGAAAACAAAACTTGCGCGACTTTGTGGTGCGTTTCAAGAGAAGAGACGGAGTCAGATTTGGTGTTAGAAAACACAGTTAAAAAGAAACTGAGTTTATTCGTCGTCTCGACCAGCGCAGTGTCCAGTGTAATTATGATCTGACTGCCTTCATTGGGATACAACAGGATTTAAATATTCATTGTGAACAAAAGATGTTGGCCGATGAGTTTCACTATGGTGCAGAAACAATAGGGCCTGATTAACTCATTGGGTTAAACACAGATGACATTGTCTCAGTGAATACAGTACATAACCCATCAGTGTGTTCCTGCTTGACTACATCAACCCAGCAGTGGGCTGAAACTGCCTTGATTAAGTAGCAGAGCGAGACAGAATAGCTGGTTGTAGAGATTCTAGATTACTGCCAACAGAATGCCATATATCATTATATGTGCTATGAACACTAAAATCTAACATCTGTTTCTAAAGTGAATAATTAGGGAGGGCACCATTTATATAGCTTATCTATACTAAACGGCAACTTTTTCACTCAGTGAAGTAAGACATAGTTGCTTATGCATGTAAATGGAACTTTTTTCATTAGTCTTTTTTTTCCAAGGAAATAGGAAAACCTTAATTATCATGGCCACAGGCAGCTAGTCTTGCTGTGGCGCGACATTAACTTCGCACCGCGCACTGGACTGATAGCCAAGATGTGTGTTATGTGAGGCATGCAGAAGTAGAAACTGGGATGCTCTGATGCGCCTCTAGGTCTTCCATTTCAGCAGCTTTGTTTGTAATGGCATGTTTTCTGCATGCTGCATAAAGCACCAGTATATACTGGTTACTGCATGCTTGTCTCCATAACAGTATATAACCAGAATGTGACAACAACCATGTCATGTACTACACAGACATATGACCACCAGGCTAGCAAGATCACCTTGATAATGGTGTGATGTTACCTTTAACTGTGTACAATTTTGGGTCATTATATACCAGGGAGATAGGTCTGGCTGTGTACTGTGAAATTAGGCTCAAGAAATATGACCTTTTGTGACATGTTGGAAATTTTTGTGGATCACATAAGGAACTGTATACTACAAGTACTTGATACTTTTTTTTTTTCTTTTAAAAATTTGGCATCTCCAATCCCACCTGAATCTGTAATGTCCAATTCGGGAACTATGTGCAAGGCTTTTGCGTATGCGGCCCCCTGTTGCCAACTCAGGAGAGTGAGACAGCTCGCGGCTCTCCTCAGAAGCACGTGCCCATTGCCACCGCTTCTTATACACTCATTGGTTGAAACTTCGCAAGCTCAGAACGAGGGCGGAGGATATCCGAACATGAACGAGCTTAGAATCTTCCTAACGAGCGCCCATCTGGCCAACAGGAGGCGCCTGAGAACTTGTTATTTACAATACCCTATCCCGGCAGACCCTTCCCAATTTGCATCCCTGTAGCGCATTGGCCAATTGCGCGCTACTCTGAAAAGAGTTGCTGACCACTTCCGGCTGGTATGAGGCGGGGATCGAACCCCCGCTGTGGTAGTCACTTCTGCTTCGCAACGCGATGCTTTACTGAGTGAGCTATCCGGCAGTACTTGATACTTTTAGTCATGACCAGTATACCAATGGTGAGCCTGAAGTTTGGTGAGTCTGAACACAGCCATCCTGCTTTCCTGCATAGTGTATTGTGATGCGCGGGCAGGTCAATCCGCTACAATAGATCTGCTTATCCTATTCCTGTTATATGCTGTAATTGCTTCTGCATGTGGAAGCAGATGTAACATTTGACTTCTAGCATTACAATCAATATTGTGACTCTAAAATTGCTTGTAAAAACATTTGATGACTGGTAGCAAGAAGAACACAGACACAAGTTGCCTTGATAAAAATCGCATACAAATAGCATCAAAACCAATAAATGTTACCATTACCCCTGGTCTCCCCTACACCTAGTGTTCATGCAGGAAATGTAAGCAATTAGCTGCTCTCTCACGTAGTGCATGCTCTTTGCTATACAAATAATAATCCATGATGAATGTGTAAAGGCTTATTAGTATTAGTTTTAGAAGGACATGGAAAAGGAATGGCGCTTTAATTCACTATTACATGCAGGGCTAATGTGGGCTAACTAGATCTCATTAAGCGTTTCCCTGGAAGACATGCGGCCGTGGAACCTCTTTGCTGTGGCAGCACACTTAAAAGAGCAAGTGTTGCCAGGCAAAACAAACTTCGCCTGCCAGCTCTTATTTTAGTGCTTTTGATACTGGCTCAATTTTACAAGCATGACCTCAACCGTTTTCAACTTATAGTCCTCTGAAAATCTGTGACCTTGAGTTTGACCTTTCAAGGTCACTCAAGGTCGAATGCCATGGTGTCAATAGGAGCTTCTGTATGCTCACAATAGTAAACATTGGTCTATCTGCAACTGTTTTTGAGTTATAATGGAAAATATATTATTTTCACCAATGATCTTGACCCTCCTGACATTTAACCCCCAACCGCTAAGGAGAATATCAAAGCTACCTCATCATGCAGCATATGGTTGGAAGCAGAATTGAAAGATACATACTTTGCTTTTGGTTTGAAATCGATATGACAAAATTGAAGGAAGTTATTGCAAAAAATTTTTGACCTTTCTGGTGACCTTGACCTTGACCCAATCACCCCCAAAATTTAATAAGGTAATCTTTGCACCATTGCACACCGACTCTGAAAGTTTGAAGCCAATCAGTGGCACCGTCTAGATGCTAGACTGTTAACACATCAACACACAAACAGAGAAATGAAAGATTGTTCTTAGAATGACTTGCTGAAATTGAAATCTAAAAAGGTGAAAAGATATATCATATTGTCTAAAGAACAGAATAAAAAAAAATCATTTTGGCAAACATAAAAAAAATGACGTCACGCTGTGATTACATTTTCTCGTACTTATGTCAGAGTGACGTCATCGCAACCCCTAACTGCAAGAACTGCATCACCTTGATGAAACAAATGGCATTAGTTTCAAGTCTTTAGCTTAATTTGGAACGAAGTTTTGGATCAAAATGTGTTTTCGACCTTTTGTGAGACTTTGACCTTGAACATAGAAACTTAAAAAAGTATAGGTCTGTGGCGAGTAACCATTGCTAACATGACCCCAAGTTTTGTTAAGATTGGTGCAGGATAAATGGTAAAAAGGTGTGTAACTAACAAACTGACGGACAAACAAATGTCTATCGCAACCGACTGAAATACTTGCCAGAATCGTTCCATTTCGGCAAGTAACACACCACTGATTACAATATCTCGCCTGCTGACTCTGTTGCGGGTGAGGAAAAAAAGTGTATTTCTCCAAATTATGTCGTAGGTTATTTCCCAAAAATATAAGGGCAAATTTTACCGATCATATGTAATATATGCAAGAACCACTGCAACTTCATCTGTGACCTGTCAATGGGAGTGATTCTTCTGATTCGATACTAATACTGGTACCCTGCATTTGGGATCCAGTGTATATGCAAGGGGAATGAGCTAATGTAGCCTAATTGATTTTGCTTACTTTTGTTAAGGAACTCACCATTATTTTATGGACATTATTGAAGCATTTTATTTGCATTATCTGCTATATTTAAGAAACTTCTTTTGTGCATTTTTGTCATATAAAAAAAATTGAAATGCATGCAGGATGTTAGCTAAGGCAAGAACAGCATGTTCGAGATTGTATAACTTACAAATTTTTCTATTATTATTATTCATTGTCACAGCTGTGAGATATGTGAGAGATATGCTCATTTTTACTGTAGCGGGCCAATAGAAACATCTGTTATTATCTGCCCTTCTATGACGCCTGATTGTTCAACCTGACTTGCTTCAATACTGAAGAACTGTGACATGACAAGCATCAGAATGTGTTTAAGTACTAAATTATCTGCCAAATAATCACAGCCATGAGACATGAAACAATGAACAAAACTTGTCATTTAAAAAAAATAAATAAATAAAAATAAATCATTAAGCAAAAAAACTGCATAAGTGAATTCACTTACTGTGATCCAAAACAGCTTTTTGGTAAAACTGCGCGAAAGTATGATTTTCTTTGTGATTTTTTGCTGTTCTAGTTAATTTTGAGTGCTGTACGAGCTGAAGCAGTTTGGCTTATAAGACTTGTATGGGCTTGCAGAAAAATTGCTGCTACTACTGTTCCATGTTACACTTGTTCCAGTTCTCCTTTATATGGTGTTTATTGTTTTTGCTAATTATGTACATGACTGTATTGATGGATGTGAAATAATCTAATGTTTTAGCAAAATAAATTTGATTTTAGTGAATGAATATTTGTACAGTATCGAGTGGACTCTTTGATTCACTGTTGTCTCAGACATCGGGATTGACTTTTGCTGGAAAATTAGTGTTGCATAGAAGCGGAGAGATATTTTTACTCCAAATAAATGTTTTGCATATCAAAGCAATTGATTTCTTTGTTGAAGTGATTGTGAACTTGCAGTTGTGTAGACTACATGATGTCCAGTAGAACTTGCTTCCAAAACACATTCCCGGAATTTACAAAAAATTTCAATTCATAATTATAGAATGAAATAAAAATTGGCATATAAAGGTGGGGCAATTGTTCTTTTGACTGGAAAGCAGAAGGCATTTGGATTGCTTGGATGACAGAAGTCCAGGACCTTCAGTGAAACGTTTCCAGCACTCCTCCTCGGGTAAGTTTAGAATGCTGGCCAAAAATTTGTCTCTGACTCTGGGGTTCTATATACTCTATTCTACACTCTGTCAATGTATGCAAACAGTACACATTCTGCAGACCAAAAATTACTGTTCCAATCTCAGTAGATAGACCTAATAAAATCAAGTAAACGTATTTTTTGAATCTCACGTGCCACAACAGACCTGTCGTTCTGAAAATTATTCAAGCATACCCTTATATGAACTTAACCATATCTAGACTGGGCTTTTTGGGGCTTCCTGGGGCCAGGGGCGGGGGGGCTTTTTACACCCCCACCTGGTAACTCGTAAACGACATGGCGTATGACCACCAAATTTGCAGGGGATGATGTACACGTAAAACTAAATCACAACAATCATTTTGGTATTATTATGACCTATTATGACGTATTTGATTTTGCTGCCTGACACTGTCATAATACTGTAATTTCTTGCAAATTTAGGGCATGCATCACAATTTTTACACATAATGTGTCTTATAACACTTAAATGTCTACAAAGATTTCTGCTGCCAAAGGCAATAGCAGCAACGCCAATAGATATGGCAAATGGCTTGAACTTCTCATAACATGATAGTCAACTATAACTCCTAAATGACATGGCGTATGACCACCAAATTTGCAGGGGATGATGTACAAGTAAAACTAAATCACTACAATCATTTTGGTATTATTATGACCTATTATGACATCATTATGACATCACGTTTTGATTTTTGTTACCCAGAATGTTTTGCTTAATTTATTCCATAGGGCACCAGCTCCATGAGGCCATAAAATACACAAAATTCTATTTATGTTCCGTGAAAATAGTTTTTCATTTACTCAGAATGTTATTCTTAGAGGTTCTGGTCAGAGAGAAATTAAAGTAAACTTGTAAAGGATTACAGGTTTGCACAAGCAAAACTTGTTCTGTTCTTATCGTCAATTCTTTGTATTTAGTATATTCATTTCAATATAGAGCCTAAAGACCACGTTAATAATGGAAAAAAATGTATATTTGTTGGTAGTAGAAGCTTTCATCATAGGAAAATAAAAGGAATCGATGAAATTTGAGGGAAAATGTACCTGAGTCAAAGATATAGTCCGCCATCTTGGATTTTGGCCCTTTAAACTCAATGACATCATCAAATTAGGATAAATTAATTCTACTTTACAAAGCTGACATTAAATTACGCCAGGTATTGTAAATATAATGGAATAAGTATATGTTAAAAAGAAAATCTGGAAACTACATTGATGAAATCGAAATCGGCGATTTTTTGTCAGACATATCTGTTAGAAAACCGTTACCATGGAAACGGCAAAGATGGTGGACTTGACTTATTAGTATAAAATTATTCCAAGACAAGTTTTTGAAAAGGTCACCAAGTTTGGTGGTCCTAGCTCAAGCTGTTCAGAAATTATACGACGTGAAAATTGGTGCAGGCATAAAAAGCGCCCCCGGTCTAGATAGGGTTAAAGTAGGGTGAAGTTGGCAGTGAGAAATGGCACACCAGCTCCACAGTTGTTACATTATTATCAATGTCAAATTTGTCTGCCTGCAAGCAATACAAATTTATGGTACAACTAAACAAAATACAATCATAATACATTATTTATATACTATAAATTACACAATATATGTCAAAAATATGGATTGATTATTCTGTTTGCCAGCACCCTCTGGTGAAATTATAAATTGGTTGCGCTTCTGTTCAGGCACAGTCTAGGGAAGTCACATGCGGTCTGCTTTAAGGATCAGAAAGATTCCACAAATCTCCTAACGCTACCTTATTTAAACAGCACTTCCGCTGGTGTCACGTAATTTACATGAAAAACACTCCTAGCGATAGAACTATGCCCTTAATATTTGTCTCTCCTCCCAGTTATGTGTAGCACTTGTGGAAAAATGTAAGTTTGTGCTTGGGGGTGGGGGAAAATAGGAATAGACATCTGTTCATGTATCATCAAACATAGCGAATGCAGAAAAGGGCTAGCTACCGAGTTCTGTGACTAACATTCTCCCCCAATCTCACATGTAAATTAATCGTGAACTAAGCGCATTCTACCAGCTCATTTAGCTACATTATATTTTTTTGGCAAACAGAATGACCTGAGATCAAAACCAGGCTGGCAACTAGCTACATGGTTAAAGCACTTGCTAGCAAACTCTGCCTTAATTCCCAAACCGACAGGAAAAGATAAACAAGCAATTAACAAAGTTAGTTTAATCCACTGGATTACAATTCCTGAGCCAAATACTAACTGTTCCTGTAAGGGGTAACATTATACAGGCCAATACGTAGATTCATTGACCACAAAATTATTCGTAAGAAATATTTTTAGGCCTTTAGGACTACTTCCACTCACTTCCTGCCCCCCAAATATCATGTATCCTAATCCTTTTTTTCCCGTTAGCTTACTATATTAAATATCATTTTAGTGAGCTAGCAACCACTGTGCAACTAAAATTCTCCCCTGATCACTCTTTTAACTTTATGCCTCTTGCTTTATGGAATGGAAACATCAGCTGTATTGACACTCACAGCTATGTCAACTCAGGCGTAATATAGCCATATAAAGAGCTTAGGCTTGGACGTCTTAAACATAGAAACCAAACACCACTCGAGGATGGTCAACATACTATTTTTAAACCAATAAGAATTCCTATAACAGGTTATAAACTCGTTGACCATGTCAGTGCATAGGATCTTCTGGTTTTTAAAACCAGAATTTAATGATGTTTATGATTGCCTCATATACTCAAACAGCAGCTGACTCTGCGCTGTTGAGTCACTGAGTGCCGATCCAGATTGTAGCAGCTTGCTGCTTGTTGTTAATACCAACCCCAGTTCACCACTCAATTCATCATCCGCTAAATATACTCAACAAAAAAAGTTAAGGAACACTGTATTTTAACCGGAGTATGTGAAATGTACAAAGGGAATGTAAATCCCAGGTGTTGTTTATGTCATTGGTGTTAATCCAAGACACAAAAATGCACCAAAACATTTGATCAACTTCATTACCACAAAAATGGTATCCACCGGGAAGACCAGAATCGCACCAAGTTCTGACCATTAAATCAAAACGTCAAACAATGTCTAAAGTTATTTCATTGTGACCACCACGCACTCCCACCACAGCTTGACAGCATCTTGGGAAGCTCAGAACAAGATAAAACAGAGAAAAAACTCAGTGGTCCCTAACTTATTTTGTTGAGTATACAAATTAGCCTTATCCCGTGCAATCAGTTACCAAGTTTAAATACCATTTTAGGGTCTTGCATGGCTCATTCTCCTGAGATCTGGCTTTTAACTTTTTGGCAGTAGCTTCATAATGTGGTAACTAAATTGTGATCAAAGTACATTCTGATGGTTCATTCAGCTACATTTTATTATTTCACCATTTTCCACTTGATTAATAATCCCCCACCTATAAAGTTACCTGATCCTATCCTATCAGTTTAGATAGGCTACCATTTTTGTAAGCAACCAGGCGGTGATTGTCAGCTGAGTGGTATTTATTTCTGGCAAGCTAGCTTTCCTAGCTGAATAAATTGAAACCATTCTGCCGAGACCAGAAAATCTACAAGCTATATGGTTATTGCTGGCGAATGCTGTCTTAATTTCATAACTGGCATGAAAAAAAAAAAAAACCGCCAATTTATTAACAAAGTTAAAATGGAACAGCATTGGTGGTGATTACATTTCTTCAGCCAGCTAGCATCCATTTCCTTTGCAGGTATACAAATAAACTCACTGACCACTTCATATGTAGGCTATTGCGTTGCACACTTACATAAACAAGGTCTGGGAAATTCTTATCAGCTTGCACTGCAGGACGTAACACGAACTGCTCCTACAGGTATGGCCACACGCAGGCGTGTTCTCACAAGCTATGTCAGTCAGTCAGTAAGCTACAAACGGTCAGACGCTCTCGCAGGCTGTAGGTTACCTCTTGGGTCTAGAGAAATATACCTTCAACTCCTGCTGATGTCTTAGCTGCCTGATATGTTGGCAAAGATTTCAAGTGTTCAGTCACAGTATTTCGTATTCCAAATGGCCTGTCTGCGCAGTGGTTCCTTGATGAAATATTGGATCTTGCGACGACGTACGAAAAAAAAAAAAAAATCGGAGAAGTTGCGCAGTTAAACGAAATCGCACGGCCACCATGCCGCCACTCAGTAACGCCGTGCTACATGCATGTTTTACATTAATGAAGGCAGTCTGGGAGGGGATAATTGCAGTGCTAAACACTAAGCTTCGGCGCGGAATCAATTTCCCATGTTGTGAGGGGCAGCTGTGATGAAAACCACCGCACTCGCATCGGAACACATGGAGGCAGATGAGCTCGTTTAAAAGCACATGGGCACGGCGTCAAATTGTGTCTCAGTTCAGTCGGAATGGTTTTTTTCCCCCTATTTCTCCGTCCCTCATTCACAGCCGAAGGAGTCTCATCCGGTGAAATAAGGCGACCTGATTGAAACAGTGCCTGTAATTAGAGCGCATGCTATTTGTAACCACTTGGCATTGCATTAGTATGCAAAGCTGACAGTGGGCTAATCTGGGGAAAACGTTTGTTTCCTTAATTGCCCTCTTAGGACAAAAGTGAAGGGGAGTTTAAAAAAGAAGAATAATAGAGTGAAACGCTCACGTGCTGGAGGAGGAGAGGGCCTGGCACTCGTGCTGATAGTGCGCATTGAATGCAGAGGTTAAACTCTGCTAATTGATTATCAGTGACAACATGGAACGTTCGATACCTATTCAATAACTTAAACAGGACCGCGACAATGCCGATGGATTGTGAGACTGGTTTGTTGGTGCGACCCCAAAAAACAGAAAAAATTGAGTGACATTCAAAGGTTGCCATACCTGTTACCGCATGGGAATACAGCTCCATTAAAGAATGCACTTTGTGATGTATTGCTTAATATCATGTGCACCCCGATGGTATATACATGAAACAGGTATGTAGTCCAGCATTTACTTTGACTGATGTTAACAGACACACCATCTTCATCTTTCTCATTTACATTGTTCAAGACCTGTGGTGTTTAAGAAATCAGGTTGCTGTGGTACGGCATGGTTTTCCATCAGCCCTTACGGCGTGTAAGCAAATCAAAAGTGTGTGGGGCTGTTTTAATTATTAGGAATTCACCAATTTTAATAAATTGTGACTGTGCAACACATTTCATGTGATTGTTTGCTATTTGGAATTAAACAATGGTTGTTTAATTGATGGGCTACATGCCATTTACAAACTCTTGTTACTACGGATAGTATTCATATAAAATTTTAGTGGTGCCCTCAACATGCTATCAGGTTCTTTCCTTATGGTTTTGCTTTATTTTGAAACACCCACTCAGGATTTCAGATCTGCATTCTACAAATCACTAAGTCTGCTGACATCCAGATCCCGCCTATCTTACTTATCTTGGATTCAGGTAAAACTGGCCTTTTGGAAAATATTTTCAAACCAAAAAATGTTCCTTCAGATGCATTATTTTCTGAAGTGGCATAATGGTCAATGGTAAAGGTATACACTTCCTGAAACCAGACCATGTTTTCATTACAGAAGAAGTGTTCAATAATCAGAATAAACACTGATGCAATCCAGTTGCCCTTACAGATGCCAATAAAAACTCATGACCAAACGTACAATTATGAAATATTACTTCAGAAATAGTTGGGTTGCTCAGGGATGGGCAAACCTTCTTGGAATTTCACATATATTTATGGTCCCCATTCAAGTTTAGCTTATCAGAACGCTTTAAGTATTTAACATCTGGAATATTCCGAGTAGACATTAGTAGAAAGTATAAATTAGTACATTGATGAATGGAAGTTGTGACCTTGTCAGGAATTTCACTGAGGTATGTAGCTGGAGGTTTGAATGGAAACAGCTCTGGCAATCCAGTAAGGGTTGCCTTAATCAGCTGTAATGTGTGCCTCTAATACATTTAGCCAACTCAGCACTGTGTAGTCCATTCAGCCCGCTGCACTATTTATAAGGTACCCTTTGGCAGGTATGGCATATGGCTGTTATTGCAGTGCTTTGACACAGAACACCACAGCACCACTCTTACATGCATCTATGTCCCACTAGTCTGTCATTCTATTACTGAAATGGTGCATATATAGATGAATATGACATAGGCCATTCTCTGAGAAAGAGCACCAGTTATACTTTTGTACCAACACATTTCCAGTAAGTCAGATTTTCTTGACTTTCATGTACTTGTGAAGATTACACTCATGGAATTTATCTTCTTTTAGTGTGTGAGTTTCCTGCTTTTTTTTTCAAATGAACATGTCTTCGCCAACCAAAAGCACTGTTTTTCAGCAAACACAGTTTAATCATTTTTCTCAATGATGCACACCTGATTACTCATTATAACTGCATCTGTTTTCATTGATCATCAGAGCAGGGTTCAATGTTTATTTTCAGTGTCAAATAAAAAAAAACTGATTACTTCAAAAAATGGGATAAGATGTTAATCTTACTGTGAAATGAATGGTGAATAACTTCAATTAAAAATGAATTGTATACTCTCAGAAATAGGGGTACAACAGGAGTCCACTTCAGCCCCTCAAAGTACAATCTTCACCAAAAGAGTACATATACACTTTAAAGGGTGTAGTAGGCATACCAGAGAGGGTACTGCCCGAGTAACAAACAACTGGACCACTAAAGATACTATGATGTACTTTATTTTCTGAAAGTACCTCACAAACCTCATTTGAACAGTAATGTGATTGCTGGTAGTAGGCTTTCAAATGTAACACTTGGATGCTTTCATCAAAATCAAAGCCAAGCACTGATTAATAAGGTCAATATCCATAAAGCAGGAAAGGGGATAAGAAATCTTGCTCATGTCTCTCCCAATATAAAGCCACCCCTGTCCTGTTAAAAGGATTTAAAAATTTAAAGATAATTAACCAGGTGGCCATCGAAAACGTTTAGCCCGACCCTTAGAGGCAATATGACACATGCGTATATATCTTCTAACCCCGGTATAAAGCCGAAAGCAAAGCACCAACAATGCGCCGAGTACGTGAGCATCACTCTCCCTCTAGTTTGTCTTCCTCCCATGGTGTATCCTGGTGCCATCTCTTCCCTAAGTACATTGTGCACACACGCCAGGTTCATGCAGAGGATGTATAGAAAATGGGACTCATTAGATCAGGTGACCTTCGACAATTGCTCTAAGGTGCAGTTTCGACATTCACATGCCCATTGTAGGCACTTTTGGCAGTTGACCAGGGTTAAAATGGGCACTCCGACTGGTTCGCAGCTATGAAGCAGTGCAAGGTGGGATGCACAGTGTGTTGTTGACACATTCATTGCGGAAATATAATTGAAATTCTCCGTGACTTGTGCCACAGTAACCCTTTTTTTGGTTCAGACCAGACAGGATATCCTTTATAGCCTCTGCGCATTGATGAGCCTTGGGCACCCAGTACACTTTAATAAACTCGTTTTTTGCCAGTTATTTACTCTGAAATTTTTCAATCAGTTTATAACAGAGGCCCCGTAGGCCTATATGTTAACTGCAAACTATAGTTAAATGCGCGCAGGACTCTACTTACAGTTAAAATAACAGCGAGAACAATTCTTTAATTTAACGGTTAGATTCAGTCAATTTATAACAGTGCACCTTTTCGCCTGATCATGGTTTGTCCCTCTTTGGACCATTGTCAGTAGCTGCTTTGGAGATGATCTGACCCACTGATCTGGCCATAATAATTTGGCCCTTATCAAAATAACTCTGGTCCCATTTCTCTTACATCCAAAACATCAAGTAAGATTGTCGGTTCGACTAACGTAATTTGAATCATCTGGGAATGGTTTTAATGTTTGGGTTCATCACTGTACCTGCATAAGGTATTGTAATTAACGTATGTTTATGTCATTAATGCATTTTAAGTATCACTGCGGCTTATGAATTAATTCTCCTTCATTTCTTGTTTTTGGTAAGTTACAAAATCTTGTGACGTATAATATTTCTATCTATTCAGAAAAGGAGGTTTAAAGAAACACCCACATACGCACATCCAAACGCGCGCGCGCGCGCGCACACACACACACACACATACACACACACACACCTTATGCCGCGTGCAAAACTTCCTTCTGTTCATTTCTGATGAAAACTATCAGGAAACGAGAAGTTTCTGAAGTTAGAAATTGTTAATTTGAAATATCGGAAACCGCATTTTAAACGCAGAACATGGGAAATGATATAATAACGTTTTAAAAGAGTTTTGAAGTCTGTTCTGCGCCTCGGTCGACGTCTTCCGTTCCACTGGCATAAAATGTTCAACAAGTGATAAATAAAAACAATGTGAAATCAACGTAACTCGAAAAAAAGGTTTGCTCTCAGAAAGCAAGCTTTGATATTTTAAACGAGTGATCCTGAATGAGTTCGCCTATGTATAATCTTAATCTGTAGTTTTGCGTGTAACCTATTATTCTTGTTCATTCTGAAATGATAGGCTTTTGAAGTAAGCCTTGATAAATCTCTCTCGTCTGCTTTGAATGTGCCATTTTTATTTACCTGGTTTAATGCAGACACAGAAGCTCTATAAAGCTCCGAAAGTGTGCAATGTTCGGTCAGTGGAAAACTCTGAGCTTGTTGAGTCCGACTAATCTCGAAGTTGTACTTTTAAAAATCCTGTTATGCTAGGTTGCCTGTAAATATAAATACATTGTTGACACTTAGAATTGAGTTTGATTGGTTATCCTATTCTTCGAAGCATATAAGCTCCGTTTCAGCACAGTATAGGTAAAATCAACGATTATCATTCAGAAGGAAAAGGCATATTCAATAAACATCATGTACTCAATATTTTCCTCGCGCTTTATAAAATTGCTAATAAGCCACGTGAAAACGCAAACTCACTTCATGTAGAATAAATTTTTGTGGCATGAATTTTGGCCTCAAACCTTCTGACATCCCTGAGTTTAGTTGAGGAAACGCCAGTTTTCTTTGGAAGTAATTTTAGGGTTCCCTATTTTCAGTTAATATTTTGTGCCATCAAGAGATTATCAGTGTAGTAAACAAGTTTACAATGTCAATACTGTCAGCAATAAATTCGCTGAATACCTTTATTAATTACCAGCCGCGAGGTGATGCTGACATTGTTTTCAGTACTGCAGTCCTCATTAGAACGCGTTCAGTGAGTGCACACTCCCACCACACCCATCTTCGAAGTCAGCCCTCCTTTTTATCCCAACTACTCACCTGAAATTTTTCGTGTCTGTATCTCAAAGGTTTGACGTGCTATCGTGGTCACAATTGTTTTGCACAAACAGAAACACAGACAAACAGACGGACGCAAAAAAAAAAAAAAAAAAAAAAACGCATTAAAAATGATGAAAAAAAAATCTTTCTTATCAGTTGTATTGTGGTTTTAGACTAGTATTGTTGAAGTTTGCCCTGGTGCCACACACAAACCAACTGAAAAAATAATCGTGGCTGGTGTGATTGGTCTCAGATTAGTATTAAATGTGCAAAACTTGATAAATAAGATAGATTTTGAGGATGGTCACTAGCGATGAACACAACGATGACGACTATTTTGAAAATGATAAATGATAATGACCGTTATAATGGCGGAGATAATCATGATGACTCTTAGGTCATCATAATTTGGGGAAAAAGGAACATTCGGGCAGGGTTCAACCAGCATGGATTTAATAGTAAACCTCCAGGTGCACTTGGAGCCTATATAGGCATAACATCAAGCGTGAAATTACAACTGCACAGAAATTACTGCTAGATATATTCTGTTCGCAGGTGTCCTTTAATGAATTGAATAAATGATCAGGTTAAGCGTAATGACACTGCACTTTGAACAGTAAATAGGCCAGATTTTGGTCATTTTGATTTGTTGAAAACTCTTCTCTTCGATTCCACGTACTGACGTGCAATTAAAGTTTCCAATGAAACATGATAGAACACTTCCTTATTTTTCACTCAGTGAAAGGAGTTTTGAAGAACGAATCATATTGGGATTTAATTCAATATGGACCTTTAGAGTGTATTCAATTTAACCTCTTGACGCTATCCTATAAGCTATTACTGGGTAACGATATTATATTTATTTCGAATTGACCAGATCAGCACGTCAAAAACAACTTGAATGCAAATTGTCCTGGTTTTGAAAATATAAAAGGTGACAAAAAATCGCGCTGATATTATGTGTGATGGCAGGTGTATCGATGGAAAGCAGCCATTGCCCTGATAGTAGACAACTCATTACAGGAATGCTTCGGAGGATATTAATTCTAAAAGCTGTGAAATTAAGTTTGAACCTTTTTGCCTTTTATGAAAGGTTAACCTTCGGTGTACATATCACATTAGCTACATCAATAAGGCTAATAACTGAGGGAAATTATATGTTTTTCAGCCTCTATTGAGAATTGGTTACATATCAATGAAAATTTTATATTTTCATTTTATTAATAGCTTTGAAATTATTTAAGACAAACTTCAGTCTGAAATAGTAAAATTAAATTGAATGGTTGTCACTTTTTTGCAAAGCTTCCAGACGGAATTACATGAATTACGCATTCCGAGCACCATAGTTTTGCCTAATTTTAATAAATATATGCAAATAATCGGGAAAACTATGTTGCCAATGAGTAATTACGCTAATTCACTTATTTGAATCAGTGACCTAATGTTGATCAACGACTTCTTTTTTGCAGAAGGCACATATTTCACGTCGAGATTATTTTTTCTTTTTACCTAGGGCATAGTGAATGAATGATACAAAATAAACGTATAAATTACTGTCAGATATTGCGCAAAATCACGTTTCTTTGCCAAAGAATAGTGATAATTTGACAGCCAAAATGAAATCTACTGCTCTTGTGAACAACATTGCGGAAAAACCTGGGGAAAGGTCGCTATCAGTCGCAGAAGTGGTGAGTAAAAGCAGCATTGCAGTCCTAATATTGGTGGCGAAAGCTAGGCCTACGGATTGCTTATATGAGCAGAAGCATACTAAATCATAAAGCCATGCAGCCGTGAAAATGTAACTGAGTTTATAATGCCAAGTTTTGAATTACAAGTCACGGTGACCGTTCAAATGCCGATGAATAATAATGCAATCTAATCACAGCACTCTTATTTAAACATGAGAGAGAAATTGATATTTTCCTTTCTAACGAAATTCAGTGAAGTCGTTGGTCGTCCAAACTTACGAAAGAGGTTTGGCAAATGCTGCTCTTCATGGGTCTGATATGCATCATGATTAATTGGATGAGGTGAGGTTTAGTTTCGATGCAAAATCCAAATAAATGTATGTATTATAAAATATCCCATGGTCACAGTGTGATAAACTTTTTCCAGCCAAAGGAAGGTTGTCCAGTGATAGAGCCGTGCATACATTTTATGGGCAAATTCTAGTCAGATATGTTCAGCTCATTTTTACACCTGTGGCTTCAACTCATAAATCGAAATCAGTATTTCAACGTGACGCTCATTCTTTTTCGTTACTCTATAACAGAATGCACGAAGCATAATAATGCCACATAAAGGTCATTTGCTTGAATTTTACATGAAACTATCATTTGCCTTGCATTTAGTGAAAAATGTTCCCAGACAAATATACTACTGTTGCCCTTAGTAGTTTTTCAATTTTGTTCAATTAAAATAATTCGAAATGAAACTCGAATTTCTCATTTTAACTAGATAAAATTAATTGGGTAAAATATTAAATCATCATGAAAGCATGAGAGCAATAATTACCTAATATGCCTGAATTACCATAATTAATATGGACATTTGATTAAAACATTAAAATAATAGCCTAATAATAAAATCATGCTTAAGAATATATCCTGCCAACTATATATATTGCTAACATTTGCAAATCACTGGTGCATTATCGTAGTTGGCTTATGGTAAAATATGAGAAGACTGTGATCTTTTTCAAGCGCTGACGTTCAAGGTCATTAAAATTTAAGTTTAAAAGCCTCAGGCCTCGAAAATGCAACGGAAAAATCAAAACTAGATTCGACCCAAAGCTTGCTCCTCACAAAACGGACTGGCCATGACTTTCAATAAAACACATTAATGAATGTCATGCTCTTTCAGTTATTTTCAGCCACATGCTTTTATTTGGTTTTAAACAGAATGCACAGAGCTGACAGAAATAACACTTCCTGGAATTCATCATTCAAAGTAAAAGGCCGAAGCGTTTTGCACGAGGACTGAATCGGGCCCTCTTGTGTAAATTGGGAGTCCAGTGTTCTTGCAACAAAAGGGAGTTAATCCAAGTAATTCACACAATGCACAGGGCTGTGTTTACATGGTGTTGAGGAAAAGGGGTAGGTTCCTTTTTCTTATAAATGCTGAAGTGGAGCATCTTGGAAAAAAAAAGGGTCTTTCAGGCGACACAGAGAACTCTTCAGTGGATTTTATCACTTCCATTGAAAACAGTCCGCTCACAGGTACATGCAAAAGTCAGAATATTTAAGAATTTTATCAAGGAACAGGCAAGTTGTTGCACTTTCATATCTAAAGCGATGCTCCATTTGATTTTCAGGGCTGAACAATTCTGACATTTCAGAAGAAAAACTAAGCAGATGCACACGCAGTGCTTATTCAACGGTGCAAGTGTATGAGCTCTAAGTTGATCTAACATTTTGTCTTGAAGTTTCAAAAGTAAAGTTTAATGTATCCTTGCTTTAGCGTTGAACCTCAGTTTGAACTTCTTTTTGAAATAAGCGTATAATTTACACCCGACTGATTATCTTGAAATAGGTTAATAAATGAGTAAATAAATGCATAAGTAAGTAAGTAAGGTAGTAGGTAAGTAAGTACTAACTGAAACTCTTTCTTTCAAGCCAACATTACTCCTGCTGAGATAGCCTATAGGCAAAAATTAATGATCATCAACCAAAAACATTTGGCCAAATAAACCATTATCCTCGAAATCAGACTAAATTGTGTTATTTTTCTTTCATAGCGAATAATAAATACAGTATACGTGAACCATTACTTTCCATTATGGACGTAGTCTAATTGCCAACATTTTAAAACAATGCATCAGGTAATTCTCAAATTCAACGTCATGTCGCCAACTACTGTTACCACAAATATATAACAACCGATGAGCCGTATGGATGTAGAGAGGCTGGACAGATTTTGTGCTCTCATTTTTCTAGCCAGAACGTAGGCCGATGACATATACGCGTATAAATTATGTATAAAATGGACTTTGATTAAACAAGCCATCGGTTAAAAATAATTATGATAATTGGGTGTACATAAAACGCGTTATCGAGGAACTATTTGTACGAGAAATGTTCGGCTGGAATCAAAACTCTCCTTTCAAATAGAAAATTATCATCCATACGACTGCTTTGATTATGGACAACGATAACCATTCTAAACGCCACTGGACACAGGCGCGGTGAAATGTCAATGTCAAGCATTGTTAAAAAAAAAAAAAAAAAACCATCTTGATTTGCAATTTACCTAAAGAACTTTAGACTGGTAGATCTGAGCGATATCGGATTTGAGAGTAAACAAATTACATTGTTTGGGTGTTGAAATACTCAGACACGTTTCAAACGCGGCTAACTTTATGTTCTATTTGTAAAATAGGGCCAACTGTAATTTTAACTGTTATATTATTTTGGAATGATGCAACGTGAAATGTCTCAGAAGTCAATGAGCCAGTGCAAGGGCAATTTTGGAAAATGAGGCGAAGTCATTGTCACATCTTGGTTTCAGGCGGAGTTCAGGTCGCAGGTGAGTGTTGTTCCTTTGAGAGTAAGGGAGCTGTCCGTGGTCCTTATGCCTGGAGTGAGTATTATTATTATTATTATTATTGTTGTTGTTGTTGTTGTTGTTGTTGTTTGTGTGTGTGTGTGTGTGTGTGTGTGAGAGAGAGAGAGAGAGAGAGAGAGAGAGAGAGAGAGAGAGGAGATATGGGGGGCTTGGGGACTCCGTTCATTTTGACAAGGTCTGGTAGTTTTTGTTAGGAGAATAGAATAGAAAATCAAGGAGTGTACCTTAGCTCTGCCCGCTCTCACGTGTCCTGTGTATCAAATTCTGTCCTAAGGAAATCCAGGCAAGTTCAATCAACAGCAGTCTGCTCCAGAGATCGCGACATCAAAGTTCACTAAATCCCCAAAGAGAATATTGTGAATCGAAGAAAAACGGTTTCTGACCGAACAACAATTGTACCGTTGTATCGTAATGGAAAATGGTGATGTATCGTCATCAATTTCATTGATTTAAGAACACCTCAAAATAACACAGAAACAGTTTACAGCACCGGAAAACTAATAGATTTGGCCTGTTTATTTCTAGATATAAGTACAGGCCTTAATAGGCTTTTAACTTCTATGGCTTTGGGCATTTGTTGGCCCTCGAATGCGTGATTCCACTTTTCTATTGGATTTTCATCTATTTTTTCCCGATGGAAATTAAAGAGCGTGTATAAAAATTGCAGTATAAAAATTGTAATCGTGGTCATCGGGGTCGAGTGCAAGCACTCTTTGGAATTAAAGGAATTGCCGAAGCGAAATTCCATAAATCCCCAAGCTGTGGGCAACATGACGCCCAAAGTTTTTTCATTATCATCAAACATATTACCCACATCCGAGGTCTATTCACTGAAATGCGCCTGCTTTCTCTCTGAAGCTCCCTTTACATTCCGTGCCCCCAGTCTCTCTAAATTGAGGCCGGGATGATTTATTTGATTCAAAAAGGAAAGGCCGTTGAAAGACAGTTGGTTTACTACGACTTCTCTTCACTTGGGAACAGTTAAGAAAGCTTCCGCGAGTCAGAACTGCAATGTTGTGTATTTGGTTCACCGGATTCAACAGGTATTACTCTTGAGCTTGTCTTCCGTCAGCATTTCAGAGTGAAATGTGATACTCAAAGAACTTATCTCTTCAAAGTAATCGCCCGTTGCGCTATGTGACCACAACCACGTCAATCTTGCGTTTTCAAAGCCTCATCTCTTTGCCGGAAATGAAGGCTGTCCATTTTTGTTTTTAAATCGCAGGAACTGCATACAATAATAAGAAACCTTCGTCACTCCCACATAAATACTATCAACACATGTGGTGTCATCGCAGCCAGTTTCCGTGAAAAGTGGGTTTTCCCGTTATTGCTGTATATCTACTGCAAGTGACACTCTATCAATAGTCCATCTTATCAAGCGGAATTAGATTCTATATCAATACATCTTTGAGAAATAACCTAGTAAAAAATGACCTGTTTTTCTAACAATGGCGGTGCATTTCATATAGTACTGAAGACTGAATATCTGGCTGAATCATCTGAACTGCACTGCAGCCGGTCAACTAAGCAGCCTTTAACAGCATCAAGCATATACGGCCCTCCTGGTCCTACCTGCTTCATCGCGCCCCTAAAAGGCCAAGGACTGTTTGTTTTACTTTCGCTCACTCTTTACCTGGGAGTCGGGTGTGAAGCCGGTCCGGCCAATCCGCGCCGCATTGTTGAGTCAATTAGCAGCCCAGGAAGCAAGAAAACTATGATGATTATCATTATATCATCATTTTGCTGCGCCTAATTGGATCACTATAATTGAAAACCTAAGCAGAGGTACGGGAGACCAGGGTTGGTAGTCACACTTTTTACTGTCGCGTGCATGCTCATCCTTTTATAATAGTTAAGAGGGAGGCTTAAGGTCTTGAGTTGAAATGAGTATCCCTTTCATTTGTATAACTTTTTTTAACATGAAGTTATTAAGCTAACCATCAAGGACACGCTGACACATTGTGACAACCAACCCCATCACAAGGCTGGTTGTCACAGTGTATGTGGTTGGTTGGTTGTTTCTGAAGTTATCAATGCAGTTTCAGGTTTAAGGTAAAAAAATATGAAAAAAAAAACTTAGAAACTTCCAAAAGTATATTTACAGACTATTGAAAATTAAATTGACCAAATTTAAACCAGGTATTAAATTCCACTTTTTAAGTTTTATTTAAGTGATAAGGAACTATATTTTGAGCCATTATATCACTTCTTGTTTCACAAGGGTATAAAAATGAGGTAACGCACATGAAAAATCCCTTTGTCATCCAACACCATGAAGAAACAAAACAACTACAAGTTACAAAGAGACAGATGGTCATAAACCTTGATAAATCTGGTAGTGGCTACTAGCAGATTTATGATTGAATATGCCACTGAGAACTGTCAGGGCAATTATCAAATCATTTCTAATAATTCCAAAGATATGAGACTGTTGAAAACTTGAAGGGTAGAGGATGCAACTGCATTTTGCCCCCCAGGATACTGAGGAGGGTGATGAGAGGAGCACCAAAATTGCCAAGAATCGCTGTGAAGGAATTGCAAGCCTTGGTGGCATCTTGGAGTCACCAGGTTTCAAAAAGCACTATCAGGTGCCACCTCTCCAGCCACAGGCTCTTTGAAAGGGTTGCCAAAAAAAACCTTTTCTGACCAGAAGACACTGAAGCTAGTGCTTGGAGTTTGCTAAACATCATTCAAATTGTGACTGGAACAAGGTGCTTTGGTCAGATGGGACCAAAATTGCATGTCTCGGTCAGATACAGCAATGACATGTTTGGCGTTAAAACAGAGATGCATACAAGGAGAAGCACCTCATACCCACGATGATATATGATGGTGGGTCAGTCATGTTTTGGGGCTGTTTTAATTCAAGAGGTCCAGGGGCACTGATTAAGATGAATGGCATTATGAATTCCACCAACCATCAGGATATTTTGGCTGACAATCTGGTTGCCTCTGTCTAAAGGCTGGGACTTGGCCGTAGATGGACCTTCCAACAAGACAATGACCCAAAGCATACCTCAAGATCCACACAGAAATGGCTCCGTAACAAAATCAACTTTTTGCAATGGCCATCTCAGTCGCCCGACCTCAATCCAATTGAAACCTGTGGGCTGAGTCGAAGAGGGCATTTGATAAATGCAAACCCAAGAATGAGAAGGGTCTTGAAAGGATCTGTTTAGAGGAATGATCCAAAATCCCCCCATATGCATGCTTTAACCCTGTCACAAATGACAGGAAGAGACTGCATGCTGTAATGTTTGCCAGAGATAGTTGCACTAAGTACTAAATAACAGGTGCAGATCATATAAAACCTTGATTTCGTTGAAATTTTGTTTTTTTATTAAACATTTGTAACTTTCTAGTTTTTAAAGCTAGAAGACAACAAATAACTTTTAAAATGAATAGAATCACAATCTCTATAATCCTCATCAAGCCCCTTATTATTTGTATATTTGTTTAATCTGTGAATGTAAACCGTGATTATTGGGCAAGTAAATGAAGGAATTTACAGTGTTGAAAACATTCGAGCTTCTGCCAACACAGAAGCGAAAATCAAAACAAAAACATCACTACCCACAAATCAATGACTGAAAAATGTTTCTCATACTCTGTCACAAGCATGATAACCAACCGCCATTGCAGTCAGACAACCATCCCCACCCGAACTCTTGACGAAACCTTTATGCTAGCTACCACACGTCTTTAGCGCGCAAATAAAAAGATGATTAAAAATTAAAGGTACCACGCACATATTGTCTCCTGTCGCCTCTGGTGAAAGGGAGACATAGGAATGCACCCCGTCCGTGCGTGTGTCCATCCGTCCGTCCATCCGCCCGTCCGAAAAGTGGCGTTAACACGATAACTCAAGAAGAAAATGGATTACAGACCCCATGTTGTGCATATAAGAAGATTACATTATGAACCAGTTTCCTATTTAATATCAGAGACCTTGACCTATTATATGACCTTGCAATCAGCAGGTCAAATATTGGTACTGGACCTATTTTTTTCAAACTTGATTTACAAGCTCAAAATTGTTAACTGTGTTGTTTTGCGGCATTCTCTTTAACCTGATGGTCAAATTTTATGGATCCAGTTCCTTGCCATCTTTTACAAAATATCCACTTTCACGTTGAACAGAATTGACTTCCTTTAAGGTCACAGGGTACATATTTATTTTGGCGACGGGAGACCGTGGGCCTCGCGGCCAGCTTGTTTTTAATAAGTGTTTGATTATGAAATGCAAAATTCAAAATTCCTCCTCACCTCGATGTTATGCGTGCCTTCCTCAAAATGGACAGACAGCGATGAGAATGACATCACGGCAAAATGTTTGATATGAACATCATGAAACAATGACCTCTAGTTTTGCCGTAATAAACACCGTGGAAACCAACCCACGAGACAACCAAATCCAGTTTCCTTTGCTCAATGAAAAAGTCATCCATGGCGCAACAAATTTAAACTGGAGCCGGCCCAACTTGTAACACAACAGTTGCCACAGACCAACACATGTTAAACCTAAGCCTAAGTCTTCTTAGGTTATGCGTTATTTCTGAATTTCAGATCAAAATTTCAGACGTGTCGGCTACTGCAAATGGTTGAATTCCAAAAGGGCTCGTTTATTCCGTAACCCAGTTAACAAATCCTGGTCTGGAACTCGTGCGTTCTTCGGTTTCTCATATGGAACTACTTTTTTACGCGGCAAACTACGTCATCTGGTGACAGTAATAGGCGCAAAAGACGCCTCAGTTGATTCTATAAGGAGTTTTTAAATAATGGTATGTGCCAAGTGCTGAGCGATTGTTATGTTTTTTTTTTCAATAATTAATGCTGCCATTGCTCTTTTTCCTTGTCTTGGATTTTACAGCTCGTGCCTGAGGTCATTTGCCTTTGTCTGCTTTTTTTGCAATGATGCGCTATTTGGTGGCCCTGCATATAGGGCCAAGTTTTCAAAAATTCGCCCGCGCGTCTAAGCATTGCCTTGCTATGAGACTTTGGTTGATTTCCGCTTTTTTGCGAATGTTTGATTGACTGTTGGTATAGTCGGCTAACAAAGACAAATAAATCAAGATCAAAGCATTAATCGAATGAATTCAAAATAAAAACTCAATTTGATGATAAGCAAAACGAGTTTGAATAGATATTTGAAGCTAATCATAAATTAATCATAAAACTAAACATTAAGTAGCCTATAATTTTAACCAGCTAACATAACACCACACAACATTAGGGCATAAATGGGCTATAAAAAAAAAAAAAGTAACTTAGGCCAGCCTATAGGGTTGAGCATGAAAGCAAAGCTGCTTCACAAAACGAGCAAAGAATGACAAGTGGTCTGGAAAATTCGCATAATAATGATCAGATGAAAAGAGCGGCGATCTCAATAAACTTGTCATTCAGTCTTACAAGGTTCAATCATATCTGGGAGTATTTAGCATAACTATGAGCCCACGTTTCTAATCCTCAAAGAGTCCCGGTGGCACTTGGCTTTGCACTGTAGTCATTCAAGGTCGCAACCCGGCAGGAAATATGGGCTGCCATAGCAACACAGAAATGGCTTCTAAAGGCTTAGCATAATTCTGACCTAATAGAAAATAACAGCGCCAAATCCCGTCCTTGGTGAACTGGTTTATTCGATGGGGACAGACTCCCACCTGTGATCCACGCACTCACGAATAGTCAAAGACCACTAAAAATAATAAATCTGTTTTCAAAAGAAAACGTGGGTCGTGATTTCTTCAAGAAGCGGAATTCGTCTTCCATCTTAATGTGGGAAACAGCGAGCTACCCCAACCAGCAACTGTCTCCGTTGCAACGTAAGTTACGTATAACCTTGTGCGTACTAACCTTAAATATCTGAACGCTCCTTGAGGAATTTTTGAGGGCTGGGCTTGAGTAGCCTACTGACACCCTAAGATACATAAATTACTTCGCTCTGTTTAAGTTTTGTTTGTATATATGGTGCTACTCCAATCGAATGTCAGCTAGGAAATATGGCAATTTAGAATTTTAAACATTCCATGTAGAGATTGCATGGCTCACCGTCGATCGTTGTTATGGCACCTGACTGTCTATTTGAGAGTTGCTTCCTGTGAGCTTCATGCTAGCATGAGTGACAGCACGCTTTAGCTGGAGAGTACCCCAAAGCAAAAAAAAAAAATAAATAAAAAAAAAAATATATATATATATATATATATAAGGGCAAAGGGTGATTGATTGAGATATGTGAAGTCAGAACAGATGAGGGAAAATGGGAGGGGGGTGAAGGGATTTTTTTTTGAGAGGGATAGGGGGTAGCGGAGGTTGCCTGCTAGATGAAATTGGGACATACTTTCCCCTGTCATTGCCCCTGTCTGTATCATGTATCCCTTCCCCACCAGCCCCGCCCTTTCTTACTCTGTCAGAGGAAGGCAAGAAATAACTGTGCTCCCCTCTGGTTTTTTGCCTTTGTTGCCAGCGATGAGGAAGATGGATTCTCGTCACTCTGTGATCGATGTCAGAAGGAGAGCCAGCCGTGTGGAGCAAACCTGCCAGGATGGAAACATGTGAGTTCATAACATATACATTCATCTGTTAATCACAGTGCCTTGTGAACTGCTTATAGAGAACCCCAAACTAAAATTAGCCGGCTGTGATTTTCAAAACCTGTATAATCAGTCAAAATAACAAAAAGAGGAATTATATTAATCCTGTCTTCCCTAAATCTTGTAGTAATTATCAGTGGTGTGCATCATTACACACAAATAACTTATTATGTACCTCCTTTATATCAGTGGTATCCTTTTTGATTTAAGGCATGCACCTTAGGCACCAGTTCAGATCTTGCAAGAACTTCTTTAGATTCTTTACCTCCATATTATAATCATATAGATGGCTTTGAATTTGAATGCATGAGTGTTACCCTCTGAAGCACCTGGGTGATCATCATATCTCTGTCACACTTTCATGCTCATACATTAACTCCCAGTAAACATGCATGAAACAAAGACTGCAATTCATTGTTCTCCCTACATGAGATAGTCTGATTTTAATTTTCAGAATCATATTCTACCGTGTTGAAACCAACACAACGAGTGACACTCAAATCAGCAACATAATTTTTCACAATTTTTCTCATCTAAGAGACGTATGTCAAAAAACACCCATTGGTTTGTTTGGGGTCTCAAAGGACATGCACCCACTGGCCACTTTATTAGATACACCTTTACACCATGGGGCATCATCTTATCCTCCATGGCAGGGCAAATGCTTAATGGCATAGATTCACAGAAGTGCTGAAGACAGTGCAGTGATTTTGGTCAATGCTAACTGAACATTATCATACAGCTTGAAAATCTGTATCCATCCCAATGGTGCACTGTTGGACTTAGATTGTTGGATTGTCTGCAGGCCATTGGAAGCAACTGTCATTGTGGGACCAGCTTGAGATGATGTTTCCTCAGTGATTATGATTCATTATCTCGCAAGAAGAATCAATTTTACCAAGAAAGGATCATAAAGGGATGCTGCCACGCCGCATTCAAATGACATACAGTTCAGACTCCATTAACAGGGTATGTTCACTGCACTCACAAGGCAGGATGGATCAATGGATTCAAGCTGTTTACACCAAATTCTGCTTGCACAACCAGCATGTTGCACCAGAAATTGAGATTTGGCTGACCAGGTGACATATTTCCGATCTTCAATTCTCCAGCTTTGGAGATCACTTGGCTCCTTTTTGCCTTTTTTAGCTGACAGGAGTCGAACCTGGCTTGATCCTCTGCCCATCTGCTTCAACTTTCAGCCTGTATTGTGTTCAGATATGCTGCCATGCTTGCTACTGTAGTAAACAGGAGTTATTTGAGCATTTCCTTGTCCTGGAAGCTTGAAAAAGCAGCCTTATTCTCTTCTAACATTTTTCTTTCACAAGTTGTTTTCAGCGCTACGCACTCACTGGATGTCTTTTTTAATTACATTATTGTATGTAAACACTTGAGAATGTAGTGTAATTGAATCCAGCTACTTCAAAGTTTCTGGAACCAATATCTCTCAAACCAAAAATCACACCTTGGTCAAAGTTCCTAAATTTATCCATCTTAGCCCATACTAATCTTCATACAGAAAAATCAAGCCATTTCATCATGTATGCATGTTATATGTATCGACGTACTGCCGTATGATTCGCTGCAGAGGTGGAAAGTAACAAATAAAAAACACTGTCACTTTTTTAAAGTAGAACTTATCTTTTCTTTACCTGAGTGTTTGCTCCTGACATTTAAACATATAAATCTGTTCTTCCTATTCCATACTTCATAAGAATAGGCTCAATTACACATATTCTTGTGAAATTATCCACTGAGTTTTTGTGTAACATTATGTGTTTCACCATCCACTTTGGCAGTTGATCAAGCGTAGAGTCGCAATACATCTTAATGCTGACCGATCAAACACCAGATTTAGTGATGTGGAGAATTCTGTGACGTTGTTGCCTGTGCACCGAACGTACAACGGACGTAACAATGCAGAGGAAGAAATGGAGGGAGAATGAAGGAAAAGTGAGGAGAGCTAATTGATGAGGACTGCCGCGTTTGTCACAAAGAGCAGTGATTAGAATGAAAGATCAATTAATGATGAGGCAGCCGGAATGCATGCCGCAAACGATACTGAAAATCCATTGGTCTATTTGGCGGAATTCTTTCAAGTTGTTGGTTCTAACAATGATTATTAGCAAATGCATTATTGAATTGTACAGTCTGTTTTGTTCTTATGTCACAGTAAAGCAGGCTGCTAAGAAAGAGCACTGGAAATGCAATGGTGTACAGAGTTGCATTTACTTTTGTATTTTGAGGAAATTTAAGAGTCTGCACTTTTACAATCTTAATTAAGTCAAGAGTTGGAAATTGTGCCACATTTTTTTTTTACACTAGTATCTGCCCTTTTACTTGAGGGAGGCATATGTGTACTTGTATCCAATCTGATTTGCTGTTTTGTAAAGCAAGCTTTGTGCAATAATGCGCAGGTGCACCCAATAGATGGTCAGGGAGTGTGCCAATAAAATTATTTCCCTCTTTAAATCAATCTATGTGCAAAGACCAATCATCAGTAAGCACTCCTCTGACAACATAGTCTCATCGCAACTCGTCATATACTGACATTACCTGACCAAACATCGATATAGGATGAAAAAGGAGACTTTAAAAGTCCTTATTTGACGTTTAGGGTTAGGGTGCGGGTTTAGGTTGGGGGTAAGGAGGTAGGGCTTGTTTAATGTGGCGTCAAATAAGGACACCAAAAGTCTCCTTTTTCGTCCGATATTGACAAAGGTCAGGTAGCGTCACTATATGAGTCAGGATGGGATAGGCCCCCTCTGAACTCATATTGTTCTTCAACAGCAGTGTACCTGCAGACAATTTAATCAGCAGAAGAGCTGTGAATGGAAATTATTCCACGCTTTTCTACACTCATAAGCAACAGCCATAAAGCTCATCTGATGGCACTCTGCTTGCTGTTCATATCAGCTGTACTCAAGCTGCGGAAAACACATGCCTACTCGTCACTCAAATTACGCTATCTAATATTTCTCGTCTCATCTTTAAATCAATCTTTGTATTTGGGGTGACCTAAAGAATGGCTCATTAGTGCTAAAAAGCAGGCTTTGTCATGTAAATGCATGTATTACAGTTTTAGTTTAGGCTCCTCGTCAGTATATCTCACTAGTATGGGATGTGGGGGAGGGGAGTCATCTTTGAAATTCAAATGACAATGTGCTTCCCTTGGAAAAACTCTGCTGTTGTTTTCTTTTTTCAAAAAAAAAAAAGCCAGTCACCGACAGATATTTGCTTTATCATTGCCCTGGTTGGAGGTGCTCATCTTTGGTTCGTATTATTCTGTTTTAATTCGATCCTCAGTTAAGAAGGTTGGCATCTTCATGTTGAATTGGGCATAGTAACCACAGTAGTCTTGCATGGTTGATTTTTAGGCATTAGACAGAAGAGTAGAGGACCTAGCCTTGTAATTACATCAGCATATTAGCCTTGTTGACCAACAAGGAAGCAGACTCTCCGCACTGCTCACAATGAGGGAAATCCCACTCAATCTTACTCCCAAAGCCCCCTGTTTCAGTCCTAAACAAGGCACCTTTCCACATCAAAGGAGAGAGATGCAGTGCTGCTGTCAATGCCTGCAGTCTTGGGGGCAAGAGTAACCTCAGCTGGGATTCTGACACCACTGGTCTAATTTTCACCCCCCCGACCCCCCCACCCCGCTCAGGCCCTGGTGCAATCCAGGTCTGATCCAGTGCTGGCACCACTATCTGACGAGATCACTTGGAGAAGTGTGGGAACTTAAAGGAGAAGAGCTCCTGCACATCCAACCAGGCACCTCAGAAGTGCTCTATGAAAGCGCGTTCAATATGCCGGTCAGGGTGTTCAAAGTGCTGCACAGCCTCTAGCCCCTGCAAACTCAAAGGGGCACGGGAGCATGCTCAGTGAGGGCAATCTGACCGCCCATTAGCTTAATGAGTAAGGGACGGTATTAGTATTCCAACGCCTGCTTTGGCCTGCTTTTTCATCTTTCAAGGAGTTTTAAGGAGTTATCCACTAACTTGCGGGGTGACAAGGGGAGCTGGCATTGGAGTGTGTGCTGCTAATCTGAGATCAATATCCAACTGTCAGTCCTCGGAGAGCAATTTCCAACAGTTAAGAACGCATTCTGGGGAGGCAGGCTTGGAGATAAAGTGAGACATTTACTGTCATTGAGAGAATTTTCTCACAAGCTTTTTTTTTGCCTGCTATTGAAACCTGTTACCATTTTTAGGGGGTAATAAAACCAAAGTAGGATGACAAGCGGCAGACAAAATGGGTCAGGTGGCCTTTTATTTGCATCATTAAAATTCAGTTGGCAGGAAGTATGGAGCATTCTGTGCTGGAGGAAATAGTTGTTATATTCAGTGATTTTTCGCAGATGCAGAATAACACGGCTAAATTAGATCTTCCTTCCCCAAATTGGCCCATGTCTATTATACTAGCTGGTTAAAATTTTAGGCTACTTTATGTTTTGTTTTATGATTAATTTATGATTAGTTTCTGGTCCATGCAGGAACATTGTGAGGAATTGTATTAAGGAGTCATAACGTTCTATCAGTTGACTTGCTGACAGTGTGTCAGTTGGCTACTTAATATGTGTTCCTCCCGTCGATGTGCTACCGAGGGTCACCTGTAACAGATTATGGAGACAGTAGTGTGAGCCGGCACTGGGGAGACCAGGAAATCGCGGTTTCTGGAGCTAATTAAAGGCACTGTAATGGAGCCCCACTCTGCTTCACATCAAACACTGGCGGGACACTTGCCTGGAAGGGCATCTCAGGGGGGTGTCGGGAAGCATGTGGCCAGCGTCGGGGCCTGTGCTCGGGGTGGGTCAGAGTCTTACTGGGGTGCAGGTCAGGCCTGGCCTTCCTTCACAGGAGTGTATGCAGTCTTTTTCCTATAGAAGGGAATCAAACCTGGGCAAAGGAGGGAATGGGGGCGGGGTGTAAACAAACAACTGGCTGCAGCTCTGTACAATATAATGAACACTGTCTGAATGACATGGTCCCTTATTCATCCACAATATGAACAGATGGATGTGTTTATTTGGGAGAGTAGAGATTTGCATGGATGATCGCCAAGGAGTAATATTTCTGACAAAATAACTGAGGATGATAAAAACCCGCCTGCCATGTACAACTCTATTTTTCACAGATCATTTATAAAGTAAAGAATGAGAACTTTATGCGCACTGTCCTATTGGAAATTATATTGACATACAAAATTAATGTAAATAAATATTTAATAACATGAGTGTACAATACTGGTAAAAGGAAAATTATTGGAAACATTCCAGAAACAGCTTTTAACTCTATTTTTCATGGATGGTTTAAAGAGTAAAGATAAATAACTTTTTACTGACAGTTGTACTAGACATAATCTGATCATACAAAATATTTATATTAACGTGCATTTAATAATATAAATGTACGGCACAAAATATTGGAAACACCACAGAAAAATGGATTTCATTGTGGAAATCTCAATCACCGCTTCATTTACACAGATGATTCTTACTTTGTTTTAACTTTGCTGGTGAAGGCTCCAAAGTCTCCAAAGTAAGCTGAGGATATAAATAGAGTGTCAAAGGAACCAAATAATTTGTGCCCGAATTGCAGGTCTGTCGGTCTCAAAACAGCAAAATTATTTATGGTAGCCAGGGGAACAGCATCAGAAAAAAGAAAGAAAAAAAACAAACAAACAAAAAACTGTGGCCCCCAAGTCATGGCTCTGCAACAGAAACAAACAGACTCGGTAGGAGCTCTAAAACTCACCACAGAATTTAGTATGTCCATATCTGAACCAGTCTTAACAAAAACAGGTTGTTAGTATTAAAGGTAGAAACTATTTGTATCCAGGGCTGAAGGACTAAAACATGCAACATGGCGTTGGGAACATTTCCTGAGCAATGGAAAGAAGTAAAATGGGCTGATGAGCCATCTTTTACTCTTAAATACAACTGGATGGGGTTATGTTCGGACAAAGCCGAAGGAGGCATTCAATCCACAATGTCTGTTCCCAACTGTTAAATATGGTGGTGATTCTGTGGATGGGAAGTATTTACGGGACTTATTTGGACCAATGATTGCTCTCCATGAACGTGTAACTGCAACCATTTTACAAGACCAGGTGCACCCTACAGTGCAGCAACTGTTCCCTCATAAAGTCCCCAAGGTCTAATATGATAACGCCTCCGTACAGACTGCTAAAAGCAGTAAAGAACAGCTCCAAAAGCATGATGTTGAAGTCAAATTCCTTTCATGACCAGCACAAGCATCAGATGTAAACATAATTGAACCTTTATGGTAGGTTCTGTGGCACAGAATGTCAATTAGATTTCCACCTCCTTCACCAATTAAAGAACTAGATACTAGGCCAGTATCCCACTACATACAGATCTTAAATTGTACAACTTCATTCCTAGAGGGACTGAAACTGTTTCCAAGGCAACAGTGGCCCTACTCATAATTAGTTACTTTTTGGTTAGTGTTTCTGATATTTTGTCATCCCCCCCATATATAAATAGCTTCACAAAACAAAATGGCCGCATACGCCAATAGTGTACAGGTTTCTCTCATTAATTCTGCTGAAGGAGTATGACTCTGGCATGCTAAGGAGTTTTTTGGCCGAAAATCAGACTGTGATTTACTGTGCTTGGTCTTATATTCTTTGCTTTTAAAAAGGCATATTAGAGTACAGTGTACAAATCTTTGATGACATTGTTTATTTTCTATCTAAATATGCAAATTTAGTGTGAGAGTTTAATAAGCAGTTAACCTTTCTTTTTATTTAAGCCTTACACACGGCATATTCGGTTAGCATTAACATGATTAGGGAACAACCCTTTGAGACAAGGTTATGTTGCATAAATGCTAATATATGTTTATTATGGAGATATACTGTGTCTATAATGTCTTTTTAATGAGCCTCGGGGAGGTCAAAGTTCAGCATCTTTTTGCAAACTAAATTGGCCAATACACCTTTTAAGGCATTTAGGATTCATGCGCAATTTGATACATAATCTACAGTGTTTGTTGGGCTGTTAGGTTTAAGATACCAAATACTTGTATGTACTAGCATTGCCAGTAAGTCACAATTGATCTTTAATCTGCAGTCAGTCCACAGAGTGTGATGAAGCTAACCTCACATCAAAGAGGTGAGAAAAGAAAAGAACTTGGGGAACAACGAGTCTTCCCTTCAAAAGGCAGGTGATCCGACCAGGCATTTGCTGCTCATGTGAATTGTGGAAGCACATTAGCAAAAGCCATAACCTTAGCTAACCGCTACATTTAAACATACTGTAGAAAAATTGAGAATCTTTGTTCTAACTTGACTTTATTCCCTATGTATAAATATGCTGCGTATTGAAAGCACAGAAAAACAAAAAGCTAAGCCAAGAAATTAACAAAGATGCTCAAATAAATGTTATAGCTCAGTAATGTGTCAAGGCAAATAATCTCCAGAGGCAGAAAACGGGCAACATCCATGTAAATAAATAAATCAAAAGGAGAAATTGAAGCTTGTTATTCCATATGAACAAGATATTATGTTATATTCCAAAATTGCTCACCTGAATTTTAATGGAATGACGTAACACAGCCATGAATATACTGAATAAAGAAAAAAAGTGTTCTTACCAAATCTGGAGGATTCCTCCCAAAACTGATATTTAATTTAGTTAGTATTCCTGCTGCCTGGGTATTCCTTCCATCTGGGGAATCCTCTGCTGAGTGCATTTTAAGGTGATAAAATTTATGGATATGCTCACCAGGAACTGAAGACACAAGCTGTAAAAAAGAACAGAAAAAGTCAGCATTTCGTGTTCCCACAGTTACCGAAAGGGAAACTTGGCTCACAAAATAATCTCTCGGGAGCAGTGAGAAGTGAGGTAGAACAGGGATATTTACTGTGAGAGCTGTAACTACTCAGTAATGGAACCAAATGAGGTTTCTTAAATAGCACACTTTTAATTGGTTGAAAGCAGTTTTCAGCTGTGGTATTTTACTCTATATTCTCGATTACTGTTTCAAGATTATCTACGTATTGTACATAAAGCATGTAACGAGTCCTGAGTGCTAACATTAAGGGGTATGGGAGGTACGGAAGTAATTTACTGTAACAGGCAGTATGTTGCCATATTTACGTTCACAAACCAGAATAATTATTTTTGCTATGTCGTATGATAGTTATAAACCAAAGTAAATACTGTGGCAGTTTACATGCATTAAATTTTTATGTAAGGGAACAACTTAAAATTCAGGTACAATAGTACTGCTTGCTTAGATAGGAAGGTAAAAAAAAAGAAACATGAAGCCACCACAAAGAAGAAGTAGGAACGACACTCCATTTGTCCTTAAAACAACCTTATCCTTTCCAAATAAACCCAAAACAAACTTGAACTTCAGTGTAACTGCTGTTGTTATTGTATTTAAAGCTGGCTGTTGTTAAAATTTTGTTTAACAAAGAGTTGGCTTTGTTGTTAGCACTATATTTAGCATTTCATATCATTGACTTTTATGCTAATCATTTTATTGTATACTCATTTTTAGGTAGGTTATATTTCTGGTATTTTGAATGAACTGAGTATACTCCTGTCAGACATGGCTATTACATTTTGGCACTGACTGACTAATGTTTCCGTGAACATGTGCGTAAAAAATCGATCATTAATTGCTTGTCTTGGTCTCATAAAAAAGAATAACTATCAGACCCCCCCCCCCCTCAGAAAAAAAAAAAAAAAAACTTCAGGAAGATTTTCACCATGGAGATCGGCTTGTATGATTGATGACAAAATTCACTACAAAGAAAATTTGCGGGGTGTCCTTGAAGGAGATGAGATATAGAGCACCATTTTGAATGTATGTGACTAATAATATATTTTAAACCTTCACTGAGACTATGTATATCTCTTGAGCCTTGCAAATCTTTTATAATTTATGTCTTTGTACTCTACTGATATAGGGTTTATAGACAGAATGTCATTAACAATAAAACTGATGGATGAGAAAATGTGGCGCTTTGGCAAGGAAAGGAAACTTGAAAATGAATTTTATTTTCAGATTGCCTCCAGAATAAAAGAGAGCATCTTGGCTTTTTAAAGGTTCTGTCTCTGGCTATATATCAGTATCCCCATCCATCAACTCCTCCTAATTCTGTCCGCAGGAAATATATAAAATCAAAGCCAGCTGGTAAAGGCCCCGTCACTTTCTCATGCTGTCATGCTGTCTTATTGAGGATGTACAAATCAAAGACATATGAAGACATCTGCGTTCCTGTTCCAAGAGTAAGCAATTGCCTTGATGCCATGTATGTATCTATTTCTTTTGGAAATTGAGATGCAAAGCTTTACTCTGTTTTCCTACTTTTTAATTGTTGACTCACCCTCATATGAAGACCACTGGTTCTATGGCATGAAAACCTGTTTATCTCATCTGGTTATGGCATAGCCACATTCGTTTCCCAGCTCATGAACTCTACCCTATCTTTGGCTTATCTAAGGTGTTGTCACCATTTCTAGAACAATCTAAACTGAATCCAATGGCCTCCGCCCTCATATATGAATATTGCAATATTCTCAGACTCAGGAAGTTGCATTAAATTGGTTTCCCCAGCCCAGACTGTTTTGTGAGCTATGCGTAAAATCATTTTGGGTCTCTTTCATGATTACATTCACACTGTGAACATACGCAAACAAAATATTGAAAATACCTGGAGGTGAAACTTACTTAACTCAGGACAAAGAAACAAACCAAACCAGCAAGTGGTTGAGCACGCCGATGTTCAACTCGTCTGCTTAGGAGTAGGTCCCGCACTTATGAGCGGCCTTGAGAAAACTTCTTGTTTTGGGCTGAATTGAGTTTCATGTTGATGTTAATTCCACATTCCAGAGAGCAGCTCAATTTGTCATTTCATGGATAAAACATAGTATAAACAGAGGCCTCAGTTATTAGACTTCATAATATTGAGTGACATATTTTATCAGCTGTTATAGTCTTAATCTTCGAACTATACTGCTACGTAACGATAAACCAGAAGTAGCACTGCAAAGTGATCCTCACCCACATGCAGTATAATATATTACAAAGGCTAATAATATCTAAACATAAGCTGTAGGCCTAGCTTAAATGACATTAAAACAGTATCCCTGCTATATTTTGATTTACTTTGATTTATAGTCTGCATTTACTTTGTTCCATGTTCCAGGGAAAGAAAAAAAAAATATTGCGGGTATGCAGTCTCAAGGAAAAAGTCTGACTTTCTGGGCATCCTGGCCATGTTTACTAGAACAGAGCACGGGCAAGTCTTGGCTCTGCGGTTACGTAGTTACTTTACGGCTATTTGTCATGGCGCCTGTGTGCATTGCCTCGTCGGTGCTATGGCGTTGCAGTTGAAATCTCTCTGCGCCATTCTCGGCCAGCCTGCCTCCCTCCTCGGCCTGGGCTATGGAGACAGCGTAAGCAGCAGATGTCTTCATAGAGAGGCTCAGCGTGGCGCAAGAGGGAGGCCGTTGGGGTGATTTCATTTGGTGTTTTTTTTTTTTTTTTCCATTCCAAGCCCAGTTGCCTCTTGGAATTGGTTTTAAAGTCCCCCTGAAGTTGTGAGTTATGCTTTATTCGGTACATCAGAGAACCCCAGTGGCACATCCCGAGCGAGTAAGATAACGGCGCCCCAGATATCACAGCTTTAGCAACCAATCCTACTGTAAAATAAGTCATTAATATTCCAAGTGCACATTGCCACTTCTTCCCCAACAAATTGAAACATTGGTTGTGTAGTAGTGACACAGTCAGTTCACTCACTTTTGCACCTTAAGTGGTGAATGGCACTCAGGATCAGCTCTGGGTCCTGCAAATATTTCCAGTACTTTTAACTCCGTAGATGCCAGTGGAATGAATAAACTAGTTTGCAAACAGAACCTGACAAGTTGAATCAATGGGAATTAAGTGAAATAGATGCACACCTGATGCATTGTCTTAACGCAGTCAGTTTACAAAGCTAATTATTGGATTTGTTTGGCTTGATTTGCCGTTATTTATTATGAATAGGCCTTCTGTGGCTGCTTAATGATGCCATTTTTTTTATTGATCTCTGATGGTCGCCACTTTAGTTTGTCGCTCTCGATAACATTATATCACTGAAAAATCCTGAATAAGTGAACCTGGTCATTAATATCATTCCTGAAGTTTCCAGATAGATGCAGTAGAATTCTTGAAGCAATATTATAACTAACTTTTATCAGCATTTGATATTTAATACTCCATTTATGACACCATCAACAATAATAGCAATCAAGTCAGGGAGGTATTGATGTGTGCTATAACAACCCCAAAAATTCTGCATTTAATTGTGATTTTAAGATGATAACAATGTTTAAGTTGCATTTTAAGCACCTGTTGGGCAATTGCTATCTTTTTGGATAATTATTGCAAATATAATGCTCAGTATGTAGAGTAAATGTAACATTGTGTCTCCTGACTAATTAGAAATCATTTGATCAGCTTTGAAATTCCGTTTTTTTTGGCGAGGGTGGGGCATGGATAGTTGGAGCAACAGTGGGATAGTTTACAGAAGTTGAGGTTTTATATCTCATGGAGGCTGGGTGGGACCATCTGTGGCCTCCACCCACTGACTGCCACACAGCCTGGCATTTTGTGCCTAATCACTGCCCTAAATATGCATTGTTTCTGCCGCAATGCAGAACATCCACCACACTTCCTGGTCTGCAGAAGGGATGGGGTGTCCTGTCCTTGTAACCATCATTTTGCAGACTGGTACAGAATTATTGGCCCCCTTCATAAAAATGAGGAAAAAGGATGGTATATTAAGTTGTTATAAATAACACATGATAGTTCAAAACAATATACTTTCATTTCAATACATTTATTCTCACGCTTCAGTTTTTTTGAAATAAGTAATCCTATTATTTTCTGAATACCATAAGTGTCAAAATTATTGGCACTCTAAACAATACTTGTGAATAAAATTAAAGTTAATTACCGTTTTTTATGTAAATAAGTAAAGCGCAGTCTAAATTAAATTTTGTCATTCCATCAGTTCCAGCTCCTATATGCGATAAATGAAGGACTTTCAATTCAAAATTGACTAATGGTAATTGATCTTCTCAAGTGAGGTAATTCGTACAAAAATAATGAATGTTTAATGTGCTATGTAGCACAATAAGACAATAAAAATGAGAAATATTTGGACTAGTGACAAAGAAACTTGGGAGAGGATGCAGTGGCCTTACAGACCACTGATGTTTTCAGGATGTTCACTACCATTAGTCCATGGGTGCTAATTAAAATCAATGTTATTCCATAAAATAGCAAAAAATTTTGGCCGAAAATCTTATTGTCTCGGCAAGAAGGCTGAGACTTGACCAAAGGTGGAGTTTCCTGGAAAATGGTCACACACATACATCCAAGCATCGAAATCTGTAAAGAAATTAATTTATGAGAGCAAAGTCCCTAAAATCCTCTGAAAAACCTTTGGTCTGTACTGGCGAGGACACCCAGTTGTTGCACACCCATATTTGGAAGAACGGTCAGAAAGCCGTCCAAATGCACTCTCAACCCATATCCCAAATTATAGACAAAGCATTATACTCTAATCTTAGACCGGGATCTTTTTACACGAAGTTCTAAACCATTGATGCCCATAACTGTGACCTCGAAAGTTTTACAAAAAATTAAATTACTCAATGAAAACATTGAAACATCCGACATGTATTGCAATAAATAATGCAGTATACAGTTGTAATGTTTGAACATTACGTGCACATTGTCAACCACATTGTTTATTATGTGCAGTTTTGTTTTTTTCATTTCTATCAAGGTGCTGATAAATCTGCAGCTGATTGTATTTGCTGGTGCTGGGCTGCTTATCATCCCGATAGAGAGCATATTTACTAATTTACTTAAATGATAATGTTTCTGATGTTTAGAAGGCCAAATGTGTGCCCTGTGTGGAAAAAAAACCTGTTGCAGTTTGTTAATTGAGTAATTAAAAAAAAAAAAAAAAAATCCACTAAACCGGGATTTGAAAAACATCAGATGTTTTTAATAAATCCTTGTAGTAGGATAGGTTATATTGCTATGTTTGTGTTTTAAAAACATGCTTTTAGGTGGTTCATTTTCCTCATCATCAGATAGTAATCACATTCAGCCTGCCTGCAGATTAGAGTTTAATGGCTTCAGACCTTCACAGTTGTGACTCATGGGGATAAGCATTGCTAAAGGTGGGTGAGATTTGACGTAATGCGCAGAATAAGAATGAGGTAACACCGGTAAGCTCTGCTGTGCTGTAAGTTATTGTACGTTGCAAAGCTGACCTTCAATTCATATAGGAACCAGGCAAGCTTCAAACCCCTGTGTTTATAACGGCAACCCCCTGCTGGAGTATACTGTCAATGATTTACGCTACAAATACGGAAAAACAACAGTATAAATGGCTTAAAACTGAGCTACTGTATGCGGAACGGTCTTTTGTCACAGATTCTGCTTCAGTCTTTACAGAAATGTCACAGCAAGCGTGTTGAGAAAAACAAATGACGTGGTATGCATGCATTCTCACCTGTAGTGAAGAGAGTGTCAGAAGCGGAAACATTATAATTTATCAGCAGAAATGATAATGTCAGTGCAAGATATTCATGATTGCCATGCTCCGGCAGACAGTCAAGACACTGTAAAATCTTGTTTAAAGAATTCAGTGAACACCTGTTAATTTAAAATACAAAATGTAAAAATGTTGCTCATCCTTGTGTAAGGAGAGGAATGACGAGCGGCTGTATTGCAGAAATTTTCCATTGACTTGCAGGGGTATTAAAAGATATGGTGTCAGCCAAGGCAACCAAGTTTTTTCCCCCTGTTTTATAATCAAAGAATGCTTCTTGACAGCGCCTCCTACTGCTCCTCTTGAGAAAAGCTCTTTTAATTTGGAATTCTGCTCTGAAGTTAAAAGATAACCACTGTCTCTACAATTTTATTATTTATCACTTTATTATTTAGTAAAATGGGCCATGCTATTTGGGATTACCACATGAAATCGTTATTTCAGTTTATTTAGACCAAATACAGCCAGATATGATATATATCGTTGGAGGGTGATCTGTTGCTGAAATTTTTTTGCACTTTTCATATTTCTCAGAGCGGCGAATCTTAAATCATCAAGAAAATCAGATAAACCGGCACAGTTTGCTCCGTGAAAATGGTATGTGTGGGGCAATTGAATGAATGCGAGTGCACCATTACGGTACGTAAAAACCATTTCACAAGAACAAATAAATGCCTCTGTTGATTTTTGAAGTTATTTTGGATTTTAGAGCTCAAGATGATCAAAAAAACTAATTGTTGTACTATTTGTTCAATTGAGATTGAACTGGAAAAAACCACGATGTATCTGTGCAGATTGGGAACGTACGGGTGGAGGGGAGTGTTGCTGGTGTTTGAGGTCCCCCCCCCATTGAAAGCAGTGCTTCTAGATTACATATATGGCATTACTTTTGCAGACTGAGGAACAAGCGCAGGGGCTGATTCCCATTGCCCAAACCACGGTCAGAGTGCCCAGATCAGTTATGCAGGACAGTCAACCCCATAAAACCTATGAACCCATATATGGGTCTATCAAATACAGCTACTGTATTCCAACCTGTAGAACTTCTGTTCTATTTTAAATTCTAGTGGAGATCCCAAGGTTTCCAACGATCCCAAATATGTCCTGTTGAATTACAAGGAAATGTGTATAAAATGATGTGCAAGATCTATATATTTTCCATTTGAGGTAATGCTTTGGCCATAAAAACACGGCATTCTGGGTTTGAATATTTCTCTCACTATAATTGTGATATAACTTCAGTGAAGCGCTACAACCAGCAGACACGAAATATGTGCTGTATGTGACATTGTCCTGTAAAATGAAAAAAAAGAAAAAAATAATATTGAATCTTCGTAAAGGAAAAGCTGAAGTGAAAAAGTCAGAGTGGAAGGGGTTAATGAAGACATGTTCTGGCAGGCCCCACATCGCCGTGGCGACAAAACATCAGTACAAACAAGCTTAAGGAGACATTGTTCGGACACTTCCTGGTCATATAATGACGGCCCCCTTTTCTCCAAGTGACAGATCACGGGCCCTCTTCAAGGTGAAAAGCAAAAATTAAAGTGGCAAATAAAAAAAGAAAATTGCGTGACGATGATTTTATACATTCAATCAGCATTAATAATAGATCATTATTAGTTCATTATAAAAATTATTCTCAAAAACTACAGGATTAAAAGCACAGTTTGCTCACCTTTCTAGCCTACCTCACCCTCTTTATTACAACCCATAACATTAACACTTCCTCACGGCTATTGTTCTTTATTCTGCAACTCATACTGAATATCACTGGTGTGTCTATAACTGTTGCTTCATGATTTGATTTACAATTAAAAATAACAGTTTGAGCGGTCAGAAAGTAAACCGATCACCATGGCTATGTAATCAATTTTGTTTCTTAAGCTCTGTCTCTTTTAAACAACTTTATTTGACATATTTTGATTAGATATTAACTGAAGTGAAAATGTCATTAATGGTGCTAATTTCACATAAAATGTGGTCTGCTTTGGAAGCAAATGTTTAAAGAGGAATAAAATATTTAAAATAATGGGAAAGCTTTTTACTGAAATCAAGGAAATAATATTGTTAAGTGCTGCGTGGCCACATTGTTCTACAAAAAAATGCGTGTTACCTGTAAATAAGGAGGGTGTACACTGCATAAACCCTGACTTCCAATATATTAACACTGGCCAATCAATCACCAGCATTTTAAAATTTAACTTTGCAAAGCCACAGAGTTGACCAAAAACACTCCATCTGGAGGTGACTACAGATAGACAGATAGACGCACAGATTGACTAACAGACAGAGGGCCAGACTGTGGCTGTTCATTACCGCCATCTTTTGTTTCATTTTATTTCTATTTTATTTCACAGAAATAACTGTGTTTACTGCTCAGATGAAAGCATGATGTTAATATTTTTATTTAATGAGCTGAAGGCAAAATAAATGAAAAGGACTAAATGGCAAATGATGGTTTCAGCCACCGCGATATATGCAAGGGCAAAATCAGCACTATGACCTGAAAAATTGAGAGTTTATGAACAAACGCTTCTTCTGTGTTTTGTGATCTATGTATTATTGTCTCGGACAATTTTCGTTTCCAATTAAATACCCTGTTAAATGCTTTCAATTATTTTTTTTTCCTGAACTCTGAATATTGAGAAATAAATTCCACATCCAGGTTTTATGATTGATTTTAATTAATGTATAACTTCCTCAGATGTGTTTATGTTTGAATGATATAACATTATTTTTAAACCAGTAGTTAAGGAAAAAGTTTTGCTGAATGGAAATACATCATTTTTCTCTTTTTTTGACTCTGGAGTAATGTTGAATGAAGTTTTGTGGTCTTAAAAGAAATTAAGAGTTGTCTTTCTTTTTAGTGCAAGATAGAATGTCCAGTGATGGATGGATGTTTTGTAAAAATAATTGTAAAATAAAAGTTTATTTTCCTTTAGATATTGCAGTTTTATGCAGAAAAACTTCTTATTCTGAGAAAACTACTTTTCTGTACTATATATTTTTTTTATTTTTTTTTCCTGGGAACTAGTTAATATAATTTTTAAAGCATATCGGTTGCTAAGTATTTAGTCCCACACAACCTTTGATGATGTTATTTCAAACAATTGTGGCTTTCTGTATGTAAATGGGTACCATATGTACTTGTCTGAAGTAACAACCAACCCAAAGCTTTGTGTTATGTATCATAAATTTGCTCATATATTTTGAAATTTATTAGTATGTGGTCCATTAGAAAAACTCGTTATTGGGAGAAGATTAATGATGGTGAAAACTATGCTTTTTTAATATTTCCAGGTGCATTTCATATTTCAATACTGTAATCAGTTCAACAGAAAATACTTGCAAATCATAACTGAATTGTGCATTGGCTGCATCCTGATTCTGAATGTTTTGTTAAATATCCATTCACATATTAAACAGCAGGGAAACTCGATATAACAAGAAATGGAACAAATACAGTGAATGTCAATTTAACTCAGACTGATGCAGAGTGATACTGGAATTTAGAGTGATTTATTTATTTATTTATTTATTTTTTGATTTGATGTATATTCTTTTTCTTAAATATGTGGCAACTATTTTGCGTGATCGCTTCAGAAGACTGTACATATAGATAAAAGCATGGAGCGCATTCGATGCTGGTCATGATAATGTATATATTAAAACAACGTGAGTCAGCAAAAAAGTATTCTTAGTTGTTCACAAATTGTCATATTCAAAAAGCTGGTTTCTCTGTTTATAAATGTCGGGAAAACACAGCATTTGCTACATGCAGTTCATGCTCAAATCACTGCAGTCCTTTGGATACTCAGTGTCAAATCAGGAATAAGTGAATAGTCCTGTTAATGCACCAACTGAGCACCACTAGTTACCGGAAAAAAAGACTGATAAAACTACAGTCTGTAGTTTCCCCATCCCATTAAATTAATGCATTAACATTCACTAATCAAATTATTACTAAAACTGCCTCAAAACTCTTTAATGGATGATATAATAGATGGCCACTTTCAAGGAGACAACTTGCACACAGTAATCCTGGTTTTATAGGATCACTTGTGCTCTGAAAAATAACACAGTTTTTGAGCGTTACAACTGATGATTAATGAGCCGATCATTTGGAGTGGGTCTTCGCCTCGTGCTGTAAGTGGCAGTTGTAAGTAAAAGGCAGCATTCATCATTAAAACATGTTTGTCTTTTTACAATGATGATTGTTCTTATACTGCTGGCTGAAAATCAGTGAATAAGAGGCGATAAATAAAACGGTGAGCAGATGGCAGAAATTACATCTGTAATGTGATTTATGTTGTGTTCTGCTTTGTAATATTTTTACATAAGCTGGCTAAGTCTGTGATAGGCCAGTGGATTTGTTTGCTGAGCTGTAAGAGGCACGTGAATAGTGTGTGAATCCTAGTTATAGCTTTGTTGTTCACAGAAATTAGCATTTTTTTCCCAGCTCAATGTTGATTGACTCCTTTGAAGTCAACAGTCACAATTTTACATGCTCTTATATAAGCTTTTTTTCATCAGAAAACAACTTAAGTCTTACTTTCTTAAGCTTCTGCGATACATGCTATTGCCTCTGACTGCCTAGTGACTAAACTGGGGACATTGGTGACTTGGTTGAAGTCGTGATTGGAAATAGCCCAAGAAATGCTCAACTACTAATTTTTACGGTACTTATAAGCTTAAAAATTCATGAAAAGGAAAAAAAAAAAAAAACTGCCAACATTTCATATCAAAGAACACAGTATGATTTCTGTTCTTTCTTATATGTGATACTCAATCATCAGGCTTATTGAAATCAGAGTAAGAAAAGTTCATAATAATGCCTTTTCATCGCCCAAGAAAACAGGTTTCAAATGCTATCCAACTGTAAGTTTATGTGCAATTACTAAAAGAAATAAGTCTTCTTATTCATTTGTCAGGAGCTTTTGAGAACAATTTCATTTTTTTTTTTTTTTAACTTGAGTATTTGTCCATTGAATGTGCTCTGGAAGACTCTGAACGATACAAGGACTGAGATTCAAAATATCTGGAAAATAAAAGGAAAAGGATCCTATTTCATTCAATTTATATTAAGTCAATTACTTGTTTTTGACTGAGATGAAATTTCAGTGGAGAAATTTAAATATTTTGTCTCAAATTTTTATGCCTTTATAGAAATTAATGGTATGTGGTTTGTACTATTGTAGAAATGGCTGATATATGAGAAGATACTTCCTTAAATAAAATACTTGTAAATGGAGAGAGAAAGTTGGAAGTAGCTTCTGTGCAGCTGTCAGATTTTGCCCCTACCGTACATGACTAAAGCCATACTCTGGGAAGAAATGTACAAATTAACAGGATGAATACGTCAAGTGGATGGGTGCTTTAGGCACCGGGTAAAACAAGGTGTTATACCACGAGCTGTATCTCTGCTGCAATGCAGAATTCTGCTTCACACCTCAATCAAGCAGTCATGTGATCACTTCTGAGGTGATAGCTTGTGTAAAGACAACAGTGATATGGTATGACTCAATGTACCATAGCTGGGCTATCACCCTAATGACTGCGCATGGTGGCAGCCATTTTGTTTTTGTGGCTTTGCATGTGGTTTTGTATACTTATGATTTAGTGATAATTTCATGCGATATGCATGTACATACATTTGCTCACCGTATAATTTCATTCAAAAATCTTCACCAAAAAAAAAAAAAAAAATAGTGGCTGTTAATTTTTAGGAGAGTCTGGGTTCAAGTCAAAAGTGGACCATGCTTGAACTGCTAAAGGTCCTGCCAAGAATTCGCTCCAGACAGAATTGAGCTCCAATCCATCACATGGCTGTCTGACACCCACACCCACATCCACACCCACTCAAACACACCCAGATGAATGCAACACAAGCGCCTGTATGTACCCTCACACACAACACTGGCTTCAGAGCCTGGCTACAACACATTTCCCCATTCCGAGCCTCCGCTCTTTCCCTCCCACTACACAAAACCAGCCACAGCAGCAGCACCGTCTATGTGACTGAGATGACCTTGGCATGTGTTTACTCTCAAACAGATGAACTCAACTGTAAACAACACGCGTGCGCGGACCCAGGCCCATTGACAACATCTAATTTGCGTAGGAATGAGATACACTCTGGCATCCTTAATTGGTGGACACACCATTTCCAGAGGTTTACTTTCAGGTGCATTAAGATATTAGGAAGCTAGAGGCTTATGCAACAGGTGATTCAGCTCTCCCAGGAAGAAGAAATGAAAGAATGGTGCAATATCTGTACGTTCTTGGCACTCACATTTTTCATTACCCTTTTAATGAAACCGTATATTTTAACTCTGCTTGAAAATTGGCAGAGGAACAATTTTTGTATGATTTCATTAAATTGCATGTATGCAAATGCAATGAACTTTACTGCTCTGTTTTCCTTGATCTATGCATGTTTAATGTGTTTTTAACTTAAGCAAGAAGGGAATTAAGTAGCCTGAGAATATTTGATCCATATAAATTTTGGATTCTAAAAAATGTGAAAATAATTTGCGGCAGTGTTTAAACCGCAGCATATTTTGGTAATGGGAGATCAAACACAGAGGGGAGCAGAATATTTCAAAATTGCCAATGAATTAAAAAATAACTGTATTAAATTCACTCTTGACATTATAGTTAAGCTATGACCAAGCTGTCTTCAAAGCCTTACAGATTAAATGCAGACATCACCTATCTTAGGACACCAAGTAAAGCCTTTGGCTGGACATGCAGGTCCATGAGGCGATAGAAGAGATTTCTTTGGCTGGGTTTGGTCTGAGCAGACCTGATGTCCAATCACTCACCTTGTTTTCCCTCTGTTCCAGGATGGCCAGCAGGCATTTTTGGCAGCACTCAGGCAGAACAAGGGATATTCTCCAGCAGGACGATGGCAGGGAATCCTGGGGTATCCTCTTTCACACTCACGCTCTTCTTCACTGTGTTTTTAGCTCCTGCGAGTGGGAGCAGGGTGAAGCGCTAGGCCGTGTCTCTGCATGGATTCCCCGGCGTAAATCAGGCCCGGCTCCTGCAGGCCCGATCCGGCCCAGCAGAGACAGGGCTCAGTGTGGGAGTGGCAGAAGGTCTGGGCCAGCTTCTGGAGAAAGGCTCTGGGATTGAGACATACAACCGAGAGGCTAAAGTTACACTTTTCATCCCTGCTTGGAGGGGGTCTCTCCCCAGCCTTCTGGAAGCCAGTCAGATTTGTTGAAATGTTTTTTTTTTCCCCCTTCTTTCAAAAAAATTCCTTTTTTTAAACTTGTTCGGTTTCACACTCAAAGCATTTGATCTGAAAATGATAACCTGAATTTAAAAAAAAAACACTTTCAGACAAATGTAATGGGAACTGCTAGTAAATCAAGTGAGAGTTTTTTTTTTTTTTTCTATTTTGTTTGTTTTTCTTTTTTAAATATTCAGAGATTTTTTTCTTTGAGAAGAATAAAGGGAGAGAGCGTGTTGAAAAATCCCCTTTCACGGAGGCTCAGCATTAAGAGAGAGCGTATGCCCCCTTCTGGTTCTTTCATTTTCCATCTCCTAGTGAGTTTTTTTTTCCATCTCGAGATGTAAAGTGAGGAAATATCTTTTGATCGGCCTGTGGGTGAACGCTTGCTGGTGAGCGCACTATGGAACTTTATCGCCTGATTTGTGGGGTTGTTGTTGTTTTTGGAAGACTTTGATATGAGAACCACGAAAGAACGGTCCGGCGTGTATACGGTCAGCCTCTCTGTGTAAAGCAGAAGCCGCTTTTCTGCTTAAGTCTTCTAATTTTTCCCCCAAAGCTGTAATATTTTACCTGTCTGGCCCTGTGCCGTTCAACAAGAAGAATCCTCAAATTAAACAGAGACAAATTGTATGCATTTAAAGGGAGTTTTTTTCTCTAGTTGCGCTGTAGGAACTGTCTTGTGGTTGTTTTGACATTTTCAGCTTATTAAAAGCACTGCTTTCACTATCAGTTTAGCACCTTAAGCATGAGGGGGAGAAAGAGAGTAATCACTGGTGCTGGTGTATATTTAACAGTGCCTGCCTGATTGCTAAGTGGAGGCGAGGCTAATGAAGTCACACGTCGAACATGCCTTTAACTCTCCCGCCTGCTACGGCGGGTTCCGAACACCGCCCCGACACTCATCGGCGCCATACCAACGCCAAAATAAACACGTCATCTTCAACCGGGCCGGGAGGAGGAGAGGAGGGATGCTGTGGAGTATCTGGGCCGTGCCATATGCACCGATCCCAATCCTCTCCATTGTTTTGTCTGCGGAAGATTCTGGATGTCCAGACCAGACAGGTCACAGAGGCTCAAACAGTGGCCGCCCAGGATAGGGAGGGGAGATTGGGCATGTGGGTGGAGCCTGCGGCACTACAGTCAGGACAATCATGGAAACAGGTGCCCTTGGCCCATGCACAGAGCGTCGCCAGCTCGGCGCTAGTAATTATGCTAGAGAGAAGCCGATTACCGTGCAATGAAGGGGGGGGGGGGCGGTTGGAAGAACAGCCCGCAGGGTAGGTGGGGGGTTGGGGGCGAGTTGGCGGTCCTGCCGTGGGAGGGACCAATCATGTGTGAAGCAGGGAGCAGTGAGAATAGCCTGGGCCCGGCAGCTCATAGCGCGCAGCAACTTTCACGGATTAGTTGAGACACTATTCTAGTGTCCTGAAAGGGGACACAGCAAGGAGGCAGCTTCAATGCACGCACAAAAAACCCACCCCCCCGCAACAGCTGGGAGGGGGGCTGCAGCCGGCTCTCCGTCGCCATGACAACGGCATATCCCACATTTGAGTCAAAATGAAGACACTTTGGCTGCAATTGGGGGTATTTATAATTCCTACCTTTAATGCGACGCTCTTAAATTGAGCCCTCCCCTCCCCTTCCCTAACCACCCGTCGACAGAAGAAGCATTTTCCCCTTGAGTGAGTAAATGAGTTCAGAATTGAAAATTGGACAGGAGCAGAATGGATGAGATGTCAACCCTAAATTTTCAGGAAGTGCACAATCTTGCCCACTTATTTCTGCCTCTGCTTTACTTTCTTTACTCATTCCTCTCGCAGCACAGGAAAACCACATTTATGTGCCTATGCTTCGAGAAAACATTTGTTTTGCTGAATGAAAGACCAGGAATCTTTAAATGGACATTTAATATCTGTTACTGTAACAGAATGTATAATTTTACTGTCGTAATGCAGATTCGGTGAGCCACAAAAAAAAAAAAAAAAAAAAAAAAAAAAAAAACTGCTCCACAACTATGATAAACAACACTTTAATATTTGCGCATAAAACTGGCTCAGCTGTGTTATGTAGTTCCCTCTGACGCTGTTCTACCTCAAAGTCTCTGTTCTTTTATGGCAGAGGACTCAGCCACTTAGTACTTGCAGGGAGAATTCCTGCGACTCAGCTCATTATTAACAGGAATAAGCATTTTGGTTTCTACAGAGCAACATCGTCCCATGCCCGAGGGGGGCAAAAGAGAGCAAATACCTGCTGTTTTTTTTTTTTTTTCTCAAGAACATGCTAATAACTTATTTGCTGGCATGCACCCCTCTCAGGCTAAAACTGGCGTATTCTTGCTTTTGGAAAAAGTACCTGCTAATGTTTATTTTCACATGCATATTGCACCCATCTACACTGTTGGGCCAAAACAGAAAGTCAAACACTCTAATATTTTGTTGGACTGCCTTTAGCTTTGATCACGGTGTGCATTCATCATGGCATTGTTTTTGACAACTTTATGCAACGTCGCAACATTTATTTTCATCCAGAGTTGAATAAAGTTTTGGCTGAGATCTTGTGTTGCCGACGGGAGAGTTGAACCACTCCGTAAAGTCTTCTCCAGCACATCTCAAGGACTTTCAATAGGGTTAATGATGTGTTAGACAGCTTTAAACCCAACTCTAGTGATTACAGCACTGTCTTCAGCTGTTTTCTTCTTTTATTGATGCTAGCCAAAAAATTTTGAAAAACAGTAGCATCCTCTCCACGACCACGAGATATGTCTTCCAACAGGGCTGTTTAAGAAATGAGAAGCTGCACACTGCATTCGTTAAGGTTTAAAGAATTGTTGCCAGCTGAAACATTTTGATCACTACATTAATGATTGAATCGTGGAGTCTTTTTCGCATTTAAACCCAAATGGGAACTTTTTTTTTTGGCCCGGCAGTGCTGAAAAAGAAAAACATTGGGTGCAGAATATGCTTGTTTTTGTGGCTATGTATTTCAGACGAGTAATTCATTGACCACACACGTAACAAGGAAACACCAGATCAATTAGGGGAAATCATGATATAATCCAGAGGAAAATTATTAGAGAACAATCATTAACTCCGGGATATCCAGTCTGGCTGTCTGATTCTCACAATAATGCTTCCCAAGGCCCCATTTTATCTTGAAAACATTCAACAGTAAAATTAGTGGATCAACATTTTGGTTTGTTATTCATGGTTTTTGGTGCAAGCTATTTGCCACCTCTTTAAGCGAAATCATTCCCTCAATGCACTAACCTTCTCTAGATCCACGAAAGCAATTCATGTGGGAATTAGCCATGCCCAGCATGTGTTATCTCGCAATTCAGTAACCTTGATTCTATTTTCAAATAGCAGCCTTAACACAAAGCTTGGAAAATGAATAATTTGCCAAGTAACTCTGATATAGTGTCACACTGCAATAAGGTTGCAATCAGAAATAAAAAGCTATTTCAATCCTCTATTTCCATTTGGGCTGGATAATTTTGTATCACTGAGGCCATTATTTATGATAATATTCCTGTCTGGCTACACTTGTGCAGTAAAAACTGGAATATTAGCCTATTTTTCTGACACACTTACGCACTGTCTTTTGACTTCTTACTTTGTCCCCCAAATATCTTTAGGTAAGAGTAATGTTTTTCTCAAATTTTTTCAGTAGAGAAAACAGACCTGATTCCTCCAAATGTGAGACTTGTACCTCTTAAAATCTTTGAATCAGGAAAAGTCAGTGAGGATCAGAGATATATTCATAATCTATTTCTTCACCTCCCAGAGCTACCCATGTGCGTGGTATCCCAGAATTCTTTGAGGAAGAGGAATGCACACATGAAGATGTGAGACTCCTCTTGCTTTCGGATTTACCCCAACACACCAAGTGTTCACAGCATGTACCGTGAGCTGCACACAGACTTTGAAGGAGCCATGTTAAAATTTTTTTTTTTATTATTCCTCTTACAGCTGTGATGTGTTTAAATTCTGTGAATAGTTTTCTTTAATGCCTGGTGCCCTGTATTTTATTTGCGTTTTCCCCTGTTAAAAAAGGGCTATGTCTTTGGCCTTTGAAAAGAGCTCTCATAAATTACAAGTTGTCAAGTGTCATTTCTCATGTTTACAACCTTTTTTGGGGATTTTTTCTCTCCCTTGTTCCTCTCCCTGTTTCACATTTAATTGCAGCAATAACAGTGGCGAGGCTCCCCAGCACAGCACATGCGACCCTGCATTTGGCTGAGGCTGGGCCACGGAAGCTATTAAAATATTTTCCGAGCTCCATGAGTTTTATGGGCATAATTTGTGTGGATATATCCCACTGTGCTACCACCAACTATGAGTACGGAATGGGATTGTGCTCATACCCATGAGTCTGGAGGAGAGAGAGAGAGAGAGAGAGAGAGGATGGCATGGACTGGGTGAATGAGAGTGAGGGAAGGAGAAAGCAAGAATGAGAGACATTTTCTCTCTCCCTCGACGCCACCCCCCCACCGGCACTTTAATTTACTACATGTCCGGTAAAGTCAGCGCCACTTTACACCCCCACTGTAACTACCCCTCTGTGCTGAATATAGGAGCATACAGGGAATTGGGTGGAAATAAAGAGCTGCCAGAATAGTGAGGAGGGGCCGCAGGGGGAGGAGTGGGGGTGGGGTTTGCTGAACGTTTACATGATCAGCGAGTCGCCCCATCCCAGCAATGTAGAGGCAGAGGAGAACTCGGGTTGAGGTGCTTGCGTGGTCAGCTCAGGACTTGCTGGGCTTAACTTTGCAAACATGGTGCACTTATTTGTTGATAAAGCAGCACCATATATATGAAGAGTTTGTTTCCAAAATGCAATATATCCATTTTACTCATTTTGATTAAATCAGCTTATTCTGTGTTGACGCCTATCGTATTTTATAGAAAAACACAAACTTTGACCATAAAAAAATACACCTTATAGTATGAATTTCTAAAAACTGATTGTTGGACCATGTGTAAGAACTCTTCATATATATATATATATATATATATATATATATATATATATATATATATTACCATGTCAGGAGATGAGTGGCGTATCAGTGAAGTTCACAACTATACGCAGCTTCGTTCCCATGCGCGTTTATGAATACACCATATCTGTATTTATCTTTATAAGGACTGATAAACCTTTATGGCCCAATAAGGCCAGTTTTATAAATAGAGATACAGTGAGATTGAGGAAGTGAAGGAGAAGGAAAAGAGGAAAGCCTGGAATCCCTCAGCCCGAATGACTCGCTCGGAGCCTGCTCTGCCTGACTATCTTTGGAGCAACAAACAGGAGAGCCGGCTTCTTCCAAGGTGTGTTAGCACTGGAGATGCAGGGTGCGTTAGTGATGAGCATTCGCACCGGGGATCCTGGATGTGTTAGTGCTAGATATTCTGGCTGTGTTACCGCTAGTGGTGGAGATCCAGTGCGTGTTAGCACTACAGACACAGGGTGTGGATTCAGGGTGTGTTAGCACTTGGTATCCTGGTTGCGTTAGCACTGTAGCATGCGTCAGTGCAACAGAGCCCGGCTAATTTGGTTGTTGCCTGGGTATCAGAACAGTTGAGTGGGACGAGCGGATGTTGCTAACTGTTCTGAATCCTGGGGGTCCTCTTCACGTTGGCTTTGGGTTTGATTTGAAGTCAAGCAGATGACCCCGATGCCCCTATGTACACTGTCATTACAGTGGGCTTTTGGTTGGGGGGGGGCTTTGGTGTTTGGCAGAGGTGAAAGAGTGATATAGGGCTCGTTTCCCGGGGACATGACCCCCAGCAGTTTGGGGCGGGGGAAGGGTGGTGGAAGAGGTGTGCGCTGTGCTAGAACCTCAAGCCGATAGAAGGGAGCCCCGCCGCGCCGATCAATAACCCCCCCGCAGGTGGGCACTCTGTAGAACAGCAAGTCCAAAGTCTTGCACCTGCGCCGACTGCTAACCACCACTCAGAGCCCCCCCATTCCGCATTAAGAAACAGGCGGAGAGAACACATACTGGGGGACAGCCTGCTGAAAGAATCCATAAGTGGCTCTCGCACCTTTTTCGCTACTGGGAAGAGCAGTTTCTCTCTGCTGTGGTCAGTGCTCCACGGTATCACACGCTTAGCCCCCACCCTTTTTGGTTTCAGCACAAATGTGCTGGGATTTTATGTAGCTATTCATTATGAAAATTAATGATATTTCGAGTATTGTGTGGAGCGTCATTTAATGTACCGGGACTGCCTAGTTTTTCAGCTGTATACACCAAGACCAAATGATAAACAACATCGATGCTTCACTGCAAGTTTACTGAAAGCTAGGCTGTACCAATACACCAAGAAAAAATCTAGATATGAAACACCATGAATTACCCCACTCCCACGAAGGGGTAGGGCGAAGGTAATGTAATCACCTTGGTTTGTGTGTTAGTTAATTAATTAATTAATATCTTAATTAATTTATTTATTTGTTAGCAAGATTACGAGATAACCACCGCCTCAATTTATACCAAATATGGCCAAAAGTTTGGCTATGACCAAGAATAAATCTCATTAAATTTTGGAATGGATTGGGACAAGGTCACTGAAAAAGGCAAAATTGTTTTTGACCATAAGTCTATCAAAATGGTCAGATTTACATAAAACAAAAGCCTAAAGTTTCCTTTTTTAACATGTAAAACATAATCCTTTGCTAAAGCAAAAAGTGCATGGTTTCAAAGATCAGTAGGGGTCAAAGTTTGGGGGGGGGGGGTGTCAAGGTTTTTGATCTAAATCGCCTAATTTACATCTCAAAAACTACTGTAGATGGCCACTTAGTTACTATGAAGCACATATAAGAATTCATACTGATTAAAATGACACCATGATCTTTCACTTTGTGTGACATTGAAAAGTCAAACCAAAGGTGACAAGCTTTCTGAAGGCTAAATCTCAAAAACTACTGCACATAGCCACTTGCTTTACTATTAATCACATATAGGAACTCAAAAATTACATCATGACCTTTGACCTTGAGTGACCTTGAAAGGTTAATCCTTAGTGCACATGTACCCAAAAAGTGGATCACCTCATTCAACAGCAAGGGGCAGGGTTTGCTGTGCCTGGAACTGCATCTTGTTGTCGTGATAAATGGCTGCACAAAAGCCCTGGGGCCTTATTTATAAAAATTTGCGTGGATTTCATACCTAAATAATACGTACGCACAAAAAAATAAAAATGACATACTGTGGAAAATTGCTAAATTTATAAACCTATGGGTAAAATTAACTGCATGGAATTTTCATTTATTTAATCAGGATGGACTTGGAATGTATTGACATTGCACATAATCTTAATAATTTCCCTTTTTTAAATGTCAAGTTTGTTTTTATAAATCAGAAATCTGCAAAGAAAGTGACGTACGTATCTTTTTTGTGCCTACGCACCGTTTATAAATGAGGGCCCTGCTCATTTTTGACAATATCAAAAGTAGGAGAAATGTGTGCAATACGCGTAGCACTGACTCATAAACAGTTCTTGACAATCCTCTCAGAAATATGTACAGAGAATTTGATTTGATTCAGATAGGACTCTATTAAAAAAATCCTACAAAGAAAAAATAAGGACATGGCTCCATTTCTGGTTTTTTTTTTAATATAAATGTTCATCGATGCTGTTCAGCCCATGAGGTAAAGTGCTGAATGCTTTCAGCGCTGCCAGAGGAAAACTAACGTCAAAATGTGTAACTGTATCTCAGTGCCGGAATTCTCCTACCAAGACTTTCCTTTCATCCTGTAAAGAAATATTCACTAATAGAATAAACACACTTTTTCTGCTATCACCAGTGGTTATCAGGAAATAGCACACAGCACGATAAATGTACAGTCTGTTCCCTTGAGACCTCTTCTGTATGAACAATTACGATTAGCCCAGATCTTTGAGGCAATACTTTAAATCTTGTATTGAGTTGTGAGACATACTGTGTGAAGTTTTATCACAATCTGTGTAGTCATTATCTCTGAGAATGTATCAATGGACCAGCCTGATACTTGGTGTAAAAAAAAAAAAAAACATGTTGTCATTATTACTGTGTCCTGATATGATACTGCTTGATTCAATACTTGGTACCCAATAGAAATTGCAGCATGCATCAATGAACACTTGATATGATGTAACTGCACCGCAAGCCTTTGCAACTGTACAACACTCACTGTAGAACTAATGAGCCAGCTAGTTTTCAGTATTGTGCCAGCTATTCCTACCAGCAACCAAATGCTAAATCCAGATATCCTCCACTGTAGGAGGGTAAGAATGAACGCAAGTGCAACTGCATGTACAGCACCTGTGTTAATTGTTGTGAGTTGTGATGAGTATGAGTTGTGATGCGATCACTGGTACCCTTGGGTTTGCACTGATGAGTTGCTCTCTCCAGTTCAGACAGCAGGATGTTGATGTAAGTTCAGAGATTGAGACGAGCATTGCAAAACATGGATGTTGGTGCATCATGTTTGTCCTTTTCCTCCTGACAAATTTTCTTAGCAGAAACAACTAACTTTACCCAGACAAAACAAAACAAAACAAAACAAAACCTTATCAAGCATTTGATTGTGTATTTTGACTAATTTCTGTATTTGTGTATGGGGTAAGAAAATTTCACTTACCCCATGGACAAATCTAGAAATAAGTCAAAATAATCTCACGTTCAGAGGCAGAATTGTATTTACTTATTTATTCTTTTTTTTCTGAGGAAAAAAGGTAATTGAAATAAGTTTTTGAAGTCTAAATACAATATGAATTGCCTGGCAAGATTCTGTTTTTGCAGTGTACTTAGTGAAATTCATTATGGCATTGTTCTTAACCCTGGACCACTAGCAGCATGTCCAAACATGTCCAAGTCATCCAAAGCCTTCCTCCATATTTGAGGGTAGGTATAAGGCACTCCTGCTTGTATGCATCTTGTCATTTGTCACTGAACATGCCAATAGCATGGACGGCCAAATATGTGTATCATGAGGCCTGCTTACCCCAAGGTAAAGCTAATAAATGCAAAGCTTAAACCAGGATGCTTGGGTTCTGATGAGATAACATGCCATCCCCCCATCATGCTACTATTCTAAACATTATGCATTTCTTGATTATTGTGTTTACAGAGCTAAGTGGTATGTTTATCTATCTATATATATATATATACAGTATAACCCCAATTCTCAAAAGTTGGCACACCTTATAAAGTGGAAATAAAATCGAAGAGGACTAATTTGAAAAGTCACTTTACCCTCTACGATATAGAAAACACATTTGATGCACTAACATGCAAATTTAATTGCTTATAAATATAATGACTTCAACACAGTAAAAAAAAAAAAAAAAAAGTTGGCACAGTTGGCTATGTACCACTGTGTAACAGTGCCATGTATTTCATTCATACTCATTAAGCATTTGGGCACCGAAACCACCTGTTGATCAAGTCCAGCAAGCAGAATTTTCCCTCATTCCCCACAGAGCAGGTCTTCAACAATACAATTGTACAAGGACTTTGTTTTCATATATTTGGCTTCAAAATGCCCCAGACATTCTCAATCACAGTAATGCACTTGTATTCCATGCAGAATGTGGTTGGGAGTTGTCGTGCTGGAAAATTCAGGGATGTCCTTAGAACGGAAAACGTCCTCTGTACATGGCACCATATACAGTAGTGCGCAGTGATGATTATACACCACCACATTCATCTAATATGTTACTTCTCAATAATTTTTTGGTAAAAATATACAACCCCAATTCCGAAATAGTTGTGACAAAGTGTAAATTGTGAATAAAATCAAAATGCAATGACATTAAAATCACACCAGCCAGTATTTTATTCGCAATAGAACAGAGATAACGTAGCAAATGTTGAAACTGAGAAATTTTACAATCTTATCCACAAAATGAGCTTGTTTCAAATTTGATGGCTGCTACAGGTCTCAAAAAAGTTGGGACAGGGGCCTGTTTACCATGGTGTAGCATCCCCTCTTCTTTTTCACACAGAGTGGAGGCGTCTGGGCATTGAGGAGACAAGTTTCTTGAGTTTAGCCATTGAAATTTGATCCCACTCTTGTTTAATACAGGCTTCCAGCTGCTGGAGAGTTTTGGGTCTCCTTTGACGGACTTTTCGTTTAATTATGCACCAAATGTTCTCAATCGGTGAAAGATCAGGACTGCAGGCAGGCCAGTTCAGCACATGGACTCTTCTACTACGAAGCCATGCTGTTGTAATAACTGCAGTGTGTGGTTTTGTATTGTCCTGCTGAAATACACAAGGCCTTCCCTGGAGTAGATGTCATCTGGAGGGGAACATATGATGCTCTAAAACCTTTATATACCTTTCAGCATTCATGGTGCTTTTTAAAACATGCAAGTATCCCACACCATATGCACTAATGCATCCCCAAATGACTGTTTCAGACGTTTCAAAAATGACTGTTTAACCCTGCAAGAATTGATTAAGTTTAAGTTTAAGTTTTGCAAGAGTTATCTCTGCTGGTAAGAAACATCTGGTGATGCAAAAGTTATGACTCGGCCTGCTCAAAGTCCAGACCTTAATCCAATTTTGCCGATCTGTTGGAACAACGAGAGAATCTCTTTGGAATGAACTTCAAACCATATGGAATGGTTTAGCAAGTAAGGAAATAAAAAAAAATGTGAAAACTATGCCGGAAAGATTAAATACTATAATCAAGGCAAAGGATGGCCATACATGATATTGTCGTTTTCTCTCCAAAAGACATTATTGTAGCCCCCAGACGAAGTCAGGCGGCAACTATGGATTCACACGTTGTCTCCGCCGCCGCTGCTGCATCCGCATCCGTAGACACTTCCTCGTGGACGCTCTACAGGCCGTCATTTTTGACCAATTACTTTCATATTTGGTAAGGACATGTGTTGTACTTCACTTACGATACCTAGTGATTTTGGTTGCCGTGGCGACAGTATTGGCCGAATAATATGCAAATTAGTAGTAAAACATAAAGATACCTTGTGAATGCAGTACAAGCTGCAATTTTTGACGGATTACTTTCATATTTAGTACGGACATGTGCTACACTTCACTTAAGACACCTATCGATTTTTGGTTGCCATGGCGACAGTATTGGCAGAATAATGTGCAAATTTGTGCTTAAACATACACAATTCCTTGTGGACGATGTACAGGCCGTAATTTTTGACCGAGTACTTTCATGTTTGGTGTGGACATGTGTTACACTTCACTTATCACACCTATCGATTTTGGTTGCCATGGCGCCAGTATTGGCCGAATAATGCGCAAAAAAGGGAAGAAGCGGGCTTTCGGGGGCTTCACCCATGCGGTCGCAGCCAACCGGACTGTCTAGTTATTTTTTGTTTTACTATATATTCTTATCTGTTTACTTATTTTCATCTACGTATATGATCCAACATTACATTCAATAAATACTTGAATAGTACTTGGTTTCTGATTTATCTTCATTTTTTTAAGTGTATAATCATCACTGCACACTACTGTCCCGATGAGCGAGAATATTAAAACCACTCACAAAGGAAGCAAATAACAATGACTATCTAATAAAATAAGCACATATCAAGCCCTGCCGACAGATCTTAAACGGTGAGCCAACCGGTTGACTTTCATAGTTGACATGTCATATGTGGAAGCAATAGGAGCTGTGCATACTTAACAAGAGCCAAACTGTTAAGGCCTGATGAGGGGTTAAGAGCAACTCTGAAGTGTCAAAACTTCTGAGGTGCTCATAGTCAGCAGCGGTGAGTACCTACTGACAGTGTACCAATGAGGAACATAGCACAAACCGACGACAGGGTAAGGTTATCCTATTTGGTCTGAGCTGACAAAGAGGCTACTGTGGCACAAGTCACAGAGAAGTTTAATGATGCTTACATGAGGAATGTGTCACAACACACAGCGCATTGCACCTTGCTACGTATAGCTCTTTGTGGCTGCAGACCAGATGTGTGTGATGAGATGTGATGTGACCAGTGTGATGCTCAGGGAAATGTTCCTCTGGGAAACCCTGGATCCCAAAATTCGAGTGAAGATCAGTTTAATAGAGCTGCTTGGAAGTACGAGGGTTAAATACACAATATTAGGCAGGTTTTTTTTTTTTAACTGTTGTGGCTGATCAGTGTATGTTACTCCAAAATTTGTGAATATCTTTGCTGAAGTTGGCAAAATCTTGACACTGTCTTGATGTATGGCTTCGGCTTTGTAGAGAGCTTTAACTTACATACATGGACGCAGCGGTGCATGACCTTCATTGACGAAGGTTTACCAAAGTATTCCTGAGCCCTTGTTACGATGTTCATACAGTCACACAAAGATTCTGTACACGGTGACGTCTGGGGCATGGGAGATCATACGCATTCAGAAGTGGTCTTCAGCCTCACCCTTTTCGCATCAAGATTCAATCAGATTCTTTTCATCTATTTAATTATAATGATGCCCTGTTGAGGGTGAATTGCCAAAAACTCACCCTCTTTGTCTTTGGGTCACAGTGATCTCAGGATTATATATTATGACATGTTAACAGTCACCACTACCCTCCTTTGAATTTGCAATTTGCCCAGTGCATGCTTTTTTTTAGTGCTTGGTCAGTTTCTTGAAGCGTTTCACCGGTGAAAATTATTTTATAAAATTTCAAGGAAAATTTGTTTTGTGAAAAATTTCGGGTTTTTAGGGTTCTTGGGTTACAACATTTTTTATGTTCATAGAATATAAACTATTTTAAGGATATAAGAACAGTTACCGATAATCGCTAAAAGACTATTTCCAGGATGCATGCATATGTTAACCATATCTTTCCTTCTGAAATGCAAATTTACTGGTCAGAATATTAAAACAATAAGAGTATCTTAATGAGATCCTGCTTGCGCTTGTTTGATTTGTGGTCATTAAACTAATATATGCTGTAGATTTATAATAAGTAAATGAAAGCAGTATGAATTTCTAAAATGAGAGTGGAAAATCTAGTGAAGCATTAAAATATGTGTATTTTTTCCTTCACTGTTGCTGTTTTACTGTTTGCCTCTCCAGCTGAAACACAAGAAGATTATTAACCTCAGTGTGCTGCCATAAAAAAAAAAACTGATTTCCCAGCAATTATGAATACAGTATGTATCAAAAGGCTACTATTCTGATTAGTATGTGCTTGTTCTGTCCTGATGGCTCACTGTGAGTGGAAATGAGCTTGTGTCATTCTGAGGGCATTTGATGAGAACCATATACAGTCACAGCACTGTGCAGAAGTCTCAGGCACATTTAAAGCAATTTTCTTGCAAAAATAATGACATTTATAGTTCCTAATTAGTGAAAAATGTAATATACAGAGCAGAAAACAGTTAAAAACTCAATCAAACCTATATTTGGCGCGACTACTCCTTGCCCAAAAATTTTTGACACTGGCTTGTTGTGTTATAGTTTTATGAGATGATTGGCTTTTTGCTTGCGCCAAGCAGAGGGGAAAATTTGCCACCATTTTTCGGCAGACTCTAAGTCTCACTTACATCTGTCCCTCCAAGTAATTTCAGACAGCCATGATAATGTTAAGATCAGGGCTCTGTCATGACTATATTACATGAATCACTGGTAACAGTTTGGAATGAAATAAAAATATTCATTTATGAAGCTATATAAAAATTTTTTAGAAATTCATATTTTCTTTTTATCTTCAGCAACACTAATGTGGAAAACAAAAACTAAACATCTAAGGAGAGATTTAAATTTTAATTAATGCAGGGTACCTTAAGCCATGTTTCCACCAAACGCGAAGTGAAATTTTTCCTTGCTTTATTGGCGGGAGTTTGACCACAGGATCATTTTTACTTTTTCGCTTTGAAGATTTTTCGTCTTGCTCGCACCAAGCTCACATTCAATCCTGACTTGTGAATTCACACCGCCGACCAATAGCAATGCCAGTTGAGCCTTGTCTACACTCAAAAGGTGGGCGATGCTTCCTGCAATCCCCAAAAATCATCAACAAGATAGCAACGCAAATGTTGCTATGCTATCGAAACAAACATTTTATTTTATGAACATTGTGCATGCTTGAGAGTAAAAATATTCAAAAAACTGTTGATGTATATATCTAATGTTGAGCAAACCCATTATTTTTTCGTGAAAATGTGATTCAGAGATTACTTGACACAGCAACCTCACTATCTCGCAAGCTAGATAGCTAGCATTCCCATTATCTCAAGCAATGCAGCTAACTTTGGTTTGAATATGAAGCTAGGTAGCCTTGCTAGCCAATGCTGCTAGTAGCAATGATGCTATTCAGAACACTGCTCTACTCGCCCAAATTTATCGCAAAAGAACAAATATTTTGACATTGAGCAAAATGCGAATTTTGTGCAATCGCGCCATTCACGCGAGCCATTCACGTCACGCTGCACCGCGTGTCCCACATGATTCGCGTCGCCTGGCATGAACTAGCGTCTTTGTGTGTGTATTCACATCTTTGCATTGACTTTGAATGTAATCTAGTTGCCTGAAAAATTTGCTGCACGTTTGGTGGAAACGCTGCATAAGACTTTTGCACAGTAGGGGAGAGCTGCCTTGATTGTAACGCGTCACAATTGTAACGTGCACATTTTCTCTTGATTGGTCAATGCGGTCATGATGTCATCATGTCAGCATGTGACGAGTACCGTAATACACGTGCCCAGGAAGTTGCAAGTCTTTTCATCCATGCTGCAGGGAGATATCACCAGAGAAGTTGGTTTTCCACAAAGTAATTAAAAATTCACTCCCACAGTATTTTTTGACTACAGATTTTTTCTTTAATGTTACAGAGCTAAAATCCTCTTGGGTGTCTGTATGTATATGTTCGTTACTAGTTTGCATTGTTTTAACACATTATGATTGTTAGGTCCGTTCTGTAAACAACGCCAAATGAACGGTGCACCGAGCGGCGCAGTTGTAACACATGTTACATTTGAGACAACGGCAGACATTTGCAAGCACAGCTCGAATAATTTTGCCCTGTTTGCTTTTTTGTTTGTTTTACAGAATGTCCCCACAAAAATGCACATTTTAAAAAATGCACTAGATGCAGAACGGCACATATTATAATGTTTTTTGCACTGAGATGTAGGCTTAGTCCTACCTTGAAATTTAATAAGCTAACCTATTTGGTTCTCTCTGTAGGCAAATGTTATTGTAGCCTTTTTTGGATTTTTGCAATAAAACTTTAAAATACTATTAGACTGTTTTTCTATAGCATAGACTGTAAAAAAATAAGTGATTTGGGGTGTTGCTACATAATTGACCCTGCAGGGGTACCAGTGCAGGTATGAATGGGACTTTTACAAAACTCATGTGTCATATTTGCCAATATTCTGTGTTCAGTCAGCTGTCATTCAATTATATTCTAAATCAAATTAGGGTTGTATAACATTTTTACAACTCCATCAGTCAAAGTCGCTAACTTTGTAGGCATTATCAATGCATTTTCCTATCAAGGAACTCACACAAACGGTCCAACTGGTACATCTGGTAAGTTTTAATAATATACAATAGTTTTGATAGGACATTCTTATCACATTATTGGTGTTAAAGAAACGTTAAACAGTTGCCTGAATTAAATATAATTGATTTGACCTGAAAATGATGAGTTTAGTGCTACTTTTTAACAGTGTTACAATTGTAACTCCTGCGGTTACAATTAAGACTCAAACGCTCTTCAGTTGTAACATCGGACAGAGTCCGCTTTCAGTTATATTACTCAAGACCTGTTTTATCGATTGAAAAACTTTAAGTGGTTTATGATAGCAAACGTGTTGGTGCTTTGCCTGAAAAATATTACATATGTCGGTAAAACGATCTCTTAGTAATAGAGTGAAACATGAAAAACGTTACAATTGTGGCGGCTCTCCCCTACTGTAAGTCCATAAATATTTGGACAGAGAGATGAGTTGCTTTGTTTTTATTTCTATGGCATCACAATGAAGTTGAAATGAAAAATAAAAAATCAAGGAGCACTTGAAGTGCAGAACTTCAAACACAATTTCGGAGCTTTTTCAACAAGACTGTCCAAACCAGGTATGAATTACACCCATTTTTTGCACAGCCTTCCATAGTTTTAGGGGCTCAAAAGTAATTGAAAAAAACTGACATAACAGTTAAATCATCATCTTGGATACTCTGTGACAAATCATTTAGAGCCAATGACTGTCTGAAGTTTTTAACCTATAGACAACACCAGACACTGGGTTTCTTCCCAGGCGATACTTTGCCTGACCTTCACTGTAGCTGTCTTCAGTTCCTGCCTTGTTTTTGGGGTGTTTGGCCTTCAGCAAGTGAAATGCATGCTCATTTGGATTCAGGTCATATGACTGACTTGACTATAGTGGAACATTCCACTTCTTTGCTTTAAAAAGTCTTGGGTTGTTGCACTAAGGTCACCATTCATCTGGATTGTAAAGCATTTTATTTCTGATGCATTTGGCTAAATATAAACAAATAATATAGCCCCGTGCAATTCGGAATTCATCCTCCAGCTTTTTTCAACAGTCTCATCACCAGTAGATACAAGGGAACCAGCTTGATTAGCAGCCTTATATGCCCGTACATAACCACTCTTCGCAGATGAGGCGGTATGCCTCAGATCATGAGCAGTTCCTTCATTTCTCCATGTCCTTCTTTTTCTATTTTTCAGATATAATTTGAGCTTTATTTCTTTTGTTTATGCGATGTCATTCCAGAATAATACTGGCATTTTTATATTTTTTGAAATTTTCCTGTTTTTGAGCCTTACCAATAGTTTACATGTTATAATCAACCCTCTGTATTTACTCTGGTGAAGTTCTCTGGATTGTTCACTTTGGCACTGATATGTCTGCCTTCTAGAGAATATTCTTGATCTGGCCAACTATTATGAAGGGGTTTTTCAGAACCAGGGCAAGAATTATTCAGTCATCCACCACAGTTGTTATCTGTGGTCTTCTGGGCCTTTTTGTATTCCTGAATTCAACCAGGCTTTCTTTCCTTTTAAGATTATGCCGAAAGGTTAAGTTGGCCTCACCTAATGGTTTTTCTTTCTTCTCATGGGCTTGTTTTGATAATTCAACCTAATAATGGTTTGTTTTACTGGCACTGACAGGTCTTTGGATTTCATACTGGGAGTCGACAGCAAAAAGATTACAAATGAAAATGTAACTTTTGAAATCAACTGTAAACCTTTTAAGTATTTACTTTAAAATGAAATTGGGGGGACGTGGTGGAGCAGTGGTTTCACAAGCCAGGCTTGGGATCAAAAGATCTTGAGTTCAAGTCCTTGCTACTGCTTTTGCGGTGTGTTCTTGGGCAAAATACTTCACTCCCACACTGCTTCACTCTACCCAGGTGTATGATTGTGTACCAGAACATTATTGGGGAGCATGACTAAGTTCTGGGGGGTGACCTATGATGGACTGGCATCCCACTCAAGGGGAGTAGCAATACGCCTAGTCGCTTCATGCTATAAACACCGGAGTTAAGCTCTGGCCTGAGGAGCCACTTGGCTTGGGACAGATGTTACTTAAAATGAAATTATTAGGGAATAAACCTGGCCATGGAACAGCTGAGCATCCAATTGTCCAAACTCTTTTGGTTCCTAAAAGAGGGAGGATCTCTTAAAAAATGCTGTAATTCCTGCACTGTCTACTCAATTTCTGATGTAATAACCACCAAACTGAAGCAGAATGTTCACACTTTGAACTCATATTTATTTCTAATCTCAACTCCAATAAGCTACGGTAGACACCTGAAATAATAATAAAGTTGTCAATATCCAAATATTTATGGACCAAACTGTACACGTCTAACTATTGTATAACTGTGGTGCTGTGTTTTTTGAATGAGGCAAACTGAATTTAGAGTGCTTGGGGATGTGCATGTTTTCTCTGTGTTCAGACATCTGTATTTCTCTAGTCTAGGTTCTCCTAATACCTCCAACTTGGTAAAGTCATCTTTGGTTATTGACCTGTGTTTGTGCATGTGTGTGCAGTGCTTCGAACTGTGTTTGTGGGCACAAAACGGTGTGTATGTGTGGTCATCAGAAATAATGGAGCTTGATCGTGCTTTTTAAAAAAAAATCTCACCCAGAATGTAAACCCTTTATGTGCCAGGTTTTGTTCAAGAACTCTGCAGTTAAGGTAGAAATTGACTGGGTTGGTCATTAAATGGTGTGAAAGTCCAGAATATTTCTTTGTTAAGGTGTGTAAAAAGAGGAGGAAGTTGTATCAAAACTAGAATGAAAAGTTTAAGTCAGCTTGACAAAGCCAAACTGCAATAATTCGAATGATGCTTAAATCTCAACCCAATCCCTGAATCTCTGCCAGAAGCAGCTCATTAGTTCTGAAGGGTAATAGGCAGGGCTTTTTAAATTAGAATGTGACTCATGTTACGCTTTCCTGAGTCCAACAACCCAATCTGCCACTCTCCATGACACAAGTATCAATAGTTATGAGGGAAAAATACAAAACAAGGGGCGGGACTCCATGAATTAACTTGTTGATGCCCTCCTAATCCAAAAACTCATCCCCAAACTCTGTATGTAAAACAGTTCTGTAGTTATGAATGATGAAATATTGGCTTATCAGGAAAGGGGGCGAAACTTTGTCAAATCACATATGCTCCTGTCCTGAGTCAAACAAGCCAATCTCCAAATGTCTATGAAAATGATTCAACTGTAGTAAAGTATAAAAGCTAAGCCAAACAGACATGGGGGCATGGCTTTGATAATTAACATTTGATCCTTTCCTAAGTACAGTAATCAGGAAAGGGAGTGGGGCTGTACAAATTAATATGACACTCTTCCACAATTCCAAAACGAGAACCCCAACTCTGAATTAAACAAAAGATATGAATAATCAAATTTTGACCAATCAGGAAAGCATGCAGTACTGCACCATTAACATGTGATCCTCACTTCTTTGGTCCAACAACCCAGTCCCTAACTTTCTATGACAAATGGTTCAGAGGTTATAAAGGATAAAATATTGTCCATTTGGGTGAAATGTGGGATGGAGTGATAATAAAGTAGATGAATGCTTGATGTGTCTGTGTCTCTGTGTGTATGGTTGAGGGGGGCACAGGAGTCTATCCTTTGGAAAAGTCTGATGTACAACGCACGTTTGAAGGCTCTTGCTGGAAAGTTGCCAGACTTGGTACATGAAAGGAGGATGGAGTGACGAAAAATAGAAGAAAGAGGGTGCAAGGCAACAAGAACATAAACATCAATCATTTCGTGTGATTTGAAGCTGTATAGAAAGTTTGGGGGCTCCATCTTTCAAATTATAGTACAAGGACTTTTGAAAAGGAATGAAAATCTATGAGCTGAAAAAGAAGAGGTTAAAAAAAGGGATGGAAGTAGGGGATCACCAAGAAAACTTGAGAATTACAAATCTGGTCCAACATGAAGCTACAAAATGAGTTTAAATATTTCAAGCTGTGAAATTGCATGAGTATGAGTAGTTTCACTAAATGGTCCATTATAAGTCTATGAAAACAGGGAATAAAAACAAGTAAAATTAAGAATGGAACTGAACTATCCATTCAAAAAGCACAAGCAACTCAACTTGACATCACACCTAGGCTTCATTATTGTTTAAATGACAACGAAGATTAAAATGCACACATTTTCGCGTTCAAATGATGTGTTTTATGTCTCATCTTGACAAAGAGAATTGGCGACACCTGAAAGAGGTGAGTTTGAGTTTAAGTATTTTTAATCAGGGAAAATCATTGAAAAATGATCAGGTCTAATTATGAGTTTAAAGGCATGTTTTACGCCCTCTCTGAATTCTGTCCATTGGCCGCCACTGTTTGACTGCCAGAAATGCTTTACTCTGCTGTATAAATTAATAAAATAATAAATAGAAAGATAAATAAATAAAAGCTTAACATCAACACATATCCTTTGGGAAAATCTTGAGTGTTTGAAGTTCAAAAGTTTTTGCTGGAAAGTTGCAAGACTTGGTAAATGAATGCAGTTTAATGGATGAATGACTGATGAAAAAAAAAGGGGCGCAGGAAAGGAAACATCAGCATCCATCCTTAGGGCTCGTATGAAGCTGTATACAAAGTTTGGAAGCTCTAACCTTCAAACTGCGGGAGCACAGGGGCTTCCAAAAATGAATTGAATTCTATAGAGCTGAAAAAAGAGAGATGAAAAGGAGAGATGGAATTGGGGATCATCACAAAAAATTAAAAATGACATATTAGACCCATCATGAAGATACAGAGCAAGTTTGATGTTTCTAGCTATTGCACAAGTATGAGCAGTTTTAATATATGGCCCATTATAAGTCTATGGAAAAAAGGGATGAAAAAAATTAAAGAGAGAAAAGTAAGCAATCCATTCAAAAAGCACAAACAACCAGATCTGGAATATCCTATAGCTCCCCTATGTAACGTTAGTGCTGCGTGCAAAGTTCAGATGCACAGAGGACAGGAAGTTGAGGACTTGACTCAGGTGCAAGGATGGACTTGGTTGCATATTTATTATGTCTACTGCACAACAGAGGGCACAAACCTTGCAATACAAAACAAAAGGGAAATGAGGTTCCTGTAACACTATCAGTAATACAGACTCTGGGCTTATTAACAATGTATTACGAACAGGAAAACAAAAGGAAACCAGGTTTCTCTAAATGAAGTGCTGGAATAAACATTAACAGCTCTAAGCTTAAACAATTTTGAGTTTAGATATGTGAATACGAAGTATAAGTCTAAACAAGACTAACAATGCCCCACAGACGTGGATTTACAAGACTTCACAATGAGACAGAGTGAGGCTTGGTCTTAAATACACACTGCTACCACCCAATGGCAATGAACAACAGGTGCAGATGATCATTGAATAATGAGGCGAAGTGCAGTACAAGTCTTAGTAGACCGGTGAGCTTGACGGCTGGAGGCATGGCCTGACACCCTACAGTGTCTGAGCTTGTATCTTCAAAGCTGTTGGAGCAGTTGCTTTTCAAAATTTGGAATACAATAATAATAATAATAATAATAAGAAGAAGAAGAAGAAGAAGAAGAAGAAGAAGAAGTAGAAGAAGAAGAAGAAGAAGTTTGATTTGTCAAGCCAATTTAATAACAAAAAATAAAAGCCATCATTTTTTTCTCATCATTATTGGAAAGACCCTCTCATATTCCTGTTCATTCATTTTTACCTTTTAACCTTAAGGTCGAAGGTCATGAACTATCAATTACCTATATATTCAATAACTGTGTGTGTATGGAACCTATATACTTGAAATTTGTGTGTGTTAAATTGTTTATGGTTTCCAGAATACACAGCGTTTTCAGGGCAGTTTCTCATTTTCTCTGGCTCAGCTGGGTATTTAATGAACCAGGAGCCCTTTGAAGTTTAAACTGTTAGCAAAATATATTTTATGTATTTGACTATATAAAACTCTTGCGTAGTTCTGGCATGTTCTTCCTGAGGCAAAGTGGCAATTATTGCCGAAATACGTTAGGAAGCGTTCATAAAATCAGTTTCACTGAGGTTTTCACTTTTTTCATATAGGAAAAGGTAGTTTTCTTGGCAAGAACAATAATGATGATGAAGAACGTATGGTCGCGTGACTAATTAGGAAACTATACCAGTCTCATTTCCTTGGTGCAGTGTTTTAGCCTTATGGCTATCAGTGTCAATAAGCCTTTAAATAATCCTGACACTTGAGCAGTTTTTGAAATAGACTGAACACTTCAAATGTCCTTCATTTGGTAATAGCCAGAAGGACTACTAAAAAAGGCACAGCTCTTTCAAATAAAACACACTGGAATTTATTTAGTATGTTTCATTATTTTTCTCGCAAAACCTTAGTTTGAACCTTCTGTTCATCTGCTTATGCTGTTCTCTGTTTTGCACTCAATGGACACTCCTTCCCCTTTCATTGGACTGCTGAGACTACCCTCTTAGGAAAACACAGATTTGTTCATTTACAGTGCTCAACAATTGATAGTACCACAGCTTGAAATTCTTGATCCTGGTGACTCTTAACAATAGAGTACAGAAAAAGTTAAGTTATTACCAGAGAAAAAATTAGGAACTAATGAAGAACTGACTTCTAGCAAACCATTGGTTGATGGGCAGTTTTTCAGTAACCCCTATTCACATTTACTAGACTAGCTAATAATTAGCTATTGTGGAACAAATAAGGAATGAATGAGGAACTAACAGCTTGTGACCATTTTGTGTATCTTATTGTAAAGTGAAATCGTTAATCAACAACAAATTTAATTAAGAATTACTCAAAAAAAAGTTACTTTCTGTTAACTCATGGTAACCGGCAGTTAGTTTCTCATTTGTTCCTCATTTGTCCCTTAGTTAACTAATCATTAGCTACATAATCCAATTTGATCAAAACTGACTCAAGAACTGCTCATCAACTCATGATTTACTGGCAGTTAGTTCCTTATTCATTGCTCATTTGTTCTTGAATTAACTAATCATTGACTGTTATTTTAAATTTGCTTTATTACCAGTTAGTTGTTATTTGTTCCTTATTTGTTCCCAAAAAAAAACAACTCAAATTTTGTGTTTTATATTGTAGAGCGTTATCTCTATTCTCATTAGGTGATGGGTAGTTAATAATGCAGGGGATGATAAAAAAAAAACCTGATATTTCAAGAAGGTGCTGATTAATTTCATATTACATGCACTATATAAGTTTTGGCTAAGTCAGTATGAATTAACATAATTGTTCTGAGTTCTATTAACCACTGAGAATTGTGCCAGCTCAAATGAAGACATATAAAAACATAACAACAGCAAGTAACTTCAACAATTGCATTGTTTTGGAGTGTTGAATTATGTTCATAGACATAGTATACTTTGTAAAGGAATGCTGTAGCAGTTGAAATTTCATCTGTATAGACAGATAACAGATTTTTTTGTCAATGGACCACAATACCCCACAAGGTCATGGTATCTTCCCTTGCTTAGCCCATGTGCAACCCTTTGGCTTGTAGCGTTAGCCAGTAAGTAAATGAGGAAGGTGGAGAGGGCAGGGATGCTGATGTCACTGACATCTTTACACTACCCCTGTAGGCGTGGCAGGACACGCTCATGTTACCAGGCTGTTGAATGCGCTGGCCACCGAACCAAAACAAGCTTGTATATCTGCCCTCCATTGTGTTCCTGCACACAGAGTGCAGCCAGTGGATTTAATACACGCTCACATTCACACATGCACACACACACCCACTCTCTCTGAATCCTTTCACTCCCAAAGCTAAACGTTTGGCCACTTTTGCTAATTAGCCACGCTGAAAAGGAGCCCACTTCAAAGGGCACAGCGCCACATTTGGAGTCTCTATCAATGCCTCTCCGAGGGTCAGAGGTCACCCCTTTCAGCGTGAGCACATCGGACGTCCCAGATATAGACCTCTGCGACACCACCCCCTAACCCGGCAAGAGGTATCAAAGTCAGGAGAAAGGAGTGGGATGTGAAAGACATCCCCAGTCACAGACAGGAGCTTGTGACATGCCCAGATGAGATTGAGATTGTTGATGACATGAGAAGCTGAAATAGAAATAAATAGAAAATTAACAAGGCGGCCAGTATCAGCCCACCTTCCCCCATTCTGAGCCCAAATTAGCAGAAGACAAATATGACTAATAATGAATATACTTTATAATTAATCTTTCCAAGTCATCACATGTCTACAGGCCTCAAGCCGTACGACCAGCTAACTATTTGCAGCACTTGAGGAGAATTATGTGATTAAACAAACCTGAGTGTAGTTTTTTTTTTCCTCCCCATAATGGCCCTAATGAAGTGGCTGGTGGGTCCTTCAGACCTGGCCTGGGCCTTACGCAGCCTGTTTCCAATCTGTTTAATGACAGAGCGAGGGCCGCCGGAGCGGACCAGCAGCTCCTAAAGACACACAAAGGGAGATCACAGGGCTCATTGTACGGAGGCGGCAGGCTTAGCGCTCATCAGCTGAACAAACCTGTCTCCAGTCACTCCTCCTGCAGTCGCTCGGCCTCCCCCTCCGTCATTACGGCATTATTAGCCACGACCCTCTCAGGGATCGCTGCTCTCGCTCAGCCATCCGTCTCTTCGCACTTTGTGACTTTATTTGCGAATGTCAGCGCCCCACAATAGTTTACTTAGGAAGCTGATGTTCAGTTGTAATCCACTGGCAGGGTGAGGTGATGCGTTTTCAAATTAGTACAATTCACTCACAAAAATAAATTGTAAAGAAAAAACATCTTTACTGTATCAAGCTTTAGCCGTTATTTTATAGTCAGATTCATTCTTTGCCCATTTTGTTATTGTATGCTGAAGTTTTATTAGTATTCCCTGATTTTTGTGAACCACCACAAACAAACATCATTGCTTAATCTCTCAGTCTGGCTGAGTGTTTGGGATGAGCAGTGGAAGTCATTAGCTGGGGCTGCTTGTTTTCTGCTTGAGAGTCTGTAATGCAGCGGCGCTCCCCTCTCTCGGTCAAGCCGAGCTCCTGCGGCCTGGCGAGCGAATGCTAATGCGAGCGCGGCACAATGGTGGGGCGCAGCTGCGCGCGAGGAGCCAGAGTCTGTGGCGACACAGGCGGCTCTCCTCTTTCATCTGTAACCCCTGATCCCCTCTTCGCGACCCATCATGTTCGGCCCTGCTTTTGTCCCCCCAAAATAAGTGGTGCCCCCCCTCACTTTGCATCCCATGCCCCCAGATGGGGTATACGCTCGCTGTTGCGTCAGATCGGACTTAACCCTCTCCTTCACTGCCTCTCCCAGATGCGTCATGTACTCAGTCGCTGGCCTTTTGATTTGAGGAGTGGTGTTGATATGAACCGGAACAAGGTAACCACTTGACTCCCTCATCATTTTCACGTTTTCGCGCTATCTCTTCTTTGTTGTTGTTATCCAGGAGTTCACCTCAAAAGGCTTTCACCTGTGTGTTTACGGGGCTGGCGATAGAGATGGAGATGGTGGGGGGGGGGGGGTGGGTGCAGAAGTGGATTGCCTTAATCTCTGTTTGAGCAGCCAGCCTTTCATGAGTCTCTCCCCGGCTGTGTGATTTGGGGACCAGACCCCTGCCTCTTCTCTTTTTTCTTGCCGCCAGAAAATCGGTCCGCTTGAAGACCCCTCTTAATCCTGCCGTTGGCGTTAACAATGACCACTTGTGCGCGAGGCCTGATAGACTAAAGAAACGGGATGATGCGGCTGTCTGCTTCGATTCAAGCCCATTCAGGTAATGGCGGTGGGAGTCACTTTGTAGTGCCAAGTGCAGGACTCCACAGGAAGACGTTTGCGATCATAATTTCCTGTTGGGCTACACCCAGCCCCCACTGAGTCCCCCCAACACCTCCAGAATACTATTAATTAGGCCCGACAACCACAGAGAGAAGTGACCTGTCCAGAACAATGACGATTCCCTTTCAACAGAGGCCTCAGAGGCTCGGACTTTTCTTATTGTGACTCACACAGAGACACTGACAGGAAAATGCCAATGTACAAACATCATAAAAATAATGATAAACTTTATGACAGTGAATTAAAAGGATATCCACTGTATTCATTTCAAGGCATTTAACCAGATGATAGATATAAATTTGATAAGTCAGGAGTTAATATAATCTTCACTCTGAATCCAATAACTTAAATAATATGCTTATGCTTTAGAAAGGAAGTTAAAATATTTTTTTTTTCAGTCCTACATTTTGAAAATAAAAAGAAACAACATTTTGAGGCTTGAATATCAACAGGTTCTTCCTCTGAAAACAAGGCAAGTGCATGTTTCTGCTTGAAATTAAATATACTTTTCTTGTCATATTTCTGCAAAGCAAGTTTGCAAACGCATCCAGGTCTTAATACTCTCACATTTTTAATTGAATCAATACCCAGAATCCTAAGTTTTTGTTTCCAAAAATTAATATTTAATTTATTTCTTTTGTTGGGGATATACTCACACAATTCCTGGACATCAGAAATAATACTGTGTTCCACGGACTCCAGGGTTCCATAAGTCTGTCTCAAACCCGCATTCCAGCGTCTCTCCAAAGTCCAGCTACTGCAACAAGGCAGTACTGTTAAATAAATACAGTCCAGACACGCACAAACGTATGCACACACGCATACAGGCATGCATATATACAAATATACGCATTCATACATTTATATGTATAAGTGAGTGCATATTTTGTGTAAAGCATACAGAACTGATGGGGAATACAAAGGGTTCAGGGTCTGCAGAAGAGGTTTCATTACCCCTCCGTCTCCTTACCTTTTCTGTGCTCGTCAAAGAAAGGAGACAAAGACGGAACCCTACTGACTGAAAACTAGCAGAAACGGCAAAACAACAGGACACAACTGATCGCTCATGCATGGCTGGGATTAGGAGGAGAATATAAAGGGATAGAAGAAGAGAGAGCGCAACAAAAGGGAACAGGGGGACTGACAAACTTTTTTTCTTTTCTTTTTGAGGTGAAAGAGATGAAAAAAGGGGGTCGGGTCATATGAAAAGATGTATAAAGAAAGATTAACAAACAGAAGCAATCCTTTTTCTTTTACCTTCTGTATGGTCTCCTTCCAGTTCTTTTTAACCAAAGACATGAAAGAGGTCTCCAGCGACCAATGCGAGGCGAGCCTAGGATAAAAACGAATTATTAATATGATCATTATTCTTCATTTATCGATTTTTTCAAAGGCAAGTATATGCCTGATTTTGCAAAATTCTCTGTAAGTCAACAATGATAAAGAACGTTGCTGTTTTTTTTTTTTTTTTAAATCCAAGCAACTGCCAGCAAAGTATCGAATGAGGGAGACTAGCTATCAGCACTAAGCTCTTCATAACAGCCTGTGAAATGTGGAAATTATCCAAAAATATTCTTTGCGCTCGCAATCTGGATCTGGATCTCATCCAAATTGCATTCTAATTTTTTTCTTTTCTTTTTCTGTTCCTTATTTTTGCCTTGAAAATGAGAGGGATAGGAGGCACAGGAGGAATGGATAAAGGCTTGCGGGCCTTTCGTTCCCCTAACTTTTTTGCGCAAAATACAGGGGTGGAGGAGTGGGACCAGGGCTGTGGTTCCCAGCTCTGCAGGGAAATATGCGGAAAAGGTAGGCCTCTTTATCTACCAGCCAATCACGGAGCAGTGTCTGCATTCTCAGCCCTGAAGTATGCAGCTCAGGGTTCCATATGGATCAGTGCAGCTGGGCAGAGCATCATCAGACATATGAGGGCCAGAGGAGGAGATAGCAGGCCCTGTAAATCACCCGGTGGAAATACATCTGCAGATCAAAGGCCTGCGTGTTATTAGATGTGTATGCTCTGTGAGTCATATAAATCTAAGACCGCCTATCAAATGGGCTTGAGAGTCTAAGCAAATACTGATGCTGCATATCTCCTCCGACTCTCTCTCATACTGAGAAGGCACAACTGAGAGACTGTGAGAGTAAGAAAGAACAAGAAAGAGTGAGAGTGTGTGTGTGTGTGTGTGTGTGTGTGTGTGTTTGTGTGTGTGTGTGTGTGTGTGTGTGCGTCTGCGCACGTGTGCCTGAGCATCTTTGTTATACACTATAAAACCAAAACAATACGTCAGTTAGAACAATTATTTTAGAAGGAGAGACAGTTTGACTCATTAAAAGATTTGCCAAGGGGGAAAGACAGTTTTACTTGTAAAGGAAACGTTAACTCAAAACAAGCTAATATTTTTCTACTTGGGAAAGATGACTTTACGTCTCATTACGAGACTAAAACACTATTTACGACAAACTTTTCGGCAGTGTTGTGCTCACGGGGGGCCTGCTCTTCTTATTCTCTCCGGAGCAAGTATGTTGTGTAATCTTTAGGAAAGAAAACATTTTCTTGGGCCTGAAGTGCATTTTCTCTGTCTTCATGAGCCCACTTTGTTCAGAACAAAACTATAAATCTTGTTTGGGAAAATAAGCAGTGTGAACCCCCAAATGTGTTGCCATTTAAAACCCTAATACTTAGGCTTTGGACTTTTAGGATTGGAGTGCAGAACTGAGCTAAGCAGAGCTTAGAGCTTAAAGCCTGTAGCTACAGGCTAGTTTGAGTCATAATAGCATAGTGGTTTCACAGAACAAACTGGGAATAAACATCGAAACTTTCAGAAAAAATGGTAGCATTTCTCACACGAGCACTCGCATTCCAATTTAATTTTGAATTTCAAAAGTTTGCAGCGTGTTGTACCAGTCTCCTGGCCCAGCACGCCACTGACTCCGGTTAACTCAAATTTCTTCAGGGCCAGAGATGAGCTTTTCAGTTTAATTTTTTTAGTCCCAGATCATGTTTTACGGTAAAAGAGATCGGCCAGCTTCGGCACTGCACAACACAGTGGAGACACAACCAAGGGAGTCTCATTCTTTTGTCAACCAGCAGCTTCAACTGTGTTAAAAAGTTAGCAAACAGCCATCGAGAATAATGATATTTACAACTTGCAAATAGCTATTAGATTCTGACAAAATGAAAATTTTCCCAAAGAAATGTATGGAGGTTTTCTGTGGATATTATACATGGGTACATACTGTATGTACATACAATAAGATAAGCGATAAGTAGAAATCCTTGAAACCTTAAAAGTTACTTGATAAGTTGGTTTATGTTACCTTCATCCTTTTTAATCATTAAAGGAGCTGTGCCACAATTACTGCAAATACTCTGAATGTACGTCCCAGGAAAATGAATCTACTTGGCTGCAAGTCATAATCTGATTCCATCCTTGCCAATCCATCTTTGTTTTACATTGCATTTATGTATTTTAGTTACTCCAGCATTATGCTTTTTATATTAAGGAGCGGAAATTTATGGATTCAAATCGGTATTTTAAGCTGTAGCCAAGGGATACGAAGAATGTAAGCTGGTTTTTCATCACCAATAATCATAGAAGAAATAAAATACCTTCTAGATTTTGACTTGCAGTTGAATGGATTTACTTTGTTCAAATTTGCGAGCATGCGCAGTAATCGTGACACAGCTCCTTTAAGAATGTGTTCACTGGAGTTTCCCTCTGCCTTTGCAGTTACAATTGTTTTCTTTTAGAAATAGAGATTAAAGAGCCCCTCAGGCATAATACAGTGGTGCTAAATATCAAGCGTCCAGGTTTCAGGCTGTGTACCCAGTGAAGATGGCCTGCATAGAACAACATCTCAAGCTGACACGACTGCCTGACCTCCAGGGTGCTGGCCTTTCGTAGTTTACAGATTTTGAGTTTTCACTCACCGTTGAATGCATCTTATTGACTGTCCACCCACTTTGCACTCCCTACAGAGGGCTTTGTCCTGTTTGCCTGAAGCAAGGACTTGTCTCTGCATGCATGTAGTTCTTTTCTCATCAGTTAGTGAGGTTTGAAGAGGATGGTCAGTGCTGGCCATTACCCCATGAGGTGAAAATTACGGGAGGCGGGTCTGAGGGTGTGTAGGCCCCATGACTGCAGCCACAGGGAGCTCCTGACCCCCTCAGTCTGCCCATCCACTCCCCCCAAACTCAAAACCAATGGGCTTACAATGATCATAAACAAATGAGGTTACTAAAATTACAGTCACTAAATATTTCATACTTTTGTTTGGTTTGATAACGAATATGAAGATGATTTACATAGTGGCAATTAAGTTCTGATGTCCAGAGTTCAGCACCATCAAAACCCACAATCCAGAACCCCGGGGCTCATTCTTTGGAAAAAGAAAATTTGGGAGCCGCCATCTTGGCATTCAGATTAAAACCTGGCTAAGCATGAAAAGTGAAAAATTTCCTGTCAAGTGGAATGTAGCCAGGCCATACCCAGGTAAAATCCATATAATATTGGATTTATCCAAGTCTGTTTATGTCAAAATCTCTGCCCCTCTTCATTTATAGATGGGTAGTATGGCGGATTAGTGGGGGGTGATGTAACCTCACAGTAAGAAGGTTGTGGGTTCACATCCAACCTGGGCTTTTCTGTGCAAAGTTCGCATGTTCTCGTTGTGTTTGCGGGGGTGTCTCCAGACACTTTGGATTTCACAGTCCAGAAATACAGTATGCATTGTAAGTCTAATGGTGAGTGTGACTGTATGAGCAAGTGGTACCAGAATGTGAGTGACCTTTGATGGATTGGCAAACTGTCCGAGCTGTCTGTTGCCCATTGGATGTTCTGGTGAGCCCTCCAGCCCTCCTGTAACTCTGTCTGGATTTAAGTGGGTAAGATAAGGGATGGATAGATGGATGGATTTTGAATTTTGTTCATTGAGGCCTTCAAACTAACCTTCTGGGGTTGATTCCATGTCTTTGCGACCATTTAGGAAATTAATTGATTCAATTCAGTAACACCTTTATTTTTGTATGAACTTTTTTCACTTAGTGAACTTAACTTCAGTCAATTTCCTGAATTAAGTTAATTGCAATGCAATTGACCCCAACTTTGACTAACTCGCTGATTCCAACAGGTTGTTCTGTGCATTTTGCCGATTAACCTCAGTGCTCTCTAAAGTGCGTTCTCATGCATAGTGGCGGCGAAGTAAAGGTGGTGAACTTTTGCCGTATGGCCATGCCCCAGCGGTGTGGTCTTTACAGTGCTTTCACACACAAACAAAAACAAACAAACACAAAAGCAAAGGGGATCTATAAAGCAGTTTCAGGCAGATGGGGCACATGCTGTCCTTTGAGGGTCCGCCTCATCGGCCCCATTCTCCCCACTCTATAAAACTGACAGCTTGCTCAAATACCCCGACATAAGAAAAGAAGCAAAAACAAAAAAAAGAACGAAAGGATAGGGGGTGGAGGGTGGAGGAGTGACAGAGACAAAATAAATAAGATAAATAGACTCTGTGACTGATGAGTGTAGATGATGCCAGAGAATTGGGTGACAATTAACAAATGTGGCTCCAACTACAAAAGAGGCCTGGCCAGAGATGTGGGACATTGCCTCCAGTCGTGAATTCTCAAGCCCCTTTTTCTTAAGAGTTGAGGGAGCTTACAGGGCACATTTTAATGCGGCTGCCGCTTGTGCTGTCGGACACCCCGTTGCCTCTTTGTCTGTGCGGCCGTATCTATGGGAAAAGTCAGTTCTGGGTACATGGAATAGACGTTGTTCTGAAAAAATAAAGGCTGGAGAATGTGACAGGAGCTGGGATTCACAAAGCCCACGCTGACATCAAATGGCATCACCGAGCGTAATTCTGGCCGGACTAATGAAGGCATAATGAGAGCTGTGAATTTACAAATGCGGGAAAAAAAACTGAGGAAAAATAACATTAGAGTCTTTAGCAATCTAAAAATGAAGGCTGGAAGAATATCCCAGTGCTTAGCGCTTCCCAGATTGCAGGAATACATCAGATTAAGGGGTGGGGGCGAGTTATGATAAATGTGGCGGTTGATTAGAAATCCATATTTATGTGCCGCAATTTCCCTCCTGTGAAAATATGGAGCATTGGGCAGCTGTTGTTATTTGATGTATACAGAGTAAAATAAACCGCTTTCAGCATATAGACCTCAGGCTTATGATCCCAGCCTAATGCTTCGGCTAAAACAGTCAATTACAGACAAAATTGCTGGGAAAGGAACAACAGAATATCTGAAAAATAAAGAATTTAATTGCAATAAAAAAGGGAGCTTGAATGTAACAACGAGCTAATAAACAACTTTGAGCATTCAAAATCTGAGTTTTCGTGTTGGTCTTCAATGATCATGTGGGAATAATTCTACCAGTAACATGTAGTGCAACAGTAGACTAATGGAAATTGGAAATGAGGTTCTGAGGTTTCCTTCCAAAGTGGCTTTATGAATAAATGCCAGTGCTCCCATAACAATGATGTGATACATAAAGTCAGAAAACTTGCACTATTGAGTCTTTGCACAATCACCCAATGACACATGATAACTACACTACTGTCTGTCTCCAGGCTTTCATGCTAAAAACAAATTTTTAATGAAGGTTTTAGATTAAGCGTATTTCTTATCATGTTATTAATTCTTATTAGGTGCATAAAAACCTCCGTGAACTGTGTACAGTGAATTCTACTATGGACATAAATACGAACACTCAGCACAAGCTGCTCAAAATTTCATGTTCATTAGGAATAAAAAAAGGAATAAACTTCACAGCTTGCATTTTTGTGTAACACCATTTCTGAGTAGGTTGCCACATGCCAATTCATAATTCACATTCGCTTGAAAATAAAGTATAAAAACGTAAAAAGTATTTTTAAAAAAGTCCTGCTAGATCATTGATTATTTTAAGAAGCATGACAACATTTTAAAGCTGTAATTCCTGATATGGGCCCGGTTGTTCAAAGCTTTGTTAACTTTAACCGGTGATTAAGTTTAAGCCACAGTATCTATATCTCTGAATGAAAGCACAGATGTTTGTATATTTTTGATGCATTTTGTAGGTTTCCCCTTGATTAGTTTAAGTAGTGAAGAGCATTCGCGAGAATCTTATTTAGAGAGTGGTCATAATGTCAGGTGTTTAGCGCTAACCAGCCGTTAAATTAACGGAGCTTTGAACAACCGAGCCATGGACTTTAGTATTCTCAAATGTCAAAGCTGAAAAATAAATCAGGATTTTTGCATCCACATGGAATGAATTGTGTAGGAATTGTAGTCCTTTAAGATTGTGTCACGGGCCAAATTATTACGATCGATGTGATTTATTAAACAAGACAATAAGTGTGTGCTGTCAAAAAAAAGGAAAAAAAAGTTTATTAGATTAGTTGTGGACATATAGCTTCATAAAACCTATTTGAAAAAAGAATGGAATAGAACGTAGGACAAAAAGATTTGGCAATGTGACGTTGTCAGACATGAAATGAATGGATTGATTGTAAAATGACAGAAGAAGGATAAAAATGGTTGAACGGAGGCAAAGTGAGGAGGAGGAGATAGAAAAAAGAACTGAAGTGCTACTGAGAAGCGCAGAAAAGTGGTGGAGGAATGGATGAGGGCATATTACTGCAGGAGGAATAGGCCATATTGGTGTCAACCCATATGTATGTCTCCCACTTTATGCTAGGTTCCCACTATCACGATTCGCGGCACGATTTACATCGTGGTCTTAATCGTGGAGTAATCGTGGTGATCCCATCAGATCTTATCAGATCTTGAGGTCAGTCGTAGCAATCGTGTTGATCGTAGAAAAGTTTTGGACGGTTCAAAAATTTCCTATGATCAACACGATTAATTGTCAATTGTGATCAACGCATCACCTCGTATCAAAACCTGAAATTTTAAGCCGCTTTCACACTGGATGCGAAACGAATTTTTCGCATGACAGATTACATTCAAAATCAATGCAAAGACACAAATTTGCGTCTTTTCATTGACTTTGAATGTAATCTGTCGTGCGAAAAATTCATTTCGCGTCCGGTGTGAAAGCAGCTTCAGAGAAGTTCCACAATCAGCTCCAAATGGCCAATCGTGGCGTTCGTAATGGAGCGCACGACAGTGGGAACTAAGCATTACAAGTATTTACACAAATGAGATAATGCTTTACATTCATCGTTATAGTTGTATCACTTAAAGGATCCATTACCTGGAAAACACATTTTTCCCAGTTATTGCATGTATACATTAGTCATCCCTCACTCTGACAAAATCTGTGATGTTCTGGAGTCAAAGCAGCTTCCTTCCTCCCTTTTTTCCTCATCCGAAGGCTTTCTACTCCGAGGCATGAAAATTGGAGATTTCAGTTTGGGCATCCTGATGACGTGTACAGCGCAGAGGAGGAGTCGAGGTGTGGCTTGGGAGTAGCAAACCGAGCCCACTGTTTTCCACAAACACGCCCAAGACAAATATTGGAGACGAGCTAAAGGTTATGGTGCACACTAATGCTCTGTAGTTGGCTGCCAGAATCCACATAACAACGTTTTTAACATTCCATCGAGTGATGAATTGCAGAGGAACAAGTGGATTGCATTTATTTTTGCTGATAATGTTTCTGCAGCCCCTGCCACAAACCTATTCCTGCATGCTCATTTCACGTCGGACTCTTTCTCCAACTTAGGCCAGTACAAAGCTGGTTTAGCGAGAAACCTGCACCTCCAGAAAGGTATTGTTCCAACACTAGGGAACCCGCCACTTTAATGTTGTCTGTAAATGTCAACTTTCGCATTAGCTGACAACTTTGTTCCCCCAACTTCAATGTTATCATTACATTACCATAAGCTATTGGATGGAGTGTGGTGCAGTTCAAAAGAAACTTGGCAGTATACCCAATACATAAACGTTACCTTCACAGCCCACAGGCTCGCATGACATGCCATATTTCCGTAGCTGTAGTGGGCTCACTTTCAGCTAAAGTGAAGATACACACACCATATGAAACTAGACAACCTAAGGAATCTATAGATGACAAAAAGGTTATGCTATGATGTCGGTAAGCAGTCGAAATAACGCTCCAAACATATGCTAAATTTCCACTAGTGAAAAGCTAACATTAGCAAGCTAAGTTAATTTAGGCCAGCAATAACCGTGCGCATTGTTAATTTGTTGATGGGTTGCTGTAGCTATATTGTTGTCTTTTCATGCTGTCCAAACGCAGTGTGTTACTCTTGATTATATGATCATGGAACTAAGATGTGCTAACATTAGGTTGTACCCAATACATAAACGTTTCCCTCACAGCCTGAGGGCTCGCCTGATATGCCTTATTTCCATAGCTGTAGCGGGCTCGCTTTCCGCTTAAGTGAAGATACGCACATCATATCGAGGGCTGCCTGCAATAAACAGTTATGTCCAGATGTTATATATTGGACATAACTGTTTATTGCAGTCAGCCCTCGATATGAAACTAGACAACCTAAGGAATCTATAGATGTCAAAAACGTCATGCTATGATGTCGGTAAGCAGAAGAAATAACGCTTCAAACGTATGCTAAATTTCCGCTAGCGAAAAGCTAACGTCAGCTAGCTCAGTTAATTTAGGCCAGCATTAACCTTGGCTTGCACATTCTGTTAATTTGTTGATGGATGGCTGTATATTATTGTCTTTTTATGCTGTCCAAATGCAGCATGTTACTCTTGATTATATGATCATGGAACTTAGATGTACTAATGTTAGCTTGCATGTGACATTTGCATTCCCCCTGTTTTTAGGGGGGAAAGTGCTTTCAAGCCACTCCTCCCTCCTCCCACCCTCTTCCCTCGCACCACCCCCTCCGCCCAGCCATGCCTCTATCTTCCGGCCGAGTCAAAATCTTGACATTTTCTCGCGAGAGCAAGATCGGCTTGATAAAAAGGGCAAAATAAAGATAAATGTTGCGTAATTTTTGCAAATTACCGCAAAACATTATGTTTTAGACCCAAATCACTTATTTTTAACGGGTGTAAATACCAGGTAATGGATTCTTCAAAGTGAGTTTTCAGAATGGAATGAAAATAAGTACAGATAAGAATGCAGATAATAATGACAACAGATATAGCTTACCTCAAGGTCTTGCGGCCATGTAGTGGTGTGCAGCGCTTTGTTGGTTTTTGAAAAGCGGATTGCCCCCTTTTGAATCATAGAAAACTGTGAAATGAGTTTTAAAATTCCCTTTATTCAGCCGTGTTGTGATGCACGTTGGCCTTCACTTGACTTAATGAGCTTAAACTACTTGCTCAAAGCTACAATTACCTAGCATTAAAGCCTACTGCAGTGATTTTGAGCCGTGCTGTACTGTTGAGTAATGAGTTCTGTAAGACAGTCCAGTCTGCAACAGGTACTGTAAGTTTTTACTCAAAACGATAGAATTTGGATTAAGGTCTCCCAAACTTATTGGTAAATTATGCAACAGGTTACCTCACCGATGTGATTATAGGGGCCTAGTCTCCAACAGCAGATGTGCACACGCTTGCCATCACGCATCGCAGGACATATGACATTACTGATTCCCAGGCATGTTTCTAACATGAACCCATATTGAAAACATTTTAACCTCAAGCTTAACAAATCTCTAGCCAGAGAAGAAGAGCCTTGTATACATGGTGATATCGCAAGGTGCTGGTTTGTCAAGATACAAGTCAAATAATGGCAGGCCAGCAATAGTTGATGTTTTGAACTACACACTCAGACAAATAGAAGAAACAAGACTAAGACATTATAAACTTGTGCTTGATATAAAGTTTGAATGGAAACAACATATTCTCAGTGGAGCTTTACAGTTTAACATCTTCATTTACAGTTCAGAGCTAAGGCAGTACAGCGTTTTTATAAATACTGCAGCAGCCAGATCAGGGCAGATCATCAGATATCTACTAACATAACTGCTAACTGACCACAACCTGGAAAACCCTCTTTTCCACGGAAACCTGAATAGTTTCACATGTAATTTTGCCTCAACAAAGAAAAATGTGATGGTAAAAAGGTGACCAGTTTTGTAAATGTGATTCATGTGAGAACGCTTGTTAGGCAAGTATTTCAGAGAGACAGTTTTCATGAGACCCATGCACACTGTACATTTTTACGGACCCAGGGACACATTGTCACGTGACACACTGCAGAAGGAAAAGGCCGAAAGTACTGGTGATTCATGAGAGTAAAGCAGCTGTCTTGACCTACAAAGAGCAGTATGGCAGTACTTAACACACAGACACCTTGTTGAAGTCACACAGATGTCAAAATTGTTCAGCTGCCTTGTCAAGGACACACAGATGTCATATTGAAGTCGCACTGATGCAATTTTAAAGTCTCACAGACATCATGTTAAAGTCACTCAGATGTTGTGTTAAAGTCACAAGGATATCATGTTATAGGGGACATATTATGAAAAACTCATTTTTTCAGTTCTTGTACACATACATTTCAGTATTTGATTCGCATACCAACCACTAACTGTGAAGTAAACAACCCAGTAATTTTTTTTGTGGGCTGACTACTACATCCATGGCTGCCTTTTTCTTAAAACATGGCATTTGGCATGGTGTTCAGATCTGGCTCCCCTGCCTATGTCATATGCAGGCTCATGAGAATTGTTCCGCCCCTCATCTGAATATCTCCACCCACAGCTTATTTCTCAAGGCAACATCCCGGCTTCAATCATCAAAAGCCCATAACTAGATATATGTGTGGCATCAACTTTTTGTCTAACACTTGATACTTCTAAGCTGAATCGGTACAAAGCAGGACTGGCCAATAAATTTATATTAACCTCCTAAAACCCAACGTCCCCCTAGTGGTAACAACAGCATTATGGGATTTTCAAAGGCGTTCTGCGAGCCCCTCACCCTTAAAAGCATAATTGCTTTCAAGCTGTTCCAGTTTAACATCGCTTGATAATCATAACCACGCAATTTATTTACAGAATAATCAATTTATTCACAGAATCATAAAGAAATGAAAGAGACCACAGATGGGCGACATTGACAGCTAACTTAATAGTGATATAATAGGAATTAAAAAAAAACTAATAATTAATTCATCCAATTTTTTTCTCTGAATTCAATTTCCCTTTTAGCATTTTTTTCCAGCGGTGCAATGTAATCTATTTTAAGATTGCTTGTAATCAAAATGTTTTTAGCATTCAGAAGAATAGGCTACATTTGCGGGGAAGCATTTATGCACACTGGTTGCCGCGACGCGGAAATTAATTAAATTCCCAGCGCTTCTAAAGTTGGAATCTTGGTGATTGAATAAATCATTAAATTAGTTATTAGTGCATCGTGAAAGTTCAACGCGTGAACGTTCATGGACGCAAAATCATTACTGAGGTCTTTATAGAGTAGGTTCTGGGAAAGTTGTGGGAAGGCAACAATATGAGATTGTATGAATGGCAATTATATAATTAATTAATTAGAACTGCAATGTAAAAACCTCCAAGTACCATCTTCAGCAGCATTTACTACATAACATTCTACTTCAAGACGGAATTTTAAGAAATGTCAGTTGATTGCCGCCCATGCAATCTCAAATTGTAGCCCTCCTCTTTGACACAAAGCTATACGTCTTAATCATTAATGGTCACGCAGCGTATTGGTAGCCTATTTGCTCAGTAAATGAATTCAATTTATTTTCTGATTCTTAATTGGAAACAGGTTGAGAGTTAACCTTCACTATGGTAAAGTCCCTGGTTGTAGGCAGAGTTTTATTTTTACATAAGCAAACTTTGCACGCGGACCTGAGTCAGTAAAATTACATTTTCTAAAACATTTTCTCAGGCGTATCAGCCCAAAATAAATGTATAATAGTATAAAAATGTACCATTTTATGAGCTACAGGAATTAAGAAGCTTCGAAAGACATTGACATTTTATGTCATCATGAATGTGGATAGGAAAATACTTGATGACTATTGTAATGAACAATAAGGGAAATGGACAGTACTGGAATGGGTTTGGATGGTAATGCGCTTTAAGGTGAGGTGAGAGCGGGGCTATAATCCCTCTGCCGGCAAGTCCCAGGTGGAAGAGGTTAAAGGGGATCAATTATGCTTTTCAGATGATACAAAGAGGCGATGGTTTTGATTTAATTTCGAGGAAAATCTGTAGCTAGCTTGGTAGGTTTTTCCAATTTCTGTTAATATTCAACCTAAATTCTAAATGTGTTTGGCCTGCTTGTTGACTTAAATACCTGGCTAGCTAGCTAGCTAACTGCTACTCTGAAAACTGACTTACTAAGCCAGCATGTACGCATTACATTTCTATAATCACAGTGTGATTTATTAGCTAGTGAGCCAGCTAGTCACTAAATTGACTGTGAATTTGGAAACTGTTGTTAGTTCAGACAGAAGCAATGTATGAGACAAATCAATGGGAACAGATGGAATGGGTGACCACTCTAATTGAATTTATTCAATTTTTAATGGAGCAGCTTGCGCAGTAAATGGAATGTTAACTAACAATGGCTACTATGCAGATGCAAGCTATGGATCATTCTTAACATCAGAGAATTATAAGCGTAGTAATGCTATTTTGGTGACTGCATGTCAAACTTCTGTGAATTTCACGTCCATGCTTGCTTTGCCTGCAGACATTACATTTCCGCACTCATTGTGTTGTTTGATAGCTAGCTAGCTACTTATTCATTCACCTGTATTTAGAGACTTGCCAGTAGCTGGGGAATTATGGGATCATCACTCTATGTTGACACAATACTCTGTTCACTGGCCAATTAGAACAAAGCTCATTCCATAGTGGGGATGCCCTCGCAGAACAGCCCGTTTTTTAGAGGGTTAGGAAAGACAGTTATTAACTTGCCTAGAAATCATGGAAGTTGCATGTTTTTTTCTTTTCTTTTTTTTTTTTTTTACTAAAAAGTTTATAAACTTCCCTTTTGGATATCTAAAAACTATTGTAATAAAAAAAAACAGTATAATAGGTTCCCTTTAAAGTCACATAGACATCATGTCAAAGTCACGCAGACGCCATGTTAAAGTCACACAGCCACTAGAAACAAGTCACATTGATGGCACAGGCAGACTCTAAGTGAATGGCGCACAGTCGCCTTGCTAAGGTGATCAGCGAGGTTGGCTGATGCAATGTTAAAAACACACAAGCGCAATTTTGTGAAAGTCACACAGACACCGTGTTAATTTCACACAGACTCCATCTGAAAGTCAGGAAGGACCTATATTAAAGACATGCAGGGACTGCGTTTAAAACAGTCGCCACATTAAAGCTATCAGCAGGTTTCATCTCTGTTCTGTCCCCGCTCATATCAACCTCATAAATCACGCCCCAACATCGTCTCTGAACCTATCCTGACCTGAACCATGTCATTTCGTTTTAGTCCCACTGTGCCTCACTTTAAGTCAGGATATTTCTTATTTGCCTCTTGTTCTGAGGAGTCATTAATTCTCGCCGTAATACAAGAAAAATCAGCTCTGCAGCTTAGTGTACTTATATCACAGTAAAAGTCATGATCATACATCAAAATGAAATATGATTTGCAGACTCAGATTGGATATGAGCAACTTCAACACATTAACACTGCATTTAGTGGCCAAAAATGTTCACAGATTTACAGTAGATTATATGTTGGTGTTTTAATTCCTCTGCAAGAATGGCTCAGAGTGAGTTATGATTTCGCTTGACTTGGTTGCCAACATGTGCTCTTTTTCAGTTTACACACTATGTACTTTTCCAGCACTTATAACTTATGGACTATGTATTATGGGCCTTATGGGTCAGGGTCTGGGTGTTTGACGGCACCAGCACACTCTCTCTCCCCACCCACCCCCCACCTCCGACTGCAGCCCGAGCGTAATCCTCTGGGCCTCAGAAAAGCTTATGTGAGGAATGGCTCCCCACTCCATCATCCTTTCTGGTATGTATGTTGTAATGGAGAGTAATGGACATTCTCTTTGCACCTCATATATTTGCTGTAATTAGCATTGCGAGGGGGGAGTTAATAAGAATGGACAGGCATGTCAAGTGCAAGGTATTTTTTGTGTCGATTGTCATTGAGAGTTAAGAAATACTGGTATTCCAAGTTTGAGATTCATCATAACATGAATTTTCAAGAATTATTTGCATGTTTGGTTGCGGAAATCAATCAATAAAAATGATGATTTACGCAGTTGTTTAAGATTCTTAAGCTATTTTATTAATGTATTTGTATGATTTGTGAAATAAATACTGCATTAATGTAATATAATTTTATGAAGAATAATTTGCTGGATTGTAACACGATTAATGTTTTTAGTAGTTTGTTGATGATTTGTGTCAGCAATTAAGAAGAGGAATAATGTGTCACATGCAAGTGTTATTTTAGAGTAGCTCATTTTTCTTCATGGTGAGTTTATAACTTTTTCTAAAAGAATTTGCACCTTTCCTCCATTGATTGCTTTGTCAGTCAGTTGAAATAGAAGCTGTAAGGAATTAGTGTCTCATTGCATGCAGTGTGCAAGGGTTTGAAAACGATGTAGGGGTCTGCGAGGGTAGCTTATCCTTATAGTAAAACAGGGAAACTCGGTGAACTATCAATTCTGATCGGTGAGAAATGCAGGTATTGGTTATGGAAAAGATTATGCAACATTTGAAGAGTTTGTTTCCAAAATGCAAAAAGTGCCAAAATGAAAAAAATTGGGGTAATACGATACAATATGACATGATACGATACCATATACTTTATTGTCCCCATAGGGAAATTTGTTTTGGACTCATATGCTGCGCACAACATGCCTCTACAGTGTGAAAAAACAAACAACATAATAAATTCCATAGAGCAATAGGCCTGTGCTTCTTACACAGGGTGCAAAAATACATTTTTAGAAATTCATAGTGTAAGTTGTAAATTTTCTTGGTCAAAGTTTGTGTTTTTCTGAAAAATGCAATCGATATTTTTAAAAAAAGATGATTTACTCAAAATGAGTAAAATAGACATATTGCATTTTGGAAACAAACTCCTCATTTAGAGCTAGTCAAAAAAGGCACCAAGGTTTTTCAACTTGCAGATTCCTCAGGAAAACTGAAAGGACTGACAAAATAAGCAAATAAATCCAAAATGGGTTTTTGGCAGAAACCTTTAAGCAGGGCATGTCTATATCACAAAAAAAGCAAAATTTATGTGCATACGTTATCATTGATGTACAAGATTTATACACTGAGGTTGCATAAAATATCGAAAGCACTCTGGAAAAATGGCTTTAACTCTGTGGTCTCTAAACCACAATCACTAAAACATCCACACAGGTCATTGTAATTAATTTGAATGGTAATTAGCAGCATGTGTTTGCTAATAGAGGTCAAACCAGCAGCACTTTTCTTGGTGATGCTTGATAGTAAAAAGAGGAAACTAACAGAGTTCCAAAGGAGCAAAACACTTTGTGCCCAAACTGCAGGTGCACCAGCCAAAAAAAATGGCAAAATTATTTTAGGTAGCCAGGAGAACTTTGTCTAAAGTTATGACAACACATGCTAAAAGGCAGGTAACAGCAAACAACAACAACAAAAAAAAGAAAAAGACGGAATGTGGCTACAAGTCAAAGCTCTTCAACAGGGACAGATGGAGGCTTGGTAGGATATTTGCTAATAAGCTCAGAACTACAGCTCTAAAAGTCACTGCAGAATTTAATCAGTCCATATCTGGACCAGTCCTAACAAATACCGTGTGTTGCAGTTTTCACTGGGCTGACTGGAATTAAGGAATTGTGTCTGATGATTTGTGCACATCTGCCCTTATTTAAAATGAGCATATCTATCAATCTGCAAATGCAAAAAAGCTTTGCGCGCATAACCAAAAAAAAAAAAAAAAAAAAATTAGGGACACTTTTTTCCTCATGAGAAACGAACTCAAGACATCCATCTCACTCCAGGAAAACTGAATGTCAACTCTTAATTTTTTTGCTGGTAAACTGCAAGGTGATTGGCTGATCCTAGGCCTTCAGAGAGAACCGATTATTTTTGCTTTTAGGCCTCTAACATTTTTATGAAGATTTACACACCACAGCAAAGCTCCATTTACAACAGCTCCCTCCCAAAGAGCCAAAGAAATGGGTGGGGCAGGGGGGTGTAAGAGGACAGAGGGGCTGGGGGAGGCTTTGGGTGGAGCAGAGAGTGCTGTTTAACTCAAAGTGCAGCTCCGATACAGTCCCAAAACCATAATCCCCCCCACCCCAACTCTGAAATTCCCCAAGAGAAAGAAAAAACTTCTCCTCTCCTTGTGGTTTTATATCTGTCCCATTCATTATGACTATGAATCCCAGACTCCTTTGGAGATCAACTGGCATACCAGTTTTACTCTAAAGCTTTGCCAGCTGAACAGCTCCGCTCAATCATTACGTGCATTTTCACGCGATATGCGGCAGAAATATGCTTGCACTGCATGAATGCTGAAATGTCATAGCAGCCCTGAATTAAATGATTCCTCTAATGTATTCGCCATTTTGTATTAATATCATTTTTCATATGGAACATCTGGCTAATTAAGCTTAGTGATGCCTCATATCAATGGCGCCATACAATTTGGATACACTTCACAAGCCAGTCTGTGATCTTCTTTCACTAAAAATAACTTTCTGTGCTGAGTTTCTCAAAAGAAATGTCATCGTTGGTAATGAAAATAACCTCTGGGATGACCTAGAAAAGAAGCCAGGATTAAGGCCCTCTAAGTTGAGTCATCTGCTGGGGCTCAATTCACACTGGGCGAATGATTGTGAGAGTGCAGAGGGAGAGTGCTGTGCTGGGGGTCTGTGTTCTGTGGACAGCCCAGGTGTCATCTGCTACTCCAACAGAAGCCAGGGTTTTAAGAGTGCTGGAACACAAGGTTTTCCTGCTGAGCACAACGGTGTGTCACAGCCCTGGCTGCACCATCGTGCCGGCTGGGCGACTCGGGCTAACAGAAGGATACATGTCTGTGTATAGAATCCAGAAGCCTGTGGCCCTCTTGGTGCTGTGCAGGACTGCAGTCTTCAGGCCAAAATAGGAGATATTCAACCCCTCCTGAGTGATTCGCTGAGAGGCCTAGTGTTAGTGCGCCCTCTGCTGGCTCATTTTCATTTGGTGGAGGAATGTAACCGCGCTTTCTTCCAACTGGAATACTGATTGCATTTTTTAAAGAACAACAACAAGGACAACAACAACAACAACAACATTACCACACACACTTGGTTATAGAAAATATTATGCTACTTAGAAGGCTTTTGGGGGTCCAGAATAGAATATATGCATCCAGTTTCATGGGCAGACAATGTGACTCTGTGACAGTAACTGACAGCCTTACTGACTGGGCATTGACCTGATGAAACATTTGAAATTGAGCAATATTCTGGAATATTAGAGATAATGAAGCAGGCAGATCACTGCGAGTCGTTTGTTCTTCAGTGGTGTCTTTTGAAGCCTATGTACTGTTTTCATATCAAAGTGAGTTAATAACTACAAAGGCATTGAAACTATCTGGGGAGGGGGGCTTCCTCTTTTATTTTGGCTATAGGAATAAAATGAGAGATGAAACGGGGAGCCCTTCTTTCGCCTCCAGAATCCGAGCACCTTCATCCAGTGCAGATGTGGAGTCATACCTGAGGCAGAGACCGGCTTTCGTCTAACGTTGGGTCTCCTCTGAAAATACAAGATGTGTGCGACTGTGTGGCGATTCGCTCGCATGCACGCGGGGAGAAGCTTGATTTTTCACAGGCTGTTTACAAGCGCAAACACAAAGAAGCGGGACATTCTCGCTGCTAAACTCCCATTCATTCTCCACCTGGCAATCTGGCTTTTGTTTTAAACCCACCCAGGAGCTGCAGAATCCCAAACCCATAAGCGCAGCCAATCACTTCTCTCAGCAGGGCGACAATCTGGGGGAGACCACTGTGCAGCTTAATAGCATGTTCCAAATACCTTTCTGTTTCCAGGGGTAGCCCCCCAATCAGCCATGACATTACATTTTTTTCAAACAAAACATCATACAATAAGTCCATATATACAGAATAGAGACAGCTACAAAATACAAGTCAGATAAGGTACACCCTCTACAATGTGCCCATTTCCCATAGATTTGAACATGAATTGGAGCGTGCTTGGTAAGCACAGGCAAGAGTTGTAGCACATCTCAAGCATGCTATTACATGTATTCTCATTATGATTAAGAATAACATTTTTATATACAGTATGTTACCAAAATTAGTTTGAGCAGCACTGGAATTCTTTATAAAGATGGATTCATTTACCCTTAATATTCACTTATTGAGGTACTTTCTTTATGAGTTATTTATCCTGTTGTCAAAACTCAGGGGGAGTTTGGTACAATATGTGACCGTAGAAAATACATATTTTTAGCATGATTATTTTTAACATGCGGTGCAATGATAAAAAGTAATGCCTCTTCCTGGGAGTTTAAGAGTTTGTAGTTTAAACTTGACAGGTAGCATAAAAGGTGGAGGTTATGCTTTGTTCCGTTCCCACAAAGTACTGGAAGTTCTGTAAGCTTGCTCTATTTGAACAGCCATTGTTTTAAAGCTTAGAACAGCATGAGGCCTTAAAGCGAAGCACATGAGAAGAGAAGAAAAGTCACTGCTCTCTGTTTATTTTGAACTGACATGGCACAAGCTGGTTGCCTTTTTTTGAAAGTATGTCACTCATGTGAAACAGGTGGGGGTGTTATAACACAACAATATCTAAAATTTTACACAGCAGCATCTCAACTTTTTTTTTTTACATCAATTAATCACAAAAACTTTGTTTCAAATGAAGTTTGCATGAGTAAAAAAGCCTTAAAAGACAGGAAATTAAATGTATGATACCAAGAGGTGATGCTAACATCAGTCAGCTCTCCATCAAGGTCTATGATGTAATGATGTATTTGCATCCCAAGAGAATTAGAATCCCACTCTTTAGATATTGTAGCACAATACTCAGCATTGTATTATTGACTCTAATTAAACATCCATAAATTAGTCACTATAGGCTTTTTGAAACCAGGGTTTAAAGCACTCTGCTCAGTGCTGAGCCAACACGTGTTTAACTGTCCACAGCACATGATTCTGAGAAGTATTGTCGACATATAAAGGGCTGGTGCAGTTGAACTTGACCATGATCTGTGCTAGCAATGTACCTAATGTACCTTGATATCAGCATTAAGGATTATTTTAATTTCCCTTTTTTTTTTTTTTTTGGGGATTGGCAAATGCAAATATTTAATGTAAAATTTAGTTTTAATGATAATAATTTCCTTAAGTTTTACCCCAGGTACTTTAAAACTTCTGTGACATTAAAATGCATGTGACCGCAAAAACAACATTATGCTAGAAATATTAAGATGAAGATATTTATAAAACATCATCTGCTTGAAATTGTGATGTTAGCATAGTTACATTAGCCTTGCTATCAAGTAAAACACTATGAATTGAGACAGTTAAAATCAAGATTAAGAAAGGTGTTAGTTACATAGTCTACTGACAGCTAGTTGCTCACCATCTGCAATTATTTTGCAGTCTGATATTATTAGTTGAGTCAGCCAACTGACACGTAAACAGGTCATTTCAGTATTAACAAATGGATACAATGATAAATTGGTTTGACCCTACGTTTGTGGTATGAAATGCCTTCGCTTACCTTGCCTTTCAATGCTGAATTTCGCTTAACCTGTCACACTTAGCTTTGTCTGAATAGCTACCAAACATTTATTCGCTCAGTTGCTATGAGTAATTGGTAGAATTGGCCAATTTATTATTGTACATTAAATTACAAAGTTATGTGGTGTTTTCCGATCCACATCAATGGCAACTTAAAATGTTGTTTTGTCTTCCAAACACTCTAAATTCCAGCAGCTCATGAAAAGGTACAGATTTGCATAAATCAGTTTGCAAGGCTTATTGAAATTAAAGCTTTTGCCTGAAAATTCGGTATGGTTTGATATGCTGAATTTTACCCCCCACTTCTAATGTGTTTGTTTGAATGCTTATAACATTCTGATGAAATCATCTTATGATTAATTATGAAAATTTGTCAAAACAAGAGGTGGAAGTAGGTGAGAAGTTTGGATTTTTTGCATCTAGGTGAATTATTGCCAACCTTTTGATATCATGTCCATCATGAAAATTTTGCCAATTTGTCAACATTATTTTGTAATTATTAAAGGCCATGTATTGGTCTTGATTAGTCAGTCAATAAGATGTGTGTTGTTGATGAGGTGAGCTTGAACAGGGACAGTTTGAGAGAGTTAAAACGTTAGAATTAAAGAGCTTCTGTACTTCTGACGGTAAGCCCCTGCCATGTGGTCTCCTGAGCTTGAGGAGATGAGACCATTATGAAAATTCTCTGGGGGAAATTCAGAACCCACAGGTGGATGCTTGGGTGGAGGTGGAATTTTTATTAGCAGCAGGCAAGACTGATACTGCAGCATGGAATAGCAGCAGCAGAGAATGATGCAGTGAGCAGCAGGCTGGGGCTTGTTTTTTGCCGTTGAGACAGAGTAGAAGTGCAGCTTAAAAAGCCCGCCTTACAGAGAGGCAGAACAGTGTCAGATATGCATGGGATCAGGAATTGTCTCCTGTCTGCCTGAATTAGCTCTGCAAGCTGCATCCCATTTCAGTCATCCAACTCATATGTAAACAGTTAATTGCCATATTAACAAATAGATACAATGGCAGTTTGATGTCTTGGCTCTGACCCTGACAGGCCCTGTGGCCAACTGGGCTTGAGGAGAATAGAGCATGGAGTGTCAGGATATCTCCCAAAAATGGCATGTTGCATGCAAACCACTAACCTTAGAGAACCTATTTATGTGTGGGCCAGATACCAGCTGTCAAATGTCTATTCCCATGTGGGAATGTGTGGCCAAGGGGCCATGGAGTTGCTCTAACAGAAGGCGCCTTCAAGAAACATACTTTGCAATGATAGTCATGAGGGGCATTTAATCTACCCAGCGATCCACCTGGCACAGCAGCAAACAACATATCCGTGCGTCATGTAAATTTATTGTGATAACTGTGGCCATACATGACATGGGAACTCAATATTTCTTGGTTGCAAAATCTAAGAAGACACTGATGAGCAGTGAACAACCAGCATCAAAGATTTTATTGTAGACAACAATACAACTGGAGCAGCAGTAGTAGCATTGCCGATCCTTAGCCAGTGAGCTATGTGGGGCATGTCATGAGGACAGGTTTTTTCTTGGTCTAACAAGGAACCAGGATCCTCCCATGGGTTAAGGACATTGGAGAACAGTGGGGCTGATGAGGGAGTTTGAGGTCGGCACTGTATTCTTTTTGACTTTTCATATCCGAGAAACCGAGGAAGAATTAGCTTCAGATTATGAGGGTTAAGACATTGCAAACAAAAACACCAAAATCAATCTATCCAATTCACATTAATTTACAGTTCTATTTAATGCTTTATAACTTTGAGCAATAAAGATCTGGAGATGGCACAAACCAAACTGACACAATTTTGACACTTTGTGCATGCGATTAAAATGTAAATAAATGCTGGAGCCAATATCACGATAAATGAAATGATGTAATGTGAAGCTCAGTAGCAGATCTTTACGCCATGCTACTATTGTGAGCCAGAATAAAACTCCCTCAAAATCTAATAAATTAAGTGCTGGCTGAGGCTGAAGAACAAAAGAACAGTTACAAATGATCATGGAAGAAAAGGATACCAGCTAAATCATAAGGTAGGATTTGCCAAAATATGCACCATGGATCATTGACTTTTATAATATAGCGCTTATGAACAATGTGCCATGAGACATTATGACAAGAAAAGATTTGAAAGACCAGAATGCACAGGAAAAATGTGAAAACACAAAATCGGAGATTGAAATAAATTTCTAGAAAGCTTGGGTCAGCTGGGTGTAATTAAATAGTATTAAAATAATTAGAATGCTGTTTACCCAAAATAAAAACCTATTGTGATATAGTAAACACCTGGCTTACTAAAGGCTACAAGAACGTTAACATGAACGCCCCTCATGCATGTATTTTTTGCTGCTGCTGAGATATACAGTTGTGTGAAAAAGTGTTTGCCCCCTTCCTGATTTCTTATTTTTTTGCATGTTTGTCACACTTACATGTTTCTCATCAAAATGAGAATGAGGGTGTGGCTAGAGAAATGGAACTCAGGTATGATAAACCACAGTTAAGTTATGTTTTAACAGGGGGGGCAATCACTTTTTCACACAGGGCAATGTGTGTAATGTAAATGCATTTAAAAACTGCATTTTGTGTTTACTTGTGTTGTCTTTGACTAATATTTAAATTTGTTTGATGATGTGAAACATTTAAGTGTGACAAACATGCAAAAAAATAAGAAATCAGGAAGGGGGCAAACACTTTTTCACACAACTGTATTTATATATATATATATATATATATATATATATATATATATATGGAGAGTTTGTTTCCAAAATGCAGTAAGTGCCAAAATTACAAAAATTGGGATAATACCACAGAACGATAGCCCGGTGCTTCTTACACATGATGCAAAATAGAAACTAAAAACTTATGCTTTAAGGTGTATTTTTTCATGGTCAAAGTTTGTGTTTTTCTGTAAAATGCAATAGGTGCCAACATAGAAAAAGCTGATTTACTCAAAATTAGTAAAATGGATATATTGCATTTTGGAAACAAACTCTTCATATATATATATATATATATATATATATATATATATAGTAATATGCTACTGTATTCCTAAGAACTGAATAAATGCTTACGTATAATCCACGGTGCAGCTGTTTGCAATGCATGTAATATTTGTCAACTTTGCTGCCTTCTTCATGGCAAATCCTGGCACCTCTCGTGTCTAGTATAGTGCCAATATTGACATTGATAGTAGAAAGATGTTGATTGCAGTATATGCTTCACAGCATGGCTTGGAAGGTACAAATTTAAGCAGCACCAATTACTTGCAACTGGCGTTTCCTCTCATTATTTAAACATAGGCCAACAGGCATGAAAGTGACAATGATATGATAGCAGCAGATGGCATTTAAGGACTGTACCAGCGAACGTCATTCGAATTTAGGAACCTCCACATCCTACAGCCAATAGATTTCTGATGAGTAGGCTCTCTTAGGTGACTAGGACATGAATTACATGCTGCAGAAGGCCATCATGTAAATGACATGTAAATGAATAACTAGGTGGATTGTGTCCAGACCAGGAGGTATACATGCGATTTCATGTGCAAGATGAATGCTGCCCATTATGACGGAGAAAACAGCGATTATTCAGTTCATAATGTGACCCTCTCGAATGAAAAATGTACCAGATTCCAAAATGGGTACTAGTGTGGTTAGCTATCAGTGGTATCATTGCAGTGCCAAAACTACGGTCCAAATGAATACATTTTAGCCTTTATCACTGTTCATGCCACAGACCAAATGGATTACAAATGACCAATGAAGCCTGTAATTATCAACCAAGCATTTTAGCATTTCTAGCACTTGATGCGAGTCTTTTACGCATCTCTTCCCCTAACCATGGTGGGAAGATGTGCTCAGAATAACACAGGATAACATCCCAAAAACTTAATATTACTGTTACTCACAGCAACCAGAAATGTGTCCTGACTTATTGAAAGGACTTGTGGCTGAAAAACATAATTGCCATAAAATGAGCACTGTTAAAAGAAAACTATATGCATTCCAGCACAGCTTTATTCCGTTTGCCAGTCACATATTTGCATGCCTGTCCGATTAACTTGAATGACTTTTTTCTGCCATTTATTTTTCATATTCCCATTTTTGTCCCACATTGTCCATAATTTATGCTATTAATGTACCAGTGCTACATCTGTCACAACACTGGTGACAGATATAGTGTCACAATTTACAATAGCAGATGTCCTATAAGCTGATTTTTTTCTCATGCAAGTGGGATAGTCAGCAACAGTCCAGAAGTTTGCAATTGCCTGGGATGCATCAACTTTCTTATCGCTCAATTATACATATCATTTAGCATTTCACAGATAAGCAATTTCATCACATGGTTCTCTGAATATCAGGGCTGATGACTCACCTGATACCAAGCATTCCAACATGATTAGTTGCTGCGTATGAGTTAAACATATATTGCAAATTGTGAAAGCTGCAAATACTGCCTTCGAAAGACTTGCAACAACCCCATACGGTAAGATAACCAATTGTTTCTGTAATTATTTGAAGCAATAGCTTATTGACCATCACTGATCAGAGACATGGCACCAATCATGATACCCTCATCAGACTCAGACCTCTGAGTAATTTAAATGAGTTGACGCACTTGGTTAGAGTTTGCCATTTGCAGCAGGTGTGGAAACTTAACATGTTAACAACTGAAACCGCACAAGATGGTAGAAAAGGTGCTCTTTTTTACCAGAATAATTTTAGCATTTAATTTATGAACAAAAAGAGAACTCATGCAAGTAGGACTCAACATTGGAATCTACATCAGGTGGACTTAATGTTGGGATAAATCCAGAAACTGGAAGAGGCCAAATCCCTGGATATTTTATTTACTTATATGCAGCATTATGCATTTCCGTTAATAAATCCATTTGCTCCTGAAAGAGTGAAAAACCATTGAAAATGCGGGCCTCCATGTGTCTTGCAGCTAAGACATGGAGCCCTGTAGTTGGGTGTTTCAATCCCAGCCACGCCATTACTTGCTATGACCTGAGGTATGCATGGGTGAGGCAACCATTGCCTCAGCCAAGCAAGGAATAATGAAGGTTAAGCAGGTCAAAATCGCTCTCTAGTGGCCACTCCTGATTTGCCTTGCCCAAGTAACTGACTGCATTATCCTCTGACAGCATAGGCACTGTGTAATTGGTGGTGCAACTGCTCAGTGTGAAAGAAGCAATGGCTAGTGCTCCTGTGAATAGTAGGAATCACATGCCATGGCATCTTCCTCCTGAGTCAATAGGAGCAGGTTGCTGCGGTGGGCTGAACAGTTTGGCTGTGTTCAGGGTGGGGAAAAAAAAAAGACCAAAAAAAAAAAAAAAAACGCTGTTGCTAAAGGGGTCAAATTACCTAGCAGACTATTTGCTAGCCAACAATTCAAGAAGGGCAAGCAGGGGGAAAATGACCTTTCTGTCTCATGAAAGGTCTTGCCTTGGAAGCAAATTATCTTACCCTCTTACAATGAGTTTTAACACTTTAATAACTGGACACCATCTGGGATTGCATCAGCCGCGATAGTGAAGTGGGCATTAAAGCCCATCTTTAAACTCTGCCTTCCTTTTTATCACAACTTTTCACTTGTTGCACTATTTAAATCTTCTCTGAAAGTCTAGTTTTTCCCCACTGGCCAGCGCCAAATAGCAAGTGCACATGGCAGCTGTGACAGGATAATCCCATGGAAGATTCTTGGTTGGAACATGCTGTCCTTTGAAACATGTCACTATCAAGATGTGACATCAGCAAGCGATGCAGCACCACAAAATCAGGTATCTAGGTCGGGGGGCCAATTTGGGAATGATCTTATTTGACAAACAAGGTTTTATGGCTAATCCATGATGGATCACCTGCATGCTGTGACTAAAAAAGGGGGAAAAAGGAACAAAATTTCTAGTAAAAAGTTAATTACCCTGCCTTTTGGACATCAAGGTATATAATATCTGCATAATATGGGACTTTGAAGAAATTGCAATGGTAATTGTGGTTTAAAAATCATTGTTTAACGTGGGAGTGCTGTCCAGTGCAAATGCTTGAGGAGAATAAATTGCTTGATTAATTAAAAAAACTGCACTTACAGAGCTCGTTGATCTCGGAATCATCAAATAACTTTGCGGTTCAAACAGAAAGGTGACCTGGATTAATCGCTCAAATTCTTGTCCTTTTATGTAACTAATTGAGAAATGATTGAATTGACTAGGGGAGCATTCCTGCTTCTTCAGTGGCTGGCCTTCTGGTCTCAGAACAGATTTTATTGAATCATCATTCGATGCCAGGGTCATGATCTCCGTTATTACATAGGACTTTGACATGCAGGCAAGAGAATTCATCACATGCAGACTGATACATCTAAGATTAGCCATTCAAAAAAATAGAGTTGACTGTTGAGTATAATACATACTATGTATTTTCATAAATAATACATTTGGATTTGAATAATAAGCATTTTGACTGCTGCCCCAAGAGAGAAAATAATCATGCACTTATTTTTTACGGTATATGAAATTATTTAAAAGAAAAAAAGACCCTTATGCTGAATGTTTTGTAGAACGTCACTAGAGGGAGCTCTTTTATTCAGAAAAGATTTAGCCAGGTCATTTGAGGAGATATTGTCCTGTACTGTAGGAAGTTAGGGAGCATGTGAAACAGTCAGAAGAAAGTTTACATGGATAGATTACAAATGTGTCAATCAAAGCAATCCTTGCTATACTATGTCCTAATCTTCTCCATCCTTACTGCAGAGTTAAGCATGGGGCCTGAACTGGCTGCTGGTTGGTCATTACTGATCTCTGCTTGAGGGACCGACCATGTGCGTGTATGTGTGTGCGTGCTTGAATGTGCGCGGCGGTGTGTGTACGTGCATGTGTGTGTGGCTGTGTGTATGTGTGTGAATGAGAGTACATGTCCGTCTGCAGGGGTGTGAATGTGAGTGCTTGCAAGTGTATGTTTGCATCTGTGCATACGTGTACACAGTGTGCATATGTGAGTCCTACGGTAAACCTGTCTGACACTGGCCTGTGAATGATCACCTGTTTGAGCTAATACATTGCATCTCAATTTATCACCCAGATATTTATGTCCAGTCAGATTGTTCCTTGGGTTTGCATGTGCTGCAGAGGGCAGCCCAGACAGCAAGCACCTCCACTCCGGATCTGCCCCGGCTCTGTGCCAACACCAGCTGATCCGGCTCAGAGCTGGGGCAGATCCGGAGCGGAGGTGCTTGCTATCTGGGAGGGGGTAGTTAAGGGGTGGGGCAGATCATTTGGAGGTAGCTTTACTGCTAGACGCTATATATATGATGAATAGACATGAAGCCCGAGTACTGCAGTGTGGCCCAACCTGCTATCGATAGCAGCACTAAGCACATCAGCTCTGTGTGGGTGTTAAGTATATCTACCCACACATCCATGTACCCTCTCACCCTGTTAGCAGAACATCTCCAAATGAACAGAGAATAATTATACTAAAAATAGCAGTAAATCCACCCATCCATATTACTGCAGGAAAAGGATAGAGCTTTTATCACAATGATCATTTATTCCCTATTATGTACATTCTGCTGCCTCTCTGGTTGAGTATGCTATTTGCATTATGGGTGAGAGTAGCACTTCAAGCCCTTTTGTGTGTTCAAGGGCACTGGGGTTTGGTAGAATGCTAATGTGAATGATTTTGTCTTGTTTTTGGATATTTCTCTCTTGTTTTGAATTGGGTGCTATGGCTGTTACCACACTGTTCCCATTCCTGTTCCATACCTACTAAAGGGAGATGGCAGCATCAGAGAACTTCAGAGACATGTAATGGAGAGATCTCAGACTGGCTCCTATACCCAACGCTGCTCCATACCAATACAAGAGACAATGTTACATCATCCTGCATTATATGCCCTTAATTCAGGTCTTACACTGGCCTGAGACATCTTGGATGAGAGATCCCCCTATGGGTTTCCATGTGACAGTGCAGTATAATGGCTATACTTAGGTCTTAGAATGTTTCTTAGGGGTTGTAAGGTTTTATTTTCAAGTCAGGTGCAGTCGAGGTACTTATTTGTAATTTTATCAGGACACTGTAATTGTATCCAGCCAAATAAATAGTGTTTACTGCAATGCAAACACATACACTATGTACAGTGAGTATGGTAGGCTCTGAAGAGGACAGCTAAATTAATAAGTGTGAATAATGAAGAGTGATGAATAATGTCTCTCGTGGGGTATGGTTCTGAAGACTGGCCCCAGCAGCCTTATGCTGAGTGCAGCTGCAGTAGTGAGCAGGTTGTTGGGGGAGAAATGGGAGACAGGCTTGCAGAAGGGCGGGGCACAGTAGCCAGACGCCTGCGGTTCGCCAGACGCTCGCTGACTCACTGCCGGCTGCTCCGGCCTGCACGCAGCCTGGCTGCCGCACACACCTCGCCAAAAACAGGCCAATCTCCTCCATCTGGCTGATTGGCAGGGAGATGTCGCTGATGTGCCGGGGTGGGATGTGCTAATCTCTGCCACATTCATTCATTATTTCTCCCTCAGGCTCGGGTCTTCGGGCGCTAAGTGGGGCTTGAGAAGGAAGTTCTCATGTAGGTAACATTATCCCACCTCAGACAAGAATACTTGGATGGCATTGGTCGAAAGCTGTCACGTGGAAACCCCATATATTCCCATATTACGTCTCCAAGCCCGAACACGGTATGCGAGTAGTTTATTTTCCTTAGCGTCTCTGGAGCAGCTGAAGGCATAGCTATGAAAGGAGGCTTTGCGGAGACAAGCAATGTGGAAATTCAGGAGAAACGTGTTAACATAAATTCGAAGAACACAATCAAAGCAAATTTCAAGGTTAGCAGGATCCTTATAGCGTATCTCTGTGAAAAACATCAGCCAGAAGACTTCGAAACTTTAGATGCTGTTGCCCTGAATGAGGTTCTGTCACACTTCTACTTAGACGCATAAAAACCGGATGGCAATAGAGATGGCATGCATGTGAAAAAAAGGTCTTCGGTGTGATAAATTTGTTACACAGTTTGTTAAAGGGCCAATGGGGGTCAAATATATTGGTCAGTAAATGCCATTTACTGACCCCATACATTTCCGTATTGGCCCTCTTACAAACTTTGTAACTTATATTACATTCCAGTTAGCTATATAACTGCTGTTTTTTTAAATCAAAAGTGACTTATGGTTGCTTTGACTTAGCAGGGACAGTTATTCCCAACTTTAATGGACTATATTCAGAGCCAGAGCTGCCATGTCCGACAGTCCCCCACTGGGTCATAAAATGACAGCACCCGAAAAAGCCCAACCCAGCTGTTTGGGCACAGTAGGAATGGAGGTGCCCGTGAACATCATTGTTTCCGCCAGTAATTCTGTCCTGTCCAAAAGTCCTTATCTTAATCTGGTTACACATATTTCTTCCCAATGCATGAGATTCTGACCTCTCAGAAATAAAAGGTTTGGAGGTACAACGTAGATTGCAGCAATTACCAGTCTCAACATTTACATAAGAGTTGAGCTATGCTGTCCACAGGGACCTGGACTGTCCCATCATACTCAAACTTGTCTCTTTCACATTTTATTGTTTGTTCAATTTTGCACATTATATGCTTTTAATCTCAGCAACACTCTATGAAGACTGGTAAGGGGCCCTACACTCAAGCAGTTTACAGATTTGGAGCCTGCTTCCTCCATGCCAAATCAAGTTTAAAAAAAAACTACCAAGGAGTGTCCCTCTCTTTGTGAGTAGATCTCTGCCTGCCCTCCCATCCAACACCATCCATGTTTGAGGCTGGCCAGGTGAATCTTTATGATCACGCGGAGTCGGGAGGTCTGCCCTCTGGAAGGAGATACCCTGCCTGTCCCCAGCGACGGAGTGGGGCTCGGCTTCCCAATTCCTACTTACTCCAATGAATCCATTTACCACATCAAAGCAACTCACTCGTTTTTCCCAGGAACGGTGTGCTGGCCGGGAGTTTAACAGCCACTGGGGACTGCAGGAAAGCAAAGTCAGCGCAGTGCACTTTAGCGGTGAGAAGGGCCCACTTTCCGCCCTAATGAAAGCTCCTTTGAGTGTCCAAACCACTGGAGGAAAAAACCAATGAAGATCCTCCAGAACTCTTTGGGGAAGACACATTTTTACATGGTGTAAGCTATTTGTGCCTGCCATAAAAAATAGGGGGCCAAGACGTTCACAGTCCAGTCATCCCCCCACCCCCAAAATAGCATCAGAGCAGTTTGAATTTGTTGATGCTCAGTTAACCGGTGTGTGAGGCAAAAGTGGCTAGATTGTCACAGGGAAAAGTCAGAATGTTCTCGAATGCTTATACTGTTTGGGTTCCCATTAAAACCAGTAGTTTTCCCTTTTGGCCCCTTGAAATGTCACAGAGACATGTACATTGGCAGTCGGCCTGGCTTTATAACCTCTCTGTTCATATCAGGTACTGATGACCACTACACATACTCCAAATTCACTTTACGACTCCTGAATGCCTAGTTCTTTTATGAGCACTCCTCTGTGTTTAAGGTGCAACTTATAAATGACTCAAATGCCGCAAAGTTCTCCGATACTCTCGGAAAGGTAAAACTTTGAAGCGGGTGAAAATCTTGACAGTCACCTCCAAAAACAAGAGGAAAAAAAAGCTTTTCCCCTCTTCCCTGGGGCCCAGGCTATAAACAGGGTTTTATTTGTTTTGGTAGACAGGGGCTTTATTGCTGTCATGTGCCAGCAAGGCCTTTTAAAAGCATCCAGTCTCCCCTCGTTTAGGGAGCGGCCCCCTGTCTGCAGTTACACCTCTGACAGGTGATAACTGTACACCGTTCTGCTGCTGCACACCATCAATCAGCCTCTTGCACACAGCTTCTCAAACCTTCCAGATCTTTCTTTACCACATGTCCCCATGGCCTTGAACAAAAGCAACGCAGTGGAGTGGGCCTCTCTCCATGACACATGTTTACATGTACCACACATCGATAACATCCAACAGACCAAAGACAGTTTCACTATAGCCCTTGCTTGTTTGTCTCATTGGTTGTTTAGGTAAATATTGCTAGTCAGATATAAATACATAAATCAGCATGCAATTACAGGGCAATCAAACAAAACCTCCTTTATTGGTCCTTTATATTGGTTGACTATTTCTTCAAAAGCCATTGTGTTCCACTGTATCTGGTGTGTTTGCATTTGTTAAGAAAGCTCAACCTCATTTATTTTCTTAGACAGAGGAAATGAGATTTTTTTTTCAGAGCAGGTATAGTCATTCACCAAAAGGTGGCACTGTTTCTCTCAAGATGTCATAGTCCGAGGAAGCGCTCCCCTCTGGGAGAAAAAAAAATCTATTAGGTTGGAGCGCAGTAATTGAATCCATCTATCTACCTGATGTATTTATACCTGCCTTTTTTGTTGAATAATTCCTTGGAAGATGGACGCAGGTTGATGTAGTCATGGTACGTTTAAGATTATATTTGTAAAAAAAAAAAAGAAACAAAGAAAAAAGCATTTGAATGATGGACTCATTGAAAACAAGTTATAATTTTATCATTTTAGTCACTTTTCATCTTCTGTTTTGTTGTTTGATCAGTGCTGAAACAGAGCTAAAAACTATGTGAGTTATTGTCTGGGATGAGACTGTCAGGAGCTAAATTAACAGTTTTTTTTTTAATTGTTTCAAAGATGGCTCAAAATGTTTGCACAATAACTCCAAATTGGTCAGCAATGCAAGAACATTTGTGTACTGCATGTGTCTGTGTGTGTTTGTATAAACATATTCCTATGAATATTACAAATTTTACATAAACAGACCCTCCTGTGCCCATCAACCTGTTCTTATAAACATGTTAGACTCAACAATGTCTACACTACTCCTGCATCACATGCTCCACTTGTAAATATGTTTCTACATGTAAACACACTGTAAATCCCCAAATCACACCAGTGTGTGTCTGTAAGGTCACTGGCACTGAGGAGTTGGGGAGTCTGGAACACGTATAGGCTATATTTCAGTGTTCTTGAAAGCACTAAGAAGTAGTTTAGATAATTTATGACGTCATGTTTGCGCTTTGGGGAAACTTTGCCGATGGCATCTGAGAGACTCGCTTAGGCCTCAGTTTTTCTGCTTTCCCCACCAGAGAGGACTTAAATGGATGCTGGATGTAAATCAGCAAATCTGTCCCTAATCTGAGGCTAGAGTCCCTCTGCTTAAGAGGCACAAACCTGAGGCTGCCCTGGCATCAAGCATTTTCATTGGTTGCTTTCTCGCTCAGCTGTACGGAGATGGGGTGATTTCGTGGCACTGTGGTGCAGTGAATAGCCCTTTTGACTCATAGCAAAAAAAAAAAAAAAAAAAAAGAGGCACTCATGCTATGTTAAATCTCAGCCAGAAATTTGCTCATTCTCAGTGTTCATGTGGGTTTCCTTTGGGATCTCTGGTTTACTCTCACAGTCCAAAGATATGCATGTTCGGCTATTTGGAGACTCTGAATTGACTGTGTCAGCAAATGCAATATGTCTTCTGATAAATCAGTAATATGTCCAGGGGTTGCTTTCCCAAAAGCTTAGTTGCTAATTACCTCCACCAACGAAGTTGAGAGGGAGGTTATGTTTTCGCCCCTGTTTGTTTGTCTGTCTGTCTGTCTGTTTGTGAACAACATAACTCAAAAAGTAATGCACGGATTTGTCTGAAATTTTGTGGGTGCATTGCTATTACATCAAGGATGGACCCTATTGATTTTCGCCGCGATCAGTGAAACAACATGGCCGCCATGGCAGCCATCTTTAAATCGTATGACACGTGATAACTGAACTTTGCTCCCACTCACGAAGATTTTGGATTCTGCTGCCTTGGCGGAGGTTTGCACTCTACGAGTGCCTCTAGTTATGTGAACATCTTAGTTTGAATAAGAGCTCTAAGTTGAACCAGTTAGCAACTAAGCTTTTGGGAAACGTACCCCAGAGTATCTTCCTGCTTCCAGTTCAGGCTGAGGTTGGTTCTAGCCCTGCTCCTACCACCCAAAAGCCCTGAACAGGTATTACTGGGTTAGAATGTAAGGGGGGAACAGAATTATTTATTTTTGGCAGCACTTTAAGGATGAGACAACTGAATTCTAACTTCTAAAGTTAAAATTTGACAGCTTCACTGTCGCAAGGCTGGAGAGGCTGCACAAAGGCAGCCGAAGAGATTTATAGAACCATTTACAGTACTGTTATATTTAGAATAAGCTTTTTTTGTGGAAGCGAGCTATTTGAATGATATCCATTTGGACCTGAAGTTTTGGAAGGACTTTCATATTTTGCCTTTACCACGCTCTAATCAACATTTGTATTTTTACTTTGAGTAACTTTTTTCAAAACCCGGCCAGAAAACTTCTGTGATTTGTGTTTTGTTTTTTTTTTTTTTTCAATTTGAAAAGTCCCTGGAGGGAAGAGCGGATCAGTGCTCAGCAGTTTCAGTAAGACAGCCTGGATGTTGAAGTGTCCTCTATTTCCCTGTACGACAGGCCTGTAGGACTGTGACCCAGCCTGAGCTGCTGGCTTCTTCTCTGGTGGCTAGTGCCCATGATGGAAACTATAAATGGCAGGTCCTACACAACTGCCTGACCAATGGTTGTAGTAATTTCGCCAGCGTCATCTTTGATTTAGGTGATGAATGAGCAATTCTGGCCAAGTTTATTACCAGGTTACCCCCAACTCAATGTGCTACAGCCATTCCTTTATTGCCTCAGAACCACTCAGATCTGGTTGTCTGAATAGATTTGCTAAAATCCTGGCATATCCATGTATTTCCTGTCTCTGGTGCAAAGATAATGGTACAATTAGATAATTGTCATGATGTAATGACATTCCTGAACAAGTCAAGTGGTTTTAAGTGCAAAAGGGTTGACTGTAGCTGAAAACCTGTAAGGTCGAAGGTGGGGTCCTGTTCTGTAGAGGAGTAGACATTTTCTGTTCCACATTCAAACGAAAATTCAAAATTTTCACAAGTGGTCTAATGAGGAAAGATAAAACAATATAATGTTGATGTCTCAATACTGTACAGTCCACTCTTCTATCAACAATGCAAAACCTCTATCTGATACCCAAAATATGAACAGCATTTACACCTTTCTGAGGTTCCCGTCTTTTCTCTTTAATGTATAATCTCTGGGAGGTTTTATTGTTTTCGACTGAAGATAGAGGCAGGGGTGGGAATCGAGTTAGTAAAGTGGAAACAATTTAACGAAGAGACGCTGAATGTGCCTCTCTCTATCTGGTGCCCATTTTCTGCATTACCTTACTTCATTTTAATCCAGGCACTCGCATTGCTCTCACTGAAATAATGTCCCTGGAGACATAAATGTCACACAGTGGGCTGAGAGTGGGGTGTGGGTAGGGGCGCGTGCGTATAGCACTGTCCACACCAGATAGAAGGCGCGGAAAGGGGGGGTGCAATCTGGCACAAAGTAAACAAGGTACTGGATGTTCATTCAGGCATGGTAAATTATAAAAGATACCTCCTGTGTTTGCATGTGTAAAAACATCCAGGGCATGGATTCAGATGAAAAACATTTTCTCATATTATAAAAAGCAGACGTGGAAGAAATAGGAACGTTTTAACTCAATGTACCAACATTTTACTCCCAGTACTGTATGTACAGTTTGTCCTCTTCAGTAAGGGAAAATAGAGGGCTCCATGCCAGTGATGACACATCCGTTTGCTTGAAACTGTTGCGTGATTACAGCCTAGTGATTCACTTGGCCTAGATACGCTAATTTTCCTGTAGAGATTAATGTTTCACTGTAATGTTTAGAAGGCATTCTGCGAGTAAATGCAAGAGCATCGTTCATTTCTAATTTCTTGTGCATTGAGGTTTCATATGTTGAAATTAATTTTGTACATATCTATGTATGATGCATTTCTATCAGAGTTACCGAAATGTGTACAGTACACAGTTATGATCCAGACAAGGAACCAGATGCAGATTAAGGATAAAAAAATCCAAAGAGGCGTGCTTATTGATAGGAATATGGTAATAGTTGTGGAGTCGGCCAAAGCTCAGAATTGTGAAGGGGGCAGTCCAGCTTGGTTGGTAATAACTGGACACGGTTGGGGCCGTGTCTGCGCCCAGCCAATGGCCGTCCAGCGGCAGAAGCCAGGTGGTGCTCTCCCCTCGCTGAAACTGACTGCTTGACAGCAGGACCAAAGAGTTTAGCAGGAACACGGTCCCAATCCTGGAGACCGAGGATGGCTTGGGAGGTGTTCCTAATAAACTGACAGTGGGGAACAGACAGTTAACAGGAAGGCAGTCCCGATCCTGGAGACCGATATGAAGGCTTGGGAGTTTGTTCCTATAAATAATACTCCTGAGAGTAATTAGGTTTTTTTCCATCATTAAAGTACTGATAAGCACACGAAAGACGAGCTTCGCTTCAAACTGAACTGACTGGTAGGCTAGTAGGTCTAAGTGTTACAATCCAGCAGCTATACAAGACAGAAAGTAGCTTTTATACACAGATTACACACAAAAGGAGTGGTGCACATAATGGATCACACCTGGGTGTGGGGTGGAAGCAAGATCCGTGCATCTTTCGTTGAGATACGATGGAACTTTACTGACTTGCACAATGCCATGTTCTCAATCCCATTAAACATCTCTTGGGATCACCTAGAAACCCGACTTTGAGTCAGGTCTGATTAGCCAGTATTTCTGCCCAGTCACACTGATGCTTGTCTGGCTTACATGGAAATGAATTCCCACGACATTACTCTAACATTATGTGGAAAGCCTTCCTAGCAGTGTGGAGGAGGTCATACCAGCACATGGCGGTCAAACTCAGTATTAATGCCCATCATTTTTTTTAATGGAACGCACCATAAATGCAGTTGCCCACCAGCATCTGGCAATATAGATTTGTGCGCCTTTGGTGGATTGTGACATGGTTTGACAGCATGGCTTGTCCATCTACATCAGAAATATCTAGATATTGACTAGCCTAGCAGGTAAATGTTCAAAACCATACAAGGACGCAAATATTTCTGAGAACATTATTGCGCTCAATCCTGGAGTTGTATAAAGTTGCTTAACCCCTTTGCGCAGAATACAAATAATTGAAATTTTTTCCTGTTATGCATGAGCCTGTTTAGGCTTCGTAACTCAGTATTTGTGTCATATAGAGACCCTGGAGTGAAGCAAGACATTTGGAAATTCAATTACAGAATTATGCAGGAATTAAATTTCGGAATTTACGGACGACGGCATCTATATCTGAACAAAGGGGTTAAGCACACAATTTATGGCATTTAATTCCTGCTCTAGTCGACCTACTGCCCGACTTCCTCCCTCCTTTTTTACTTACTTTCTTTCTTACTTTCTTGGACTCTGACTTCTACTGCCTAAACTAGTGGTCCCCAACCCTGTTCCTGGAGAGCTGCCATCCAGCAAATTTTTACTCGAACCCTACTTCAGCTAATTCAGCACACCTGATTTGGCTAATTTGCTGCTCATCGAGATCTCATATTTAGAAAAGAGGTGTGCTTTGCTTTGGTGGAAGTGAACAGCTCCTGACCTCCTGAATGGTAGCTCTCCAGGAACAGGGTTGGGAGCCACTGGCCTAAATTTATCCATCCTCTCTCCCTATCCCTCCATTTCACCCCCCTTATGTGCTCTCATCCCTTTATCTTGTCATCCTACCTTATCCCTCACCCCTTCATCTGTTCAGCCCATATTCTATCTTCCTTTCCTCTCCACTTCTCCATCACTCCTTCTCTATGGCTCTGCTCCCCCTGTGCCTCAGCTTACATGGGTTTTCTCCACCATGTCTGAATAAATGGAATGTCTGGCCCCAGACTGCCTTAGCATTACATAACCTGGTTTTTGTGACCACTTTGCCTGTGTGATCATTTTAGGGCTCAGCTTTTTTTTGGAATCAGAGCTTATGAGCATATATTAAGCCACACAAGTACCTGCATGCTAGACTGGTTCATTTGGTATCCAGATTTGGCGTCAACTGCCGAGGGAACAGCGAAGGGGGTTGGGACATTAGCAAGGGGATTGGGAGGGGGGAGTTATCATCTTCCCATGTAAGCAAAGTATACTCTATTCCAGTAATTAGAGAAATGACTATGCAGATATTTCTAACAACATTATCCTGGGCTATTAATCAGTATTAAGGGCAGCCGTGTGTTGTGATGAATGGGGTCAGCTAAGCCTGGGGGAGCACTGGCCCATGCTGTAGACACAAACCTGGACCTGCTCACTCAGGAGTAGGCGGGTAGTGACAGTCCAAGTGTTTAATTAGCCAGAGAGAGAGTTACTGAAAGAGAATGAGAGGGAAGGGAGGAAGAGACTGAGTAGAATGACAGAGCAGTGGTGGATCCTATATTTCGCATAGAGGTGGAAATATTCAGCGCTTACCTGTTATCGAATAAGCACAAATGTAATACGTATATGGACTAGATTGCAGTGTATTTCGCCCCTGATAGAATCTTACAAAATGCCCTTTTCAATCTTCACGGTTTATATACCACTTTTTATGGTTAAACTTCACTATTGCGGTTGCCTTGCATCATGACGAATTGGATCCAATTGTATATATTTGCTTTATGCGATAGGAATGACCTAGAAACTCTTTTCTTGCAAATAAAAAAACGATACATAGACTTAAGCTATGTACAATTTATTTAATTTTGTTGTTTTTGTCCTAAAGTTGAAGAAGGCAGGCTTGCTGGGAAATTTGTTCGACTAATGGCCTTGCTTGTCCCGTTACGGTAACAGTCTAAAAACGCGTTTCAACGACTACTTCAGACGAAAATGTCAGAAAGCAATGGAAAGGCGGAAAAGCTTAGAGAATAAAGCAAACCGACATTTGAGTCAGCCTTTCAAATACAAAAAAATGACCTGCTGTTTGGCCATGATGATCCTCGCAGCAAGCAGTTTTCATTTGCAGGGGGACATGGAAGCAGTAAGACTGACGTTAAATCAATAGGCTATCGCAAGTATGCGTTCGGTTAAAATTTTCTTGAGCTTACAAAAGGCTACCACTGATGGACCAGTTGTTCATTGCCTACTATTTGATGTATATCGATTCGTTGTTTTACGGTGCCAAATAAACTTTGTCCTGGAGTACCGGAAGACTTTCCAAATTTTCCATTCCAAAACCCCGTCTTAACTTTCAGAATCACCCATCATTAAACTTGTAACCAGTGAGTACTGCGGTTCTGAAGCTAGTGAGCTATTCTATGCCCTTTAGAGTCTGTAAGTAAGATATGTAACATTATTTTAAAAAGGTTATGTATGAGTCAATCCAAATAGTTCAATGGTCTTATTGAAAAATTCCAAATGGCCCTAAAGTCACATTTCTTTTTCACATTCATTCATGTAAATATAATAATAATAATAATAATAATAATAATAATAATATTTCCGTAAAAAATTGTTCATATGTCGACAATGTTATGTTTTAATATAGGACAGCATCATTGTATTACATTTATATCAGGATATCTTTAGGATAAATAGGATCTTTAATATAAATAAGATAGTTTGGTTTTGGACATTACTGACCCAACCACTGCCTCCAGATTAGTAAATTCATTCACATGTGCAGAAATTCAATTTAATGGTGACTCGGATTATGTGTATGACAACACTTCCTACTCTCACGACACTTGGGAGTGTTTTGGAAGCATTAAAGCCTCATCTTTTAGAACCATTTTGAAAAAAGGCGATCACAGCATTTTAAGAACTTTTTACAAGCTGTTGAGTGTGGTATCTTTTACTAAACCTGGTTTAGGGACTTGGGGGGGAGGGGGGATTTGGTGATCTGTTAACATCTGCTAAAATCACAGATGCATATAGCCACTGGGTTTGCATGTTAGATGTACACTACAATTATTTTGTTGGAGGCTATTTGGTGTTATATAAACTCAAAAACTAATAATATCAATGTTTTGTGGGAAATATGGTCAAACTCTTTCACTGCTTGTGGTGATTTTGTCAACATTTCTGAAACATGAAAACCTTTGAAAATCGCTCGAACCATAGCACATTGGTATTTACTTGAAAGCTTTCATCATGCACTTTCCCATGAATGCCAACACTGTAGGGTTTGGACGATTTCAAAAGATTTTCTCCTCTTTGAAATTTTGACCAAGTCACCAACAGCAGTGAAAAGGGTTAAGGTCACAAACTTTGACAGTAAAGTGAAAGTCTTAGGTAAAGGTTCAAGTTGTCAGTTAATGTAAAACTGCATTATAATGGCGCTTTTAAAGTTTTTTTAGCTTAATTTTTGGAACCTTGGGAGGAAAATCATTGAACAGATAGGCCAGATTTTTCTCCCAAAATACTAGGAAAACGTGTTTTCTGCACATTAATTTTTCAAATTTTTCTGGGGAGGGACTCCAGACCCTCCTTGCTGCACCCCCCCTTTCAGCAATTCCTGCATCCGCCCCTGCAGAGGTATAGAGAGAGGGAAGGGTGGGAGGGAGAAAGAAAGAAATTGGGGAGCAGGCTGGTTTCCAACCTTAATGCTTTTCCAGCTCATTACTCTGTTGGTCTCCTCATCATGCAACTTTAACTTTTTAAGTGAAATTAGGATGTTTCCTCAGCCTTCAGGGCTGACACAGCTACCAACTGCCATTATGACACATCCTCCTTCCCCACAATGACCCAGAGGACAGAGAGGGCAAAAATAATGTTAAGCGCTGACTGTTATGTTCCTCTGCCTCTTAACACTGCCTTTCATATAAATCTCTGAACAATTCTTGGCCTTAATATCATCGCCCTGTGGGCTAACACTGATTCGTTTAATGTAGCTGCGCCTATTGTCACCACAGTTCTCAATGCCGAAACCTGTATTCACTACATTTATTGTCATGCTTTTCCGTAGCCTATCTTTCACATAAACACAAAATAATCAGTGGATCAAACAAGATAAGCCCCCCATAACTTTGATTCTTTAAATTTCAGGAGCAGCAGTTTGAAAGTGATACATTGATGCTTAGTCTTGTGACGTCCCCTAACATTACAAAGTGTCCTGCTAAAGGGTATTGAAAGGAATGCTCAAGGGTGACAATAGAATCTTTGTGAGCGACAGGTCTCAGCGAGAAAGACAAGCATTTTAAAATGTTTTCACCTAACTGACATATCTAATGTATGAAATGGTTACTACAGGCTCACGCGATAGCAAGAACTGGTTCACAGACTGGCAACCTGACTGCTAGTATACACTATAAAAAAGTATTTTCCTGAAAAGAAACAATATGTGAAATTCGCTCAAGTAATTTTTTTTTATTGTAATACGTTCCTGATCTAACTGAAGTGACTGATAGGGTTATTCAGCTCTTGTGGCTTTTATTATCAATGTTTCAAAAATGCTAAATTTTGGAATACCATGGCAGCAACTGGAGCAGCTGTGCTACCATCTATTGGCAAAAAAAGCGGGAAAAGACGAGGTCTATAAGAATTCTGCTTTTAATACTAGGCATAGATTTGGTACTAGGGATGGTCAGGTCATGTGCCGAACAAATTTCGAACATGGCAAGAATATCCCGACTAACTTTCGATCAATGGGGAAAACGGAAGAAATGCAACATTATAAATGTAACATGCCCCAGTCCAATGTGTTGCTAGTGCATCCGCGGTTGGTGGTTTTGTCCAATTCATAGCAAGTCAGAGGTTTAATCGAGTGGTTCCAAATCTCGGCCCTGGGGCACCCCTGTGTATGCTGGTTTTCGACCCAACCAAGATTGTATTGCAGAATTTTAATAAGCTGTTCATTTGTCCCGTTTAGGTGCATTTCATGTTTAAAGCGGTCATTTACTGTCTTAAGCCACATTTTGACAGGAAAAACCCACGATTGCCATAAATAATAAAAGACTCCTGAACATTTTGCGTCTATTTTACCATACTGCAAGCCATTTAAGGGGACAGCATTTTGAAATAGATCAAATTAGACACTGAGAAAATCAGTCAGCTCCAAATTAGGTTGCTGAAGACTGGTGTTTTGCATTTTTTCTAAATAATTTGCTTGAACTTAATGACATTAACCTGACACAAAGAAGGTTTGACTCTATCATTTGCTTGCCTAACAAGCTGTTAGTTTTCACGATCTTGTGTTCATAGATTCACAAATCAGGAACCCACTGATTGTTCACTCTAATTGTCTTAATTTATTTTGGTACCTTTTTTTATGCTACTGTTTCTAATATATCGCAATATGGATGTGGATTTCTTCCCTGATGGTATGTATGGATATTCGTTCAAATGTGGCTTCATAGGATAAATAACTGCGCAAAACATAAATGTACCTGGTTAAGACAAACTGACAGCTTGTTAAAATCCAGTGATTGCAACTGTGGTTGGGACAAAAAACAACGTTGTTTCGCGAAAACAGTACAGCGCACAGAATAGACAAGATTGCGAACTGGCTATTCTAACTAGCTAAAGTAGCAGTGCCCTGTCACACTATCGACCAGAACTGAGTAAGTAACGTGATTCCGCGGAGATTACTTGGTGCGGTCATTTGCTGCTGTCAGTAAAGGTGGCGGAAAGTGAACAAATTTCAAACATTATCTGAAATTGAAAAACTTACTCACTACTGGTTGATGCACCGGGATTGAATCCGAGCCCGCGTGTGCTGGGTATTCGTTGTCAATTTGCATCCGAGGCTGTAACAAAACGCAGTGCTTAGAGACACGGCAGTTTTAATTGGTACGGCAGTCGATTTCAAGGGATTAGGATAAATATTCGGGGTTAGGGGAAGGGTTAGGTTAGGGCAAATCTTGAAATGGGGACTACCGTACCTCTCCACATTGAAATGCACTGAAAAGCTGCCGTACCCGTAGCAACTGCCGTAACAAAATGATCAGGTGCGATTATTTAAGTCTACAGGAAGAGTTATCTAGCTAGCTGATGAATTACCGTGTAATGATTGTAACAGTTGCTAATAATACTACATAACATCATGTAATCAAGTTACTTATAAATTGTCAAAAGTTTTATCAATTGTTCAGTTTTGCAAAACTTCATAAAAAATGTTTGAAACATAAATAACAGGATTTGGATACAAAATAGAAAAACAAGTTTATGAAAATGGCATCTATCTCTGGAAATTACTGAGGCATCTCGCTAAGCACCATAGGAAACATAAACACAGAAATCTCTGTTGACAGCGAAGGCAATATTTGCATTCAAATCATTGCAAAAAAAATTTTCAGTTCCCGCGCTGTGCGCGTGCTCGCATTACATTATGTCCCTAACGGCTCTCAGATTAAGCCTAAACCCTTGCACTCGGTACGTTACTCTTACCTTTTTTTGTTGAGCAAATTCTTGCTCTTTAAGGTATATTCTTTGACTCAGAACTGTCTGTGTTCCCTGTGATTTCCACCTGTCTTTGTGACTCAGGAATGAAAGACACACTTCATGTCTGCTACTCATTGTGATTGCATGAGACTGCCCTTTATGTTGAGATTTAAGCTCCCCAGCTCATCACTGTCTGAAAGTTTGAAAAATTGTCTTCAGTTTTAAACACGGATTTGGAATTTATGCACTTTCCTGGTGACTGAGAACACAGCTAAAATATACAAGCACAGAGGCAAGGCCTGTGGGTGTTCCCTTTTGTTTTTAAGTTAGTTGAATTTTCTTGTTTGTTTCTTGGGCTGTGTCTGCTCTTTCCAGCACTGCTTTGAGCAAAAGACCATAAATTGCAATTAAAAAGCAGCATGCTCATTGGGTGTGCGACCAGGAAAGGATCATTAACAATGGATTAGACTGCACAATCCAATTTCCCTCCCATCAGTGCTGATAATGCGAGCCAGAAGCTCCCCTGATAAATGGACCCGGTGCAGTCGCCAGCTCCCTCAGGAGGGTTTATGTTCGTCCCCATTACTACGAGCGCTACAACCCCACGTACACTCCCACATCGCCGCTGCCACCCCCACCCCTCCCAGTCCCATCCCAGGCCAGGTCTGAGCTGCCTATCACCGGTGAGGACAGTATCTGGTGTGATTCTTTTTTTTATTTTAATAAATTTGATATCTCCAATCCCACCCGAATCTGGAATGCCCAAATGAGGAACTATGTACAAGGCTTGCTCGTATGCGACCCCTTGATGCCAATTCAGGAGAAATGGACAGCTCATGGCTCTCCTTTGAAGCACCTGCCCATCAACTACTGCTTCTTTACACTCATTGGTTGAGTCCTCACAAGTTCAGAACGAGGGTGGAGGATACCCGAACATGAGCAAACTTAGAATCTTCCTGTCGAGCACGCGGCTGGTCAACAGGAGGCGCTTCAGCAATGAACAAAGCAACCATTTTATTTTTCCCTTCCTGGCAGTCCCTTCCCAATTTGCATCGCTGTAGCGCAGGGGTCTCCAACCCTGTTCCTGGAGAGCTACCATCCTGTAGGTTTCTACTCCAACCCTAATGCAACCCCTGTTGTAGCACAATGGCCAATTGTGCGCTACTTCTGAAAAAGCTGCTGACCACTGCCGGTTGGAACGACTGGGGCTCGAACGCATGCTGTAATAGTCACTTCTGTTCTGCAATGCGGTGCTTTAACCGAGTGAGCTATCCAGCAGCTCCTGGTGTGGTTCTTCATCCTTAGCATGCCCTGAAACCAGTCCCGCCTTAACCTGCCGTTAGGCCCTGGGGCTGAGAGGCTCTGTAGCCCCCCCCGTCTGCATTTATCTACAGGGCATAACGTATTAGTTTCCCCCTCTGAGCAGGAAAACACCACAATATTCATATTATCAGATGACCAATTTAATCAGGCCCATACTATAAACTCAAAATAAACTCAAATGTCAGTCCACGACTGAACACTTTTTTTGTAACAACCACACACACAGCAATGCATAAGTGAAAGAGTAAACTGTTTGATTATAAAATCAAGATGCATGAAAGTTTTATTCCACTCCGTAACATATAAACAACAAATCAAAGTTTATGAAAATTGCCTTTTCCGTTTAAAGAAGATAAAATTCCACTTATGATTTAATTTGGGTTTTTAACTGTATTGCTTTTCAATAATTTGTGTATTTTCTTTTTTTTTACAGTAAAATGAACCCATCGATGAGAAAGAAATAAAAATCACAACTCGAGTCTCATAAATGTGATATCTCGGGCTCCTATTTGAGATCCAATTTATCCCTTAAATGCTTGCGAATGAAATACAGCATATGCTTCTGGTTGGCGGTATATTCAAGTCAATGTGATGAATAATTTACTAGCTAGCATGCTAGCGCTTTTCGCCATTGAATTAATAAAGTTTCTACGACAACTGTTACATGTTTAACTTATTACTCTAATGGGGAAAAGCGTTCACATGTTAGCTAGCGAATTATTCATCGCATTGACTTTATCAGACCACCATTTAGAAGCCGTAACCAGCAAGACCTTACCGTGGCGTAGATATTGGCTGAAGTTTGCCTTGGAATGTCATCTGTCCAATTGCTACACAAGAAAGCTGGATTACACATGTGTAAGAACAAGCATGTCTGACATGGCTGTCGTACACCAATTTTTGTTCATTTATGGAATAAAATATCATGCGAGAGATTACTGGTGGCAATGCGGTTCTGTCAGGATGGCTGCTACGATCGAGTCGTGTTTTAGGGGTGGGCATATTCCATGAATCAATTTCAGCCATAAACATTGGTATGAAAGTTGCTTTCAGTAGAAGTTAGCGTTTCAATGTTCAATAAAGATTTTATCTAATGTGGCACGCTACTGCACGGCAGTAAAAAGTTCCTTCTATGCCGGGAATGAATGGGGAGGGCAGCAAGTTACTCGGCCAGCCGTGCAAATAGGACGGCAGTCTTTAATCTTAAATTAAGGCAGTTACCGACTAAAGGGTGTTTGGACTCCTGTCTCTGACACATTTCTATAAGTTTTTAGCTTAGGAGGTTTGGCATGGTCTACAGAAGAAAAAGACGTTTGTTTGGAACATCATTTCTTCGTCGGCGGAATTTCCATTTAATAGCTGGGATTCCGTCCCACATAGCAGACGAGTCTGGCCCGGATCCGGCGTCAGGCCGGCACTGCTGGGCGACTGCTGGCATGGCAAGTGGTATGTTGACCGGATGTGGGCCAGGTCTGGCTATGATGGCACCGTTTCTGTGATGGCATGCCACGTGTCGGCCGATTGTATGCGAGCTGGCCCTGTGCTGGCCCATACGTGGGCCAGCTCTGGCAAACCAGATCTGGGCCACAACAGGGCCGTCATTCTTTATATATGTGGCCCGGAATTGGGCCGTAAAAGTGCATTATTTGGGCCAGAACTAGGCCAGACCAATTTTGCTATGTGCGTGAGAGCCAATTCCATGACTTCGTCCGCAATCACGAAAAAATCGGTACACCTACATTTGAATATGTCATATGCCAAAACTATCCCCCTACATTCTGATAGGTTGTTGTGTCACTGGGCCCCCATGGGTTACCCGCAAATTTGACCAATCAGCAGCTACAAAGACGAATATCAAGTGTGGACAGAAAATTTGTCAAATTACAAAACATGGTTTTTTTTTTTTTTTGGCTCATGATGGGCAGAGGCCATAGAGAGACAGAGTTGCGACAATGAGGGGTCCAGACACGGGAGGGTCACGTGGTACATGGAGACTGCAAATCGTTCCAAACAAAGCTTGGCGGGCTTTTTTAAGTGTACAGAGATTCAACGCGTTAGCATCGATTTTGGTAACTACTAAACATTATTTACTTTTTTTTAAACCACTGACACGTATTTCATCGTGACACTTTATGTGATTGTCTCAGTATGTTACTATTGCAATAAAGCTTTTAAAATTCCTTGAGTTTGAGGATGTATGAATGTGGATACTGACAGTAAGCGAGCCGGCTTTACAGATGTAACGTTAACATTAATCCTTACCCCCTTTTAGGCAGCCCATTCAAGGTGCCAATATTGCGCTTTTATCATATACTTCCTTTAAAATGCAGGGAATCTGCACCTGTTAGATCACCTTTAACATACAGATTGTATCACACCTGGGCAAAATATTTATCAGTGGCAGCAACCATTGCCAACAGCAGCAGAACTGCATTTCTGTACTTGCTAACCAAGCTATCGCTCTAAAAAAATTATTCGCGGTCCTGTCGAATCTCGATGAATTCTCGATTTTACCAATTATGTAAACGATGTTGTTTGCTTCGTGTTTCTGGACCTGTTGCAGGATACTGCACTAACGTTACCTTAGTAGCAATCTAGCTGGCTGGCTAGTAACATTACAGTAAAAACCGTAGCTCTCATTTAGCAGCCAGTTTTTCACGTATCTCGCTGGCTAGCTTGCTTCTATAAAGTGCCTCTTGATTAGCAAATCACTGCTTCACGCTGTACTAATTTCCCCTGTTATATCTTACCATCTCTAATATATTTAATTCTAGACTTTTTATGAGTAATCTCATCACACTCCGTCTGACTTCCAGAAGAGACGATTTGGAATAGAACAGGACAAGGAGTGAAAAGGTTTCCGTGGATCTGCCGGAGTAAAAAAACATGTTCATATAGGTTTAAGGACAATGACTGTTGTAGCCAAGTGAATTTAAAGCCATTTCACAACCTCTGTCTTGATTAGCATACTATATCAGAAATGATCACTCTACTGACCATACACAATAGCGATTGTAAGATACTGCAACTTTCAGTATTAGGAAAAACAAAAATTATCCTTTGTAAGGATGAAAATCAGTGTGATCATGATAGACACACTTAAAAAAAGCCATCTTATGCAGGTGTTCTCCAACCTTTCCTTCTTTCCTTTTTTAAAATTTGCCTTTCAGAGCTTCCATGAAAAGAATAAATACAAAGAGCAAGAGCAACTCTTGTCTTACCTGGCCATGATAACCAATATAATAAAGTTGATGGGATATTGTTTCCTCTGTGGTCTTGAAATGGAAATCAAGAATTGTGGATTTCTACTGCTAGTACTAGTAATAACTACCAATACAGTACAACAAATGCATTAATTCATTATCACAGTCAGATGGTAGTCACTGCATGGAGTCCACACCAAGTATCCCTAGGAAATTGAATCAGGTCAACTAAGCTTAGTGATGTCTTTGAAGAGGTTTCGCCCCCTCTACAAATGACTTCTTCAGTTCATGCTGTTCACTAGGCTAGACTGGCTAGTCTGCCTATGACCTGGATGAATGAGAATATGCATAGACAGTCCATACTAAGAGTTCTGTAGTTGGAGGGAGATCTTGTTCATCCATGTTGACTTTTTGACAATTTTAAAAACCTTTCAATGATAACATAACACATACAGGGCATTTTTAACTCAAGTACAATATTTTTTAGGCTTAGTTGAATCAATCATGACTAAAATATGCATTAAATTCAGTAACTCAGTATCAAAATACATTCACGTGCTACACTCTCGGTCTCTGACGTAGGGAAAGTGGGTTAAATTTGAGAAATAATTTTTCAGAATTATTAAAAGGCAGGTCCAGAAGAAAATAGATATTAGGGACAGAGAATTGGAAAACTATTTTTAATTGACCAAATTAAAGCTCAGGGCAGGAAAACAGCAAAAGGGATGAAATGGGGCAATGAAACAAAGTATGGGTCCAACAGACTATAAAATCTCCAGGTCTTCAAGGTGTTTCGGGAAACACGTGACTTCTTACCCTTAAATAATCACCTAGAAGATGCAAGACACATGACTTCTCCACAGCGATACGGTTTCCCAGGAAACTTGTTTGGAACTATTGGAAGCCTCCATGATCCGCCATTGCAGTGGCCCATTGAAGTCAATGGAGTTGTCGCAACTCTGTCTCTCTATGGCTGTGATGATGGGCCCCTGATCCTCGTAGCCCCTGGGGCTTCAGCCCAAATAAGCCCATGCATTAAGGCAGCCGTGCCTGAAACACATCTCTGGCTTTGATGTAGGAGCCTTGGTACATGTTGTACATTGGTGGTTTAAGCTGTTGACTGACACCAATTTGAAGTATCAGGGACTGCCACATATTGTAAAGTCAACAACATCAAGCATTTCCCTATTACTGACTGTAATATTACCCGGGACCAGCAGGCATTCAGGGGTCCCTCCGCTGCTGCCCTCTTCAGCTGCTCTGTTGTTGAATATCTGGACATAAGGACAGAATCTTTGCACAGGAACAGAGGTTATTCATGTATGGCCGTAGGAAACACTTCATGACCACATATGGTAAGTACTGTCACATTATTCAGAAGGCATTGGGAACTGGCAGAACAACAAGAGTACTCGGGTCTTGGGTCTTATGTTAACTATGTTTGGAATTATTATTATTATTATTAGTAGTAGTAGTAGTAGTAGATGTAACAGTAGTAGGTGTTGTAGGAGCATTTCATCTTTGTCTTAAAAAGTACCAAACATTTTTATATCCAGACTGCACAGGGCATTGTCTGGCTCAATCAGATCTTCAATTTCTTCAGATATTGAATAGTTATTCTATAATAGCAAAATCTGGAATCCTTGGAAAAGTGTTCTTTCATGTGTTGAGGTCACTATGTATTCATTTTATTCACTGCAACATGGAAAAAATAATAGTTATCAATCCACAAAATACTTAGACCTCCATCTATGAATGGTCTAAGAAGCAAGCAACATAATGGGTTCCTTTGGCTCTCATGTTTAATTTGAGGCCATCATTATTTTTTCTTCATTCAGTGTAGCTCATCACTCCAGTATCATCAGTCAGCCATACAAGTGAACTCTGATTTGGCTTTGTGTTCACTACCATTATGGCTTCATCACAGACTGATTGAAATAACCTCCAGCCCTCTTGACCTCTCAGGAGCTCTTTGTTCACTAAGCACTTGTGAAAGCAGTATTACACAGAGAGATTAAGCTGTAATTGACTTTGAAGAGTATAGTTGAGAGTCACCCAGCAGATTAAAGTTGGTTGAAGTGCTGATGGGGTGCTGTGTAGAGCCCTTTCACAGGCAGAGAGTCACATGATCGCTGTTACATACTGTGGTTAGTCAGTTATGGTCTCCATTACTGCTGCTGAGAATGCCCAACAACACACCCTAGTATAGTGCCCTCTTGCGGTCAATTCGACAACTGCTCTAATGTCTTGGCAACAAAGAAAAAATTTGATGGATGACAGTGTTGTTGTAGTCTTGCATGTGCGTGTGTGACTGAAATAAACCTATTCATTCAGTTATGGCCTCTATTGTCTGACTATGCAGGAAAATGTGTTCTTTATCACTCAAAGCCTTATCTTATACAGCACATCCATGTGGTCCTCTGGATACTTGCCCCCAACTCACTGTTCCCCCTTCAAACACACACACAAACACGCACGCACACGCGCACACACACACACACTTTTGACAGATTAAGTGGCAGCTGAGCATGACTGAAGTTAATTGAAAGTACAGGCTTGATAATAAATGGCTGGCCCTGCTATGGACATGATTGGCTGGTTTCTTGTTGTTGATGGAGGACACAGATTGAAAGGCTTGTTGGGGAGCACGGAGACCGATTTTCACTACAGATGAGCACGTTTCTGCTACCCATCAGTGAGCAGAAGATAGTTTCATTGAAAGCCACAGCAGTGGGTTCGACCTTTGGGATGTGCCGCAGACCCGGAGGGGTCTCTCTGATAGGTTGGCAATCACTGGGGTCACTGAGGAAGCTCACGCCCGTGGCTACTGTGAGACTGTATAGGAGAGTGGGGAGGAGAAATTCTGGTGAAGCCAACATTTTCCCTTTTTCACTTCTATGGATTTTATACATTGTGAATTCCTGCCTTACAAGATCCAGGGCAACAGAGTACTTTAGAAAATGAAATGGACTGAGAGACGATGGAAATACATGCAGGGCAGGAAAATGGAAGGAAGCCAAAGGAGAACAGTGCTGAGTGTTATTGATTTTTTCTCTCTGTCATTGCTGATAATGGAATCTTTTATTTTTACAGGCACAGTATGTAACTTGGTGATGCTTGATGGGCAGGATTAACACTGCTGTCCAGGGGAATCAGAGTGATAGCATTGACCCCCCTTGTCTGCCTCTTCCGTGCTGGCATTAGACATGTGCTAGTGGCTTTCTGCCCTCAGCTCTGGTAAGTGTCAACATCAATATAAGCTTACATTGATCATGAATCACAATGACAGCAGACAACAATGGGTTGTTCAACCCTCCTAATGCTGCATTCAAATGGATTCAGGGAGACGGTAGACAGTTTAGTGGACAAGAGTAGAACAGTATAACGAGCCAAAGCCGGCGGAGGATACCATTGATGGTAACGGTAGACGGCAAAATATTTTGACTTTTTCCAATCCTTTGCAACCAAATGTACAACTGGGTGTTACGTAACCCCTCACGCAAGCAGAAAACATGGGCGATCTGAGCAGTGAGAGGCTAATAATATTGATATTCGTGTTTTGTTTAGCTGTAGTGATATTCTGTCAGACTGTTTGTTTGTTTTTGCAGTGCTGTCTGGAAAGCTTTGTCCATCCACTGTCTACTGTCGGCCTGAATCCACGAGAATGCAGCATTTGTATCTTTTCAATCTGTCAGTTTGTTTGACCAGCACTGTGTCAAGGTATATCTCCAACTGTATGACTTGGTCAGTGGCGCTGCCAGTACTGGAAATTGGGGGCCACAGAGCATCCCTTTATAACAACAATTAGTCCTAGCTACTTCTCAATCATTTTCCTTTATTGACACATTTTCCAATTATGGGAATAATCCATTGGCACTTGAAGACACGACGTCGATCCCCATGTGATCTAACTGCGATGAAATAATAGGCTAAATTCAGCACAGAATAATAATTTATTCATCAATAGACCAATGCTCTACCAAAAGACAAACTGCTCTGGATCTTCCGCGCTACCTTTTCGGCACATCAGGCGATCTAACCTTCACTTCATGATTGTTATGTTTCCCCCCATGAGGGAGAGGGGAGAAATGTTGTTTTAGGCTCGGTTCCCGTTCGGGTCGGCGTTCCCACTTCGTTTCTGGTGCGTAACTCCAAAAGCGTTTGCATGATCTTAACGAAACTTTGCATACTTACTTCTAAGGTCCTGAAGTGGTGCCTTTTGGTATGTGCCTGTCTGTCCGTCTGGATGTGATCATTTTTTGGCCGTAGCATAACTCCTAAACCATTTGCATGATCTTAACAGAACTGTGCATACTTACTACTCAAGTCCTGCAATGGTGCCTTTTGGTATGTGCCTGTCTGTCTGTCTGTCCGTCCGTCCACTGGGCTAGGCAGGGAAGGGGGCCGGGGGTGAAGCATACATTTTTGCAAGTAAAAACACATTCTAGTTCAAATAGTTGAAATAAAATAAAAGACCAATTGAAATGGCTTCATGCAATTATGAATAATGCTGATTTAAATTCACCAAAGCGTGCATCCAAATGAATGGTTGTCATTTTACTTTAACGGGGAGAACTAGCAATGCCTGATACTGTGGAGTGTTTTCAGAGTGAATGTATTGTTAAGTTAGAAAATTATTGAGAACAAGTCAGGACTAATAATTGATTTGAAGGGATGTTCTGTGCCCCCTCAATATCTAGTCCTGGCACCTTTACTGGATCTGGTGAATTGTACCACACAAAAATCAACTATTACCTGATGTAAGTCATGTACTGTACGTCAAAAACTCTGGATACAGCAGAAGTGACTGTCACGTCGCGGGTTCAAGCCCCGCTTCGTACCAGCCGGCAGTGGTCGGCAGCTTTTTCAGAGTAGCGCACAATTGGCTATTGCGCTACAGGGTTGCAAATTGGGAAGGGACTGTCGGGAGGGATTACAATAGTTGCCTTGTTCATTGCTCAAGCGCCTCCTGTTGGCCAGACGGGCGCTCGTCAGGAAGATTCTAAGCCTGGTCATGTCCGGGTATCCTCCGCCCTCGTTCTGAACTTGCGAAGATTCAACCAATGAGTGTATAAGAAGCGGTGGTTGACAGGTGCGTGCTTCGGAGGAGAGCCGCGAACTGTCTACACTCTCCTGAATTGGCAGCAAGGGTCGACATACGAGCAAGCCTTGTACATAGTTCACCAATTGGGCATTCCAGATTCGGGTGGGATTGGAGATGCCAAATTTAAAAAAAAAAAAAAAAAAAAAAACTCTGGATACAAAATTTCCGCAGAAAATGCACTGCATTCATCAGTGCAACAGTAAACTTTCGCTTCAGGAGCCTCCGAAATTGCATGTGTTCTTCCCCTTAGTCAATTTGTTCTGCTAAATATTTCACTGAACTGTTTCAGTTGAATGCTTTGCTCAAGATTTTACTCTAGAATTTCCCAAGCTAGAAACCTTAAGTGAAAATATGAGTTTCTTCGCAATTACACTGTATCTTTCAGCTAAGATAGTGCCTCTGTCATTGAAACAGCTACACAATGTAAGTCAAAGAAAGTGCAATTCATATAATGAATCAGATCATCCATCAACTTGAAAGCTTTGACTGCATGGTAAAAATGTGCCTCAACGGCTAAACAATAAAAACCACCACGAAGCAACACAGAGAAACAAACTAAAAAAAAAACTACTGTTTTGTTGCAGGTGTATTTTAGTGGCTTTTGTACTATGATGATGATCATCATCAAAATAATTATTAGTATTATTATTATTGTTGTTGTTGTGGGAGCTAATGGGCAGGGCAATTTAAATGGGCATTTTTTGGGTAATGTTTTGATAATGGCTTTGTAGCTTATTTTCTGTACTGCTGACAAACATACATTTATATGCTAGAAATGAGCCACACTCTTATGGTCTTTGATTATTAAGGTAAGGGATGTCTGTTCTCCTCCTGTCATCATGCGACAGTTTTTCACAATCACTCATCAAGATTTCAGTGCTGCAGTTACAGGGCAGAGTCAACTGAGGTGAGAAGCAGTGTAGAGATTTATGGGCATACATGGATATGGAAAATTTTTTTAATTGGGTATCTATGTGCACTATGGCAAGAGTTACTATAGAAACCCCAAGTGTGAAATGCAGTCTAATGTTAGACCTTCTCACTGAGGCTTTGGATATTTGCTCTGCCCCGCAGTGCTGGCAGTAATTTAACCAAAGAATCAAAACAACAGTTAGCCAACAACATATACCATACTTTTGTTTGAGCATGAGTATATACACTGCCCTCCATAATTATTGGCACTCCTGGTTAAGATGTGTTCTTTAGCTTCTAATAAATTGTTTTTTTCTAAATAATATAGGACCACAATGAAAAAAAGAGGAAAATCCAACCTTTAATTCAAGTGCATTTATTCAGTGGGAAAAAAATCCCACATTAAGAAATAATTCTTTTACATCAAATCATGTGTGCCACAATTATTAGCACCCCTGATGTTAATACTTTGTACCCTTTTGCCAACAAAACAGCACCTAATCTTCTCCTATAATGTTTCACAAGATGGGAGAATACAGAAAGAGGGATCTTCGACCATTCCTCTTTGCACAATCTCTCTAAATCATCCAGCGACCTGGGTCCTCTCCTCTGCACTCTCCTCTTCAGCTCACTCCATAGGTTTTCAATGGGGTTGAGGTCTGGGGACTGAGATGGCCATGGGAGGAGCTTGATTCTGTGTCTGGTGGACCATTTCTGTGTAGATTTGGCTACATGTTTAGGGTCATTATCTTGCTGAAAGACCCAGTGACGACCCATCTTCAGCTTTCGGGCAGAGGCCACCAGATTTTGATTTAAAATGTCCTGGTATTTCAAAGCGTTCATGATGCCATGCACCCTAACAAGGTTCCCAGTGCCTCTGGAAGAGAAACAGGCCCACAGCATCACCGATCCTCCCCCATACTTCACAGTGGGCATGAGGTGCTTTTCTGCATACTCATCTTTTGTGTTCCGCCAGACCCACTTAGAGTTTTTGTTGCCAAAAAGCTCTATCTTGGTCTCATCTGACCAAAGCACACAGTCCCAGTTGAAGTCCCAGTACCGCTTAGCGACCTCCAGACGTTTGCGTTTATGATTGTGAGTGAGAAAAGGTTTTTTCCGTGCATGCCTCCCAAACAGCTTGTTGGCATGTAGATAGCGCCTGATGGTTGTTTTGGAGACTTTGTGATCCCAAGATGCTACCATTTCTTTGCAATTCTTTAACAGTGAGCTTTGGAGAACTTTTTTATTTCTCTTACCATCCTCCTCACTGCGCGTGGTGGCAAAATAACGTTAAGGTCCTCGTCCCAGGCTTGTTTACCGCTGTTCCAGTTGTTTTAAACTTCTTAATGATTCCTCTGACAGTAGATATGGGCAGGTGCAGGCGAGTGGCTATTTTCTTGTAGCCATTGCCTGACTTGTGAAGGTCGACACACATCTGCCTTACTTGAATGGTGTGTTCCTTTGTCTTTCCCATGTTGAAGAGTGGATAAGAGAAATGGCCTCTGTGTCACGTCATATTTATACCCCAGGGAAACAGGAAGTGATGAATTGCTAATTAAATGTTCCTAGATACTCTGATCAACTTTGTAAACTACTGTAGAAATGACAGAAATACTTCAACTACATTTATTTCCTAGGAATTGTTAGGGGTGCCAATAATTGTGGAACAGGTGATTTTATTAAAAATAATTATTTCTTCGTCAGGGATTTTTTTTTTCCCTTAAAATTCACTTGAGTTGAAGGTTACATTTTTCTACAATTTTCAGTGTGAGAGTATGCTTCTGCAATAAAAATTGAATTTATTTTAAGGCTTTTAATACATCTTAACCAGGGGTGCCAATAATTATGGAGGGCGCTGTAGTTGTTTATCATATTTTATCCATGAGCATACAAACACATGCAAAGTTGCACACACACGGATGCATACACATGCACATGCACTCACACACACACGAAAGTGTGTAGCCTTGCTGGTGTGGGGAAAAAGGTAGAAAACTACTGGCAAGACAGTGCACCATGCCAGATTGTGGGCTTTCCTTTTGTGTTACACACACACACACAAACACATACATACACCACACAGAGACAACACGCACACAGGCATACACATATACACATGCACGCATACACACACACACATATGATCAAATGTTGAAAGATGACTGAGCTCCAGAAAATTTCATTGATTTACATTTCAAACAAAACATTCAGAATGTACTTAAATGCTTTCTTCAATGGCTTTTTAAAAGGAGATCTTAAATCATTTGGTTTTACAGCGTGACATGTCCTGAACTTATCTTGGTTCAGTTCACAGTTCAGGGAACAAATAAAATGCCTGACCTTCACCTTGTACTCTCGCAGCCTGTTATACTACAGGCTATATACACTATGTCGCTCTAAAATGGCACATTTTCTGGTAAACTATGAGCAAATAGTATATAAGTTCTTTGCCTTAAAATGATGGCAACAACCGAGAACACTGGATGCAAACAAGTTCTATATCAAACAAATGTTCAACAGTGTTTTGCTGAAAAATACATTCAAGGTTTTCCTTCTCAGTTTTCTTTTTTAATTTTGCAATATTACTTACCTTTACCATAAAATCAGACATTTCTACAGTGCATAGATGACTGTGTTTTTTTCTCTCTTTTTTTGCTGAACAGGAGCTCCACAGGTGGCTTGGCATGTGTGTCATGCACTGTCTCCTTGGAAAATATACAGCTTGAGCTCTGACCTCCTCTCAGCGCTTCTGCACTGGCGGATTTGTTCCACTTTCTTGTTCAGGTCATGTTTCACTGCCAGGTTGTTGCTTCATAAGGCCATGCTGTGAATTTGCTGTGCGTGCAAATGTTGGAAACAAATTCATCACGTTAGATTTCAATTCAGTATGATGCTGTAGCAAAGAGAGAAATCTACTTATCTTCAAATCAATTTGATGTTTCCTAGTGCATGGATTGTAATGCAGTTGGAATGTTACACCTTATAAATCCAGATTTATTTCAGTTAATGTTTTTTGCGGGACAAATTTGAACCTTGTGTTATTTATCAAAATATTTATTTGTTTATTCACACATAATGTATAAAAAGGCAATAAATTTAAAATGGTTTGCACATTTTGCATTTAGAAGCTTGAAGCCAAAAAAGGCTTATAAAAATACCACCCCAATAAACTATCAATTAACAAGCTACTACAAATAAAAACAAAACAAAACAAAAGGCAGTGTTAAAATTACAACCTTGAAACAAAATTGACAAAGTTGTGCAATTTCAAAGAGTGCACAAGATAACATACATTCGACAGAAGATCCACAAGATGTTACTGTCATTCAAAAACCTTTTCAGATAATTTATGAATAAGGTCAATGAAGTTATTGATCGTGGTGATTGAGGTAGATTGTTCCAAAGCTAAAAGGTCATCCACATTGCAGAGAATATTGATTGAGTGAAGTTCGACAAAATGAAAGATTGAAGTCCTTAGAGAGTCTTTTGGAGAAAAAATATGAGGAAAATTTTTTTTAAAAATTCTGATATGCACAAAGCAAATTATGAATTAGTTTATGCATGAATACACTAGTCTGGAAAATTTTCACATTAAAATAAAATGTCATATTTTCTAAAAAGAGGCGCAGATGAATCATACTTATTAGAAAAGCTAATCATTCTCAAAAATGTCTTGTGAAATTGAAGCATGAGGCATTGGGACATTAGGCAGCCAAAGCAGTATTGCAAGAGATAATATAAGGATGCATTAAACCATAACACAAAGTTGAAACACAGGAGTGATTAATTAGAGAATGAATGCTACTCTATACCAATTGACTTCATACTCTTTTTGGAGATAAATTCAATCTGATGTTTCCATATTAATTTTTTGCCAACTATGTTCGCCAGAAATTTAAATTTTTTGACAAAATTGTTTACTTTTTTATTACAGAATATCATAAAACTTGTTTTTTTCTAATATTGAGAGAAAGCCAATTTGTCTGAGTCCATTTTAAAATAGATGACAGTTCTTCATTTGCTTCTCTAGTCAGCATGCAAAAAAATTGTATGTTTAAAGACATGTCATCAGTAAATAGAAAGGTTGTACAATTTTGCAGACACTGGGTAGGTAATTTACATAATTCAAAATTAGAGAGGTCCAAGAATTGATCCTTGAGGCACTCCACTAAAACATGAATATTTAAGAAATTTGTCAAAAACTTGTTTAAAATTTTGTTATTTCTTTGGCAAATAATGAACTAAAACCACTAAATAGTCCTTAATCACACATAAAAACAAAAAAAAAAAAATTTTGTATGGCCTCCTTTGGCCTTGATAACAGCTTGCATTCTTGCATTCAACCTCTAAACAAAATTTTATGTTCAGGAATGCAAGAAAAGAACTTATTTGGAATCTTAATCAAAAAATAATAATGTGCTTAACTATTTTTTCTGTTTTTTTTTTGTAAAACAATAAATTAGAAAATTCATGGATAACAACAACAGTAATTATATTTTAGCATTAAAAATATCATTTCAGTTAAAGAGCTTGCGCATACTGGTGGATTAACCATTACAGAAGCATGAAAGTTATTTTGGTAATTACCAACACTGTTCATTTAGGGCAGCTTTGGCATAAATCTTACATTGGGTGGTGGTCTAATAAATTTGTTAAAGCAGCACTATGTAGTTTTTTCACTCGCAAATATATATTTCAAAGATCATTCTGACGATACATCAACTCACAATAGGTTGAATGACACCTTTGTCATGGCTCGATCGCACCTGCATTGCCTTCACTGGCACTATGTAACTTCGGGTTTCGGGTAGGAACCCAGGCCACCCAGGCCCAAAAAGAAGTACAAACTTACTGCTTTACGGCATACGTCACACAATCCCCCTCCCCCACGTCTCTCACAACCAGCAAGTGAATGTAGAATGAAGCAGATTTGGAAGTGGTTGTAATGGCTGAAGCGGCAAGGAAACCGAAGAAGGCAACGGTGTTGTCAGAGGAGACATTTAAGAGAAAAAGAGAAAGTGACAAAAATCCAGGACTAGGGTCAACATTGGACTGGCTTTCACTCGCTGGCGAGAGCTGAAAGACTAGAGGATGAGGGATGTCCGACCGATGGCGACCTGGCGTTGTTATTTTTGGACAAGTAAGTACAAATTGTTATTTTAATCCTTCATACTAGATCTGGTTCTAGCACGTTTGAACTTGCTTTGTGTCAGGCTGTGTCATTGAAATCAACTAGTACCCCGTTTATGCTCAGTCAAATAATCGTCTCCAGCGATTTATCTAGCTATCTGGTCTCTGACATGCTAGCAAGTTGTCATGCTATCGTTAGCTGGCAAACATTGCTAAACTAGTAATGGTAAACGACCTTGGAAATCAATGAAAATTTCAGGATTGGTAGAGATTATGATAATCTAGCGATAATTGTGCCTTTTCAAATATGATAAACAAGCAGAGTACCCCTTTAACATTTATTACCTTGGAATACAATTACCTTGACTGTCAATCTATTGAAGTATTTTTAGGCATAGTCCATCCAAGCTACAGCAACTGACCTCCAAATAAAACTTGAACATTTAACAAAGAAAGTGTTTCTCTGACAGTAAAAAGTCCAAAAATACTCTGAGACAATTTGAGGGGCTTTGAACGAAAGGTTCATGCTGCTGGCTAATAAAAAAAAAAAAAATGAATAAAATTAAAATAAATAAATAAATAAAAAGTAAAAAATGAAATAATAATAATAATGTTATATTGAATATATATAGAAAACTTCTGTTCCTTTATGCCATTTTACTTGATGAATTACACATTTAATTGGGAATAATTCATCTCAGCATGTCTGTTGAACAGTATTGCAATTACAGTAGATTAACACTGCAAATACAGTATATTTAATGAATCTACCTTTGTTTGGACGTGATCAGTGATAATTATATAAGTCTGTTAAGGCTTTTTCTTAACAACATCCATTCTTTCTGCTTGTAGAAATAAAGACACTCATCCATCTTTTGCAATGGTGGAGTGGGAGGCATTAGACAGACAATGGGATTATTCCCATTTGGCTAATTTATTTTAGCGAAGAGGCACATATGTAAATGGATGAGGTTATTAATAATCACAGCAGCAGGCTTCCAAAATGACCTCTTGTTCACAGTGATGGACGGGACGGCTTATCCCCAAATCTTCTCTGGCGCTGACGCTGCCCCTAGCACTCAGTCGGCTCCTGGCCACCGGCAAACGCGGTGCTAATTAGTCTCAACGGCCTGCGCCTTTCCAATTCCCAAGCTTCTATGAGATTGGGTCCGCTCATTTTTTGATAGGTGTACTCAAATAGGGAAACATTTCCCTAAAAACAAAAAATATGAATAGTACTTTTTCTGTGCTTTGAGAGTGAGAATGAGTTCTGTTCTAGCTTATATAAAATAAACTGCCATTACTAGTATGGGGAATTTGATTCAAGTCAGAACTTGAGCTTTACAAGAAAACAGATACATCAGTACATAAATTGCTGAAATGAAATAGAGTTGAGACTGAGGGGGCAGAAAAATAGGATCTTAAGCTACTGCCATGCCCTGCCTCTACTCCTGCATATGCCTTTACTGGAGCTGAATACTAGATACATAAGTAAAATAATACATTGAATGAAAACATTATCATAAATATTATTTTACACTAATTTATGTGATTCACTTCTATTCACACTTTACTGGGTTGACTGTGCTGCATATGATTGCATACTTCTGACCCTTGGGGAAATGCTGGCGAAAAGAAATAAATTTTTCTTTACAGAGTGTTTCTGAGAAGCTGGTTAAACAGTTTTGCCAACAGAAATATTAATGGTAGTGGCTTATTAAGAAGGAATTCAAAAAAGAGTGCCATTCTGAGAGCTGTCACGACTAGCTCTTCTTTTCACCCCTTCTCCTGGGTAAAAGCTGTGTACTTTAGTGGGCGGTGTGGTCTCTACTGGGAATTACCTGATGACAGGAGCATGGTGTCTTTGATTCAAAACATGAAGTTATTTTTATGAACAGGCTCTGAGCACTTTTACTTTACTGAAGGGTGGATTGGCATCGGGTGGCTGCTGGGGTGTTTTACCAGGCAAATTGGATGTGTCTCTGACTTCCTTTTACCATGGCTCTTTCCACTCTAAAAGACATTAATAACAGTCATTATAATTATTTATTTTCTGAGCAGACCCTCTTATCTTGGGTGACTGGCATACCATGTGTTTTACATGTTATCTGTTTTCGCAGCCAGATATTAACTGGAGCAAAATGAGTTCCAGTATAATGACTTTAAGAACACAAATCTGCCTAGAACTACAACATTTCAGTCAGTCAGTCAGTAAAATCACTCATTGGTATTCCTTCACTGATTTTAAGCAACTGCTTTTAAGTATTTTTTTTTCTACATCGGTATGGCAAAGCATATCCTTCGCGCACAAACATTGCTTGGGGGTGGTTGCAACGGTTGGTAGTATTTCTCTGAGATGTGTCCCAAAAATTACATTGAAAGTAGTTTAAACAATGCCTATCATTATTACTCTACCTCGGTTTTACAGTTATAATGGAGATGCTTAAATGCATTATATCCCTGAAACGGCATTTCGCCCCTGACACAGGTCCTTTTCCTTAGCTCAGAAAAAAAAACCTGTTTTTCTGAGAATTACATGAAACTTCTTATGTCCTTTCATGATGCACAGAAGATGAACACTATTTTTTGGGACCCCCTGACCTTTCCTGTGATGCCATCACCAGGTCAAACTTTATATTTCCAAATACAATAACTGAGACATGTTACACATCTTTGTCTCTGGTGCATCAAGACGGGCTGCTATTGATGCTGGTCATCCTATGACCTTTGCTGTAGCACCACAATCAGACCATAACTTTATTTACGTATTTTATCAAGTAATTTAGACAGTAACTTAATAAGCTTTAATGGGAATGTCATGGTTTGTGAGGTGTGCGTGTGGTTTGGACTTTTCTTTGCGCCTCTCGTCCCGGGACGATATCGAATTCCTTGGCTATCGGATTCTTTACCCAGCAGGCTGATTGAGCTGGGGCGGCGCCTACCCGGACTCCATATAAGCAGGAAGTCCGGCATGCCCCCTTCGCTAGAGTGTCTGTTTTTTGCTTCGCACTATAGCCGAAGATATCTGTAGTCAGGTTTTGTATGACTTCCTATCTTCTGATCATTGGAGTTTCTTCTCCCTTTTTTCTTTCTTGCTTTGCTTCCGTGTTTTGGACTATTATACGTCCTTTGGAAGCGCGAGTACTTTGTTTGGTCTGTATTATTCTCTGTGTTTGTACTGTGTCTGTGCTGCTCACTTTCTCTCTGGTCGTTGCACTTGGCCTCCTAATTCTACTTGCCATTACAGGGAATCATGTAAAATCTGCTTGCAGTATTCCTGGTACACAGAGGAAGAAGTTTCTGATTGTGGTAGGTCTACTCTATAATGTTTCCTGCTGCATCATCACCAGGTCAAATTTCACATTTCCAAATGCAGTGACTTTAACAGTTTGGATGTGGATTTTGTCACACTAATTGTGATCGCCTCTGGTGCATAGAGAAGGGTTGTTATTGATAATAGTCACCCTGCTACTTTTGTTGCACTGCCACCACCAGGCCAAAGTTTGAACTTTTAAAAATTGCAATGAGTCAAACAACTTAGATGGGAAACATGCCAAATCTGCTTTTGACGTTCCTGGTGCACAGTGGAGGAAGTTATTGATTGTGGCGGCTCTGGAATGTTCCTTTGGCATCACCACTTGACGACATTTTAAATTTCCAAATGCAGTAACTCTGACAGTTTTGAGGGGATCATGTCAAAATTTCTGCGACTGTTCCTAGTGTATAGAGGTGACTCTAGAACCTTCCCTGTTGCTCTACCACCCAGGAATTTTTTTTTTTTTTTAAATGTTTTCATTGGAATCCTGTCAAATCTGTTGTTAATATTGATTTTGATAGCTTTATTACTATGACCATTCCTGTTGTAACACATGTAGGCCAAACAACTTCTTCAAAAATGCATTAAGTCAAACAGCTGTTACGGAAATTTGCCGAGAGCATTCCTGAAGCCGAGAGTAGCTCCTCTGTACCCCACTTGAGCCTGTGTCCTTTCCTATAGCGCCATGTGGCCAAACTATGCATGTTGCCTGTGGGGAGAATGCTATAGTTTCAGGGATATACCCTGCTGTCGTCCACCGACTGCATTGGTCTAGTTTGAATTGTACTCGCTGTAGTGATTTTATGAAATATATGCTATAATTAGTTTAATGTTAATTCTTATTAATGGAAACCTGGCTTCTTGGCGGTTAATCCCACAGTGGCGGGTTTTTTTTTTTTATATTTTTTAATCCAAATATTTGTTTTTGAAGAATAGCTAGTGGAGGCTTTAGTCCTGGATGACGGAGCAGGGAGATACTGCAGGGCTAATGCAGTTAAACAAAATCCTTGAGCTGCAGGGGAACCGTTACTCTAATGTCATCAAGAAACAGAGTATGGCTGAAATTTAATTCCATTTCAGCCAATTTCATGCTAATTCTATTCTGAATGTGTTTTCTTGTGTTTCTAATGGATTTGGAGTCCCATCGAACTTCGTATTCTTGTTTTCCCAAATCACCCAACCATCTATTTTCCGTTCAGAAATGCTGTTGTTCTGAGGTGCATGGTGCACTGTGTGAATGTATCTCAGCACTGTTTGTGTGTCTGTGCGTCTGTGAGACAGATGAAGGGAGAGAAAAAGAGGCGTAAAAAGTGTGCACATTCTTATTATGGGTGAGAAAGGCTCCAACCTCATGTAAAAGCATGAAAGCGCTTTCATGTTAGGGAGTATGTCATCAGCCTCACATGTAAGAAAGAGAGGGCAGATGTGTCAGGTGATGGTACAGTCTCTGAGAAAGTGCTCACATCTATTTCCAAAGCCGTTTGACTGTGTGTAGGCATGAGGCCATGTGCGAGATAGAGGAATAGAGAGACAGATGGAGAGGGAGATAGAGTGAGAGAAGGTGAAAGAAAGAATAATTGAAAGACTGTGCTTTTTTGATACAGGTTGCGTTTACACTGGCCAGTAGTACAGAACAGATATGATGTTAACACTGCATGCCGGAGCCATAGAGGTTATCATAGCTTATGTTATTTTTACCTACCGCAGTAGCAATGCTAGTATTGTTTTCAGTTGATGTGAGCGTGTGTGGGTGCGTGTCTTCAGGGCAAACTACAGAGAAACTACTCTAAAACTACCATTAAACTAAGATGCTTTGAGTGTTTTTGTAGTGTTTGTACAACCCCAATTCTGAAATAGTTGGGAAAAAGTGTAAATTGTGAATAAAATCAGAACGGAATGACTTTCAAATCACACCAGCCAGTATTTTATTCACAATAGAACAGAGATAACATAGCAAATGTTGAAACTGAGAAATTTTACAATTTTATCCACAAAATGAGCTTATTTTAAATTTGATGGCTGCTACAGGTCTCAAAAAAGTGTGGACAGGGGCCCATTTACCATGACGTAGCATCCCCTCTTCTTTTTAACACAGAGTAAAGGCGTCTGGGCATTGAGGAGACAAGTTATTTGAATTTAGCCATTGGAATTAGATCCCACTCTTGTTTAGTACAGGCTTCCAGCTGCTAGAGAGTTTTGGGTCTCCTTTGATGGACTTTTCATTTAATTATGCACAAAATGTTCTCAATCGGTGAAAGATCAGGACTGCAGGCACGCCAGTTCAGCACACAGACTCTTCTACTACGAGTCTGTTGTAATAGCTGCAGTATGTGGCTTTGCATTGTCCTGCTGAAATACATAAGGCCTTCCCTGGAATAGATGTCGTCTGGAGGGGAGCATATGTTGCTTTAAAACCTTTATATACCTTTCAGCATTCATGGTGCTTTTTAAAACATGCAAGTGTCCCACACCATATGCACTAATACATCCCCATACCATCAGAGATGCTGGCTTTTGAACTGAATGCTGATAACAGGAGGGGTGGTTTTTCTCCTCTTTAGCCTGGAGGACACGACGCCCACGATTTCCAACAAGAATGTCAAATTTGGACTCGTCTGACCACATGACACTTTGCCACTTTGCTACAGTCCATTTTAAATGAGGCTTGGCCCACAGAACACAGCGGCGCTTCTGGATCATGCTCAACAATGGCTTCCTTTTTGCATGATAGAGTTTTAGGTGGCATCTGTGGATGGCACAGCGGACTGTGTTTATAGACAGTGGTTTCTTGAAGTATTCCTGGGCCCATTTAGTAATGTCAATGACAGAATCATGCTGGTGAGTGATGCAGTGGCATCTGAGGGCCCGAAGATCACGGGCATCCAGTAAAGGTCTTCGGCCATGTCCCTTACGCACAGAGATTTTTCCAGTTTCTCAGAATCTTTTGATGATGTTATGCACTGTCGATTATGAGACCTTCAAAGCCTTTGCAATTTGACGTTGAGGAACATTGTTTTTAAAGTATTCCACAATTTTTTTTTTTTTTTACGCAAGCCTTCACAGGTTGGAGAGTCTCTGGCCATCTTTACTTCTGAGAGACTCAGCCTCTCTAAGACATCCCTTTTATTGCCAATCATGTTACACACCTGATGCCAGTTAACGTAATTACTTATTACTTGCTAAATGTTCTTTCAGCTGATTCTCTTGTATATTAATTGCTTTTTCAGCCCTTTTTTGTCTTTGTCCCAACTTTTATGAGAACTGTTGCAGCCAGAAAATTTGAAATAAGCTCATTTTGTGGATAAAGATGTAAAATGTTTCAGTTTCAACATTTGAAATGTTATCTGTTCTATTGTAAATAACATATTGGCTCATGATCTGAAAGTCATTGCATTTTGATTTTATTCACAATTTACACTTCGTCCCAACTATTTCGGAATCGGGGTTGTATATGTAGGTATGCACACAACCTTTAGAAAATGTAGTCACAAAACATTACAGGTGAGTAATCGGTATGAAAAGGAAGGTTGTGTTCGAGGATGGGTGTGATCTCATTATATGCATTATGCATTATAATGTGCATTATAATGTGGACAACTAAACTGAAAACATTGCTAGCATCGTTGTTGTGGCGGGTGCCATCCCAGATGGGCTCTTGTTGATTCATTGTAATTCCTTTGTTCCAATCTGGCTTCTCCCTCTAAAACAGGGATCATAAACTCACAGTGCTCAAGGGCCTAGAACTGCACATTTTCCACCCTCTCCAAACCTGGGAATCAGGTCTGGCCAATCAGAAGCACTTATTAGTTAATTACGTCGGAGAAAATTAAAGCAGGGCTAGATTTGGATTCGAGGGCCAGATTTGATAAACCCAGCTGCCGAGTTTCATTTTGCATGAATTTGTGCTTTTTCTGGACATTGGATTGTCTTTTTTCCCTGCATGCAGCTGAAATATTGTTTGTCTCAAGTATATCACCCTGACAACACTTCTGGAAATTTGTTTTTGTGAACACACAAACAAAAAAAAAAAAAGAAAAAAAGAAACTTGTGACCAGATACTCTCACGGGGACCAAAAAAGAAAAAGAGAATAAACGAGCATTTGGCTTCTACACTGTGAGTAGGCTAGAGGCAGATACCCTGATGCTTCCTTGACTCCTCAAATCTCACCTCCTCAGCAGTTCAGATAAATTAATAATAAGAAACAAGCATGTAGCATCTCTGAGGTCACCTCTGGAGGGACCTTACCTCTGTAAGCGCAGTGCCCCATTTCACCAAGCCACAAACCAGGCTTCCTCTACCTCGATCCGCCCCCAGCTGCATTATTTAACAGTGCAGCAAAGATGCAGTTGCTGTTGGCTGCTTCTAGTGTGTAGTGGCCCCAATCCAACCTCTTAAAATTGAACTTATGTCACTTACGCTGCTTGCCAGGAGAACTGAGAGTACGCCTAATTGCGCTTTCCTGTCTTTCTAAAAAGTGGTCGAGTCAGTTGTAAAAACCAGCTAGGACCCCTCAAAGTGCATTTGAATTAGTTCTCCACTCCGGTTGGGTTTTTTTTTTTTTTTTTTCGGTTACACCCTGTGGTATTACAGACACTTTTTAAATGACAGTTTTAAATGCACTTTTTGACAGCACACTCATCCTGTTTCCTTTTCATCAACCTCTTTGTTTTGTTAAAATGTGACAATTTGAGGCTAAAAATAGCCTTGGGGACATTATCCACTAGATATGAAGGGTGAGTTGGGTAGCACAAGTACCGCTGGATGTGATGTCTCATTTGACAGAAATTAAAGCTGGCTTTAAGCTAAAGATGGCAATTATAGATACAGTATGACATGTTTGTGAAACCCAATGAAGTTTTAATTATTTATAATCTGTTAGTGACTTTCACAACTTACACATTATAAGATATTTTAACTTTTTAATCCTTTGTGCAGATATAGACGCCAGCGTCCGTAAATTTCAAAATTTAATTCCTAAATAATTCTGTAATTGAATTTCCAAATGTCTTGCATCACTGGAATAATTTTCCACAATCTCTTTGACACAAATACTGAGTTATAAAGCCTAAATAGGCTCATGCATAACAAGAAAAATTGGCATTATTTGTATTCTGTGCATAGAGGTTAAGAGAAAACATTGTCAAAACTTGAAATGCTTGGAATACCTCAAGAATAACAGCTAGGTTTTATAATTTATATGTTGCCAGTCGAAAATAATTTAAAGTTTATGCTTTTTCTGTAAAATTAAGAACACTGTGACATATGGAACCAAGCTTGTGGAGCTAGTTCTGGCAGACAACTCAAGGCATGCCCACATTCCCATGGAAACTCCCATGCAAGTCAGGCATTGCTCTGCCCTTCTGAAAGGTGGGCTTTTTCAGCTGTTCTTCTGCCTTGCCTACTTAGATACAGTTGCCTACTGCCTACTGTCTGCTGTTGCATCACTCTTGCCTGCTGCTAGTTAACATCCCACATCCGACTGTGGGCCTGAAATTCCCCGCCCCCCACCTGTACTTCCTTGCGCTGTGCAACAAAAATATTAGAAAATATTTTATTAGAGAGAGAAATTGGCAGTGTGGAGGGAAATCCTACTGCGCTATCTTGCCGTCATATCCTAAGATAACTCCTCTTCATTTCAGCTGTTTGTGTTTGTGTTCTCTCTGTCATCTGATATTGTCTGTGTTTACTTTATCATCAGTCTGTACGTGTCTGCGTGTACTCTCATTGGCCTTTAGCTGTCTGTGTCAACACTGTCATCAGTCTGAACTTGTCTAAATTCACTCTGTCCTCAGCCTGAACCTGTTCACTCTGTCATCTTTGTCTTCTAGTCAATGTCCACACCATCATCAGTCCGTTACTGATATATGTTCACTCCCTCAACAGCCTGAACTCTCTTGTGTTCACAGTCCAATCCTCAGCAGCCCAGAACTGAGATTACATGAACAAACTTCCTTGTGAATCCACAGGAGGGTGAATAAGTCTTACTGCGTGCCAAGCCAGTGAAGCGCGACAAGGGGCTGCTCATTCAACGCAATAATTCAGCATTTCACCCATGGAGTATTACATTATACCCTCAAACTCCCTCCTCCCGCAGGAGTGTGTATAATAACCTCCCCCTCAGGTCCCCCAGACTGTGTACAAACACACCCCCCACCCCCCTCCTTCAGTACTAATCTGCACACCCTGCTCTTCTCTGGACCCCTGGAGAGGAGCTAACTGGGGGTTTGGGAGCACAAAGGGACGCTCGTGTCCCCCCTGAAGAGCCCCTTTGTGAGGGGAGCGGCTGAGCAGAGACGTGCGGATCTCATGGAGATTACCCAGCCAGGGTGCCATTATTGTGAGCGCGCACCGCGTCACCTTAGCCTCACAATACACTGCGCAGGGGAACAGCGGGGGGTCCTCCATATGCACGGCCCATTATCCCCTCCACACAGCGGAGTCCCTGAGACCTGCGTAATCTAGAGCACGCTCAATCACACAGCACAGAAAACACACAAACACACACACACCCGGGGTAAATGTACGAACATGCTCATTCACATATAACCACCGGGGAATGCCCATGCGCACACACTGGCACAAACAGGACTGCATGCACATGTATCTAAGTGTATGTTCACACACACACACACACACATACACCCATGGTAAGTGTACGAACATGCTCATTCACATATAAACACTGGGGAATGCCCATGCGCACAAACTGGCACATACAGGACTGCATGCTCATGCATCTAAGTGTATGTTCACACACATACACACACAAACACACACATATACCCAGGGTAAGTGTACGCACATGCTCATTCACATACAAACAGCAGGGAATGCCCATGCACACACTGGCACATACAGGACTGCAAGCACATGCGTGTCTGAGTGTGTGTTCACACAAACACACACACAGATGTGCGCGCAATCAGGCACAGACCCACACACAACATATAGAAATATGCACGTATGCACACATGTAGTGCAGGAGTGCGCAAATATGAGCACACAAAAGAACAGATACATGTGTGCACATGAAACATACATTCAGTGTACAGGGCAGGCATGCAAATTACTGCACCCGCAAACACAAATGTGCTCCACACAGAAGAACCCAAGGACATATACAAAGACTGAGGCACGTGCAAACATTTACAGACACATCTGCATGCAAAAACATGTTCCCAGACAAATACAAATGAGCGCATACATACATACATGCATTAATACCTCACATGCATGTACACACAGCGAAGTCATGGACACATACACCCATGCACAAATAAACATGCTGTTGACCTGCATTGACTCCTGGAGTTTTTTTTTCCTCCACAACACACCTCATCTGCAGCGTTTTCTCCTCATTCTTCTTGAAATGCCAGTCAGTGTTGCTGGTGTGAAAAAAAAATGTTGCAGTGGCTTACATCCATCCATCTATCCATGAAGAAACATCAAAGACAACAGCATTACAGCGATTTTGCTCAGCTTTAAAATACTGCCCTCACCCCCTATTTGTCCTATGTCAGAATTTGCTCCAGCATGTTACCCCCGGGAAATGTGGAGAAGATTGAAGTGTGGGGAGGAGGTTGAGTGGGTGTAATGGACTTTCTCTGAGCGCGCTCAGTACTGATCCACACATCTACGGTTTCTACACGGACCCAACTTCATTCTGTGCAGTTAATTGATCACAGTTCATCAGCGCTCTGTCGTCTTCTCTCCGGCTCTAATTGTCAGCTCTGTTGTGCGGCCATGTTTATTTGCTGTGCTAATTGGCAATATATTTCTTGTGTCTACATGTCCACAAAAATCTATACGCTGTCTCGACAATGCCTGTAAACCACATTAGTATAAATGTCTTCTTAATGTAGAAATCAATGGTCCCTGTTGCTGGAAAACCGCTGACGCAAAGACGTTTTTTTTTTTTTGAAAGATGAGTGATCTCTCTGTATTTTTTTTTTGCATTTTTTCACCACATAAGGTCCGTCTGCTGCATGTCAACTCAGCTATGCAAACAGCAGATCCAGGGCCAGTTTATTTAAATAAACATCTTTTTTAAATGCTCAGATGTCATCTTTCGACCGTGGCCTACTGGTATACATTTATTTCATGGTTCCTGCTCAAAATTTAATATCTGGATGCTTTGCAACATTTTCAGCTCCCTACCTGCCAACTCTCCCTACAGGCTCACCTATTCAAACCCAACTCGGTAGAACACCATCTGGAGTTACTCTGTGTCAATGATCACCTCTCATATTCAGGAACTAAGGAGAGAATAAGGAAGCAAAGAGGATTAGACAGACTGTAAACAGGCAAATGAAGGATTTTTTGCTGATCAGAGGTAGAGAGGTAGACTGGTGCCTTTGAGGAAGATGCAAATGTCTTTGTGGGCCCAGCAGTGAACACTGAGGGAATTTTGCCCACATAAATGATCGAAATTAACCTAGAGAGTGAAAGATCAGTGTGCATCACGAATTGTTGAGGACCACCGACGCATCTGTGTGTACCTGTGTACTTGTTTTTATCATGAGGTTTCTCATTTTTCTATGTATTTTTTGAGTAATTTTACGGCTCCTACTTGGATCACTTGATAAGGAAGCAGTGAGACGATAAGGCTTAATTTGGAGGTATTAATACTTATAGCGAGTGAACCATGTAAGAACTACTACTGCATAAAATTGAGTGATTGTCCTTATATTTTGGACTTCACTGCATGTTTCCATACACGTATCTATCCATACATACTTCGGTCTGTGCATGGATCTATACCTGTGCGCTCGTGGTGTACACAATAAAATGTATAACAGCACTGGAAGCATGTGTGTTTGCGCATGTGTTTGGCTCTGTGCGTTGTGCTGTAGCCCAGCCGTTTAGCTGTTTACATCTGTGAGAGTGGAGATGTTGTTCATTAGTCACACTGAAGCCTTCAGATATTAAATGTGTGGGGGCAATGGAGTGGGGGCAGGGCATCTGTCAGTGGCAGGTCCTCCAGTCTCATTGAGCTGAGAGGAAATATTGATGTTAACATGGAGTTGAATGTGGTTCTAGTAATGACCATGGTGCAAATGGAAAGGACAGATGTGGTGCTTGTGCTTCCACATAAATACACACAGACACATACCCTCAAAGTTCATTCACATCCATCTGGGTCTTCAATTGTCAGTGTCACCAGCCTGGCTTGAATTTAGAGAAATTTGAAGCCAATAAATAGTCCTAACAGTTTCAGAATTTACTCTGCAGTCCTATTGGTAAGTTTAAATACATAGACATGGTGTGCAATGCAATACACTGAAGCTGTGCAGTATACCACCTATGGAAAGAGAACACATTTGTGACCCAGACCCAGATTTTTTTTCTTAAAGGATCAAAAAGTAACGTACTGCTAAGAGCGCAAATGTATGGAGGATAAATTTCTTTCTAAATACATGTAAAAAATAATAGTCAGAAATCTGCTGGAATTTACTGGTGTATAAAAGTTGGATGTAATTCAGCAATTACCTTCCTAAGTGTGGCAGGCCAAAAGGAGGGCCTGGGCGAGAGAATCGAACCCAAGGCTCCCAGGTAAGAGTCAACCGCACTGACCACATCACCAAAGAGCCAGGCTTGTTGGCAAGGTAGCCAATACATATTAGGAGGCATTTCTAGTGAGAGGACCCTTCAACTGTCACATCTCTCCCTCTTTTGGGAGCGTGTCCCCACGCTCCATGCATGCTGCCATCCATTAGGATCCCCCAGATCCTGCTAATTACGCCAGAATGTGGCAGGCTGAAGGAGGGCCCGGGCAGGGACTTGAACCCCAGACTCCCAGGTAGGAGTCAAACACGCTGACTACATTGCCAAAGAGGCATGGAGTGTGAGGACACGCTCCCGAAAGAGGGGAGAGATGTGACAGTTGAAAGGTCCTGTCACTAGGAATGCCTCCTAATAAGTATGCGCCCTGGCTACCTTGCCAATGAGCCTGGCTCTTTAGCGATGTGGTCAGCATGTTCGATACTTACCCCAGAGTCTGGGGTTCAATTCACTGCCCAGGCCCTCCTTCGGCCTGCCACATAAGCAGTCATACAGTGTCACAAAAAAGTATTTGTTGCCCCTCGAAATGTGCCCTATTTTTGAATATTTGTCACTTTAAATGGTTTTGGGTCATCATGTAGAATGTAAAAAAAGACTTCAGTTTTTCATTATGACCTCTCTGCCATGGGTGTGGGGCTGAAGTGCAATTCCAAAGTAATCTACGTTGTAAAAAGTTGTATACCAAATTTGTCAAACTTCATCTATATTAGTTACTGCTTGAGGTTACGATTTGAATTGTTTATGGACAGCAGATGACAGGAGATGACAAATGACGAAGTTTGCACCATCTAAATACTTTTTTACAAATCATCTCATTTGTTGAAGGGAAAATGTCGTCCAATATCTATATCACTCATCAAAAAAAAAAAAAAACTGCTCCCTAAACTCAATAACTGGTCGTGCCACCTTTGGCAGCAACCAAACACTCTGAACACCACTTTCAACCAAACACTTCTGGCGAGTGCTCTGTCATACCACTGTAGAAACACTTAGGCTTTTTTTTTTTTAGTAGAATTAATCAAACAGAAGTTTTTTCTCAATTTTCTCAAAATGGACATTTTGTGACTTAAACTTCTTAAGCACTGGGGTCGTCAATTAGCATTTTTTTTCTCTTCAATAATTATTTTGTGACTTAAGTATTTCTTTCACCAGAGTCTTCAATTTCAAGCCCCATTTCCATTCGTTCAGCCACCATAGATGTGTACAAGTACACAGAGATGTGTGAAGAGCAGAGTTTATAGCGAAAGTGCCCTAACTGTTGCATTTTGCTTGGACACTTAAATAGAAGTGTAAAATCACTTGATTTTATGCAAGTTATTTTTTTTCTCCAAAATGCCTGCTGCTCTTTGGCTTATATATGGCTCTTTGTCCCCAGAGATTTAGTCCCTGGACTTTTTGTCCCCGAATTTTTCATCCCTGGACTTTTCCTCCCTCGACTTTTCATCCCTATGGACTTTTCCTCCCCAGACTCTTTGTCCACATGGACTTTCCACCCCCGAACATGAAAGACTGTCACTGGAATTTATAAAGGAGAACCCTTCAATGTCCTGTGAAAACTGATTTTGACTCTCCATCCTAAAAACCTTGTGAGAACCCTGCATCTCCCAAAATATTTTGCCCCTTACGGAACGAACAGTCCGGGGAAAAAAAGGTCATGGGAACGAAAATTCCTGTAACCCTTATGGCTCATATGTTTATCCTAAACTACAATTTTCTGATGTCCTTCAAGACAAAAAAATAAATACGTTTACTTTAGTACTGCGATACATTGAAATGTCACAGTCTGAAGCGGCTCTGTGTGTTATGTGAGCTCAAGATGCCCTGCTGGATATTTGGGCTTCAGCATGCCCTTTTCCTAAGGACACAGTTAGTAGATGAGCATTTTAGTATATTTTATACCGTCAGGGCAGTAAGAATTAAGTCTCTCCTAACATTTCATTTCATGAATTTTGCAGATGACAAAAGATATGAGCTCAAAAAAAAGACTGACATGACATTGTGACAGTTTGACTGCTTTTTTCTTTTTTTCTGAATGTTATTGAGACCAAACATGTGACGTCCCATCTTTTAGGTCCAATACCATAAAAAATAACACAACATCTCAGACAAGCACCCCATGTTTCTGTAGCTGTCCAATTTGGCTTTGCCGAGAGTGGTGGGTGATGCAGGAGCTGCTGAACAAGATCAGTTGCCTCCACCTCCGGAACAGATTGCTTTGTTCAAATGTGCAAAATGTAGCATTAGCACACAGCCCTTGGACAAAGCCCCTCATTTCCCAGAAGTCTCCGGATCTTCCATCTGGCAGTCAAAAACTGAGGCTGGAATGCTGGTTTAACTAGAACGCCATGGGAGTGCTAATAATCTTCGGCTCCATGGCAACCGGCATTCCAACTGACTGGTCCAATGCCCACCTATGATTGCCTACCAGCCTGGTAGCCCTGCTAAACCCAGTTCAGTGTGTCAAATGTGTGTGCACTCTCCCCTGTGTCTGGTAGGCAAAAACAACTGATTTTGTAATTACAAAAATACTATCACCTCATCTATCTCTCCACAAACTGATTTACATTGCAAAACCAGGCATCACCTCCACCCTGGTCGCAGTGTTGCTTATCCTCTGAGAAGACAAATATTGTCCCCTTTCTTACCTGTTTCTCTCTCAAAAAGACACATACTAAGTTCCAAATCCATAAACTAGAGGCACTCCTAGAGTGCAAACCTCCGCCAAGGCAGCACAGTCCAAATCTTGGTGAGTGGGAGCAAAGTTCAGTTATCGCGTGTCATAGGATTTCAAGATGGCTGCCGTGGCGGCCATATTGTTTGAGTGATCGCGGTCAAAATCGATAGGATCCATTCCTGATGTAATAGGCGACCCACCCACAAAATTTCAGAGATATCCGTTCATTACTTCTTGAGTTATCTTGTTCACAAACAAACAGACAAACAAACAGCACTGATCACATAACCTCCTGCCAACTTCGTTTGGCGGAGGTAACGAGTATAGACTACCTCTCATAGGTTGGACTGACTGCCTGAATGGTGATGTAGGTCCATCATGAAAAAAAAGGCTGTAAAAGGCCTCTCTGTAAGCCTGCATGTTCCTTTTCTCTGTGCGATACATTCCCTGAGTGTAACCTTAACATTTTTTCATTAGCTACTCAAGTCCAGAGGCATTAACTGAGAAATAATGCAGCCCTGATGTTCGTGACTTCTTGCCTTTAAATTACACAGCAATTATTCTCCTGCCCCATGCAGTGAATATGTCAGGAGAGCTTCGACATTTTTTGCAAGTGAGGGAAGGAGAAATTAAATGAGTCTAGTCATTGCCTAAATCTCTCAGAAAATCTATTTCCTTTGAGGAAGTTCTCTGGATTACAAGACAGAGCTCAGTTAAATGGTCCGTGCTGTGAGGGCGGAGAGTGCTTTCTCTCCATGTTACTGCCACCCAATGCCACTGCCTATAAACGGTAGGCAGGTGCAGGTGAAATTTATCCAGATTCTCAGACACCTACTGCAAACATGATGCCACATGCAAATAAAGATCTTAAAGTTACTAATTTGGGAAATACCCCCGCAGAATTGGTCAGGATTAGTTTCTATTATACTCCTGCAAACCTTGCAAATCCATTACCTCTCAGCAGGGTCCGTGAATGAGGCTTCTGCATTACTGGGGACTGTAACCTTCCTCACATTTGCATATGTTGGCAGGTCTCTTTTTACGTGTTACACTAGCTACCTGGTGTATGGAACAGAATGAGAAGAGCGGTTGAAGAGGGAAATATTCAGTAGGTAATAATAAGAGAGCATGCTTTAGGAGGTCTCATTCTGTGTCATGTGTTGAATGGGATGTGAAAAATGGCTGGTCCTTCCCCAACAGGCAAAATTCCCAGAGAGAGTGACGTTGCCATTCATCTTTGGATGCATACAGTATAATATCCCAGACCTCCATAATGGCTAGTTTTACTGTTGAAAAACCTCAGGCAGTCAATTAGAGGTCAAGTGTTGTATGAAATCTGTTAACTCATTCAACCCCTCCCACTGACTTCACATTGCTCCGCGTTTAGTTTAACCCTATAATGCCCCCTGTATCATATATGATACACCAAATTTGAAGGACCATGCCCACCTGGTAAGATGCAACACAACCACGACTACTCACTGTATCATATCTGATACACAGTGCTGCCACCTGGAAGGAAGAAGTGAGATTACAGGAGTAGTCTCTCCCCTAGTCACTCACTTCAAGGTAGTAGCTCCCATGTGAATGGGAATTCATGAATTTCCTTGGACTTTGGCAGTGAAGTTTGGCATTCCAAGGTAAATATTGCACAAAAACTTATTCTTATACATGTTAAGGGATAGCTATAGATAGTAGAGAGCATATAAATAATTTGAAATTTCGAGTGTTGAGTTCTGGAGGGTTGCTGATTTTTGGCTGTATCAGATATGATACTCCTGGAATTAGAAGAAGTTCTGTTCAGCAATGTATATTTTGCTGTCACAAAACCTAATGATGAACAGTGGATCTGAATACTACCCTTCAATACTTCAAAAATATTACTGGGTCATATTTTTCCTATAATGATGTCTGTGTCTGGGCATTATAGGGTTAATGTCAGCCATTTGTGTATTTCTGAATACATTTTACCCATGATTTTTCTTCAATGGACTCACAGATTAATTCTCAATTCAATAAATTCTAATCAACCCATTGACTTCCAAACATAGGCCATTTCCTTTATTTGGAAACAATTGATCACTGAGGAAATGCTCAGTCAGTGCTCATTTAAGTCTGAGATTTAGTCTGAACTTGATTGAAGGATGGTGACAGTCGCTAATAAGTTAATTTCATACAAGGTAAGACAATGAATGCTGAACACTCCGAACAGGGTTAATTATGACATTTCCTCATTAGTATGGATGTATATGTTCGTGGACATGTGAATGCATTGACGCAAGCTGTGAAGTCTCACAATCAGAATGGATACCGTCTGGACAAACAATAGCTGTTGACAGCAAGGAAAATGGGTGTGGATCTCCATGGCAACATGGTTCTTTTACATCCCTTGAATACTAGATTTCAGGCAAGGCTAATGGGAGAATAAAATCCATTTTGAAGTGGAGAGCGGTATAAATATTGCATGCTCTCGTTTTCCCTGAAAACAACGTCTTTGAGTGCTCGTCGTCTGATGGACAGTTACGTAATCTTGTTTGGAGGGATTTCTCTAGTGCTGAGGAATAATGCCATAATGTGGTTCATGGGGAAAAAAGGGTCTTGAGATGAGGTGGATATTTCTGAATGTTCACAGATGTGCTTAGTGTGTTTCAGACTTCCATGTCTTTTCCTCAGGCGGTGATACAATCAAAATTGTATTGTCACTAACTGGACTTTCCCAAGAAATCTAGCGTGGCCGATTGATGGGTGGCAGTCATTAAACCAAGGTTAATTGATAAGGACAATGACATTTTCAGGCGATGACCATGCTTTTCAACTTTTTGCATAAGTCGAAGGGCTGCAGTCGCATATCAATGTACTTGGTATCTCTGAGTTGCTCACAAATCAATGTCCATGAGACTCTCAAATCAGGGTACCTTCTTGATTACAGTGACTGTTTGTGTTTAATTGAGAAGGCTAGTTAGACAATATTGGCTTTGGCCAAATATGATGCATGAAGTTGATATGCTTGTATACAAAGTCCTCCAGTCTTCCACTCGTTTAAGAATGAACCTTATTGGATTTCCTGGTAATGATGCCAGCATGCTGCGTAATCGGGCAGCAGGCTTCCCAGGACAAGCCCAATCCTACCTACCTGCACTCTGTAATATATCATTCACATTTCATAACGCATATTACGGTGGTGATACTGTGGAAGGGAGCCATCGTGAAAGAGACTATTAGCTGTAGATTATCCCACAATGGATTGGGTGTCCGCTTTGCTAGGATAATAAATTATTAATCCTGCTATCCAAACAGATTAGAGAGTCCTTTGGTATACACTAAAACCATTTTGGATTTCAGTGCTCTGCTCAGTTGTTTTCTTGTCTTGGCAGTTCCACAGTCCTTCAGGCTCCTGTGATTATGTCTTTGATTGCGGCAAACTCAGCAGTTACAGGTCTGTTTGGTTACTACTGAAAAAGGATTAGCTGTGGCCAGTAATACTTAACGTTCACTTAATTCTTCATTGAACAGACATGCAGCACCAACAATTTGAATTTTCTACAGACCACTTCCCTGCACTTCAGACACTTGTCCAAATCTCCTCAGGGGTCTGCCTAAACCCACCCTCTGCCCTCGGAGCTCCTTTCAAAGCCACACCCCACGCTCAGTCGTGGGCAAGCGTAGCAGTGTATACAGGTCATGCAATCAATCTGTGTTTCAACGGTGTGTAAGTCGAGTGATCCTTCTCATAATAATAATAAACAGACCCCGTATCAGCACACAGCACATTTGTGAAAAGGTAATATGTAAACAAAACGTTCTGACACCAGCAACTAATGTTACACAAGTTAGTGTTTTATCAGGAAAAGTATATGCAAACATACATTAGTTAATGTAACTTATGAGCCTGGTTGGACAGGGAAGCTAACATTTGCATTAGGATAAATTGACTAACGTAACAGAAATAGAAATTATTTTGGCTAAACAATTCATGGAAACAACTAATCCTCCACCAAACACAAAACAACTTTCCTGTCAAACAGAAAGACAGCAACCATTGCATCAACTTTTCAGCTCATTAAACTCCCGCAGTCGCCGCCATCGCTGAAAAGCTACACTGATATTGACCCGTGTTTGTCTACTTGCTGTATCTGCAGCCATTTTAGTCAGTCATTTTTTAGTCATCTAGTCATTTTTTCTGCTTCGGATTTTATTTTCCTGGCCTTTTTAGCAGGGTGAGTGGTCACAAGTAACTGTGGCAATGGTAGCTTTGGAAGAGTTTGAATTGTCCCAGAGCACTATCATTTGGTCAAAAATCACATTGTAAATAATACACGCAGAACTAAAGTCTTTTAGTATATATTTGCCTCTTCAGCGATGCATTCTAGTCAATCAAAGGTTTATGGGCACGCGTCACTCAGGGCACCTGATAGTTGTCTTTTTGGCGATGCACTCTTGCCACAACCATTCTCCAGTACACTTCCAATGACCTCTTCTTCTTTTGATTTGATAGCGGACCAACTTTCCTCTGGCAGCGATTACGTGCTTTGAGTTCAAGCTCGTACACGGCAAGGTTAGATTACGGACAGAGAGGCGAGAAGGCTCGTCATTTGTTCTCTCCAACCAGACCGTGAGGTAGTGATTGATTGGCGTTTATACAGGATTACAGCAGCAACAGATGACAGATCTTTTTTGGTCCATTTTCAGAATTCCACAGTTGTTTATTCCTGTCGGAGTGCAAAGACCATTTCAAAAAATATAACAAAAACTGTATACAGTATTTGATTATTTTACCGATCCTGACTTTAAACTGTGTTTCACACTATGATGATTGCATTTTGTAATTAATCCGCAGTTTACATGCATGCCAATTCGTACGCATCACATAACACCAGATCCAGCTGTGTGCCATCATCAGAACGAACGTCGCTTCACATGATTCCTCAGAGGAAATGATGTATCTTTTCACAAAAAAAAATTCTTAAATTCTTCTCTTCTCGCAGTTATTTTGCATCTCTCCACGCATCCCTGGCAGGAGGGACTAAGGCGCCAGGAAAAGACACAACTGAGGGAAACAAGAATTAAATTGAAGAGAGTTGAGATGTACCCTTAGTGAAATGTAACATTTCTAAATGCAATAGCTCAAACAATTTTGATGAGAATGATGTCACAATTTGTTCCACGTGCACAGAGAAGGGCTCTCACCGATGATGGTTACTCTATGACTTTTGCTGTAGCAACACCACCAGGCCAAACTTTTAACCCTTTCTAGGGCACTAAAAAATACCATAAGAAGCTGACTGTAAAAAAGTACCGTGAGTTGGGCGTATGTCCATAAATAGTCTAACCATCACTTGCTCTTGGCTTTGGTGAAAAGGGCGTACGATCAAATATGGCCTCAGTACCAAATTTTTTGTTTTTCACGCAAAATCTCACTAATTTCTGGAAATTCCACACAAACAACACCTATCTCAACTTTTAGCAAACAAACCCTGATGGCACTGCCTGTGATATAGCCTGATTTTCTCTCATTGGCTGGGAGAAATCGCCGCTGGTCTACTGCCTCACGGAGAGGCATGGGGGCGCCACTTTGGATACCGACTGAAGTTACCAAATATGGTTCCTCGCCCGATAAAGGGTTATTTTTAAAACATTTTAAGTGCTTGGACAGCTTTAATGGGATTCATTTCAAATATGCAATAACCCCACCCCCAGGGTGTGGTCATCTACCCGGTTTGTCAGAGGTAGAGACGCTGGAGTTTGCAAGGAGGCGAAAGGGCCAGGTGGCTCTGCTGTCACTCTTCAATGACCTCATAGGACTCGCCAAGCATGAGAGGATGATGACAAAGATAGAGACAGACCGGTGGGCTGGTAAGGAAAATTTGATTCAGAGGTGAGTTAGCGAGAGATTCAGTAATGAGTGAGTGACAGAGAGTTTCAGAGGTGATTTGGTTAAAGAGACACTCAGAGGTGAGTGAAAGGGAGATTCAGAGGAGAGTGGGTCAAAGAGATTTAGAGGTAAGAGGGTAAGAGACACTGAAGTCACTGAGTGAGAGATCAAGAAATGTGTGACTGAAGGAAAAATGTTCAGGGGTCAATTAGTTAGAGATTTAGAAATTAGTGACTGAGGGAAAGAGATTTTGATGTCAGTGAGTGAAAGAGGGATTCAGAGGTGATTTGGATTCAGTGGTGAGTGACAGAGGGAAAGGGGTTCAGAGGTCAGTGAGTGACAGAAATTCAAAGATGTATAACTAAGGCATAGAGACTCAGAGTTGTGAGTGAAAAGGGAAACCTGATTATATGCTAAATATGTCCTGACTTTGGACCAAAGTGCTGCTTGATAACCCAGACAGCATTGTAGCTTAGACTGCTGCCTGACTTGCTTTTCCTGCATTAATAGCACATTGCAACCAAGCCTGGAAAATCTCCTACATTATTATATTGAAAAATGTTCTTCAGCTACATGCTTTGTACTTTTTTTGACTGCATGGTAAGATTCTATGAATATGTACCCTTACAGGCAGTGTATTTTAGACCTGCTCCCGTTTTCCTGTGATAATCCGTGGTAACCTTATTTTCATGCATCAAAGGCTTAGCCAAATGTCAGGGTGGAGGGTCAAGACCGGGTGTTTTGGATGACTACATCTACCCCATGTAATGACTTGTCCCAATCCCACTCCACCCAGACAGCATGATGCCCAGCTGATCCAGCTTTCTCAGGATCTGTGGCAAAGAGAAACTCAGCAGCAGCTTGTAGCAGACACGTGCCTGGAGAACTGCTTCTCTCAGCCCCAGTGAGATAAAGCAGCTAAAATCAAGAAGCTTCATGAGGACTGCTTATCTGGCTTCTGACAAACTTCCAATATAAAATCACAAAAAAATAAGGACTTCCAAAAAACTTTCCTTACAGTTTGCATAAACAAGGATCAATAGCAAATTTTGCTGGCAGTTAAGTGAAAATAAGAAACAGTAAAAAAAACCTCTGGATTTTACAAACACAAGGATTGCCAACAAACTTCCCTTACAATCTACTGAACAGAACCATTCACTTGCTATGGCTGTGAATGTATTTTTGATGATTATGTTGTTTTGCACCTTTTATGCTGTTAAAATGTTACATACGTAGCAAAGCACAAAGTAGTCTACTACTAACAATGCCCTGCATTGCTATTTGGGTTATGTGGTGGCCATTTTGTGCCATAACATTCACTACACAGTTAAGGTTGAGAGGAAGAGAATTATTGGTCAGATACGCTCTTACTGCTATGTCGGGGATGACAAATAGTGGGCCCACCTGAGAGGTGTAATTAAGGATTGTATTCAGGATTACAGCAGGACCAGACCAAAAACTGCTTTCTTTTTTGAGTGTTGAATTGAAAGTATAAGGGCTGAGATGGACCCCTAAGATGTGTTGTTTCTCTGCTCTCACCTCTCAGGCGACTGACAGACAGCAAGCGCACCGTGGGAGGGGTGCTGGATACTCAATAAGATCATGGAGTTGTTTGCCCTTGTTTGCACTAAAGTCACGCCCCAGATCTTGATGTCCTGCTGAAGACTGTTAAGAATAAGTTCCTGAGCACTTATGAAGGTCTGTATGTTGTACCACTGGAAGTTAGTCTGTGCCTTAACCAGTGGTAATAGTGTCAAATTCTGCACTTATTACCAGTTTCAGCTCGAACACGTGCTAGCCAGTGGTATTGAAAGCTGCACTAATGAAGATGAACTGAATACTCGCCTATATTACTGTCATCAAACGTACCTTTGATGGTAAGTCTGCGTGCTAGCTCGTGATAGCGATTTTGAATGTTGTACCTACGATGGTACGGGCCTGCTAGCCCGTTTTAACAGTCGATGAACGCTGAAGCTATGAAGGCCCACCTGTGTGTTATTGAATGTACAACTAAGTGGTGAATTGTTTGAGCAGTAGCCCTTGTTTGCTGTGTCAACATTTGTTCCTACAAAATAGCTCATGATAGGTGTGTGAAATGTAACTATGAGGACCTGTGTACTAGGTTATGTTAGCAGTGCTGAACGCCTTTCCTAGCTATGAAGTTCGGTGTCTGTGCTAGCAAACATTATCAGTGTCAAATGCTGGTCTGATAAAGGGCAGCCTGTGTGCTAGTCAATGTTAGCAGAATTAAATGCTGCATCTTAAATCTGTTTGAGAGCTAGCCCTTAATAGCAATGCTGAGAGTTGGAAAGTCTGTTCTCTAGCACGTATTAGCAGTGTCAAACATTCATACATGCCAACTCTACCGCTTTTGGGGCATTTCATTCTGAAAAAAAAAAAACTCCCCAAAAGCGGTAGTCTACCGCCAAAAGCAGTAGAGTTAGCATGTATGAACATTTGACCCATGAAGGTCTGTGAGCTAGGTCATGTTAGGGGGTTCAATGCTGCGTCTGCTAACGTCAGTCTGTGCGCTAGCGCATGTTTGCAGTTTTGATGACTGCACCTACGAAGTTTGGCCTGTGCAGAGGCCCATGTTAACAGTATCAATTGCTGCACCTACAAACTGATCTGAGTGCTTGCTTATACTGGTGACATGAAATGATCTACCACCCGAGTGGTGATAAATTCTGCAGTGTTTGTAGCTTTGAATCTTCAACAGTTGAATCATAAGGTCACCAGGGGTTTCTTTTCACACCACTGTCCACAAGCTACTACATTTGCAGTCAGGAGTCAGAGGACAACACTTTGCATGCGGCCTTAACGAGCAGACTGCATGTGCCCTTTTAATATGTAGGAGACTCTAAAGAGCAATCACATGCAGATCCCAGCTGGCTCAACCTTTGAATATCCCTGTGGCAATGACTGTTACAGATACTCCTAACTGATGCTCTTATTCATGCAGAATATTGTCCTTATTAATGCAATATGTGCTTGTTTTTTTATTCACAGGTCTGAAGCAGCTGGAGGACAACATCCCTTTCTCTGTGACAGAGCTGTGTATTGATGCACCCAAACCCAAGTCCTTTAAAGGGTTTGTCAAGCGTATTGATTGCCAAGAGCTGAATCTTATAAAGATACAACAGGTATAAAGTACCTCTTTTCTGATATAGGCCAGTCCACAAAGAAATATAATATACACAAAGCGGAATATACTTTATTCTTCACACCTAATATTGTACCTGCGACATGTGGCTGGTCTATTAAAGGGATTAGGCATAGCATTAAATTACAGTGGCATTGCTGTGACTCAGTACATACTGACGCTAAATAGTAATTTAGGGAGTTTGAGGTAGAATGAAATGAAGTGGAATCAGAGGAATGACACAAATAGTTGAGCGGCTTAGTAGTCTTTAAAGAAAGCGGAAGTGGAGTCTCAAGAGGCATGGCTTCTGGCAATATGTCAAAATGGCAAATTTCTAAAAAATCAAATTTTCTCAAAAAAAAAATCCCCACAGATTTGTTTTGTTTTTTCACCATGTTAATCAGCTAAGTAAAGACTACACATTTTCACTGAAAAATCCCCAGTAGAATATTTTTAACCTAAAAGGTGTTAAAGCTCAGTGTGTAAGTGCTTGGCTCCTTTTTAAATCATGAAGGTCCGATAGTCACACGTCCTGTTCAGTGGGGGCTGCTCCATGAGCCTGACTGGGTGACATCTGGCCATTCCAAATAATGGTGGGAATGGGACCAACACATACCCATGTTGAATGCCAAATTATTTTAAAAGAACAAAACTTCATGTTACGTGGAAACAAACACTAGCTTCATACTCATGAGTGTAAGATATAATTTTTAAAAAATGATCAAAGTAATGAACAAACTATGATATTTGTTTTTGAAAGTCTTGTGTTTTTAGTCCTGAGTTCATGGTCATTTCAGCCGAGGGACTCTTGAGTCTCAATGATGGTGTAATTCCCCTCAGCGGACATGAATGCATCATACAGCATCAAAATCCCGAGCTGAAGAGGATTGTGATGAACATAAAAGTACACAGTCATGCCTGTTTTTATAACAATGGAAAGTAACGAAATCCCCAAGTCTCTCTGCGGGCTACCAGCAGCTATCTTGCTGCGAAATTGACTTTTTTGTTTGTTTTGATTACAGAACAAGCTAGGACTCCCTTGTTTATCCGCAGCTCATCCAGTGAAGCGAAAAATTTGAATTGCGCTCACGACTGTGTCTACACCCTCCTGGGGGATCAGCGAAAAGAGTTACACTTAGCCACGCATAACGTGAAGGGGCTTTTCAATTACACAGACCTGCCGTTCACTCTCTCACTGCGCCACAGTCCCCCCTGAGCCGCGAGGCGGTGCAGGTGAGTGATTGAGTGTGTGTTTTTTGCACGATGGCTCTCATGCCCCCTCCTGCATTCATACGCTCCCAGCAGTATTCTCTGGTGTAACCCTCGCACAAATATGATCACCACTCAGGTCCAACAGTAACATTCCATCATGATCACACAGTGCTTTCCTCCCTGAGCTTCAGCCCAGGCCTAAGGGAATGGGTATATGAAAGCTCTCTTCACTGAAAAGACTACATAATTCTGTGTCCACAAATAAAGACAACATCATAAATACCTGCCACAGCATCTCTATCAATAGGAATAAATCAGACTACTGAAGCTGGGGTAAATCCTCACTAGCAGTGTGGAGTGACTGTTTGTTTGTGTTTGCTTGTGAGACAGAGAGTTAGCTCCTCAAGGTGCCGGGAGAGGAGAGGGATGATATCTTGCATGCTGTAAATGCAAGCCGTATGACGTTCAATAGGAAAATGGAATTTGACATCCTTAAAGATCTGATTTCACCCGAATGATCATCCTCAAATGGGATTCCTGCACTCTACCCAGGCAGTTTAGTCGGTGAAGAAGACTTGTTTGGGGGGAGAGGAGAAACCAGGCCAAATTTGGCTCACAGGCAGGGGTATTTGGCATCTAAGGTCAGGTATAAGATATACACAGTCAGGTCAGTGAATATTTGGACAGAGACAAAGTTGTCATTCATTTAGCTGTCTAGCATCACATATTGGTATTGGAGATACTACATTAATATGTAAGAAAGAAAGAATGTAAACAAAGTTTGCACCTTTTACAGACACCAGTCGCAAAGTGATTCACAATCAAATGAATAAAGCAAAGATAAACAACAGATTAAACACAAGAGGAAATATATATAAACAAAAAAAAAAAAAAAAAAAAAATCCACATGCCCTTAAATGACTATCAGAACAGATTGGATTCCTAATGCATTTTAAGAGTACATCAAGCCCCGAGACTTCAGACTCATTGGCTTCAAAGCTTGGCTTCGTACTGCCAACCTCTCAAGAGTTTTAAAATGCATTCGAGGGACGAAAGCTTGGGTCATGGTGTTGGGGTGCAGAAGAATTACGAGGAATCTGGCCATTCGAGACTCTAGAAATGTACACTAAGATTTTAAAATGAATTCTAAAATTAAAAGCGAGCCAGTGCAAGGAGGTTTAAAATAGGAGTAATGTAACTATTAAAAGCTTCACAGCAGAATTTTGTATGGTTTGTAAACAGTCCAAAGAAAATTAATAAGGCAGGTAAAGATAGAATTACACCGGTCCAAATGTGGTTAGATAAAAGCATGTCGTATTATCATCTCCATTTCTGTTCCTGATGCAACAGACTGAAGTTTGGCCATGTATCTTAAGTGAAAGAAACATGATTGAGTCAGCGTCCTAATATTATCATCAAATCTCATTGGCCAAAAATCCCACCAAGATTAAGCAGGCTACACAAGAACACGAGGATAAGGCAACAGTGCCTACGTCCAGTTCCTGAGGTAACTGATGTTGAAATTGTGTTGTGCCTCACTTGCTAGGATGCTAATGAGCTTCTTTCTGACATGCTGAATTGCCTGGAAGCCCAAGTGCTTCTCTAGAGAATGTTACTTCTATCTATAGTGCACGTTCACAAGGAGGCCAATTATCAAAATATGGTTCAAAGTTGCATTTAGAGCAAAAATATTTATAAAAATCAGTTCAGTTACTTAAAAATAAAAGATAAAAATCACATCACATGATCACAGGGATTTTAGAAATGTATATTTAGGACAGGGTTTTAAAGAAGCAATGCAGCGATTGAGCCGTCAGATAAGGGAAGTTTTTGAACCAAACGAACAAAGGAGGTTTTTGAAAGTGAAATTTTAAACACTGACAGTTTATTTTCTTACTATGCTGCTGTGTTTACGGTCAAAAACAACTCCTCCCCTACACTGTAAAAAATAAAAGTTGACAAAATTTTAAAAAGTAAGGCCACCAGCTGCCAAAAACTTTTGAGTTTGCTCAAATTCAAGTTCCAGTAGTCACACAAACTGATTTTAGAAAGAACTTGGAAGGTGAAGCCAACTTAAAAATGCTTTGCGACCGATTGCCTTACTTTTAGTCAACTTTTTATTTGATTAGTGTATGCTCATCCTACAGTCACAAACTTGCCTACACCCTTGAGAGGACAAAGCTCACCCACAATTACGAAAGATGATGAAAATATATTTTACAGCCTGTGGATTTCAGTAATTCCTTTGCTTGCATAAAAGCAAAGCTTAATTATGTAACAAGAGCCTGTAATCTCATTGACATACAGTGTGTTCACACTTATTCTTATCTGAACTGATTTTTGCATAGTCTATACCCCTGAATCTCTGAAACAAGACCCGCTGGACTCTCCACCAGCATCATTGCTCAAAGTATCGTTGCTGCAGCCATACTGGTTGAACTGCTTTGTGTTTAAAAAAAAATTGAAGGTGATGGTAGGATTTTCAGTGCAATTGGCTTATGATTGATAGCTAAAAAAAAGGGCATTACTCAAGAATTTTACTCTCCAGGGGTGACATTACTTTTGTAAAAAGTGGACTTTCTACAAGTTTAGTCTGCCAGCAAACTAGCTAAGCTACACAACCAACTTCGTACCAAATATTACCAGCCATTTGGTCAACAGTTGGCTGCAAAAGTGACCTGAAATCTCACTAACCCTAAACTACTTCACTGTGGTTCATCCATAAACATTCCCTGTAGTGCCTCTTCCTATTCGTCTTTTATTCACTTGCTTTTCAGCTATTGTCAACACAGGGGAACAGTCATGCCCTGATACTTTTTTTGAGAATGGTGAATACAAGTAGGCAAGTATGGCAAAACTAGAGCTGAAAACCAATGCAGGTTCCCCATTCATCATAGTAATGACTGGAAATTGTTGTTACACAGTATTTTCAAGGAGAAAATTAAGAATTTTAAGCCTTTAAGGATTTTTACACGAGGTGTTTAAATAGTAAGAAAGTATAATCTTATATCTGCTTGTGTATAGCTTTCAATTAAAGAACACTTCGGCCTTTAAAAAATAAAAATCTAACAGTGGTATGATTGTACTGTTAAATATAAGCTTTGTATACTATCTGTATAGGGTGAAATGGCAAATCATCTCACAATGTGATAATGAAATCTGAGAAAGTGAGATGATACTTGATGATATTTCTGTCACACAAGCAGACATCATAGGTGGAACATCACCAATGGAAAGGATACTTTTCTGAAAATAAGGGTGAGAACACCTTTTTTTTCCACCTACAGTAGGATTGCATAAAATGGTTCCACCTGGTCTATGCCATTGGGACTTAACCCACAGATAAACTGTCTTTGGTGTAATTAATCTCTGTCCAGTGAAATGCCAGGACAAACCCACTAGCTGAGAACTGAACTCTTCGTTTATGATGAATGAGGTCTCCCTTAGAAGAGAGGCATTTCACATAAGGAAGTCTCCCATTTTTTTGATATAAGATCACCATTGCATTCTTTGGCTGCTTTGGCCACAGTATAAACCTGTCCAGCCATACAAGACCATTCTGCATTTGTGCATTTTAAGATCATAAACGAAAAACGATCAGAGTCCAAATTTTGCATATTTGTATATTTAATATATTATATATTACAATATTTTATATTTTTAGCATATTTTTTCAGTGCTTTGTCTCTAAGATCGTTTAGAATTTTCAATTCATCATTTCTCCACAATGTGAAAATGTGACTGATCATTTTTCCATTGTGGTCTTCATATCTTCTTTCATTTTAATAGGTAATAGGTAATGTATCTTGTGCATGAAAGGCATATACAATAGATTACTGCCAGCAACACTCATTTTGTTCATTTTCAATTTAGCTAGTGTTAATCTCTTCTTTCTCGCTCTTCGATGCAACCTGACAAGGCTATCAATCATCAGCAAGTTTGCTTGTAAGTCACATATTGCAATTGATAAAGCCTGACTACGGCACTTCTAGCACCAAAGCACCAGACTGAAGGACTTCCTGTGCAGCAGTTCACAATTATCTGTTTTTTCCCTACCAAAGGAAAAAAGGCTTATGCACCTTTTCTGTGAAAATATTTATACCGTGGCCTTGTCTAGACAAAAGCAACATGTTGTCATGCTAAACATGAATTGTCCCAAAATGTGAATCAAGTACTTTGAGCACCTAGGTCTTCATTTTAACATTTTTATTTCTCTAAGACTGCATTGAGTACAGTGAGTGTTCCGGTATTATAATGCTCAGATAGGACCATTATGCTTACACATAGTTTTTCACTTTTTTGATTTCACAGATTTTAAGAATTATTTTTTTCTTTGTTCTTATTTTTGCACAGGCAGCATGTCCCAGGGCACCTTTTCCCACGATACCCTTATGAAACCAAAGACTCAAAACTGGGGTTTGCATTATTAATAAGTAATAAAAGAGGAAAAAAAAAAAAACTAATGCCAGCCAACATCAGTTTAAAGCAAGAACATTTCAGCATGAATGTGTTGGCAGAATTTATAGTCTTAATACAGATCTCAGAGAAGTGCTGAAAGAAGTAATTAAAGAAATGCTTATTTTTAGCACTTTGGCATCATTGGATTTAATGTAATATTTTGGTTTTGGCCTTTCTGGAACTGTAAAATACTGGTATATTACATAATATGAGCATAGGATATTTATTGTTAGATTTATCTGCAATGTGTCTTGTGTAACCATCCACACGCGAGGCAGGCAGTTTTATACACAACGAGGCAGCTGCAGATATGCTGCAGTGGCAGCTGGTCAGCTGACAAAGAGGAGGTACAAAAAAAATGCTTTTAAGTAATAAGTAGTCTTGACTTATCTTAAATCATTTTTCCTGATGAACAAGTCATGCAGTGATTAGAAAAATACAAAATACATCAGCAAGTAAACACACAGCTTCCTTCTTAATGCAATGTTGCGGCCATTAAATAGTAGATTCAATTATTAAAAATGTTTTATTCACGCCCCGCCCCCCCCAAAAAAAAAAGACTTCTCTATTAACTTCCTTGCCTGTTTTTAACACATCCTGCACTTTATGATTGTTTAAATTACGACAAAGAAAATTGAGATTAGCGACAAGTCTGCACAATTGAATACTGTTGACAGTTGCGGAAATCAACTCCTTCAAATTCAGTTGGTGGGTCAGCAAAAGACAAGTAAGTGCAAATTCTTTTTAAGGATGTAAGGTAAAACAGTTTCTTGGTACTGCTGAACTCATTTTCATCAATTTTGCCCAAAGTTCATAAACAGTTGATGACTAGTTGTGAACACATTATTATATGTCAAATTTTCAGACTTTTGTTAAAAATATGAATTTTAGTTTTCTGAATGTTGAGCTATTATGTACTGAAAATAAAGGCAGGGTTGCCAATTAAAGAGTGAATAATATTGTATTTTAATCTGTGTGGGCCAACCAAATCAAAATCCAAAACAGTGCAGCATTGCAAAGGAATCACTGGTCAAGGATTGGACGGCATGGCTTCATACTAGGAAGAAAAAAAAAGCGAGAAGGCACTTTTTTAAAAGTATATCTTAATATAAATATTTTATTCAGTGCATTTTGTGTATACAACAATTAATAAACAACTGGAAGGTACCAGGCAAAATGACTGCTCATACAAGTTTAATCAACCTGGTTTGGAACACTGGATCCAACATGGCTTAATACACATAACCTACATCATGCAGCCTGTAGCCCAAAAGTCCTAGCTCTCTTCCATGCAACAGATATGTTCACCTAAAACAAAAATAAGTCCGTAGAGGAGAAGAACATCCCTGCAGCATGTACGGTATTAAGATATGTTGCAGTAGGGGGAAAGAGTACTTTGCCTACAAAATTAGGGTTTTTGCCATACACTGCGGGTTGTACAGCAAAATGAGGGTTTTTGCTGTACACTGCCAGCTGTACATGCCCTGTGCAAGAAAGGGGAAAGTCTTTGTTTATACATCTGTTCACTTTTACAAATATGACATCCTATAAAATTTTAAACCACCTAAAAGTCCACAGTTTTTTTTTTTTTTTTTTTACTTTTTTAATACAAAATCACCACAAGTTAAGTTATTCATTCACTAAAAAGGGTCCTCGTGGGCACTGGTAAACCATTTTCCCATGGTGATTAGAGACATCAATTCCATTTTATACAAAGAGAGAAGGGGGTCAACACAACTACTAAACTGATATTGGACAGGGGCGACAGAGATAGAGGGAACCAAAAGAGTTGGACATGTAACAGTCATCTCATACTCCAGTCTCATTGTATACCAGCACAGAAAAACAAAAACAAAACAAAAACAAGGAAACAACCAATACTGAAACATTAATGCTCACATCCCGTGCATCGCATTCCACTCTTTATGCCCTCATGTCTAAATGTACAGTAAGAACTAGAATCCCATCGCTTTCAACTGACGTGGCTACTTAAAGGGACACTCACGGTTCTGTCTTTGGTGCGCTGGGACTCAGTTTCACTCAGTAACAGCAGGATATTACAAACACTGAGGACATGGGGAAAACAAGGGGTATGAGGAAAAAAAAAAAAACCTTCCCAGCTAATTCCAAAATTCAGAAAATTAGGCACTGCCAACCTTTCCAAATCCCGCACAAACCACAAATCTTTCATATGAGCTGAAAGCTGGCTCTTTCACAAACAGGAAAACTCAACAAAAGGGCACTGATAGATAATACAAGAGAGCTGCAATACCACCAAATTGCAATGCTCTGCAGTTTGTAACACTGGGTAGAACTGCTTGGCTTCCAGTGAGTGGGCAAAAGGAAGAGGAGTACTGCTCCCCCGCAGCAGTGAGCAGAGACTCTCTCCCCTAAAGCCCTGACACACATCCAGAAGATGTTCTGGCATATTCTGCCTTATCAGGACTTCAATGAAGTGGCTCCACAAGACAGTGAAACCCCATTACAGTGAAGAGGTAACTGGCCACATTTCACATGACGCAAGGCCAGCAGACGTGCATTACACACGGGTACTCTGCCATTTCTGTTTTCTGGTCCTTGTTACTTCTGATAACAGGGCGGGGTCTGTGTTTGTTCTGCTGGTGTTCTTTTGTTTTTTTGTTTTTGTCCTGATACGATGCGGGGATGGTAAAGGCGAGAGGAGTCCGGAGGAGCGTGAGCGAGTCTGTCCCGGGGGAAGAGCCCCGCACGGCGGCTACCTGGACTCGTTCTGGCTCACCGCCTTGCCTCCGTTCAGCACGGCCGACGCGCTGCGGCTCTTGGTGGGCGTGCCGCTGCCGGATCGGGAGAACTCTGTCAGGTCGTGGAGGGACGGCTCTCTGTACAGGGCCACTGGGGGACAGACAGACACACGGACAGATGCGTCAGATCTCCAATACCCACCCCACAGCATTTCAGTCACAGAGGGCTCATCTCTACGACAAGCAGGCTTCCAAGCAGCGTCTCAGAAGAGTCATCGGGATTCCTGCTTTGTTGAGGTTCAGCACTCAACCAATCAGATAAAACACTGGACTACACAGTCACCTTACCTCAATCTTGAGGTGAATTCAGTTCACCCAACCTGTGCTCTACAAGATTATGAAAACTGATAAATTCAAGGAACAGGTGCAATGTCCTCTCCAGTCAATCATGAATACAAACAGGCAGGCATTTGGTTGCAGTAAAATAGGGAAGTGCAGGAGGCCACAGAATGATAATTTCACAGGAAATAACTTTTTTTTTCCCCAGGAAAGAAATCTAGAACTGCAAATGAGCCTTGAGCTGCCCCTTCCAAACCATGATTTAAAAATCAATTATCCTCTTCCTATCTATTTATGCACACAGATACTGTAAGTGCTTTGGGGTGTATAACAGTAGTGCAAAACTACAACGCATGTTGTGTTGCATCAAAAAGCAGTAATATGAATCACCCTTAGGTTCATCAGTCATCCATATATGGGAGGTGAATGGAAAATGGCTGATAATCAGTTTATTACTGGAGGCATACTGCAGCTGGATGAATGAATATGATAAACTAAAGTTTGTATCGTCAGGCATAACGGCTGTACAAAGTTGAGAGGCACAGAATTGTATATTGACTCCATGAATGAACCTGTGACACAAGTGTGAAGTTGTGATGAAGATGACATGGGTTCAGAGCCTGAGAGATGCTATTGCTTTGATGAAGATGAGTCCAACTAATGTGCAAATATTTGGACTGTGTGTAGAAAGCCACGACCGTTTAAATCAATCAATATCAAATTTTATGCATTGGCTGAGTCTTGACCAAAGACCTTTAATGAGCCCTGGACCAAGACAATTGAATTAGCAATTTTTTCAGGGCAGAGTTTTTTAAAGGCAGTACCTAAACAACTTTCACAGTTATCCTCTCGCAGAGCTTCGACATGGCAAGTTTCTGAGCAGACAACTGAAAATTTGAATGCCTCTAAACAAAGGTAGGGACATGTTGCTTGCATCCTTGGTAAAAAGAACGCCAATGTGCAGTATACATTCAGTCAAATGAATCACACAGTTGAAAAGATACAAAGACATTTTTTGTTGCTTATAGTGCCACCATGGTCTGAGAGGCACCAAAACTGGCAGTCATGCAAGGAATATCATATTGCATAAAGGAATAGAATTTTCTCAAGTTTGGCTGAAGAGTTTACGAGTTATAGCAGTTTTAACAAGTGAAAAAGTAAGCAGAGCTTACTAATTCCCCCGACGTCCCCAATCATGCTTTTTCCGTTGGTGATTATGGAAATGATCACATTCCGAAAATCAATTTTGACAAAAATAACAACACATCTATGACACTTAGCACTGCACCTCTCCATATGTTAGAAACTATGTGTGGCAAATTTGAAAAGAATCCATTAAATAATATTTGAGATATCAATCAGACAAATTGACATTGAACCCACTAGAAAATTTCTAAGTCCAAAAACAGGAAAACGGTGATATTTTTGTGAAAAATCATCCCAGATGGCCGACACTTAGCACAGCAACTCTCCCTGTGGTAGAGAATGTGTGTGCCAAATTTGAAAAGAATCCAATGTATAATATTTGCGATATCGATCGGACAAATTGACATTGAACCCACTTGAAAATTTCTAAGAGCAAAAACAGGAAAACGGAAATATTTTTGTGAAAAATCATCCCAGATGGCCGACACTTTGCACTGCACCTCTCCCTGTGGTAGAGAATATGTGTGCCAAGTTTAAAAAGAATCCAATGTATAATATTCGCAATATCGATCGGACAAATTGACATTGAACCCACTTGAAAATTTCTAAGTGCAAAAACAGGAAAACGGCGATATTTTTTTGAAAAAAATCATCCCAGATGGCCGACATTTTGCACTGCACCTCTCCCTGTGGTAGATAATATGTGTGCCAAATTTGAAAAGAATCCAATGAATAATATTCAAGATATCGATCGGACAAATAATGTCTTCGGACGGAATGACGGAATTCTTGGTATATAATTATATACCCCTGACATTTCGTCGTCGGGGGTATAATAGAATTGGCCATGCCTACTCAATTTTATTGATGCAGGGCTCGCGCTACCCGTTTGTCAATTCGCAATTGACGATCTCTCCTGCAGTTTGACGATCTGTAAGTCACATTTGACGATAAATTTGACGAAGACCTTTCAAAAGTGGGGTCACGAGATTTGAGCAAATCTGCAATAATATTTGGGGGGGTTAATATATAATATAGGGTCGGCCAAGAAAAACCTCACAAGCCGACTCTGGCTCTCCGACTCAGCGTACACACTCCGTCTCCCGTCCGGGCGCAAGCTCCAGGAACGTCATGAAGAAGCGCGAAACGAACCGCGTGTAGCCTACTGTACCCTTATGCTGCGTTCAAAACAACTCGGAAGTCAGAAAAAAAACGAGCTCCGAGTTGTCAAAAATGAATTGAATGGCGTCAAACTCGGAAATTACAGGTCGATAACTCGGGTATCATTTCAGAGCTCCGATTTTCCGACTTGACGTCACATTCACCGAAAAATGGCGGATGTGTAGTTTACTTTTAAGCAAATATGGAAGTTTTTCTGATTAAAATACATATGTATGAAATCAATCATATTTCATGGATCACCTGATCGGTTTCGGTTGTTCTTCAGTGTCACGAAAAAACTGGAAACAGCTGTCATTGTTTTCTTTAAACGCTCCTAGCATTTAAATACAACTCAGCGTCTTTGCAGCATCCATGTTTTCCCACATTACGACTTCAAAGCACATGAACACAAAGAAGTCGGAAGAACGATTTGCCAACTTGGGAACTCCGACCTTCCGACATCACATGAATGCAGTATTATTAGGACGGAATACTCCACCCACCAGCTCATGCTCGCGCCAATAGACTACGCAGCTGTTAGTGGTACTGATTACAGTTGTTGTTCCTTGAAGCTCAATGGACAGTAAACAACATTTGAAAGTACTTTGTTATCAATATTTGGTCCTTTGTACTGAATAAAAAGCAAGTTGATGTGGTTGAATTTATGCAACATTGTGATGTTGCACATGTAGTCCATGTTAATGTAATTTTACCAAGTCCAAGTGTTCAGTTCTCACTCAGCATAACACTACAGTTGTTCCTTGAAGCTCAATGGTCAGTAAAGAACATTTGAAAGTACTTTGTTATCAATATTTGGTCCTTTGTACTGAATAAAAAGCAAGTTGTTTTTTGCATAAATCTTTTTTTATTTGCATTTCTTTCATAAGCAGTAGCTTCTTCTGTTTTGCCAAAGCCTTCTGACTCCCTTCCTCTTCTTCTGGACTTGGGACCAGCTTCTTTAACCTGTGTCAGTAACTTGCAGATTAAAAAAATTATTCATGCCAAAAGCAGACTGGGAATGAAGCAAGCTAAGGGAGAAAGTCCCAAGTGAGGTGGGGTTAATACTAAAAAAACCATGCTACTAGCACAGGAAACAAGGAAGGCGAGGCTAAGTCAGAAAGGACAGAGGAAAGCACACGGTCAGATAGGACATTTAACAGCACATGGTTGTAAGTAAAAGCATGATAAAAATAATACAACAACAGTGCAACAAAACTTACAAGAAATTGATTGGTATTAGAGACCCTCACAACTGGACATCAGATAAAAAAAAGTGACTAGGGGTAAAGTTATTTGACTAATTGACATTGCTTTTTGGCTAATCATTTGACTAATAGGTTTCAGAAGCCAGCTCTAGCCCTGTTGATGTGTGGCCACCAAAACATTTAGAAAAGTCAACATTTTATTTCATATTTACGTAGGTTCAGTTAACCCAGATTCTTTCAAGCGTAATTTCAGGAAGATGTGCCAAAAATCCTAGGACTTGTTTGGAAAAGACAGTTCTGGGGAAAAAAAAATCATAATTGTGGAAGATGAAAAGGAATGCCAATACTGGTTCAAGAGGCAAAGTTGTTTATCAGAAGGAGCCTGAACTAAAGATGCACATTATAGGATTTTGTGTCACCCACAGCCGATCGTACACTTATGAAAAATGCAACATTTGCTACAGTGCTCCCCCTGTAGGCCGTGCCATTCCAAATTTTGCTTGGTACAAACAAAAAAGGATTTGCACCAGTGGGGCTCTCGGACCCCAAAATACTTGATAAGATTTTTTCTCTCTCTCTCTCTTTTGTAGTGTGGGTGTTGACCCTGATCATAAGCTCACACTCTCAGACCAGCAAAGATTTCCCCATGATTAAAAACTGCACTGAATGGGCAGTATGTCATCCTGTACTTCCTCTGTAGTTTATCCCATTACAGAAGCCCTTAAACAGGGTTACATTTAACAGCCTTATAAATTCATAAAGCCTGCGGTTCACTACACATAAGCTTTTCATATGGACCCAGGGACCAATAAAAAGCTCACAGCAGTGTGAAAACATAGATTTATTTAATGACTTGATGTGCATTTATAGATTAAATAAACAAACTTGGGGCGGCATGGCAGTGCAGCAAATAATGCTATTGCCTCAAAGCAAGAAGGTTGTGAGTTCAAATCCAGCTTGAGGCCTTCTTGTGTGAGGTCTACATACGATTTTCTCCCAGTCCAATGACTTGCATGCATGGCTAAATCAAGACTCTGAATTCCCCACAGGTTTAATTGTGTACAAGCGAATGATGTACGATCCCTCCGATGGACGGCAGACTGCTTCTCGCCCACTGTACAATAGGCTCCAGCCCCACCGAAACCATGCTCAGGAATAAGTAATAATAAGATATGAGATAATGGATGAGAACATGGTTAAATAAACTGTATAAAATAGTTATGCTTGAGGGGTGGGAGCGGATTTATAATTTCTACAAAATGTTCTAAAAAGCACACCAAAGACATAGCTTCATTAAAACCTGTCTTTCCAGTTATATTATTTCAAAATCATGAAAAATCTATATACAAATTAAACCTCTATTCAACTGCAACCACTGAATAGCAGACAGTCGGGCAATGTTTTTGTTGCATTGGTTATAGTGTGGTATCATTTCTTCCAATTTTTCAAAGCAAATTATAAAACACTTCAGTACTTTTGTGAGCCTCCCCCATAATCTTTGCTGCACTACTTTATCATTACGGGAATAATGGCTGTTTCTATCATTTACACGCAAACACACCCACACAATCACATTGCTCACACACTCTGGTCCCTCTCGTATGTGTCACTATAATGGAGTCAGAATTTCACATGCTAGCTCTGCCAAAATATCTGCAGTGTATGCACCGTATGTTTTCACATAAACACAGGGATGCGTACACATGTGATCTCTTTTCCAGACGTTCTGGATATCTGGCTATAGTGCTGGATGTGGCTGGACAGGCTTGGTTGGACCTAATGATCCTGGCTGAGCCTGTGAGAAGGTGCAAATTAAGCGCTGCGGGATGAGCTCACTTTAGCCTAACGAGTCTCAAACAGTGAACCACCATCCAGCGCAGAGACAGCGTGGTAATTGGTACTCTGTACATCATCACCGGTCTTCGGCTGCTGGTGCGATAATGGAGGTTTCTCTCCTATACATGTTTTATTCAACCTTTATTAAAACAAGGAAGGGTGGCCAGGTGATGCAGTGCGATACACTGTTGCCTCATAGCAAGGTGTGTGTGGATCTAGGTCCTGAGTTTGCGCGTTTTCTCTGTTTTCGCATGGGTTTCCTCTGGGCATTTTGGGTTCCAACTGTAGCCCATAGACATGCATGTTCAGCTAAATTGAGACTAGAGTAAGTCAGGTCCATATGTGTGACAGAAAAGTGTAGGAGTGGGTATGCGCTGGTTTGGCGAACAGTCTAGCGAGTATTCTTGCCTCTGGCCCACTGGATGCTGGGATAGGCTCCAGCCCTACCTGAGATCCGGGCCATGAGTAGTGGATTAAACAAAGGATGGGCAGATGGATGGGAGGATTAACCACAGTGGTGATATTGAGCTTGCCATGTTTTGCGATACATAAGTTTGTGCTTTAGGAGGAAACCTGACAAGCCTTAGGAGACAAACTACACGTGTAGAAAGTGCACACTCCATGCTGGCAATAGCGCTGCCCTAACTCTAGTTATGTCCCCATATGTTTCCTTCCTAAACACACGTTCTGGATTGGTCTCCATCGCATTTTGGCACAAGCGGGAGTTGGACAGCACTGCTAAGCTTTCACAGTCACAGGTTAGCCATGGATCTGTAATATGCCTCTGCAAGGAATACTGCAAACCAAATGCTAACAAGAATCACATCTAATATAAGGCAGACAAACATTTATCAGCAATATATTGCAAGCTTTTCCCTGAAACATTTGAGCATTTTTCTTTCTCCAAACTCAGAGCAAAGACAGATATGCCTAAAAGTAAAAACCATGTGCATAAAGATTTTTCACATTTGATTTGCCCGATTCTCTAAAAGGATAAATTACATTTGTAGCCCTAACCATAATAGTATTCCATCCTACGTCCTAATTCTTAACTCTACCCGACCACAATACAAGACACACAGATAATTATCCCACTATTTACAACACACTGTCGACAAAGTGAAACAAATGAAATCTACCTAATTAGGGGGAAAAAAAAAAACAACAGCAGCTGCATGTAATAGCAGAGACTGCATATGCGTCATACAGTGCAAACACTGACGTGAAATATGTGGGAGAGACCGGCAAAACAATTAAAACCAGATTAGCAAAACAATTACACAATCTGAAAATACACCCACATACAGCGAGATGCTCACTCCCTGAATCATGGACCGGTAGCAACAAAAATAATGGGCCTACAGACAGGGAGACAGACAGACAGATAGACACAACTGACTATCAGCAGATGGATGTCGAGCAGCAGAGGAGCAGAGGATACTCAAACAAAGCAGGAGCTTCCCAGAGGAATCTAAGCTAATGTAATGGAAAAGCACAGGGATCATGTCACCACAGGGACCACATTTTTCTTGTATTCCATTATTCACTCTGATCTGCACTATGAGCCTTGTCCTCATTCTAAGTCAAACACATCAGCAAAACACGGAGTGGAAAAGTGTTTCATATTCATGAATGACCCATGACTAGTACATGCATACAGACTGAATTTGATGCAAAGCAATTAACTAACGTGAATAACAAAATTGTCTTACGGTAAAGCTAAGGAAACAATTTATCTAAAGCAGCTGAAATGGACAAATGCCAAAAGTTAAAATCCTTAGTGCACTTTTTAATGAGTTAAAGTTAAGTTCCCTGTTCTAGAGAACACAACTATTCCATTAGATGGTCATGTTTCCTTTGCCAAAATGTCCCTCGGTAGGTGTTAGTCACCCAGAAGGACCTTAAAATACTTCACATAAAAAAGTAACTAAAAGCTGCAACTAGGCAACTTTTTCTGAACAAATAAACTTTGGAATTTTTTTCCATCAGATATGCTGTTCTTAAGAACAGGCAGACAGCATCTGGCTACAGAACAACTAGTGAGAACTGGCTGATAATATCCCAAAAGGCTGCTATAATGTGGGTACACTTAGCATGGACATCTGATGTGTTCCTCCTCAAGAATACTGGAGAGAAAAAATCCAGCCCTTGAGAAGTAGCATTAGCTAAGCCTGAGATGAAATATATTAAATTCTCTGCACCATCAGGGTGAATGTGAGGCATAAATGTAAAGCGCTTTGGGGTCATGTGACTAGAAAGCGCTATATAAATGCAGTCCATTTACCATTTACCATTTTAGATTAATCCATCCCACAATGGAAGGCTTGGCAACCACTGAGCTAGAGTAAAAAAGAACTCATACATATCTAGTGTAAATGATCCTGAAAAGTGTGAACTTCTTCAAACATTGTCCCATAATTCATATTAACTTGTATAAAGTTGAATTTGTTCAACCAAACCTCATAAAAACAGAAGTGAACTTACATCTCCCACCCCATACCCCCTCCCCTCTATTTACAAAGGCCAGGGGGTCCTGGGTCTTCTGCAGTACAAGCCAATCACCTCTAAAGAAACAAATACATAACAGCAGCACAAAGTCATGACCTCATGTTAACAGGCATTTGAATGGTTTCGCATGCTGTGGTCGAGTTTGTCTCCTGATGGAAGAGCTACAGGGCAGGGACCAGCACAAAAAGCACTGTCACTCACCTTTCAGGGGCTTGGGGAGGAAGTGGGCTGCTGGCTTGTTTTTCTTCACGTGGTTCCCCTTCATGATCTCTCCCTCTTTGTTCAGACCGAGGTACCAGCCTCTGCCTGACTGCTGTTGTCGGTAGATCATGGAGGAGTACGTCACGTAATAGTTCTCAAACACTGACTCCTTAAACTTGCACTCGGGTGTGAAGTGTTCCTGAAAGAGTAAAGGGGGGAGAAAGGTGAAGGAAAATGGTCAATGATTTATTTTTTTATACATCAACAACTGCAATAGGATAAGAGAAAACTGACATCAAGGTGCTTTGATGCACACACACACACACACACACACACACACATATTGGGCTCTGTTTTTGTGCCACTGCAAACAAACACATGAGGTGATAACGTAATTCACAATTTTGTTCATTGCAAATGTCATATTTATCATCATTGCCCAGTTTAGTATTTTCATCCTCTGAATTCCAGCCGTTAGTGTCACAATGGGTTAGACAGCAAATGACAAAGTATACATTATGTCAACGCATAAAAGGTGGCGCGACGCCAATTTTGTGTCACAGACTGCTTTTGCGTTTTGACTCAGCCAGACCACCTTTTAACGCAAACACTGTTGCTTCGGGGTAGTTTAATGGGACTGAATCCCAACCAGCAGAGCTGTTGCCAAATATACGCATATTGTTTATATTGTTTTTCTTCTTTTTTAATTTTTATTTTCCTTATGAACCCCATAAATAATGCACACAAAATAGTGGTGGGGTCTAATGGGAGTAGAGGGTGGAGAGGTATTCAGGGTTCCTTTCACAGTGCGTTACCATGGCACTGCACCGCTCTGCCCTTGCTTGTGCATATCTCTGCTCTTTTCATTTCAATAATAGTGGATATTATGTACTTTCCCAATGAAAAATCAACAAGTTCTGGTAAGATCTTCCAAAGAAACAAACAAAACATATTTTTGCTTTGATCAATCGCCACTTTCGTTCAAGTTTCTGTCCCATTCCTCTTTTTTCAGTCCAACGAGGCACATGACTTCAGTCATGAAGACAACGGAACGCATGACGAGGCGTCATGATCTGGCCTTGCGTATTCCCTGATTGACCTAACAAAGCAGTGTAAACAATTGACTATGGCAGGCAAAAGAAAGGGTTATTCAAATCCAATTACAAATTTCTTCACAAAAATACCAAGGGCAAACTAGACAGCCATAGAAAATTCTGATCTGTATGCAAAATTTTATGGAACAGTTGTGTAATTTTAAAAACAAAATGAAGGATCCCCTTTCTTGCTGAACACTGACATGCTAAAAGACTGTCATCTCATGCAGATGCAGTCCCATCAGCATCGGCCTTCATCCATGGACCACACTGCAAGGACTAATTAAATAGTACATTCAATCATTGATCAGACGAGTGATAAAACAGAAGGGTGAGATACACAATCACCATGCCCAATCCTGTAATATGCCTTCAAAACAGAAAGCTGCTATCTTTGGCCCAAATCACTCAGTTAAATTTACTGTACCCTGATAATGCTGGAAAATCCTTGATTATCTTCTTCCATTACAAAGGACAAAGATGAGTACAAAATCTGCACTAATTTTCAAGAGACGCTGTATTTTAACTCAAGACGCAATACTTATGAGTTGCATATTCCCGGAATGCCCGTGCTCGGAAAATGATAACCCCCAAAGTATATTACATAAGGGAAGGTAACAGTTTTTTGTCAAAAAAAAATGAAGTATGACATGTCTGTGAAGGAAACGCCGGGGTTTAAGAGGATTTTTAGGCTGCCTACAATGTGCATTGTGAAAATCATAGCGACACTGGTCAGTTGTGTCATTTTTAAAGCAACAAGATCAATTTTATGGAAATAGCAAAAGGAACTTGTGATTACGTAAAATCTGGGGTTTTAAGGCCCATTGTACTTCGTTTTAATCAAGTGGCTTCAGGAAAAGCCAAGTTGGTGAAGTACATTATCGCGTAATTACGTTTAACTGCACACTGTTATAAACTGACTGAATTTAACAGTTAAATTAACGTATTGTTTCCTGGTTATTTTAACTGTAAGTGGAGTCCTGCACGCATTTAACTGTGGTTTACACTTAACATACACAGAAGTCTGTTGTAAACTTATTGTAAAATTACAGTTAAAATAACTGGCAAAAAAGTGCCAATTAAATTAACTGGCAAAAAAGGTGCAAGTTCATAACAGTGCAGCGACTTCTTTGGCAAGATGCGCACAATTGAATTTTAATACACGCTACCTCAGCATTTAGCAGGTTTCTAGCATATTAAATAGGCCCAACATTAATTTTCATATTAGTTTATTTGATAATATAATTGTTTTATTTCTAATACTTAAAAGTTTTCTCAATTGTCACAAGGAAACACTTTACAATGACCAAGAAAACTGTTAGCAAGAGTTTAAACAATCAATTCACACTATGAGCAGCAAATAGTGCGAATTTGTTCCTTTTTTGTAATATACATTCATGCACAGAAAAATGCAACACTGGAAATTTATGAAAATTTTAAATATTCAATTTAATTTGGGCTCTGAAATTATGCGACAAAACAATTGCTATATCCATGTTTTTGTCTTGAGCAGATTGAGATCCACCAAGTGACAGTGAGGAATACAGATTTAGTGATGCATTATAAAATGGAAAAAAAAAAAAACAGAAAAATATAAACTCTCACACTGTAATGCTTTTTATGTGGATGAGTATAGTAAATAGCCCATGGTTTGTAAATAAATTGCAGAGTACTATAATTTGGAGTTGTATGTGTATTATTTTTGCTTGCTCCGCATCTCATTAATATTTATGAATATTCATAAGCCCCTGCTTTGACATTACCAGTCTGGAGACAACACTAGTATTTTTATACATGTGAATATTTTCTTTGTGTGGGAGGAAATACAAATAAGTAACTTCAGTCTCGCCCTTGCTTCAATACCTTAAGTACGGTTTTGTATACGGTTTAAGATGCCCATATCTTTGTACACACGTCACATTAACTGGTGAATCGACCAATACCCCAAACCCCTGCATATGCAGCTGCGTGGGGAGGGTAGAGGCAGCTACCTCATCCACTGTCCTCTGCTGGCATCAGGTCGTCACTGTTGGATGACCCCGCCCCCCGAGGATTTGGTTTCTCGCCTGCTTGACGCTGCCTTTTGCTTTCCTCTTCACTTGGCATCAGTGAACCATTTGCCACATTGCAGCACGACTCTCAGAGGACCGAAGGAGGTGGCAGTAATGCTAGCAAGGCGCTTATTCACCTCAAAACAAAGCTGCCAGTTTGCTATGGCCTTAATGCACTGGTTTTAAAGAGAATGAAAGCAGCCAACCTGATCGGCCTTAATGGAGCCAAATCCCAACCGCACCCATTGGTATTTAATTCGTGTTACTCCATTTTGACAACAGCGCCAGAGTTGTGCCATCACCGAGACACGCCCAGGTTTGATCTGCAATACAACTGTTGGCGCTGACTGCGTTTAGGTCATCAAGTGAGGGCCAATTAGGTATTCATACATACATTCAAAACTGCTTCCAAAAATCAGCCTGACACAAGTGTAAGATCTATACTTAAGTAGACAGACAGGTGAAAAATTGATGCATAATCAACATAAACAGCCTGAGTAAGGTGGTGGTTCTCCCCAAACTGCCAGATCAGCTTAATACACCCTAGAATAGAGACTAGAAGGGTAAACCTATACTGGAGTGTTGAAGAAACTTTCTTCCAAGAGATATTCCCCTGTTTGGTGTTTTGATGATGGTCAAAAAAAAAAATCTATGAGTTCAGCTAGTTTAAGAGCTGGTCACTGATGTCGGTGGCATGTGCTGTATGGCATAATTTTTATACTCATAAAACTATTCAGTGATCTCTTGTTCCCAAGGGGGGGTCAGTACATCATCTGACTGGAAGAAATCACACTCATCATGGAAGAAATGCTTCATCGTAGAATATAAAGGTGACCACACAGAATAACTCCATTGATTTGCTGTGATCTTTCCACCTTTAAAGGGATGAGTGGAGGCAAACCATGCCAGGAAAATGAACAAAGACACCCAAATTTATTATGTTAGTCCGCGCATTTATTCAAGTTTTTCCATTAATTCATTACCTGTCGACAGTTATTCGATGGATTCCAACTTCTAATTTCATAAATACAGCGGATAGACAAAATAATGAGACCACCCCAAAAAATAGCTAGAACTTTTTACGTGTTTAAATCACAATAATAAAAGCATCTTCAGAGGTCATTCCTATTCATTTGAATCCTCATTAGTGGCTTATGTCAACTTTACAAGTCTAACCAGCAGCATGTTGGTAGGTGGATCGCCAAAGAAAAATAAGGATAATAAAATAATACTAAAGGAGCCAAATATTAAGAGCCTGCCCTGAACTGTAGATTAATTGGTCACAAAAATGGCAAAATTATCCTGTGATGAAACTGTCAAAATTATGACAACATATCCTATACACCAAAAAAGCAGCAGCAGCAACAACAAAAAAAAACTATGGGGGCAAAATTCTCCAAGGACAGACAGACATTAAGTAGGATAACTGTAAGAACCCATAGAATTGCAGCTTTGAAAATCATGACAGAATGTAATCAATCCTAAATGAACCAGCAATACGTACACATTGTGAGTTTGACCAAGCTGATATTCATGACCAATGATTTGACCAACGCCCTCAATGTTACTTTACCTTCATAAACAGTAAGCTGTGCCAATTAAAAACTGAATCAATAATGCAGTGTTCTCATTCTGCACATTTGATTAAAAACAAATGAAATTGCTTGCTGCAGTTCTTGCATTCACCATTATTGCAGAAATAAAGGATATTACCTTTCATGCTGTGTTTGCACTTAGACTACTTAAATGTTGCTGCATTTTATTTGCATACTATTAGTTGGGGCAACTGCATCCAATTTTTGCTCTTCTGATTTATGCAAAATGTGCCTGGAATACAGACAGTTAGATTTCAAAATAAATTCAGGTCTTCTGTAATTTACTGCAAAAATGAAATAGGTTTTTGTGATAGACAAAATACTGTAAGCTAACTATAAAAGCAGTTAATGATATTTATAGCGTGTAAGGCTTAGGTTATCCTCCTTGCCCTGTGATAAATAACCTCTCTGTTATGGTTTCCAATGCCATGGTTCCCAAATTCCCCCCATTCTGTCTGCATAACTATAACATGTGCAAGCCTATTTGTAAAAAAAAAAAATGGAATGGTATCACACTTGCAAAAAAGAAAGCAGTGATTTGTAAATAATTCTTCACCTTTATCAAATTGAAAACAGTGATAGACAAAATACTTCATGTTTTGTTTTACCGTCATTGTGTGAATTTTTTTTTTAAATATACAGTCATATTGAAATTGATGGGGGGGAGGGGATGAGGGGCCTGCAGGTCTAGAACACATGACCCTTCCATGCTTGGCTATAAAAGGCGCATCCAAAAAAAAAAGCCCAGTTCTTTACAAGCAACAAATGCTCATGGCTGATCACTTTTTACAATAAACTGAGCAAACGATGTCCACAGTTTAAAAACATACTCAGTGTACGGCTACGGATTTCACCTCTACAGCTTTATAGTACAACGTATTATTAAGAAGATTCCGTGAACATAGAAAAATCTCGGCTTGAAAGATGAAGTTGAAAATCAATACTAAGTGCCCCTGATCTACAATTCTTTAGATGGTCCTGCATTGTAAATTGAAAATTTTTTTTATGGATATAACCACATGGGTGGGGACTACGTAAAACCATAGCTTCTAAACACCATTTATCACTGCATCCACAAAAGCAGTTGAGGCCTGTGCTATGCAGTGAGCAGGTAATATGAAAAATATGCCAGGAAATGCAGCCGTCTTCTCGGGGCTTGATCTCGACTGAAATGGACTTATACTTTTAGGTTGCGTTCAGTGATACTGGAGACAAAAAAAAAAAAAAAAACATTTAACAACATAAAAATTAATATTGTACTTCACAATTTATTGGCTCAAGGATGGCTAAACATATGGTTTGAACAATCAATTTATTTTCCCATCCATTAAAATAAATACATGTTATTATTATTATTATTATTATTATGACCACGGAGTGTACAGATAGGATAGGGTATTTTAAAACCACTTGACCACGATATGGACATCTCATACAGTAGGGGAAAAAACTAGCAAATTAATAGTATCCTAAGAACAGTGCTTGTATTGTGTTTTCCAGTCTTTTCTTGGGATTGGCAAGTCCTATTTATGACCAAATAGGGATTGTTTTCTTTATTTTTTACTGTGGCTATAGTGTACATTCAGGCTACCTTAGATACCTCAGCAATATGCAGTTACTACTTTCCCAAAACAAGTTCTAACTTCATTGTTTTCCATCTAGCAAGGTCCTATCCCTATTTATGTTGCTGAACAGATAAAAAAAGTTGTCTTTGAAGTGCCGACTTTTCTACCAAGGCTAAAAAATACCTGAATTTGGTCGGCTAGTTTAAGTTCATTAGCCAAGGTCACTTTGGCATAGAAGTTTTCGATTATTTCATGCAGCACCTAACAATGCTTCTCACATAATAAATAAAAGTGAGCAAACTAGCTGGTGTCTGACATGTTTTCCTGAAATTAACCTCTGTCTTGGACTTCTTTTTTCATTCTAGATAGGCAGTTTACACCCAAAAATATTCAAGTATTTTGTCGATTTACCTACCACAAAGAAAGCTTAGGCGTCTCTTATTCTGGTGGAGGCAGCTAAGAGCCATTTCTGCCTCCATGCAGCTGAAGGGTAGCACAAAGAAATTTGTGGAGAATTGCTGAATACATCTTTCAGAAACTCAAAAAACAAAAATGAAGACCCAGGACATCAGAGCATTAAAAGACATATAAAGGATGAATGGGACAAAATGCTTGCGTTTAAATCAAGCCCCATATCCGCTGCTTTATAGGTTTTATATCGTTTGCAGTTTCTCACGTATAGCTGAATTGTTGTCATGCCGCTATGCAAGCTGCGCATCGGAAGTGTGGCAGTCCCGGCAGTGTAAGAAATTTCGGTGAAAAAGCCACATCCGGGTATTTTTTTTTGTTTTGAAAACTGCTCCAATTATCCACTGAAGCAACAAGGGACAATCTTAAGCCAAATAAAAAAATAGGACAAAGGGTCCTGTAGCTTACCGGCAAGCAGTCTTACAGTGATGATACAAGTCTCATGTGAAGTTTGACATTTGAATCAATGAAAATCAATGTCAAGGTCACTAAATTATAGTTCACATACATTTATAAGACCTTCTGTAATACAATCCTAAGCTCTGAAGCAGTTTTGGTGATACAAGTCATTAAAATATGTCAGTATGTATTCAATATGTCAACTGTGAACTTTAAAGGTCACAGAATGTCAAGTTGTGGTCAGCAAAGGGACTTCATATATGACTTTCTAAATGTCTCTATACAAACCTTGGCTCAATCTGTGACCATTTTGGTGATACAAGTCATTGTAATTTCACCATGGAGTTTGACCGTCAAAGGTCACTGACAGTCAAGTTGAATGTCACCAAATGAAAGTTCATATGTGACTTCCTAGATGTCAGTAACACAAACTCAGGCTCCATCTGTGACCGTTTTAGTGATACAAGTCATTGAATTTTCACTAGGTCACATTTGACCTTTGAAGGTCAATACGAAGGCCACCAAATGAAAGTTCATATATGACTTCCTATATGTCTGTAATACAAACCTAGACTCCATCTGTGACCGTTTTGGCAAGACAAGTCATTGTAATTGTATTATGTCAAGTTTGACCTTCAAATGTCATCAACAGTCAAGCTGAATGTCACCAAATGAAAGTTCATATGTGACTTCCTATGCCAGTAACACAAACCTAGGCTCCATCTGTGACCTTTTCAGTGATAGAAGTCATTGAATTTTCTCTAGGTCAAGTTAGACCTTCGAAGGTCAATATGAAGGTCACCAAATGAAAGTTCATACATGACTTCCTTTACTTCTCCAATACAAACCTACACTCAATCTGTAACGATTTTGCTGATATAAGTCATTGAAATTTCACAGTATAGTTTGGCCGTTGAAGGTCACTGAAGGTCAAGTTAAAGGTCACCCAATGAAACGTTATGCATGATTTCCTATATTGCCACAATACAAACCTAAGCTGTAATAGTTTTGGTGATAGAAGTCATTGAAATTTCACTATCTGAAGTTTGACCTTCAAAGGTCACCGAAGGTCAAGTTCAAGGCCACCACATGAAACTTCATGTATGACTTCCTATACATCTCCAATACAAACCAAAACTATCTGTAACCATTTTCCTGATATAAGTCATTGAAATTTCACTGCGAAGTTTGGGCATTCAAGGTCACTGAAGGTCAAGTTCAATGTCACCAAATGAAACTTCATACATGACTTCCTATATGCCCGCAATACAAACCTAAGCTCCATCTGTAATAGTTTTGGTGATAGAAGTCATTGAAATCTCACTATGTGAAGTTTGACCTTTGAAGGTCGCCGAAGGTCAAGTTCAAGGCCACCAAATGAAAGTTCATACATGACTTCCTGTAAGTGTTCAATGCACGTATGTTCCCAATCTTCAATATTTTCAAGCCTAGAAACCTTTGAAAATTGTAACATTTTGCTTGACCTCAAGTTTGACCTTTCAAGGTCATCTGACGTCAACTTTAACACAGCCAAAATATACGTCATATATTACTTCCTGTACGTCAGTAATACAAACGTAATCTCTACCTGCAACCATTTAGCTTCCACAGGCGATTTGGCCCATTCTCCATAAGACCCAATGTTAAAGTACAGCGCCCCCACTAGACCCACTTCTGTCGATTCAATCAAAATGGCACTCGCACTGTACATAAAGTGTATCAAGGTGAGTTGATTGCCAGATTTAGAAAAAAAAGTTATCAGACAGTTTTTGAGAAATAATTTTTTGAAATTTCAAGTCATATCTTTTAACATTGTTAATATATTCCCCGACCATGAGTTTGACCTTTTAAAGTCATCTGAGGTCAACTTTAACATAGCCAATATATAGGTCATATATGACTTCCTATATGTCAATAATACAAATTTAATCTCTATCTGCAACCATTTGGCCTCCACAGGCCATCTTGCATATTCATGAAGTACAGCGCCCCCAATAGACCCACTTCTGTCGATTCAATCAAAATGGCGCTCGCACTGTACATTGATGGTACCAAGGTGAGTTGATTGCCTGATTTAGAAAAAAAATTTATCATGCAGTTTTTGAGAAATAATTTTTTTAAATTTCTCAGTACTATCTTTAACATTAGAGCCAAAATTTCAAGGGCCCATAAAACGGACAAAAATGATTCAATCAAAAATCGAGAAAAACGTCTGGGGATATGGTCTAGTAGTATGTTATTGCAAATTTACACGAAAATTCATCAGGCCAAAAAAAAAGATAAAAAATGTTCTGGACGACGGATGGACGACAGACGCCACACCATTACAATAGCTTATCGGCCCATAGGGCCGGTAAGCTAAAAACTAAGTATGTTTGACATATTTGAGGGAAGATGAGAACAGTATTGCCCTGAATGAGCAAGACAAATGGTTAAATGTGCATGTGCGCACACATGCACACACACACACAAACACACACACACACTGCTGGTGTGCTCCTCAGTAAACCAGCTTCTCCTGTGTGCTCAAAACAATATGCTTCTGTACATAATTTTCTGTTCTTTCATTTGCAGATCTGACAAGGCCCTTCCAAGGGCTCAGACTAATGAATCCACGGATCTGAAGAGCACAACATACTGAAGTATCAACACTGGCACCAGGGACACGCTTTCCACAGCTCAGCCTGATTGCTTTTTTCTTCTGCTTGCGCTCTCCCTCAATCCCTCTCTCTCCCCCTTTTCACATCCCTCTCTGTCCCCTTCTCTTTTCCATTTCTCACTTCTATTGTTTTCCCTTCCAAATATCTCCCCATCTCTCCCGCCCCTCTCTCCTTCTCCCCCACTCTACCACGTCCCAACCACCATCCTGACTCTCAAATCTCCCCTTCAGTCCTTTTGAGCGTTGGAATATGTTCGGTTTCAAATGCTGGCTGACTGCACCAAATGCAGAGGGAATCCACACGTCAAGTGTGACACTGACATATCGATTTCCCGCCACAAATGTGGGAGACTGGGATGGGTCCTTATAGAGGAAGCCCATTTAAACACAACTTCATTTTGTTGGAGGCAAATATGGCAGGCTTGCTATTCTGTTTTCGCACTGAAGTGCTAATTAGTTCTCAGATATTCTCTGACACCATTCCTTCACTTCGGAAATATGTAAATACTGATTACTACTGAATGTTCAACAAAGAGGGACAGTCTTATCTGTTCAGCAGGAGCCAACTACGGCCAATTTATCCTACAGAACTCCTGAATTCAGAGGGATTGAAGATCTCTCCCACTTCCACTCCAGCGGGACTCGGATCCTGTCATGTGGCTATGATCCAGGAGGTTGAATATTCAGATCTGACTCACCATCTCTCCTGAATTATTCACTAAATCGCTCACTTAAATTGACTGGTGGTGCTCGCGCGAGGTGAGACAAAGCGCTCTGACAGCTTCTGACATCACACCACCATGGGTACATGCTGCCTGCTGAACTACTCTTTAGCATAATGCACCAGGAGTGATATATGTATTTTCTGCACTCATTCGCACTTCACTATGGCAGAACCAGGCATCTCAACTGACTACCTTTTCAGGCACTAACTCTAAAAACGATTGCACAATACTATGTAATTAATAAGCCAGAAATCTGTCAGTGATTTGTCTGTTTTCAGTGTAATAAGCTGTTTAAAATAAATCAGTTGCTGGACCAAAGCCACTATGTTTTTGATGAGCTGCTTCAAAACATAGCATGGGTCCAACGCAGAACCAGTCTAGCATTTATGGTAAGCAGGGCTAATTATGGCAAGGCTAAAGTGCAGCTCACTGGTTAAGCAAACAATTCTCTGTCCTATGTCCTTACATGTTTCTATTTATTTATTTTTTTTTAACTGTTTTTAAAATTAGTTTTTCCTTTTATCTGTACTGCTGTATCTGATTTTTGTGAATTTTTATCTGTATTGTTTGTCTCTAAACTCCCATTGTAAATGTTTATTTTGTAATGTGGGCTCCTCTGCAAAAGAGAGCTTGCTCTCAGTGGGACTCCCTGCAATTAAGGCTATAAAAATAAATAATAACTGAGCTCGTCACTCTGAGCTTTTAGGTTTCACTGCCCTGTGAGGCAAAGCCATTTTACCCCAGAGGCAGGTATTTAAGCTTCCAAAAAATATGCAGCGTAAACGTGCAAATGAAGAACAAGCTGCATAAGGACATCTGCAAAATACCAAAATATTTAAATACATGAAATGTTCAAATGACAGCTGGGATTGGTATGTAGCTAATGAGCGAAATGGCCAACCAGCTGAATTGGACAGTGTCAACAGGTCGGTAAACGTGGTCACAGTTCGACATGATTTCCCTGGGAGGGTTGCGTAAGAGCTGATTACAACAGGAACCTCAGCATCGGAAGGTCAGATTAATTCAAACCAAATGAACAGCAAAAACAAAATGCTAATCTGCTTTCCAGCAGGATTGGATTAAAACCCTAAATTCTATTTTGTAACAGATAATGACAAAAAAAAAAAGATAATTTAAAATAATTACAATGGAGACAGGCAGGATAAGCGAATACTTAGCGTGAATACTTTGCATTAGTGCACGAATTTCCGAGAAAATCTGCAAGAGCAGATTCAAACCAGATGGAAGTCCTTGGGGCCGTACAGGTGGTGATGACAGCGTCTTTGCACTAACAACACAGTTTTTTAGTTTGCTGACTGTGCATTTGCCAGCACATTGAACTGTGGCTTAATTATCACCAAGGTTATCACCTGCTGTAAGAAAGCAGCTTGTAAAAATAAAGTGAGTTAAACAATTGACTGTGCCACCTCTGAACCCTGGCCCTGTGGCCACCATACTGAACTATAAAATGGGTGGTATTAAACAATGTGCACAACTCAGCAGATCCACAGAAACAGAACCCATGTTCCTCTTCTATTCAGATAAGCTTAGAGGGACCTCTTCTGCTGCACTGTAAACATGCCCTCATATATCAATGAAGTATATACGCAACACTAATAGCAAAACATAGTGAATCAACATAAGTAGGTTCTAGGAGAATAAATAAGTGCCTTATAGAAGGTAACATTATTTCTGTGTGTTCATACTGTGCTGAAAACAGAACCATTCAATACTAAACAGAACTGTAAGCAGATTCATTACTGATGACAATAATAGGAAGGAGAATTACGCAAAAGCACAACAGTCCAAGTCTTATGGGGCTTTGGGTAGAGGTTGGCAATGAACAACTTCAACTTAAACCAAAATGCTCAGGACATGAGTGTGAACAAACTCTGCCTAGTCTAGCTGATCTCAGTCTGGAGTGTGTATCAGTGGACAAATCTAAACGCATTCCCTTTCATCCACAGCCAGCAGCCATTTTCCCCGGCAGGGCGGGGGCTCTTTTTTGGAAATGGACTTTAACAATCCCATTAAGTTACATTCTCTCCTCAAGCAAAGAGGAACAATAAGAAAGAGATTCTTGTCCCACAACCATCAGCCATGATGCAGCCCTGAGGGAGCCTTGACCCCAGTACAGCACACTATTATCCTGAGTGTGTGCATTCACTCTGGGCTTCGAACACAGCCGCAACCACATCCCGCATATGGTGGGGGAGGGAAAGTGCTCATTTTAAAGCTGCAGCCACACTCCATACCTTACAGTAACTGAAAGAGCTAACGCTCGCACATATTAAAGATCAGCAGCTTCATTGATGCAATGCCAGGTGCATCCAAAAGCCTTCAGGAAATTTCCTCATATCTTTTGATGTTTCTGCCATAAATATGCGGAGCATTCAGCACTCGCAGTCTCTCAACTGCGTTCAGTGCTTTTAAACTCAGAAATAACATAAGGGCTAAAAGCATATGCACGCTGGAAATACAGTGAACTGCCTGATTCCAGTCACTGCCTCCAACAGTGTACACTTTAGGCATTATGGAGTGCTAGCGGCAGTTAATATTGAGGCAGTTTTCAGAGCTCTGCATGTGACGTAGCAGGGGGTGAAGAGGAGTATCCCTGCTTCTCGCTCACCACACTCCCCCGCTGGTCATGCTCAGCCACACAACCCTTAGGGACCTGGGGGCTGCAGTCACATTGATCAGAGCACTGTGATGCATTTTTACCGACTTGGAAACCCCAGAACCCCACCCTCCTTCCTTCCCCACACTTCTCCGCCCACAGAAAGCCTCCCTTTTCATGGTCTGCCGAGGAGGGGGTTTGTGAGGAGGGGGATGGGGATTGGCTATGAGTGCTAATGCATGTATTTTTTTTTTTCATTTACAGTATGTGAGCCAGGAAAAGGCAGTGTAGCATGGGCAGCTGTATGTATATGTGTGCGTGTGTGTGTGTGTGTCTGTGTGTGAGGGGAAGCAAGCTTGCATTTGCGTAAGCACGCACCCGTGCGCATTTATAATGTTCAATCAATACTGTTTGTGTATGCTCTCACGTGCGCAATACACAAATCAGTGCTTGTGTATGTCAGTGCGTGCTATATGGTTTTGCGTTCGCATGCGTGTGTGCGTGAGGCGTGGGGGTGGATAAGTCTGTGCGCTCCCTGTATCTGAATTGTATCAGTTACACTCTGTGATACTGACTCTCCTGGGTTTCAGCTGCCCTTCCTCTCCTGCTCTCCATCTTCTATGCCTGATATTCCTCCTCCACTCTCCCTTCATCCACACATCCCTCCCTCATACTCCCTCTCTCTCCCCATCTCTCCACCTTTATATCATATACATTCCCTCTCAAATTGAAGACCTGTGCGCAAGAAATAGCTAAGTCACAAAATAACACTTTTGAGATTTTGGGGGTTGAAGTTTTCAAAACAAGTTGCGGATAATTTTTTAATGGCAGCACACTGTGGAGCCCAATGCTGCTTCCAGGGGCTATAGAGAGCTGACAAACCTTTTTTTGTGGAAAAATACTCATGTATAACAAAATTAATCAGAAAATTAGATTTGGACTTAAGTACTTCTTTCTGATGAATGCCTGGACTTACGTACTTTTTACCGCTAAATGGCTGGATTTGAGTACTTTCAACAGATGAAGCCAAAGGAGGTTTTGCAGGGTATAGGCAAATTTGCCCACAGCCCAATTTGAACCATCTTCTGGTTATATGTAACTGCTTGTAGGACTGTCTAGAAAATAAACTTGAAATGTGAAATTTGCATACAGGAAGTGAACTGCGACCTATTTAGTGATTTCAAGATTTTTGTGGGGCAAGGCCTCGAAAAGTCCATATTTAAACCCATAAATGATGGTTCTGAAAAACCACATGATTTTTAATGGCAACACAACAACATGACTGACAGTTTGATACCAAACATAAGTATATATGTGAAAAACTGAAGAAGTTTCAGACAATTTTCCATTGAAAAATGGATCTGTCTGGAAGCAAAACGTAAAGTTCATCTTGAAAAACAACCAGGTTCCCATGAAAATACACCTAACATACTTTCACAAAAGTTGCCTCATATAGTTAGCTAAATAATATGCGAGTGTTGTTAAATTGCGAGACCGGTAACATGGTGTATTCATGCCATTTTTATTATATACTACATATTTCTACATATATATACTACAGTATTGCTCATTACTGAAGGGACTGGAGGGATTCCCCTCCTGTATAATTTCAGGCACTCAGCTCAAATAACAAATGCAAGTGTTGACTTCATTTAAGTTATCGTCATCCTCACTGCATGACATTGTGGTAAATTAGGGCAGCAAAGTAATCTCTTCTCTAACAGGTAGTGCCAAAAGCACATGGGCAACAGCACAGTACCCACAGTAATCAGCAATAATCTCAATCAACTGAGAGAGGCAGCTAGTCATAATCAGTTACTGCTAATGCTAGCGGTTAGCGTCTGTAAGGTGCAAGCTTGTGCCGCGTTCACTTAATATGGGAAGGATGGTCAAGTCGGAAAGATTCTCATTGATACGACATCAGATAGAAGGTTGAACAGAACATCAGTGCCCAGGGGCGTAGTGTAATCGAGGTCTGTATTCGGATGGACCTGGGAGACGTATCAAACAGTTATACAGTTAAACCATGAATTTAAAAAATAAATGAATAAATTAATAACATGTTGCTTTTTATTACAAGCAGAGTTTGTGGTTAAAATAGCAGGCATGAAACAAAAGCATTACAGCAGGGTTTATTTACAACTGTAGAGTGTGACTGATAAGAGATTCTTAATTTCCAGTTCTTCTGCTTAATATACCTCCTAGCAGGATATATCTGAAATTCAAAGAACACAAGATTCAAAGTTATAATTTTGAGCTGGATGTTGACTTGAATGCCATTTACAAGTTGGGAATTGACACTTAAGGTAAATACTATGATGTGAATTGGAAAATTACCGTGGTCAACCACTAATGCTATCAGAAGGATCTCTTTCGAACCATTATAAGATTCAGTGGTCTGCAGACCAACACTTCTTCCTTCCTCCTCTCTCTCACTCTCTCTCCCTCTCACACACACAATGAACATATACTGAATAAGCACAATATGGATGACTCATTCGTAGCAGCACACAAGAACAATGTAAAGCTCTTAGCATTGATTTCCCGACCGATAAACTGAAGTGTAATTAAGAGTCCTCAATCAAGCCTGGTGCATTTGCTGCAAAGCTATCACAAAGTGCTTCATCTAATGACAACTGAAGACCAGCTACCCAATCATTTCATCAGTACAGGGACGGCACATCTATACAAGTGCAGATAATGTTAATTCCAACCAGGCTATATCATTCCAAACTAAACACCTTCCCACTACTCAAATAATAATGCACTAACAGTATTTCTGAAACACAGCCAAAAACATTGAATGCAAACTTTACAACATTATTTTCAGAAGAATATCATGTTAAATTAGGCATGAAAGCACCTCAACAGAATTCACTGTTCCTGATAAGGATGCTATAATAAAATGTCACTGGTTGCAACATGGCAATGTCAACAAGATGTGCCGTTGAGCAGTGATCATGTGTTTGCTTTGCATTTAGACTGAAATCACCTGCTTTTCATTCCTGTAGTCTGCTGTCCAGACGCAAGCAGCCTGGCAATAGCACAGGACCTCCCAGCGAATAACAATCATGAGATTCTTAAAGGGGGTTCAGAGTCACATGCTTGTTCTACATGGACTGGCTCATGTGCGGGGCGTTCCCTCCTCGTCTGCAGAGCTGTCACTCCCTGCGTTCCCAAGCACTGATTGGCTCTCATTTGAGAGCCTTGTTGCAGGGGAGTCTTGAGCCGATTTTCACGGGCAGGCTGAAGTGCGGGAGCCTCTGGCTGCTGCTACCGCCACCATCGGCGCTAACGCTGCTGTGGGCTGGTGGCGCCATGCATGACCCGCACTGCTGACGCAAAACGTCAAATGCCCTGCATGTGCACACATGAGGATGTCCAGAGCAGTCTGGGGGACTTAGGCAAAAAATTCTTTCAGTGCGCAGTCAAAACATTGGCTCATAATTAGGTTCATTCTAGAGCCAGATCTACCCATGAAAGACACTAAACTGCACATTCGTACAGTATGTGCTGATAAAGCCACCAATCTACGGTGGTGAGTCTAAACTCTCATTATCGCTCCGTCTCTCTACCACACACACACACACACACACACACATAGACAGACATACACGCACTCATGCACACACACACACGCATGCAAGCACACGCACACACACACACAAGCACGCGCTCACACACGCACACACGCAGACGCACACACATACACACACAGCTGCGCAAAACACGCAGTAATCCTGAACAGCACTCAGTTCTCTTTCCACAATTGCTCTCTAGCCCTCTTCCTCCCACAACCCTGTAGTATGTTATTACACTAAATATTAAAAGACTGACCCAATATACAGTACATAATTACATCCATTCACTGTAGCTCAAGTGAACCAGGTGACCGTTCCGATATTTCAAGTTCTTTCAAAAGCTCATTCAGACTCTTCACCTGAGAGGGCTCTGCATATTTTACCATTTATTATTGACTACAGTAGAACCGCTCTGCATGTAGCCACGTCCTACACCTCAACTTCACTAAATCAATCAGCACCTAATACAGCGGCCCCACAGCATGTCACCCTCATTTTTACAGTAATGAAGTATTTTACAACACATAAAAATATGATGGAGGACTCTCATATCAGTCGTCATGTAACCAGGATATGGGGGATATGTCAATCTTTCAACCACTTTAAAGTTTTTTTTTTTTTTAACTAAATAATTTATAGTGCAAATTCAAAGCCACCTCAGGAACTCTGGATTATTTTTTCATGACTTCTAAATATTTTTTCATACATTCATGCAATGCTCATATAAAATCTACAGTGCTATCAGTTTCTTTGCCATTATGTAAAAAGTATGTAAATATTACTGTTATGTATTAACATGAAAAGTAAAGAAAGGGTGAGCCTAATTGCTAATTTCTATTCAAAAATACTGATGAAAAAGGGAGAAATATTAACAGGGTCAAATATAACAGGCAGTATCAAGTCTGAAACAGCTCCATGATGTACATGTACATGTACATGTTTTTACATCATATATTCTGAACATCAATTACAAATACAAACACCGCCTGAAGAAAACTAAAAAGGACAAAAATGGCATCATGGGTAACAAGCCAAATTGTATTTTATGTTAGACCAGATTGTCTTTACCAAAAGCAGCCAGATGAAAGAAGTGTATGTACATTAAAGTACACATTTAAGAAACGAAGACAGAATGGATGAATGCAGCACATATGACAGAAGAAATTGGCAGATTGTCAATTGATTTGAATTCTCCCACACAATGTGACGCTGATGGGTGAATACATTTTCACCACTGCACTTTACTCTCCCACTCATGTTCTTTCTCCTCTCTCACACACTCCTGTTTCTCATAAACAACGCACTGAAACACACGCACACCCACCCACACACACCCACGCGCACACATTAACACAAACACATAGACACAGGCCCACCCACGTAAGTATACATAAGCCTACACACCTGCCAATGTCCGAACAAAAGGACGTGTACACGAGAACGCACCCACACATTCACACATGCGTGCATACACGCATGCACATATGCACACACCAACAGATGCATCTACACAGACACGCCCACAAGTGCATTCACATGACCACACAAACACACACACGCGCGTACACACTCATCCATGCACACCCACACAAGTATAAGCGCACACTCGACACAGACATACAAATATACACACGCACACGCACACGCACACACACACACAGTTCTGACATGTCAAGCAAATGAAAAATTAGGGCCATGTTCTCATTATTTCAGAAATCAGCAGACGAGGAAACCTTTACCGTCCAAAAACAGCATTCACTTGGCTGGAACAACAAATTTGTTCATCATAAGACACTAATACGTGTTCAAGATGTTCATATAATTGTTTGTAGGAGAACACCACTGCCAGCTGAAGAACTTTTGGCAGGGCTTTACTGTTCAATATGATTCACCATAAAACAATAACACTATCTACTTAAACAGTACACCTGGCAGACAACAACAGATCGCTATATACAGCACTGTGGATGATAGCACACAACTTCCACATTATCGCCCAACTGATAAGCCAAGAAATAACATGCCTACTGTGCAAACAGCTGAAAAAGTCTTTATGGGATCGAATTCATTAAACAAACCCCAGTACGGACATTTTAATTACAAATATTGCTCTCTGTGCATGATTAAAAGCAAAGGGGTGGGAGTAGATGCTCCGTATGGAAAAAGAACATTTTATTTTTACACTTGCTCTATTTTCATCCCAGCGCCTTCCCTTCGGATGTAATCTTGTTCATTATAATCTAATTATACGCATTCTTCAAAGGTCCACCCGCCGCTCTTCCGCTCGCAGGCGAGGCTGTGCTTATTCCCGGCAGGGCTTGGCCGTCTGCAATATCTACAGCAAACTACTACAGTTAAACACATCTTCAGCCTCAGAACTGGGAGCAGCATCTTTGACTGTGCATAATAAAATAAAGACCGAGCACGGCCTGTGAGTAACCACTGATCAAACGTTCAGATGGGAAAACAAGGCTGCTCCCATGAAAAGCACCTGCTTTCCTCTTTCCATTATGGGAATCACACAGGTCACCAGGTCATGTTTTGATACACCCTGTTATGGGCCCCTGCTCTGCTTGCATGTGATGCTCATTTGCAGGTGCCTGGTGGGCAGAGCTAGGGGTCATTGGCACAATGAAGAACACCTGTGTCTCCCTCACTGAGCTAATAAAATGTGCCCGTCTCCCATCTTGGGGAGCCCTCTCTCTCCCCCCTTTCTGACTTTTGCAGTGGGTCGGTTCTTTTTGCTTAGATTGCATACAACACTGCTTCACTATTCTCTGCACACATCCACTCACTCACATTACTGATGCTACTGACTTCCATACCCCATATTGGCATTGTCTTTCTGTTAAATTTGGTTCTCTGCAATACACTGAAATTTGCTTTTTAGATGCATCTCCCTTCTTGTAACTGCTTTTAAGCCGAGTCATAACACACCTTGTCAAGGAACCACAAAGGTTGCTAGGTCTGTTTTCAAAATTTCCCAACCTTCAAAGAGTGGCTCTCTTCCCTGATCCTGGGCTTGTTACCGGACTCGTCAGGGACGTGCGCAGCACACACCAGAAAACCTTTCGGCTGCTCGTACAGCCAGCAATATTGTCACATTCTGACGTCCGCAACGGCACGATTTATTGGTGCCGGCTGAATTATTCATAACTTCACACATTCAAACAGGCAAGAGAAGCGAGCAGTCAGAACTGTCGGCAGGATTACATTTATAATTCTTTTTAATAATGCTGAATTACACAAGGATTTGCGCAGGCTTGGAGAGAGTGGAGGTTGATGTCTTCCCAAGGTACAGCAGGGGTATTTAATTGGAAAACAGGGACTGTGGTCATTAAAACAGAAAACTGACACAGAGCTGAGCGCCTGAAGAGCACAGCATTATCGAATGCAAACTGAAGTGACATTCCGTATTGTGTATTTGCTACTCTCTGCCTCCCGCTCACAAACAGAAGGCGTAGTAGGGACGCTGAACTCCTTTCAAATTATTTGCTCCCTCGTGGTCACTGATGTCGCCATGGCATCATCTGAACACAAGCATTTTGTCTCATAAAGGCAGCCAGATGGTCAGCCATAGAGAGAGAGAGAGAGAGAGAGAGAGAGAGAGAGAGAGAGAGAGAGAGAGATGACTCAGGTTCTGTGACTCCCTTACTACACGATCTCAGAACTGAACTGGATCCACAAGCAGGGGTGGAAAATCTGAGTAAATCCCTTCCCCATAATTTGGTCTAATCACTTGCATTAGGTAATTAGCACAATACTTCAGCCAGGCTGTACAACACAGTAAAGAGATCAGCCGGCTGAGTTCACTGGACTAAGAGACACATTCTGAGATCTTTGGCTCCTGCACATTACATCTCAGTTCACATAGTTCACTCTCCGGATAGGATCCTACTGTTGTTCGATTGCATTGGGTTGTTCATCTGAACCATTAGTAAAAGATCCAAGAGCCGAACGTGATTTATGTAATCTGTGCACTATCTGCCAAATGGCAATATATGTGCATGAGATTCTCACGTATATTTAACACATTTAAAGAAATTACTGCTCAGATGAGAAACATGAGCGTCTGAGTCACATCTCAGCTTCACTCTGTGCTTTTTCCTCCTACATGGTAGGCTGGCATGTGAACTTACAGAAAACTGTCGTCCAAGTACAGAATAACAAGCCAGAAAGGTAGTCAACATGGGCAAGCCATTCCTGCCAACTATACGAAGCGCATTCAGAAGTAAACCTTATGCACTGTGTGCTTTACAAATCAATTGAGTGGGTGTTGGAAGGAAAGTGGTGGATTTCTGTTCTGAAGCAAATTCACAGACAGACAAACAGACAAAGGAGGTTATGTGTACGCATGTTTCAGTATCTATCAAAGGCAATTATAGAACATAAAATGTGCTACAACAGTATTAGTTACAATAAGTTCATAACTTTACTAAAAATGTAGAGGGAAAATAAAAACATGAATAACTAAATGCCAAGTAGGCGTTCACTCTGGCCACCCAACACAGTCAAATGATCTTGCGTCGAGTGCAGCCTCGCTTTGATGATGCGATATCCAAACGCTTTTGGGTAATCTCCAATTTTTGATATAGACAGACGGACAGACATACAGATAGACAGACAGAACAAACAGTAGACCTAGGTTCGAGCTACCATATAGTTAGCTCAAGTAATAAAACGTAATGTTCTGGATGAATGAAGAATGATAGGGCAGACGGTCAGGTGCTGGAGGACACAGCTCCACAGAGACTGCCAGGCACTGGCAGGGTAACGACCGCCTTGGCACATCTGCTAAAAGCATACACACAGTGAGGAGTCTGGTGTGTGTTGGTGTGTTGAAGGTCAGCGCTCAGAAGTGTGTCTGGCTCTGAAGGAGACCAGACGCCCGTCCTTCAGCTGGGACCTTTGCGATAAACAGGCTCATTCGGCACAGCACAGAGAGCAACTGCAGTACCACCTCACTGCAAAAATACTGCCAACACTCCTCCGTAATCCATGCCAGTTCCGACTGGCCAAATGGAGCCAAACTTCCAGTTCCTCGTCTGTATAGGCCTAACCAGGGCTAAGGGGGGCTTACCGAGGTGTACAGGTAGCCCTCGCTGTTCATAGCCAGGTAGAGTTTGGTCTGCACACCCTGGATGGCCACCACTCTGAGCCCCACAGGAATAAGGTTGAACATGGCTGCAGAGAGAGGATGCAAAGACTGGGTTAGTCGCAATATTACACAGTAAGACTACTAAAAGAAGGAGAGGGTCCCTCCATTACAGAGACACCCCGCAGAGAAGAACGATGCACGTGTACATTACATCACAGGACACGCGAATGAAAAAGAGCGAACAGTCACTGCTACATATAACGATGCTGAGCTTTCATAACACAAACCCTGTTATCTTTCCTCTTCAGTAACCACACTACCACCCATCATACTTTAATAGACAGGAACAGGTCAGGGAGGGAGGAGTCTTTTCAGATCAGGCACTTCCCAGCACGGTGCACAGTGCCAAAGCACAGCAAAACTTAGCCTCTCTGTCGAAATGCTGGCTAAAACCTGCTCGCCTGCCTTAAAATGCACTAGCTAGCAACCTATAAGCGCCTATAGAAGTGTCTGATTCAGTAGCAAATGAAAATGACAAAAAAAGATGCTGATGACACTAATGACTATAAGTAATGACCCGAAACATGTCCAACACTGACCTCTCAACAGTCTGATACCTCACGCAAACCTCACAACAGTATTTTTATTGTATTACCAGATAGCTGTAATTCGGCAAACCTGCAGCACCAGTACAGTACATAACTGTAAACAACAATGTTTGAAGGTGCAATATGTATTTGTGAACAGTGCAAGCACTTTCTGTGCTGATGGATTAGGACCCACAAACAACCACTGACCCACCTCTATGACACAACAGCCAACAAACTCATTAACAACATCCCTCTGAATAACTGCAGAGTTCCACCTCAAGACCACAAAAACAGACATTACACACATGCAGCTTCCTGTTTTTTAACATTTACATATAATCCATTGCAGTAGTTTGAACCGCTTATTTTTTCATATTGAGATTTGTTGCACCCTCCTCTCACTCCCTCACAACTCCCATGTCATTACCCATATCCAAGCACCACTGAGAACAACAAACTGGAAAAAAAAAACTGAACTGTCAGTTTACCTCCCCCCCCATTATCATTTCATCTTTCACAGCATCATTATATGTCACAGCATGCGCAAGAGATCAAGAGACACCCCAGGATTCATTGAAGTAAGTAAATAACTAATGAATAAATAAGTAAATAAGTTACTTTGATGTGATAATTATGATAAAATAAAGACAAATACATCATATTCTCGCATCAACACAGTACACTGGCTAAGGACTGGAGCTTATAACTGATGGGTTTCACATTTACTCCCCAGGAGGGGGAACAGCAATTGTACCCTCGAATGGGATTTAATCTGTATTACTACAGTAGATAAATAACAGCACAAACCCACCATCTTTCTAAACACTGACTGAAGTGATATTAGCAAAAGTAGTGCACAAGCACATAATAAAATGCCTGTGCTGGCAGAGATTATTTCACCTTTGATTATGAGTTTACCTGCTGTTCTGTAAAACTGGAGACCAATTATCCAGTTACTGCTTTTTGTTTTCAGCGTATTACTTCACTGTAAATGCTAATGGCTGATTTCAGAACGTCCCTCAATCATTAGAAGGACAATTAATGGTCAGATTAGTCCAATTTCAGTCTCTGACTGCATGTGAGTGAATATTTTTCCCCGCGTATGCATATGTGTGCACGTTTGAACAAAAAAGTGTGTGTGTATGTGCGTGTGTGTGTGTGTGTGTTGGCATGGCTTAGTTTGAGAAGACCCTCTCCCACCATCAAACAGCCACCAACCAACACCAAGAGCTCCGAAATGACCTGTGTTGCCGTCACCATGGAGACAAGAGCACCAGGGCTCCTAATGTTGCTATTTTTGTAACAGCGCAAAAAAAAAAATCTAATTTTTTTCCTTTCCTTTTCCAGCGGCTGTTTAATTTTGTCTTCAGAAATAAACATGATCAGGGTGAAAAAGGAGGCAAGTAGTTACATAAAAAAACAGCTGACAACATAAGAGCATTCAAGCTCTCTGACTGCAGACTCACACCGTGCAGCATGTGGACAGAGGGACTGGCCTACATATCTGTGCTGTTTTCTGCTGGACCCCATTTCATTCAGGCACTCAGAGTCCCAGCACTCCATTACCACTCAGTGACATCACAAGCATTTCCCCTTTTGTCAGGGGGTGGCTTATGGGGTTCCCAGTAATTCCAATGCGCTTTTAGGCGCAGTGAAGTGAATATTCACATCAACATCAGGAAGAACCCCATTGTAGGGAACCCAGCAGGGTTTCCCACACTTAGACCATTGTGTGGCGGGCCGCCACAGAATCAGCTAGGACCGCCACAAATTGATTCCGCTCCAATGCAATTTTCTGTGTCGCATTCTCATCTGCGTGCGCGCAAAGACAAAAAAATAAAAAATAATAAAAACAAGTAAAATTAAAAGTACTGGAAGACGTGTAATGTGCACAATATTAGTGCGATGGTCCCGGTCAACTAAAGGAAAGGAAAGGCATTCCCCCCCCCGCTCAACAAAATACCTGCCCCCGGTCTGCCAACACACATTGCTCCCAGCTCTGTGGGAAACACTGCCCAGAAAGAAGTATGATCAAAAATATGTGATTAAAATGGGACAATCAAATGCAGATCACTGGTAACTCAAAGCTATTGGGATCTCAAACCCAACCCTGCTCCTGGAGTACCCCTGTTGCCCTGCAACTGTTGGAGGTCTCCCTGATTTTACATATTTGATTCAGCTGATCAATTAATCAGAGTAGTGTTTGATAAGATGGAGTGGGTTCATCTGATCATGGAGCCATAAAGTATCCATCCATCCATCTTCTTCTGCTTAAAGAGTGAACACAAAAAGCATCTTTTAAATGATCATTTTATTTATAGAAGGAGAAGAACTATTAAAAACCTATATCACCCATGAGACAAAAATAATTATCCCCCAAATCTAAAATGGGGCCCAAGTTCAACTTTTGACTCCATAGAATTTTATCCTGAGAGTCTTGAGGGTCATATCTAGACGTTTTTTGGCAAATGTGAAACAAGCCTTTGTGTTCCATTTTTTCAGCAGTGGTTTTCATCCTGTAGTTCTCCCATGGATACCCAGTCTTTTTTTTTTTTTTTTTTGCAATTTTTTTTTTTTTTCCAATTGTGGGGTTGAGAACACTGACTTTAACTGAAGCAAATGAGGACTGCAGATCTTTAGATTTTAGTCTGGGTTCTTTTGCGACCTCCTGGATGAGTCCTCAATGCACTCTTAGAAAAATTTTGGTAGGCCGGCCACTCCTGGGAAGGTTCACCACTTTTCTCCTTTTGTAGATAATGGCTCGCACCATGGCTCCCTAAAATCGCAGAGCCATAGAAATGGTTTTGTAACCCTTTCTAGACTGATAGATGTCAATTTTGTTTCTCATCTGTTCTTCAATTTCTAAAGATCAGGGCACCATGCAATGCTTTTTGCCTCTTTTACATTGCCAGACAGGTTCCATTTAAGTGATTTTAAGATTCAACAGTGCTGGCATTGATCCTGCCTAAATGTATCTTGTGAAAGTGAACCCAATTTTCAATTAAATTTGTTAACTGGTTGATTTAGTGACTAAGAGCGCAATTACTTTTTCACATAGGGCCAGGTAGGGTTGGATAGCTTTTTTTGCTTCAATAAATGAATTTATCATTTAAAATTAATTCTTTGCATTTACTTGGGTTACATTTGTCAAATTTTATTTAAAATGATTTAATTTAAAATTGATTTATTTTTGATTTATTTTATAAAATTGAAAAAAAATTTTATAAAATTTATTTTATAAAATTGATTTATTTAAAATCAGTTTGATGATCTAAAACATTTAAGCGTGACAAATATGCAAAAAAAAAATAATATTTTAATCGGGAAGGGGGCAAATACTTTTTCACAACAGTGTAGATATATTGCAGGGGGTGTTTTCCATGAAAATTAGAAGAAACCATTGGTAATGTTATTTAAATGAGGTTGTACAAGGCGATTTGTGGTATCTTTCAGCATATGCAGCATAAAACGGGCTGCATATGATTTGCTTGAGCTATGTCTGAACTCAAACACAACCTATTTCTAATTTCACTAGCAGGTGCCAACTAACAGAAAAATCTCACAGTAATTAATGGAAATTATATAAATAATGTATCATGACCATATCGTGTTTAATTATACCACCAATTTGTATTACTTGGAGGCAGGCTACATTTGGCATTGATAATAAATTAACTTAACTGTTGACTCAGTGTTCCATTTCTCACAGCCAACTTCACCCTCCTGCAGGTTACATAAAGCCATGATTGAATAATATTCAGAACGACATGGCAGCAGTGACATCGAAGACTCAAAAATTATGTTTCCTTGATTTTATTTGTTCTACCCACTCAGTTTGGAAATGTAATTTTTGGCATGCAGAATGTGCACTGCAGCCTACATTTGTGAAGATTGACAGAGTGTAGAATAGGCTGCATAATTCGCTGAAGGCAGAGACACATTTTCAGTCGGTATTGTAAACTTAACTGAGGAGGAGTGTCAGAGAAATGCTTCACTGAAGGTCGTGGAGACCGAGTGCCCTTCTCTAATATCCGGAACTGTGTTTTTGAAGCAAGTTACATCAGTCATAATGTAGGGGAGAACTGGTTCAAAGTAACACGAGACAAAAGTAACATGGCAGCTTTTCTGTGCCCATACACGTTTCATGTGCCAAACTGCATCAGCAGATACAGCAGGGCAATTCCACGAGAGTTGCTAAAACAGCAATTTTTAAAAAGTGTTTTATATTTGAAGTATATAGGTTTTCATGTAGATGACTCATTACCAAATCAGATACGGAAAACCGTTTTGAAATACCTTGGACGGTCAATCAAAGGTTATTTTTCCAAAGCTGACAACTCCTAAAAGATATTTGGCTATTTCCTAGTATTTACTGTATTTCCATACATTGGTAGCCAAAGTATTTGAGATTATAAGTTATTACAGGAAATTGAAACACGCTATTCCAGCGGCTCATTGTGAAATTTGGCATTTTTCAAAGAGGTCAGCAACACAAACATCATTTATGATACCAATTTTCAATTGCTTTGTTGTTTTGAGTATAATAAACTTAGTAGATTATCAGAAAATATCATTCCATTACCATTTTGCAATTCCATTACCGCTGTCTCTTTCTCATAAATGGCATCCTACAAAATATTTCTGAACATACCAGTCAATATAAACCAACTATGGCCTGGTCAACATCCTAGGCCACCAACTTAAGCTTAAACCTACTGCCTAGCATTGCCAGATTTCAGAGAAATGCCTGTCAAAGTAAAGGCAAAAATAACGGCATTTTTTTCTGCTGTAATTCCGTTACCGACACTTTCACCTTCGTATAGCCTTCTACAAAATAGATTACCCCAAACTTTGTGTTATACAGCTCAGTAGGCATGCCAGTGGAACTGATAAAAGCACAGGCAAGTAGCTACTGCATTAGAGTAATAGATGGCAGGTAAAAATGACATGAAAATCACTCTTGATTGTAATTCTGTTACCGTGGAATTGCCCAGCATGCAGCACTTACCAAAACTCAAAAAGAAAAAAAGTGAATACATCATACTTTAGCACAGTTTTACCCAAGTTTTGGATCACAGTAAGTAAATTCACTCGAGTGGTGATTTATTTATTTTTTTTGTATGACAAGTAGTGTTTATTAATTCATGTGTCATAGTCATGCCCATTTGACAGATTATTTAACACATCTTGAAGTTTGCCATGTCAGGGTTTTCAGAATATAATACTGCTCGAAAGTTTGTCGGACCCAGAGAGAAATAACCTTATTAAATGTTAATCGATACCACAATTCATAATAACATTCCAATTAATGGACTCAAACAAAAGAAAATTATATATTGTCATTGTTAATTTAACAAAAGCGGCTGATTTAACAAAAACTTTGATTTAACAGGGGCAAAAATATAAGAACCCCTTGTGTTAATAGGGCACTGCACCTCTTTTAGCAGCAATAACCATGGCCAAACGGTTTCTGTAGCAACTATTAAGTCTCTCAAATCTGCTTTGGGGGATTTTTGCGCACTCCTCCTTGCAGAACTGAGCCAGTTAGATGAGGCTGGATGGACATCTGGCATGAACTGCCTCCTTCCCGCCATGGCATTTCAACTGGATTCAGGTCCAGACTGAGACTGGGCCAATCCAGAACACAAATCATCATCTTCCTCAGCCACTCCTTGACTGCTCTGCTGGAACACTTCAGGGGCCTTATTTGTAAAAATTTGCATGGATTTCATACCTAAATAATACGTACGCACAAAAAATAAAAATTTTGTGGAAAATAACCTAAGTTATAAACCTATGGGTAAAATAAACTGCATGGAATTTTCATTTATTTAATCAGGATGGATTGGCATTTTTTGACATTCTGCATTATCTTAATAATTTCCCTTTTTTTTGATGTCAAGTTTGTTTTTATAAATAAGAAATCTGCAAAGAAAGTGACGTACGTATCTTTTTTGTGCCTACGCACCGTTTATAAATGAGGCTCCAGATCATTATCATGCTTCTTGATCCATTTTCAGCCAAGCCTCAATTTCTCAACTGATAATATGAGGTTATGTTCCAGAGTTATATAGCATTCCTCAGAATTCATGATTCTCTCTGATTATGCGGAGTTATCCAGTTCCCGAGGATGAAAAACCGACCCAGATTTTAACGTTCCCAACAACAAGCTTCACTGTAAGGAAAAGGTTCTTTTGGTAATACACAGTTTTGACTACGCCAAACGTGGAAGTTTTGGTCATGACCAAACATTTCAGTTTTGGACTCATCTGTCCACAAAATAGACTTCCAGAGTGGACTTCCTATCACGCTTACTTGGGGCTATTGTATAGCGTATGCATATGTTTAAATATACTGTACTCAGAGGAACCACTCCCATTGACGGATCATGGATGAGGCTGCATACCACATATGAAAGGACATATCCCATAGCCCTAGAACCAAGACACAACACAATGTTGACATAAAAAAATCTACTCGGCAACAGATACAGGTCTTCAACAAAAATGTTTGACTTTGAAAAACAGATACATTCTAAAAAACCTGCTGTTCAAAAGGCTAAGTGAGTTCAGTTAGTTCGGAACATGGCAATGTGACTTCCTGTAGAGCTGTACTGGCAGTGACTTCAAGGGACATTGAGTAGTGATAGGGTTTCTGACTGAAATACCTTCATTTGTCTGTACTAAATGAACGCTTTCCATGGATAGCAATTCTCCTAGCTGTTCTCCAGCCATCATCTCTGGCAACTCACTCTGCTGAAATATAGCTGGCCAATCAATTGGCTTTCTGATCAGTTTTTGGAATGAAAAGTAACTGGAGAGATGAGCTGGGAATAAAAACTGTCACTTCATTACAGTAAGACCACAGTAATTGGTGACAGGATATTTACAAAAGTGCACAAATTTGAATAAAAGGCATCTTTATATGTTTATTCCATTTAGTTTTTAATTACATCTTCCTCTCCTTTCTCCTCCTCTCTCTCTCTCTCTCTCTCTCTCTCTCTCTGTATACAAAAAAATTAAACAGTTAAATTTAATGGAATAAATTAAAAAGTCCATCTGACAGCCAGTAGACAGCTGTACAGAAACCGTAAACATTAGTGGAAGTATTAAAGACAGTCTGCTTTCAGCAGTCTCTCTATGCCCCTGACAAAGGAAACAGGAGTCAGCCCATCTGTTTGGTGCACCATCTGCCTGAATCAGATGAGCAATCTGACAAGCAGCACCAGAGAGCCACAGTGCATGCTCAATCACCCTGCATAAATATCTACCACATATCAAGGGGAGTGCAGTTCAGGTCATGGTGTCGGGATACAGGCCATTTCAAAACTGAAAGTTCAGTGCTTTACTGGGACAGCATGTGGAGGTGAACAAGGAAGTTTAACCAAATATCTGTCTAACCTCATGAATGTTAATTGAGCTGCAAATAGCTAGCCGCACTCATTAGGCTAGTAAGTTGTGCTTTTGTCCATTTGTAGATGCAGGGGGAAACTCAGTGTAAATACACTCCCTGGCCAAAAACAAGTCATCGTTTGGATTCAAAAAAGTAAATACTTGAGAGCCTACCATTGGATCATTATCGCAGTGATTGATATGTTTCAGCCAGCAACAATTCTTCTAACCCCAACAGATGCAGCGTGTAGCTTCTCATTTCATCTACAACCAAGTCAGAACACATATCCTGTGTTCCTGGAAAAGATGTCACTGAGTTTCAGAACGGGCAAATTATTGCCTGCATCAAGCAAAGAGTAGAGGTTCGTGGGTCTGGCCAAGCGGTTACGTCACTACAATTTTGATGTTCATTGGGCTATAACTTTTTGATCAGATAACTTATATAAACTTGAAATACATGTTTCTAAAGTTTTTTACAAGTACTTTAACATGGTATACTCAATGTATTGTTAGAATAATTTTTAAATGTGAAATTAGCAAAAATGTGCTCGGTTACGGTACTACCAAAAGAGGACATCAGATTTGACAAGGTGTACGCAAAAATGCATAACATGCTGTTCTCATTACAAACTGGAGTCAACCTGGTTTCAATATTGCAATAAACCTGTTAAACTATGTTCTCAGCAAAAATTGTAGCAAAATATGGAATTTCTTAGATTTAATAGGGAAAAGAATATGGTTAGGTCATTACAAGCTGTATTGGTTACATCACTACAGAACTAGATGTTCATGAGAAAAAGTAAGGTTTACTTCAAGAAAAGAGCTAAAATAGGTAACATAACATACTTTTATTATCAAAAAAAAAACCTTCTGTATCACAGATATACATTATTATTACTTACGTCAGTTATGATAGCAATCTATAAGGTCATAATGCAACATCTTAAAGTCTTTCGCACTAGCTTACTTTTTGGATCTTTCTTATTCTGTCACAACATTAAAGTAAGTTATTTGAAAGTCTCCGCAGTTCTCCTGTACAGCTTTAAAGTCTGCTTTGGTGAGCTTGAGCAAGCTTGTTCTGGTTGGAGATGTTGGAGATGCACTTTAAATGGCTGTAATTTTTTTCACATCTTGTATTGAAAAAACAAAGTTAGTTCCATAAACTAGACAGATTAAGCTACAAGATCAGCCCATTCACTATGTGTTACAAAGAAATATTATTTTCATCACACATGTTCACTTTCGCTTGGCCAGACCCTCATGTGAACCTGAAACTCAACTGGTCTGCTACCCTGTCATGTCCATTAGGGAGTGGGGCAAAAGGCTTAATTAAAATACCAAACCAGTTAATTTCCTAAAGCAGTTGTATGAAAAGCTTTATCAAACATCATGAATATTTGTGACCGTTAGATGTTACGGGTCGTTCAAATAGGTGTCTATGGGTGATAGAATGTCAAAGATCATAAGACAGCCTTTTTTATAAAATCTTCAAAACTAGTCGTCTATATGTTGAAGCATGTTTTATACCACTTACATACCAAGTTTCAGCTCTTTATCAATATTAGAAAGGTCTAAAATGGACAACTCAACTTTTACAATATGATCACTCGGCTATGCCCACTTTTGGAGGGCTGGGTCTGAAATGCAATCACTAAGTAGTCTTTGTGCTAACATTGTAGCATGCCAAGTTTTGGCAAAGTTGATCAATATTTGTGACTGCTAGAGGATATGGGTCGAATTTTTCATGGACGACAAGTGACAGACAGACGCCAGATGACAAATGACAGATGACAACGGACGACGAAGTTTACACAGTCTTAATTACTCATCAGGTCAATCACCAGTTGAGTTGAAAACAACGAAGAGATTGCTTAACACACAGGAGTTGGGTTAAGAACTGTCTTAACATATCGTTAACCCCACTGAAAGTCTTAGGGATGTGATGGAGAAGAGTTTACAATTCAGAATTCCAGTTGTCAATAAGAGATCTTGGCTGAAAAATAATGCAACTCGGGATGGAAATAAACATTGTGATGTTGCATAAAGCAGTTGAAACAGTGCCACAACAAATTCACACTGTAATCAAAGCTAAAACAGCTCAATAAAATATTAGTGTGTACAACTTTTTTTTTTTTGCCCAGGCAGTGAATGTGACTGTCAGATGAGGACAGCTTATCCGCGTTATGCAGCAACATTACATATGCAATTCTTGGCAGCCACTGTTTTCCCCAGATTCACCCTCCATTTTCCATTCAGTCAATCAAAGTCCATTAAAAAAGCTCCAGTCTCACCACAGGCTGAGGCTAAGGGAGCTTTCAGGTATGTGGAGGGTGGGGGTAGAAGTAACTGAATAATTTTACAGATAGATGGAAAGAACTGGAAAAAGACAAGAACTTGGAAATATGAGAACTATGTTCAGTACAGTACAAAGAGCCAATGTTAAAAACACAGGAATGAGCCAGAAAGAAAAGAAAGCAGGAATGGGGAGGGACAGAGAGAGTGAAAGAAGCTGAAAATGGAAGAGAGAGAAAGAAAGAAAGAAAGAAATAGAGAGAGAGTTGCCAAAAAATGAAAGGCTCTGTGGTCACTGTGAGACTGGTGTGGTGGAAACGGAGACGCACTTCCTCTAACACTGTCAAAAATATTCAGAGTTAAGGGAAAAATATTTCCCAAACTTCAAAACATATCTCCCAAAATTTGGAGAACTATCAGAATCAGAAAAATTATTAGTCCTACTGAGAGAGGGACTCACAGCACAACTAGCCGCTCAATATGTATCAGCGTGCCATAGCCTGCGGAACAGTGGCTAGTGAATTTTTAAGCACACATGTATGCATGTACATGTGTGTACATATGTGTGTATGCATGTATGCATGTATTCATGCATGCATACATACATATATATATATATATATATATATATATATATATATGTGTGTGTGTGTGTGTGTGTGTGTGTGTGTGTGTGTGTGTGACAGTCCACAGGAAAAGGGTGTATAAGGGATTTTTTTACGTGTTAGAGAAAACTGTTTTTCTATGTTTAGTACATGGTAAGGGATCATCAGATGCACTTAACTCAATTTGACCAAAATATCCCTTATATACCCTTTTCCTGTGGACTGTCACATACATATATATATAATAAAAACCAGTGGCAGCTGGTGAACTGGCAATAGAGGAGGCTCAAAACAATCCCTTAAAATTAATGATTGGTCACAACCTTTTTTCAATCATACATTTAAATTACCATTACAGAAACTGCGATAACTCTCAACATTATCAGATGTGGCCACTTTTCATTTATAACGCATACCGATTATGACTCTGGACTTCTCACGCTTTTCTTTATTCAGGGATTGGAAGCAATGCATGTGTTTCATGATCGTTTAAATGAAATAAGATCATTTGAAACGTCTTTATGCAATTCCATTGCTTCCAACCCCTCCAGTGCACAAGGACTTCTATTCCGCACGAGAATCTCTTACATACGCGTTGATTGAATAAGCAGAGGAATGTAGATATGCCATTTAAACTCACACCGAATGCGTGAGAGTTGACAGGTATGCGTTATAAATGAAAACTGGCCACATCTGATAATGTTGAGAGTTCCCCTATGTTTATACGAAAATTAGTTGTTAGAACATTTTAGTGACAACCAAGCCATTTGCTGTAATTATTTGAATAGCTGTTGCTACAGTCGTTGCACACTTTGGCGATACTTAATTCATGTTTGGCCATGCCAATAAAGCACATTTTAATTGAACTGAGAGAGAGAAAGCGAGAGAGAGAGAGAGCTGGCTAAACAAGCAGCAAGGATTAAATGAAATGAAAGGGCCAAACAAATGAGACATAGATACAATATACATATCAGCAGGTGATGGCTACAGTGCATATTCAATCTGTAAAATAAGAACAATAGTACATTATACAATAGGACCCCTGGGAAAGCAGAGAGTCAGGACAGACACAAACACGGGAGGGGAATCACTGCAGGGAATCGATGTAGCTGCATTGTCAGCACACTTACTAAAGCCATTGTCCTCCTCCTTCGTTCCATCGATGGTCCCGTCGGCCTGCAGCTGCAGGTGGAAGCCCTGCCGACTGTAGAGCTTTGTGACGATCCCCTTCAGCTGGGGCTCTGCACAGACAAGAGAGACCGAGAGAGAGTCTAAATACCGCGCTTCTGTGGGACAGGAAGGGCGCAAACACAAGCTCCCAGAACTGTACAGTACTGCCAGTACACAGGCAGTAGGACCACAAACGAGTACCTCACACATATGTAAATGTATAGGACGTCTTACAGCAGATTCTGAATGCTAAGTGAAATGGCTGAACTGAGTGTACATCACTGACAAGACCAAATCAGGCTTCAGTAATGAACTGCATTAAAATAAAGGATCACGTGGACCAATAAACAATGTTTATATGAAGCCCTCCTATCAAATTTCAAGGCATTGTAGCTACTCGCAGTTTGCACATTTGAATTCTGCCCAGTATTTATGTTAAAACGAAGCTGCCAGATTGTTGTGGTTTTTTTCAACCAGAAGCTGAATCAGGGTTTGACCATAATGGGTGTGGCAATGTAACCAATTGATGAATGAAATTAAGCCACTAGGTGATAAAACATGCTTGATAATGAAATGGCCTAATGTGTAACTGCCGTTGTGACCAATTTAACTAGAGTGTTTGTAACTAAACAAATCCAGTAAAGTGGGATTGCGCCTACTTTCACTCCCACTGCATAATTAATGCCACACGTGATAAAGTCACTCAAGTCTGTTTCATTTCTGAAGCGCTCAGCGACTGGAGTCTGTCCTTTATATCAGTTTAGCAAACCTTTCATCTTCTCTTTCATCCACTCTACCTTTCTGTTCACCCCTTTTTATATCCACTCAAAGGTTGCCAGGGCAATACGTGTTCTTTGATTATTCTCTGAAGGGCTTGCTTCTTGTTTCAAACTTAACAAGGCCAGAGATGAATGCTCTTTTGAAGTACTCCAATTCACACGTTTGGCTTTTGACTCAGTTGACAGTTGAGCCATGAATGAGAGTTGTAAAACACTGAAAAAAAAAAAAACAGTACAGTAGTCCTGTCCATAAAAGGACAAAATTAGCTAATTAGAACAAGAGTCAGCTGTGCAATAATTTTTTTCAACATAATTGCATTAATGAAATAAATAAAGCATCTTCATATGTTGAGGCCTTTACAAAAATACGCAGTCGTGTGGCTGAATTCTGGAACGAGTCTAAAACAGCCTGTACTGTGGCTTCAGTGTGAATTTGAGATTGGTGTAAGATGCCTTTTTCTGACTGTGTATCTGCAATAAGTGAAAGACAGCATGGCTTGCATCTGCATATTTGAGATCAGTGTGAGACCGCATATACAAGTGCTTTGGCTACAGTACATTTTTGGTATGAGCATGAGGCTGGATGTGCATTGGCAGTGTTTTGAGATGACAGTAAAACAGCATGTCTCATGGCTGCATATTTGAGATAGGTGTAAGACAACCGGCATGGTGGCTTCAGTATGTACAACTCCTACTCTGGAAAAGTTGGAACAGTATGGAAAATGCACATCAGCAGTGATTCTTAAACTCATCTGGACTTTTACTTCATTTGAGACAGTATGAAGACAAGATATTTTATGTTTTATTGGGTCAACTTCATTTTACTTGTAAAGAGAAATTCATTCCTGCCTTTCAGGCCTGCAGCACAATCCAAACAAAACAAAGTACATGGCTGGACCGTTTATGGTTTATGTATGAAACTGCAGGCAATCAGCAATGGCCAATGGGGAACGCGCACCCAGCCGGCTGACCAATGGTGTTACTTCACCATTCACTCACTCACTCGTTCAGCCAAGGGCATCTGCAGGTGTAAGGTTGGACCGTGCTGGTCCAGACAAAAAAAGTTGGAATGAGTGCAATTTAGGAAAAGATATGTAGTAAAACATATGAATAATGATGTGATTTGAAACAGCTGTTGTCAGCAGGTGATTGCAATCATGATTTGGTACAAAATCAGCATCCAGAAAAGGTCAAATACTTCAGGTGCAAAGAGGGTCAAGGATTGCTTATTGGCCCACAAATGCATGATAAAATCATTGAAACATTTCAATACAATGTTACACAAAAGAAAGGTAGGAAGAATTTTGATTCATAAATAATACATAAATTTCACCCTGTACAGTGCATTACATGATCAAAAGATTCAAGGAATCTCAAGGAATTTTTGTGCAAAAAGGGCACAGACGGAAGCCAAAGCTGAACAGCTGTTAACTCTGATCAATAAGATGAACCATCATGAGCAGTCATTTAGCCAACCACATGGCCTCAGGATTACTTTGGCAAACCTTTGCCAAGTACTACAATATGCACTTACATCCACAAATGCCAGTTAAAACTTCACTATGCAAAAACGAGGTCATATATAGACCAATTTGGCTTAGGCGAGATTTGGGTCGCACGCACGTTCTTTGCGCAACACGTATGGCAGAAGATGCACAAATCGCATTGAAATAGTGGGGAATATTAAGTTCTTTCACTTTCCCCATGGTAATAGGCAACAAATAGCGTGGACTCAGGCTATGAAAAGGAAGAATGTTGTTCCTTAGGAACCTTCTAGTATATGCAGCGTACATTTTGTGTCCGGATGGCCCGATTATATAGACCCTGACGAGGAAAGAATTCTGTGTTCAACCTCCACCAATATTGAATGAAATCAGTACTTTATCGGCTTACCTTGATGTTTGGGTACCCAGAGAAACATTTGGGTATAAAAAACATCAAGCGTACATCCATTCAAGAAAATATAGTTAAATTTCTAGTGTCTGTATACAGTATATGGTAGTAGCATATATCTGCGGCAACCATGTCACTGATGACACACCTAGGGCATGTGCAGCATATGCATTCGCGATATTTAATATGTTCTCGCTAATAAAACCCCCGAAATATATTGGCGCCCCTTTTTAAAATTGTTCTGGCAAATAAAAAGCTGCAGAAAAGACGAGATTGGATACAGAATTCTTTCCCCCTGATGATGTAGACTAAGCGCGATCAGTCTTCAACAAACTAAAACCACTGACTCCTTCAGCGCAAGCTAGACTTGAAAGGCTATATCGGCAAGATATTTTCAAGGTAGGTTCTTGATGTCGTAGTTTTCAGCATAAATCTCAAGTAATTATGCAATCAAAATCACAAAGAAACCAAATGATCATTGCATGAAATCTGTGCTCAAACAGCTGAAATGAAAACCATGTCAACCTATTTTTCGACGTTTTAAGTGACCCAATTATTGTGGTAGTTCAGAAAGAGCAGGCAGTAAATGAGGATAGTTAGCCTGTTGCGTGCAAATGTTTGTTTTGTTAGCAGACATTTTTCAATTATTGCTGCAACTAATTCTCCCTTTCTAACCTTTGAGTGTAGTACATCCAAATCTTTGCATATCGGTCTCAATTCACAAACCTTGAGTCGAGAGACTGCTCTCCTCTCGCTGACTGTAGGCTTGTTAATGGTCTCCAGTTTTCCACCTGCCATACACAATGTACAGTGCTCATGCGCTCTCCAAATCTCACTTTTTCACGCCCTTAAACCGAAAGGGTCTATCAACAGTGTCCAGCAGCGCTGTTGATATCTCTAGCTTGGACTCATCTACAATGGGCTATCACACAGTATAAACGTATATTGTGGTCAGGCAAATTAATATTTCAGGTCATATTTAAGGTCTTTTTTTTCCCAAAGGAATGAATGCCATGTGCACCAAACCAAAGAAGAAAAGGACCATCCAGATTGTTACCACCAACAAGTCCAAAAGCCCTGTTCTGTCATGGTGTGGGATGTCAGTGCTTTTGGCAAGGGTAACTAGCACTTCTGTGAAGTCACCATTTATGCAGAAAGGTGCAAAGTGGTTTAGGAGCAACATGTGCTGCCTTCAAAATGACATCCTTCCAGTGATGCCCACATTTACTTCAGCAAGTCAATGCAAAACTGCATTTTGCAGGCATTTTAAAGGCATGGCTACGCAAGAAGAGGGTGTGGGTGCTGAACTGACTTGCCTGCAGTCCTGACTAGTCCCTAATAGAGAACAGTGTGTGAGACTTTTTGAAATGCAAAATGCAATAAAAAGACCCCATACTGTTGCACACTTTAAAACTTGTTTGCAGGAAGAATGGGACAAAATTACACCTGAAACACTTAATGGAAATCTTCCATCCCCAGATGTTTATTAAAAGCTGAGAAAAGGAATGGAAACATTATAAAGTGGTAAATACTTTACTGTTCCAACTTTTTTGAAATGGCTCTCAATGATAATTAAATAATACAGCTTTCACTTTTCATTTTAGCATACCATCCCAGCTTTTTTCTGATTAGAAGTTGCATTTGGGATAATTGTGAGACAGCATACACTCAAGCTGTTTCTTTGGAATGAAAGTAAAATAGCTTGTCTTGTGTCTGCATATTTGGGAACAGTGTGAGCCAGCATGCGTTGATGCTACAGTATGTTTTTGGAATGAGTGTAAAACAGCAAGTCTTGCGGCTAAGTTTCTGAGATGAATGTGAGACCGCATATAATGTCACTTCAATGTGAATATGGGATGAGTGTAACACAGCAATGTCCTCAGGCTGCATTTTTGGGATGAGAATAAAACAGCATGTCTTGCGGCTGCATATTTGGAATGAACGTAAAGCCTCATGCAGTGAGAATGGGGTATTCATTTGGGATGAGTGCAAGACAGCATGCGCTTTGTCCATGTTTTTGGAATGAGTATAAAATGCATGTCCTCTGTCTGCATATTTGGGATAAGTGTGACACAGGGAGCACTGTAGCTAAGGTGTGTATTTGAGACAAGTGTTTGACAGCATGCCCTTTCGCTGTGTAACTGAGATGAGTGCAGAATAGTATGACTTGCAAATTTTCAATTGGGATGAGTGTAAGACAGCGTGCACCGTCACTGTGTATAAGGGTTGAGAGTAAGACAGCATGTACAATGACTGTATCTTAAGGACAAGTGGAGGACCGAGTGTATGGTCACTGTGCCTTAAGGAAGTGTGGAAGACCATGTGTATGGTCACTGTGCCTTAAGGAACTGTGGAAGACCGTGTTTATGGTCACTGTGCCTTAAGGAAGTGTGGAAGACAGCATGTATAATAGCTATGCATTCAGGATGAGTGGCAGACAGCATGTACAGTGGCTGTTTATTTGGGATAAATGGAAGACTGAATATATGTGGCTGGGTATTTGTGGCTGGGAGTGTATGAAAGGGTATATTAGGGCTGGGTATTGGTGGGGTGGCATTTGAGCAAGTCGGGCAGGGGTTTTTGGCTCAGCTCATACTACTAGAGCTATAAGCAGCCGTTTGGGGGTATTTTATCAGAAAGTGGGTAAGAAAAGTTCCACACCATTTCTGAGGCACGCATCTCTTATGTAAACATTTCCAACCCCACCCCCCTCATGCTCCTCCCCAACTGCTTAATAGAGGAAGGGGATGCCGAGAGTGGAAGCCACAATGAATATACTCAGGCTTGATTTATGTAATGCAGCGGTACATACATAAGAACATTTAAAATACACGTTTATGCCAAATGAAACATTGGGAAAGGATGCCAACTTAGATTTGGTAAACAGATAGCGCATACTTCTGTAATGAGATACATCAGTTTCTGGAACAAAACAGTGGTGTTTCTGGCTACAGTAACCCACAGTGTATTCTCAGGGATGTGCTGTCAACAAGTATAACCCAAGATCATCTGACCTAGAAATCAGTACGCGACTACATAACAAAATGTACAACAGTTTGGGAATCATTTCCTTTGACAACATCTGAAACCTTAAATTTAGAAATTTTCACATCTGAAAATTAATCTCTTGACTCTGATTACCCAAACTGGTAAACTTATTATATGAAGATATTGCGTGAATTGTAAACAATTAATGTTATTCTTAGGCTACATAACACAATACTAGCAGTGATAATAACTGGGCGGAGTTTATTGAACTTAATATACAAATATTTATCAGCCAGTAGATGGGAAATGACACATCATATATCATGGTAATATGCAACATAAAAAGAGATATTTCTTATGGTAACATTTTTGTGCAACCAAGGTTAAATAAACTGCATTTCCAATGGTCACCCCTCATGATATATAGTAAAAATATATGACACGATTGCACAGTAACTACAGCTCAAACTTAAGCTACCTGGAGACGTTCACGCTGTTAGTTACGTCTGCCCTTATTGTTTCAAATTCTGTCCCCAGGAATTTTTCCTCAGAGTCCAGTGTAAATAAACATCAGACATTTCTGTGGACAATAAGACCGCTGGGATTTCTTCAAATAAAAATATAACTTGATCAGACACAGATTGGAATGGAAAATGAGACTCATTTAATATCCTACCCCCTTCGCGATTCGAAAACTCTTTTTAGGTCTAAATTTGTGTAATCAAAATCTTCCGAGAGATAACTAGCGATGTAACAGCTGGCAACCTAGAAAATATTAGCGCTGCAATACCTGCCTCTCGGACAGACTGTCCCTCACCGTTACCACTTGAAAGGGGGAGTTACTGAAGTAATTGTATCACCATTGTGTCTCCGTAAAACGAGCAGATTAGAGTCTATACTTTCTGCTGGAAACATAAACTGGAATGGGGAATGATGATTACGATGAGAGAATGACAACGATGATCGTGATGAAATGCGAGAAAACGCAGTCAACATCAGACCTGGTCGTCTTCTCCTCCGTTTCTTGGAGCCGAAGAGTTTCACCCGTGAGAAGACACTTAGCCTGCTGGGTTTCTCACATGCCCCTTTAGTTTTGTTAGGGCTGCTAACGCAGCGGCAAGCATTCGACTTCTCCCGCTCCCTAGCCTGCCTCTTCTGCCGAATGAGGGAGCTGGCGATCGCTGCAGCCATAGCCAGTTTGACGGTCGAATTGTTGAAAAGAACTTCCAAAGGAAAAAAGAATGTCCGAATATCCTTCCGTGATCAAGCGAACAAAAGATGCTTAACTCGCGGTACTAACGAATCCGCAATTACCTAACTGTGTACAGAAGTCATTTCTCCTTCATTTAGCAAATGAGCACACCGCATGGAAAATCAAGTTTCTCTGATGTGTCCAATACAACTTAAATGAAATACTGCCAGATTACATTATCTGGTAATTGGTTGTAAAACTTGCCGCGTTGTGCGTTTCTTGGTACCGGTGCATTTTTCCTCCGAAAAGTAGTATTCAGAAAAATAAGCAAAGATGTAGTTTCTCCATCCATACAGATCAAACATTGGTATTATTGCTAAAACAAAAGCACTTGGTCGCCACTATGCAATCATCTGATGCTCTAGACTAAAAATGAGGCTTTCTCCCACAGAAGCCGAAAATGGTAGGCATTTCTCCAAGAACATCTGACCGCACATGTAAAGTAACGTCAAAAGATGCAGGTGCCAAGAAAAAAGCGTCTAAGGCGCGGACTGGAAAACACCTGTTAGTCGACGGAACGAGAGCAGTTTATTACGTCTTTATGTCTCTCAACGGAAATAAGGCGTCACAGAAAACAAAAAGAAAATTCACATTACTGAGGGGTGAAAATTACATGAAAAATAACTAGGACAATTAGACGGAAAATAGAACTAGCCGACACATTGCGAATTCTCTATATATTTCACTTGATTTTATGTCAAAAGGTAATACGCGACAGTGGTCGTTTCAAGCGCGGTGTCCGGCTTGAGTTATACGGGCGTTCTCCGCCACATTTCATATGAATTCCCCCCTCCCTTGTGGCAGAAATTGCAAAATAGCACGAAGAGTTTAAGGACGTAGGGGTAGCCGTCTTGAAAGTTCTGCTCAGATGACATCAAAGGGAATGACGACGACATTAATAATGGGGCAGTAAGACAACAAACAAAAAATATATTGTATTCATATCCTGAAAATGCACAATTGCAGAACTTCAGTATTACTCGAGGAACAATGATAGAGTGATTCGCTTTCCTAGCCTATGAAATTGCTACTATCATGATCGATAAATATAAAACCTCAGTGGAATTTAAACTATGAATCACTTAAACATGAAATACAATAGAAACACCTCTGGCTGCGTGACGCTCTACAGTACAGCCTCGGCATGCCGTAACCCACCACTGTGAAAGCGCTTTTTAGAAGCCTTCAGCCACGCGGCATATTGACGATTTTGAACGATACAAAAACGAATGTGATCGACGTTATGAATGTACCGTCTGTCAGAACAGGGCAGTTTCACAGGCTGCTCGACTATACTCATACAACAGTGCCGGCTTAGTTTATGTTACCCGCGGTTATAAGGCGCGACAACCCTCTGGACAACAACAGCAGATGAAATCTCGTGCACCGCTGGGCACAAAAAACACGCCAGATTTATACTCCATATTCTTCATTTCTCAAGTTAAGTGCACAGGGACACGCAAGTAATCACACTTTAAGAAACACGACGTCTGGCCTAACGTTTCAAGGCACGCAGTCTGACCAGGAGAAACCTGCATCGAAATTTCAAGCACCAGGGCAATTCCATGGTAACTCACGTTACGTTACAGGCTAATATCAATTTTCAATCAGCTGTCATGTCATTGTCAGTCACCTGTGACAAGTGTTTTTCTGTACATAGGTAGATCCCACCCATATATATACACCAGTAGGAAAGAAAAGTGCTGTCCCTTGAAATGTGGTAATTGGAGGCACCAACAGCTTGGTAACTCATGTTACGCAAAAAGGACACACAGAAACACCACTTCATTTCAATTAAAAATTTCTTAAAAGATAGAACTGATACAAAACTGAAAATCATTCATATGATCGATAACCATCACTCTGAAGGTTCTATTGCAAGTAATAGAATTACACTGACATAACTATCCATGGACTGAGGCTTAAGAAAGTCCAGGAGGGTGGGTAACTCACGTTACAGTAACTCATGTTACCGTAAGGTCAGCTCTTAATAACACCCAAATAATATAGGGCCAGTGCTGCTCAGACACCCTTTGTTTTTTAGGTACCTACATGAAGGTTACATCCACAGCAGAGGAAGATTTAACTCACAGAGATGTGGGCTGGAGATTAAAAATACCTTGTTTTTTGGTAACTCACGTTACATTCAATTTTGCTAAGTTTGTGGCCCATTATGCCCAAAATGATGAAAGATCAATGAAAATAGACTTCATATCTAGAAAGGCTTGACTTGAACTATCTAAATGTGTTGAGTTTGGAGATATATCTCAATTAATGATGGACAAGGCTCTCTCCCAATTACAGCAAATTTTGTGCCTCCAAGATGCTGAAAATAACATTAATGTACAAAACCCAAAACCAGTGAAGTTGTACGCCGTAAATAAAAACAGAATACAATGATTTGCAAATCCTTTTCAACCTATATTCAATTGAATACATTGCAAAGACAAGTTACTTAATGTTCGAACAGGTAAACTTTGTAATTTTTTGCAAATATTAGCTCATTTGGAATTTGATGCCTGCAACATGTTTCAAAAAAGCTGGCACAAGTGGCAAAAAAGACTGAGAGAGTTGAGGAATGCTCATCAAACACTTATTTGGAACATCCCACAGGTGAACGGGCTAATTGGGAACAGGTGGGTGCCATGATTGGGTATAAAAGCAGCTTCCCTGAAATGCTCAGTCATTCACAAACAAGGATGGGGCGAGGGTCACCACTTAGTGAACAAATGCGTGAGCTGATTGAAAAAAAAAAAAAAAACAACATTCCTCAACGAGCTATTGCAAGAAATTTAGGGATTTCATCATCTACGGTCCGTAATTTCAAAAGGTTCAGAGAATCTGGAGAAATCACTGCACGTTTGAATGCCCGTGACCTTCGATCCCTCAGGCGGTACTGCATCAAAACCGACATCAGTGTGTAAACATCACCACATTCAGGAACACTTTGTCAGTAACTACAGTTCGTCGCTACATCTGCAAGTGCAAGTTAAAACTCTACAATGCAAAGCGAAAGCCATTTATCAACAGCACCCAGAAACCCGCCCGGCTTCGCTGGGCCCAAGCTCATCTAAGATGGACTGATGCAAAATGGAAAAGTGTTCTGTGGTCTGACGAGTCCACATTTCAAATTGTTTTTGGAAACTGTGGACGCCGTGTCCTCCGGACCAAAGAGGAAAAGAACCATCCGGACTGTTGTAAAAAAAGCCAGCATCTGTGATGGTATGGGGGTGTATTAGTGCCCAAGGCATGGGCAACTTACACATATGTGAAGGCACCATTAATGCTGAAGGGTACATACAGGTTTTGGAGCAACATATGTTGCCATCCAAGCAACGTCTTTTTCATGGACGCCCCTGCTTATTTCAGCAAGACAATGCCAAGCCACATTCTGCAACAACAGCATGGCTCCGTAGTAAAAGAGTTTGCCTGTAGTCCAGACCTGTCTCCCATTGAAAATGTGTGGCGCATTATGAAGCGTAAAATACGACAACGGAGACCCCGGACTGTTGAACAACTTAAGCTGTACATCAAGCAAGAATGGGAAAAGAGTTCCACCTGAAAAGCTTCAAAAATTGGTCTCCTCAGTTCCCCAAACGTTTACTGAGTGTCATTAAAAGGAAAGGTGATGTAACACAGTGGTAAAAAGGCCCCTGTGCCAACTTTTTTGCAATGTGTTGCTGCCTTTAAATTCTAAGTTAATGATTATTTGCAAAAAAAAAATAAAGTTTCTCAGTTTGAACATTAAACATCTTGTCTTTGCAGTGTATTCGATTGAATATAAGTTGAAAAGGATTTGCAAATCATTGTATTCTGTTTTTATCTACGATTTACATAACGTGCCAACTTCACTGGTTTTGGGTTTTGTATAAACGTTTGGTACTTGGAACATACAAATGAAACCAAGAAAGCAACATCAGTTTCTGAGCCTCTGATATCCTAGTTTTGCCTTGAACAAATCAAAAATTCAATAAAATCAATTTGAATTTTCTTGTCCTGTGTCTAGTACATTCTCATGGAATTGCCCAGCACATAAAAAATATGAATATTACAATGAACAGTATGATAACAACTGCAGGCCTTATGCCTACTAATTCACAACAGCAAGTAGATAATACAAATTTCAGCAACACAGAAAAGTTACAAAACTGGCAAAAACAAAGAATATTTTCATTGTTAGGACTAGCAACCAAGTGGTTTCAAATAAGAGCTGACGGGGTAAAACGTGATATCGATAGAAAAAAGATACGCCATTCCAATTTCTCCCAGAACGATATCTAAGTATGTAATGCACTCTTCGATGGCTCGTCATAGAGCGTCTTTGCACAGGCGCTACCATGTGTATTGTTGCATAGTGGAAGCCGGTAGAACTACTCGGCTGCAAAATGCAATCAACAGAAAATAAAGCAAATGACCTACTTCTCTGCGGAACACTGCGTATAAATATGCAATGATAATGCCAATGTAATGTCATCAAGTGCTTTAGTAGTAGGCTACAGTGTTTTTTAATCCATCGTTGATCATTAACGGTAAAACCGTCACAATGGTGCCACCTACAGTTGCAAACCCACTCAGAACACAACCGTAAATCTAACGAAACGCTAAGGCTAAATAGTAACATACTGAGGAAATATGACGTTCATTCAACTGTCACGACAGGTTATAAAACATTGATTACAAGAAAGTTATCAAATATGTACACCGCAACAATTTTAAGATTTATAACATAGGCTACAACTATTCTTCTATTGAACTACGCGGTTCGAAAGGGGAAAACATATTAAAAGCCAACGCCCAAAGCTACTGGCATAAACGTTTTTTCTCCATTGTTTTATGCTCTTTAATATTTGAAAGAATGTGTCTTAAAGTGTTCACTGGATCAAAATAATTACTGTGTTAAATACTTAGAAATGTACGTCAGAATAAAAACTTCCGCGACACAATGACCATGTAAGGCATGAATTATACTCAATTATTTAGGGTGGATTGCAAAAACTACTAAGTGCGAATATCAATGTACTCTTTGCAACATACTCCGCTCGACTGCAACACTTCACTCGTGAGCAGCAGCACTGCACATCATTCAATTGCATAATGTCAGCATATTTAAGAGTTACAACTGAAAGAAGCGGGGAATCCATCCAGATGGGGAAAATATCATTTTCTGAACCAAGGACATTTCCTCGCGGGTTTGCACTGTCGAGACATCAACAATGTTTCAGAAAGATGGACAATTTGATTTAAGATCACGCGGTCAGCATCTTTCAAAATTTCAGTTCAGATCTGAGCAACATCCAGCCAGCAGCACAGACAAATTACAGGACCAAGGACAGCTCCACATGAGTTCTACGCTATTCAGTAGGTTGGTGCGGTACAGTAAAAAAAAAAAAAAAAAAAAAATTCAATCAAATGTCAAAAACAACTGAAAAAGCAAAGAAAAAAAGTAAGAAAAGCATAACATACACTGAATTAGTTTCTTAACAAGTTCATTAATCTGAACTAATTTTAAACCACGCAGGACATTAGAAATTTCATACCTGACGCCGATTTCCTCAGAGGAAAAGTCATGCTTTCACAGGGAGACAAGAAAGCCGGTTACCCTGTGCGTGCCGTTCTTGGACCGCGTAAAAGAGACTGGAAGATACGCCAAAGTTTTGGCCATATTTAAAGAATTCTCGTAGGCATCTTCGCGAAACCATCAATCTACTGCGAGTGGTGTTCTGAGATTATTAATGGATATTAGTGACAGGCCATTATGACTTCTACAATGCTCATTAATGATTCATTTGGAGGCTTCCTTGATCCGGAAAACACTGACAACGCTTTCTCTAAACTGTTGTCTGCTCAAACGAAGTAATCGAACAAAAGCACTGAATCTGTACTTACTGTTCAAGACCACTTTATTCTCGGATAACACAAAAGCTTTGAAAAACGATACCTTAATGCGGGGGCTAAACCAGTTATGTCAGGCTTCCTACTTTGGTCCCAGACGCATCACTGCACGTCAATGGATATCACAGTGGACATTAGAAGAACATTTATGCAATGAACTTTGATGCGCCGGAAACTTAGGCAGGCATAATAACTAATCCTTAAAAGTGATCGCCCTTTATTGTGAGTGAACACAGGAAATATCACATCTCATTGTGGGGAAAGGAAAAAAAAAAAAAACCCTGAAAACCTGTCATTAAGCCATAGCGGAAACGAGGAAACAGAAAATTTATATAGCGGATGTTGAAAGGCAGCTTGAACTGGTTTAATCTCAGTTTAGTAACCATTTTCATATGGATTCCCATCATTCATGCAAGGCCTCATGCAATCGACAATTCCGGCTTTAATTATCCGATGAATTTAGCCGATTCTTTAGCTCTGTAATTACATTTTATAAGGATTTCCACTTGAAAAGCAACAAAGTGCGTAATACTTCATGTATTATTTCAAATGCTCATCTCAATACCAGTAAACTCAATAGGCGAAGAACGCAGAGATAATGACACTCAGAAGAGCAGATACCCTGTCACGAACCAACAGATAAAGACTGGATACGTTAGTTTCCAAGATATACAACTCCAAACAAACCATACATGTCCTAAGTTAAACCTTACATCAAAGCACGAAAACAATGGCTAAATGGCCAAAAATTAGTCAGAAACTGTCATTTGCATCACAATTTTAAATTGACCTGAACAATGTACTAGCAATGTGCAGAATCATACACTAGATGGCGCTAGTGATTCATATTTGGTCGTTAGTTCGACGCTCACTTCTCCCACGGGCCTCTCTCAAGTCTTAATTCACCATTAACGATCTCAGCCACCGTTTATAACCAATAAGGTTTAATAAAATGTACAGAATGTGCTATTTTTATATATGCAATACAGGGGAGGAACGTGTTCCAATGAATTGCGTCTGAAATAAAAGTGAGATAGTAGTTTTGACCTCATGGATGGCATTATTCAGCCCTTGCAGTCCAAATTTTTATTTCTTCCACGATTAGATATAAAAACATATAGCAATACAGGCACTATAGAAACTGATTTGGCAGTCAAACGAGGCTGTGAACTAGTATTGAACTGAAGAACTTAAATTGAGATTCTAGAAGGGAGAGACTTGCCATGAAATTGTAACCTTTGTCACAGTGCTTTGTCTGTAGCTTAAAATATAAAAAAAAAAAAAAAAGTCGTATGCCATTATTAATGAAATACTATATTTTTAAACAGATTTCTGAACTGAAAAAATAAAAAAACATTAAAGTAGCATGACGCAGGAATCCTCAAAAAATTAAGATCATTCACGCTCAGCCCCCAAAAGAGACGCTCATCTATAGCCTATATAAATAATAATTTTAAAAAAAGAGTGTAGCCAATGTGATTCAAAACAGTAGTCTTGTCAATTTGAAACTGTTTCAAATAGTGAATTTATTGGTGAATATCTCCCGAGTGAAAGAAATTTAGAGGAATACTGAATGGAACACCCTCTTTCAGCAACAAGTGAGTCCACTGACTTACATTATACACAAAATAATAACGGCTTCATGAGTTGATTCAGTTTCAGCAGCCGTTCACTGGTGGATGATACAACAGGGTCCGCCCTTCCGCAGTGCTGTGATGCACTTTCGCAGTGAAACAAAAGAAAACAGACGGCCAAGGGACCTGCTCGATCCCTCTTCTCGCAGCCTCCTCCTCAGGAGGGCCTGAGGGGGGATGACATCATTGGCAAGGCGAGGAAGCAATTTCAAATTCTGGCCACTGGGTGGAGCTACAGAACGCGGCAAAGCACACATATGGTCATCGATTCTGATTAGTGCCTTTACCGCCACTAGAGAAAACTAGCATCCCTGCGCGAATGAAATGAAACAACACACCTGAGGTTTCCCATCTTTTCCCTTGATAATCAGCCATTTAAAAGCGTTGCGTATACTTCTAAACAAAATAAGCTCCCGAAAAAGCTAAAAGATTGGTTCAAATTGGAGGCACATGACTTTCAAGTGAACACTGATGTTCGCGCTCATATCATTGTGGTGTGATGCAGATTTGACTGAATGCTCGTCCTTCGAATATCCATAGCAAATTATCTCTCTCTGATTTTCTGTTTCTCTCACTGAAGTAAACACGGGTTTGGGCTGGTACAAAACAGTAGCACTCCACAACACCTGCCACTGACGCCATGGAAGGAGGGAGCAGCGAATGCCGTAGTCATGGCGATGGCTGTCCATCTCAGAGCAGGGGGAGTGTTTTGGAGAGGAGCGTGATCGTGCAATGGAAGAGGGTTGTCGTAAACACTGATGAGCCAAAACATTATGACCACGGGCCTAAAATTCTGGCCCACGGTTTCATAGCAGATTACTCCCAGACCATCCCACTCGCTCCTCCAGTTTGTCTTCATACCACAGAGTATCCTGGTGCCATCTATTCCCCAGATAAATAACGCCAAACTGTGATACAGGCAAAGCTGAAAATACTGTGGGCAAAGAATGTCCCTTTAAACCCACTGTTAATCCTGTCTTGTTCTGTTGTTTTTCCTCATTAGCAGTACGATCACTCCAAAAACGCTCCACACTATCAAGGTGCTGCCTGTTCTCCTTGTTAAGGTAAGACAATAAATAAAATGTTACATTAGTATGCCCAGTTTGGAGCATTGACATCAAATTTATAAAAAATTGCATAAATGTGTTTCAATTCTTCATTTTCTTTGATTTAACTTATACAATCATGAAGTGCAGGTTAGATTGCCTGTATTGCTGGATGAAGGTCAGAACTCATAAAAATGTTAAAGGGATGTTTAGTGCCGGCCTCATTTTCAGCTCTGGAGATGAAACTGGCACGCACAAACCTGGCTGATGCCCATAACCTAAAACAAACCTGGATTCTTCCAACCAGGCGACCTACTCCCATTACTCCAAAGTCTAGTTCTGACGCTCCACTGTTTGTGCTTTCAACGCTAGATAAGGGTTAGAATAAGCACTCTGGCTGGTATGCAGCAGGGTGCTATGCGTTATGTGCTGTGACACATTCGTCCTGTAAGCATCATTAAAATTTGGTGCAGCCTGGACCACAGTAGCCCTTCTGTCCATTCAGACGATAGCTTTTGTTGCCCTTGTGGATCGATCAGCCTTGGGTGCCCAACATCGAGTCTCCAGTCTACGTTCCCTCATTGGTCTACTGTTGGTATACTCAGCACAGCAGACTGGGAGCACTTCACAAGCTTTGCCACTTCGTAGATACACTGACCCAGTCCTCAGGCTGTAATGATTTGGCCCTTGTCAGAGTCGCTCAGGATCCATTCCTCCTGCACCCAACATGTCCACAACGAAAAGCAACCGCTCGCTCACCATCTGAGGTCTGTTCGTAGACCTAGACATACGCATATTTGCAAGATAATCAACACTACTTGCTTCATCTGCCAATGGTCATAATGTTTAGACTAATTGATGAATACATTTTATTTCGTTTTACAAAGTGTTTTTTGCAACTGCAAGAAAAGCCTGATGCTGTAATGATGAACACCCAGTGCAATAGCATCATTGCACCTGCGCAGTAACCATGGTAACAAAGACAAAGAAAATGAAAAGGCTTCCTTCATGATTCAATCAAACTAAGGCACACAGTGGCACACAGGGGAGAATCAGCCAGTGAAAATTAACATTGACAGAATCACCGTGTACTTATGTAGATCTGAAGAAGACCAAAGTGTGTACACTGTGACCTCGCAAAGTGACTGCGCTGCAGTTTATAATCTCCACACCCAGTTAGAACCCCATCCACAAAAGATCAAGATCTCTTTGCACAATGTACTGACCACTGGTTCATTAGCAAATACCAAGCAAACATCAACATATCCAGGCCCACAGTGCTGTGAAGTTGTGAGACTAACAAGCAAGGCTGTGAAAGGTCTAACTCCATACTCCACACACATACTGCATGTAAGTCCCCAGGATTCAGCTCAAACCATATTCACCACTGTGACATCATACGTGGTACAAGCTTAAAATCATTCTATTTCCTCTGACTGTACTATTTATATACATTCGCGACCCACACATTAGGCTGCAATGACTTTGAATAATGTCCAACAAATGGTGCCAGGCACAACATACCCTGCTGAAGGGAGACATTTTAGTGCTTTGGGTGTTGAAAAACCTGAGACCTCTTGTCTATCCACCCCCTACCACAATGTAGCGCAGCATATAGCTGGACACAGAACTGAAAATTGCAACTTATCAATTTAGTTGGAAACAGACTGGAGTAGATTTAAAGAAGTTATCACATACACACACACACACACACAAAAAAAAAGATTTTCAGTCTTATGGTGGCTCTGACATTGACCTTGACCGAATTAGGTCCAAAATTTAATCAGATTATCATTGGAGCATTGCAAACTATGCCTGAAAATTGAGTAATTAGAGCAAACCATTTTACGGGCTAGACTGGTGACAAACAAACACAAAAACACACGCCATCAAAAACAGTGCTTGGCAGTCTCAGCCCACTTGAGCTTTGGCTTTTAATCAATAGGAGAGGAAGGTAGAATTCTCAGGGTCACTTCAACTGAGCTTGAGAAAAAGCAGACTAATTCTGTCTATCCTGCAAATAGACCAGTCCGCAGGTATTTTGGTCTTCTTTCAGTACATTTATTTGGAGCCAGTATTCTTTTAAAACTTAATTTATAAAGCCATCCTTTCATATGGAAAACACTGGCACCTTTTCACACCGCAAAAAAAAGACACTCATCTCATCAAATGGAGGTAAAAAGCTCAATAGTTATGCCTCTGTTATTTACAGAGTAACAGTAAAACGAGTAACGAAGGTGAAAAGTTCAGTCTGCCCTCTCAGTATTGAGTGAGGAGATCAAACAAGAACAAAACACTGCCCATTTATATATACATTTAAAGTCATTAATAACACAGCTAATCGATGCAGAAAGTGACAGAGGTTTCCCCTGTAAGCAGAATGTACAGCTTCCTTGAAGACAGATTTGCAATGACAAGGTCGGTAATTTCACCCGAAAAAAAAATCCCAGACAAAGCAGCCGCAATCGCAGAACATCCTGCCACAATCCACTACTGCCATGTTCATGATCATAATCACGGCGATGAACGTGATTTCTTTACTCTGAAAGCATTTCCTTGCAATATATTACGTAGCATTATAACACTAATACTGATACATAAACACAGTGCTAACCACAACAAACAGTGTTACCCCGACAGAGCAGAGCTGACACATGCACTATGTGCCTTTACTGAGAGGCAGAAGCAGAGTGATCGAGAGAGAAGTAAGCAGATGTGCTGTGCTGTTTATGACCGTAATAAGTCAGCGAAAGTCTCACAAAGTTGTGGACGATGACCAAGTCAATGCTTGCTATTGATATTTAACGGAACCTGAGCCATGAAATGTGCTGAAGTAAATGGCAGGGATGAAAGCAGTCACTCCCTTAGTATTTTGCACAGCCTCTTTTCTTTTATAAATGTCCCTGAAGCAGTAACTTGCCCTGACTGCAGGGTTGCACACCCTTTATTCCTAGAGGGTTGTTTAAGGAGCTGAACAGGCCAATTACACTGCTCATTGCTTTCTGACAACTATAAACTACATGATCGGTGTTGCTTTTAGAAATACATGACCATGATATCATATATGATTGAGCTGATTAAATAATAAAGAACAAAAGCTGGCAAGCAACATGAAGTGGATCAGGCCTAAGTGTGTGCAGCGAAGGGTGTAATTTATGGAGGGGTGAGGGTGCAACCTCCTACAATATCAGAAACATGCGAATAAGACCCCTGCCGCCCCCCCCCCCCACCCCCACCCCCCATAGCGCAGGCATTGCAACATCCATCTATGCCTGTCGAGCACCCCACCCAAAGTTCAAACCAAAGCTGCACCCTTGATCCCACACATAAAGCAAAATTGCTTCACAACCAGTAAAAGTAATAAAACTGCATGCATCGTAAAATGAAATACAGGATATCCTGAACTATTGTCAGAAGAGTGAGAACTGATGATGCCTGGCTGGTGCAAATGCTAAACCTACGCTAAGCTTAAACTCAGTCTTTACTCCTCAGAGATATGAAGAGCACATCTGATGTGGAGCGACACTTTCATGTGTGAGGTCACAATTTAAGTCATCAGAAAATTCTGACCTCAGCATTCTAATGCTGATGTCACAATCACCACTGAGGGCAATGCAGTTCTACAACACTCCATTCTCATGACTTTTCAAAAAAAAAAAAAAAAAAAAGTTGGTTTGTCCCCCCATAATTTGGATGGTAGAGTGAATCTAATGCTGCAGTAACAGTGTCTACATTCCCTTCTGGCCAAGCTGTACCACATAACACTCACACCCTGATGAATATGATGAAATGTAACTTTCATGTTGAAAGCAGAGAGAGTAAAAGTGGCATGTGATTGGATGGTTGGGCTGCTGATAGTCTGTCCCCTTTGTGCACTGATTTAAATGAGTTTGTACCACCTCAGTGCTGACCCACTGCTAAAAATAACATACAATTACACCCACTTCTCTTGCTGTGTTCAAAATAGGAAAAACCGTGCAACAACCTCCCTGATTGATGCCTCGGGGAAAGGCAAGACAGCCGGGTTTAAAATTAGACGCATCATGCAGCGGTTTTTTTTTAAATCATGCCAATACCGAGTTTCCCAGAGGAGAGACTACACATCTTTATTCAGTCCTGAGCTACAATGCACAGCCTGCCAGTACTAGACAGCTCTGAGCTGTTAATGTGTTTCAGTCAGCTTCCATGACAAGCAGTAACACATGAGAGAGTTTATGTGGACCCATTAGAGTCCAACATCCAAACACAGCAAGAAAAATTTACATTGTGCTGGCCAAGACACCCCCCCCAAAAAAAAAAAAAAAGACAAAACTGTTTTCAATGACAAACCACTGCATAACTAACAGGATTCAGCATGATTTTGAGAAGGAAATGCTTTTGTTTCCTTGTTCCATGACAATGTTCACTCAAACCTGACACAGGCCAGCAAGTCGGGGTACCTAATGCAGTCATAAGCATTCAGAGGTACAGTCCAATACACCTCTCTGAGCCCAGACAGCAGACCCATAGCGCACTACACAGACGAGTTTAACCCCCCCTCAAAGGGGAAGGGCCACCTTATGATGCTCTCTGCCCCTACACTGGTTAATAATGCACCTACACAGCTTCACCAGCAGGGGGACTCATGGAGTCATTTATCCAGATCATATAAAGCTTCCTCACCCAATGGCCTGCCCACGTCTCTATAGACCGCTCAGTCTCTGCAGATCTTCCATCCTGGTCTGAAGACTCATTGGTTCAGACAGTCCCTGACAGCACTGTCGCCTTCCCCACCCCAAAGTTGTCAACAGTTTAGTCCTGTTTTGCTTTGTAGCGTTTGCCTCTCAATGCAATTCCCTGCTTGTTTACTTGCCTGTCCATTTGTAATGCCCAAAAATAGCTGACAAATGCCCACCATCTAGTCAATACCTTACTTTTTTATGACTAAGCTGTCTGATGCTCCATATGAATTGTACATTGTCAGATCTGTTGTGTAACTGTTCCAACGACCTCATTCTGCGCACTTACTGTCTGTCACTTTGGATAAATGTGGCTGTCGAATAAATGTAATGCAATGGGACTGTACAGTGTGAGGAGCAGCGGCGGGACTCAGTGTGTTTGCCTGCATCCAAAACTGCCGGCCCGGACGCAGTCACAGGATGGCTAACAGGTTTAATTGAGCATTCCTAATTGGAGCACTCTGTGAATAACTGCAGTCCATGCAAAAGTGAATCTTTAACCATGGGCTGTTTTTTGCTTCCTGCCCTCTAGACCGGTTACGTCAATTACTGCTCAGTAGTCTGGCCCCTTTGACTGTGGACTGTCTGCTTGTTTGGCCAATTCAAACCAACGTTCATTATGAGAGTAAGGGAGGAAGAAAAGAAAGGAAGAGGGATACAGAGGAGCAGGAAGAAGAGAGAGAGAGAGAGAGAGAGAGAGAAGCTGTGCTCGAAATCGTCCACTCATTCACTCACTCCCTATTCCCTACATCGTGTGTACATGATATAATGCACTACATAGGGAATGACCGAAAGAGATTTCGGACACTACACCGGAATTTTCTGAACATGGCTGCGTCAGCGTTTCGCGTGTATTCACGTCTTTGCATTGACTTTGAATGTAATCTGTCGTGCGAAAAATTTGTGTCGCGTCCGGTGTGAAAGCAGCTTTACGGGAACATTGGAGAATGTATCTCTGCAGGGCGGAGCCATCTCGCTCTTCGCATTCTTCTTCTGTGGAGAAACACCACCGCAGTGCATTGTGGTATACGGCACTACAATGTAGTGTACATTGCTTGCTCACTCGATTCCGCTGTGCATTATGGGTATTTTATAGTCCACTATATAGTGGAGGAAAAGAATTCGAACAACACTACAAAATGGAGGACACACTACTGTATATAGTGCACTATATCCATGATCGGGGGCGATTTCGAACACAGCTAGAGAGAGGAGTACAAAGAGGAAGAAGCAGATGATTGACGGCTGAGATTATTTTTCTTATACTTTTGATTGTGCGACTGCACCCATAACTGCTATCCCGCAGTAAGCTGGACTTTTCAGGACAGCGATAAACAGCTCAGTTCTTCGCTTCCTGTTTACTCGCATCCTCCATCCTTTTGTGCTACTGGAAACTGATGCCGCCCAGCCTGGCTTCATGAGAATCAACCTGACCGCGATGAATCGCAATGTGGGACCTTGGTGATAAGCTGTTAATACAGACTTAACAAGCGCGATAAAACTGTCCAGCAGGACGCCAGCCAACAGCCTAACTGCCTGCACGGGAGAAAACAGAATCACAAACACTAAGTGGTGCAGCATACTGAGACAAAGGAAGCTGATCCACCACACATTCAGAGCGACGCTCGACTAGTATCAGTGCCGTGGAAACACACGCACCAGAACCGCCACCCACCGCCTGCTCACAATGACTAATGAAACCTTCTGTCTGATACACCTGATTCTCATTTGCTAGAGACATTAATCAGATTTTAAAATCAAGCAACCAGATTACAATTTCAGAAGAGAATGAACGCTTGCATACTTGCATATATTGCACACAGCAAGTCAAAAATATTTGGACGCAAACAATTTTCAAATGGTCTGAGATGGAAATATTTAATTTAAATGACTTGTGTTCACAATAAGAACTATATAAAATAAATAAATCTTGGACTGATTAAATTACCCACTTTTTTCTGTAATAACTGCCATGCAGATTGAAGTCATATGGTTCCCATTGTTCACACCTCACTCTACTCTGGAAGTTTCCAAGGCTACGCTGCACCTGTGGTTTGATTCTACTTCATTTTTCTCTCCAATTTTTATTAAAGTTGATATTAAATCCCTAGTTAGAAAACAGAAATAACTGGGTTTCTCATTTATTTTGTTAAGTACTATTTTTTCCAACTGCAAAATTTAGGTCACCGTCCTAAATTGACAGAATCACGTTGACTTCTGACGATTCGCATTTTGCAATGTGCCATTTGAAGTTATGTACGCACACTGCATAAAGCGTCCAGCAGTTATTCTTTTTGTAAGCTATTTTAGCCATTCAAAAGTATTTATAGAGACACTAATTAAATAATCTATGTCAAATAAGCCTTTCTATTTAATCACAGCATCTCCAATTTGATTAATTAATAAGAAGCCAAAAATAGATTTGACCTGGGGAATTACGAATGAGAAGGCTCCTGACCTCCCATGAGGTGACTCCTAAATCTTACAGGCTGAGAAACAGCATCAAAGGGATCCCCACAGTCAGACCCTACTGAGTCACCTCTGACTGTGCCTCTGTTTGATGAGATTTAGCGCTTCATCTATTTCCTGCTCTCTGGAGTGACTCAGGTTTATTCTTCCTGGTCCCACCTGTATGCTGCTCTTTCACATGTTAGCAAGAGCTAACAGCGCAAACACGTGACATGGGCAACATTTTTTTTTTTTTTTTTGCAATGTTGGCACACTGGACATTCCAGAAGGCCATCTGTTTTCCCTGCTCTCCCTGCATAAAGCCGCACCGAAGAGCGACGCAGCTCAAAGATCACACTGCACGGGGCGCCGTGAAGCAGTGCCAGCAGGAGGTGCTGAAGCACCATAGCACACCAAACCACCTTTTTTCCCCTCACATCACTCCACAACACACAGAAACTGCCAGTCTACTGAATATATACTGCATCCAATTCAACTCTTCAAAATTGAGAAACACTAGAAGCATATATCACAGTGACATATCCCTCGATCAAATTCACTCGTGTCCCTGCCGCTGCTTTCGTGCAGAATTGCTTTAGCCAGCCATTGAGAGACACTTAGTCAGTTCTGGACGTTAAAGAACAGACATTGTTTGGCAGTGGAATTCTCCCCTAGGGGTATTTAAAGGATCACTCTAAATGATTTTGGAAAACTAACTGCCATGACTGATAAGCTTTTCAAATAAAGAGCAGGCATTGTTTCACAACAAAAGCCTCCACCAGGCCTACTAAAAACAGCTGCTGTAAAGCAACAGCAAGATGAGAATTTCCAAATGACAGTGACTGGCAAATGCAGCTCAAGCAGTGATTTATAGTGAGACAAAGGATTCACGTGTCTAAAGGTAACTGTCTTATTTACACATAAAGGGCTGCATGTGGCCAAAGCTGAAGACCAGCCCACTCCCAGAATATCAGTACAGTTCTGCAACAACACAAACATTTTGCGCTGAAGTTGCAAGGGCAGCAAAGCCAGTGCAAATTTGAAATTCATAGCTAAAACGTATTTATCACATAACTGCAGTACAATTCCCATAGCCCAGCTCATGACATATATTTGATATTACTCTAGTGTAATATCACTTTTGGGAAAATTTTATTGGCTGAGAGCCTGGGGAAGGGGGGGGTCAAAAAAAAAAAAAAAAAAAATCGCATTGCATTACATCACGCTACCTTCCCATAACCAGCTAGCTTGCAGCTGGTTATGGAAAGGTAGCTAGCTTCTCCATTGACTGAGAATTTGAAAACCATGGCTAGTTTAAACGCAAATGTCTGCGACTCGGTCACTGATGTAGTATCACAGTGATGGAGTTAGCTCACATGCTAACATAATGGGGATTAGCATTAAGACGCTAGCAGCAATTAGCTTTGTTCTATTAAATTACATTTGTTTTCTATTCAGAGCGTTGCTTTTTAAAAGCAGCCCACAGTTACCGTTTCATATCCATGAAAAAGAAACAAGGGGCATTTACGGCAGTCCAGAGTGGATTCATGATATAAGTTCAAGAAGAACAAGGAATGGACAAAATATCAGAAGCACGAGTTAAAAATTGCTGTGCCTTCTGGTGAAGTGCTTCTCTTCATTTGTTTGGAGCAGGTGGCACAATCTCACATAGCGTTTCCTGAAGGAGGTATGAGGAACTGCATCAAAAATTATGGCAACAAAAGCAAAAATAACAGCACCAGTAAAAGAACCAAGACCACATGTCAAAGCTCTCTGGCAAAGACAGGCCCATGCTTGCATAGTTCCTAATAACAAAAATACTGCCCCCCCCCCCAAAAAAAAAAAATCAACAGAGAATTGAATCACCCCCAGTATACGTGAAAAAATATGGCTTTATACTACAAAAAACTGCATTTTATTATTGGAAACTTTCCCAAGATAGAATTCTATTTTATTCAGCGGCTCATAACTATGTTATATTAATCATCAAACTCTTATCAATGAGTGAAGCGTGCCAGAGGTGTGTATGCGTGGGACAGAGAAAAGCTATGTAAGGGATAATCAACTCTTAGGTGTGCATCACACAGTTTTAAGGCACAACGCGGAGGCGAATAACCACCTGACGCGAAGCAGAGGGTGGTTGCCTCCGCAAAGTGCCTCAAAACCGTGTGATGCACACCTACTAGTTGATTATCCCGCTTATACCATGGTCATTTGCCAGCAATATCAAATCCAAGCATTCAGAAATTTTTGGTGAAAGTTTTGCACTTAAAAACGAGCTGGTAATCAATAAATAGGCGCCGCGCCTTCTCATAGCCAATAGCTCATAGCTAGAGGCTAAGCTAAACTGAACCAGCTAACTTAGTTCAGCTTACCTTCATGGAGAAAGCGTGCGCCAAAAATCTATCATCCTTTTACAAGCTAATGATTTGGTAACTGATTCCATCTGAAACGGAGATTATGCATAACACAACATTATGCGTGATTATGCAGACTGTAGCTAACTTGCTACCCGCAATTACAATGAACTTATGACGGTTTCCGTAGAGCCAGCGAGCTGAAATTAGTCTGTTGTCACAGAACGTAGTTAGCGAACTGTCAGCAGTTGCTGATATATGAAGTGGACATGTTAGCTATTGTTTAATGAATAAAGCATGATAACTTCGCTGCTTTAATATTTACGGTCATTATCACTGGAGCACCTATTGTTAACCGCCCCACAGGACGTAACTTAACGCCGCCAAATTTACTGGAGATAAATGAGTAGCTTGGTTTCTGTTATACCCAGCCAAATGCCAGTGCTCTAACGTTGCTATGGTTATAGGTTGGCTAGCGGATGAATTTCGAACTTCGAACGGTAAAACTACCGTAGGCTGAACTACCTGTGCGGTTCCACGGTTTTAATCAACACCTGCCAGCCAATCAGAAAAGAGTATTCACCCAGACCATGGTATAAATGTTAGTATTCAACTCCAGTTCAGCATGTATCAGTAAGACGTTTTGGTGGCTATGATGTCTGACAGCAATCAAGTCACTTCCAATTCTAAATTTAAAAATAATTGCTTTTTCAACATCCTCAGTACATGTTTAAAAAGTCAAGCTCACTAACATGGCTTCTGAATTGAACCCATGTTCAACACATTGTCATGGCTGCCTTTCTGGGGTACTGCAGAAGATAAATAATGCATTCTTTACCCCGTCATAGAGGGACAGACAACATTTACTGTCCCATGACCAGAAAATAAATATACTTAAATTTGAGTTTTAAGAATATATAGCATACGGATATGGATATGTGCACACTTCCTGGTCATATTATTTTTACCTCACAGAGTTGACTCTGCGCTCTCCCGAAAATTCCATCCACTCACCCAAACATCATTCATACCTGTTGATCTACAGCACCTAAAATGGTGGCCCAGGTATCTGGAGTGGCATGCTGACTGAGCAGGACTGGTTAAAACAGTGATTTGGGGAGAGTCTGAAAGGAGGCAGCAGGTTAGGTGTTTATCAATTCCTTTTCCCTCCTCTTCGACAGGAACGATGACTCATCTACCCGGCTCATGACGGCCGACTAGAGATCCCCCCCCCCCAAACACCAGCTGCCCAGAGCGATGGCAGTGACTGCTATAACAAACAAAGAGCAGGGGAGTCGAGGACAACAGTGACTCAAGCAATACATGCTAAACTGGCATGTTCATGGCAGTAATAATTGCTAAACAATCCCTGCAGAAACAGTGATTACTGGAGAAGTGATAACTACCGATGGTGAGACCACAGCAATGGAAACTCCTCTACCAACCATGGAGAACTGTTTTTTTTTTTTTTTTCGCAAAAAGTAGTTTTTAGTAAAGGTTTTATTAGCAATTTCATTCTTTAAAAAAACGTTTGAATCCTAGATTTTTTTCTCCTGATAAGTAATTAATTACTTGTCACATTCCTGGACCTTTAGAATCACATCCCAGATTAATGAGGTAGAAGGGCTGGATTCAGAATTACTGCGTCTTGACGAGGGTAATCAATTGGCAGGAAACAGTAGGAATCCTCACTTGGCAGCATTCGTAGAATACTGAAAGAGCCAAACTAAATTTCAGGAGAAACCTCGTCATAAAAATATGAGCCGCCACGATCCTCACCATGCCTTCAGCCTCCATCACCCCCACACTGCAGAGAAAGCAAACCGAACTCTACCCCAGCACGGCTCCCTGCTTCACCAGCCAAGGAAAACAACACAATTAGCTAAACATAGAAGCAGCAATTGCTGGCTTTAAGTGATAGATTATAGAGAGCCCAGTTTACTCTTTAGAGAAACAAATAACACAATGAGGGGGTATGGCTTTGGCCCAGCAGCAATGTAGCGGCGCTGGCAGATAACACAAGCACAGAAAGGTTACTCTCTTCCAGCAATGGCTACTGACAAGGCACTCAGGCTATGTCCACCCTAATCTGTTTTCGTTTTAAAACACGTAACTTTTGCTACGTTTTCGCCTAGGGTCCACACTACTCCGGCGTTTTTGAACCCCTAAAACAAAGACTTTTGAAAATGCTGCCGACCCCATTTTAGTTCAAAACCTCCGGGACTGCGTTGTAGTGTGGAAGTAGATCGTTTTCATTTTAAAAGACTGTTTCAAAACAAATATGTATCAGTGTGGACGTAGCAGTAGTTGAAAAACAGAATAAACACAGAACCGTTTTGGTTTCTTCCCCCCAGCCTCTACAGCTGAACCGGTCCACCGCAGCAAACTGCCCCCATAGACTCAGGAGGAGAAGGCCATGTTCCTCCAACTAATGTGACGATTACCCCGGTCTTCTTTTACGCTTAGCAATCGTGTGCCAACCAGACGCTGTCTATGCCTTCAAAGGATAATGCAGTCAGTGAGCCATTGCTCAGCTACATGCACCATTCCGACAAATACTGACCGACATAACCCCTATTATCCCCCGCAAGGCCGAGTCAATTGTTTCTTTGCCCATTTGGACCTCGAGCCATTGACCTTAATGGCGTGACTGGGATTCAAACTCCTAACCACATGACTCACAGATGTACGTCTTCGTAAGTGCCAATCGGAGTCCGACTTATTGAACTTTTAACTATTATGCTTAATACTGTCACACGCACATACCCCGAAAATCTGCAGCAAGTTACTTTGACAATTACAGTTCTTCTCAGTTGCTTTGGCACATTTCTTGACTCATCTGCGACATTTGCAAAACATTAATTGTATTTCTCAAAACAATTAGTCCAAACTGCACCACATAGTAATTACCTGCAAAAGCTTGGAACGTTCTCAAAATCCTTTGTTTACCTCTCAAAAGTAAATATTTATGTCAATGAACATGTCAGTGCCATCAGAATGGCAAGTCCTTTTTTCACTGTCCATGAACAAGACAGTCAAATGGCTTAGCTATTTTGTCAACTTAACAGTAGAGTTTCTGATATAACCTAAGGCTAAGTCGTGACCCTCAGTATTATAAGGTTCTATCATGTATGTGTTTCTGGGGCAGATAGAACCTTGTAATACTAAGGTCACAAAGTTTCTGATGGGATGACTGGAAATGCAAAAAGTTATGCTTTTCCTATTTGGCATATATATAAATTTCAACTTCACAGAGTTACTGAGAATATTGCAAGAGAGGGGGCAGGATTCTCATTTATTACTGTTGACAATTTTACAGTATTGATGGAAAATAAATAATAATAAAAAAACAAATCTTTTACCACATAACACAAATGTAAAAAATACAAAATTATAAATATAAACTTTGGTAACATCCTTTACTGTGAGCAAGATCATATGTGCAGTGCAGTCTGTAAGGCAACAGATTGTCCTCCACATCAAAACTGATATCTTCCCGCGTGGAAAGAATCTTTTTATATAGTACATGAACACCACGTGTCTGTACGAAGTACATTTACCGTACACTTAAAATGCAAATGAATATGAAGCACTACAATTAGTATACAGTATTACAGTACATTGCACATTGTTGGATTACATACCTCTTATCCGTAAAAAACATGTTGTCGTTGCCAGTAGTGTAACTTTGATTTGAACACTGGGGACTCTGTAAATAATTTCCTTGTGAAATGTACCAATCAACATTCACATATTGGATACGAAATGGCAATATGCAATATGTTTATGCTGAGGACTGCACTAAAACTGATGAAATGAGTCTCCAAACAGTCCAAAAGCCCCTTTTCTCACCTGCTGTTTACTCAACACAAAGCTTTCACCACGTGAGGCAGAAAAGGACACACTGGTGACAGGTAGGTGAGTGGCTTGTAAATGCAGTTGTAGAAAGTGAGGCCATTGATCTCAAGATCAACAGAGTAATACACTTGGCGATCGTCTTTCAGTTGTACCCAGGTTTCCAGGAACTCAACAGATGTGTATAATTCTGGGGCACTTTAACCCATTAGACTACTTTGACCAATATTCCTCATTTTATCAAGCACTTTATTTTTTTTTATTTTTTCCGATAGTGTTTTTTTTTTTACAGGTGATATAAATTTCTCAGAGCGTTTTGCTGAGAAAGCAGATGCTTTGCATACTAAAATGCAAATTATCATCTGTTAATCAGTTTCAATAAATGTTTCTTTTCCCAAAGATACTCCCTGCACATTTAATGTTTTATTATTGGTTAATTTAAATTAATTCATTTCATGATATGCTTCTGTTTCAACCAAGCAGCACCACACTGAAATTCTACTATAACTATCTTCCCAGGAGCTGCATTGTGACTTCAGGTCTCCTTTGTAAACACTGTAGAATTGGTCCTGTACAGAGGACAAATTACCCCATGATCCCCAATGAAGTCCACCTGTCTGTCTATCTATCTATTTATCTATCTGATCAGGGGTCTTAGCAAACATTCCAGGAGATTATTAGGAGAATCAATTGGAGTTTGCTTGATAATAACAAATGCCAGAGGCCTCAGTGAGAACTCCTCTTTTACTGCATTGGACTTCATATTAAACAGGAATGGTTTGAGAGAGAGAACGGTTGAAAATTACAAAGTGCCTCCATGCTAGATCACTGACCTGGAAGAATTCATACTTGACTGGTATCCATTTTCAGTCAAAATGCTCAATTCAGATCAGCCTTCCTCCTCTGAAAGGTTTTGTGAATATCGGCCAGAGTGTTTTATAATTATTCATTGAGTTATGGACCGTGAATGCTTCCCAGATGCACTATTTATAGCTCCCATTCTACTGGAGATAAATTTTGAGGCCGTAAGTCTGCATAATAATGAATCTGTCCACCATTCAACCACGGGAGAGTAAAGAAAAAAAAAACTGAAGTGTTAATTTGGCAGATAAATAAGCAGCTGTACTCGCAGATGATGGGGGATTAGCTTGCCAAACAGACAAATAGGCCTGTGGTTCACCCACAGCATCAGGGTGTACTGTGCTATCACCCAAACTGCAGACAGAGGGAGGCTCATGAGAAACCAGATGGCCTACATTATGGCCTTGTGTTCCTGCTCACACACTTATTAAAACGATGACAGGCCACTATGCTCACCAGCTGTGTCTCTCTACTCCTAAAGTTCATGTTTGAAATGATTTGCCAGCAAGTAAAGACACAGTGAGATTTTCACCACAACGAAGTTGACGGCAGGGGTATTTGTACTAACATTTATATACTATTAATGCTGAACCATCAAAGGTTTTCTCTTTGACTGACATTGACATCAATGGCACAGCTACCTAGACTGCAACTGAGACAGAATCACACAGGAGGGATGGGTAATGTTTGTCTTGCAGGGCTGCAGTGAATGTAAATTGTTTTTCAAGAATTATAAATTTCATGAGCTTTTCAAGACAGGTAGTTGTAGATTACAGATTTCATAAACAAACATTTTGAATAATTATGGTAATTAAGTAATTATAGGCCAGAAGGTGGCGAGAAGCCAGGAAGAGATAAGTCCCTCTTTGTCCACCTCCATCATACAGCATAGTATGCTGTAATGTCTAACAAATATCTGTTTGTGCCAGTTCAAATGCAGCAGTTATACTCACAGAATCCCACATAAAATCATTAAGTGTAGCATCTAAATCATGTGCTCTCAACTCTGAGTGAGGTAATAATACATTTAACCCTATAAAGCTACTTCCTGCTATTAGAGAGCTTACAAATCAAAGGAGAGGCCTCTTTCTTACTATCAATAAGTGCTAGCCTGGCATGAGATAGGAAGAAGTTCAGAAGCAAACAGGGAAAACCTGGTTAGTTTAAACACCCCTGTGGCCAGCAGGGACAGTGTTAATTGCATTTCCAGGTGTGGCAGGCCAAAGGAGGGCCCGGGCGGGGCTTTGAACCCCAGACTCCCGGGTAAGAGTCTCATGTGCTGACCACATTGCCGAAGAGCCAGGCACATGGGCAAGGTAGCCAGGGCGCGTACTTATTAGGAGGCATTTCTAGTGACAGGACCCATCAACTGTCAGACAGGTCAGAGTGCACTGTGTTTTTACTAGCCGAGCACCAGGGGAGTCAGATGTGCTGCCCTTACAGCAGAGCAAGCTGAACAGAGAACAGTGGAGAAAAACAAAGCAGTTTACACTACACCCAAATACAGGCAATGTCAGGGGCTGAGTAATTGGGCAGTTTGTCAGCCCTGAAATGACACTGATTGCAAAGCTCAGTGTGCCAGAGAAGGCATGGTTAGGAAACTGGCAGGCCACCCTGAAATGCAGTTACAGGCTGTCCTCTCTCTGCTAATGGGCTGTACATTCTCCATTAAGAGCAGGCCCTGCCGACTGGCTCATAACATCTGTGTGTTTCGGGGCATGCCAGCAGCTGGCTGCAGACCACAGTAAGTATGTTTTATGATAAATGATTAAGCATAATGCAGTGGATGTCTCTCAGCTAGAAGCTTTACCACGCACAAATTCATTTTCACACCGAGGGCCCTAATTTGACGACTCAAATTCAGTCCGTTAACACCAGTGGTAACGTTATCACAAATCAAAACTGGAACTGGACGTGTCTCTCTCCTTTTTAGTGATTTCAAGGCAGAAGGCAACAGAGCAACTGTGGCATGGTTGTCAAAAGGGTTAGTCTGAGATGAATTAATCACCTGTGGATGTGCTGGGGGTTCGGTTTCCTTTAAATCTAATCAGATTAGCTGCTGTCATTCCCTTTAAAACCAGTGGGTTAATACCACAGCAAACTGGCCATTTCGCCAAATGCAGAGTAGCACATAGCTTATGTTTCTGCAACCTCCTTTGGTCTTCTGAAAAGCATCCTCCAAATTGCGCAATTCAGTTATGTGATTAGCAGAATCTTATACTCTCAGCCGTGACCTGATCAGGCCACCGCTAACACCTCGATAAATAAAACCATTGGAAACGTGTATCGCAATCATAAAACCCCTGTAGTTCTGGTCCTTCATCTCTCCTATCTGATTTAACTATTTCCATCTACGAAGATAATCTTTCAGAAAACAATAAAAAATAAATTCAGCGTGCAATCTAGTATCCCCAGAACACTGCGGGACACAACAGTGAAACGCTGATCTGGGTGCGGCCATTTACTTTGATTTGCTTGTCAAGCCTCATTTTGGCACTGGAATGCATGGTATGCTTAGTATTTAAGAGTGGTCCATGGAACATTGGCTTAATAGATTTTGACAACTGGACTGACTATTGTGCATGCTATGACTTTTACGATGAAATAATTCAAACATGCCTTTGAGTGAAAAGCTTCTCCACAGTGAAGCAACATAATCCATTTGGACCAAAAAGCCATACACCATAGAGTTGTTCAAGTTGCAGTCAACTTCACAGAATCATTCATTTAAATGTGCTGCAAAATTTGGAATTTACAAAAAAAAATAGAGAAATGCTGTTCTATTGTGAACAAGTAACCAACTGTTGTGAAAGATTTTTCATATGGTTTCAACAACTTAAATTTGCATTCAAGAATTGGGCCGAAGGAACTGAAAGAAAATATAAACCTCTGCTTTTAAGACATAGCACTACTGCCAAACAGCTGTCAGATTTAGAGCACATCACTCACAATGACAAGTCCATGCTCGGCTGAGACTTGCTTCACTTGCTTTGGGTTGTATCTGCAAAACTAACACGAACTGAAAGCTGAAATTTTGCATCTATGTGATTCCAAAAAAGTGAACATTTAACAAAAAAAAAGAAACAAATAAACGTCTTATTCTGAGGGGGCCACCTGCAACAACTTTTAAAAATTTAGGAGATTTCACTTGGGCACAATCCCAGTCTCCGCACTCACGGACTCAAAGACTTTATGGCACCTTCCCATGAAGTCGATAATGGTTAAGAGCTGTCCCACAGTCAAATTGTCAAGTGCCTAAGGGCACTCTCGCAGACATTTTGAGCCCTTTATGAGCACTTTCCGTAAGTCCGCATTTCTGCAGACTTTGCCTGAGGGAATTACCCACAACTAATGGCGTTGTAACATTAAAATTGAGGATTACCAGGGGAAGACTGGAAGTGTAAAAAGAAAATGGCAAACAAACAAACAGACAAGTGAAATTAGCAGAGTGTTGACATATTATAGACCAAGGTTATTCATCCAAAACGTATTTTCATTTCTGCCAAATTACGTTTTGATAAAAATTATTAAATTGATATTTTGAAAATTGATCATTTCTCTCTTGTCGACTGTGTATGGCAAGAACATGGAGGATATTCAGATAATGCAGTCAGTCCTGTACCTGCCTAGGCCTACTTGGCCAGGAAGATGTTTATATAAAAAATAAAATAATAAAAAGCTTAAAATAATAAGTCCCAAACCTCTGATGGTGCGTTATATGTTTTGGTGTCTTCAAGGTAACGTGACATATTGCAAAGTACTGTCCCATTCCCATTTACACCATTTTGAGCACTTTTAGCCTCAAATGCTCAAGCATTTACCAGCTGACATCAGTTAAGTCCCTGAGGGTTCAGGCCTTAAGGCTTTAAGGTGGAGATTGGGATTGGGCCTGGGCCATGGCATGACCCTGCTCTGATACTGGCAACCTCAGGATCAAAAGAGTCCAAAATGTCTATGAGGATCTTGAGAATACAATGGAACATGTAAGAGACTAACATTTCCGTTTTTGGAAAAAAATGTCCTCACAGAGCTCATGCGGGAAAAATAAACCAGCATGTCCATACAGGACCTGTGGCGACAGATAGCCTGCATGGCTGTGATGTAGGTCTGAGTGGCTTAATTAGATGAGGTACATAGAGTACAAAAGAGCGACATTAGATGACATGGCTGAAAGAAGAATTATGTGAAGGCTATATGGCACTGAGTGAGAAGGGTCGTGGAGTTTATTCCAGAGAAGGTAAGGGCCACATTTACAAAGGGCCCTAGATTCTACCATACAAATGCAGGGATAAACAACTGCTGTCCTGCTTAGCGGCCGTCACGTCTTTCATTCCGCACAGCCCATGTGGAAACAGGAGTTAGACAAAGCCCCGCTACTCTCATTCAATTACTGATGAAATCTTGTGTCGCACAATCAGTCCACTGAGGTGCAGTATTCCATTATCTCTGAATGGACCAAATAAAGAGATACAGAGACAAGTGCAGACAGCGAGAGAGAAGACAGAGAAAGCACCTGGAGTGGGTGTATGAGCGAGAGGAGGATTTAAATCCAGCCCCTGAGAAAAGAAAATCTTTAGATTTGTAAATCTATTTAGTAAAAAGTAGTCATCTTCTCATACTTCATGTACAGGTACAGTATACCCCCAAGGTCCAAAAAAGATAGGTAAAAGATAATTGATGATTTAATTTCCCAGGGACTTCTATGACAAAATTTCACTTGCAAAGTTCACCACAACTGAAAAGTTATGGACACCTTAATAATAGTTCAACAAATAAACTAGTAGAACTTTAAGAAACATAATGCGTAATCATATTATTTTAACTAATTTCTGAAGAAACTCAGCTGGGCAACATTTAAATTGGGGAAGTTTTGACCCACAGGCAATGTGTTCTCGATCAAATTGGCTACGGCAGGTGCTGTGTTTCAAAAGTGACATGATATAAACAATGCATAAAGAGAAAAGCAAACATTCTGATTCAAGCAAAATAGACAGCAGCTTTCTGCCTAAAATTGTAAAAGTTTAACAGATAATCTGAAAAATTTGTTTACTCAGTAGACGAATAAGTATTGATATGAAAATGCCACCGGAAAAAAAACAGCTTTGAGAAATTTCTTAAATTCTACAAACTCAGCTAAATAACAGTATTTTGCATAATTTGTGCCAGGAGTAAAAACATAAATAAGTTTGGATCTTTGAAAAGCAAATTGCTGAAACTGAAAAAAAGCAGCCCACAGCATATCTTAAATATTTTGGTAGAAAAAGATGCCTTTCAGAAAAAGGAATGGGTCCTTCTTTCATAATGAAGACATCATACACAAAGTGAACAGCTACTGTGCTGTTCTGAGCTGCAAGAGGAAGTTATTGTAATTTCTACATGGATCCAATGTTCTAGCAGCTACATTGATATGAAGCATGATCAAATGCTTGAATTAATTCAATACAAGAGCTTAAGCAAACTCAAAATATGCTCACCATCAGGCACACTATCGGTAAAAACAATTAAGTGACTGTAGTATAGTGTAAGGCTGTAATAAGTGGTGTCCTGTGTTAGGCATGTAACATGGAAAATACGGTGGGAGGGATTTAATTGAATATAAGAGTAATGAAGAAACAAATTTAAAGCAGTAAGTACCCTTGGTTTCAACAAAATGATATTACATCAAGGCTCAATTAACCTGAATGTTAAAAGTCTTCACTTTTTAATTACGCATATTTACAGAGAAAATTAATCACAACTAAATGCACTGATGTTTTTAATGATTACTATGTCATCTAGTGTATTCTTAGGATCAAAAAATCCGCCTGGAAGCAATACTGAGGTATAATCAATTTTAAGCTGCATTTTGTCAGTCCATTTTTGGAGTGTATGCCACTGCTTTTAATTGCTCATCTGTCTGTCAGTCAACACTTAAAACTCCACTGCTGTTTGCATGGTATACCACATGACAACAGATAACATTAAAATAAACCTTAATTTGGTGAGAATTCATACAGAACTCTAGAGCTAGTTCCATACATAAAGTTGATATTAGAAGGGGAAACAACTCTAGGTAAAAACATAGATGAAATCTAAATAAGAGCAATGCAAGGCGAGGCATATGTCCCCGATGCTGCAGTTGAAGAACCTGCTGTTAAGAAGTGATGTTTGTATGCTTGGTTTTAGTTGGTTTTAGTCCTTTCTAGCATATTTCTAGTGTATTTATTGTATTTATATATTTATTCTGAGTTACATGTTTCATGTTTAGAGAATGAATGCTTGCAGTCTCATGTCTTACTTTCCTCTTGTTTCTTTTGTGTGGTGTCTTTAAAAGATTCTCCTCTTTCTTTTCCATTTCGGTTTGGTAATTCCTCTTCCTTCTCTCTTGCTGTTCTGATTGGACTATCCACACTTAGAGCAGTTCAGTTAGGCACGGGTGATTAGTTAGTTCAAAGTTAGGATCCCACCTACTTCCTCTCTCTCTCTCCTATCACCGTCCTTGCTTTTCTAGATCCGCCTCTCCTCTCACCTGTTCTGAGTTTAGCTGGGCCTCCACTTAATTTGTTTGTGTATAAAAGACCCACTTTCCTGCTGCTTCTTGTCGACTCGTTTCTTCTGCCTAAGCTCGCTTTGGTCAAGTCTCGTTCTGCATCTTTTCTCTCGATTTCTGCAAGTTTGTATTTCGTGATTTCTCCCGTGAGTCTTGTTTACGTTGTTTTGCGTTGTGTGATTGAGATAGTGATTGTGAGTACCACGTTTACCCTTTATTCCCATTGTACCAACTTTGTTAGAGATTTCCTTTGTGCTACCCTTATCCTCTCCAACTCCCCTTTTCCTTCCCCATCCAATCCCTTTAGTATTTCCCTGTGTTACTGTCTTTGTGCGGACTGACATCCTGGTTTATAGATCTTTCTGCTTGTCCCTTGATTTACGATTCTGCCTTGCCTAAACCATTCCTGTTGCCTGGCTTTGATTTCTGTTCTGTATGACCATGAGCTCACCAAATAAACGCCCTGCCATTGCTGAACTGCATTTGGAGTCTCAAGCCATTCCTTTCACCTGCACAGACACTGAATGCATAAGTTCTCGAGTGGGCACTGCAAGAAGCACTAACAACATCCGCCGGTACTTGGCCAATAGGCATTTTGCTTCATGAAAAATTTCTGTGCATCCATCACCCCAACACTCAGAGCAAATTCCAATTTGATTGGATAATTTGCTCTCCTTTAAAGTGTATTTGACATTAACTTGTTTTTTTTTCCCAGCATTTGGTTTTTTGATATGTGTAAAATTGCAATCTGACATTATAACACTTCTAAAATTTAATTGAGCTCATTTGCATTCAAAAATACCGCTATTTTGACTTGAAATTTGTCTCATGGATGCGCCGCCAAAAAAGGCACGTGATTTACTCTAGCGCAATCAGCTGATTGGAGTCACAACAAAATACGACAGAAAACGAGAGGAAGGCAGCCCAGAGGAAAATTTTACTGCTCAAAGCTCGCTTTTCCACAGCTCCGCAAAGAAAGGAGGCTGATATTGCGTGGTTGGAGCTCTGAACAACCACAATACTTTTTACACACATATCCATATCCATGCAGGTGTCTCCCTCAGATCCCACTTTGAGGGCAAAATGGGTCAAATTCATGCAGCAGCACCACATTGATTTTGGAGAGCAACTGCAAGTGAAATGACTCAAAACTGAACACTGCTGAGACTGCAATCAATTACACTGACATCACAAGTTTGGCATTCTCTGGCCCAGTCTCCAGAACAATTTTAGCAGGAAAATCTGAGTATTTTGGGTGGCAGAAAGTAACAAATTTTTTTTTTACATTTCTAAAAAAAAAAAAAAAAATAAAAATTGTTTACTGCATATTTGAAACCAAAAACAGGAAAAAAAATGCTGTAGGGGCATTAACATTTCGTGCACTGTACTGTACTCCTGCTGCATGCCACTGAGCTACCAATGCAGTGACTGCCCTGCTCCACTAGGTGACTGGCTTGGGGCAATAACTTGGCAGTGCAGCAACTGTCCTGCTCCACAAGGCGACTGGCTTGGGGCAGTGACTTGCCAGTGCCATAACGGTCCTGCTCCATGAGGAGACTGGCACGAGCCTATGGACTCTGTACCATTGACTGTACAGTCCATGCTTGGAATACTTCAATTACATAGTAAATGCCTGCCTTACCCTAGCAGAATTGTGGGCTAATTCAACCTATCTAGCCTGCCATTTTGACAAATAAATCATTCTGAATGTATAACCCCATTTCAAGAAAAGTTGGGAGAGTGTGTTAAATGTAAATAAAAAAGAATGCAATGACTTGCACATCAATTAAAACTCTATATTCAATTGAAAATGGGACAAAGACAGCGTATCAAATGTTGAAACTGGTAAATTTTATTGTTTCTTGAAAATATCTGCTCATTCTGAATTTGATGACAGCAACACGTTTTTAAAAAGTTGGGACGGGACAATAAAAGACTGGAAAAGTTGCATGATGCTAAAAAAAAGACAACTGGCAGAACATCTCACAACCTACTAGATCATTTAGCAACATGTCAGTGAGATGATTGGGTATAAAAAGTCTTCCATAAGTAAATATGGTGAGGGCTTAACTACTCTATGAAAGACTGCATGGGGACATAGTTCGACAAGCAAACAATAACGTTTTCAACTTAAAATTGCAAATAATTTGGAGATTTTATCCTCTGTGATACACAAATTCATTAAAAGATTCTGAGAATCCAAAAAAATATGGGACAAGGCCAAAATCCAATTTTGAATGACTGATTTGCAAGTCCTCAGGTGGCACTCCATTAAAAATGCTGCAACCGGGTAAACTAAGCTGGTTACAATCAATGTGAATACACGCACTGCTCACTGCTTTTTGCTGTACTAATTAGACATATCAATAAGCTAGCTAATGAGACTTAACAAAACCAGATGGATATAAAATAAAAACAACCGAGATAACATTAGCTTACTAACTAAAATAGGAATCATCCGAACAGATTAATTATACACAGCTACTGAACTAAAAAAATAGTCAGCAATTTATGATTGGGCGAGTATATCTCTAATGAATTCTAATCGCACTTTTCAGTTGGCTTTTTATCTCAGTAGATTGTTGTGCTTTCTTTCCGCAGTGTAGAAACAAAATTTTAAGTAGAAGGCTATAACAATACCCAAGCAGAAGGATGTAGCCTAATGACTTTTTAATTTAAACTGAGTTTTGATTCCAACTCCATATAACTAATCTGAAAATGCAGTGGCCGTTTCCAAAGAGCAATTTGGCTTCAGTGAAGACACGCAATTGACTTCATAGTTTTTCAATCCTTCACAGCAAACGTTAAAACGTGTTTAGACAATCAATGGAAATTGGACCTGCATTTCAGCTCTGCAGAAGGTTATTGTTGCTGTCCATCAGAAAAGGGACTGAACTCACCATACAACATTAGTATAGTCTAATTGTGAAGGCCTATTTACCGTGGCTCGTAGTACTGTACATCGACCCAGATCAGCCGTAACTGACTTGGTTCGGTGTTTATTAGTGTGACCGAGTGACAGACATTGTAACCATACCAATAATATTGATTGGAGAGCCACCTATCATCTTCAAGGGTTTTTTTTTTTAAACAGCCAGCGTAGTTTCGTATGAATTAGGCCTACATGGAGTTGCAATTAAAAGACAGTTTTAATAATACAATCATTAGACGACATTTCACCCTTCTGCCAGGGTAAAGTTATAGCCTTCTGCCTCAAATTATGTTTCTTTGCTGCAGAAAGAAATCACCTACTGAGCTAAACTGAGCTGAAGGTGTGATTAGAATTCATTAACATTACTAGCCTAGTCATAACCAACGTTCACCCACCAAATAAATAAAATTATTTGTTCAGAACATCATGATTTCAGTTCATAAGCTAACACAATCTCAGTAATTGATATATTAATCTGGTTTTATTACTAGTAATTAGCTAGCGCATAGCTGTGCCCATATTAGTAAAGTAAATGCGAAGAGTTGCAGCATTGTCATATTGATCGCTTACTGGCTAATTTTATCCGCTTGAAGGAGGTTTTGAACAATTACATTCAGAATGATTTATTTGAAGTTGGTATTTGCAGAAAATCGCATGGTCTAAACGAGACACTACTATATGTGTAAAGCTAGATGCGTGACTTGGCTTATAATTCCATTGAGGCAGTGGAGTTCACATTAGGCAGCCCTGAAAGGCAGGCATTGGACTGCAATGTTTCTGAGATTCTAGGCAACCGCTGTCTCAAGCCAGCCTCCGCGTGGTGCCAGGACAGTAAGGACAGCATAATACCACTGCCTCGAGACACTAGCTGAGTGGCCTAGGCCAGTCCCCTAGTGGAGCAGGACAGTTACTGGACTGGCAGGCCAATGGCCAGTCCCCTACAGGAGCAGGACAGTCACTGCACTGGCATCTCAATGGCTTGCAGCAGCAGTCACTGAACCGTCCAGAAGCAATGAACCCTCCAACCGCGGGCATGTGTGGCTTTTTCTTCCGTCACAGCCCCACTTTCAGCTAGATAGAAAGGAGGAGGTGGTCTGTTGTCTGTGCCAAGTTTGCCCACGTTCTGGACGCACTCTACCGTCTTCTAGCCAGACTATCTTTAATTCTGCATAAAACCAAGAGAACCCTCTTGAAATTAAACAGGAACCAAGTTGGAATTTCCACCAGGGAATTAATCTATTTTACCAAACATACAATGAATTTGGCAGAGGGCAGGCAACAGAACAAATTCAACGTGGTAAGGATTATAGCCACAGTTGTTTATAGGGATGTCCGATAATATCGGCAGACCGATATTATCGGCCAATATTTGCATAAAATGTAATATCGGAAAAGACTGTTATTGGATTTTTTGCCAATAATGAAAACCGATAAAACAAGAGCACATAGAGAGCGCAGCACCACGCCAAGGCAACTCTGTGCATTAGTTATTTTCGTTGGCTGATGTAGGGTATTGCTGCATTCCACTGCCAGGTGGCAGAAAAACCTAAAAGCACGCCGATTGGAAATCTGGCCCATTGGGAAGACTAAATCTCTGCCAGCATAGCTGGATTTGAATTTTGGCTTATATCTCAGCTGTACTTGGGCCTAGATATGCCAAAATTTAATCACTTGCATGTTATTTTATTTGGTCTTACTTGCTGCACACAGTTGTACTGGTCCAATATTTTAAAATTTGTGAAGTAGTCAAATTGCCTAGGTGTAGGGGGCATTGTCAGGATTATCTCAGGGAGAGTGTGATCCAAACTATTGAGAAAAAAATAAAAAAATAAATATGGCACTTTTTCCATAACTTAAGTTGAAGTTGTTTTCTTTTTTTTTCTTATTTATTGTTCACATTTGGATAGCCTTGTTGCATTTGTGAATGCATCCAGTGGGGCATCACGAGAAAAGTTGACGTGATGTGTTAGTTCCATGACAGGAGATATGTCATGTTGCCTAAAATTAGTCTGGGGGGAAATACAGCCCGCATATATCAGTATCGGTGGATATCGGAATCGGAAATTAAGAGTCGACCAATATAGGCATATCGGATATCGGCAAAAAAGCTAATATTGGACATCCCTAGTTGTTTATTCTTCCATGAGCCGCTGTCAAAACTGTCATTTACATTTTAAACAGTCCCAGTGAACAACAGATACCTGCCTCACCATGCAAAATGTGTGCGGTTTATCAGCCATCTATCCAATTGAAATGTTTGATTTGTTAGGATTCCCTGGCCCTGACATTGTTTCATTAATTTTGTATTTGTTTTACTTTTCTGTTATCTGTATGTATTGGTTTCAGTTTATTAGTCAGTGTCCTAGAGCTCCTGTCTCCACGTTTTCTTTTCCTCTTCTGTGTGTCTTGCCCGCCCCTCTCTGTGTCCCTCACTGTTCTAATACCTTGTTTGTCACCACGCTCCCTCCTGCACTCACCTGTTTCCCACTCTGCATGTCACTCATTTCCCAAGTCACCTCTCCTTCTAATTAATCCCTCCATTTTCCTCTTTGTCTTGAGTTTGTCTCAGCAGTTTTGTAATCTTTTTCTTGGTAGCCTTCCCCCATCCAGTCGGTTTTCTGCGTTTGACCTCCCTCATGTTTCTGGTTTTTGAGTTTGGTCAGCCCTCTGCACTTGACTGTCTTCCTGTTGATGATTCTACCAGGCTTTCTGGTTTTCGGACTTTGAATTTTGTTTTTGTACAACATTCCAGTTGTCTGGTTTGTGGATCTTTGCCTGTTTTTGACTTTGCCCCGGCTTTGCAATTTTGTACTGCAATCCCATCTCTCGTTTTCGACCAGGGCCGTTTCCCCCCCGATAATGACTGAATAAACCGTTTGTACCTTTTTACCACTGTCTTTGCCGAGGTCCAAGTGTGTTGCAACTCAGCAGAGCAATAAACAACTCACTGATGATCTTACTAACCTGATCTGGCAGTCTGTGAAGGAAATTGCTTCATATTGCAACCTTAGTACTCTATGAGGCATCCCAAAGCAGCATGCAGGTTGTCACAGCACACCAACTGCACCTGTTCCACCACAACCATTATGACCAGGCAGCATTACACCCTCCCCCACCCCACCACGCATTCACAGGCACCAAGAACAAAATGGAGGACTGCAATATTCAGAAGCTAGGGAAGGGGGATAGGCGAGCATGGGGCAAAAGGAGAAGGATGGACATCATGGGCAAAGCCAGGCAGAGCGGGCAGTGTTATAGGCAGGGGTTACAGTACGTCTTGCAAGCCTCTGTTTGGTGTTTGACTTTTACCATTAGGCTACTATAATATGTCAGCAGCAAAACGTGCGCATTAAAAAAAAAAAAAAAAAAACATATTACAGAATTAAGAAACTCCGGATAAGTTCTCAGAGCCGCGACAGAGGCACTCTTTGGCCCATTGTGTTCTGGGTGCTGTTTGTACTGTGTCCCTGTCTGATTCTGTACTTCTGCATGCACCCCAGTGCAAAAACAAAAAAACCCGCAATCCAAGGAATGGGAGGTTAGGGAAACATGCCCAATCGACAAGCACTGGGCTCTCTCTCTCTCTCTCTCTCTCTCACACACACACACATGCACACACGTTCACACGGGAACAAGGCATCTTCCATGGGCATTCTCCAGGCAATCATACCAAAGCACAGCACACACAGGCAGCACGCACAGGCCATATGCTTTTGCAAACAGATCAAAAAATAAAACTGAAGCCAAAAAACCCGAATTAGTTCAAGGCACAAGGTTAAAAAAAAATCAAAAGTGGAACAAAAGCAGGGTGCCATTTCAAACAAACCTTCGGGTTCAGAGCTCTCTTTGAGGACGACTTGCTTCAGAGGACAGCAGAAGATTTCGTGACACTTAGCGCGAAACGGGGACCCTTTTTTCCTTAAATCCGCTGACTGGATGGAATCCTGTCGCAACATAATATACTCCTGGGTACCCTGGGCATCATCATCCTGGACTGCGGCCACGCCACATAACAAAATGAACCAGGGTTAGAGAGCGCCCCAACACCAAATGAAACAACAGAACAAGAAAGAACATGAAGAAAAAGCAAAGAAGAGAAATAAACATCAACATCAGCAACAACAATAACAAGAACTGATTTTTTAATTAAGAGAGGCAAAGAGACATAGGGAGAAAGGGACATATTAGGGATAGAGAGAGGAGAGAGAGATAGAGAGGGAGGGAGGGAGAGTGAGAGAGAGAGAGCAGAAAACATTTAAGCACACAAAATATCAGAACTATCAAGGTATGGTTGAAAAATTAGGAGTGTGAATGGCTTTTCTTGAGGAAAAAAAATGTACAAAGTGGACACTCAATGAGACAAAATAAGAAAAAGGGCTTTATTTCCTGAGGAGAAATAGGTGGTTTCAGAGATATTCAGGGACAGGCAGGGCTGTGCAGGGGGTAAGGAGTGAATAAAGGTAAAGGTATAAAGAAGCAAAGTAGGAGTTCTATCTGGGCCATCTGCAGCCTCACAATCAGTATAGAATGACTTACAGAGAAGGATGCAGATGCAGTTTTTAATCCAGTGCTGGATATGGGAGGGAACACGGAAACACTGAACAAAAGTAGCAAATGAAAGATCATGCGCAAGACAATGACATAATTTATTTGAAAAAAAGATATTTTTGCAAGAGGAAGCTAGTAATTTTCTAGGCCTATCAAGAACAGAAATCTTTCTACCATCTTAAAGCAGCCCTAGGAGCAGCAGCCGGATGGGGAACATAGATTTTGTGATAATTACACAATCATATTCTCTGGCTTCTGAGAATCGATTATCAATGTCTGCCTACTCCTCCCCGTTTCCTTAGAACGCCTTGAATTACTGTGAAACCACTGAATGACTTGACTCAGTTCGGGGACATTTGATCGCAATTTTAAATGAGAAATTATGAATTACGAATCTGTTTTTTACGACGCTGCTTTCTCCGGCATTAGTCATTCTGGAGCACAGGGTCAGTCATTCTTAAAAATTCTACCATTTCATCCTGACGTTTACATACAATCTTAAGAGTACTAAATTTCATTCCGCTCACAGAAATAATATACCATCATCCTGATGAATATCATACATAATTCTAGAGGGTAATATTTCAATTACAAGGCAAGTTGTAACGTTGATCAATTAACGTCTAGCTGCAGTTTTAATCAACATTGCAAGTAGACATATCCACGTGTAAGTGCATGATAAAAGACCAGCCCATATACCCCATTGGGGTCAAGGAAATAAGTCAAGTAAGCCAAGTCATGATAACAGAAGATATACTCGAAGCCCTTGGACATCCGTCCTCAACAAACAGCCACAGTGTCCTCTGGCTTCATGTCAGATTTGATTCATTGACCCTGCTGCGGTCCCACAGCAAAGGACTCAAACAGTACTACCAGTGCAGCAAGTGTGAAATCACATCCACTTCAATTACAGTTATCACTGGTGAACAGGCCTGCTTACCAGTCAGCCTTGACACAGAAATGAAGCCCTATTTTTAGAACAAACATGAGAAATAAAGCATGAATGAAGGTAACACTAGACTTGTTGGTTTGTACCTTGCAGGACTGCTAGTTATGCACGCTTTTACAGCCCTGAGTATGGTTCTCCTTCTGTAGTGTGTGTACACAAGCTCCTTTGGGAACTATTTGCTGCTCTCTGAAACAATGCATTTCTGGCTACAGTCCAATTTTTTTCAATACAGATGCACAGAGTAAAGATGTAAAAGCCTTATATTACACAAAAAACTTTTATTCACAACATTGTTCTAAGCTGGCTTTGATCATCTGATTGACAGATCCAGCAATGCAAAGAAAAAAAATGATTAAAATTACTTCTGTGTCACATCATCTTAGCAGTACAGTAGGAACGTGATCGGGTGAACCAATACACCAGGTGAGACAGTGAAACTTATTTCAACTGCTGTATTGAATTGTTCTATATATCCTTGAATACATGCATAAATGGCAAACTCATTAAGCAATCCCGGAAATCCAATGGTACCTGTTTAGTTTCACTGAACACCTGTGGCAGTGGCTACAATATATAAGGAGCACAGCGAGACTGACAAAATAAAGGGCTCTATTTTTGTGTTTTCCCAAATGGAAACGCATTCAGTGGTAACATCAAGCACAATTTCATCTGTCGCAAACCAGAATGTTTATTGTGTTCGCCCTGTTTTGTAGTTTCCAGCTCTAAAATATAACCGTTTGCAACCCAAAAGGATGAACAGCGCAAAAAGTTGATGTGTCAATGCATTTAACTGGAGCTGTGCAGTTTTTATGTCACAGACCTCGTTGTGTTTTGACTCTCCCAAACCACCTTTTAACACAAACGCTGTTGCTTTATGGTGGTTTCATGGGACCGAGTCACAGTGAGGGGAGCTGTTTGCAAATAAATGGATATCATTTGCTTCCAATTTTCATTTTTGTTATGTATCCTATAAGTAATGACTGGAAACTGGTGGTGAGATTTAATGGGAAGGGGAGAGTGAAGGGGTATTTTTATATATGCTAATTTTTTTTGCGTGGGGGAAAAACAAATAATTAACTTAAGTCTTGCTCTCGTTTTAATACCACGAGTGCAGTTTTAAATCTTCCATATCTTTTCAAACATAAGGCCTTACCTGGAGACTCGACCTCTATTCCCCTAAACACCTGTCTGCATTACTCCATAGGAGCGCGGGTCTCAGAGGACTAAAGGAGGTGGTGGTAACCCAAGTCAGGCATTGGTTCTCCACCTGACGGAACTGTCCCGTTCGCTATAGCATTAACCTACTGGTTTAAAAGGGAATGTCAGCGGATAATCTGATTGACCTTAATGAAACCAAACCTCCACCACATCTACAGGTAATTAATTTGTCTTGGTGGAACCCTTTTGACAATAAAGCCACAACTTCGCCATTGCCTCCTGTCACAAAACAACAAAAAAGGAGTTAGACATGCCCAGGTTTGATCCATGATATCTTTAGCAGTTGTGTTTGCTGACTGCGTTTACATCATCAAAATAGAACCCAACGTCAAACTAACACCTGAGAGAGGAATAAACAGAGAGGCAGACAGAGACAGAGACAGACACAGAAAGAAGAGAGGCAGAATTGAAATTCTGTGTAGGTTCTGACAGGCCTCAACATAAAACAAACTGTACAGCTTTGAATCAGCAGTTTCAGCTTGCCAAATAGGAGCCTGAAAACACCTGACTGTCACCTGACTTTATTGCTGTTTTATTTAAGCTTGCCATCTGAGGAAGCATCTCCCCATCTTCAAAAATCCTCAACCACACTATCTACACCCAACTAGGATAACACTCATTGTGTTTCATAGCTGAGTTACACCACTCTATAACAATGTCCCTTCTTTGAGGTCACTGTTGCTGTAGTAGGCTGTGTTGTATTAAGGGGGGGGTTAGTTGCTGCTCCCTGCCTCCGGCTCCATGCTTGGCCGGGCAGAAAGCTCACAGAACAGAGCCATGTCACCAAAGTCAATGTACTGTATGCTTGTATGTCTTTCAGGAAAAATTTTGATAAAGTGGTCACAAAAGAACATTGTGAAAATACACTTGTTGGATCAATGTACCACGCTGACCTCCACTTGCTCAAAGCCTGCAGAATTTCAGAACATTCTCCCAGCAATTAGAGCAGGGGTGTCAAACTGACCCGTGAAAGGGCCAAGAGGCTGCAGGTTTTCAATCCTACCAAGCAGAAGCACACCTGAGAGCACTGATTTAATCAACTGATCTAGGCCTGCACAACTGATTAGTTGTATAAGGTGTGCTTCTGCATTGTTGGAGTGAAAACCTGCAGCCTCTTGGCCCTTTTACGGGTCAGTTTGACACCCCTGAATAAGAGCCTCAGGTGAGAAGCTCGTTCCAGCTTGAAAGTGCAAGAACATACAGTTTACACCAATCAGCCACAATATTAACCGCTAGCTTAATACAGTGCAAGTCCCCCTTGTGCTGCCAAAACAGCACCGTCAAACTGATTTCCACTTGAATTTCCGGGTTCGGTGTTTCCCAGCAGAACATTTTCCAGAGCATCACAGTCCTTCCACCAGCTTATCTCCTTCCCACTGTGTATCCTGATGCCATCTTCTCCCCAGCGAAATGCTCGCATACCCAGCCGAAGTGCATGACGTAAAAGAAAATAGGACCAACTGGAGAAGGAAACCTTTTTCAGTTGTTTCAAGGACAGGTGCAGTTCTGATTCTCATGTACCCATTGTAAGCGCTTTTGGTGGTGGACCAGGGGTTAGAATGGGCACTTTGACTGCTTTGCAGATTCAAAGTACTGTACACAGCTGTGGGCGATGCAATGTATGTTATGACACATTCCTGACATAAGTATTATTAAAATTCTCTGTGACTTGTGCCATGTTAGCTTGTCTGTTGGTTCGGACCAGAAGGTATAGCCGTCTTTGCCCTTGTGCCTCAATAAGCCTCGGACACCAAACACCCTGTCACTGGTTCATGGTTTGTCCCTCCTTGGACCGTGGTCAGTATGCACTCACAACTGCAGACTGGGAGCACTCCAGAAGCCTTACCTCTTTGCAGATGCTCTGACCCACTCGTAGGGCCATAACGACTTGACCCTTGTCAAAGTCGCTGAAGTCCCATTCCTCTCGCATCAAACATGTCAACTTCGAGAACTCAATGTTTGCTTACTGTCAAAGGGCTGTCTGCAGACCTAAACATGCGCCATTGTTGCAGGATAATCCAATGCCATTCATCTGCGAGTGGTTAAAATGTTTTGCCGCATTTGTGAATTATGCACAGGTACAAACAGGAATATGCACACAAGCACAAACTCACAATCATATGCACACACTAATACTCGCACACAAACACTCTCACAAACACACGCACTCTGACACATGCACCGACACAGCCACAAACACAGACACATTTGCACATGCATGCCTATACGTACACACATAGACACACACATAATTCCAGCTCACTGCCTTATCAATACAATAAGTAACCTCTTCTTACAAAAACACTACACTGTCCTACAAGAGTGAGCAGGCATTCCATCTCACTGTCAGCCTGTTATACAGAAGAATGATGAAGTTTACCAGCCCCCAGTCAGAAACCTGAGAGTTTCATCAGCATGATGCCTGGATTCAGCCATCTGTCCAACTAAAGATATACACTTTTAGTCAAATCTCTGCTCAGAAGCTATATGCCTGCATGAAGTAGATCTAACAGAGGAATCCAACTGAGTCTGCCGAGACGATTGACAAAGTGACTTCTTATTCTCTCATCACCTCAGTCCCTGTTTATCGCTGAGCGAAGCAGCCCTTTGTCGAAAGGTAACGGCTGATGTTGTCAGCCACACTTATTAATGACAGCCTTAACTGCTGGCTCATGAGCACCAATAAAGATGATGAACGTAAGCTACTGCAATTCCAATGTAGCCATTTTTTATGGCCCATCACTCCTCTGACTCACACTGGCTGTGATGAAGCATGCACGTTCAGGCCGGAGGGAGAAGGAGTGTGATGGACAGGGGTTGGGGGGCTGGGGAAGCAAGCGCCACACCCTGTCACCAGCTCATCATCACTGAGGACTGGGGGGGTCAGGTCAAGGGGCGAGCAGACCTGATGTATATAACAAATAACTGCCACCACAACCACTCCAGCTGGGATGCATGTCTGCTGAAGTCAGTGCTGCTGAAAGCCAATGATTGACAGGCCAGTGACAGAGGTGGGAGGAGAATGATCTAACAGCAGTGTCATCCTGTGCTCTCTGGGGTCCCTGTGTTGGGGGACACTGGCCTCTGCTTTGCAGTCTTTTACTACTGAGACTTGGGGCAAATGAGATTTTCAAACCTGTCACCCATCTTGAACAAAATTTTAGCAATGCTCTCTGCTTACTCCTCACATTCATCGAGGAATACTGTTGAATGTGGTTGAGTTCATCCCCCAAGAACATAACAGATCTGGAGGGATTTCACTGTCTAAATAGCTATTTAATCCAGGATTTGTTTATAGGGGTCTGAAGGATGAAGAGTGATAAAGGGAATAAAGCCTGGTGGCTTACCTGAAAAATATTAACTGATGTTGTCTCTATAGGACAAGGCAACAGAGATCCTTAAAGCTAATTCTTCCCAGTGATTAGTAAAGCTTGTTGATTAGTAACTATATTTCTATCAGATATTCGTTGAGAGCGCTAAATTCTGACTTAAAGACTATGATGCGCACCAAATTTTCTGCAAGAACCACAACATTTTTCTTTCCTTTTCATCAGCCGAACTTCACTCCCGTCCTTCAAGCGTGGTAGTGGCCACAGGCTACAAAATTAGAGATGCGCTTCTTGACCTCTACTCATGCAAACCCAAAGGACAAGTGTGCAACCTTCACCTGGGAATGTCAGGTTTTGAATAATGGCACATTAGTGGATCACTTATTGAGACCAAAGCATTCCTGCAGATTGGGGTTAAAGAGTATAAACCAGAATTAAAAGATTTTTTGAGTCAAAGGGCCCAATTTTGCAACTTAATTAACAACATTAATCATTCATAACATCCATCAAAAGAACATCCAAAATTTCTGCTGACAAGGGAAAAGAACTGCATGAGTGCAACAAAAGGGCAATCTGCTTATTCTACATATATAACCTTAAAAAATACTTGAGTAAGAATTCTATGTCCTTCTTGTAAGAGAGGTGGTTGAATCTAGACTATTGGCACTCAGGGCCCTGTACAGCACTTGGCAACATCACAAGATTGAATATTATTTTGGGCATGTTTCACCTTGCAGATACCTGTGTGATTAAGTGAACTTGATGTTTTCCAGAGAGCAGAGAATGAGCAAGCATATTTCAGCTCTCTCCCCACTGACCCTCTCTCCCTTTGGTGCTCTCATGCTGCATTCAGTTCACCACTGTCTTATAGTCACAAAACAAGCCTCCATTAATTACAGCAAAAGCTTGAACCCTTCACAAACTGGGTGAATTCTGGAGGCCTACAAACTCTTTTAAAAAGTTTCAAAACCACATGATTCTATCTTTACTAGTAACATGTTTAGCTGATCTATAGGGCCATATTCACATTTTAACAATAACAAAACAATAAGCCTTTCAAGAAAAATATTTGATTTGTGTTTTTCAACAACACCTAACCTTTTCCAAGGTTGCAATATCAATATTTCCTCAACAAAACCAGTAAGAATGAGCAGTAGCCAGCACACACACTTGTGCACAAGATCAATGGTCAGTGTTTGCAGTGAGTGATAAATGTGGTCTCTACCTAGAGAATATCTATGCTTTACTGTGGGACTCTACAGATGGTTGCACAGCAAATATTGAGCAGCCAGACAGTGTTGATGACCAGCACTGTAAAAGCACCAGGGCTCTGCGACCATCTCCAGCATTAGTAAAAGCAGAGACCTCTGTTGATTCTTACATGAATACTAAGACTACAGACCACAAAAAAAAGAAGCACGGCTTAAGCAACACTCAACAGCCTCTCAGAGAGAGTGTAGTCTATGTCAGCTGAACACCACAGCCCAACATGGCTCTCTCACAACTTTGACGCTCCTCATTTAAATACCCATCATATGCACTCATTCAACCACTAGAGAGTCTCCCCCACTCTGACTGGCCCGCATAATAGAAAAAAAAACAGGTGGCTGAAAACTATTTCCCTCCATTTTACGAGTTGTGCATGATTCCATCCTTCTGTCTGACAGCTAAAGCCAAAGAAGGAATAGGTTTAGCATTCAAGAACTAATGTTTATGGGCCAGAAGGGGGCACTCTTCCCTCTGAACTAAGAAGGAAAATGAATAACCAACTTCAGAGACAAAACTGTCCAGTAGGAGGTGCTGAAATTAGCTGAGCATTTAGACAAATGCCCAGACTCACTATGCTATCGTCATTAGGAATTTGGTTGTCAGCTCTCTGATGGTGTGAACCATGATTTTCCTGGGCAAATTCTCACAAAAAAATTACCACACCACAAAGCATTATAATGATAAATGTTACCACGTGGGTCAGTATGTCCCACATGTGTCTTCGAAGATGGGCACACTTCACTATTGACTACAAAAATGTAAGACCCTGCCCCTCCCCCATGCACCCTTGTGGGCTAGATTTATTGACCCTAGTTGCACTGCAATGCCCAAATAACTCCACTGTTCCACAACCAGCACCAGACTTGGCCACATACAGTAGTATGCCAAGAAAAATTAGGCCCATAGCCATATAAACAATCTCGGACCAGATTCACCCATCTTTAAATGAAAAGTAAAGCCAGTTGCTAAACAATGAGTAATCATGTAGGCCTTTGTGATCAATAACAGTATAAAGTAGCAACAAAAGAAAATCACAAAGCCAAAAACCAGCACAGTAATGTCATTTGGGTCCAAGCAATTATTCTAGCTGCCTAATATGTACTAACTTGATTGCGTTCCCCAGAACAGTAAAGCATGTCAATATTTCCACAGAAACCAGACACTTAACATTGTACACTGCTTGGAATCGAATTGAATCAGGGTGACTCCTCCCTCAGCTAATTCTCCTCCAAGCCAGTGAGCAACTGATGGCTCACGTGACAGGAAAAGGATTCCGACATGCCTTTTTGTTAATATGCACACTCAGCAAACACCATCTTCTATTATTGATACCGACAAGCCAAGCCAAGCCAAATTATCACTGCACTGCTCAGAATGAGATTCATCGTTCAAACTATGCAAAAAATGCTGTTGTGGATGACAGCAGGGTATATCCACAAAACTACAGCATTCTCCCCATGAACATAATTCATTATTTGGCCTAGTGCTGGCACCACACAAAACGGTATGAGGTCCAGAAAATCAACTGAGGAACTCCTCTAGGCTCCAGCAAATTGTATCCCATACCCAAACCGTTTGACATACTGCATTTTTGAAAAATGCCAAACCCCTGATTGTGTTTACAGACGGATCTTTACCAGTACTCACTGGTTTGCGGGGGGTGGCGGGGGGTCAATAACAAGCATAAACGACCAAAATTAGGGAAACAAAGGGACCCAGCTATAAATACAATCAAAACAAAGCTTTAATCATGCATAATTAAACAGTCAGACAATAAGGCACAATAAAGGGAGGCAGAAGCTGATACTCTTAAGACACGTACAGATCTGAGCAGTAAACTGTGGTATTTACAGTCCAGGGATATAGCTCTGTATAAAAAACCGTCTGGCCCTGTTGATTTGCAGCAGCCATAGCCACTAAGGATTGTGAGGCTAGTGAATTTTTTATTTTTCTTGAGCAATTCAGGGAAAATACTTTCAAAAATTAACTTACAGCGATGTTATACACAGCAGAATATGAATCATTTTCCAGAGTGCACCTTTTGCAGCGCTGCTTATTTATTCCAAGAATTCACATAAGGTGCTCAGCTCAAAAGTACAATGGCAGCAGCAGGGAGGAATATCCAATTCCCCAAGGTATGTAGCCTGAATACACATCTGATTTTCAGACATGACCCATCAGTATTTTTCTCTGGATGAGACCCGCTACACTATTATACAAAAGAATTCAGTATGGAGTTTTCTTTGCATTGTAAATGTAACATTTCCTGCACATAAAATGCTTACTGGGAAGCAAAAGCGCAGTGACACGCGAATGTTCATGCCACCAAGCTTCCAGCTTAATCCTCTGGCATCAGTATAAGCATTACAGTGTTCATGCTGAGGGAATATGGTGAGGTATATAGCAGCCAGCGACACATCAGTGGGGGGCTCCTGAGCCCAGAGGCCATCTACTTTGCCTTCCTTAAACAGACAAATAAAGAAAGAGGAACACGTGTATGAGGTTGTTCTCTTTATCAAAACATTAGAGGAGACAGGAAAAAAGTGACAAGGACTATTTGTTTCAGTGGTGACCAAGAGAGATAGAGCTCTTAGCCACAAGAGGAAAGAGATTAATCGCCAAATCGATATCACTGCCATTTCCATGCCACTGTTAGTGCCACTCCCAGCTTTATCATGAGGAAACTCCTGCCGAGGAACAACAGCACAAAAGTAGCAAAGCGTTTGACCTACAGTGTTCTATGCAGCAGTCATCTTATCCAAAATCTCATCCCAAAATCATGGAATTTCTGAATATTTACCTGGTCCCACTTTGAAGCTGTAACAGCTTCTACTCTTCTAGGAATGTTATCCACAATATCGTACAACTTTATTGCAGGAAATTGATTCTGTTCCAGCCAGTAAAGCGTTCGTGAGCTAAGGCAGTGATGTTGTACCATTAGTGACCTAAGGCAGTGATGATATTGCCAAATGATATTGCCAAACCAGTTATAGACCTCACTTTGTGTTTGGGTGTACTGTCATGCCAAAACAGGAAGGGACATTCCCCAGGCTTCTGAGAGCTCAGAATCATCTGTAGTGTTATGGTTGGCTACAGCACCTAAGTTCTCCTATAGCATACCTAAGAGGACAAGAGAGAGAGTAAGCCTGTTACCAGCCTAGTGGCCCATCGACCGGTGCTTAACCCCAGTTTCCATGGCATGAAGCGACTAGGAGTATTACTACTTCCCTGGATGGGATGCCAGTCCATCGCAGGTCCTCACCCAGCTCTTAGTCAAGTTTCCCTGACTAGTTGCTGGTACCCATTTATACACCTGGGTGGAGTGAGGCGTGGAGTGTGGGAGTGAAGTGTTTTCCCAAGAACACACCGCGAAGGTTGTGGCCGGGGCATGAACTCAGGACCTTACGATCCCAAGTCAAGCCTACTTGACCACTGCGCTATCGTGTCTCCAAGAGGACAAGCCTACACTGCAAAAAACATCCTCAGACCAAGAAGCATCACATTCTTTTGGCCATGATAAGGACCTTCCAACCACCATGGACCACAAATAGCCATGGTCAACCATGGCTGGAATATGACTACTAAACTTGCTCACAAATTCAGAGCAAAGTCAGACTTGGTATAAATCCTATGATACCTTTCCCCATTTGTCACTGCTAGACCATGATGTCAGAATGTCGATCGTCAAGGACCTCACCGTTATCCACAGTGTAGGCGCTGGCTTTCATTCCGGGTTGCGCATCATAGTCCATCAACAGCGCAGACACCAGACACATTCATAAACGCAATTTTCTAGCCAAATGTTGAGTGGTAGTCCTTCGAAATTGTGAAGAAGCTTCTGGAAAAACAGTCTCACCAGCTTGGCCAGTTGCATTTCAAATCATTCTATTCTGAAGTGCATCTCCTGCCTATGTCACAAAAGCCAGCAACTCGTGCCGCTTGCAGAGGCCTGGTTCACTATGCGCCCCAGCATTAAGTATAAACCCAGTTTAAACAGGCTATATCATGCCCATTTACAAGTTAAATATTTTCATTTTTGCAGTTCATTTACATTTGCTTGTTTTCATGGTCAAAAAGCATCCAGCTGTAGAGGCTGCATGTGCGGCACCTCAGGCTAAATCAACCTGAAATTGGCTGTTTTGGCTCCAGTCTCTTTCGGGCCCCTCCCTTAAAGCCCACGCTGTCGTGATTCATCAACTGCTTCAAGCAGGTGTAAAAAATGTCACACCCCTTACCATGACCGGATTTCATCTGCATGGGCTTCCTGAGCAGCTGAAAAGCCAATCGACAAGCATTATGCAAATGTATTACACAGCGGCAGAGACAAGTAATGTGAGAAAGTCTGGACTACAATCAAAGCATTTCAGGTAGTTCAGGACCTGTGTTCTCTGTCCAACAAGATAATGCCCCTTGGCGCAGACTTTGGGTTTTTAATTTTGCAGGTGTTCCACATGAATGAAAGGCTATATAACATACTAAAGGGACAAAACCAAAAAAAAACCATAGTATGACCACTTTAAGGTTGAGACACCCTGATCCAATGCATGAGTACTCTGTCACAATGAAAAACTGGATCGGATCTGATTTTTTGAAGTGCAATTTTCTTTGAAATCACAACATGAAACTTAGGAGCCAAGGCCTATTGCAAGAAGCTTGATTTCTTGCTTAGCTAGATACCTCAGCGCTTGGCTGGAAACAAATTAGAATTTCAAAGAGCACAACAGTGGCTTTCTTCTTAGGGAGTTACACTGCCATGGTAACTTGGGCTGTAAAGCTTACCTGCTCTGGAGCGCGTAATGTTCAGGTTTAAGGACTAAAGAATAGCAAACAGTGCTCAGACCAATCAGTGGTAAGTATAGGGAGTTACACTGCCATGGTAACTTGGGCTGTAAAGCTTACCTGCTCTGGAGCGCGTAATGTTCAGGTTTAAGGACTAAAGAATAGCAAACAGTGCTCAGACCAATCAGTGGTAAGTAATGTCTATAAATAGTCTGGCTCAACAAAAGGGGTTCTCTCACACTCCAACACAATGACAGTGAAAACACTGACACACAGCCATAGCCACAGCCATGAACAGAACCAACGTGTACAATATGGTCTGAGATGCTCAATTTGAAATAATCAGGACAAAGAATTTAGAGGAATAAACAATTTGGTTTAAAAGCATTCTGGTGTCAACAAAAACATTATTTTTTCAGAAAGATCCTAATCTAATAAAAATAAGAGGATTTACCAGATACATTGATATGTGCAGGAATTCAAAATTATTATAGTAAACAGTGTTAAGGTAAGACAAGCATTGTTTTTGTAGTGTTTTGTAGTGTTTTTGTAGTCACAGGCAATACAGGAAAACAACAGAGTCAGGAGAAAAGTTGAGTGATAAACTTTCTCACAAACTCTGTAATAGAGCCCTTTTTTCTGAACTAAGAAAATGGGTAAACCGGGAAAAGGACAAACCAAGCCTGCGGATCTTACATCAATTATGGAGACCCTCGAAGATATGAGAAATGAAATGAAATGAGGAGAGGTGGGACAGTATGAAGGAGCAGCTGGACCAGCTTTTTTGAAGGAAAAACGGTGATCTCAAAAAAGAGATTGCCAAGAAAGACACACAGATTAAATCTTTACCAAACAAACTGGAGGAGCTGGAGCAACAAGAGAAACGTTGATGTAATCCTGACAGGGCTCAAAATCAAACCCGTTATGCCAGGGCAGCAGCGAATGACCGATGGAGACGAGGGAGGACAATAAATCTGTGGAAATGCAGGTGATGGAATTCCTTCAAAAAAGTATTTCTCTGGACCCCAGCAATGTGGATTCATGTTATCTGCTACAGAAAAGGAATGTAAGCGGAGACCGGAGTACAACGACTTACAAGCAACAAGCACAAAATCTCTCTGTTGAAGCAAGGAAAAATCTCAAAGGATCCAATGTTTTCATAAATGAAAACCTCACCAAGGCAACCATCGCATGGAAAGCTATATTAAAAAGAAAGCGGGTAAGATACACAGCACTTGGTCGGCTAACTGCAGAATTTTCATCAAACCAAATGGGTCTTCACCGGAAACTACCAGATCGGTGCTGATCAAGATGATGCGGGATCTGGAGAATTTTGACCACTGAGGCAGGTTAAAATCCCTGACAAATCTCTATGAGCAGTTATCTGATGAACCAAACTGTAGATCAGGGAACTGGCTTTTTAACAACAAGTCACCATAATTCAGGAATAGACCCTAATGAAGAAACTGATCCGGATAACCATTTTTTCTACAACGAAACAAATGCATGCGGATACTTTACTGTAGACAAATTTAACAAGAATATTAAAATGGAAGGGAGTTTGTCCATTATCCACTTCAATAGTAGGAGTCTATATGCAAACTTTGACCAAATAAAGGAATACCTTCTGTCATTTGCTAATCCGTTCAACATCATCACATTATCGGAAACTTGGATTAAAGAAGAAAAGGACAAGGACTTCTACATGGAGGGTTACAACCGTGTGTAAGAGCAGACTGAATAAAGCTGGTGGGGTGTTGGACTATTTATTGATGAGGCCATAAACTTCCAGGTACTAGAATGCAAATCAAATGTTGTGGAAAAATGTAATGGAATGCCTTACAATTGAGATTCCTAGGTTGAAAGGTAAAAATACGGTTATTTGTTGTGTGTACAGAGCACACATGATGTTTTTAGTAAATGTATGGGTGAATTACTTGCCAATATGAACCAGAAAAATGTTTTTATGTGTGGGGACTTTAATATTGACTTGATAAATCCAAATAATAGCTCTATAATGGAGGATTATATTAACACCATGTATGCCATGGGTATGCAACCATTAATCACAAAACCAAGCAGGATTACTAGACACAGTGCCACCTTGATAGATAATGTGTATACTAATGTATTAGATTCTGAAATATTTAGTGGCATCATGATAAATGACATTACTGATCATCTACCAGTTTTTGCTATTTGTAACTGCAAATTAGATATAAGGGACCAGGCTAGATCGAAAACCCTGGAACGCACAGAAATCAGAATTAAAAAGCGAAAAAAAAGGCTAAAAAAAACTAGAATTACATATGTTGAACCAAAAATGGGATCATGTATTAGCAGAAAAAAAATCCAGATAGAGCCTATGAGGCTTTTCTATGGACAGTAAACTCCTGTATGATAAACACTGTCTAGTCAAAACAACGAACAAACTGAAGCAAAACAAAGAGAGAAGACCTTGGGTTTCAAAAGTACTGGCAAATGCCTGTAAGAAGAAAAAATACACTGTATAAACAGTTTCTGAGAGAGAAAGAACTGAAAAGCAGAAATTAGGTACAAAAATTACAGAAACAAAATGACACATTTACTAAGGAAACATAAAAAAGAGTATTATGAAAAGCTTTTATTACAAAACCCAAAACCAGTGAAGTTGGCACGTTGTGTAAATCGTAAATAAAAACAGAATACAATGATTTGCAAATCCTTTTCAGCCTATATTCAATTGAATACACTGCAAAGACAAGTTACTTAATGTTCGAACAGGTAAACTTTGTAATTTTTTGCAAATATTAGCTCATTTGGAATTTGATGCCTGCAACATGTTTCAAAAAAGCTGGCACAAGTGGCAAAAAAGACTGAGAGAGTTGAGGAATGCTCATCAAACACTTATTTGGAACATCCCACAGGTGAACGGGCTAATTGGGAACAGGTGGGCGCCATGATTGGGTATAAAAACAGCTTCCCTGAAATGCTCAGTCATTCACAAACAAGGATGGGGCGAGGGTCACCACTTAGTGAACAAATCAGCTGATTGTCGAACAGTTTAAAAACAACATTCCTCAAGAGCTATTGCAAGAAATTTAGGGATTTCATCATCTCGGTCCGTAATATCGTCAAAAGGTTCAGAGAATCTGGAGAAATCACTGCACGTGGCGACAAGGCGAAAACCAACATTGAATGCCCGTGGATTCGATCCCTCAGGCGGTACTGCATCAAAACCGACATCAGTGTGTAAAGGACATCACCACATGGGCTCAGGAACACTTCAGAAAACCACTGTCAGTAACTACAGTTCGTCGCTACATCTGCAAGTGCAAGTTAAAACTCTACAATGCAAAGCAAAGCCATTTATCAACAGCACCCAGAAACGCCCGCCCGGCCGCTGGGCCCAAGCTCATCTAAGATGGACTGATGCAAAGTGGAAAAAGTGTTCTGTGGTCTGGCCAGTCCACATTTCAAATTGTTTTTGGAAACTGTGGACGTCATTCCTCCATCGACCAAAGAGGAAAAGAACCATCCGGACTGTTATAGGCGCAAAGTTCAAAAGCCAGCATCTGTGATGGTATGGGGGGTGTATTAGTGCCCAAATGGGCAACTTACACATATGTGAAGGCACCATTAATGCTGAAAGGTACATACAGGTTTTGGAGCAACATATGTTGCCATCCAAGCAACGTCTTTTTCATGGTTGTCCCTGCTTATTTCAGCAAGACAATGCCAAGCCACATTCTGCACGTGTTACAACAGCATGGCTCCGTAGTAAAAGAGTGCGGGGTACTAGACTGGCCTGCCTGTAGTCCAGACCTGTCTCCCATTGAAAATGTGTGGCGCATTATGAAGCGTAAAATCGACAACGGAGACCCCGGACTGTTGAACAACTTAAGCTGTACATCAAGCAAGAATGGGAAAAGAGTTCCACCTGAAAAGCTTCAAAATTGGTCTCCTCAGTTCCCAAAGCGTTTACTGAGTGTCGTTAAAAAGGAAAGGTGATGTTACAAGTGGTAAAAAGGCCCTGTGCCAACTTTTTTTTTGGTAAATTCTAAGTTAATGATTATTTGCAAAAAAAAAAATAAAGTTTCTCAGTTTGAACATTAAACATCTTGTCTTTGCAGTGTATTCAATTGAATATAAGTTGAAAAGGATTTGCAAATCATTGCATTCTGTTTTTATCTACGATTTACATAACGTGCCAACTTCACTGGTTTTGGGTTTTGTAGAAAATAAACATTATACCAGAAATCTCTGGAATATAGCTCACACCTAGGAGGGAGTACCCTGAATTCTTTAATATAAATGGTAAAAAGGTAGAGAACATGGAATTGGTTGCGGAGAATTTTAACAGTTATTTTGTGAATGTTGGGCCAGAACTAGCAAAGGTTATTAAATCCTCACACCTAAGATGGGACTACCTTGACAAGGATGAGGAAATCCAAGACACAATGACATTAACTCCTGTTGCCGAATCTGAAATCAGATCAATTCTGAAAAAATTGTACAGCTAAGACATCTGTTGATGTAAACCAATTAGATATGAAATTACTGAAAACACTAACTAACGCAATTGTAACTCCACTTACGCCATATGCAATCTATCCTTCTCCTACGGAGTGTTTCCAGATAAAATGAAGATAGCGAAAAGTTATCCCTCTCTACAAAAGTGGGGATAAATATGATTTCTCAAACTATCGTCCTGTCTCGATTTTACCTCAATGCTCAAAGGTCCTAGAAAAGCTCTTCAATGACAGATTGGACAAGTACATTGATAAACACAAACTACTGTGTGACAGTCAGTATGGGTTCAGGAAAAAGCATTCGACAGCACTAGCCCTAACAGAATTTATTGAAATGATTAAAGATTCACTAGATTCAAACTTATATTCTATAGGGCATATTTATTGATCTGAAGAAAGCATTCGACACTATAAATCACAATATATTGATTGAAAAACTTTACAAATATGGATTAAGAGGGATCGCATTAAAATGGATCAAAAATTACTTAACAAGTAGGACGCAATTTGTGCAGATGGGCAATAGCAAATCAATTGCTTGGACATTACCTGTGGAATTCCTCAGGGCTCGGTCATAGGTCCCAAGTTGTTCATAATTTACATAAATGACATTGTTAAGGTGTCCGATATCCTAAAACTAATTTTATTAGCAGAGCGACACGACTATTTTTGCTCAGGTGTCGATCTCAAACAATTGGTAAAATTGGTTAATAAAGAAATGTCTAAACTTCACACGTGGTTTAATGTAAACAAATTATCACTAAATCTTACAAAGACCAAATTTATGATATTTGGGAAAAAAAGGCCTAAGGACGACATAGACTTAAAAAGGTAAATGGTACCAGCATTGAAAGGGTAAACGAATATTAAGTCATTTATGTTAGATAATCTCTTAAGCTGGAAACCACATGTAAACTTGGTTCAAAGAAAGTTAGCTAGAAGCGTGTCTATTCTTTGGAAAATGCAGAAATTATTAAAACACAAGTCTCTTAAAATAATCTATTCAGCACTCATAGCACCCCACTTTACTGCGCTGAAGTATGGGGACACACTTATAATAATACAATAGAATCATTGTTTAAACTCCAAAAAAGGCCCTTAGAATTATTCATAACGTTCCTTATGGAACTCATACAAATGATTTGTTTATTAAGGCAAAGTTTCTTAAATTGCAGGATATAATAAAATTCAACTCCTTGCAAGTTGTATATTTAGGATACCACAAAGAATTGCCTAGAAATATACAATGCCTATTTCTTCAGCGTGAATGTATTCATGACCTAAGAGGCAGAATGTTGTTGCAAACGAGAAGGGTCAAATCGACTGGAGTGAGCACTCCTTATCTGTGGCTGGAGTCAGTGCATGGAACATACTTGAAGACAATATTAAATGGCAGACAATCTGAAGGACTTTAAGTATCTTTTTTTAAACTTATCCAACAAAATGGCATTGGATAAATTAAACGGAACCATAACGGGCATAAACAATAGGGGTTGTTTACAGACACTCAGCTATATTGTGATTAAAATTCTTCATGATGTTCATTCTTATGTTGTGACGCTTAAATCGTAGTGTAAATGGACACTCAGCTCTGTTGTGATTTATAAATCTTTATGATATCTTAACCATAATCAAACTGTTTTTCTGGGAGTTGGGGGCGGGACTTTGACAAGCGATCTCGCTTCTCCAGCATGACCCTTTCGGGTCATGATACATGTTGTGTTGAAATTGTCATGAAACGACTGTACAATCATGCCGAAATGAAAACAAATAAATAAAAGTGTAATGGATAGGGCACAGGCTTAAGATGTTGAAGTGGAATTGTTACAACTTCATTCTAAGAAATAAAATCAGCAGAACTTCATTGTTATAAAAAGGTGAAAACCTTCAGTACACCAAGCATTTCTTACTACAAATTCATTTAGAAGAAAAAAAAATATTTTTAGCAGAAGGTTAAGCACCGGCACTGAACAGCTATATTAAAAAGACACAAGTCAGGGAACTGCGCCAATGCATTGATGCAGCTAGCATGTCTCCCTTGCGTTTGTGACAGCCAAAGAGCTGCCCTACACGCTGATTTCTGATCAGTGCAATTCATATTTCGTTGCTGCTAGAATACATGCACACAAAAGTGTTTTTGGAAATGCCGAGTCCAAAGCAGATGTCTCAACAGAACAAGGAAAAGGGCTTGCACACTTAATGCTCCAAAAAAAAAAAAAAAAATTTCTGTCACAACCCTCATGTGTCCGTAACTGTCTCCTCCCCCTTTCCAGCAACATATGTGTTTTGTGATTTTGTCCCCTTTAATTGATTTATTGTCTTGTCTTCTTCCCCACTCCCAGGTGTGATCCATTATGTGCCCTGCTCCTTGTGTGTGCGTGGTCTGTGTGTAAAAGCTTACCTTCTGTCTAGTATGGCTGCTGGTATGTAACGCTTTGTCCTACTAAGTTCACCAGTCTGTTTATCTTCTAGTTTTGAGCTCTTCTTTTGTGTGCATATTGGTACGTAAATGATTGAGAAAATGCAATTACTCTTCAGAGTCCTACAAATAGGAACAAACTCCCAAGCCTTAATATCAGTCTCCAGGATGGGGACCTTGTTCCTGTTCACCATCTGTTCCAGTCTGTTCCTCAAAGACAGCTAATTGCGATCACCTCCCCAGCCTTCATCGGTCTCCAGGATTGGGAGTGCATTCCAGCTAAACTCTTCGGTCCTGTCGTCAAGCAGCTCTGCTTCAGTAAGGGGAATGCACCACCTGGCTTCTGCCCCGGGACAGTCACAGGCCGGGTGCGTACATACCCCCAACCCTCTCATGACTAATAACAGAGCTGGACTTCGGCCAACTCCATAACTATTGCTGTATTCCTATCAATAAATACTCCTCTTTGGATTGAACCCTGAATCGGTGTCTGGTTCCTTGTCTGGATTATAACAATACTCCAAATAAATTATATGTTCTTTGGAATTGAATGTGTGAGCCTTTTTCCATATGTGATTCATATATCTCCATGATAATCTGCTGTGCCTTGGTAAAGAAAGAAGCAGCTCCTGCCAGGACCAGTTTGACTGATGGATAGCTGCACGCAGCACGCTTCTATGTGCTCATGCCTGATGAGTAATCATAACCTGAGGGTGTAAGCCTGGCTCGACTTGCATCCTCTTAATACCGATTGCATTTATTTGGTTTAGTGAAGCTCAGAGTGTTGTGATTCTGCCTGTTTGCCATGCTTTTGATCCGTCTGCCAGATTTATGATTGTTTGTATATTGATCTTGTTCTTGCCTGACCATGCCTTGAGATATGTTTTGTGATTTGGTACTTAGTTTTGTTCATGTATTGTCTAGTTTAGTTTTTCCATGTTTTGCATATTACCATAGTTTTATTCCGGTCCATGTTTTTTATTTTGCCATGCATTGCACTTTGTCTCCCCCTGTCTGGTCCCTTGTCTTGTCATTGCTCACTGCCCCAGTACTGCGTGCCACTCTTTCGGGTGATTTAATGGTTTCTGGATTTCTACCTTCCTTCCAGTCTCGTTTACTTCCTTCGCCTTGTTTTTTCTATATTACTAACCCATACTAACAGTTTGTTGTTTTTGTTAAAGTACTAACCCAAACTAACAGTGTATATTGTACTAACTTACTAACGAGCACTAGGGATTGTATAGCTGCACTTACTAATTGATTTACAAGCTCTCAGCATTCGCCCTATTCTAGTCTCCGCCTCTTGTCTCTCCCTAATCTTCTCTGCTGCGTTTCAGTGGATCCTCCACACCTGTTCACGCTGTCCTTTCTCTTAGTATCTATGCACGTTAGAACTCCTTGACTGGAGCTGTATATTTGTCTATAGGATTGTCTCGTGATCCCTGTCCGCGTTTTGGCAGTTGCCTATTTCATGTGATTAGGTTCTCCCTCATGTTCCCTCCTTTGTAATCAGTCTGACTTCTTGCACTTGCGTCTTGTTAAGCATGTGACTTCCCATGAGTGTATATTAGGAGTCTTCTCTCAGCACTTCCTTGTCAGAACGTTCTCCTTTGACCACCCTTTTTTCGCCTTGTTTTCATTGTGATTACCATTCTGACTGGACTGTCCTTGATTTATGATTTTTGCCTATTCCCTGTACTTTGCCACATCCTCTGTTACCAAAGCCATTTTGTACGACCCTGATTTTTGTGATTGGTGCCTTGTTTACGGTTCTGGATTTTGCCCTTTGGATTCTGATTTTTTTGGATTGTGGACATTGTACCGTTGCCTGCTCTGTTGGGGGTTCCCCCCTTCAGAAATAAAGCCTCCATTTTTGTATTCACTGGTTCTTGCTTGTGGTTCCTCACGTAATCCTCACACAGAGTTACTTTGTAGCCCACGAATGTGAAACAAGCCTTCATGCAACAGGCCTCTGAAATAAATACAGTAAGCCAGAAACATCCTGACATGGCTTTTACAAGAGGGAGATGTTAGCAGCATTGCTGTGAATTAGTTTACCCTTTTTGTCTAATATTGTAATAACGGTTTACTTCTTACATAATTCCATTGAAACTAAAAGGTGAATTACTCTAATTGTTTGACATCAAATACTTTATAGGAACATACAACAAACTATATCAACAAAGTCAAAAGGTCCAAGTGTCATGAAATGTCCATTTTTACTTGAACAAAATGGAATATGTGGACACATCAAGGTATTATCAAGAACACGGGCAGGATTTAATAAAACACAACAATGTGTCAACCAGTAACAACATAGTTGATTTTACTAAGCAGTCGAACTGAATTGGTTTTATATGGTTATCTTGTAGCAACACTCAACAAATAAAATCCAGCATGCCTATATCCCTGTGTTTTTCTGTACAGTGTTCAAAATCTATAACATTTTTTTCAGCAATCTGCAAGTATAGTCCTGCTGGCTGTATGATACTAATTATGTTTCAAAAATATTGGGAGCGACTTTTCTCGATCATTTCCCCTGCTCTAATTACATGATCTTCAGTCTTCTCAGGGCTAAATTACTGCACCCAAAAGCAGAACAAGTTTTGAAGGCCTTTAACTTCATGGAAAGAAACAATGCACGTTCCCACAGCGTAAGCACTGTGGCCAACTCTTTACAAACAATTTAAAACCAGAGTAAAAGTGTACTATGTTCCAACAAGACGACATGGTCTTAACTATTCCCCACCACGATCAAGGGCCAAGACTCATTAAATAAGTATGTTTTGACGTCCATTTTCAAAATTAACGTAGATCAAGACTAGCTTCTTAAGCATACAAAATTTGACTCAAGTAACTGTCATAGTTTGAGGTAACTTGTTTCCATCGAAGTGTGACGACGGATGGAAGGACGCACGTACGGACAGAACCAAATCCTATAGCCCCCGCACCATTTTTTGGCGGGTGTAGTTTTATTTGTTTGTTTTGTTTGTTTGTATGTATTCATATTTATTTATTTCCTTCTTTAATACAGGGAAATCCATTGAGACAGCCTCATTTGCAATGATGCCCTGTTAACAACAGAAACAATATATTATAATAAAATATGGACAATACACAAAAAATATTAACAATAAGGCTGGGTTCAGACTACAGGATTTTTAAAATCCTAACCGATTTTGAAATCGGGTTGCATTACACACATAAGGAGAATCTTGACAGATAATCTGCTGTCTAATCTTAAACATGTACACACTACAGGATTTGAAAATTATGGTGCATTTCACACTACAGGATATTATTAAGATTATCGTGCCAGAGGGTGCAGCGCTCCACCTGACGTGATCTCACGTGATCCCATGAGGAAGCCCGGAGATTTAAAAATTTAAAAATGGTGAGTGACATGAAGCACAAACTTGCTATTATTATCACTTGCAGTGAGAAGAGAAAACAAAAAATGAAACAGTTCTGGGTAAGAAAATGGTTGTGGAGACGCTGTCAGCACGGACTGTCAGTTCTTCAGCGAGAACTGAAGGTGAGTTTTTTAACGATCCGTTTTTTTTTTTTTTTTTTTACTATTTGTCAACAGTAGTATACTAGATTAGTCTCAATGGCTATAAATGTTTACCGTTGCTCGGTCAACTGCCCCGGACCTAATATTAGGTTGTAACGCTAACGTTTAGCTAGCTAGTTCAAAAGCGATACTATCCACAGTTGAAATGTAGAATTGTGTTGGTGAAATGAAAATAAACCCTTGGCGCTATTGTGACAAAAAATGGCAACATGTTACAAGGCTGAGGCAGGAAATGTAGCGACTGTAAGAAACAGCTGGTTTATGCAGCTGACACAGCGGCCACCAGCGAGCAATATTGACAATTGTAGGCTACACATTCACTGAAGTTGTTGCCTACTCATGCATGATAGAGATGCGTATATAACATCTCTCTCTCTCTCTCTCTCTCACACTCACACACACACACACACACACACATTTCAGACAGTTTTGCTTGGTTTTGATTATCATTTTTTATAGTTTGTCAGCTCCGTCAGCTTGAGTCTTGTCTTTCATTAGCTATAGTGGTTCCGTCCGGAAAGTAATGACATAATCATGCAGACTTTCACTCCGAAATATCAAACACGTTTGAAAATTATCGGGGCGGCCCCGATCAGTCTGCGAGCAAATCGGGAGGGTTAAGGTTGGATCCGTAAACCCCGCATATTACCAGATAATCTGGACTGAACATCGGTACCAACCGAGGTCCCAGACAAGATTTCTCTGCCGATTGTCGGGAGGGGTGAATTGGGGATAAATCGGCCCGAAAATCCTGTCGTCTGAACCCGGCCAAAAATCATCATACAATTTCCAAACTAATTTATGGCAACATTAATCAAAAACAATCACAGACCATAACTTCTAAATCCTTCATCACCTTGAATTTCTGTAGTGAAATTAATTTATTCAACTGAAAGGACTCTTGAAACTCGTTCCATGTCCTTGGAGCACAGTAGCAGAAAGCAGTTTTTCCAAGTTTGGTTTTAGCTAATAAAACAAGTCTATATGCAGAAGTGTTAACAAGGCACTCAAACTCACTCATATTCCTGCACTGGAGGGTAACAGAAGTATAGGATGAGAAAAGTCTAGATGATGTACCATTACCCACCTCACAGCTGCTCCCTTTTAACTGAACCTTTCAAAGAGAGCACAAGGGAGGCAGATGAGTTCCGACAAAGTTAAAACAGCCAGGATCCTCCAAAATGGCAAAATACTTTGGACAAAACAAACAAAAATAAATGCTTTAATATTGATTGCTAAACCATGGCAGCCGGTGATATCCATGATCCACAAATATTTCCACTGAAATATTTCAGTGATCAACTGGCTGTTACGGAATTCAGAATAAAAAGAGTCACTGCTTATCTGAATTAGGGTGTGTTTGATGAACGCCTTTTTTTGTGGGTAAAAGAACACAGAAAAATGCATATTTACACTGGCTAGAAGGTATTTCTAGCAGGGAACCTGCACAGGCAGCACATGCTCACTGACTCCAAAGCACCAGCCTCCTGGCTGTTTCCACGGAAACAGTAGGCCCACTACCACACATGCATATCAACATCAACACCCCTAACCCACCCAAACCCCCCTTCCGAATCAAGCTCCTCCCTCCAGGTGTTCTGGCTTCACACTCATGCAGAGATGAAAGAACAAGAGATAGACACAGACACGCACACATACGTTCCAGTCATTATCATACATTACCTTTTATTCTGTGAATCATATGCAGTCTTTTAAACCTTCAAATATGAGATCAGACATGATACCTAGTCTCGTCTCAGCTAGATGTCCTGCAGTTTTATGTCATGCCTGCTTGACACTTATTGTGAATTACGGAGTGAAATGGATCCCATTTTCTTCAGGATTAATGCAGTGTAATCAACTGTAAAAGCAGCACAGTATCAAGGACATAAATCTGTGATGGACAGCAGCCCTTGCGAAAGATAAGCTCACTGAGGCCAATTTTCTTGCTGGTGCATCACTCATCTTTTATTAATGATTAACAGATCCACACACATATACACACTTACACTTACATACTCCAGCACATATATGTACATAGTTCCATGCTAAAAAGTACACACACACATGCATGCAGGGTTCTACATAAAGACTGGCAGCTGGTGGGTTGTGTAAGGCTGTTTTCCGTCCTACCTCTGGTGTTTTTGCCAAAGAGTCAACCAAAAAAAAAAACTGAGCTCCGAAAATAAATACTTGACAATGCACTGGCCAGTCTAGGAAGACGGCTAGCTAGCCTCACAGGGGGCTAAATTATGCAGATAACATTACTGGCTAGCTAGCTCGGAGCTAGCAGTAGTGTAATGTTAAGTGAAGCACAGGGGCTTGTCACGCACAATTGTGGACTTACGGCATATGTTCAAAAGCAGAACTCGAAGACAGAGTTCCCTGGTGTTGATACTGCGTGCTCTATGTTGCTGGCTAGCAAAGGCTTCTTAACCACTGTACTGTCATTTCTGTTTCAATGTGACTCTGATCCGCATCTACAACAAACCATTTGCGGCCAGATAGACCTCTAGTCCTCAATGAATGCGGTGGCGGGAAGCACGCTCTTCAGAACTTCATTCATGACTGATAATTCCTATGAATATTCACTGTAAATGCCAATGATTATGGAATTGCTTTACTTGCATTCCACAAGTGCTTAAAATCCCTGAGAATACATTTCCAACTGTCTCCAAATCCTGGCACAGATCCCCGGCTAATTTTTTGCCGCGCTGCACTCAGCAGACACCTATAATTTACAGTACAGACAGGTGATCTCAAAAACATGAAGAACCCAGTGCATGTATAGACAAAGAATACTCCTACAAAAGGTAGCCTTCAGAGCAATGGCCCCTAAATTCCCAGCGTGAATTTTTTATTCTTCATGGCATGCGTGGATATTCAAAATGTGGCTAATGAGCATCAATAACTACAAAAAACAAGAAATGCACTCAATAAAGACAAATTAACAGCTTGTTAACCCTTTCGCAGGCACAGCGACATTTTTGTCGTTTTAACCAACGTGTTTTATAAAGTCTTCTCTCATTGGCCGATTGCGGGAATTCCCTTGTTAGTTACACTCATTACCATTGGCTGTCTCTCAGGTCACCCAGCACTGTATTTTTAGCCGTGAACGAGGCATGGGATTTCCTAAAAACGCTAATCTGAGACTACTTCGGGTCAAATTGTGGGACGTGAACATGGCATCGACGAGTACAAACAGCCGGCATTCTAGCCGTGTTTCTAAACGTAAATACAACGTGGATGAAGTTTTTGCTTTATTGAATGACTCTGACGATGAGTTTGAATATCCAGAGAGCGGGAGTGACTTGGATCCAAACGATTTTAGCGATTCTGGAGAGGATTAAAACATAAAAACATCAGTTATGGGAAACTTATTATGAGATTTGGTGTTATTTTATTGTTATTTTGAATAACAATCATATTTTGGTAAAAACCCAAAATTAATCCGTCCGTGGGGGTATGCATCTGGGCCAAAATTTGCCTGTGAAAGGGTTAAACTCCTATGATTGCAATAGTGGTTAGAACAAAAAACAGCCTACACTTTGGGCCCCCAGGGGATCATGCATTTTGAGAATCTCACATTTTGTCCCATATGAAATAGTTTTCAAAAAGAAAGCAATTGTTTCATGCATTGGCTGCTGAGCTGAACATAAAAGAATCACATGAAATAATAAAAACATAAGCTAAAGCATTAATAAGAACTAAACTACCAAATGGGCAATAAGTATGTGCAGTACAAGCCTTAGCAAAGGTTATAGTCTCCAAAAACACCACATCTATCAAAGCTGAGAGAATTAACTGGCGTTTTCAAGTCCGAATTTCACAAGATTATAAGAGCTAGGGCTCCAAGTGGAGGGGTTGGATAATCAGACAAGAATGAGTAAAGACAGCAGGACTTGAACAAGTCACAAGAAGAAGTAGACAACAAATGCTGGATGGCCATAGTCTCAACCTCACACACGTAAAGCTATGCTGCCTTCAAAGCGCACAAATTTGTAATCCCGAGAATACGACATAAAGGCAAGAGGTCTGTGAGTAGTACTGTCTGCACAGAGAAACCATACAGGGTCACAGGTCAACAAAACATTCAAAAGGCATAGCAAGAGGATATGGCCAACCTAAATAAGCAATTTCAATATAAACACAGACATTAGTGTATATATATATATGCTCCAAAAATGAAAAACAGTGATGGAGGTCATCGCTGAAAGTTCAAAGGTGAGAGGACATAAAAAGCTAATAAATATGAAGCTTTGGTAAAGGTCAAAAAGTAAGTGCAAAATGGGAAGGCTGCTGCATTTAATTTTAGAGTAATAGATCCAGACGGATGGATTCATGAATGGACACAGCCTAGATCAATAGTCCCGGGTGGCGGGGTTAAAAAAAAAAAAAAAAAACTGACATTAAATCTATTATCTACAATTGGATCGAATATGCTTTCTGGTGTAATGCTGCCCTCATTTGTTTGGAGCAGGAGGCACAATCTTGAAGAGGACCAGATATTCTTGAATGTCAAAATGGGAGATTTAACTTTTTAGCTAAAAAAAAAAAAATAGGACCAAGGGTCCTGTAGCTTACCGGCAAGCAGTCTTACAGTGATGATACAATTTATGAAAATTTCATGTGAAGATTGACATTTGAATCAATGAAAATCAATGTCAAGGTAACTAAATAAAAGTTCACATACTTCTGTAAAACAATCCTATGCTCTGAAGCAGTTTTAGTGATACAAGTCATTATAATATGTCAATATGTATTCAATATGTCAATTGTGAACTTTAAAGGTCACAGAATGTCAAGTTGTGGTCAGCAAATGGATTTCATATACGACTTTCTAAATATCTCTATTCAAACCTTGGCTCCATCTGTGACCATTTTGGTGATAAAAGTCAGGGTAATTTCACTGCCGAGTTTGACCCTCAAAGGTCACTGACAATGAAGTTCAATGTCACCGAATGAAAGTTCATATGTGACTACCTAGATGTCAGTTACACAAACCTAGGCTCCATCTGTGACCACTTTAGTGATAGAAGTCATTAAATTTTCACTAAGTCACATTTGACCTTTGAAGGTCAATACGAAGGTCACCAAATGAAAGTTCATATATGAATTTCTATATGTCTCTAAACAAACCTAGACTCCATCTGTGACCGTTTTGGCAATCCTAGTCATTGTAATTGTAAATGTCAAGTTTGACCTTCAAATGTCATCAACAGTCAAGTTGAATGTCACCAAATCAAAGTTCATATGTGACTTCCTATGTCAGTAACACAAACCTAGGCTCCATCTGTGACCTTTTCAGTGACAGAGGTCATTGAATTTTCTCTATTCCTTCGAAGGTCAATATGAAGGTCACCAAATGAAAGTTCATACATGACTTCCTATATGTCTCCAATACAAACCTACACTCAATCTGTAACGATTTTGCTGATATAAGTCATTGAAATTTCACTGTATAGTATGGCCATTGAAGGTCACTGAAGGTCAACTTCAAGGTCACGCAATGAAACTTCATACATGACTTCCTATATGGCCACAATACAAACCTAAGCTCTATCTGTAATAGTTTTGGTGATAGAAGTCATTGAAATTTCACTATGTGAAGTTTGACCTTCAAAGGTCACCGAAGGTCAAGTTCAAGGCCACCAAATGCAAGTTCATGTTTGACTTCCTATACATCTCCAATACAAACCAAAACTATCTGTAACCATTTTGCTGATATAAGTCATTGAAATTTCACTGTGAAGTTTGGGCATTCAAGGTCACTGAAGGTCAAGTTCAATGTCAGAAATCAAACTTCATACTTGAGTTCCTATATGCCTGCAATACAAACCTAAGCTCTATCTGTAATAGTTTTGGTGATAGAAGTCATTGAAATTTCACTATGTGAAGTTCGACCTTCGAAGGTCGCCGAAGGTCAAGTTCAAGGCCACCAAATAAAAGTTCATACATGACTTCCTAAACGTGTTCAATGCATATATGTTCCCAATCTTCAATATTTTCAAGCCTAGAAACCTTTGAAAATTGTAACATTTTGATTGACCTCAAGTTTGACCTTTCAAGGTCATCTGAGGTCAACTTCAACACAGCCAAAATATGGGTCATATATCACTTCTTATATGTCAGTAATACAAACTTAATCTCAATCTGCAACCAATTAGCTTCCACAGGCGATTTGGCCCATTCTCCATAAGACCCAATGTTAAAGCGCCCCCACTAGACCCACTTCCGTCGATTCAATCAAAATGGCACTCACACTGTACATAAAGTGTATCAAGGTGAGTTGATTGCCAGATTTTGACAAAAAGTTATCAAACAGTTTTTGAGAAATAATTTTTTGAAATTTCAAATCATATCTTTTAACATTGTTAATATATTCCCTGACCTCGAATTTGAACTTTCAAAGTCATCTGTGGTCAAATTTAATATTGCCAAAATAAAGGTCATATCTGACTTCCTATATGTCGATAATACAAACTTGATCTCTATCTGCAACCATTTGGCCTCCATAGGCCATCTTGCATATTCATAAAGCACAGCGCCCCCAATAGACACACTTCCGTCAATTCAATCAAAATGGCGCTCGCATTGTTCATTGACGGTACCAAGGTAAGTTGATTGCCTGATTTAGAAAAAAATTTATCACACAGTTTTTGAGAAATAATTTTTTAAAATTTCTCAGTCCTATCTTTAACATTGGTGCCAAAATTTCAAGGGCCCATAAAACAGACAAAAATGATTCAATCAAAAATCCGAGAAAAAAGCCTGGAGATATGGTCTAGTAGTATGTTACTGCAAATTTACACGAAAAATCATCAGGCCAAAAAAAAGATAAAAAATGTTCCGGACGATGGACGACGGACGCCAGACGCCACACCACGACAATAGCTTATCGGCCCATAGGGCCAGTAAGCTAAAAACCATCAAAAGTCCATGACTTTGAGGCAATAAGATTCCTAACATTCCTAACCATCAGAAAAAAAGACTGTTCTGAGTGGGCGCCCCCTCTATGAAATGAGCTCCACACTGATTGGCTACGAACAGAGCACTGTGTCAACAAAGAGTGATGTTGTCAAAATCCCCCGGCTACAGGCCAGTCCGTAAATACAAATTACTTAACTAGCCACACAATGAGTATGGAAAGGAAACATGCAGGCTGGACAAAAATGGTTGTTACATTCACAAAAAAATGTAACGTACAGTTGCTATAAAAGTTAAGCCATATTTTGAATTCAGTTCAATCCGTTAAGAATGATCTATAGTGATAATCTGTATAGTCACAACTGTTAGCTAACATTCCATTCATTTTTAAAGGCAGCACTTCTCCATTAAAAATGGATAGAATTCCATAAAAAGCAGTCACACCTTCCATCTGTTCTGATCAAAGTGTCTCCTACATTGCCTCTGGCTAAACTAGCGACAAATTCTAAATTCACAGTCAATTTAGTAGCTAGCTAGTAAGACATGGAATTCAATTTTGATAAGAACAAAAATTGAAAACACTTACCTAGCTAGCTGGCAAGCTACAGAATCTCCTTCAAAATACGTGGACAGCCACCACTTTTTTGTTTCTTCCAAAAAGCAAAATGGGTCCCTTTCAAAAATTCATTTTAAGCACTGATCCCTCGCTTCTTTACCTTATGGAAGTCCAAACAAAGAGCATTTTCCCTTGCATTGATAAAAATACAGTGTTCTCAATAGTAGATCCGAGCGCTTCCAGGCTTTAGGTCGGAGCAAGGGGCAACAGGAGCAGGCAGCCTTCTCTAACTTTGTGTTTTAGGGTATGCCAAACTATCCCGCCCAATGGCCATAGTGATGTTATCATTTTCAGGAAGAAACGGTCTTAAACGGCAAGGCGTTTTGCACAGTTTTGTCTAGGTGTTTTCTGTTGGCAAGAATATCTCGGCTGTTGGGTGGACTTTGAACTTTGTAACTTTGTAGACCTTTTTCATAGTAAATATACTAAATAAAACACCAAAGAAAGGTAAAAACGCTAAAAAGCATAATAGGACACCTTTAAATATTGCACATTCAAATACTTGCGTTTACTTGCAAGTTTTGTTTCGCATCCAAACTTGCTATTAAACACAAGTTTCTTCGTCTTCAACTCTTTTTTTATTGCTTTATTCAATTCTAATGAAATTAATGATGAAAACCTAAAAAAAAGTCATAAAAACAGTCACATAAGTAGTCAAAAAAAATTACATCCTGGAGGAATTTTTCTTCAGTGGGAAGCAAAGTAAGTCAGTCAGAAGAACTTGATTGATCATCTTTATGATAAATAAGCTGAACCTGCCTCAAGGCGGTTTTGGAGAGCATGCGAGTCCTCTAGATAATATAGTCTGAACTACACAAGGGATTTGGCACTTCTCCCAGAGTAATGATCAAACATCCTTTTAAGCTATTGACTCAGAGCTTCCAAACTCATTAAGTTCAGCGTTATAACCTATCAGCAAGAGGCACAAGCACAGGAACTTGATGCATTTCTGTCAAGTAACAAATCTGTCTGCCATCTTTGCCAGCAAACTACCCTTCCAGACCTTTAGTCAGCACACCCCCATCTCTTTAAATCAGCACTTATAATGAGAACAGATTGGACATAATTGCACAATTGGTCCAGAAAATGAAAAGGGTCACAAATACGGTGCCTTGAAATAGTGCCAAACAGTCAAGTAACATCTCTGGGCTATATTTTTTATCTCTCAGCAATTGATGTTTCATATTTTAGAATTAAATTATTTGTTTTGTATCAACTTGCAAAATAGGCTCATTGAAGGGCAGTAAAATTCAGTAAAAAATAGACCCATGATAGAACAATGACATTTTGCAGCATTAAGCTGACTAAAGCTTCTTTTGTTGTTAAAATATCACGCCTCAGTTACCATGAACGATTCAGCTTCCCGAGGGAAACTTAATGATGTTGACACATAATGGTTGCCCTCTGATGAAGTTACCTGTGTGCACACAATGCTTGAGTGACCCTAAAAATAAGGCTAGTGGCCAAAAGTAATAAACAGGCTGCATGGTGAAATAATGCATAGCCTATGTAACAGACTGATCAAATGCATGGAAGAACAGATGGGGAGCAAATGACAGGAATTATCTAGATTCCAGCAGGGATTACATTGACCACATTCAACAGCTGCTGAGACGAAATAAGAGTTTGGACAGCTTCCTGCATGCAGCCCATTTAATCCATAATTACAGCTCTAAGTTATGAATTTTTAAGTGAGACAACTGTGATGTTGTGGGATGCGCTTGTCATTTGCCCGCTAGACCAAGTGCAGCATCACAAAGAAGGAATCAGAGAACACAATCAGAGATTGTGATGGCTAAAAATCCAGGAACTTTTTCATTTTCATGCAACCATGCAAATAAGACTAGGCTTTGTTCTTGAGAGCGCATTTGTTCTTCAAGCCGCCTCTCACTATTCCACCTCTTCCCTACCCACTCTTTCCCTCCCACAATGGGACACACTCTTCCCTTTCTTGTGAGCAGTGAACACACTACCTGAGAGTAGGGCTGTAACAATTCTGAAACGCAGTTTTTGTAAGGCGTAGTACCACCACCTGATGCCATGGGGCAAACATCCGAGCTTTCCCTTTTCCTTCATTAAACCCGACGCAGGTTGAACGAAAGTGCCAAAAATCAAAGGGCATGGGAAATGCTTCCGGAAAAAAACTTGACTGACATCAGTATTTTTCGGCGACATGCTGCACGGAGCCAAGTAAAGGACTATAGAATCGTCTCCTTTTAACCAATTAGGCAACTCTAAGAAAAGTTAACCTGTTTCCGTTTACTTCGCTTGATTAGCAATCAAATGGTGGATTTGTTTACTCTCCAAGTTGAATGAGTAGAGCTGTTTATTAAGACATCATGTTTGATTGCTGCATTTTGAACTTTAAATGGCCATAGAACAGCACAGATTTGTATGAACACGATTGCCATTGCGCGACTGTGGTAATTCATATCTCACATTCACGTTTCATCGGCTTTACAGAATGTTTTCCAACTTGTGTATTTTTTAGACGCTTGAAATTCAGGGCGATCTGAAAACAAATCTCTTTATTTTTATTTTATGATTATAGATCTCCTAAAAATACTACAATGAGAGATAAAATGCAGAGTTGGGATGTGGCAATATTGAACGAGGATTTTTTAAAAGTGTGATGAGACCACTTGCCGTCATGGGGTATGTAGGCAGTCGCGTGTAATTTCTTGAAACATACGGACCTGAAGCGGCTTAAGCGATTTAAAATTCCACCCGAGTTTAGATTTCGCTAATTGCAGGTGCTCCGCCCTTCCCAAAATCTGCTCCCATGTACTTGGCCTAAATAACAATCAAGCAATTTCAGTAGCCTATAACGATTAAGATGTGATGGTTAAAAGCAGACAAACATACCTGGGCTACGGTGTTAGATTGAAAGAATGCCAATAATTTGAATAATTAGAAAAAAATCTTCCTCTGAATTACATCTCTAATTGTAGCATTTTAGGACATTACTAAAGATTAATTTAAAACAGATTTATTATGAGATCGCCCTGGATTTTAAGCGTCTGAAAAATACACAAGGTGGAAAACATTCAGAAAAGCAGATGAAAGGTGAATGTGAGATATGAATTATCACAGTCGCACGAAATGGCGCGGCAATGGCAATCGTGTTCATGCAAATCTGTGCTGTTCTATGGCCATTTAAATTTCAAAATGCAGCAATCAAACGTGCTGTCTTAATAAACAGCTCTACTCATTCAACTTAGAGAGTAAACAAATCCACCATTTGATTGCTAATCAAGCAAATTAAACGGGAACAAGTTTACTTTTCTTAGAGTTGCCTAATTGATTAATAGGAGACGATTCTGTAATCCTTTACTTGGCTCCGTGCAGCATGTCGCCGAAAAATAATGATGTCAGTCAAGTTTTTTTCCAGAAGCATTTCCCATGGCCTTTGATGTTTGGCACTTTCGTTTAACCTGCGTCGGGTTTAATGAAGGAAAAGGGAAGGCTCGGATGTTCACCCCATGGCAGCAGGTGGTGGTACTACGCCTTAAAAAAAACTGCAGTTCAGAATTGTTACAGCCCTACCTGAAAGGAGACTCAAAGACTAGACAGTCCTGTCGGCTGTGACTGCATAGGTGCAGCCCCCGAAAGCCCGCTTCTCTCTTTTTTTTGCACATTATTCGGCCAATACTGTCGCCATGGCAACCGAAATCGATAGGTGTCATAAGTGAAGTATAACACATTTCCATACCAAATATAAAAAGTAATCAGTCAAAAATTACAGCCTGTGGAGTGTCCACAAGGAAGTGTCTACGGACATGGAGACGACACACGTGAATCCATAGTAGCCGCCCAACTTCGTCTGGGGGCTAAAATAATACATTCACTCTCGGGTCGGTCACAGTCAGGGTGCATTACAGTTTTACTGGATGTTATAGTCCTATAACATGACTATTTAATATGTAAATAGCATATTACAAGTAGTTCTGGGTTATACTTTTTGTGAACGCCACAATGGTGTATTGATACTTGATGCTAGACATTTTTGGGTGATGGCGTGGATCTGGTGAAGGTGCCTTGCAATCGGGCATTTTAGCGTTATGGCGAGTCACCAGGTGTTAATGCTTATTTTTGCGTGTTTATTCTTTGTTTTGTGTGGTAAACCTGCTACAGTTCGAATATTTATTTGTAACTATATATTGTTTTTTATATGTGCAAAAAAATCATCAAAATCGGAGTGAAATATCCGAAATGGCGTGCATTTATGGAAATTGTGCATTTTGTTATAGAATTTCACCAATTTCAACATGTACCACTGTATTATTGCCCAGTATTGTTTAAAATACCTTATACAACAAGATTATGTCTCATTTTGATTACCAAAGGATTGGCATTTATGGTATAGTGAGCTTTGTATGCACATAATGCATGTGTTTTCATCACAACCATTCAAGCTGAAAGACAATCGATCTGCCAAAAAAACTTGTAGTGTCCGTGACATGTTCTTATCTCCATAATAGAGCCAACAGCATTTATGCCAAGGGGTTATCTTTTCACATTGTGTCAAGCTAGATGATAAGACACCTTTTGGTCATAAATGCAGTTCAATCTTATACCATTCCTTATAGTAGGGAATAACCGTCTGTCACGGACACTACGCGTGTAGTGTCCGTGACACGAAGGATACCTGCTGTCAGTTAATTCCCATGTCTGTATACATCCGTTAATATACCCGTGTATAAGAATGTTCTTGAACAATGTTTTTTTTTATCAAATAGAGCACAACGTGTTAGAAATCTAGTGAAACAAGACGATTAATTTATGGTAGTGTCCGTGACATACAATATACGCCCTGACAGGCATATATTTAAATGTTGATTTCTGCAAAACTACACAGGATTTGCATCTGAAATTTGGAGGTCAGTAACACAAATGTGTGTGCTTAGCATTAAAAGTGTTTTCAGGTTTTTGGGGCAGAGAAATAATTTTCATGACAGTGACATGCCATTGACCACCCTGATTGTGACCGACCCGTCTGCATTCAGAAGCTCCCTCCATACTCCACCCCTCATGATTCTCCTGACACTCAAAATGACAAATGGAAGTGTGCAGGAGCGCACAGGCGCAAACATTAACCCTCAGCATTGACTTCTCATCAAATCAATACAGAATACACCTGCCACTTCAGTAATCAGGAAGAGGGCAAGCCAGCTAGGTCTCAGAGTACAACACCATATCTAAAACCACCCCGTTAAATTTCAGGCCAAATGAAATTCCCAGAGAATGTGCCAGGCAAATGGACCATGAGGATGTGTGTAAATGACAGCAGCTTGTAAAATCACTGAACTGTAATGACAGACAGGGCTGAACTGTAGGCTGCTCATCAGGACTGCTTTCACTGTCAAGGGCATGAAATCAGAGCAAGCTCAAGTGTACTAGGCTACACTGCTCACTGATCAGCTGACCCAGAGTCAGTGTTATGGCCTTCTAGCATACATAGCTCTCTTACAGCTTTGTCCATATTAAAAGAGCAACAGTGGGAAAAAATCTGGTCAACCATGGACAAGCCAATCTGAAAAAATGCTGACCATCCAAAGCTGAATCATGGAGAACCCTGAGATCAAAGTAATCCAGTAGTCCTCAAATCCTGGTCCTGGAGAGTCACATGATCTACTGGAAGATGTTCTAGCTGTTCTTACACTGCAAGTTGCACGTCAATTAAAAGTCCATCACTTCACTGGAGAATTCTTCATATGAGGAGAATGTTGTTTATTCTTTTTCTCTTTTTTAAGGGCCGTGCAGCCAAGCTGCTAGTCCCTGTTGATGTTGTCATTCTCGTTGTCCTCCTTCTGAGGAAAAAGAAACCTGCCTTCCCATGCATGAAAATACATAAAACTTTGCACATAGGTCCAGCCCTATGACAAACATGTCCAAAACATAGCCCTCCTGCCCAGCAGGTGCATTCTATCAAAACTGCCTTTACTATTGAATGGTTCCCCAAGTGATGCATTTCTGTTCCAAATCCTCCAACAACGTGGGATTAATTGTGTTGAACAAAACTGATAAATTCTGTCTTGCCTTTTCTGAAATTCATGCTCAGTTCAGTATATTTTATGTCAGTTTCTACTCTGGAGATTTCACTCAAAATTTGATCTGTTCTAGGGAATTGGTGACTTGAGTTTATCTATGGGGCTTTGTTAGTTCGACTAGTAATCAAAAACAATGATTTACCTATTCTCAACTATTGATGAAATTTTCTATCAATTATGATGAAATACTTCCCCCGCCACTGACGGGATATTCTGGCAATCAACATTTTCACTGATATATGGTGAGGGGTGCAGTTATGGAAAAATAACACTGGCGGGGAAAGAGTTAATCTCTATTTAAATAATACACAACAAAATCCACTATGTCCCAAGTATTTCTGCCGAGTTTCTTTTTTTTTTTTTCACAATAAAATTAGACCTTTTTTTTTTTTTTTTTTTTTTAAATTTGATTTCCACACTACCATGAGGCTGTTGACCTACAAAGCTGTCAGCAGCCAGTTGATCCCACTGCCCAGGTTATAAATCCTGTTTGGAGCCTGCTTACAGCACAGAGGGTTGTTGGTTCAAGCCCTGAGGAGTACTGTAAAGACATGTTTAGATGTCTTCTCACTGGCATGTGGTATACATTAGAATGAAACTTACCAATGAATATGCTGAGGCTTAATCTCCAAAGAATCCAACCTAAAGGTCTAAACTGGCTGCCGATTGGGAAAAGACTACAAATACCAGCAGGCACTGTAGCCCTGGAGGAATGGAATTTAATGTCCCCGTTATGTAAGCACAAACCACAAAACAGCATGCCAAAAAGCTTTACAATGCCTTTCATTCATCTGTGATTCTCGATAGATTATGATCATATTAAATTAAGATGGAAACAGAAGGGATTTACCTGGATGAAGGTTATAAGCCTAAAGAGATATCACGACAGAAAGCGGCAACAAGATTAAAGACAATAAAGAGCCTGACTGATCATCTACATGACTTTTTTCAGGCATCCAGAAAAAATTATGAGAAGACTGTCCTTATGTCACGTCAAGTTAGGGAACGCAAAATCCATCTCACAAGATGGACCGAAAAAAAATCTGTCCACCCATCTGTCATGAACTGGCTGACCTGAGTTGCACAGCGAGTATGTTCTCAGGAATATAATGCAAAATGAGAGCATGCTTAAGAATCATATCCAGCAAAGCCACCCCATGATGTTCCTGATATTACCTAACAGTCATTATTTCCCCAGACATCCCCAGAGCACATGCATAGCTATTTGAAATTCACGTAAACAAGAAAGACTCATGCTGACTGCCTGGAGACGATTTCCCACTATTTAGTCATATTATTCAACATACACCACATGTAGTACAGTGTACATATGTTCATTTATTAAAATGTATACTCTTCACAGAAATGAATACACAAAAAAGTAGTAAAAAACGCAATGTTAAGAACATTTTAATAAAAATGAGTGCTTCTTTCTGCATGCACATTTTTAACCGGCAGCTGAACACTGACGAATGATGGTTTCCCTCAAACATTATCACGAAATAGAGAATTAATTCTAATTTAACAAGAGCCACCAGGAGATGGCATATCCCCCCCGCCCCACATCAACTTCAGATTAGCAAAAGGCACCACTTCAAGTCATGATTAAAGTGCACACCAAGCTTTGCGGAAAAATATTGAACGGTTTTCAAGTTATGAACAGTGAAGAATGAGAGGGCTTGACTAATACATAGTATAGCTGACATATAAAGCGGCATATGCCGATATCCTTGTGGATAGCATTAATGAAAGCACATACAAGCTGTGATCAAAATGCTCAAAGGCTTCACTTCTACTCATTTTTCTTCAGGAATTCATACCTTACGGCTCAACAGTTCCCCAAGCCATTTCTACACAGGTCTTAATTTGCTGGAGGGAGTTGATTGAGGACACTTATGCAAGCTGAGGGAGAAAGGCAAATGGTTTCTTCATCATGACGATGTATCTTCACACACTTGGGTTAATGTTCAAGAAATTTTGAGAGAGCAAAAAAAAAAAAAAAACATTGCCCACATTCTGCCATACTTAACCCTGATTTTTTTCTGCTCTAAAAAATTCAACTGAAATAGCGAGGAGAGATTTGGGAACAATCTAACTATCCATAATGATCTGAAAGCATAATTTAGTCGCATTACAGTTGAAGCCTTCCAGCATTTCTTCTAAAAATGTGTGGAATGACGGTACAAGTGTGTATCAACTGGGGGAGATTACTCGAATGGAAGAACCTAGAATACTGATGCAAGTATATTATTCTTTAGAAACAACCTTTTGATCATACACAAAAATTTGTAGCATTAATGATACAGCCAGAAAACATACTGCAAACCGGCAAGGTATATAGAATACACCACGTCATTTTGTTGGCCAGTCTTCAACTGCACATAACTGCATAAGCTTGGCACTATTACGTGGTTAATTAAGGCAGAAGACTTCACAAGGGCAGCAGACAGCTGGTAGGATTAAGATGGAACAGCTGAACACTGACAGGTGTGCAGCTATTGGGGGAAGAAAACAGCACGAAAACATAAATCAATTTTGGGACTTTTTTTAGAGAGACTAACCGGAAAACCAAACACATGACAGAGTGCAGCAATCAGGGGGGACATGAACGGTAATACAACTGGATTGCCCATAATTTTAAAGGAAAATCCAAGCCACAAAGGGAGTAACTGATTTGTTGAGGAATCAGATCTTGCTTTCAACAGTGAAATGGGACCTGTCTCCCAACTCTATAGAGGGTGCAGTTCTCCTAAGATCACTTGAGAAGCTTGTTGAGAAACCAGGTGGGGGTTGTTAGCTGAAGAGGCTGGTGTGATTCACCCCTTGCATTTATTTAAATAGCTTTTCAAAAAGAATAACAGAGAACCTTGGCATAATGTGCCTACAAGAGTAAGCCTAAGGAATTGGTGGAGAGGAAAAACTCTCTAATTGCAGGTAAAAACCTTGGGAGGGACCAGACCTAAGGAGGGGGTGGCCCACCCTGCTCTGGCCAGTGCATGGTGTAGGTTCAGATGACCACCATGGTCAGACAACATTTGAATAGATGAAACTGAAGTTTAGCTGTGTGTCAATGGCAGCCCTATGGGGCCAGCTCGACGACTGGTGAAGCCAGGTTGCGATGGAGGTGAGCACACCAGCCACCTCGCACACTGGATAATGCAGGTGTAGGTGCAGACAACTACAGGGAGGCCAGACCACAGTAGTGGGAAGCCTGGAAACTCCCTAGGTCAGCCCCCTATGGAGATGGCCGCTAAGGATTTGGGGTTGGAGCCCCACCAGGAGTGTGGACGAGGAAAACGAGAAGGTCATTAAGACAATGAAGAGCCCCAGAAGAGTTTAGCGAGATGAAAAGATGGTGTTTGAGTAGCCGGCACTGCCTCACAGGCTGGACATTGACTGCCAATCGGCCAGGGGCTAAATAACGAACCACAAAGTGCTAGCAGTTGAGTATACACTGCAAAATCATCGCCTCTAAAGTGCCTCCCAGTGCATCCCGAGGCATTGCTCTGTTAGCCTGAGTTGGTTTTGCTTAAGAGGCCGTGTAATGAGAGCTGGCAATGCTATTCTCCCGAGTGATCAGGCTGGTACAGCAGACACATTCAGCGGCCTACAAAACAACAAAGGCCAATGCACTGATCCGGTCCAGCACAGCCGAGGGTTTGTAGGCTGACAATGGAACGGACTCCCGAGGAGAGAGGTGCGGGCAGGTTAATCGCACTGTTTGTCCCAATAGGAGTGATGACCTCACAAATCAGGTTGTTTATCCTCTATCCACCATCATCAGCCTCATGGCTGGAAAGTAACCTGGTATAACCTCTCTTCCAGGCCAGCACTAGCTCTCGAAGAAACTCTGAAAATGATAAAGGCGTGTAAGAGAGAACAGGAACAGGCAGCCCGGACCATGGCTGCAGGTGCAGAGAATGGGAACAGCCTCCACAGTTACTGGCCCCAGATGGCCTCATATCATATCATATTTATATCGCAGACCATCACAATGCAAAGGAAGCTCTCTCCATGGAGAGCATGTTGACTTGACAGGCCGGGAGCTGCTAAGCCAAGAGTTTCATTCATTGGAGACTAATTTGCGAGATGGAGAGAGACGCAGGAAGCGCAAGTGACAAAAAAAAGAGGGCTGGGTGGGGGGTTGGGCGTATTTCTTCAGCTCACAGCTCCTCACAGCTGACAGCAGACAGACCTCAATGGAGAGGAAATGGGGGTATTGGAAACGAGGAGCAGCACAGGACAGCTTCCCAAAATAGAGAAATGTAAATATATCAGAGGGCCTGACAGGGAGGGAAAAGTGCCGAACATACTGTATTATACTCACAAAATGTGATGCGAGTACACGAGAACTCATACCTCTCAAATACCAAGAACCAGATGACTGTAATGCCTGCCATTTCTCTAAGATTATTTATGGCTGACTTCCATGCAATATGTGCAAGTGGGGGTGTGTTCTCTCCTCACAAAACACAGAAGTTCTGCGCTTCTGCGGTCTGTGAATTCTCCGCTAAATGAACAGGCGTAGATTTGGTCAATCTAATACACAAGATCTGATAGCTATTGCAGGAGATATTGAAATCTGGACCCCAAAGAGCAAGACTCTCGCTCAATGCATGACATTAGAGAGCCATGTGCTCCAATAGTTCATGCATGAACTACGTATAATCCAGATGCTCATGTATGGAAACTGATTTTTTATAAACAATAATTTAATATAATTTGAAACAATATAATTTTTATTAACTAGATTGAGAGCCCAGTATTTAAGATTTCAACTTTGGGAAACTATTTTTGAGTTGAGAACAAAAAAATGAAAAAATTCTCGTAAAAAAAAAAAAAAAAATACAGAAATGTATAATTCACAGTTGAGACCATGATAATCTTTTCAATTCAATGTTTTTCAATTCAAATTTTTGAAAATTTTATAGTCATAGCTAGCCAGCTCAGTCATTTAGTTCAATTTAAACTTTCCAGACACAGAACCAAAATGAAGTAAATTGGTGTCACAGTGAAAATCCTTACAGTCTTCTCTGTAACGAGTCAGTAGTCATCCATGGTGGCAGGCAGAGAGCACATCTGTGTACACCCCGCAGGGCTGAGGCCCGATCCCTGTCCATCACAGCCCCTCACCCTTGCCTGGTTAGCTCTGCATTAACAAGCCTGGGAGAGCACTAATGTCTCCTTTGTGCACTGGATTCAGAAGCTGGGCTGCAGAGAAATGGCAGATCGGGGGCTATAGCCTGAGGAGTTCACTAGAGCTCATATCAATCTGTGCAAAAGTGTGCTCTTTCAGGAGCTATGATATATAACTATTGTTGAGGTAATTGTCGCAGCAGTTGTACATTTCAGGGTAAAACATCCTTATTTCCTTAATTGCTGTTACAAATGGTGCATTTCCAGTCTGTGAGTGTAAAGATGAAATGTACCAAAGATAATAAAGCATCAGCTGGAATAGCAATTCTCTGAACACATAACATTTTCAGCTTTGGAAAATGTGATGCTAATTGGAAAAAGACAGTCTAAAGCATCTACATAACTTGTGAAGGTGTGTAGTGAATCGAACTGAAACTGTACATCTCATAGGATATCCCTCAACATCTGTGAGAACAATATGGAAGTCAAACAAGCATCAGTCTGCCAGCATATATCATCTCGCAAATTTACAGCCTATTTAGTAATTTAGCCAACACTTTTTGTCCAACACATATTACAGACGATCAGACAATGCAGAGCCCAACTTCCCCAGGAGCAATGTGGGGGTAAAAAACTTTGCCAAATAGCTGAACAGATCTTACTGCAACTTCACTGGCATGAGCCACAAATCTTCCATGTATCAGTCAAGTATCTTGGCCACTAGGATGCCCAGGGATGACTCTGCAACTCATTTAGTTTTAAATGGCAAAGTAGGACTGATGAAGCAAACAGTACAGCTGAGATTAAGGAAAAAGGTTACTGGTATTGGCTAGTTTATATAGGATCATCTACCTTTGACATTTTGCGTGGTAGGACTTGTCAAAAAGCCAGCGCCCCTCAACAGTACTCTGATATAGAGAGATTCTAGGTGGGCCTTATTTCTCGCCTACAGAGGTAGACTTTACCAGTCGTATCATTTACTTGATCAGTAAAAAAAGCAAGAGCAAAACAAAGTCAATTTTTGAAAATGTTAGTCTTTCATGGATTTAGTTTTTTTTTTTAATTCACTTCTTTATATAATTTAAAGGAATTCAATGAGTTGTTAATGAGCATAATGGATACTACTTTTGACTCAATGACTTTGAATGTCATCAGCTTTGTAAGGTTAAATGGGCAACGCTCGCCACTCTTATTTTCTGTTACCACAGAGGTAAGTCACTGCTGGTGCTAAATGTCCAAATATTATCCACTAACACATACCCTATGGTTATTTGATCGAAACTTTTAACTTGTAAGCTTCAAAAGTTGAAATAAAACAATTGCTTCCATTTAGCAACATATTGACACTTCGATCTCTACAGTCCAGCTTCCCCTCCACCACTTTCAAGCGCCGAAAATGTCCTCTGTAAATTTCCGAGTGAATTGCTCCAAGGGAGAAGTATTACTGGCCCTTAACACTCAGCCCTGATTCTGTCACCGTTTCCAGCAAGAGGAGCAGGGCAGGAGACAAAAGTCACACTGAATAAATCATGACTACAAAGCAGGAGAGTTTGGAGTGAACAGCAGGTCAGGGTTTTACTCCACAGCTTTGCTGTGTCCTTCTGCGGTGTATGAGAGGGGGAGGGTTCGCATTTACAGCCCCTAGATATTTTCTGTGAGCGGATTCTGCTTAAGAGCCCAAAGAGAGAACATCAAGCAAAGGCGCGCTCAGGCTAAGAAAGGCGGTGATTTAGCTCTCCTCCGATACATGAATTATTTACTCCTGCCATCCAGACTTGTAGCTGTGTATTTTTCATGAACACAGTGCTTAACGCTACAGTAGGAATATACTCTCTCTGTCTCACACCATTCGTGGCAGACTGCATGAATCTCAGTACAGCGACATACACACATGGCCTGAGAATGCATAATGGCCTAGAATAGGTCATTCCTTATCCTACTATCGAATGAGGAAAGCGCTGTCCGTCTGTCTGAATCCATTAACTCTCGTTGGTGGGTTGGCTAATCAAAATGAAACTCCTCATGAGCATTCAGCATTGCCATAGGCAGGGACTGATAAAGCCCATTTTACCAAAGTTACACTGTTTATGTGCAAATTTAGCAGGTTTACCAGCAAGTCTGCACCAAGTTGTGGCATGCGCAACCCAGGGCGTGGACTAGTTTATGCATTAATGGCCAAGTCTTGTCTGAGTGATAGTTGCTACTTGGTACTCCATGGCTACCCTCATATGCACCACTAGAACGTAACAAGAACATGTAGATCCCAAGGTTCAGAGGACAGACAGGAGATGGCCATCTGCTTCGAGAATGAGTCGCCGTGTTTGGCTCCAGGGTCAAATCCATCAAAAACAGCAACTCTAAAATTAGTCCTAGGTGCATCTGTGATGCCAAAGGGGAGCAGGAGCATAATTTAAAGCATGTTCTCTGACAGGAGAGCCCAGATGCAGGGGAGGTGGCGGGGGGAATCTCATTTTCCCAGCAAAAATTTCAAAGCTGCAAATGGTTTGCCAGACCTGTATCATTTGTCTCTCCCCATGTAGCCTGATACTGATATACTGAATACCTGAAACCTTACCAAAGCAAGCAGCATCTTACATCACCACCCAGGATCAGACAGATCAAAGGTGACATGACCAGAGTGCCAGAGGACCAGAGACACAATACTACTCGCCCCTTTAAACCCGGCACCGTATCACTGGGACATACTCAACAATCTTAACATAATCAAAACCAGGGTTTTTTTCTAAGGCGGGGAACAGGGGGGCACGCCCCCTTGTTTTGGCCGCGCGCCCCGTTACCAAAATGCCGATTTAGCGTCACAACCTTATTTCCTAAAATACAGCCTTCCCGGGAATTCCCCTATAAAGCGATCTATTCTTCCGTACTATATATATCAACGTGAAGCCAAAAAATAGCATGCCCGTTCGTAATAAACAGCGCAAGTCCGCCAAAAGTACTACAAACGTAGCAAAAATGTCGGACGGCTTGAACACGTCCGGTTTCATGCAGCTCCCACGTCCTGTAATTGTTTTCCGATATTAACTGTAAGTGGAGTCCGGCGCGCATTTAACCGTGGTTTACACTGAACTCTGTGGTAAGCTAATTGTAACATTACAGTAAAAATAACTGGCAAAAAGGTGCCACTTAAATTACCAAGCAAAAAGGATTCAGTTTATTCGTTTATTATTAACAGTTCGCGGAAACTGAAACTGGCGCGGTTTCATTTACATACTTTAGTTTTGAGACTACTACACTGATCCCAGTTGGGCCAACACGCAATATCATCCTGGTCAGGGCAAAGACGGATAAATTAAGACAACAAGTAGGGATGAACACTTCAGAATGAAGTTGTTCCGATCTTAATACACAAAGCATAAATATAAATTCATAACGACTAGTTTATTCCAGGTATAGACCTCAGTCAGACTCACAGGCACAGCTGAATGCGAACGCTTTTTCTTTGAACGAAACGAAAACGTAGGTAGCTGAGCGATAATGTATAGGGTAAGGCAATCGTAGAGCTTATTCTTTAGCTTTGCCAAATAATAGAGCATAAATATTGTTCATTTACAATTCCTTATTCATGTCCTTTTTAAGCATGAAAAGATAAAAAAAAGAACACGGAAAACAAGTCCCCCACCCAAAAAAAAAAAAAAAAAATTGTCGACACCCATGTTTACTGTTTACATGAGCCTCATTGGACATTTATGCATACTCAAGATGGCGTTTTGTTCACATGATGTTGATATGTTATTTAGCCCTGTTGGACTACAAATAACAATGTTGCAAGTTACAATAAACATGATGTGAGTTTGTAAAAGAAGTATGTTTTTATAAAAGAAGGCCATCAGTTACAAATGTTGTGTACATGTCTTCTTTACATTCCAAACTTACTCCTTCTCCCTTCAAGGAATACACAGAAAAAAAGTAAAGTTATCCCCTTCAGAAAGCTTCAGATTGTCCCATTTTTACCTCAAATTTTCAAAAGCTTTGCACCATTCCTTCCTCGCACCATCCCCCCCGCTCCGCTCCCTCGCCAACAGTGTCGCCCCCATACTAAATTTTTCTAGAAAAACCCCTGAAAACTATATTCACCTATCCGCAAATTACAAAGTCAACTCTGGGTCTCTAACAGAAGGTACAGGTCATAGTATTATTTATACACTCAGATATTTTCGATGCAATTAAGCATAGATGCACAGCTCAAGGTTAAACAGCAGTCTCACCTGGGATTCAAAGCCACAGCGGTCTAGTTACAAACTTCCCCAATATGGAAGGTCACAATGCAGCAAGTGATTAGAGGCAAAGAGTAAGTGAGAGACGGAGAGAGAGCAGGAAAGGACAGATATGGAGAGAGAGACTGAGAGCAAGAGGCAAGACGAAAGACAATATCTATGCAGAGAAACCACACTCATGCACCTGACCACACTAACCTTCGAGGCCTACTTCATCTTTGTACAGCTTCAATCACAGAGTAATTTTAAACGTTTGTACACATAGATGCCATTGCATGACAATTTCTAGACTGTTGCAGGTGAAGTGAGTCTGTGATGTTTCTCTGTGGCCTCTTGAGCCTTTCACTCATAGAAGCCAAACCACTTGCTTTAAGCCAGCAGTTTTTGACTCTTAACACACATCACTGGGGCTCGTGCCTGTGTGCATACATGTGCCTGTGTTTTAAGCAAGTGCGTTTGGATGCATGTGTAGGTGAGTGTGTTTGAGTGTAGATGCCACTGTGAGTGACTACCTGCATCCATGCATGCTTTTGTTGATGTCAGAGAATACGTGAGGTGTTTTAGGAATACAAGTGTGTGCCTGTTTTTCTTTCATAAATCCTCCATAACACACAAAGCATTTGAGGTTCCATCTTGGTACTTTATACTCCCTGCCAGCTCAGGGTGCAGTGTTCGACCTCTCTGATCTCCGTGAGAAAGTCGCAATTGAAACCATGCAAGGAACGAATAGTTTACCCGGACTGTTCTAGAAACAGCTGGGGGGAGAGACGGGATTGTGCATATCAAAACGACCCCCCGCTACACCCTTCACTCTGATTCTAGGCTAACAACACAGACAGGGGCAGCTGCAGCCCCTGTGCCCCCGTGTATAAGCTTTAATCATGACTCAATGTCAGCCACACCTGACACAGGAACAGACGCCATCGCGTCAGGGCAGGGGGAGCAGCTGCAGGCTGTTGGCAATAATTGCCATGACAACGACAGCTGGTGAAAAAGGGAGTGATAAGGTCAACATCACCGGAGGCGTGCACGGTGCCCAGCAAAGCTTAGCAATTACCGAGCAACAGAGGCCCTCAATACTCATTTATTTGGAGCAATTGCACGAATTAAAAATTAATTGCTGCTACAACAATTTCCTGCAAAAGTGTTCCGGTGGATTCATGATTAAGCTTCGGAAGTATGAAGACAGGTGACAAGGTGATCATTACTGATTTGCTAAATCATTACTAGTCCCCAGAAGCTAACACACCATCACAAACGGGCGTCAAGAAATTCTATGTCCAGGGCTTCCGCTCGGTGCTGATGGGCTCTGATGCCAACGTGTGAATTCCCTGGCACTTGCACACGCAGGGTAACCTTGCGATTCATATTCAGACAAAGACACACACACAGCTGCACCATACTATTAGGGGACTCCGGAAGCCTATTGTACTTAGCCGATTTTACAACGAGGATACAATTGGCTATCTTACAGCAAGTGGCACTGAAACCGTTTTATATTAAAAATGAATCAACTCAGAGGACTGTAATGTAAAAATCAACCAAACATACTAAAAAGTTGGTTCAAAAAAGTACTAATTTGGAGGTCACCCCAGTTTTGATATGGTCACCTGCCTTACTGCTCTATAACGCTGACCCCACAGTCCAACAACACTGTTAGACTGAGACAGACTGTGTGCTTTTCACTCCACTTCATGCTTCCTCACATCCTCTCTCCTTCTGTGACCTGGTAACTGTTCCCCCTCCCGCCATCATGAAGGACCTTCCAAACTATTAAACGCACCATGAGGAGATGGGGATGGACGAGAAAGGAGGCTTTTGGAGGAACTGAAAGTGAGGAAACACAGGTGTATCCTACATGAAACCCTTCGATCAAGTGGCGTGACATGACGTACCTTCATGCAACAAAGAATTTCTCATTTAGCAGCTTTTGGCCCCTCCGTCCGCACAGCTTTTCCTTAAATCTCTCACGCAGATCCACGCTAGGCGGAGCGAAGAAGCGACAAAGAGATGCAGGTGAGGGAAGCGAGGAGAAGCGTTAGAATAATGAAAAGCACCCTGAGAGACCAGCAGTAAAGGCTCAAGGCCCAGACTCCCTTCATGACCTCTGGTGCCTCACCATAGCGATGGCCAATCAGCTTGAGCGCCACATTATGACAGAGCCTACCACATAAACCCTGCAGACAGACCTCTGAGTCTCACGAGATTCGCAGCGTGCTGTTGTTCTCATCTATTCTCGTTAGCAGCAACCACATTTAAAGAAACAAGCACTTCCAATAGAGCACCAATGGGAACATGAACAATTCCCTCACCATCTGAGTACTGACATATCTTCCCCAATGACGCTGGTTGATTCAATGTTTTACAGCTACTGGCTCATTTGGCCATGCGGACAAAGGAGAGAAATATGCATAAGAATCAACACACCCTGGATTTCATTTCTAAAACATGTCCCACTGTCTGGACTGCCCCAAAACTGCAGAGCTAAAGGCTTGGAAAATCCAGGATCATGAAGTACAAGTCCTCCCAGGGATTTCATTCTGACCCTTAAATTTGGTTACCAACGCAGTTCTTCAGTCAGGAGGTAGAACATATTGGAGGAATCAGCTAGTGCAAGGGCTTGGATGAAAATTTAGTTTCAGCCCGAGAGTTTCCACTGCAGCACGAATGAGCCCAAGGACAGAGCAAGGAAGTGCTGAACTGCTTCAGCTGCTGATGTTTCGTTTTCTTCCTTCAAACCTTGTGAAAATACTGTATGTCAAGACTCCCCGACATTACCATTACCAATGTCATTGTTGTAAACATCACAGCCATCATGAAACAGTGCAGCACACACAGAGTCAGACTGAGAGACATTCAGTTAAATATTTATGCCAAAAAAGGTCAGGTTATTACCTGTTCGTGCAACTACAGGGAATTTAAAATTCATTAAAATACATTGCAGCCAATTTGTGTTTATAGAAAAATCCATTGCTGCAGACAGGCATTTTTTACCGTTCCCCCTTGCTGAATATCTGCAGTTAGAAATGGCATTTTTATATAAATGAGTTCCAGCCAGGCCTATGAAATCTATTTGCTGTCATTGACTTCTTCATCCATTAAGCAAATGCCAGTACCTACAAATGATCAATGTTACCTTCAATTCAGATATTAATGAAACAGAAAATTAGAGAATGAATACGGCAAAAATGTTTTTTTATGCATATAACAAACTAAAGGGGGAGAGTGCTGTATGTGTGTCATATCATGTATCAATCTAACTGTGCAGTCTTGTATGAAGATGCAGATGCAACAGCAGCCATGCATATAAAAAAGCCAGTACTGCAGGCCATATACCCACTTTTTATGGTGTCCGTGGTGTTTAAATAAATAATGCACAGACATTGGTTTGGTTTTCAGCATCTTCAGTGTACTGCACATGTTTCAGTCGATTTCTTTGAATTTTGAAATGCGTTTACAATACGGTTGGCAGGAAAGCATAAGATACAGTGATATGCAACTTCTCAGTCTTATTCAGCATGTGATATGAATATCAACTTAATCAAAAATCGCTAATTTAACTTGCGAGGACACAAAGCCAGGAAAGTTGCCCCAGAAGTAATGAGCTCACGGCCCAACATGCCCTAACAGAGTTACGCACGCGGGCCGGTCTGCCGGGGCACTCTGATCAGACGAGGCTGAATAGAGCAGACAGTGCCTCACTGTAGAGTTGCACTGTCACGGCACTGTCCCAGGCCTCGGGGAAAGGCAAGCTAACCCTGGGAAGAGATTGAGTTTGGAAAGGGCAGCGAGGCAGAAGCAGCTCTAGCGTAGCACCCCGAGTGCCACATCACGGTTCATCATTTCTCGCCTGTCAACCTCCAACACCTCAAGAGCCAAAAATAAGCCTTAAAATAATCGCCAGCCCCTAAAATACATCACACTTTAACACCTTCCATTACTGCCTCGCTCCTGTCTACCACCCTTCCCAGCGCCCGATCGGTGACCTCCACTGAAATTGTCTATGATGTCACGGACTGCTATGACTCAGTTAACATTTGCTCTCTGACACCCCAAGGCTGAGTGTTAATGATATAACTGCAGAGCCCAATCTCGAACAAACAGGGTACCATAAATCAGCATTTTATACTACATATCAGCCTTGAGTGTGACATTCGAGCACAGGAAAGCATGAAATGAGAAATCTCAATGGAAATGAAAAGAATTAAAAAATGAAGACAAACCTAGTACAAATTTTGTTTCTTCCAAGGCAGTAAAGACTAAAAGTGAAGTACAGTCTTTTTACATGTAACCTAATTAGGTTTGCATGTACAAAAAGTGGTTTTTAGATGTGCTTAGTAAAATACATGGATGAGCTGTAGACTCATACAGACACAGGTCTCAGCTCTGTGTAGAGTGCAGATGGGTGCACTCTGTGATGGCATGAGTTTCCAGAATTTGTCAATAAGATTTCAATATATACAGATTAATAGTAAAAAATGGGCGTTGTTGTGTTATGAATGAGATTACTACATGAGATGACAAAAAATGAATTCTGCAGGAAGAGAATTAGCCAACAGGCTCTCATGAATTTTCACAAAATCAGTCCACACACTGACCAGTTCAACCAAACTATGAAAAATCCAACACAGGCTGAAAGAATTGCATCAATTGGATTTAAAGGGCTGACTAAATCAAATCAAGTCAAAATTTTGTGGTATGGCATATTTTAAAAACAATTTCCACAATACAGAACACTCAAGAGCAAGCTGAGAGCAACAGAAAAGGGAAAATGCCAGGCTTTTTTTGATTCAAAATATTAACAACATTTTCCAAAATAAATCCAGTTTAGTATTTAAACTATTCTGTTTCACAACTATAATTGATATAAACTCAACAATTACTGAAAAGTAATTTGGAGTGTCCGAGGAGAGCCAGACATCACTGCCACAAAAATACAGCCATAAGGGAGAGACTACTTTGAGGCCTTGAATGTATGCAAATGGCCAGCCACCTATGACTTTACTACACAGTAGCAAAAGAATTTTCCAATATTTTAACTAGGCCTACGCTGTCGGCAGCCGACAGCAAGGGGTATATCCCCGAAATTCCCCAAACCTCGAAGCCCCCTTTATTAGATTCCCCTTTACTAGACCTACAATATGAGGCAAATTTGAGGTCTGTGTAAGTAATTGTTTCAGAGATATGGTTAAAAAACTGATTTTTTTCAAATTATAGCGCCACCTGGTGGCAACCCTAGGAGTGCATACTTGCCCAAAATCTAATCAGTTCATCCTCTCTACCATATCTACCCATATGCTAAAAATGAGAAGCCAATGTAAAGTATTTTGTGAGTTATTGCTCTAATGGCTAAAATCTGAGGACGTGGCGGCGGCGGGTGGGGCAAAACCAAGATATCCCCGAAACTCGTATTTCGAGGATATAATGAGATTTCCATAAAAAAAAGCTTACAGTCAGCTTTCAAAGTGCATAAATAATTCAACTGAAGCAATAAAGGTGAGATCAAACACCTCATAATGTGTGTTGCCATCCAAATCAGCAGGGTCGATTTCAAAATCCATCAAGTTGCCCCTGCAGACTCATCTGCTGTAGTGTATATTCTCTAATGTCAAGTTCTGACTTTTGAATATTTGAAAACTGCTCAGGAAGACTCCTTTAAATTTGTCAGTAATGTCTTGGAATTTGATAGCAGCTTATTCCTGTCTTTCAAAAATCATTACTATTCAACCAGGGCCTGCTGTTCAGTCCAAGATCTTACTGGGCAAAGGGAAAGTGTAATAGCCATGCCAAAGAGCTCAAAGCACAGGTCTGTCTTTATCAACAAGGACACCGGTCAGCAGGTCTCCTCAACAGACAGCACTCACAGCTGAATGTTGAGAGCCTTGATAAAAATCATGAGACATCTATGGATGGTTGTAATGCAAATCCACTAGAGGAGTTTGGATATAAGGAACAACTATTGGTTACCGCTGACATTCACACATGGGTAGAGTGACACTGTTATAATCCCAATTTAATCATTTTTTCTTGTGTGTTGTATGATATCTTACTTGACCTCAGTCAGAACCACATCTCTTGGCCCAAGAGAAGGCAAGGCCACACAATCTGGTATCTCACAAACCAGCAGGAATCACCAGTCTACTTGAAATGCCCCACCTTGATGTCTCCAGCCAGGACTAGAGACTGAACAATGGCCAGAAGCCCCAGTTACCATGCTAGGAAGACTGTTTCAGCAGAAAACATAAACCTGACTGTAGAGGCCCATGAAGACTGACCACCTAACGATTGTTCACTAGAGGGTCCCCCCAGGGTTGGCTAGCAGCTGCAAGACATCATTATCCAGGCAATTAACCACAGAGTTCGAAGGACTGTCCCCACAAAAAACCAGCAGGAGCCTCAACACTGCTTAACACAACAGCACAGATTGGACAGAGGGCAAATTTATATTCTGAGGAAAATTTAAGGCTAGTAAATGACAATTCCACAGTAACATTCTGAGACACAAAATTCAGCCTCAAGAACTAAATGTTTTTTTTTTCCCCTATGAATGTTGTTTTTTGTTTGTTTAATATGCTCTCACAAAAAAGTAAATGTACCATTTTTTATCAATCATTGACATTTATTTCTCGTGATCCATTGTAATAGGAAAGCTTTGAAGGTAGGGAGGGTCTAAATCTAATTCAATTTGGCTTTTCTAAAGATAAATTTTATGATCTCTTTAAATGACCCTGCTTGGAAAGCACATTCAGACAGCACACTAACATTGTAATGGCACTAATTTTATTTCCTGATGCAAGTTCAGGAGCTACGGAGGGCCAAACACCAGCTCATTAACTCCATTTTCTTTGGGCGAGTCACATCACCTAATTGGTCATTTCCAGTCTTCCAGACTTTAAGAGCCAGTGTTATGGCTGGACAGGAAAATTTCACCTTGATACAAGGAACAATGCCAATGTGGCCATATTATTTCTGGAAAACATGCTGAAAAGATTTGTGGTGACATCAACACTGACAGATCAGCAATCTTTATCCTCTAAGAGCACCCAGATTGCATTCCATTTCTTTCCTTATACAAGCACAACTGTTAACACCAAGTCTGACAATGTGCAGTGTTATAATGAACTGAAAACCTGATGGAACCATAGAGACAACAAATGGTTGAAAAACTAGCTCTCACAAACCTTGTAATGGACAGTGCAGAGAACAAATATTGTAATGGGTGCTCCAGGCACTTTATCATTGGAAACAACCACCCATCAGCCAATGAGTGTCAGATAAATGGAAATAGAAATGGAAAAGCTTCATTAAAATACCACAACAAATCAAAATATAACTAAACAAATGTAGCTGAAGTACCAGAACAAGTGACTAAAAAAAAAACCTACTATATCCACCAACGTTAACATTCTGGAGTGAACTGTCAATGTATCAAACTTCGCCTCAACGGATCAGATGAAGCCGCTAAAAAAGGTGGCTACAGCAACAACTAGAGGCAATACAGACTTATAAAAACAACAAGGAGAGGAATCCTAACTGGTAGAGCTTCCTTGTTCTGGATGATCAAACCTGAATCAGGGTTTTATAGCATCAATAATGCAACAGACAACTTGGAGCACAGGTAGAGATTACACGGTCCGTAACTGAATACTGTGTACACCCCTGACAACTGCATCCACATCGGAAGCACACAACTCAGGTTCATGCAGGTAGGTGCACATGTTTTTCTTCCAACCAATTATTTTGTCAAAACACCTCGCTGCAGTGTTGCTGGTTAAGTACTGTAGCATAGCGTATCATACTGTGAGGGGGAATCTGAGGAAATTTTTGGCACTGCATTCTCTGTTGCTTCCTGCTCCATCAAAAAATCTTCAGGAAGAGTATTTTTGCATTATTTTGTACAGTGTGCAGCCACTGACAGACACAGATAGCGAACAGCTCATCACTAAAAGACTATGCCCAACATCCGTGCTAACATAGCATCATGCAATCTATCATCTCTGGGATGTCCATCCATATATCTGACCCAATCCCTGCTTTTTGGTTCAGAGTAAGATGTACACAACTGGAATAACCGTTTTCACAGACTCCATAACGAAGTCTCTTCCTTAATGAAGACGCTGCAATGGGTGATCTTGCAATGCTGTCTGAAATAAGAAAAGCAGTATTAATGTACTGGACAATTATAATTGAGCGCAGGGATAGACAAGCAAAGCTCGAGCGTCCGTATGCTACAGCCAGTCTGAAAATAGGCCCTGGACAGGACCCTGTTAGCCCTTTCCTTTCGTTCCTCTTGCTCAACATGTGGGACTCTGTGAAGATGCAACAGCTCATTAGCACAAAGAGCAGGGTGGAGACAAGCGCTTCCAAAGACAAACAGCTTAATTAGCCCCAACTTAGCTTTAATCATTTCGGCTCAAAATATTTTAGTGCCCTGCTCACAAAAAACAGTGTGATTCATTTAATTACACTTCTGGTTGACTCTCCTAATCTCTCCGTTGCATAATTGAAGGACACGTCCAAAGTTCCTGACAGGAAGAAATACCAATTTAATACTCGGGGAGCTGTGCTCAATCACTGTAAACTTGGGGCACTGGCAGTTTGAGGAAATGTACATTTAAAAAAAAAAAAAACAGGAGAAATAAACGTTTTAAAATCTTTTCACTCATTTAGATCTGGAGAGCTGAAGCAATGACACAAAAACTAGTCAAGTTTTATTGAGTTCTAGAATTCCCAACAATTATGTAAGATGGGCATGAGAACATTCCACATTTTAAGTATTATAGATTATTATTTTAGTATGTGCTAATGGAAGAAAATGTAATACGCTAAAATTAAGAGGTACTGAACATTTTGCTCTATATTGCACTGCTCATAAAGACCCTCTGAGATCACCAGTCTAGTTACTGCACGACAGATGGCATGTAAGCTTGCTCAAAATCACAGAGAGAACCTTTGGCACATGATGGAAACCTGATGGTGAGACTGGGACCGAGAAGAGCATTTATAAAATTCATGGAGTATCTGCTCACAGTACCAAAATACAATATATTCCTTCACACTAATTTAACCAGCACTATGTCCTATTACATGTGGTAGTAATGAAACATATTTTTTCATGCTATGGATTCGATAACACTAATGTTCACAAGGATTCTATGGGTCCCAAATGCAGCAGATGAAGGTCTCCTCAAAACCAGAGCATTGTAGAGATGCTGGAAAAAGGAAGTCAGTGGTCACCTAATGCCCCGACACAGAGCCTTAGAACACTTCCACTATAGTCACAAACTAGCCAAAATGCTGAGTTGCTTTCAGCAAACCAGATTCAGTTGAGCTGCATCACTTAGATGTTTGATCAACTTCCAAGTCCAGTTCAAAACAATGATCCAAGAGACGTACACAAGCATGGAGCCGGGAGGAGACACACGCCCGTTCCCTTTGAACACAACGCCAAGCCTGCCGGCCTAATGTGCCACGCTGCCCATTGGCAGTCATTAATTCAGAAACAAACAAGGGAATATCACCCCGGCAACCTCTGTCAATCCTCCTCTTCCCTCTGCACACATCACAGGCCTCTGCGAACCAGCCTACCCTCCCCCATTTATTTCAGCATATCGACATACAACCACCTCAGAGCAAGAGACTGCAATAGCCTCCAAACATAAAAGGCAGAACAGCAATGTTCTCATGATTACTGTTTTTGCAAAAGAGCTATTTGGGTCAGATTATCCGCGACAGAATCGGCATCAGATTATTGCACGTTACGCAGAATGGGGTAGGGGGGTTGAGGCACGGGGAAGAAGCGAAAAGGGTTGGCTGATTATTTTTTGCTCTCAGAGCCAAGGCAGGATTGTGAGCTGAAGCCAACGCAGGAGCCAAAACTGTAGGAATCCAAGTAAAATGGGAGAGCCATCTGCCCTGGCACAGAGACACACCAGGGCTCAGTTCTGCTCTCAGCAAAGATGACATCACTTCATACAACAGCAAACTCTGCCGCATTCACAGGCCCCTCTCAAAATGCAGATTTTGTACATCGACGTCAATGTGCAGTTCTTTAGTAAAGCAAAAACAATTATACATTTCCCCCTTCAACAATTTATTGGTTACATTAAATTGTATGGCTACAGGGAATTTTTCAACTCAAAATACATTTCCATAGCAGGAGGCTTCTTGGTTTTTCGCATGAGACAAACACTCTTAACTACTTCTGGGCTCTGATTTCCATCCATACAAATGTCTGACAACAGTGACCATTATGGCTCTGAAATAAAAACCTAAATAGACAACATGATAAGCCCAAAATACTACAGCAACACTGCAAGGATTTGCGATGCTTTCTGAATGACAGCAGCAAAATTAACTAATTTACAATGTGTTAAATCAGAACGGTACAATTCTCATCGGAGTATAAAGAAAAATAAACCATCCATCAGACCAGTGATTCCTGAAAACATTCAGAGAGCCTACAACATCTCAATCCATATTTTTCAATGGGTGGAGACAAGTGGTTACATCAGACAGAGGCTGTATGAGGAAGTGGTGACAGGTCAAAGAGTAAGGTGGCTGTCCTGATGTAATAATGATGATCTCCAGCGGGTAGCAGCAGGAAGTCACTATGGGGGGGAGAGGAGGAGAGTGAGAGCAGAGTCATTACAGAGACCGCATTTCCCAACATTCCCCTCTGTCCCTTCATCTGCACGGGGACGGAAGGGCAAAACTTCCATTAACTCGCCACATGAGGCGAGCATCATTTTCAGCACAAGTTGATGACCATCAGAGGATTTGCATGAAATGTTCTGGTACATGAGAATCAAAATCTACACACAAGTCAAAAAAAGATGAAATCCTATTTGAGGATCTTTTTTCAGAGTTCCCCATAATGCAGTGCAGCAACGTGTGCATAAAACAGAGCAAAATTATGAAGCGTGAGCGTGCAAAAATTTCTCTGTGTCTATAAGGTGTTAATTGGCAGGTGCGTTCCTGAGTTAATGGCATCCTCCCTATATGCAGGACATACCAAATGACTTACACGGAAAACGTTATATGAAACACCAAATTTACCCTTCAGAATATTTTCAGTTTCCAAACGCTTAATGTTCTCATTTACAGTAAAATAAAACACTCAAATCACACTAAGAGTGCTGCATATGGAAATCACATTCCTCCAGTCAAGTCTTACCCCTTGAAAGGGAATTGCACGTTACAGCTCTGGTCAGTACACAAGCCACTGCATCACCTGCCAGTGTAAAGGGAGAAAGGCAGAACAGCAGTGTAAACAAACAGACCAACAAATCACAAGGACCAAGTCTGATGGGAAAGATATATGAATAGGTAAAATATCCATACTGTCAGAGTTAAGCGAAATCAAATTATCAGCATTAGGACAGAGAGTCTCAAACACAGTGAGTGTAGCCCTACTTCTTCCAGGCCACAGGCCTGCCAGCTTCTTAAAGAGAGGTGGAAGATGGGCACTGAACGCCAGGACAGGTGGGTCCGCAGACATTTCCTCAGATGGGACCCAAGAGCTGATATTGGTGGCGGAAAAGTGAGCATATCGAAAACTCTGCGAAAGCGTCCCCAGTCTAGTCTGGGCTCCAGGTCGCAACTTATTTTAATAGTCTAGCAATAAACTAAGTAAATAAAACTGAGTTCGTAAAGCACACCTTTAATTGAATTTGACAAGTAGTGTAACACTGTGACCACAGTCAGATAAAACTTGGGACCCTGGCCACAATGTTTACCACTGAACTTGTTTGAGCAAATAAAAAGGTCTGGATTTTTCACAGCAAAGTCAAAATGATTGGCTCAAGGCTGACAGCATGTTGTGACGCAGCTTATTGTGGGATGTATGCAGCCTAACGACTCTGTCAGAGCTGCAGCAGGAGTCGTAACCCGACTTCGATGGGCCGCAGCCTTACTGAGACAAGACCCAACGTGGGGCCCCTCCTGAGCACCAGGCCCAGGAATCCCTCTCATGAAACACTTGGCAGATCTGAATTATATATGTCAGTCTTCACACCTCTGCCTACCCAGCATGTGCAGAAGTGAGAGTCAGTAATCCTGCTCTCAGCACGGCAGATCGGCAGGAGTCCACACAAGGCAGGCGATGTGTTTGGGAGAACGCTGGTCCTACACCACACACGCCACACACAATGGCACTGCTGTCTTTCTGTCCAATGTCTCTCACTCTCTGTATCCATCAGTCCTTCCCTGTATCTTCACAGTGTGCTCAGTGCTGTAGAGACACTCATATCAGTCAGCAGAGGCTGAGATACACAAGTCCCTTCAGGGCCATAAGATTGCCTCTGTTTTGCTGTGTATGTCTTCTTACTGCCCACAGCGAGAGAGGACCGAATTATATCTGAACAATGTAACGCTTGGGTAGCTTTGCTTCAGCAAAACTTAGAAACCGGATCATGTAAGTAGCTACAGCAGACAGAAAATACATTCTGACATTCGTGCACAAGCAATAAAACTCATCTTACAGGAAAATTAAACCAGAGGGACCTCTGTTCTTTCTCTAGCCTGAGCAAGGCCAATGCATTACCATCTGACGTAAAATGTCAAAGGCAGTAAAACCAGAACAGCAGTGTAAAAGTCACTGGACTCCGGTGATGGACCAACAAATCACACGGGCCAAAATGGAAGGGACGCATCAGAATCAGCAATCTGTAAATTCACAGAAGCGTAATCAGCAATGTCTGAATGGCAAATGACAAATTCCCTCTATACCTGCGATGGAATGGCCTCCCATCCAGGGGGTGTAGTAATACTCCTAGTCGCTTCATGCCATGAAACCAGGGTTAAGCACCGGCTCGATGGGCCACTAGGCTTGAATCAGGCCTCCTGCTCCTGCTCCTGCTCCTCCTCCTCCTCCTCCTCCTTCTTCTTCTAAGCTACTTATTTCACCTGCTAATTCATCAACCTCTCACTATGAGCTGTCCAGCCCATTTTTGCAGTGTCTCTGTGAGATCATGTATTCCTGCTATGCTTCATTCTCTCTTAACCACACCAGGCAAGCGAGAAACTGACTCCTTCTCCATAGTCAGGTTCCTTTCAAGCCTAATTCCCACAAGGTAGCTTTAATCATACCTTTTTGTTTCTCAATCTCTCACTTTTTTAAGGTTCAGGCATAGTATTTTGCCCAGTTTCTCTCATGTATTCCCATTGTAATGCATCTATGTGACAGTAACTTTGCAAAAAGTTCAGCAAGAATTTAACTGAATTGAAGTTAACTGGAAAAACAAAGCTACCTCCAATCAAATATCTGAAAATGCAGAAATAAGGGCAGGCTCCTGAGGAGCCAGTGTTTTGTGAGAGGAAACGCATGACACAGAAAACGATAAATATTCTTTATTTGGGTCATGAAGCTCAAAGTCACACAATGTTCTTATGGTGCCTGAGCACAGTAAGGGGCATCCTCAAAGTGCAGCATGCTTAACCCTCAGAGCGCTGAGTATATTTTCAAGGAATTAAAAATGCAATTATCCTGAGCTGTTGAAAACCTAACGTGGCAACTTCTTTAAAAGAGCCCCCTTGTGGGAGTGCTTTAAAACAAGTTGCCACATGATAGGTTTTCAACAGCATCGGATTTTGATATCTCACATCATTGGGCAATTATAGTTGCCTATAGTGCTCGAAGGGTTAACTACTTATCTGCCCCGAGCAAAGAAAGTGTATGGCAATTCTGCCTCTCCGTTTGGCAAAAAACAGAGCTCATTTGCTCATATATCCTCCAAAGTGCTGGTTGTATATAATAGAATATGTTGTGCCTACTTTCCAGATATTTTCTGAGGTTCTTTGTGCTTTTTCAACTACCAACAATTAGTTATGAATCTGCTTACTCTCAGCTCAAAATTAAATGCACAGCATAAGCAGACTACTACTTCCCAAGACACCTTCCCATTGCGAATCAATATCCAGCTAAGCTTTGACACCAATAGTCCTTCAGAAGTTAGGTCAGATGTGCTCGGAAGATAAAGAGAATAATGATAACATTGCCCAATGTTCTTCCTAGAACCATACAAGAAAATATTTTTTAAAAAGCTTCACAACTGCAGGCACAAGGAGGACTGCATCTATGCTGAGCTGTGTATGACAGCTTATACACAGGAAGGGGAAGTGACAACATGTAAAGAATTATCCGCAGTATCAGTCAACATCCTCAGCAGTCCAGATAGCAGTGGTGTTTACCAGCTTCAGCTTAAACAGAGGCGATACTTCAAAGGAAGGGACAGTGGATGAAGAATCGCTACACAGAGAAGAGGGGAATAGAGCCTTGGTGGCATGATTTGAACCCTCAACAGTTAAAGGTCACTCATCCTCCAGACAGTAACACATATTATATCACAGAGGGTTACAAACAGGAGTTTCTGCCATAAACACATTCAGTTCTGTCTTTAATATTTCACTCATAATGCAACCGGGGGAAAGCATGAGGAATGTTGCCTAGTCCTAAAAAGGTGCAAATAAATGCAAAAATCCCATCCTATTCAGTAAGGAACAAATGTGCCAAAATTTCAGCCAATCAAATTCCGGATAATAATCCACATTTGAATATCTATAGATTTGATCGCTCATCCAATGATAAAGAGTGAATAAATATACCCACACAGAAAATGGGTGAGTTTCATGCACAGAGAGGGAAACTGTCACCATTATTTAATGAAGGTGAATGATCTATTTTGTAACACCCCAGGAGAACAATGGAATGTGGAGCAGACGCTCTATATTCAGATTTTCAGCTATTTTTCTGACATTGCAATTAACTTTGGCAATATTATGCTGGAGTGAAATACCAGTTGTAATGCACAAGCTGCTTAAGTTAGGATGATATCAAGGAAATGGAAAGTATTTGAATGTGACTCTCCCTAAGGAAATGGCATTTTGTAAAGAGGTTTCAGAACATATATAAAACACTCCTTAAACAGAAATTACTTTCACTGGTTTCCCTGTTGGAAGAGAAATGGACAGACGGGAATAATTTTCAGCGCACAGCCGCGAGCGAGGCCTGCCTTTGTGACAGGCTCAAGCTGCAGGGTTTGATAGCGGACAGATTAAAGTCACCGCAGTGCTGGGCTTGTGGGCGAGCCGGAGGGATGATTAGTTCATCATGCAACAGTGCAGCAGTCATCCGCAACACTGCTCCAGAGTCCTCCTCAGTCCTCCTCTAGTCATGAAACATTTACACCAGCCACCCTACAGCCTCGGTTTCCAACAGCACAGGATATTCTTCAAGTTTATTTACATATTTCCCCCGTTTCCCTCTTACATGGAACAAAGTTTGCCCTCTTTGCCACTGGGTAAATAAACTTGAGACTCAGACATACCTCGCTAGCATTTTTGAATGCAGATTTTGTTTATTTAGTCCTGGTTGGTCTCTGTAGCTGAGTGTTACAATGCAAATGTTCTCTCTTACTGAGTGTGCTTCACGTATACCCACATGAGCATGAACATGGACACGTTACTCGTTAATATCAGTAAATACTTAATCGATTACATTCTCAAATATAGGAAGTGAAGAGACAAACTTTCAAGAGCCAAACTTAAAGACACCAGGCCAAGCATACATCACATCAGATGAACTCCTGATGTTGTAAATCAATATGAAACTGCAAAAACAGTGAAAGTTACTGCACTATTATTTCAACTGATTTTCAAAACCCTTTAGGAAGTTATAACCAGCTCATCTTGCTGGGAATGGACCCATTATTGTAAGGGCAAATATTAGACATCTACTGTATATGTTGCAAAATATTAGATGCTGAGGCAGAAGTGTTTAGAGGAACACCTCTTCTTAGTTTTACTGCTACTTCAACACAAAGGCCTGATATCCTTACAGGTCAATTGAATTTTCTTCTAGCATGCGTAAGAATAGAAGTGCCTGTGTTTGCTGCTTGGCAGTCAGCTTCTCAGAAATTTATCAGAAAATGATGGATTATGTAAACCTGAAGGTAAGTGAACTTGGGGTGTGAGGTTTACTTGTATTGCTCCTCACACAGCACACTGCATGCATGATAAACATAGGTAATCACTGCCTAATAAACAGCATAAATAAAAATGCTTACTACATAAACCACAGTCAATTACTTCTCAGGTCCAGGACATGCTGTCAAAGGTGTCAAACATTTTGTCTTTATTTCACATTCAGAGCTTAAGAACCTCGTAAATGCAATTTTAATGAACATCAATGTTGAAATAGCTTTCACTATTTGGCATTACGGTGTCGTTAGCATCATGTAGCAATATAAGTCTTTTGTTTACAGGATGGCAGAGCTGAGATTGCGGTCCCAACAGAACCAAATCTGTATGCGTTTTTATACCAGCTGTTTGGATGACAAGCCACAGGATAGTAACAGATAGCACAGCACGCTTCTGTTAGCCGGGAGACGGAGGTGCGAAAATGCAGAGACATAGCAACACTGTCACTGATGTGCAAAAATGTTGACTCATTTCAAGCTTTATCCATACAAGACAATGTCACCAGTCCCATTAATAAATCTAGAAATAAGTGAAGATTACTGCACAACAGAGGCAGAATTTTTTTTTTTCCCTGAGGAAAAAAAAGGTAATATTTGTCTAAAAACAAGACTAAAACGCTTATTTTTTTTTTGGGCAGTCTAAAAACCACAAGACTAAAACGCCAGTGATGATGAGGACCAATTTTTTTTGCAGGCAGTGGCTGAGCTGCTCATCTCCAGTGTGACCAAAGAGCCAGTGATCTTCCTGCTTAACATGCACTTCTCCATTTTGAATGACAATAAATTACTGACTCAATTTTAAACTAAAATTACTTCAGCTCCAAGAGGGACGCATCAGCCATTTTCAAAATGGCCCCCCACCGCCGCCTCCTCCTCTCTAAGGGAAAGTGCCTTACAGAGAGATGGGGGGGCAGTTAATTTCCCTGATGGAGAGGAAAACATTACCTAACTGGTTAGGGGTGCGACCCTGAAACTCAGCACAATTTCTGTTTACGCTCCTATGAGCACCCCAGGGTGGAAGGAGGGAGCAGGGTATTGGAGTCCCAATCTGTCAGAGCCTGAACGGCCCCATTGCCTATTTATAAACGCACTGCATTGCCTCTTATTGGCTTCAATGCCCTAAATTAAATGTCACTACATGCTGTTCTATACCAATCCTGAGGGATGAGTAATTATCCAAAGTGCATTTTCCATGTCTCCCAAGCTGAGGTTTCCATACACATTAAAGCCCGGCCACAACTTGCATGTGCTAAAGGGATCAGCTGCAGCAGCAAAAAAAAAAAAAAAAAAATCCAACCCTCCTGGTGGGCATTTTTGGAATCCTAGCAACTCCTAACCCATAACCACAAATAAGCAAAATACAAGGTAAAATACAGCTCTCTAACAAAAATGTACATGGAGCTTCTCATATACAGTGCCTGACAAAAGTCTTGTCACTTATCCAAGTTGTAGGAACAACAAATAATAACCTGACTTGTAGTTGATCAATTGGAATCAAAAATGGCTTATATGAAAGGCAAAGCCCTCTAGATTATCTGGAAATATACCAAAATAGAGTTTTGTGTCATTGATTGAGTTTTATAATTTAATTTGTACAGAAAGGTCAGATTTTGCTTGGACAAAAGTCTTGTCGCATTGAAAAAAAAAAAAAAAAAATGTGGAAATTATACACACAAATATGCCACTATAATATCAGAACATAAAGCCATGGTGCCTTGGAAAAAAGAATTAATATTGCGTATGACTCCCATAAGCTTGGAGGACTGCATCCATATGTCTTGGCAATGACTGAGATAACTTGATGATGAAATCATCTGGAACGGCATAGAAAGCAGTCTTACAGGACTCCCAGAGTTCATCAAGATTCTATGGTTTCATCTTCCAAGTCTCCTCCTTCATCTTACCCCTGAAATGCTCAATAATGTTCATGTCAGGTGACTGGGTTGGCCAATCCTGGAGTACCTTCACCTTCTTCGCTTTCAGGAACTGTGACATGGAGGCAGAAGAATGAGAAGGAGCAGCAGTATAAGTAGGGCAGCAAGAACTTCTTGATATTTCAGGCTGTTGATGTTGCCATCCACTCTGCAGATCTTTCTCACACACCCATGCTGGATGTAACAACAAACCATGATTTTTCCTCCACCAAACATGATTGTTTTCTGGGAGAATCTTGGGTCCATGAGGGTTCCAACAGGTCTTGTACGGCAACTGGCATGCAGTTTAATGGATGATTCACCAGAAAAATAAACTTTCAGCCACTTTTCCAGTATCAATCCTTTCTGCGAGCTGTGGGCCTTGGCAAATGCAATGCAGGTTTTTTGTTTTCTGTTTAATGCAGACTTCTGTGTACTAATTTGGCTATGAAAACCACTTTGAGAGAGAATTTGACAAACTCTTCTTGTAGATACCAGGATTTTTGGTGACATTTCCTCATGTAGCTTCGCTGTAGCTGAAGAAGGGCTAGCCTTGTACAGCTGAAGCAACAAACGGTCCTTTCAAACAGTTGTCATACCGGGGTCTGTCTGACCTGCGCTTGCCATGAACGTCACCAGTTTCTTCAAATCTTTTTCTCATCCCCTCCACTTGACATTTGGATACATTAAAGATGTCTGTCACCTCAGCAGCAGACTCAGTCTTCAGGCTCTTGATGATCAGCACTTTGGTCTGTGGTTGAATCTTTGGTATGTTGTCAGAGGTCTAGTCGCACCTCATATGAGAGTCTGGTGTGCTGGGGTTATTTCTATACACATCTGGGAATGTGTTAATTACAGTATTTGTCATAGGTTAAACTCTAATCTGCAATTTGTTGCATCATCTGAAGAGACAACAAGACTTTTGTCCTAGCAAAAACAGATGTTATGGGCTTAGCCAAGCTGTGAACATCAGAACACTTTTTGACGGTTTCATTTTGCACCAAATTATTAATGTGAAAGCCCTTGACATTAAAATGGACCATTTATTGTAACAATTGATTGGTTAGAAATAAAGTTATATGCTATTTTTAGTTACTATGTCCTTATGCGACAAGACTTTTGTCAGGCACTGTACATATTGGGACCATGTACTCTGTATGTTACAAAATTTACAAAAACATTGAGCACATGCAAAACTGTTTAGCAGGCGCAAAGTAATGAAGAAAGTTCATGATTGATTAGCATGTTCCATATATTCCACAAGAAAATCATGTACCTAAATTTGCATGCATAAAAATTAACCCCTGTAGAAAGCTTTGATAAACCTCGCTCTGAGCAATTTAGCGTATAGAAATGTAAAGGAAACACGACCCATATAACCAATGAGGGACTGTCCCTCTCCTTTCCTGGTAAAATACCAAAAAAATTAGGGCCATTCTTGACACAAAAAGGTCTGAATAAAAAAATCGAAAACGGTAAACTGCAGTCCTAGCAGGTCAGCACCTTCATCACAGCTCTTTAAAGAGGTTAAAAAATTTCAATGCAAAAACTGCAAGGGCATTTTTTTTTTTTTTTTACTTTGACTACAAGGTGTTCTGTTCTGCATCAGACCTTACATACACTACCGGTCAAAAGTTTTAGGACACCCCAATTTTTCCAGTTTTTTTAAAGAAAATTATGCAGTTTAATGTCTCATTGTACTCTGGAATGAAAGCATAGACATGATAGAACAAACTAACAATCAAAGTTAAAAAAGAAATCATGGAATCAATTTATGAACCAAAATGCATTTTAAACTTTTGACTCAAAGTAGCCACCTTTGGCAGATATAACGGCTGAACACACTCGTGGCATTCTTTCTACAATGGAAGTCAAATATTCTTCAGAAAGCTCTTCCCAACTCTGTTGCAGAAGTTCCCATAAATGTGTGGTACTTGTAGGTTGCTTTGCTTTCACTCTTCTGTCCAGTTCATCCCAAACCATCTCGATGGGGTTTAAGTCTGGAGACTGTGCTGACCACTCCATGTTTTCAAGTTTACCATCTTGTTCTTTTTTCCTAAGGTAGTTCTGGCAGGGCTTGGACTTATGTTTTGGGTCATTATCTTGCTGTAGGATGAACCCCTGACCAACTATTACAAAATATGCGATACCAGAGGGTACTGCATGGCGCTGCAGAATGCAGTGGTAGCCGTTTTGGTTCAGGGTGCCTTTCCCTGTATAACTCGCTGATCCTAGATCTAGCAAAACAGCCCCAGACCATCACGCCTCCTCCTCCATGTTTGACAGTTGATGTCACACACTGAGGAACCATCCTTTCACCTACTTGAGGGCGTACAAAAAACCTGGGTAACCTGACCTTTTGTTTAAAACTTCTGACAGTTCACCACTTACCCTTGTACCATTTCAAGCTATTCATTGGACTGGAACTGTATAATTATCAATAAAAAACTGGAAAAATTGGGGTGTCCTAAAACTTTTGACCAGTAGTGTACATGAAAGTGGTGGACAAAATACCAAATGTTAAGCTGGCTTTAACTTTGAAGTATCTAAACAAAAATTTCAAAAACATCTGCACAGGTCATTCCAGTTAATATGAACGCTAATTAGCAGCATGTGTCCGCTAAAAAGAAGTCTGCCCAGCAGTGCTTTGCTAGGTAAAATGTAAGCAGGAAATGGAGTTCTCAATAGTTGGTGCCAGAACTGCACAGGCGTCATTCACAAGCAAAATTACAAAAGCGCTAAGCAGAACTGCGTCAAAAATTATTACAAAATATGACAAAAATGAAAAGACAGAAAAAGCAAACTGTGGTTGCAAGATGAAGATCAACACGGTCAGATGGACACAGGTAGGATGGCTAGTATTAACCACAGAAATACAGCACTAAATATCACAGCAAAATTACATCAATTTCTATCTGCACCAGTCTATAAAAATACAGCCCATCTTGAGCTTCAAAAAGCTGGTATTTATGAAGTCACTCCTACCCTTCACTTACAAGACAGGCACCTTTTCATTAGCATGTACAGAATTCCCTGTTTATTAAAGCAGTGGTTGCATTATTTTGTCAATCTTCGTCTGTTATTCTTGTGCCCACATTTATTTTGTTCAGGGCCTAAAAGACTATGACAGGTATATTTACTTAGCAGATAATGTCACTTTAAATGTTTTTAAGCAAAATTCTGTGTTGCAATCAAGTCACTGTCACCATTGACTGCCACTTAAGCTTAAGATAAAAATTGCTTTGTTGGCTTGCAACCAACTAACACCTGTCATAAGTGGGTGTTGGGCTGCATCCCAAAGTAATCTACATATAGTAGCAAATAATGCACAGTAAATAACACTCTAGATGAAAAAGCATGTGCGGCATTGACAAATGCAGAGGATAGTGGCAAACAGCATGTAAGCTTTGAAAATCATGCAACTCACCATCATAGATGAACCATAATTCAGAGTAATAATCTCAATATCCATGTTTAATCTTATGCATTATGGTCAAAATAGTTTATCTTGGAGCAAAAACAATTGCATCATTGATGCTGATCTTTCACGTTCAATTTACTGCCTTTTGGGTCTTTGCCACTGGCATAATGAAAGTCTCAGGAAAATAAAGTATCCATATTAGTAATGAAAATTAAGATTGTAAAGTAACTAAAATCCATAAATCAGCTACATTAAGGCTACAACATACTGTTTCCCAAATGGAGGTACAGTTACTCAACTAGGCACTGAATGAAAAATTATTCTGTTCAGAAAACAGTATACATAGGACTGTATAGCCTTCCTTTTAGCCTGCCTCTTGTTGCCTTTCTATGAACAAATGGACACCGAGAACAGATCTTGAAGGTTTAATGACTATAATACCTTACTTTCCCTAGGGGTCTAAACCATGTTCTGATGCAGAAAAAACAAAGCCATTTGAACCAATCAGCAAGCTGCTGTCACCCCAGCCACTCCCACTATGGTGTCAACAGATCTAGCCAAAACCTCTGACTCATCCGATAGGACAAAAAAACTGACCTTAAAGAAGTGGTGTGGGTGGCACGGCATGAGGTGACAAGGGCCAAGTACAGTCACGGTTTTCTGAACCTGTTCAGAGTTTGTTTAATAAGGTGAAATGCAGATAAACCCCTGCAAATATTTTTTAGATACACACTGAGTGAGATGCAGAGTGAATAGGAGATGGGTGACGGAGGTGTGATGTGTTTATCCAAATCCGTAAGGGGTAAAACAGATTGTACAGCTGCGGATTAATCTGAGTGTGAACATAAAGCCAGTTTAATAGCAACAGATTACATTCAGTACCAGACTAAATAGAGTTTTGTTTGGAGAAGCTCCATATAAAATTGAATTTAGGCTAGTACTGGGCTTAATTTGTTTCAGCAAAAGTGATCCCTACTATGCACAAACATGAGTTGAAGGGCATTTCAAGCTAAGAGCACTGAATGAAATGGGCTCCACTCTAACAAAGAGCAGTGAAGTAATACTGACCTCAGTTGCCTGATATTCAATAAGATCAGGGGGGAATGACTGGCACAAATGCTTCTTTGCAATAACAGCTGAGGGAGGAACTGGGGCCATCGTGGAGACTGCAGGGCCCAGGGAGCCAGACTGGCTCATAGGCCCATAGAGACTGAATGGGACAAATCCATCATGACTGCTTAAGAACACCACCATTGATCCCAATAATGGTTGTGCCTGATTAACTGAGGACCCAAAGAGATCAAATTTTGCACCCACAATTCATAATATACAGTCATTTTGCATTAAAGGGCTCAAGAGGGCAGAGGTCTACTGAGAGATGATGAATTTTTCCAAAAGAACATTTGCCACCTTCATGAAATAATGCCTATGAATATTTTTGGAAAGAAATTTCGAAGGTGAGAAAGCAAACAACCACCAGGCCAAATCTCATGCAAAAAGAGACTTATGGGCCTCCGGGTGACTCACAGCTAAGACGTTTGTTGTAGCCCTAAGGTCAGGTGTTCGAATCCCAGCCACACCATTACTGGCTATGACTGGTGGCAGGGGGGCCGCATGGGCGAGGCAACAATTGGCACTGCCTTGCCGGGGAAAACAGCGGCTAAGTCAGTTAAAATTTGTCAGTTCATCGCTTTGTAGCAATCACTTTTGGTTGGCCAGGCGCATTTAGCTGTACAAACTAAATTGTACACTGACTACATGATTCTCTGATAGCACAGGCAGTGTGGAGGTGTGACTGCATAGTGTAAAGAAGTGAGGGCTAGTGGTCACGAGTCAAAGGAATCATGTGCCACAACATCTTCCTCCTGAGTCGATGGGGGCAGATTGCTTTGCAGTGGGCTACACATGTCGACTAAGTTCAGGGTGGGGGGGAAAAGGATGGATAATCCAAAAAAAAAAAACAGAAAGACTGGTGAATTAACACAGTTTAGAGATGAAGACATATTGTAGGTATGATTCTCTGACCCCAGTGTTTTAATGCAGTCTCTGACAGTGTAGTGAAGCAAGGTGAAGAGAGAGGATTTGACAATACAGCACACAGCTTCACAATGTAGACAAAGATATGGTTTGTCACCCCCTACAGCCATAATTGGTTTTATGTCCCCCACTTACAATTAATAATCAACGGCAGGCCTTCTCAAGCTCTAACTCTCTGTCCTTGTCCCTTTAAGTTCCCACACAGTTTAGATAAGGTGACCAAGTCTATACAGCTATACCACCTAGAATTCCCCAGCCCCGCATGGTTTCAACTGTCATCATGTGCCATATTCTGCCGTGTATTACAGGAAGTGACAGCCTACTGCAAATTCATCAGGATCTATATTTATCAAGATTTCCACAGTAGCAAAAGGATACTGGATTTAGGTGCTGCAAAATTCTTGATAAACACAACATTGGTCTTATTGAGTCTTAAACTGTAAAGCACAAATATAGGGTTCAAATATAGCCTGGGGTCTTTGTCTGTGGAGTGTGCATGTTCTCCCAGTGTTGGCATAGGTTTCCTCCAGGTGCTCCAGTTTCCTCCCACAGTCTAAAGACATGCATGTCAGGCTAATTGGAGACTCAATGCCTGAAGGTATGAGTGTGTGAGTTAACAGTTTGTGTGTCCTACAATGGATTGTCCAGGATGTGTTCCTGCCTTTCGCCCACAGTCAGCTGGGATAGGCTCGAGCTCCCCCGCGACCCCAGTGAGGAAGAAGCTGTACAGATAATGGGTTGATGTTGGGGTCTGCAGGCAAGTGTATTCATTAGCTGCAATGTATCAAAGTATTGTAAGCATGCTGGTCATTCTGGGATCTTTGCGGTTTCTGAGATGTTTGCCGCAGTTTCTGTTCCTCAGGGCATAATGATGGTGCTAGGATCTCTGCCTTTCATTTTGGGCAAAGTTTGAAGAATGATTCAAAGGACTACACAGTGATAATTTATTTTTAAGCTATCTTAAACTCTAGGACAAGGTAGTTCCCACAACTGACTTGAGGTAATGTGGGTATCAAGGGGTAGTATTTGAACACCACCATACCCTGGAGACGTGATATAAGGTGGGGCCTTACTCACTGTTCACAGCATCCGTTAGAAGCATCTGAGACAAATTTCAAAGTCTACAAGGAGTTCGCCTAAATAGAGGCTCTGCGATCCTGGGATGCAAATACAGAGTTCTTCTTTCAGCAAAAGCATGACTTCTGCCAACAAAATTTGACCTAAAGACAGTACAATCATTCTTCTAAAGATACTGCAAATTAAGAACAATTAGCAGCTCATTTAAATTAATGATTTTCAATTATGGCTAGAAGCTAGAATAAAAACTTCAAAACAGGTGTGTGTGTGTGTGTGTGTGTGTGTGTGTGTGTGTGTGTGTGTGTGTGTGAGCGCGTGTGCATGTGTGTCTTAATTGGGTAGCATTGAGTTTTAAGATGGCTTCACTGGAAGATTAAAGTCAGTTTCCAAAGGCTTAAGAGCATTTCCCTTTGTACATTGGAAGCCAACTCCACGTGAATCTGAAGTGAACTTTCAGACTGTAACTGAAACTAGACCAAATTATGCTGCATTTTACCTTACAGAGCAGGTGCACAGGTACTGCACCTCAGCAGATGAAAAAGGCCTGCTTATTTGAGATTACTGAAACAGTTATAATTACACTTGATGGATACGTTTCTGATAGTTTCCTCGTCTTGGGCTGAATTAATTTGCCCATGCTCAAGCAAGACCTCTCTCCTCCAAATTCCACAACACACGATTCCACGGCTGAATCATCTTCATTTGACTTACACAGCAGTTGTTACTCAAGTTAATCAGACTTCACTTTCATTATTATCAAAGTCATTTCTTTTTTTATTTAAAAAATTCCTATCACTCGCAGTGCATGGGTGACCACCGCAGTCTCCGATCAAATTCGCCCATGCCAATTTAGACTGTGACAGCAGCCCAGTGTGAGCACTGCACACTTGCCTTTGCACTGCTCAGGGTTATGAGAGGGATACAGTTGGTAAGGCCAGAATTCTTGCTTGCTCTGGCTCCTCTTAATGGGTATCAGAGGGCTTCGGGGTTTCCCTCTGAACTAGCACGAGTCCAGGTTTCCTCTGGCCTTCATCTATGTATGGAATGACTGGGACCGCTGTTGAGAAGCAGTGGCTGACAGGTGGGTGTTTCTGAGAATCATACATATCGCAATCCGCTTTAACATCAATACGCTGCCTGAAGTACAACCATTACAACAAATCTAAAACCAACTTGGTATTTCTCCAAGTTTTGAATGATTTTTGAGGATTTTATGCGAGGAACCAAAGTTGCTTGGACAAATTACCACACCTAGAAAACTCCATGTTACTTGGGAACAAGAATTTAAATCCTTATACTGTCCTAACTTCACAAAATGGATTCAGTTCTCACAGAGCCACTGTTTTATATCATTATTTCTGTCAGAATGGGCTGTCCTTTGAGTAGTACAGTCCATTGTGTTCTTTTAAAAGAAAATGGGATGTTTGAATTGAGGGTATCGCCAATACGCAAAAAATGCCCGGATGTTGCATTTGTGCCCTGTTTCAGATGCAGTATGGGATAGTTCAGTAACCCAGTCGCTTCCGGTCTCTTTCGCGGCTGTGGGAAAAAAAATCGAACGCTACCTAGGCGTGCGTGGTTCCGCGACCGCGTCGGGTACTTACTTGCATACTCGCCCATACGCTCGTGAAACTAGCTCTGCGCTTGGTGAATGTTTACATTTTCCTCGGCTTGATTTACGTATGCGTGCGCGCAGCTAGCTGATGCTAAATGATAGCCGTGATCTCAGTAACGCACCGGAAGTAAGTGGGTTCCAGAAGTAGCAAGATATTTTGCCGAAAGCGCTACATCTGGGCATTTTTTGCGTATTGGCGATACCCTCAATTGATGTTTATTTTTGTTTTTCCAAAGCTACCTCACTTTGTCCATCTCTTGATGGGGAATAAAGGCATACATACAGATTATTAAACTTAAGATATGGTCAATATTCTCAAGGATGGGACACCTCCATGCTTTGCTAGGCTATCCTGGCTTTACTGAAGTATCCTCAAATTCATTTTATCTGGACCATAAATTACTTAATCAGATCAATAATCAGGTGCAATTACTTCAAACAAGCATGCATTTGAACTCATAAAAAAAAACTGGAAAAAAACATCAAGTGAAAAAATATGCAGTCTCATTTAAGCTGCAATATTGTGAAAATCTGGCCACATATTTCATTTTAACAGAAAAGCATTCCACAGAATGCTGCTACACATATAAAAAAAACCTTTGGTGAATAATTTTGAATGTGACAATCTAGCAGAATTACAGAGAAAGACTGCTTGGCAGTTGAAAACAAAATAACTGACTAAGCAATTTGTTTCGAAAGTAAAGAATCATCTAGCAGCTAAGGTATAAATGCTTAAAAGGGTACAACAGAACGATCAACAGAGCAGGGCGCAAGTCAGTGCAATGTAGAAACCAAGTGATGCCAAAAGTATCTCAAAAAATCTGATGTAGAAAATTTTCTCTCAACTCAACATAACTTATTGAATCAAATCACAAATGTAACTTCAAACAAACCAACATATGTCCTTAATGACGGATAGGCACTAACTAATCACTGAATATGATTTGTGGTTATTTATCATGTTTACCTGTTTGGATTTTGATATAAATAATTTTCCATAAATTGTGAACACCTCGTTTTATATGCTCAACTGTAATAGTAAGAAAGTTAACGTTTCTTGATTACCCAGCGTTTCCTCTTTGTTTTTTTTTTTTTTTTTCCCAGGGCTTGCCTTAGCCACAATCAGGGTACAAATCTCATATTTTTCATGTTACATCAATGATTCTAATGCATATATTGATACATGTTGAAAGTTACATATTCTTTTTGCAGAAATTATTGAGATCTCAATGTCCTGAAAATTTCAAGTGAAAACGTCGAATGGTTTTTTTTTTCTACAGCATTTTGAAATTTCGATAATGTTCATTTGCTGCATGTTACAAATTTTCATATGAAATGAAGTTCAGCTTTAATAAAACTTTAAGTTATAGATAACATGTTCAAATCTATATACTTTGGTATTTTATTTGTAATACTGTTGTTTGCTTTCAGAAAATAGCCTCAAATGACAAACTATAAACCATCCATTGTCAACATTGATCGACATCGATTGATATCCTTTTGTTACATTTTTTAATAAAAATGTAGCACTTGTTTATTTTGGTGTAATAATATTCCAATTAATGAGTCAACCTTTTCACAATTTGCCTTTAAAGGTAACTTATACTCATCAGTTGACTGCTAGAGTGTAAGTTGATGCAAATGGGTCATATTTTCAGCAATGTTCAGCCAAATGTGGTTTGCGATGCAATGTCAAAAAAAAAAAGTCCCATCCGTACCCCAATGTATTTCTCACACAATTCTAATGACAAAGCATAATTATATATTCGTAATAGTTGTTACACCTAAGCACTGTTCCAACATTAATAGTTAGTACCAACTTGTATTTCTCTTGGGCTAGAAAACACAATTTTATAATGTAATGTCCCATCCGTACCCCCATGTCCCATCCGTACCCCCATTTTCAGACAGACCTACATTATATTTTGCTTCCATGATATAAGTTAGTCCCATCTTTGAATGACCACTGCTGCTGTATGTGGAAGTAGTGTCTTCTTTACATGCATAATCAACTATTGTTCTACAACAATGTCCAGATTTCATACAATGAAAGCATCTGCAACTAGACTGATCCAAACTGAACTATAATGAAACGGAAAATATTTCTCACAGATAAATTCCCATCATGCTTGTCAAAATTTTGTTCTAGACTACCAATACTACAAATCCATCTACAACCCCAATTCTGAAATAGTTGGGATGAAGTGTAAATTGAGAATAAAATCAAAATGCAATGACTTTCAGATCACATGAGCCAATATGTTATTTACAATAGAACATAGATAACATTTCAAATGTTGAAACTGAGACATTTTGCATTTTTATCCACAAAATGAGCTTATTTCAAATTTTCTGGCTGCAACATGTCTCAAAAAAGTTGGGACACAGGCAAAAAAGGGCTGGAAAAGCAATTAATATATAAGAGAATCAGCTGAAAGAACATTTAGCAAGTAATTAAGTTAACAGGCATCAGGTGTGTAGCATGATTGGCTATAAAAGGGATGTCTTAGAGAGGCTGAGTCTCCCAGAAGTAAAGTTGGCCAGAGGCTCTCCAACCTGTGAAGGCTTGCGTAAAAAAATTTGTGGAATACTTTAAAAACAATGTTCCTCAACAGCAAATTGCAAAGGCTTTGAAGGTCTCATCATCGACAGTGCATAACATCATCAAAAGATTCAGAGAAACTGGAAAAATCTCTGTGCATAAGGGACAAGGTTGAAGACCTTTACTAGATGCCCGTAATCTTCGGGCCCTCAGATGCCACTGCATCACTCGCCGGCATGATTCTGTCACTGACATTACTAAATGGGCCCAGGAATACTTCAAGAAACCACTGTCTGTAAAAACAGTCCGTCCGTGCCATCCACAGATGCCACCAAAAACTCTATCATGCAAAAAGGAAGCCATTGTTGAGCATGATCCAGAAGCACCGCCCTGTTCTGTGGGTCAAGGCTAATTTAAAATGGACTGTAGCAAAGTGGCAAAGTGTCCTGTGGTCAGATGAGTCCAAATTGGACATTCTTGTTGGAAATCATGGGCGTCGTGTCCTAAGGGCTAAAGAGGAGAAAGACCACCCCTCCTGCTATCAGCATTCAGTTCAAAAGCCAGCATCTCTGATGGTATGGGGATGCATTAGTGCATATGGTGTGGGACACTTGTATGTTTTAAAAAGCACCATGAATGCTGAAAGGTATATAAAGGTTTTAGAGCAGCATATGCTCCCCTCTAGACAATATCTATTCCAGGGAAGGCCTTGTGTATTTCAGCAGGACAATGCAAAACCACATACTGCAGCTATTACAACAGCATGGCTTCGTAGTAGAAGAGTCCGTGTGCTGAACTGGCCTGCCTGCAGTCCTGATCTTTCACCGATTGAGAACATTTGGTGCATAATTAAACGCTAAGTCCGTCAAAGAAGATCCAAAACTCTCCAGCAGCCGGAAGCCTGTATTAAACAAGAGTGGGATCAAATTCCAATGGCTAAACTCAAGAAACTTGTCTCCTCAATGCCCAGACGCCTCCACTCTGTGTTAAATAGAAGAGGGGATGCTACATCATGGTAAACAGGCCCCTGTCCCAACTTTTTTGAGACCTGTAGCAGCCTTCAAATTTGAAATGAGCTCATTTCGTGAAAAAAATTGTAAAATTTCTCTTTCAACATTTGATATGTTATCTCTGTTCTGTTGTGAATGAAATACTGGCTGGTGTGATTCGAAAGTCATTGCATTTTGATTTTATTCACAATTTACACTTTGTCTCAACTATTTCGTAATTCAGGTTGTACATTTCTATGAATTCAGTGAACTGACATATGTCATAAAGATGTTTGTGGTAAATGTAAATAAATTAATCTAATGTCTTTGAAAAATGTTTGATTTGTTGGATTTTCATATGGACTATACATGTGTGTGTAAAATGTCCCGTCCGTACCCCACTTGTATAGTGCTTTGATTCGAACTCGCTCCTCACTGTAACTAAATGCGGATACCCACTAATAATATTTTTTTTCTGTTGTAGGAGGCATCATACTTTCAGAAAATATAAACATTAATGTTGTACAATCAATTTCATTTTCTCCTGTAAATGCAAATTAGTCTGCACCCTGATTGTGACTAAGGCGCCCTGCACTACTGCTAAACCAAAAAGTCAGTGAGCACCGTAAAAATAGCCAATCCAGCGTCTCAGCGACGTTCAAAAGTTAATCCTGTCAATGTTTCTTAAGCAGACCTGTCTCCCTTATGTCTCCATGGCAATGGATGTCCAGCTTAGTACTAGCGCGTGCTGGCACTGGTAGAAGGGACATTTGGAAGCTGCAGTCACGGAATTATTGCGTGACAAATATATTGACCAGTACTCACTGGCCAAAGGCCCACTTACCTCAATATTCTGTGTACAGAAAGCCACTTGCATCTTTCAGCAAGATGCAAGTTACAGCGATGCTTTACAGACAATACACTGTTAAAGCGACAGCGCTCTCATTTTATTCTAGAGTGATGGTAGGGTACGTAGGCTTTATGCTTGACACTTCTGATAAAGATTTCATTCTTGCTTTACCTTAATTATATTTATCATGTTTTTGTCGATGATTTTTTTTTTTTTTACTTTGTCAATGAAATCCAGAGCTGTCGGTGGAATACGGCATGTACCTTGCATGATAACGAGCGTACCCATAGGCGTATGTGAGACCACATATGTGATTCGGTTATTTCGATTAACAGCACGCGTATAGTGCGTCTTGTTACACCGTGCTTAAACTAAAAAATGGTCCTTCATAACTGTCGAATTGCATTATCAGATTTCCATTAAATCAGATGCTACCATGAACAACACGAAACTGAAGACGAATGAGCGCGCTGTCGCTTTAAGCGCAGAAACCTTTGTGTTCGGGGCTCGCTTCTTACCCTTGGCAGCATCCTTTTCCTCTTTAGGCTTCGCCACTTTTGCACTCATAGATCCCAGTTTGGATGTGTAATTCCCGGGTAAGACTGGAATCTAAGTCCTCAAATAGTGTGCGAACCGTTTCTTTCAAGAAATCCTTGGAAAATTCCGACCAGCCGTAACAGGTTTTGAGAAAAGGGCTCTGCGAGGAAAAAAATTAGATGTTGAGAAGCCATATGCGAATAATCCACAACTAGTTTAAAACAAGAGACAGTTCGCTACAGAACGATTGTCTCAGAAGGGTAAGCATATGCGCACTGCAACTACACATGCACAACAAAACAATCAACTGTACGCCACAGCTTGGTAGTAGGAAAAACCGATATATATTTTTTTAAGTCTATGCAAATGTCAGGAGAAACGCCATTGATAGCACGCATGAAGCTACCCCTAAACTGTATTTTGACCTTTCACTACGTAACCCAAGAAATCCTCCTTACCGTATCCCTTCCACGCTTTCTTCTACGTCAACGCACATTGATAGAGAAGCACATATCCACCATGGATCCCTATTTGTGAACAGAATCACGAACCTGTCTTACGAAGTAAAATTAAGCAAGAAAGCAACAAATAGAAAAAAAGCAATTGGCTTCCAGCGAAAGTCAGATGACGTGATATAAGCAAAGGAAATGCTAATAAAATGACAGTAGGCACCAAGTCAGGCACCTTAAAGACCTCGTCGAACAAATCGAAAATGCCACGCACGGTAGCCTGCTCTGCCAAGCTTCGAGTTGATATGAATATTTCTTTGCAGGCAAGATCTTTGTGGACACCTCTTACGCCTCGGGGAAAAAAAAAAACGTGCAGATCAACAGGATTCCCAGGGTCGAGGGGCCCCCGATTCGGCGCTTGCATGTAATCAAGAACGATGTTAAGGGTACAGCTGAACGTTCAGATAAAGCAATGGATCGGAGGAACGCAAATTAATTACGGGGTCCACCTCCATATGTCGTGACAGAAAACAGCGAACAGAGGTTATAATCAAGTGTCTCAAACGATTTTCGCGCAGAACAGAGCAGTCCAAGAGATACTGAGCCAGTGGCTTGCTCGGTCTCTGTGACAAAGGCTTACACGCAAAGAGAGGGAACCGTCCGTCGACTATGTTCGTTTCCCACATTGAAACAATATATTGACATAATATTTCGACAGTTAAAGACTTAATCTTTCATTTGTGTGTACTGTAAAAAGCGCGGTTATCGGTTAACAGTATAATCCTTAAAGACAGTCGTCTAAATTCACTACACGCAAACTGAATCACTCCGCCAGAACGGACTTGATGTTGAGAAAGTTAACGCACTCGCAAGAGTCAGAAACACCTATCTTGAATCAAAATCATTGACGATTCAGAGATTGAATAATTGGGCTACCCATTCATACTAAGATCCGTTTGGAGAAGGAATTCGCGCACAGCAGTATAAGCTTTAAAATAATACCAGGCTAATTAATTGCAGCTCGGTTCATTTCTTGAATGTCCCGTCAGTGTTAGAAATTAGGCCCATTATTTGACCATTAGGGCAATCCACAGTGGGAGGGGGATTATATTTATAACCGAAACTTTCAGTTTGGGTGGGAATATATCGTGTGGTCTGGTTGAGGCTTGAGGGGCTGCGGGGGTCGAAGGCAGAGGGTGATTGCGTTGCGCGCATTTGTTTCGCACGGCTGAGTAAGCAAAGGCCGTTATAAGTACTGTAATATTAACACTAAAGCTGCTTAATATCGTTGTAAAGAAGTCTGAGGGACAGCCGAAATCACAGTGCCAAAATTTTCAGACCCATCGCATTGAAAGTAATTGATATCGATCAAAGCCGCATAATTGCATCTATTCGAAAGCATATACATGAATTTCTATTAGGAGAGACCAGAGACAGTTTCAACAAGGGACGTCTGTAACACCTAGAATTCCTCAAAATAAGAAACAACCTAGAGTGATTACTCACTATATATGCTCAATGATACTGTCTTATTGTATGTAAAAGTGGAGACGCACTTGAAACTCCTGGAAAAAGTTACCAGCAATTTTTTTTTTTTTTTTAATACGGTTTTAGATGAAATATCTAGGAATCCAAATGAGTATTATTAGAATCGTTGTTTTCTAAGATAAAAATAGAAACGTTTAGCAAGTGGCAAATCTGCAGTCAGGCTAGTTCACGAGGTGATAGCATGGCTAGTGACACTGGAGCAGTGGCAACTTTAAGTCCGTCCCTGAACCACGTACTTTGATTTATATTTTGAAAACCTAATAGCCAAGTGTAAACATGATTGCATGCTTAACTAGAGCTGCGCTCAGAGAGCGCAAGTACCTCCACCAATGTACTCAATGTTATTTTTGCCAGTATTAGCTAGCAACCCCTGTGTTGATGCAGTCCTGTAGTCTTCGCGCAAATGTTTTTAATGTGTTTTTGACCTTTTGCATGCCCTTGACCTTGACCTCCCAAAATTGACTCACCTCTTCCTTGAACAATACTTAATCATTTCACCAAATTTGAGGAAAATCCATCAATAACTTTTTGCGTAATCCAGCTTACAAACAAACCAACCAACAGACAAACGGTAATGATCACATAACCTCTTCCAACTTCGTTGGGTGGAGGTAATTAATGATAATCAATTGCAAAAAAAAGACACCTGTTTGATTACAGCATGCCAACTATCAGAACGAGGAGAACAGACAGGGGAGTCCCAGTTTCTTTGCTGGGGAGGCTTTCAGATGCATGCATGTTTTTCAAACTTAATTTCATCTATCATAAATTTCTTTTTTACCTGTCTTCGCTGAGCAGTCAAACATCTGGGCTTCAGCTTACCCGAATAAATGATGCAATAGCAGTGATGGTTTTAAGGCTGTTACTTAGAAAGCTGTCTGTTATTGGCACAACTGACTTGCTAGCCATGCGTGTCGTGCAAAGTTGCTTTCAGAATCCAGACAAAAGATGATGACATTGATTCGCTCTTGCTGTTGATATAGTGTGCAACAATAGTAAGCAAACTTCAACTATAATATACATTTCCTCCATGAACAATGTCTAGAGGGGAAATTTTTCTTTTGAGTCCCTCCACCCTTTTCAGATTGTATAACAGTGAAGGGGTATAGGTCGTTTGGAACCTTCTCCAGTTGGACCCACACCAGTTGGACCCTAACTGAATGGACCTGTTAGGTACGGTTCTGGAACCAGACGCGAGAGTCGAGCAGTGAAGGTAAAATGGGATTTTATTGGAAAGGGGGGCGAACCCCCGCAGAGCAGGAGGCGACAGTACAAAGTCCACAATCCAAAGAACACAATCCCAGGGACAAAATCCAAAAGTCGAAAAACCAGGGCAGCAATCACAGTAATCGTGGTCGGGCAAAAAGGGTTCGAAAACAGATGCAGACAAAAGTACAAAAGAGCAGAGCCAAAAATCGTAAGTCGGGCGGTCCAGTCAGAAGATTAACACTATGAATACAAGGCGAAAGATAGCAGCACAGGTAAGCAAGAGGAAACGTTCTGACGGGGAACTGCAGTGAGAAGACAGCTTAAATACACTCAAGGGAAGTCACATGCTATGATTAGGATCAGGTGATGAGGATCAGACTAATTACAAAGGAGGGAACATGAGGGAGAACCTAATCACATGAAATTGGCAAAAAGCCAAAAACGCGGACAGGGAACACGAGACAACCTATGACAAAACATACAGCTCCGGTTAGGGAGTTCTAATGTGCACAGATAATGAGAGGTAGGACAGAGTGGAGCAGGTGCAGAGGATCTGCTGAATTGCAGCAAAGACTAAGTGCAGGCAAGAGGCGGAGACTAGAACAGGGCGAAAAGGAGAGCTTGTTAATCAATTAGTAAGTGCAGCTATACAATCCCTAGTGCTCGTTAGTAAGTTAGTATTATATACAATGTTAGTTTGGGTTAGTAACTTTAACGAAAAACAACAAACTGTTAGTATTGGTTAGTAATATAGAAAAGAGAGGCGAAGGAAGCAAACGAGATTGGAAGGAATGTTTGAAACCCAGAAACCATGAAATCACCTAAGCATGTGACACGCAGGACTGGGGGGAGAAGCTGTAACTTAACAAGAGACCAGACAGGGGAGACAAAGTGCAATGCAGGGCATGAACAAAGACATGGACCGAATCTAACAGAATAGTGGACTGGGAATGGCAAAACGAAAACATGGCAAAATGCAAAAACTAAACAGAACATGGCAAAACCTAACAGACATAATCATAAACATAACAGGGAATGGCAGAATCATAACAAACATGGCAGAATCATGACAGACAGAGCAGAATCATAACAGGACCTAGTTGGACCCCTTACATTTTTTACCCCTGACCACTTAGGCCCCCGACCCTACCCAGTTGGACCCCATGCTGTTTGGAGCCCAGACCCTAACCCTAACCTAACCCAACTGGTCTGGGCTCTAACTGGTCTAGGGTCCAACTTGTATGGGTCCAACAGGTACAGGGTCCAAATGACCCATTCCCACAGTCCCCACAGTGAAGGTGTGGCTGGACCCAGGTAATTAATAAAAAAAAAAAAAAAAAAAAAAAATATATATATATATATATATATATATATATATATATATACACACACACAAAAACATGACTGTTTAATGTTCATTTTGAGTATTCAATTAATTATATATATTTTAGACATGGTACAACCGTCCCTAGCACCTGATATAATCATCTGACTACACTGGAATGGTTGTACCAGTGGAGTATTTGTATTTAAATCAATTTTTGCCACCTGTACATATTTCTTAAAACCACTTAAATACTTTGCTTCACTAGTAGACACAATGAAGTTATAATATAGCAAACTGGCTATTCAAAGTAAATATTTTTTTGATTTATAGGCAAAATCACAAGGTTTTACATCTGCTTCTGGTTTCCCCTGGACATATTTAAAACAAAAAAAAAAAACTGTGAATGCATCAGAAATACATCTGTGAAACATATTTTCAATGTGAGGATTTTAAAATTTTATATGTGAATATAAATATTTTTGTATGCATTTAATAATAGTTTTGTGGAGAGAGTCATTTACACATAAATCCCAAAATATGTGTGAATCCTTCTGTGTGCATTCATTCTTTATGAGACTGATATTACCCCATAGCACTCGGTCATCCATGCGGTGTAACATTATAAAAAACGTGATTCATCAGACCAGAGAAGCTTTGTCTATTGCTCCATGCTCCAGTTCCGATGTTCATGTGCCCTTTGGCACTTTCAGCGATGGACAGGGGTTAGCATGGGCACTATGACCAGTCTGCAACTACACAGCCCCATACGCAGTGAGCCGGCATTATGTGTTCTGACATTTTTCTATCATAGCTCCTATAATGCTGGCTGTGTCAATATTACTGCACATGCTCAGAACTTTAAACTGTTCTGCCTAACAATCAAACTAAGTGAATCCGCACGACTGCAAGTCAAAATCCGATTTCATTGTTGCTAATCCATTGTCATTTTGCATTGTATTAATATATTTTATCAACTCAAGCATTATGCTTTTTATATAAGTAGTTTTCACTGGAAATTTCAGGATTCAAAGTGCTATTTTAGCGCTTTAGCCGAAGGATATGTAGAATGTAAGATGATTGTTAGCAACCAATAAATTTCGCAGTGAAAGAATATTTCATCCTCAATGATGTTTATTGGTGATTGGCAAACCTGAATAGTACTACTACTAAGGTTATTCACATTTTCTCCCTAAAAATAACATTTATATCTAACTAATTAAATACAACTATATGGGGCTTTGAAAGATAAGAATTCAAGCCTTACCATTTTCTTCTTGGAAGTTGTGAGGTTGTTGACAGGTGTATTTCACACTTTTTCTGATCCCACAACAACACCGGGCTGCCCGCAGATGTGCCTGCGTGTTAATCAGCTTAACCTGCTCACGCGTCGGCCAGTGCCAATTATTTAAAAACAGCAAAAATCAGCTCCGATTAATCAATCGGCCTACCTCTAATAGTGGACCCTTTATGGGAAAATTTTAGAGAATAGCATGTGAATTATAGATTTGCACCACCCATATCCCTCTAAGACCAAGAGAAGGCCCTTTTTGAAAATTGGGCCAATATCCCACTACAGTTTAAAAATTGTATGACAACATGCCTAGAAAGATATAAACTATTTTATTTATTGATAACAGCTCTGCACCATTTGCCTCACTTCAAGAAAAGTTGAATTGCCCAAAGTCTCACTACATTTGCTTCCTGAAAATCAGAAACTTTGTGCAAAAAAGTGTAATTATTCCCTCAGAAAGATCCACAAAACTCTTATCGAAAGTATCTTGAGTTTTGGCAATCTTTCAAAGGGTTCAATTTCAAATATAATTTGGACATCAATGATATTTAGCAGCAAACCGTGAACTGTTCTGAGGACTTACAGGGCAGATACACCATGCAGTATACTACATGCATAAGTTAATGAAATGCCATATCTAAACTTACAGCTGAAACTTTGTGTTCTAGCGGAAGCCTACTGCAAGCCAACTGCTCAGCTTTTACAGAACCCGACTTACGTCTGCGTAAGATAGCGATGGAACTGGGCTCGCAAAAAGTTTTCTAAATGTTGGGGGAAAAGTCCATTGTGGAATGTGTAGGTTCCCCTATTTTCACATGACCACAGATCCACTGCCGCGTAAGTTTGCCAATCTTTACTGTCACTTGTGAAGCGCAGCAGATACGACTACCATTCGTTGGTTTACGTAACTTTACACAAGCCAAACTCCTCTTGCGGAACTTTACTGCATAGAGAATATACTCTAGTAGGTTTACATGAGTTTACGCCAGCCAAACTCTTTTTGAGGAACTTCGCTGCATTGTGGATCTGCCATATCAGGTCTGAAGTGATTTGGGGGTGAATCTAAATGAAGATACGTGGAATTCTATCTGTGAAGGATTCATACCACCTATTTTAGTGAGAGAAGTAGTCTTATTCAATTCACCGTGGTCCACCACATTCACTGGTCAAGGGCTAAGTCAGGGAAGCTGTTTCCAAATATTGATCCTATTTGTCCTCGCTGTAAATTGGAGCCAGCCACCTTGTTCCATAAATTCTGCACTTGTCATAATTTGACAGATTTCTGGAGGCAGATCTTTTAATATTTTCCAGAAATCTTTAACACTGCTTTTGACCCCTGCCCTATTACAGCACTATTTGTGGGCTCTACGCTTTCTGCTTTCAATCAGATACAGTGACTTAAGCCACTCTTTTTTGGCCATACAGCTGCTTCTACAAAACTGACATCTCACTTTTATGCCTCGCTATTGACACTGGGTTGAAAGCTTGTTTGGCTGCTTCTAGAGAAGCTAAAATATATAGGAAGTCTGAACTTTTTCCTTCTAGTACTTGGACCCCTTTTGGTCCTTTTATGAGCAGTCAACCCTCCAAATGTAGCCTAGGTAAATTTTTTAGTGTATGTTTTGTGTTTTATGTGGGTTGTTTATGAGAATTCCAATAAATAATCTGCACAGGAAACTATTTTGACGGCAAAGAATCGGCCTACTCGTTAATGGCAATTAGACAGTCATTCCTTTAGGAGTTTATAATATTTTGTTCACCTCTCTGATGGGTTTTCGGCCATTCAGTTTAACTGACAATACCAATAAAAATTGAGAACATGTTGAATATTCTCTATATTTAAAAAGCACAGTAAAATGTCACATCAAGTCATATCCCGTTAGACTCGTATCTTTTCATTTAACACGGTAACAATGGAGTATTGGCTGTCAGGAATTAACAACAGCGCAAATATTAAGGCCTGCTTCCCCACTCTGGCCGCAGAGGTTGTCACCAACTCACCTTTAGTGAAGACGATGAACGATTCGCTATCGTACAGGAATAAATGTCGGTTTATTCTTTAAAAAGTGCAGTGTGTATTGTCCTCTCGGTGCAATCCAGCGACGGTAAAATAGTGCAACCGCCGCTCTGCATTCGCTTTGACATTTAAAAGCCAATCTCTGACCGCTGATTTTCAGTCATGTACATAACTATGTCTACAAAAGAGATTACTTGTGCGCCTCGCTGCTACAACGCGGGTATCGTCCAGCATTGCCCTCTGTCTCATCAGAGGTTTGTGGTTGTGGGTCACAGAATTCATAAGGTTGCTATTTTTAGGGGAAACTGGACTCCTTTCGAAGTGTTTAGCGCAAGGATTTTTTTTTTTTTTTTTTTTTGCGGGACATTCGCAGGAGGTGCAGGAATTGCCTCGATCAGGGGACTGCGTCAGCGCCAGTTTAGTGTATGCACATAAATGCGAAACAGCATTAAGGTTGAACAAACCTGCCAATCAGCGTCAGCTTTGTGCTACGTAAGTAATGGACCGTGGTGCATGTGCTTTGGTGCATGGTATGCAAATCACTGCGTGCCATCAGCCGCTTAATCTCAGCTCCACGCCTGAGCCAGCATATTATTCCTTTTTGTGTGCTCACAATAAACATAGGCTACACAAATGATACAAAACTGTCCAATGATGGTTAAATCTGTTGCAATAAAACACTATATAATTAAAATTGTATAATTTCTTTTCTATTTGTCAAATAACTTTCTGCAAAACCATTTAAATTGGTAAGGACGTTAATGGGATACCTTATGAATCACCCATAATAATTGATGGTGTATCGCTCTCGCGCCGAATTTTAATTTACTCCGGTTCACTCTTTAAAGCCCACCATTTTACCTTTTATCTTTTTGATGTTTCCAAATAAAGAGCTTATAAGAAATTGTATAGCCAAAATGTGTGTTTGAGACCTCTTTTAAGAGACAACATTCTGGAAATGCACTTGTGCACTCGTGTAGTATGTGGCTAAAAATAAAAGTGAAACTGGTTAAACAACATCAGCGCAAACTTTATATAAATATATTTATATTTTTTTCTTTTTCCCGAGTGAAATGGTGATCCGGATGGTTTTCTATCAGGTTGTAAAAACTATGGCTTGCATGAATACACAGCAGGGCCATGCAGAGTCCATATGTGCATAAACCCCCTTTCCTCCCCAAAATCTCAGTGAAGCCCTCCTCAGCAAAGAGTCTACCCTACTTTACACAGCAGGTCTTTAAAGCAATGGAGAAGGGTCTGCGCAGTGTCAGAGGTGAGAGGTGCACTGGCTTGCACACCCAGTCACAGGTTGGCCAGTTATGTACAGCATTAGTGCCACTTTCAGGTAGCACCAATCACAGTCAGGTTATAACACAAACGTGGTCATTCCTTATCTCAAAATTTTAGGAGAGGTAATGTCTTAAATATTGTGTGTGTGAAGCATTCATGTTAATGAGGGGGTTGTATCTACCCATTCCAGTGCATGTTTCCACTCTGTGCTGAAATGTCATCGCACTCTCATCAGTATTCATGAGATATCAGGGCTTTATGAGCAATCATTCTGCAACAAGCTCACTACGGCAGGCCAATGACCACATGCAAAAACAAAATCGATGAAGTCATCTCGCAGTCAGGGGTCACGGAGGTCACAGAGAACATTTTTATTAATGAGGTTCAGGGGTCACAGGGTAAATGAATTCATAACAGCTGACTAGCAGGCCATACACTTCTCATTTTGCTGAGTCCCACAGTTGTGACCCTCCATTTTTCAGAATTAATCAGTCAGCATTCAGTCTCCAGATTAGAGTTATGCTGCTTCATCAACAATCTTTATGTTGCTCTGTTGGGCAAAAAGAGGAGTTACACCAAAATATTAAATAAGAAACTTTTTATCGTTCAACTCAATTTAATTTGTGAGTATGTGTAGTCCCTTCAATTATTTTCACCCCTGGAAAGGCCGTCTGTAAAGGGTTCTATGAAATTCAACTTTTGGTGAGTTTCTTTAATCTCACACTAGAAAAAAAATTCCAATCTTGATTGTGGAAAAAAATCTCTTATCAAGGAATAATTATGTTTAATCATACTACATGTGCGTCAATTATTGTCATCTCTAGAAATTCTTTTAAACAAAATTGTCGTAATGCTTGTGCAAATTCCTTTTGTCTCCTCCCATTCAGCAACTTGTGTGTCTTTTAGATGTTCGTTCTCCTTTCATTGGTTTGACGTCCTGCGAGCCTCCTCTGCCAGATGTAATCCATTTGTGTTTTCCATGCCCTTATGTGTCTTTGGCATACAGTATATACCCCTTACTGTCATGGTTTGTGAGGTGTGCGTGTTGTTTGGACTTTTCTTTGCGGCTCTCGTCCCGGGACGATATCTAATTCCTGGGCCATCAAATTCTTTACCCAGCTGGTTGATTGAGCTGGGGCAGCACTTTCCCAGAATCTATATAAGTAGGAAGTCCGCCACGCCTCCTTCTCTAGAGTGTCTGTGTTTAGTTTCGCACTATAGCCGAAAATATCTGTAGTCAGGTTTTGTATGACTTTCTATCTTCTATTATTGGAGTTTCTTCTCCCTTTGTCTATTTCGCTTTGCTTCCGTAGTTCGGGCTATTATACGTCCTTTGGAAGAGCGAGTACTTGCGTTTGGTGTATATTATTCTCTGTGTTTGTTCAGTGTTCGCGCTACTCTCTTTCTCTCTGTCGTTGCGCTTGGCCTCCGTATACTACCAGCCATTACAGAACACTCTAGCCGACATGGAGTCGTCAGCAATGGCTGCGTTAGAGATAGTTGTGGCTAACCAACAAGCTGCTCTCTCTGGTTATGGCAAGGGTCTTGCTAGCCTGAACAATCAACAGGCAGAGTTGGCGGAAAGAGCACGCCTTCAGGCTAATGCCATGGAGAGACAGGAGAACGTTCTGTTAACTCTCACTGAGAGTATTAGAGCCTTGTCCACACAAATTACACAAAATGTTGCACAAGCACAGTCCATACATCTTCCCCGAGAGCCAAAGCTTCAATTACCCCCAAGATATGGAGGCGAGGCAGGAAGATGTAAAGATTTCATTGCCCAATGTAAGATATTTTTTAAAGCGCAGCCTTCACGCTTCGTGAATGAAGAGTCTCGAGTTTCATTTATTTTATCCCTGTTAACCGACACAGCACTCACTTGGGTCGGCCCACTTATTCGATCAAATTCACCGGTAGTGAATACTGTGGAGACTCTCATTAGAGAAATGGTGTCGGTGTTTGATCAGGATGTTTGTGGCCAGGATGCAGCTACGCATTTAATGCATCTAAGGCACGGCGCTGAGAGTGTCGCTGCGTTTTCAATCACATTTTACTCTTTTGCGATAGAGACAGGCTGGCCAGAAGCGCCTCTTATGACAGGTTTCGTTCACGCTTTGGCAGAGGAGGTTAAGGACGCTCTGGCTACGTTGGAGCCTTGTTTGTCTCTAGATTCGTTGGTTTGCACTGCGGTGCGAATTGATAATCGCATCCGCGAACATAATAGGGAGAAATGTACTGCATTGACTCTTGCTTGCAACTAGGCTAATGCTACTAGCAGCATTCATACAGCTCCCATTCCGCCCGCTGAAAATTCCACTCCTGGTGAGCCTATACAGGTTGATGGCTCATATGAGAGCCGAGCTCATAAGCCCGTTCGGAGACGTATAATCTGCTATAATTGTAACAAACTGGGACATATCCGTCCACGCTGCCCTGTGCTTCAGGGAAATGGGATGTCCCGCTAGCGGTATGGGGGACGCTAGAGGGACAGACCCAATTTCCCTTCCGAACTTTAATCGCTGTAGAATTGACTGTGGGGAGACAGAGAATATTTATCGAAGCTTTTGTGGACTCTGGCGCCGTGGATTGTTTTATGGATGCAGAGTGGGCTAGGAGACATTCCATTCCTATCCGCCCTCTTTCACATTCACACTCTGTTAGATCTTTCGACGGTCGCCCTCTCGGAACTGGATTTATAACTGTAGTTTCTGAATGAACTGATGACTATGTTCATCTCTTTTGGTGGCCATTCTGAGGAGATCCGGTTTTTTATTATCAGTTCTCCTGTTTCCCTGTTGTTTTAGGACACTCTTGGCTATGGGAACATAGGCCTCATATCATTTGGGGAAGTCAGGATAACCCGATCATCCAGTGGGACACTGATTGTAGGTCCCACTGTAGGGAGAGTTTGACGTGTCATCCCGGGCATCGACCTATGGGGGAGGCTGACACCTGGAGTGATTCAGAGGAGTTTGCCTCACAAAACCCTCCTAACTACAGAAAGGGGCGGACGAGGGGTTGGAGTGGGATTCTCAATTTGACTGGTGGCAGTCAGAGGAGGATTGCTATTCGGAGGATTTCTCTGACTCGGAATCTGACATAGCGAGTGCAGATTCCGAACAGGGTGAGAATTTGGGGGCTGCTCTGAACTTTTGTCTGCTTCCTAATGTTCCTGACGATTATGCTGATCTGACGGAGGTTTTTAGCAAGCAACGGGCCTCGACTTTATCTCCTCATCGCACGTTCGATTGCGAGATCAATCTCCACCCGGGTACCACTCCCCCCAGGGGTTCATTATACTCGCTGTCAGGGCCTGAGCGTAAGGCCATGCAAGAATATATTCAGGAGACTCTGGCTAATGGATTTATTTGGCCCTCCACGTCTCCTGCTGGAGCAGGGTTCTTTTTTTGAGGCAAAAAAAAGATGGCGGCCTGAGACCCTGTATTGATTACAGGGGCTTGAATAATATCACTATTAAAAACTGATACCCACTTCCGTTGATGAACTCAGCGCTTGAACTGCTGCAGGAGGCGTCGTTTTTTACTAAGCTAGACCTCCGGAATGCTTATAACTTGGTCTGGATCCGTGAGGGGGACGAGTGGAAAACGGCATTAATACGCATGACGGGTACTACGAATATTTGGTCCTGCCGTTTGGATTGGTTAACACCCCCTCTGTGTTCCAGGCACTCGTTAATGACGTCCTCTGAGAGATGTTGGAGAGATTCGTCTTTGTCCACCTTGACGATATTATGATTTTCTCTTCAACTCTCTCGGAGCATGAACAACACGTCAGACAAGTGCTTGAGGCCCTCCTCAAAGCCAAGCTTTTTGTCAAGGCTGAGAAATGCGTTTTTCATGCCAAGACAGTTTTGTTAGTTAGCTTCATTATTTCGGAAGGGTCGGTCTGCATGGATCCTGACAAAGTGGCAGCGGTCAGGGATTAGCCTGCCCCTCAAAATGTTAAGGAGGTGCATTGGTTTTTGGGGTTTGCTAATTTTTATAGGAGCTTTATCCATAATTTTAGGGCAGTAGCTGCCCCCATTATTGCGCTCACTAAGAAGAATACCTCCTCGTCGTTTGCTTGGTCTCCACCAGCTGAGGCTGCTTTTCAGGAGTTAAAGAAACGATTTAGCTCAGAACCCATTCTCGTTTTGCCTGACCCCTCCCTCCCATTTGTTGTGGAGGTGGATGTGTGGGAAGTCGGGGTAGGTGCCATTTTGTCCCAGCGCCCCCTTCGGGACAATAAGTTGCCCCCATGCGCCTACTTCTCCCGGTCGTTGTCGGCGGCCGAACGGAATTACAGCATTGGTGACCGGGAGATGTTGGCTGTAAAGTTGGTGTTAGAAGAGTGGCGCCATCGGTTGGAGAGGGCTGAACATCCCTTTGTGGTTTGGACAGATCATAAAAATCTCCACTACATCCAACAAACTAAACAACATAATTCTCAGCAGGCGCGGTGGTCGTTGTTTTTCAACCACTTTAACTTTACGTTAACCTATTGCCTGGGGTCTAAAAACATCAAGCCCGACGCTTTGTCGCGGATTCACGACCGCTCCGATCGCGACCCCATTCCTGAGCTGATTATCCCGGCAGCTCAGATTGTGGCTCCCATTCTGTGGGACGTCTAGTCTGTTGTGCGGGAAGTGTTGAAAAATCATCCCGGTCCTGGTGGGGAGCCGCCTGGCTGTTTGATTGTTCCTTTGGCAGTGCGGTCCCAAGTTCTCCAGTGAAGGCACTCTTCCCGTCATGCGAGTTGCCCCGGGGTCCATTGGACCAAGCAGTTTTTGGCCCGATGTTTTTGGTGGCCCAGCATGATAGAGGACATCCAGGAGTTTGTAGCGGCATGCTGTATTTGCGCTAGGAACAAGACTTCCAACCTCCCCCCCTCTGGTCTGCTGCGGCCGTTGCCCGTTCCTAAGCGCCCATGGAGCCATATCGCTCTTGATTTTGTTATGGGGCTGCCTGTTTCGGAAGGCAACACGGTCATCCTGGTCGTGGTTGACCATTTTTTTTAAGGCTGCCCACTTTATCGCACTGCCCAAGCTGCCTTCGGCGCGGGAGACTGCCCTTCTTGTTGTGGATCATGTTTTCCGGCTGCATGGCCTCCCTCAAGATGTGGTTTCTGACTGGGGCCCTCAATTTACGGCTAAATTCTGGTGTGCGTTTTGCAACCAGTTGGGGTCCACCGTGAGCCTTTCCTCTGGTTTCCACCCAGAGACTAACGGGCAGACAGCGTGAACCAACCAGTCTTTGGAGAATACTCTTCGATGTTTGGCGGCTGACAACCCGTCTTCGTGGAGTCGATTTTTAGCATGGGCCGAATACTCCCACAATTTACTGGGTAACTCCTCCACAGGCCTTTCCCCGTTTGAGGCTCAGTTGGGTTATCAGCCTCCGCTGTTTCCTGAGACTGACAGGGATTCAGAGGTTCCTTTGGTTAATCACTTTGTTCAGCGTTGTCGGTCAGTTTGGGCCAGGGTCCGTTCCTCCTTGTTGCACTCTGGACAGAAACAAAAGACCACCGCAGATAGAAGGCGCTGTTTAGCCCCATCTTATCGGGCTGGCCAAAGGGTCTGGCTTTCCACGCGGGACCTACCCTTGAGAGTGGAGGCACGGAAATTGGCTCCCCGCTTTATTGGTCCTTTTAAGATTGTGCAAAAGATCAATCCTGTCACAGTCCGGTTGAAGCTCCCTAAATCCTTACGGATCCACCCCTCTTTTCATGTCTCCAGGCTCAAACCGGTTAGCACTTGTGTTCTGGCTCCGGTCGACAAACCCCCGCCGCCGCCGCGGATGATTGAGTGGGGGCCGGTTTACACTGTTCATCGTATTTTAGCCGAGAGGCGTGTGGGTCATGGAGCTCAGTTTTTAGTCGACTGGGAGGCTTATGGTCCTGAGGAGCGGTGCTGGGTCCCTTTTTGGGATATCCTGGATCCTACCCTTATTTTGGAATTCCGTGTGCGGGGCTCTCTGGGAACTTCTGGGGCTGTTCCTTAGAAGGGGGGGTCCTGTCATGGCTTGTGAGGTGTGCGTGTTGTTTGGACTTTTCTTTGCGACTCTCGTCCCAGGACGATATCAAATTCCTGGGCCATCGAATATATATAAGTCGGAAGTCCGACACGCCTCCTTCGCTAGAGTGTATGAGTTTAGCTTTGCACTATAGCTGAAGATATCTGTAGTCAGGTTTTGTATGACTTTCTATCTTCTAATTGTTGGAGTTTCTTCTCCCTTTTTCGACCTTGCTTTGCTTCCGTGGTTCGGACTATTATACGTCCTTTGGAAGAGCGAGTACTTGCGTTTCATCTATATTATTCTCTTTGTTAGTACTGTGTTCATGCTACTCTCTTTCTCTCTGTCATTGCGCTTGGCCTCCGTATACTGCCGGCCATTACACTTACTTTGAGCGTGCAGGTTGCCGGATTGCTACTTGCTATACTTTTGAGCAGCCAATCAGTATCTTTCTAGTAAAAGTTTATCATCTTCGGAAATTATGCATAATCTTCAATGATAGTTAAATACGGAAGTACTCTTCCAAGTCCTACTGACAGGAACAAACTCCCAAGCCTTACTCTTGACTTTTAGGATTGGGACCGCGCTCCTGTCAATCATTTTTCAGTCTGCTCCTCTTTCGAGTTTACTAGGAATATCTACAAAGCCTTCTGCGGTCATAGGGATTGGGACTGCATTCCTGCTTAACTCCCAGTCCTGCAATCTTACAGTTCTGCTCTGGCAAGAGTGTTTTCCATCTGGCTATTGCCCTGACATGCCACTGGCGGGGCGCAAACACGGCCCACACTCAAATCCACTCCATCGGAACTGAACTGTGCCATTCTGCTCTGGGCTCCATCCCTCAGTCATTACTGTACTACTATCAAAAAACCCTACAACTGGGTTATACTCTGTGCCTCTATCTATTTCTTGTCTGGATCATAGCAAAACACGTAAGAGAAGCTTTTTTTGCATTTATACATTATTTTTTAAGTCAAGCAGAGTTTTCAATCCTGCATTAACCTTTTCAAATGGTCATTTTCAGACAAGGTTGAGTCTAAATCTTGAAAAAAGTTGAACGTACAAGTTACTTCATAAAGGTCGCATTTTTCAGATTTTTTTTTTTTTACCCTGTCCCTATGTAAACACACAACCTGTCCCACAAAAACATTCACGAATCCTCACATTAACACCCGTCCTGACCCATATAGACACTGACCTCATCCCATAAGAACACACATTGTATCCCTCAGGCCTAATCCCATGATATAACTATTGGAATTAAAGTACATTCATAGTCTAGGAAGACTGAAGGTAACATGTCAGGATCAAATTGATGTGTTATTTGAACAAGGAGCCTACGATGACACAGCCATCAGGTGGACTAAACCATGAAGAACAAAGATTAACCACATGCTCATGCGCAATAAGTACATGGCCACAAATAGGTCATCTGACCTCCAGTGTTGTCCTTGACATGAGAGTATAGGCTCAAGGTTCTTATCTCTGGGGGCTTGCAGGTGATTCTGTAGTAATGAAATGAGAGCAGATTTAAGAGCTACACAGTTTCAGGCTTTTAATCAGAGCCTGCAGTAAATTTCAATCCATGAGTGGCACATACTGTATGTGAGTCCTGAGCACACTATGGGTCCACTGGGGCTGTTCTTTTAATGTGCCTCTACCTGCCTTTTTATTTACAGGCACAATCTATCCCGATCAATGAACAAAGCTGATTTGACGATAATATACCAAAGGGGTTGATGGACAGCACTCAATTTTGGACAAATTGATTGTTAGTGCCTGCTCTCACATTCAATTTCCGATGAAAAGTGCATCAACTTGGTGTGATTTGCATCACGGATTTGCTCAGACATATATACCTGCCCTCAGATGCTTGTACAACCCCAATTCCAAAATAGTTGGGACGAAGTGTAAATTGTGAATAAAATCAAAATGCAATGACTTTCGGATCACATGAGCCAATATGTTATTTACAATAGAACATAGATAACATTTCAAATGTTGAAACTGAGACATTTTACATTTTTATCCACAAAATGAGCTCATTTCAAATTTTCCGGCTGCAACAGGTCTCAAAAAAATTGGGACCCAGGCAAAAAAAGGGTTGAAAAAGCAATTAATATATAAGAGAATCAGCTGAAAGAACATTTAGCAAGTAATTAAGTTAACTGGCATCAGGTGTGTAACATGATTGGCTATAAAAGGGATGTCTTAGAGAGGCTGAGTCTCCCAGAAGTAAAGATGGCCAGAGGCTCTCAAACCTGTGAAGGCTTGCGTAAAAAAATTGTGGAATACTTGTTCCTCAACGTCAAATTGCAAAGGCTTTGAAGGTCTCATCATCGACAGTGCATAACATCATGAAAAGATTCAGAGAAACTGGAAAAATCTCTGTGTGTAAGGGACATGGCCGAAGACCTTTACTGGATGCCCGTGATCTTCGGGCCCTCAGACGCCACTGCATCACTCACCGGCATGATTCTGTCATTGACATTACTAAATTGGCCCAGGAATACGTAAAGAAACAACTGTCTGAAAACAATCCGCCGTGCTATCCACAGATGCCACCTAAAACTCTATCATGCAAAAAGGAAGCCATTGTTGAGCATGATCCAGAAGTGCCGCCGTGTTCTGTGGGCCAAGGCTAATTTAAAATGGACTGTAGCAAAGTGACAAAGTGTCCTGTGGTCAGATGAGTCCAAATTGACATTCTTGTTGGAAATCATGGGCGTCGTGTCCTCTGGGCTAAAGAGGAGAAAGATCACCCCTCCTGTTATCAGCGTTTAGTTCAAAAGCCAGCATCTTTAATGGTATGGGGATGCATTAGTGCATATGGTGTGCTTGCATGTTTTAAAAAGCGCCATGAATGCTGAAAGGTATATAAAGGTTTTAGAGCAACATATGCTCCCCTCCAGACGACATCTACTCCAAGGAAGGCCTTGTGTATTTCAGCAGGACAATGCAAAACCACATACTGCAGCTATTACAACAACATGGCTTCGTAGTAGAAGAGTCCGTGTGCTGAACTGGTCTGCCTGCAGTCCTGATCTTTCACCGATTTTAAACATTTGGCCATAATTAAACGAAAAGTCCATCAAAGGAGACCCAAAACTCTCCAGCAGCTGGAAGCCTGTATTAAACAAGAGTGGGATCAAATTCAATGGCTAAACTCAAGAAACTTGTCTCCTCAATGCCCAGACGCCTCCACTCTGTGTTTAAAAGAAGAGGGGATGCTACACCATGCTAAACAGGCCCCTGTTCCAACTTTTTTGAGACCCGTAGCAGCCATCAAATTTGAAATGAGCTCATTTTGTGGATAAAATTGTAAAATTTCTCAGTACTATTGTGAATAAAATACTGGCGGGTGTGATTTGAAAGTCATTGCGTTTTGATTTTATTCACAATTTACACTTTGTCCCAACTGTTTCGGAGTTGGGGTTGTATATATGTGAGAAATTGATAAAGGAATAGCACTGATCAGTGTTTAATTGGCTGATTGATTACCTCTGACAAAAATAATGTTCATCTTAAGGTACTTCATTACTTCACATCAGGAACTACAGAAGTGCACACACGACCACAGCAGTCTTATAATGCATCTAATGTGTCATTTGTGGCTTACAGCTAAGACACTCGTTTTTGCGCCCTGCGGTTGGGTGTTCGAATCCCAGCCACACCATTGACGGCTATGGCTGGAGGACTGCATGGGCGAGGAAACAACTGGTGCAGGAGATTACAGGGGTTATGCTGGTTAAAATTTGTTAGTTCATCGCTCTGTTGTGACCAATATTGGTTGGCCAGGGAAATGTAGCTGCATGAACTAAATTTAATGCTGACCACTTGATCCTCTGACAGCATGGGCAGCATGTATTTGGGGTAAAAAAGCAAGGGCAGGTCGTCACGTGAGGCGGAGGAATCACGTGCCATGGCATCTTCCTCTTGAGTGGATGGGAGCAAGTTGCTTTGCGGTGGGCTAAAGAGTTCAGTTGTGTTCAGGGTGCGGAAAAGATGGATAGATAAATAAATAAATAAATAAATAAGGAAAAAAGAGAGCAATAAGAGTCCATTCTTCAGAAAGGTAACAGCACTGCAGTCATGTATGATTTCATATGTCATATCTTTTCATTTTTGCCTGAATCTCCTGACTCTGTTGCGGGAGCCTGTCATTGCTTTGCTCCTGTATTTCCCTGTAGAGGCCAGTGAGAGAATCAGCCTAGACATGCTGGTGTCATCACAGGGTCAGCCAGCTGTCTCACCAACGGACGTTGGGGTCAAAGGAGCATCATATTCCTGTCACATGATCAGGACAAAACCTGGAAGAATGATTCCCAGTGCTTCAGATTGCCATTCATTTCAAATTTCCCATCGGGTGGTACTTAATTTAGGCAACAGACTGTAATTTATAGCAATTTGGTGGAATGAGATAAAACCAATTCACATTTTTAACATCCATTTTAAGAGGTGGGGACTTCACGCAACTAAAATGAATGAGCTGCAATGGTGTTAGCACTTGCATTTGCCAACTGTGTTTAGGTCCTCAAATTAAGGCCCACAGGTATGCAAACACAGAAGCACGTAGACAAACACATATAGTACACAAGTACACCCAAAGAGGGAAATGGGACTTGGAGAAATGGAGAAAGCACAAAAATTCACGATACACATCTATTTTTGGCCAGTTCACATGACGTCAGCACAGAGCGTATAATAGCTCCAAGCAATAGGCTGAATCCTAAACCCTTCATCATTCATTTTTACTCTGTCCATCTCTCTGGGCCCATCACAGCCTTTTCCTTTTGCATGTTTGACATTCAGTCAGCAAAAATTTTCATTTTCATTTGCTGCTTAAAGGAGTGATGCCAGGTCTGGCACTTGGTTTTCGTTTGACTGCGCATTCATGTTCTCTGCATGTTCAGTTCCCTGGGGAGTGAGAGGGGGGTATATTCTAGGGGAATTGTTCAGGCTGATGTATAAAATTAGTCATTGGTGTTGGTCAAAAATATTTCATTCACATTCGTTTTGATTTGCTGTCGAATAAATCTCAGCAATACAGCAGAAATAGATGAGGCACTTTTCTTTTCAATTCATTAATTGTCATTTTAATACTCTGCTGTATTAAATTTTAATTTCTCTATTGTGTTATCTGTTATCATTTATAGTCCGTCAAACTAGATAATCAAATGTGTCCACTCATGGCCTACTCCAATCCCATCCATGGGTCACTGTGGTGTCAGTCTCCAGCGTTCTGTGTTTAAAGCCCAGTGATCCATGGATTAGCGCCTCTCAGAAGTGTAGCACTAAACCCAGGCAAGCAGGAGAACCAGGTCTGGAAGCACCAGCGATATATTCTCACAAATGGGTGGAAATAAATACTTTTCTCAATATCTGAGCACTCAAAAACAGAGCAGCTGGAGGCAATTTAAATATCAAAGCAAACAGCATGTCACAGGCTGTGTTATAGTGGAGTGAAAAAGTGTTTGCCCTGCTCCTGATTTTGTCTGTTGTTATATATCTTCATACAAAATGTAAGACAAGGAGAAAATGAGGAAACAAAATATACTGTTTGAAAAACCATTTCATTTTTCTGAAGGAAAGATTATTTAAAACGTATATCACTATTCTGAAATTTAATTGTCCCCATGAACATGGCAACTGGGAGTGTTACCTTCAGCAGCATCTGCAAACAAATGCTTTTGATAATTAGAAGTCCGGTTCGTCTTTTATATCAATTCTAGCCCATTGTTCTGAGAAAAATTGCAGGGATTCAGCCTCAGAGCTTGAACTGCCCGTTTAAGATTTTCCACAGCATTTCTGTGGTGCTCAAGTCCTCGCTTTGACTAGACCACTCTAAAATCTAATTCTTTTTTTTTTTTGGCCATTCAAGGTTGACTTGTTCTTGTACTTTGGATTGTTATCTTACTGTATGAGCCAATAGCACTTCAGCTTCAGATCAGTAACTGCTGACCAGAAATTTTCCCACAGGATTTTCTGATTGAGGCATTTCATTGTTCAGCAAACTATGAAGTCGCCCATGCACTGAAGCAGCAATGCATCCCCACACCATCACATTGCTACCACCATGTTTCATAGTGGGTTGTTGCTGTATTTGCTTCACTCTGAACTGGACTCATGTATCCAAATAGTTCCTTTTTGACTCATGAAAAGGCAAAACTTTATTTCAGAAGGCTCAGGAGTTATTAAGGTGTTTATTTATTTATTTATTTATTTATTTATTTATTAATGCAAATTTGAAATTAGCCTTCATGTCCCTCTTGCTTGGAAGTGATTTTCATCATGCAATTCTGCATTTCCCCCACAGATACCATTTTTACCTAATTCCCTTCTAATGGTGGAATCGTGAATGCTGATCTCATCTGGGGGTGAGCAAGGACTGCAATTCCTCAGATGTTCATCTGGGGTCTTTTACAACAATTTTGTTTACCTGCTGCCACTGTTCCCAGTTCAATCGCCTTGGAAATAATGGTTCTTGTGGTTAGCAGGTGTTCCGGAGCCTTAGAAACTGCTTTCTAACCCTTTACACACCCATATATTTCAATACCTTCCATCCTGACCTCTTCTGAAATTCCTTTTGATGGCAGAACAGTGAGCAGCTCGTTTAAATCCTTTATCTAACTTAATATTAAGTGATGCTTTGATTCAACGGGACTGGCTGTAATCAATCCAGGGTGTTTAGACTCTTAAACCAGTTATCAATTACATTTGATTAACAGATTAAGGTCATTGCCAATTTAAACATATTTTGCAGAAAGTCAAATTTAATGACTAAACAGCAATGATTGAAAGATTATAGTTGTGCAAAATATATGTACTTTCATGCCTTCAGGGTGCTCACACAAATTTTTACCCTTCTGCACCTTTTTACAACGAAGAGAATGAACCCTGTGGTCACTGTTAGTCATTTTACTTAAAACACTGTTGTTAGTCTTTTTTGTCAAATAATTGGCTGACAAAGCATTTAAGGGGGAATGTACTTTTTCCACAAAGGGTCAGTTGGTGTTGGGGGACTTTTTTCTTTCAATAAATGAAATGATTGTTTAAAATTTGTATTTTTGAGTCAACTCAGGTGTCTTCATCAAATATAAAATTTAGTTGGAAGATCTGAAAAGAATACCTGTGAATAATACACAAGGGTGGAAAAAATCAGGAAGGGGGCAAAAACTTTTTCACGGCACTGTATCTTGTGAAACACATGTAATATTGGAATGTATTCTGAGTGTTGAGCACTGCAGAGTGAGGCAGAATGCTGTTGTTATTGTAGATAAAAAACAGAAACTCTTAAATGTCAAAAGCGTAGGCACTGCTTCAGGAGGTGGCACGCAGTTCGGGAATGCGGTGTGAAACACAACCCTCTCAAATACTCTGAATGATTGTGATAATTAATGGGTGCTGTCCTTCACATATTCAGCTTTAATGTCAGCAACTTTTTTGTGGGCTACAGCTCTGAGGACTGAACTTCAGGCCACCTCTACGCAGGCATGAAGAAATCACTTCTGAACTCTTAGAATATCAGCTTTGGCAAGACGCTAATGTACAATACAACACGTCTGTTTCAAGCTTTTAAACACCGACACTGGCTATACAGGCTGGATTCACAGTCACAAAGTAAGCTTAGTGCTAGGCACAATTTAATTCTGTATGTTTTGTGTGACGACTCTCCATTCAAAACTGTAATTTCATCTAGGATAGGCATTTTCTGCATTTGTGAATCTGCCCCTTAAGGAATTTGCCTTGTCAGGTAAACAAATAAATAAAATGAAAGCTAAAACTTTTCACAGAGCAGGTAAATCCTATACTGCAAGTAGCATTCTTTATACTTATCATGTAGCCACAAAACTGCAGTGAGTTACAGAGAAACCGCGACAGTCATTTCAGCTGTGGTATAAATGGGCTGTCCTCACAAACTGCTCACACAGCCATTATTCCTGTCCTGAAGGATGATCCTCAAAGACTTACTTTGATTAACCCCCCACACACACACAAACCCACGCAGACAGACAGACACACACACACACACACACACAGAGTCACTGTCATGGTTTCTGGGGTGTGCGTGTTGTTTGGACTTTTCTTTGCGGCTCTCGTCCCGGGACGATATCTAATTCCTGGGCCATTGAATTCTTTACCCAGCTGGTTGATTGAGCTGGGGCGGACCTTTCCCAGAATCTATATAAGTAGGAAGTCCGCCACGCCTCCTTCGCTAGAGTGTCTGTGTTTAGCTTCGCACTATAGCCGAAGATATCTGTAGTCAGGTTTTGTATGACTTTCTATCTTCTAATTGTTGGAGTTTCTTCTCCCTTTTTCTATCTCTCTTTGCTTCCGTGGTTCGGACTATTATACGTCCATTGGAAGCGAGAGTACTTGCGTTTGGTCTATGTTATTCTCTGTGTTTGTATCGTGTTCGTGCTGCTCTCTTTCTCTCTCTTGGCCTCCGTATACTACCGGCCATTACACACAAATTAAACCGATGAACACACAATGTTACCAATTACCAGTAACAACAAATGAAGAGTGTGTTTCCAAAACACAATACATCAATTTTACTCATTTTGAGTAAATCAGCTTTTTCTATGTTAGCGCCTATTGCAAATTATAGAAAAATACGAACTTTGTTGATGAAAAAATACATCTTATAGTATGAAGTTCTAAAAACTGATTTTTGCACCATGTGTAAGTAGCACAGGGCTATCGCTCCAAGGTATTATCTCCATTTTTGTCATTTTGGCACTTAGTGCATTTTGGAAACAAACTCTTCAAATACAACAGTGAAACAATGTCCAGTTGGAATTACATCAACTGGTCACAAGACAGCGATTTAAGGATGGAAATAACCCATAAAAATAAAATGCTAGTATAAAAACCACAGCAGAATCCTGGCTGGGGCAGACTGCACAAAGCAATTTGATAGATGGCTGTATCAGCTTGAGAAGGCTCCTTCCTGCAGCTGCTAACAAACATTAGATGGTAGTCATTCTGGTTCCTGCAGGAGTTACCATTTTGATTCTCAGTATGAACTGATCTGGGGGCTCCCAAACACTAACATTCACACAATTCATTGCAAAAAAGCAACAGAAACCAAGCTCATTATTGAACATTTGAGCAGAATTAATTCCCCTCTAATTGAGTCACTGAGTGTAATAGTGGTCTAACTCTAATTTTCCCATTTTTGAGTTAGACCCATATTTCGCAAGTTAAAGGTAAAATCTATTCAAGGCATAAGTGGTCTAGATGTCACAGTGATGCATCTTACTATACAGAGATTTTTAGTTATCCTCACTTCCTTCAAGATAAAAAGCGTGAGTGCAACATTGGTCTAACTCTTTGAACCCTTCAAAAGTCAAGGATTTGAAAGATGATCTCAACCTTGTACCACTTGTCCACCACTCATTTTATCTGGGTCTGATCGAAGATGAAGATGGCCCAAACTTTCATCCAGATGACGACAGCAAAGACAGCTGTGAGGAACAAGATTAGCTGATGGATGACTTTCTCAGTGGTCAGCAGTTTGTGATACAATGTTTCACTTTTGATCTGTATTCTCGTGTTATTTTGTGTTTCGAATTCCAAGGATGCCGGAAATGAAAGCTATTATTGAGTTATTAAAATTAAGTTATTAATTTACTTGTCTTAAGTCAGTTACATTTGTTAAGACAGCCAGTGCAAGAGTGGTCTAACGTATGAAAAGGGCCTTTTTCAGAAAATTTAGAGAAAGTGACCTCTGAAACATTACTTTTGCGGAAAAAAGTTGTGTTATCTTGAAAAACATGGTCATAAACTCTCAAGTTAACAACAGATGGCATACCCTACATGTGTCCTGAATTTTTTCCAGGGCTTGAACTTTGGCATAGATTATCTCAAAACTATGAAAAACGGAGTTAGACCACTCCTGTCCTCAGGGGCTCAATTATATAACTGCAAATTGGACATTTATCACAGCCTTGGCTCTAGACGCCCCTGAAAAGGCGTTCGACTCCGGCCGGGGCTCACAATGGAAGTGACTCCTCTGGAGGGACCGATTGAGCCTAGAATGAGTCTGGTGTCTGTTGCTATAGTTTTTGAAGAAACTGCCACTTGTGTCCCATCTCTATGCCATCCTTGCATTACAAAGTCTGCCTTAGGTAAAGATCAGCTTGAATCATCTGGTGGGTTTTGAGCTGTGGGGTTTTAACACAAGCTAAGCGATGACACAAGATCACTGAAAAATTTCACCCCATTGTTTTTGCCAGTTAAGACAGAATGCCAGCTGTCATGTGAGACATTGACGCCAGAACTGTGGATGTTCAGTGCTGTGACACAGCAGAAACCCAGAAATGCTATTGTAGAGGGAAAGGGTGAATGCCAAGCAACAGGCAAAACCTCCCACAGTTTCTTTTCTCTCGGGTGGGAGTGGCTGAGGGGGGAGTCGGTGTTTTTAAGGGTTCTTGTTATGGAATGTGATGAAAACATTAATATTTTGGCTAGACAAAAATGGCAGGTTTTCTGGTGTAGGTTGTTCTGACCACTTGCAAGAAGTATTCTCATTAGTGTGTGTTAATGTGTGCACGTGGGTTTGTGCTCATTGTCCACACCACTCTCTAAAATCTGTCACACACAGGCGTGTAATTTGACTATTTTAATGACAACTTGATGAGCAGCGCCCATAGAATTGTGCTGCAGTCGCATAGTAATTGTTCCTTCAATCAACCATTCGCCCTCAAAGCACATGCACATATCACTGTGGAGAGTGTTGCTGAACAGAACACTCAGAACCCTGTGCTGCTACTACACTTGCTGCAGCACAAATTACTGGTCACCCTCAAACACTTCTACCTGCAACTTGGATCTGCTCCTTCGTGCTGGGGGGTGCAGGTATTCCTCCTGTTTATTACTGGAGATACATTCTGCTCCCTGTTGGCTGGAAAGCAGATCCTTTCATTGTCAAAAAAAGATTTTACCAACCTATTCAATAGAATACTAACTCAACTTGCGAATTATTCTGACTGAAATAATATTCAGTGCTGACCTTCGTCTGCGCATACTCATTCCCAAGCCAGAGCTACCTCACAAAAATAATGCAGCTGTGCAGTTCCACTGTGGCTACAGGTCACTGTAATTATGCGTGAAGACAACATGCCAAAGTTGGAAAGGAGCTTTAAAAAGTTTGAATGGTTTTAAACCAGAGGGGTCAGCTTGTCATGTCCTGCAATCCAATGACTGGGGTCTGGACAGGCAAGTAAATAGTCATGAAGCAGATATGGCAAGAATGTAACTCTAATGATTAAGTACATTCAAACAGAGAGTATCCACACCCTACATTTTCGTCCAAAACTGTCAGACAAGCTTCTTTCTGTTTTATTCACAGAGAAAGTAGCATCTTATTTTGCTTGGAATTTTGGGCTGAAACCCTTAGTTTGCCTCTCAGGTCCATTTCACTGGGCGTGTTCTGGTCCTGAAGGGCCATCATTCCCCTGTGTGTTTCTGCACTGTCTGTGGGGTTGTCCCAGATTCTCTGCACACAGAGAATCAAAACTAGGGCAATGCTGTCAGTGGGAAAAAATTAATGACCAGTACCTGTGGTTCCAACCTGATGCCTGTATCTGTGTAAGTACATGACGACCAACTGCGCGGGCTGAAGCAAAAGCACCATCTGTTTTCTTTTTTAATGATGGTAATGCTGTGCATGACATGGAATGGGTAATCTCAGGGCCAAACTGTTGGGCAGCGAACAAAGACTCAGTGGCTGTGGCTGTCAGCACTAATTGAGCGTAGGCCATGTTTTAATGTGTATATAAGCTACCAAAACACCAGGATCCTTGTGGGAGGACACAAGATCGAGGTTATAGTAACCACCTCATTTCCTGGGATAACTCAAGAAGTGATTCAAATAATCTTAAATGCACAATTTAAATTTATTATAACAATTTCCACAGGCATTAAAAATCTGTGGAGTTCTAAAATTCCTATTAAATAAAAAAACAGTATTGGGAAAATCTTACCTTTTACATGGTTTACCTTACCTAGCACTCCTACACACACTCACATATACCCAAACAACCATGTGCCAGTTTCTCAGGCTTCATATATTAAAAACTGATGGACATGACCTCTTCATCTCTAGACTCAACTAAATCACTGCAGACAAACTTGTCATCTGTGTAAAATATTGCTCCCACCAATACCAACATGATGATTTAATTCAGATATTTTAAAGTGTATTTTTTTATACATATATTACCAAACAACTTTTCTCAAAGCTATTTCCCCATTGACATTTAACAAAAGAATATAGTTATCAGAAAATTTTGACAACTGGGAAAACAAGCACATCTTAGGCTAACATTGTATTTATGTTGGTGCCTGCGACTTGAGCAATGAGCATGTATTTGTCAGATAACAGCCCAGTATAACTCTGTCAGGGTCAGAAGTAGTCAAACAAAGAGCTTTAACATTATGCTTGCATGTCTTATATGTCTATTTAACTAGTTTTTACGTACGGTTGGTAAAGTGGTTAGCATTGCCACCTCACAGCAAGAAGATTGTGGGTTTGAATCTGGCCTGGGGCCTTTCTGTGTGGAATTTGCATGTTCTCCCCGTGTTTGCGTGGGTTTCCTCTGGGTGCCCTGGTTTCCTCCCTCAGTCCAAAGACATGCATATCAGGCTAACTGGAGACGCTAAATTGCCCATAGGTATGCGCGTGAGAGTGAATGGTGTGTGATAGTGTGTGTGCCTGCGAAGGATTGGTGAGCTGTCCAGGGTGGGTCCCTGCGTTCGCCCGTAGTCAGCTGGGATAGGCTCCAGCTCCCCCCGTGACCTTAGTGAGGAATAAGTGGTTATAGAGAATGGATGGATAGTTTTTCTTTATTAGTTTAGCTCCCGTCTGGTCACGCTGCGCTTCTCATGAGTAGATGGCACTACCAGTAAATGTAAAAATAAGAGTTAAATGTACTCTGCCATCTCAGCAATAGGAGATGAGGCCTAGATTTAATCAGAGGGCCAGGAAGTTGAGAAAAGCCTGATTGGAAAAGACAGAATAAGACTAGATAAAGCTTTGCTGATCAGATGCTTTTCACTGAATCACTCATGCAGCCTTCATGGCAATTTTAATCAATGCTCAAATTTTTCCTCATTGACACAGACGAAGCAGAGCTATTCTTATGACCTGAGTCTTTAAACCCAGCTGCACCTTTTCCAAGGTCTGAGAGACCTGTGTCGTTTGGTGTTGTAGTGGAGTCTGACATGGAGCAGTATATACCACACCACCACCTGGTGGATGAATTCATTATGAAAAACTACAGAAATATTAGCCTTTTAAACAAAATACATGGCAAAAATTTTGTTCTAATGGCAGTTTGCCACACAGCAAACAAGACTGAATTTACATCTAGCTCTGAGGATTCTGTAACCTGTGTGTGATTTCTTCACATTCTTGCACTTCATTTACATTACGTCATTCGCTCTGTATATATCCTGTCTCTCTGTGAACTTTTGACATTTCAGTGTGACGCATCTGAATGCATAGGACCAAACACAAATCACCCTTATGTGTGGACAGGCAGATAAAAATAGAAGTGAAAAAAAAAAAAAAACAGAACTGGGCGAGATATCTGACAGTCTAAACATAGCCTTCCCACCTTCCAAGAGTCTTCCTGTACGTCCAAAAATTTACAGTGGAAATTTAACCAAAGAGGCAGCACGTCACCCTCTGTTTGTCAGGTGAAGCTACTATAGAACCTATCATATAGTCTAGAACAGCCTATTATTTCAAATCCTATGCAATTAGGACATATATCCAACACAGGGAATTTGTCCCAGGTCTGTGTCACCCAAGGCTTGTTCTAGCAGAGGTTTTATGCCATGGCCTGCTAAAAATGGACTCTGGTAAATTTTTAAGAAGCGCTAAAATAATTAAATTTGATTTGATGTTTTTGAATGGGCTTACTGATATGTACAGAGCCCTGAATGAACATCACTCATTTCTCACTATATTATTAACACCACAACTGTCAGTTTCATGTGTCCTCATTCTCCCAACATTAGTAGAATAATCTCAAGGTATCTACGATAGTAAAGATTGTCGATTATATGCTAAATCCTACAATCTATACCAACTGTGAAAACTGACAGTCAGGTCTATCAATATTTGGACATTAAAAAGGGTTATTATTATTTTAACTGTCTACCACAGCATATTTAAGTCAAAATTAAATGAGATGCTAGTGCACAAAATGCAGACATGGGACTTTAGCCCCTTTGTGCAGATGTGTCCGCCCACGGACATGGAGCTGCAAATTTATGCACGCAGTTACAATATTCTATCACTAGATAGCACACTCGGATCAGTTATTGAATATTCACAAGCAATCTGAGCTCAAACACGGTTTAGAATATGGACAAGTTCATTCCAATCCCTTTTTTCAGGAGTTGCCTGAATTTAACTCCACAGCTAAGCCTGATGTGTAAACTGCTCAATATAGTTGCCCATAGTATCTATCCAGCAGTTCAAAAAAAATGATCTCTTGCTACAGAAAAAAAAAAATCATCGTCCTCTGTAGCAACCATTTCAGCTACAGTGAGCCAATGGTATCCCAATTAGTAGTAAAGAAAAATCTGTTTTCTGAAACAAAAATTTGACCTGGTATTGATACTATATCATTCTACTATCAAGTTTAGTCATCACATATGAAAAACACGTAGTTCCCCACTATGGATTTACGTGTAGACTCCTCCATCGACGAATTCAGCACAACCTTATATCCTTGTATGTACTCATGTTGATAGTATTCATGTGATGCACACTTATAGTTCACGCCCACGTGAAACTTCCGCAGTAATAATGTACCGATTGACTAGTTTCTTATCCAATTCCAGAAAGTTTAAACTTTCCACAGTAACTGAAAGACATTGATTGGACAATAAGAATAGCATACAAACCTTTGCATAAAAGTAAGGTTGGTTGTATTCTCCTAATGTTCGGCATGGTTGTGCAGCTGAAAATGATGCGATTTCAAAGAAAATAAGTCATCCAAAACTGGCCTGAAGTGTTCAGTTACATTTACGGGATTTAAATGAGGGACGGACTTGGTCAATGGGAATTATTCCGAATTAAACAGGACTGGAGGGTTCCTTCTACCCGATACATCTGTCTCTGGAGGAGGGATTCAATGAAGAGAGGTTATACTGCTACTCTGTTTGCATTTTGCTCAATGTGGCTTTTTGTTTTAGAATTTATACGGTATTCAACGAAATCGAATACCAAGATTTTGGTTTCTTCAAAAACCAAGCAGCTCTCGCACTTCTGTAGACCCCCTCGTATGTTCATTGCACCATTCTGTTCATTTTGGGGTAGAAAATTGCCTGATTATTCCTGAGGGCTATTCAATTCAACTTTATCCTGCGGGGGCCGGTGTGGGTGCAGGCTTTCATTCCAACCAAGCACTTACACACCTGATTCTACTAATCAAGCTCTTTTACAAAGACTCTTAGGGTTGGTTAGTAGTGTCAGGTGTGTAAGTGATTGGCTGGAATGAAAGCCTGCACCACACCAGCCCCCACAGGATAATGTTGAATAGCCCTGATCTATTCTATGATCTTATCTTATCTTATCTTATCTTACTTGTTCCTTATAAGGTGTGGTAAGTGTTTATATAAGATCGTGAGCTTGGAAGTGGGAACTGCTAGCTTTTCATTGCAGGGTGAATGTTCTTACCGTTAAATAAGCAGTTCCTTTAATGAGTATGTGTGCTGGCTAGTGGGAGTCTGAAGAAAAATTGACAAAATTCTAAACTTCATCATGCAGAAAAGGCATGTTTTGTGTTTGGCGAGGTTACTGGTGACCATTGAGGTCCAACTGCACCTATATTGATAAACCCATGCTAAAGTCAACGAGAAAATCATTAATTCATATTGAATTTCATGCGTCAAAAGTTGATTTGCTTTAAATATATGATTATTTTATGATTTGACAGTGCACCATTTTAGGGAATGTTAGAGTTTGGGAAGCCACCTGGAGACCTGTCTTATTTGGCTCCTAGAGAGTTGGTCATTTAGAATTTAATGCTGAGATTAATTACCCCGCCCCACCCGAAGGGTGAGGGCAAGAGGTATTGTTTTTGGTTTGGTTTGTTCCTGTGTTTGTGTGTGTGTGTGTGTGTTTTGTTTGTTTGTTTGTTTGTTTGTTTGTTTGTTAACACTCTAGCGGCAAAACTAATGGCCAGATTCACCCCAAATTCGATATAGGGATTGCCACTGACCCAGAATAGACCCCTATTGAATTTCGTACAAGTAGGTGAAAGTATGTGCAAGGGGCAGGGTTTGTTGTGCCTGGCACCACTTGTTATTCTTGTGGTCAAGGTGTTTATGATCCCAGAAATGTATAGTTTTAACCCCCAGCCATTTCTCAATTCTCAGTATTTTTTTTTTTTTGAGAATTTCAATGCTGAATTTTCATGAAGACTTTTTTATGTTTGCAGCCCTTTTTCTTTACCAAAATAATGAAAACAAGTGGTGCCAGGCACAACAAACCCTGGCCCTCGCACATACTTTCACCTACTTGTACAAAATTCAATAGGGATCTATTCTGGGTCAGTGGCAATCCCTATACCGAATTTGGGGTGAATCTGGCCATTAGTTTTGCCGCTAGAGTGTTAACAAACAAACACAGAAACAAACAAACACACAAACACAGAAACAAATCGAACTGAAAACAATACCCCTTCCCTCACCTTTCGGGTGGGGACGGGTAATAAACTGAAATACGATGGAATACTAGATGCTATACGTGCCTTGACTCAGTTGAACCATACCCTTCCTCTCTGTGAAGCTGCAAACTTGAATTAGTAAGCCTTAAATAAGGTAAATGGCCAGATTTGGCTTCTGTGCAAAGGGGTTAATTTGAGAATATTTGAAATTTAATACATACATGCAAATCAATCAGGAGCACAATACAGAAATTAGGGCAAATATTAAAAACCACTATGCAACAATAGATCAAGAACAACCTCCAACAGGTAGCTGTACCAGCATTTGTTTAAAAAAAAATCTACTGAAGCCTGTATATTGTATGTCAACAACATTCTGCATAAATAGTTGGGACAAAGCTCAGCTTTTGAGAATGATATGAAGACAAGAGTATAGAGAAGGGAAGGAACTACTCATAATGCAAATCATCTGCGAAGAGTGGTCATGTGTGGGCATGTATGGCTGCCAACAAAACTAGTTACCTAATATTTATTGATGATTTAACTTTCTGCAAAGGCAGTTGGATGAATCATGAATTGTACTGGATGACAGTTTCAGCTCAGATTCAGTCAAACGCTTGAAAGCTCACTGAATAACACTGAACAATGCACATTGACAGTGACCTGATGCAAACTGCAAAGTGACCTAAAATGCATTTTTGAGAAAAGAGGTATTCTACAATACCCAAATCAATCACCATACCAGTATAAATTTGAGAATGTGTTTCTCTTGCTGAAGGCAAAACTAAAGGCAATGGATCATGATTTATGATCATGTTAGTTTTTAAAATTATATCTGAGCTCCTAAAATAAGGGGGTTATGTAAAAACATAGCTGTAATTCCTCTAGAGTTCAATCAATATTTTTAGCAAGACTCTTCAATTAGGCAGGTCTACCCTTCCAGCACATCTTGTTTTGATTCATATCAAATCTATCGTGGTGGTGTAAAGAGCCAAAATGATGAAAATTGTGTCATTGTCGAAATATTTATGTACCCGACAATAAATTTGACTTTCCCCAAGGTCATTGTCATTATATACAAATGCAAAGGTAAACAAATTCATACAATTGAGCGAAAAAAAAAGAACTTTCCAGCAAGTATTCTGCTCCCACATGAGGACTGAGAATGGCAAATGAAACTGAAATCACAGCATACGTGAAATTCACAACCCCACGATGGCATTGCCACACATGCCCTTTGAAGATGCTGTTGAAGAGGTACTGTTTATTCTGCAGGCACTGACAAGAGCATCCCATTTTTACTATCCTCTTGGGTGAGCTGGATCTAACCTCGGAGAAACTAATTTCTTTGGAGCGAAGATGGATTCCTGGCTATGATGGATGGATGACAGCCAAAATGATATGTGGAGAGGAAATCAATCTCTCTATGGTGTAAATCACCTGCGTAGGTCCTGCCTCCGTCTTCATTGAGTTTCCATCATGCCCCATTATTGGAGCCCACATGAGTGGAATGAAAGAGTTCCCCAGGTAAGGATGATATGAGTACGATTTCTGTTTTTTTGGCTCACAGGTCATTGGAATGTGTTGACATTTAAGCTCCTTGAATTTTTAATGATCATATGATCATGAGAAAGGAAGATGGATCTTCTTTACCCAACCAGGATTAAATAATGCTGATATGCTGCTTTCACGTGCTTGGTTTCAGGCTAAGGGTATTACTCCTCTGGTCTACATCACTGTAGCTTTCATAAGTGGATGCAGTGGATGCATTTATGTTCTCGCCACTGTAATCTCCTCAGAATGAGAGATCAGCGAAATGAACATGACATAATGTGCATATCCCTCATTGAATTTTGGAAATATGATACAAAACGTTATCGAATGAAAGGTTTTTAATCCCCTTAGAAAATCTCATAGGTACATTAAATCAGGAAATGGCAGGAGGTTGTATTCAAAATAAAAACATGGAGCAGCGTACTGTATGACAATGCCTCTCACCTTTCCTTTTATATTTCAGAAATATTTCTGGGGAGCAGAATAAACAACCCAATTGTGATCACTTTAAATAGTGTTGCCCATTTATAAAGAACTGATTGATGTATTGATTTCAATACTGCAGACTGCTCCTCTTAACACAGAAACATAATGGTGTTCTGTGATAAAAATGTGAGATATCTGATGGTTGGCTCTTTTTCGAAAGGCTAAAGGTCATCTTTGCCATTCATACATCTTTACCATACAGATCAATTTGTTTTCTCTTGTCTTTAGTACAGACACTGACCATTGAATAATTAACTACTCCACAGCACAGTAAATGAACATGCACAACAGCTAAGGTAATGTTGTACTTTATTTTCCTGCTGGCAAATTTGGTTGCTTTATTATGCAAAGCCAGAGGGAGGATTTATTATCAGAGCAGTGAAACTAGATAAAGAGCACATGTCTGAAAGAGACAATACCTGTGATGCAAAGCTTACTGGAGGAAAAGTGGGGGGAAAAGAAAACACTGTCATGCTCTTCAATCTTCTCAAATTGTGGTTAAGAATTATTAGCAGCAATAATACTTTGAACAGTGTTAATTACTTTAATGTGAATAATTTATGCCTCTAATGGCATTATAAAATATGAATGTCTCGAGTCAATATGACTTTCAATGTGACCTCAATTTGTGGTTCCCCCAGGATGATGAACCAGTTATAAGGAGGTAAATATCGTCTTCTGTGGCTGAAGAATTGTATGGATGCAATGATGTTTAACCTGTGCTGACATCCAACACTGGATCACTGAAGCCTCCCATAACTCCACTTCCTCAAGCCAGCTATAGTTCTCCCAGTGCAGTCAATCCACCACATCCAATTCATTTGTAACCGTATGCCATTATGGTGAGAAGTTATCCCACGCATTATCGTTGTCCAAACAGTTTCAGATGAACTCAGACAACTCTTCTTCTGCAGTTTGAAAGGACGCCTAGTGATGATGCTCTCATTGACCCCCAATTGACACCAAAACTTCTCAGAGGCCTTATGCACTGTCAGGGCAGTGTTCAAAGGTATAATGGCATCCAGAACTGGACGCAACTGACTAAGTACAGTCAAATTCTAAAAATAGTAATGCCATGGGTCAGGCTTAGTTCAAATTTAGGGTTGATTCGGAAGACTGCAAAGATCAAATCCAATCCAATCCACTTTATTTATATAGCACATTTTAAAAACAAAAAGGTTACCAAAGTGCTGCACAAAGAAAATAAAATCAATAAAATAAATAAATAAATAGAGCTCATAAGATACTCAAAGTAAAAAGCACTATAAAATACAACCCCAATTCCGAAATAGTTGGGACGAAGTGTAAATTGTAAATAAAATCAAAATGCAATGACTTTCAGATCACATGACCAATATGTTATTTACAATAGAACATAGATAACATTTCAAATGTTGAAACTGAGACATTTTGCATTTTAATCCTCAAAATGAGCTCATTTCAAATTTTCTGGCTGCAACAGGTCTCAAAAAAGTTGGGACACAGGCAAAAAAGGGCTGAAAAAGCAATGAATATATAAGAGAATCAGCTGAAAAAACATTTATCAAGTAATTAAGTTAACTGGCATCAGTTACATGATTGGCTGGAAAAGGGATGTCTTAGAGAGGCTGAGTCTCTCAGAAGTAAAGATGGCCAGAGGCTCTCCACCCTGTGAAGGCTTGCGTAAAAAAATTTGTGGAATACTTTAAAAACAATGTTCCTCAACATCAAATTGCAAAGGCTTTGAAGGTCTCATCATGGACAGTGCATAATATCAAGATTCAGAGAAACTGGAAAAATCTCTCTGCATAAGGGAGCTTGTCAATATACTGAACGCATTCAAATTTGAACAGGCGTTCAAAAATGAACAAGTTTCCGTTCGTGTTCTGCTAAAAAACGAATGGCAGAGTGTTCAAAAATGAACAAGCATGCGGTCATTTTTGATAGGACGGCATCCAAAAACAAACGCAGAGCTACCCTCTCTCGCGTTACAAAATGAATCTGCTCTCCACTTCGCAAAATTTACACCAACATGCGTAAAATATTTCCTTCTTACGAGAAAAAAATTCCCCCTCTCCCATCCTGCAGAATTTAGAAGCATATTGTAAGGTATATGCCTATTAAACGACAGTTTTCACGTCGACTAAAAAATCCTACCAAATCTCCAGTTTCGAGATTATAGGCTATCTTTACCGATCGTCAATCTTCCGCTTTACGCTTACACTTTTCATCGAGTTCGATAAGATGCTTTAACAGATTCCACACTCAAGACCGGAGATTAGTTGTGATTCAGTGGTACCGGGGTACGTTCAGTCAGCCAAAACATTCAAATGTTGCTGTGTGAATACTTTACTGGAATGCATATCGCTTCCGCGCGGTGTCAGTATGCCACTTTTTCCTTCTTATATAAAAAAACATTTTAGAATTCCAAATCATGATGCAACCGCTAGGCAATTTGTATGCAAAAGATTGTAAATAAATTAAATTAAATACATTAAAATTATAGTTTACGCATTGTTTCACATCATCTGCGCGACAGCCCAAGTTTAGTGCGTTCTATGCAGTGTCTATGTGTCCGAAAGTCAGACAGGGTTTTAATATAACTCTGTGTCCGACAGTCGGATGGTTTCAATATAACTCCGTGTCCGACAGTCGATTATTGTTTTTAATTTCTTCAAATCTACTGAATCTTTTAGATATTAAACCTGAATGTTTTGATAAGAGGGCTCAGTTCTTCAAGATGAGTGCCGAGAATTTCAATCAATGTTTTTGTTCAGGGGACCTATTTTGCTACATTTCCAAGGTTATATTTTGATCTTGGACTCCCCTAGAGTACTCCTGATTGTTCAAAGTCCAAAACAGGGTCCTTATTTAGCTCATACTGCCATCCTCAAAAAACCCCATTTGTAGTCCATTGTAGTCTCTGCCTGAAACGCCTCATTGGGGTGGCTCTTCCGCTATGGACCCCACTCCCCGTGTGCCCACTTTCTTCTGACTGGCCAGCTCTGTGGAGGGCGGAGTTGGGTGGGATGAGGCTGCAGAACGCAGTTTTCCGGGTCCGCCTCCCCAGAGTGAAACGTGAGACAGGTCTGCCATCTGATAAGGAAGCGGCGGGCAAATTTTGCAATCTAACGTTATACTTGAATATAGATCTAATGAAATGAACTTGTTCTAATAAACGCAACGGCGAAAGTGGAGGACGCGGTGTGAAAATCTGGCAGCTCAAGCTCAAATTTGCTATCGGCTACAGTTTGCTACAGCAACAGTGGTGAGTACAGCGGTTTTTCTACTCAATAGCTAGATGCAGGGAAAGCTAGAATCCACTACATACAGACACATTTGTAGAACGGGTCGACATACCCACGTGTAGACAGGAGACCGTAGAAATCCGGTGGGTCTGAGTTTAGAGGGAAACATGGACAGTGAGGAGCAGCTAAAAGTGGACCAACAGCTTATGGACTGCTTCGGTGTGTATTATAAGGACCTGCTGGTTCGTGTGCATAACTGTAGTGTGTCGTTAGCGTGGAGAAACGAACAGCTTCTGCGCTGGTATATGACGGAGGGGCTAAGGCTCCAGGCTAAACGGCCTTTTCGGAAATTGCCCATGGTAATGGTTTACTCATTGCATCGGAATGACCAGCGTTTCCTCGCGGAGAGTAGGCGCGTCCTGGTTAGTGTGCGAGAACCGTTGCTTATGTGGAGCTAAGCGAATCGATCACTTTTACAGGAAAGAATTTAATATTCAACCGCCGATTTAATATTCAATCGACAGCAATGCAGAGAAATCATTTGTGATACCAGACACATTATAGCCTGTGCGCTTCCCTATTGCTTTCACCGGTAGCATCAGAGATTACCCAGATATTGGAGAAGTATCAGGCAGACCCTGGTCATGGATAAGTAAAGCGATCGTTTCACAAGCACCCAAAAACGCACCCCAAGCTTTGCAAAACCTACGTCTGGTCTAACACCTCTCCGGTTAGCTTCAACTGTAGTGGCTACAATCAGGCAACGTTATGATGAAACTGTCACATTGATGCTTACCGAGGTAACACAAGCAGAATTGCTGCATATAAGTTAAACAGGAGCATTTTTAATTAGCAGAGCACGGGAACTGACATGCAGTAGCTGATAAGCGGTCATGACTTTGAATGTTATCTGTCGCGTGAAAAATTCGTTTCGCGTCCGGTGTGAATGAGACTTGACGTGCCCGTATTCGCGTCTTTGCATTGACTTTGAATGAAATCTGTCGCGCGAAAAATTAGTTTTGCGTCCGGTGTGAAAGCTGCTTAACGCGCCCATAACGCGTGTATTCGCGTCTTTGCATTGACTTTGAATGTAACCTGTCGCTAAAAAATTAGTTTCTGTCCCTTAACGCGCCCATAAAAATCTTTGCATTGACTTTGAATGTCGTCCCGCAAAAAATTCGTTTCGCGTCCGATGTGAAAGCAGCTTTATGGATAGTACACGACAGCTAGAGAGAGCTCGGTTATGTTATGAACATAATACAGGTTTTACAGACCGCAAGTTCCGTTAGCGCGGACAAGTTGCTTATGTGGAGCTAGCAAACCGATCACTTCTACAGGAAAGAATTTCCTATTTAATCTCCGCCTTTTTCAGCTTTTTATTAGCCACAACAACTTCTAAAGGGGGATGAAATTATGTCACAGTAGTGCGGAGAAATCATTTGTTATACCAGACACGGTAGAGCTTCTGCGTTTCGCATTGCTTTCACGGCAGCACCAGAGAGCTTGCCCAGACATTTGTGAAGTGTCTGGCTGATCCCGGTCATGGATAAGTGAAGCGATCACAAGCAGCCGTAAACAAACCCAAACACGTATCCCAAGCTCTGCAAAACCTACATCTGGTCTAACTGTGCTTTTCAGCCCAACTTTGCGGACACATACAGCACCTCTCTGGTTAGCTTCAACTGTGGTGGCTACAATTGGGCAAGGTTATGATGAAACTGCCACATTGATGCTTACCGAAGTAACACAAGCATACCGATCAGAATTATTGCATATAAGTGAACCAGGAGAATTTGTCATTGGCACAGCACGCGAACTAACATGCAGTAGCTGGTAACCGAGTGGTCATAACAACCACAGAGACAAACCCTTGCAATACAGGTTTTACAGACAGCAAGTTCTGTTACCGTGGTCAAAATTACAAACAAGTATAAAAAGTTAGCTTCAAATGAGGTTTATGTTCACACACCTTCTGTAGAATTTCCCCTGATATTACTCTTGCATATTTAGGACACAAAAATTAGCAACAGTAACTTGGCTACGTTAGCCCCAGTGCTACAGCCACAATCAACTGGCTATTACGTCAGGTTGGCTTATGCAGTAAAAGCAACTTGCACCTTCTCACGTCACGGACAGTCGCGACCAATCCAGGATTTATCCTCAGACATTTTAGAAAGCCTGCGCTTGAGGCCAGTTGTTAGTGCTAACTATCATTAGCGGTCCTGCTAGCCAGTACCCACCTGTAACATGTTAGCTTCACTTACATTATTTGCTGTTATATCGTTACTTACAGCTTGTGGCTCCGAGCGCTTGATCAATGCAGCTGCTTCAGGTTTGAGAAGCAGCTGAAACGCTTATCCTGTGTCGAATTATCCTTTATAGTTTTTGGTGAAATGCTGAGCACAAGCAGCTAACGTTCCCTTTGGCCATGGCTGTTTGCTGCCAGCAAACAAAAAAAGCTACCCACTGATTTCTGGTGGCATCGTCTTTTGGAAGAGAAATAGGTGTTTTTCTTCACGTCCAAAAGTAAACGGACAAGCAGCTTTGGGAGAGATACTGACAAAACTGCACCTCAAATGATCTGCGGTTCTTCTTTTGTATTTCCAAAAGTGTAGATGCTACTAAGGCATAGTATGATCTGCCGTTGTTAGTGCCTGCTAGAATAGTTTCCGGTGTGGGCAGGTCCAGCGCCGTGGTTGGCTCTGGCTAGGTCTGTATTAATTGGACGGCACAACCTGACGTCAGGTTTTGCCCAGATCTCGTGAAGATCTCGGGACAAGCTGTTCAGAGAGAAAATCACGTTCTTGGATTACGGCAAAACCCCTGTATCTTATGTTTAGAAACTTTTCAGAGGTTGAGTATGGACAACCAACATTATAAAATTACTAATATGTATTAAAAGAAAGATCAGCATAATAGGTCCCCTTTAAAATTAATTCTAAAATGGACAGGGAGCTAATGGACGGAGGCCAGAGCGGGGGTAATGTGTTCATGCTTACGGGTTCCTGCTAAAGATGTGTACAAATAATCTGAAAATTTTATTTTGTTGTTGAAATTGGACATAGGGTTGCCAGATGTGTCCATGCATCTCGCAGTTGTACGATTGGATTGAGATCTGGGGAGTTCGGAGGCCAGGACAATGCCTTGAACACATTGCCATGCACGTAAAACCATTGCCAAACTATTTGTGCTATACAGCAGAACAAATTGTTTTGATGAAAAAGGCCATTGCCATTGCAAAAAGCCATTTCCATGAAGGGGTGCACCAGGTCTGCGACAATGTTTAGATTGATGACAATAGTCAAATGAACATCCACATGGTTGTCCAGATCCAGGGTTTCCTGACAGAACATTGCCTAGAGCATCACACCCCCTCCTCCATCAAGCCCTTTGCCCACAGTGTATCCTGATGCCATCTCTTAACCAGGTAAATGGCACACATGTACCTAGCCGTCTACATGATGCAAAATAAAACAGGACTCGCCAGACCAGGAAACCTTCATTGTTCCAAGGTCCACTTCCGACATTTACATGCCCATTTAAGGTGCTTACGTTGGTGAACAGGGTGAATATTGACACTTTGATTGGTCTATGGCAACGCAGCCTCTTCTGCAGCAGGGTGCAATGCATTGTGTGTCGTAGTACATTTTGCTGATGACCATCATTAATATTTTCTGCAACTTATGCCATAGTAGCCCTTCTGTCCATTCTGACCAGACGGGATGGTGTTTGTTGTCCTTGCAGATCGATGAGCCTTAGGTGCCCAAAACCCTATCGCTGGTTTGCGGTTTATCCCTCCTCCAACCATTTCCTGAAAGTTCTCACCTCTGCTGACTGGGAGGACCCCACAAGCCTAGCCGTTTCAATGACAGTCTGACCCAGTCATCTTAGTTTCCATAACAATTTAGCCCCAGTGACAGCCACTTAGGTTTTTCTGCTTGCCCATTTCTCCCATATCCAATGTGTTGAATATTAAAACTGTTCGCTTACGATGTAATGTATCCCAGACCTCAACATGCCCTATTGTTGTTATGAATCTGAGTCATAATGTTTTGGCTCGTTCTTGTAGCTCATCTGATGGCAGAAACTGCACTGACTCGCCAGCTAAAGGGGAATAATATTCTCCCTGATGTCAGTGTGTCACTGTTTCTTCAGCCACCAACCCGTTTGCTTACACCCAATATCACTGACCATGACTTCAGCTTTACCACCATCTAGTGGTTTATGATTAATTTTCCTCTCTGTCTCAACGCAGTACCGTCCAAGACAAGCTACCCGTGCATCAAAGCATGGCATACAGTACATTTTTAAAGTCTGTAAAATAATCCGAAGTCATTTGAGGATCTGGATTTAGGTCACAGCCTTATTCAAACATGTCTGACTGTGTCTATCTTTCTCTCTCTCACACACAAACACATTCCATAGACTTGCATTTCCTAAGCCCTTTCTCTGACTTTAACCCTAAACAGTACATACCTAACTCAAACCCTGACCTCATCAAAAACCTAACCTCAAACTTAAACCACACACACACACTCACTCAAGCGCACATACACACACACACACACACACACACACACACACATATAAAGGCGACTGAACTGTCCCAGTACCTCTGGTGTGGGTGCAGTGTAAACAAGGCTCTGTACTTTGGAGCGGCTGCTAAAACTGAACATTTTCTCCTCTGGTACGGTGCTGTCAGGACATTTAACCGCACATGGCTGGTGTCTGTGTTACTCTGATCCTCTGGGCACTGGTGTCGGAGCTGAGCTGTGGAGGTATGTACTGCAATGAGGAACTCTTACATCTCCTCCACACCTGATGAATATTTTGTCGAAGAAATTGAGCAACTTCAGACAATGGTCAGCAAAGATACCTTCAGAAGCAACATGGAGAATAACCAGAGACTCGTCAGTCATACGGCTGTATGATGACTAAATTCCAAGAATGTGTGTATTACTGGTTAAAAAAAAGTGGTGGCTAAATTAAATTTCATATTACAATTGAAGACATAATGATTAAACATTCGTAATTTGAGGCTAACTCTTCGCATATCTGACTCCATGTGCTCACTGGACATAACCACCTCCTGCCTGGTGCCAGAGGGCTAAATCCTACAACCACTAGGGGGCAGGTCACGTCTACCAACTGACAGAACTCAGGGAAAATATTGCTTGTTGAAAATCTTATTATGCTATCGGTTTGATATAAATTGACCACAGATGGTGCCAATGAAGCCGACATTCAAGCAATTAAAATAAGAAATGTGATTGTCCATTTCATGCTATGAGGCTTGAAGGTTTAGAAACAATCATCATTAAATATTTATGGATAGGGGGCTAACTCTTTGATACCTGGAGTCTGATCTGGTGTAATCCCCCAGAACTGTGTTCCTATTCAAATTACAGAACTCATAAGAGGCCTGGGCTTACTTTAATGACTGAAATAGCAAGTTGTTGGGAAAAAGTCACATGGCAAAAGCCTTTGTAACAAAAGTACATTTCAGAATCTATGCTCCTCAAAGAAATCATGGCCACAGTGTAGTATAATGTTTAGAGAGCATGAGGCTGTAACTCAGGCTAATGGTGGAACAATGCTATTTTACCGTTGAGTAATACAGTAGCTGGGAAAGACTGAGGTCTGATAATCATCCCTCCTCCTCTCTATCTGCCCCAGCCTCGGTGTTCCTGCCCAGGCGCGTGGCGGATACTGTGCTGCGGAGACAAAGGCGCTATAACACTGGAGTGTTTGAGGAGATGAGAGAGGGAAACCTGGAGAGGGAGTGTCTGGAGGAGAGGTGCAATCTGGAGGAGGCACGGGAGGTGTTTGAGAACTCGGAAAAAACGGTGAGACCCCACATCTCGCCTCCACACTACAGTTTGAATCAGATGGGAGCCAGGAAAGATGATGGTCTGGAGCTCCCAAGCCATCTATCCATCCATCCATCCATCCATCTATCTCTTATCCATCCATCCATCCATCTATCCATCTACTGATCCATCATTTGACCTCTTATATGAACCTAGCAGAAGCCAATATATGTTGCATGTCCTGCAGTCTATGCATTATTTGTCCAAGACTGAATTGATTGATGCTCTTTATGAATTCTTCTGTCTGATCAGCTGTGTAGCTGTTTCAGTTAACTGTATGCACTTACAGTACTATGCAACGCTTCAGATAAAAGCTTTTGACAGATAAATGTAATATAATGCAATGGTAAGGGTTGTGCGGTTTTTCGTAGTATCTAACCGATGAAAGGCAGGAACATGCTTGACCGTTTGTTAATACACCACAGGACACACACACTCGTTAACACAACAGTCTTTCACACACTCATACCTAGGTAAAATTCAGAGTCTGAGATTAGCCAACTATGCATGTCTGGACTGCGGAAAGAAATCTCTGTACCTGGAGAAAACCCAAGCCACATACAAGTTTCCACTCAAAGGCCCTGGCCAGGTTTAAACCTGTGACCTTGTTACTGTGAGGCAACAGTGTTACCCCGCTCAGTACTGCCAATCTCACCTACCATTTTAAGTTTTTAAGAGAATGATTGACAGGACATCAAATTAAATGTGAATAAAAGGCTCTGTGAGGACCTATATTGTCCTTACTCTCACACTTAGGGTCACTGGACTCCAACCTTTCAAAAGCGATTCAGGTGGAGTGTGGAACAGCATTGGATACACTGCCAAAACATTTCAGGACTCTTCGTCCCCGGATTTTTCATCCCCGGACTTTTTGTCCCCAAATTTTTCATCCCCGGACTTTTTGTCCCCAAATTTTTCATCCCCGGACTTTTTGTCCCCATATTTTTCATCCCCGGACTTTTCGTCCCCATGGACTTCTCCTCCCTGGACTCTTTGTTCCTGAAGACTTTTTGTCCCCCTGACTTTTCGTCCCCAAATGATAAAGAAACGTGCCACCATTGTTGACAGGGTTAGGGTTAGGGATAGGGTTATAATGCAGGAAGCAAAGCATCATTGGGGACGAACAATCTAGGCCTGACGAGTCTGGAGATGAAAAGTCCGGGGACAAAAAATTCGGAGACAAAAAGTCCAGGGACAAAAACTCCGGGGACGAAGAGTCCTAGAACCTACACAAAATGAGAGAGAGCCATTTTGGACTGAGAAGAGGAGGATGCTGTTGATATTTTTGACTGAAGAAAGGGGTCAGCATAGGGAGAATATTAGTGTAATCCTATCCTCTTATTTAAAATGCTGTACATCATATACTTATGCTGTTGAAAGTTTGGGGTCATCACACACTGAACTGGACATCTGGTGATGTCAGCGTCAGAACTGGAATTTGGGGGGCATATACACATCCCTTTATAACAACAATGAGTCCTGGCTAGTTCTCAAATCATTTTCCTTTATTGACAGGTTTTCCAATTATAGTAATAATCCATTGGCAATTGAAGACATAGCTTCTCTCCCCATGTGATCTTACAGTGATAAAATAATGGGTTAGATTGAGTGCAGAAAAATCATTTACTTATAGTAAATAGGCCTACGCTTTACGAAAGATAAACTACTCTGGCACTTCTGCGCTACCTTTTTGGCACATCAGGTGATCTTACCTGCGCTTCATGATCGTTTAAATTGTTGAAATGGAAAAAAAAATCACCTATTCAAATGCCTTATGTGATTTTGAATAATGCTGATTTAAATGCACCAAAGTGCATGTCCAAATGAATGACTGTCGTCTTACTTTAACGGGGAGAACTAGTGACTAACAATAGTGTGTAGTGTTTTCGCAGTGAATGTATTGTTAATTTAGAAAACGACTGAGAACAAGTCAGGACTAATAATTGTTTTGACCTTTTAAGCGCTGAATACATTTTCAAGGAATTAAAAATGTGGTTGTCCTGAGCTGCTGAAAACTTATCAAGTGGCAAATTGTTTAAAAGAGCTCCCCTACAGGAGCTCTTTTAAACAAGTTGCCACATGATAGGTTTTCAGTCATGTCTGATTTGATATCTTACAATTTTTGGGCAACTATAGTTGCCCACGGCGCTGAAAGGGTTAAAGGGGTGTGTCTGCGCCCCCTCCCCCAAATTCCAGTTCTGGCACAGACACTGACATCCAGTGTCATATGGGTTTCACAGCCAGGCTCATTGATGACTGTGTGTATGAGTTTGACTCGTGTGGAAACTCTGTGATGCTCGTCATGTCTGGGAACTGCATGATGCAATGCTGTGACATCCTTTTTGATCCTTTTGTTCCAGATGGAGTTCTGGGTCATTTATATTGGTAAGCATTGGCTTAATGTTTGATCATTGTGTTGACACAAGTGCAGTTGCACTGCTCCGTCAGATGTTTGCGACAGAATACCTCGCGCAGACTTCAAATAGGAGATCCTTGAGACAGAGTCACGGCCTTGTGTTTGGCTGTAGAGGATCTGCAGTGGCCATGCTTATGTTAGCGAGTAGAGTGCTCTGGGGGACAGTTTAGGACCAGGCTTAACAGAAAATTTGACAGCTTAAAGATAGCAGTTATAATAATGAACCTACATGGGCTGTTTACCTTCTCGTCAGTTCCAAAGAGTCAGGAGAAGAATGTTTGAAATCCTCACGGTTCAGGGTTTTAAGATTCACCTGTAAGTGAAGATACTCTGTGTCTTTCAGATTCCAACCAATGCCTGTCCTCACCGTGTCAGAATGGAGGAGAATGCAAAGATAAGCTGAGATCATACGTGTGTTCTTGTCCTACGGGCTTCACGGGCCAAAACTGTGAGATAGGTAAGTAAGGGGTACAGAAAGTGTACACTCAGCCTAGCTAATGAGACGTTAAGCAGACATCCTGAATCTCTCATTAATAAAGACTTTATAATTTTTACACTAAATTTTAGTACTTTTGGATAGACCTTTAACCCGAGGGTAGTGGTTGAAATGCCACTAAGGTTGATTGTACACGTGGCCTCTAAATTATCTATCCTATTAATTACACATTTCCATGCGTTTCCAACTTACTTTGATTTCCATCGCATTGCTGCGAAACCGCAAAACAACCCAGTTGACCCATCTTGTCAAGTAACTCAAATTTTTTAATTTTTGGAGCAGCATAAAGACTGGGGAACAGAGCTTGTCGCTCAAAAGTTTGAGTCTGAGCCCCATTTGCAGTGTTTCTGTTGCACCTGTCAGCAAGGTACTTAAACTCATTTCAATAGAAAGTGAACAGCTGCGTAATTAGATCAAATGAGAGGAAATGTGATCAGTAAAAATCAGTCTGGGTGACAGTATCTGCTGAAAGCCTGGAGGTAGTGCCATGCAGCATGTGCTCTTTGCACAGAGACGTTGCGGCAGTGCGATGTGAATAATGGCGGCTGTACACACTTCTGTGAGATGGTCCCGGAGCTGGGACGAGTGTGCGGCTGTGCAGACGGGTACAGGCTGGCAGAGGACGGGATGGACTGTGAACCGCAAGGTGCCTTCACCGGTTACCATGACGCCTTCACACAGTCCTTCACTCCACACACATTTTTAATGTTTGGCTGCTTTGCTGTATACATGCTTTTCCGTACTTGTTACGCTCTTTACATTTCACCAAAGTGGTCTTTGATGTGCATCATCTTAAATTAAGGCTATTGCTTCTGTCTTGAGGTTCTGTCAGAAAACTCAGTTGTTTGAAATGATTCCAGGCAGCTATTTTAGATGATGCAAGAAACTGAAAGAATGACAGATGAGCCAATGTACAGTACTGTGCAGAGTCTTGGGCACATGTAAAAATGCGTGAGAGAAAGTATTTCAAAAATAAGACAATGTACATTTTCTAAATATCAGAAATGAACTACAATGTGCAGTGAAGAATTAAAAACAAAATCAAATTAATATTTTGTGCAACCACACTTAGCCATTAAAACTGTTGCACAGTGTTTTACTTCTTTGTACTTGTGAGTGCGCGTGTTCGTGCGTCATGCATACTGAATATTTTGTTTGCGTCTGTGCATTTGCTTTCACAAGCAGGCTCGTATGGCGTGTAGTTTATTAGGATGTATGCTTCTGTTTACTAGTTTGTGCTTTAGTGCAAAAATGTTCTTTATTGTATCTATGTTTCCGAGCTTTTCCTGTTTTTAGGAGAGTATTCTTGTGGCAGACCTATCAGGGGAACATTTCCTGCGCTTTCCCGATCTCTGCTCCCTGTGAACCTCAGTTACCCCTCCTTCAACACCACCGTAATACCCCTCAATACCACTGAAATGGCCCTTGACTCCACAACACAGCTCTTCAACACCACTGCACAGCCGCTGAGTACTACTGAACTACCCATAAATACTTCTCAGCAGTCCCTCCACAATACTACCAGCACCTGCACCCCCAGTCCCCCAACCAAGGCCCCAACACCGAACTCGTCTCTCAGCAAGCTGCCCTCATGGTTCCTCCGGCCAGACCCAGCCACCATCAACATCGAGCACACTATAGACCAGCGCATTATCGGGGGCTACGAGGTGGTCCAGGGGGAGATCCCATGGCAGGTGTGTTTGCTTCTCAGTAGGTGGTAATAGGTGTGAAGTGAGTGAGAGCTCCAGTTTCAGACTGCAGCTGTGTGCACTATTATCTGCAGGTGGCCCTGGTGGATAAGAAATCTCAGACGGTGTTCTGCGGGGGCTCAATTCTCAGCGACTACTGGGTGATAACGGCTGCCCACTGCCTGGTGGGGGGTAAAATGGAGTCTCTTATCGTTAGAGCGGGTACGACACGCTCACTTCCTCTCCGTCACGCCGTGCCTTCTGATCAGTCTCGTCTTATCACAGACAATCAACTCCCTCTAGACCAGGGATCATCAAATTAGAGTCCCTGAGGTCTGTGAACTGCCAGTTTTCCACCCTCCCTTCACCTGGGAGTCAGGTGTGAAGACACACTGGCCAATCAGAAACACCGTTTATTTAGTTAATTAGTTCCTTATCTAAGAAGGAAAATCTTCACCGGATTCGAATTTGAGGTCCAGATTTGCAGATCCCCGTTCTAGGCAATCAAACTCCCACAGGCTTACAGCCCAAAGTTACTCCTGCATCTCAGTATTTGAGAGTGAGATAGACAGTTACACTCCTGAGTTAACGCTTCTAACCGGTACAGCAGCATTAATCATATATATGCAGAGGTTTTTATTGTAACCACAGATATGGTTAATAAACAGTAAATACAAAAATGTGTGTTATTTGATTTTACAGGGAATAGTTACATTAACTCTTACAGCACTAAATGCAGCTATTGTTGCTCAATGATGTAAGATTTCATAAAACCTATCATGTGGTGACTTGTTTAAAAGAGCTCCCCAAGTCCCCACATGATGGCTTTTCAACAGCACAAGATAATTAATATTTTAAAAAAATTATTTCAGCACTCTAAGGGTCAATGTAATTCTGCAGTTTTTATATGAAAAACTTAATTGATTGGTACTGTATAGCTGGAAGAAAATCAACCAGTAAATGGATGAAATGAGGAGTCAGTGGCGTCTCATCCCTGTCAGAGGACATGCAACAGACTTCGGGGACACACAATGAAGATCAAAATTGTTTTTTTTTCAGTATTAACTAGGCGGGCTCAGGACAGATGTGAGTAGACACCAGGCCCTGAGAGTTCCCTCTTTTCCCACACAGGAGAGCATAACATTCATTACACGGACGGCCTGGAGCAGGACCACGAAGTTGCAGAGCAGCACGTCCATCCACATTACAACTCCCAGATTAGCCTCTACAACCACGACATTGCCCTGCTTCGCCTGGCCACACCCATCCTCTTCAACGACTACGCCCTGCCCATCTGCCTGGGGCCAAAGGAATTCACAGAGTCTCTGGTGCAGGCGGGCTCCATGGCGACGGTGAGCGGCTGGGGGCGGGTGCGTTTCCAGGGGGCGGAGTCGGCAGTTTTACAGAAGGTGGAGGTGCCCTTTGTGGACCGCACTGAGTGCAAGGACAGCAGCAGCGACCGCATCTCGCACTACATGTTCTGCGCCGGCTACTTTGAGATGCAGAAGGACTCCTGCCAAGGTGACAGTGGCGGTCCCCATACCAACCGTTACCATGGAACCTGGTTCCTCACGGGTATAGTCAGCTGGGGCGAGGAGTGTGCCAAAGAGGGCAAGTACGGCGTCTACACCCGTGTTTCCCATTACTACCGCTGGATCCGCCATGTCATGGCCAATGAAAAGCTAATAGTAAGTCAGCCTGACCATTAAAATCCAGAACATTGCACATCAGTGACCCCCTGTGGACAGGCCAAGCAACAGGCACACAGAGAAAATATTTATTTGGTAGCTCTGGTTACAAAGGAGAACCTATCCTAAAAGTCTGGAGATCCCAAAAGACTTGATCCTATTGTGATGTAGTGATTCATAAATGTGTATAAATTCCTTGAAGACTGCAGTGAAAAAAGAAAGAAAATGAAATTGTGGATATTTCCTGAAAGTGTATTGCACAATGCAGTTATTTGACAAGCATTAATTGTCTTAAAGAAAACTTTTGATGCATACATAGCCAATAGTAAACCAGGAGTGTTGTAATGCTTGCAAATCTCAAAAATCAAAAAACACGGCTCTATTCTTTGTTATAAACTCTTTAATGTGTTCTTATATACAATAGATAACCTGTACAAGAATTAAAATTTACTGATAATAAGTTACATTTATACAACAGTACAGTAACAACAGCACAAAAACTGCCCAGTGCTTAGCGTCGGCCTTGCCATGCGTTTGCCAAAAAAATCACACATTCAAAAATTAGCATACAGCACCTGTCAAAGGACAGTAGTTTCAAGCTTTTCTTTATCTGTGTCTGTTATCGCCAGAGTTCAGTGCAAAACCTGCAGCATTTTGAATTTAGGGAACACACATGGAAAAGAATTTTCAATTAAAACCAAGGAGACGGAAGGAACAAGATTACAGTACACAGACAGACTACAATGACAGTAAAAGGCCACACAGCTATCCGCAATCCCACTCAGAGAGGGAACTACTTAATGGCTAATAAATGAATTAATTAGCTACATTCTGTAGCAGCTCTGGCAGCCTGTAAGCTTCATCTCCAGTTCAAATGGTGACATCACAGGCAGCCACTCATGCTTGATTTGATGCGGCCAATAGCCTACAATCAATATTTAATTCAACGTACGACACCATGAGTGGGTTCCACGTCCGCTGCATGATCGATTGTAAGGCCCCATAAAAAAATATTAGTTCATCTGAAAAAACAGATGCGGGCAGGCGAATTAAAAAAAAAAAATGTTGTGAATATATTTTTATGTGCAGTTTGCTTATGCGTTCGTGTCATGTTTTTCTAGGTTTCTGGGACTCGTTTATTTTCCGGTACTCGACAACACAGGAACATAACTTTTCCAAGTAAACAGCTCATACGTCCGTTTATGGGTACATTCACGCTACTTACAAAGAGCATTACGCCGATTACCCATTTTTTTGATAGTAGAAACATTAAAAAATTAATTAATTAATTAAAATTGATGCCGCCACGATCTACCGTTGCGGGCGGAGATGATAAAGCAATATTTTTCTATGAGGCCTAATGGGAAACAATAGACTAAGCACAGTGATACGCGAGGGGCAGATTTTTGGTTTATTTTGCGTGGGCAAAGAACAGTAAGAGTATACGCTACAAGTTTCTACCCCGTTTGTGCAAATTTGCCCAGAGCCCAAAGTAAAATCACAGCTGATTGTGCAAACATCAAAGCAGCAGAAATATTGAGTTGCGTAAACCATTTCTATATACCCATTGTCAAGTGTGGTCAAGACTTTGAATTAAAGTGCACTCAAAATTGGGAAAGGGTAAACCTACATAGATGCTCATGTACAAGAACCATGTATTTGATTTGCTTTGCACATTGACTCAGTTTTCCATACATACAATTGCTGGAGCATGTATTTAAAACCCTGTACAACCAATTTCCCATCAATCAAAGTGCACAGAGTCGATCACAGTGCAAAGAAAACTGAGCACAAACTTGGGAGTGAGTGAAAGAGTTTGGCAGAAAATATTGCTATCCATCATGCATAATCATTCCCATAAAGCTTAAAATATAGTTTTGTCTTTCAGCAGCAGTTGCATTATCATTGTCATACTTCATTAAAGTGCCTTTACAAAGTACATCATTTTTGAAGTTGGGCATGGGACATGTAAAGGTATTGCTGAGAAAACTCGAACCACGTCAAAAGTAAATCAAACAACTCTAAACCAGAAAAGCCTGACAAATGCCTCTATCATGGCATGGCACATTTTGGCAGGTAAACCCATGAAGATGTTTAAGCTGGTTGCCTTCTGAAAACAAAGAACAGTGAAAAGAAAAAAAAATGATGTGCACATACTGATAACCCAATCTCAAAACCAACAAAACAATTACCATATACTGTATCTTAAATAAATAACAGGGTTTTTTTTAATAATTCTGTATGTTTCTTCAATAATAAAAAATAAAATTGTAGCAAAACTACACATTCAAAGGGAAGAACATCGGAGCCCTATTCTGGAGACATTACGCCATCCCAACAAGATTGAAGTTTTCAATTCCACTGTCAGCATGATCCCATCAGAAACATAAATATGACAAATATCACATGATGCTCTTCAACAAAACTGGTTTTCCGCAATATATCCAGGACCCACAATGACGGTGTGTGCGAGGGTCAGCTGAAGTGGTCACAGGTGTCCATTCTGCGCGGATTAGTGTTCTCATAGGATCCAGACATGGAGTTTAATGGAATGTTAATGAGAGGGAAACAGGTGTAATCCTGTATCTCACTGCTGACGGGTGCATAGAGCACGATTTGTGATCCAGTCCCCATTCATCCCCATCCCACCCCACAAACCCGCTCAATCCAAATGGCGGGATTTATGCTCATATTTGATTAGTAAGGATTATCCACCCAAGGCCTCAGTCGATGACCGTCATAAACATCATAAAGGCACCATCCAGAACGATCTAGGGGATCAATGTAACCTGGGCCTGACCTCAGCCAAGTGTCTTTATTGCAGTGCTGGGGCTCCAGGTTGGTAATTTCTGAATTGTGAAATGAGCAGTACGGAGTTCTCACCACAGGCCTCCATTTGTGTTACATTCTGGATGAGCTGATTTGGAGCACAACATAAAGACCTGCCTCCGTCCGATTCATCTGAAAACAAAATCCCAGGACCTCCGTTCTGCTGACTGTGAATGTGAATTTTCCAGGAAAAAGGCCTGCATTGCTGTAGATGAAAGCTAACCCATAATCCTGGCTGTAACCAATCAATTCTTCATTTCATTCAGGCCAAAGGGGTCCGCCACAGGGTCATGGGGTACTCAGCTTCCGGGCTTTCAGAAACACTGGCTCTGCAAGAACCACAAAAGAGAGAGAAATGAAAATGCCCAAAACCAGAAAAAAGCCTGTAAATGTCTGGAACAGCGTCCAATTGACAGATACAACGATTACCTTGAACTAGAATGATGAGAAGAGTATGAAGAAGGGAAGGAACTGCTTACGATCCGAAGCATACCACCTCATCTGTGAGGTGTGGTCATCGGTGGGTATGTATGAATGCCAATGTAACCAAATCCATGGCATTTATTCATGATTTCACAACTGACCCAAGCAGCAGGGTGAATTATGAATGCTATAGGACTAATGTATCAGCTCAGATTCAGCTAAATGTTTCAGAACTCCTTGTGCTGTGCTACACAACACAGGAGGACAGTGACTGCAATAGAAACTCTGGACTTTTTAAGGCAAATAAGTGGAATGTTCCACAATGACCAAGTCAACCACCTGAGTTGAATCCAACTAAGCATGCATCTCACTTTGCTGAGAGGAAACCAAACGTGCAACATCCAAAGAACAAGCAGGAACTGAAAGCAGCTTCAGTGAGGGACTGACAGAGCATCTCTAGGGGAGAAACTCAGCATCTGGTCATGCCTGTAGGTTCCAGACTACAAGAAATTGTTGACAAGGATTATCAATGAAGTACTGAAAAATCAAAATTTGATCTATGAATGCGTTCTTTTGTCCAATTACTTTTGAACCCCTAAAATGGGCTATGTGTAAAATGGTTGTAATTTCTACATGATTCATGAAATATATTTTTGACAAAACCCTTAAAATAAAGCTGAAGGTCTGCATTTCTAGCTAAGCTTGATTGTTTCATTTCAAACCCAGAGTAGAGGCAAATTGAGCCAAAATTATGAGCAATGTGACACAATCCACATACTTACTGTATGTATCTGACTGTAAATCCCATATTTCAATGTTGTAATACATGTAACTTATTTCTTTTAAGGACCAATATTATGGATTTTTCTAGGTCTATTCCACCTGTACATTGGTCTCCACTGTATCTGTCTTTAAAGACCACCCAGCCATTTTACTGCCCTTTTCCACTTTGAGATTTGCGGTTTGAAATTTTTGGTGTTTTCGACATCACAAACAGACCTGCTCTGCATAGCACATGCCTACCAGCTCAGCCAGTGTGCCCAGCTCTCCCTCCGAGCCATGTTCCACTCTCTACCTCTCACTACCCAAGAGCGCTAACGCTACTTTTTATATGTTTAAGCTCTGCTCGCTGGCCAGTCAAAATAGACTGTTCTTCAGAAGGGAGGGACTGGCAGGCAGAAAATGGTCAAGAAATTTATAAATCTCCCTTTTTGACATCCATGGATATAATAACTTGGGAAAAAAGCATAATATGGGACAATATTGCTATTGATTACAGTTCAGCAGAAAGACCCATATTTACAACATGAAAGCCCGTCCACCCTGATGAAGGGGGCACCTGTACAGCTTGACGGTCCGCAAGCCTTCCAAGATAATCAGCACTTAATTTAATGCATATGAACTCCTTTCTTGGTCCTAAAGTCATTATGATGTGAAGTCAAACATGAAGTGTAGCAGTTCCCCAGGACATTCACTCTCCGAGCCCGTCTCCTCAGCCAGTATGCCCAGGTTTGTGTCTTTACCTCCTAGCCTGTTGGAGTGCGCCCTGGTGCTGGTGCCAAGAATCAGATGCAAACTACTGCTTGCAATCCAGCCCTCCTGCCTGCGACTAAGATTTTTCACCAACCTATGAGAAAAAAACAAGTCATGCGTTGGAAAGCAATTTTAACTGCTCCTCTCATGTTAATCCTCCATCTGCAGGGCACACTGAGCGGAAGGAGACATCATCATCATCTCCTATTATGTGCCACTTACCACTGCCCTGCTTTGTCTTCCTGCAGCAGCTGGATGATGTCACCGCACTTTATGATGAAGTCATCAGACTTCTGACAGTCAGCCAAAGCCCTGTACTTGCCTGGGACCTGGGCAGGGGCAGCACAAAGGAAATGCATTTATTTTCACTCAACGCTCCTTCATAAATGCTGATGGATCCTTTCCAAGAAGCTCACAGGAAGTGAACCAGTGAGATACATGATTTGGGCAGTAATACTTTACAATGATCACACTTATGGTTACATGAATGTAGGATTTTCAGCGCCAGCTGTTCAAAAATAAGAACTCACCAACTTAATTTAAAAGACTCACAGAGAATGGGATTGAGCTCTAGCCCAAGACAGTCCAGCATCAAGCAATTCATCCAATTTTCAAAGGGCTAAAATGCCATTTTGTGCCTTCCCCTGGTTTAGGTCAGAATCATCTCAACTGATTTACAGCGCTAAAATTTCTACGCTCACACCATTCTGAGGCTGGCAGTGCAGGAAACTTTTGCACAAGCCTATTTTTCACCTTTCACCTGCAAAATTGCATGGCGGAGCTCTGAGGTCGGCCAATAGGGTTTTACTCACCAGCAAGGCCATGCTTTCCTCCTCAGTGTCTGAGAGATTGGAGATGTTGTTGGTTCTGCTCCAGTTCTCCAGGCCCTCACAGAGATCCACGGAGCGAGAAGCACCAGGCCAGCCTGGGAATAAGCCAAGAACAGGACTGAACATCATCCAGCTTCATGGCAGTCATAAAAAAAAATTGCACTGATGATTTGGATTTCTTTTCCTTTTTTGAAAAAAAAAAAAATCTTCTAGCTTCCCTGCTTCAGCATGTGAGCCTAATTGACTAAATCTAATGAATCCAATGAGGTTTGAACAAAAAAAAAAAAAAATTAAATTATTTTTAAATGAATAAATTATGAACTGAATATTAGGCTTGAGAAAAGCAACACTGCCAATGTTTTCAAATGCACCAAAATTCTGCAGACCCAGTAGATAATAAGCTCAACTTACTGAACTATGTATACATTTTAACATTGGAAGTTCAGTCATCCTACTGTTTTATATAATTCTACTGTTTACATAAAGATTTTTATTTCTTTAATGCACTGTAGGAATATTATCCAAGAGGATGAGACTAATGTATTCTCTTGAAAATGAATATTGTATACTTTTAATAGAGCGCTGCAAAGCGTTGATAAAGCCAACAACTCCAGACGAAATGTAGAGAGGAAGGAAAGATTGCTGAAGCTGACCGTCCAGTAAGAATACGGAGTCTGTGGTGACGGCCTCCCTACAGGACCTGAGGAAGAAGCAGCAAACTCACTGCGGCGATTTGGCTGTTGCTGAGGAGAGAAGACTGCCGAGTCCAATAGGATGGGACTGGTGCGACCCGACTCGGTCTCCTCCGAGCTAACAGATGACCTCTGCAGCTTGCTGTGGGGGGAAAATAAGCATGACAAACAAGCTGAGATACCAGGGGAGGTAAAGCCACGAGACTCATACAAGCCACACAGGATAACTCACATCAGCATATCAGCACAATCAGATCAACCAGAAGCCATTCTGTGCAAAGTTTGCCAGAGAGACAGGCTCTATCTGTTAGAAGCAGTGCATGTTCTGTCCAGGGAAGGATAAATTATGAGAATGAACGTGGTCTCGGTTTATCAAGATCCAAGTTTAAATCTAGTTGAATTTATTTTATTGATTCGGGGGGGGGGGTTCCGCATCAGAATATGAAATCCTGCAGCTTGTTTTAAAAGGCCCGGGGGAAAAGATCTCAAAAAGCGAGCCCCACTTTGAAAAACATATTTAGTTTTGGCAACATAAAAGAAAAACATTTCCATGAAAATCAAATAGCAACATTTCATATTTTTCCTGCATGCATATTGTGGGAAAAAAAAAACAATGAAGAACTTGCTCAGATTTTTGCAAAAATCCCTCTTTGGTGCCATGTCTGGGGTGTGCGGATGTGGGGAGAGAGCGGGGCTGAGAAGCGTAGCCATGGTGATTTCTGATGGGAGATAAGGAGAACTTCTCAGAAACAGAAGGATGTGGGAAGCCACCAGAGAAGGGAAGAGGGGAGAAGTGCCATCATTGTCAGTGTGCAAATGCAGCAGTCCTCGGTCACTGGGTCACCTCACAAACACTGCATGGGACGCATGGGACTGCCATTGGACTGGGTTTAGGAGGGTGGATGGTTGAGGTGGAGAGACGTCCTGCAGAATTTTACATCGAGCATCACAGCTGTTTGGCGCGTCGAGTACGCAGGCACAGAAACGCATTGGACGACAGGGATGAATAGGCAAGTGCGGGCAAGCAGCCCTTACAGATGCTTCTGGACGTATGAACGGCCCTGTGGGACAAGTCAAACGTAGCCTTGGCAAACCAGCTCCCGCACCTCACGCTCATTCATCCTCATAGGTTTGCCTGAGAACAATTTCCCCTCAGAACATGGCTGCCAGAGTGTCTACCTTTTCTGGTTCACAAAATGGCTGACTACGTGTTGTGGGATCTGGGCGCTTGTTTTATTCTTTAACATGTGTGATAAAAAACCTGGTCGAATAAAAAGACCATATGCATCCAAAATTTGCAATATCAACCAGGGAAACAAGAACCTACCTTGACACACACAACCCCATTTCCCAAAATAAAAAAAAAAATAACAATAATAATACAAAAAACGGAGGAAAATTGAAAAATATTCGCTCATTTTGAATTTGATGCCAGCAATACATTTCAAGAAAGTTCAGACGGGGCAACAAATGACTAGAAAAGTTGTATGATGCTAAAAAAATATAACTGGTAGAATATCTTGCAGCAAATTGGGTTAATTGGCAACCAGTCAGTAACGCGAGATTGAGCGTAAAACGCACAGTTTTTCATGAGTAAAGATGTCCCCATCACATTGTGAAAGACCGTGCGGGAAAACATAAAATTACAAAGAATTTGGGGATTTCATCATCTACAGTACATAATATCATTAAAGGATTCATAGATCTAGAGCAATCTCAGTACACAATAAACAAGACTGATTGTTCAGGCCCTCAGGTGGCACCGCATAAAAAGAAAGAAATCATTGCATGGGATCCGTGACACTTCTGAAATCCATTGTTAGCATACACAGTTCGTCGCTGCAACCACAAATCCTAGTTAAAAATCTACCATGTAAAGATAAAACCATATATAAAAAGATCCAGAAACGGTGCCACCTTCTCTTAGCCTGAGCTCATTTAAGATGGACTGAGGAAAAATGGAAAACTGCTCTGTGTTCTGACCAATCATGCACACCACATCCTCCAGGCTAAAGAGGAGAGGGACCATCTGGCTTGTTATCAGAGCATAGTTCAAAAGCCAGCATCCATGATGGTATGGGGGTGCATTAGTGCACATAGCATGGGAACGTTGCGCAGCTGTGAAGACAATATTAATTCTTAATCATATACAGGTTTTAGAACGCCATATGCTGCCATGCAGACAACACCCTCTTCAGGGAAGGCCCTGCTCATCTCAGCAAGACAATCCCAGACCACATTCTGCACATATTAAAACAACACAACTCTGTAAAGAGTCTGGGTGCAATACTGGCCAGCCCACAGTCCAGACCTGTCATTGACAGAAAACATTTGGCACATCATGAAATGAAAAATATGAAAAAAGAGGCCAAAAAGTGTTGAGCAGCAGAAATCCTCCATCAAGCAAGAAAGGGAAAACATTTTGCATTCAAAACTACAGCAGCTGGTCTCTGCGGTTCCTAAATACTTTGAATGTTGTTAAAAGAAGAGGTGATGCAACACAGTGGTAAACATTCCCCTGTCACAACTTTTTTGATAGTTGTTGCTGGCATCAAATTCAAAATGAGTATATATTTCTCAAAAAACAATACATTTTCTCAGTTCAGCATGTGGTATATTGTCTTTGTACTATAATCAATTACATTTAGAGTTGAAAGGATGTGCAAATCATCGCATTCTGCTTAAATTAACATTTTACCGTGTCCCAACTTTTTTTTGGAAAGGGGGTTGTACACTTCATGTGACATTTTTTAATTCTATGTGGACACCAGTGACCCACACAACCTTTATCAAAGAATTCCACTGCAGTTTGAATGGCCTCCCATGGACACAAATGACTGGTTCATAAAGGCCAGGAACAGAAAGTGGCTCTACAGAGCATGTGGTTCAATAGACAGGTGGTGGAGAAAGAGTAACACACTGTGAGATGCACCACTGTGAAAATCTCACCTGTCTGAGAGAGGTGGAGACAGCTGAATCTGATCAGATGTGGAGTTGTGTTGATAAGACTCCTCTGAGAGGCGGAGACAGAGGGGGGTCAACTCAATTTTAAATAATCACCCACAACAGTTTACACTTGACACTCAGATACAGCCAGACCCCTGAGCTCAACAACAAACAGAACAGACCTTTGAGCAGCCTCTGCTGGTTTGTAAGAATTCTGCGGATCTCATTGAGCCAGGCCAGCTTCACCTCCACTGTTGGCGCCTGGAGAAATAAAATGTTTTTTTTTTGTGATAAGTGACTAAAAACAGAGCAGACAAAACAGTGGAAGTAGATATTTGATGTTTACAGTAAATAAACACACAGGACTTGGCTGGATGCTCCATACCTGCACCACATACACCTCCTCCCTTCCACTGTACCAGATCTCAAACTTCTTTACGTCACCTTTGACATTCTCAGTGATTCCCACGGCATTCATCTGATGAGAAAGATGCATTTTATCACATACATCCCCATTTCTGCTTGAAGATGAATGTGACCTCAAACTAATCAACAAATCAATATGCCTGTGAGATAACAGTAAAACTGTAATCTTTAAAAAACAATTGACAAAAATCCTTTGAAAAAGTCTAGAAAAATGTTTTGAGAAAGCCTCCAAATCATTCGATTTGGTTGGACATTAATTCTAAAGGATATTAATGACCCCACAAAGTTGTCCGTCTATACATCTGAGGCAGTTGAATGGGGGCTTAATTCCTTATACAAGTTTTTAAAGCTGTTGGACAAGAGTCTTAAGTACCTTGCTGAAGCACTTGAAGCTATAGAATGGGGCCTGTTGAACCTTGCAAAACTGTTATAAACTGTAGGAGGGAGTCTGTAATAGCTTATATGAGTGTTTGAAGCTGTAGGAGCAGGGCTATATTACCTCGCTCAAGTGTTTGAAGCTGTAGGTTGAAGCTGAAGGAGGAGGCAAGTCAGCCATGTCAGCTCAACAACATCCATCCTTCAGCATCTCAGAGTAAATCTTATCCAACTAAGTGTTTGATGCCATAGAAAATGTCTATATTGTGGGGCACTAGTGATTGCGACTGTCGGAGTGAGTCTTTACTATCTCTGATTTGTGATTGAAGCTGTAGGCAGGAATATTTCGCTCACTGAACAAGTGTTTGAAACTATCAGCAGGGGGTCCTTAGATCCTTGCACAAGTGTGAATGTATAGGAGGTCGTTTTTAGCACGTTATATGAGTGTTGAAACTCTAAGATGAGGTCTTCAGTATCTTGGACCAGTGTTGGTAGTCATTAGCAGGGGTCATAAAGACCTAGCTTAAGAGCAATAAACTATAATCGGGGGTTCTGTAGTGCCCAATACAAGTTTTAAAATGCAGTAGGAGGGGATCTTGAGAAGCTTACACAAGTGTTTGATTGTGTTGGAGAGGATCTCTAGTGACTTACAAAAGTGTTTGATTCTGTAGGAGAGAATCTTTAGTACCTTACATGAGTGCTTGAAGCTGTAGGAGGGGATCTTTAATACCTGACACAAGTGTTTTATTCAGCACCAGGGGATTTTAAGTACCTGACACAAGTGTATGATTCTGTAGGGAGGAATCTTTAGTACCTTCCACAAGTGTCTGAAGCTGTATCAGGGGATTTTAGCACCTTACACAAGTGTTTGAAGCTGTAGCAGGGGATTTTAGTACCTTACACAAGTGTTTGAAGCTGTAGGAGGGGGTCTTGTCACAGCCCTCGCCGTGCTCCTCTCTGCGCTTGCAGAAAAGCAGGGCCCGCTCATGCAAGAACAGGTGCCTCTGCATGGGCTTGAAGCGCGCCAGATCTTTCATCCGGGTGGGACCCTTCTTATGGCTGATCCACACACTGAAGGAGCCCTGCATCAGCACCCGACCCAGGTCACTCAACTCCCCCTGTGCATGATACAGTGCAAAACAAGTACATTACACAACAAAATATTACAAGACATAAAAAGTATAAGACAATGCAATGCAGCATAATGCAGGACAATGTAATGCATTATAAAAAAATTATATAAAATACAATCAATGGAGCATCATACTACACAATGCAATTCCTCTCTACCCGTCGAAAACGATATACTGTAACACACTCTAGTCATGGACATGTGTAACACAACAGTTATACCCTGTGATGCACCGTATTACATTCAAGAAATATGGAATATAAAATATCTCTGCTGGAAGGCCAGCTAATAATAATTTCACTGCTGTAACTCAATGTGGATTATATTATTTATACTCCCATGCAATTTCTTTCCGCATAATAAACATTTTTATGTGCACAATGTCAAGTATATGATGTACTGATGAACTGGTCACTCAGTATGTATAATCAACTATAGTAATACGTAATGTATAATTTGGCTTTAAAATTTGCCCACCTCATATCCAGTAATGGCAATCTGGTGCATTGAGTCATTAACAGACTTAAGAAGGTCCAGCATTGCAGTTAGCGCCTCTTGCAGATCAGCGGCTCCTTCACAGCCAACACTGTACTTTAGCAACTCCTGTAGAGGAATACAGAGCACTCAGTGTGTGTGAGTGTGTGTGTATGTGTTTATGTGTGTGTGTGTGTGTGTGTGTGTGTGTGTGTGTGTCTGTGCGTGTGCGGGCGTGTGTGTGTGTGTTTACACTGTACACTTCTGAATACCAGACATTTGTGGGGGTTAGCATTTGAAAATAGTTCAACAAACCTTCAGAAGAAGCTGGTACTTAGTCAAACGCTGGACTGGTTTCAGTAAGTACGAGTCCAAAGCTAGTTTGTGCTCAAGCTTTCTCTGACACTCCTATATAGTGAAAAGGAGGAAAAGAGCAGATAGTGAAACATGTTAATTTCCAAAGCTTTAGCCACTATACTGAAATATTAACATAACTGACCTTAATTGAGTGATAAATAATTTCATACAGTAGGTACCTGATACACTGTAATACAAGACTGACAGAAGTATTGCAGAAACCAATAGGTGGCAGTGTGTTACTACCAATGATTATGGCTGAAATGTACACATGAAATAAGTTGAAATTTTCAACAACACCTGGAAAAAGGCACAATCGGAAAATTGTCTCCACAGCGATTCGGAACGAGGCTTGTTCTGACAATACCGCTCATACACCTGGAACTGTTCTTTCTGCAGAGGAAAACATCGTTTGCGACAGGAACAAAAACCTGCACGTATCTGGTCATTACACAGACCTAGTTGACCGTGCTCACTTACATGCACATATGCACACATACATATGGCAGATAATATTTGGAAACACTACCATAAATGCCGTGCGGTGAAATAGTATTTGTCCCCTTCACAAGTTCTCCTATTTTTGCATATTTTTCACACTTAAATGTTTCAGGTCATCGTTCTAATATCAAATCAATCGAAGATAGCCAGAGTAAACACCAAATGCTATTTTTAAATGAAGATTTCATCTACTGAAGAAAAAAAGCTGGATAGCTTGCAGATGCTGCCAAGAGAGGCACAACCAGTTATTAGGTTCGGGTGGGGAGGGTCATTGTTTCACATGGGTTTTTAAATAACTCTTAACTTTCAATAAATGAAATGATCATTTACAGTAAAAGCTGTATTTTGTATTTACTCATCTTGTCTCAAATTAAAATTAATTTGATGATCTGACACATTTAGATATGACAAACAAGCTAAAATAGAAGAAATCAGGAAGGGGGAAAATACTTTTTCACAGCACCGTATACAACAATTCTATCGTGATCATTAAAGGTGTAGTTCTGTGGTTATGAGTAACAGTCCCAACAAGTCTCTGTTCCTATCACACAGCTTTGCCTTGCTGCCACATATTTGCTGTTTTTTCTCCTTTGAGCTTGACACGTTTTCATGATTTGACACAGTTCCCCATGCCACTGGAGATAATTTTTCTGTTTTTGTGACGAACACGTGCAAATCTCAAATCAGTCACCCACTATTTGACCTCTTAGGAGCAGTTAGTATCTTCCTCTTTCTCTAGAGACTTACTGGGATACTTAGTGAGCCAAGTGCTGCTGGTCAGATCTTTTAAACAGATATGCTTAGCTAAGTTGCATCCAAATTAATAGAAAATACCAGTGTAGATGCTTTTGCAATAGTTTTCAGACTTCAGTGCACACGCAACGCACACAAGTTTGCAACACAATGCAGTAAAAACATAAACAAACACAGGCCAGAATACCCACCGACATGCACATAATATATAAATGATCACACACAGACACACACACTCCTTGTTTCTCACCCTCTCCAGAAAGCATGCACCCACTCTATCGGGAGCGTGCAGACAGCCCTCCAGATCCTGCAGGAAGACCCTGTGAGCAGCGATGATGAAGATTTAGTGTAGTTTTCTCAGTACAATACGTTCACTGACACCAAACCACCTGAAGCATTCGGACAGCTTAATATGACAGTGTTCTGTAATATAATCTTTGTTACAGTACAGGAGTACAAATGCGTACAAAATCATACATTTCTCTGATGTCACCATAATAATAAAATATCAACTCCATTGTCTTCCGCAACCAGGGGTGCCTTTCCCAACAGCACAGATGCCAACTTACATAGTTGGAACCACTGACTGTATATGGTCGAACTTCGTAAGTTGCTAACGTCATTAGCGACAACGTTCTTGGGAAACATACCCCTGCTCAGAACATGTAACTGTCAAGAGATGGTAGATTTAGATCAGCATGCAGGCATAGTAACTAAACCTTCAATGAATTTCCATCATGACCTCCATTCATTTCATTTCAAATGCTGGAGCATGGGACTACATCTGAACTAAATTATGGCCCTGTGCTTAACGGACTGCACCATAAGCGCTCGCATGTGTGCATGTATACATTGGGCGAGAGAGGAAGTTTCTTGCCTGCTGTGAAAGTCATAGATATCTGGCATATTCCCAAACAGGATCTCTTTCTTGTGGCGCAGGTCAGGAGGCAAAAGCCCAGAGATGGCAGCGCTGTCCATCTCCGCCCGGTAGCCCTAAGGAGTCAAAAGGTGGGTGTGTTTACATAAACATGAGAGCCACTGTAAAAAAGGAAACTACGCCAGATCTAACTGTAAATTTAAAGTTATTAATCCCCAAACAATGCCAGGAGATTGCATCACATTCCAATAAATACATACATCATTGCGAACAATCCTCAAACCAAAAATTAATGTGTATTTTCTGCAATAATTTACAGTTATCAATTATGTGTTATATGACGTGCTCACCAGTAACACAGAGAGCAGCTCTTCCACATAAACCCTCTCTGTTTCAATCAGCTCCTTCACCACATGGCTGGGGAGAAGGTGAAAAGAAAAACAAACCGGCTGCTGTGATTCAAATGTAACATTACATCAAATTAGAGGCAAAAATGTGGGGACAGTGTCATGCAGACAGAGACATTATAAATGCTGTTTACCGCTTCAGAAGGTCAGGGCTGTCATCCCCTTCCAAAACAAAGGAGAGTGCGCTTCGATTCTCCTCATAGTCATGCATCACCTCTATCTGAGGGACAGCAAAAAATATATACTGTATATATGTATTTATTAGTGCTGGGAAGCAATTAAAAAAATTAATCTAATTAATTAGAGGCTTTGTAATTAACCCTTTTCCACTTAAGATTTCCTGGTAAACTTGATCTTAAATTTTCCTAGTTGCAAACAAGTAAGCAGAGCACATCTTGGTTAAGTTTAACTCTTTCCCCTCACAGCCCTAAAGATAACACAGCAGTGTACACTCTGTGGGGAGCTAAGACCAGGCGTCGAGAGGCGCTTGTGGGGAAATAAGGGATAGGCGTCGAGAGGCGCTAGTGAGGGGGAAAGAGTTAATTAATCTCGATTAAACGCATTTTTATCAAATAGCAATATTTGACACAATAAGCAAAGCTTTTCAATTCAAATAAATTTTGGTTGACGACTGAATCAATGAGTAGACATATACGTGAACTTAAACAAAAAAAATGTTTACTCTTCATCTATATTTATCCGTGCATTTTTCATCTGCCTACTACATTCACAGATTAGTGCAAATTCAAAGTGCAATATAGCCATTATATTCAACATTTTAAGACTTTAGGTGCATTACCGCCACCTACCGGGCTGAAGTGTGTACATCAGTGTGTGCATTACCGGCGTGCCAGAAATTAGGGAACTGAGAAAGGTGCGATTAAATGCGTTATTTTTTTTTTTATGCGTTAGTTTTTCTCTAATTAATTAATCGAAATTAACGCGTTAAAGTCCCAGCCCTAACATTTATCTATAATGCTCACCCATGTTCTTTTGAGAGAGCAATGTAAGAATTCATACTTATTTTGTGTTTTTCCTTGTCTATATATCGCTGCATGTTGCTTAAAGCATTTTAACTTAAACATATATAATTTCATGCAATTAAATTTAACATGGATCCAGACTTGAGTGACAGTGGCCGAGAGAAACTATGACCAGAGGAGAGATAATCATTGCAGGCTTTTTTCCAAATACTAGTTTACCTGCAGGTATGCAAGTGTACCCTACACACATTGGCCATGGTCACCATCATAATTTGCTCAACTCTGTTTGTAAATAATAGAGCATGACTATTAGCAGTTGTGGCCAATGATACCAGAAAGAGCATTAGCTTTTCAATACATCAGCAACAGCATTCCTTTGGTAACCTCCATCGCATCCACCATAGAGATCTACAGCCTGGCAGCTTCCTATACATCATCATTTGCAGCTATGAGAATTAGGGCAGAGTGGTGTGTCCTACCTTCCTGGCGCTGGGGCTTTTCCGTGAAGCTCTCTTGCCCGGGAGAGAGATGTCAAAGGTGAACTTCAACCCAGAATTAAAGTCTGAGGGGAGAAGAATTTGGAAGAACTGCTTTCCCAGAGCCAAAATAGGAAGAAGTCAACAGAAATAAATTTGGAATGTGGGTCAAACGAAACTCCAAAACTTATGAGCAGTTAGGGCCCAACCAAGCACCTGGACGTGTGCACATGATGTTCCCAGGACTATCTCTTTCTATCAAGCAGGGCAAACTAACGTCAATCAATATAGTCAATTAAGATGTTTCTTTTGATATGTTCCCAGTTGAAATTATTCCTCGATTCTGGACATCAAATGAAATTCCAGGATACATAATATATCTATTTGTTTATATTTTCACCTCCTTTGACTTTTAGCATCAAATAAAAGTGATGCCGCAAACCCTAGTGGAGAACTTTCAAAGAACAGCTACTGGAAATTAAGAGGACGGTGGCCACATCACAAACTATTCCACACCACAAACATCATATACACCAGCGCGCACACACATACGCAGGAATGAAAACACACTTGCAGACAAACATAAACACACACGCACAGACATAAAAAGTATAGGCCTACACAAAACACAGATATACAGGTACAAGAACACACAAACATATGGTACAGACACGCAGCCAGGCACCTAAGCAAAGAGAGACCGACTCCTGAAACACTAAGAGACTTGCGGCACACAAAAATGAACATGGTTTTTGAAATAAATTGCTGATTTTAACAGCAAATCTGAACATAAAGTGAAGCAATGAACAGTTAGCCATATCATCACATTGGACCCAGAGGGGAGTTCATTAACGCAGGATATATATGATTCAGTTGATAACTGACTAGCCTGGCAATCTCAGAGAGGTATCCGATATACAGTACGCTCGGTGATACTGGTCACTGGCCCGACCAGCACAGCTCAGGTGTCATACAGAGACCGGTTTCAGCGAGGAGTCACGTGAAACACAAACCCCTAAAGCCAGGTTAGAAACACGGGCCCAGGAAACCAGGAGTACGCCGAGTGGCACAGCAGATGTTTAGGGCATGTGGCAGAGCTAGCTTCAGTATTTTAAAACAATGCATGTAACAACCACCAAAATTCTACCGAGGCAATTTATCCTTGCTGTCTCTCACTAAGGCAGGTTATCTCTCATGCACGTTTTTAAGGCAGTTTAATGTTCAAGTATTCTTCTGATTCTTCACTCAGCAGGTGTTGAGACGGTGGAAATACAACTGTCTCGGTGACGCTCACCGTGTTTTGGCGAGAACAGGGGGGATTTGGAGCGGGGCGGGTTCTCAGGCCGCGGGGCCACCAGCTGAATGGGTCGGACCTGTTTATCAGCCAGCTTCCGCAGGCAGGCCTGTCGGTTCTGCAGCATCCCCTGCACTGCAGTGAGCTTCTCATGGGCTGCTCCGATCTGGGCCTGGGGAGGCCGGGGAGAGAGACGGGGGAGGATGGTGGAGGTGAATGGGAGTGGGGCAGAGATGGGTGGGCAGGAGTAAGTTTGGGAGAACAGGCAGGGGAGGGAGTGGATGGAAGTAGGTGGCAGTGGTGGGGTGGGGGTAGTGGGCAGGAGTGGATGGAGTTTGGTGGGGTTAGTGTAGTGAATGGGTGACATGGAAACCAGACTATCAAACCAAGGTTCCAAAAATGATCTATTTTCAATGTGCACTGAGGGTCAAGGTGCAAGTGTCAAAGTGCAACTACAGAAAAGTAGAGAGGGACAAGTGAGACAGAACATAAGGGAGAAGTATGAGATAAAAAAAGAGGTACAGTATAAACAAGGACCAAAGGAGTGCGAGACAGAGAAATTGTTCAAGATATGGAGACATAAAGAAAAAGGAGAGTGTTCGTACATGTGCGTGTGTGGATTACCTGCAGCTGAGGGGTGAGGACAGACTCAAACTCCATGCTCAGAACATCAGGACCCACACACAGCGGAGGAGCCGCACCCTCCTGGAGGCGCTCAATATCCCGCAAAGCAACCTGCGCCCCTTCTTTTGACTGGAACTTATCCACCGTCTGATTGGCTAAGAGGTAGGCGGCCTCGTCACACCAGCGTCGCGTCTGAGAGAGAGAGAGACACACACAGACTGGTCACATGACCCGTCTCAGGGATGGCACCATGAGCTGTGAGATGGGCAGAAACAGACGTACCATCAGAGGATTACGGGAAGAGTGTTACAGTAAGACATTACCAGAGGAATTACAGAGAAACAGCTGCCCATGGAGGTGTATTCAAAACTGCATCTATTGCACACACAGCAACAGTAAGTAGAATTGCAGTCACATGAGTCGCATAACTAGTATCACATAAGACATTCAATTCAAATGGTTGATTACGACTCATGAAACATGCCAACTGAAAAAATGCATAAGTGTGAGTGCAACTCAGAGAAAGAGAGGGCGAGAGAGAGAAAGAGAGGGTGTGAGAGAGAAAGAGAGGGCGAGAGAGAGAGAAAGAGAGGGCGAGAGAGAGAAAGAGTGTGTGATAGAGGCAGTATAAGATTGGTTAGGAGCGCAGTGCCTGTTCCAGCCGGAGCAGCAGTTCCTTGGCTTCCGTCAGGAGGCTTCGTTTCGCCCTCAGGGCGGCAGTTAGCATGTCGCAGCGGTGTCGGAGCTCGTTACAGCGCTGCACGATCAGTGCCATGGCGTAATGGTGGTTAGCAGCCAGCTGGTGCCCATGCAGAATGATGATCTGGGCGCGACCCATCTCCTCCTGCCAGGGACCAACGTGAGACAGACCGAGCACAGCAGGGCACACTGGCACATTACAATGGACCTGCTTCACAAACACAGGTTACAAACCTGCTCCAAGATTAAATTCACCAGTCAGTGAAGAGGGAAAATATTAATCTGAATCTTCCATTGAAAACCAATTTTAGTCCTGGACTAAGGTTAGTCCCTTTCCGGGCCAAATGTTAATTTTTCATTCACTTTAAAATCACAATAAATCTGTACTCAATAAATATGTGTACAGTGCCCTGCACTAACATTGGTGCCCTTGGAAAATATGAACAAAAGTGGTTATGAGTTGGTGCCATTATTCTTGTATCAAGTGCAACTCTCCCATATTGAGTGATGTACTCCTTTAAGTCTTTCTGCAAAGTTTTTTTTTATCTGAAATGGATCTGCTGCATTCCATGATTTCATTAATCCTAACGAATTGTTTGCGGCCGTGGGAAGAAATACAGCCCCACAACAACAAAGATCCTCCACTATACTTCACAGTGGGGAAGAGCTTCTTCACAGAATGCCTATTTTTGGTTTTATGCCAAACCCTGTGGTGTTTTTTTTTTTTTTTGCCAAAGAGCTCGATTTTAGTCTCATGTGACCATATAACTCTGTAACGCTGGAATTTGCAGTACCATCTGGAATACTGTAGGCGCATGAGTTTGTTTTTTGGTGATAAAAGAGGTTTTTCTCCGGTAACCTAACGAAAGATCTTATAGATGCGTTTATAGCACATGACAATAGTTTGAGAGACTTTCTGACGCCAAAATATTATAAATGAAAGCAATTTTTAACAGTGATCCTTAGGGTAACCTTTACTGATTGAATTATCCTTCTCAAAGTGAGGGCACTCAAAATAGGTGCACATCCTTTTCCAAGCAGATTTTTAACATTGCCGTACGCAGTCATTATTATTGCCTCAAAAGTCAAAATAGGTATTTGACTTTATAGCTTTTTTCCTTTAGCCATTCCCACATTTGAGAAGGTCAACAACTTTGCCGCACATCATTGCAGTATTTCTTTGTCTAGCCAAGTTGATGGATGACTAAAGGATATTACCTGAGTGTCACCGCATATTTTCACCCAGGAGAAACAGGTCATGGTTGGCTATGTAAGTTTTCCTCATCATGATGGTGAACTTAAGCAAAGTAAGACAAGAATGGGAAAATACTTCAATTAAATTATTATTAGAAGGTTTTCCATTGGTGCCAATGATTGTGGTATGCTTTTGGAGAAAAAAAATGTTTCAATGTTTTTTTTTTCGTTCAATAATTTTCTTGAAATTCAAAGTTAGATCTTTGAAAATATTTTGAATATTGGGAGGATTACGAGCAAACACTTTTTCACAGCCATTGTCACTAATATTTATCAGGGGGCGGGCAAAATTAGTGCAGGGCACTGTATGAGGTAATTGAAATATAATAATAAACCCTTATGACGTAATACAAAAGACAAACAGTAATACAAAAGAGCTGCACAGACCATTCCATTAAAAAGAGCAAACCAGTGACACACAATTCATAATAACCAACAGAACAGAACATAAACTACAGTCCAGTTGACTCTAATGCAAGTGTGGAGACCTGAGGATGTGCCCTCTGACCTGTGCTTGGCCGTCCAGGTCATTAAGCTCTCTGATCCTGTGTTCCATCTGAGCCACAGACTCCCCTGAAGCTGCAATCTCCTGCTCCTGGGCTGACAGTGTCTCAAGAGCGGACTCCATCTGTACAGAATAATTAACACTTTCGGTGTTATTTCAGCCCTGGAGTTAGAGTTAGGTCCAATAGGGACCATATAAAGTATACTCCGTAAGAGTTAATAGGATGCAGCATTTTGCAGGGTAATTGTGAATTGTAACAAAGAATTAAGAACACAGCCGTCAGCTATTGATTTACTTGGTACGTCACTGTAGATATTACAAGAACATACAAGATCACATACATTAGTCCATTAGAGCTACACCCAGCCAGGCCTGCAATTTCAGGTACGGACGCGCTATCGTACCTCGTGGAAGCTGCACTCATATCTAAGCAGCTGAAGGTACTGCTGCAGTTTCAGGTGATGTTTCTCAAAGAAGCCATCGAAGGCCATTTCCATGTCCCGCAGCTGACCCAGTAACCTAACTCACAGAGGAGAGAGCCTCTGCTGGACAAACTGATTTCCATCTGTCACAGGCAATGTGGTCATGATTGATATTGGAAATTTATACATCATTGAATACATTTCTAAACTTTCAATGCTAAAATACAATAAATACAAGAGGATAGTATAGTACGCTACCAGTGTTTTAGACCTGTAAAAAGCAATACTACACATTCTGTACACGCATATCTGAGTGGATGTGTGGTTTGTCATAACACAAATTCAGTATCCATGCTAAGCGATGAAACAATTTAATTCCTTGTCATAATTTCTGGTCCTGCAAATTGTTGACTCGTGACTTGAGCTCACTGTACATGCATGCATATGGAGTCAGGACAGATTTGGGGGGATTATGTACCTCTGTACCGTCTCCCATTCTTGGCTCACATTCCAGTGTTTACCAGAATGTTCTTCAATCCCAGAAGCCTCCAAGTTTGAGAGCAAGTGATGTGCCTCCCTCATCACAGACCTGATATCATCCTGCATGAAAGAAATGAAAAATATGTGAAAGGCAAGCTTTTAAAGGCAAAGCCCATATTTTGGATGAGGAGTTAAACCGAGGTCCAGACTCACTGCGGTTGTTAAAGATCCCATGACACTTTTCAAGAGGAGTACTGGGTTCTCCAGTATCCTGGCTAAAATCCCAACCTGCCTGTTTCAACCAGCCACCGAATCATTCCCTGATTTAATTGGCTATGCAAATTGTCCTCTCCCTCTCCACCTCAGCTGATGTGCGGTGAGTGCTCTGACTGTAATGACTGCCATGCATTACCCAGGTGGGTGTTACACATTGGTGGTGGTGAGATGAGATTCCCCCATATGACTATAAAATGCTTAAAGTATCTATGAGAAAGCGCAAAATAATTGCAATATAAATTAATTCATTCATTCATTAATTCATTCATACAGCAAAAGCGTGAAAATCAAGCTGATTGATAAAAATAAGCCATCATAAGAATCAGGTGCCCGCAGTGAACAACAACAATAACAATAATAATATAATTATTATTATACAGTATTGCAGTCCTGCGTGACATTAGATCATTGACCAATAATTACACTATAACAACCATAAATAAGCACCTTGAGTTTCCTGTACTTGTCAGTATGAGTCATAAGAAGGAGTTCGATGGCATTTCCCTCCTCAGGCAGGTCAGTTTCTGCCAGCTCTGTGCCAAAGGCTTGAAGCATCTGGGCAATTTCCTTTACAGTAACTGCAAAGCTCTCAATAGCCTGCAGGGAGAGACAGTGGAACAGAAGCCAGCAGATAGACTAACAACACAGTCTCAGTGGTGAGGTCATCAGATTTCATAGTTGTGACACTGGCCAGAGTCCGGTCAAGGCTAAATGCCAGCATGGGCAAAGCAATCGGACACTGGCTGTATTAATGGCAGTGGTACATACTGTGCGGAGGACAATCCAGCTGCTGTGGCAATACTCGAGTGTACCGCCAAACTCTGGGGTCAGCTGGTTCTCATCTATATAGCGCAGCAAGTCGGTGACAGAGCTGAGCATGACCACCTGGAGGAGAAGAGGTGGGGTGAGAATGTGGATCATCACCCTCATTGTGTTCAGTGATTTATGGGCCCCTTTCACTATGCTTAAGTAAAACATAAACCAACCACTGAAACCCACTTTCTCCTAACACAATGAAGCATTACCATAACCAGAATTTTTAACTGAAGTCCATAATTTAAAAAAATGTGAAAGACACAGTGACCATTAGGTCCATATATATTTAGACATTGACTATATTGTTATGTTAGCTGTTGACTGTAAAATACTGGAGTTCAAATTAAATAATTAATTTGAGTTTAAAGTGAGGACATGAGGCTTCAGTTTGAGGGTTAACACATCAGAAATTGGGTGGATAGTGTAGGAATTACACTATTTTTAAGAGGTCCCCCATTTTTAGGGACCAAAAGCATTTGGACAATTTGATGCCAAGCTGTTCCATGGCCTGGTGTGCATTTTTTCCCTCATAATTTTATTTAAAAGTGAACAAATAAAAGGTCTGCAGTTGAAGAGTTACATTTTCATTTGGAATCTGTTGCTATTAACTCTCAGTTTAAAATCTGAAGAGCTGTCAGCACCAGTAAAGTAAGCCATTATTTGGCTTAAAAATCAAAACAAACCAATCAGAGAAAAAGCAGAACCATTGGGTACGGCCAACTGAACTATTTGATTTATTCTTAAAAAGAAAGAAAGCGCTGGAGAGCTCAGGAATACGAAAAGGTCAAGGGGACCACAGGTGGCAACTGTTGTGGATAACAAGAATTCTTTCCCTAATTCAGAAAAAAGCCCTTCAAAACAGTTGGCCAGATCAATAACATTTTCTGGGAGGTAAATTTATCAGTGCAAAAGTCAGAAATCAAAAGAAGACTTTCTCTAGAGTAAATACAAGGGGTTGATTTTAACAAGTAAACTATTGGAAAGGCTCAAAAACAAGAAACTTGTCAAAAAAAAATCTTAAAATGTCAGTATTGTTTGGGAACAACATCTCTTGGACAAATGAGACAAAGATTAAATTATATCAGAATGTTAGGAAAAAAAAAGAATATGGAGAGGGGGAGGACCTGCTCATGACCTGCGGCATATCACCTGATCTGTAAAGAGTGGTTATGTATGGGTGATGCTTGATTCCAATGTATCTACTGGTGATGAGACTGTTGACAAAAGCTGGAAGATGAATTCCGAATCATACAGGGCCATATTTTGTGCTTCGATTCAGCCAAAAGCATCAAAATTAATCGAAAAACAATTCACAGCACAGATGGACAGAGACCTTGGGAGCAAACTGCAAAAACAACCCAAGAATTATTTTAGGCAAAGAAGTGGAATGTTATACCATAGACAAGCCAAACATATGACCTGAATCCAATTGAGCACAAATTTCACTTGCTGAAGGCAGAACATCCTCAGAAGGACTTTTTGTCCGCAGATTTTTTGTCCCTGGACCTTTCGTCCCAGGACTCCTCATCCCTGAGGACTTTTCATCCCTGGACTCTACATGTCCCCAAGGACTTTTTGTCCCCGGATTTTCCGTCCCCCAATGAAGACAAAATGTGCTACTATTGTTGACAGACGGATGAACGAAAGGACAATGGACGGATCACCAAGATATAAAGGTAGGGTAAGGGTTAGGGTTATAATGCAGGAAGAGTGCAAAGCATTACTGGGGATGCACAATCCAAGGCCAAAGAGTCTGGGGACAAAAGTTCATGAGGACAAAAAGCACCAGGGTACGAAGAGTCCAGGAACGAAAATTCCTAAGGGATGAAAATTCCAGGGACAAAAATTTCAGGGACGAAGAGTCCTACAGCACCAAAGAACAAGGCAGAAACTGAAGACAGCTGCAGTGAAGGTTGGGCAGAGCAACCCCAAGGGAAGAAACCCAGTGTCTGGTGATGTGTGTAGATTCCAGACTTCAGACAGTCATTGACTGCAAAGGGTTTGCCACCAGTTATTAAAAATGACAATTTACTTAGTATGTCATTTTGTCCAATTACCTTTGAGCCCCTACCACTGAGGGGGCTGTCCATAGAATGGGTATAACTCATACATGGTTTAGACAATATTTTTGACACTACCCTTAAATTGAAGCTGAACGCACATCTTGATGGTTTCTATTCAAAAACATTGCAGTGGTGTAAAAAACTAAAACAATAAAAATTGTGTCTGTCTAAATATTCATGGACCCAACTGAAGTTTAATGCCACCACTTGCACAAGTATGGGTCTACATTACTTCCATTCTTATTTTCTTAACCCAGGAGGCAAACATGCAGTTTACCATACATAAAATTTCTCACAGAAAACATGGTGTGAATGTTTAACTGCACGGATTAAGCGATGAAGTAATTACTGGCATCTTCAGCATGAAGTCCTCCTGGCTGAATCGGAAGCCCAGGTCGGTAACGGCTCGCTGGAAGAAGCTGGTAGGTCTCAGTACCAGGACCAGGTGGAGGGTCCCAGGGAAGGAGGCCTGGAGACAGAGAGGGGGCCAGGATTACCACTGCGCAAAGCATACATTAGCATCACCTCTCCCTGAAATCAATCAGTACAAGCACAAAGCCACTGCAGCATTTGTGTGCAGCAATATAGAGTTTAAACAGGAAAATGAAGCACGCAGCTATTACAGACGATATCTGGAGCAAGCTCAAGAGTGGTCCCTGGAGCAGGGGGTACACTCTGTTTCATAAATGGGTAGATCACCACAAAGTGCATATCTTCTTATATGTACTGTCTTTCAATGAATTTTTGGCTGATAGGTGACTATACTGTAATTTGACAAAAAATGAGGTGGGTCTACTTCGTATACCCATGTATATCCTCCACTATGCCATGGCAGACAAGTTTCAGAAAGGGACAGACTGGTCATTACTATAGTTACCTTTCAAGCAATTGCTCTAATCCATCTTGAACAGAAAAACTGTACATTCAGTGGCCAAATTCTCTTTTATTTTACCAAATTAAAAAAAAAACACTTGAGATTAAAAATCTCTTTTCCATCAAAACATAAAGCGACAGTACAATAATAAAAAATACTGTAAGCTACAATGTTGAAAAAGCACGTATGCAGAACAAAAATTAGCTGAGATTTCTGACAAGCAGCAAAAAAAGTAAAGCAATACAAATAATTTAAATAAAAGAAGAACATCTTCCAATAGCTGCTTGGTTCCATGCTCTTCATCAAAGTCTTGAATTTAATAAAAGAAACTATGTTTTCTAGCTATTAAATTGCTCTGCAGAGAATTCGAGGTAAGGCTCAGAGAAGCTAACATCACTTTCATCAAATTTTGGGTGAACTTTGGGAATGGATCATTGATATAAATTAACTGACCAGAGAGTATTAAGAACTAAATATATGTGATTAATGAGAGCAGAGATAAGAAGAGTCCATGCTGAGAATGGTCTGTTATATAAAAGTAAATAGTATACAAGCCTTTCAGTATACCCAATGAAGACTCAGTAAAGGCTATTTCACCTGAGAATACAAAGTACAGCGATGAGTACGCACTTTACAGCCTGTCATGGTGTCATGATGCTCCATGACAAACAGTGTCTAGTTTCTTTAACATTGGGCAGATGCATTTGTATACAGTGTAATAGGTCACCATGATCAATAATTGATAATAAGGTAGCGGCAACAAAACTTTTCTTTTTGTTTCAAATGACACGCGAGGCAGAAGATCCAAGTTTAAGGTTTAGCCTTTTCACAGAATTTTCCATAGGAGTTTGGAAATAAGCTCATTTTAAAGAACAAATGACCTTGGTGTTTGTTACCAATTCTATTGATTCCACTTGGATAGCAAGTGATCCAGTGACTTTTTACCATGTGTGAACAGCATAAATTTTGCTTATCTGTTTTCAGTACAAGTTTAAGATGACTTAACTGGTGCTGAACAGTATTAAAAGCAGACTGCAAAAGGATACAAGCTTAGCTGAGAGTCTGGACTCAGCCAGCAGCAAATAACAGTGTCATCAGTGTATAGGCAAAGTTTCAAATTTGGGAAATTTTGATAAAGACCCCCAATATAAATTGAAAATAATAAAAGGACCAAGGACAGAGTCCTGAGGAACACCCTTGTGTACCAGCAACTGAAGGAACCAACCAACAGTATGTTCTCACAAGCCTATATCTAGAAGTCATTGCCTCATAATGCAGTGGTCAACTGTTTCAAAGGCTGTGCTTGCTTTTGAAACCTGATTGTAAATCTGATAAAAAAAAAAACACCATTAGACTCCAGAAACCCTGTCAATTGTTCACAGATCAACTTTTCTATAACTTTTGCCGGGACAGGTCATTTAAAGATGGGGTTATTGTTGTCAATTAGTTCTGAATTACCTCCCTTCAGAAGGGGAAAAACAAAGGCAGATTTCCAAATCTCAGTGCTTAAGGACCAGTGATATGAGTGCTCTATTCACATCTGAAACTGAAAATGGGGTACTAAATAGCTAGACAGCTACTCCGCCTCTCCTCTTGGGTGAGTCAGAGAAGTGGGCCCTTTACGATTAATCATGATGGCTTTATCTGTAATTCTTTCACTGGGCCAAGTTTCAGATGTTATTGAAAGGCCAGCAACAGTTTGAATAGGTAATACCTTGACAATATCACATTCTGGTAATAGACTGCGCACTTAAATATAAAGTCCGGTCCTAGAATAAGAATCACCAGAGATACTACGACTGTTTATATTTGAACCAGGACTGGGATGTACATTTTCTGAGCTTAAAAGTAAAATAAGTGTAATGCATTTCCGCTTTCCAGAGTTGCATGACAGTTGTTTCTGTGAGTGAATGAGTAAATGATGAGTTGGAGCAAGCAAGGAGTTAACAAAAGATAACTATTCTGAGTCTATAGGAAAATTGAGGACAACAACAATTAGTGCACATGAAGGGTATGATTCAGTTCAGTTCGACCATGCAGAAAATACAGCTAGGACTGTATATCCTGTGAAACTCCCGGCCAGAATGTATTAACACCAGTTAACTCCACAACGATTAAGATAATCATACATAAGAGAGCCACAGTTAATCAATTAACAATGAAATAAGTACCCCGCGTCAGGTTCTCACTCTCCAGGGGAACGTAACGTGATGTCAGGATGGAAACATACTGCAGCCATACCATTCCACAATATTCTAAGGATTTACTGCACCAGAACAATGTGAAGACCATTAGAGTTAGGTAAATCCACTCAACACAGACAACACCAGCTCCCTGCCACTGTCCCAAACCCAAGACAAAGTGCATCCACAGTCCGTCCACTCCTTGAGATAATCCAGGAACGGTGAAAAAGGTAGGCAAAGTAACTTTATTTTACGTGAGCTGCGGATATGATGTCCACATAGTAGCACTGAAAATATTTTCAGTCACAACAAATTTGTCCATCCACAGTCCTTCCAATTCCTCAAGTATACCAGGATCCACCAAAAAAGGTAGCCAAAGTAGCTTTGATCAACATAAGGCACAGGGAGGCTGCCCATATAGCGGCGCAGTAAATTGGAGGGAAACAGCCCTAGCTAGACACCCAATAAAGCAGTCATCTCATTCAGTAATCCACAGAGTAGATTGCTTTGAGTATCTTAAAAAAATAGGACCAAGGGTCCTATAGCTTACCAGCAAGCAGTCTTACAGCGATGATACAAGTTATGAAAATTTCATGTGAAGTTTGACATTTGAATCAATGAAAATCAATGTCAAGGTCACTAAATAAAAGTTCATACACATTTGTAAGACCTTCTGTAATACAATCCTAAGCTCTGAAACAGTTTTGGTGATACAAGTAATTATAATATGTCAATATGTATTCAATATGTCAACTGTGAACTTTAAAGGTCACAGAATGTCAAGCTGCGGTCAGCAAATGGACTTCATATATGACTTTCCAAATGTCTCTGTACAAACCTTGGCTCAATCTGTGACCATTTTGGTGATACAAGTCATTGTAATTTCACTGTCCAGTTTGACCCTCAAAGTTCACTGACAGTCAAGTTGAATGTCACCAAATGAAAGTTCATATGTGACTTCCTAGAAGTCAGTAACACAAACTTAGGCTCCATCTGTGACCGTTTTAGTGATACAAGTCATTGAATTTTCACTAGGTCACATTGGACTTTTGAAGTTCAATATGAAGGTCACCAAATGAATGTTCATATATGACTTCCTATATGCCTCTAATACAAACCTAGACTCCATCTGTGACCGTTTTGGCAATACAAGTCATTGCAATTGTATTATGTCAAGTTTGACCTTCAAATGTCATCAACAGTCAAGCTGAATGTCACCAAATGAAAGTTCATATCTGACTTCCTATGTCAGTGACACAAACCTAGGCTCCATCTGCGACCTTTTCAGTGACAAAAGTCATTGAATTTTCTCTAGGTCAAGTTTGACCTTCGAAGGTCAATATGAAGGTCACCAAATGAAAGTTCATACATGACTTCCTATGCCTCTCCAATACAAACCTACACTCAATCTGTAACGATTTTGCTGATATAAGTAATTGAAATTTCACTGTATAGTTTGGCCATTGAAGGTCACTGGAGGTCAAGTTCAAGGTCACCCAATGAAACTTCATACATGACTTCCTATATGGTCACAATACAAACCTAAGCTCTATCTGTAATAGTTTTGGTGATAGAAGTAATAGAAATTTCACATTGTTAAGTTTGACCTTCGAAGGTCACCGAAGGTCAAGTTCAAGGCCACCAAATGAAAGTTTATGTATGACTTCCTAAACATCTCCTATACAAACCGAAACTATCTGTAACCATCTTGCTGATATAAGTTAGGCATGGGCAATACAAATGAATAAAATGACAACATTTCTTGAGTTGCTGAGAAAAAAGTTTTTATTATTTTCTAATGATTTTTTGCAGGTAAGTACAGAAGACACAGACGAAGAGTTTGCCACAAGTCCAACGCCTTTACAGGAAAGGGTCTCAGAGCCACAGGGTCCCAAAAATGGCTGATTTCGGCATTTATCAACGAAACCCATTGTGAAAATTGGGGGGTGAAGCCTGAGGGCATTTTCGAAAATGCAGTCTACTCAGAAATAAACCTGGCCAAATTATCCATTAGGGTACCCTAAAAGAAATAATTGATGCTAAAGTCATCAACCCCTTTTCTGAAGTACAGCAGCGCCCTCTAGGCCCTTTTTAATGGAAAATGCATTGAATTTCACCCAATTATGTTCAACAAACATTAGGTTTTGCATTGATATTAAAAAATGGTATGAATGGGTTGCCTGTGAAGTTTTTTTTGGATCAATGGCCTGCAAAATGTCAAAATTATCGGTGGGAGGGCAAACATTAACGCTACTCGCCCATTACTGTATAAAATGCAGTGAAGTCGCTGATGCCGGCAGTTGTTTGCCCTCCCACTGCTACGAAATGAATCAAACGTTCCCCCCTTCAATAACCTGTGGTGATTAAAAAAAAAAAAAACCTTTGCACTGTTTTTTTACAATGTCCATATACCCTCCTCCCATGATAGTTTCAATGAGCTACTGTGAATAATTCATAGTAAAACACAGTGACGTGCGGTCGGAGGTTAGTTTGGCGAGGCAGAAACCTCCCCTTTGCTTGATTAGCAATCAGACGATTAACTAGTTTAGTAAGACTATTCGGCAGAATGACGGGCCAGTTTAAGTTTCCGCGGCGTTATTACTCAGTACATCGAACCTGAAATGCTCACTAGACAGCAGATTTGCGCGTACTTGCTTCCAGGAAGCCGAAGCAATGTCATCAACAAATATTAAAACAGTTCGACTTATGCAGAGTTCAATGCTTAATCAATATACAATGTATTCTCCTTTAAATACGCGCTTTTACACCCAAACAAAAAGCGGGCGCTTATTTTCAGTCTTCTTTTATAATCCAATTAACAAAATGTTTAAACGATATACAGAATTACCGAGAGCCGAGAATTTTTCCTAATTGATTATTCAGATTTCCATCCTCGCAGTCTCGAATTGAAAGGTATAAGTGAATGAATCTTGTGACCGTTGTTCACGAGGTGGCATAGGTAGCAAAATTTGTCAGAACACTGGTAGGTTTTGAACGCCTGGCGCTAGTTTATTCCTTGGTATATTTTACTGAAACTTCACAAATAGGGTCACAGGATATTCTGTCAACTAACTATGTACGTTGACAGTAAAAATACACTCACCTTTCTTGCTATTGTTGAGAAGTCGTCACGGCGAACTCGCGACGAACTTCAACAACTTCTGTCGAATTTATTTACATCGCCTGGAGGTCTAGACTGGACGAACAGACTCGTAATTTCTCAAATTAGATGGCTGTAATTCAATCAGGGCCGTAGCTGGGATATCACGTCAGCGCAGGCTGTTTGAAATCTACCTCCAAAATGGATATTTTTGCCTCGCCCTGCACTTGAAAGTTTGTAAACACAGCGCAAATTGAGGTCAAGCATTCATCCAACGGGCGAATAATAGCTCTGTTCAAATTGTGTTATTGGCCGTAATACGCAGAGTTCATGTATGAAATGCGGGTATCCTATTGAAAAGGTTGCTTTTAATCAAACCATGGTGTTCTTTTTGTATGAAAATGGTATTTACATCATTTTTTTAATAAGTTTTCTGAGGCTTGTTTACCGCCCCAGTTCAGCTGTTACGCATTCCATTAGAGTTTATGCAGAGCGTTGCCCATGCCTATATAAGTCATTGAAATTTCATTGTGAAGTTTGGGCATTCAAGGTCACTGTAGGTCAAGTTCAATGTCACCAAATGAAAGTTCATACATGACTTCCTGTAAATGTTCAATGCACATATGTTCCCAATCTTCAATATTTTCAAGCCTAGAAACCTTTGAAAATTACAACATTTTGCTTGACCTCAAGTTTGACCTTTCAAGGTCATCTGAGGTCAACTTTAACACAGCCAAAATATAGGTCATATATTACTTCCTATATGTCAGTAATACAAACTTAATCTCTATCTGCAACCATTTGGCCTCCACAGGCCATCTTGCATATTCATAAAGTACAGCGCCCCCAATAGTCCCACTTCCGTCGATTCAATCAAAATGGCGCTCGCACTGTACATTGACGGTACCAAGGTAAGTTGATTGCCTGATTTAGAAAAAAATTTATCACGCAGTTTTTGAGAAATAATTTTTTGAAATTTCCCAGTCCTATCTTTAAAATTGGAGCCAAAATTTCAAGGGCCATAAAACGGACAAAAATGATTCAATCAAAAATTCGAGAAAAATGCCTGGAGATATGGTCTAGTAGTATGTTACTGCAAATTTACACGAAAATTCATCAGGCCAAAAAAAGGATAAAAAAATGTTCCGGACGACGGATGACGGACGCCACACCACGACAATAGCTTATCGGCCCATAGGGCCGCAAGCTAATGAGCTTAAAATGAGGATAAAGAGACATGAACTCATTTACACAAGACAAACAATACATCAGACAAACATGCTGCCATCTTCAGTGCTGTGTTCTTCATCGTCTTTGAACAGCCACACCTTCCTTAATGGGATAGGACTCTGTTTTGCCTCCTAAAGAGCCTGAATTCTTCTTGGCATGTGCTCAAAAAGCAGCTGGAAAGATTCCTGGTCTATGTTGACATGATAGCATTCCCAAATAATTGCAGATTTCTCGGCTGCACATTCATGCTGGGATGCTCCCATTCCACCACATCTCAAATGTGCAGCATTGGATTGAGATCTGGTGACTGTGGAAGTCACTGCAGTACACTGGACACATTCGTGGCACCAGTCAGAGATGATCTGGGGCATTATGTTGTGAAAAGTAACAAAAGACATGTAAACTGTGGTCCTGAAGAGATGCACATGGTCAGCAACAACACTCAGGCTGTGGGCAATTAAATGATGCTCATTTATTTACCAAGAAAACTGACCACATTTCAGATTTATCAGACTATGTATATCTTCTACTGTCCAATTTTGGAGCAAGTTTTGCTCACTGCAGCTTCAGTTTCCAGCTCCTGGGAGTAGAACCAGGAGTGGTCTTCTCCTGCTGTAGCCCATCCAATGTTCAATGTGTTGTAAGTTCAAAGATGCTCTTCTCAATAGTGCCGCTGCAAAGTGTGGTCATTTGTGTCATTGCTGCCTTCCTGTCACCTTGAACCAGTCTAGACATTCCCCTCGGACCTCTGTCGTAAACAAGACAATTCAGCCCACAGAACTGCTGCCGATTGGATGTTTTGTTTTTTTTGTTACTTTCTTTTTTTAAAAAATACCATTCTCTGTTCTGCATTAAAATCTCAAGAGATCAGCAGTTTCTGAGATGCTAAAATCACCCCATCTGGCAGCAACAATCATTCCACTTGGGATAACTTGTCTTCCACATTCTGATGTTGGGTCTGCATGCTTTTATGAACTGAGTTGCAAACTGGGGGACAAGATAGTTGAATTTATGAGCAGGTGTACAGCTGTTCCTAATTAAGTGACTACTTAGTGCACATTCAATAAGCATTATAGAAAGAAGAAAGTCATAGCCCATAATGCTCATTCTAGAATGCCAAAGCAATTTTCAGCATGCAGTGGCTGGGAATTCACCGTTTTCCTGCAGAACAATATACGTATATTAAAATACAGTGGCACAGTGGAATTATAGTGGAGGGGAAAGGTCCCACTGTACTCACACAGAGGACAAAGCGTATCCTACAGTACTATGGCACACTCATCCAACTATACTGGCCACAAGTGCAAGAACCTGTTCCCACTGCTGTACAGGGAGTGGACAAAATACCAGAAGCAGCCCTGAAAAAGTCTTGTGTTTTGAAGCATCAAAACCACAATTACAGAGAAATCTGCACAGGTTATTCCAATAAATTTAGCTGTGATTAGAAGTATGTGTCTCCCTAGAAGAGGTCTAACCTGCAGCACCTCACTATCTTGACCGCTATTTGATGCATATCTGAACCAGTCTCAATAAAAAGAGTATATCGGAAGCTAACACAGCTGATATTTATGGCAGTGCGGCTCTAATCATTTCTACATCATCAAAGCAACACATTTGCATTTAATTAATGCAATGCACCGTTTCACTCGCTCAACGCAAGACTGAACAACAGCTGTTTTTATTCAATTAACCTTCAACAAACCTGTGTTCAAGTGCCAAAATTACAGGAGGCACAAACTATTTCAAATATAAAACCACTTATTTTCATTCAAGTGATTGAACTCAATGAAAATCAAACATTCCTAAATAGCAACTACACATCTACACTACTACCGAACGGTTTTATGGCCTGCCGAGAAATTAGGCAATAGGTAGCCTACTACTATCGCGGTAGCTTAATTGTCTAACGTGCTTACTTTAGCATACAGAACCGTGAAAGCTGTGCCTCATTTTTAAAGGTAGGCTATGTGTCCGCCGCCAACGGGACGAATATGACATTGACTTGTCCTATCCTGTTCTGCCGTTATTATCGCGGTACGGCCATTTCTGTTTTGTTGCAACCCGGACTGATAAAAATGCTATCGAACGAAAATAAAATCATAAGCTTGGCATCAAATCGCATGACTAAGCGGAATGCTCCATTCGGATCTGCAGTAATATGCAAGCCTGTGCTTTCAGCTTTGAGCTATGCCGCATTTCTCCGCCAGTCTGAACTTGCGGGTAACTCCAGTGCACTCAAAAATTCTTAACGTGGAACATCTTACCGTCGTCCTCTGCTTCCAGGGAACTCCAAGGTGCGAATTAGCGTTCGACATTTTCTTTGATATCCCTTTTAGAATTGATTAACCCGCTTTATTTTACGCCTACCCCATCCTGCCTCTTCCTCTGCCTGTGCCGCCCTGGTTTCCCTGTTTCCGACTGCGGGACAGGGTGCACCGCCCCGGGTAGCAGCGCCGTCTGCAACACGATTCCCGCGCTAGATTATCTTCTCTCCCCAAATAATTTTTTACTTCTTATCAGTCCGAAAGTAACGTCCAATTACACAGAGATACATTTTCTTGGGAGCGCTACGTGCTTTAAATGCGCATTTTTATTTCAAATATGCTCTGTACGTTCCTGTTTCTACTGACACGCAGCGTGAACTATCCTACCTGCTTAGCTAAGCTCCGACTGATGATTTTAGGCTATGTTAACTTTTCTTTACCAGAGGAAGTTATAAACGACATTTCAAAGACAAATAATGGGCTAATAATAATAATAATTGACAGGGCAACACAAGTAGTAGATTGGTTCAGGTTCGCAGAACACGTAGTGCACCGCATGTTGAAAGCAATGGTCAAGTCCCATACAGTAGGATAATCGTCAAAACAGTGACGTCACCAGTTTCCGCAGCTTCTCCGACTGTCTACTTTTTTGAATATCCACTAGACACAGACGCATGAGCCCAGACATTGATGCGGAAACTATAAAGTATGAAGAAGCAGATTTTCCAGCGAATTAGCTTCAGACGAATGACGCCGCGTGTGGCTGACATTTTCAAAACCATGGACAGCAACAAGACAGCCTCTCGGTCGGGCTTTGATGTTCAGTGTTCACAGTATTTTTATAGAGGAAAATCGCCTCTAAAATAAAGCACTCACAGCTTTTCAGTTCCCATTATTTATTAAAAAATCTATCATTCATGATTGAGCGAAGATAATTTCCAACAAATAGAAAAAGAGCAGTAAATACAGTGCACTATTCTTTGGACATGCATCATGGCCATGCGGGAAATAACATGACACCATGGAGGGCTCACCGCAATCCTTGCAAGTGCCGTTTTTATAGAAGTCCATGTGTCCAGTCTCCGGTCCAGAATGATGATGAACTTAACCCCGGGCTGCCATGTTCTGAGCACAGTAAGGACATCACGGCTTCATTAGCTCTACACTTGTTTTTAGGCTACTTTTAGGGTGTTAAATATGTCATATGGGCTTCTAAAAATTAAATACGGAGATACAGGTTGCAGTACAAACTTGTGTCATTACAAATCAAGAGCTCAATAATTTCAGGTATGTTCTTTTTTTTTTTTTTTTTTTTACAGTGGGGCAAACAGAGTAATTTCAGAACAAGGAATGAAATGCCTTTTACTGAGACAGAGGGAAATCATGTGATACATAGCTTCTTTATTTTTGTTCAGAAAGATTTCAGCTATTAGCGCTGAGTATAGAGACCAGCTCTGCCGTGTATATTGAAGGTTTAATCTGGGGAAACGAAGCCCCAGACGATATGTGTTTGAAATGCATCATACAGAGAAGCCACACACTGCAATGCAGAGAGAGAAGAGTCAATGACTGAAAGAGAGAGAGAGCGGTGGGCAGGAGAAGGGGGGAGACAGTGAGGGAAATATGGGAAACTTAATGGCGGGTTACATACCGTGGAATCAAAGTGAGGTATGTAAGGACTTTAGCTAAAGCTTCTTCAGGAATGTCGCTGAAGTCGGAGCACTCAGGGAGGGTGATGACCACACTTGACTCCTCCCCCCGCCCCCCTGGTAAACAAATCAAAAGCCCTTAAAATAATCAAACAACTTCAAGCACTTTACCGTTATCATTCTCTGTATGGTGATTACAAAAGCCAAACAGATTACACACTGGTGATACATAGGTGTGTTATATAAAAGGCTAAATTGTTTCAATGTCCCGAGACATAATTCATCTCTTGATCTAATCCTTGTTGAAAAATGACTGTGAATGAAAAAAAAAAAAAAAAAAAAAGAGTTTTAAGATGAATTGTAAAAGTAAATTTGACCAGTAAATTCAAAAATATGATTAAGAGTGGCTTGAGGACACAAAGGTGTACACTGAACAAGCTGCTCCTAGAAATGATGAACCAAATAACCAACAGATGACGTGATATTTCACTGGAACCATACAGTGACTTTCAATCGCCCAAATAGTGAATTAACAAATTTGCCACGAAGATTAATAATGAAGTTTGTCATAAGAACGACAAAAAATGTGTGCAAGTCAAGAGGATGAAACTCATGTAGGGGATTCACTTAACCATCTATTTAATGCAGGAAAGTTGTTGGCATGTGTGGTGTGTTCTCCAAAGAGTAATGTGAAAAAAAAAATACAAAGAAAAAGCAATGCAAATTAGTCAGCACCTGGATTACTTATTTTGTAAAATAGTAATAATGATTTGTTAGGCGACACTATAGAAATCAGATTAAATCTAGAGGGAACAATGCACCCTCAGTACAAACTAAAGAGAGTGGAGGAATGTTATTCTCTCCAGCCAAGCATAAAGATGCCTAGTATTGATCCTCTTAGAGCTGTAGGCTCTCTGGTTTCAGGAGAAGAAATGAAGATGTTGTCTGCAGCAATTGACATTCATGGCAATAAACTACGACGAGGACAGTAATTTCACACTGCAGTGGATGAAAGTACATACTGTATCTACATCTCTTTACCCAAATTACATTCTCCATATCCTCAAAGAGGCCTCAAAAGACCTCAAATTGCCTCATTTTGCACATTAATGCATTTCCTTAAATAACCACAACATAACCATTATTAATTGTTAATAGAAGAACACACAGTAGTGTAACTGCAGAGTCAAGCAAAGTTCCCGGAGTTTGTGGCTCTATTACAGAAACAGCAATGCCTCCTATGATGTCAGCTCTCAGCCCTAAGATTGACAGCATGGAAAATTGGGTCTGTGAATAACTCAAACACACACACACAAAAAAAAGTCATGATGCAAGAGATGACCAGGAACTGAAGGGCGGTGAAACAATCGAATGCATCAGAGTGGCAGAGGGATTCTACTTGATCATCATCAGCCTCAGAAATGGAGGGCCATTTATTTATTTTTAATTCATGCAGTAAAGCATATAATAAATATCATATAAAATAGACTCTGCACTTTAACCACATACATATTTAATATATCTATATATCTATACCAATAGCCATATATATGGAATACAGCTCTATATAGCCCCTCCACAATTATTAGATTATTGGCTGCCCCGCTGAAAATGAGTAAAAATGGTTATTAAAAAAATAAATCACCTTTTTGAGAATTAGCTTTAATCTAACACTCAAAAAATGAAAAAATTTGATATAAGTGAATGTATTCTGCAAAGAAAAATCCCTCATCAAGCAATACTTAATTCATAGCACTTCACAGAATCAATAATGCCATTTACAGCTAACAGAGTTCCCAGACCTTTAGAAGAGGAATCTCCCCACAACATCACAGAACCTCCCCAATACTGAGTGGTGGGGATCAGATTCTTGTCAGTAAAACTATGCTACTCTCACACCAAACCCACTTTGAGTGTTTGTTGCCAAAAAAGCAAAGTTTTTAATTCCATATGACCATAGAAATTTCACATCCTAATTGTTATCCTAATAGTTTCCCCTTTCCAGAAGTCTCTTTGTTGGTTTGTGGTCTTGTCTCCCTTAATTGCTTGATAATTGTCCCGTTTCCTTCCCCATCCCTCATGTTTCCTTTCGCGCTGCCAACCATCATGTTGATTGATTTTGTGTGAATACAATTTGCCTTGTCTACGTCATTCTTTGCCAAATTGTTCCGCCTATATGTGTGAATCTAGTCAGTCCTAGTCACAAGCTTCAAGCTCTCCTCCATCTACAGTTTGAAAGAAAACACAACTTTTCACTTTTTATGAGGGATACCCTCTCCCTGCTCTTTAGCTGTCTCCAGTGCAGTGACAATCCCCTCCTATGCACAGTCCTGCAGGAGCAGCCTTTTGGCATGACAGCCCAGCTAATGACCATGGACTAACCACTGACCATAGCTTGGCTCTTTCACCAGATTCCTGTTTGCGTGTAGCCTGACCTGGACTGAAACTTTGCTGGTCCAGCCTGTGCCCTTCTGCAAATTTTATTTGAGTTTTTGTGCCCCTTTGGCTTCATAAATGTGCCTACTTGGTTTATTCAGTTGATCTGTGCCTGGTTACTTTAGCATGAAATGTACCAACACAATCCAGCCACTCATGGAACCAGTGGATCTTCCTCACCCATAAATGCCATCAGGTTCCAAGGGATCCTCCTGCAGCAGCGTGAGGAGAAGCTTTGCAGACTCCATCAATCCATCAGGGCACCATTTAAAACTAGCTTGTGGCCATCACAAACATCTCCCAGGACTCTACCTCCCCAGCAGCCAGCCCTCTCCTGCAGCAAACTGTCAGGCCGTTACCCTTCCGGAGCCCAACCTCACCCTTTTGGACCTCTGTGACTGAAATCCTGCTGCCAGTTGCAGCCTTCTATCACTGTGCTCCATAGTCTTTGACCTTCATCAGCACTCCAAAGTGGCATCTGTCATACCCCGCATGATAGGACACACCACAGATTGGGCAGCAACCTGCTGGTGGGCAGAAGATCTTGTGGTCCAAAATTTCCCCGCCTTAGCGCAGGAGATTAGATAGGTGATTAGCGGCTCCGGATCCAGCCACACTGCTGTCCGGAGTTTACTCCAGCTTAACTATGGCTGTCAGTCTATTTTGGATTATTCCATCATTTTCTGGACGCTGGTTGCATCCTCTGACTTGGACCCCTGGGTGGTCAATGACAACCATCTAAGTCAGATTGGCTGATCGATCAATTTCCAGGTGCAGGAACGGCGTACGGACAGGCGAGCTTAACTATAACCCTTTTCTCCTTTAGGATCATCTGGTACTGTCTCAAGACCTTCTACTTACCCCTTTCCTCTGGAATCCATGCAAGTCATTCTTGCCAAGGTATACCATCTCAGCCTGACAGAATGCAGTGGTAAACAGGGCCTTTGCTTGCAATGTAGCAGTGCCACTCACCTAATTGCTGAATGCATCATCTGACAAACCCGTCCTGCACTGGGAAGAGAAATTCTAACTGGCACAACAGTCTTTTCCTTCCAACCACTCCCCGTTATGAAAATCTCCTGGCAGGGATGCCAGTTCACCACCTCACCACCAAGGCGCTCATCAAGTCCGGAGCTGACAAAAAATTTCTTCACCCTGGTGTCACCCATTGCCTCAAGGTTCCGTCTGACCCCCTGTCAATCCCCGTCCACTCCAAGGCCCTTATGAGGGTGGCCCCCCAAATATCACTGATGTCACTGATCTGTTGCAGATGCAGACCTTGGCTAACAATGCTGCAGAGGTTGCCTTCTATCTAACAGAGTGAGTGAATACTCTGGTGGTGCTGGGACGCCATGGCTTGAGCGCCACAACCCCCACATTGACTGCACCACCAGGTCCACCTTGGAGTGGAGTTAGTCATGTTCAAAATCCTGCCTTCTTTCTGTTTCCAGCCTAGTGGTGCCTCTTCCTCCTGGGCACAAGGCAGAGCCGCCGGACCTGAAGGCGGTTCCCACAATCTACTATGACCTTTGCCAGGCATTCAGCGAGTCCCATGCAATGTTGTTTCCTCCCCTTTGTCCCTATGACTGTGCCATTGATCTTTTCCAGGGAACATCATTCTCTAGAGACCAGCTGTATTCCCTGTCTGTAAATAATTCTAAAAGCTATGGATAAATACATCATTGAATCCCTCACCTATGGCAGAATCTGACCGTCTTCTTCACTGTCTGGAGCCAGGTTCTCATTCATTTTTAATAAAAAGGATGGATCCAAACCTGCATAGATTTTTGGACCCTGAACTCCATCACCATCAAAAATCGAAACTCTCCACCTCTGATAGATTTGGCATTCATCAACCTCCAGGGATGCCAGTTTTTAACCATGCTAGATCTGCGCAATGCCTACAACTTGGTGTGCATTAGGGAAGGTGACCTGTGAGGGACTGCCTTCCACATCTCATCCGGTTCTACGAGTACTTGGTGATGCCATTCGGGCTCAATAATTCCCCCACAGTGTTCCACAACCTCATCCAAGATGTCCTCCACAACATAATCTCCCACTTTGTCCACATGTACCTTGACAACATCCTGGTCTTTTCTCACACCCTGGAGGACCATGCACATCACATCTGCCTAGTCATTCAGGACCTTCGTGATGAACTAACTCTACTTGAAGCCTGAGGAGTGAGAATTCCACCAGACTTTAGTGCAGTTCCTGGGATTCACCGTCTCCCAAGTGGTAATCGAGATGTGTCGCCAAAATGTACAGACTCTCATGGATTAGCTGGACCCGGAGGACAGGAAGCTGCTTCAAAGGTTCCTTACTTTTGCAAATTTCTATCAGCAATTCATCAGAGGGAACTACCACCTCTAACTGCCCTCACCTTTTCTTAAACCCCCTTCCCCTGGACTCAACCTTTTGCCGGCTAAAGGGCCTTGAATTTTACCAATGCTCCTGTACTCATGCTCCCTGACCCCTAGCACCAGATTATTGTGGAGGTTGATGCTTCCGAGGTCAGCGCTGAGGCTGTACTCGCATGGAGGGTGGCCAACAGCCCAACCCTGCACTTTTTTCTCCCGCTGACTGACCCTTGCAGAGAGTAATTACAGCATCAGAGACCATAAGCTCCTGGCTGTCAAGCTGACCTTCAAAGAGTAGAGGTATTGGCTTCAGGTGGCCAACACCCTTTTCCCAGTCTGAATGGATCACCGCAAGTTTGAGTACCTCTTGTCACCCAAGAAGTTAAACTCCAAAAAACCCCAAATAGTTACCCTTCTTTGCTGCTTAAATTTATTCTTAATCTACTGCCCAGGTTCAAAGAACCTTAAGCCTGTCCCATCTCCTCTCACCAAGCCCCAACAAACAACCAAAAACCATCATCTCAAAATGGTATATTCTGGCTGCCACTAAGTTGTAGGTTGAGTGCGAGGTCAAGGAGGCCCTCAGGTCCCGTCCCACTGTACTGGACACCCCACCCAACCACCTCTTCATCCCCAAGGAAGTCAGGTGCAGTGTCCTCTCCTAGATCCATGTCTCTCAGCTAGCCTGCCATTCTGGCACCTCTCGCACCCCATCCCTTATCTGCCGATGCTTCTGGTGGCTTACCATCTGCTAAGACACCAAGGAGGTTGTCATGACCTGTCATTCCTGTGTCTAGCCCAAGTCCAGCAATCAGCCCTTCAGCAGTCTGCTCCAGCCCTTAAAGGTCCCCCACAGGCTGTGGGCATGCAGCGCAATGGATTTTGTTGCCGGGCAGTCCAAGTCTGACCATCATGGACTGGTTTTCTAAGGCAGCCCACTTTATCCCTCTGACAAGGCTGCTCACTACCAAAGAATCATCCAAGTTCTTTCTTCAGCACGTGTTGAGGATCCATAGCGCATGGATTACGGTCTTCAATTCTGAAAGGCCTTCTGCAGCCTGTTGGGCACCACCCCCCACCTGATTCCACTCTGCGACCAGGAGGAGAAGCAGAACCAGGAGCTGTGCAAGACTAACCGCTGCTTGTCCAAAGCTATCCCCTCCAGATTGTCTTGTCTTCTCCCGTAGGTTGAGCTTGCCCACAACTCCTTCCCTGTGCTAGGTCTTGGCACATCTCCGTTTGAATGTTATTTGGGCTAACAACCTCCTCCTCCCGTTCAGGCAGAGGAGAGGGAAGTGGCAGTTTGCTCAGCGCAGTTCCTGGTCCGGCATGCTCGCTAGGCCTGGAAGAGAGCCAGGGCCCTACTTTTAAAACATGTGCTGGCCTTCCAGTGGCAAGGTAACTGCCGTTGCCACCCAGCCCCCAAATGAAAGGCTAGCCAGAAGGTATGGCTCATGACCCGGAACATCCTTCTAAGGGAGACCTCCAACAAGTAACACAACCCTGATTCACAGGACGCTTCACTATCTCACTAGTCTTGTTTCCATCAGTAGTCAGACTGATCCTCCCCTCTTTCCCCCTACCGTACTCACCCCATGCTTCATGTCTCACACATCAAACCTGTCTGCACTTCTCCCTACAGCCCAACTTCCTGCTCAGAAGCAAAAAAATAAAAACAAGCAGGAACTGAAAGCTTGGCTGAGCATCACCATGGAAGAAACCTGGCATTTGGTGATGCCTGTGTATTCCAGACATGCAGGCAGTCATTCATTGCACAAGATTTGCAAGAAAGTATTAAAAACAACTATTCAATGTTCATTATTTTAGTTTGTCCAATTACTTTTGAGCCACAAAAATGAGGGAGGGGCGGCTATGAATAAAAACTGTTGCAATTGCTATGTAACCCATTCAATATTATTGAGAAATACCTGAAATTCAAGCTGAAAGTCTGCACTTCAAAGACAATGCAGTTAATAAATAATTTAAATTCAAATCCATTGTACAGAGCCAAAATCATGAAAATATTTTTGGACCTGGGTGAATGCAATATGTGACATAAATTCATGAAGACAAAGAAAAAAATTACAACTTATCTGCACAGAAACCCCCCTCACCAAACCTCCCATTGATATGTTGTGCATTGGAAGTAAACAGCTCTTACCTGACAGGTATGCTACCTGCTTCTCAATGTAACCACCCACCTCTTTTACACTGATTGGGACAGTCACCCCTAAGGAAGGAATATGGACAAAGAAAAGAGGTGAAGTTTTGGCACGGTGCAGGCTCCATCACAAACAAAGGCAGGTATGACTGTATAGGAAGATACAGGGTTTCAAAATTACTGGATTTGACAAAATTGAAGGTCATGGGTTCATATTCGGCCTTGGGCCTTTCTATTTGGAGTTTGCATGTTCCACCCATGTTCGTGTGAAGTTCTTTCCCTCCAGGTATTTCGGTTTCCTCCCCCAGTCCAAAGACGTGCATGTCAGGCTAATTGGAGACTCATTACCAGTGTGTAAGTGAATAGTGTGTGAATGGTGTGTGCACCCTGTGATGGATTGGCGAGCTGTCCAGGGTGTGTCCCAACCTTTTTCCCACAGTTTGCAGGGATAGGCCCCCCAAGACCCTTATGAGGAAGAATCAGTATTGATAATGGATGGATGGATGGATGGGATATATTACAAGAGGATATAATAAAATTGACAGCAGAAAATATTTTAGACAACCCTGTGCACAAGCTTCCTGTCCCATAATCCTCTTCTGTCACCAGGACAGCAGAGATGCAAAACCTCTGTCAACAGTGACTGGTAGAATTTGCACGTCATTCCTGACCAGCTAGGAGATAGAATACACCTCTGCCATTTTGAGCGCAGTTCATGGCTAGGCTATTTGTCATCGTGCATTTGGCATTTTAAGATACATGCAGTATTCCTAAACTTTTTCTGACAGTCACTCATATCAACTAATGGTTGTCACAAAGATGCAACCTCTGGCAAACATTACAGAATCACCACACTTAGAGGATGTCTATCCAGCTTTTTTACTTCATAGAAAATATCAAATTGCAGATATGACAAAAGACAATTTTTGTTGATTAGTTTAACACTCAGGTTTCATGAAACACAAACAAATTGGATTATTGTAATAAATGGCTTTTTTCCAGATCAAGTAGAGGAAAGCATTATGGAATCATCATCAAGAAATCTGAATTAGTCCTTTGTCACCCCTCCTCAGGCTTGTATGACACCCTTAATTCTTCAAGGCATAGACTTCACTGCTGAAAAACAATATTTTCCATCAAGCTGGTTCCACCTTCTCGAATGGCGGTTGACAGATCAGCTTTGTAGGACGGGGCCTTGTTATGGACCATTTTTGTAATTTCCACCATAAATTTTCAAATGTATTGGGATCCGGCCCAATTGCGGGGCATGTCACCGAGTTCATATGCCTTTCCTGATGAAAAGGTTTTACACACTTTGCTCTGTGGTAAGATGCATTGTCATCCTGAAAAATGACTTCATCATCACAAAACCTATTTTCTATGGATGCAAACAGAGTGGTCAAAAAAAATCAATGTACACTAGGGCATTGACTGTTGAAATAATGATAGCCATCTCCCCTGGTCCTTCACCTGACATGCTACCCCTTATCGTAAATGAATGGGGGAATTTGCTTGTTTTCTTCAAGCAGTCATCCATAGATGTTTCACTGGAATGACACCAGACAAAAGTTCAGCACCATTGCATTGGCCGATGCAGATTTGTGTTCATCGCTGAACATCACTTTCACCAAATCATCCACATTCCATGATTGCTTCTCTTTAGACCATTTGTAAACTTGCTTTCTTCTGTTTAGGTGTGAGTGCTGATTTTTGTTAGGCTGTTCTGTATGTAAATCCCATTTCATTCAGCCAATTTCTTACAGTTCTGTCACAAACATTGACTCCTGTTTCTGCCCATATGCTTTTACATTTGTTTTGTTGAACATTTTCAAGGCATATTTTCAAGGCATATAGCTTTGAGTTTTCTGTCCTGACACTCTGACATCTTCTGTGGTCTTCCTGTATTTTTTGCCTTTTATAATATTCTCATTTTGTTAATACTAGCACCAAATTTTAAACACAGCTGACTGGGAACCACCAACATTGTTTGCCACTTTCCGTGTTGAATTTTCTTCTTGGAGCAGTTTTAGGATGCTTTCCACTGTCTCAATTGCCAAGCTCTCTTGTTGGTGCCAAGCTTTCTCTCAAGTAGCCAAGTCCAACACCTCATTAAGGTCGGCACGCACTCTAAACAGCAAACTCATTTGCATATTCAGATTTGTCCTTGTATTTTATAAAAATGCCAATTACAAGGTGATTTCATAATTTTCTCATCAACCTTGAGTGATTCCATATTTATTTCCTCTGCTTGATTATGAAAAAAATACGCCATTAGCGAAAATAATTGAATCTAACTAATCTGAGGTATGTTTCATGAAGCCTGAATGTTAAGCTAATAAACAACAATTGTTTTGTGTCAAATCTGCGATTTGTTTTTTTTTTTGTACTATGAAGTAAAAAATCTGAATGAACATCCTGTGTGTGTGGTGATTCCTTCATCTTTGCCAGGAGTTGTACTCTCAGTCTTGTCTCATCTCTGTATGTGGCCAAGATATCCAAAGAAAAAAAAAAAAAACCTTATCGCAGAGTTTCATCTATTGAGCCACTCAGCCATTTATCCAACCTCAACTCAGCATTAATACACAACAGCACCAAAGGAGACAGGATATTCATCAATTAATTTATTTATTTTATTTACCCATTTATTTATTTATTTATTTTACAAAAACTTTCCCTGGTAATAATCATATTGGTGTGTTGCCTGATTGGAAAAAAGACAGCCAAATGTACGGTCATCAGAGTGAGTCAGGTGTTCCAAAATAAATCTATTAACACCTGCTTTATTCTTCTCCCACAACAACACACTGCCTGGAAAAAGGACTGACAGTGCCCTCAAGCAGTGGGATGTCAGACATACAGGTCTCTTGTCAACATGTCGCCTGATGGCAGATATTCTTAACAAGGCCAAACATACCCTAAACACGCACACTATGAGTCATTAGGGCAAAGAGAAATCCTCTCTATTAGCCCTCAAAAGCTGGATGAAGCTAGAGGTGTTACGACACAAAAAAACGATGGATACAAACAATCCTTGCGGCATCCAATCCCTTATGATAAGATCAAATTTCAGTCATTAATTATACTTTTATAGTTATGTAATATGCACCATGAAAACATAGGCAATTAAACACCAATAATCAAATTCACAGTTCTGAGATGAAACAAACAGTTTGCAGTGGCCAACACATGATTATGCAGCAAATAATTGGTCATGCAAGGCTACACAAGCAGAGAAGCCCGTGATTTTCTGTTTACTCGCAGCACACCGACTGATGTAATGGCTGAAGAGGTCGTTGCTCAGTCCTGTTGCAGCTTTATATTCTCTGGTGGTGAGGATGTGCCAGCAGACCCCTAGATCACATAGATTTTAAAGTGCAGCTGCACAATCAAGCATCTCTTCCTTTGGGCCACAGTTTGCATGCAGCACATTATACACTGACCAAACAGGCTTCTTCACCATTTAACGAAATGCAGTCACTGAGCCAACTGCCTGCTGCATAATACAAACAAGACATTAAAAATACATAGACGCTCATACGGGGGGTGATTGTGCTCATGTGAGGGCGATGTTTACCATACAGCCCCATCGAAGTGATGCCAGTCTGTCTCCCCCCAAAATCACTGCCAAATTAATATTCTGTCCGGATCAGAGGGCAGTTTATCATGAGGTGAACAGAATCCAAACTCAGGCAGGGGCCTGGAGAGGTGAATCCAGACCTGCCCAATCGATGTAACATGAGAGAGGGCTGCTATTTCAGGGTATCGGGTTTGATGGTGTGACGCCGGTTGTTGTGTGATACGATCCTCCCTCCTCATAGAATTTCAAGCTATATGCAGCATTCCCTTACTCCTCAACACACACACACACACACACACACCCACAGACATACAGACATATGCACAAACACCCATTTGTTCAAGAAAACTGATTACTGATACATATTCTTCACAAATTTGGCGACACAATACTAGCCATACCCCACTTTCAGTATGGCCATGATTGCCCATTAAGTGTTTACATTTACAAAGGCTGAACTATGCATGAACACTGACGAACTGACCGTGCTGGTCTTTTGAACCTAGACCCTGAGCTGGCCAGATGAAGATGGGTCTCTTTGCTTGAGGTCACTTCCTCTCAAAGTTTCTCCCTGCTTTGAGTGTTTCTCTCCTGCCACTGTTGCCATAGGCTCGCTCTTGTGAAGGTTTTGACCTGGGCCATCTGTGAAATGTATCGTGAGAACTACTTGTGAAATGCAGAGCTAATAAAATATGATGGATTGATTGATGTTTACAGTTAAGTACCATATCTCTTATACTCTTTCATCTGACTGTTCAGATAACCAGCCACCAGCCTGACAGTGAGGAGCAGGGGTTGGATGCAGTTCAATGACTTTCCAATTCAGCTGTACATGTAGCCTTCAGTGCTGCTAGATTTGATGACATCACGCCCTGCTATGTGTTTGTGAAAGAGAGAGTGTGTGTGTGTGTCTCAGTCTGTGCGTGTAGTACAATGACCAGACAGGAAGATTATCCGGACAGTGTACTCCCAATAGATCAACCGGACATGCCTTTTTAGCTTCATTTCACTGAATACACAGCCTCTGCTCTGCAGCAGTCAGACTGTCCCTTCCACCGAGTCATGGGAACGGAGGTGAAATCATGTTTGGGCTATTTTCTAACCTTTGTCTTATTAAGGAAAGTTCCGTTGAGAACAAGTTTCTCTTTTTCAAAGATGTGCTGAGATAAATGCCAGATAGAACAGACACAAGTGAGGGGGGATAGAGAGAAGTCTGGGTAAAGCCCCCTGACACGATATTGTGGTTAAGGGTCTTGCTCAAGGGCCCAACGCAGGGTTCTTCCCAACTTCATCTCTCCAGATCAAGTCAGAAACCTAAGCCACCACTAGGCTCAAACCAGCAACTCCTCAGTTACTAGTCAAGCAACCTACCACTAGGCTACGCCATCACTCTACAGGCATTTTACAGTGTTTCCCTCCAGTCATAATATTACTACTACAAAGCTGAGTGATACAAGAAAGCTGATCATTGACTATATATTGTCGAGTAGTGCTGTGACTTTTGGACGCATCATATAAGTAAAATGGCCCCAAGTTGGGTAGACTCTTTCCTGCTCAACCTCAGCTGAGAACTCTTGTGTGTTTTAATGCAGAACAGCAGCCGTTTATCACCTGTTAGGGTAACACACATTTAAAGGATGGGGCAAGCCCATCATCCATACACAAACAGATGCACAGACTCGCGCATGGAAATACGCACACGTACGCAAACACATAAACACACAGGCACACACACAGACACGGACATACACACATCACTTATTTTTCAACTCAGCCAGTTTGTGAAATAAAGGTTCACAAGCATTTTCCCAGGCAAGAGATTACTGAGCTAAGGCAGACTAGTATTCCAGGTTTTTGTTATAGGAAATTAATTCAAAATTCAACTGTTTGCAGCTGCAAAATCTTTGCTTAGTGCTGCTAAAAGCCCAGTAGGCAACTTCACAGCAGCACTTCAGCCATGTAGCTTTTTTTTTTTTTTTGTGAATTCAGTGTAAAAATCATTGAGCTGTTTGTCCTCAGCTGACCTGCAGAGCCATCATATTCCAACACAGATTTACTGCACTTTAGTCTTTCTGGCAGGGCCTGGAAAAGCTGTGTGGGTGTGTTAGCCAATGAGCTTGTCCGAGCACATCAGCCAATCTGCCTCACCAGCAGTGCGTGACCACAGCACTCTGCGCATTGCCACATTCATGAAGTCTCCAGTGGACACACACTCCAGCAGCCAGAGCAGACGCACAGGGCAGACTGTGTTTGAATGAGGCTTTTCAATATTCTCACTGATCCTGTACCTGTTGCTCAGGGCAGACCTCATTATCAGGGCAGGTCCACTCCCATCTCTGCAAATCCATTCACCTGGCATTGGGTGTGCCGGCCAATGGCAGGACAAACAACCAGCGCCTGTCATTTGCTTCAGATTTGCATAGGTCCCAAAGTCAAATGATGAAGCTCTGCCAATGGTCCGGTCCACTTCAACACATTATGCCACTTGTGGCAAAGACGGTGCTCTCATGGCCAGAGAGCGAAGCGAGTCCAAGAGTAGTGCACAAATTAACTGCAGAACAAATGGGAATGTTTTGGGCTATTTATTTTACAAGATTTGTTCTGCATTAGGTTATTAGGTTTGCCGTTTCAAAGCAATTTTAGGAGCCAAAAGTCACAAGGCTCTTTTCCAGTTCACAGCCAGGTACAATGACGGGGGTAGGTGCAGGGTGCGTTTTGAAAGCGTCCGGCACATTCATGGAGGATAATGGTGGATCACATTAGAGTTACGCCCCCCCCAGCACTGATACAATGTGTGCCGGGCCTGGGAAACGCGACTGGATCGTGTTACATTTCTTTAGCCTGAACTCATGCAACAGCTCCACACAAAAATAGAACAGAGCACGGCCCTTTCTGAAGAGTCCTTGTTGCCTTTTTATAAACAGAGACAAACTAGAGGGAATACAAACAGCCTATACCTCTGCCAGCAGGTTTCGATCCACAAGCAATAATAATCAGCGGCAGAGTCCAGATCTGTATTGACCTGGAAATTTACTGACCTCTTTGAATCCATACAGTCCAACTATGCATAAAATTGTGGTAATCCATCGAATAGTTTTTGAGTAATCCTGCTGATAAACACACACACACACACACACACACACACACACACACACACACACACACATACACCCAACCCTTTAGAGCGCTGAAATAAACTTAAATATATAAACTTGATTATCTTGTGCTGTTGCTGGAGCTCTTTTAAACAAGTCGCCACATGATAGGTCTTCAACAGCTTTGATTGTGATATCTTACATCATTGAGCCACAACAGGTGCATTTAGTGCTCTAAGGGTCAATGATCACGTGAGGTAACAACAAGGGCAGCCATGTCAGGACAGAGGGCGAGAGGACATAACTTATGACCGCTCAGTTCAGGCAATAACAACAAAATGGGCTGCTGCTGCGACTAAAAATGCTCAGTGGAGCTTTAGGAAACCTGACGCAGGTCCCAGCGCTGCGACAGAGAATGGGTTTTGGCAGAGGGAGGGCTGGGGCACACAACTACCCGAAACAAGCACAGTCCTGCCTGAGGAATATTGCAGCGAATACCTGGGTGCCAAGCAGCACTGGCTAAAACAAAAGACACAGGAGAGCGTCATGTCAGGGCAGCTGTTTGATTCTGCAGCTTTCAAAGCAACACTAACACAAATGGGGAAAAGCAAGGGGTGGCGGGGGGTGGGGGGGTGGGACAGGGAGAACGTTGACTTGCACTTTAACCCTTAAAGTGCAGAAGTCAATTTTCAAAAAAGTATAGATTAAATCATCTTGTGCTGTTGAAAACCTATCATGCGGCAACTCGTTTAAAAGAGCACCCGCAGGTTTGACACAACACTGCATGCTCATTCACTTATCATTACAACCACATTCCGAAAGCTGATGTAACGGCAAGTGCAGTAAGTGCATAGTGGTACTGTATACGAATTACAGAAAAAAAATTCATGAAGTTTTAGCATAGAACAACAAATGTCATGCAGGATAGCATAGAGCAGCCCAGCACAAGAGTTGCATGCCATGACTGTCAAACATGTGCATCTCAGCAGTGGGCATGAGGAGACAGGGGGAGTTGTGTTTATCTCTGTGTAAGAGAAACCAGGAGACCGAGAGCGAGAGATTTGTGTATGTGTCTGAGAGTGAGACTGAGATGAGTGTTTAGCTGCTCAGAATAGGGAAGGCAGAGAGCCAGGCATGCATGACAGATTTGTATTATGCAGGAGGCCGTTGGCTCAGTGACTGCATTTTGTTAAATGGTGAAGAAGTCTGTTTGGTCAGTGTATAATGTGCTGCATGCAAACTGTGGCCCAAAGGAAGAGACCAGTGTGTGTGTGTGTGTTGGTGCATTAGAGAGCGAGAGTGATGTGAGAGTTTGGGTGTGTGTCAGTGTGTGTGTGAGAGAGAGAGTGTGATGTGACAGTGTGTGTGTGCGTGCGTGAGTATGCGTCTGTGCGTGAGTGATGTGAGAGTTTGGGTGTATGTGTGTAAGACCATGAGAGTGATGTGACTGTGTGTGTGTGTGTGTGTGTGTGTGTGTGTGTGTGTGTGTGTGTGTGTGTGTGAGTGTGTGTGTGAGTGTGTGTGTGTGTGTGTGTGTGTGTGTGTGTGTGTGTGTGTGTGTGTGTGTGTGTGTGTGGGGCACGCGCGCGAGAGAGAGAAAGAGTGTGAGTGTGTGTGCATATATATGTACGCAGAGACAGAACTAGCGTCCAGACTCACGCTGCAGTGTGCTCTCCAGCTGTGACCCTGCCTGAAGGAGGCTGTAGTAGCTCTCCATCTCTCTCCGGGACGGCCGAGCCTCTCCCCCCTCCTCTGGCAGGGGCGAGCCCATGTCCTGTTGCTGCTCTTTCGGGGGCCTGCAGGGGCCCTCACATCCTCCAGCCCCTCCCGAGACGGGCCCTCAGCGCAGAGGAGGAAAGTTTGAGGATCAGAATATCACCCAGCCGCACAAACACTCCGGGTCCTGCAGCCTCTACAGCAGAGTCACCTTCAGCCACCTGCACTGCATCCAAAAATCACCGGCCGCGAAACCCGCAGAGCAGAGCCACGGGCTGTCCCGAAAACTCCAGCTCCTCTTCCGCACTCACAGACAGAAGGGTACGCAGGGAGGACCCTGTCCCGCATCAGGATGCCCGGGTGTGTGAGGAGAGCAGGCCTGAGCCCTCTAACACACACCGGGTTTCCTCCATCCTGCCCGGGCGACGCTCCTCTCAGCCCTGTCTCACTGAGGCAGTGCGTCAGGGCTACTGCGCTGTGTGCTGGGGGGGGAGAGAGAGAGAGAGAGAGAGAGAGAGAGAGAGAGACAATCTCCTGACGCACTGCCAACTTTCCCTCTCTCTCTCTCTACTTCCGCCCGGCTCTGTTTACAGCCTCCGCCCTCGCTGTGCTGCTCCCGGTCGGCTCCTCCACTCCAGCGATGGTGGGCAGGACACTAACGCTGCATGCAAACTCTGCACGTGCGCTACGCCTGCTACCGCTGTACGCCTACTGCTTTCTCTCCCTCAAAACACACGCCTCAAGAGTGATTACACCACGACTGTGCATTTAGGTCTGTCTTTATTGCGCGCGCACGCACGCACGCACGCACGCACACACAATTCTATGTTGGTAAGCAAATAAAAATGTGGACAGAAGCAGATTCACAAAAAGTACTAAAAAATTGGACCCTGCTCTTACTTTAACAGTCATCAAGGTTTGTGGTCCGTGCCTAAATGCAACAGTGCCGTGAAAAAGTATTTGCCCTCCTCCTGATTTCTTTTTTTTTTTGCATATTTGTCAATACCAATAGTATTAAAATACTATATTTTAATACTAGACAAAGATTAGCCGAGTAAATACAAAATGCAGTTTTTAAATGATGATTTATTAAGGGAATAAAGCTATCCAAAAGTACCTGGTTCTGTGTGAAAAAGTAATTGCCCCCCTTGTTAAATCATGAACTAACTGATTAACCATTTTTTGAGTTCAATTTCACTAGCCTCACCCAGGCCTGATTACTGCCAGACCTGTTGAATCAAGAAATCGCTTAAATATAACCTGTTTGACAAAGTGAAGTACGCTAAAAGATCTCAAAATGCAACACATCATGCCGCGATCTCAAGAAATTCAAGAACAGATGAGAAACAAAGTCATTGGCATCTATCAATCTGGAAAGGGTTACAAAGCAGTTTCTAAGCTTTGGAACTCCAGCGAACCACAGTGAGAGCCATTATCCACAAATGGAGAAAACTTGGAACAGTAATGAACCTTCCCAGGAGTGGCCGGCCTACCAAAATTACTCCAAGAGTGCATCGCAAACTCATGCAGGAGGTCACAAAAGAATCCAGAACAACATCTTAAGAACTGGAGGCCTCACTTGCCTCAGTTAAAGTCAGTGTTCATGATCAAACAACAAGAAAGAGACTGGGCAAAAATGGCATCCATGAGAGAGTTCCAAGGCAAAAACCACTGCTGACCAAAAAGAACACAAAGGCTTGTCTAACATTTGCCAAAAAACATCTTGATGATCCCCAAGACTTCTGGGAAAATATTCTGTGGACTGACGAGACAAAAGTTGAACTTTTTGGAAGGTGTGCGTCCCTTTACATCTAGCGTAAAATTAACACAGAATTTCATAAAAAGAACATCATACCAACAGTCAAACAAGGTGGTGGTAGTGTGACGGTCTGGGGTTGCTTTGCTGCTTCAGGACCTGGATGACTTGCCATAATTGATGGAACCATGAATTCTGCTCTCAACCAGTAAATCCTGAAGGAGAAGGTCTGACCATCAGTTCATGCTCAAGCTAAAGCGCACTTGGGTTATGCAGCAGGACAATGATCCAAAACACACCAGCAAGTCCACCTCTGAATGGCTTAAAAGAAACAAAATGAAGGTTTTGGAGTGGCCTAGTCAATGTCCGGACTTAAATCCGATGGAGATGATGTGGCATGACCTTAAACATGCTCGAAAACCCTCCAATGTGGCTGAATTAAAACAATTCTGTAAAGAAGAGTGGGCTAAAATTCCTCAACAGCAATGTGAAAGACTCATTGCCAGTTATGGCAAATGCTTGATTGCAGTTGTTGTGGCTGAGGGTGGCACAACCAATTATTAGGTTTAGGGGGCAATTACTTTTTCACATAGGGCCAGGTAGCTTTGGATAGCTTTTTCCCTCAAAAATGAAATCATCATTTAAAAACTGCATTCTGTATTTACTCAGGTTATCTTTGTCGAATATTAATATTTGTTTGATGATCTGAAACATTTAAGTGTGAAAGATATGCAAAAAAATAAGAAATCAGTAAGGAGGCAAATACTTTTTCACAGCACTGTATTCCGGGAGCTAACCAGGAGAAGCCGTACCAAGCAATAAAGCAGTCAGGTCATGTGAGCAAATAACTAGCATTCAAGGAGCTGTTAGCATCTTTATCACTTCAGGGCAAATGCACAAGCTTTCACACACACAGTCATGAAAGGCTATTAAGGGGGAAAAAAAAGCACACACAGCTTATTTTAATGTTTTCATTTTTATTAAAGATTTTTCTTCCTGATTGATTAGATTTGGAGATGCATTCAGAGAGGTTCAGTGTTCCACAGAGTGTAGCTCTCCATGAGAGCAGCGCCATCTTGTGGCTACTCTCGGCGCACAGCACTGCACGGAATAAAGGAGCAGGAAAATGCAGTCTCTCCAGAGAAAACGAGTTTTTCAACTTTTTCTGGATCATTTTATTTTTTAGAAAAAAGAAGTCTGAAAAACACATTGCATTAGAAAATGTTATACCAGATGTGAACATTGTCATCACATCCTTTTGTTGAGCAGTCAGGCAAACATTAGAATCTGAGAAATTCAAGCGCTGATATCAATTAAAGGTTTGTTTGAATTTTAATAAACACAGTCATCCCTTCCACATCTGACTATGATTAAACCAAGTCACATGACCAAGGGGTTCACCCTATTTCAGTCTAGCAATATGGCCGCCGTTGTCTCAAGCACAGGGAGGATAGTCTCTGATTGGACAAAGCTTGTAAACAATAAGGACAAAATCACAGGGACACCCCGCACCCCAAACAAATCACTCCCCCGACTCCATGGCAACGCCTGGGCTGAGTTTTAACAGGAAAAAACCTGTAGGAAAAAGAAATGGAAAAATTTGTTTGTAAAAGCATGTATGTTTTTGACTGAGGACTGGGCAATAGTCCTACTCCCAGGGAATGACACCACCCCCAGGAAAAGAGGGAAGAGACACTCACTTTGGCCAGATAGAGGTTCAGAAGCAGGACATAGTTGCTCCCTCTAAACTGCATCCAAACTGGAGTCTTTATCAGCAAGTTGCTATTAATTCCATTTCAATTCAGTGAATTCAGGAAATTGACTGAAAATCAGAGAGCAATATCTGGCCAATTAAACTTTTCCTTCATACACTTAACTGAAGGAACCAGTTTGGCACAGGTCAAAGAAATGCGTATAAAAAAGGAAAATGGCGGCCTAGCACAGTTCTGAAGGCGGTTTTATATCACCCCTCCCAAAGGACATTGATCCCAAATGAGTTATATTCAGCCAATCAGATCTCTAGCCAACACTTTTTAACAGTGGTCCCTGGTCCCTCAAACTAGGGACAGGTCAGGTCAACATCCGCTGGCACAATCAGTCATTTGTTTGGGAAAAAAAAAAAAAAAAAATCGAAATCATGGTAATAAAAATATAACATTTTGCAGGTACAATCACACTTTACAATAAATATATAATATAGAATCACAAAGAGAGAACAAGAACAAAAATCCCACTGCAGTATTTTAAAAGGTGATTAAATTCATGGCGATGTATACATGGAATGTATGAAAATTAATAGTGGACAGCAGGGGGCACTAAAGGTAAACATCGGAAAACCCCAGATAAGTGGCTTTTAGCCGAAGGCATGAAAGTGCAGAGCTAACCTGAGGTTAGCCAATGGGAGGGCAGTTCCGCAGGGCACAGTGAGACAGATGGTGCCTGGAACAGACTGCGTGGTTGGCACGGTTCTCTCAGACAGGTGGCACACGAATCTGCCCACAAAATGGCACCTAATAATCCTCCTTCCTCAGGAGGTAAGCTCAAGTGCATTTAGCATGTACAGTGAAAATGTGAACCAATAAGAGAAAATATCTGTTCCAAGATGGATATCAGAGGTGCGGTAAATAATGGCAGAGACACATTGTGGAAACAGTAATACAAACAAAGTAGACGAGGGATAGCAAGTTCACAGCTCACATCAGGATGTTACAAGAAGTCCTGTTGAAACTTCAGCAACAGACTTTCATAGTTTCCATATGGGCAGTCTTTGAAATTCAGCTCCTCCATACATTCACCACCACCAACATGCACAAAACAATCCCCCCGACACCCCACAAAAAACAAAAAACATTTTTGGCATCCAGCACATACAGTTAGTTGCACAGCTGCATCAGTCATACTCCATCAGAAAATTTCAAAAACCAACTACCAGCTACTCCACATCCATCACCTGTTGGAAACTGCACAGACTGGGAGGTGGTGACAAGACGCTACAATCCCATATGAGGATAGATTTCAAGTCTTCGCCAGGAGAAATGCTCACCTCCGGATCCCTTCCCAATGCCAGCAGATGTGCCTTTTGCAGTCAAAAGTAGGGACTCTGGGTACAGTAATATAATGAACCATTCAAGCACTGATCTTCTCAGAAACCTGTACCCCTTCATCCCTCAGCTGTAGGATGCCTGCTTTTCACAGTTAAAGAAGATATTCCCCAGTTCTGTGGATCAGAGCCCACATCCCTTAAGCTTTCATGGTGAGAACTGAAGACAGAGAATGACAAAGCAATTGTTTGAAACAAGTGGACTGGTGTTTTAACGGTGGCCCACTGTAAAATTTCAAAAAAACTTTCAATGTAAAAACAAAATTTAAACGTTTGCAATATGAGCCCAGCTGATTGTTTTAAAAATTTGACATTAGACCTGGGCCCAAAAATTATTAAAAAATGTGTCCTTTAATCATTCCAGACACCAGTAAAACTCCTCCAGTTTGCAGGAGAAATCATATTAAAAAAGGTCCTCATGAATGTGACGTAGATTTGGCCACTGAAACTGCTCAGTGACCTGCAGAAGAGTTTAATACCAGCTCAATAGTTACAGTGATTTCAATATGCACTGGACCCAAGTCTGTATGACAGTGTAAAGAAAAATTATTAAAATGATAATTAGGAGAAATGGGCTTCCTGCTGGCCTGAGCCCATTGTGTGTGTTGGCTGTGAGCGTTCACACAGGCATGGCATTCTGGGATAGTTGGAGCGAGAGAGCTCATGAGGTCCAATGACCACATAGCTGCTTAGGGGGAGGGGGCAGGGCGTCAATTTGCACCACACAGACAGATTAAATAAAAGAGCAAGAAAAATCTGGAATACTGCCCTCCTGTGAGACAGTGAGTGTGAGGAAGAGTTTGTGCAGGACGTGCGGACCGAACGAGGAGCGCAGGTGTTCAGGACGGCACCGAGGCAGGGCCGAGCGAGCAGCGTTGGAGCCCGGGCCGAGTTCGCCTCCTCTTGTCATTTTTACTGTTTTTCAATCAGGCAGCAGAGCGGACAGGTGGCACAGAGGTGGGGCCCTGCCAGCCGCCAGCTCCCGTCCCCTTTCACCCCCGCTCGATCAAGCTCTTGTACGACAGCGGAGTGACAACAGCAATCTGCAGGACACAGAGAGGCGCATGTCAATCACCCAAACAGCCTCATCAGCGCCCCCTGCCTAATTCACGGCGATAGCAAGAGAGAGGAGAATTAATCATGTTCTCACGAAAGACAAGAAATCCCATAATGTGAAAAGGGCGGAAAATACAAGGCATGCAGAAAGGGTTAATTATCTCCAAAGGCAGGAAGAGACAGGAATCATTTTCGCAACAGTGATTCATTCGAATGATTCATGCCATAATTCAAAATGCAACGCTTTTTACCACCCAGTATTGAGGGAAGCAGACCAGGAGCAAAAAAAAATCAAATATATCACCCGCTGAAATTTTACCTTTAAGTGTCTGCAGGTAAGAGGTGCTCTTCTGAGGGCTAGAGAACACAAAAGAGGTTTGAAAATCAAAAATGTGACCAATAATTCTGATTCATGCCTGGTTTCTGCCATTTTCTGCCCTTTTCAGAGATTGGACACCAAAACACCTAAAAATTTATGTAGCCTCCCCCCATACAAAGCAGTAAACAGGACGTGCTCTCAGCAGCAGCATTCAGGCACGAACGCCAGAGACACTCGACGAGTCATGCAGCAAGCAAAGCCCCACTTCAGCAGAGGCAACGCGTGCAACACTGGCAACCAAGACCACAAATACCAAACGACAGGATCCCATCGCAAACACAAAACCCATCAGGACTACCACGATGACAAAAATCAGGAAAAGGAAGTGCTGCACCTACAATGATTGGAGGACATCTCACGCACCCCACACCCACTGTTACACACACACACACACACACACACACACACAATCCCACACCAGCACCCATTCAGCCTTTGGGCTAATTTAAAGAAGGTAACGGGTCACAGGAAATTAACTCTAAGAGCGCTAAAAGCAGATATTCTAGCTCCATGATGCAAGATATTAAAAAAAAAAAAAAAAAAAAAGCTGTTGAAAACCTATCTTGTTGTGACTTGTTTAAAAGAGCTCCCGCAGGAGAGCTCTTTTAAACAAGTTGCCACATGATAGGTTTTCAAAAGCACAATATGATTAAATTTCTAGTTTTTAAAAATTGATTTCAGTGCTCTAAAGGTTAATTGTGATCACATGCAGAACGACCGACTCTGCGTTAGAGCTGGAGAAGGCCAGACGGACACAGTTTCTACGTCCTGTTTGAGAGGGAGCCAGTGAACTTGGAGACAGCAGTGGAAAGGGCTTCAGTTTTTCTGTTTTTTTTTTTTTTTTTTTTTTAAAACAGGAAACCCAAATGCATTACATACAATCTATTTCTTACAACCTAAAACTTTCTCTGCAAACAGTCGCATCTACAAGAAGGAGATGAATATTACGGAGTAGATTTCTCATGCAGCTTAAGAAACTTCAGTGTATCAGTACAAAACAATTAAAGACAAAATGTTTATGAAAAAAGTCAAGCAGTAACAAAAAAAAAAATTTTACAAAGGTGTCAATGCCACTTGCTGTCAACACTTATAAGACTGGAGACAAAATGGATGATTATACAGGAAAATACATATTATACATGGAGATTTTCTTTTAATCATGCAGCTCTGTCATCATTGTGAGTCATAACAAACTTTAAAAAAGGGTCATTCCATGTCAGATCAACAAATGGCTTCCACCACACCATCTCAGAATTGGCAAAAAAAAATTATGTCAAAATATGCATTAAAACTAGTGTATCCTGAAAATTTCAGCTTAATCAATTATTTATTTAGGTTTTGGCAGAGGTTTAAAGTTTCAGAATTTTCACCTAATTTCTGACATTTTTGTGCCATGATATATTCAAAGACAATTTTCAGCACCCCATAAAATCATTAATATGTATCATATACCTTTGAAACTTGGTATTTTTCCATGTACAGGCATAAATATTATTGACAGCTTTGCTTCAGAGGCATGATACCATCCCTGCTCCTCATTTTTCACCTAAAAGAATGTTAAAAATAAATTCCTCAGGGTCCAATTAGTCTAAATACCTGATTGATCAAAAATTGACTGATTAAGCTGAAATTTTCAGGATACACTAGTTTTAATGCATATTTTGACATATTTTTTTGCCAATTCTGAGATGGTGTGGTGGAAACTTGCTGGAAAATCTGTTGATTTGACATGGAATGACTCAGTAGTATAACAATAAATCCAGCTATCCACAAAATAACTCTGGTTTATGTCCTGATATAAGGATCGTTGTTCCTTGTAAACTGTTAGGTAGTCAGGATAGGCTGGATGTTCACACACCCATATCAGGAACTCCACACTGTCTCTCTCGTCCACCAGGGGGCACTGTTTCAAGGTGCTTTTGTTTTTTTTTGTGCGAGAAATGATTTGTGCTCTTGCAGGTGCAGAAAGGGAGGGGCTTCTGATCTTGCACATTCTGATTGGTTGGCGGCACCAGACCTGACAGACATCTGACAGGGAGGGGGGGTGCGTAGTCTGATACCTGTTTAACTGACAGTATTGGACTCGTCTGAAAAGGTTCTCATGAGCAGGGGCCGGGCTGAAGACTGGGAAGACTTGGCGTCCCCCCCACTCGACTGACCCGCCTTTTTCTGAAAGGGGCGAGGCAAGAAACACTTAGGATAGCCGTGCAAGTGATCAAACTGCTCGTACATACACATGTGCATGTGCACGCACACTACCAACTGAAACACGGGCATTCACACAAGACGCACGACTACTGACACACACAGATCAGAGATTCATGCACGCACTCTCTCTCACACACAAACACATACATACACATGTGCGTGTGCTTGCACACTACCAACTAGCGCATAGGCATTCACACAAGACACACAGCTACTGACACACACAGTTCAGAGATGCATGCATGCGCGCGCACTCTCTCTCACACACACACACACACACACGGGCGCGTGCACAAACACATACACACACACACACACACACACAACAATAAGCATACGAACAAACAAAGAATCCAGCTCACAACCTGTAGAGGCATGTATTGAGAAGTAAATGCCACCAAAACAATTTTAAAAAAAAAGCAATAAACACCAACACACTGGAAATATCTGAAACAATAACAACGTTACTACACAATAATGGATCACTACGTCGATGAAAACTTTGAAATTCTACAAATTTGGGACAAGGCGAGATGCTTGACACATTTTACCTAGAGAATGTTGGTCTTCAACACAAAACTATGAGCAACACTCGTCTGGGCCAGACAGACTAAACAGGGGCTCTTTGACATGAAGCACAAAGTTCATACACATTTTTTTTGCAATGCTGAAAACACACTCAGGGTGAATTCCAGGCCCCATTAACGCGCAGCTTTCTAATCACGCATACAGAAGCAATAGTGATATCACTCTCTCTGAAACACACACACACAAACACACAGACACGCACGCACACACACAGCCACACTTAATGTTGGGGAACATTACGGGGTCTGCAGCAGTGCTGACAGCACGCATGCAGGCGACCTTTGACCTCAGGTGACCCCGGCCCTGTTCGCGTGCTTCATTCCCTCAGACAGACATGCAGACGGACCAGACAAAAGGCCAGGCAGACAGGGTCGACCAAAACTCCCAGTGTGCAGCAGGCCGCAGCCGCTGGAGAGCCGTTTCACAACCATAGACACATCCACCACGACGTCAACCGGCCTCTCCTGCAGCTTAATGGCTGGCTTTTAAGACCTCTGTGCCGGCACAGCTAGATTTACCAGGTCACATAAAATGGCCTCAGCTTTTAATGGGAGAGTCACACAACTACAACGGCTGCAACGGTAGCATCCTTTCAATATGAGCAAATGCATGGACTGTATTGCATGGACCGCCCCTGGGATAGCTAGCAATGGGACACCACCATGGAGTCAATATTTAATGTTGGCAGCACAGGCAAGCAGGGACGGGGAGGGGTGGCAGGAAAGCTAAAAGTCTGTAGACTTGCAAGCAAGACACAGGCAGACAAAACTGGCAGCTTAAATGAGGTTTTTAAGAAGGGGAGGTAAATAAAGGAGAGAGCAGGCAGAAAGACCTCAGTCACTCCAGGAAAAGCTATGAGTGCTGGTGGTCTGCGACAGCATGAAGATAGTGGAGGTCCCGGAGGAAGGAAGGCGTTGTTTCATCTACAGCACGGCAGGCAGGGAAAAAACAAACAGAAGAGTGAATAAGAGTGAAAAAGGAGAAAGAGAGAGAGACAAGGCAAAGGAAGGGAGTGATAGTAGAGGGGTAAACACATGCATATACCCACACCAAGAGAAAACAGTTGAAGTGCTGAGGAATCAACTTCACAGAGAAGTGAGAGGAAAAGGAATCATTTCAGGCAGCAGGTCAGAAATGGGTGGGGCCTCTGATCATGTGACATGGTACTTGCTCTGCTATAGGCTGCACCTGGTTGAAGATGCACACTAATTGGCTTGAGTACCATAACTAACAGTAGGGCAGTGATAGAAGGGTATACAAATATCAGAAATTATAAATGCATGAAAATATTAACATTTCTACCTAGAAACAAGTTACAACAAGGGTTTATAAAGAGTCTAACAGGTATAAGGGAGGGACCCTGTGCTGAGTTCAGAAACAAATGGTTGGAGCAGCATCAGGCAGGCTGCAATGGGTAAGACTAATATCCATATACAGAAAGAGAGGAACAGACCAACACGGTCTGGGCAACTGAGAACAAGTTGTGAAGACATTTCATTCCCCCAGTCCAGACAAAGCTGTCCACTTTACAGGGAGAGAAGCGTACAGGCACGGCACTGAATAATGGGGTGAGGAGAGCATAAAGGAGAGAGGAGCTCAGTGTGGAGATGAGTTAAGGGGCTCAGGTCGATAGTGCTGAGAAAATATTACAGTGGGGCGGGCGCTGTGTCGCAGAGAGGATTGGTGTGATAATGATGTCAAGAGAAGGACACTATAAGACAAGGAGTCCAAAGAATCAAGGTTAAAGCACTGAAAGAGGGAGGACATGACGGAAGAGGAGGTGAAAGGAGGCAGAGGGCAGAGACAGAGGAAGAGAGGAGCAAAAACCGTTCATCAGGGGGAGAGAGGAAAAACTGCCAAGTCAAGCAGGGCTGTACGACCTATATAGTGTCATCACAAGTTCTAATGAGCTCACATGAAGGGAGGAAAGCAGAGAGGGAGGGAGAGAACAGGAAGAGAAGAGAAGAAAGATGAGGAGAAGGAGAGGAGGTGGAGAACAAAGAGAGGGAGAGAAGGAGAGGAGGTAGAGAGCAGAGAGAGGGAGAGAAGGAGGTGGTGGAGAACAGAGAGGGAGAGAAGGAGAGGAGGTGGAGAGCAGAGAGGGAGAGGAGGGGAGGTGAAGAGCAGAGAGAGGGAGAGAAGGAGAGGAGGTGGACAGCAGAGAGAGGGAGAGAAGGATGGGAGGTAGAGAGCAGAGAGAAGGAGAGGAGGTGGAGAGCAGAGAGAGAGAGAGAGGGAGAAGGATGGGAGGTGGAGAGCAGGGAGAGGGAGAGAAGGAGAAGGGGTGGAAAGCAGACAGAGGGAGAGAGGGAGAGGAGGTGGAGAGCAGAGAGAGAGAGAAGGAGAAGGGGTGGAAAGCAGACAGAGGGAGAGGAGGTGGAGAACAGAGAGAGAGAGAGAAGGAGAGGAGGTGGAGAGCAGAGAGAGAGAGAGAGAAGGGGTGGAAAGCAGACAGAGGGAGAGGAGGTGGAGAACAGAGAGAGAGAGAAGGAGAGGAGGTGGAGAGCAGAGAGAGAGAGAGAGAAGGGCGCGGGGACAGTGGGGCTGTACCTGGCGGGGGTGGGGACCTCGGGGTTGACGGAGCACACACAGCAGGATCTCGGGCAGCAGACTCAGGAGGATGAGGAGGATGATGACCAGCCAGGACGACACGGAGCTCAGGATGTTAGCAAAGACAAAGTACAGCCGCTGGTGCTTCAGGAAGGGCCTATGAGAAGGCAGAGGACAGGCAGGTCACTTACACTGCTCCAGAAACAATCCTGAAGCCTTAAGTTTGGTTCAACATCACTCCTTAAAAAACACCTGTAATGTCTCAGTCATTGGACTTCAAATCAATTAATTTAACTAGCCTAGATTCAAGCTAATGAGGACCATCCAACAAAGAGCTAGGGATATCCAACTAAAAGCAAAAAACCCTGTTCCTGAGGGGTACAACTGGCCACTGGTTTAGTTTGAATTTAAAATCAGAAATCAAGAGCTTTAAAAAGAAAAAATAAAAAGACAGGTAAAGTGACTCAGCAGTGTAAACACCTGCTTTAGCAGACAAAATAACTGCGGAGTAACAATAATATCAGCAGTCTCCACAGCTCTGGTGGGCCACGGTTCCAAATTCATGGACTACACCAGCTATCTCCAATCCTGTTTCTAAAGAGTCACAATCCTTAAGGTTTTCACTTCAACCAAAGCACAACATTTCCAAGTTGGACATCATAAAGAGCTGCTAATTTACCAATCAGATGTGCTGAATAAGGGGTGGATTTAAAACCTATAGGATGGTAACTCTCCAAGAACAGGATTGGAGACGACGGTCTATGCAGTACATCACAGCCTCTAGTTATGCTGTCCTGAATGGTGGCATCACACACACCATATGATACCGCCCCAGAAGAAGCTAAAGAAGACGTAGAAGGCCAGGGAGCCCCAGATGACGAAGTGGTTGATCCACGTCCAGTGTCTTGTGTCCAGAGCCAGCTGAAAACACACAGCAGGGATCAGACACCATTTACCATCAGACTATATTTCGCAACAAACCTCCTGACCCCAAAAATACAGCCCTGTTTCAGAATTGCTACACCACTGCTTCTCTGAGCACTATGCAAGGCTAAAGCAGTGGTTCTGTGAGTCCCATATTGAGCTAAAGCAGTCTTTCTCTTAGCACTGTGCTCGGCTAGAGCAGTGATTCCCTCAACACAAGGCCAGGTGAAAGCAGTGCATCGGTTAGCCCAATGCTCAGCTAAAGCAGTGCTTCGGTTAGCACTATGTTTGGCTAAAGTGGTGTTTCTCTCAGCACAAGGCCAGGTGAAAGCAGTGCATCTGTTAGCCCTACTCTCCGCTAATGCAGTGCTTTGGTTAGCCCTATGCTTGGATAAAGCTGTGTATCTCTCAGCACTGTGCAGGGCTAAATCAGCACTTCTCTGAGCACTATGCTAGGCTAAAGCAGCGCTTCTCTGAGCACTATGCTGGGCCTAAAGCAGTGCCTTTCTAAGCACTATGCTCAGCTAAAGCAGTGCTTCGCTGAGCACTATGCTAGGCTAAAGCAGCGTCTCTCTAAGCACTACACACGGCTAAAGCAGTGATTCTCTGAGCATCATACTTAGCCTAAAGCAGTGCTTCTGTGAGTCCTACGCTAGAGTCCCTTTATACTGAGAGTAGCATCATAGGGGGTACCAAAAAAAGTTGGTCACGTGACCCGTGGATCCATTTTGTATCCATCAGGTTGATCAATTTATAATACTTCCTATGGAATTCTACTACGTCCCTGCATTTCGTGTTTTGAAAACTAAAAAATGACTGGTTGTTGTGCCTTCGGGTGTACCAATAGATCTGAGAAGGGGTTTAAGATGTTTAGATTTCCTTCTGCTCCAAAAAGACAACAGATTTGGGAAATGAAGGTTCGCAGAACCGGCTGGAAACCCACTTCATCTTCGTTTTTACGTCAGGTAAGTTGCCTTGACAATGGAACAAATTTGCGTATGAGTTACCCAAAATTTACTCAACCACTTTCATAACTTTCTCATTCCGTTTATCACATAACTGAATCACGGAATTTCATGGAAAGCAAATGTAAGTTTCCTTAGCGCCCAATGTATGTTAGCACTGCGTTAATTAGATTGCTCTGCTTACGCAGTCTCTGAGTCACAAACATTCGTGGCTAAATGAGCAACGCTTTGTAAATTCAGTCACCTGAGTGGCTAGCTAATGTTAGCTCGCTGGGTAACAAACTAATGTTAAATATTGGTTTTGAAAAAGAGCTGTGTGCACGCTGCCAAGCTAAGTAACGTCAACTTAGTTAATGTCAGTGGCGCTTAACTAGCAGCCTGCTGAGCCATACCGATTCAAACAAAGTTACTCTCGGTATTCAGTTTGGCTTACTGGTAGTAGAAATAGCGAGACGTAACGCAAAGTGATTTCTTTCCCCCCACGATCTCAGCCAATGCGATTTTCGCAAAAGTGATATATATGGTAATATCAAAAGTATGTCATGAGCTGGGCTATGGGAAAAGTATTTCAGTTATGCGATTAACCTTAAACTCCTGAAGGGCCATGTTCACTCAGCAAGATTATGACTGTGCTGCCTTGGTGGAGGTTTGCACTCAAAAGGAGTGCCTTTGTTAAATTCTGCGCATGTTTAGCTTGTAAAGCAGCACAGCTTTGGGTAAATTAGTTTGCGAGGCTCATTTAGCAATAAGACACCAGAATCGGTTCTATATTCTGAATGTATTCACGATTAAAGGGCGTTGGAAAAAGCTGATGGCTCCTGTTCCATATGTGCGCGCACTGAAAGACGGCAACAAGATGGCGTTCAAATACTGAGTTGTCACTACTCTCAGTATAAAGGGACTCTATCCTACGCTCAGCTAAAGCAGTGCTTCTTTAAGCACTATGCTCAGCAAAAGCAGTGTTTCTCTAAGCACTATGCTCGACTAAAGCAATGCTTCTCTGAGCACTATGCAGGGCTAAAGCAGTGCTTCTCTAAAACAAACACTAAGCTATAGCACTACTATTCAGAGGTCTATTCTACGCTAAAGCACTGCTTCTGTGAGCCCTATGTTCAGCTAAAACACTGCTCCTCTGAGCCCAATGTAAGGCTAAAGCAGTGCGTCTGTGAGCTCCATGACTGGATAAAGCAGTGCTTCTCAGAGTCCTATGCTGGGCTACAGCATGGCCTCTGAGGCATATGCGAGGCTAAAGCAGTGCTTCTGGGACCTCTGCTGGGCTACAGCACTGCCTAACGAAGCCATGTGCTAGGCTACTGCATTGCTTCACTGAAACTAAGGCTAGGCTCCAGCGCTAATTTTCTTGGCCCTATGCTAGGCTCCAGCATTGCTTCTATGAGCTTGAGCTGGGCTACGGCAATGCTTCTTTGAGTTCTATGGTAATCTACAGCAATCTCTGAGCCTCTGCTAGGCTTAAGTATTGCTTCTCTGAGAACCCTCCGTTACACTACTGCACTGCTTCACTGAGAAACCAGTACTCGCTTACAGCAGTGCATTCTGAAAAACAAAAAAATAAGCCCATTTAGTTTCCCATCACCAGTAAATAAGTGCTGGCATTAATTAAAGCGGACTGTGCTTCATTCACACCATGTTTAATTCAGCTGAATACTGAGCTAAAGCATACAGTGCAGATTAACAGTAGAAAAGGAACTTTTGTGCAATGTTTCAATAATGCTACCTTAAGGGTGACAGTAAAGACGAGGACAGTGAAGACTGTTGTCCCAAATGACCAATTTCCATACACCTAGAGAAAAGAGGCAGAGACAAGGTTCGTTTAAACACTAAGCTGACATGCCCAAGCTTAGCGTAGAAGTGTATGGCCACAGCATGCAGCAGACCTGGCCATTGTCCTGTAGCGCAGGGTTCTCGAAAAGAAGGCGCACTCCGAAGAAGAAAAGTAGGCCATGGAACAAACCCAGCACTGTCCAATACATGAAGGGACCACAGCGCAGCATAGCATTCTTCGCTATCGACCTAAAACAGCGCGGAAAAAAGAGACAAAAGTTTGTGGGAGAACAATTCACAGTGAATCTAACGTGTTAAATGGAGTGTATATTGTAGATTTATATAATTCAAAAAATGCAGTACATCCACAGAAAGACAGTTAATTATAAAGAACATTATCATTCCAGTGCTCAGAATGAAAAAAGAAATCTGCAGTCAGTCTTAAAATAAAATTATTATCATGATGACTGAATAATAATGGTCACAGTGTTCCCAGGTTTTACGACTACAGCTACATGAGTAACTTTATGAGCACATTTAAAAATACAATAACACCGTAGTTTTACAGTATATTAGAAAGTTGTTTTGTTGCAAACTCAAAAAAATGCACAGAGCACTTCACCAGTGCTCATAAAATCTCAACAATAAAATTTCTAAGACAACAAAATGTAAATAATAACTGCATTTAAAAGGAAACAAATAATGAAAAAAAAAAAAAATTGGTTGTTAGTATCAAAAGTTATTCACGGAGCACAACTTTGCAGGCGAATAACTGGCAACTAGTACTACCGACTGGTCACGCTGCCTTCACATCAAAGTTACAGACGGGTCAAAGCAGGAGTTCTAGACCCTTGAGGATTGCGATTTCAGAAACAGTCGTACACTGCGCCCAAGCCCCCTCTCACCTGTACAGGCTGGCATTCTCCAACAGGGTCTCCATGGAGATGTGCTGCTCCAGGAGGCTGTAGGCCAGGATGGGCATAGAGGTGAAGCAGATGTTGTACATCGTCAGATAGGCTGCATCGTACAAGGGCTGGGGAGGGGGAGGAGGGCAGGGAGGGGCAGTGAGGGATTAATACTACAGAGAGGAGCGCGCGTATGCATACATCCAACCACACACACGTACATACACAAACACATGAACACACACACACAGCAGAAGAACACCCCGGTTCCATAATCAAAGTATTAAAAAATGAGGAGCAACTATAAAACAGTTTTGCAGCGATATGCAGACACAAGGCTAAGCACATCCATGCACTTTCAAAAACAATCATGTATATTTAAAGGCAGATATACAATAAAGATGTGTAAATAAAATACAACCCAATTCCGAAATAGTTGGGACTAAATGTAAATTGTGAATAAAATCAAAATGCAATGACTTTCAAATCACACCAGCCAGTATTTTATTCACAATAGAATAGAGATAACACAGCAAATGTTGAAACTGAGAAATTTTACAATTTTATCCACAAAATGAGCTCATTTCAAATTTGATGGCTGCTACAGGTCTCAAAAAAGTTGGGACAGGGGCCTGTTTACCATGGTGTAGCATCCCCTCTTCTTTTTAACACAGAATGGAGGCGTCTGGGCATTGAGGAGACAAGTTTCTTGAGTTTAGCCATTGGAATTTGATCCCACTCTTGTTTAATACAGGCTTCCAGCAGCTGGAGAGTTTTGGGTCTCCTTTGACGGACTTTTGTTTAATTATGCGCCAAATGTTCTCAATCGGTGAAAGATCAGGACTGCAGGCAGGCCAGTTCAGCACAAGGACTCTTCTACTATGAAGCCATGCTGTTGTAATAGCTGCAGTATGCGGTTTTGCATTGTCCTGCTGAAATACACAAGGCCTTCCTTGGAATAGATGTCATCTGGAGGGGAGCATATGTTGCTCTAAAACCTTTATATACCTTTCAGCATTCATGGTGCTTTTTAAAACATGCAAGTGTCCCACACCATATGCACTAATGCATCCCCATACCATCAGAGATGCCGGCTTTTGAACTGAACGCTGATAACAGGAGGGGTGGTCTTTCTCCTCTTTAGCCTGGAGGACATGACGCCCATGATTTCCAACAAGAATGTCAAATTTGGACTCATCTGACCACAGGACACTTTGCCACTTTGGTACAGTCCATTTTAAATGAGCCTTGGCCCACAGAACACAGCGGTGCTTCTGGATCATGCTCAACAATGGCTTCCTTTTTGCATGATAGAGTTTTAGGTGGCATCTGTGGATGGCCTGGTGGACTGTGTTTACAGACAGTGGTTTCTTGAAGTATTCCTGGGCCCATTTAGTAATGTTAATGACACAATCATGCTGGTGAGTGATGCAGTGGCATCTGAGGGCCCGAAGATCACGGGCATCCAGTAAAGGTCTTCGGCCTTGTCCCTTACGCATAGAGATTTTTCCAGTTTCTCTGAATCTTTTGATGATGTTACGCACTGTCGATGATGAGATCTTCAAAGCCTTAGTAATTTGACGTTGAGGATCATTGTTTTTAAAGTATTCCACAATTTTTTTTACGCAAGCCTTCACAGGTTGGAGAGCCTCTGGCCATCTTTACTTCTGAGAGACTCAGCCTCTCTAAGACATCCCTTTTATAGCCAATCATGTTACACACCTGATGCCAGTTAACTTAATTACTTGCTAAATGTTCTTTCAGCTGATTCTCTTATATATTAATAGCTTTTTCAGCCCTTTTCTGCCTATATCTCAACTTTTTTGAGACCTGCTGCAGCCAGAATATTTGAAATAAGCTCATTTTGTTGATAAAAATGTAAAATGTCTCAGTTTCAACATTTGAAATGTTATCTATGTTCTACTGTAAATAACATATTGGCTCGTGATCTGAAAGTCATTGCATTTTGATTTTATTCACAATTTACACTTCTTCCCAACTATTTTGGAATTGGGGTTGAACATGCATCTAATGAATAATTAGACACAGTTATTTTGGAGGTTGCACTGAGTGTCAGAAGTGTAAGGGGTGCGTGTAAGAGATGTCGCCGAATGACCAATATCCCCAACCACTGGATATCCGCAGATATCCTCAAGCTCAGGGTTGAAAAACAAAGCAAACATTGACCCATGGTTGGCCCACGAGCTGGATTGGGATAAAAAAATTTCAGCACGTAGGCTAGGTTATGGGCTGTATTCACGGGTGCCATTGATTTATGTGTGCTTCCCCAAAATGCACAGCCACCATTTTTCCTCCCGATGTCTCCGTATCATTGCAATACCAATGTGTTGTATCTGCAACAGTAAATAAACCCAACAAATTATTTGCCATAGCAATTTTCCTTCGGCTTCTGACGACATTTTAGCGCCATGGAGTTCCAAAAATAGACTAGCTTTTTGCAACACCTCGCAAAATATTGAGCCTACGCAATGCAAAGCTGGCTATCAACTCACATGATTTCTTGCTTCATCTCTCTCTGGCAACAGGATCATGACTCCCGGCAGACTAACACCATGCAGTTCAAACACCACGCAAAAGAACTGGTGCCACAATATGCAACAGACCGCTGGCTAGGTAGCTACCAAGCTAGGTACCAACCAACTCACACAATTTTTAGCTTCATCTCTCGCTAGAATCAGAATCCTGACTCTTGGTAAAGAAACAGCGTCATGCAGTTTCGTATATGAAGTAGCTTACTTTGGTTTTTGCAACCCGAAGCAAAAAAACAAAAAAACTGGTCCCACAATATGCAACAGATAGCTAGCTAGCAAGTTATTTCATGGAACTAGCCTCACCTATCTCGGCCACTTGCTTTATCTCTCTCTAGAACCTTCTTGACCCCTGAGGGAAAAAAGTAGACTATGCTGTTTGTTGTGGGTTAAAGATAAACGTTCCTGTTGTGCACTACAAACGTAGGTAGCTAACGTTTTTTTTTTTTTTTTTACTGAAAGGCTATGTGATGATGTAGACCACGTCTACTAGCGAACAAGCTAATACAGAAAAGTGAGATTCCACCTGAGAGACAATCTCTCCGATTATAGCTTTATTTCCTTGTCCGACATTTTTTTCCCCATGTAGCTTAAAAGTTTCTTCACCCAGCACTGAAATAATAATCTGGGTTTTATCATCGAGAGGACCTTTGATGACCCCTGGTACAACGAAAAGGATACGCTTTCATTATGAAAGACCTGCGAGCTAGGGAAGAAAAATGGCGAAATACTTTATGTGGTTTAGCCTCTAACTTCACAAGAATACAACACATTACCCAGGTAAATTAAATCAATGGACACCACAGGCTGCAAAAAACGCTTGACCTGCTTATCATTTGTGTGCATTTTACAGGTTGAGAACAACTGTATGCATGCTACGACCTTAATACCTGTGTTATGGAAGGTGTAAATGTTTATATATGTACACACACAGTGTTTGACTTTATGGATGACCAGTCACTCCAGGAAGAAAGAGGGGTGGGAAGAGTTAATAGGGAAGGAATACAAATGTCTGGATCTGCTCCTGATTGGTCATTCCTGATTGGGTCAGGTACCTGTTCCAGGTGACCAAAGGAGGACCACTCACCTGTTGTGAATATCCACAGAAGAACTGGAACAGGAACTGAGGTAAAATGAAGCAAAGATTCTGCAAGAGAGAAGAAGGTTTAAAAAATTACAGGTGAAGGTCAGCTGTAACGCTCGGTCTAGACGAGTTAAACATTTTACTCCTGCTCCATTCCCATCAACGCCGTTTAAGAACATGCGATCAAAAAACAAACTCTGGAAACACAAGCTACATAGAGCATTTTGTCTTTACGCTCTGAGCTAGGAGATATCAGAAACATGTGAGCGCACTTTCTGCTCAATGAATATTTCAATGGGGTATTCAAAAGGCTGTTGCTGGCTGGACTTTTCAGCTACCTGCAAAGAATATCGCTTGTAATATAGCACCTCATGAGGGCTTCTCACACATCACAAATATAAGGCCTAGAGCAGGCGGCTGTGTGTCACAGAAGACCTCGTACCATCCAGTTATCACTCACTGCCGCATGCTAAATTACGGCACATCAGCAGCAGCAAAGCTACGACTCAATTAAGCGGCTCATTGGTCACAATTCAAAAACTTTAAAAAGTTCCACTGTAATCACTCAAACCAGGTACCCGTACCTAACGCTGCTGTGTACAGCCCAGTAACTCTAATCACAATCCTTAAGGGTTGAGAACCACAGATTTTTTGCCCTCCTTTACTTGGGTGTAAGAATAGGAACATAGTAGCACCAAATGCATTTTCAGTTCATTAGCCAAGGAAAAGAGAATCAGAGGCAGATTTGGATTTGAGGGTCAGAATTTTCATGTTTAGCCTTGTGAGGAAATGACGTGAAACAGCAGGTGAAGGTTTTTATTCCTTGCCAATATCCCATTCACAACCTCAAGCAGTCTGCCCCCCATGGAAGGATCCGCAAAAATATTGACAACTTATAAAAATATGTGTCAGAAAAGGCTGGGAACCCCTGTGTTATGTTATAGTTGGCCTGTGCTCCTATCATAGTGGACTCAGCACTGAGCACATCTCTCAGACCCACACTCTACAGCCGCTCTATGTCACAGGTCCCACCTTGTAGAAGAAGTACTGCACCAGGTGAGATATACGGACATAGTACAGGTGCCCGTGGCCCAGTAGCAGCTTCTTCAGGTGCTTGAGTTTCGGTATGGCGTAATCACTGTTCCGTACCGCCTGACGCCCCTCCTTCCCTTTTATACCTGAATCAGGAACAGAAGCGACACAGGTAAGCCTTGTTCCAACGCTACAAGCAAGGTCAACTGCACCCAACTTGTTGCCAGAAGAATATGATTGGTCATGTGACACCTGCATCACCAGTTTCACAGCCCAGCAAAACACAGAACACGTGAATCATGGCTCAGAAGCTGACACCGTCACCTATGCATGTGAGCGAATCCTCAGTGTTCTGAAAATGCGTGCCAACCCACTAAAGCAAAGCTCTCTGCCCAAATTAAGTGTGGCTTTAAAAACAGCTTCCAGTATTAAACGAGTAGGAGCCTCATATTGATATTCATTAGTGATGAATCATAATCAGCAAAACAACATCTCACCAATCCCCACGTGCGCCTCCAGGATCATGCTGACATCATTGGCTCCATCTCCGATGGACAGTGTGATGGGATTCCCTTTGGAATTCTTCACCATCTTCACAATCTGTCACGATAAGGAAAGATTTAGAGAAAAAGAAGAAGGGGGTAAGGAAGTGGAGGAAGATAAAGGGTGGAAGGAAAGGGAGAAAGGCCAGCAATGGTTTGGAAAGGGAAGGACTCAAAGAGAGGTGTGAAGGTAGACAGAGGAAGTGACAGACTGAGATTAACAGAAGCAGAAATATGAAGGAAGCAGGAGGGAAGGATAATGCGACAGAGGAAGATGAAGATACACAGAAGGAGAGCATAAGAGGCTCAGAAGGACCCCTCAGTTTCACCCTGCAGAGACACAGCAGACCCGGCAGCATCAGGAAACTCCAGACTCTAGCTCTCATAATTAGCACTGATGCCCACTTAATTACAGACGCAGCCAACCACTCTGAGGCTGGGGGGAATCAATGCAGGCTAATCGGGGGTCTCGCCCTGGGCACGCAGCCCCCGGCACAGCGACCCACAGCCCCCCGGCACAGCGAACCACAGCCCCCCCGCACAGCGACCCACAGACCCCGGCAAAGCAACCCACAGCCCGCCGGCACAGCGACCCACAGCCCCCCGGCACAGCGAACCACAGCCCCCCGGCACAGCGACCCACAGCCCCCCGGCACAGCGACCCACAGCCCCCCGGCAAAGCGACCCACAGCCCCCCGGCACAGCGACCCACGGCCCCCTGGCGCAGCGACCGAAACCCCACAGCCAGGCTGACCTGGGCCTTCTGCAGGGGCGCCATTCTGCAGCAGAGCACCGCTGTGCAGTTCTGGCAGATCTGCAGGAAGAGGCTCCTGTAGCGGCTGGACCTGGCGTCTGGCGACGGGGTCATGACCAGCGACAGCGTGGCGCCGTCAATGATGAAGCCGTACTCCTGGACAGGCGAAGACCACCGCCTGTCACGAAGAGAGTGTCGTTAGGGGCGCTACAGAGCACGAAGAGACACTGAGCAGCTTCACAACATGAAAACGTTGAACTTTTTTTGAAGATTGAAGAGCAGTGACCTACCAGTATCTTAAGAAAAACACTTCATCCAATAATTTTTTTCATTCAAAGCTATAGTCGTAGTACAGCAAATTTTACAGTTTATTATGCGATTAAATCATTTAAGGCCTTGTTCTTTCACCTGATTTTGTGTCACCCAAACCAAACAGCTAAATCAGACTGAAGAGATTTAAAAAAAATAAATAAAAAATAACAGATTTTTCAGGACTTTTGAGCTGACCTTGTGACCCCGCCCTTCACCGGAGGGGCGTCCTGCACCGCCCTCTTGTGGTAGTCGAGCAGCAGCTCATGCAGACGCTCCTCACGCCTGCGGCCTCCCTCCTCCAGGGTGCGCACCGTCAGCTCCAGCAGCTCTGTACCCCGCTGGAACAGCCGGCAGGCGTAGCAGGTAGACTTGGCCGTTTCCATCTTGTCCCCAGTCAGCACCCACACATTCATGCCTGCACCCTGCAGCGCCTCCATCGTCTCTGCAGCCTCCTCCTGCAGTCTGGAGAGGGGGAGAGGAGAGGAGAGAGGAGAGGAGGGGTGGAGAGGAGAGGAGGAGAAGAGGGGTGGAGAGGGGAGGAGAGGAGAGGAGAGGAGAGGAGGGAAGGGGGAGAGATAAGGCTTGTAGCTCAGCTCCACTTGTACTCACAGAAAATATATCGGCACCCTTCTCACCCCCAGGGTAAGACAGGACAGAAAAATACAGCAAATACAACAGGAACCCTGTCCAGGGGTAACTCTAAAAAATTCTGACCTGAAGGCAAGCGTTCATCAGAGGAGAAACACACAGATGCCACTGAAACACATCCAGGAGCACTTAGCCACACCATAACCTGGCCCTGATTTAGCAGTGGATTATAAGTACAGCAATCATAACTGCCATTCTTCAACTCTTCATGGGATTAGACATGGATGAAAAAATTCTTAACCCTGTCTTTCCTGAGTTTTCCAGAGGGGAAATTGTCCTGGTTGCACAAAAGCGAGTGGAACACTTCTGGGTTAAGTTGAAAGTAGTTTCGCCCGAGATGCACCTCAGTCCATAAATATTTGGACAGTGACACAATTTTTTTATTTTTTCTATGTCTGCCATAACAGGGGATTTGAAAAAAATAAACATTCATGATGTGCATGAATTGCAGACTTTAAACTTCAAAAATATTGAATGAACCATGTAGGGATTAACACCCATTTTATATACAACCCACTCAAACTGAAGGGGTTCCAAAGAAATTGGACAAACCATCATAATCATCAATTAAATGATCACTTTTAATATTCGGTTGCGAAACCTTCAGTCAGTGACTGTCTAGAGTCTGGGGCCCATAGAAAACACCAAACACAGGGTTTCCTTTGAGGTGATACTCTGTAGGCCTTCACTGCAGTTATCCTCAGTTCCTACTCTGGTGGGGGGGGTAAAAAAAAAATGCCGTAAAACCTACAAGGTCCACCAAATTCCCATGCTTATACCCTCAAATTAGGGCTGAGTGTCAGTACTTTCTGTTCATATTCTTGATTTAATCTCAAGTGCAATATTCAATGGTCGACAACTAAAATAACAGTAACTTGTCATTGTCCAAATATGCAAGGACCTGAACATTACTTATTACATTACTTATCCAGCTGGTCTGTAACCACAATAACAACATCCTGTCAATCAGTTTTATTTTTTGGACCCACTGAAGTGGGTTTAACTGAACCTTTCAAAGCTGATGTGATAATTACAACTACTGATAGAAAACAGCGGAGTTCACAAGGACTGACTTTTTGACAGTTTTGAAAATTGCATCATTAAATACCCATGATAAGAGCCTGAGTGTAATGCAGGAGACGAGGCGGACTGAGCATGTGCGTAAGACTTGAATGAGAGGAGCTCAGGCTGGTACAGACCTGTCCTCCACAGCGGTGGCTCCGATCAGGGTCATGCCAGTCTCCACCTGGTTGTAGACGGCCATGAGTTTCTCCTCCCGGTCCTGCAGTGCCAGCCGAGCCTCCCTGAGCTCCGAGTCTGCCTGAGTGTACTCCTCCACGCTCAGTTGCTTATACGCCACACACAGCGTACGGTAACCCTCCTGAGAGAGGCAACACAAACACAGGCCCATAAACACACACATATACACACGCCACACACACGCAAACATTTGTTTTCATGTTTTGTGGGGACATTCCATGGACTTCCATTCATTCCCCAACCCCTATCCCTGACCTTAACCCTCAACAGTACATACCTGACCCAAGCCTAACCCTAATCGTAACCTTAACCTAACCCTAACCTTAACCCCTGACCCTTAAATGGCTTTATTTTTTTGTAGGGCCCTGAAAATGTCCCCAAAAGTACAAAGAAATCAGGAATTCCATGTCTTGTGGGCGCATTTGGTCCCCAAAAGGGAAGGTAAACATGCTACACACACACACACACACACACACACACACAGTTAACTCTCTATGACATCAAAAAATAAAGCAGAAACATTACAGACATTAAACTAGGAAATCACTCACATCTATAGTATGATATGCACAGTTAATACGACAGATGTTCCCCAGTAAATGCACTAAATGACACTTGAAGCAGAAACTACAGTATTGACAGGAGATGCTTCCAGAAGCAGAAGTGGAGCAGCAGCATTGAGTAAAGGGGTTTCCCCTAGTTGAACCGAAGGTTAGACTCCGACCGTTGCGTTGCGCTCCACATGCAGGCGTATCCTGTCCACCTCCTCTGGCTTCACACGGGGGAAGATGGAGGAGTCGGCCCCCTTACAGAAGAGCAGAGTCTCTCCTGAGAGAGGACAGAGACACAGAGGTGAGGAGCCGGCTCTCCGCAGGCACCACAAAACCACAGAGAGGTCCCCAAACTCACCCGTCTTCGACCTCACGATCACGCTCATCCGTCTCCGCACAGGGTCGAAGTTCAACACGTGCAGCAACTCATACCTTGGGCACAGAAGGGACTTTAAAGCAACTCACACAGACAAAAATTTGATTATGAACCTGACAAGAAGTGTAATCCAGTAAAGATGGACACATTGTCACTGACGCAAAGTGACACTTCTACACTATTAGCTTCCATCATCAGCCAGGACAATCTTCAAACATGAGTATGACTCACCAGCCAAGTCCTAGAGTCATCTCACCAAATGAATCTTTAAGCTCGAATGAATCCCAAATCGAAGACCAGAATGTGACTTACTCTTCAACGTCTTTATTCCGATTCAGTATTTTCATCTGCTTACATTCCAGGCCAAGGAAAGTGAACCCATACCTGAATATGAAAATACGAACAGAACACAGTGTAATCAGGAACAGTCAATCTTCCACCATGAACTTCATTCCATGCATGACCAAAGCCACCCACTTCCCTCACTTTCACAACCAAAATGGAGACAACCTTTCAAGCTTCCTGCACTGAACCTTGATAGTTTTTAGGAATGTTCCTTTTAAAATTTCTGGTAAGCCTTTTGATGATGCTGAAGAACAATCAATCAACTACAGATGTTACCAGAGGCTGTTATTACAGACACGTTAGTTTCAGGCATTACCAATATGCTCAACAAAATTATTGGTAGCAACTGTAAGCAAGTAGCTCATTCACTGTGAATGGCTGAGTTGAGGATTATGGGATTCAATGCTAGAGGATTTCTCAGCCCATCACTGACTATCTATCATTCTTTTCTTACCCAGCCAGGGCACAACTTCAAACCCTCAAATCAAAAAAAAAAAAAAAAAAAAAACTTGACCCACTAGTTTCTTCTTGATTTGTAAAAAAACTGCCTGGTCCTGAGTTGGGTGAATCATGAGTAACAGCAATAAATACTCCTCCAGCTAATTAAAAAAAAATAGGACAAAGGGTCCTGTAGCTTACCGGCAAGCAGTCTTACAGCGATGATACAAGTTATGAAAATTTCATGTGAAGTTTGACATTTGAATCAATGAAAATCAATGTCAAAGTCACTCAATAAAAGTTCATATACATTTATAAAACCTTCTGTAATACAATCCTAAGCTCTGAAGCAGTTTTGGTGATACAAGTCATTATGTCAATATGTATTCAATATGTCAACGTCAAGTTGTGGTCAGCAAATGGACTTCACATATGACTTTCTAAATGTCTCTATACAAACCTTGGCTCAATCTGTGACCATTTTGGTGATACAAGTCATTGTAATTTCACTGTCGAGTTTGACCCTTAAAGGTCACTGACAGCCAAGTTGAATGTCACCAAATGAAAGTTCATATGTGACTTCCTAGATGTCAGTAACACTAGGCTCCATCTGTGACCGTTTTAGTGATACAAGTCATTGAATTTTCACAAGGTCACATTTGACCTTTGAAGGTCAATACGAAGGTCACCAAATGAAAGTTCATAAATGACTTCCTATATGTCTCTAATACAAACCTAGACTCCATCTGTGACCATTTTGGCAATACAAGTCATTATAATTGTATTATGTCAAGTTTGACCTTCAAATGTCATCAACAGTCATGCTGAATGTCACCAAATGAAAGTTCATATTTAACTTCCTATGTCAGTAACACAAACCTGGGCTCCATCTGTGACCTTTTCAGTGACAGAAGTCATTGAATTTTCTCTAGGTCAAGTTAGACCTTCGAAGGTCAATATGAAGGTCACCAAATGAAAGTTCATACATCACTTCCTATACGTCTCCAATACAAACCTACACTCAATCTGTCACGATTTTGCTGATATAAGTCATTGAAATTTCACTGTATAGTTGGCTGTTGAAGGTCACTGAAGGTTAAGTTCAAGGTCACCCAATGAAACTTCATACATGACTTCCTATATGGCCACAATACAAACCTAAGCTCTATCTGTAATAGTTTTGGTGATAGAAGTCATTGAAATTTCACTACGTGAAGTTTTTCCTTCGAAGGTCACCGAAGGTCAAGTTCAAGGCCACCAAATGAAAGTTCATGTATGACTTCCTATACGTCTCCAATACAAACCTAAACTATCTGTAACCATTTTGCTGATATAAGTCATTGAAATTTCACTGTGAAGTTTGGGCATTCAAGGTCACTGAAGGTCAAGTTCAAAGTCACCGAATGAAACTTCATACATGACTTCCTATATGCCTGCAATACAAACCTAAGCTCCATCTGTAATAGTTTTGGTGATAGAAGTCATTGAAATTTCACTATGTGAAGTTTGACCTACGAAGGTCGCCGAAGGTCATGTTCAAGGCCACCAAATCAAAGTTCATGCATGACTTCCTATAAGTATTCAATGCACATATGTTCCCAATCTTCAATATTTTCAAGACCTCAAACCTTTGAAAATTGTAACATTTTGCTTGACCTCAAGTTTGACCTTTCAAGGTCATCTGACATCAACTTTAACACAGCCAAAATATAGGTCATATATTACTTCCCATATGTCAGTAATACAAACTTAATCTCTATCTGCAACCATTTAGCTTCCACAGGCGATTTGGCCCATTCTCCATAAGACCCAATGTTAAAGTACAGCGCCCCCACTAGACCCACTTCCGTCGATTCAATCAAAATGGCACTCGCACTGGACATAAAGCGTATCAAGGTGAGTTGATTGCCAGATTTACATAAAAAGTTATCAGACAGTTTTTGAGAAATAATTTTTTGAAATTTCAAGTCATATCTTTTAACATTGTGAATATATTCCCTGACCTTGAGTTTGACCTTTCAAAGCCATCAGTGGTCAAATTTAATATTGCCAAATTATAGGTCATATATGACTTCCTTTATGTTGATAATACAAACTTAATCTCTATCTGCAACCATTTGGCCTCCACAGGCCATCTTGCATATTCATAAAGTACAGCGCCCCCAATAGTCCCACTTCCGTCGATTCAATCAAAATGGCGCTCGCACTGTACAGTGACGGTACCAAGGTAAGTTGATTGCCTGATTTAGAAAAAAATTTATCCCCCAGTTTTTGAGAGATTATTTTTTTAATTTCTCAGTCCTACAGTATCTCACAGAAGTGAGTACACCCCTCACATTTCAACAATTAATTTATTATATCTTTTCAAGGGCCAGCGTTACAGTAATGAAACTTGTATATATTCTAGAGCAGTCATTGTACAATATGTGAAGCAGTGTAAATTTACTGCACTGTCCAAATAACTGAACAAACAGTCATTATTTCCAAAATGGGTGGCAACAAAAGTGAGTATACACCCCAATTGGTAATGGTCAACCAAGCAATGAAACGTGTCTTATTCATCATGTTCATGCTTTTGTCTGTTTGACTGAGCCATATGAGGTTGTGCAACGTGTTGAAGGTTTAAACTGTGGTGCTTTGGGTGCAATGCTCTCATTCTGGTCACTGGATGGTCAACATGGCACCTAATGGGAAAGAACTCTGAGGATCTGAAAAAGAGAATTATTGCTCTCCACAAAGATGGTGTAAGCTACAAGAAGATCTGTGAAACCATGAAACTGAGCTGCAGCACGGTGGCCAAGTTATTCAGCAGTTTTCCAAGACGGTTCTACTCGGAACAGGCCTCATCAGGGTCGACCGAAGAGGTTGAGTGATTGTGCTGTGCGTCAGGTGCGCAAGTTGGCTTCAGAAAACAGACAAGGAGTTCTGGCAGCATTGCTAACGAGGTTGCAGCAGTGGGAGAACAGCCTGTAAGTGCTCAGACCATATGCCATGCACTGCACCAAGTTGGTCTGCATGGCTGTTGGCCAAGACGGAAGTCTCTTCTGAAGCTAGCCAACAAGAAAGCCCGACACAGTTTGCTGAAGACAGCCAGTCCAAGAACATGAACCACTGAAACCATGTTCTGTTGCCTGATGAAACCAAGATAAACTTGTTTGGCTCAGATGGTGTCCAGCATGCGCGGCGGCGCCCTGGTAAGGAGCACCAAGACAAGTGTGTACTGCCTACTGTCAAACATGGTGGTGGCAGCATCACGATCTGGGGCTGTATGAGTGCTTCATTGATGGAATAATGGATTCCAACACATATTGTGACATTCTGAAGCAGAACATGATGCCCTCCCTTCGGAAACGGCAGTTTTCCAACATGATAAAGACCCGAAACACACCTCCAAGATTACAACTGCTTTCCTGAAGAAGTTGAAGGTGAAGGTGATGGCGTGGCCAAGTATGTCTCCAAACCTGAATCCCATTGAGCACCTGTGGGGCATCCTCAAGAGGAAGGTGGAGGAGCAGCAGGGGTCCAACAACCACCAGCTCTGTGATGTTGTCATGGCGAGTGGAGAAGGATTCCAGCAACAACTTGTGCAGCTCTGGTGAATTCCATGCCTAGGAGAATCAAGGCAGTGCTGGACAACAATGGTGGTCACACTTAATATTGACACTATGGACACAATTTGGCATGTTGACGGTGACATGTACTCACTTTTGTGGCCACCCATTTTGGAAATAGTGACCGTTTGTTCAGTTAATTGGACAGTGCAGTAAATCTACACCACTACACATATTGTACAATGAATGCTGTAGAGTATATTCACGTTTCATTTCTGTAATGTTGCCCCTTGAAAAGATATAATAAATTAATTGTCGAAATGTGAGGGGTGTACTCACTTCTGTGAGATACTGTATCTTTAACATTGGAGCCAAAATTTCAAGGGACCATAAAACGGACAAAAATAATTCAATCAAAAATCCGAGAAAAGCGTCTGGAGATATGGTCTAGTAGTATGTTATTGCAAATTTACACGAAAATTCATCAGGCCAAAAAAAAGATAAAAAATGTTCCGGACGACGGACGCCACACCACGACAATAACTTATCGGCTCATAGGGCAGGTAAGCTAAAAAAAAAAAAAAAAGTTGTTACAGCACAATCCACTCAAGCTACAGAAACACTGCACAGCTAAGACTTCACGCGAGAAATCTCAGTGCTCCTCCTGTGCAATGCTAGCACTACTGACTGTCGTTACTCCACTACCACCTGTATCTGCTCCTGCTGACGCATCTCAAACAGAATCTCCGCCGTGACCGAACTTTCACTCTGAACACGCAGGAAGAGAGGGGGTCCCACGGCCGGTCCTTACTTCATGGCCCCCTTGACCAGGGCCACTTCGTCGGGGGACGAGGCGATGAAGCCGCGCTGCTCGGCGGGGGGCGAGGCGTCGCGCACTCCGTCCACCTGATCCACCTGATCCAGAGTGTCAGCCGCCTGGCCAGCTTCTTTCACCTGCACCGTGTGACAGAGGCAGAGAGCCCTGAGGAAGAGCTCCTCCCTCTCCTGCAGACGCAGAGAGAGACACATTACAGTCAGTCAACTACTGCTCACAGCCCTCTTCTCTCAATGATCTTATTGTGTTTTTATGTAACCCCTTCTACAGCGCATGCATATCTGTGCGTGTGTATGTGTTTGTGTGTGTGTGCGCGCCGTGTGTATTTGTCTGTGTGTACAGAAATGAGTACCTGCGTGCGCGTCTGGTTATGACAGCATGTATATTGTGTATTTGAGTTTGGGTGTTGGCAGATAAACACATATTTGCGCGTGTATTTGGGTGAGAGCTTATATTGTGTATTTGTATGCATGCGTGTTTGTGCATGTGCGAGAATTCACGTTACAGTGCGTGCCTGTACAACCAGTGCCTGTCCTGGCTTCGGTAATGTACCATGACGGATCTTCTGAGATGTTCAATGCTATAAGCGTTCAAAAAAATATGATGCCCGTTTGGCAGCTCTGCGTTCCCCAGCACTTGACTGAAGCAGTTACTTGTTGTAACACCGACTCATTTAGCCATAGCTCTCAGTCACAAACGCAATGGAGCTGTTGACAATGACCAAAAGGTATGCTAATACCGCTGCCATTTCATCAGACAAATGAGGACCACCAACGTTCAATTAGTCAGGATGTTGTACATGTTCAAATGAGCCAGGAAGGACCAGACCAGGGCACAATGGCAGCAGATGTATGCACACATGGGGGGAATAATGGCAGTTTTTCAAACTCACAGTAAGAGCCTTTATCTACAGGCAGACAGATAAAGCAGTTTAATTTCAGCACACAACCTCTCAACACACAGCTTGATACTCCATCCCACCATCTCACAACACGATCACGTCTCCGATATTGAGCACATTATGTATCACTGGCTTTCTGGACTGTATGTATAAACTTTGTTCCTCTGTTCTACTGTGTTTGCCCAAACATTAGTAGAAACTGTAGAAACAGACTACAAGTCTTCATTGAACAGTCCAACACAACTGGTAATGAAATACAAGTGTGTTTACGTGAACATGCAATTCGAGCATTAACATCTATTTGCTTGCGTCCATGACAGTGCGTACATGCATGTGTGTGCTTGTGTCTGTGTGTGCACGCGCATTCGTCAATGCATACGAGCTTGTTCATATATGTTTGAGTGAGTGTGTGCCCCTGGATGTGTGCATGTTCATGTGTGTGCGTGTGTGTGTGAGAGTGTGCGCTGGTGTTTCTGGACAGCGAGTGTACGCAGCGCACCACCCACCCTGCCTGCTTTCTGCTGCAGTTTGCTGACAGGCCCGTCAGTGACACAGAACCCATCCAGCTCGTCCCCGGGGCCCCCAGACTTGTACTGGAAGCCATCAATGCAGCACTCGATAAACTCCATGTTGTTCTGAGTCAGGGTGCCCGTCTTATCCGTGAACACATACTCCACCTGCAGGCCAGGAGAGCAAACGCGTCACACACGGCCAGACAATGGATAAAAAAAATAAAATAAAAACAGATTCAATTAATAGACTCTGACAATAAGAACGGACAATTAATTCCCCGCGGCCACAGAGTTATACTGCCTGCACAAATCAATTTAATGAAGCTTGACTTTAATGGCAGGTAATTATCAGCCAAACTGCCAAAAACCCATCTACAGCCGCGGGAGGAATCGAGGGGAGTGTGCAGGGAGACATAATCGACCCCCTTCATGCCCCCCCCCAGACCCCCTCACTCTCAGCCCTACCTGTCCCAGCTCCTCGTTCAGGTCAGAGGTATTAACCAGCGCCCCCTCCTTGATTTCAGGGTCATAAAAGTCCTTGTCCCATGTAATGAAGAAGGAGCCCAAGAACTTCTGCATCTCCACTGTCACGTACATGGAGACGGGGATGATGAAGTTGAAGAGCACCATGAAGGAGAGGAAGTCTGTAAACATCTTCAGGTACTGCAACATAAAAGCACCGCAGTCACTGCACAGAGGACATTACAACTGTCACATCGGGGCTGGAGGCAAAAACGATAAAAGAATGTACAAAAAATGTTCCGCAACATGAATTTGGCTAGACCAAGTAAAACATTGATACTTTGGTGACAACAGAACTTATGTTGAAAAATTTTGGTGAGGAATGGCCATGCATACAACACGGCATTCAGATCTGATCTGTTCAGTTCAGTTTTATATGTATAGCGCTTTTTACAAAAGTAACATCACAAAGACACTTTACAGAATAGCAGTACGGCGGATGCCCGGGCGAAGTTCCCAAAGTTTCTGGCCTGGAGTAGTTTTTCACCCTAACACCTGAAGCGAGGATTCAGTGCGTCCTTGAAGCGCACCCTCGCACACACACGCACAAACTCTGGCGTGTGGACTGACTGGGAAAGATGTGTCGGTGTCACGCACTCACCATGTTGGTGTCCTTCTCTTTTTGGGTCTTGTGGTTGTACCAAGGCTCGTCATGACCCGGCCTGCTCTGCCACACATACTTCAGAGTGGTGCAGACCAGCGCCTTACTGAGCAGAATGCACAAGTATACTAGGAGGAAGGCGTTTATCGACCTGAGGAAAAACCCCACCCGCACACGCACCCACACACACACACACACACACACACACACACACACACACACACACACACACACACACACACACACACACACAAACGCAGTGAGATCAGTACAAACAGCCACGTGCCAGCACTACCACTCCAAAACATCCTGTTCTCATCCCGTCTCCTTTAATTAATCATAGCACGGTCCCCCGCCACCCTGCACCTTTTATTTTTAGTCGTGTTTGGATAACTGCAAATGGCTTGTGTAAACAGGGACCATCATTCCCCAGCCGTGAAGGAGAAATAAACAACATGAGGCCCAACAGAAGGATCAGTTGCCATAGAAAGAACATCAAACAGGCCGCTATTTCAAGCCAAACACTTATATCTATGTCCTTCATTTTCTACTCTCCCTTTTCATCTAGTCTTATGCAGTTCTTACTTTTCCACTGCTGAGCGCTTCTGGGACTTGCCCTGGTAGTTGAGAGCCATCTTGGTCTCCATGCCGGTGTATACTGCCACACCTAAATGAGAGGTGGAGGAGAGGTGAGAAGTGGGATGGTTAATTTTATCCCATAAATTATTAAAAATTGGTGCAATACAGCCATGTCATACAAGTTTACAGGTCACACTTGTAATACAGCTTTCTGGAGTTGCAATTGATCAGATTCCGTTCATTAAAGAATTTAAACCAATATCTTTGCAATGGTCACCTTACCAATCCTGCTGGTAACAGTTAACCATCCCTAGCGTTAGCTTCTGGTTGGCGGTTTATTGAAGTCAGTGAGATGCATAATTAACCAGCTAGCATCTTATCGCTTTTCGCCATTCAAGTAATAAGTTACACTTGTGACACTTATCATAGAAACCTGAATTTATGAATTTAATGGCGAAAAGCGTTAGCAGGCTAGCTAGCAAATTATTTATCCATTTGAATCGAATAGATCACCAACTAGAAGCAAATGCTTTTTTATTCTCCAAACAATATGACGCTGACCTTTATGGGATAAATAGGATTTCAAATTCGTGGGAAGGCTCAGAATAAACAAAAATTACTCCTCTCTGTTCATAAATTCCATACCTCGGGTTAACACGTTGAAGATCCTGCGTGTACACAATTTTTACATGACTACACCTCCTATTTTATCAAATCAGGGCATGCAAATAACAGGGTTCCCACACTTCTTCTCCAAAGTCAAATTCCAACACTTTTCAAGGTGCATTTTCAAGCTTTTCCATACAGCTGAGGTAAATTACATATTCACTGCACTACTTGATTTATCATGAAAGTAATGCGATTAATGTTACAATTACAAGCAGTTTCATATACCTCATTCAAAATCCAAGCACTTCTCAAACTTCAAAAACACCACATCAACATTCAAGAATTTTCAAGGACTTCCAGCACCAGCTGGAACCCTGATATAATTGTCCAGAACATACTGAAACAATGCTTTGGCAATTACCATAGATCTTTTTGGTGTTTTTCAAAGTGGCGCCTTTTAGAAGCAGATTCTCTGGTCCCAAAGACCTGAGGACACAAACACAAGTCACAGTCAGCTGAACTTTACATGATGCAGTGTTCCTGTAAAAACAGCTTTTACAAGTTCAGCTGAATATTAACAGCACCGCTGACTGAATTCATCCACTCACACCTCCAACGCACTTGAGGATGCCCAAATTCCCAAATTTATAAGACCATTACAAACAGGCTGCGTGATAAATGTGTCCCAGGGTGCTTTCTAAGCAATCTTTGAACAGCTGCCAGGTTTGGCTTGGTTTTAATGGCTGTTCAGGAGTTATGGGTCGATGATATAATGATTTGAAAGTAATTCAGGAGGAAAAAAAGGACCGATTAATCCACTGGACTCTGTAACAGTTTTGGAAAGGGAGGTGCAAGGTAAGTGCAAGCAGGATGGGGGAGCAGCTCACCGAACGCCAGACTCCTGATCGCTCCCGTAGATGTGCATTCGCCCGACAAACCTGGAGGGAGAGAAAGAGACAAAAACACACACATAAACACAAACACACAAAACGCTGAGGTTACACAGGCTGTTCACAAGACCACTGCCGAATACCTGTCGCTGTGCATTTCTGGAGTTGTATTTGAAAGGAATAATGCACATCAACTGCATTTTTGTAAATGTGCTAAAGTCAATCAGGAACGCAAACTCCAATCATGTAACAATAAAAACAACATAATGAGATTTAGGGTATAGTGAAAGAGCAAGTGTGCATACAGTTAGGTCCATAAATATTTGAGCAGAGACAAAATTTTCATTGTTTAAGTTTTGTAAGCCACCACAATGGGTTGAAAAAACGTGCTTTAAGTACAAAATTTCAAGTTACATTAAAGACTTTTTTTTTTTTTTTGTAAATATAGCTAAAACCATGTGTGAATTACACCCATTTTAGGCACAGCCCCCTCTGTTTTAGGGGCTCAAAAGTATTTGGACAAACTAACATTACATAAAATTAAACTTTTTTTATACTTGGTGGCAAACTTTTCAGTTAGTGACTGTCTGAAGCTTAGAACCCATAGACATCATCAGACACTGGATTCCTTCCCTGGTGATGCTCTGCCAGGCCTTCACTATAGCTGTCTTCAGTTCCTGCCTTGTCGTTGGGGCGTTCTGCCTTCAGCAAATGAAATTCATACTTAGTTGGATTCAGGTCATATGACTGACTTGTCTATGGCGGAATGTTCCACTTCTTTGCCTAAAAAATCTTGGGTTGTTTTTGCAGTATGTTCCCAAGTCACTGTCCATCTGTACTGTAATATGTTTTCCAATAACCTCTGATGCATTTGGCTGAATTGAAGCACATAACATAGCCCTATAGAAAATGTCCTTCAGCTTTTGTCAACAGGCTCATCTCAAGTACATACAAGGGAACCAGCTCAATCAGCAGCCATACATGTCCATATGACCACCCTTCACAGATGAGGAGGCATGCCTCAGATCATGAGCAGGTCCATCACTTCTCCATACCTTTCTTTTCCAGTCTATCTGGTATAAGTTGATCTTCACCTCATTTGTCTATGAGATGTTATTTGAGAACTATACAGGCATTTTTTAGATTTTTTTGGCAAGATTCCTGTTTTTGCGCCTTGGCAATAGTTTACTGCACATGTTAAAATAAACCCTCTGTATTTACTCAGGTGAAGTCCTCTCAGAATTGCTGGCTTAGGCACTGACACGCCCACATCCTATAGAATGTTCTTGATCTGGCCAAATGCTATGAAGGGGTTTTTCTGAACCAGGGAAAGAATCAACTGACAGCTCTTTGGATTTCATACTGAGAGTTCACAGCAACAGACTATAAATGAAAATAAAATCAAGTGTAGACACTTTATATGATCATTTTTAAATGAAATTATTAAGGAATACCGCACACCTGGCATGGAACAGCCGAGCATCATTCAGCCAATTTCTGATGTGCTAACCCTCAAACTGTAAAAGAATGTCCTCCTCACTTTGAACATGTTTATTTAATTTCAACTTCGATATTCTAAGGTCAACAGTAAAACCGTAAAAGCATTGTCAATATCAAAACATTTATGAACCTAACTGTATTCTGATGTCAGCAGCACAATGGGATTCAAGGTACAGTGTTAAAGCAAGTGAACACAATGCACTGCGAACAGCATATTGGGATTTAAAGTACTGTGTTGGAGCAAGTGAACGTACACCACTGTGAGCAGAATAATGGGATTCTAGGTATAGTTTCAGAGCAAGTGAACATACACCGCTGTGAGCAGCATAATGGGATTTAGGACCTAGTGTGAGATAAGATGGCAAGTCCTGCGGATATTCCAATCCAGAGGTGTTCCAAGTAACACTGCAGTTTAAATCGACGATCATACTATTTTGTGGGCTCAAGAGAGCTGTATTGGAGGAGGTATTCCGAGGACAACTGGTGTAATGAGCATGCCTGAACACTAGATGGGGCTAAAACATGATGTCTCAGATGGTCAACTCACCGTTCAGTATACGCAATAAGGGATGGGGCTTGGACAAAATATAGCCAGCAGGTGAAAGATCACCCAAAGTCATCAAGATCATAAAGCCATTACATTCAGGCTATACATTATTGATATTGCGCAGAACAGATGTACAGGCACAGCGCCATATTAAGAGTGTTATTAAAGGACAGAAAGACAATTAAATGGCCGTCTCATAAATTATGGCACATATTGAACAGCAGGATAATGAAAACTCTGGCAAACTGAAATTACACACAAGAAATACATTCGATCACAACCACGCAAACATGCACTAGCACCCATTACTCCACAGGTCGTATGCACACACAAGCACAGACTCAAAACTAACGATTCCTACTTGTAAAGGTCAGGCTGAGGTTGTTCGCACTCAATGGTGGCACAAAGTCGTTCCAGATCCCTCTCAACGTCGGGCACAGTGTAGTGTGTCTGCAGGAGAGAGAAGGGGATGAGAATTCCTGTTATATGATATAAATACTGACAATTAAAGCAGAACCCTCCCGTTAATCTATGCCCCAGTACGAGCATACTATTCTTTGGTAACAAGTACAGTGAGAATCATAATTCATTGGATTGCGAGACATTTTTGTTATTATGGTCCTGTTGGCCAATTCGATCTCTGGACCTGAATCCGACTGAGCATCCATTTTACATGAAGAGAAGATTGAAGGCAAAAAGTCTCCAAAACAAGCAAGAACTGAAGATGGGTGCATTAGAGGTCTGGCAGAGCATTACCAAGGAAGATATCCAGCATTTGGTGATGTCTATGTGTCACACACTTCAAGAAGTCATTGCATGTAAAGGAAATTCAACCAAATATTAAAAATGATTGCTTTGTTCTACATAATGTTTTAGTGCACAATCTTTTTTGATCTGCCTGAAAATGGGGGCAACTATGTGCGAAAGGTGCGGTCATTTCAAAACAGTTCAATTATTATGGATGAGGACAGTCTCAAATCAACGCTGACAGTCTGCAATTCAGCCTCATTGTATCCCTTCAAACACAAAGTGCTAGGGTACAGAACCAAGTGCTTTACTATCCAATTAATTATGGTGATCACTGTATGCGTGCTTGACACACATTCTGGTAACATAGTATGGCACACATCCTGTTAACAGAAAAAGAGATGAAAGAGAGAGAGGAAAAAGGATGACTGGTCTTGGGGTGGGGAGAGGAAAGAGGGATAGAAAATAAGAGGCAAGACTTCCTGGTGATTTCCTGGCCATCTATGAGGGAAAATAGATGTTCTAAAGAGGCCAGCAAGCACTGCAGTAAAAAGATAGGTGGTTTTAAGTAGCCAAACACCAACATAGAATTACATGAAATTTGTTTTTCAGGGGCCATGTTGAAGCTAGTTCTGAAGTAAACTGAAAGGCGGTGTGTGGTGGCGATGCTGAAGCTCGCCCTGAGGTAAAATTGAAGCTTGTTTGAGACGGCCATGTTGAAGCTAATGTTGAGGTACAATTAAAGTTGGCTTGAGGAGGCCATGTTGAAGCTAGCACTGAGACAAAATTAAAGCTGGTTTGCAGTGGCCATGTTGAAGTTAGTCATGAGGTATAATTAAAACTTGTTTGGTGTGAGGTGGCCATGTTGAAGCTAGTGCTGAGGTAAAATTAAAGCTGGTTTGAGGTGATCATTTGAAACTAGTGCTGAGGTAAAATTAAAGCTGGTTTGAGGTGATCATTTGAAACTAGTGTTGAGGTGCTGGTTTGAGGTAAAAAACTAGTGCTGAGGTAAAATTAAAGCTGGTTTGAGGTGATCATTTGAAACTAGTGTTGAGGTAAAATTAAAGCTGGTTTGAGGTGGTCATTTGAAACTAGTGTTGAGATAAAATTAAAGCTTGTTTGAGGTGGTCATTTGAAACTAGTGTTGAGGTAAAATTAAAGCTAGTCTGAGGTAAACTAGTGTTGAAAAAATTAAAGCTTGTTTGTCTTTGAGGTGGTCATTTGAAAACTAGTGTTGAGATAAAATTAAAGCTTGTCTGAGGTGGTCATTTGAAACTAGTGTTGAGAAAATTAAAATTAAATTTGAAACTAGTCTGAGGTTGGTCATTTGAAACTAGTGTTGAGATAAAATTAAAGCTTGTTTGAGGTGGTCATTTGAAACTAGTGTTGAGATAAAATTAAAGCTAGTCTTGTTTGAGGTTTCATTTGAAACTAGTGCTGAGGTAAAATTAAAACTAGTCTGAGGTGGTCATTTGAAACTAGTGTTGAGATAAAATTAAAGCTTGTTTGAGGTGGTCATTTGAAAATAGTGTTGAGGTAAAATTAAAGCTAGTCTGAGGTGGTCATTTGAAACTAGTGTTGAGATAAAATTAAAGCTTGTTTGAGGTGGTCATTTGAAACTAGTGTTGAGGTAAAATTAAAGCTAGTCTGAGGTGGTCATTTGAAACTAGTGTTGAGATAAAATTAAAGCTAGTCTGAGGTGGTCATTTGAAACTAGTGTTGAGATAAAATTAAAGCTAGTCTGAGGTGGTCATTTGAAACTAGTGTTGAGATAAAATTAAAGCTTGTTTGAGGTGGTCATTTGAAACTCGTGTTGAGGTAAAATTAAAGCTAGTCTGAGGTGGTCATTTGAAACTAGTGTTGAGGTAAAATTAAAGCTTGTTTGAGGTGGTCATGTTGAAGGAGTAGCTGAAGGCTTCTCAGAGAGACCTTGTGATTGGACTCTCCGTCCAGGCTGGCCGTGGTGACGAAGCAGGTATCATCATCGCGGCTCGACTGCAGCAGGATTAGGTCACAGGGGAAGGTCTCGTCCTCCACCACCTCCACCACATCGCCAACCTGTGGGCACACAAACATGGTGATGACCACCCCTATACACTGCATGGAAAAGGGTCCAATTTTCTCAGAAAACCAAACCTGTCAAGGACCCAATGACCTCCAGCCAAACCCCCCACCTCAGGCGGTATCCAGGTCAATCATTTCCTTCTATGACCGTCCCAAGGTAATCCCAAAGACAAACAATACCAAACTGGCCATCAAAAGCTACTGGTTGTTCATTCACCTGATCATGATTCAATTCAAAAAGGCATTTTTTGAACCACAGAATCAGTAAATGAAATTTTTAAATGCCACTCGTAGCCATCATTGAGGCAAAAATACTCCAACTACAGCAAATAGCTTATCTACGCAGTGTGGCACAGCTGAAGTAATGCAATTATAATATGCGCTCAAATGCATTACAAAGGAATGGAAGTTTTATTGAACTTCAAAAAAAAAAAAAAAAAAAAAAACTAACTAATGATTCAGCCCAGACTGGCGAGCAGCCCACCGCTTGCATGTAAGCACAACCCGACCCAGCAAGAACTGGCACTCAGGTCCCAGTAGGTTTAAAATTTGGCAGCCAGGCATTACTGCTTATTAAAGCCCCCTCAACCACGGAGGCAGACTCGGGGTACAGCGCAAGAAAAAAAAAAAAAAAAAAAAAAAAAAAAAGTGTGGCACCTTGATCTTCTCGCTCTCTGTGCGTGACCTCCGGCCGTCCTGCAGTACTGTCACTGGGTTCTTATTCACCTCGTTATCTGCCTTGTGCCTAAGCCAGTCCTCATAGCCCTGCGTGACAGTGAAATATTGAGAAAAAGAGAGGAAGTAAGGGACCAGAAAAAGAGGAAGTAACCAGAGCGGCGGAGAGACCAGTTTCACGTTTCTCATCAGTTGCTTGAGTGTGTTGGAAAAAGAATGTACTTAGCCATCCCTTTTAGGCAGGAGATTACGAATAAGGAATTAACAAGTCCTTTAGGGAACAGTCTAATGCTCATGCAACAATCTCCACTAGCTTAGGGAAACAATGGAGAAAGCAGCACCGAATTACTGTAGAAACCTTCTCCTCAAAGAATCAAAAAAAAAAAAAAAAAAAAAAAGAACAGTAAGTCGAAAAGCAGAGGGCACACGAGCCAAATTTTATCTTAAATCTATGTGAAAAAGGGATTCCTATCACTTCACCAGCCTATTTTACATCCAGCGTACTGATCCTTGATTGGTCAATGAGCCTTATTTTTTGCAGAAATATTAATAATTAATTATTTTAAGTACACACAAGGAAGAATAATAAAACAATGCTGATATCTTTAACATAATCTGTATCATAAAAGTATTGCCTCATGATTTCTGCACACAACACATTTCGCAGAGGGAAGCTGTAATGCAGCACACTGTCATTGTTTGTGAAATACATGCTACACGGGCCAGTAGGCAAGACCTGACAGGCCCCGATACATAATACTACGCCAGTCACCAAAGAACACAGCCATTCCAGCAAAACACAGTTCTCAGGATGCGAAGCACGGACACGTTAGCACCGCGGGAAGGGGGAACAATTAAGAAAAACAACAGAACGGAGGGCGGAAACGGGACTGAAGGCTGAGGGAAGAGAGAGCAGATGAAAACGGGAAGCAGAAGAAAGCAAGGAAATGGCAGAGGGGGGAGAAGAGGACAGAGGAATGCATGGCAGTATAGGGAGGGGGCAGAGATTGTGCCGTAACTCACCTGTTTGATTGCAGTGACTGTGATGACAAAAAACAGGGGTAAACCGCTGGTGACGGGGCTGGTAGGGGTGTCCACTATCACCTGTGTGAGTGAGCGAGGAAGCGTACCAGACACGTCACTTTTAAAACAGGTTTGCTTATCCCAACAACAATTCCTTCATTAACCCTCTGTTAACCAAGTACCTTTCCAACTGTGTAAAAATCATTTCCCTAGGCAAATATGTTGATTATGGGCCAATATTTGGAAAAATAGTTTAAAAAATTCGACCCTTTGGCCCACCTTTCCAAAATGTAGCAGATCTGCTACATTGGGTAATAATGCGAATGGAAAAATTAAAGTGACGGACCATTCAAGTTATTCTCAAATGTTTATTTGGCAATAAGAAACAAAACCAGCAGGGTGTCCAGGCTGTTAACCCTTTCACTTTATGTAGCAGATATGCTACGGTGCTTAATAGAGGGTTAAAAAAAAATGATAATTTATATTAATTATATTGATTCCATTTATTACGTGACATTGGACCTGTATATATCGCGTTGTTTTATGTAGTGTATTTGTTATTTGTTCTGTTTGTTCTTTTGCCTTCCTGCCCAGGGACGACAGATGCAAATTAGCTGCTAGCTAACTCTGGTGCAATTACTTTTAATTATGTGCCGTCCATGTAAAAAAAAAAAAAAAAAACTATAAAATAAACAAATAAAATATAAAATAAAATAAAAACCAATAAAAATGATGTGCAATTAAACTAAAGAAATTGACATTATGTTAAAGCCAAAATGAACTAAACTAGGTCAGTTGCGAGTTATGGCATTCAGGTCAAACATTTGATGAAATTGGTAAGTCGGTGTCTGAGCACCGGAGAGATACTGAGAAACTAGCAGAGTATGAGCCACAGCTCCAGTTCTGTACACTGTAGAACTGGGCCACTAGCCAAAATAGCTAGATTACACAAAGCTCGCAGAGGCGAGATTGATACAAAAACAAGAATCTTCCCCCACGGCAGTACATAATTGCATTTTAATAATCGCCTTAAGAAAGACACCCTTGATTCAACAGAACTGAATTTGCACAAGCTGTATGCAAATCTTTTAACACACTTAACATTACTTATTAAATCATAAAGGCCGAATTGGTCTGTAGCGACTCAAAACGAAACTGCTTCAGTAGCAGGGGCAAGAAAACCACATGGCAGCAAAACTGGCACTGTGGTGCAGTGGGAGGGCTCATGTCTGGCAATATTTAGAAAAGAAGGAAACTGATTTGCTGATCATCAATGACTGACCGTTAAAAAACCAGAGATCGCTTGCCAGAGTTGTACGGCTTGCCAAGTCAGCGAGGCGGAAGGGTGAATGTCACTGCTTTATCTGAATCAGCTCAACAATCATGTAGGGTCGAGGACTTGAATTCAAAGTCGACAATTTTAGTCCGATGGAACATGGAAAACACTATGTGGTAGCTCTCCCCTTCTTCAGGAGCTATGTATAGACAATAATTTGATTCTGAAAAAAGCCACCTTGAGGTAATATAAATCGTATACGAACTATAAATTTTTATTGTTCACTTTAGAAAAGATCATTTTAAGTACCAAAGATTCCCCATGCAGAGGAAAAAAACAAAAAACAAAAACAAATCGAAATATCTGTCTGACAATGTCACCTGCCTAGATGGATTCAATTCAAGAACAAATCACACTACACACAGATGGGCACAAATTTCACTTTTGATGAAAACAAGTGGGCAGCAAGCAAACATCTCATGCTTTTAGTCGTGCCTGTTGACCAGAAAAGAGCTCTTTGGACCCATCACCAGTAAGATATACATCCTGAATGCCAGGTCAAAACTGAATATGCTTCATCTTGCAAAGTCTCTGACCATAAACCCAATTAAGCCAAAGTCCTAATGCTTTGGTCTGAAAAGCATGAAACTGAAACAGAAAACATAATCCCATCTACAGCAAACGAAAGCTGTGGACCCAATTGTCCATGAAGAAACTGATAAAACCTAGAGAGAGAGAGAGAGGGGGGGAAGAGAGAAAGAGAGAGATTGAGGGAGAAAAGGAGAGAGGGAAATAGTGTGTGTGTGCGCGTGTGTGTGCGTATGTGTATGAGAGAGAGCGAGAGAGAGAGAGAGAGATGCAGATGGTTTGACAAATCCCAAAAGTTATAGAAGCATGCAAATGGTTACAAATGTAAATGGAAACCAATACTCAAAGTTCAATGCACCTATCGGGGCAAAACACACTTTTAAATTTTCAGAAGGCATTAAATCTATAAGATAAATAGAGTTCTTAATTGAACCATTGGTTTCCTCCACCATAAACCACTGAAGTGCTCAATCAGGCGGAGCAGTAATGTACAGCCCCATAACGTAAAAGGAGTGACGCAACAGGGAAAATTACACCACCGTTTCTCCCAGGCAAGAGGAAGTTTGGTGCTTCCTTATAAGTTATAACTTCATGGACCAGTTTCACTGTTCAGAGATTAGGCCAAGTCTGGGACTAAACTCATGAATAAAGGTTCACCACATAAAACTGTTTAGTCCAGGACTTTGTCTCTTAGAAACTGGCTTTGAAAGTTCCCATCACTACTGATGAGATGCAGTTTGGTTAAGTGTGTTGCAACAACTTTGAATTAAAAGTGCTATACAAGTAGCTGCAAACTCTGATTTTATTTGCCTTTAAAGCTCTTCAGTACTCACATCTTGTCTATTCACCAACGACTAGCAAATGTCAGCAAAAAATTCAAATGATTTAAATTATAGTCGACTACAGTCTAAAGAAAATGACATTTGTAGTTACTGGGAAATATGACGCAAAATCTCAAAATCGATGGAGGCTTGAAAACGTGAGTTCAGCAATGCCGAAAAGTGAGAGTCCACAAGTGTTCCTTGATGAAAGGGTTTCACGGAAAAATTGTGTTTCCCAACATTTCTTCATACTCGCCTCCTAAAGAAAAAGGTTACCTCCAGAAAAAAGACAATCTGGATGAATCACACTGCCAGCTGGAGTTTAACCATTTGGCTTCACACTAGACGTGGACAGTCGTAATCTGCAGTGCCAATGCTCGCTGAAGGCCTCCTGCAACAACCTGACTAGTCGAGGACGGCCCTCTCTCACCCCAACACATCCAGACCAAGTGAATAACCATGTTTAAATACTGTTTGTTCACGCTGCTTTTAAGGTCAGTGTGCCACAGTACGATATTGCCTGATAACCTTCTCAAATCAGAATACACAGAGCAGCGCACTTCAGCTAAATTCCAGCCTCCACCCCACCCTTTCAAAAACAACTCCCAGGATACAGCCCTCCAGTGAACAGATAACCTCCAATGAAAAGATAACCTCTCTGCAAGGTGTAACAAACTCCAGAGACATACAGATATGTCCACAGGTTCAGAGGGCTCTCAGCCTGGATATAAGTCTAATCTATGGATGGGAATTTCTGACCATATAATTGAATTAATTTATTATATGCAGATATATATGCTATTGAAAACACTCTGTTCTTGCTAGCTGGCACTAGCTGAGAAGCACCAAGCAGCGACTTGCAATAAGCACTAATAACAAAGCAAGAAACAATATTACAAATGTACCCAGAAAAAAAGAATTAAAAAAACTAACACAAAAAAATTAAGTGGAGTACAAGAGGACCAGAAAAAAAAAAACAAAAAAAACACATTCCTCGCAGTAAAAGGAAATACAACAGACGGTCACCACTCGGCGAGCACCTAATGCAAAATGCAAAGACAACTGATGATCTCATTTGAAAGCAATAACGAGACACGCCGAGAGCATCTGTGTGCTGGTTTAAAGCGCATGATTTGTTGGGTTAAACACTCTGGACAACGTCAAAACATTCTTCCTCTGGATAAAATCCCAGTCTTCACTTAGACCAAGCAGATGAGGCAATTCGTCCAAAAAAGAAATTGTTCCAGGGGCGTAGTTTGTTAATGGACGTGAATTTTTTCCTGGATGAGAGAACAGGCTGTGTGTAACAGCTGAAGAGATAAGCACTGGGCTAAAGACGGGAAGGAATTTTTACACAGGGCCTCTGCTGTGCAGCAGTTAAAATACACGTATCCTGCCCAGGATGGTGTGCAAACACGCGGGAACTCGAGAAGACACCATGCTAACTCTTCCATAAACTCCAGTCAGTACCTGTCCAGACATACCTAAAAAATTCAAATTTGAGGAAAGATACAGGGGTCTGTGGCAGCCTGTGTCTTGGTGGGATTGCATAAAACAGGACACTCTTCTAAGCTGCAGGAAACAGCACATAAAAATGGGAGTTAAATAGTACAGCTAAACACATGAAATGAGCAAGTAGAATCCTCCCACTGATAACCCACTACAACCAACTCCAACAAACAAGTAAAGGGTTTATTCTTGTACAGGAACAACAATTCCAATTCCGAAATAGTTGGGACAAAGTGTAAATTGTGAATTTAAAAAAATGCAATGACTTTCAAATCACACCAGCCAGTATTTTACTCACAATAGAACAGAGATAACATAGCAAATGTTGAAACTGAGAAATTTTGCAATTTTATCCATAAAATGAGCTCATTTCAAATTTGATGGCTGCTACAAGTCTCAAAAAAGTTGGGACAGGGGCCTGTTTACCATGGTGTAGCATCCCCTCTTCTTTTTAATACAGAGTGGAGGCATCTGGGCATTGAGGAGACAAGTTTCTTGAGTTCAGCCATTGGAATTTGATCCCACTCTTGTTTAATACAGGCTTCCAGCTGCTGGAGAGTTTTGGGTCTCCTTTGATGGACTTTTCCTTTAATTATGCACCAAATGTTCTCAATCGGTGAAAGATCAGGACTGCAGCCAGGCCAGTTCAGCACATGGACTCTTCTACTACGAAGCCATGCTGTTATAATAGCTGCAGTATGTGGTTTTGCATTGTCCTGCTGAAATACACAAGGTCTTCCTTGGAATAGATGTCGTCTGGAGGGGAGCATATGTTGCTCTAAAACCTTTATATACCTTTCAGCATTCATGGTGCTTTTTAAAACATGCAAGTGTCCCACACCATATGCACTAATGCATCCCCATACCATCAGAGATGCTGGCTTTTGAACTGAATGCTGATAACAGGAGGGGTGGTCTTTCTCGTCTTTAGCCCGGAGGACACGACGCCCATGATTTCCCACAAGAATGTCAAATTTGGACTCGTCTGACCACAGGACACTTTGCCACTTTGGTACAGTCCATTTGAAATGAGCCTTGGCCCACAGAACACGGCGGCGCTTCTGGATCATGCTCAACAATGGCTTCCTTTTTGCATGATAGAGTTTTAGGTGGCACCTGTGGATGGCACGGCGGACTGTGTTTACAGACAGTGGTTTCTTGAAGTATTCCTGGGCCCATTTAGTAATGCCAATGTCAGAATCATGCCGGTGAGTGATGCAGTGGCGTCTGAGGGCCCGAAGATCACGGGCATCCAGTAAAGGTCTTCGGGCTTGTCCCTTATGCACAGAGATTTTTCCAGTTTCTCAGAATCTTTTGATGATGTTATGCACTGTCAATGATGAGACCTTCAAGGCCTTTGTAATTCGACGTTGAGGAACATTGTTTTTAAAGTATTCCACAATTTTTTTACGCAAGCCTTCACAGTTTAGAGAGCCTCTGGCCGTCTTTACCTCTGAGAGACTCAGCCTCTCTAAGACATCCCTTTTATAGCCAATCATGTTACACACCTGATGCCAGTTAACTTAATTACTGGCAAAATGTTCTTTCAGCTGATTCTCTTATAGATTAATTGCTTTTTCAGCCCTTTTTTTTTTTTTCTGTGTCCCAACTTTTTTGAGACCTGTTGCAGCCAGAAAATTTGAAATAAGCTCATTTTGTGGATAAAATTGTAAAATGTCTCAGTTTCAACATTTGAAATGTTATCCATGTTTTATTGCAAATATCAAATTGGCTCATGTGATCTGAAAGTCATTGCATTTTGATTTTATTCACAATTTAAACTTCGTCCCAACTATTTCAGAATTGGAGTTGTACAAACAACTGAAGGGTTCATCTCGTACAGGAACTACAAACAACTGAAGGGTTCATCTTGTACAGGAACTACAAACGACTGAAGGGTTCATCCTAGACAGGAATTACAAACAACTGCGTTCATCTTAGACAGGATCTATGAACAACTGAAGGGTTCATCTTAGAAAGGAACTACAAAAGACTGAAGGGTTCACCATCGGAGCTACAACCAACTGAAGGGTTTATCTTGTACAGGAACTACAAACAACTGAAGGGTTCATCTTACACGGGAACTACAAACAGCTGAAGGGTTTATCTTGTACAGGAACTATAAGCAACTGAGGAGTTCATCTTAGACAGGAATTACAAAAAACTGAAGTGCTCATCTCGTGCAGGATCTGAAGGGCGAGCGAGTCATCTTGCCTCTCTGTTTAGATGAAACTGCCAAAAAGTTTGTCCTGTGCTTCTGTACAGTGCCGAATTGGCTGTCCTATTCTCTAGAGCTTTGAGCTTTATTATTTCATTAAGTTCAGCACCCTGCACGCCGGCTCGCCCGCCCTGACCCTCTCAGCGAAAGCAGACCCATTCAGCAGAAAGCACTGCCTGGGGCCCTGCAGGTGATGAATGAGGTGGAACACAAGACAGCACGCATCTTTCTCCCATCTAATAAATTGATAAAACCTCATCTATTGGGAGCAGGCCCCGGTGCCCTTAGCGATTAGAGACATCACGAGCGACGCTCCCAAGAGCACCGAGGACGAAACGTCCCCCTCGGATCACCTGCCATGACGCTGACCGCCCCCCCTCTCCCCAACCAGGCATGCCCAACTCAGCCAATTAAACTTACACGCATCCTAAATTAATCCTCTACGGTAAAAATCCTGTCACATTTACCATGCTGACACTCATCTCAGTTTGATGTTCCACACTGCACTGTGTTAACCCAACTCCAACCCCAATTAAATCGACCACGCCAAGATTCAGCAACACCAGATGCTGCCAGACTGCATCAAAACAACATGAACCTGCACTCATAACCGCACAGACGTTACAAAAGTGCATTGAATCGCCATCAGTGCACTTTTAATAAGCCGCAGTCATCTCCTTTCAGTTTATTACACATTCACTGCATCTGAGTTTAACACACTGCACCATTCTCACCTGCTCTTCCCCCACTGCAGTCCCCACCCTGCTTCAGTGGGGGGCTATTACAACGCCCCCCCGCCCCCCTCTGAAAAGCATACTGTACTAGGCGGGTAGCGGTTTGCGAAAGTGTGCAGGGGGTAGCGTCCAGCTCACGGCCAGAACTGGGCTACAGGCACAAACCAGGCACAGATGCTTCAGTGAAGCATATGGAGCAGGTTGTCAGCACTTTAATGAATTGCTGGCAGGTCGTATGTCACACAGTGATGAGCAGAGGTCCCCCGGGGGGTGTTTGGAGGCCGGGGAAGGTAGGGTGTGTGCGGAGGTGTAGGCCCTCTCCCATCATTCTCATCGATCGCTGCGAGTCTGCAGAGAGCCAAGCCAAGGCACACCGCTCTATTAATAGCAGAGAGGTGCATGTTTTTTTAACAACCCGCGTCTATTTCTGGCTCTGAGAACTACAAAGGGCTCCCTGCTGGCTGACGTCAGCGGTGCAGAGCTGCAGAGAGGTGGCGAGATGGGGGGGTCGGATAATGCATTTGCATCAATTCGCAGGAGAATTTAAAGAGTCTATTTCCAGCCAGATGATGAGACTCTGGGCCACACACAATAGGGGGTACATGACAGAGAAAGAGAGAGAGAGAAAGAAGGAGAAAGAGAGAATCGGAGTGTATATATTGGAGGGCGCATGTGACTCGAACTATCTTAATGCTGTAATAGCAGACACTGCTTGATTTGGATAAGAAACCCCCGGAGAGAGACTACATTCACAGAGGCAGCATCCGCATGGCAAGATGCGTAAATATCATTAGAAAGCAAAGGAAAGCAAACATGTAGAGCCACACACACACACACACACACACACACACAGGAGATACACAAGTGGGATTGCATAAACTCACTCACGCACAGACAAAAACAGAGCAGGAACACACAAGCGCACAGCTATTCTGTTCATAAAACACGGAGAGTATCGGCACATTAGAGAAAAGACAGGCGGTGACAGACATCTGCCCAGGGTAAAGGTTTACTCCAGATGACATTAAACAGCTGCGGACTGATGCCTTTACAAGGCCATGTTGGTGGACTCCTGAGGCTTCTAATTTAGCCCCGACACTACAACGCACTGGAGCTGCCTCCCAATATGAAAGCGAAAACGCTGCTTGGAGACATGCAAGCATCCCGCTAAACAGAGGCCTTTTGAGCAGCATTGCATCATTCAAAAAAACCTCCGGGATAAACCAGTGTTATTTTTTCTTCAGCAAAGACGCACTGAACACGCTTTGCTTTTCGTGGGCATTCATGCTCATTGCTGCAACCACCCTCCCAATACCCAATACTGCCAGAAATGCAGCATGAAGCAGCAAGATTTTTTTTTTTCACTCTGGTTCTGTCCTCAGACTCCCTCAGACAGAATTGCATGTAGCAGATTCATGTAGACTGCTGATACTTGGCCAGCCAGAGGGGGCGCAGTTTTCCCAAAAAAGGATTAAGGATTCCAAACCCCTCGATTAGATTTTATGGCTAAAAAAAAAAAAAAATAACGGAGAATGGTTTTCAGGACTGCGGTGGTAAATGCTGGCCGCATCCTCACTGCTTGAGCGTGCACCAACGGGATAAGCCACCCAGCGACTCCTCCTCCTTTCTGCACCTCAAAATCCCCACCATCGTCTTCATGGTCTTCAAAAGGAAAATCCCCACTTCATTTCAACTGAGTAGCAAAATCCAAGGTTATAAATTAAAATTCAACCCCAGCATTTTGTTCTCTTCGTCGAAAGTCTCTAATTTAAAGGGACCTTATACATAAACATTTTCCAAATGCAGTCACAAACCGCATGCAGAGTAAAAGGACTGAATGATCCGTCTCACCTCTCTGGCAGACTTTTGATCACAGTGGCCAGACACTACATTTCTTTTGCCAACACACTTTTGCCATAAACATGCCCCTCAAGTTTTGATATTGGCTCCGGACTGGTTAAAGTAATGGGGTACAGGGTGAGGGTTTGGGTGTTCTCCGGCATTTCCATCGACGGTTCTTGCAGCAACAGATGAAATCGATCCTGAACCATTAGCGTAATTGAGGAGCCTAGGTATAGCAAAACTGCACTGGAAAAAGTAATGTTGCTGGCCAGACATATGCATTTGACATACGAACACACAGTTGCATTTAGGTAGGTGAACACCCCAAAAAACGCACGACTCACCTGCACCAGGAATATGATCAGAAAATAGAAATTGGCGATTCTTCTGAACTGCTCAAACAGGTTCTTTGGCAGGAAGTTCCAAATGGTATACTAAAAAATGAGAAGGAGAATAAATGGTTGAATAAGCTCATACTGGCCATCAAAAGCACATACCCATAGTCCTTTTATGTCATGTTAATGCTGAGCTTATGCACTTAGCCCAACACTTCAGAGCTGGAGGCTGGACAGGGGAAATCCAACGGCCTTAAATAAGCTCCCCCAAGGATTAAAAGGATTCTCTGCTCATCTAATCTCGTATGTATGCATTTCTACCCAGCTGCGGCTACATCAGTGGAGCCCAGATTCTCTGATCTCCCACAGAGCCATGCTTATTTAGCCCATGGTCGGCAGCCACTCTATTAATTCGGATTAGCCACTTATCTTTACTTCAACCAGCGCTGCAAGAGAGCCGCTTATTTCAGACACACCAGCAGACCTTTGCTGGTCAGGTGACTGTAATGATTGCTGCTACAATGGCAAGAGCCAGAGCTTTATCAAAACTCGCTACGAGGGGACCAACAATTGCCCAACCAGTGGATTATACTGGCCAGTATGGAACACATTACCAGGGGATTAGAAGAGCCTTCAGCAACCCTGATGGGCTCTGAAAGCAGGTCTTGCACAATACAAGCAAAAAAGGAACATAACTTGAAGAAAAGAGAAAACGACAAGAGTAGCGCCAAGCAGAGGAAGAAGAAGAGAAATGCAGAATAGACAGTGGCAGACAAAGAGAGAAGAGGAGAGGTATAGAGAGAGAGATGGATACATAAAGGTTCAGGAAGAAAGAAAGAGGGGGGTGAGAGTAAAGCAGAAAGGAGGGAAGAAGCTGAGTGATGGAAGGCTGACGCAGGGAGAAGTGTAAACGCTGCAGAGAGGGTAATTAAGCGTGTTTACACGGTCATGCCAGAGAGGATCTGATTGGACCATCCACAGCAGGACCCTTGGCAGCACCATAAATCCACCTTCCTCAACCCCCTGCCTAACCACCCTCTCTCCACCAACCCCTCCCCTGGCTCCACAAACCCCTCCCCTCCCTCCCCCTCGTTGCAGGGACAGATTTAGAGAAGCCGAGCGGAGCTCCAGAACAGATTGAATCTCCCATCCCACAGGCATGCTAATCGCTCCTCCTGTACATTTCACTTGTGCAGAAACAGCACTCCTGACTGACAGATAATTGTCTTCCATAGTGGGGGAGAGAAGCGTCAGAGAGGGAGGCTGGGAATGAAGTAAAGAGGGAAGAGGAGGAGGGGGGGTGGATATAAATGGAGAATGCAGAGAAGAAGAATAGAGTGAGGCAAGAGAAAGATGGAGTAGAAAAGATCTGAGCTGAGAGGTGCATCCAGAGTGCCGAACGGCATAACAGATTCACTACCCAAGAGAGAGGAGAGCTATGAGGATAAGGAAAGAGGGGAAATAAGGTGTGCTGAGTAGAGCCAGATGAGGAGTTAGATTTTCCCAGTCCTTGCATGGCCCAAGACTGTGGGACTTCAGTAATGGCAATGGTTTTCACCCCCACCTGGAGTGGCAGGTGTTTATTTTCCCAATTTAAAGTTAACATCATTAATTAAACATGCATAAGCATTCCCTAAAGCAGACCAAGTCCCTCACCAAAAAAAAAAAAAAATGAACATCTGGGTCCTGCTCTTCCTGTTACATTGTAATTCAACAGTACAACTGATGAGTGAAAGAGCGCTGGTGTGTGCGCACAGTACACTTGTGTGATCTGCGCACGTACAGTGGGGTTCTTCAAACAAAGTAATCGTCACCATACTAGCAAATGACTGATCATCTTTAAAACTCATATCAAGTTAAACTGACGACACAGATTCTATATCGACAATTAGAACGTTGGGATTGGTTAAAAAAAAAAAAAAAAAAAAAAAATCATGTTGGAATTTGACCGATCTTAATGAGTCCACACGTGAAACACTTAGGAGAGCTTATATCATGAGAAGAAACACTCATACACACTTCTGCCTGAACTAGCTGCTTTCAGACCTATTCATAATGAGCAGAACTCCTTACACTGCTCTGTTTTTGAAGTCACTTCAACTAATCACAGAATTTTCCAATCGACATTTCACTTGGAAAAATGGTTGCTGGTATTGGTTCTTGTAAGTCACTGCCAACCTACGCTGCCTGGCCAATAAAAAGTCATCATTCAGATTTACATGAGCAAACACTAGGATTGGATCATTACTGAAGAAATTAATATATTCTGTCAGGCAACAATTCTTTTAACCCATTCTTTTAACCTTGTTTCTTAAATGACCATACTGGAAGACGAATCCTGTGGTTGCTGAAAAAAATGTTACTGTATTTCAGAAGGGGCAAATTATTAGCCCGTATCCAGCAAAGAAAACTGCTAAGGAGATTGCTGAAATCTCTGGCACTGGGTTAAGCGCTGTCCAGTGCATTATTAACCCCACTGAATGTCTTCAGAATGTGCTGGAGACAGCTTTACAGGGTGGTTTGACTGTTCCATCATCTATAAAAGATTCTGGCCAAAAATTAATGCAACTCTGAACAGAAATCAATGTTTAGACATTGTATAATGTTGTTGAAATCATGCCATGGCAATAGCCTGCCGAAATCAAAGCTAAAGGTAAATATTTAAGTGTGCAACTTTCATTTGGCCAGGCAGTGCATGATATTTGAATAAAAAACTGGCTCATAAAAAAAAAAAAAAAAAATTTGAGCCACCCTGAATTTTTTTGGTTTTTCCTATAAGCCACAAGGTAATTTTGAGTAAAACAATGCAAATGTAACACCTACTTCGTTTATTGTTTCGGTACACTGGTTTTCATGCTTTGAGCATCAAAGACAAATTCTGTTTTTATGGTGGTGCAATCATTCCCCAAGCTGCTAAGGAAAAACCTCAGTGAAAATACAGAAGTGGTTGATTCTTTGAACAAGTAAACATGACTGTCTTTACACCATCAGCTCTTTCATTACAACTTTCAGAGACACTGTGACTAAGACACCGCCTTTGACGCACACTAACAGTGGACATGAAAGTCTTGCCTCTCTACGTCAACAGCCCAACCTCCGAGGAAAAAACAGCATCTGGACAGAGACGGGGCTGTGACATAGGGGGCAGGGCACAGAGTTCAAGGAAGCATCGTGTCATCCTACCTTGGAAGACACAATCCTGTTATCGCAAAATTTGGGTGGGATGAAGGCCTCCAAGGTGGGAGGGGGTCGGTGTCCCACGTAAACAGTCCTGCTGTCCACCCTTCTCTCTTCCCCTCTGAACTGCAAAGGAAAATTTGCATCAGCTTCACAAGTCTTGCAAGAGTATACTGACTGAATAAGGTGCAGGATACCGAAGCGTAAAACACACAAAACACTCACAGCATGTCAGTAGCATGCTGGCACATGTTCAGTTAATACGAAGCACTGTCCACAGCCTTGGACACACCACGGTAAAAAAAAAAAAAAAAAAAAATTTTAAAACCTGAGCTAAGTTCAGAGAAAGGTCATGACTGCATTGTGATTATGCAGTCCTGAGCCGTGAGGATCTATTAACTTAATCAACTAGCTGCAGCACCTGAGTTTGGCACGTTTACATAGTGGATAATCAAACACCACAAGGTCAAAGTGTTACAGGACTTATCAAAAGCTTTTCACTGACCCCAGTTATCATCAAAGTTTCATCTAATTTAATTTGCTTTTTAAACATTCTCTGTAAGGGACAGATGCTTCATAATCGCCCATTGTCCAGTTCATTCAACCACATGTCAGCAAAATTCAACAGGAATGTTTTATTAAAATCTGCCTCGGGATTAAGCGTTCCAATATCATTGCCAAGGAGCCCTGAATCCATGAAAGCCGTTTCTAATGAAGAAAAGAGCTATAGCCTCACAGGGGCGCACTCTGGCAAAAGTCCACTTCCAAACACTTGCACTCACAGGACTTGGGCATTGATTAACAGGTTGTAAACTTAAATTGCAGAAATACTTGCCATCGTCTAACGAGGACATTTGAGAGGACAAAGTTATCAGTTAGCTGGGGGATCAGTGGTAATCAGTCCTGCCCTTGGATATGAAGAGGTTACAGGGTGAGCAGGTTTTAAATGGATACTCAGCACCTAATCAGCATGGCTTTGCTAGCAAACCAAACCTAATAGAACCACATCTAGTCATATTTTGCTTGATTAGCCAGTTTGAACTAACATCTTCATTACAGACACACGTTTGCAAACATCATTATAAAATACAAATCAAATCCAGAGAGTGTGAGGGTTTATCTCTTAAATGTTCTGCTTTCACTGGGCCAATAAGCGAAAAGTGCATGTCTGGCGCATAAACCACCCCTTCAACTTGTACAAAAACACTGACCTCTGACAGTTTCTCTTCCCCAAAGAGACAGGGCCTGCTGAACTTGAGATTAATTTAACTGATATAATTCACTTGCTTTGTACCTCATTTATGCATCAAACACAATGTATTAAAACATTTATCAGAGCACAGCGACTCCTGCCCTCAACCATAATGAGTGTTCATTCTTCGGACAGTGATATAACAGACACCTCTCGCAATAGTTTTAGTGCCAAGCTCAATTTAGAGTGCGGCCCCAACCCCCCCACCTTTTCTCCTGCCGGCTAAAGCAGTGTTTTAGGGCAAAGTGCAAGCAGCGAATGATTCAGACAGCCCTATGAGGGATGTTCCGGTCTAAAACGCTGCACAAGAGGTCATGTCTGCTGGGTAAACGAGCAGCTGGTGGTCCACCTGGAGGAGTCTGGGAAACGTAGTGCTGAGCAGGTGGAGCTGGAATACATGGCAGCTTGACCTTTTCCATTCATTACAATTCTGCTAATCATGACCATGAAATTAAATTACATGAATGTCAAGAATAAAGGGAGTAGTTCAGCACACCAAGATATGACTGCACATATCCTATGTCCAACCCAAGATATTATCAGATCACACAGAAATATCCCAGTCTTTAGAGGCATTTTTCCTCACTAGCTTTGCATTCTCTCAGTCTTCTTTTTTAGCAGCTAAATATACAAAACACCTTAAAGAGCAGTAATACACTGAAAGCTCAATTGGGAGACTTTGAGTACATCCGGCTGATGAGGGATGTGAAAAGCTCAGTGAATCAGAAATGAAAAGCATGCTTTTTTCCCCTATCCATTGATCAGCACATTACCTCCTGCCTCTACTTTCAGCACAAGGTATTTCAGCCAGCAAGCAGAGCAGCCCTGACCAGGCAAAGCATTCAGCTTTCCCCTCATCTCTGAAAACTTTCTAAGGTATGTTTCATTGTTTTATCGTGCCTCATCCAGTTTTACTTTAAAACAATTAACTCTGCAGGTAAAGAATCTAGCTAAGTTGTACATCTTTCCAAATATTATTAGGGGCCAAGTACAAAAGGTAACCAATTGGAATTGCTACTAGTATCGTTCTTGTTATTCTTCTGCCATAACAGTAGTGGTGTACTGGACAGTATATGCAGGTAGTGTGCACCCACCTCTCTTTTTCTGTCAATGTACAGAAGAGTATGCCCACTTATTAGCCAAAAAGCAACAGAAATACTCAAGGCAGAATAAACCCACTTTCTCCTTAGTGCTCCACCCATCTGCCAACTAGAATATACCCACTTCTCCAGGGACCACTACGCCGCCACACATGTAAGTCTATGGCAGATCATTTAACTACTTAGCGCTCGGAGCCGTTTTTTACTCGCGAACAATCGCCGGGCTTGAGTCCTGGATCCGTCAATGAACGATAGCTCATGTGAGTCTTGTTTAACAGGGCAGCAGTGAATGCTGCCGTGCGCGCTGGCCCGGATTATTTTCACTGATGGTCGTTGGCGTAATGGGTGATAAGAACTGTGCTGCTTACCATCTAAACCATCCAGACACTGACTTGAGTTCATGCAATATACGATAAGGATGCAATCAATTACGCCATATGCATCTTTTACTTACAAAGAAACAGATTGCGAGGTGACCGAATGACGGCGACATGAAAACAAAAACACATAAAAAATTCTTGACAGTATGGTAAGTTTGGAAGCACGGTTCGACCACTGATCTATATATTCTATGTAGATCAGTGGGTTCGACACATAATGGAATCTCATAACTCACGCACATGTAGTGTGACTCTTTCCTTACACCATTCTTGGCGAAAACTACACAAGATTTGCACAGTCTCAACTTTTTCGCAGTCAGCGGGTGCGAACTAGCCAGTTGCGATCAACACCGCTCATATCGTAGTTGTTTTCAACAGTACAACGTGGTTTCACTATTCGCTCACCCTGACGATTCCTCTTCACCGTTTCGCACATGTGGCCCGCGGGTTGACGGCATCTTCACAAGCTTTTTGTCCTGCCACAGCAGACCAGCATCAGTTCGTTTGGCTGTCACAATGTGATCACGGTGAAAATGAACAAAACAAAATTTACAAACTGAAAGTAATGGAATGTATGCATGTTACTTCTTATATCACCCAAGACCAATCATAATGTCACATGAACTCAAACCATTGTCTATGTTTAGATGCAAAGCAAAAAGCAATCAAGATAAAAGTTCTGTGTGTTTAGATGCAAAGCGAGCAACGTGATAAGATGCGGCTCCGAGACTCGAGCTGGTCGGCAGTTAATACGAGTACACACGTTTCAGGGCAAGTTCGATAAGCCAACTGATGAGAGATCGGGCAGGCGTGAGTTGCGGTAGTGTAAATATACGGGAAACAAGTGGTTGATCTTATGATAAGATGTTGTGCGGTCATATCTCATCTACCGCTGAACATACTGATACAAAAGTTTGCAGAGCAGTTCATTGTTATGCTATGACAATGCTCGAAAAAATTTACGAACAAAAACGGAACCAACAGCAAAAATACCAAAAAACACAGCAAAGCTGCATCTCAGCAGTGCTTTTGGTTATCAACAACAAACTTCCCATCTGACCCCTGAGGCATGCCTAGAGCCACCATAAAGAAGTTCAGACTTGCAGCGTATAACTGAAGCGGACAGCAAAGATGCTGAACAGGAAGTGAGGTTGACACTTGGCATTTAACTGTGTATTGGCTAACAACTTGGTAAATGACTCTGAGCTTAAGCCACACAGTGCTAAAAGAGCATGTATATTTAGCTCCAGCTGATGAAGATGCCAAACAGAAAGTGAGACATAACTTCAGAGTACTGACACCGAACTTGATACACAAATCTGGTGGCATGTATGGAGGAAGCCCAACACAACTGGAGCCATCTCCCAACAAACAGGCAAAATACCTGAAAAAACTCATTATACAGCTTGGCATCTTAATGGCCCCTTGCAGCTAGATTACAATAATTTCTATAAAGGACCAGAATCTGGATATTTTTGAAAGAGCACAAAGAGTGAGGAACACAAAAGAGAGGGAGAGAGGGGAGGGGCGAGAGAGGGAGAGAGAGATAGATAAAGAGAAAGAGAAAGGAGTTGGAATGGGATAAGAGAACTTATAGTAGGTCTTCCTTATCGTCGGCTGGGCAAGTCATGTCTCCTAGTAACCCTTGTGCTCGACTGTGAACTCTGGAACAGAATAAAGTGCACCTGTTGCCCATTGGGAATGCATCACCACATTCGAATTATCACAACAAGCGATATCTCACACACCATAGCTCTGACAGACAACCATCGGCAGTACTCAATCAGTCTAAGAATAGATCAAAAGGACAGACTGAAAATACCTCAGAGATCTTGTAAGTTAACAGCTGAGCATGAATTTACTGTGCGCCCACGGGAGCATATACCAAACACAACATTACAGTGCACCCAGGGGAGCAGCAACATTACAGCACGCCGCCACTGCACAGCACACAGGCACAAAGCTGCAGTATTTAGAAGCCGTTTTTCCCCCTGCCAGCTGGTACCTTGGCACATTCAACGACAAATCAGAAGGCACGTTGTAGCCTAGCATTAGCAGTGGCCTCGGAGGGGATAGAACTGAGCAAATATCTGCTGAGGCTCGTGACTGTCCTGATCCTGCACTCTCACGCTTTAGGAGTCATTGACCATGAGAACAAGACTGTAACAGCACTGCCTCAAGGTTAGTCCCCCCTCCCAGCTCCCACTGGTAAACACAGACAGAATAAAGCATAGTCACTGGGCAATGCAACAGGATGGACTTTTGAGCACAGGCATTTTCTAACACGTTCAGATGAGAGGCAAATATTCAGGAGAATATAAATCAGCCCCGTCAAGTGAGAAAGGAAACAAACTTGTAGCATATTAACAAACTAAAATATCCGATGCAGAGCCCCAGGGGAACGAATGATAGTGAAAACAAGCAAGGTAGTGAACAGCCTTCGATTTAAAAAAAAAAAAAAAAAAAAAATTCAATCTTCAATATCATGAGGGCAAAAACACAAGGCCCTCAATTCCTGTGAAATAAATCCTCTGTAACTGAGATGGTAATTTTTAAAAAGGAGCAGTTGAGAAGCTGCTGGCAAATGTTAAGCGAAGCTGGCCCAACCATCACCATGCCAAGGTCAAAGGTCAAAACATCATTACTCTACACCCAAAGTCCAGGACCATTGCAAACCGAGGTACGAAAAGTAGTTTGTGAGCAGTCTGTTGTAATCTACTGCCAGATGATACACTGCCAATGACTGTTTGTACTTTGGGATCAATAATGCAAACACAGAATAACACTGGCTTGAAAGGCAATTGTTCAGAAACAAAGGGTATATGGAGGATTAAAGGCAGTGAATACAAGCTGCTGCAATTAGATTTAACTTTACAGGTAATTGTGCTCACACAGTAAAAAGGACCCAGCCAAAGATGGCAGATGGCAGGAAATGGAAAATACACAAACCTTACAGCATCCAAAGTATCAAATAGAGCTTCACAACACCTGAAAGACCAGATCTTATCTTAGAGTCTGACCAGTGCCAAGAGCACTGCAGCATTCTGATACCTTATAAAGAGACCAGAGAGCTATGGGAATGGAGTGTGTGGGTCCGTGTATATATTACACAGAGAAGAATATGACAGCCTGCAAAGTGAGCAGCTGCCATAATACAATGCAACACGTAAAATATAAGACATGACATGACCAAAAATGAAGGGATGCATTTTGCACAGCATTCCAACATTTTTGGAAATGGGGTTGTATTCAAGACGGCTCATTCACTATTGAGATCCCACCTATGCAACAATGCAGAAGAAAGACTTCCAGGGCAACACGTTCCATGTTCTCTGATGAACCGCAGGAACAACCAAAGGTGAAGGACTAAGTGAGTGGATGAGCTGGGGGGGGCAGCAACTGAATGAAGGTCAGGATGAATAAGAGTGCAAGCAGGAAGTGAGAGGCCAAGTGAGAGACGTTCTTCAAGACTGTGGTCCATTAACAATAGTGTAAATCAGCAAGAAACAATAAACGACCTTGGATTTGCCCATCAGAACAGTCATGAGATGACAAAATTATCACAGATAGATTTGCTGAGGGTAATCACTTCCGACTGAGGATCAGGAACCTTCCACACCACAGCTTTCGCTTCCTCCAAGCGGAGCAAGGATGCAGAATGCTGCTCATCTCCGCATTATGGAGCAAAAGTCACCGACCCCGACACACACAAAAGCTTTCTACACCACAAACACCAAAAATATTAAATGATCAACAAGTTTTGTATGAGACAAAGAATCTAGGCTCACAGAGACAAAAATTTACGAGGTGAGGCAATTGACAAGCATGAAAATGTCACCTGACAAGCAGTCGAACAAAAAAGCAGAAATTATTTGCTCAATGAAAAAGACAATACAGTAAGTCTCACCATCGGACGAAGAGACACAAGACGAACACCTATTTCAGTTCAGCAAGACAAATGCCAAAACTCAAAGGCAAAAGCCTGGTGTGAGATGAATAAACCATCCATTTCATCTGGACCTCAGCAGCCTTCGCCATCTCACTTCTGCTGCATAATCCGCTCCATTTTGTGCCGTTTAGGCAGCATTCAGCTTTCTCATGTTTACGTGTTTGTTAGTTCAACATTACTGGATGCATATACTAGCAGGCTGCCGCTAGCTTAATAATACATTCACATACACAGCTTCTGCCAATGGAGGAATACAGAAACTGTCATCGGTGAACAGTTGGTGTCATTACTAAGGCTAAAGAACCCATTAACTAATGCTACAATATTAGCACGTAACAGGCATGGAGTCAGTACAGGGCCCAGGGCCCAGGGCCCAGTCAGGCCTCAGCCTAGGCTGCTCGGTCGTACAGTTGACTTTTTAAATTTTTTAAATCTATAGGATCTTACAAATGAAAATAAGCCCGTGTTGCATTAATGCTTTTTAATGTGGATTTCCAGTGATTAAAATATAAATTTCAAACCTATATACCCTCATAACCTGTTACATACTGTATAGCCAATAATAATAAAAAATATGATCTGCATGCTTGACATATTAAGGGCTACCCCATTCTGAAATCCTGGTTTTGCTACTGGCATATAACATGCACTTAAACCAAAACATAACTTAATTGATTTAATTACATTAATGTGAGCCATGTTCCGTTAGCGTCGGTGTTCCATGTCGTGTGAGGCGAAGCTATTAAATTTCAATAAAGTTCACTATCAAGATAACAACATGAGAACTTAGCTTCTTCATTATACATTTCAGCACTATAAATACTGTCAGTGCACAACATTTGACAATGCAGAATGTTCAATAAAACAATATGATGAAAATCCAGACAAAAGCCTCTACGCCTAAAAGGCATCATAACTAAATAGGTTACAGCCTTTTAAATATGTGCTATAAGCCTTTGCAAAAATATAAAATAACACAATGATTGAGCACAACTACAAAACAAACCTCAGCTTATAAAAAATAAAAATGTGGTGGCCAATCATAAAATTTATTATTTAAAATGGACAATTGCCTACAGGCTAAACAAACTAAATGGGAATAGAACCACAAAGACTCTCAGCGCCTTTTACTTCTTCAGCTAATGTGCCTAAAAGAAGCACAATATATTGATGGACTCTGTTGAAGCAACTCCTTTCTTTAATCAAACTGTCCACAGATGGAAAACTCTCTCTGCCCCCACAGAGAAAGCCTAGACCAAAACCAGGACACAAATCACAAAGTTGTCTCATAGGTTCCACTGAAATTGAATCACATCCTTCGTAAAAAAAAAAAAAAAAAAAAAAATCTGCCCCCGTCATAAAATGAAAAAAATGCTTTCCCGTATTCTTGCCATTCCATTTCTAAGGAAATTATGCAAAACAGATTTCGCAGGAAGTCCAGAGAGCTGGAACCCTAGTGTCATACTCATCTCCGGACCAATCAGGACGCGCAGTGAGTGCAGCAGCACTGGCTTGCACTGATGGGCCTCTCTCACCCCCTCCATCAGGACAGACCCCGCCCCTTTCTCGGAAACTGGCTCTGCTGGCCAGAAAGCAACCTTTGCAATGCAAAACACACACCTCTGTAGACAAACAGATGACGCCTGGCATGCATTCCTATAACGACTCCCACTGCTGCAAAGAACAGGCCTTACTCCTTTAGGGCAGGGGAGAGACAAGGTCTCCCACCAAATCACTACACTACTGCCCCATTCACATCCTGCAAGACAAGCCGCCAGGACAAGGAATGTCAGGGGTCAAGAAGGTAACAGAGGGGAGAGTCGTGTACATTTCAAAGGCATGATGGCAGAAATATGAACGGTTGTGAATGTGTACAGGACCAATGAGGAGGACACGTGTTTACCAGAGATCACTGATTTTCAAACTTTTTTGGACCCAAGGCACACCAAAAGCCAAGCCAAAATGTCATAGTATACCTGTGTTTATATCTGGGCAAAATAGCCTCTCTAACACGTTGTTACTTGTATCATATGTTTATTCTTATTTACCAATGCCAAAAAAGGGAAAAAAAGACCATCACTCATGAAATGCTACCAGAATAATTCAAAGAATTTATTGAAACTTTGTAAAATTACATCAAAGCAGCACCCATTTACACCAGACAGGTAACAAAATAAATCTTGTGATCGTTTTGAATAGAGTGTAGGACGTCCACTTTGAGGAGGCAAAGCCACAACACTATTAAGCATCCCCATTTTCCTCAATAAAAATCAATAAAAACGTCCTCTTTTTTTTTTCTTCCTACACTTGTAAAGCAGCAAATGCTCAATCCCCAGTTACACAAGCATTTTTCATCCCAACTCATCAGAGCCAAACACAAATACTGTCCCCTTTTCCACAAGCAATGTCAACATTATCCTCTAATGGTAATAACACTGACACTCCTACTGACATGGATCTACTGCAGGACTTTACTAAGTGAGTAAGATCAGAGGACAAAATTGAACATGTGGTGGAACCGAGTGATTAAAGCCAATAGTCCTTCATCAAATTTATTATGCTGGTGAAATTATGAGCAAGTATTTGAACATTTGCAATAAACAAAAGTCCAACTGCTGAAGTCTGTGGCCCTTTGCCTGGCACCAGGAGAAAAGAGCCCCCCAGAATGGGCTTGTAAAGGTTTATACCAAAACAAAGTGGGCAGTTCTTTACAGTAGAGTTCACACTGATGGGACTCAGAAAACAAATGGAGAGGAAAAGCAATGACTGACCAGCAGAGGATCTTGGAGGGACATTCAGAAGACAACAATGGAAGGGGACAGGTTTAATTGCCAGGTACAGACACAGAACGATGGGATAGGGGGAGGGGAGGAATGCTTCCTTCTTCCGCAATCACCTATAGCTAGGGCTGTAACAATTCTGAACCACGGTTTTTTTTAAGGCGTAGTACCACCACCTGCTGCCATGGGGCGAACATCCGAGCTTTCCCTTTTCCTTCATTAAACCCGATGCAGGTTGAACGAAAGTGCCAAACATCAAAGGGCATGGGAAATGCTTCCGGAAAAAAACTTTATTGACATCAGTATTTTTTTGGCGACATGCTGCACGGAGCCAAGTAAAGGACTACAGAATCGTCTCCTATTAACCAATTAGGCAACTCTAAGAAAAGTTAACCTGTTCCCGTTTACTTAGCTTGATTAGCAATCAAATGGTGGATTTGTTTACTCTCCAAGTTGAATGAGTAGAGCTGTTTATTAAGACAGCATGTTTGATTGCTGCATTTTGAAATTTAAATGGCCATAGAACAGCACAGATTTGCATGAACACGATTGCCATTGCCACGCCATTTCGTGCGGCTGTGATAATTCATATCTCACATTCACGTTTCATCGGCTATACAGAATGTTTTCCACCTTGTGTATTTTTTAGACGCTTGAAATCCAGCAGGCTACCTATAGCAGGCTACAATTGAAAGTGCTTTCTAATAACTGACCATGAAAAGATGAAAAACAAAACACAGTATTGTAAAGCATTTACTGAGCACTTGGTAAACAAGATTGTGAAAAAATGAGAAACAAGCACACATAATATTGTTAAGCATTGCGCAAGCAGTAAATTAGCAGCAGGCCATAGCGCTTGCTGACGGTCCAAAACTTCCAAGTAGAAGAGGCCCAAGAAGGTTCACAGAGCTTCAACAGCCCATCACTTATGTTGGCCATTTTACCAGCTATCCACCTGAAGGGAAGCAGGTCTGCGTTCAAAGATCTTCAGGGAAAAAAGTCATCGGTTGAAGTCGTAATCTGCTCCTGGGGGACAGGATGAGTAACCTACAGCACACTAATCTTGTGGCCACAGATTAACTAAATCGTGGGTATGAGTTAGTTAAACTGAAAGCCTGAGTTATGCCTCATGGCCACGAACGAGCAAATTGAGAGAACAAGTCTGGTGGCCATGAATTAGCTAAATTGTGGGAATGAGTCAATTAAATTGAAGGAATGAGTCACATCCTGTAGCCTCAAATTAACAACACCCTGGTAAGAAGTTATATCCTATCACATGGCCACAAAATATACATTTTTTTCTTTTCATTGCACCTCCTGAGCTCCTTACATTAATAATGTAGGCCTATAGTTCTTGCAAAATCCCATGGAGCCCTGGGCGTTCCAAACAGCACTCAAGTGAGCTGCAGCACACCGTTTGGGAGCCACTGCCATTACAGCTCTGTAACAGAGAGAGTTACATCACCCTAACACAGCCTCCTGAAGCAAGAAAATAAAGGTCAATGCTGAGAACCTGGTGCGCTGTCTACACAAGCAGAGTCAGGAGCAATAAAGCATGACAGGATATGACAGGGCACAACAGAGTCCCACAGAATAGAGGAGAGGTTAGGGCACTGAATGCCTCAAGGCTACACAGTACAAAAAACAGGAAAGCGAGGGAGTTAACTCTCCCACGGTGTACCTGCATGAAAACTCTGGCTAATGATAGTGGTCTTTGGCTAATACTGAGAAACAATGTTATGTTAAACTGAACCATAGTTGAGATGAGCTTTCCATCTGAAAGGAATGACAATATGGCTCAGAATGAGTGACTGGAATGGATCACAGGATTCGCAGACCATTGGTTGCAAAATGTACCCAAGTCAAGTTAAAAAGAAAAATCATTACGCATTTCATAAGGAAAACGCCCTCTTGAAGACACTGCCAACTTCAGCGTGGTTCAAGTGAAAACAGTAGGGACAAACGCAGTGAAAGCACAGTCCCATGTGAGTCATTAGTATTACAAGAAAATGAGATAAAAGTGCTCACGTCATCTCGTCGCCTTTTCTCTTCCAATTAAAATGGCATTATAACTTAAGAACATTATAGAATTGTATTCAATCACAGTCGTGACCGAAATCACATTCTTATTAGGTCGAGAGAAAAAGCTAGCCACAACAAATTATTTGCCTCTTACCAAGGCTGCGCCATCTCCATGGCGATCAATTGAGGGAGGGGTCAGACACCAGCGAGAAACCTGCGAATGCTGCACACTGCCTGCTGTTCAGGCCTGCATGTACCAACTACTGCAAGCCCACAAGGAGAATCCAATAACCTCTCTCAGATGGGAGCTGCATATATAGAGTCTCCTCCATATATATTTAGACATTGACAAAGTTATTGTTACTTTAACTGTCTACCGCAACACATAAATAATGACAGGAGCAAAGACACAAGACTTAAAGCTTTTTTGAGGGTATTTAGGCCGACATCCCTTAGGCTCCCCCTTTTTGAGGAACCAAAAGTAATTGTTCAACTGGCTACTCAGCTATTCAATAGCCAGGCGAGTGTTATTACCTCACTGTTTCATATGCACGTAAGCAGATGACAGGTCTCGGAGCTGAATTCAAGAGTGGCATTTGGAATCACATTGCTGTTTATGAAGTCCAAAGAGCAGTCACTGCAACTGAACCAAGCCATTATTTGGCTAGAAAATAAACCCATCAGAGAGATTACAAAAACATTATGTGTGGCCAAATCAACCACTTGCTATTTTATGAAAATTTAAAAAAAAAAAAAAATGGCGACAAGATCAGGAACAACAAAAGGCCAGGAAAACAATTTTGGTGGATGACATAAGAATTCTTTCTCTGGTGAAAAGAAAAATCCTACACAACAGTTGGTCAGACCAAAAATACCCTTTGAGAGGGGAATGTTTCTGCGTCCAAGTCAACATTCAAGAGAAGACTTCATCAGCGTAAATAGAGAGTGTACACTGAAAACCAAACGACAGTTTACCGTAAAACATCAAAAAAAAAAAAAAACCTGGATTAAAAAGGGGCCCACCAAGGCAAGCCTAAAATGAAGAGCCAAAGCACTCAACTAATACTTGCATGTAAATTTATTTCTAAAAATAAGAGCAGAATTCATGTCTGCGCGTGAATGCCTTCAACAAGGATATCTACAGAGTGCAACCCTAATGACAAATTCAGCCCCTTGTCTTTAGTAAAAAAAAAAAAAAAAATCCAGCTATAGTCCCACCAGCAGATGAATGTAGCACTAACTCTGTGTGCTCTGACCCCACGGTAGTGCGAGCGCCGTGCTATTACTGAGCAGCATAAGCTGCATTAGCATCTCCACAGGGCTGCCCTACCTCTCCCCATGCACTCTTCACAACATATCAGGAACACTCGCTCCATCCCTAAACACAAACGCTTGGCTTCCAAACACAAGTCTCTCCCTGCAGTCTCAATGCCACAGATAAACACCGGCTTTACTGGTCCATCACCAGCGATAAAGATCTCAGCAAAATGCATTAGTCCACCAAGGAGAAGCTAGCATCACAATGGCCCATTCAGGCTCCAGACAGACTATTCCTGTCACTATTCTTTGCGGACACAGAATGGCTGAATAGTATACATTGTACGAATAGCAGAGATTGTAAAAATAGCAACAGCGGCATCTTGAGCTGAAGCGTTCCTTAAACTGAAGCCTTGTTCACACAGGGGAAGCTTGTCATTTCATTGCCAACTATGTGTCACCAGGTGAAACATGGAGCTCTACAGTTGGCCTACATTCACACCAGTTCCCCCTGCACTCAGAGCAGAAGCACTTTACACTGCTCTTGGGAAACTATGGTTGAACTGTAGAACCATGAAACACATTGATGAATTTGAGAAGACAATGGACTGAAAAGTGACAAGGCCCTACTGCAATACAGAAAAATTAAAAAATTAAAAAAACTTTTCTCTCGGTTCACTTTATATTTACTCTCTGAATAAAGGACTATCATGAACAATAATTCATGAGGCAATGCAAAAGCCACCACATACCAGATGACTGAAAGAGAAACTGAACAGCTAGGCAGTATCTACTGACAACTAAAAGTGATGCTTTTCTCACATTTCATGTGTCAAGTGTTTATAGCCCAAAGTCAGATTAAGAGGAGAGAGGATTAGAAATGAAAGAACCGAGAACACAGGCAAAACCAGCTGATCACAGACACCATAAGAATAATAAAAAGTAAATGACTGCAGTTTATGAGGTATGATTATGGTATACACCCGTACAGACGCAAGCATACTTGGACAGCCATTACAGCATCTAAAAATAGACAATCACCAGGCCATTTACACACTTAGTGAGGAGTTCAGATGGAGAATAGTCCGGAGAGGAGTAGATTCAATTCCACAAAGTATAATCAGTAGGGGATGGGATTAGAGGATGCATCTTTATCTACAGGGGTAGAAAGAGCATGAGGAGAATGGTGAGGTGTTGTACTTGTCAGTCTGTGCGTGGGCTGACCCAATCTGCCTGGCTGCACAGGGGCACTATGGCCTCCACCACAGCTCCCGGATATGCCTGGATATATTTGCATCTCAGAGCAGGGAGGCTCAAAATTTGCATGGGAATTTGCCATCACCATCATCTGATATGGAGTCAGGCTGACAGTGATTGCAATTAATTAATTTTACAGAGATGATTTTATTTTTCCCAGTGGCGGAAACAGGAAGAAATAATGTTTATCTGGCAGCGTCAAGGAAGATAAAAACGCCTCCTTCCTGACTTGCTGATGACTGCTTTCTGCTGCAGTCATGAGTGACCGACGTTAAGAAATTTGGCCTAAGTGGTGATCAATGCTGGGACCGGCAAATTCCACTGATCATCACGGGCTGGTTCTGAGTAGCAACAGATTGAACAACCTAAATGAACTTTTATAGAAGATTTCCTCACTCTTATTTGCACAAACCTTGGAGCATGGCAACTGCTAATTGCAAGCAGACCTTGATTAGCACTTCAGAAATTTTTTTCCAATTTACACAGATTACAGAAGGCTCCAGAATTTTGAAAGGAAATGCACATTAAATACTATTAAATATGTATAATATTACAAACACAAAATAAAACTATTTCTTAATGCTTGACTAAAACTAACAAAACACTGTATATTCTTTATTGCCAGCCACGACAGCACAAGCTGGAATTGTTTTCACCTTGGGATAGTGTCACAACTGTGCAAAATGTCACAAAAAAATTACACGTGAGTAGCTGAGCTCAAAATGAAGGCAGAGTTTGAAGGTGGGCGTGGTCCGAGCATGGGCATTGGAAGTAGAAAGGCAGGAGAGCAGCTAGTGTAATTCCAAGGAAAGATGGTCCCCAGTTTAATGAAAAATCAGTTTCCTCCAATTCAAGGGTTCACAATTACTGGCATCCCTAAAGGTTGCAGTAAATAAAATCCACCATCCTCATTTAAGTTCAAGTTCATGTAAGTTTTAAAGAACCATGTTGTATCATCTAACCACTTTCTGTTTCACGAAGGTATTCTACTCAATGCAGTGACAAACTATATATATAACAACTGCAATCAAACATTTGTGGAGGAATTTTGGCCCACTGTTCTTTGCAAAACAGTTTTAATTTAGCTGTATTAGAGGGTTTTTCAGCATGGACTGCCTGTTTGAGGTGCCACTGCGTCTCAAACTGAAGTCAGGACTTTGACTAAGCCGCTCCAAAAACTCCACTTTGTTTCTTCTGAGCCATGCAGAGATGGACTTGCTTGTGTACTTTGGATCATTGTCCTGTATCACAATCCAACTGTGCTTGTGCTTTAGGTCACAAACTTGAATATCAATGAAATATAAATTGGATGATTTAGAATTTAGGGGGCAATTACTCCTTTCACATAGGGCCAGGTAGGGTTGGACAGCCTTTCTCCTTCATTGAATGACATCATCACTTAAAAACTGCATTTTGCATTTACTCAGGTAATATTTATCTAATATTAAAATAAGTTTGATTATGAAAACATTTAAGTGTGGCAAAATTTGCGAACATAAAATCCAGAAGGGCAAAAACACCCATTCACAGCACTGCAAAAATGAAGAAGCACAAATGCAAAATCCCTTTGTCATCATTAAGAAAACAATAGACTTGGCCTTTCATAAAATGGCTTCAGACCTTCATAAATCTGGTAATGGCCCCAAGAAGATCTGCATAAGAGTAAATATGCCACTGAACACACTCAGTGCTTGCTTAATTATAAAATAAATGCATTAATGCATTATTTTGAATGGTTAGAGCACTAGAACATTAATAAACTACAGCATGTTTCAGGTCTTGGCATACTGAGTTTCCTCATTTTATTTCTTAATAATATTTTTAGAGTTTTTCTGGTCACAGTTGCCAGTAATTCTGGAGCCCACAGTATCCATACACACTCACAATTTCTAATTGTAGACACATTTGAGGGTGAAGGAAGGCAGCCTTTCAGCAGCACAAAGGCGTCTCACTGGCAGACACAGCATTAAGACAGAGTAACAGACAGAGAGCTTTGCTCTCAAGCTCAGCCAACAAAGCCTGCTGCTCCTAGGCCAGAATGTCACAACTCTGGTCCTGGAGGGCCAAGCTGCACAGCAGTACCTCAGAAATACACATTACATCTCTGGCTGTAACTTACACAAATATCTAATCAAAACATTTTAGAGCAAATTAAATAATTAAGTGAAATATTCAGTGCAAAGACCTGATATGGATTGGCCTTTCTGGTGTCAAACGGTCACTATAGCCAAATGGTCAATTAAGCAGTTCAAAAAATCCTTCTTTTTTTTTTTTTTTTTAACATTTCCATGCTCATTACTTCAAAAAATAACAAGGGAAGTGGTGACCTTGCGCAGGAAACATGCTCGCTCGAAGGGAATTATAATGAAACACATTCTCCGAGGACAGACTGTTTAAAATACTCCCACTTGAGAGAATGTTAGGCAAGCGTCTGACAGACCAGATTCCTGCCATCTTAAATCTCCAGCCAATCTATCCACTAACATATTAAAGTAAATACTTCAGCGTGCCGCTTTTCAAAATATTCACAGATACTTCAAGGTTTTAGACCCTCTCACTCTCTCTGACTCTCTGCCATCTCACCTGCACGAAAGTACAAAAGGGAACTTCTTTACCAAAATTTAAGACAGAATACGGACAATTTGTTTCACTCAAAATCACTACAACCTTCTCCAAAGCGACAAGTGAAGACTGAATTCAGCAAAACAGCAGTGACTCACATCTTACGCACACTCGGTTTGGATTTATTTTTCAGTTCATTAGAAAGTACTTACTCCATTTTTTATTGAAACAAGTAAAAAAAAGAACATCTTGATCCCGTTCTTAGTTAACATTGGAGTAGGCAACTACCTAGCTTCCAATAGTTGGTGAACAGTAATTAACAGACTATACTAAAATTCAAACCTATTTAATGGCTTTTCTAAAATCCATCCATCCGTTATCTACACCGCTACTTCCTCACTAGAGTCGCGGGGGAGCTGGAGTCTATCCCAGCTGAATACAGGAGAAAGGCAGGGACACACCCTGAACAGCTCACCAGTCCATTTCAGAGCGCACACATCATTCACACACATCATTCACGCACACATACTAGCGGGCAATTCAGAGTCTCCAATCAGCCGGGAATGCATGTCTTTGGACTGTGGGAGCAAACCAGAGTACCAGGAGGAAATCCAAGTGACCATGCAAACACCACACAGAAAGGCCCCAGGCCAGATTCAAACTCGCAATTTTCTCCCTGTAAGCCAACAGCGCAACTTGCTTTCCTGAAATCTGAACGCAAACAAAGATTACTGCCTTTCACTTTCATTGCCAAACATCTAAGGGTGTGAGGCTGTCGTGTTGGGCTTTTTGCATTTTTGTGTAAACAAATGCATTGCCTCTTCTCTTGGGGCTCTATCAAACTCCATTAACTGAAAACGATCTTGCTGCTGATGTATTCACCCCAAGTCCTCACACTGCATTTCAATTCAACTCCCACAGCATCCTTAATGTCAATTGTTGTTCCCAGCAAGTAAACACATAAAAGCAATATCCAGTAACAAATAGCAGCTATAAAAAGAAAACAAGATCGAGCCAGATTCCACCAGTAAGTGTGCAAGCACATGCATACGTCTTCTCAAATGTGGGGGAACGCAGAATGTATGTGCTGCGCACACATGTACTGTATGTGTGTGTAGTATGCATGTGCACGTTTGTGAGGGTGTATGTATGTTGAATACGTGATGGCAGATACAGTGGGGGCTCGTACAAGCTCATATTGGCCTGAGTGGGAACTTGTGTGTCCGCTAGAAATTATGACTCACTAAACAGGAAAGACAGGACGTTACACATACACACACACGCTAATCACAACTGGCACAGGACACCTCCCACTGCATGCTTCATCACTAGCCGAGCTCATCTCTACGGTTAGAAGCAGGGGATGGGGTGAGGTGCAGGAATCTCAGGATCAGACTCTAATGATACTGTATGGAGGTAGTGGAGAATGAACCTCAGGCTCTGATACCATATAGAGAGAGAAAGAAAGGAATCTCTGCATCAGGCTCTTTGAATATTATAGAGGAAGAGAAGGAATCTAAGGATCAAACTCTAATACTGCAGAGAGGGAGAGGAGAATGAATCTCCGGATCAGACTCCAATACTGTACAGAGGGAGAGGAGAATGAATCTCCGGATCAGACTCTAATACTGTAAAGAGGGAGAGGAGAATGAATCTCAGGATGAGACTAATACTGTAGAGGGAGAGAAGAATGAATCTCAGGATGAGACTAATACTGTAGAGGGAGAGAAGAATGAATTTCAGGATGAGACTAATACTGTAGAGGGAGAGGAGAATGAATCTCCGGATCAGACTCCAATACTGTACAGAGGGAGAGGAGAATGAATCTCCGGATCAGACTCCAATACTGTTAAGAGGGAGAAGAGAATGAATCTCCGGATCAGACTCCAATACTGTAAAGAGGGAGAGGAGAATGAATCTCAGGATGAGACTAATACTGCAGAGGGAGAGAAGAATGAATCTCAGGATGAGACTAATACTGTAGAGGGAGAGAAGAATGAATCTCAGGATGAGACCAATACTGAACAGTCAGTGAGGAGAAGGAACCTCAGGATCAATCTGTTAATAATGTGTAGAGGGAGAAAAGAATGAATCTCAGGCTCAGACTCTAATACAATACTGAGTTACTGGGGAATGGGCAGGAGGCATTTTATGTGCCTCAGCCCCAGTGACGAGGCCCAAACAGAGGGAGCAGGGGGGCCTTGTTGAGGAGGATTTTCTAATAAAAGGAGGGTGGTGAATAATTTATGGTTGATAAACAGAGAACCTAGCCCTTCAATCTTCCTTCATTTGGTCCTCACAGCCTCTGCATATTCTGCACTAGCATTCTGCAAAGCGGCACACACATGGATTCCCGTTTCACAGCTCACCGACACCGATTACGAGATCTCGAAAAAATGACTGCACACCATAAAGCAAAAGCCAACTAAGCCGACTGAGGACAGACCCAGTCAACCAGTTACTTAATAGCTGCTTAGCTTAGCATAATGGTGCATCATTACAAATGTCGTATTTTGGGTCGGCAAGCTTGATGACACCCTGTGTGTGGTTCTGTTCATCCCTGCCCAAGTTTCTGAGGGAAGAGGGAAATGCCCAGCAAGATGCCAGAGAGCCACATAATTACAGGCCAACCTGTTGATCTTCTCGTTTTGTAGCACACCATTTAAATTGACCCCTCTCCAGTGTATCCATTACTCCTGCACCAGGGGCAGGCAGGCCCAGGTGACTGGCTGTTGCCGGGGCAGTACTGAAGAAGGTTTACAGAAGGGAAATGGGGCACTGAAGTCTGGGTGTAAAGCCTTTCTGTCCACCCAACAGCTCCAGGACGCCAAATTATTTTTCATTACCAAGTTAGGGAAAAATTCCACTTGCATACAATCTGATTGGCCCTACAATTCCAGGAAGGTAAAATCTGATTGGTTAGGATACATAAGCACGCCTCCAGGACAAGAAAAACTACAGCGAAACAGAGCTCTTATGGAGGCCATGGGGCCTGTGATGGATACCAGGTTCTCCTGATGAAAGTGTGAAGCCAACCGAAAAAATGATGCACCACGCGCCTGAGGCCAGCCCAGAGAGAAGCAGACTCCATTACCGGGGCAAAGAAGCCGGGAGTAAGCACTTTTAATATCAGCAAGGTCCAGAATAAGACAGAGGGCGCCGAAATGGAGCTGGAGCTGTGATTCATAACAGGTCCTGCTCATGAGAGCGTGAAACTATCCCAATAAATAATGTAGCGGACGCCAAAACCAACTCAAACAGAGGTGGTGGCTTCTGCTTTCCTTTTAAATCCTGCCTAAATGCTACCCAGGGCCACAGAGTGTTCAGTTTTTTGTTTTTTTATACCATGCACCACTTACTGTGAGCACCATAAATTATTGGACAGTGATGCATTTTTTATTTTGATTCTGCACTCTAACACTGAGTTTGAAAAGATACAATGACAATAAGATTGAAGAGTACACTACTAGCTTGAATTTGAGTGTTTCCATCAATATCAAATTAACCTTCTAAAAAGAACAGCACCTGCTGCATATAGTCTGCCTAATGTTCAGGCGTGTCAAAAACTACAGGAGAGGGTAATTTAAGGCAGGATACAGGAATCATTTTCAATATTTGGTTGTATATCCTTTGCATGGAATGACACAAAGACATTAGACAGTGGGTATCTTCCCTGGTGATGCTCTGCCAGACCTGTACTGCAGTCATCTTCAGTTCCTGCTTGTTTCAGGGACTTCTTTCCTTCAGTCTCATTTTCAGAAAGTAAACTGCGTGATCAACTAGATTAAGATCCGATGATTGACTCAGGCAACAACAAAAAAAAAAAAAAAAAAATGTGTCACTGTCCCATAAATTAAGGTCCTCACTGTATTTGCACAGTTATAGCAGGTGACTAAATTTTAAGCTGCATTCTAGAGTCTAAACTAATTTCTTATTTTAATTTCAACCAAATGCATACCAAAGAAATAACTAGCAGCTCAAGTACATATCTAACTGTTGATTGAGGTGTGATTTGTTTGAGTTAGAGTGCAAATATACAGAATAATGTAGGTAGGTTGCCACTATTTAAGAATGAAAGCAAAACCTTCCCACCCCACAACCCCCGTGGTTTTCCCTCTAATGGTGTAACATTAGGATCTGTTGTAGGGAATGAGTATTGAACAGACCAAGGCAGAGTGAGAACCCCACTGTACAGGGGGAAATATTACAGCCATTGTTACGAGCAGGCCATTACTTTTAGGATTATATGATCCATTTAAGTGTGCCATAGATGTTACTATTCCATAAAATTGCCACTGATAATTATTTATATTCTGATTATCTAAATTCCACATTTATACAATAAGTGGGTTTGCAGATACCTGTGGCTTATTTATCAATGATTGTTACATTTATGCAAGAACATGTGAACTTTGATGTGGCAATGCATACGGGAACGAAACGGTTTCTGAGTTGAAAAGGGCTTGTAGCGAGGGAGCTGCTAATGGGATCCATTAATACTGGCGACCAGGTACTGTCTGAAGCACAGAGCACACCACCTCAGCATCAGTCTGCCTCACTCCTAAATAATTATTTGCAACCACTTTCATTTTTTTGCCAACATAACTTTGTATATATAACTTATTCCTGAACAGACAAAATATTTACGAACCTTTTTTCCAAAAATAAACTTGAACCAGTTACTTGCAAGATCACCAATCAAAGTCAATGGCTGCCACCCAGCAACTTGCCGAGTCGTTTGCTGCTTGGCAACAAAGGAGGTCTGGCTGGGTCGGAGTTTAGCTATTTTTTCTCCGTTGCACCTGGTGAGGTCAGTTTTCTTTTCTTTAGTTCATACAAGCAAGCAGTACGTTTCTAGCAGAACTTCACCCTAGAATGTACTGTTTTAATTTCTGACTGTATATTGCGGGGACTGTATATTATCGGAACAGCCATAAAAAATGGTCCCTGCAAATTGATTAAATTCACTTGGCACGTGCTTGTTTAGGCGTGCTAGATCTTCACCCAGGGAGGACCGAAACATTCCACAGGCACTGGTATTCATTTACAGTAATGGTCTCCAACCCTGTTCCTGAAGAGCTACCATTACAAAAGTTTTCACTCCAACCAGGTCTCGATGGGCTGCTAATTAGCTGAATCCGGAGTGCTGAATTAGTGTTGGAGTGAAATCCCATAAGGAAGGAAGCTCTCCATAAACATGGCTGGAGACCACAGCATTACAGACAGCCTGTGAACATGGCGAGGTGCAAAGTCTGGACTGCAACCTCAATAGGGTCACAAATGGAAATCAGTAACTGTCCTGGACTCATTCACAAACAAGATCTCAGCAGGGCTCATCAAGGGCCAGATTTCCCACATCCAATTTTTGTGAGCTTGAAGGCAAAACTGACCCAAGATCAGAGCTCCTATGCTGGGTTGGTCCCTGAAAAAGGGCCCTGGGCAAGTACAGAACAGATAAAAAAGCCAGCTGACCCAATAGAGAACAATTCCAGTTCTATTACATTACCCACAACCAGTGTTATAGTGAAGGCCATCACAACAGGTGCCAGTAAGAGTGAAATGAAATTGACTGGTAGGATTTTAACTGCAGTCCAACAATTGTTTTTTTCGAGGGACAGCGGGGGAAAAAAAACACATACATAAAAATGCTCTTTATGTCCCTATTCGAGCTCTGGTTGTTAGCGGAGATATGTGATGCTGGTACACTAGTTTATCCCTTCTGACTTAATGTATTTGAGCATTGCCAGTGCAGATGGCGGGAACATAGCGGTGCAGCATGCCAATTCCACCCACATCTCTCGTGATAAGTAGGCCAGCTTCAGCAAGGCTAGCATTCTGCACCAACACAACACCGAAACAATAAAACCCGAATTACGGTGCTAACCTGGAAACAGTCCCACAGTTCACACTTCAAAACAAGTGTCGATGAGGCAGCCTTGACCGTGCGTATGATTACCATTTATATAAAGGAACTGAAACGCAAATGCTGCAGCTAGATCAAAGGCAGAAGCAGAAATTGGAAAAGGAAAAAGAATCTCTGGTAAAAGCCCACAGTACAGTGCAGGCTCTATGGGCTTGATGCTGCAGTACAGTCCCAGACCGCACAGTGTGCTGGGGGTAAACGGGTATCCCAGCAGGTGCGTTCCTGCTCACACTGCACACACCCTGAAGTCTCAGGGTCCGTTTGACTCGTAAAGCAGGTCTGCCTGCCGTGCTTGTTAGCAGCCCGGGGTAACGGACGACTGGCAGGTAGAGCAGAGACAGCAGCCCGGCACGAGACGTGCTGGGAGAGGTGCCGCATTCTGAAAGGATAGCAAACCTCTTCAAGGAGCAGGGACCTGACTAAAAATAACCTGAGTTCGCCCCAGTATAGCAACTCATAGGACTGTGTCTGTGCGTGTCTGTGTATGAGATGAATTAGAATGTGGAGGAAAATAAAGAGTGTAAGAGAAAAAAAAGACAAGAGTGGTGCAGGGAGAGCAAGACAAACGCTCATACACATCAAACACAAAGGCAGGGTCTTTTTCCAAGCTTAGCGAGCACACGCATGTAGTTAACTGCCAAGGTTTGGCTTCAGATCTCCTCAGGGGCAGACTTCAAACAGCCACATTGCCCCACTGCCCTGTGACAGGAACATCACAGCACCGCTACATACATCTTTTCCTTTCTTCCTCTAAGTAAACAGCCAGCTCTTTTTACATCTTGCTTGTACAAAGCCCAGTATACATGTAAAGTGAGGTGAATAAATATTTGACGACATTATTATTTTACTGTCTACCACAGAATGCCTATCCTCTTCGTGCTTTGTGGCACATACACAGGAAAAATGACTGAGTAATTTTTCCAGAGTTAAAAGAATTTTCCTCAAAAAGAGCTGTTTTTGCTCAACTTTGAGTTTAAAGAGTAATATTTTGAGTAAGCGTGGGAGCAAATTTCCAGAGCATCCAATATAGAGGGCGGAGCTTGACTAAAAGTTCAAGTTTCGTTTGTCTGCCATTTTTCCCCCGACTTCTCCGGTCGTCTCTGCCATGGTCACTGCTGATGTGGATTTGAAAGAACCGTTCTCTTGTGGATGTTTGAGTAAGTAGTCATAAATACGTTTACATTTCTCTTTCATATTATGTGCATGCGTTTTGAATCTACCGAATTTCCCATAGGCTTTCGGTCATATCTATTTTGGAAACTGATGCAAGGTGCATTGCTATGGACAAGACGTGTTTCGACCGTTTTACTAGTCTAGGGGATATTATTTGTAAGTAATGCTGTAAAATCGCGGTATATTCCGTAGGCAAACATCTTATTTTCAAACCGGACACAGAAGCACTGACAAGTCAATTTGGTTGACAGTCACTCGTTTCGCTGCTAAATGAGCGTCTATGTGCCAGTTGTCAAATTAATTGTTTTTCAACTTTGTTTGGTCATGCATTGAAAAGTTCACGTAAACTCAATTTGCCTGTCTATCACTTTTCCGCTGTGATGCATCTTGACTGAATTTGCCTGCGCTGCCCGCAGTCATTGTTTGCTTTTCAAACCACATGTACTCGACTCTGTACAAGAGTAAAGATAACGGGCCCATGGGGCCTTAGAATAGTGAGATAAAATTAAATAATAAATGAGCTCAATTATGAGTTCAAAGTGCAGAGATTCTGCTTCAATTTGAGGACATACTGAAATTGGATATATGGTGTAGGAATTACTGCATTTTTTTTTTAAGTGCTCCCCTCCCCCCCACTCTTCTGATGGACCAAGAAAAATTTGTTGCTCAGCTGTTCCAAGGCAGGTGTGTTTTATTCCCTTATAATTTCATGTAAAAGTGAATTGATTTGCATTTGAAATCTGTAGCTGTTAACTCTCAAGAGCTGCTACTGCCAGTGAAGCAAATTGGTTGAAAAATCAAAACAAACTGCCAGACAAGAAGCAAAACCATTAGATGTGACCAACTGAACTATTTAGTATTTTCTTTAAAAAAAAAAAAAAAAAAACTTGTGAGATCAAGAACACTTTCCAGGATGTAGGCGTATCCGTGGCAAAGTCAGCAGTAGACCTGTGTTGAAAAAATCGATTCTCCGAATCTGGATCGATGCTCATTTTAATTCCTAAAGATCGAATCGTACGTCCAAAGATCGGTCTTTTAATATAGCCTATATATTTTTCCCGCCACAAATTGATTCCCGTTAATTCTGAGTCATTGCGCAATCGCCGGCTGTTGACAATGTATGCGCACGTAAAAAAAAACTGGAAAAAAAATAGGAAATACTGGAAGACGCGGAACTTGCCCAATAACAGTGCCATGCACCCACGCTCAACTAAATGAAAAGAACCCCCGCCCAACAAAATGAAAATCCCCCCCGGTCTTCCACCACACATTGCTTCCCGGTCTGTGGGAAACACTGACTCATATAATGATAGTTTGGTTACTTTGAAGCCAGTAACCAGCACTTTGTTTACATTTACACTGGCTGTATCTTTGTTATTGTTTTTCATATTGATCAGTGACTGCATTGGATTGGAAGCAACGGTGATAGTGGTTAGTCAGTCATGCTGGTTTTCACACTGATCCTGCTATTCTGACTGGATAGTCTGCACAACATGCAGCATAAAGTTTACTTTGACCCTACAAGTGTTGTTCACAGCTGTTTGTGGGCCAAATGGCTATGACAAAATTAAAATAAAAGACAGTTTTAATAACATTATACGAATCGATATCAGATCGAATCCAATCGTGATACTTGATTCTGAATCTTGCGAATCGGAATCGAATCGATTCTTGAAATTTTAATCGATACCCAGCCCTAGTCAGCAGTCAAGATAAGCCTAAATCTGAGTAAATAGAGAGGGTCTATCTCAAGATGTAAACCATTGGTAAGGCTTAAAAACAGAAAATTTGCAAAAATCATTTTTAAAAAAAGCCTGGATGTTTCTATAACAGTATCCTGTAGAAAGAAGAGACAAAGCTCACCTTGTACTTGAAAAATGAGAAGAATATGGAGGATGGGAGGAACTGGTAATGACCTAAAGCATGCCATCTCATCTGTGAGGAGTGGACATGTGTGTGCATGCATGGCTACCAATTGAGCTGGTGCCATTATATCTACTGGTGACATTAAGTTAAATGTTCTACAATAGAAAAGCGTCATTCCAAACAAAATCAACCAACTCTAAAAAAAAGTTCCTGCCTTTTCAAATTCATCTTGACGGCTAACAACACTAAAACTATGAAAATTCTGTCATTAAATATTCATGGATCTAATCGTACATAATCGTTCTTGAAGAGACCCAAACCTAAAATGTATTTTTAGGATTATATTCGGGATGAGAACAATAAAAGTCAGCTTCACAGACATGGAGTAGGACAGCAATGTTCTTATATTTTTAATGGATTAAAAATAACTGGAGATCTGCGTTTCCCTCCTGGATAATAAAAGGCAAAAATGGTAAAGGGTGAGTACAGGCTGAGTGGCCAACAGTTCATAACCAGACAGGGTAAAAAGCATTCTGAAACAGAGCCCTAAAACATCAAAAGAAATGCATGATATAACAGGATATGTAGAAGTGGAACGTCCTATTGTTCCTGTGCTGTTCCGTTAGTTCTTCCTCAAAGAAACACCCACATATCCAGCTGGTCCTACCAGATCAGAACATATGTCCCGCCCCGGCCTCTAACAGGGCTGCGCAGGCACCAAAGGAAGCTGCACCAATGCCGCTATCCCAGCGAAGCTACACAACCTCTCAACAGTACTGCTTACCTGAAGCACAGCAACAGGGCATCTACAGCAATCTTCAAAACTGAATAAAATTGCGTTGGGTGCAGTGGGCTAAACAAGGAGTTTCACAAAGCCAGCTGCCAGGTATATGGCCAGCTATTGCACTGGTAAAGACCAGCTGCTTTTCTGGGGGGAAAAAAGTAAATCTGTCCCATTTATGGTGGGTGCAATCTTAATGAAACTCATTTCATTCACTGCTAATTCTTCTTGGGTCAAAACACATAAAATAATGCTTACCAAGCAATCAACAAAAATTAAATATTGAATTCCATTTAGCCAAATGTATGAGTTCCTAGTTCCCTCTGATGTTTTCTGTTTAGAACTCAACAAGTCTTTACTCCATGGGTGAACGACAATGTATAGAGTTATTCAAAATCAGCATTGTCAAAACATGTTCAGCCCCCTGAAGATAATAACCGGTAGTACCTCCCATGGTAGCAACTGCAATCAAAGCTTTGCAATAGCAGCCAATGAGTTTACATCACAGTGGTGGAATTTTGGCCCATTTTTCTGAGCAAAACTGTTTAGATTCAGGCATATTAGAGGGTTTTTTAGCATCAATGCCTGTTAAGGGTTATGCTACTGCATCTCCATTGAATTAAAGTCAGGACTTTGACTTGGCCACTCAAAAACTTTAATTTGTTTCTTGTGAGTAATTCAGACGTGGCCTTAGTTTTGTGCTTTGGATCATTGTCCTGTTGCACAATCAAACTGTGCTTGAGATTTAGGTCACAAACTGGACATTCTCCTTTAGGATTTTTTGGTATAGAGCAGAATGCATGGTTCCATCAATCATGGAAAGTCACTCAGGTCCTAAACCAGCAAAGCTTTACACCAGATGTACTCGGACCCACGTCTTCCGAAAAGTTCCACTTCTAGCACATCACTCCACAGAATACTATCCAAGAAGTCTTGAGAGTCATCAGGATGTCTTTTGGCAAATGTGACACGAGTCATGGTGTTTGGTCAGCAGTGATTTTCACCTTGCACCTCTCCCATGGATGCCATTTTTGCCCAGTCTCTTTTAGTTGAATTATGAGGGGCCAGTGAGGCCTGCAGTTCTTGAAATGTTAGTCGGGGTTCTTTTATGACATCCTGGATGAGACTTAGACTGACTTTTGGAAGAATTCTGGTTGGCCGCCCACACCTAGAAAGGCTCACCGCCGTTTCAAGTTTTCTCCATTTGCAGATACTTGCTCTCACTGTGGTTCAATGGAGTCTTAGAAATGGTTTTTTGAACCTTTCCACGGTAATAGATGTTAACGACCTTGTCTCCCATCTGTTCTTGAATTTCTTCAGATGCCTGCGTCACGTGCTGCGTTTTGGCCACTTCACATTGCTAGTCAAGTCATATTTAAGTGATGTTTAGATTCAACAGGGCTGGTAGTAATCATGCATGGGGGTGTCTGTGTGGTGAAAATGAACCAAATTATCAATCAAATGTACTTAACTGGTTAATTTAGAAACTAAATTGGCACTTTTTCATACTGGGCCAGGGACGATTGAATCCCTTCTTTCAGTTGATAAAAGCAACATTTAAAAACTACATTTTGTGTTCAGTCAGGTTATCTTTTTTGGTCTAATACTAAAATTAATTTGATGACCTGACACATTTAACGGTGCCAAAAAGCGCAAAAACAGAAGAAATAGGGAAGAGCTTTCTCACAGCACTATAACCAGTGAACTGCAAACGCCTATTTCCAATGTTCGTGTCTAGCATTTTGGAGTGTTTGCAACAAACGGTTATCAATAACTTTTTGGACAGATGCCAATGTTTTCTTTATTTCACTCAGAACACACTTCTTCACAATTTCAAATTTGCAATCAAACAATGCGCTTGTAAAAGGGTATTTTTATATGTTTGGAGCAAAATGATTTACTGGTGGTTCTGATCAATCAGCAGTGTTTTTAATTTCCGCCTTATTGCAAGCACAAGAGCGCTCAGGATCAAGTGTTGGTTCCATTTCAGTGCCCAGTTTTTGCTTATCTGTACTTCAATAGGAAATGTGAGGAGATAAAATATTTAAGCACATTGTTAGACTTCATTGAAAATGTATTCTCTGATACATTACTACCGATTGCCAGTCTCATTACAGGGAGCTGGGATCGATCTCTGCCAGATGTACAGCAGCCTCCATCCTCAGAGGCTGCAGCCACATCACAAGATAGAGCAGGGCAACAGTCACAGAGCACCACCGCCAGCAATACAGCCAAAAATACCATTACTGAATAAAGCAGAGTCAGTTAACTAAACAATGCCAGTTAAGGCCATGCAATGGTACCTCAGAGTAGAGTAAGACTTTTGGGAGGCCAAATGGAAAAAATGCTCACAATACAGAAAACACCCCAGAATTAACCGGGGGCTAAAACTCATGGATCAATCGCAAAATAATTTATTGAAAAACACCACTGACCACACAGTTACCATCCAGCTTAAAAAACATGAGTTGTCAGAAGACAACACAGCTCGCCGGAAAACTTTAACCTTGCTGTCCATGGACGCCGACACCGACGCCGAGAGTATGGCAATAGCTCTCCGAGGACAATCGTCTCAGCGAGCAAAAAACCGAAATGTTATTTTGTAATTTAAAGTGCCTTCCCACTTTGTCCATTTTGAAGTGCCCCTGGACTGATGGCAACAGGAGAAAATAATCTCGACTTTTTCATTTTCTGCTGCTATGTCTAATGTGAAATTGAAGAAACAGAAATACAAAACACACAAAAATTGTTAATTTCTTTATGAAATGCTGCAATTTTGTACTGAGGCCAAGGCGTCACTCCAAATATCATCTTACTTTTACCGCAGCATTACTCTGATTCAGTACTATACTTGAAAAAAAATTCAGGTTCAATGCAATTCAATGCATTTAGGCCAGCATGAAGCTCCACATCAATATGCAACCCAAAATGATCAGGCTAAATAAATTATAGTTACAAACGTATAATCAGGCTACAATAAGATGAGATGCAAGGATGGAAATAACTTTAACTTTATTATATAAATTCCCAATGTAGCATTTTTAATCAGTTAATGAATGATTAATTCAAAATTATGATATCTTAAGGAAGATAAATGCACACATTCAGAGCAGAAAGCAAAATTTTGATTATATCAAATTAGCATTGAACTCTTGGCATAAAAAAAAGTTCCAAGTGATCTGAAATGACTTTGGCGGAAGAAAGGCTCATCCCAGCGATAGCATGCAAGCAAATCAGGATCATTGTACACTGCCTAGCCAAAAAAAAAAAAAAAAATTGTTGGACACTAATGAAAGAGAGATTTTGTTGGACTGCCTTCAGCTTTGATCACTGCGCACATTCGTTATAGAATTGTTTCAAAACTTGCATGCAATGTTACAACACATTTCTGACGACGGCTGCAGAAATGTTTCGGTCAACATCTTGTATTGAGGATGGATGAGTCAAACTACTCCTAAAGCTTTCTCTAGCACACCCAAAAGACTTTCAACTGGTGAAGGTCAGGACTCTGTGGAGGCCAATTATGCGTGAAAGTGATTCCTCACAGTCACTGAACCACTCTTTCAAAATCGGAACCAGAATAAGCCTATACCGTCAGAAATTTTAAAAATTCATTGATGTAATAGCCTAGTCATTCAGAACATTCAGTTAGTCTGCTGATTTCATCTAAGTGCAGCATAATGTCACTGAACCTAGACCTAACCAATTTAAGCAACCCCAGATCATAACAGTGCCTCCAAGAGCTAGCAGAAAAGACACTGTGCACAAGGGATGCATCGCTTCATGGGCCTCCTTTCTTACTGACATGCTGGAACAGGGTAAATCTGGACTCATCAGACCACATGACCTTCTTCCATTGTTCCACAGTCCAATCTTTATGCTCACAAGCAAACTGAGGAAGTTTTTTTCTGATTGGCTCCACTAACACATATGTTGCTTTCTTGTGGCCACTCAGCTGTTTAGTCCCATTCCTGCAAGCTCTCTTCACATTGAGCAGGTGGAAATGCTCTTACTTTCACAATAAAACACAGCCATGAGTTCCACTGTAGATTTTTTTAGACGGAGACTTCACCAAGCATTTCAGTGATCTCCAATCATATCATTGATGACTTTTTCTCGACCTATTTCATCCACAAAGTTGACGGTTCACCGCTATTTTTCCAGGCTTTAATAATGCATTTGAACAGTTCTTAACTGACAGATTTCAGCAATCTCCACATTTGTTTTCTTTGCATGATGCATATAAGTAATTTGCCTCTCTCGAAACACAGTCACATTTTCACAAAGATGCAATGGATAATGTAATCTAAATATAAAATGGCCAGTGATTCCACTGCTTGTCTTAATTATTAAGTTAATTAATCAAATTTAATGGAACAAGGCGAGGGTGATCGAGTATTACAGACAAGATTCTGCAAACTCCACCCTACCTTAGACGTATTATCTGTGTAACCAGCACAACCCTTTAATTTGTTCTCTATTCACCACAGAATTTATTCCACTTCTTGACTGGCAGTAATGTCGGACTAAACCTTATCAATATGCAAGAGAAGTGTGCTACGCCCCTCCATCTTTCTGAATGGTTGCAAGAAGCACGATAGACGTCTAATGCATCTATACAGGACGATCCTGGCAACATCGCGGACTTCTGCAGGCAATATTCTGCGTTGAATGCCGATATCTCGTATTTGCTGTGCTTCCCTCACATTAACGAGACATCCATCATACTAGGGTGAAATGACAGCCTCAGTACGAACACATGCAACAATTAAAAATTTTACGAGGCATTAAGAAATTTAAACACTGAACTCGGGAGAGAAAAAGAACACTCTGATCCAAATGCAGGGAAGACTTAGTTAATTCAAAATCGCATTTACTAGTGAACAGCAACGCGAACAAATAACTTGGCTATTAATTTAGTCCACGAGGCCCGATGTCCTGAATGGAATTGATAATGTGCGCGCTTACACAATGCACTACCGGGAAGTTTGGTATCGAGCTGCGTTCTCGGCCAGCAGCCAAACAAGGTGGCAAGATTTTGCGGATTCCTAAGCAGTGGTCAGTCTGCTTATTATCCGCTACCTAGCTAGCTAGCCATCTTTGCCACTAAAACATGTGGTCACGATTTTCAATGAATTATCGAAGATGCCCCCAACAGAAATGCAAGGAAGACAACACATAGCTTCTACCCAGGACACACATGTGCAACGTTACATTAAAGGGCTGGGTGCTTTATGTCAAACATTACATGTATTGATCAAAGCAACAGTGCCAAACCTTAACATGAAGGGAACTTAGCTGGCTAGTTGAGCAGCCATTTGGCTAGCAAATACTAACGTACCTTCTACAAATTACCAAGCAGCTGGTGAGTTTCTTAGCAATGCAACCATTTGCAGAGCTATTTTAAGCTCTCAATATATGAGCCCCATGACATGAACATTTCTGAAGTATCATCAATGTACAGCCGTACATACCAATCGGTTGAGTCTCCTTCGCATCATTTTGCAGCTTTGATTTTTCAGTCTTCTTTGGTATGAAGACGCAGGCAGGCAAACTGCCTGCTCCTTTTGTCTCAGTTAAGAAGGGTCGTGCACCTTGACATTTAACTTAAGTGTAAACTAACCATCTAACTCTTTTGTGCCAATAGCGAAATTTAATGAACGCCGGAAGGCTGCTATATGATATCCATTTCATTTGTAAAGAATATTCAGACTCTCCAAGCCGCTCATATTATTTGTAATATTTTCCGTGTTGCGGAGTACAGTGCTTTCCTTTTCACTAGGCGACTTCAGCCCGTTGAATCCTGATCGGTGCCCTGTTGCTGAGCTTGCCGAGACTGTTCGTCGCACACACCTCTATTCAATGGACTACAGACTACACAGAAATTGCGGTAGACAAACAAAACTAACTTAAACCAAGAATCTCCAGCAGGAACCCAGCGTTTCCCTCCGCCGCCCCCTCCACCCCACACTCCCTGTCAAACAGTGTCACTCCACGACGCTGCTGGATTCGTAAGGTCCGCCTCATGAGGGCGCGGCAACGACTTAATTGGTTTATGGGAAATGTAGTTTTATGAGAAAACAGCAGCTCACGCTTTTCTCATAGCGCTGAAGACTGGCATTCAGATTTGATTGTTTGTATTTATTGTGCCGTTGATATTTACACTTTCCGTTGTCGATCAATCGAATTTCACTTATGGAATAAATGTCCGAGCAATATGGCGTAATTTGATCAATCGTTAAAATGATCCTGCGTATGTGGATATCCACAAGCCTACTGGAACACTAGCCTAAACTACTGTTCAAACGTGCAATTAAATCCTGAACTAGCGTAATATTCAAACCTACACAAGTTGTAAGTCTTTCTGGTACAATTTAAACAATTCATGAATTCACAAATAAATAATACTCTCCCTTTCCTAATGCGTGATACACTTTATATACAATTATTGTCTTGAACCCATGTTTGGGTCTTCTGCCAATTAAGGAACATATGCAAAAACCTGAAATCAGGCTTTTCCTTTTGCAGCCTACCAGCGCAGCTGACCCACCTTTTTCAATGAAGAATACACCGCACTCGGATCATGAAAGAAAGTGATCATTATTTTTTCCTTTGGTCAGAGGACTCAATAATGACCAAATGCATAGGGGATACCAGGCTCACTGTAGACCCAAATCTTTAAGAAATGCTGACGCTATACTTAATCACTTTCATGTGTGAATCCCAACCACCCTCACAATTGGAAAGGTTAAGAACAGTTAGGGCAGGATCAGAATAGGCATAATAAGTCCCTCACGGCAACATGAGTGTGCCTGAGCCAACTACACCACCAGCTTACAGCTCATGCTTAAACACCTGTCAGACGATGATTTACCTACCTAAAGTATCTGAAGTACTTCATCATAATTGTTTATAGCAAAGGTCATGCATGCATATTTTATACTGATAAGCCAAATAGACAGTTCAGCTTGGTGGAAAATCCCATATGGCAGACCTTATGAGTCCTCAAGGCAATACTGTTCCAACTGACAAGAGCTATATACAAGCAAGTTAAAAAGCCAACTTTTTGGCTCTACTTGGTAGAGTACCACCAAGAGTTGTATCAGAAAAAAAAAACACATAACATTTTGTGTCATTTGAAAATAAATGAGAATTGATGGATAATTTAGGTAATGTGATGCCCTCCACTTATTTTGGCACCCTGGGAAAATCTTAGCTAAATGGGCAATGCAAAATGTGGTTGTTGTTGTTGTTGTTGTTGATATTCCAATCTTTTATTTAAAATGTTGTGCTTATACATCCACATGTGCAAATCTGTGATTTCCAATGTCGGCATTGTGGCAGAACGAGGTTAATCATATCAATACACCAGTTTACTTATCAGAAAAAAACCTTATTTAATAATGATAATCCCTCATTTTCATATTAAAGCTTCTACTTTGATATATTAAATTAAAAAATATATATCTAATTTGTTTTAATACTGTTTTGTTTGAAGTGACTTATTCGTATTAAAAAAAAACGTTACCGCCTGCTATGATCCAGACCAGGAACCAAATGTGAAGGCAGACTACAATCCAATAGTAGATAGTAATGCAGTAAGACAGAGGGACAGAGCACAGAGCAGAAAGATACAGCTTTGTTCAAATGTAATAGCCAAAGGTGCATGGAACTCACCAGAGGCTAACCAGGACAAACACCAGGTGGAGTGGACACTTCACCAGAGCCAAACTGTTAGATGGATGGACAAAGGAGTCTAACAGTAACACAATCACAATCCTGACGACTGCAGAAGGACTGGGAGCTTGTTCCATATAAATTGGACTGAAAGACAGACTGGAAATACTCCTGAACTGAACACGAGTCTGATTTCATATATCTTATACGAATCCCATAAATTCAATAACAGCAGAAACTTCAAATGGTTTTAAATAGAGTTGTGTGGCTACTTAAAAACACCTGGCCGGCCAGATAACACAAACCAGTAGCAGCTTAAGGCACAATGAGAACATATGAGCACAAGCTTAGGCAATGTACACAACTGGTTAAAAATATTTGCCTACTTTACTCATGTTCTTTTTTCCCTCAAACATTGTTAGGGAGGAAGAACAAGCAATTTTAAGTCACGTAAATAACCCCAAATGGCAAGATGTGAACAGTGAGAGGTCAACATAAATCTGTAAGTTTAGGATAGCGAACCAAAGTTTTGATTTAATCAAAAACAGCTTTTGGCTGTAGAAGGGAGTAAATAAATGACATTTACATTTTTTAACAAAGGATGTAAAATCAATCTTGAGGTGTAAACTTTCGGAACAATACTTCTGGCTTTTTTTTTTTTTTTTTTAGAAAATTGCACTGAACCTGCTCAGCCACTATCACAGGAAATGGTATCCACTTCCGTCAATCAAAGATTTAGATTGTTCCTTGGTCAACAGAAAGTATTTAAATTTAATTGTTCCATCCTTGAATGCTTGAAAATAGTTGGTGTCTGAATATTTCTGACTGGTAGGGTTTATATTTCCTCTCATGCAACCGAAGGAGAGTCAGTCCATCCTCTCATTCTTTAGTTTGATTACTTGTGCAACAACTGCCTTTTGCTGCCATCTAGTGCATAAGTAAAAAACATCTTGGACACAAAAAATGTACGTTGCGTATTAATTGAGCCAAGTATAAATGTGCGATGGATCAAAATATTTATACAAGTAGATAGTTCCTGAACTGTGAGAAAACAAAAATGCATTTGTTCAACCTAAGAAGCTGGATAAAAAGGTAATTGGTATGATAAAAAAAAATCAAACATTCAGACCATTCAAGAGTTGGATGGTTTTTGAACACATTACTAATTTTATTTTGAACAGCTAGTTTTATGTCATCAAAGAATCTGTTTACTGGTTCAATAACTGTATGATCTCATCTGGAACCGAGCTGAAAATCACCCACAAATGGGCTTTGATTTGGCTTGTAAAATCTGCTCACCACTTGGCGGGCATTCCAGTTGGAGTTGAAAAATACAGTGCAGTGGAAAAGTATGTGCTCTTTCCCGGATTTCTTGTATTTTTGCTGATTTGTCATATTTAAATGTTTCAGATCATCAAACAAGTTGTCATACAAGAAAAAGACAACATGAGTTCAAAGCGAATGCAGATTTTAAATGATCATTTCATCTATTGAAGGTAAAGTTATTTAAACCTTACATCACCCATGTGAAAAAGTTATTTCCCCTGATAAACCTGATAAGCAATTGCGCCATCCTTTTTAACATAGCTGGGAGGGAATTATGGCCTACTGTTCTTTGCAGAATTGCTTTAATTCAGCAATACTGGAGAGTTTTGAACGTGAGCTGTCTGTTTAAGGTCATGCCACAGCATCTTGATTGAATTCAAGTCAGGACTTTGAGTAAGCCACTCTAAAACCTTCATTTTGTTTCATTGGAGCCATTCAGAGGTGGATTCACGTGTGTGCGTTGGATCATTAGTTAACAAAATAACGGCCAGACTTTTTCATTCAGGATTTTCTGGTAGACAGCAGAATTCATGGTTCCATCAATAATGTAAGTTGCCCAGGTGCTGAAGCAGTAAAGCAGCCACAGGCCAATCCATCACACTACCATCACCATGTTTGTGTAATGCTCCTCCCCCCTGGGCATTCAGGACTTTTGGCTACCTGCCTTCATTCAATCATCCAATTACCTTCTCTGTGCTCCCCTATTTATTATACCTGGTTTTCATAAGTTGAGTTTCATTCCTTTGCCTATTTAAACTTCAGTTTTCCCATTCACTGGCAGGTAGCCTTTGATTGGGACGCTTTTTAGTTATGAGCGATCCTTTTTTGTTATCCCCTTGTAGTTGGTGTTATTTCACCACCTTCTTTGTTTAATAAAACCACATTCCTGCATTTGGGTCCTCTTTTTCCATCGCTTTCCTAGTGCCCTTTTTACTCCTGGATAAGCGAAGCTTAGGAAAGAGTGTTGTGATGAGACGTGAGCGTCACTCACTAATCAATCAATCAGTTAGTTAATTTGCCGTTAGCACGACCACGGGCGGTACGATTCACAAACAGCTAATCCAGAAGTTAATAATAGTGTCAGTTTGATTCACAGTTTGAATGTTTGTATGGTGTACTTAGACAGTACATCATAGTGATTTACATCTTAGTGATGTACTTAGAAAGGTAGAAAGCTGCGTTAGCTTCATTATAGATGTAATAGGACTCGTGTCTTGAAAAAAGTTTCACTTTTGACTCATCAGTCCAGAGAATATTATCCCAAAAATCTTGGGGGTCATCAAAATGTTTTTTTTAGCAAATGTGAAAAGAGTTTTTGTGTTCTTTTTGGTCAGCAATGGTTTTCACCCAGTAGCTCTCCCATGGATGCTCTGTCTCTTTCTTATTATGGAATCATCAACATTAAAATCATAAACACTGACCTTAACTGAGTCAAGTGAGGGCAGCAGACTTTTTGATGTAAGCCTAGGTTCTTTCGTGACCTCCTGGATGAGTTGTTGATGCGCTGTTGGTGGAATTTTGGTAGGCCGACCTCTCCTGGGAAGAATCATCACTGTTCAAAGTTTATTCCATTTCTAAATAAGGGCTTCCACTGTGGTTGATATAAGTCCCATAGCTTTACCCTTTCCAGGCTGATGGATGTCAGTTACTTTGTTGCTTATTTCTTCCTGAATTTCTGAAGCTCACAGCATTATGTGCTGATTTTTGACAGCTTCACATCGCCGGACTGGTTCTATTTACGTGATGTTTGGATTCAACAAGACTTGTAGTAAACATGCCAGGGTATATCGCAAAAAAATTGAACCCACTAAAAAATTACATTTATTTAATCAGTAGATTTAGAAACTAAGGGGGAAAATACTTTTTCACATAAGGCCAGGTATAGGGTTTGATAGCCTTTTTTCCATCATTAAATTAAATCTTTGTTTATTAACTGCATTTTGCGTTCACGTGGGTTATCTTTGTCTAATTTTGAAATTAGTTGGATGATCTGAAACATTTAAATGTGACAAATATCAAAAATAGAAGAAATTGGGAAGGGGGTGAGTACTTTTGCAAAGCCCTGTACAGTGAGAGATGGCGCTGACTGATGATGTTTTTGGTTAACCAGTCCAACACATATATCAGATATGCAACTTCGAATCACTGGAATGTTCCGCCTACAAGATTTGCTACATAACTCCATGTGACCCATGTGCCATGGAAGTCAGATGCACGGAGATAAAACTAAACTCTGATCACCTGCAACAGTAAGACTACCTGCCAAATACTGTGTTGGTTCCCCTCCTGCCGCAAATACCGCTCTAACTTGTTGGGGCATGGACTGCGGTATCTGGTTCTAAGACAGTAATAGTCAATCCCTCAAGAAATCTTCATGAGCCGCTAATTAGCTGAATCAGGTCCACTGAAATGGGGTTGGAGCAAAAATCTTCTCTCCAGAAAAAGGGTGGGAGTCCACTGTGCTATAGGCTTTAAACATGACAAAACATATCTATTTTGGAAAATATGTACACTGCACAAATAAATTGAGTCAGAGCACTAAGTTTGAAGTGGATCATTTAAAGTATTAATGAAATAATCCTTTAGAATAAATGAAATGGCGTAAAATTACAAAAATGAAAGGTCACTTTAACTCATTCTGCATAAACAAGGGGTAATAATTTAAAATCCTTTTTTTTTGAAGCAATAGCAGAATTTGCAAATGTGCATGTTCTGAACAATTTTCTTGAGGATCACCTGGAATATCATTGCATAATATATCTCAATTATAAAGCTATGCAACAATAATGATGTTGCAGGGCAATTTCAACCTATGTTGTGCATCATAAAGTGGGCAAATAATCCCTCTAAATATTAAAACATCTAAAAAAAAAACTTACACCATGCTGAAATTCTGTGATAGCATTTCTGTTTGCAATGAAAACTAGCATACACTGTGGTGCTCCAGGTCCAAGTTTCAGTCTTCTCAAATAGCTTACAGCGGGGATCTCAAGTCATGTTCCTTAAGGGCTGAGAATGGCCAGTTTTCCATCCTCCTTTGACATGAGAGTCAGGCATAAAGGCAGTCTTGACAATCAGAAGTGTCAAATATTTTGTTAATTGGTGAACTACTGGGGAGAAAAAAGAAAAACATGGCTGGGTTTATTTTTATGGGCTAGATTTGGTAAGTCCAAGCTTATAATAAAAGTTTCTATGCCAGCTGAGGGGGAAAAAAGTATTGTGCGAAGCACAGCGCACGAGGCCTATCTTCTTCTCGCGTGGAATTCTGGAATTTGAAGGGTAATAAAAAAAAAAAAAAAAAAAAAAAAAAAAAAAAAAACACTGCAGTTGACCACGGGATGGCGTAAATCCATTTCTGAGTATAAATACTACAACATTTCAATATACGGGTAGAAACTTTACAATAACCTCTCTCTGTCCATATGCATCTATTCCATAAAAATTGTAAGTGTAATGAATGATTTCGAGTGTGGGTTAAAGATAAAACAAACAAAAAAGCAATGGGCCTATAGCCCACGAACAAAATTGATCAGGCTCCGCGGAGCCGTTGATATCTTAAGTTAGAAAGCCTATATAAAGTTAGAAGGTCTATAGCTCAGAAATAATATAATTTTCAAGCAGAGACGTCGCAATATAGGCTTTGCGAATTCAGCTTCTAGGTGGCACCCAACACCTGTGGGGATAATTTTGTCATTGGTCTTCTTCATGCTGCTTGCCGAGGAATTACCAAAAGTTGCCGTGACTGAACAAGGGCATTTCACAGCCTAAATGCCTTTGCCATCTCATATTTATATATGCTACTGCTTTTGAATATGCAAAATTAGTTGTTCAGAAATTATTCCAACACAGTGCGCAGGAGTAGAAACAATACAGGGGCCTTTTTAATAAAAATTTGCGTGGATTTCATACCTAAATAATACGTACGCACAAAAAATTAAAATGACATTTTGTGGAAAATAACCTAATTTATAAACCTATGGGAAAAATAAACTGCATGGAATTTTCATTATTTAATCAGGATGGACTTGGAATTTATTGACATTGCGTATAATCTTAATAATTTCCATTTTTTTAATGTCAAGTTTGTTTTTATAAATCAGGAATCTGCAAAAAAAGTGACGTACGTAACTTTATTGTGCCTACGCACCGTTTATAAATGAGGCCCCTGGTCTCGAGGCCTCTTTGGGCTGCAGCTTAATATTCAACCATTGCTATTCACATTATCTCCACGGGATGGCAGTTCAATAAAGCGTATAAAAAAGACGTCTCAACTCAACCTTCATAGGTTTCGATCAGTATTTATAGGAACGAATTTTATCCTAGATTGTAAATATCGACTGACTACACTTGAAGAGAAAATGAACCATTCACGTGAAATTTTGAAGAAAAAAAAGGTTTTTCGTTTCTTAATGGTCGAAGTTTACTCGTAAGGAAAATAAAACCAGTCGAATTGACGGATTTAAAAAAGCAAGATTGGATATGCTTATGTTGCCAAATTTCTTAATTTACTTGTGTCATTGTTGATTTCATTGTGGTGATTTCGTTGCAGCACAGACTAGGGAAAAACTTGACTTTTTTTCTATTTGCTTCATTCAAAATATCTAGGTATATTTGATGAAATATGTTTAATCAAAAAACGAGATTCATGCTTTTGCTATGATGGACCATCAGGTCAGTTTTTCGAATGCCTTCGGCGATTACAACTTAAACGGAAACGGAAGTGCTATTGTTATAACCTACCCGGGCTGCACAACGCGCTGGATCTGCGCTGGGTCATGTTCTGTTGCATCGCCGTCAAAAAGGCTGGAAACGGGCTCGTAACAGTTAGAGGTCAGTATATCCAACAGTTAAATCATTGTTGTCCTACGTAGTGTACAGTTTCTGCGCGCACATGTATACTGCTAAAGCGTGCGTACTGTCATAACTATTGATGACCTTTTCGTTTCTGCCCACCACTCGCGCACGAGGGCCGATAATAGGCTACATGATGCAAGTATTACAAGTAAACGACCTCGTCATTCGTGGCCATCGCATGTCAGCTAAATACCCATGTTTCAGCATGCACCGTGTTCGGTGGTGCCTCAGGCTTCCCTACCTGTAAACGTTATAGATACAATGCATTGCATGCAGAAATTTTTGCCCCTGCAGTATATGTATATATTGGCCCGTTATATTATAAAGACTGGTAAAAAGAATGGGACAGAGAGAGGGAGAAGGAAAGAAATACGAAAAAAGTGATGTTGCCTGTTCTTTTTACTATTTTTGTGAAAGGTGGTGACCTTGGGACATTTTCCTCTTTCTGTCAGCATCTAAGAGACTTGGGTTACAGGATAGCCCACATAAAACCAGACCTTATTTCTACAGTTTCTGTACAGACCCTGTAGCTTTTAGTCACTCAATAGTTATGTTACTCATCCTCTGGTTGGATAAACAGCTTTTGAATTTCTGAAGTTATTAAGCTCCCTTGCCTCACTGTGTGCAAATTGTGATCTGTTATACTTTTTTCTACAAGCCAGTAAAGGAGGCACAAGAGGGTAAATCACTTACTACAGTGCTGATTTGGATACTTACCACATGGTTTGATGTGTTGTGGGAACAGTGGCCTCATCAGTCCATTTATGTGTAGTTTATTATATTAGAGAGACAGTGAACTGTGGCTAATAAACATAAGTTCCTTGACAAATTGAATGAATTAATTGATTTTCATCAGTTTAGTTTGTTTACATTACAGAGAGGCCTATGGGTAAAACTAAATGCATAAAATGTTCTCAAAATCCGCTCAGTAAATTATTCAGTGGTGATCATGTGAAATGGAAGGCCAAGTCTGCATTCTATCGAGGAACCAGGGGTGCACATTCCCCCAGTAGCTTGCAAATACTTGTGGCTATCAGAGGTATTGCAGATTAAGCTGCAGTTGTGCCAAAATGCCAACTTTACCATTCCCATTGAAGACTGCGACAACTTTTTTTTTTTTTTTTTTTTTACATTTATTTTGGACTGAGCTTTTAAATTCTAAAATTTCTTTTCATTTAACTAATTACTCTCCATGGATCCGTATCTATCTATTTATTTGTTTACTTATTTATTTTGAGCCACCCAGGAGAAGATTCAGTTTCAGTTGAATTTCTATTAATTTTCTCTTCATGTTTGGGTGCCCAGTATTAATGCTTTGCCACCAAAACAGCCTGCAGTACACATTCATTGGTGCCAAAAAATGCCCATCATCAAACATGGGCATCTCCATGGATTGGAGTCTTACAGCACTGAACAGCTCCCAAAACAATCAATGGAACCAGTAGATGGAAGTTGTCTCCAGTTGTGTACATGTCACTGATTCCAACGAACCACTTCACCTGCTGAGATTATGAAATACTTCCCTGCCCTCTGGTTAAAGATGAGTTGCTTTGTAGATTTACTAGTGATTGGAATGAAAACCAGTGCCTTCTCGGCCCAGAGTGGCATACACCTGAGTGCCAATGATCTCAACATTTTTATAGAGAACTGTGCCTTTGTGCTTATGGTGCTTTCCCTGCCCCCATTGTTCATGGGGACAAAAATTAGAGCTTGGGTGCACTATGTCTTCTTGAAGGGTTCCTCCATGAGTCATATTGCTACTGATGCTCCTTAAATGTAGCCAGTGAGTCTTTTCCCATTATATCCCTCCAAGCAATTTGCAAATCCGTGACCACAGTTTCAGGGCTGGAGACCAGCAGAAGTTGTAAAACCTCCCCAGCCATCTGTCCCGGAATATCTCTGCACTCCTCACAAGCTTTACTTTTCCCTCACTGTTTTTATGTCAGATGTTCCTGTCCCAGGACAGCGCATGAGATGCAGTGGGGTGGGGGAACATGTGGAGTGTTTTCATAGGCACCTGTAGGGCCACAACATGCTTATGGTGCTGAAGCCCTGAGACAGACTGATGCTTTGTGCATTAGTGTAAGAGAAGTGTGCGTGTTAGAGCATGTAAGGGGTCTGTAGGTCTGTCTTCATGTTTCAGGTCATGTTTTTCCCTGAATCCATGCAGTTTTGCTTTTTGTGTATTCATTCTTTCTCTTTACCTTTCCTGTTCCTTAATTGTCTCTTGTTATTCAGTGATTGTTTCCTCCTGTTGTCTCATTTCTCATCCTGCACTCGCAGCACTGCTTGCGTCTTTCTTCACCCATTTCAAGTTAGTTCATTTGTCTGTGTGTATATCTTTCCTTGTATCTCTTTGTTCTGTGTGCGTTCGCTGCAGTTATCCTCTGCGCTGTTCAAGCCTGCTTTTGCTACTTGTTTCCCGTTTTTATTTTCAGCCCCATCTTTTCCCATACGTCCTGACCTGAGCCTGCACGCTCTGCTCACCACGATTCTTGGATCCCGACTTTGTATCGCAGTCTGCCCGCCTGGTTTCCGAACCCGACTTGTTGACTATGCTTCTGATTATGGACTTGAAATGCATTCAGCTCGCCCGGTTACTGGGCGCTGCCCAAGTGATGACGACTTCAGGTCTTGATTCTGTGCCACAATCTGCCTGAATGGTTCTGACCCTGCTTGCCTAACTTCCCCTCTGTTCATGAATAAACCGCAGTTTATTTTTTTTATTCTGTGGTTTGCTCCTGAGTTGCCTGTGTGCCCTGACAGAGTGAGCGTACAGTGCATATGCATGCGTGTTTAGATTCTGAATGGTGCGTGCCCATGCACGTGCGTTTGTGCAGTGTGTGCACTGTATATGTTTGTGAATGTGCACATGCGCGTCCGGCTCGTCTGAGTGTGCGTGTGCATGGATTCATCCACCTGTGCACGTATATGAGAGCATGCATGTATGTATGTGTGTACTATGCAAGTGTGTGCTGGTATATAAGCGTGTGTGTGTGTGTGTGTGTGCATGTGTGCACGCAGAAGTGCACAACTGCTTGTATGGAGATGCGAGGGAAACTGTGTGTGAGTTAGGGGGTTGGGACTTAGGGGTTAGCTAAAGGGGGGGGGGTACCCCTCCAGTCTGTGTGAGTCAAAGCTTGAGAGAGTCCTGAGAGATTGACAGCTTATGTGGGCAGCAGTTCTATACAATGGCACTGTTTTAATGGGCGGTAAAGCCAGAGTGGGGATTTGGGGAAGGAGTGGTGGTGGATGGGGGGATGGGGGGGTGAGGGTCGTTGGTAGGGGAGATGGAGGGATGACTGTGTGGAGGGGGGGGGCACGGGGACGTATTTTACTGCCCTGCTTGGAAGGAACTGATTCATGGGCCATTCAGCTCCCAGCGCTTGTTATTCACTGTGAATTCACCCGGCGTAGGAATGCAGATGCATCAATTAGAATGCTTTAGCAGATAGCAGGACCAAGAAGAAAAACTTTTCTTTTGCTTTTGCCCGCGGGACAACACAGTCCCACTATAGGGGGTGTCAGAGCCCACAAAGCTCTTTTTGTGATGTTCTCTCCATTACATTACTACTGCAATATGTAAGGTGGGGATTCTTTTGATTTAAATTAAGTGGAAAAACCACTAAATCCTATTTTTATTCAGCTAAGATAATAGTGGTTTACTCAATGAAGGTCCCTAACTACTTATCTGAAGCTGAAAATCCCTCTCTCCCTTTCTCTGTCCCCCCCCAGCTCTCTGTTTTTGTGCATTATATTTATTCAGTGGTTTAGGGTCAGATGCTGCATGTTAAAAGACTGCTGCTTGTAGTGCTGACTGCCGTATCACTTTCAATTGTGTGTCTGTAGGCCTGGCAGTTTATGGTGTTGTCCCTCTTTTTTAAAAACACAGACATGGCTAAAAACAGTATCTTGTAATCTTTTGTTTGTTGACGGGTGCAGGTCACCTCTTCAGAATCTGATGAATGAAGCATCTTTTAGGGAGCAAAGTCCTCTACCATTTCCTGTGTTGAAAAAGAATGAGGAAGGAGAGGGCAAAAACACATTTCTGATCAATGTGGTGCTTTAAATAGCCAGAATGCTTTCACTATACGTCGGTTGCTTATTGAAGGGTGTTGATGCGTGTAAGCTAAGATGGTGAGTTAGTGAGACTGGATCTGAATATTTGTCATGGTGGAGTTCCATGCAAATTCAGTAAGCTGCCTGAACAGTTAAAAAATAGGGGATGAAGCCTCTAATGAATCTGAAGGACTGTTCGCCAGGTAATTTTTTAACTATTTTATTTTTTTAATTTTTTTCCAGAACAAAATAAACAAATAAACTGTGGCCAAGATGAAATCCAGGGGAGAGCAAAGTTTACATTTCGATTTTCAAAGCAACATTTGTACCAGTTCTCATGCGCATATTAAGAAGCCTAAGTATATTTTACAGAGCAACGAGACGTGTCAGCATTGGCTAACATTTATTTTCTGGGTTCATAACAGCAATATTTCCAACCCCCTGACCGATTAAAAGAAGCAGACAAATGCAGTCCTCGGTTAGGGACACATTTCCAACAGTATAACTAGAACTTTATAAGATGGAAGTGTTAAAATAATTTTTAATAAGATTCCAACTTTAAAATCCAAGTGAGCAGTGGAAACCGCAAATGGTCTTTGGCCGGCATGAAACTGGTAGAGTTCGGAATCGGTAGGCAAATCATGTCGGCGGCTCAGGATTGACGCAAGCTGTTTCCAGAACCAATTCCTTCACACTTGGCGGCAAAAGGCAGCTGTCGCATGCATACAGATGGATTTGGAAAAGGAAAAACGTTCCTATCTGACAGTACTTAGATTGGAACCTCTCGTTGAAAGGCGTAGCTTTGAATATGAGCAATTACGCACAATTTCAGGAGAAATGTGAGAGATTTGCATCCGCTGAAAGGAAAACTGGAGTCAAACTCCAAAGAAAGTGCAGAAAATTGGTGCAAACGCAGTAAGCATGCACAAACCCGGCTCCACGGTAATTGTATAATTGCGGAATGGTTTCAAACACGTTTCCCAATTAAAGTTGCTTCTTCTCTGAGCCAATGAATTAGCGACGAATTATGTACGGAAAAACGTCTAGTATTACCTCATCGGGAAAATTGCCTCCTTCAAGGTAATCATTTGCACCAAAATAGAATATTTGATCAGATATCGACAGATGTCTTCAAGCGCGCGGCACCGGGACGTGATACAGTGGGGAAATTGGAGGGGAAGGGGGCTCTTTCAGCGGCAGTTTCTTCCTGCTCCGGAGTGTTAAGAGTGCACAGGAAGAAGCAGCCGCTGAAGGGAAGCATCTCTGAGCGCCAGTTGAGACATTCTCCGACAATGAGCGGAATGTCGCTGTCTGTGGTGCTCAGAATCAGCCAGTCCTCTGCCTACACTAAAAACCACGAGGAGAAAAAAAGAAAAGAAAAAAAAGAAAAATAGCGCTCCGATAAACAGTTGATGAATGCAGCTTAATTGATGCCATTTTTTGCAGCATACCGAGAGTAGAGTGAAGAAGTGGATAACTGTAACTGTCACCGATTCTCGTTTGCTTTGTCTTAAGCAGCAGGGCTCCTGAATTCCTATACGCCACTCACCTGAATCAAACACGCGCGCGCACGCACGCACACACACACACGCACGCATGCGCGCACACACACACACACACACACACACATTTTGAAACAATGCATGGAAAACACCTCTCCTACGCCATCATTTTAATCCTTTTTTACACAAATTGTCAAAATTAATTATCCTTACTGATCTGCAGGTCAGTATTATAGAATGCCAATTAAAATGTTCCATTGTAATTACTCAATTTCAGAACATTCTAATCAGCAACTTGTGATCTCAAGTCGGAGAATTTTCACTCTGGTAGAGAGGGAGAGGTGGAAGGTTCCCACAGGCTGGAGACAGGACGAGGTCACAGAGGGCAGGATGCAGGTGTCTTGGGAGAATGTCAGGATGGCCTGGTCCAAGGTTTGAGGTACTGTCCCATGGATGGGTTTAATGGGGGGAACCCAGAGACCAGCTCAATAGGCTGAGCTTCCCTGGATGGGGAGAGAAAGGAGCCCTTCAGCCGCTGCCCAGCAGGATAGATCTGCCTGTGGAAGACCTCTTTCAGGGCCTTCTGTTTGTCTGAAGGCTGTCACAGCCAGGCGAGCACACAGCAAACAGCATGAACAAGGATTTGAACCACAAAACCAACAGAGTCCTGACAATATTGTGATTGGGGCTTGTCTTCTTAGTTGGAGCTGAATGGCCTATCTGAGACAGAGAACAAGTGTGCATTCACAGGGGAATATTTTCTGGCCTAGGATAGAAAGCGGGTAGGGAGGGCCAGTTACGAAGGGCTCCGTGTTTGTCTTATGCGGGATATTGAACAGACATGACTGACTCTGGATGTTGGGATGGGTGTTGCGAGGAAGTGCAATGTGTTTACATCCCTCTGGTCCTCTTACATCTTCTACTTCCACACTGAAAAGGTCAGACCAGGACATAACATCCTAGGCTGGTGATCACTGGACATATTGGCTTGGTCAGGTTGTCAGTCCTGTGACACTGGGTGCTGGGGTTCTCACTGACACTGCAAATGAGACTATCCCATACCTCATCAGCACTCAACCAACAGATTGTGTGTGTGATCTGTGCATTTACATGTAGAAACAAGAGCACTCAGTGAGTGCACACCTCCACTAAGGCCCAACAGCCCCCCACATGTCTAGGACACATGCAAGAAGCATTATTATGTACCACCACACAGGGAAACAAGTTCTAATGTCTGGTGGCCCTCATCAAGGAGGGTTTCTCTCAATGTTAATATCTTAGAACTATATATATTTATGAAGTCAGATGCAAAAACGACCCTATCTCATGATGGCGAAGAATCCTATAAAAATTCCTGGATCCAGAATTTGATCTGGATTACTCCCAAAATGAAATCACTTCTAAGTTGGGCCAAGACACACCTCTGGTAAAAATTTCATAACAATCTGTCCATAGTTTTTTTTTTTTTTGTAATATTGCCAACAAATAAATGAGCATACTTACCTAAACCATAGGTAAAAATTGGTCTCCTTGGCAGAGGTAACAATCTCTACTTTCAATCTGTTCCATCTTCTAACGGTATTGGTCGTACTTTGATCGGTTTGACCTAAATTACATAACATTGTGTTTTTGTTCGATGAGTTATTTAGCTCAATGTACATCAGTGAGGTCATTTTTAGTCACCGGGGGAAAAATATGACGGCAAAAAAGAAAGTAGATAGCTTCCTGAAAAGTGATATTAGTGCAGTAGGCAGAGAAAAATGTTCAAAACTTCCTCCAGACAGTGAGGAAGCAGTTGCTGCCATTGATGTGCAGACAGAATTAAACTGCACACTGAGTAAGAGGAGGCAGACAGACCACAAAGGACAGTGGGAGTTTATTTTATTTTTGTATCTATTTATTCATCTATTTGGTAGTTTGAGTGTGGGGTTGTGGGACTGCAAAGCCCAATGTCACTTGGAAGTGCTGGGCTAACTTTGAAGGTTTGTGTGCAGGGTGAGGACTTCTGTATAGGGTGAACTGTGATGGAATGGGCTGGGAAGGACTGTGACTTCTCCATTGAAAGTGGAGGAGCACGCTGAATTAGGCTGATTTGCCTGTGAATGGTGGCTTTCCATTATTCTTGTTAGGGAGCTGTCACATGGAATGGAGAAAGCCAAAACCTCCTTTTATCAACCTTTTCCCAAGTGAAGCGAGACAGGCAATCAATAACCGAATTCAAAAAACCGAGGGAAAGTCGAGCAGAACGGATCAAGGAATGTTAAAATGGGTATTTGTCAAATTGTTGATGGTGTTTTTAAGAGAATAATTGATGCTATTTTGGCTTAACTTAATGACCAGTATTTGAAAGAACTGGAAATCAAGCCTCAATGAAGTCCTTCATCTGGGAAACTGTTAAACACATTTTGACTTAATTTCATTTATTGTAGCCTTCGTAAGAAAGGGAATGTACACCCGATTTTTGAAGTTTCTGAGGGGAAAAAATAATTTATCGTATCGGGAATTCTCTTCTTGACTACTTAAATAGCAGGAACATCCTGAATCGGCTGCTCTTGCGGGACAGAATAACCACGCACGGGAAACGCGAGTAGAGAAATGCTTCGCTTGGAGCCTTAAATTGTAGATTACCGTCGTTGCGTGCTTAGTATCAATTTTATTTTTTAAGTTTGATTTCATATGTTATATTATGAATTTATATTTCAACGGTTTGATTTTCATTAATAGGTTGTCCTTCTTTGTAATTTGAAACGTCGAGTTTGATTTAACAGCAACTTGTCATGACAGTAAAATTAGCCTATTTCCTTCCAGATAGTCAATCACCAGAATAACCGATATGAAAAAGATTATTTGTGCTTCTAAAAATGAATAAATAATAGACAGAGGTGCGAAATCAACCCAAGTCCCACAGTATAATCACTGAGCATGAAGATGGCATTATCGTTGTCTGCATCCTCTTTTTCCTCTCAAACGGTAATAATGACAAACTACTACTACCACTACTACTACTACTAATAATAATTCGTATGTACTAATAATAATAATTTTCCCTGAAGCAGTATCATACCTGTTCGTATGTAGACTGCTGAGATCCAACTCGCAAAAGGCACAATCACCGCAAACAGCCTGCAGATTGTGGAGCAATGTAACTGAACAAACATAATGTCAAGTTGAGAACAAAACAGGACATCATCGATATTCATCTTTTTGAGAAAAATGTTCAGATTTTATATAAATGCAACAAATCAATTACTTAATTGTCAACAAATAAGTCTGGGGTCAAGGTCAATCGTCTATCGTGTTTAAAGGTGCTTATAATGTTTGTTTTTTTCCCCCGTCACTTTGTGCACAAGTAGAAATGTTTCATTAAGTCATAATCACATGTCATAAAGCTGGTAAAGATTCCGGGATATTTAAAACATTTATCAATCCGCTTGATGCTTCGATTGTTTTTCCGCGCGATGGAGAAAATGAATCGGATCATAGGGGCTCATCAATCAGCTTTGTAATTGATGTCCTAATTGATGACAGTGTTACACAGTTAATTGAGCACCACCATTGTGGCCCGTCATTGTTCGGGAAGTGCAAATACACTGCCCAGCAACCGAGCAAAAGAGAGTGTGCAGAAAGGGAGGCAGACAAGGGGATCTTTTTTACTCATAAATCTGGACCTTTCTTTCACCCCATTTTACTGCTTTATTCGGCGATCCGCCGATAGACAATTAAGAAAACTGCTGTGCCGTACCCCTGTCAAGTTAATCTGCTCTGGAGTACCGGCCTTTAAGTGAACATAACCATGCTTACAGAAATTATAAGGCATTTTAATTTCAAGATATTTTTTGAAACCGATACTCTCATCATGATAGCATGAAATAAGCAAAAATCCACCAAGATATAGACATTTACAAATTACGGTTTATATATTTTTTTCCATTAAGACGTCATGCAAAGGGACATTTTCAGGATCCATTTCTTCTGTTAATCCAAAACATGCAATTCCATTCCATCCTTACTTAATCATGCTTACGTGCCATGTTGGTGCTAGAAAAACCATATTCATTAAATAAATGCACCAAAAGCATTTCAATTCATGAGCTATCGAGAACAATGTAATTCGTTAAGAACAAATTAAGTTTAAATTGGATAAAAATAATTACGGGTAATTTTCCCTCAACAGTTGTCAGTCAGTTGTTATTTTTATAGGTTAAAGCCGTTCCATGTATGAATGGTCAGGAGACTGAATATATTACTCTGAATATGTGCACTACTGTCTTCAATCAGGCAAGCTGAATCATTACAACACAGAGGCAAACGTAGGAGGAGATTAAAGAAGGCAAGTACATCAGAGTTTCTACTCTGAAAAACAGATGTCATACAGGTTCTCGGCTGGCAGCTGAATTGAACTATGGCCACCAAATACCATCATCTGCAACAGTGAAAAGTAGAAGAAAAAGCACCCTCTCATCTACTGGCAAATGTGTAGAAAGGGTGAAAATGACTAGGGCAGGCAGCATCCTGGAGGTGTGTCTTCACTATTATAGATGATAATGTTTGTGGGGTATATTTCAGTGAATCTGCTCGCTGATGACCAGTGTACATCTGTATCTCCAATCAGATTCTTCATCATTGTATGCAAGGAATAGCTTTCATCTCTCGGCACATCCTCTGACTGGGAATTTTCGAGGGAAACCTTTATTTCTTTAGCCGTCTATATACAAAAAAAAAAACTCCATAAATGCTAGGGGGCTCTACTCTATATAGTGACTACACTGTTATAAACTGACTGAATTCAAAAGTTAAATTTACGCATTGTTTTCTGGTTATTTTAACTGTAAATGAAGTCCTGCGCGCATTTAACTGAGGTTTACATTTAACATACAAGGAACTCTGCTGTAAACTTACTGTAAAATTACATTTAAAATCACTGGCAAAAAAGGTGCCGATTAAATTAACTGGCAAAAAAGGTGAAAGTTTATAACAGTGTAATATAATTTTTTTTGTAAATTTATGCTTTCACTTTTTTACTAAGCCTACTTATTTGCTCAGTATGACTACTCAAGTATTAAATAACATCGTGTACGGATAATACACCAGAGTGATGCAAAAAAAGAGGGCGATGCAATCAAGTGTATGTTTTTGCCCACATACCCGGTAAAACAAAACCAGACTCACTGGAGCATGCGAGCATCTTCCATTGCTCCAAGGTCTAGTTCCGACACTTATGTGCCCATCAGAGGTGTTTTTGAATGTGCTGTCCAACTAGTCTGTAGCTGAAAAGTACAAAACAACTATAAAAGTACTATAGCAACTAATAGATGCTAAATATATGGGGAATAGAGTCATCACCCCTTTGTCGATTCTGTCTGGAAGAAGTGGAGTCAGTAGACCATTTATTTTGGTACTGTCCTATAATAGCCTTATTTTGGATAAAGGTACAAGGCTGGATATCTCAGTACAATAGTATACAATTAGATTTATTTAAAGTGTTACTGGGTGATGTAACAAAAGGAATACATCTAATCTGTAATATAATTATATATTTGCAAAAATATTTATTTTCAGGTTGACATCTGTGGAGGCATTAAGAATTGAGAAATTCAAAAATTTTGTCAAGTATTACAGTAGAATTGAGTGTGTGATGGCCCATGAGACAGGACTTGAAATCTATGCCAAAAGATGAGATAAAGTAAGGGAGAGTGAAGGTTGGGAATAATGAGGGATGAAATAGGTGAGCTAATAACTACTAATGCAAAAGGTAGTAAAGCATTGTGAATGTAATTGTTATTGTATTGTATTTCTATTTTTATTCATTCATTTATTTAATTTTTTGTGTGTGTGTTTTGTTTAGTCGGGTGATTTAGGAGGACTTGTACACAATTATATAACTGACTGAATTAATAAAGTTGTCCTCCAAAGCGGGGGGGTGGTGGCGGGATATAAAAGGAAAAAAAAAAAGTACTATACATAGCTAGGTGCACTGCCCTGTGCATTGTGACACATTGCTCACAGAAGTTTCATTGAAATTGTCCGCAACTTGTGCCACTGTAGCTCTGCTGTCAGTTTGGAGCAGATAGGATTGCCTTTCTTGCCCTTGTACACCGATGAGTCTTGGCACCTAAAAGCCTGTCACCAGTTTATGGTTTGTCCCTCCATGAGCCACTGTTAGTAGGTACTCATCATTACCAACTGGGAGTACCCAAAAAGCCTTGCAACTTTCGAGATACTGTAGCCCAATCGTCCATTATGATTTGACCCTTGTCAAAGTTGTTCACTTCCCACGTCTCCTACATCCATTACATTGACCATGAGAACTTACAGTTAACTTACCGTTTAAGGTCTGACTGCAGACAATGACATGCCCCATTGTTTAAATATAATCACCATTATTCGCCCAAACAGTGACTGGTTTTAATGTTTTGGCTCATTGACATTACAATGGCACCTGTCGATGGGTTGGTAATATTGGCAGGAAGTGGATATTTTGTCCTAAAAGTTGATGTGTTGGAAGCCGGAAAAATGGGCAGGCGTGAGGATGAGAGTGATTTTGACAGGGGTCAAATTGTGATGGCTAGATGACTGGGTCAGAGCATTTGCAAAACTGCAGCTCTTGTGGGGTCTGCAGTGGTCAGTACCTACTAAAAGTGGCCCAAGGAATGAAAACCGGTGAACCGGCGACAGATTCATGGGCGACCAAGGCTCATTGATACATGTAGGGAGTGAAAGCTGGCCTGTGTGGTCTGATCTAACAGAAGAGCTACAGTTGCTCACATTGCTGAAAAAGTTCATGCTGGTTCTGATAGAATGTTGTTAGAACACACAGCTAATCGCAGTTTGTTGTGTATGGGTCTGTGTTGCCACAGACCGGTCAGGGTGCTTAGCTGACCCCTGTCCACTACCGAAAGCACCAACAATGGACACGAGTTTCAGAACTGGACGACGGAGCAATGGAAGAAGGTGACCTGTTCTGATGAATCATTTTCTTTTACATCATGGCCGGGCGCATCGCTAACATGGGGAAGACATGGCATCAGGATGCACTATGGGAAGGCGGCAAGCCAGTGAAGGCAGTGTGATTCTTTGGGCAATGTTCTGCTGGGAAGTTTTGGGTCCTGCCATTCATGTGGATGTTACATTAACATGTACCACATACCAAAACATTGTTATAGACCAAGTACACCCCTTCATGGAAACAGTATTCCCTTACGGCAGTGGCTTGTTACAGCAGGATAATGCACCCTACCACTGAAATGGTTCAGGAATGGTTTGAGGAACACGACAACAAGTTCACGGTGAAATGCTCAGTGAAGTGTCATCATAAAAAAAATCAAAAGTGAACTCATGGCTCTGTTTAATTGTGAAAGTAAGACACCTACGCTCACAATACAAAAGAACTTAGCAAAATGGGACTAAACAGCTGCATGGCCGCAATAAAGCCACTTGTTAGTGAGGCTAATAGGGGGAAGAAACGACTTCAATTTGGAAGGAAGCATTAGAATTGGACTGTGGATCTAATTTTATATATACACTGCCAGACCAAAAAAAAGTTGCACACACAAATTTTATTTGGAACTCCTGTAGCTTTGATTACATCGCAGATTTGTTGTGTCATTTGTTTTTGACAACCATATGCAATCTCAAAACATTTATTTTCGATCAGAATTGCATTAAGTTTTGGCCAAGATCTTGTACTGATGACAGGACAGCTGAACCACTCTAGAGTTTTCTCTAAGACATCAAAGCGGTTAAGGTCAGGACTTTGTGTTGGCCAATTCCTGTGTGAAAATGATTCCTTATACTTGTTTTTCTCATTCCTTGTTTTTACTGCTTGATGCAGGCCAATAATTTGCCCCTTCTGAAACACAGTAAAATCTTTTCTGCCACCAAGGGATATGTCTTCTGACAAAATTTTTTAAGAAATGAGAAGCTTTGTGCTTCATCAATTAGGGTTCATATACAGTACTGAGCAAAAGTCTTAAGCTCATTTACAGCAATTTCTTAGGGCAAATATGCTTGCAAAAATGATGAAATTAGAAGTTTCTAATAACTGAGAAATGTACTAAACAGAGCTGTGGACTGTTAAAAATGAAATCAAATCAATATTTGGTGTGACTACCCTTTGCCAAAAAAATTTGGGACACTGTCCTGTTGTGCTATAGCTTTATAAGATGATTGGCGTTTGCTTATCCCAGACAGAGTGGAGAACTTGCCACTTTTCTTCTACAGACTGACTGTCTCACTTGCGTCTATCCCTCCAAGAAATTACAAACAGCTATGATGATGTTGACATCAAGGCTCTGTCCAGACTATAATGTCTGTATCAGCTATTTTAATGGAATACAAACATTTATTTTTGAGACTTTTCTTTAAATTAGCATTCGGAATTTCTAATTTACTTTTCATCTTCAGGAACTCTAATACGGAAACACTAAGTAAACATCTAATACAGATTTGAATTTTAAAAAGTACAGGGTGCCTAAGACTTCTGCACAGTACTGTATATACACTAGGAATTCAGTTTAAATATGAAATATATGACAGAAATTGCAAATATGAACAGCTAGTTATGTACAGATTCTCCTTGAAAATAAATTGAAGCCATCGCTTCTTTAGTTTTTTCTGAAAAGCATAATAGGTCCCCAAAATAGAATTTTGTTGCCAGTCCAGGTTGTACTGACCTAAATTAGTAGAATAAAGCAAACAAAAAGTGTATAGCACACACATAGGTTTTTGTCAGTTGAAGCTGGGATGTTGCCACAAAAAAAATTAGCCAAGGGTGGAGATACTCAGATAAGGGGCAAAATAATTCTCACAAGCCTGCAATTGACGTAGGAAGGAGAGCCAAATCTGAATGGCACGCAGAATGCCATTTTTATATGAAAAAAGCAGCCCACAAAAACTGACTGGGTTGTCTTATTTCACAGTTCGTGGGTTGGTAATCTGCACACCAAATTTGCCTAAATTGCTCATCTGTACAGGCAAGTGCTGGCGAAGTCGTCTGACCAATTGGCTACCCACAGCTCTTTTATCCACATAAGTATTGTACTGTATCCCTCAGAGCCAATTTAAGCAACTTACCGTTAAAATACTGGGCCACTCGATGCTCGGTATCATTAAGAATACGTGTGATTTTAAATGCAGCTTTCTCACGATTTAATCCCACTCAGGTGGCTCTGCATGTCGCTGGAGGCAACAAACTTAATTGAGTTACTGAATAGTTCAATTACGGCCAAGTTTCCCACATTCCTCTTCTCACCCGCGGGTATTGAAGCTTTTGACTGACTCCGTTGAAAAAAAAAAAAAAAAAAAAGAAGTGAAGTGAACAGGAACGCTTTGACAGTCACATGCTTTTCTGCTGCGTTTATACCGCTGTTCTATGGTTGCTGCCAGAGTGACCCCTCATTTATTCATATAATTGTAGAATTTGATGCTTCACAACAATATTTCACAGAAGTGAGCTGTTTTAACATTGCATTTGTAGGCCAGTATGCGATTGCTTGACTGATTGCTCGCCTGCCATCACCAGTCCACTGCACAGTTGCACCATATTTTCCTATACTGACAGTAATACACTCTGATGTAAACTCCCAACTCCGGTCTGCCCTGTCACATCCATCCAGAGAAACCCTATACTCTGTACTTGCATCGCAGACTCGGGAGGAGTCATTACAACCAGCAGCACAGCTGCAGGCAAGTCAGAGGCTGGAGTTGGATTTCAATGTTTATCACCGAAGATAGTATTATATTAAGGTGTATATGAGCAATAATGATGATTATGGTGGCAAGAATTCTGACAATTATAATTATTAGTGGGAAATACAGTCCAGAAACGGAATGAACAAATCAGAGAGTGCAGGACATGGTCAGGTAGCGTTGAGCAGAGGGTGGTGGGTAAGATACTGGCGGGAAGTCGCATACATTGAGGGTGAAGGGAAGGTGGAGTGAGAGAGTTAGATATGAGGGGGAAGACACTGCGGTGTTGCAGGGGGAAAGGCCAGGACGAGGGCAGTGAGAGGAGGTGCAGGGCAGACACGCTGGTTTAGGAGGGGGGGAGGAAGATTCGGAAGGGGGCAGCGAGGGAGCGGGGCACTGTGGTAGGTGGGTAGGCTTGCTTGACAGCAGCGTGGGCTGCAGGATGTCTGACGGGAGCCCGGCGCGGCCACAGGTTGCCCTGTCACCATGGCACAGGCGCTGGAATGCAGTGCCACACAAAGGGGGACTGGGGCTTGGAGGGCAGGCAGGTTTGATAACCACATTAAAGCCCCTCCAACATCTGCTGAGGCGAGCAGCGAAAGCACTGTCTGCGGGTATTAACCTCCCAAAGTGCTAATCATTAACCCCAGGCCCTGAGAGAGGGGAGGACAACAGCCGTCGATTTGTCAGCCGCCCTGCGGAGGGATTGTGCGGTGGGGGTTGGGTGAACAATATTTTACTGCAAACAGCGTGAGAAGGGTGGCCAACCCCAGAATTGCCGGTTGTAATGGAGGAATATATTCATGTGGGAAACTGCAGCACAATGGTGAATGTACTGATACCCATCAGTGGAATAAAAACGTCAAGCATCACCTTAGACCCTCTACTTCTACAGTCTCAGCAACCCCCCCTCCCCACGCACTCACATTTGTTTCCGAATTCCAGACACAGCATCACATAGTGTTAACTGACTATTCACTTCTGCAGTTGTCGTACAGTACTGTATATTTATCTGCCACATCCACTTTCAGCAAAAGGGCTGGTGCTTACTACTACAAGGTGCGCCACAAAGATGAAGCTTTAACTCTTTATACGGCACTAAAAAATGCCCTAAGATGCTGATTGTAAAAAAAGTACCGTGCATTGGGCATATGTCCATATGTAGTCTTACCATCACTTGCTGTAGACTTAAGTGAAAAGGGCGTATGATCAAATATGGCCTCACCACCAAATTTTTTGTTTTTCACGCATAATTTCACTAATTCCTCTAAATCCTACACAAACAACACCCATCTCAACTTTTAGCAAACCTTTTCAACTTTTTAATGCGTGAGTTTTCATCAGTTTTCTTTTGTGAGTTCTGATGGTAGGTCCTTGTGAGTGGGACTGGGTAAAGGCACGCAACCGCACTGCGAGAGATCTAGAGAATAAAAGAAGTTTGAGATGCTCAAGGCCACTGCTGATTGGTCGAACACCCTGATGTCAATGCCTGTGATATTGCCTGATTTTCTCTGATTGGCTGGGTCTTCCACGGGCCTACTGCCTCACGGAGAGGCATGGGGGCGCCACTTTGGATGCCAACTGAAGTTACCAAATATGGCTCCTTGCCAGATAAAGGGTTAAATTAAAATCTGAAATTATATTTTATAAAGTTGGCAATACAGGAGTATTCTTATGGTGGAAGCAAAATGCTAGCCATAATCTTGAATATGAAACTGTCTGACAAGAGATCGATCAAATTAATTCGAATCAAAATTTATTTACATCCCCAAATCAGAAAATGTTATTATGCCATGTCAAATTAAAATTAAAGCTGAAAGCAGTGATTTGACCAGTATTATGCAGAAAAAAAAAATAGGAGAACACATCATTTAATGGTTTAGAACATTCATTTTATAGATTTTTTTTCAAACTAAACACACTGTGGTTTTGATTCTTGTGAGATATTCAAATGAAAAAAGCTGGGACAGCAAACTATTTCCCACTTAGTAATGCTGCCATTCCATTTCACAACACTTATTAAACACGTAGGGACTGCAGACACAGAGTGATTAAATGCTTCAGGTGCAATTTATCCCATCCTTCCTCTAAACAAGTCTTTCGGAGTACCACAGCACAGGGTCTTCGTAATTGCATTTTGCGTTTCAAAATGTTCCATACATTTTGATACAGTGCTTTACTCTGCCAACAACCAACTATGACTCCACCTGATTGGAAGTTCATCATGCTGGAGCTCTAGGTCCAGGTCCCCGGGAAGAAGCATCAGACTGGAATAGAGCAGCATCAGAGACATCACTGGCAAAGCTCTCAGGAAGCCCTTGCACCACCAGGAACCAGAGTGATCATGACGTCAAGGTGTGGTTCATCCTCTTTAGTCCAGTGGAGTACAGTCCCCAAACTTAATAGTCTTCAGGCTCAGATGTAAGCAACAATGGCACCCAGTATGAGAGGTGAGTCCTGGCATATCCTGTTCTCGCTGGCTCACAAGAACTATTCTTGAGCAGTCCAAAATACTTTCACATCGCTCATGAACACACATTACGCGCACAAAAAAACTTCTCTCCCCTCTTGGTCGAAATGTTCTAAAAGGCAAAACGCATAAAATAGCAAAAATGACTAAATAGGACATAAAAAGCGCTAGTAAAACAAAAAATATGATGTAGTAGATGATTAAAACATTCATTTTTAGGCTCTTGGAGTGACTTAAATTTAGAGAGAAAATAAGTCCACTTGAGCTATGTGAGACAGAGCTAGACCTGGTGAGCAGCATTCCTAAACCTGTGAGTGTAACAGCGTCATAATTAAAGCATTGCACGCAGGCACATTTGGGCTAGGGCCAATTAGTCTGGTTCCCCGAGATCTACAGTCCAGTAAGTTTCACTTCAACCGTAACAAAGCACTCCTTATTGAACAGTGAGAGATCTTGTTAAACTTGGTAGAATTGTATGTGCCACTCTGTTTTTGAAATGAGAATTTACTGGATGATGAGTCTTCAGGAAAAGGGATATGGAGTGCCGATGTAGCCTAACCCATAGTGATAATACAAATCATAGTTTAATGCTGGTAACCAGAAGAAAAGGAAAGATGCTGTGATTGATTCTGTTGAGCTGGATCTTTATTCTACTGTCCTAAAGTTCTTATCAACCATCACTGGTACATGCAGGCGTTGTGACTTTGAGAACTGACCATGTCAAGAGAGACAGCCAGATGCCCTGTGCCCGTGGAAAGGTGAAATTTGGCTATAGTTTGAGAGTAGAGTGGAGCATTTTAGAGCAGGTAGCACGTATGCTGCGACAAGCAGTGAGCTGAGGAGGGGTAATATGGCAGCATGTTTAAAAAGGCTGTGGACTAGCCATCTGACTCAATTCTGGGGTAGCGGTGGAAGTTTGTTCACACAGGCCGGAAGACCAGGGAGGCGTCTGTAGGGAGGGAAATGCAAGCGTCAGCATTGTGAGCTGAAAGAAGCCAGTTTTGAAGAAATGGCGCTTCTCTCTCCTGCGTCTGAAAAAAAAAAAAAAAGGTGGTTGGTAACTCAAACAACACTGGAAAGGTGGCACACCAAGATCAGCAACAGGGAGTGAGCTGTGAGCTAGATCCACCCAGGGAAGAAGATGGGACCACCTAGCGAGGATACCTTCCATCAGGCAGCGCAGAGTCCTGCTCCTGTTTAAGCCTCTCCCCCTGGCTGTTAGTCTCTGGGTGGAATCCTGAAGACCAAAGGGGGGTGGTGCCCACCAGGGTGCAAAAGGCCTTCCAGAAGCTACTGGCAAACTGAGCACCACACTTGGAGACCACCTCCTGAGGCCCATCGTGGAGACAAATCTTAATGTGTAAACGAAGCTCAACAGTCTTTTTGGCCGTGGGCAGCTTTGCCAATGGCACAGAATGGGCTGCCTTAGAAAACCGGCCCACGATAGAGAGGATTACCATGAACCCATGTGACAAAGGCAGCACAGTGACAAAATCCATGGTGATACCCGCCCTAGGCAAATTGGGAACATCCAAGGACTGGAGCAGACTGCAGGGGCGCTGATTACTGGACTTGGAGCAGACACATAAAACAGGCTGTGGCAAACTCTTGGGTATCTGGGCAGTAGGCAACCAGGGCATTGACAGATGAGTGCTAAGGTGCGAAAGATGCCAGGATGGTACATCAGCTGAGAAGTGTGCCCAGAAAAGAACACTGCTTCTTCCACCATGAGGCACTGGAGTGCCTCATGGTGGAAGACATGACTGCAAGGCCTCTTCAAAGTTGCACTCAATCTTGAGCTTGGTGGCTGCAAGAAGACATTAGCCTGGGAGGATGGTCTCAGGATGATTACCAGGCAAAGTAGAGTAGAGATAGGACAAGCAGTCAGGATTAGTATTCTTGGATCCAGGATGATAGGTCAAGACGAAGTGAAATCTGGTGAAGAGGGACTAATGGGCTTGCCTGGGGTTAAATCTTTTGCCGTAGAGAGGCAGTCCAGGTTGCGATGGTCTGTCCAGACGAGGAAGGGGAGACTGGATCCCTCTGGCCAATGCCTCTACGTCCCGTAAGCTAGCTCCACCGCCAACAGCTCCTTATCACCTATGGAATAATTCAGTGATGGAATATGGAGAAAGCCATCGAAAGAAGAAGGTACATCGATGGATCTTGCCGTCAGCTGCTCGCTGGGAAAGGACGGCCCCAGCACCCACATTGGAGGCATTGACCTCCAATGATGAACAGACACTGAGGGTCTGGGAGCATGAGAAAGGGAGCAGTGGGGAATATCTCCTTAATCTGGTGGAAGACAGAGGCAGCCTGGGGCAGGAATCTGGTCCCAATCCTGGAGATCGATAAAAAGGCTTCGGAGTTTGTTCCTATTAATAAAGTTCTGAAAAGTAGTTACGTGTTTCACTCTCATAAAGGTTACAATAATTTCTGAGGACAGTAAAGCTTTTAAACTAGAAGACATAAACTGACAGATAGCTTAAGTGTAAACTAATGAGGAAATCCTGCAACTCTGCTAGAGAGAAATAAGGCTAATGTACACCACAGGAACACAAGGGAACTGGGAACACAATGGATTTAACCTGGTTGAGGGGAGGCACTCAAGAGCCAAATCAATTGAGGAGACAATACCTCTAAAAGACACGCAGGTTGCTGAAAAGGTGGAGGAGACAATAAAGGAGACATGAGCTGTGACTGAGCCATTTTTATCTAATGTGACTCCAGGGCTTTTTTCTTATGGGGTTCTGTTGTAGTGTCTTTCTCGACTATGTGAGAAGAAGTATGGATGACTTGAAGGCAGTGTAGAGCACCTCAGCCTCAACCAGGTTAAGCTTGCAGCAGTGGTCTGTATTCTGACTTCTGAATGCAGAAGTCCTGCAAGGCTTAGCCAAAATTATGTTGAGAAGAAGGATGGTCCGGCCTTTTGATCCCTGATCCTGGTTTTTGAGTTGTTGTGAGATACGATAGGTCGTTAATCTCGCAAAACTGAAGTAAATTGTGTAGGCACAGTACAGTGCAAGGACTGCCGCAACAATTAGTAAGTTTTCACAGACATTTACAGAAGCAATCACGTGGGGTGGCGAAATGGGAGTCTGCACTGGGAAGAAAACCCGTGCCTGTGTGTACAGGGCATGCTCGGGCTCTCAGGTAATTTCGCCTGCCTCTTGGGTCACAAAGCCCACTCAGTTTCCCCTGGGGTTCAAAACAGAGGAAAACTTTTTGAAGATGAATTAAACAACAAAGTGAGAGGGGGAAAGCACAGTAAAACAGGCGAGACCGTGAGGGGAGCTGGGCCATTGTGGTCTGGGGGACAACACCCTCTGTGTGCTCCCCTGGAGATTAGGGGCTCCAGGAGACTCTCTTATGCGCGGGGCCCTCGAGTGCCTTCATACAAGTAATCCCATTCAGCAGCAGCTCATTACATGGGCAATTAAGTGCATGGGAGGTGGGTAGGGTGGTTTTGGGCATGAAAGCTGGGTTTGGAGTCACCCGTTGGTGTGTGGAGATTGACCCCCCCATTCTCAGCCACCCACCTCACACACAAACACCCCCCACACTGCTCCTTCACCTGGGCAGGCCCTGGGGACACCTGCCTCTCTTAATGAAGATACATGGCTTAATTTCCATCTGTGGCGTCACGGGGGGAGTAGAGGCACAAAAACAAACTTATGCACCCGTTCACCAGGAACCAAGACAGCCGGATAGAATGACAGGGGTAAGTGCTTTTGCGGGACCGGCAGCTGCAGAGGCCCGAAAATCTGAGAGTGGGACTGCAGGCTGAAGTGGGTGGGGGGGTGGGGAACTACTCCTTCCCTATTAGCGAAGCTTGTGTTTGGATTGGGTCATAAAAGCAGCCATGTGGTTTCCCGCCATCTCTGCTGGGATAATAAGTCTCTGCAGCGTTTGGAGAGGAGGAGGGGCCTCTCACTCGGCCGATGCCCACCCAGCTGACGTACAGGTTCCACCACTGTGAGGACCACACTCAGGGCAGAACGCTAAGCAACATGCTTCACCACTGAATGCATGAACAAGTACCAGTAGAGAAATTTCTGCCCCGTATGTTTGTATACCTAAATCGCGTACACGATGAGGAGCCTGAGTTAAGGAGGCTGAATAGGCAAACTTCAGAATTTGTCCTCTTACTGTTTTAGAGTCGCAATATACTGTTCACCCTCAGGACAAGTTCATACCTCAAAAACAGATTCAAACTGGAAAGGACAATCACAAATTTATGAAACATTTCGATTTCCTAAGTTACACTGCAGTTGGCTGAAGGTTGAGACAGTCTCTTATTGCCATTTATTGAATAAGAATGCTGGGTACTGGGAAATGACTAGAGGCGTACAAAAATACTAATTTGGACAGAACATCTAGAAAACCTTGACTGTTAAATATAAGTTCCGAAGATCTTTAATAATTTGTCTAAGAGGATCTGGCCAATGTCTCATTTGGAAGGACGATTGGTGTGTTCCACCACACTTTGAAGTCTCCATTGAGCCATTTCTCATTTCTTCAATGGTGCTTTCAGCATGCTAGTTTCAGCCTGATAACATGCTCTACCTCATTGATTCCTGTGTCTGTCTCAGAAGGGGTGAGGATTCACCATCCCAGGTTTACGAGAATGAAGCAAGACAACTGAAAAAAATCCACCCCAACAGGTAAAACGGCCCGAAAAAAACTCAGTTTGTTCAAAAGGGAATGATTATGAAAGATGACACTTTTTAAGTTGCATTCTATGGTATAGCAATGGGATATGAATAAAAACAAGCAAAATTACGATATTAAATCAGTCTGTGCCGCATACGGTCTATCCAGTACATGCAAACTCTTATTAAAATGTGTGCCTGCTATTGACATCGGCTATAAGATGCATTTGTTCTCGCCTCTGTTCTTGCAACCACAAGTTGGCAGTGCATATGTGAGTGCGTGCTTGTGTGTGCATTTGCGCATATGTTTGTATGGGAGTGTGTTTCTATGGGAAGTTGGTTCTTCATGTGTGTGTGCATTTCAGAGTATGTAGCTACTTGTGTATGCGTCCATGTTTCCGTGGGTATGCACATGTTCAGTGGCATTTCCTGAGCCTCTCTTCACTCAACAGGAACAGAGCACTTCCCATCCCCAGCTTATCAGCTCAGTGCGGAAATACCTGCCCCAGGTAAAGACAACCCCACCACCTTCTGCTCTTTGCTGGCCTCCAATGCAGCCAAACTCACGACAGTCTGTTATTTTTGACCTCAAAAAAAATCTGCCTCACTTTCTTCAAATGTAATACTATCGGTATGCTAGCAGCAGGGACGTGCGGTCAGGGTAAGCAGTGACTTCTCCTTTTTCATCGCTAGATTTTGTCAACCTGTTTCCACGTACTATGCCTGATTGTCAATCAATCAATTTGACCTTTTTTTTCTGGTCAATTAAGCCTGTAATGATTAAGAGGTGATAGTGACAAAAAGATTAATTTACCTTTATGCTTTGATTCGAGACTGCAAGGAAGTAAATCTTAATAATTAATTAGGAAAAAATTTCAACTCTCTCGGTAATTCCGTATATTGTTTTGATCTTTTGTTTATCAGATCATGAAAGAAGACTGAAAATGAACTCCCTATTTTTTAAAAAAGGCATTAAAAAGTACGTGTTTAAGGGGGGAAATATTATCGTAAACATATTGACCACACATTGAACGCCGCATAAGAAAGGTTTTAATATTTATTAATGGCATTGCGTTAGCTTCCTCGAAGCAAATATGAACAAACTTGCGGTCTCGTGAGCATTTTAAGTTCGATGCACTGAGCAATAATGTCGTGGATGGAACTGACACACGCCATTCTGCCGTTTAGTCTTGTAAATTAGTTCATCAATCCTCAGATTGCTAATCAAGCAAAGTAATAGAGTTATCGTTTGTTTAACGGTGAGGATTTTGCCTCCCATAACTGACCTCTGACGGCACGTCACTGGCTAGCAGGTGTAAAAATCTACAGCAAAATAAGTATTTTTGTAAGTTTGACACAGCAAGTATTACATCCTGATGATGACAATATTATTAGACTTTCAATTTCAGTTTTCCATTTACGTGTTTTTATAGTGTCCAACCGAGTGCTGTTTTAACTCCAGCTGCATGAAGAAGCAGGTATCCTTATCCTCTGAGCATCATCCCGCTGCAGAAACAAGGTTCTCCCATAGGCCGATCTGCTGCTGTCGGGACAGGGCCCTTGGAACTGGGTCATTGCTTACTGCCATCCCTCCCACCTCTGGTTCCGTGTCACCCCCTGCCCACTGACCCCCACCCCCAACATTACCTGAGCTTGAATGAGAAGCACGCCCCATATTCAGTGTCTGTGGTTTCCCTCATTGGCAGTGCTGCAGATAACCATCCCCTGGGCTGGGGCTGATGGGTGGTCTGGAGAGGAGACATTCCCAGCAGATAACCCACAGGCTGTACCGGACCCCCCAGGAATCAGAGCGCCCACGCTGCCGTCCCCTCTGAGAAGCACATACCAGGGCATCCTGTCACACCTGAGCTCACTCTTTCAGCTGCAGTCAGAGAGGGCGAGGGGAAAATTACTCATACAGTCCAGTCAGGGAGAACAACCACTGGCATTAGAAGTGTTTGCCTTTAAGTGTGCATATTGCAAAAACCCTTCTTAATGCAAACATGAGCATACCACCAAACATTCCTCTGCAATGAGACCTTGAAACATTGGACGTGGAAGTCGATATTAAGTTTGTGCAATAGAGATGAACATTTCTATGTCAGATACAATTTGATAAACACAGTGACCTCTATTTGGCAGAAAAGTCATCATGTGATGGCTTAACACTGACCAGCTTGTAGCTACAATGCAGGTTCACTAATTATTTGGAGGGTAAAAAACACCCTTTATAACCAGTCATGACAATAAGGTTTGTATTTATCTCACCATTATGGGTATTACAAACATTTTTTATTTCAGCTGAAAATTGTTTCATGAAGCAATTTCTAGATTTTTTTCTTTGTTTTTGTTTCTGTTTTTTGGAGAGTAAAACAGGAAATTGATGAAGAATGATATAATACATATTAGACACGTCCAGCTTCTTTTAAACAGGAGCCTCAGTTTCTCCAACATCTCCAAGGGCTTACCCGATGCCTGACCACTGTAAACTTCCAAAAAGGGCTCTAAAATTTGTTCGTATGATATGATTAGCCCTGTTCACAGCAAAGATTAGCCAATATACGCAGACTGCTCCTCCCTATAGATCAAGTGGCAGAGAAGTTTTCAGAGGCTGTGTTACTCTGCTTGGAGTCTTACCCTCCCCACCTTCCTGATTCGTTATGAAAACCACTAAGACCAGGATCCCCACAATCCCATCCCTCCCTCTCCCCTGTTCCCTTCCCCTTAGTTAGAAATGACAATCACAGCTCCCCCCACGCCCAGCCACCACTCCACTCGAGGCCCCTGTGTGCCAGTGCTGAGAGCCAGACTCAGAACCATCACACAGCTGTTTAAGAAGAGACAGCCAGAGGAGATGCATGTGCAAACACTAATGGGCTTCCTCTGTCCTCTAAGACCAGGTGTAAAGCCCTGAGAGCCGCCATCTGCTTCATTCATAAAGACACTAAGCGTTGTATTCAGGAGCAGCTCCTCTTTTAACACACGCTGGAGAGTAATGGGATAAAATAAACACAGGTGAGAAAATCAATTTGATGGGTTTTTTTTTTTTTTTTTTTGGGGGGGCGTAAAAACAACATTCAGATAACAGGGTATCCCTTTATTTCTTGGTTAATTTATCCCTCAAAAATATTGTTCAATACAAAAATAATAATAATTTGAACATAATTTAAAACAGGGTTCCCAGCATTTCATGAAAACAAAATTCCCCGAGTTTTCCCTGATTTTTCCCTGAGTAAATCCTGAAATTCCAGGAGATATTTCAATCACACGAAGTGCTCAGAACTTAGGTGGCGGGCACAAGATTTACTGAAGCAGTGAGTGATTTAACACTCGAACAACGTTTTGAATGGGGTTACAAGCAGAACATGGACTCAATGACACAAGATTAGAATTACTAGCATTAGTACATGTAAACGTCAAAATCTTAGAAAGATCATTTTTAGTCAGTGTTCAAAAAACCCTGAGTTTTCCCTGATTTTTGCTGTTTTTCTCAAATTCCCTGAGTTTTCCCTGTCTGAAAAATATGAAAGTCATTTTCCAGGTTTTCCCTGATTTCCAGAGCCGCTGGGAACCCTGTAAAAGTGTTTTTCCTTAAAAATATTTATTTTGTATTTTTTCACAGCCAAGTTTCTCACACGGGCCATTCTGAGGTCCAAACGGAAGCGTGTGCCTGACCGACAGGAAGAGAAGGTTCCGGTGAAGATCCGGAGGGGACGGGCCAGTGCAGGAAAGGCCCTGACAACAATGGTTCCCACTGAAAAGCCACAGCCATGATAAGCTCTCTGTTGGCATTTTGGATGAAAACTACATCATTACTCATCTAGGTGCCCAATTTACTGGTTGGCATGGCAACCAGAGCAGGCTCACAGCAGAAGGCTGGACTGGAATTCCAATACGTGGGATGCAAGCCAAAAAAAACAGTGAGAGATCAAAAGCTATTTAAATGTGTCCTCGTAATTTCCAGGTTAGAAATGTTTACATAAGGACAAACCATTCAGCAACATCTATACCCCGAAGAAAAAGGTGCTTTACCTGATTTGCGTCAGAAAAATGTCAGGCCGTGTAAAATTGTGCGGTAAAAAAGTTTGTGCAGTGTGTGTATCATTTGTGATACATAGCGACAGCATAGCATCTGCTAGCAGTAGCTGAGTGTAGGCATACAGGTCATAGGTGTTTTGCAGGAGATATCCAGCAGGTCGCGGGGCACGCAGGACAGGTCAGAATCGGGTGGTCAGCAGCTGCGGACTGGCCCAGGTCCCATGATTCCCAGGCCCTGCGGATTGACAGGCCGGTAATAAAATGAGGCGGCCTGGCGGAGCTGTGTGCTGCCCATTGTTCCAGTCCCAGACCCACTGCGGCTGTTTGCTTTCTCCCATATGCATTATTCAACGGCACAGGGGGCAGCGGCCAAGGGGCCCCATTCAGGGATCCTCTTGCCCTTGTTTTGTTTTGCTAATTTTCAATTAAAATAAACCATCTCGCCTGAGGGGAGATAGAGGGAGAGAGTAAAAGAGAGATAGAGTGAGTGAGCGTGAGTGAGATTTAGGGAAATTTGAAATGTAAAACCCACTTTATTGGGATGTTTCTCTAAAACGGAACTTCAAAAAACCAACCGCAAAAAAAAAAAAAAAAAAAAGGGAGAGAAGAGAGAAGGCAATGGAGAGAGAGAAGGAGAGATGGAAAGATAAAGGGAGTCTGAGGGGAAATGGATGGAGAGAAAAGAGGAGCCAGAATGAGAGGGAAAGGAAGATAGACGAACTGAGAGAAAGAGAGGGGATACACACAGAGAACGTGAAAAGATTGAGGGCAGATAAAAATGATGGAGAATGTTTAATAAAGGATGAATAAGTGAAGGTAAATACACCATGAGAAGGAATGGAGGTGAGCAACAGACAGTGTTACACTGCAGCATCTAAGAAGATTCATTTGATTATTCCATCCAATTAAAATCTTACTTTCAGAGCATCATTTTACTCAAATGAGAAGAAAGTGGGAACAAGCCAGAGGCAGGTGATAAAAATGGAGAAAAAAAGGGATGTAATGAGCAACACTGTCAATAAGTTCAAATGTAGGGAAATATATGAATGTATTATCATGTTTTAATGTATTTCATCAAGTAATCTTATTATTAAAACGAAAACTTTCTCCGTCAAAATATTGGCACCCCAAGTACTTTGACTTTGGTTATAATCTTTCATTAGGTTGGAAAACATGTTTTCAGGAAGGTTTTCACTATTCATACATGCAGAATTTTTCAAAATCTCTCCCTTTCTGTGACCAAGTCTCAACCCCTCGGCATAAAACAGCAACATTTTTCCAGAGCTTAGAGGAATTCACAATGTCACAATGCACTGGAGCCACTCAGGCAAGACATGCCTAAAACAGCAAAAAGCAAATAATCCATCCTCAAAGCTGGCTGTAGGTGTGAGATGCTTTTCCTTGCAAGAATTTATATTTGCAGTTGAAATTGCTTGATGATGATGACTTCAATTTTGGTCCCATCTGATCATATCACGCTCTTCTGGTCATAACTCCAATACCAGATAACAAATTGTTGTTTTTCAAGTGCTCTGTGATGGCTTTCTCCTGTAAACCCTTCAAAAGACTTGACTGGCATGGAGGTGGCATTTTAATCATTACTGAGACTTCATGACTCCAGCAACCAGACAATATCACCCATGATGCAAACTTGCATCATTTTACTCATATTGATCATTGCCCTGACTGTGGTATAAGTGTTATGCTAAACCATTTATGTAATTTATGTAATCTTGAGCCCATTAACTAACTTGTGAATGTCAGTTCTTAAGTGTTATGGAAGAAACTTGTAAGTAACAAAAAGTGATTTTGAGAAGAAGATGGAAAACTGTATCCCTCTGTGGTCAAGCTCTTATCCAACAATGAAACTAACTTAGCAGTTATTTGTTCATTACATTATAAGAAATATTTAGGAAGGCCATTTTCTTTCCCTTTTTTTTGTCAGCATCCATGGCAATATGACTTTCCAGGTTTTTCTATCCAGAAATGTAAAATATCAATTATTAAAATGATGGATAAAAACCAAGCAATTATTGTTCCCCCCTTTTTTTTTCCCTCCCCCCTCCTCTGTGTGTTTGTGGAGGGGTATGTGCTTATTTACCTCACGTGAAAATGTTCAGAAATAAAAAAGTAAAAAAAAACTAAGCAATTATGTGGTTGCAGTGGCGTTTGACAGTTTTCAGTGCCAACTCCACCATCTGCATCCCTCTTGAAGCCATTTTTTAGTAGTTATTAGCACTTGAATTACATCAATTATGAATTCTGACCATGAATGTCCCGCATATCCAATGGTTTGCATGGAGATTGACCTGACAGATCATGTAATAGGTCGCTGCTTCATAATTGGCTAATTGAACTTGCCACGTTTTGCCACAGCAAAAAAAAGAAAGAAAAAAAAAGTAGTCTGGAAAAACCCAGGAAAATCAACTTGTTAGGTTTTTGCTTCACAAACGATTAAATACCGATGACTTGCTAGGTTCTGTCACAGCAAAACATAGGGAATTAGAGATTATTTTTTGTGCATCTTACTGTATGTGATGAGGCGAAGCCTAGTAAGTACAAAAATGGTCCTAACTCAATTTGACCAAACTTGGACTGACTGGGTTTTTCCACTCAAGAGTTGTCAGACTCATTTGAATGAACAGTTTTTTAAAAGAGTAGTACTTCATTTACAAACATTTGAGGAACAGGAAGTAATTTAATGACACAATACAATTCCTTTAGACAAATATGAACTTATGTTAAAATTAATTCTAATTTTATGTGGTGTGATTTCATTTACCATAGCTATAAGGGGTACCAATAATTTTGACTCTGATGGTTTTCAGAAAAAATATAGATTATTTAGAATGCTTTTTTAAAAAAATATTCCTAAATTTTCATCTAAGGTGCCAATTGCGCACTTGACCATATTCTGCATGGCAAGAATATAAGATTAATGAGAGAGGAGCTTTTTCAAGAAATGAAGACTGTAATAAATTACAAACTGAAGCTAATGATCAGTGTGTTTCCTCTGAAGGTAAAATGTGTGGCTCAGATCAGTGTATAAAGCAGACAGATTGTACATTTATGTGTCTCACATTCAAGAGAAGAGCTGGAACTCATTAAAGACACAGAGCTGCGGCAGTGCGGGACTAATCAATAAACTCTGCGATGGCTTCTTCTGTTCTTTCTTTCACTGGAGGGGGTAGGGTTGGGGGACCACAGGAGTTTGGGGACAGATGCGGGACAGTGGGGAGTGAGGTTAAAGATTCACCACACATCTGTCACTACCGTACGGGCGAACACTTCCAGTCCCGTCCTGTCCCATTCTACACCCCCAGTCTCAGGCCTGTACGTCCTCCCACAGACCTGCCATCCCCACGGCAACCAGTGTAAGTGCAGTACGGGGGTCCGGTGGTGGCCCTGTGTGTGACCTTTCCCTCTACTCTCCCACTCATCCCTCACTTTCTCTTACTTTCATCTGTCCACCTCATTTACCCCTCCCCCTCTCCTCTGTTGCCCTATCATCCTTTCCCTTTCTCTTTCCTGTCTTGTGTCTCCACTGTCTTCTCTTCTTCACACTCTATTCCTCTATCTCCCTCTCTCTCTATCTCAGTCTCTCTTTCTGGAGATAGTTAAACCTCTTCACAGTACCCACAGTCTCACTCCAGCCAGGGTGCACAGTCATGGAACTCAAGATCCATCAACTTGGCTAGCACTACGGTGTGAAAACCTCTCATTTCTCCTCTCGAGAAAATAAAAGAAAGATCACTTCTCCCCTAGCAGCCGCCTACAGGCGAAAAGTCTACTCGGAGGGCTTTCAGCTGCGATGAAATACCCATATGCAGGTCTACCGCTTCAACAGAGCACAGGTGAACTCACAACACAAACCTTGGCACCTGCTGTCTAGGAGTACCGGTGGCTTCATGACGAGTCTGTCCTGTTAGGACTCAGGGCCTGAAATGTGATAAACCCAAATAGGCCTTGAGGTGAACAAGTGTTTCACCCAGAAAGTGGAGGTAAATGGACACCTGCCCTTCAAAAGCATCCCCCGCCCCCTTCTCCCATACTTTTTCTCTAATAAAGATACTGTACATCTTTATCTCATTCCAAACTTACATATCACCCGTTTTCAAGAAGGAACACTTATCACTTATGTAATCAATGCTCATATAAAATCAAAACTTTTCTGGGCACTTTTGAAGCTGTCCAATAAAAAAATTTTAATTTGAAGTCCAATAAAAAAAATTATTTTCAAGACTTGGGAGATTTTCACTAATGACCTTCAGGCAAGATTTGTCCTCAAAATGGATATCTCTGATTTTGAAGCCAAACTATTCCCTTGTTCAGGCACCAACCAAACCACAAAACTGCTGCAGTTTAAGCTGTAATTACCAACTGTCTCTCATTTCTCACACCCAGTGACTCTATACCTGTTGATGCCACCTTCCTGAAAAACAGGAAACCTCTCTGAGTTTTGATACACTCTTTTTCAGTTGTGAGAGATAAAATTTTCCAGAGAATTTTTTCATTGTAGCACATGGAAAAATAGAAACAATCTAATCTTTACGCTGACATATGGCATATGTATATTTCCAAGGCGCATCATAAAATTGGAAATTTTGGTTGACACAAAACTGTGAGTAATATGTAAGGACAGTTTTGATGATTGCAAATCTGCAAACATTAAGCACTGCCCTAACTAAAGCAGCCTTCTATCTATGAATGGAAAATTATCACATGAAATAAGGTCTATCTGAGGTTTTAATTTGGATGATTTCTCATTGTGAATATTCTGACTGATAGCCAAACCAAATTAAGTGTATGAAAAGAAGGCTATCAGCAGCTTTGCCATTTGAAATCTTCACTTATTTGTAAGAGCATCTTAAAAACCAATTACCAGACTTGAAATAGATTTTTTTTTTTCCAGAGCTCATTTATTGGGGGGTTGGGGGTTGAGGGGGCTGGGGTTTGAATCTGTGGCAAAAATGAAGAGGGCTTCTTCGAGTGTTTGGAGGGAGGGGGGGTCTGTGTGGGGTTTGGGTGGGGGGGGTCGGGATGGCTAACAATAAAGACATAATCATCTGCTCTCAACTTTCATTTCCAACTTTCCGATTTCAATTTCGCCGTCGGTGGAGAGGTACCTCATTTACTTTCACTGAAGCTCCCCAGCCTCTCCCCGAAGCCCCTTCAATGTGCCATTGTTGGTGCAGCCGAGACCCTGCGCTTCCTCTCTTAGCTCACCTCAGCGTGAAATTGGTTTAATGAAGCTGAAAGGCGGGAGGCTCTCGCAACGTTGTGGATTCCAGCAGCTCCGCAACCGCCCTGCTTTCTCTTCTGAAACCCCTGATACGCCTGCTTTTCGAAGACAATCTGCAACGTGCCGCGCACAAAGATTTATATCTAACCCGCTACGTCGGCCACCCCTGTGTATACCCTGGTCTGGTTGTTAGTCGCACAAAAAAATGCTTGCATAGATACGCAAGCTCATACACTAAAATACAAGGCATACACACACACAGGTGGGAAATTAAGCCTGGTCACACTGTCCTTTGGGGAAAGTAACAAAATGAGTCAGTTTAACGGATTTTGGCCCCTAGAGACGCGCTTTCCCTGCCCTAAGCAGAACACTGATTGTGAATCAAAACACATAAAAAACCCACAAAACAATCTCCAGCCTTTAGCACCTCCCTCACACAATCCTTGTGGAACCGGTTCTCAAATTACCTTCCTTCTGGGTGTGGTGATACTGGAAAGGGGAAGGAGCTCCAGCAGTTTTGATGTGTGTGTGTGTGTGTGTGTGTGTGTGTTTGAACAAGCGAGTGTGTGTATGTGCATGTGCGTGTGTGTATGTGTGTGAGTGTGTGAGTGAGCATGTGTGTGTGTGTGTGTGCATGAGCGTGTGTTTGAACATGTGAGTGTTTTGCACATGCATATGAGTGTGTGTGAGTGTGTGTGTGTGTGTGTGTAAAAGGGGAAAGAGAAAGGGCGATCACTTTCATGTGACACCTGTGTTGATATCCTCTACTTCTCCTGTCCAACTCCCCACCCTCTCACAAACTCTTTTACAATCAAATGTAAAGACACTTGAAAGGGAAGATTTCAGCCCTCTTGTATCTCCTCTGGTGCTAGTTTGAGACCTGGACTATAAAGTGTACTAGAAATAAAGCAGGCTGCTGTATAACTGAGTGGAGGAAGTGTAGGACAGTGCCCTGTGGCTCTCCCAGATGAGGAGTACCTTCTCAGTCGTGAAACGCAGTGGTTTCTGTCGAGTTGAACGCTCAGGCGTGTTGGGTCTCCAGCAGCCCTCTGGAAGAAGCACTGCTGAAAAGAGAATCCTTCAGCAGCCTCTGGATTCTCATCTCCTGAGGGAAACAGAAGCAGGAAGTAAAGGTGATTTTCCAATAAATAAATAAATGAATAAATAAAAATGAGTAGTTATGACAAAACTCCAAGAATAACCAAATACAGAAAATTATCTTTTCAAGAAAAAATCACTGGGCAAGCAAAAGAATGTCTTTTTTTTTTTTTTGCCTGAATCTCTCTAACAGACGTAGGAAGTATTACAGTCATAATTTTCCAACTAGAATGTTCTTAACGGAATGCTAAAATGCTGATTGAGCCATCACTGAAGGTAACAAAGTTATTGAGATCTGTGTTGATAACACATTCCAAAAAGATCTATAAAAGCCAAGATTTCTTGGGGAAAAAAATCCAAAAAAGTATACTTCAAAAAGTTAATGATGGACCATGTCTTTTTGTCAGTAATTCTGGCAGATGGAGCAATGGTGAACATGAAATGCACAGCCTCTTTCTTCTGTTCAGTACAGCATTGTACAGCTGAAAGCCTTCACAATGTCACCGCATTTTTCCAGGCCAAAAAAAAAGTGCACAAGCCACTCACTTCCTCTCAGAACTTTCTTCAGAACCTCCAGGCGAGGAACTTTGCATCAGTGAAATTATTTTCACTTTAGAACCCCTCCACCCCACCCCCGAGACCCACCCCCACAGAGATAATGATGATGTAAAGACAGCACAGGTGACGACTGGGCCGCCGAAGGTGTTAAGTTAGTTGGTGTGTTTACGCCCTGGCTTTGAAACACCTGATCTGAGCCGGAGCCAGGCTGGTAAGATTAGCCCAGTGGCACCAGGCAGTGCTATCGCTTACAGGTAATTACCCAGTTATCAATAAGCGTGGTCGTCAAGGGGAACAATGCTGAAAAAAAAATGTTCACGACAGGCCTCGCCCAGCTCGTATTTAAATTCCCCTCTCAATAGCGGTGCTAAGCCCACTCTCCTCATATTTACACCCTCTGTATACGCTGCAGTGGCACAGGAGGCCATGATAATGTAAGCCAAGCATTAAAATAAGAGTAACTCAACCAGCCCGTACCAGTGCCAGATGAACATTAAATCAGCGTAATAAAAACATGAATTAGATACAACCAAAGCACATGATTATTAGATGCAGCTGAAAGGTCAGTGCTTTAAAACTCAAAAAACGCTTCTTCTGACTTTCTGATACAAGTGAAGGAGTCTTGCTGACATATAAAACGTAATTTTCACGGGAAGGCAGTTCTGTATATGTGAGCAGCACTCAAGGGGTTTGTTTCAGTTCCTGGTGTCTTTTGGAGTGAATATTCATCATCAAATGGCTACTAAAAATAAAATGAAAGGCTTTACTGAAAACATAGAGGATAGTGGATAGTGGATCCATTGTGGATCTAACTAGCTTCAGACATATTGCAAAACTTTTCGATGTCCAGCGAGACGATGCATATTTCATTGCAGTACATTAACTTTCCACAGGTAGGAGCCAGAGAGCCACTGTTTCACCGTGTGAGACTAACAGTATGGTTAGCGCTCGTTCGGTTGCGGGCTGAGTTTCTCAATTTGAGGCCATCAAGACTGCTTTTTTGGAGGGGAAGGGAGAGTCTCTGTTTACCATCTAGAGGTGAATGGAAAGACAATCATTTGGACAAACAGATAGGGTGGACTAAAGAGAGAAATGAGTGGTTAAGTTCAACTCTGATAAAAGCTGAAAGCAAAAGTAAACCATGACACCTTGGCCAAACAAACTAGTAAATACGGGAGTAAAATGGTCACTTGCGCCCTATCTGATGCCTTCTTTGTTCTGCCTCATGAATATTTCAGCAGTTAATCTAGTACAGATAGTATTGGTTGGCTCTAATAGCTTCATTAATTTTCCTTGCAGAGTGTGATATGATAGCTATGGAATGACTGTGAGAAGTCAATGTCACAATAAAGTTCCTTGTACGAGCAAGTGCCAAAACAGACTCTACAAAGACTTGACACAAGCTAACTCTTGAATAGGCCTTGAATCCCCGTATAGCGGACTAAGCCAGAGGACAGCCACAAATCACCTGTGAGTCACGTACCTGGTCAGGAACTGCAGGCTCAGGAGGCCCAGTGGCCACCCACATTTGGCCCACTAAAACCAATAGGGTTTCAGACTGAAGTGAGATCATGAGCTATTACCAGGGGAAGGGCCTGGCAAGCTGATGCCCAGACTGTAAGTAGGTGCTCAAGAAAAACCATGAGGCCACAGTGACCACATAAACACACAAATATCCCATATGCACATTTCTTATACTCATAAACACCTGGTAATTAAACACAAGACATTCAGACAAGCACATATTCTCAGCACACACACAACAAGCAGTACACATACCACAAACACATGCACACACCACACTATTTATATAAACACATGCACTTTACACACATATATAAATACCAGGTACAAAAATGCTATTCATACTCTCCACGCGCATTCACACATATCCACTCACAATCACACACACACACACGCACAGACATACACACACACATACACCGTACAGGTTCATATACTATATACACACGCTGCACACACTGTATGCATAAATAAACGCTATTCAGGCACACATACTGAGCACACATGCAGGGGAATGTGCATGTCGAATTAAAATAAAAGTAAATGGGGGTGGGAGGGTGATAGCTATCTGTTCCCAGCACTAATCCCTGGGGGAAACTTCTGGAATCTCTCTTCCGGCTCCACGAGGGCATTTCAGATGGGACAAAACAAACCCGACACACTCTGCAATGGCCGGCAAACTTCAGTGTTTGAGCTCACCACAAAGATATCACATGACAATAGGACTTTCAGTGAAAGGGGATTACAAACAAGGTGAATTAATTAATACCCAACATTGAACACCAGAAGGACAGGATTTGTGTCAGTACAGCAGCAGCTACACTATATTACACTCATTTAGCAGATATAAAGTCTCACACCACATTACACTAAATTAATCAGATATGGTAATCTTTTTTTAACCATTTAAGAGAGCAGAAGGTCAACACTCCTTTGTGTTATAAATAGTGAGATAAAACACTACACTCAGGCTTTGATATGCTGTTAGGGGGATAGACCTTGTTCATAAAACTTCATGTTTCAAGGGATTATTTACTCTTTTAATCCTCATTGTCAAAAATAACAATACCAGTGCTGAAGAACTTAATGTCATATTGTGCCATGTTCGAAATAAATGCAAACAAAGAGGGTAAAACTGATCAAATTTAAATAATTAATAGGCTCCTAACTGGTGAAATTGTGGGTGTGTGGTCTCTAAACCCAACTATTGATTAAATAATGAAGCTTTGAAAGACAATGCAAATAACATTGAGTCTTTTTTATGCTATTAAGTTCAGAGAACAAAATTAAAGTACTTGTATGTGCGCTCAGCAAACTCATTTGGAGCTTATTGATTCACCACCAATTATTGACTTAATTACTGGAAGAATCAGAGATGCCAAGTCTCACGCATTCGGTGTGAGTCTCTCGCCTCTTAGTGGCATTCACGTTCCTGTGCAATTCAGCAATTATTCAATCAACACGCACTGAAGAAATTCACTCGCGGAATTTAAGTAATTGTGCATTAAGTTAATCAGTTTCACGTGGATTACGGTGGATTTCCCCACTAGTGACACGGAAATCGATTATGACTCGGTAATTCTCACGCTGGTCTTTACTGAGGGATTGAAAGCAATGGAATTGCCTAAAGACATTTCAAATGGTCTTATTTGATTTGAGCAATTTAAATGATCATGAAACGCATGCATTGTTTCCAATCCCTGAGTAAAGAGAAGCACGAGAAGTCCGGAGTCATAATCGCTTTCCATGTTACTGTGGTGAGGTCCACCTTTATGCAAGGGAAACTGAAACTTGAATGCACAAGGATTTTAATTCCGCAATACGCGTTCATTGAATAATAGCGGACTATGGTGAACAAGCCTAAAAAATGCGTGATACCTACGCCGAATGTGTGAGACTTGGCATCTCTGGAAGAATCAGAGAAACATGAATTAAGAAATGTAATGCTCCTTACTCCTTTAGGCTTTAGTTCCTCAAAGACTGAGAGGTGATTTCTACAAAAAAAAAAAAAAAAAATAATAATAGTCAAGAAAAAAAAAAAAATTAAAAAGCCAATTTTCTGTCCTGACTCAAGATATTCCAGTAAAACTTTTAACAACTGTTTCCGAACTCACTGCCAGCACTTCTCACAGATTAGAATGTCCTTAAAGATAGAGAGTCTCATTTGATTTCTGGGTTAGCAAAGGAGCAATGTATGGAAAACCAATTGTAAAATGACAACTGATCATTTATATATATCAAGCAATGGAGTATTTAAGAATATTTTAGCTGAACTGAAATGTAAAAGGACAGTTGACATTAAGAATGGCAGTTTTAATATAAGGGATTCCTTGAATTTCTGAAGATCTTGTTAATAATTTTGCATTGAAGATGCTCTCGTGGATGTATGGATGTTTGTTTGTTTTTTATGTCTGTGAAAACTGTATTTATTTGAATAATTAAAATAAAGTTTCGTAAATAAAAAAAGAAAGGCGCGAGGAGGTAAGTAGGTGAAACACAGGAGGTTGGAACGAGCGCACATGTAGAGTGCACAGTTCCTTGTCCTTGGGGGTCTCCCTTGACCATGGCTGACCCCGCCTTAACCTGGTTTCCTCACACCTGTGACTCTGTGAGCCCGCGGCAGATGTCAGAGAACAATGGGAGGTAAATTGCCGGGCTTCCTCCACTTGAGCAGCACCAAACAACCCAGAACAAGGCCCCATGTCCACAGGATGGGATTACACACGGGACAGGTAAGTAACATACAATTAACCTGCCACCTCAGAACATACAGTAATCACAAAATCCTGTGCGATTAAACGCAGAGGTAGTGACTCAAGCAGCTTTAAATACAGGCCATTACCGTGTTAGGTGTCATGGAGGAAGTATGTGCGTGAGTGTATGCGTGCTTGTGCATCTGTTGAGTGTGTGCAGGTGTGTGTGTGTGTACATGTGTGCTTGTGTGTCTGTTGAGTGTGTAGTGGAGTGCATGCGCGCACGTGTGTGTGTGTGTGTGTGTGTGTGTGTGTGCGTCGCCCATTTTTGTAGTTGTATTTATTCTTCATTATTTTATTTATTTATTATTTATTATTTATTCTACTCACTAAGCTGTGTATTTCTTGTGGCTGTTTTACAGGGTGGTGTGAGGCAGGCGTGTGTGTACGCCGTGGTGTTGCGTGCGTGTGTGTGAGTGTGTGTGCAGCCATATCCGCAGGGTGAGGTGGAGGATGATGTTTGGCGGCAGGCCTGCCTCGTCGCTCAGGTCCTGACATGAAGCAAGCGGCCGAAACCAGCCACGCCCAGCCAGGGCTCCTGGGGCTGGGAAACAGCCGGAGCAAGCCAGCGCGTCTCTCTCCTCAAAAATGTGCTGGATATTTCCCTACTTATCTTCCACTCATTTCACTAAGTACAGCTGGGAGGGCTCAGTGAAACACCTCCATAAGTTGGAGCTTCAGTCCCCAATATCTAAAAGCAGCTACAGTCAAAATGCGGAAGTCATTTTATTATATGACCTAAGGATTCGCTCTCTCCTGATTGGTTGAGGCAAGCTCTGCTGGTCACTGTAAAGAGAGATATTCATCTCGCGAAAGTGCGCAAGAGGTGAATATAACAATCTGACGACCTCCCGCTAAAAATAGTTTGGGCTTTCCCACAGGAGCTCCTGACAGTTTCTGTATTTTGCGTGGCTTCGTCCCTTTATGTTAAGAGTTGTCGCCCTTCTCTTATTTTATATTTTCAAGTAAGGTCATATAATAAAAGTTCCTGACTTCAGTCATCAGTGAATCCAATGATTTAAGGTGGATAAATAATTGGATTCACCTCAACTGAAGTCAATAATTGCGTATTATCCAATAACACAGTGACACTATGAGTTTGCCTCATCACTATGATGTACAGTCATTAGGCCTCTGTTCTGCAATGGACTTGATGGCACTGTAACAGTCAGTACTCACTGACAATGCATCTAACTGTCGACTCTTCCCATGAATTTTCAGCACTTTATACATGACACAAAGCCACGCTTTCTCATGGAGTTATTTAGCAAATTCTCTCTGCCAGATCAACACGCATAGTTAAAATTTTTTATATAAAAACATGTATACATTTCACTAAAGCACTTCAGGCCAAGTACTGTAGGCCTACCTTCACTCAAGTTATAAATCAAAATCAAGGACAATGTCTGTAAACACTGTTAGTAAGCATCTTACTATATTGGCCTTCAACTGATTGGGCGCTTGTTCCAAGTGTTTAATCAATTTTGAGTACATATACTGCACAAAGCAATATTGTGTACAAACACCGTCCAAACATTTTGTTAAGTAAACCCAATGATCCAGATTTGAGTGTTGCCTGAGGACAAAATGGCGGAGCTCCATCTGTTAATTAAACCATTAACCCTTTTGTTTCGAGTCCAGTTCCCCAACTTTGATTCCTCAAAACCACGTCATATAATCGAGTATGCAATGGCAGAACAGCATCATCAGGCGACAGGTGTCTCAGCTGGCATGGCTTAAGTGACAGGTGTTCATCACTGGCTCTGATGAGGTGGGAGGGGCCTAGGGTGGGGCAGTTTTCTCATCAGTGTGGTATTTCACCCCGCCCTGTAACAAAAACTCGGATGACAAACTTCAGTTCCTATCAGGTCTAATCTCCTCTTTTCACCTGCCTCCCTCTCCCTCCGTCTCTCTCCCTTTGAATCAGTCGCTCTCTCCGCTAATCCGTTCTCTCTCTCTCTCCATCAGACGCTCTGTGGAAAGCGGAGGGGAAAGTCGGCCTGTATTTGCACAGGTGAGCCGGGAACAGCCCAGACTGCGTGTGGGGGACCTGAAAGGCAGGTTTGCTCGGACTGCCCCGCCTGTGATGAAAGAGTGATGGAAAGAGTGCGTGAGAGAGGGAGAGAAGAGACAGAACAAGAGGAAGTCACCATGCCCAAACCCCTCTCTCTTAACAGACTGTGGTCTTGGCGCTGCTAATATACCGGTGCTGACGGGGGAACTGCCATTGTTTGACTAATGAAACATGTGCTAAGTTTGATTGCAGTGAGGCAAAGCTGGAACCGGTTACTTCTGGCTGTCAGTCAAACCGGCTGACCACACAAGGTGGGGTGCAGAGTGGGTGGGTGGGGGGGTGGGGTTGGTTGAGTGGGGGAGGGAGTGGGGGAGGAGGGAGATCCAGGTTTGGGTGTGGAGCGGGGAAGGTACTGAGCACCTGAGGGCAAAAGTTCACTCTGGAGGCAGAGTCTGCAGGTAAGTGAAGACGCCACGCTCACAGCTCTCACGTGTAGCCTGCGCTTCCTGAACCTCTGCCAAATATCCGTCCCTCCAGCTGGGCATGCTACGCTAATGAAGCGCCTCTGCATACTCCACTGCTACCGTTCCCCCTGCAGTGACACCGAACTACACCACGGCTAACGGTTAGCCTTGTCACTTCAAGGCAGGCTAAGGGATTTGCGCATTGGTGCTTGGACATGTATCAGAGAATACTGGAATGCGTGTTCAGGGGGAAATCTCGCATAGTTAGCAGGACTGGCGATGATGGAATGTGATTATTCGTTTTTTTGTTTTCGCAAAAGCCTGGAAAAATCAGGCATCAGCGCAGAAGCCCCGTCTGTCCCTGCACTGCTATCAGCTCATCGCTTTTTTCTCTCCACAACATCAACCTCATAACAGCCTGTTGCGTGAGCTGATGACTCACCTGTTCAGGAACTGCTACACATTGGCTCAGATTTCATCAACAATTTTCCATAACTTTGAATAGCTACTGCTGTTACTCTCTGTGTAAATGCAGTTCGACAAGTCAGTTTTGGCTTTACTGAACTTGCTGCACAAAGTTTGTGCCAAATCAAAATTAAGGCAGATTTTTGAATGAGTCTTTCTTCTTTGCAAACGCAAGTTTTGCAAAACTACTTTATAGTTACAACCAAACTTACCAAACTATGGTGGTATTAGCAAAAACAACCAAGAAAAAAAAGAGTCAGCCATCTTCCCAAATTCGAGGTAAATTCTGAATGAGTTTGACTTTGTTTTAACAAGCATAGAGCAGAAATGAGGCGAAGAGCAGCTTTCTGGCGCAGTACACTGCTGTTGGTCAGTTTAGGCAGAAACACCATTTCACATTATCAGCAACCAGAGAGGGGCCCTGAAACAGGGGCCTACAGGCACTGCAGCAGGGGCAGCGGTGATGTCATCGAGATTCCAATGCCACACAGACAATAGCTGTCTCCGGGAGGAACTCAAGCAGGGGGGCAGGGGGGCAAGGGGGCAAGAAAGGGGGCAAAGTCACAGGCCTGCCTCATTCACTCACTCATTCACACTCTTCAATTAGTCACTCACCACTCTATGCCCATGTCCTGCACATTCATCCAATTAACCACACACTTCCCTGTTTGCTCTCACAGGTCACACACACTTCTGCTCTATCTACCATGCTCAGGGATTAGCGCATTCTGTTGTGCAGCAAATAAGCTGAATCCCCTCTCAAACCGTTCAGGTGTCTGTGTGAGTGACACACAGGCAGCAGTGCAGGTAAGAGCAGGTGGCAGTGTGTTTTACATGAGGAACTTCACTTAGGGAAGCTCCTCTGACTCACGCCCTGATGGGCGGCAGACACACACACACACACATTTAAATACACATGACTCATCCGACATACGCACACGCTCACCCATACATATGCATGCTAACATTCCAGGCCTGGGCAGAGCCGGCTGCTGGCATAAACACTGCCTGAGCTGTTGTTTGGGGCCACAAGCATCCCAGGGCAACACAATTCAAGTTTTTCCAAAAGCACATTTTCATTTTTATAGCTTTGTATTTACGTGCCTCCAGTGATCATTTTCCCATTCCATGACAACTTCCACTATTACCCCCCCCAGTCTGTGATTGTTTCTGCCAATACCCACCCCCAACGCCACCCCCTCCCCTTCCCCCAGGTCCACAGTTGGTTCCTCCTCTGTCTCTGTCAAAATTAGCATACTGAGCATCAACCCGAAAAGAATCAAGAGCCAAAATCTCACAGCTGGCTCTGGATCTGTGTCAAACCCATTTTCAAAACACTTTAACTCTTTGCAAGTCCTTTAAATTTGAAAGCACTCAGGACTTGAGCCAAACCTATAGGAGCATATGCTAAACCTTTCAGGAGCTGCAAGTCCAATAACTGAATTTGCTGCACACCAATCATTGGTTATTTTATTTTATTTTTTTTGTTCTAAAAAGTTTTGTGTCTGCTGAAGGTCTTTACAATATAGGTTGGTAGTCCGCAGCTCGCAGTTAATTTTAAACATGGGATAGAATGATAACCAAATTTTGTCATGAGAGAGAGGAAGCTTTTCTTGAAAATGAATAAAGAATCTTTATTTTTTCATTTCTAAATGTCTGCATATTCTTCAGAGGATGTACATCATTACTTTAAACGCTGCATTATTGGGACAGTGGTCAGGCGCGCGCGGTACGGGCTCCGTGCTGTCACTAACTGCTGGCCCCCACATGCCGCGTGCAGATGGGCTGATTGCAGGCTGCGACATTGCGGTCGCAGCGAGAGACGGCGGAGGGAGAGAGCTGCCCGGCCAGGCTGCTCCCTGTTTATCCTCTCACACAAAGAGAGAAGTAACGAGGCCACAGCTTCTCCATCAGCCCTGGCGGAGGGGGAAAGAGCGGGGGAGATTTTTCCCTGATTGCTGCTGGCCACCAGTAATGGTGCCCCTCAGGGGTAGTGGTGTTCATGTGGCAGGGGCCTTTGTCTGGGGGTTAGAGGGCGAGTCTCGGGAGCAGTTCCACAGAGGTTATCATGGACATAGATACATCTGCAGGTGCCATCCACGGCTGGACTACACTACCTCTCCTTCCTGTGTCTCCTATTCAAAACTGTGGAGATTTCTGCCTAAAACAGTATTTAATTCTTATCATGAAACTTTTTTTTCTGGTGAAACTTATTAAAGTATGCTTTTTAAAATTACTGCTTGCTTAACGATTTAAATAGTCCCGCGCCATTAGCAAATCTTGAAATGAATCAAAATGTCTCACATCACATTGGCAGTATTTTTGTCTTAAATGGCAACAAAGTAACACACATAAGGTATAAACTAACATAAGGCTAAGTTGCTTGTTGAGTTCGATTTTAAATTTTAAATTTCTTTGCCGTGAAGTTTGGATGGACATAGCGGATCTTTACGTCCACATACAGCAAGGAGCAGAAGGGTAGACCCCTCCCCCAGACAGTGATAACACAGGTATAATCTATCAGCCACAGACAAAACAATGCCCCCCCACTCACGTATGCTGGAGTCCCGGTCTCGTAATCAGACAGGAATCAGCTCGAGAGTCACAGGTTCGAGGGACACGCGCGTCCTGATTGCGAGGTGATTTTCCCGCGAGGGCCCCGTGCTGGAATGAGAGACCATGATGCTGATGGGCAGAGAAGAGCGACCACAGGGAACCGGTAGAACACAAAGGTTATAATCACATTTCAGCCTTTCTCGTAAACTGATCGCGAGCGACTGATCATAACCTGGCAAAAGCAGCACAGAAACTGTTCTAACTTGTGCTTCATGATGCATTCTCATTTCACCAATTACTGAATACAACAAAAAGTTAACAATACACAAACCTTAAGTAGGTGGTCTAACAGCACCAAGACTTAAAAGACTGAGAACAGAGATTATTTGTACTTCAGCAGCTATCCAGGTACAGAGTGCAGTGTTTTTGTTTATTTATTCTGGTTGATCCTCAAATTAGCTAGGTCAAGTATGCTTTCAAACAGTTAAAATGCAAAGTAACTGATCAATTGAATGTTACCGTCTGACTTATGGTCTGATAATGATATTAACATATTTTGTACTCCTTCACCAGTAATGTTTTCGGCCTCATACGAGGCTTGCTTGTTTTCGTAACACAGGTAGCACCACCCAGAGATTATGTGACAACAAATTAAGATACTGAGAGTGAAATTCTGCTCCAGGCCTGTAAGCTTTGCTCATTGTTACTACATGTAAGATCAGGAGAGTACTCAGCAGGCTAACTTCCTAACCAATTGGAGGCAAAAAAAAGAGAGAAGGAGGGGAAATTAAGGTTAACCCCAGTGTGGTAATAAACAGGCGGGGTGAATTGGGTCGGTATGAATGAAGGGTTTTAAAATGGTAAATTAGAGAGACAGTGGGGTTTCAGCGTGGCCGAGAGATTCAGGGGAGACGGCCTCTTTGATCTGCGGAGTTCACCTTGATTTGCGGGAGCAGAGAACAAGGAAGAAGGAAGAGACAATTTCAAAGTGGAAACTGGGGACTGTGGAATTTGTATGGTGGGGGCCATGGGGTAAGTCCAGCCACATCCATGGCTGTAGGGCATCATCGGCTTACTTTCATGGTCAAACACCTGAATAGCAACTATTTCGCACAAGACATCTAAATAACAAATGCATGCCTAAGCTGGAGTCTTACAACTATGATGTGAAATTGCAGGCCAGTTCCAGGCTCTGGTAAGGTTGGGTAGAGTCATAGACTGTTCAGTCCATGGCTGCGCAACAAGATTGCCGGAGGATCGATGTGAATGATGGCATTTGTTCCTGTAAAGTGTTCCACCTTAAATCTATGAAGAGTACAAATTAGCAAAGTGTCACCAGTGTGGAAATGTACTGCTTTATGCAAGTCCAACATTAGCTCATGGTTTGCACAAAACTATTTAATCTAAAAAAATAATTTGGCTAGCTAAACTGTAAATATGAGTAGAAGATGGCCTCATTGTGTACACTTGGTTAACAACCACAAAAAGCAGACCACTTGGAAGTGAGATGATAGAAGCACTCTGGCTTTCTGATTTGCATAGTCAAACTGGGACTCAACATACCGACAAACAGGAAAACCGTAATTGGCAAGAGCCAGGTCATTCCTCTCAACCAGGAAGTGATGGCAAACCACCTATCAGAGCCCTCTACGAGAACCTATCTATTTCACATAACCCAGTAACCATCAACAATTATGTGTTTCATATTGAAGAATAAAAGTGCAGAGCCATTTTAAACAAAAAATACAGAAAATAACACGAGTAGTTATCATTCTCATTGACTAAATGTGATCATGTTGTGAAGGTTCTCCCTATTTCACTAGTCAAACTAGGAATATTCACTGGGACAGTCAGTAGTTTATCAAACACAAACAGAAGCATTAAGCACAATCATGTTCCATGATCAAATGAAGAACAACAAAAACATGCACACTGGCACACAACAGTTGCATTCTAAGTGTTATACTCTAGACAGGACTATGCTTCAGGAGCAAGTGAACACCAGTTGGCATTTTTGCTAGGTATGGCAGTTATGGGTGAGTGGTAAGAGTGGGAAAGAGGTGTGTGTGGAGTTTTGGGGAGTGAGTGGATCTCTATAGCCTCGAGCAGAAAGACCACCTCCTCTTCTTGATCCACCGTCATCCTCTCCTCCCCCGGCTTTTGTGGTGTCTGGGTCTGCCCCACCCCCATTGGTCACCCGGGCATTCCGCTTTGGTTAGCACACACAATGGGTGCTCAGTGTTCAGCCACCTGACACTGCACTCTGCCTCAACGCTGGCAAGCAGGCCAGCGGGGGGCTGAGGGGTGGTTCCTGGGGTGACACCCAGTGTATGTGACCAAAATGCCATCCGACCTCCTGTCACGAGACCTCCCCTGACCCATCATTTCACAGAATGGGCATCACTCAGGGTGAATTAATATGCACCTAAATATAAATGAATAACATCCCAAGAAAAAAAAAAATCCAAACAAGCATGAGGAAATCTGGACATTCTTATTCTAAAACTTCAGCACTATATAAACATTTTTGGTTCCACCTGCATGTGTGCTGCCTTCATGTCAAAGCCTCTTTTAACGGCTGCAAAAACGGTAAGCTTGGCTTCCGCACTTGAGTTCACAGGATAGCATTGCAGTCACAGCAATCCAGAATTTTCATGCACTTCGGATGGCAAATTTGCAGTCCAAACTATGCAAAAACAAAACACTTGTGGCTTGATTGCACGCAATTAGGTAAATATGTGCCTAACTTCCTGAATGGACACTTGAGTCAAGTATTGCGCAACTTCAATAAGACCTTCTATTTTCACACCCCCTTGCAACTGAGCGCACCTGTAGACTGCTCCATCTGGGGCCACAGGTGTTTCTCGGTGTCAAGTCACCTGGAGACCAATGGTAAACAAGAGCAGGAACAAACACCCAACTCTAACATTATTTGGTACATCAGTAATGTCCACATTCCTTAACCAAAGTAAATACAACTCTCTCCACCCTGTTTGCACACACATGCACACAGAGACACAAACATGAACAAAAGGGGCCATATCAACTTTTTTTTTTAAACTTTATTTTCAATGATTCACCTGCAGGTTATATAAGTTTGGTCGTATTATGCATAACCTGCACGGTATCAACAATTTGTCCAGTAATGGCAGGTTCACGGCATCTTTGTGAGTCTAGTACAGGCGTGTAAAAGCCAGCTGTCCCCTGAGGGACAAATACATTAAAGAGCGTTTAGCGTACTGTCTGCTGCAAGGTGTGCAGCGGCCACACCTTGGACAGAAAAGATGGATGGTTCCACTGGGCATCAGGCTGGTTTCTCTGGTCCGTGTGTTTCTGTGGGTAAGGAGGGAGGGGTAGAATGTGTGGGAGTGAAGGGTAGGGGCTTTGGCAGTTTGAGTTTCAAAGAGCTCCAGCTTGTACGCCTATTTTTCACACCATGATGACGTCTTAAAGGCCGAGACTGGACTGGCTGCTTTGCCGCCTCTCACTTTCTGAGAAAAGAGAGAAGTTTGTAGTTTAGGAAGATGGGGGGTGCAGGGGGGTGCAGGGGGGTTGGCTAAAATGTATGCAAATGGTCCCTGGAGGGAATACGAATTTTATGGGTTTAGAATTTAGTTCAGCCAACCTGAATAATCAAATGTGGGAACAAAAAGTATGCAATCCCCCCACTACCCCACCTCCTCATTCCTCTTCCTCTAACCCTACAGCCCACAACCCCCCCACCCTCACAACCATCTTCCTCACCCCATCCCACCCCCCTCATACCAAACTGCATGCGCAAGAAGAACTAAGCACCCACTCCCATTAGGATCTCCTTACGAGGCGGGGGAGCGGGGAGGTGGAAAGGGAGGTGGGGGGCAGAATGTGGTGAATTTGATCAGGGAGAACTGGCAATGCCTGATTACGACACCATTTTCCCAGCAGGCCTACCGGCCTGGTCCCAGGACCAATGAATATGCAGCACCCTGCCAGCCAATCGCCAAGCAGTGCTCACATGGCAAATGACAGTCATTTCAGGTAATTTTGGGTATTTTTATACTTCCTTGAGCTAAAATTTCTTTGTTTGGGCTGCCAGGGGCAGCTGTATGAGATAAAGACGAATAAGCCTGAATAATACGTTAGTATCATTCTGGTGTGTGTAGTTGTAAATTGGTTTATCATATAATGCACATGCAGTATCTCATCCCGACCAAAATCCACTCTGACACCACTTATAAAATATAAATTCAATGTACTGAATACTAAATAGATGAAAGTCAGCAACAATTTGAGCCAGGATAGAACACAATGCAATTATTTTGGCAATCCATACCAATTAATTCAAATGTTTTAACTTGCAATCTCGGTCATCAATCAAAATGATGAAAAATATTTCATTTCTCAATAATAATCCATCCATCCATCCATCCATCCATCCATTTTCCGCCGGTTACCAGAGCTGCGCTGCAGGGGCGGCAGAGTAAGCAGAGAGGCCCAGGTGTCCCCCTCCTGAGCTACTTCTTCCATCTCTCCCTGGGGGACCCCAAACCCTTCCCAGGCCACCTGGGAGATATAATCCCTCCAGTGTGTCCAGGGTCTGCCTTGGGGCTTCATCCCAGTTGGACACGCCTGGAACACCTCTAAAGGGAGGTGTCTAGGACGCATCCAGACCAAATGCCCGAACCACCTCAACTGACGTCTCTCAACACAGAGGAGCAGCGGTTCTACTCTGAGCCTCTCTCGGATGTCCCAGCTCCTCACCCTATCCCTAAGGATCAGCCCAGTCCCCCAGCGGAAAAAGCTAATTTCGGCCGCTTGTATTCGCCATCTTGTTCTTTTGGTCAGTACCCACAGCTCATGAGCAAAGGTGAGGGTCAGAACGTAGATCAACCAGTAAATCAAAATCTTCGCTTTTAAGCTCAGCGCCTTCTTTACCACAATAAACCACTTCAATGCCCGCTTCACGGCAGATTCTGTACCAATTTACCAGTCAATCTCTCATCCTACCCTCACTCGTGAACAAAACCCCGAGATGCTTAAACCCCTCCACTTAGAATAACAACTCACGCCCCTCTCGAAGGGAACAATCCAACTTTTTTCCAGCAGAGAACTAGAGCCTCAGATTTGGAGGCACTGATCTTCATTCCGACCATTTCACACTTAGCTGCAAACTGCTCCAGTGCGCATTGGAGGTCACAGCACAATGAAGCCAACAGGACTGCATCATCTGCAAACAGCAGAGATGCAATCCTGAGACCACCAAACTAGACAACCTCCAAGCTGTGGCTGCGCCTTGATATCCTGTCCATGAAAATCATGAACAAAATGGGTGACAAGGCACACCCTCGGCGGAGTCCAACACCAACTGGAAACAAGTCTGTCTTAATGCTGAGAATGCGGACACACCTGCAGCTTTTTTAGTACACGGATCAAATGGCTTGATATAATGGCCTCGGAGCCCCATACTTCTGCTGCATCCCCCACAGGATACCTCGTGGAACACGTGGAAAAGGCTTCTACAAGTCCACAGAACACATGTAGACTGGATGGGCAAACTCCCATGACCCCTCAAGAATTAGTGCAAGGGTAAAAAGTTGGTCCACAGTTCCATAGCCAGAACCAAACCAGCATTGCTCCTCCCTGATGCAAGGTTCAACCATTGGGCTAAGTCTCCTTTCCAGCACCCTGGCATACGCATTCCCAGGGAAGCTGAACAACGTGATCCCCCTGTAGTTGGAGCATACCCTCTAGTCCCCCTTTTCAAAAATGGGAACCACCACCCTAGTCTGCCAGTCCACTACTGTACCCAGCAATGTTGAACAAGCCCACCAACCATGACAAACATCCAGAGCCTTTAGCATCTCAATACAAATCTCGTCCATCCCCAATGACTTGCCACTGCGGAGATTTTCGGCCACCTCAGGAACTTCCATCAGGGAGATGGACCAAATCTCACCCGAGTCTTCCCTCCCTACCTCCTCAATGGAGAGCGTGTCTGTCAGATTCAAGAGTTCCTAAAAGTGCTCCTCCCACTGCCAGACAGTATCCCCAGCTGAGCTTAGCAGTTCCCGACCGCTGCTGAAAACAGCCAAGGCTAAACCCTGCCTCTCTTTCCTGAGTTGTCAGATGGTTTGCCAGAACCTCTTTGAGACCACCCGAAAGGCCTTCTCTATAGCGTCCCTGAGCTCCTCCCAAACGAAAGTTTTTGTTTCTGCGACCACAGCACCTGCAGTCCTTCGAACCTGTCGATATTGGTCTGCCGATTCAGAAAACCCCTGGGTCAACCAAGCCCGAAAGGCCACCTTCTTCACCTTGATGGTCGCCTTCACTGCTGGTGTCCACCAACAGGTCATTGGATTGCCGCAATGACTAGCGCCAGCGACCTTCAGGACACAGGTCAAGGCCCCCACTTCCAAAATGGAGACTTTGAACATGGTCCGCTCAGACTCCATGTCCATAGCCTCCCCCGGGATGTGGGAAAAGCTTTTCCGAAGTAGTGAGTTGAAGATTGCCCAGACAGGGTCCTCTACCAAATGTTCCCAGCTAACCCTCAAAGCACGTTTAAGTTTACAAGGTCTGACTACTCTGCCCCGCTCTTCACCTGCACGTCCAAAACATACAGCCGCAGATCTGATGACATGATAACAAAATCACACATGCACAACTGAACAACTGGAAAAGTACATCAGTCTTTAATTTGAGAAATAGGGGCCAAGATATCCTAAGCAAACAGCTTCATTAGATGGTCCCCACCACACAGCAGCATGTAGAGCACTGTAGAGACTATGCCGGGATTCTGGTCTGATACATATTGTTGGCCTTATAATGGGCCGTTATTTGCATTCGTTTAACCTTTTATTTTAACCTTTACTTCCTGTTTTCTACAACCCCAATTCCGAAATAGTGGGGACAAAGAGTAAATTGTGAATAAAATCAAAACGCAATGACTTTCAAATCACACCAGCCACTATTTTATTCACAATAGAACAGAGATACCATAGCAAGTGTTGAAACTGAGAAATTTTTCAATTTTATCCAAAAAATGAGCTCGTTTCAAATTTGATGGCTGCTACAGGTCTCAAAAAAAGTTGGGACAGGGGCCTGTTTACCATGGTGTAGCATCCCCTCTTCTTTTGAACACAGAGTGCAGGCGTCTGGGCATTGAGGAGACAAGTTTCTTGAGTTTAGCCATTGGAATTTGATCCCACTCTTGTTTAATACAGGCTTCCAGCTGCTGGAGAGTTTTGGGTCTCTTTTGACAGACTTTTCGTTTAATTATGCACCAAATGTTCTCAATCGTTGAAAGATCAGGACTGCAGGCAGACCAGTTCAGCACACGGACTCTTCTACTACAAAGCCATGCTGTTGTAATAGCTGCAGTATGTGGTTTTGCATTGTCCTGCTGAAATACACAAGGCCTTCCCTGGAATAGATATCGTCTGGACGGGAGCATATGTTGCTCTAAAACCTTTATATCCCTTTCAGCATTCATGGTGCTTTTTAAAACATGCAAGTGTCCCACACCATATGCACTAATGCATCCCCATACCATCAGAGATGCTGGTTTTTGAACTGAACGCTGATGACAGGAGGGGTGGTCTTTCTCCTCTTTAGCCCGGAGGACACGACGCCCATGATTTCCAGCAAGAATGTCAAATTTGGATTCGTCTGACCACAGGACACTTTGCCACTTTGCTACAGTCAATTTTAAATGAGCCTTGGCCCACAGAACACGGCGGCGCTTCTGGATCATGCTCAACAATGGCTTCCTTTTTGCATGATAGAGTTTTAGGTGGCATCTGTGGATGGCACGGCGTACTGTGTTTACAGACAGTGGTTTCTTGAAGTATTCCCGGGCCCATTTAGTAATGTCAATGACAGAATCATGCCGGTGAGTGATGCAGTGGCGTCTGAGGGCCCGAAGATCACGGGCATCCTGTAAAGGTCTTCGGCCTTGTCCCTTACGCACAGAGATTTTTTTCCAGTTTCTCTGAATCTTTTGATGATGTTATGCAATGTCAATGATGAGACCTTCAAAGCCTTTGCAATGTTATGTTGAGGAACATTGTTTTTAAAGAATTCCACAATGTTTTTATGCAAGCCTTCACAGGTTGGAGAGCCTCTGGCCATCCTTACTTCTGAGAGACTCAGCCTCTCTAAGACATCCCTTTTATAGCCAATCATGTTACACGCCTGATGCCAGTTAACTTAATTACTTGCTAAATGTTCTTTCAGCTGATTCTCTTATATATTAATTGCTTTTTAGCCCTTTTTTGCCTGTGTCCCAACTTTCTTGAGACCTGTTGCAGCCAGAAAAATTGAAATAAGTTCATTTTGTGGATAAAAATGTAAAATGTCTCAGTTTCAACATTTGAAATGTTATCTATTTTCTATTGTAAATAACACATTGGCTCATGTGATCTGAAAGTCATTGCATTTTGATTTTATTCACAATTTACACCTTGTCCCAACTATTTTGGAATTGGGGTTGTACAAAAAAGACCTATCTGATCCAGCATGAAGCTGAAAATCAAGTTTGATCTTTCTAGCCGTAAAAATGTATGAGTATAATCAGCTTTGCAAGATTGCGTTCACAAGATTGGGATGGATAGACATACAGTTGCAATCAAAATTATTCAACCCCCATTGCAAATTGGGTTTACTGGCAAAATTTACCAACTTTCAGCTGTTTGTGATGAAAAGATTAAACAAGAACATTTTAAATAGCTCAACACAACTAATATTACAAGTGGTTTCTCCAAATTTAACTCAAAATGCCATTTTTAATGACTACTGCATTCTCAAAATTATTCAACCCCCTGAATAGAATCCGTCATAACAGCATATTTGCAAGTCAGGTATTGTCTCAAGCACACCTAATGCAGCTAATCAAGAACTTAATTAGTTGCATCAGGTTTGCTTGAGATAGAACGCATCAAATACTTGCACTCGCTAGGGGTTTGTTGACAGTGACATTTGATTGCATATCAGAAATATGGCTGTCAAGAGAATTGTCCAAAAAGCTAATAGAGGAGATCATTGCCTGGCACAAACAAGGAGAAGGATACAAAAAGGTAGCACAGGCACTGAATGTTCATAGAGATAAAGTTGGAAGCATAGTTTGCAAGTTCAGAGTTAAAGGAGGAGTGGCTACAGTATCAGGATGTGGCAGAAAGAGGAGGCTATGAATGGCTGCCACCAGATTCCTGACGAGACAGGTGGTCAAAAACCCTCGGGTGACTACAGGAGACCCGCAGCAAGGCTTAGAGGCAGGAGGCACTGAGGTTTCAGGTCGCACAGTAGGGCGCATACTAAACGTTGAAGGTCTCCAAGACACACACCACAACTGATCCAAAAGCACAAGCTCCAATATGCTCAAAATCATATATTGGTTTCATAACCATATATTGGACCCAATTTCCCAAGAGGAGGCTATGAAAATGAAAGACGCAATGCTTTGACCTGCTAGCGAACTCTAAACGAAATGATAGGGATTAAGAGAAACACAGAATAGGCCGGGTTTCTGTTGGACAGATACGCATCAGTGGTTAGCTTAGTTAGCAAACTAAGTGTCTGTACTGAGCAGGTAATAAAGGATTGCTGACGATACCTAACAATACTGTTAGCGGTGTATTTTTTTTTATATCATTGCAGAACAGGTACAGCAATGCTGTCATATACAGCATAAATCTAGAAGCACAATACACTAATTTGAGCTAACTAGTTAAAATTACATTTGAGCTAGCAACAGGTTGTACAGAATGATAGAGTGTATCTAGATTGGACCACAGCTAGAATTAGCCGCAGAGGAGGGGCCAACTTTGAAATGTCTGTTGACAAACAGCAATGGACAAATCCCACTCAGTGTACCGTGAAACTAAAAATGAACATGATACCTACCAGGATACTAGTTAATGTTACACAGAGGAGAACAATATTTTAGGTTCTGCTGAGCTTAATATGATTGTAGTAGTTTCTCTGGTAACAAATTAGTATATTTGCTCAATTACTTTGGGGTGAGATGTGGTGTTAGAATGCTAGAGAAATGGCCATTAAGTATGGGGTTTTGAAATTTTCTCAGCTTCTGATAAGTTTAATAAAATGGATGTGTTTTCTCTACTGCCAATATAGCATATTAGCACAATTACAATAGGGCAGAATGACTGCTAGTACAGTGTAAGGTGTTACTAAAAAATTTTTTTTTTCAAGGCACTTACTGACTTTGTTTGCAAGTATTAATGCCTGAAATAAAATTTAGCCAAACAAAAGCATTAGTACCCATTATTTATCCAGTACATGCTATTAAAAACAGTCTGTTAAATAAAGCATTAGCAATAATTTTGATTGCATAATTAGGCAAGTTACAAAAAATGACATGTTATCTGAGGTATTAAATGCCTGCTGTAACCCAACCTTTTAACATGTGATTACCCACAATCTGTTCCCATTTACTTTGCTATTAACAATCAAAAAATTTATTTACAGAATAATCAAGACCATTGTGTAGCAAACAATGATTAAGACCAGATAATGAGAAATAGATAGCTAGGGTTCAATGTGAGACAATAGGGAAGGCAATAATCTTAAAAAAAAAAAAATTTAAAATTTTTATGGAATTAATTGCCCATCTGAGTACTATTTTAAGTTTGATATATTTAAAGATGGAACTTAATTTTGTCAAAATGTTACAAGACCTAAAAATGCAAAAATACAATGCGGAAAACACCGCCTTTACCATGTAAAATCAATGTCACCTTCAATGGGGATAAGGAACTGCTTCGCAACATTCTGTTGCAATGGGCAATAATACCATCTAAAAATAACTTTGCTTATCATTCTACTGATTAGTCTTATTTATTTGACAAATCAATTGTTTGATTGCCATTCAAGCAACAAAAACAACAGTAATTATGTGTTAAATAGTGATGTTAACTGCAGGGTTTGTCTTCCTCCAATGGCACATCACCGTTAAAACTTCACTTTCATCCAAGTTTAAAAATCTAAATTTACAGCGAAGACTATTTTTGATATGATGGATTGATACAGACTTACTTTACTTGCATAAGAGCCAGTTAGACTGAGCAGCAACTCATGAATATGCAAGGCATGAAAGTTTTCGATGAGTACATATATACTAAGAGCTCTGGCCCAAAATTGGCCGTCTGTCACTTAATATGCATGTAGGAGAGAATGAAAATTGTGTTGGTTGAATGATGGCATCAGTTAAATGTCCGAATCATGAAATCAGAAGAAGGCTGAAAATTTTTCCCATGTTCCGTCTCCTCAGTCTAACAGAAGACAGACAGATTTTTTTTTTTTTAATCACAATTAATTCTCAATGCAGTAAACCCCCCACCCCCACACCCCACTCCAGCCACCGTGTGCCTTCTCTCCCCAGACTGAAAGCGTGCAGGTGCAGGGCTACACAAAGGGATGTACGGGGGGGAGGGGGAGGGGTGTGGGTGTGTGTGGGAATGGTCAGTGTGGAGGTAAGAAGAAAGGAGGAACACACACGGATATTGAGGCCTCCACCCCCATCCATTCTGACCACCCCCCCCCCATAAAGATTTTAGGGACGTGACCTCCTGCTCCCCTCTGCTATTGCCACACGTAGGAGAATAAGGGCAGTAGGATTGTGTGCGTGTGTGTGTGTGTGTCGCGGGAGTTAGGCCTCCCTGACGCTGTCCTGGACTGGGCATCCAAGCGGCAGGGCCCTTTCTCCTGATGTAGCAGAGTAGCAGTAATACCCTGTTTGGGGACGGGAGCTGCGAGGGCCCAGGCTACAGCTGTGATCACTGAGCCCAACACTAACCCCCCCCACCCTCTCCCCAATCCCCAATGCCTGCCGCACCTGCAACAAACTGAAGAATCCCAGCATGCAACTGTCTTCAACAGGGCTCAGCCGCCACACAGGGGGGCTGGGGGGCACCAATAGGCCCACATAAATCACAGAAATGCCAGAGCTGGATTATCAACCAACTTTGACCTGCCCGTCAATCAGGGTGTAAAAACCCCACCACCAATAAGGAGCGCCTGCTGGGCTGAGTAGGAGAACCTGGCTCTCGGATTCCAAACCACTGTTCTGGGTTCAGATCTAATCAAAGCAGCCCGTCTATGCCATGCCTGGCCCCCAGTAGACTGCAGATACAGGGACAGGGCCATTGTTTGTCTTTATGATTGAAATTAAACACTATTTCCTGAGATGTTCAATAAGATTTATATAACTAATATTTGGCAGGTACATTTTTTTCATATATTCTATAGTATTTCATATTGCCTAATCCTATTCAACCAACTTAAACTCTAATTTTTCATTAAAGTTTTCGCTCAAGCAGGTTCAAAATCAGAAAAAATATATATTGTTTTACTTTGAAGGACAGTGTCAGATACATGTTCTGTATCTGCTGGTTACAGCTTTTTGCTGAAGCTACATTACTCTTATTTAAAAAAAAAAATATTCAAACCCAGGATGCCATGTTTTGATGAACAAAGCATCACATCAGATGAAAAATATCCACAGTCATTTTATACACGTTTCCCTGTATTTCAACAGGACATACCGACTGCTTGGAACACAAAAAGGTTAAGAACATTTTTTAAAGTATTGAGAAAAAGCAATAAAAAATTTTGAAACAATGTGAAAAATATGGTTTGTATCCAACTTACTAGTTACAAAGAAAAATGTATTTAACACTTTTGTGCACGAAGCAGTCAATATTTTCGGATCATTGGAAACCTTGGGATCTCCATTACAATTTAACATAGGCCTGAAGTCCCACAGGTTTGAATACAGTGGCTGCATTTGATGTACCGTAGGTTTCACGGAGGTTCCATTTTAGAAAGGAGCATCGGCTACGTTTGGAAACCAGGCTTGCACACATACACACACCTGCACAAGCGTATGCACGCACACGCAAACTGCAAATACTCATCTGTTCAAAAATAGAATGCAGAGTCTGAAATTTAAACAAACTAAGCAGGAAATGCCATAATTCAAAAATCAGTTATACCCTAAAAAGTGGAATCAATGAGAACTGACACGTGCACTGAAATGCAGCTAAGTCTGAAATTCCCTGCTTATATGATCTGGTCCCATCAAGATGCAGGACAGTCACATATTGAAAAGTGTGAAAAGTACTGCAATGTACAGTAAGCTTATTGAAGCAAATTTAAAAAAAAAAAAAAAAAAAAAACATTACTTTTTGAGTATTAACCATCAGACCATTTCCATTATCTTATCCATCTTGTATACCAGGAGGAATCTGCATGATGGCAGAAACAAAAGCTGATCTGGTTGGCATTTTTTGTGATATAAAGAATATTTTCTGTGGCCCGTTGCTGGGCGGTTGCCATGGAGATAAGCGATGGAGAGGGGGGTTATTTTAGAAAAAGATGCACTAATGATCTGTGATCTCCTCAGGCTCTTCCTCAAAGAACAAACAGCCAGGACAGACATCACACTAACTTGATAATGGGAGGCAAGTACCTCTGCCCAGCTCTACCACATCAACGATGTACACCAGGGAAGTTTTGTATGTGTTTACAATGGCTCAAAAGTATGTACTCCAAGCTACTAAAGTTCTAAACTGCTCAAAGAAGCTCAGAGCACAAACAGCCAGGACTATTCTCCTGACTCATGTAAAAATTAACTGTGTTGCTCAGCATAACTTAGAGATGGCTTAAGCTAATGTTATACTTTCCGCGTATGCGAGTATGTGAGGGTTTGCTAAGGGTGCATTTGACAAAAATTCAGACATCAGGCCCTGTACACGTAGGCCCTGCGCGGACATCCATGTACACCTCTGGTCTACACTACTAGGTGCCAATTGTAGATACTGATCTACTGCACGCGTGGTTCGCATCCTCCAAGCAGACTCTAGAACTTCTACGTGTCTGTGGTGCCCATGGCAGTCCAAATACGCGTCCACTTAGGAGAACATTCAGGCCTTTACTGTATTTCTACGCAGATGCTGCCAGTCGTGTCTACAGAAAGTTACTTAATCTGAATTTCCTAGATGAATCTGAGTAAAAAAAAAGGTATATATTGCAAGAAAATTTTACCAAACATTTCAATCTTGTAGTTAGACTTAAATACTTATTTCTATCACTTTTTTCCTGAAAATAAAAAATAAAAAAATCAGACGAAGACGAGGGATAATTCTGAGCTAGATTTGTCCTTTGGACCAGTGAAATTGTCTAATTGTATGGAGCTTATTATTTTCTGAGAAAGAGGTGGTAGAAATAAGTCTTTAAGTCTCAATACAAGATTAAAATGCTTGGGGAGATTTATCTATTTATTTACTTTTTTTGCAGTGTAGGCTATATTTGTGAGAATCTGCATTATATAACGTGGTGGTGCAGCAAGTAATGGTCACATCATCTCACAAATAAAGATTAAGTATGGATACCTATGTCTTACCCTGGGTCAAATAAAAATTTGAAATAATTTGAAGTCTTTAGACACCAGTGGATTTTTTTTTTATGACTGACCACCAGACATACGTTCCCTGTCCATTTGTCACTGTTCTTACATGCAAGTTTGCATTTCGGTTCATATTTTAAAATGAAAAATCCCTGTATTGTTACCAGTTATTTAAAGTATTTAGCATGCACTCCTGCACACACTGTGGACCACGTAGTGAGGAGTTGTGGAGTCATTGGAGTGGGATAGGTTAGACCACACTTATGTGGGCAGAAGAAGGGCTGGGTTAGACCTGCAAGTACAAATCCCGTCTCCTGATATCACCTGCTGTGACTCACATGAAGGCTAGCACCTGTCCCATGTCACTGGCACCTGCCTCAGCCTCTCTGTGGAGCTGGGAGACAGGCAGGCAAAAACACCTGAGGACCTCGAACACGTAGCACATTATGGAGGGAACAGGTCTGACCATAGGGTTAAGACTAACCATCTTTGCCCTAAAGGCCTCCAATATTTTACTCTGTGCTTCAGCATAAGCCAAGCAAAAATGGTGGCTTATATCCCTCGGGTAAAAGAAAAAGATATTTCAATGTCCAGACTCATTCACTGCGTCAAGATGAGATGCTGAAACTGCAAATGAGAACGGAAGGAAAATAGTTTTTTTATTACTCATTCAGACCATAAACGACTCCCTTCACCCCACCCCCTTCCTTCCCGTCCATCCTTTGCTTTAGCTTTTAAATCCCCGTCTCGACCCCGTGACCCCGAGCCTCAGCCATAAATGGGCTGAGGATCCGATTGAGGCATTTGAATATGAAATGGCCTCTGCTGGGCATGGAAGCAGTTGGGTGCACAGGAGATCGCCAGGATGACCTCCGGGAATGAGTGACCCCGACTGGGCAGATTTGGGGCCAGGAGGAGGGTTTATGTTTTGGGGATGTGAGGGCAACGGATTTACTTGGACTTGAGAGAAAGAGGGAGAGAGGGAATGAGGAAAAGAGAGAGAGAGAGAGAGAGAGAGAGAGAGAGAGAGAGACTCGTGCGGACAAGTAAAATATGAGGAAGATGGATGAGAGGGGAGTGAGAGTGTGAGGAAAAATGATGGGGAGCAGATAAGAGGAGAAAAGGGAGGAGAAGCGAGAGAGTGAAGGAAGGCAGAAGATGAAAAAGTGAGAGAGAGAGAGTGAGGGAACGATGGAGGAAAGCTGTGGGTTTCGGGGGGTGGTTGGAAAGGGGAGTTTGAATGAGCTACAAGAGCCCATTCCTGTTAGCATGACAAAAGAGCCCGCCATTGGCCCTGATTGGAGTCACAGCTCAGCACTAAAGCCCAGTAGACCCCCTGGGCAGGTTGATGTGTGCAGATCAGGCATGGTTATGCGCCCAGGGTGTGAAATCCAGGATGGGTTTGGGGGGGCATGAAAGGGGCCAGAGGGGTTGGTCTAAATGATGGCTAAACTGCACATATTAAATGGACATCAGACTTGAGGTCAATTCTCTTCAGATATCACTGTTACCATACTTATATTACAAAATGGCAGTGACTGGAACTCAACTGACGAGTGTAAAGGGAATGTTAGATAGACAACAGACAGTGAGGCAAGGCAGGATAAAGATTAAATAAATACATTAAGCACTTCAAACTTCTCACATTCACACAGTCATGCAACCCCAGTTCCAAAAAAGTTGGAACATCATGGAAAATGCAAACAAAATCAAAAAGGACTGATTTCAAAAGTACATTTCCCCTCTGTTATATTGAAAACAGTACAAGAGCATATTATGCGATGTTCTTACATGTAAATGTAATTGATTATTGAAAATATGTGATGACTGCAACAGAGTCCAAAAATAACGCGCTGTCGCGAGCAGGACCCCTCAGCCTTGCGTTTTATTGGCGGCCATATTGATTATCGGAACGGGACACAAATCGATAGGGAGCTTCCTGTAACCACCCCTAAGATACCACCAAAAAATGAAAACATTTGGCTATGGCGTTTTTGAGTTATCGTCTGGAAAGGAAAATGAAGATGGCTGGCGTGGCGGCCATATTGATTATCGGAGCGGGACACAAATCGATAGGGAGCTTCCTCTAACCACCCTCAACAGACCATCAAAAAATGAGAACATTTGGCCAAGGAGTTTTTCAGTTATCGTCCGGAAACGAAAATGAAGATGGCTGCCATGGCAGCCATATTGATTCTTGGAGCGGGGCAAAAATCGATATGGAGCTTCCTGTAACCACCCCTAACATACAACGAAAAAATTAGAACATTTGGCCAAGGCGTTTTTCAGTTATCGTCCAGAAACGAAAATGAAGATGGCTGCCGTGGCGGCCATATTGATTATCAGAGCTGGACACATATCGATAGGGAGCTTCTTGTAACCACCCCCAACATTCCACCAAAAAATTAGAGCATTTGGCCAAGGCGTTTTTCAGCTATTGTCCGGAAATGAAAATGAAAATGGCTGCCATATTGATGATTGGAGTGGGACAGAAATTGATAGGGAGCTTCATCTAACCACCCCCAACATACCAGCAAACAATGAGGACATTTGGCCAAGGCGTTTTTCAGCTATCGTCCGGAAACAAAAAGTTAACGGACAGACGGGCAGACAGACAGACGGACTCCGCGCGCCACGACAATACCCCTCGACCGACTTTAGTCGGCTGAGGTGTAAAAATGTTAGCACAATTGACTGTTCCCTGTGTATCTTCACTGTGTAATTTCATCACACTCATTAAGCGTTTGGGCAATAAAGACACCGGTTGTTCAAGTCAAGCAACAGAATTTTACCCCATTCCTCTATCAAGCAAGTCTTCAGCTTCAACATTGCATGGGTCCTTTGTTGTCATATATTTTGCTTCATGATGAGCCATACAATCTCAATCAGAAACAGATCAGAACTGCAGGCGGGTCAATCTTGCACTACATTCTCTGCTTACAGAAGCATTAACTTGTAAACTGAGCAGCATGTGGTTTGGTTATGTCTTGCTTGTAAGTACAAGGATATCCCTAGAACAAACAACATCAAGATGGCAGCATATATTCCTCCAAAATTTATTTATTCATTTATTTTTTTTTTTTTGCATTAATAGTACCCTTGCAAATACGGAAGTCTCCCATGCCACGTGCACTGACTCACATCCATACCTTGCCAGACACTGGATTTTAGATATGATGCTAATAACAGCTTTGTGTTGTCCTTATCGTCTTTGGCCCGGAGAAAACGGCGGCTGTTTTGTCCGAAAGCCACTTGAAATTTTTGCGCATTGGACCACAAAATATGCTCTACTGTGCTCTACATGACAGCAAGCCCAGAGAAGTTAGCGACACTATTGGATAGTGTTGATGCACGGCTTAGTAAAGCTTAAGCTTACATATATGGATGCAGCAGAGAATGACAAAGGTTTAGCCAAGTATTTCTGAGCCGATGTTGTGCTACACATAACTGTCACATGCTGGTTCTTAAGAAAGTGGCATCTGAGGGTTTGGAGATCATGCACATTCAGAAGTGGTATTTTTCCTTGCCCTTTACACACCGAGATTTGACCAGATTCCTTTCATCTTCAAATTATATTAATTACAGTAGAGGGTAAAAGGCCCAAAGCCATACCAATTTATAAAATCTATTTTTAGAATATATGGTACCAATTTATACAATAAGTTAAATTTATTTGTATTTTTCCATGATGTGGCATCATCTATGGAATTGGGGCTGTAGATAATATTAATGAACTTCATTTGTATTGCACATTTTGGACAGATGGCACAACAGGCAGAAATATTATTTACAATGAAAAGAGTAAACTGAACAAGCACACAACAGCACTGAGTCTATCCACATCAGCTCAGCCCCTCTCCACTCAGTTAACACTCAGTGTGCCAGCAACATTCCCTCAAGCCCTGTGCCTGTGCCCCTGGGAGGGGGCGGTCATTGTTTGGGTGTTCTCGGCCAGATCGGCCTGTTGGACTGGGCCAGCAGCACACACCAGTGTTTCCATAGCGCCAAGGGGCTGGAGACCTGCCACAGTAGATAGAGCAGGCCCCTGGTTGTAGTCTTCAGCATGACACATCTCTAAAATGGAACCTTCTGGAATTACCCAAAAGACAGAGGGCTTAATTCATGGAATTGGAGGGAAGAGAATATGTTTAGATAGGCATTCCCCTTCCCAATCCCCATCCCCGGAATTTCTCTTTTGGTTGTACGAGCCAAAACATTAACACCACTCACAGATGAAGCGCATAACATTGATTATCTCGCAACAATGACACGCATCAATATCTGTAAACAAACCTTGGATGGCAAGTAAACCATCGGTTCTCATAGTCAATGTGTTGGACATATGAGTAATCCCACCTGGTCAAAACTGACAGAAGGGCTACTGTGGCACAAGTCCCAGAGAATTTTGATGACACTTATGTGAGGAATGTGTTACAACACAGAGCGCATCTCAAGCTTTGGAACTGGACCTTGGGGCAATTGAAGAAGGTCACTAGGTCCAGCGAATCCTGTTTTGATTTACATCATGAGCATTCACTGGGCACATGTGCATCATGTGCAAGAGATGGCAGCGGGATGCATTGCAAGAAGAAGACAAGCTGCAGGGAGGGTGATGCTTTGGGGAATGTTCTGCAGGGAAACCTGAGTCCGAGAATTCAAGGAACGTCAGTTCAGCTGAGCTGTTTTAGCAGCATGAGGAGAATCTACTCAATATTTGGCACGTGGCTCTAAAGTTGTGACTGGTGCATGTATGCATTTCATATGCACAAATTACAGATTTTTTTTGTCCTCTTATTTTATTTGTATCAAAGTATCCCCTGACTATCTGATGAATGACAACAATTGCAGCTACCGTGCAAGTCAAATGAAAATATCAAAAAGTTAGTTCCCTAGTTCCCTGAGGCCATTTTCTAAAATTAGAGAGGAAGATCTGCCATGATCTGAAAATATTTCCTTTTTGTTAGTGATTGTCATGTTTACATTTCCTGTGGTTGCCCAGCATTGCATTTGTCTTACGCGCACTCATGTTCTGACATGCCGCACAGGCACACACGAAAAAGCTTACTAATTAGTAATTGTATACGTAACTTCCATGAGACCATATTGAAGGCTTGTGGTTTTCGTGATTAAGGTTTGGACAAGCATCAGCCGCAGTTGTTGGGACTGTAGCTGTAGTGGTGTGAAACCTCAGGTGCAGATGGAGGCTACAGGCCATCATGCGTCGAAGGGTGAGAAACAAGAGCTGGCCGCTCATATCTCTGAAAAAAACAGTCCACAGACATGTTCCAAACTCCCCTTTTACAAGCCTGTCATGGCCCTAACTAAGGATGACAGACTCACTCAGACTCATTGCTGGGGAGGGAACAGGAAATAACAACAAAAAAAAGGCATCTAATCAACATGTGACTAAATTAGTCAAACCCAGCTACTGTTCGGCCTCAGTAAGCCCCTGTGATGGGACTGGGGATGGAGGAGGTGGAGGTGGGGGGTCAGGGGGTGGAGGGGGGTCTTAGGGAACCTGTGAAATGTGGAGATACAGAGAGGAGTGTATAAAACGCAAACACAAGCACACACTCTTCACCTGTTTGCACAAGAGGCCGATGAGGCCGAGAGAGGGAGGGGCCGCAGCCAATGTGTGGGTGAAGGTGGGCGAGTCTGTCTCTTTTGATTGATGAGATTTACATTCTAGGAGATGTCATCCCTGAAGAAGACACAGCAGCAAATCTGAGCCGTGGCAGTTTGGGCAAGTCCTGTCATAGTGAATCTGTCAATCTCTGCTTCCTCTCTGTGGTTCTCAGGGAACATGAATCAATATCTGTGGCATAGATGAGAGCATAATCCACCACTGTCTCGCCCCGGCCCCTGTAACGCCTGCCTACGAATGTCTGCATTGTCTCTTTACAGTCCCAGGACAATAACACCACAACATCATAATCACTGAACATACAAGCTTCAGCCCCACGATTGCCATACTGCTGCCAAGTAACTTCATTGCACAGCTAAAAGGCCTTAATGATGGCTATCACACTGCTCCTGAGGTGTAAAATCTAAGCAAGTTTATACACTCAATATTCAACTAAAATGCCATTATTTAAAAAGGCGGAGGGCCTTTTTAATGCAAAGTGCACCACAGGAGAACTGTCTTCGTGCTTCGGTAGCTGAAAAAGCCAAATATGAGTGAAACTCCTCTCACAAGTATTTATCCGCAATTTCAGATGTTGAACTGAAATCTTTCATAATTGCCGACACTGGTTGTTCTGGAAGCTCATGTGATTAAACCTGTTTCCATCACAACACTCTGTGCGTCACTTAAAGCATGTAATGATCCTCCCACGCAGCTTTAAAAAATTCCTAAATGCATGCACAGTGCCACTGGCTTAAAAATCAAGAAACAAAATTATCAAACAGACCGTCTTTTTAACTTTTCATTTGTTTTTTTGTTTCTTTTTTCATGCCACAGCAAATACCGATGCATGTTTTTTTAAATCAGATTTCTTATGGGTACATATTGGCATGGTAAAATAAACTTGACAGGGTTTTCTCAAGACATAATTAATGATTGTAGCAGTCTAATACTCAGAAAATCCTTGTCCAAATGAAAGTGGTACTCGTATGTGCGATTGTGTGTGAGTGTGTGCGTGTGTGTGTGCGTACGTATGTGCGTGCGTGCGTGTGTGTGTGTGTGTGTGTGTGTGTGTGCTGGGTCTTGCTGTCACCTTTGATTTACTTCACCAGAACAGTTATGTCTGGCATGACTTAAAGCAAAATGCTATCGATACAATCTTGGCTTTTGGCTTCAGCTGAGTCACCAAAGACTGCAACTATTGTTTTTGGCCCACTGTGCAATCAAGGAAAGTGTCCTTAGGTTATACTATAGCAGGTGCTGTGTAGCACATGCTATACTATTGTACACAGTGATAGAAGGGGAAACTAAATGCTCAGAGCACAAAAAAAAATGCATGGGCACAAATAGTGAGAAAGTTAAAGACACGGAGGTCAAGAGCTTCAGCTTAGATCAGATATTTGATTGTGGAGTGCCAAATTATGAAGTGTTTATTGCAAATTAATTAATGATATAAGAAGATGGTAATGAAACTCGGCAAACACTGAAGAATACTTAACAGCTGCTGAGGCAGCAGCTCACACTGATCTGAAACCTTAGCACCAGCTTATTTTAGAAAAAATAACATGTTGTAGGTTTGGATTTAGGGGCCATTGAATGACGAAAAGGCTGACAAGCTGGCCCCAAATCCACATGAAAACTGGACAGCTAGTGTCTCCTGTCTGCTTTCAATTATCTTACACTTTCATGTAAAATATTTCCACTGAAGGCAATATTTTAAAGTCATTTTTAATTATGAATGAGTTCTATTACTTTTTTTTTTTTTTTTTAAACGCGAAAACAAAAATAGCCTATGCGTGTCAACCCACTGTATTTGACAGCTGAGATAGAATGGAATTATTTCAACTGTAGAGGATGCACACCTGAGTCTATGAGCCAATCCCACAATGTAACCACCTCTGACATTTAAACATCTCCCACCTAAACATTCCTTCCGTTGAGTAACAGCGAGGTAACATAAACACTGCTGTAATCAACCTGAGACATATGAACTACAAAACAGTCATGCTGACAAGCACTGGTGCTCACCCAAATGATTTCACAGCCCTACACAAGACAATTAGGATATATGTAACAACATAACTTTTCAAAAATTGTAATGCATTTTCCTTATAATCCAAGCCCTTCACACTGAAAAAAGTGATCGTGGGTTGCAATTTATGAAATGAGAGCATTCTATTTAATCTAACCTAATGAAATCAGGTATCTGCGCTTTCGGCAAAAGCTGATCTCTTCAAAATGAAAAAGTTCAGCTGAGAAAACTTTAAACAAGTAGATATTTAAAAAATTGATGCGATATTTTCACTTTGATCCGAAGTCTAAATTTTTTTTTAGTGTATGCTCGTCCTCTGAATGGGGAGGTGACTGGGGGAGGGGGGTGGGGGGTGTTGGAGGTTAAGAAAGCTCGGAGATGGAAGAGCCTCTGTGGGTCAGCTCAAAACCCTGACCCCGTAAGGATTTGATCCCTTTTTCCCACGAAAATAGAGGAGCTCGTTAACAACATCTGCCCCAGCTCGGAGCGCCGAGCTTATCCCCACCCAACTCGGCTGTCAAGCCTTTGAATCCCACACCGATCCTGCCCCACCGGGCAGAGCCAAACCTGTTAACCCCCTCAACACACACACACACACACACACACACACACACTTCCACTCCTGCTCATTTGAAAAAAAAAAAAGTATTTGACAAGAGCATGAGGCCAATTTCGAAAATTACTCCTACATTTTCCTTACTTTAAAAACGATCAATCATCAATCAAAACTCCACTAAATAATATTAAAAAAAAAGATTGATGACAAATTATATTGCTGCTCAGAGGATCGCGGAGATTTCAGTACAATTCATTGTGAACAGACCTATACCACACCAGTGGAGTTGTCTTTTTTCCTCCAAGTGGACAAAGTTCATTTCATAAGTATTGGAACCGAGGCAAAATTTTATTTATTTTGTTTATGGAGTCTAGTTCAATGGGATTGATGACATGACTGCAGACTGTAACAGCGAGTTGAATTTTAAGTGTACAAACACACTTTATTTCCTCAAATCAAACCAAATCACTTCATTTACTTCAAGTTTCTACATCCAGCAGCAGGACAAAAATCACAAACAACTAAAAGCAACTAAGGACTTTCTTTAGGTCCAAAAAGTGGAAAATTCATGATTAGCAAAGCAAAGCGGCCATCCTGCAACAAAGTGAACTCTAACTTGCTGGAGGCTGAAGGCAAAGCTTTTCGGTAACAATCAGGAGCAGAGTTGGTTAAAGCACAGGCCTACCAGAGCGTCATCTCACATAAGGTGAGATCTGTGGGTCAGAAAGTTAAGGCAGCATTCAAACACAAAAGATTTTGGTCAGAGTACTACATACGATGAACTGAATCTACACTGTTATAAACTGGCACATTTTTTACTAGATATTTTAACTGCCACCTTTTTTGCCAGTTATTTTAACTGTAATTTTACAATCAGTTTATAACTGAGGTTCCTTGTATGTTAACTGTAAACCACAATTAAATGCGTGCAGGACACTACTTAAAGTTAAAATAACTAGGAGACAATGTGTTAATTTATCTGTTAAATTCAGTCAATTTATAACAGTGTACCCAAAAACTGTTGCAGTGGTGAAACGAAAGACAATGTAGAAGAGGGCTGTAGGTCCCAGACAGAACACCTGATGTAGACACAATACCTTCAAATTAAACATGACAGTTGGCGATGCATCCTTTCATCACACTTTGAGGCGTGCTGTAGTACATAACAACAGCTAAATATGTCATTGTTGCTTGAATGTAATACTTCGCATATTTTTAATAGAAATGCCATTGGCCATTGACATGCTTAAGAAAACCACACTCCCCCGACCAATCAGTTCCAGCCCTTAATAAAACAGGTTTTTAATATGCAGCTAAATTCCAAAATATCTCTTGCAGAAATGCGCGTGTACTCCAAAACCATTGATGAGCATCGCGTGTCAGCGGAAAGCTCTCAGCTCACTCAGACATTCAGATTAACAGATTTGACACATCACTCATGTAAGACACGCGAAGTGCACGAAAGCAGGGAGGTTAGCTGTGTTCACTGCAGTTCTACAGAGCTACGGGTGATGCTTTTTTTTAGAGGGGTTGAACAAACAGGCAGTGAGGTCAGACACTGATGAAAACAGAGATGAGCCCAAACTTGTGAAGGGGACACTGCGGCTCACGTGGCTATTTGTGTCCGTGTGTTTTTGTGTTTGTAGGCACACATTTGAGAGGCAGAGAGAGAGAGAGAGAGAGAGAGAGAGAGAGAGAGAGAGAGAGAGTGTGTGTGTTTGTTTGTGTGCATGTATGTGTGTGTACGCTCAGCACAAATGAAAATAATATTTTAGCATAATGCTAAAAATATTACCCGAGAGCTGGTGACCGCGGAAGCTTCCTTAATCTCCTCTCATTAGACGTAAAATGGGCTGCTGTATCTCGTAAAGCATTTAAAAAACCGATGAACTCAATTTAGTCACTGTACACCAAGGAAAAATTGCATTAGCCATCCATTAATCTTTCATTGCTTGTATCATTGATAAATTACGAAGTAAGAGCTATTAGCCGTCATGGCACTACAGCCCCAGTAAGCCATGCCAGACTCTGAATAGCCTAACTCTTAAATTGTCTATATTAATTTTGCAGAAGTAAATTAGGTGCTTGTAAGGTAAAAAACAGAAATTTGATTTCCATAAATGGACTGCTAATTCTTTGAAATAGTGCTGCTGATAAAGATTAAATTCAAACAAGGAATTTTCAAAAATTGCAGGTAAATTCATTGCCTGGTCAAGCAATTACCAGCTGAACCACTATATTTCAAGAAGTACTGACAAATAGCCAAAAACAGGCTATTTTACCTTGAACCAAAAATGACAAATACCACTGTAATGGAGGAAACCACAGACCAAAAGTTTGTTTGGCATCAAATAAAAGTTACTAACAGGGTGATTTGGGATGTTTGTGGCTTTCAGAGCTGTGGAATGACTTAAGACACCCATCATTAAATGCATGGATGTTGAGACAACCTCACACCACCCAACCCCCATCCCCAAGGTGCACAGGGATCGACCTGGCAGTTGTGCACAGAGAGATGCATTCAAATATAAGAATGTATGGGAAGAACAGTAGGACCACCAAAAACTTCAGCCTCTGGAGCCATCCAGGTGATATATCCCAAGGCGCTTTGCAGTGCATCTTGTCCTTAAAAGTGCAAGCTGGAGGAGACTATAAGCACATCAGTTACACAAAGATATTTGTCATCATAATTCCTTCATAATATAATATAACATAATTCTATCCACAACCACGCTCACACCTGTTCTGTCATTTTGAGTTCCTCGGCTCCGAAGTTTCCATTTATTACTTTCATTTGTGTTAAACAGTAGGCCAAAGTAAAAACAGTGAATAAACGAATAGATAAAATATTTTAAATGTGAATGCTTTTTAATGTATTCATTTTACATGACAATAGTACCACTAACGTCTAAATACTGACCAAATAAACTAGGTACTACCAAAAAACTGAATGTGCCTTTAGGAGCCTGTATTGTGTTACTCTTCCTCTGGTCGTCGCTTCTGGATAGCCGTGAATGTAAAGCAATATTTCCTCTCTCGGCACATCGTCTAAAATGTGAAGCAGACAGGAGAAATCCGACTACTCCGCCTCCTCAAAAAACTAAGGGCGACGACTATTTCTGTGAGTGAATTAATCAAAATAACTGAGAAACATGAGGAAATTCACGACCAAGACCTTGTATACATTCCATACACCTGCGCTTCACTCAGTACTTATTTGTTTTCTAAATTGAAAACAGAATTTGAAGTTGGCGAAAGCTCAATTCCATGATTTAGGCTGCAGGGGTCCTAAATGATGTTTTTTGTATACTGGCGACAGATTAATTGTGAATATTTCACCTAGACGAATATATGTTCGAGCAAAAAACTCTCAATGATCGCACATTTTTATACATAGACAGCAAACAGCGATTTGCATATTATGTAAATCCATGAATATGTTTAGTTTACAGTTTCCAGGGCTTTTAGAATGAATGAAACAAAATGTTGCGGAGGTAGCCTATGCTTATTGTATGTATTTATTTATTCAGTTATTAAATCATTTCCTTATGCATTTTTTTCTCTTTGACATAAGCTTTAAATTCTTGATGATAACATGCACATTGACAACGAGCATTCTTAAATGTACTTAAATGCACAACTTTGTTTTGTACAGCTAGGCCTACGAAAAAAAAAAGTGAGATAAAATCCAAGATTGTAAGCAGAGCAGTTAAAATATGTTCAAAATGCCCATACTAGCATTCCGTTCAGAGGTAGCCGCCCGTCAAATCACATTGAATTAATTTTAAGTAAGGGGGTCTGGCCCCTCAACACCGATTACAAATGCCTATTTGCGCGAGACAGTTCTTCAAATTTCTGAGAATACGGCCCAATTTCTTCATAGCTTAAATTATCACGTACCTACAATAATTCATTCACAATGAGCAATTTTACTGAAAACCTCGTCGAAATCAAAACTGCAATGCTTTGTCATCGGAAGAGGCAGAGAAGTGCAATCGCATGGTATACATTTTTCAAACGCCGTCCAATTTCTAACAATTCCCAGCAGACTTGTATATCTCAGTACATATATTCTTCAGTAGTTTTTAATTGTTCGACTGCTTGAAATACCACCAACATTTTTTTACTGAAATAATTTGTGATACTTAGTATTCCAATAGCAACTCTGAATTTTGGATATCAATCAGGTACCCAGAAACAGACAACTTTGTAAAATACTTGGAACGTATAGTCCATTCAGTATACAGAATGTGTTAAATATTTGATCAGCACTGTGGTTTTTAATAATAATTCTGAAATGGAAGCAAGTGACGAAAGCTATAAAGACACACAAGATTAAAACTCACAGGGTGTGCAAATTGGCATTCCGCACGCTTCATTTGACACATCGCCAACGATAATCATTTTGCTTTTCAATTTGACGCCTAGTTCATTTTAAAGCTATTAGATCTGCCAATCTGACTGAGCTGTCTTTCCTTTTCAAAAATCAACATTTTTGGAAAAGGTCTGGTTCGTCCACGGGACAGCAATGATTCGGCAACTCTCCAAAAAAAAAAAAAAAAAAATCGGGGCATCAGTCACACGTGGGTGAAATGACCAGTCCTTATATTTTGTAAAAATTTATTCATCATTTCAGAATAGAGAATCGTTTCATAACTGTGGAGAAACACAGTTCAAATAAATCGCTCCGCCTGTGATATGGGTTAACCTGATACTGTCAAAACATACCGCAGGAAAAAAACTCATGAAACAAAGTAAAACATTTAAACATGACAGAGGTTCACAAGCCTCGTAAAGAAATAGACACAACTTACTATAAATAACCTTGCGCTTGCGACCAGCACAGTCATTTGTTTCATAACAACTAGTTCATGAAAAAAAGAAATATTCTACAGAGATGGACATTCCGACGCAAACAGAAAATACAGATGAAGTGTAAACTTTTATGCGAGTGCATTCGCTCGGATTACTGAGAAAGCCTCCGGATGAAGCAGCATGCCCCATTTCGTTGCGAGAAAATAGGATGGCATTTCGTGCTGAAAAAAGTCATATTCTTCAACATCAAATGATTGCTTGAATGCTCACAATAAAAGCCTCTTTGCAATACAAATAAGTTCGTTGGGCTAAACGGAGTCCATGTCCAGAATACGCTTCGGACCGCTCAATTTGAGATGAAAAATCGCGGTGTCAAAAACAAAATGATCAAGACCTCTTGCTTGCAAAGAGTCCAAAGTGTTCAAGTATCCAACGTACTTAGATGTGTAATAGTCTTTTCAAATATGGGTGAGGGGTAGTGTTCCGTTCACGCCAGTCCCAGCGCTCTGATAGTGCTGGTGCACACTGTGTAACCGACTCGTTGGCAGAGTTGAGTGATCCGCGCCGTCACCCCCGGGAGGCAGATACATGCTGATCATATCCCTCAGGTCCCCCAAGCACGCTCTTTGGGAGTGGGATGTGATGGCCGGGGGCGGTGAGCTCGGTTCGGTCTTACACACAGACGCCATGCTGCCCAAGCCCATGGCGTTGGTTGTCTGCTGCGTGTAGGCTGGAGACATGCTATATGTCGAGGCGGCATTCATGTAGGTCTGAGCAGTGGACATCATGGGGTACTGGAGTCCGGCCATCTCATAGCGGTGCATCTGCTGGATTTGCTGACTGTTCATAGTGGGATGCTGCGAGTAGCCCAGCTGGTCTTGCATAAGAGTGTAGGCACTGTTGGTCCACCCATTCATGTGCGCGTAACTGTCCATCCGCTGTCCAACCGAGACGCCGTTGTTGACAGTGTTGGCACCAGGCGCCATGAGTCCCCCGGGCAGAGAATACTTGTCTTTCTTCAGCAAGGGCTTGGTCTTCCTGCGTGGCCGGTATTTATAATCCGGGTGTTCCTTCATGTGCATGGCTCTCAGGCGCTTTGCTTCATCAATGAAGGGTCGCTTCTCTGCGTCCGTCAACAGTTTCCAGTCAGCACCCAAGCGTTTGCTAATCTCCGAGTTGTGCATTTTGGGATTCTCCTGAGCCATCTTTCTCCGCTGGCCCCGAGACCACACCATGAATGCATTCATGGGACGCTTCACTCTGTCCTGCTCGTTGGCATTATTGTTATTTTTGGCGCCCGCCATCGAGCCCGAATTGGACTGCGGGTGCGGGCTTTTTATTTCTGTTTCCATCATGCTATACATTCAGACGGCTTTGAAGTGATCAGCTAACCCCGAGGCGAAAAAAATCAAAATCAAAATAAAAACATTTAACGGAGAAGGTGTCGCGTCAAAGTCGAATAAAATCGCTTAAAGTTTTTTTCTGTCGCCTTACCACATTTGAAGTTATTTGCCCAGATCTGTTGCGCCTGCTTGCCAGCTCAGCTTTTATCTCGCTCAGCTCTGGAACAGAACTCTGCAAACTTGTCCACCAACCTCAGCTGTTAATAGAGGCCTTGCCATGTGATTAGGATTGACATCATGACAATGAGCTCGGTCCCAACCAATCACAGCGCGCCCTTCGGCCTGCCATCCTAACCCAAACGGAAAAGTTGGTTTAACAAGTGCTGCCGTAGGTTGAAAATGCCATAAGAAGAAAAAAGAAAATCTATAAACTTTAGACTAGGCAACAACCACTGAAATAATATGTTTTCAGTCCTGAAAGATACAGAATCACAACCAATCAGCGAGACGGTTTGTCGCTGTAATTCAGAATTAGATCCAGAAAATATTGTGCAGCTCAGCAAACCTGCAGTTTGAAACGGTATTGAATACACACAAGACTCCCATGCTTGATAATCACTACACACAAGAGGTTCGATTCTAACAGTCATTGATGATTTAACGCTCTGTTTAGCGATGAACGCAAATATTAACAGGTCCATGGCAAAGCGTAGTCTAAGTTTTATATTTTGTTGTATTTTCGAGATAAGCATTGATCAAACAATTTGAATTAGAAATTCCGAAATTTGGTCGAGGAATTCGATTGTTTCGTACATATCTTATCTATTTAGGCCTATGTTCTTTCGTTAAAAAGAGAGAGAGAGAGAGAGAAAAAAAAAAAACTAGGCATTGCCATGGTTGTAGGACCGTCTTGTTTTTTTTTTTTAAATTCATGTTCACCGTAGAATACTAAGCAACAACAATAAACTACGATCGGCCTATACCAAAATTCCACGGCAAATTCTCCGTTATTCTGAAAATTATTGCCATCAAATAATAGATCATGCTATACTAGTGCAGTTGATAGCATATCGTGTAATTTTGAATTCGAAAATACAGCAAACTGTGTAGCTTCAACAATTACAATAGTTTCGCGCCATCGTCTATAGCCAAATGATTTAGGCAATATAATGATAAAGCCTAGTGCTTTGCAGTAACATGCAAACATAAAAACAATTTCGGTTTCATCAAGTGCATGATTCATACTCCATTATTTAAACTGGAAACTGGAGACTGAATGTCACCCGATAAGTTTGGGGATTCTGAAAAATGCAACACGACACTCGCTAGTGGGGGAAAACAATACATTACCGCCATCTTGTGGTCAAAGAAGCGGGTAGTATTCCAGCAACTTTGCATCACTGCCATACATGACGTGCTTTAATAGCTTATATCTCTTAAACCAAAAAGAATGAGTCCAGTTTCTTAACATGTCGACAGTGTTTTTTCTCTCTGTTTTCAAATAAATCCTAAGCGCATCAAGTAACCCTCCAATTTAAGGGTATGGTCCAAAAGCACTGCTAATTGTCATTAACTACCCCACCTGTCGGGAGCCTTGGATTAACAAGGTGTTAGCGAAAAAGAGTCGAAACTGACTGCTACTGTGCCGCCGTTAATTTCATGGTTGGCGATTTTCGCCACAGGCATTCTTTTCATTTGCTAATGATACAGCACACCGCCGATCGAAAATTTATTGCTGTCCATCAACACCTCTCGTTTAGCCTCAGAGAGTGCAAACTGTTGAAGTATGTCTGCATCGCAAACAATATTAAGTAGAATCATAAGAAGTGCTCACAGAATGATTTGAACCGACAGGTTTAATAACAAAGTACTGAATGACTATTTTCAGTAGACCAATGTTTCCGTATTTTAAGTAATATATTGGATTGTATTTATAGGCTACTTTGGAGTAGCCAAAACCTAAATTATACTGGCATACTTTCGTAGCCTACACTTAGCCAATATTATTTCGCAAAACCATGATGGCATATGCGCCGAAAAAGCTCAACTGAATGCATCAAACAGCCTAATGCGGCGATCGGCAAAGAAAACAGACTCAAAGGTTGTATTTCTGTTGTTAAAGCATCACATCAGAAACTGCACTCAGCCATAAGTTAAAAGTGCATAATGGTGTATACTGTAACACGCTATGCGACAGAAAAAAAAAATAATCATAAGCCCATCAATGTGCAACACTCTGATCACGCACATTTTCAGGACCCACGCAACAACTTAAAGCAAAAAAAAAAAAAAAAAAACCTTGAAAGCAACCGTCAAACGCAATGCTACACAGTCCATAGAATTCAAGTTACTGTCAGACTAGTATCGTAAGGTTATGTCTAAAGTTGCCGGTCATCAACAGAACCAAGGACACATCGTTAACTGGCCTTATCCGAACTAATTCAGTGTAGAACCAGTCATTTGTTTATCGGAACAGATCCAGGATGATCCTGTAATCCTCTATAGAAAACCGATCCGACAGCGGGAAAAGGAAAACTGGTAGCTACCCTGGAGTTCAGTAATGAGGATTCTCGCACAAATTTTCGTAATTACTGCTGAAGGACACGACCTCCGGCAAAACTTAGCTTTCCTACCCCATGGTCTTTCAGCAGGTCTATCGATGATGTTTCGGAAACTCCATAAAATGGACATAACGTTCGATGCGTTTTCCCCCTCCGAGGTAACATAGCGGGCCCACTTAGGCGAACATTAAAACAGGTTAATTCGTTGTATATATTTGTTTGTTAACAAACAAAACGTGTGCTGCAACGGAAGAAAATTATAAACTGTAGATGAACAGTAACAAAGGTATCAGATAATCTTTATGTAGCCTATATTATGCCCTGCCCCCCCCCCCACACACACACACACACACACACACACACACCGACACACACACACACACACACACACACACACACACACACTCTTCCCCCCCCACACACACACACACACGTGCACGGGCGTACAAGAAGTTTTATCAAATAATGCCTCTTCCGGCAAGGGACAGTGACAGGTTCCAAGCCGCCACAACACAAAAAACGATAACACATTTAAGAAGTAGGCATCTGTTAGTTTTAAATGAAAACATAATATGGCGTTTATTCAGGAAAAAAAAAACAGTCAGAAAAGTGAATAGCCTCTGAAAAGGCAATGAGTTTATTATCCGACAAAATTCCCCATATCTTCATTTGAAGCCACTATTTCTTTCAGACGCGACAGTCAAGTTCATGAGCTGGAAATAAAAAAGAGCCAGAAATACAGCTTATAACAGATTGGAATGTAGTGTGAAGTCAAAAGCAATGCTTAGGGTAATATGTTTTTAAAAAAGCATAATACATACTTGTTTCACTAAAATATTTTATCAATGAAGCCACCGCTACATTTTTTGAAAAGACGTCACACTTTTAATCTTTGAATTCTAAATGGCGAAGTGTAATAGAATTACTAATGAATATATGAAATGTTAATTTCTGCATTAGCCCCTGAAATCAATGACTTATTTTGTCTCAATGTGAGACCTTTCAGTTGCAGTAATTAACACAAAATGATTTTTCAATTACGACGACAAAGAAGACAATCTCATTAGGATTTGCATGGTGTTTGGACCCGTGATGCAAATGAAGACGCGATTTAAGCACGGTCTGTTATTCCTTTTGTATCGGGCTGAATAGTTGCTTCCCGCTCTTTTCTAGACAGGTATAATGATATTCACGTGTCATTAAGAGGAAGGAAATCAGAAATGCTCTTGTTATTAAAACAGGAGATAATTTGGCACAATTCAACCCGAACTGACTCGAAAAATCAGAACTGAAATAATTTCATCAAACCAAAGATAAAATAATCCGTCTCTAAACTAACAACACAAACTAGGCAATCACTATTTTTTGGGAAAAACAGGTCAAACAAATCAAAATGACACAGATAAACTTTATTCTGTTGGAAAAATGCGACGTATTCTAGTACAAAGTATTGTTCGAAATATAACTGTTCATGACTTCCTTCCGCCAACATTTTGGCCATGTCCATGGGGTAAACGCTGATTGATTGACATGCAATTAAAAAAAACAAAAGGCGGTAAATATTAACTGTAAAATGTGCAGTTCTGATTCAACTCTCACAACGAGCGAGCCTACCTGGGACCCACGTGCTCTGGAAGTGTACATATAACACTGAGCATTTTACAGTAAGGCCCATACACATAATGCAAATAAAACTGGAAAATGACAGTTCTGAACTTTGAAAATAGGTGACAATTTTAAATACCAATAGCACTAGGTATAACCAAAATTATTATTAATAATAAATAATTATATTCTTCCACTCTATTCGCAGGGAATCGTGATGCAATGCAAACAATGTTTCAACTCAAAAAGCATTTGGTTATTCCTGATAATGTCTTTGCGTACAAATAAGCGCGAAAAGAACATGAACTTAATGGTCAAAAGGGTAAAGAAAGCCCATTGAAAGTTATTGCGAGAAATGTTTAACAACATGACAAAGATATACTACTACTACTACTAATAATAATAATAATAATAATAATAATAATAATAATAGGCTAATAATAATAATAATAGTTAATTAATTACTTATAATTAAATAAGTAGGACCGGGCTACTTTATAATCATTACTTAAATACATATTATTTATTTTTCAAAAATATGTATTTTAACCTTGCAAATTTGTTTAGTCAATAGGCTACTACCATTTACGTAGAAGTGTTGGTCACACGACCAAACAGCTTTGAATAGAAGCTGTTTGTTAAGGTAAAGCACCGACCGCGAGAAGAACCAGTATGGACATGCACAGGATGTCATTCATTCATTCATTTATTTACATTTACTCTTCAAGGTATACCGTGTTCGCGGGCAAAATATTTGGATGCCACGGGTTTGGCAAGCACTGTCGGAAATCGGCAGTGTTTTCATTACATGATACGCACGACTGATTTAATATCATTTCTCGGCTGTTAAATTGTTATTGCAGCCTGGTTGCTAAACTCCGCTGATACGGGGACTTAATGAATCAAAAATGAGGACTTAAACATGGCAAGCATGCTCACATATTCATAGCTTAAACGCTTTCCACCGTAAAAGCGACTCGAAAGAAAATCTAATTTTATTTTATTATTCTGCGTCTTGACTCGAATAGGCTAGAGTCTTGTCTGCCGGGTTCACGGATGTTCAGCACATTCATGTTCAGGTTCAGCTATCAGAAGCTTTCAAGAGACATGTTACCAGGTAGCACTTATAAACAGCTGATTGAAAGGAGACAATGAAAACACGGGACACTACCGCCATCCAGGACTGGAATCCTAGGTCGAACGCACTCAATACTAGATGGTTCCGACGCATTAATTTCTAATCGCACGAATTTCTAATCTGAAAATTAATTTTGAAAATAAAATCATTTATCATTGTGAGTTCCAATGTCAACATGCCTTACACAGAGGAAATATGGAAGTTCAACTGCCCATAGATGATTCACCAGACGAAAGTCTCTTAAATGGTCCAATGAAGATACTGTTAACGTTCAAAGTCACACAATTCCAGGGCATATTCTCCTGCCATTAGAACAAGAATGCTTTGTTAAAACTGAGCCACAACTTGACTTCTTCTCCAGCAAGGCAAAGCAATACTGGTGCAGTAACAACAGCTATCCTGTCATATTATCCACATGCACATGCACATACAGACACACACACACACACACACACACACACGCGCTCACACACACACAGCTATCCATAGGAGGACACTGCATTGACTTCCATTCATTGTGGACAGCCTAACCCCTAACCCTAACCTAATCTCAATTCACAACTGACCCCTAACCTTAACCATGACCTCAGAAATTCCGGTTTTCCACATTAGGACTGGGCTTTAATCCCCATACGGAGCACCACTCCCAAAATGGTCTGTGTTTATACAAGCAAAGGCCCCCAATAGATGACAAAAACATGTCCACACACACACACACGCACACATGCACACAAACACACACATACACACACACACACACTAAAGAAGTGGCAATGGAGCATATGCTTCCTCTGCTGACTGCCTTGGTGTAATCTCTTTTAACCACTGGAGGCGCAAACAAGGTGTGAATGTAAATTTTCAATTTCTCATTCAACTGAAACTTAGATTTTTAATTATTAATATGTTATCAATGAATATTGAAAATATAAACAAAATATAACCAATATCTAATCAGCAATTTTCCATCCAAGAGCTTCAACATGGATTCTGGGGGTCTCTGGTACTCATGCCAAACATATCCTCCAACCCATATGCCTGCCAGGCTGATCTCACGCCCTAGCCATCATATAGCAACCTTTGGGCAGATGTCCTGGGCGTCAGAATAAAAACGGAAAAGGAGACCTTTCACCTCAGATTTGAATGTTGTAGGTATCCCCGTAGACTTCAATACATAACCAATACACATGAGAAAAACATGTAGGCTATCTGGCGGGGCTAAAACCCAGAAACTCTGCCTATTGGGACAGTACGTTGCCATACTCACTGATAATGTAACCAGTTGAAGTCCTTTCTATTCCAAACCCTAACCGGAATTCAAAGTTATAAAGTAACTATAACCCCAACGCCAACCTCAACCCTAACCCTAAACATAACCAAGACGTTTTGGTGGCAAAACCTAACTCTAACCCTAATCCTAACCTCCATCCCAAACCATAACCAAGTAGTTTTGGTGGTTTAACCAAGCCAAGTACCGTAGTTTCACTGACTAAACATAACCATCTAGCAGTGCTGTCAAATAAGGATGCCAAAGGACTCAATTTTCATTATATATCAACGTTTGAGCAAGAGCATATTAGATGTGTAGGGATGACATCAGGGAATTGCTAATAGGGACAGCTCCAGATAGCCCTGAATGAATGAGAGCCAATGGAAATGTAGCCCCAAAAATGGTACATTCATCGGAGAAAAACTAGCAATTTTGATTACATTTTTCGATAAGGGTCAAGCAAATCGATATAGTTCCATTTTTAGATTTTTTTTCCAGACTTTCAACTGTAGTAAAATACATTTTTATGAGTATTAGTGACGTCATGCACCACAAGTGACTTAATGACATTCACCTAGCCAATGATAGCTCTATGTTCAATACTATATTTGCCAAAACGAGAATAAAATATTGGCGTTATTGATCTAGAAGCAGGTGTAAATAATTACTCTATAGCCGACGAACTCCATTCATTGTGGCTATCTGGTGAGCTCCCTCTAGATCAGGGATGTCAAACTGACCTGTAAAAGGGCCAAGAGGCTGCAGGTTTTCACTCCAACAATGCAGAAGCACACCTTATACAACTAATCAGTTGTGCAGGCCTAGATCAGTTGATTAAATCAGTGCTTTCAGGTGTGCTTCTGCTTGGTAGGATTGAAAACCTGCAGCCTCTTGGCCCTTTTACGGGTCAGTTTGACAGCCCTGCTCTAGATGAATTGCAGCCAAGTCATTGTGCCAAGGCTGGCTGCAATTTACCTAGAGGGCTCTTCCTCGATTTTCTCGATGAATGCAAGTGAACAAAGCGAAATAGCTAAAATAATTATTTACACCTGCTTTGAGGCAAAAAATGCAAATTTTTATTTTAGTTTTGAAAATGCAGTACCAATTGCATATCAGAATTGAAATTAAAAAAATACAAACGTCCTTTCCTTTTTCTAACAGTGCAGCTGATTTTTCCCATAAAATGCTAGCATTCCACTATCTGACTGCGGCCAAACACCCTCCTTCGACGGCACTAGGAGTGTACAGTTAGCTAGCAACATTACCTGAGTCAATCTTACTTAGCCAACGGCAATTTTATGACCGCTACCACAATAATTAAGATTTAGCCTTTTTTCCATGTTGTATTCCTTATGTATTTTCCAAACAATAATGAAAGCAGACGCCAGGAGTTAAATAAAAAAAAAAAAGCTTGCATATGCTTTGTGGTCTACTGCCTACAAGTGGCTATGCAACTGCTATAAAGTGGCTTATAATGGGTGACATCACTATTACTCACAAAAACGTATTTCACTACAATTAAATTCCTGAAAAAAATCTAATAATAGAACTATGTCTATTTTCTCAACCCCTTATATCAAAAACATCATTAAAATAGCCTGATTTGAGCTATTTTTTTCATGCAATACAATTTTTGGGGGGACAGCTCCATAGGCTCCTATTCAATCTCAGCAATCTCACGAGTGCTCCCTATAAAACAGGTAGTGCTGAGAGTGAGAGTTCTCCCTATAGGATACTCTCTGACGATACTTTGTTGTAACCTTATGCCCGCATAAGTCATGTGTTCCCACCCTCCCTAATATGACTCACAGGGGCATTTCCTGGATTAGTGCCCCTACCAGAGGCAGAAGATATGTGACAGATACCTCAAAAACGACCTCTTGGACTGTCTCTGATACCATAGGAGAGAACGTTTCCTCAATTACCATAAGTAACTGCACCATTGCACCTTCGATAACAAACAGTTATAAACACATTCTGATTTCAGTTTAAGTAACTACTTCCTACAGGTTCAGCTTAGATAACGGTTAGGGTTTGGCTAATGTTAGGTTTCAGGGCTAGGGAAAGGCAATAATGGTTTTTTAAGTCAATCGAGGCTCGCCCTTCGAAATGTTGAAAATGCAGAAGCAGGAAGTGAACACAGGTCTACTGTGGGAAAGTTGTTTTATGCGCCCATCTAACCATCCCGACCTCCAAACCTGCAGGCTGGCATGCAACATATTAACGTCTTGTGATTTCCTCCTGTACTGTGCTCGTAATTACTACAGCTGCCAGAGGCTAGCTTTCACTTCAACGTAAACATAGGTTGTAAATGCAAGTGGCAAAAACGATCTATCTGGTCATTTTCCTTGAAAGGACAGTTTCAATAAAAGAGAAAGAAAAAGCAAATAAAAAGCATTGCTAGGCTACTATTATTTTCTCAAGTAACAAAATTATCGCTGTCATCTGTCATCCAACTGGCGGACAATAGCATTTTTAGCAAAACTTTAGAAACCAGCTGAATTTAATAAGTAGTCATTACTGCTACCTACTGCCTAACAAGGTAAATTCATCATTGCCATGTTAAATTGTTCCTCCAATCCCCATGAAAAACTTTCACCTTTTGATTCTGAGAAAGTGCTGTATTGACTTCTTGGCCCGTTTTTTCTGTTTTACATGAACTCAGATCCTGAACATCTTTTCACAAAAATGGATCCAGTTTATTTTTTAGCCCTTCATTTTTAAAGAGACTTATACAAATATACAGTACCATCAATTAGCAATACTCATATTCCCTTAGTTAAATGTACCTTAAAAAAAGATTAATACCATTGCCATGCTATCTGTTTTTTTTTTTTCAGAGAAATTCATATTTTATCAGGGATATTTTGCAATCAAAAAGTGGTAATTGTTTTATTTCTCAAGCTAATGTTTGGTTTAATAATGACAAAAGTTAATTTATTAGGCCTGTTATGAAGGAACAAGCAAGAACAACCCATACAATTATGCACCACATAATGCCCGATCTTTGTATGATTAAGGTGAAAATGACATCCTCCTATCTCAAACACACTATGCCTGAAACAAAGAAGCTGGCTAAACACAATTTTAGTGCCACTAAAGGCCTTATTAAAATAAGCATAATTTAATTAAAAGAAGTTAGCCATTGCCCTCCGAATATATTAATTATCTTTTGAGTGCAGAGATGAGTTTTGGGATTATGGGTAATTTAATTAAAGCTGGCATTCTGAATAAGAAACAATGGTAGGAAACTGGAAGTGTTGACAGGATAATGGATTTTTTGGCATAAATTGGAATCACCTTGCTAAACGAAAAGGGCGAATTTACCCCTACATGGGATGCAGAGAACTGGGCTGGAATCCCTTTAGCAGCAGGAAACCCACTGCAGATTAAACATGCACCTCAGCAAGCATTCATAAAACATGGTCTGTTCACAGTGTGGACAAGCACAACCCATTGTACCTATATTACTGTCACTGTAGCAATTCCAAGGCCCATGAAAAACCTAGATTAAGTGTCTAAAAGTCCCCCCCCACACACACACACACACACACACACACACACCTGGGCATCCCAGTGGTGGGTCATCTCTGACTTCTCAGGTTAACGAGTTTGACAAGAGCAAGTCCTGAGGCATCACTCCGTGGAGGACAAGAGCAAACAAATAAAGCAGAAAAGAAAGAATTCCCAGTGCCCAGGGGAGAGGAGGGGGAGGGGGGAGGGTCTTACAAGTTAATCTCAATAAATCTGTGACCAGAGAACACAGGGAAAACACACTGCTAATAAAGAGTTACATGCCTGAAACTACAAATCAGGCATCTGCATTCAAATGTTAATTAGTTTGCTCTAAATACTCAGTTATACACCCTGGATGGCTCAAACTGTCCTTGTTATCAGCAGTTCTATCATCTTGCATCTTACACAGCTACCCGATGCATGTTTGAGGAGTGACGTGTTAGAATATTTCTTCAAAAACATTTAGCAGCGTAAATAAGGTTATAATGTGTCATTTTCTGTGCTGAGAGTAATTCTGAATAAAAGTCAACACATTTTTTTTTTTACAAAATAGTTTCAATTTCCATTTTAAACTAAAACCTCGCAGCTTTTCATTCATATTAATCTAATAAAATAAAGCGCCAAAATGTATCATACTATCCACCTTTTATTAGATCATTCCTAACAATAGACAAATGAATGTTTCATCTTGAATGACTGAAATGATTTTTTCAAATCATGTGTTATGTGTCTATACTGGCTATAAGGAAATAAGACTTAGGTTAAAGACTTGTGGCAAATTTTTCTTTTGGAATGACAGTGATCTGGGACTGCTTTGAGACGGCACCCAAATCATAACACTTAAACATTCCTCACCATATTAATTAACAGGCTACGTAAGAATTATACGTCAAGCCTCATCTTAAATTGTTTTTTGGTTTTTTTTTAGGAAAATTGCATACAGCGCATCAACTGCTTATTTCTACGAGATAACAGCGACCCGTCAAACCGTTGCCGCAACATAGGATCTCACGTGACTCAAAAGACAAACTGCTCTCTCGCTAACCCACGTAGGCTGCTAACCAGGGAGCCCAGGACCCCAGCAGACACGAGAGGCAGCTCAGCGTGAGTGGCTGCACTCCTTCGTCCCAGATTTCAAATATACTCACCTCGTCCTTCCAGCATCGCTCCCTGACGACACTCCCAGGTCTGCCTCAAGGGGTCCTTCTCACGGCGTCCGCATGCTTAGCAAATCGCTATTGGTCAAAAAACAAACAAACAAACAAAACTCAGACTAAACAAACGGACAACACCTTGCTCCACGTGCTGGCGGGCGGGCTTGCTTGGAAAGACGGCGATGAGAGATGACAGCAGTCCCGCGGCGCACGCCCCAGCCGGCTCTCCCTCAACACTGTGGGACCATCTGATTCAGCCAAGATTGCTTCATACAAAAGTTGACAATACACCGACGAAAGCCATTGTTGACATTCAACATTTTAAATAGCTGGGGCATACAAAGCGGCAGGCTGCAAAACTTGGCTAGGGACTGACTTGGAGCAGGAAGAATTAGCAAAAAAAAGTATAGCTAACGTAGACCTTCTTATTCCGCTAACTGCAAAACAACAACAGAACACGTTTTGGCTGTGTGCGCTATGGCTAGTAATGTGACTGAGCACAAAGACAGGAGTTATTCTTCACAGAAAGCTGATTACTAGCTACAGCCCCATGCTGTGATTAATTGTACTTGCTTTTATATATTGCAATATATGATAAAATAGGTGTGTAAACTTCTCAAATAACTAATCTATTGAGCTGACCAAACATTCAACGAAAAACACGATTCTATGGATAAGAAAAATCCTGTATTGTCATTTTTCGGGAAGATAGAATATCTATTTTCACTTCAAAGAAACAACAACACATTTTCAATGAGCGAAATTAGTCTTGTTAACCAGGCTTCTTATAACTCCGCAGAGGTCTTGTCTAAACCTACATCTAACAGGTTAATTAAGCGGTCTATCGTACTATAAATCCGACTGTAAAACATTAAGTAAAAACTGTGTCCGAATCATTTTTTATTCTCAGTCGATTGGCCAATCAATCAGAAACTGCGGGAATTGAGCTGTGGCAAAGGCAGGGACTGACGCGGTTGGGTTTTTAAATTTCCTCAAATTTAAGCCGCTTGCGAGCAAATTTACCGTGTTTACGGGCAATCCTGCGCGTAGTTGTGGCGCGTGCATCCCCGGAAGTCAGCGGCAAATGGTTGGCGATCTGGGATAATAAACAGGGATCTGAGATAAGTCTGCCAATCTTCCAGGGATGAGCTTCTCTAATGCATTGATGGTCAGTCGTTTCTTGCGCAATTTAAATGTCTGTAAAACGGCATCCATACTGTGGACACCAGTTTTCAAAATAACAAAACAACCCTCCTCTCCCTCTCCGGGGGGAAAAAAACATCTTAAGTGGAGAATCTGAGATCACTGCTGGAGCACACATGACACGACGGTGATGTCATAAACTAACTCTTTGGCCCAAATTTAATATCTGTCCTTTAATTGACTCATAAAGAGTATTTTGTTTTCCTTGCAGTCAGTATTTGGCAAGTTAATTTCAGTGAAATTAAATGGATCATAACACAAGATGTTGCGTTTTAGGTAAAGTAAAGGACAAGGTCTGGCTTCAGGTCTATGTATCCCAGGAGACTGGGTAGGGAGAACAGTGGAAGTGGCTTTTTGGCCTATAATGAAAGTGCTTTAAACTCGGAGATTACTTCACTTTCTGTTAGTAGCCACCTTCACCTTTGTAATGACATGAACCAAAACTCCCCTAGGGCTTTCCTGAATGACTGGGTGTGGGAGTGCAGTTTTCTGGATCCATGTCACCTTTGACTTACATTTTGAAATCAGGTAAGCAGCCTACTATGGTACTTTTTGTCTTTATCTGCATGTCACTGTTATGTCACTCATGTATTTAGAGCTAAAAATACATCTAGCCATAATGTTCATACACCTGTTCACAGAAACCAATGTGGCACCTCTGGTTTATTTTGCAAATATACCAAATATGAATTACACCGTAAAACCTATCAGTCTGATGTTGCATATGTTTTTGCCTAGTGATATTACATATTTCTCAGCAAGAAAACCGAAACTGTAACCTAACCAAATATGACCAATTTTATCTCTAACTCTCTCCCACGGATGACAGAACTTTTTGAACGTCGTCAGTCGCCATGATATTTAAGACTTCGGGGAAGATCCATCTCTGAGTGAGGTTTGTCTGAGCAGAACAACAGAACCGGTCCAGCCCCATTCAGATGAAGGGAGGGTGAGGGTGGGGATGTGGTGCTGTGTAATTACACTGATCAGGGAGAAATTACAGCTTTCAGAGCAGCAGCCAGAGGCAGGTATAATCTTACAGGTGTGCCAGCGCTGAGCCGGCGGGGAGCCAGCATCCCACCGTTCCCTTCCAAGAGCCCTGCGTCAAAGCTCCCCATCCAAAACCATTACCTGCCATCAAAGCAGTAATTTTACTCTAGCATTACACCCCTCCCTCTCTGTCCACAAGAACGCACCCCCTTCCCCCTCAACCCCCACCGCCTAGCACTGCTTCGATGGGAAAATGACATTTAATCCGTTGGCCACCCCATTCAGGGGAAATTAGCAAATGATAGGTCCCCAACTCTCCAGTTTCAGGAAGACAGAGGTACGTATAGTGTGCGCATCGGGGGCCTGATGGCGTTGAGGGAGGTGGGGCACCAGTCAGTTCGCAGTCCGTGTGACATACAGTGGAGCGCGCACTGGGACGAAGTTCCAAATGGCTTTCTTTCCCCTGTGTTTACATGGGGAATGTTTACATCACCTGAAGTATCTATAGCTTCCTGGTTGCAAGGTCATAAAACTGAAGCCACTGTTCTTGCCAGAACCAGAGCTCAGTCGGCCGAGTCACTGACAGTTTTCCAGTGATGTCTGAAAATCAATCTTTTCAAACTGCATCTTTGTGCAAAAAAGCCCTGGATGGGGTTTCCTCTAGGGCGGATGGCACTGCTTATCATTGCTGCATATGGACTTGCAAATCCATCTCCTTCTTAAAGCATTATATGCTCATCTACATCCGGCCCCGGTTATGATGCTGGTAGTCTTGTTTCTCGCTCATGTCATGGCTTCCATTACTGGTTTTGGTTCTGAAAGCTTGGCATGGTGCCTTTTTTGTCAAGTTGTTTTTTTTTTTTTTGTGTGGACTTTTCTTGATCATTTTGGATAGCAACATTTGCTAAATGGGGACTTGAAAATGCTCATAGTGTCTAATGAGCTTCCTTGTGCTGGAATGATTCCATCCTTTGAACAGACTCGTAATTTCAGGTGATCCAGGTTTGGATGCCGTTCATTTTGAAAATGGAGGTCAAATAACCTCTCTGTGAAGGAAGATCAACAGACAAGTATATCATGGTGTAACACAAAATTTGTTTTATCTAATGCATCGTAGAAAAATATGAAGCCATTTGTTTCACTGTACACCAGGTCATCTGAAAATTACGTGCTTTTGGGCTGCACCCAAGCATTTATGTCCACACACCTTATACATGAGTACAAATGCTCTAAGACATGTGCGCAAGCACAGACACACACACACACACACACACACATACACGCGTGCATGTGCACACACACATGCAGAAGCAAACACATGCACACACACATACACAAGCAAACACACACACGCACGCTCGCACACATAAATACAGACACACAGGCACGCACATAAACACATGAACACACAAAGGAAGTTTTTCCAGCTCATTTGCCATTCAGCCCTAAGAAGACCCTGAGCATGTTGTGTTACACATGACCATCCCCCGTCCGTGCGCTGCGTGAATGGCACTCTCACTGCTAATCAAGTGCTAATGACCCCGCCCCCGCGCAGAATACTAATTAAATTTCCTTTCTTCCCCCTTGCAGGAGTGTACTTCACTGCTGCCTAACGAGGAGAGACAGGTACATACTCAATCCCTGGCCTAGGTTAATAAGGGGTCTGCTTTGGGGTTTTGGGGGGTCCAAATGGTAAGGGATGGTTCTGCCTGCTTCCAGCACTCCTCCAGAGGTGAGAGGTCAACAGGAACACACAAAATGCACAAATAAAGCAGGGAAGCTCTTAGAGAGGAGGTAAGAAAGGGCCTCATAATCAGGAATGGGACATTTCCCAGCTTTTTTATAATTGTTCTGGAAACATAGAATTTCAGACCTTTGATTAACATTATTGCCAAGCTATTGGAACTGCTCCAAAATACTTGTGAGAAATACTGTACCTTATTACTGTTTCCATAGAACCAACCACTATCAATCATTCTGATAATTAAAAATAATTTTCCTACAAATTAAAGTTTTACAGTTAATGGCTCCCCTGGTTTGGTCTTTTCCTTTGTTATTGACAAGGCACAGATTTTGAAGGATTTTGGACCATTCCAATTTGCACATCCTTTCCAAGATCAGTCACATGATCCCTGGGTTTGCACCTATCTACTGCTCTCTTCCATTCACCCCACAGTTTTTCGATCAGACAGAGGTCTGGTGATTAAGATGGCCATTGCTGAACAATGATTTTTTTTGTCCCAGGACCAATGCTGCATGGATTTTGAAGTGTGCATTGGGTCATTGTTTCACCGGGAGGTTCACCTATGACCAAGTCCCAACCAAGAATCATTGATCCTGGCCCAGATTTCACTGTGGGTATGAGGTTCCTTTCCTTGGATCCATCTCCGTTGTGACACCAAATGTGGCGATCTGTTTCTGGCCAAAACAACATTTAATTTTGGTCTCATGTGACCTCAGCATCTTGTGGTCAGATGATTGTTGTCAACTGCGGTCAGAATTGAGAGTCCAGATTTTGAGAGAGCTTTTCCGGCAGATGCAGCATCAGCATATTTGACATCAAAATGGAGCAGTAGGATGAATTTTGAATTGTATAGGGCAATTTTGTCCATTCAGACTCAGCCATATCCATCAAAACACATTAGATAGCATTTCACAATACAGATTGGGTGATGATGCAATGCACAGACCAAATTCATGACAAGACTTCTTTTTTTTTTCAAATGAGTCAAACGTGGTGGTAGTATGATTGTCTGGGGCTGCTTTGCTGCTTCAGGACGTAGGTGACTTGTCAGAATTATTTAACCATGAATTCTGCTCTCTACCAAAAAATCCTTGAGGAGAATGTACGGCTGCATGTTTGTGACATAAAGCTCAAGTGCAGCTGGGTTATATAGCAGACCTATGACCCGAAGAACACAAGCAAGTCCCCCTTTGAATGGCTCAAAAGACACAGAATGAAGGTTTTGGAGTGTCCCAGTCAACCCCTGACTTGAATTCGATGGAGATGCTGTGGTGTGAACTTGAACAGGTGGATAATGCCAAAAAAAAAAAAAAAAAACCCAATGTAGCTGAATCAAAATATTTCTGCAAAGAGGTGTGGGCCAAAGTTTCTCCACAGTGATGTAAAAGACTCACCGCCAGTTACCGTAAATATTTGATTGCAGTTGATGCACTCAAGGGTGGCACAAACAATTATTAAGTTTTTCACATGGGTGACATAGGTTTTGAATGACTCGACATTCAATAAAAGAAATGATCGTTTAAATGCTGCACTTAATGGGCACTCATGTTTTGTTTGTCAGATATAAAAATCAGTTGGATGATCTGAAATATGTAAATATGACAAATAAGCAAAAATAGAAGAAATCAGGAAGGGGGCAAATACTTTTTCATTGCACTGTAGGTAGTGTAATATCTTTTAAAAAAAATTAGTTGTGTACATGTATTAGATGTATCGGTCATGTCTGAATTATACGTACTCTCATAATATGATAAAAAAAAGTTGAGTTTATTTCTTCACGGTTGGTAGTGGTTGATTGATTTGTTTTAATACTATATACATTGTTTTTAATGATCTATTTTTTAAGTCTTGTATGTGCCATCATTCCTGCTTTTTCTACATTTAAAAAAAAGATTTTGCATTGTTCAATGTATAATGAATTTTATTTCGCATAATATCATCATATTCATTCATAGTCTACGTGACGTGGCCCAGGATTTCTTATTGAATTGATTTGTTAAAGAAATTTGTAGGACATTTATAAGGAAAAAAAGTGGAAAGTTCCACAATGGCCAAGTCAATCAACTAATCAGAATCCAACTGAGCAAACATTTCAAATGCTGGGGAAAAAAATAAAGGCAAAATGCTGCATGAACAAGCAAGACCTGAAGACAGCTGCAGCGAAAGCCGTGCAGAGCTTCATTATGGAAGAAACTCAGTGCCTGGTAATGTCTCTGCATTCCAGATATTTGGCAGCCATTGGCTGCAGTGGATTGGCAGCCAGCCTTTAAAAATTTCTTTATTGGGGGATATGCATAAAAATGTTTGTCATTTCTACACAGTGTACAATACTTATTTTTATTTTTACATCGTTTAAGTAAGGCTGGGAACTTCTGAACTGTTTCATTTTGAATCTACTGTGGTAGAGCTAAAATCCAAAAATTTCCACTACTGCCCAAGTACGTTGTACTTTTATGTTGTCTGTATTACTGCTTCAGTATAATGCTTTTAATGTGAGCCAAATATATAGAAAACTGCCATGTCTATAAAACTGAGGTATTGTATGCCATCAATGATATTTATCATAAACATAAACAAGTTTTTGAGAATAGCCATTGTGTTTTCACAAATTCATTGTAAGCGTTGAAAAATCAGAGATAAATTTTCAAATATAATCACAATGGAGTTATAAAATAATGTGGTTCAGAGTACGCAGTCAAAACATTCCTATTTAGCTTGTATAATCTGTCTAATATGTGATTTCAATTTCATCTGCAGCATCAGAATAAAATATGCAGAAAAAAAACAAACTCTACAGAGGCAAAACGATGCAGGACAGATTAATTTTCAGCCTCTTTCGTATGTCATATTCCGCCAGTCTCAGTTTCAAATTTTTACAGACCTGAATGAAAAGGCAGACTGTTTTTTGGTCAGGTGATGTCTATAGGAAATGGGCAAAGAAGAAAAAAACAGAAGCCGTTCCAGAGACCTTATTTTCAGATGACAGATATGAGAATCTTGTGCTCTTCTGTCCTGAATAAATAGCCATTATTCCCTTCCACACAATGCCATTCTGAAATTGCAGGTAAAATGAAGCAGGGATGATGGGAGAGTTCAGCTGACCAAACCAACAGTGTAAGAGCGTGTTTGGTCATTTACTGGAAAAGTGAATGCAGAATAACTACATGTACTTTCATTAAGCGTTCTTGAGATTTTATGACAGCGGAGCTCCATACCTGCGCAGACCCATTAATATTCTTTTCTGTACTTCCCTACTGTTGTCACTATCAATGTTGCTGTTGTTGTTGTTGTTTAAAACAGCTGCATTGCCAATTAAAAATTTAAGTATGGCAACTACTACTCCCCATTCTAATAATACCAATAACAAATATAGGGCACTGGCGGTCCCAGAAGCTCCTGCCGTTATGATAAACAAAATGTCAAAGTTTTTGTTGACGGACGCACGCATGGATGGAGCCCGATACCATAGCTCCCATGCCACTCGGGCAGCAGGAGCTAATTAGGAGCCTGTAACTGAAAATGTTGATGAGATAAAGCAAATTGTGGAAGTTTTTGATGATATTTTTAGGCCAGTGACCTTGAAAAAAGAGGCCAAGGTCACGTTTAGGCACGTCATTTGTCGGACTTTATGAAATGCATGTCTATTAAAAATTAGGAGCCTGTAACTGAAATAGTTGATGAGATAAAGCAAAATGTCGAAATTTTTGGTGATATTTTTAGGCCAGTGACCTTGGAAAAATAGGCCAAGGTCACCTTTAGGCATGTCATTTGTAGGCCTTTATGAGATGCATGTCCAGTAAAAATGAGGAGCCTGTAACTGAAATAGTTGATGAGATAAAGCAAAATGTCAAAATTTTTGGTGATATTTTTAGGCCAGTGACCTTGAAAAAATAGGCCAAGGTCACCTTTAGGCACGTCATTTGTAGGCCTTTATGAGATGCATGTCCAGTAAAAATGAGGAGCCTGAAACTGAAATAGTTGATGAGATAAAGCAAAATGTCAAAATTTTTGGTGATATTTTTAGGCCAGTGACCTTGAAAAATAGGCCAAGGTCACTTTTAGGCACATCATTTGTAGGCCTTTATGAGATGCACGTCTATTAAGAATTAGGAGCTTGTAACTGAAATAGTTGATAAGATAAAGTAAAATGTCGAAGTTTTTGGTGATATTTTTAGGCCAGTGACCTTGAAAAAATAGGCCAAGGTCACCTTTAGGCACGTCATTTGTAGGCCTTTATGAGATGCATGTCCAGTAAAAATGAGGAGCCTGTAACTGAAATAGTTGATGAGATAAAGCAAAATGTTGAAATTTTTGGTGATATTTTTAGGCCAGTGACCTTGCAAAATAGGCCAAGGTCACCTTTAGGCACGTCATTTGTAGGCCTTTATGAGATGCATGTCCAGTAAAAATGAGGAGCCTGAAACTGAAATAGTTGATGAGCTAAAGCAAAATGTCAAAGTTTTTGGTGATATTTTTAGGCCAGTGACCTTGAAAAAATAGGCCAAGGTCACCTTTAGGCACTTTATTTGTAGGCCTTAATGAGATGCATGCTCAGTAAAAATTAGGAGCCTGTAACTGAAATAGTTGATGAGATACAGCAAAATGTCGAAGTTTTTGGTGATATTTTTAGGCCAGTGACCTTGAAAAAATAGGTCAAGGTCACCTTTAGGCATGTCATTTGTAGGCCTTTATGAGATGCATGTCCAGTAAAAATGAGGAGCCTGTAACTGAAATAGTTGATGAGATAAAGCGAAATATGTTGATGGACGCGCACACACACACACGCACACATGCATGCGCGGATGGAGCCCGATACCATAGCTCCCGCACCGCGAGTGGCGGGAGCTAACAAGAACAACAGTGACAACAACAGGTGCGGCACAATGGCACTGCGAGAAGTGTTGTTGCCTCACAGAAAAAAGGCTATAGGATTGAATCTCAGTCTATGATCTGACCTGACTTTAAAGCCCTCATTTGAGAGTGTGAGTAAATGGTGAGTATGCCTTGTCATGGAGCTGCCCAGGGTGTGTTCTTACCATGTGCCCATGGTACGCTGGGACAGGCCTGATAAGGGAGAAGCAGGTTAGGTAATGGATGGATGGAAAAATGGCAGATAATAGTCCCGATGATAACAAGCGATATTATTATCCTCAGAAAGGGCTTAAACAGAATATCCATTCACGCTCCAGCTTCCCCATGACCCCTATACAAAATAAACAGTTTAGATAAAAGATGGATGAAAGTTAATGATAATTTTAATAATATCATGATATTATTTTCCTCAGAAATGGAATATTCAGACACTCATAGTGGTAAAATACAACCCTAAATCTGAAAAAATGGGAAGGTATATGAGGATAAATTTTAACTAAATGCTGTAATTTGCAAATTATCTTTCACCTGTATCACATTTAAAACAGTAAAACAGCACATTGTTCGATTATCACTGCATGAATTTTTATAGATTTTTCAAAATTAACACATTTCAATTTTGATTTTTGCAGCATATTACAAAAAAGCTGGGACAGTAATGTATTTCCCACTTTTTAATGATGCCATTCCTTTTCACAACACGTAAGAAACATTTCAGTTACTGAAGACACCAAGTGATTAAACTTTTCAGGTGGGTTTTTGTCCCATTCTTCCGGCAAACAAGTCTTCCTTAGGTCCTTATAGTTTTTTGCGCAATCCAGCTGTCTTTTTCAGTTTTTTACTTTTGTTTTAGTTCTCATTATTTAATTGTTGTCTCGTGCATCACTCTTCTCTACATGCCCCTAGTCTCACCTGTTTCCTATTTTTAATTGTTGTCACGTGTATTTAAGTTCCTGGCCCAAGTTCTTTCCTTGCTGGATTGTTTCTCATCATTGTTTTCTAAGCCAGCTCTGACTAGATCTCTATACTGTTCGTTTTTTGGTAAATTCTATCAAGAAAACTAGTTAAAGATTTTAATAGGGATATCTCCCTTTGCTGTCAGCTCAAAAGTGGCAAGTCCACTGGTTCCTCCAAGCCTTGGAGTTTGAGAATATGCACTATCCAGTGTGCCCCGTGCCCTGTACCCTCGAGTAGCTTTTCTGACACTGACCTCAGACCTGTCTCTGGCTACGGCTTATCGTATCCCTTTGAATCCTGTTCGCCCATTACCTGACTCGGACTGCCCCTGACCGCTCTTTTGCCTAAGCCCACTTTTGTTCTTAAGCTTTTGTACATGCCAACTGCCACTTGATCATTAAAGTGCCAAAAGACTTTCCTGTGGACTTGTGCCTGGTTCCTTCCCTGAAGTTTTTAACAGTCTTGAGGTGTGTAATTGTACAAGGTCTTCGCAGTCACATTTTTTATTTCAAAATTTGCCATACTCTCACTTTTGACAACAAGTTTGGACTGCAGGCAGGCCAGTCCAGCACCCGAGTCTTCTTACAATGCATCCATGCCTTTGTGATGTGTGTTGAATGCGATTTTGCATTGTCTTGTTGAAATATGCATGAGTGTCCTTGAAGAAGATATCTTCTTGAAGGCAGGACATGTTTCTCCAAAATCTCAGTGTACTTTTCAGCATTAATGGTGTCGTCACAGAAGTTACTTTTGCCAAGGGCATTGACACAACCCCATACCATGATAAAGGCTTTTTGATTTAATTCTGGTAACAAATTGAAAGGTTCTTTTCTCCTTTGGTTCAGAGCACACAGTGTCAATTTCCTCAAAAAAATACCTGAAACTCGTCTGACCAATATTGTCATGTCACATGTCCCCCAGCCCAAGTTCTGCTTTATGTTTTATTGTCATTTGCGTCTTTTGTCCCCTATCTGTTTCCATAGTTTTGTTCAGTTTAGTTTTGTTTCATTCATTGCATGTTGTCTCTGTATTTCTCTCAACTCATTCCCTTTTTGTCACTCCCCACACCTTATTCCGATTTTCCCTTTGTTATCTTTGTATTTAAACCTATCAGTTTTTCCTTTTCTTCGCCAGATTGTGTTGTGCTCTTGCTCTAGTTTTCCTGCTAATCATTTCCCATGTTCTGTTACCTGCCCGATTGCCTGACCATTTTTGTTCTCGGAACCTTTGTTTTTGGATTCTGTATTTATACTGCAGCCCAGTGTTTTTGCCTCTTGATTAGAATATTGCCTGGAACTACGAACTACCTACCCCTCATTACGCTGTTGACTGGCTATTGATCCTTTTTTTTTTTTTTCAGACATTGTGCATCGATTAAGTATTTTTATTAAAACTTGGTTGGTCTTGCAAGTGGTTCATCAGTTTTTGTTCTTGATGGAACAATATTACCATGATGGAGCCAGGAAGCCAGCCTACTGCTGAAGAAGCCATCCAGTTTGAGGGGATTATGTTGGTACAGCACAAGGTTAAGAGCTACTCTCCATATTAGGCTCTTCAGGCTATCTCCATGCAGATATCTGCCCTATCTGCTTACATTCAGGAAGGAGTTGCAGCATTTGGTCAGACTGCTCTAGCCTCATCCCGATGACCTGACTGGAGTACCATCGCTTTACAATGACCTATTTAGCAAAAGTCATTCCTGTTATCTGCCTCTTTATGACTGTGCCATTGACCTACTGGTTGGTTCTTCACCACCTCAAGGACACAGCTATTCACTCTACACCTGAAATGGTGGCAATGAACAAATGGGCCAGGCTCAAGAAATGTGCGCCACCCCCCCCCGGTACTGAAAAATAATGAAAGTACCCATAGAGCTTAGCTGTGAGTGGTTTTTTAATCTATAGGTGTTGTGGGATCATATTCCAAAGCCGTGCGACGGCGACGTTTTTCATTTTTTCGTGGTACCTGGTCAAAGTTGGGTCCCTCAACTCATTTTTCGGGCTGGATTTCTGCCTTAGTTTCAAGACATGCATATCTTCTAAAGCCTCATACATGCATAGATATAGCTATATCTTCTCAAAATGCCCTGATATGTATAGAAGGATAGTATAGCTGATGGAAAAATGGTATATAGGTAATATGCTGGTGGGATTGTCAACCCTGCCATGGCCCTGAAGTTGGGGTACGTTTTGCGTGTGGCTGCAAAATTGCTGCTCGAGTGCAAACTGCTCTCTAACACAATATGTGAAATTAATTCAGGCAATCCTATGCTCGAAATGGTAATTGTATATGATAAAGGCATATGTCTACTCTCTAAATTCCAAATATCATGGTCATTGGTGGAATATTTGGTGAGTTATACGCATTTCCCTATACCCTTGCTCGTCTATGTCAGAAACACGAAAACCTACTGTTTGCCTATAATCCATCCAGAGGCCTATAACTAGTGATAATAAAGTTATTTAAGCCTCCAATCAGTGTTATAATTGTATATAAGTGATGTCCAGAGGTATATCACCTGAAATTATAAATCCTACAGTGATTTTTTTCCCTCGGGATCCTGTCGCTGCAGAAAAAAAGAAATTCTGATCTGCAAATACCTGAAAAATGTTATGAAAACCTATATCAAAACTCAAAAATCTCCTAGAAACACTCCTTATGGCTTAAAAGTATGTAGCCTAGGCAATATCAAGCCAGAACAGGTGTCTATTAGCTCAAAATATCGGTATATCGGTCAGAAACCGAATCTAAGTCAGAAACCGCGAGTAAGTCAGAAACCTGTCAAAGTGTACTAAACTCAACCCAACTGACTCGCTATTGCCATAATACTTAAATAATAGATAGAATAAGAGTCTCAAGTAGGTAATTGATCGCTTACCAATGGAAGATGCCACTTGTAGGCTGGTGGACAGGCTGCTTGACAGTTCTTTTTTTTATTATTTTTGGGTCCTAGGTTCCCCCTAGCCTGAGCCCCGGGGTTTTTATGATGATTGCATGTTTCTGTCTTTTAGTTATTGTTATTTTGTTGTAGGTGTTGTCTGGTGTCCCCGACCACCTATGCTTGTTATTTGAACAAGTTTATGACTGATTGGCCACTGATTGCGGCCACAGCGGCCGCCACGCCCCGCGTCAGTTTCTGCCTGAGACCGGTTTCTGACTGAGAGCGTGGGCCGACGCCACCGATATTTTTCGATTAAATCTTCAAAAATACAAGTCGACACGTTTAGAAAACACAATATATCATGTCCCCGACCACTCATGCATGTTATTTGACCAAGTTTATGACTGATTGGCCACCGATTGCGGCCACAGCGGCCGCCCACGCCCCGCGTCAGTTTCTGCCTGAGATCCCGGTTTCTGACTGAGGGCGTGGGCCGATCGGTCCGATGTCGGGCCTCCAACCAGCACCATCGTCATACAACCCCAATTCCGAAATAGTTGGGACGAAGTGTAAATTGCGAATAAAATCAAAATGCAATGACTTTTAGATCACATGAGCCAATACGTTATTTACAAGAGAACATAGATAGCATTTCAAAAGTTGAGACTGAGACATTTTACATTTTTATGCACAAAATGAGCTCATTTTGTGGATAAAATTTTAAAATTTATCAGTTTCAACATTTGCTATGTTATCTCTGTTCTATTGTGAATAACATACTGGCTGGTGTGATTTGAAAGTCATTGCGTTTTGATTTTATTCACAATTTACACTTTGTCCCAACTATTTTGGAATTGGGGTTGTGTTTTCGATCAAATCCGCTAAAATACATGTTAACATGTCAAACCAACATGGAATATCATGTCCCTGACCACCTGTGTAACAACTGGGGCCACATTTGGCCGAATACGCCTGGTTTCTGCCTGAGATGCCCGGGTTTCTGACTTAGAAATCTAAGGAACCGACCAAAATGCTTCGCGCGCTGTAGCTGTGATTTCCACTTTGATTTAGGCCAACAACAATACCTGAATTGCATTTGGCTATATCTTTTACAGTTTTTTAAAAATACATCTAAGTCAAAAACTTTTCTTAAAAAGGTCATTTTTTTGTGGACACAAAAATCCCACTCAATCCGTGTAGGTTGGAGTTTTTTTTTGTTTTTTTTTTTGCTTTAATGCACCATATATTTGCTTCATCCTGAAGGATTATTAGGGTATAGGGACCTTTTTTTATTTTTCTAGAGTGCTAAATGTAAAATCTAAGCCAGAAACCAGTACCTTGTGGACAATTTATTAAATGTCACCGCAATACACAAAACGACGAAAGGGACGTATGCCGACTGTCAGACATAGCCTTCACATGTCTATTATGCACAGAAAAAAAAAAAAAAAAATAGAACACATTTAAATATAAAAAAACAAAAAAGTGAACTATTTCACTTTTTACATGGACATCAAAAAAATGCCATTTTTGGCCACTTTTCCAACTTTAAGGGCAAAAAAGACAGGGAAATATTTATCGCAGACGGACAAAAGTGGGGTGTTCCAAGTTGCTCTTGGTGAGCTCTATCCATTCATGGTGGTTCTGGAATGATCTAAGCAAAATATAAGATTTGCTAGCCTGTGGACACATTTGGGGGGGTGGCGCACATTTCGTGAGCCTGGCCCATATACATCTAAAAGTCAATCGCCACTGGAATCATACATCCATCCTCCTCACCAGCCACTGCTGGACTCTTCTTCATGGAGACAAATGATACGTTGCTCCATCCTTGCACTGACTAATGAGAGCTTGAGGAGATAACCTAGAATAATCTATGCCCCTGCCCCTGATCTCATCAGACTTCTGCCTCCTGGATTTTTTTGAAACCTGACTGCAGAAATGCTTATCAACTAATCAAGGGATAAGGGGAGGTGGAGAGTTGAAAACCACATTGAACACCCTTGGTAGTCACTATGAATATGTAATCATACCATTTGAATGAACTCATGGACCCCTACAACTCCTTTTTGCATTGGCTCACTCCCCTGAAGGAAACTATTACATTGGTGACCATGACCTAATAGTAGTTAAACTGGCTTTCAAGGAGTGGATACAATGGTTGGAGGGCACCAAGCTTCTGTTGCTAGTATAGAAAGATCACATGAATCTTTAGTGCCTTAATTCTATTTAGAAGTTGAACCCCTGTCAAGCCTGTTGGTCCCTGTTTTTCCTTCACTTGAGTTTTACTTTGACCTATCACCCAGGCTGCAGAATGGTAAGCCAGATGCCCGGTCACGCATCTATGGCCCCACCAAGCTGTACCAAGAGCCCTGTCCTACAACCCCATTTCCAAAAAAGTTGGAACACTGTGTAAAATGTAAATGAAAACAGAATGCAATGATTTTCAAATCGTTTAAACTTTACGTTTATTTGACTGCCGGACCATTTTTGTTCTCTGGACCTGTTTTTGGATTCCGTCTTTTTTACTGCTTTTCCGTGCTTTCTGCCTTGCTATCATGGATTTTTTTCCAGGAATACTATCAACAAATTCCCTGTCTCTCATTACACGGTTTTCTGGGGATTTAACCTTTTCTCTGTGACTTAGTTCATCAATAAAGTACTTTTATGGAGACCTGCTTGGCCTTTCAGGTGGTTCCTTAGCTTTCATTCTTGATATCAATACACTTTTCCTCTGTGTGATGGTCTATCGCCTTGACCTCCCAGCCCAGTGAAATCAAAAATGCTCCTGGGCACTCTTAACATAAGGCTTACTGAATGCAAAGTAAAGTTTTAACAGGTATTTGTGGATGGAACTACATATTGTAGTACTTGAAAAAGGCTTTCCAAAATAATCCTGAACTCACTTGGTTAAATTCTTTATCAACAAATGACTGTTCTGAGTGATCAGAGATGATGGTCATTCAGCTGGAGCCCTTTACACACAGAAATTCCTCCAGATTTCTCAAATATTATAATTATGCTATGCACTGTAAGAGAGTGAAATATCCAGATCCCTTAAAATTTTCTTTGTGGAAAATTGTTTTTAAACCTTTAAATGATTTTCTCATGCATCTGGGGACAAATTGGCAATTCTCTGCCCATCTTTGCTCCTAGAGGACTAGGCATTTCCTGGGTGCTGCTTTTGTACCCAATCATGATTAAAGTCACCTGCTGACATCAGCTGTTTCAAATCACATCAACCTTTTTTTTATACCACATTACTAGTCCTAAATTGCCCCTGTCTCAACTTTTTACGTCAGCCAAGAGGTTATGTTTGGCCTTTTCATTGCGAGGATGTTTGTCTGTTTTTTTTTTTTTCTAGCAACATTATGGAAAAAAGTTATGGAAACATTTTTATGAAATTTTTACCAGTGGTGTGTATTGGCCCAGCTTAGAAGTGATTTCACTTTGGGAGTGATCCAGGTCAAATTGTGGATCCAGAAATGTTTTATTTACTTGTGTGCTGGTCAAGGGCAGATCATGCAATGGGTTTTATGGGCACGGGCCTAAGGGTCCAAGCCACTAGGGGCTAACATTGCCCATGATTGGCCAGGGTACTTGCCTTGCACCAATCAGTGGCAAGGTTTCTGGTTTTGCATGGGCAAAAAGATTTTGCGAGTGCTAAAGGTCTTAGTAAATCAGGCCCTAAGGGCTCTATCTTGCACCAGGTGCACAGTGGCGCCAAGCGTCTTTGCTATTTTATGACTGGTGCAGTTGCCGTTTTATCGTCCAGCGCTCAGGTTGCTTAAATAATTAAAAAGAAATATGCCAGATACACTTAGTCTAGTCCATTAAAGAAAAAAGGCTTGATCACCAAACCAAGGGGTCCTAGGCAGGGGTCCTGCTAACATTTGCGCCCAATGAACTGGGCCTGGTGGTGGTACATCACAGCACTTCTCGAGTATGTCCCATACATGTGGGCGACTGTTGGGCCTTAGCGGAAGCATTCAGTTTCTGAGTGCTCTTGTTTTGTAATGCATTGCAAGCGTAAATGACAAGAATGGATGTAGGTTTGGAAATGAAAAGAAGCGGACTGGACAAAACATTAAACACCTTGTCTCTGTACTGTTTCCAATGAAATGCTAGCCAAAGTAAATTTAGAAATCACTGTTTTCTCTTTTTATGTGCATTTTCTATACCATTCCAACTTTTTCCAAGTTAGTGTTGTTGCTCACAATACAAGCTGGCATACAATTGATTCTAGTCAATGCTTTAGGGCGGTATGTAATTCTTTCAGCTTCTTTTTTCAATTCTTTGATAAAAATTCAGTTATCCTGAAAATCATCATGTAGATCACAGACAAGCCCCAGTTTTACAATTATGTACGCACTCATGAAAGCATTATTCTTGGCAATATTAATCAACTTTCCGGACCAGAGTGAAAGGGCATAATGTTGATGGTATGAGGAAATGATAAAATGGCAGTTTAATTGATTAATCATTATGCACCCTTATACCCATGTACCCTTATACTTCAGTTCAACCCTGTTCTGAAAAAGTTGTTCCATTACGGAAAATTCAAATAAAATAAAAAATGAGTAATTTAAAAGTCCATTCACCCTGTACTATATTAAGAACACTGAAGCAACACATTGCTTGATGCTTTTACTGGTGAATTCAATTGTATATTGAAACTATATGTCTGTTTCAAATCTAATGGCATGCAAAAGACCCCAAAAAAGTTGGTGCAGAGGCAGTTTAGGACTAATATTGATGTGGCAAATCCTGCATGATGTTAAGCTAGTGAGTTATTCATTTTATAGTATTTGAGGAAACTTGAAGAAAAGCCTTGTCCCTTAAGAGCAAAGATTTGCCTCCAATTTTACCACAGATGCTTGAGTTCATAATCCTTCATTTTAAGAACAATGCTCCCCTAAGACAAATCTGTTGTATTTTTGGCATTATAGCCTCTACAGTGTGTAACATCATTAAAACATGGAAGAAATTGGTGGAATCTTGGTGCGCGAAGGGTACAGTTAAAAACCACCTCTGAATGTGCGTATCTCCAATTAATCTGATGTCATCATATTAAGAACTGTCACGTGACTGGAATGAATATCATGACATGGGCTCTAAAAATCCTTTGGCAAAACTGTCACTCAACACCATTTGCAGCTGGATTTGCAGACACAAGTATAAGCTTTACTATGCAAAGTTGAAGCCATACATAAATATTGTTCAAAAGTGCCGTCGACTTCTCTGAGCTTGGTTTTATCTGAGATGGACAGTAGGACAATGAAAGCATGTCTAGTGGTCAAAAGAGTCAACAACTCAAGTTTTTTTTTTTTTTTTTTTTTGAAAAAACAGCCCCTGTATTTTACAGACCAAAGATGTCAAGGACAACCAAAGCTAATATCAGCACTGTATTAAAAAGCCAGAATCTGTCATGATATGGGGGTGTGTCAGTGCATGTGGCTTGGGTGACGAGCATATTTGCGAGGGCACCATCAATGCAGAAAGATAAATGCAAATTTTGGAGCAACACATGCAACCATCCAGTCATCCTCAGTTCCACGGATGTCTCTGCATTTTCCAGCCAGATTATACCAATCTACATTCTGCACAGTTTAGAAGTGCAGGTTGGCATAATGGGAGAGTGCGGGTGTTTGATTGGCCTGTATGCGGTCCTGATCAATCCCTGATTAAGGATGTAAGGTGCATTATGAATCAAAATGTATGCAATTGAAGGCCCCGTACGATTCCACTGCTGATGACTTGCACAATGGAGGAATGAGGGAGAAGTCTGCTTGCTAGACTTACTTTATCCACTGGTGTCTTGGGCACCTAAACACTTAAGGAGTGTGATTAACACACATGGTGATGCTACATGAGGAGGTAAATGGTTGACTGTGCCAACTTTTTTGGACTCTGTGACAGTCATCACATTGTATTTTCTATCAGCAATTCACAAGTTAAAACAGAAAGTAATGTGTTGTACTGTCATGATGCAGTGGAGGGTGAATTGACTTTTTTAATCAGCCCTTATTTTATTTGCATTGTTCATGATATGCCAGCTTTTTGGAATTGGGGTTTTAAAAATGAGAGATAAATGCAGAAATATTTTTTGAAAAATCTGTTACTAAAAAGTAAACTATGCACATCTTAGATGTTCACATCCTAAAAATTTTGTGATTCCTCATAACCTATTGCAACCATCAGCTTGCGTTTTTTTGTTATCATTAAGGGCACTGATTTGTTTGGATGGAGTACACAAAATAGATTGCGAAAAAATTTAAAGCTTGAAAGACTTTCTGCTTATGAGGTGGCTAATATAATGACAGAATCTTCTTGGGACGCAAGCAATGCCAGCATTATCACTGAATGAGCTTATGCCAGCAACATTGCTCTATCAGACTGGCAAAGTGTCCTGCTTATTTAATACAAAAACACCTGAGAAATGCTGTGAAAACTGTGCATTCAGATAGTATTTAGTAGAATGTAACAGAAAAAAAGCTTATATTTGTGTGCGCGTGTGTGTGTGTGTGCGCGTGTGAGGGAGGATGGAGAGAGAGAGAGAGAGAGAGAGAGAGAGAGAGATCGCATTCGTGTGTGCACAAACATACAGTCTCAGGATGAAATTTGAATTACCAGTGTGTGATAATGGCAATATGTGAGATTGACTTTGGTCCATTAAATGCAGTGCATTTAGATAATCTTGTCCCCAAAAACATGCCGGGATCTGAAAAGGCCGCTGCGCTATCAGGGCGCTTCGGTCGAGACGCTGACGCAGCCAGTGAGGCCCTCCACCCGACTGTCAGAAAACAGCGAAAGATCTAGTTATGAAATAATTGAATTTTCATATCAGAGGGGAGCAGAGCCCCCTAGACAATGGGAGACCTGAGTCTTCTCTGTTGTTGGCACAGGTCCTCTGCCACGTGCACAAAATCAGTATGTTAATGTTTCCTTGCGTTTTTTTAAGGGCGCTTGTGCTTCTACAAATGCAGTTTAAAAAAACCCAACTATTGAAGTAGGTTTCTTGCATTCCTTGCCCCCCCCCCCCCCCCATTATCCACCCAGCCAACCAGCTCTCAAGTCCTGGCGCCCACATCTACCACCCCATCATTATTAAAAGTGTAATTTATTTTCTAAATCGAACTGATGGGCTTGCATTATATTCTGGGCTGCAGCCAGTGAATTACTGAGCTTTAATTACTTCCCTAACTTCACTGACCCTGTGTGTACCATTTTATCAAGGGCGGGGGGAAGGGTGGAGAGGAAAGCAGAATGGGACCTCCAAACTAGCTCTCTGATCATATACATATATATATTTTTTTTTTTGCTATGCAGGAATCTAACAAGGGATTAGAGACTTTAATCTGATTCTGTCTGCATTCTCTCCCGCCCCATCTTCCTTTTTCAAGCATCATCATCATGGGAGGCAGGGAGTGCAGAACAGACCAAAACCAAAATGGTGTACTATATGTTTCCAAACTACCATAAAAGGTGGGAAAAGATTTGGAACTGGAAACTACAAGCAGGGCAAGCTTGCCTTGCATCAAAGTTTCAGGAGAATCGTACGTGGTCCAAAGCAAGCTATGCTGACTGGCCTGGGTTTGATGTAAGTGGGACACACAGTTGTGTATGTGCATATAAGCATGTAAGCATCAACTGGTTGCATTGACACTGGCCTACTAAAGTGCCGGTCATTCAATGAAGTTGTTCCAGGATGAGGTTCCAGACTTATATTCTTTCTGTCTGTACCCTGCATTGAATTAAAATTTCTCAATTGATCATTCAGTTTGAGTTTCAGCAATTTAAGTTAAGATTAGCTGTTTGGAACAATTGTTGGCTAAAAGTGCGTCAGATATGAATACAAAATAAACACTAAAACATTGCTGAGCTAACAAAAGAAACCCTGAGCAGCTGGCTGACAGCCCTACTGAAAATTCCAGCTCAGATCAGCTGATTCTAAGTTGTAAAAAATGGTTTAAGATGCATTCTTGATATTGTCAGCAGCTTGCACCTGGTTGGTGGCTGGACAAAGCAGATATCCTGCTTAGCTAAGTGGGTTGAACAAGTTGAGTCAGTTGGTAGCCAGACGGGTGGACTACTATTGACTGGTCAGCTGGTCACATTGACTGTATAAAATTGGTCAACAAGCAAATAGCGCTGAAATCATGGCTTAAACCAGTTATACCAGCTTTGGCTGTTGTTCCAAGTTGGAATTTAACAGGGTGGGGAGAGGGCTTTGTCCAGGCACATGCTGGCCCCAGCCTTAACTGCCCTCCAGTAAACCCCTCTGAGAGGCTGTGGTCCTCACTGCAGACTGGGGTAGTTGGAGCTGAATGTGTGAGTAGTGCAGTCAGGGAAGGTTGAGGTCAAGTGGAGGTTTTGAAGGCAGCATATTTATGCTATCACTATGTTGCCCTCTAAAGAGATATGGTTCTGAACTACGTACTTTAAGGCCCACCTGCACACCGCTTTTGACGCACTATTTATTCAATAATGCTACCAATTGTTTTGCTATATTACAGTGTGCATAAGTCATAGGAAATAAACAGGAAGAATAATTGATGAAACCAAAAGTGCTCCTGTCCTATACCAACCTGATTTATATCCCTTCTGTCCACCACCTACCAACCACAGAAAGTCACAAAAAATCAGCAGTCAAGTTTGTGGATGATTTCCAAGAAAGGGTGTATTGATAATGTTTGAAAGTACTTCTACTATTCAAATGATTGCTTATATTGTTTAAAAATGAACACGAATCATATTTTCAACAGCCGGTATTTCTATTTTCTGACCATACCTCATCCTCAAGTATTCCTGCTAATGTGTTAATTTGATACAAAAGAAACCACTCCTGTTGTATTGAGAAAAGTTTGACGTTTAACTCCTTAAACTCCAAGTTTTGTACAAAGTTTTCCCATAAATATGTTAGAAATCAGAAAAAAAAATTTGATCTCATATTTAAAGACAATATCACATACATATCCTGTATCTGCTATAGTAGCTGTCCTTTACTGAAGCTACATCTCATTTATATTAAGAGAAATATTAAAACCCAGGATGCATATTAATTGGATCAAGCAGGCTGGAGTGGAAAAACCCAAACAACAAAGGTTTTCAGGCTTTTTATTGCAACAATTCCGAAATAGTTGGGACAAAGTGTAAATTGTGAATAAAATCAAAACGCAATGACTTTCAAATCACACCAGCCAGTATTTTATTCACAATGGAACAGATAATATAGCAAATGTTGAAACTGAGAAATTTGACAATTTTATCCACAAAATGAGCTCATTTCAAATTTGGTGGCTGCTACAGGTCTCAAAAAAGTTGGGACAGGAGACTGTTTACCAATGTGTCGCATCCCCTCTTCTTTTTAACACAGAGTGGAAGCGTCTGGGCCTTGAGGAGACAAGTTTCTTGAGTTTAGCCATTGGAATTTGATCCCACTCTTGTTTAATACAGGCTTCCAACTGCTGGAGAGTTTTGGGTCTCCTTTGACGGACTTTCGTTTAATTATGCGCCAAATGTTCTCAATCGGTGAAAGATCAGGACTGCAGGCAGGCCAGTTCAGCACATGGACTCTTCTACTACAAAGCCATGCTGTTGTAATAGCTGCAATATGTGGTTTTGCATTGTCCTGCTGAAATACACAAGGCCTTCCCTGGAATAGATATTGTCTGGAGGGGAGCAAATGTTGCTCTAAAACCTTTATATAACTTTCAGCATTCATGGTGCTTTTTAAAACATGCAAGTGTCCCACACCATATGCACTAATGCATCCCCATACCATCAGAGATGCTGGCTTTTGAACTGAATGCTGATAACAGGAGGGGTGGTCTTTCTCTTCTTTAGCCCGGAGGAGACGACGCCCATGATTTCAAACAAGAATGTCAAATTTGGACTCATCTGACCACAGGACACTTTGCCACTTTGCTACAGTCCATTTTAAATGAGCTTTGGCCCACAGAACACAGCGGCGCTTCTGGATCATGCTCAACAATGGCTTCCTTTTTGCATGATGTAGTTTTAGGTGGCATCTGTGGATGGCACAGCGTACTGTTTTTACAGACAGTGGTTTCTTGAAGTATTCCTGGGCCCATTTAGTAATGTCAATGACAGAATCATGCTGATGAGTGATGCAGTGGCGTCTGAGGGCCCGAAGATCTCAGGCATTCAGTAAAGGTCTTCGGCCTTGTCCCTTACGCGCAGAGATTTTTCAGGTTTCTCTGAATCTTTTGATGATGTTATGCACTGTCAATGATGAGACCTTCAAAGCCTTTGCGATTTGACATCGAGGAACATTGTTTTTAAAGTATTCCACAATTTTTTTACGCAAGCCTTCACAGGTTGGGGAGCCTCTGGCCATCTTTTCTTCCGAGAGACTCAGCCTCTCTAAGACATCCCTTTTATGGCCAATCATGTTACAACACCAAGTTAATTACTTGCTAAATGTTCTTTCAGCTGATTCTTTTATATATGAATTGCTTTTCAGCTCTTTTTTGCCTGTGTCCCAACTTTTTGAGACCTGTTGTCATTCAACCAGAAAATTTGAAATGAGCATTGAAAATGTGTGTGGTCCCCGGAAAAAACCAAAACCAGTGAAACGGAGAATACCCCGGACTGTTGAACAACTTCAAAAGAATACCACTGCATGTAACTTTTTTGAGACCTGTTGCAACCAGAAAATTTGAAATGAAAGCTCATTTTGAACATAAAAATGTAAATTGTCTCAGTTTCAACATTTGAAATGTTATCTATGTTCTATTGTAAAAAAAACTGGTTTTTGGCTCATGTGATCTGAAAGTCATTGCATTTTGATTTTATTCACAATTTACACTTCGTCCCAACTATTTCAGAATTGGGGTTGTACTTTAATAGCATCTACAGTCAGCACTCAGTACGGGATGTGTTTCAGCATGGAGCTGACCAGGTTTTTGCAGGTTGTCTTTATTTCATCATCGTGATGCCACACCTGGACAACTGCATCGATGACTTTGGCTTTTGTGGTGCAGTCCTTTTGCTGCAGCCTTGACTTGATGATGGACCAGAGATTCTCAATGGGATTTAGGTCAGGTGAATTACCAGGCCAGTCAAACAAAGTTACAGTACTGTGTTGATGATGCAAACATTAGTTGCATCATAAAAGTCAAGTGCGTTTTTCGTTATCCACTAAGTTTTTCCTTTTAACGCACTCAGAAACGTTTCTCTTATATTCTTTGAGTTGAGCACAGCCTTTTTTTTTGTCCATCATAAAAGTCAAGGAAATTAATGAAATGAGGCTAAAAGGTACTTTGCAGTGATCTTTGAGGTGGTTGCGTAGAACGTCCATCACTTGGCACGGCTATTTGCACTCCATTCAGCTCATTCAATTGACAAGCACCTTTATCCAATTAATTTGCACAAGACTGTAGCTTTTGTACATCATTCTCTTGTAATTCAGCAAGGCATTTGCGAGACTATTGGAAACCTTGAAATCTCCTCTAGAACTTAAAGTAGGCCTGAAGTTCCACTGGTTTGGATACAGCAGCTGCATATAGCGAACCCATAAATGGATCCATAGCTTTTATGGGGTTAATGAAGCTAAAATATACTGCATAAATTTCAGTTGCTGCACTATCTTGCACAGTGGATTTCATTTGTTAAAATTTGGTGTTAAGATGGCCAAAAAGTGATAAGTACCCCCAGAAGCACATCAGACCATTGTTATGTTGAGAGATGAAGACTATTCCATGCATGAGCTGCCAAGAAACTGAAGATAAAAAGCCGCCTCACAGAGAGAAAACAGCTAACAGAATCGTACCAGCATGGAAAATGATGTGGAGGGCCCAGATGCACAAGTGGACAAGTACATCAGTCTCAAGTTTGAGAAACAGACACTTCATCATTCTTCAGGTAGAAGGATCATTTTACAGTATCCACCAAACATCAGAATCTGCAGCAATGGAGATATGCATTTAAACCTTGTCATTTTAATCATTTGTAAATTTTCAAAAAAAAAAAAAACAAGCTGTGATAGTAAAATATTCTTAAATATTCTAAAATCAAACTACTACCATAATCACAGTTCAACAGAGAGAACTGAGCCAGGTTCACATGGCCCTTCAAAATTACTGAGAGAGAGTGTGGAGCTGTGAAGGCGAAAAAACTCATAAATCTGTTAAAAATCCAGATGACAAAACCCTAGCAGGCCGCTCAAGGTCGGCCATATGAGCAAGTCTTCTGGAATGGCCATATTGGTAGTCAACCAACGAGAGGCCTCATTACATGAGCTGGCGTACTCCGGTTTATTCTGGACATGACCAAAAATCCAGCCAATTTGGGTACCCAAATTAATAGAAACCCTGAGAATAACTGACCCTCAGGTGAACCCCAAGTTTTCGAACAGGTGCAGTGCAGGAGCGCCCCTAGAGGCCTAAAATGAATTTACACTATTATATAAAAGGCAATTCCGGCAAACTTGTAACTAAGGGTGTAGAGTTACAATTATGATAATGTACCAACAGAAACTAATGATATTTGATAAGGTAAAAAGTATCAGGTTTATTCATGCCCAAAGAGGAGTCCGAAAGCCCAATAAAACATGAGTTCGGACAATCGGAGGTCAGGCTGTGTCGGGTGATTGTTGAAGAATGAATGCCTCCTGATTTGCGCAGACCAGATTTCACTTTGAGCGGCTACAATAAACCCAATTGCATCAGACTCTGGAGAATGTGTCCAGTCCTAGAGAATAGATTTACAAGTGTGAGAGGAACACTTGGTCCACTTGCCCTGACTGTTTTTTTCTCCCACAAAGCATTTAAAAAAGTAAAAGTAATCTAAAATTGGCAATGTCCTAGCAGGTTTTTATTAATGTTAACTTGGTGAATAAAGACATTTCTCAGTGACTCCAAACTGTGGAATGCTAATCTATTCAGTTGATTCAAAAAGTTTTCGGACTCCTTCAATGTTGTACACTTTATCGTGTGATAGAATTAATTAAAATCGGATTCTGTTTACTTTTTTAAATTAATTTATGCAAATGACGTCTTTTTTTAGAAATGTTTGCAACTTGTATGAGGCCACTGCATGTCATGAAGCATAGAATTGGACAAATAGATCATTTGCGCAGTACAATTTCTTTAGTGGTTCCCCTTGTTTCTTCATTGAACTGTTTTGCACATTGTTGAAGTATAAAACATACATTCACATTCAATAAAGCCAGGCCATCTCCAGGGTTTTTAATGGCGTAAAAAAGCTTTTCACTCATTGCGGTTCATATTTTGGTCTGTGTTGATTCTTTTTTCCTACCACTAATATACCCACAACCATACCTCCGCGCCACTTCATTTGATGCCAGTTGTCCACCTTATTAAAGTCTCTAATATGGTGTAATCCCCACAATCACTCTCATCTCCTCACTGGTTTGTCTCAGCCCGGTTAGAATCACAGCCACGCAGGCAGAGGTTGGTCTTTTGCTGACTGCCTGATAATTAAATGAGCGATTATCCCCCCCATTAAAGGACAATGATATAGAAAGCACTGCCATATGTCCCGAATATTAATGAGAAGCTGCAAGCGCCTTGATAAGAGCCACGCCATGCCGTTTCTGTAACAGCGGTTGAAACAATCAGCTCGAACCGCCTCGACTTTCTCACCGCCACCTCCCGTGCCACGATTCAGCCAACTCGCCCAGATTTGCTTGCATATAAAACCACGCAATGGGGGTAGCTTAGCTCTCACCCACACCTTGCCCTCTATATCTGGCCCAACCTGACTGTCCCGTATGCCTGCACAGCTGTGATTAAGAACTGGCATTACAGCCCATAAGGAGAATACCATGGGCAAGAGGAAAGTGACATGCTGGCTGAGTTGTGTTTTTGTTCTCTCTTTTCCCATGGTGGAGAATCCGTATTTTCTCAGCAAGAGGAAAAAGTGACCGTGATCCTGTTTTTCGTCACCATTGAAAGCATTAAAAGTATAACTTAAAGCAAATAAATAAATAAATAAAAATAAAAACCTCTTAAAATTCTGATAAAAATCTATTTTTGTCTCTGTGGGGTTTTTTTTCCCCGAAGGTGAAATGACCTTTTTCCAGTATTTTCACCATGTAATAGTTGGGCTGATATTGAATAAGTGATCGTTCTGAATGCTACAAAAAACTTTACCACATTTACCATTGTATTTCATGATATCATTTCATGCTGTTTTGTACCAAAAGACATGCACATAGCAGCAAACCTGGTAAAAAAAAAAAAAGTATAAAGAGAGTTCATTTTCATTGCACATTTTTTTTTTATCCTTTCGCAGAGCCTCTCCCTCAAAGGCTGATTTAAATGATTGTGGAAACAGTGAACTGTTTCTGGAAGCAACTCAAATCTCCTCTTTTCTAAAACATATATGTTTATTTTGAAGCCCTAAATACAAGCCTTTTTGGCCATGGCCTTTTTTTTATCTCATTTCCAGCTAGAAGTGATAGCAAAATGCGCAAAACTCCAATCACAGTTGCTTAAAGTATGAAATATCCCTATCATCTATGCTATTGTTCAATTGCGGCATGCCATTTGTATTGAATCAGTAAATTTTGACTCACCTGTGCGCAACTCGCTGATGCTGACCATTGAGATGAAAGACCAAATAAAACAAAAACACGCAATTAATTACAAAGTGATAATTTCCCAGAATTTGTTTGTTCACAATGAAGTGGGCACTATTATGCAGATATAAGTATTATCTGTGTCACAGTTTGCAGGTACTGCATAAGTATTGATTCCTCTCACTGTTTAATATGCCAATATCTTAGTTCATTTCACTGAGCTGGAATCATAATAAATGAGTTGATCAGCAGGAAATAATGAAAGACTAATTATACAGTGGAATCATTTTGAAAGTGCTTTTGGTGGAAAGTTTAATATATTATCAGACAGTTATATACAAAACCCAAAACCAGTGAAGTTGGCACGTTATGTAAATCATAGATAAAAACAGAATACAATGATTTGCAAATCCTTTTCAACTTATATTCAATTGAATACACTGCAAAGACAAGATGTTTAATGTTCAAACTGAGAAACTTTATTTTTTTTTGCAAATAATCATTAACTTAGAATTTAAAGGCAGCAACACATTGCAAAAAAGTTGGCACAGGGGCCTTTTTACCACTGTGTTACATCACCTTTCCTTTTAACGACACTCAGTAAACGTTTGGGAACTGAGGAGACCAATTTTTTTTCAGGTGGAACTCTTTCCAATTCTTGCTTGATGTACAGCTTAAGTTGTTCAACAGTCCGGGGTCTCCGTTGTCGTTTTTTACGCTTCATAATGCGCCACACATTTTCAATGGGAGACAGGTCTGGACTACAGGCAGGCCAGTCTAGTACCCGCACTCTTTTACTACGGAGCCATGCTGTTGTAACACGTGCAGAATGTGGCTTGGCATTGTCTTGCTGAAATAAGCAGGGGCGTCCATGAAAAAGACGTTGCTTGGATGGCAACATATGTTGCTCCAAAACCTGTATGTACCTTTCAGCATTAATGGTGCCTTCACATATGTGTAAGTTGCCCATGCCTTGGGCACTAATACACCCCCATACCATCACAGATGCTGGCTTTTGAACTTTGCGCCTATAACAGTCCGGATGGTTCTTTTTCCTCTTTGGTCCGGAGGACACGATGTCCACAGTTTCCAAAAACAATTTGAAATGTGGACTCGTCAGACCACAGAACACTTTTCCACTTTGCATCAGTCCATCTTAGATGAGCTTGGGCCCAGCGGCCGGGCAGCGTTCTGGGTGCTGTTGATAAATGGCTTTCGCTTTGCATTGTAGAGTTTTAACTTGCACTTGCAGATGTAGTGACGAACTGTAGTTACTGACAGTGGTTTTCTGAAGTGTTCCTGAGCCCATGTGGTGATGTCCTTTACACACTGATGTCGGTTTTTGATGCAGTACCGCCTGAGGGATCGAAGGTCACAGGCATTCAATGTTGGTTTTCGGCCTTGTCGCTTCGTGCAGTGATTTCTCCAGATTCTCTGAACCTTTTGACGATATTACGGACCGTAGATGATGAAATCCCTAAATTTCTTGCAATAGCTCGTTGAGGAATGTTGTTTTTAAACTGTTCGACAATCAGCTCACGATTTGTTCACTAAGTGGTGACCCTCGCCCCATCCTTGTTTGTGAATGACTGAGCATTTCAGGAAGCTGCTTTTATACCCAATCATGGCACCCACCTGTTCCCAATTAGCCCGCTCACCTGTGGGATGTTCCAAATAAGTGTTTGGTGAGCATTCCTCAACTCTCTCAGTCTTTTTTTGCCACTTGTGCCAGCTTTTTTTGAAACATGTTGCAGGCATCAAATTCCAAATGAGCTAATATTTGCAAAAAATTACAAAGTTTACCTGTTCGAACATTAAGTAACTTGTCTTTGCAGTGTATTCAATTGAATATAGGTTGAAAAGGATTTGCAAATCATTGTATTCTGTTTTTATTTACGATTTACACAACGTGCCAACTTCACTGGTTTTGGGTTTTGTACTTATGCTATTTTCAAAGTCACCATGGGAGGTTCTGCTCACACTCTTTGACAGTAAATTGTGGACGTTGTTTAATAGAAAAAACATAGAAAATTATAACACTATTCATTAACCAGATCTAATGTTATGGGTGATTAATGTGAAGCGTCTAGTGGAAGTGGATGTTTGAATAGGCCATAGCTCTCCATTGCTCCCAAGTGGTCAAATCACATTCCAAAAAATCATATTGTGTCAGTCAGCTGTAAGTGAGTGGGCCAAGAATGGAAAAAAAAAAAAAAAAAACAAATTCATGTGTATTGTAGTCATGCTCCCCTGATTTTTTACAGACATGGAAAAAATATTCAATATGAGGTTTCATAATTTCCTACAAATATTGTTAATGCTTCAGTTGAGAAATGCAAACAAAAACACTGTACACACACGCAAGGTAATTCAAGTTTTTTCCCCCAATGATTGGAGAGGAGAAGGTAAAACATTTTAGTAGCGGTCCAGCTAGGGCTCAAAAATAACTTTTTGCCTCAACTGTCTCAATGCCTACTTTCGACTATCCTAAACTTCTATTCCAAAATAAAATAAATTTTCCATTTTACTTCATATGACAATCTTTAATCACTAAGTTTCAGCAACTTGCATCAGTATTTTTTTTTAAATTCTTTATTGATATTGAAATGGGCACGGGCATGTTAACTTTGTGTGAATAATGGGTATCTTCCACCCACATTATTTTAAAACTTCTGTCAGAGTGCAGACAGGCCATTGACCATATAGCCCACATACTTCATTTTTCTTCATAAAAATTTGGATGCTATTTTTATTGTCCCCGAGACAACGGTATGTTCTTAATTTCGAGCCCTTGGTTCAGCATTGATCTCCCTGTCAGTCACTATCTTACATTTATTAGCATTGAAGGGCAATATTTTCCTTTTTACCTCTGTTAATTGTGGTTAGGCCTGTGAAGTAGCTTATCATGGGTTCAACTAGGAGAGAAAGGCCGGTTCCCATGGCAACTGTGAAAGCCATCGGTTTTCTTTTCAGCAGAATAATAGACTTCTCTCCTCTTTATGTCACTTTTCCACTTCTCCCTCAGCCTCTGATTAAATTCTAATCCACGTGTCCTTGAAACCTTTCATTCATTCTTTTTTTTTTTTTTGCCAAATAAGAAGTGTGGTGGGGGGGGGTAAGTGTATAAAATCGTACACCAGTGAGCGAGTCTGTCACTTCACTTCTATGGAAAGAAGTGTTCAAGGCAGAGTTCATGTTTATGCATCCTCACCGAACACCTCTCCTTTTCAGTTCACATACAAATTTAAACGGTGAGGTGCAAAGGGAACAGACCTAGTGACTCTTTGTCCATTCTGATCTAAACTCCCCTCGTAGGCAGTTTCACAGTCTGGGCTCCATATATGGGATCCTCAGCTTCCATATTTCTTCTGTTAATTACACTGAACTGCAAACAGGCTTGGTAGCAACCCCAGCAAACAGGTTTTCAACATAGACAGACCTGTCAGACAACATGTTAAACTAAAGTCCCATGGAGTCATTAAAGATCACATCACATTGTTTGAAGAGGTTGAGTAGATAACCACAGCATCCCGGTCAAATTCTCACAAAATTGGCACTGTATTTCTGGCAAACTGACTGGCTTCACATGGACTCTCAACATTTTTGTTCACTTGGGGATTTGATATCTTTGTGCCCCATCTCCTTACCTGAAGATAAACACCTCAGATACAGAAATATCCAAGTGCTTGTACAGAGCAAAAACCTATAGTCCATTTGCAATTTTCATGTCAAAGTCAATAGACGACGAATTGAGTTGAGTCAGGACCTCCATTTAAAACCCCAAATCATGTATAGTGAGAAGAAGTAACTGAATAATTATTTCTGAGACTTCCTTAGACCTGGACATGGTCTTTGTGCTGTCAAAATTATTAGTCTCAATGTAAGGTTACCCGAATGGTGCAGGAAAAAAATGATGAAAAACCACTTGGCAGCCCAGGTGTATTTATTCACAGAAGGCCAATCCTATGCAGCAATAGCCTATATACAGTGTGGGGCTGATGAAAGAAAAAAAAAATTAAAAACTTGTAAAAATAGCAAGAAAATAAGATGAAATACAATGTTTTGGTCGCAATAATAAAAGTGGCTCCGCTCCTCAGGCAATGTGCTTTCATTGTGGGTCCTATGCAGGAACCTTGACTTTTTTCTGATTTTGTCATTCCCCTGGAAGTGAAGTTGAAAAGCAGATTACTCCTCACTAGTTTTGGATGCTCCAGATCTAGAACGGAGGACAGCAAGTAAAGCAGAGAAAAACACTTGACACAACATTTAATATATTTATCATTAAACCCATAGTATACAGTATACATCTTAGTGGTTCATTTTTAGCTCACTTGGTCCAATGGACCAAAGGGAGCTTATGGGTCACGCGGCGGCGTCGCCATCAGCGATGACGCTAACTCTGATCTTCTTCTACCAAACCACTGCAGGGATCAAAGTGAAATTTGCTGCGGAGGTACATATGGATGTACAGATTGAAATTATGGGTTTAGTTATGGTTTTTGAATTTGTTTCTAGTTAGTCTTCATTTGAGTTTCCCCTTTTGGTGTTTTTTGTTTGGCCAAACCAGTTTAAATATCCCCCTTTGTGTCTCTGTGGGAGGTCAGTTTTTTGCTTGAGTTTGTTCAGTTAATGTCTATGTCCAGTGTTTCTATGTATTTGAGTTTAAGTTGCATTTTGGTTGACCTCCTTTAGTTTTGGCCCTTTGTTAGGCAAAACCTTTTTGGGTAAATTAAAAGCCTAATTAATTGAATCAACAGACTCCAGCCGAGACTGTTTGGTCCGTTACACCTACGCAAGTTATAAAAGGTGTCTTCATTTTCCCAATGTCGGAGCCAAGCATAAAAAATACTACCGCTTGTGAGCTTACATAACACGAAAGCCTGAAATTAACCGAGTGAGCTACAGTGCCCATGGCACTATTTTTTATAATATTAAAACAATGTGTAACATTTGTGTGTTTGCTTATTTAAAAAAAAAAAAAAAATAGTAATAGCAATACAAACACTTTGTCGGTCAGCCTCTTAGCATCGAACAGAATACAGTGACAATAAGTGAATCTTACTTTACAGGCCACGGACACTCAACACACATGGAGTAAGGATCCATACACCTACAGTACTTTGCCTCAGAAGCCTCCAAGATGATTTTTCAAGGTGCACAGTTCACAGAGTGGGAGTTGTATTGAGCAGAAGAGAAAAACACAGAACCAGATGAGGCATGTAGCCCAGTTGATTTCTATCCCATTGTTGCAAAGTAAGAGTCGTTCCAAAATATAGATGTAGCTGAATCTTTGAAGATTGCCCAACTAATAATGATCTAATTCTTTGAGGCAACAAAATATAATAAAAACCAAGGTCTGGCCCTTTATGTTAGAAATATTACATCAATAAAATCTAAAATGGTTAGATTTTCAACGACAGTTTGCAATATGTATAGAAAGGGCAGAAACGTAAGTGTATTTCCTGATATGATGGGAAAATAATTCATCATTGACAGCTTGTTAATTACTTTCCCATTGTTGTGAGGACGTGTGCTAGACTGTGACCCTGTACATTCAACATAGATTTTTTTTTCTTTTTCTTTTTTCACCTGCTCGGCATCCGCGGCCTTGAAAGCTGAAAGGTTTGCTACAAGCCGGGCAGCAGGAGTGGGAGGAAGAGGAGAGATGGGCGAGGAGGGAGAGATGGAGAAGTGGGCGAGAGGAAGGAGTGTGGGTGGATGGGTAATAGAGTGGGGGGATGTTGAGCTTTCGACTGAGAGAGCACTTGCTAGTGGAATAAAAACACTTATTAAGAACTTTAAGGTTTTCTAAAGCTTCCATAAAAAAAACCCCATGGTATTTTGCACTCGGTCTCTAAAATTGAATGAAGCAAGTCAGCAAATAAAGAAATAAATAAATACAACACAATGTAAGAGTTTTGAACATGCCAAGGCATTGCATAGATGGGAAGAACAGGGTATAGCACCCACAACTCTCCAAAGTTATAGAACTTTGTTATGGCGATCAACTTGAACATATACAGTCATGTCCAAAAATATCTGGACATTCACAAACCAAGTGTTATTTTTAGCTGTCTGCCACAGTCGAATGGAGAAGAAATGAAAAATGAAAATGAGCTCAAAGTGCTGACCTTTAGGTTTAATTAAAAGGCATTTAAATCCAAACTGGGTAAACAGTGATCAAACTGCAGCAATTTTTAATCCACCATTTACCCCTTTTTTAGGAGACAAAAAGTTATTGGGCAATTGGTTGCACAGCTGTTCCATGGCCAGGTGTGTGTTATTACCTCATCATTAAATTTACAACATGTAAGCAAAGCAGACAAATTGTCTACCATTAATGTTTAGTTTGGTATTTGTATTTGAAGACCTGTGTGCACAAAAATTGAAAACCCTGGTGCTAAAAGTACTTAAGGAAATTGAGAAAATTGACTCGGGTAACTATAAAAGATGTTCTCCCATCCTTGCCCCACAGTGTGTGAAAATGTGACTGAAGTACTTTTAGCACTAGGCTCTTCAATTACTCTTTTGAGATTTTGGGGGTCAAGGTTTTCAAAACCTGTTGCAGATAATTTTTTGATGGCAGCGTACTATGGAGCCTATTGCTGCTTCCAGGGGCTATTGAGAGCTGACAACCCCTTTATTGTGGAAAAATACTCATGTATTATGAAGTGAATGAGAAAATTTGCTTTGGACTTGTTTGTAAATACCTGTACTTAAGTACATTTTACCACTAAATGGCTGGTCTTAAGTAGGTTATTAAGTAACTTTATTTATATGGCACCTTTCAAGACAAGCTATCACTTAGTGCTTCACGGGTCAAAATAAAGAATCGACATGTATACAGATAAACAAACAAAGTGTAATAAAACAATTAATAAATCAAGTTACACAAACACCAGTTGAAACAAATGGGTCTTCAACTGTTTTTTTTTAAAACATCAATGGTGTCAACAGATCTTAAGACCAACAGGAGAGAGTGCTAAAGCTTTGGAGCTACAACCTCAAAGGAACAGTCTCCTTTGGTTCTAAGTCTAGATCGGGGTACAGCCAGCAAATCCTTATCAGAGGACCTTAGAGCCCAACTGGTAACATATGGCTGCAGTAGATCTCTAATGTAGGCAGGTGCCTGACCATGCAGAGCTTTGTAGCTGATCACTAAACTCTTGAATTAGATTCTGAATTTAATGGGCATCCAATGAAGAGCGACCAGAATGGGTGTAACATTGTACCTCTTTGAGGATCTGGTCAATAGTTTCGCAAAAGCATTTTGGACCACTTGAAAATGATCCAGAGGAGTTTTTCTAAGGCAAGTAAAGAGTGAATTACTGTAATCGAGACAAGACTGTATAAAAGTCTGCATTAACATTTCCAATTCAGCTTGAAACACAATGGGCCCAAGTTTTGCAATGTTTCTCATCTGGAAAAAAAAGCAAAAGCGAATGAGGCCTGTAACATGTTGGTCCAGAGTGAAAGACTCGTCCAGAGTGACTCCTAAGTTTCTTTCGGAGGGTTTGCTTGTAGAGGCGAGTAGCCCAAGACCATCCTTAATCTTGGAAACAACACAATGAGTGACAGAGTTAAGGATTTCTGCTGGAAATTATCAGCCATTCAGAGTTTAATGGCATTAAGGCAGTTTTTAAGAACTGCCAGTCTAGATATACGGTATCTTTTGGCTAAAAAGAGGCATATAATTGAATATGTCTTAAGTACTATTAACTCATTCCCTACGGAATACTTTTATATAAAATTGTCACATTTGTACGGAATACTTTTTCCGAAAATTACACAATATAAAGTATTGAAGTACAGGAGGCCCACGATCGCGATCGTCAACTGATTTCGTGTTTTCATCGGACTGCGAATGGTCATCCACGCCGCTGGCTCCGGCTTACCGTAGGGAATAATAGAATTCGCTGCACCGTTGGCAGCGGCTTGCCGTAGGGAATGAGTTAAGAGCCATTCCATGAGAAAATGGCACTTTTTGAAGACTTTGAGGTGTTGACCCCCCTGGAATTGAATGAAACATGGCACATATGCAGATATGGGTGTATCACAGAAAAGGCTGAATTTTTGGGTCCATATATCACTTTGCCTGCCGATGACACCACCTGGAAGCCACTAAAGTGGCTCAGCTTTGTCATCCAAAAGCTGTTGACACCACATTTTACATCAACTATCATGACTTAAGGGTACCCAGTACCAAATATGTTATACCTTTATTATGACCTGAGACACTTCAAGTCTGGTGAGACATCAGCACCACATAGTGGTCAAGCTGGGTAACTATGTTATTGAGCTGGAATTATTTGAGAAATAACAATGAAAATTGAAAATGGGAATGGGAATAAAATAAAATCCCAGACATATACCAATCTAGAATGCTTTATTATGTGTTTACTAACAACAAGACTATCAGTGAATAGTACCTTGGAATCTTGCTGGGTTAGTGCAATGGACGGCCAGAAAGATGGTCGAAATTGATTATTGGTGCATATTTGCGGTATATTTTCTAAATAACCCAGATATGTACTGTGGTGGTAAATGCTGTTTATTGTGCTTTTGAAACTCTATTTTCAGGAATACAAAGCATTTCTTTGGTAGTATCTACACTTTTCAAGCTAGACAGAGCCAAAGTTGGGGGAAAACTCAAAATGGACCATTTCATAGCACATAGTTCCTATATTTAGGTGGCATTATTTTGTTTACCCCAGCAAGATAGAGATCTGAAATTCTTTGAATACATAGTCCCTTTAGGGTACATTATAACATTAGTAAAATCTCAATGGTAGTATTTTCAGTGTAGATGATATTCAACATCAAAAGTTGGACAATTTCGCCCCTAGGGGGCACTGTAGGTCGGATTCAAATACTGGCTATCCCCAGCAATGTACTAAAGAAATTGTTTTTAAATTGTGGTACACTATTAATATAAGATTCAAGTGCTATGGTGGAAAAGCAGTTCATATAACAGCAGCACACAGCAAACTATTTACCTTTACATAATTTACAATTACACTTTTTACAGGTTATGGGCAACAATCCAGTCACTGTAGCTTTCACATCCAGGAACAAAGCACAAAGGCCCATCACAGGAGGGGGACTCCAGCGGTGACTCTATATAGCTCTACCTGCATTTCAGCCAACTAGCTGTGGTGTGCCAACTGATATACACTGGCCTGTGATCTGCTCCACTTGGAGAGAGAAATGGTACTCGTTTGGTAGTGTAGAGAGAACCCATCACTAACAGCTCCTTGGTGATGGTCTCTCTGAACGCCCTCTGGAGCATAGGTACCTCTCTTTTTCCTTTTGCAATGTCTTTGTGGATTAGGAAGGCATTCACCATCACGGTAGCCATGAAATGATAAGAGGACATCTTATTCCACTTCTGAGTATTGTGGAGTTCTTTACAGAACCCGATCAGAACTTCAGAGAGGTTCTCTCCACCCATTGACCTGGAGGGACTAAAAAAACACAACATTGAGAAAAATATATCAAAACATAAATATACCAAGTGCACAAATTATTACATTTCAAAGGACAGAAAATATAGTTAAATACATAGTACATTCTAGTTATACTCCTTCACTGCTGGTGGAACTGGGACTTCCTTCAGTACCCAGAGCCCATCTGCACCTGTGAACTTCCCTTGCACTATATCTTCCACATGGACCACATGGAATTTTGAACACAGGAAGACATCCCACGTGTCTCACCCCTGGACTTCGAGGAGGAGTCCTCCCTGATCCAATGTATGCGCTGCAGTGGGGAGATTTTGAGTCCAGGGTGTTGACCTTTTTTTTTTTTTTTTTTTGTGTGCAGTGTTAGCAGAGCAGAAATGGGATTCTTGTTTGGTCATGATGCCCTGTTGCCCTGTTTTTATGCTATTCCTGCAAGTTTCTGGCAAGCACCTCAGGATGGTCAGCATTGTCTAAGCCATTGCGCAGACTAATGTAATCATGTGTGAGGATCATCTTTATTTGTATGCCAGATGTCAGGCAAGGTATAACTGATGTGCAGGCATAAGGCGCTTGTGATTATTGATGTATCTGGTTCTTCCTGATTGGACGTCTATTTGGTTTTTCCTTTGATCTTTGGGTATACAAGTGGAAAAGTGGAATGGTTTTGGGAGACTCTTTAACATGCGCTCCTGCGCAACATTTGCTCATTGTCACTTTTCTTGCCACATTCTGTGTGTCATACATATGTAAATAAGTTATATTAATCTTACCAAGCATTCCTCTTTGACTGTTAAATATCCATAGCACACATATGGAATTTCAGTTCTAACACATGCACAGACATTGGGGTATTTTGCATCCTGTTGGCACTCGCCTGTTCGCTTACTGCCATTGCAAGTACATTTAATTTTAATATTGCAGGCTGTGCTCTTCCACACACAGCCGGATAGCTGTCCTTACAGAGCCACACTACAGTCAAATACAGCCTTCTGTGTGTTGATATTAGTGCGGAGAAATGTTAACGATAAATTCATATAGAGCCAGATCATTTACATTACTCTTGATCCAGTAACACGGTAATACGACACGCATCCCTTCACCTCTCAGATATTTCCAACTTTTGGTGTGTCTGAGAAGGAATTCTACAATTGGTGATGCCGAACTTTTATCTATAACTTTTTTATTCACTTCAGGTGAGATTTATCACTGTTGGACCCGCCAGTTTTTGGAATTCTTCGCTGGGAATCCAAATCTGTTTATTTGGATGGTTCTGCGCTCAAAGATCCTGTACAAAGAGCTTGTAGTTGGTGCCCGCAACTGTGCATCGATCACTGGCTCATAATTGTGCACCTTGCCACTGTTTCCTGGGAGCTTTCCTATCAAGACAAAAAAGTAAAAAAGTCGCTTGTATAACCATTCCTGGAGTCTCCCAAAATGAAAGGTTTATATCCCTAGTGAGCAAGATTACACATATGGGCCTGAATGTTCTAAAAGTCAATGAATACATCTGCGAATCCAGGGGATATTTTAATGGCAAATGTTTCAAATTCAGGGGTTAAAAAAAACAAAACCTGGACCAGGTGTCAAAAAGCCTTCAACCATCAGCACCAAACACAGACAAAATCAGCTCTTCTGGGATCAAAAAACTAATTCAAAACAGCAGGAAGATCATGTGCTTTTTATTCAATTGTGTTTCATCTCTTTGTTTCTACAGTTATAAGAACTGGTCTAATTTGTATAGGGATTTAAATCTCTCAAACTGCCACCCTACACTTAGCCCAGAAGATGGAGTTAGTGAGACATAACATTAAACCTGTTCTTCCAAATGTCCAAGGAATTTAACTCACCAACTGAACATGGTTTTTACAGTGAGCTTCAAACCAAGATGGTTGGGAGTGTATGATTACTGAAAGTTTTTACACTTGAGAAAACACGGAATTCAAATTCAAAACAATAAATTATATTTCAGATATTATGTGGTCCTTTTCCCCGCAATGAATTGGTGAACTGTCCACCATATGGTCCAGCCTCTAAAGTAAGTAAGTAAAGTAAATTTTATTTATATAGCACTTTTCACAGACAAGTGTCACAAAGTGCTTTACAGACATAAAAAAGCAAAAGTAAAATGTAGCAATAGATAAAAATGACAGAATACATACACAAGAAGCTAAGAAAACAGCAGTTATATCAATAAAAGACAGCATCTAATCAAACGCCTTTTGAATAAGTAAGTCTTTAGTTGACATTTAAAAGATTCCAAAAATGGGCATGGGTAGTGAATTCCATAAGGTCGGTGCTACAACCATAAAAGCTCGGTCACCATGTGTTTTGAGGTGAGTGCGGGGAACAGTTAAAAGTTTATGACTGTTGGATCGAAGGGAACGGGATGAAGAGTGTAAATGAATCAGATCTGTCAGATATGCAGAGGCCTGACCGTGAAGTGCTCTGTATGTGAGGGTAAGAATTTTGAACTTAAACCTAAAGGCAAGTGGAAGCCAGTGGAGGGACATGAGTAGTGGGGTGATATGAGAACGTTTATTAGATTTGGTGAGCAGTCTAGCAGCTGCATTTTGGATTGCCTGCAGACGGCCTAGGGTGGATTTATTAAAGAGTGAGAACAATTTATTACAGTAATCTAAGCGTGAAGTGATAAGGGCATGGATTAGCATCTCCAGCTCTGCATTAGAGACTATGGATCTAAGCTTACTGATGTTTCTCAAATGGAAAAAGCAAGATCTGGACAGTTGCCTAACATGAGTATCCAACACCATGGAGTTACATGAGCCTCTCCGTCACTGTATGCTGGGATAGCACCCCCCCCCACAAACTGACCTGAATATAAGCGGGTGAGGAAATACATATTTTTCTTGGTAACAACATAAATATGAAAGTAAAATTATATACCTAGGTAAATTAAATTACTTTGGAGTTCCTTTGTTCTTAGTAAGGGTGCTGCAGCCTTCTATAGTGAACAATATACAATGCAAATCTCAGAACAACTCTCACTGGTGTCATCAGAACGGGCAACTACTGAGTTAGCAGGCACTGATCACTCAGACGGCTGCCATATTGAGACCTTTTGACAAAAAAATTGATCTCAGCTTTGATTTTTCTGATATGGTGCTACAGATTGAGTCTAGGCTGAGCACACCAATGCATGTTTCCATCTGACCAGGGAGGAAAGCTTATGCCTCTCTGGAAAGGGAGAGGACTGGGAAAAGTTCCAAGTCAAACATTCGTAACTGAGGAACTCCCAATGACCAGGAAACCCCATTTCCCACACCGCTTTCTTCACTCTTCCTCCCGGCCTGTGAGCCGAAATATATCAGATTAACATCTCCTCCACACCCCATGCTGCCCTTTTGCCCCTTACAAAGACATGTCAACCGACAAGTTAATAAATATGTCCAACAGAAATTATGCCATTAACTCATTAATGAATAGGTTTTTTTTGTAATCTTTCTTCAAAATTCTTCACTGTTCTGGAACTCCCTCCATATAAAAAGCAGATTTTTTGTTTTGTTTTGTTTTGTCAACATTTTGAGCCTGAGTTTTAGGCAGGAATTTCTTAATTTCTAATCACATATTTATGATGGTACTCCTTTAAGTGTTAATGAGACAATAGCAAGGCTACTGATGCTGTCTCATGTCACAGGTTTTTGTTTTCATATACTATAAGCGATGTAATTTCCTCTGCCAAGCAGGTTATGTTTTCATCTGTTTGTTTGTTGCATGCCGAAATCTACGATTTCAGCATGGCTGTTGATCAGTTAAGTTTGTCTGGCTGTTAGTTTACTGTTTCTAGCAAAAACAACTGGCCACATTTAATTCCAGGTAAGCTCATATACTGTAGTTGGCACTGGAATCTAGTTTAGGCCTATTGAAAATCATGACTTTAGCCTCCAGGGCAAGGTCAAGGTCACCAATTAATGGAACTATGACCTTTGACCTTGAAGATTTTGGCATGTCCTCGCTCTATGAGCGATTTCATTTGTTTATTTGTCTGTCTGTCTGTTAAGAGGATAACTCAAATTTAGAAACAGTTTGACAGGAAATTTAGTAAGATGATAGGTGGTTGTCCAAGGGTGAGTGTATTCAAATTTGGAAATGATCCGGTGTAGCAGGCCGGAATATTCCCCTGGCCAGAATATACCCGGGTACATTCCGGCCTTGGCCAGAATATACCCCTCCAGGCCAGATTATGCCCCCTGACTTTAAGTTAGTAGTCTAGATTATGTTCCAGTGCAAGTTATTTTGTAAACTTTCACTATAACTATAACTATAACGTCAATTGATGGTAGTCAAAAGACTGCATATTTTAAATGGTTAGACTTTCTCAACTTGTGCTGAAGATGCTATGTTGAAGTACATTGTAAGGGTCAACTCACACTTTGCTAAGGTATTCCTAAGACTGTTGTCGAGGAGTTTACATGTAGTAATAGATTTTCAAGTAGACAAAAAGACTTGGTAAGTTGCAAGTGATACACTGTGTAACACTGACACATTATGGTTGCTGAATTTTCTCCCTGCTGAGAAAGGATTTGGGCACCAAGTTTGTAGTATTAATGGTGGTGGGTTCAATCCACTGTCCAATGTACTGTGTAGCTATACTGATTATGTACAAAGAGCAAAACAATGTTTGTTTAAGATAAAAGTGGGTCAGCATAGTTTTTTACCACATCATCTTCTGGGATAGACATTTTATACCCCCTTATATTGTACTCCACACATTCGGGCTGAGGGTTTTAGTGGGCCAGCCTGTTTTTTACCCAAGGTATGTTCTGGGCTTGTTGAGTTCATATACCCAGGGCATATTCTAAGCTAGACAATTGTTTCATACCCTTCCAGGCCAGATTATACCCCTACTCATGTGCACAAAATAATAAATACTACAGCATATCTTAATTTTTTTTTATTTCACAAACATTAAAACATCTACATTTCTGAAGGAGAAATATTAAATGTCTTTAGCTACCACAAACTGACTGATATATGTAGACAACAGGATAACTTACAGTGATGCGTGAAATTACAGTATTTGATACTAAGGCTGTCTGGGCAGCAGTAAAATATACTATTGGTAAGCTGATTGTTATTGGCATGATCTAACTGCCGCCATTATAAATTATGAATTATAAAGCCTTAAACAAGGTAACACATAAATAGCCAGATTTGGCTTCTGCGCAAAGGGGTTAAACATACAGGCATTACATAGAATGTTGTTTACGTAGTTTTATTGTTAAGTAGCTTTATTGTATTCTTTTTGTTCTGTTTTTATCTGCATTAAGAACTCATTGCGTACAACCGCATAAATAAGATTTTATTGCTCACTGTTGTCATGTAGGACAAGGGGCTAGCAACCTCTACTTGTAAAACTATAACCTGCTATAGAAACAGCAAGGCAGCTGTTGCCTTATGGGCTGCCAGGCACTGCGCCTTAGGCACTTTAAGGTCCAACTGCTAGTCTGTAGTTGTTATGTAAGACATCTTTCTTCTGCAAACACATTCAACATGCCTTTATACATGCGTATGCGTTAAGCTTTGTACTTCATCTTACATGACCATTATTCAATAAAACAGCTATAGTTTCTTACCCTATTCGAAGGGAAGTCATGAAGCCCACAAAAAAAGAACCTGAAATGTACTATTCAGTGGTAAATGTAAACAATAACAAAGTCTAGTACATGTATTATGAACATTTTTTGTTTTGAGTACAACTGCAGCTTTTCAGCTCAGAAGATGTAAATATATGTCAACTATCACTTAGAAATAAGAAGAGGACTTGGAAAAACTATCTGTGATACTGTCATTGGTTTTGTTAATTGCATGGTGGTACATGTACAATGTATGTACCTTAGCAAAGTGTGAGTTGACCCTTACAATCTATGTTTACAGAGCATCTTCAACAAGTGAAGTAAGTCTAGCCATGAATGGAAAAAAACGAATCGTAATGTGCATTCAAGTTAACAAAATAACTTGCCCTGGACCATAATCTAGACTAAGGAGTCAGACTCAGGGGGTATATTTTGGCCTAGGCCAGATTATACCCCCGGGGAACAATCTGGCCTGGGGGGTTATATTTTGGCCTAGGCCAGAATATACCCGAGTATATTCTGGCCAGGGGTATATTCCGGTCTGCAACACCAGAACACGCTCTAGATTCTGGATCCGGAAAAATGTAAATATATCTGTGTGAGGCGGTTGTATGTGATATTTCTGGCTGAATAACACAAAAAGTTATGAGTGCTTTGGCACGAAATTCGGCAGGATGATAGGTGGTAGTCCAAGGAAGAGTTTAATTAATTTCGGAAGTGATCCGGAACATATTCTGTAACCAAAAGAACAGATATATGGCGTGGTGGAGGTATGCGCTCTACTGAGTGCCCTCTAGTTAACATATGAAAAAAGTCACGTGAATATCTGAAATGACATGGAAGCATTTCTTTTCTTTTGCTTGCTGAATTTTTCAATTACATTAATGTAAGATGAACATTTCATATAAATGAGAAAAATTTCTGAAACAATTTCAATAAATTGTGATTTTCCTTAGGGTACTGCCCAGGAAAGCTGTTTGGCTTTATTTGAAGCACCTCCATTGTCATTTGCCTCAGTTTCAAGAATCACATTCATATAATTTAATGTGGGAGTTCATGTGGCATCTGAGGCACAACCCAAAAACAAAGTGTCAATTTCATTTGTTTTCAAATGCAGGTTTAGGGAGAATTCCATACATTTGAGTTCAAACAAATTGAAGAGCCTCGGGCTCAAAGTACACGTCACATTTTCACACACCTTGAGGTGAGGATGGTAAAAGGTCTTTTATAGTTATCTAAGTCCACTGCCTCGATTTTCTCAAAATTGACATTTTTTGACTGAAGTATGTTTAGCACAGAGGTCTTCAATTTGAAGTTGGCAGTTGTGTTAAGATTTTAAGATAGCAATTGTCTTAAGTATAAATTGTCTCATACAATGCTCACATTTTTCAAGATCTGCAGAAAACTGTCTTATTTTTTACAAAGTATTATTTTAACATCCAAAAATCACTGCAATTCAATGTTAATAAAGTCTGATTCTTTTTCTCCTTTTTTATTTAGGAAATACCAAGAATAAAATAAAACAAAAAGGAATTGTCATAGGAATGGCAAATTGGCTGTAATTCTCAATTTCAAGAAATACATTGTATTTCTGGTATAATTTCTGATTTAATTTAAATGCATTAGATGGAATTAGCATCAACTGAGGGAGCATTTTCAGTCACTAGAATCATATGTAACAAAGCAGTTTACAAGACTAAGACAGAGCCACCCACATCATCCGAGAAATCTAACTAACAGCTTCGGTATCTCTTCTATCACTGCGCTGGCCAAGCTAAGGGGGAATTCCTTATTTTCCCATTTTACATTATGGTTAGGGTTTGCAATAAACCTTCATTCACAACATCAACTTTGGCATTTTAATTAGGCTTTATTGAGGCATATTGATAAATATAAAGCCGAGTTCTTTTTGTGCAAGAAGAACTGACATTTTTCTTTTCACACCCAGTTTTTATACCTTCATCACAGGAAATATCTTCTATCCGCCTTCTCATTCTCAGGCTACAACAGGACAGGCAAACCAAAACACTGCCAACTTCCCCTGAGAACTTCAACCAAAAGATAAGCATACATAACACTAAATAGGAGAGGAAAAACACAGTCAAGAGAGGAAAAATACAGCCAAAAGTATAGAATACAAGTAGATACATAAATGATTCAACTGATTATGTTTTTTTCAGTAACAACTAATGATTTTACTGAACAAATATCAATCAACACTACAGAAATCAAATACATCACCTGATTATGTTTTCGAATCAACTAAACTAAAGCCTGTTACTACTTACTAATCAAATTTGCTGTGTCTGTGTGTGAACTGCCTGCTGTGTTGTGTGTGTGTGTGTGTGTGTTCATGCATGTGTGAACTTTGTAATTGTGTGTGTGTGCGTGCATTTGTGTGTTATGTTATTGATTATGTGTGTGAACTGCTTGTATGTGTGTGTGTGTGTGTGTGTGTCTGTTACACTGCTCATGTGTGTGAACTGTTCTTTTGTTTTAAATGTGTTTTGATGTGTGTGTGTGTGTACATAATGTTAAGCACTGCTTGTATACATAATATGGACACTGATTTATGATTATTGATTATGGTTATTTTAAAGTATGGTAATTAATTTACTGATGCATATGATGAGAAATATTGAAATATAATTCTCAACATTTTCAGTTTCTGTGGAAAGAAATTTTCCCAGCCCCTTGCAAAAAATCTTGTAGCCTTGTTAATTAATTCTGAAGTCCATGTCTTATGACAGACTACATAATATTTTTCATACTAGGGTCTACGTCAGATACCCAGTTGCATATTTGAATTGGCTGAAGCATACCATCTTCCACTGAACATTATTAACACCCATAAGGACACCAGAAAATGATTCAATTTTAATTTCCCAGATTTTTTTTTTTTTTTTGTTACGTGCAATGACTTCTGGCCACTAATTTCTCTTTCTCCCTCTCCCTCGTTGTCTCAGATCAGCCAAGCCCCCTGAGCCAATCACCTCACCTGCAGCTCATACCCGATCATTAGTGCAGGACTACAAGAACCTGCACAATCCAGTGCTCCCTATCATTTGGCCACAGAGCTGTTTGCTGGGGGCTGCTGTTGGGTTTTGTTTTGATGGTTGTGCAATTCATTTTTGTGTTCTTGGAACTCTGTGATTGAACCCCTTGATTGTATTTGGCTTGCTAAAACTATTTAACTTTGCTAAATAAGCTGGTGCTTTTGTGTTTAGCCTATGTATTTCTGGTTTACAAAACTCCTTTGGGTAGCCACCTGGGGGGTATACTATGAAGATGGCTTTGTGATTAAGCCTGACTTCAGCACTTAGTAAAACCAGGAACCCCTTCAAATCTGGAACATGGACTAAAGTAAAAGGAGCTGCTCCGGGTTTTACTTTAGCTTAAAGTCAGGCTTAGTCACAAAGCCAGCTTCGTAGTATACCCCCCTGTCTCAGCTTGATCCGGGTCACTCAGGTTAACTTTGTAATCATTGTGTAAGAGTTTAAAGGAAGCCATGTAGGGGTTCTCTGCCATTTATTTTGTTCCCTTTTTCTCCTGTTTTTGGTTAGTCGGGGAGTTTAGTACTATATTTCTTTCATATTTCAGGTTTAGAGACTTGTGTTTCAGGTAGTGTGGCTTTTGTTTGTTGTGTTTGCCTTGGAGACCCTGACGTATTGGTTGCTTCCATTATTTTTTTTGTTTTGCCCAACTGATCCCTGACAAATAAACTCCATTCCATTGTGCCCTAGTTTTAAGTTCTTCTTCATTGGTCCTTTTTTGCAAGTGTTACAACCTGCACCCCCCTAGACACCCTGTAAGGTTGTAACAGTTCTGTTACTTCTGACCCCAACATTGTGCTGAGAAACTCATCCTGCTGTAATGGGCAGAAGCCACCAACACCTAAACTACCAACAAAATGAATAAACAAACACCAATACAAGGCTCGAGTAATCATCTTGCCATGATATTAGTAGTGATGGCGAGATGATGCCTCATGAAACGTCAAAGCCTCTCAGCCGAATGAACCACCAAAATGGTTCGACCTCAAAGCTCCAAATAAGTACGCTAGGGACGCCTGGTAGTGAATGAAAGTATGATGAAAGAAAAAGAGTTTCCAGTCAACCCAACCCATATCGCAGAACAGTGTCCTGGGATGAGGCCTCAAACGTCACACGCAACGTCATTTCGCCAATGCGAATCGCACCTCGACACGGAGTTTCGCTGACGTGCTCGACCCACGCCTCGATGCCTCGACGCAATCCATAACATGACTAGATATTAGCCCAGAACAATAATAAAACATCTTCATGAGGGCAGGTGATCAGAAAGCAAGCAAATGTATGCAGCATCTGCCAAGCATGAGCATGAAACAGAGGCAGCTGAAAGTCTAAAAGCATTCCCCTTCTAGCTGCCCCAACCCCCATCACAGCCCCTTACCACATGGAGCGCAGATGCAGACAGCTGCAAGTGTACTCATCAGATAGAGAGAAGAAAAACAGCTGTGTGAGGGTGTGGGTCGCCAAGATAAGTCCCACAGGAGCACTAGAAGTTTCTGTTGACGATACACTCCTTCACAACCTGCTTTCATTGGATCCCTTTCTTGGCGTATCATTGATCACTTAGTGATCCGATTGAGAAGTTCTTCCCAGGACATGTATCAATAGCTTGAAAACAAACATCTTAAATCCTTGGACAAAATCATTTTAAAAAAGTTGTTTGGAGGGATGCCAATTACCAATTACACATCACTTCCACAAGACAACACCCCGCATTGTTAAAAGCTGTCTTTTTGGCATATTGCCCAACTACACACACACACACACACTTGTCCCATTCTGCTTTTAAGAACTGCCAGCATTTAGTGTTCATCACAATGTTTTTCACTGCCACTGTGTCATGTGACGTGTCATTTCACCCGGCACTGAAACACCCAAATCAGCTAATGTTAGTCCGTAGTCAAGATTTTGATCAGTATAGTTCAGGTGTCTTGCTGCTGGGCTAACTTGGATAAGGCTAGACATGTCTCCAGTCTCAACGGACATTTCACCCCAAGTTTTAGTTTTTAAATCAAAAGAGATTAAAAAAATTTTCTCTGCCCTTACATTTGCAACAAGCAGAGTGGCGTGTTTGACTCCAGTATGTTTATAGCCCAGCCATTTGAGAGTTATTCAAACCATTGACCACAGCAAGCATTTTGATGCTGCTGTTTTCATCTCTGAATCCCATACATTTAATTTAACAGCCATGTCATTGCAAGATCTTGCTGAGGAAATCTAGAGACTAGGCTGTACCATTACCATTCTTTAATCTGAAGCATTGCGGGATTGTCCGTATGAACGCAGCATTGTCCTGAAATTCCTAAAGGCTGCAATTGTGGGATGAGGTTGTCTGGCCAAGCAACAGTGGCTAGGTTGTCAGCTTGGCAAACAAAGGGACAGTGTGACTGTAAACAGATTCCACTGTAAAACAGTCACTCAGAGGTGTGAGTGGACTCTATAAATAACCATGATGCATGCTCATCCATTATTAAGGTCCATTTTGACCTTCATTACGACCTATGATGAGCTATAATAAGTCCTATGACCTATTTCCTACATGGTTTTTAAAAAGCAACTGACTGAAGGAACCATAAAACTTGTTCTTGCTCCAATGATGTAGTTCTTTGGTGGTTGTAAACACAAGAATTAAGCTGAAGGATCTTTCCTCCCACATTCTATGGATTTTGCATTATTGTCTCTGCAACAGATTGACTCTAAACTGCCAAAACCCACGAACTTCAGTTTCAATCTCTGCTCATTCCTAAGGAACCTTTTCAGATGGCCGTCAGGTCGGCCTTCTGTCCAGTCCATGACACAGCCCCCATTTCATTGCTCTCTACTTCATAACAGTTAAGATCTCATTCTGTCAGAAAGACTGCCAGTAGGGTATCCAAGCAGTGGGCACTGATTGGGGTGAGATCTCAGTGTTTGTCCAAACATGAGGTGCTACATGCCCCACAGTTTTCATCACTCTCCACCATGGTCTTGTTCTAGGTGGCAGGTTCTATGTCAGCTTTCGGGTCAGAGTTCTTGTAGATGAGCCCAATTTCTTGATTCTTAGGCAGTTGCCTCGGCACAATGTGAGCAGCAGAGCCTGCGGTGGTGTTCTTCCACCAGGTAAGGGCCTCGAGCAGTTTGGAGCGGAATTGATCCCCAGCCAGAAAGTACAGGATAGGGTCGATGCAGCTGTTGACACTAGCTAAAGGGCGGGTAATCTTGTAAGCAAAGTTAATGACATTGAGCACGTTGCAATCAGTGTCCAGCACACGATACATGTAGTAGAGAGTGCGGGTGATGTGGAAGGGAACAAAGCACAGTGCAAAGACAACCAGCACCACCACGATGAGCTTAAGGGACTTTCTGCGGGAGGAGTTCCCCTGCTGACTGGAGGGTAAGCCCCGCCGGGGGCGGCACAAGGCCCGTGCCATCAGGCAGTAGCACACAACGATGATGAAGAAGGGGATGCCAAAGAGCAGCACCATGACAGTCGAGCTATATGTCACATACTGCTCAAAGTCCGCTGGGCGGGTAGTGTCATGGCACAGTGTCTTCCCATCGCGCTGGGAGGTGGTTACAAAGATCAGGTTGGGCACAAGGCAGGTGATGACTGTCGCCCAAACCAGACCGCACACCATGTGAGCATGCCGTGGCTTCACCGTGGTGACCATACGGATCGGGTGGCAGACGCCCAGGTAACGGTGGATGCTGATACAGGTTAGGAAGAGGATGCTGCAGTACAGGTTACAATAGAACAGGAAACGCACAATCTTGCACAGAGCTATGCCGAAGGGCCAGTGGCTGCGGTTGGCATAGTAGTGGATGAGGGTTGGCAGGGAGAGAACATAGAGCGTATCGGACAGCGCCAAGTGGAACATATACACAGTGCTGGTGTTCCAAGGTCTCATCTTGGTCAGGAACATCCATAAGGCCAGAGAGTTGAGAAGAAGACCAACGACACACACCAAACCATAGGACAGAGGCAGTAGGATGTACTTGAACTCCTCATCAAAGCGACAGGTTTCATTGACATCTTCAAGCATACTTGGAGACAAGGTGGTAAGTAGTGTTGACCTGTTCCCCTCAAGGTAGCTGGAGAGGGTTGCACTCATTTTCTGGCTTAACAAACTCACTGAAAAAGAAAAACAGAACACAAAGCACCATTTTTACAGGTACCGCTTATTTGATAATTACTGTAACATTCTGTATGTACAGCATAACTTACACATCAAACAATATTTACCAGACAGAAATTATAAATATTTAAATACCACTGGGGACAAGAGTAGAGTATCATTACCATAATGGTACAAATATATATCTCAACAAGTAAAAAACCCACCAGGGTTAATCTATTTATCTATTTATTTATTTATTTATTGATATATTTTTGTGCTGATTTTATCTAGACTAGATACAGTTTAATAGGATATTAAATATTGCCTATATTAGGGCCTATATGAGCCTGTGCCCTAACTTAAGTAGAAGCCAGAAAAATCGAGCTGTACTGTACATCCTGACAAGTACTAGCTGTATTTAACATCATGTAGGCTATTTACGATACGTCTTGCAAAACGATGCACTTACGACGTGTCTTCTCAAAGGTACATTACACCACATCCTGCAGTGGAGACCAAAGGACAGAGACCAGAGAGGGCGTAAAACATGCCTTTAACCAGACAATTTGTCTTTATTTGTTTTCAATCATTTAGCTTGATTAAAGATACTTTAACTCACCTCTCTCAGGTGTAGCCAATACTCTTCGTTAAGACGATAAATTCACAATAGTAAAAAGACACTGGCGAGCCTAGTTGGGCTGAACGGCCTGTTCTCGCCACTCATGTTATGTTATGTTGTGTTATGTTATTCGGACGCAGATATGTGCATAGGTCAATCTTTGTTTTCATTGAACCTATCACAAAGTGTAGGATTGATGGCCTGCGTTGCAGGATATAAACTCAGAGGCAATGAAAACGCAACACCAGTTTGGATTCAAATAATTTTGTGACTCAAATTTATTTTCTTATTTTAACAATTCAAATATGTTGGGTGGGTTGACTTTGATGAATTAAATGTGTTAATGGGCCGATTTGGACAATAAATAGATGCATAAACATAACGAGCACAAGTTGAAAATGAAAAATCACAACAAGACTGAACGGAACACACATTTAAAAATGAACTCAAAAGAACAGTCAGTACCAGGTGTGACCCCCACGAACATCCACACAGGCAGTACAACGTCTCCTCATGGACCTGACTAAGCGTCTTAGGTTGTCTTGGGGAAGTTGACGCCACTCTGCCTGTAGTGCATTCTGGAGTTGCTGCCTGGTTTGAGGTCTGGGTACTCTTGATGAAAGAGCTTGTCCCAGTTGGACGTTCTACACCCAAAACGTACTGATGCTGGATGTACTACACCCAAAACGGTGAGCCACTTGCCGGGCACTTACTTCCGCCTCTAGCATACTCAGGGCCCTGTTCCGTTGTTCAGTCGACAGACTTAAAAATGTTTTTTGTGTGGCTTTTATCATGCCTTTATATAGGGAAGACAACCCCTCCTTCATTTCAACCACTGTACTTGCACAACTCCTAATCCCATATGTTGTACTCAATATGGATTGATGAGAGTCCAACTCACACTGTTGAGTTACATGATGATCATTCATGTGTAACGAGGTACACATTGTGACCCCAATGGTCACTTAAGAACTCAAATTGGACTACTCAGGTCCAGAGCAAAAATAAACCAAAATTTAGAGTGTTGCGTTTTCATTGCCTTTGAGTATATTATGTTAGCGCGGAAAATCCAAAGTATTTTTTTTTTCTTTGAGAAGGGTAGCCTATTAAGGCAAGTGAATAAAACATTTTTATTGAATTTATCATTTATTCGCCTTGGAATTTCATTAAAAGGGAGGCTGCGTGTTTGACTGCCCATGGATTATCCCTATCATTGGACAACGTATTAATCAAGAACAACGACTGAAGACAGGTAATCAATCATCTGTTACACGGGATGTTTTCCGCCCCTGCTGTTTTCTGTTCAGCAGCCGCTGCTAACATTCTGCATTAAAGGGATGGTTCCCTTTTTTTGAAGTGGGGTTGTATGAGCTACAAATTGCCACTACTTACATTAGATGCAGTAGAAAACTCTCTGATCTCCTCCAGGTAGCAGCACCAGCGCATAGTGCTGGGCGGAAATTTAGGCGATACACTGTTATGAACGGGACCAGGGAAACAGCGTATTTTTGCGGCCTAAAAGAGGTCCTACTTGAAAATAATACACCATTTCAGTTGTACGCTATATTAAAAAGAATTACCGCGCTTTACCTGCTCGGAAAAAAAACACAGTTGCTCTTGAACTAACCAACTGACGTATTCCATCGGAGTAAACTGCGCGCTGTAGCGATCAGCTGTTTGGGTCAGACTGAGCGGTTTGAGACAGAGACGGCATTTTAATGACATAGAATTACGTCTCAAATTAAAAATAAAAATCCCTATAATAACCAGCACAGCAGATAGGCCTACACAGTATGTGGCTGCGTAGACCCTATGCGATGTCAATTGGTGCTGCAATGTTACATTAGACTTCTTCACAGGTGTTTCACTCTCTTACCTGATGCATGGGTACAGCAGTGCTCTTCAGAGTGCACCGTTGAGATTTCCCTGAATGTAGCCTCACGAAATCCTCTTTGGAAAAATGAATACTGCAAACACGGAGCTCTTTTAGGGATATGGATGGCGTATCAATATCCATGTTGAGCGCAGCCAGCCACAGCTGCCGAAGTCCATCCCGCAGAGGAATGCAGTGGAAGCTGTAAGTGTACCGGGATACAGCTTTGCTTTCACGTCCAGGAAAGCAACACACACGGACCATTTTCGAAATATTTGCACAAGTTTAACGACCGCCCGACCTCGCAACCACAGTTAAGCCGCTTGCACACTAGACGCGAAAAGAATTTTTCGCAAGACAGATTACATTCAAAGTCAATCCGAAGACGCGAATACTCGCATTTCGCGCGTATTCGCGTCTTTGCATTGATTTTGAATGTATTCTGTCGTGCGAAAAATTCGTTTCGCGTCCAGTGTGCAAGCAGCTTTACTGTGACCCAAACAGCTGATCGCTACAGCGCGCGGTTAACTACGATGCGCCGCGCGGAGGACTACGTCAGTTGGTTAGTTCAAGAGCAACTGTGTTTTTTTTCCGAGCAGGTAAAGCGCTGTAATTCTTTTTAATGTAGCGTACAACTGAAATGGTGTATTATTTTCAAGTAGGACCTCTTTTAGGCCGCAAAAATACGCTGTTTCCCTGGTCCCGTTCATAACAGTGTATCGCCTAAATTTCCGCCCAGCACTATGCGCTGGTGCTGCTACCTGAAGGAGATCAGAGAGTTTTCTACTGCATCTAATGTAAGTTGTGGCAATTAGCTCATATAACCCCACTTCAAAAAAAGTGAACTATCCCTTTAAATGTGGGGAAAACTGGAAAAGTATTAAGTGGAAAATCATTAAGTGACAATGCTACTGTCGCTGATTGTTAACGTGCCACCAGTGAAGGAACGCGCCTTTTGAAACACCGCGTTAGAACGTTAGAAAGCGGAGGAGGCAGCAAGATAAAACTAGTTTGGCCAGATTCATTCAGAAGTTGTAGATCTTAATCTTTCTCTCATACCTTGCCTTTACAAAGTCAGAAAATACATATGTATGAGGTCGTGATAACTCTATTGTATGTGTCAGTAATGATCTGCAATGATAACCAACCGATTAAAATGCATAGGTAAAAGCTGTGTGGCGATAATGTGCAATTTGAGCGCGATATTTGTAAAGGAGAATGTATAAAATAAACTTCACGGCAAGAACAATTTTGGACACTTAAAGTGTGCCTCCAGTAAGCTACACATTGTGAATGAACACTATCTGGAAACCACGCGTTGTCCTCGTGAGTGATAAAACACAATCTTTCACATACGACAAAGCAAAAATATTTAAACAGAGCCGAGAATTACCTGAAAGAATTCCGATTTCCGTCGATATGTTGATATTCACGCAAAGATTCAGGCAGGGCAGAGAGTCAGACTGGTTGCGCCAGCGGGACAGAAGAGAGTCGAAAGAACAGCCTACGGAGAACTGACGACTTCACCCGCCTCCTTTACGCCCCTTGAAATGCAAATATCCCACTGTCTGAATTTTTTAAAATCGTTTTCCAAATGAAAGGTTGTCCATTCTGCATAGGCTACTTGGTGCATAGGTCCGTACCCTACCCAGCAAACATGAGACGTCCGCCCGACGTGCAGATCATGTCTACCCTCTCGAAAAAGAAGTTTATTCACGTATGCTATTAGTATACTTCTTCTAAACTAAAAATAAGAGGTATACTTTCAGTTTACTTTTGATGTACTTATCAGAGATATACTTAGCAAAGTAATACTTAAGTATACTTAGCTTATACTGAAAAGCACACAGAAAAGTCTAAGTATATTTGGCTAATACTTGTACCTAAATTTTTGATTAATATACTTTTCTTGAGTATATCTAAAGTATTAAAATATTCATGCCTAATTTTCAAGTATACTGGCTTGGAGTTAGGCTACTATCAAAAGAATAAGGACATTAAAAATATTTTTACCCTACATATTGGCTTCTTTGAAGTATACAGCACTATATTTTTACTCAGTTTTAACTATGTCATGGACTTACATATTCCACATGTACGTTTGTAGTAACAAGTCAACTTTGGGGCAGCATAGCAGAGTAAATGGCACACGGGTGGAGCTGAACTTGATTTTTATGCAGGGTTATTAACCCGCACAGAAACAGATAAACATTTGTCTGATTTTATTTGAGAACAAATTTGACAATTATTCCAGTATTGACAGACTTGATACATACTCTTACAAAAAAAAAAGTATACTTCAAGTTTAAGCAACATAAACTTAAAGTACCCATCTAGTTTACATCTAAGTTTTATTCTGTACTGCAAGTACACTACAAGTGAACTTTTAAGTATACTGTGACTTAACTAGTTGTATACCTCTAGCATACTTTTCCATTTATGAAAGTATACATTTAAGTATACTGCAAGTAAACTTACAGATATACTGCTAGTTTATTAGTTGTATACCTCTAGTAAACTTTTCAGTTCATGAAAGTATACTGTGAAGTATACTGCTAGTAAACTTAAAGATGAACCAATAGTTCACTAGTTATATACTTTGAGCACAATCTTTAGTTTATAAAAGTATAATTTACAGTATACTGCAAGTAAACTTACAGATATACAGCTAGTTTATTAGTTATATACTTCTAGTAAACTTTTCAGTTTATGAAAGTATACTGTGAAGTATACTGCTAGTAAACTTAAAGATGAACTATTAGTTCACTAGTTATATACTTCTCGCACAATGTCTAATTTATAAAAGTATACTTTGAGGTATACTGAAAGTAAATTCAGATGTACTACAACTTTACTTGTTATATACTTCAAGCCAACTTTTTAGTTCATGAAAGTACACTTTGAAGTTACTGCAAGTAAACTTATAGGTAGACTTCAAGTCCACTAGTTCTATACTTCAAGTCCTCTATAGTTTAAATTTAGTTTTAAACTTTCAGGGAGCTAAAAGTCAGTTTTTTTTTAAAAACTGCAAGTATACTTCAAAGTCTTCTTTAAGCTAACTTAACATCATACTCAGACCTTATGATTATTGCACTCTAAAATATATTACTGTTGCTATTCAGATATTATTTAACGTAAGTAGACGAGAGGTTACCTCATGTGGTCTACTAGTAGACAATGCTCAAGTGCATTCTGCTTTAATTTACAGATGAAGGTACTCATAAGAATTTACAATGAAACACATACTCAGGATTGAGAACAAAATTGATTCCTTTATAAATTAAATTTTCAAACACAATATTGTATTGGATGCCAAAGTATAAGAACACAGCAATGGCAACTCTTATTGAAATCCCAATTTTAAAACAAAAAAAAAACCCCTTCTCTCATATGGAACCAGAAATATGCATAAAATATTAATTAGCACTGCCTTCAGCCTGACCAGTAGGCTGAAGGACTTAAGCAAAGGCTGATGAAATATTCCAAATGAGTACACCGGTGAGCTGTTTTTTGGTTAAATGGAGTTCTGTATCACAGTCAAAAATATGATCGACTGAAGAAAAGATGCAGCAGTGCTGTAATACTTGAAAGATGTTACATTCTGTTTAATAAATGACTTAATCATTTTTAAACAAGAGTGTGGACATCAAAGCCCTGCATATTGCACCTGTACCAAACATTGCTGTGTTTAAGTTGAGATATCAGTTCAATCTAGCTGGCCAGTATGTGCAGATTCATAGATAAATGTACACAGTGTTTTCAAACATGAGATTAAGAAGACTGGAACTTCAGTGCTATCTGACATAGTGACAAATGTCTGTATGAGTTTTGAAACCAGCAACCATACCACAACTTGATCTGCACCAGCTGTGTGGTTGAAGCTAAGCGGGTGTGGGCTTGGTTTGTGCTTGGATGGGAGACCATCTGGGAAAATAAGTTGCTGCTGGAGGAGGTGTTGGTGGGCCAGTCGGTTGGGATCTTCTCTCTGGTGGAATAATACACAATAGTCCAGTGCAGTGATGAGAATGCTGTCTGTCTGATGAGATGTGAACCTGAAGTCCTGACTCACTGTGGTCATTAAACTTCCAATGTCGGTCCAGGTCCATATCTGTACGTAAATACGACGCACAAATAAGGTTCCAGATTGAACCTTAGACTGAACCTCTGAAGCTCGTCTGCCTGATGTGCAGATCACATCAGCAATTTTTAAGATCGCATTCAACAGTTTGTATCTCTGTTTAAGAGCATGAACATCCCCGTCCTGTCTCCACAATAAAGAACCCACCACTTCCTGTAACTAAACGTATGTTCTCTTATAAATAAAACACCCTGCAGTGTTTTAGATGACACAACTGATATGTGGTTCTACACTTATACGTCAATATGTGGTATTTTTGGACGTCTATTGACGTGCAAGACAGGAGCAGGATTTAGGTCGTTTTCACAGTTGCCATTTTACAAGACAAAGCAGGGCAAGCAAATAATAAAATTGATCTTGATTGGCTAATAAAATTGATCATGGTTCGATTCCATATTGGCGTGCCACAACTACTCTAGTGAGACAGGAACCACAGCGCGAGGGCAGTATGGTCCCGAAACACCCAAATGGAATGAGTCCATAATTTTTTTTTTCACCTGTGCTTGCTGCTTTGGCATGACAAAATGGCCTTTGTGAAAATGGTCCGACAAGTAATTAAACAATAATTGGCAAGAACTGGAGCGAGAGCACAGAGGTTGTTGTTGATGATGATTATTATTATAACCCCAATTCCGAAATACTTGGGACAAAGTGTAAATTGTGAATAAAATCAAAACGCAATGACTTTCAAATCACACCAGCCAGTATTTTATTCACAATAGAACAGAGATAACATGGCAAATGTTGAAACTGAGAAATTTTACAATTTTATCCACAAAATGAGCTCATTTCAAATTTGATGGCTACTACAGGTCTAAAAAGTTGGGACAGGGGCCTGTTTACCATGGTGTAGCATCCCCACTTCTTTTTAACACAGAGTGGAGGCGTCTGGGCATTGAGGAGACAAGTTTCTTGAGTTTAGCCATTGGAATTTGATCCCACTCTTGTTTAATACAGGCTTCCAGCTGCTGGAGAGTTTTGGGTCTCCTTTGACGGACTTTTCTTTTAATTATGCGCCAAATGTTTTCAATCGGTGAAAGATCAGGACTGCAGGCAGGCCAGTTCAGCACACGGACTCTTCTACTATGAAGCCATGCTGTTGTAATAGCTGCAGTATGTGGTTTTGCATTGTCCTGCTGAAATACACAAGGCCTTTCTTGGAACAGATGTCATTTGGAAGGGAGCTTATGTTGCTCTAAAACCTTTATACACCTTTCAGCATTCATGGTGCTTTTTAAAACATGCAAGTGTCCCACACCATATGCACTAATGCATCCCCATACCATCAGAGATGCTGGCTTTTGAACTGAACGCTGATAACAGGAGGGGTGGTCTTTCTCCTCTTTAGCCCGGAGGACACGACGCCCATGATTTCCAACAAGAATGTCAAATTTGGACTCGTCTGACCACAGAACACTTTGCCACTTTGCTACAGTCCATTTTAAAAGAGCCTTGGCCCACAGAACACAGCGGCGCTTCTGGATCATGCTCAACAATGGCTTCCTTTTTGCATGATAGAGTTTTAGGTGGCATCTGTGGATGGCACGGCGGACTGTGTTTACAAACAGTGGTTTCTTGAAGTATTCCTGGGCCCATTTAGTAATGTCAACGACAGAATCATGCTGGTGAGTGATGCAGTGGCGGCTGAGGGCCCGAAGTTCATGGGCATCCAGTAAAGGTCTTCGGCCTTGTCCCTTACACACAGAGATTTTTCCAGTTTCTCTGAATCCTTTGATGATGTTATGCACTGTCGATGATGAGACCTTCAAAGCCTTTGCAATTTAACATTGAGGAACATTGTTTTTCAAGTATTCCACAATTTTTTTACGCAAGCCTTCATGGGTTGGAGAGCCTCTGGCCATCTTTACTTCTGAGAGACTCAGCCTCTCTAAGGCATCCCTTTTATAGCCAATCATGTTACACACCTGATGCCAGTTAACTTAATTACTTGTTAAATGCTCTTTCAGCTGATTCTCTTATATATGAATTGCTTTTTCAGCTCTTTTTTTTCCTGTGTCCCAACTTTTTAGAGACCTGTTGCTGCCAGAAAATTTGTTCTAAGCTCATTTTGTGGATAAGAATGTAAAATGTCTCAGTTTCAACATTTGAAATGCTATCTATGTTCTACTGTAAATAACATATTGGCTCATGTGATCTGAAAGTCATTGCATTTTGATTTTATTCACATTTTACACTTCATCCCAACTATTTTGGAATTGGGTATGTATTATTAACCCAGCAAACACGAGACGTCCGCCCGACGTGCAGATCATGTCTGCAATTTATAAGAGTCTGTGACAGTTGATGGGTCCTGTCACTAGGAATGCCTCCTAATAAGTACGCGCCCTGGCTACCTTGTTAAGGAGCCTGGCTCTTTGGTGATGTGGTCAGCGCGATTGACTCTTACTTGGGAGTCTGGGGTTCAATTCCCTGCCTGGGCCATCCTTCAGCCTGCCGCAAGTCACTCCATGCACGCTCTCCAATTCTTGCTTATTAATTGTTTCCTCATGTCTGACCTTTTTCACAGAGGCCATTTTGACATGTCATGCATCAATGACTGGAACCATAATCACTTTTATTAGCCTAATTACATCGGTGCTTGCCCAGCTTTTACATGTAAAATGGCAACTGTGAAAAGGATCTATCTCCTGCACCTGTCTTGCACGTCAATAGACACCCAAAAAATACCTTATTTCGACGTCCAAATATAGAACCACATATCTGTGGTGCAATCTGAGTCAACAATGTGGAGTGTTTTTTATTTTCAAGAGTACATATGTTGAGCTACAGGAAGTAGTGGGTTCTTTGTTATGTACGGACGAGACTATAGGGATGTTCATGAAGTTAAACTGCGATAAAGACTGTTGAATGTGAATCTTACAAATTGCCAACATGATCTGCACTTCGGGCAGACGTCTCATTTACTGTCTCGGTCAAGATTGATTCTCAATTGCGTATACCGTGGGGGGTGGGACCAAGGACCATATAGCAGTAGTTCTTGTGATGTCACGAACCTGGTCACGTGGGTTTGTTGACTAGCGTGGTTGGCAAAAAGCATCAACATTACAATTGATTTAATAGGCAAAGTACAGTTGTCTTTCACGTTCTGTAATAATGCCAGTTATTTGCAGCGTAATTAACTGCACAAACCGATTCGTTAAAGTCTCAGGAATACGTTTCCTTCGTATTCCTGAACAAGAACCAAAAAATCCGCTTGGATCAATTCAATCGACGACAGAACTGGGCACCGTTGACCTGCTCGCGTGTTTGTACTATTCACTTTCTGTTGGGTAAGTCGCAAGTTATTTTCCATAATTTCTACCATGACATTTTGCTAAGTTTTCGCATTTTATTATTCGGTCATAGCAAGGGAATGATCTTCCTTTTTGTGTTGGGTAATTCGATTCCTAATGCTTTCCAGTAGCAAGTGAGTGACAGTTCGGATATTAGTAGTGGAAATAATTCCGTTTTCAACCTTCATCAGTATCGACTAAGATCAGGGGCCTCCTTTATCAAAAAGGGTGTAAAAGTGCTACTAAATTTTCACTTACGGCGAAAAGCCAAAAATGGTGTACACCCAAAATATTTACACCCTTTTCAGATCTATCAAACTGTGCTGATGCACAGCTCTCCACAATTTCCATTGATAAATCACGCCGGACCCAAGAAAAGTGCGGACGTGAACGCGCCTCATATCCCGCCCTCTACACGCCCAGACACAACCATATCTGGTCAATGCAAATGAGCACCTGCATGTAAAGTAGCCATGTGCGCTCTGGGGATTTGTGGAGTGACGTCAGTGGAAGACGGTGAAGCATGGATGGGAAACGCGGAAAGAAGCGAAACTTCTCAGAGAGTGAGATGCACGTGCTTGTTAGTGAGGTGCAGGCGAGGAAAAAAGTCCTCTTCGGCAGGTATTTGCACTAATTCTCTAGGATCACTTCGTCTTGTGGTTTATTTAGGAACAAGAACATGCAACTAAGAACACGCAGAGAATCACAACAGAAATGAACACATAATGTTGGACCAAACAATTTCTCCTCCGGAAATTAAAACAATCTCATCTAATCAGCCACTGCCCCGGCCTCACCAACAAGCGTAAAACCGGCGAGTGCTGCGGACACAAGTCTTACAGAGGCAATTAAAAAAAAAAACCTTCTTGTCGAATCATTTGTCAAATGCAGTAGGTGTGTGTTTTGTTTCAGTTGCTTAGAGCAGTGGTTCTCAACGTCAGTCCTGGGGACCCCATGTGTGTGCTGGCTTTTGTTCCAACCACAATCGCAATCGTAGGATTTTAACAAGCTGCTAATTTGTCTTAATTATGTGCATTTAATGTTTAGAGCAGTTATTTGCCCTCTTAACCCACAACTTAACAGAAATATCTATTTGCCATCAAGAATTTCAAAAATAGCATTCGCACATTGCAGTATATTGGAAATAACAGCATAAAAGGAGAGAAAACAATGTTACCAATCAAATTAATGATGTAGATGGCTCCTAATTAGTGAAAACTACTTGGCTCATCATGACAAATGTAGTCCACAAACAAACCAGTTTTGTGTTATGTTGATCTGATTAAGTTCACCTGAAGCTTTTTGAAAGAACTTGAAACAGTTGTGTCCAGCAGCCTAATCTGGCGTTTATTGATTTCCTCAGTGTATAATTTGATCTGACATGTTATGTTACTTGACATTACTCGCAGTATTGCAATAAACACACTATCTTCAAGGGTGTTTTATTCTTCATTGCATCTATGGATGTTCCTATGTAACATTTGACTAAAGAGATATATAAACAACTCTGAACATGAAAAGCACCTAATTAAGACAGTCACAGCTTGTTAAAGTTCTACAATTGCTATTGTGGTAGGAACAAAAGCCAGCACACACATGGGGTCCCCAGGACCGACGTTGAGAACCACTGGCTTAGAGGGACAAAAATTACAATGGACGTCCCGCATCGACGTCCACCAGACGTCTGCACAAGGTTAAAAATGACGTGTTTGATATACATGAATTTATTTCTGTCGCAACTTGTGGACATCAAATGTACGAGGAATGAGATATGAGGTTCTTGCAATACAGAAAACTAAACACAACTTTGCAAGACTGAAACTGAGAAACTCGTAGGCTATATACACACATTCTTTAGCTCAACATGAGAGGTGAGAGGTGAGAGGTGGGGGGGGGCGCTTCACAACCGCTGCGTCACTGCAGCTCGTGTCCTTAGTCCCCGTTGAAAACCCTCATGACGGGGAGGGGGCTGTGGGTCCGGGTCCACATGCTGGGGTGGAGGGAGGCCCGGCGGCAGCGCAACCCCACGCCTCACTGCCACATTGTGCAGGATGGCACAGGCCCATATGATCCTGCTGACGTTGTTAAAAACACGTCATAAAAACTTTCATTCTGTCTCCTCAGAGGACGTCATTTAGACGTTTGTGGAAGACCTCGAAAAGACGTCATTTGGACATATTCTTGTTTGGTGGGTATTGAAGACCACATCATTTTACATCACTGTTTTCGGTTTTTAACAAACTTGACAAATATACAGCGATCAGCCACAACATAAGAATTGCCCACTGGTCCCCCATGTTACCGAAACAGCTCCTTAAAACAGCTGTGGTGAAGTTCGGGTCAAGTTGGATAAAAGCGCGAAATTACGTCTACTGCGAACGTCCGTCAAACTGTAAACTTGAAATTAACCTAACCTTTCCCGTCAAAACGGGAAACGGCCGCTTGAATTCCCGGACGCAAGTTTTATCGGCAGAACATTTCCCAGGGTAACTCACTCCCTCCCTTGTCATCTTATAATAATACTACTACTACTACACTGCAAAAAAAATGAAAGATGAAAATACTAGGTTAGATGAATTTACTTATTTTAAGACTAAAAACACTTAGGCCTATTTCTATCACCATTTTTTTTTTTTTTTTTTTTTTTGAGTAAGACAAAAAAAATTTGCCCTTGATTTGAGATAATTTTAACTAGCTTGCCAATGGAATAAGTCCATTTTCACTTGTCAAGCAAATAACTTATTTTAAGAGTAAACTTAAGGGGAGGGGAGGATTCCCCTCCTTGAATCGCCACCTTATCGTGGTGGAGGGGTTTGAGTACCTGGATGATCCTAGGAGCTATGTTGTCTAGGGCTTATTGCCCCTGGTAGGGTCTCCCAGGGCAAACAGGTCCTAGGTGACAGGTCAGTCTAAGAGCGGTTCCACACCCCCTAATGAATGAATACATATCAAGGACGTTCACGTCGCCCAGATTGGCGTCACCGGGACCCCACCCTGGAGCCAGGCCTGGGGTTGGGGCTGGCAGGCGAGCGCCTGGTGGTCGGGTCTCCATCCACATGACCTGACCGGGCACAGCCCGAACGAGCGATGTGGGCCCGCCTTCCCGTAGGCCCATCACCCGCGGGAGGGTTCAAAAGGGGCCGATGCCTTGTGTTTTGGGTGGCAGTCATGGGCGGGGACCCCGGCGACCCAATCCCTGGACACTGAATCTGGTTCTCGGGACATGGAATGTCACCTCACTGGGGGGGAAGGAGCCTGAGCTTGTGCGGGAGGTCGAGCGGTTCCGGCTAGAGATAGTCGGGCTCACCTCCACGCACAGTCTGGGCTCTGGAACCCAACTCCTCGAGAGAGGCTGGACTCTCTTCTATTCTGGAATTGCCTGCGGTGAGAGGCAGCGGGCTGGTGTGGGTTTGCTTATAGCCCCCCAGCTTAGCCGCCATGTGTTGGAGTTTTCCCCGCTGAACGAGAGGGTCGCTGCCCTGCGCCTTCAAGTCGGGGACAGGTGCCTCACTGTCGTTTCGGCTTATGGGCCGAATGGCAGTGCAGAGTACCTGGCCTTCTTGGAGTCCCTGGGAGGGGTACTGGAAAGTGCTCCAACTGGGGACTCCATCGTTCTGCTGGGGGACTTCAACGCCTACATGGGCAGCGACAGTGTTACCTAGAGGGGCGTGATTGGGAGGAACTGCCTCCCCGATCTGAACCCGAGTGGTGTTCTGTTATTGGACTTCTGTGCTAGTCACAGTTTGTCCATAACAAGCACCATGTTCAAACATAAGGGCGTCCATCAGTGCACATAGTACGAGGACGCCTGAGGCCGGAGGTCAATGATCGGCTTTGTGGTCGTGTCATCTGACCTTCGGCCGTATGTCTTGGACACTCTGGTGAAGAGAGGGGCTGAGCTGTCCACTGATCACCACCTGGTGGTGAGTTGGATCCGCTGGCGGAGGAGGAAGCTGGACAGACTTGGCGGGCCCAAACGTGTTGTGAGGGTCTGTTGGGAACGTCTAGCGGAACCCTCTGTCAGAGGGGTTTTCAACTCTCACCTCCGGGAGAGCTTTGACCAGATCCCAAGGGAGGCTGGAGACATTGAGTATCCACCTCCATTGTTGATGCGGCCGTTCAGAGCTGTAGCTGTAAGGTTTCTGGTGCCTGTCGCGGCGGCAACCCCGAACCTGGTGGTAGACACCGGAAGTATGGGATGCCGTCAAGCTGAAGAAGGAGTCCTATCGAGCTTGGTTGGCTCATGGGACTCCTGAGGCAGCTGACAGGTACCGGCAGGCTAAGCGTGCTGCAGCCCAGGCGGTGGCGGAAGCAAAAACTTGGGTATGGGAAAAGTTTGGGGAGGCCATGGAGGAGGATTATCGGTAGGCCCCGAAGAGATTCTGGCAAACCGTCCGGCGCCTCAGAAGGGGAAAGCAGTGCCCTGCCAACACTCTTTACAGTGGAGGTGGGGAGCTGTTGACTTCGACTGGGGATATTGTCGGCCGGTGGAAGGAATACTTTGAGGATCTCCTCAATCCCACTGACACGCCTTCCATAGAGTAAGGAGAGGCTGGGGACCCAGAGGCTGATTCATCCATCACTCGGGCTGAAGTCACTGAGGTAGTTCGGAAGCTCCTCGGTGGCAAGGCACCAGGGGTGGATGAGATCCGCCCTGAGTACCTCAAGTCTCTGGATGTTTTAGGGCTGTCTTGGTTGACACGCCTCTGCAGCATCGCGTGGCAGTCAGGGACAGTGCCTCTGGACTGGCAGACCGGGGTGGTGGTTCCTCTTTTTAAGAAGGGGGACCGGAGGGTGTGCTCCAACTATAGGGGGATCACACTCCTCAGCCTCCCGGGTAAAGTCTATTCCAGGGTGCTGGAGAGGAGAATTCGGCCGATAGTCGAACCTCGGATTCAGGAGGAACAATGCGGTTTTCGTCCTGGTCATGGAACACTGGACTAGCTCTATACCCTCTGCAGGGTGCTTGAGGGTTCATGGGAGTTTGCCCAACCAGTTCACATGTGTTTTGTGGACTTGGAGAAGGCATTCGACCGTGTCCCTCGTGGCATTCTGTGGGAGGTGCTTGAGTATGGAGTCCGGGGCCCTCTATTAAGGACCGTGCGGTCTCTGTATGACCGGAGCAGGAGCTTGGTTCGCATTGCCGGCAGTAAGTCAGACCTGTTTCCGGTGCATGTTGGACTCCGGCAGGGCTGCCCTTTGTCACCGGTTCTGTTCATTATTTTTATGGACAGAATTTCTAGGCGTAGCCAGGGGCCGGAGGGAGTCCGGTTTGGGGACCAGAGGATCTCATCTCTGTTTTTTGCAGATGATGTTGTCCTGTTGGCTCCTTTGAAAAGGACCTTCAGCATGTACTGGGGCGGTTTTCAGCCGAGTGCGAAGCGGCTGGGATGAGAATCAGCACCTCCAAGTCCGAGGCCATGGTTCTCGACCAGAAAAAGGTGGCTAGCTCCCCTCCGGGTTGGAGGAGAGCTCCTGCCTCAAGTGGAGGAGTTTAAGTATCTTGGGGTCTTGTTCACGAGTGAGGGAAGGATGGAACGTGAGATTGACAGACGGATCGGTGCAGCGGCAGCAGTAATGCGGTCATTGTACCGATCTGTTGTGGTGAAGAAGGAGCTGAGCCGAAAGGCGAAGCTCTCAATTTATCAGTCAATCTACGTTCCTACCCTCACCTATGGTCAGGAACTTTGGGTCATGACCGAAAGAACGAGATCTCGCATACAAGCGGCTGAAATGGGTTTCCTCCCCAGGGTGACGGGGCGCTCCCTTAGAGATAGTGTGAGAAGCTCTCTCACCCGGGAGGAGCTCAGAGTAGAGCCACTGCTCCTCCACGCCGAGAGGAGCCAGCTGGGGTGGCTCCGCATCTATATCGGATGCCCCCTGGACGCCTTCCTGGGAAGGTGTTCGGGCATGCCCCACCGAGGAGGCCCCGGGAAGACCCAGGACACACTGGAGGGACTATGTCGCTCGGCTGGCCTGGGAACGCCTCGGGATACCCCGAAGAACTGGAGGAAGTGTCCAGGGAGAGGGAAGTCTGGGCATCCTTGCTTAGACTGCTACCCCGCGACCCGGCCCCGGATAAGCGGAAGAAGATGGATGGATGGATGGATGGTTACTATTTGCTTGACAAGAGAAAATTGACTTATTCCATTGGCAAGCCAATCAAAATTACCTCAAATCAAGGGCAATTTTTTTTTTGTCTTACTCAGAAAAATGGTGATAGAAATAAATGTTTTAAGAGCCATTCCACGAGAGATTGACACGAGAGATTGATTGGCGCGCAGTTGACCCCCCTGGAATTTAATGAAACTTGGACGGATGTCTCACGGAAAAAGCCACATCTTTAGGGCCGTATCTTATTTTGCCTTCCGGTAGCGCCACTTGGAAGCCATTAAAGAGGCTTAGTTTTGCTGTTGATACCACATTTTACATCAATGATCATGTCTTAAGGATACATAGTACCAAATATGTTATACTTAGATCATGACCTTAGACACTTCAAGCCAGGATAGACAGCAGCACCACATCAGCGTCAAACTGGGTAACTATGTTACTGAACCAGAATTATTTGAGAAATGACAGTAAAAAATGAAAATGGGAATGGGAATAAAATAATATCCCAGATATATACCTATCTAGAATGCTTTATTATGTGTTTAGGGGAGTCCGGGTCTAGTTGTTACACGTCCATGTTGTTACATTCTAAATAGTTCCGATAATAAAACACAGATGGCGCTCTAATTTTTCCTGCTGCTCCGCGAAGGTGACCCGCATCTTTACATGACAGAAGGACGTACGTCGAAAGTCACAGGTTAGTGTTTCAGAAAAATGCTCGAAAAAGTAACTTTCTTGGTGTTTGGGAGATTTTGACTCACATCAAGCGTAACTGATACATACCCGAGATTTTCTGGATTATGAGAGAGGAAGACATTAGCCACTGTGTCATGACACTTCCATGTAAAGATTGCACTGGAACATTTCAAAATGTCAAGACAATGGCGAAGGGTTGCTGATGGACTAGTTGATACACCCAAGTTGTTACAGTAAGAACTTGCCCCAAAACCTGTAACAACTTGGGCAAGATCAAATTGCCTCACTGAATGACTTTCTACCTTTTTGTATTTCAGAAAGATGCCTTGAAATTACAAACGAATAATGAAATGTGGCAATGCCATTAGAGAATGATTCAAGAGGTTCCTTACTGTGGCTTTGTGGGATAATAGTAGTAAGGCATCCCCTTTAACTTGTCTACTTAAGTGGGAAACACGTCTCACTTAAGCAAATTCTTAGTGTAACAAAATGCCCCACAACCTGCAACAAACTACCCCTCCTGTAACAAACAACCCCATATATGGGGTAGTTTGTTACAGGTGACAGGGGTTTATTTTTTCCTCACCAGCATTTTGCATGCGCAGAATATAGGGGTTGCTGCAGATCAGTCATGTAGTCTAATAAACTTTCTATCTTAACAGTGCATATTGATAACAAAAACCTGATAATGTCAATTCTACAGCCGTTAAAAGAAAAAGTGTAACAACTAGACCCGGTCTCCCCTACCAGTGGCGGGCGGTGGATGGAAAACTGGGGGTGCAGAAAACATCCCTTGAAACGGATGAGATTAGTGACCCGATTTCAATCATTGTTCTTGGTCAACATGTTAGTTTCCCTTATAATGAAACGTTTAGGCGAATGAATAATAAATTCTATAAAATGTCTAATTCACATGCCTTAATAGGCAACTCTTCATGAAAAAAATCACTGTGGATTTTCCGCGTTAAATTTTGTCACAACCTAAGCAAGTCGTCAAACCTGTGCGTAATGATTGTTTAATTGAAAAAGATTGAAATGCGCTCTCTTTTGCGTTCAACTGGTGCGTTTGATTTCTCGTCTTAACGAAGACAGTTAGCTACTCCTGAGAGGGGAGAGTTCAAGTGTCTTTTACCAGGGAAATTGACTGAAAACAGATCAAGTCTAATAAGCAGTTTAAAGACATGTTTATCGCCCTCCTTGTTCTCTGTCCACTGCCCGCCACTGGTGTTTACTCACAACAAGACTATTTTTAGTGAATAGTAGCCTACCTTGGTATCTTGCTAGGTTAGTGCAATGGACGGCCGGAAAGATGGTCGAAATTGATTTTGTTGCATGTTTGCAGTGTATTTTCTCAGTAACCGAGATATGTACTGTGGTGGTAAATGCCATTTGTTGTGCTTTTGGAACTCTATTTTCAGGAATACCAAGCATTTCTTTGGTTGTATCCACGCTTTCAAGCTAGACAGAGCCACAGTTGGAGGAAAACTCAAAACGGCCCATTTCATAGCAGATTGTGCCTGTGTTTAGGTGGCATTATTTTGTTTACCCAGCAAGATAGAGATCTGAAATTCTCTGGATACACAGTCCCTTTGGGGTACATTACAACATTAGTAAAATCTCAGTATTTTCAGTGTAGATGATATTCAACATCAAAAGTCGGAAAATTTCACCCTCAGGGGGCGCTGTATGCTGGATACAAATACTGGCTATCCCCAGCAATATACCAAAGAAATTTTTTTTGAATTGTGATGCACACAGCTAGTTTTCTGAGAAAATGAAGAGTTTGGTTTGGTACAATGCAGGATAGATGGCTTTCTGACTAAAGGTGGCACTCTAAAGAGCTAAAGTTCTACCGACCTAATATTCCATATTCCCAGACATATACCAAAGTTCTGCCTTTTGAAATATATGAAGTACATGCACAGTTATACATAAAATTTGTAATCCCTTTGGCATAAAACTCTATTGGTTGTAAACTGGTGGTGATTGTGAGCATTACAAACACACAATACATGTATTATTACCAAGTACTGGCACAGCCCAGTCAGAAATGTATAGCAAATTATAAAACATGACCAATCCAAAAAAAAGAGCAAAAAAACAACTAATGTAAAAGGAGTATCACCATAAGTACGTATACAGACATGCATCGACAGTATACGTACACTTGTATAAAATAACAGTCCATGATTTGAACTCTGAAAAAGAATCTTAGTCACACAACCGTGTACATGAAGACAGAATGTTTAGTACAAAAGTTAAAACTGTTTTATACTTTTCATGTTATCCAAAGTGAAATGACATCAAGCCAGCATGTGACTTGCTCTATCTCTCAGTCTGTTTTTGGAATTGGGCTGTGGGTTGGCAGCACCTGATGGTGCGCGCCAGAGGTGCTCCTTGAGCTTGGCCCCTGAGCAGCTATCCAAGGCCTTCATTTGATCTGGGTCGATGTTACCCTTGGAGCCAGTTGAGCCCTAGGCAAGCCCAACTACACTAGATCCTGCCTCTACAGGGCCGTTTACGGTCCGTTAATAGTGAGCTTGTCTGTCTCTAAATTAAATAGCTGGTTACAGCCTATATGGCACAATAGTTGCGTCAACACCCACAGCTTGGTACGCACCAAAATGGGAAGTCTGAAAAAGAAAGCCGCCCTCCCACCAAGCGGGCATCCCGTAGGCTAGACATCATGGGCTGGTGTTAGGAATGAGGGCATGCAAGTTACCACTACAAATGAACTGCCCTTATCTTGGCTGGCTGCTGCTCGCTTACTACAAACTCTGTAGTCTTTTTCAACCACTGATACAACCACTCGCTCGACGCGACTGCTGTGCCCTTTTTCTTACCCAAGCACCCTGCCCTTGGGAAATCCTAGAATTAAAACTGAAGCCTGCTCACTAATTCTAATAGCAAAGGAAAAATGCTGAGCATTTGTTATTTTCTGAAAACGCACCAATATTACAAAACTGTACACTGTACTGACTACTGGTAAGATTCTTGCATGTTGACACAATGCTACAATCACCACCAGCATTCTTTTCCAATTTACAACCAGCCCAGCTTTATACCAAAGAGATTACAAATTTTATGTATAACTGTGCATGTACTTTATATATGTCAAAAGACACAATTTTGTTATATGTCTGGGAATATGGAATATTAAGCCAGTTGAAGTTTAGCTCCTTAGAGGGCCACCTTTGGTCAAATAGCTATCCACCGAGCATAGAGCCAAGCTAATCTCTTCATTTTCAGAGAAAACTAGTTGTGTGTATCGCAATTCAAAAACAATTTCTTTGGTACATTGCTGGGGATAGCCAGTAGTTGCATCCAACCTACAGCGCCCCCTGGGGGTGAAATTTTCCAACTTTTGATGTTGAATATCATCTACACTGAAAAGACTACCATTGAGATTTTACAAATGCTGTAATGTACCCCAAAGGGACTATGTACCCAGAGAACTTTAGATTTTCTATCTTGCCGGGTAAACAAAATAATGCCACCTAAACATAGGCACAATCTGCTATGAAATGGTCCGTTTTGAGTTTTCCTCCAACTTTGGCTCTGTCTAGCTTGAAATTGTAGTTAATACCAAAGAAATGCTTGGTATGCTTGAAAATAGAGTTCCAAAAACACAACAAATGGCATTTACCACCACAGTACATATCTGGGTTACTGAGAAAATATACTGCAAACATGCACCAAAATCAATTTCGACCATCTTTCCGGCCATCCATTGCACTAACCCAGCAAGATACCAAGGTACTATTCACTGAAAATGATAGTCTTGTTGTGACTAAACACATAACAAAGCATTCTAGATTGGTATATGTCTGGGATATTATTTTATTCCCATTTCCATTTTCAATTTTTATTGTTATTTCTCAAATAATGCTGGCTCGATAACGTAGTTACCCAGTTTGGCGCTGATGTGGTACTGATGTCTAACTGGACTTGAAGTGTCAAAGGTGATGATAAAAGTTTAACATATTTGGTACTGTGTAAGCTAAAGTCATGATAGTTCATATGAAATGTGGTGTCAATAGCAAAACTTAGCCACTTCAGTGGCTTCCAGGTGGTGCCACCGGCAGGCGAAGTGAGACAAAATTTGGCTTTTTCCGTGAGACACCCGTATCTACCTATGTGCCAAGTTTCGTTCAATTCCAGGAGAGTCAACTCCTAAACTTCTTCAAAAAGTGCCATTTTCTCACGGAATGGCTCTTAAGTCTTAAAATAAGTAAATTCATCTTATTTTCATCTTTCATTTTTTGCAGTGTACTAATGATAATAATAAAAATAATAAATATAGCCGCAAGCGGCAATTCCGGGGTTCAAGCCAAGAAAGACCATTAGTAGTTCAAAGCTTTAACAGCTTAATTAACAAGTGTTGCCACTAAACGTGGCCATGTCCCCTGCCAGGTGACGGAAATCGACTGGGGTCGGCGTATCACTCAAATACACATTGAAGCCAAAGATGAATAAGATCGGTCAAAGCATTCTTGAGATTTTGCGTTCACAACAAACGGGACATGAGGGCTGGACGGCCGGACAGATAGACTGACGGAGCTGAATACTATGTCCCCCGGCCCTAATACACCTTGACACCAAAGATGAATGGAATCGGTCAAACCGTTCTTGAGATATCATGTTGACAAGGTATTTGTAAGTGGTAAAATGGTTGTAATGACCTTGAGAATAATGCCAAGGTCAAGTAAATCGAGTGGGCTGTGAGCACCTCCCTAATACACCTTGACACCAAAGATGAATGGAATCGGTCAAACCGTTCTTGAGATATCGCGTTCACTACAGACGGGACATGACGGACGGACGGATGGAGCTGAATACTATGTCCCCCGCCACTAATACACCTTGAGACCAAAGATGAATGGAATCGGTTAAACGGTTCTTGAGATATCGCGTTCACAACAAACGGGACGGGACGGATGGACGGCCGGACAGATGGAGCTAAATGCTATGTCCCCCACCCCTAATACACCTTGACACCAAAGATGAATGGAATCGGTCAAACCGTTCTTGAGATGTCATGTTGACAAGGTATTTGTAAATGGTCAAATGGTCGTAATGACCTTGAGAATAATGGCAAGGTCACGTAAATCGAGGGGCTGTGAGCAGAAAAAACGGGACATGATGGATGGACAGACGGACATGACGGACGGACGGAGCTGAATACTATGCCCCCCACTCCGCTCGCTACCGCGGCGGTGGGGGACAAAACCACCTTAAGAGTATGTTGCAGGTATTTATATGGACCTATTTTGCCAGTGTAATGATTGGACCAACAACTTATGATGTATAGTCTGATTTGTGTTATGTTAGGCTATTTTGTGCATTTGTGGCGCCCCCTACGGGTTGATTTGATTGATACTTTCAGGCTATGTTTCAGGTTCTTCTGTGGACATATTCTGTGAGTTTTGTAATGATTGGGAAAACTATTTATGATTTATAGTCTGATTTGTGTTATACCACACTGCTTTGTTTTGCATTTATAGCGTCCCCAATCAGTCAATTTGAATGAAATTTTCAGGGTATGTTTCAGGTACCTATATGAATATATCCTGTGAGTTTTATGGCTATAGGACAAAAAATAGCTGATTTATAGTCTGTTTTATGTCGTGCCATCCCCATTTTTTGCATTTATAGCATCCCTATGGGCCGATTTGCATGAAACTGTCAAGGTATGTTCCTGGTACTTATATGGACATATCCCTGTACCCCTTATAATAATAATAATAATAAACCAGCACAAAAATAATAGGGTTTCTGCCCTACGGGCTTGAACCCCTTATAATAATAATAATAATAATAAACCAGCACAAAAACTAGGGTTTCTGCCCTTTGGGCTTGAACCCCTAATAATAATAATAATAATCATAATCATCATCATCAAATTTTTTTTTCTGCCATTTTTTCCTGGGCTGCCCAAACCACTAGGTCAGTTTTTTGGAAATTTTCAGCCTTATAGGGGTCGATCCATACAGATCACATCAATTTGGGGCCAGTCAGACCAGAGGTCTAGTGTGATCCTCAGGTCAAAGTTGCACTTTTCATATTGCTCTATCTCCTATACTGTTAGTCAAATAATCATATACTTCGTGTGATACTGTATGATGCATCTGCTCATGGCCTTTGACATTGCAAGAGGCTATTTTCTTGTGCATCAGACTAGATTTTTGGTCATTTTTAATTGTCGGAAAAATTACTTTTTCAAACTCCTCTTGGGCCATTTTGCCTATATGAACCAAACTTGCTCTGTCTTGTTCAGTGGATGCTGAATATCTAAAATTTTGGAATTTGCTCTGCAATTCCAAGGAATTTGGCCACCACATGCACAAATGTGTTAGCGGCGTCCACATCGAAACAGTAAGTTTGCGTATCTCCTTAAGCTTCCGTCTAATGGTCACCAAACTTAGTGTGCAAGTTCATTCCTAGGCCTTGCTGCCACTCCCACTTGATTGGGTAGTTGCACCCAAAGGGGGCGCTATCCTAGAAAATTAATTTAAATAATCTGTACTCCTAGTACATGAGTCTGATTTCAATGCAACCAAGATTTTGTACACTTGTAACTCCATCTTCTATAGGTTCAATGAAGATGAAGTTGATTGTCCTAACACAATGGCTGCCACAGACCAGGAATGGACCAATCAAATATCAGGTGCCTTTAGGTGGGGTTCAACTGGGCCAATTACAATGCAACCCGCTGGGTACCAAGTCCATGGGGTCCATGCCCATGTCAAATTTAATTCCAATTGGCCCTTGCAGCCATTGAGGGCACTACAGTAAACACGTGAATAAGGCATCATTTATACGCGTATATAATCACCACTGTTTGACTGAAAGCCATCAAACCTACACTCAAGCATATCTTCATCCATGCCAAAGTGACTTTCCCATAAGTCAGCCATATTGTTGTTGATGTCAGCCATATTGCATGTCCACCATATAATATGAAGTGGAAAACCAATTTTTTTCTATCTTTTTTTCTAAGGCATGCAAGACACTGAACAAATTAAAGGAGACAATACTTCTAAAAGACACAGAGGTTACTGGATGGGAGGAGGAAACAATTAAGAACACTTAAGAGTTGTGTTACCAACAATAGCAAGAGATCCTTAGATGCCAATGATCAGGTGTGCCAGATGAAGTTTGCTATGAACATCTTCTGGTGGGTAGATCTCCAGGAACAGGGTTGGTGACCTCTGATGTAAGCGAAGTGCTCTTCCTGGGTGTCCTATCATTAAAGCAAAACAATACCAACCAGCCATTTGCACCATATCAGCAACATTTTCATTAAAATTGTTGTGTGCAATTATTTTTACTTGTGTTTGTCCCACACAAACTCTGATATCCATATTTTGATAGAGTTTTAAATAATTTATGGGCCACACCATTTGACCTTTGGTTCTCTGGTGGGAAACTCTGTGTGTGATGTTATGTTGTAGATATGTAGCTATTCTCACAAGAACTGTCTTGCCCTGGGTAAGTTACTTGGGGACTGTCAACAATTGTTTGTGTTATGCCCTCGAACATAACGTTGATAGCAAGACAGCTGAGACAAGACATAATTTATGATTATGGCTGCTTCAAATGCAGTTTATTTTTGCACTTATTTGCTGTTAATTCAATGGTCATAGAGCGATAAACTTTATTTGTTTAGAATCCAAAAAGTCTCTGTTTTTATTTGACATATTGCTTGTGTGGGAGAAATAAGTCAAGTTTGCGCTAGCCCCATAGGGGAGAATGGGGTAAGATGAGCGAGTGGGTAAGATGAGCTACCTGTATCTAGGCAGCCGTATGAAAGGAGATCATGTGACCACAAATAAAGCAACAATACTTCATATTACGCATTCCATCTTTGACCTGAGGACATGGAAAGAGTAGTAAGCAAACTGGAGTCCAAAATATGATTTTTGTCATGAAAAGTAAATTCAATTCATCATGTTTCTTAAGTTAGCTTTCTAAAATCTTGATTCAAAAAGATATGTTTTAAGCATTACTAAAGGCTTATTTATTTTAGTATAAGCGACAAAACAAGGTCATCACCTTAGCATAATTGTGGATCTGAGCCACTGTATGAAACAGTTTTGTCAAAATGGAGGTTGTGGGGTAAAATGAGCCACCGATGTTGGCTCAATTTACCCCCAAACATACGCAGCCTCAAACGTGTATTTGAGTATAATTTTCTGATATTCTACAGATGAAATCAAGATGGCAAGGATGTACAAGAGCAAAACAAATAGAGGCTCAGCCCTTGGATGATTTAAAGAGAGCAGCTAGGCAAGTGTCAGAGGGGAGGTTCATTCACCTGGTGGCAAACAAGATAGACAGAATGACCTTGAAGATTTTTATTGACAAAACAAGTAAAGAAGAAGTTCAGAGTATAGGTTATGCCAGACTAGCAAAAGCTTTTGGCGATAAATTGGCCAGTCATTGTTTACCACACATACACCCCTACAAACACATGCTCTCCAGCTTCACTCTCATACATACACACGTCTTGAGCATTATGGAGAAACCTAAGTGTCTAATTTTGGTTGAAACTGAGTTAGGACTATTTTTGTACTTACTAGGCTTTGCCTCATCATATACAATAAGATACATGAAAAAAATAATCATTGATATCCCATGTTTTGCAATGGCAAAACCTAGTAACTCATCGTTATTTAATCAGTAGTGAAGTAAAAACCTAGCAAGTTGATCTGCCTTGGTTCTTCCACATAAAATTTTCTAATTTTTTGTTATGACAAAACCTGGCAAGTTGAATCAGCCAATTTTGAAGCAGCATGCCTATTACATGATCTGTCAAGTTAGTCCCCATGCAGAGCATTGGATGTGCAGGAGATTAATGGTTAGAATTCATAATTCCCGCAATTCACGCTCTCATGACGACTGAAAAATGGCTTCAAGAGGGAAGCAGATGGTGCAGTTAACACTGAATTGTCAAATGCCATTGCAACTGCATAATCGTTAGGTTTTTGTCCTTCATTTTGAGAAATTACATTTAATATTTTCAGATGGAAAAATTTTGTAAAACATATTTCCATGGAAACTGATAAAAAAGAAGAAAAAAATCCTCCATAAATATTGCTTATTATGCAATGAACAAATAACTGTCAAGTCAGTTTTATTGTCGGACAAGAGCTTAACCCCAGAGGGATAGAGTTTTCTGTCTTTTTCTCAGAATCTGCTTTTTGTGACTTACTAGGTTTTTCCATAACACTCAAGACGTACATGCAGACACAGACAGTATTGGGTGTCAATGTTAAAAGTTCATATTAATGCTTAAGCACTGTTCTATGAGTTTTAGAGTGTTAAAATAATAAATTGGTTAATGTTAAATACTTAGTTTGGTTCAAATCAATGCATAAAGAAACCTCTCAAGGGTAGGATATTGTGAAATAGTTGCGAGAACCCATCATGGTTGGTGGAACAGACAGACATAAGAAACAGTTCACCTTTCAGTGAAGTCTTTTAAAGGAACTTTAAATAAGGCTATCATTGTTTACCACACATACAACCTTGCACACACATGCATTCCAGCTCTACCCACACACAGACGCACACACACACAGATAAATACAAACATAGTCTTTTGTGTCAATTTTCATGTTGTTCAATTTAAAGCTGCAGTTGGTAAGTTTTATAAAAGTAACTTTTTGTCATTTTTGCTAAAACTGTCACTGTGTACAGACAGTATTACATAAAACTAGTACTCTGTAATTAAAAAAAAGCCTGCTTTAAACCCACATACTGCTCCTACTGCAATTTAAAAGAATCGTTCGGACCGACCAAAAAGAACCAATTAGAGCCTGGATGGTGTCTGACAGCCGTCAAAAAGTGCACATGCACGCGCTGCAGACAGCCTCCTCCCCCTTCCTCCTCAGTTTACGCCAGTGCTCAGTCAAGCTCAAATTTCCGAGAGAGGGTTCAGTAGCTTAGAGAAACGAATGGCTCAACAACAGCCATCAGCGAGGAAAAAATACCGATGCCTCCGTTACAGACAACAGCACACACGGCTAAGACAAGTAAGAAGAGGAAGCCAGAGGAAAAAAAGCACAAAAGAAAGAATTAGACAAAGCCCGGGATAAAACCAGAGTGAACATCGGAGTGGCTTTTTACAGGTGGAAGGAACTCTGTGATCTGGAAGGATTAAAAACCGACGCAGAGTTGGCGACTCCTCTGCTTGACAGGTAAACCCCTGCTTTATTTGTTGGTTCATTTTTGCTCCGCAGTGCTCTGAAAATAAACGAGTTGGCATCGCTCACATGCACAGCTAGAACTAACCCCAGCCCTTACGGGCATCAATTCATGTTTGCTCTGCAAATAAGAGAGTGAACGTCGCTTGCAAGCACAGTTGCTGTTCGAATAGCCAGCCTCTTGTAATTGTTACAGTACTCCGTAGTGCATGTGATGTTACTGTGATGTTGCAGTCGGGCTAACGTTAGCTTGTTTCCGATGCTAGGGCTAACGTTACTGGCGTCGTTTTATTAGAAAGTAGCACAAAATTTCTTTATGAAGTGACCTGGCAGTCTTATCGGTTGTGTTGTTGTTGTCCTTATAAATATGTGTAACGTTTCTGTGCTCTCACAGCTAAATGCTGTCATACATGGTTTACTGGTCATTCAGCAGGATTCCCAACAGTTTCTGTACTCAAACAAACGGGTAACTTACTGAAATAAGCGTGTGCTGGGTTTTTACTGAATACATACTGCTGTAGATAACTTTTCATGTCAACATGATTTATTTCTGCTTGTTTGTTGGCAGGCGCGTCGTTAGACCTGAAAATTCTGGGGCTAATATCCCTCCTTTTATGGAAAATAATTAGTCCTGGCTAATTCTAGATGGGTTTCCTTTATTAACACGTTTTCCAATTCAAGAATAATCAAGTGGCAATTCAAGACACGGCTTCTCTCCCCCGCGATCTAAAAGCGACAAAATAATGGGCTGCATTCAGTACCGAAAATTAATTTAATTATAATTAGGCCTATACACCGGCACTCGGTGACGACATTTCAGTACTCTTCAGCGAATGAAGGTAATTTTGGTGACTAGTACGTGGTTTCGTCCGTTTACTTTTTCCAATCGGACAGCTGTCTATTTTTTTACAGCGAGTTGAGTGAACATTCTGCAAAAACAGGTGTGCGTACTTGTCGCCGAAATTACCTTCATTCAATGAAGAGTTCTGAAATGCCGTCACCGACTGACGGTGCATAGACCTAATTATAATCAAATTATTTTTCGGTACTGAATGTAACCCATTATTTTGTCACTTTTAGATTGCATGGGGGAGAGAAGCCGTGTCTTCAATAGACCGATCCAGAGTACAGCCCACCCAGGCCTATCAAGCCAATGAGATCCAGGGCTGCAGTCACGTGACCGCACCCAGCCTGCGCTCGCCGTAACCTCGGACAAACAAACATTTATCCGAACTGCTTTCTCTATTGGGAAGAGTACATTCGCGCTTTGTTTTCGCATTTTTGTAATTATAAAATCTCACAATGGCAAAGCGGTGTTGTTACGGTGAGTGTTAATCGGACACGAGATACCCAGACAGGGTCGTAAACACTACTTTCAGGAGGGAGAGGGCAGGATATGGCAATTTATTTGCTAATAACTACTCATTATTCTGAAAGCTCAACTCGCTTTGTTTACGAACAATAACGCCTCTTGATGGCTTTGCACTGGGCCGTAAAAGGGTCAAGAGGCTGCAGGTTTTCATTCAAACAGAGCAGAAACACACCTGATACGATTAATGCAGGCTTCACACAGAGCTCCGTTTCAGTCAAAGACTGTCTTGGGCAATAACACTTGGGTGCTCCGGAAAAGGTTTATGATCTTATCACACCATATGTAAATTGAATGCGACGTACCCTGCTTTGCAAGAGCACTGGTCGTGAACAATGCTTCTCTGTTCCTTGTCGATCGTTATTATCGATGAGTGTGGCTTCTGGGACTTCAACTTTGAGCGATAGCATTTGCATTTCGCTTCAACTTCACGGGCGTTTATAACAGAAAATGACACTTTGTGAATATACCCAGATAAAAAATAATTATAACCCTTGTCTTTTGCTTTTTTTTGCGATGCAATCCATTTTAAAAACTCGAGATTGATGTTTTCAGGAAGCGCTTCCAATGAGGTTATAAGGGATGTTGGCACATTCTTCAGCAAAGCTTGACCTGAGTCCGGCCGTTGCTATGCGTACTTAGGGGGTGGGCGGAGCTATGGATCGGTCTATTGCCACTTGATTATTCTTGAATTGGAAAACGTGTTAATAAAAGAAAACCATCTAGAATTAGCCAGGACTAATTATTTTCAATAAAGGGAGGGATACTAGCCCCGAAGTTGTCAGGTCTAACGACACGCCTGTTTGTTGGCCAGCAGTGTTGACTGTTCACAACAGTAACGTCTAGCCTTGGCAACTTGGTCGTTTTCATAATGTGAACGTGCAAAATCTCTCCACAGATGCATGCATAACAGCTCGCATGCCTTCGCGTGCACGGCAGCCTTCTGGGGGAGGGTCTTAGGAGTGCAATGGAGAGGGAGGGGGAGGGATCTGAAAGATGCATTTTTTCAAATTTTTATTTCAAGTCCTCTCTCTCCTCAAAGTTACCAACTGCAGCTTTAACAAGTTCATGTTGATGGCATATATAAGTTAAAAATTATCTGAAAATGTATTGATTTTGTGTTATTTTTGCGTCCACATCTAAGGCTGGCTCAATTTACCCCCTCCCATTGATCATCTTACCCCTGGTGCCAAAACGCAGTTTTTTTTGGACTGATCATGGCTGTAAAATGAAAATGGTTATAAAACTTGTTTTAATACCAGTGAGTATATAACTACCTGAGGTATGTATAATATCTATAACTTGTAACAAATACACTTTTAAATTTCTGTAAAACGATCAAATGTAAAAAGTGACTCATCTTACCTTGTTCTCCCCTACATGTGACACATGCTCTGTTCATGTGTTTTTGCTACGAAGTCATTCAGTTTCTTGTTGCTGAGATTGTATTTTGTTTTGGTAAAAATAGTTATCATGATAGCTAGTTATAGTTGTTACAGCTACACATAAAAGTTATTAAAAATAGATAGTTATCATTTTAGCAAAGTTTCTTCCTGTTAAGTGGGTATATAATATGACTATGTCGTTATACAGTTTCCCTTTTATGGTGTTTGTTGTGAGATGTGTCGCTGCCCCTGGTACCAGGGACGTTCAGGTTCAAGAGGTTAAAACCAGAGGTGTAAAGTCCGGGTTCAGAAAGTAAAAATCCTCCCCAGAACTTTATTCCAACCACCTGGATTTACTTTTGACAGGAGATTGAGCCAATATGAATGATCAGCTCAGTCTGTGGGAGGGAGAAAAACTTGGCAGGACTTTTACTTTCTGACCCCTGGATTTTACACCTCTGGTTAAAACATACCCCGCATCAAAAACAATAAAGTGCGGAGAAGGTGTGACAGAACAGCTATATGAGTAAAATATTTGGTAATTAGATAAAGGTACACAAAGCCACACGCGATCCATGATACTGTCCTTCTGGATAGGGGCAGTATGCCTACGTGTGGAATTATACCAGGCAGCTTCAACAAACTGATGCCACATCCGGTGCTGCCATCATGACCAACCATGATTGTAAAATCCATCGCTCCTGCAGCTATTCACAGCTAAATATGTGTCATGTATGTATATTTTTCGGTGATGAAAGGCAATAAATATAACCAGTAGCCTTGCATTTCTCTTTTTGAAGACAGATTATAGACCACCACAGTTCTCCTTCAATATATAGTAAAATGAAGCAAAGACCTTCACAAATATCGGAACAAAGGAACCAGGCACAGATCACTGATAAGCCAAAATGGCTTCTTTAATTGAAGAAAAAGTAGAAATCGAAGGCACTCTCAAAGAGGATAATTCAAAGATGGTACAAAATCAGGCAGGGGCGAACAGGAATGTGGGAGATCAGGCAAGGCGTAGTTGAAGAGACTAGTCTGACGTCAATAACTGAAATGGCAAGTTTAATGAACCAGGATGCGCTGGGCAGGTGAAAACCTTCAAACTGGAATGAAGGAGGGACAGGAAGAAGCCACTCTCTAAGACCGTAAACTCTGGCAAAAGTTTCCCTGATAAATGGTTACTTGCTTTTTGGATTTACCACTGAAGCTGGAAGACCGCAATCCAGCCATGGAGAGACAGAGACCAGGAATTTAAATATACAAGACGACAACTAACTATGAGGAACAGATGGAAGAGAAAGCAAAAAGGGAGAAGCGAAGCACAATAAATAAATAAAGAGAACCAATGAGGGAAACTAAAGAAACTGACAAGAGAGGCTTGATTTTGGGGAAAACAATAAAAAAAATACTCAAGACTTAACGGTGACAGTAAAAGTCAAATGTCTGCCCATGCAAAAAAAAAAAAAAAAAATCTACAGCTAAGACTTTCTATTCCTCTTGAACAGCTTTCTGGAGGCTTTACGGAATTACAAAATGTTCTTACCTAAAGCAATTTCCTTGGCTTAAATTCTTTCTAATCAATTTATACAAGCGAGTATTTTTTGTTGTGCTTTAAAGCACTTTACTGCAAAGTACTTCACTGATATGTGTCAGAGGGCATTAATCTAATCATCAATCCCAAAAATACCAGACCTACGTTCCCATTAAAATTCCATCAAACTATCATCCAATCAATTTTTCCCCGTTTTAATTTGATATTTCACATGAACTTTAAAGAATGAGGGATTTACATAGTCCTGTGACAGTCGATTGTCATCATTCAGTATTAGAAGGATTTGGATGTCAGTGAGTCATGTCATGATAGGATTCTGTGAGGAACTGAATGTTTGCTTGATGGATGTTAACATTGGGATCATGACAGTGTGCAATGGCTTGCAGACCTTTATAGGCTGACTAGTGAGCCAGAATTGTGTGGGTAATGGTGGGCGCTCAGGCCCAAAGCCCCGTCAGCAGTGTTGTGTGCAGGAAGGTTTACCGGAGGCTCATGAGTGATTCATGACTGTGGAATCTATGTGGGCCAGGGGCAGCTGCTAGTCTGACTCACTGACCTGTGAACTGAGAACACTAGCTGCACTGATTACTGCACCAAAGGCCGTACTCCTCCACTGCCCGGTGTTTTTTTTTTTTTTTTTTCATTTAGATCATTGTCTTCAATTCAGATGGTTCAATTTGACCTGTTCTGACTTGTTGTTTTGTATTTCAGTTTGTGTCCCATTCCATATAGTGTATTTCATTGAAGAACACTCCTTGGTCATCATGGAGCCCTCAGTTAAGTGAGAAGTATGAATGTTCTCAGATGAAGAAGCATTTTATCCAACATAAGAACCCTCAAACTAGCCCAACTTTCTTTAAGAAATCTCAGTTTCTTTTGAAACGATTTTGGCCTGAGAGCATAAAAACACACTGATAATAAAAGTCAAATGATAGTCATGTGATGAGGTAATATGTAGCACCATGCCCATCGGGCAATATGCTGCATGTATGATATATTTGTCCTCTATGATGTGTATTGTCACAACCCTTGTGAATCTCAGTTGTTTCCTCCTTCCCATCTGGAAATCTGTGTGTCTTTTGGAAGTATTGTCTCCTTTAATTAGTGTAGTGTCCTGTGTGCTTCCCCCTCCAGGTGCACTGCTTTTCTGCGCCCCACTTCCATGTGTTCCCGACCGTTGTGTATATAACCTTATTATGAATAGTTGCTGAATTATCCTTGTTATATGCCCTCAAGGTTCAAGTCCATTTCCTTCCTCGTAGTCTGAGAATTCATTGTCCTCTGAAAATGTCGTAACCATTAATGATACTTAAAACAAAAGCACTCTTTTTAGTCCTAACAAGAACAAGCTCCCAGGCCTATTTCCCACACTCCAGGATTGGGACCGCATTCCTGTTAACCAGCCTCTCTAGTTTGCTCCTCCGCCCCGTTTATTAGGAACAGCTCCCAAGCCTACAGCAGTCTCCAGGATTGGGACAAACATTTCGGACCTGCTATCTTACAGTTCTGCTCTGGTGAGGGCGACTGCCATCTGGCTTCTGCCTCGAGATGCCACTGGCCGGGCGCAGAAATGCCACTTACACAAGCCCATCTATCATCTGAACTGAACGGTCCTCATTCAGGGCTCCGTCCCACTCTGTCATTACTATATTCCTATCAATAAATCCCTTCATTGTATTGTGCTCTGACTTTGCATCTGGTTCCTTGTCTAGATCATAATTGTGCATGATGATTCTTCGGTATGTGCATGTGGTGGATCTGGAACAGCGTATAAAAAAGAGCCTGGAAGTGTTTGTCTTTTTGGTCATTGACTCATTTGGCATGACCACAGAGAGCTTTGTTTACCCCAGTTTAATGAATAACCTCAACCAACTTTAACATCATGTCAAGCACACACACAAACACACACAGATGCAAACAAATACTTGACTCATATGATTTTTTCTTAATTAATGCACTTCCAGTGTAGCGATAAACCTAAAATTTACTATGAAGGTAACAAATGCTTTGGGTATAATGTGTATTAAGAAAAAAAAATTCTTACCTGCACAAAAACTTTGTTTGCGAAATCCCACTATAGTCCCACTCAAAAAAAATCAACATATTCTGAAAAATATCTCTGAAACAATGATTGAGAAGTCATGTTGTGTTGAACATTGGTTCGACTCAATTTGCAATTTGCATGACCGGTGCTTAAAGAACCCTCACGCACTGAAAAGTTGTCATTGTTGATTTAGCTGCCACACATAAAGTTTTCCATAATGGCAAAGACAAACGGCTCTCCCAAGACCTCCGTAAGGCAATAATAGACCATCATAATGATGGGATGGGGTGCAGGAAAATATCTGTTGAGCTCAGTATCCCCATAAATGCAATCAGAGCCGTTGTTCTTCAGAGGATGGACCGTGGTATGACTGTTGACTTGCTCTGTTAAGGACGACCTGGAAAATAACTAAATGGGCAGCCAGATCTATGGTTCTCAAAGTGATGTAGCGGCCATTTACAACCAGAGAGGAGCTTCAAATTGATTTTCAAGCAGCTGGCACAGAAGTGAGCAAAGACCCAATCGGTCATACTGTACATTGTGCCGAAAGGGATTGCATTCCATGACTCCTCGAAAGACTCCCCAGCTGAAGCCCAACCATGTACAAGCCAATAAACCACCATGGTAAACCTGCAGAGGGGCTTGCACATGGTTGGGTTTCAGCTGGGGAGGCTTCCAAGTAGTTCTGGAATGCAATCCTAATCGGCTTCTCTTGGAATGTAAATGGCTGCTGCATCACTTTGCGAACCATAGATCTAGCTCCCCACTCAGTTATTTTATGAGGAGGTCCTTGTTGGGTCAGGTCAATAGTCATACCATGGCCCTTCCACTTATGGATAATGGCTCTGAATCTTATTTATGGGGGCATTGAGCTCACTGGATATTTTCCTGTACCCGATTCCATCAAGATGGTCTGTTATTAGCTTATGAAGGTTTAGGTAGAGCTACTTCATCTTAGCCACATTGGGAAATTTCACATGTAGCAGTTAATTCAACAATGACTGCTTTTCAGTGTGTGAGGATGTTTTAAATGCTGGTCATGTTGCTTAGCAGATTCTGATTGGCTGCCAGATTTCAAATTAAGTTGAACCAATATTCAACACAATATGACCTCTTAATCATCGTTTCAGAGAGATCTTTTCTGAATATGTGCAATACTTTTGCATTGGACAACTGTAGTATTTTGCAAATAAAATTTTGTATAGGTAAAAGTTTTCTTCTTTTTCCTAATACAAATTATACCCAAAGCATTTGCTATTGTACAGCAAATTTTAGGTTTATTGCTGCGCTAGAAACATATAAATTCTAAAAAAATTCATGTGTCCCAAGCTTTTGCACCTGACTGCACAAGCTCTCTCACACATGCACGCATGCACACACGTGTACAGGCATGTGCGTACGCACACACACACACACACACACACACACACACACACACAAACCTACATTTTGCTATTTTTTCCCAGATTGCCAGCATGTTTGTCCAGGATATGGTCCTTTTTAGTACAGTGTCACTATGGCAGTAAGACCACCAACTGACAATTAAGGCTTATTTGACGCAACCTCCAGCTGCTCAAAGTGAATGAAATGAGAGCAGTTATTTTCCTCAACATTTTTTACTCAGCTGAACAAAATTATGAGCACTGTAGAGGAATTTGCTGTATCAAGGGATACACCCTAATAAATCAAGGGAGCACCCTAAGTACCCCTTCACTTTTCACTTGCTGCACATATCTAAATCATGGTTGTGGCAGTCGGCATCTATGTCCAGTAGTATAGCCGAGTTATGCTTAATTGACAACAAAGCCATTTAGGGAGGGAGTGGGTCATTAGGCAGCTTTTCCCCCATGGCACTCATGCCATCCTCCAGAGCAATAATTGGTTCAGTACAGCTAAGGGACCACAAAGAGAAAATGCGGCACAAGCTACATGCACAACGTACAGGCACTAGGTCAAGATGTTACAAAAATGGCAGCAAACTATGAAGAAAAACAGAGAATCAACTCTAAACAGAAGAAAATAATTGAACAATGCCCAGGTGGGTATGTGAAATTCTTAGCCCATGGACAAATCTGGGTATGAGTCATAATTATCTCACATCAGAGGCAGAATTTTCTTCTAAGAAATAAGGTAATACAAAGTGCAAAGTGTATAAGTGCTTTTTCATTATTCTGAATTCTACAGGACATGCTGACTTCTGAATTGATATTGCCAGGCTGAGTAATGTTCATGGTTCATTTCTGGAATAAAGATGAAAGTGGTGTCTATAGAAAGCGTGTGCTGGCAACTAAGTAAAAGGTTGAATGTTGGACGGTTCTTCCACAAACAGAGAAGCTGAGTGAAACCAAATACAGGAAGCACGGTCAGAGTAGGGAGTTGAGGAACTGAGGTCATGATGAGTCCCTCAGTGCGAGTAATATTTTTTTGCTTTTGATTCTACAGGCCATAAGCACACACTGCCGGTCCTAAAAAAAAGTCGCCATTGGATTTAAATCAACAAAGACTACGACTGGATCATTAATTCAGTAATTAATGTGTTTCTGCTGGCAATTATTATTTAACCCTAACTGAAGAAGCATTTAGCTTCTCATTTCCTCAAAAAATACGTTGGAAGACGTATCCCTTGGTGGCAGAAAAGATATTTCAGTGTTACAAAAGGGGCACATTATAGGCCTGTATCATGCAAAGAAAACAAGAATGAGAAAAACAAGTAAGAGGAATCATTTTCACACATGAATTGTCCACCACAAAGTCCTGACTTAAACTACATTGATGTGCTGAACAAAACTACAAAGTGGTGCAACTATCCCTTCTCCAATGCAAGATCTTGGCCAAAAATGAATGCAACTCTGATTGAAAATAAATGTTCTGATATTGCATATGGTTGTCAAAACAATGACAAAACAAATTTGCACTGTAATCATAGCTACAGGGGATGATTGGCTGCTCAGCTGTTCCGGGCCAGGTGTGTCATATACAATCATTATTTCATTTACTAGTGATCAGATAAAAAGTCGAAAGAGCTGTCCCTGTCAATGAAGTAAGCCATAATTAGTTTACCAAAAAAAAGAGAAAAAAACATCAGTGAGATAGTACAAACATAGCGTGTGGCCAAATCAACAGTTTAGTAATGTTAAATTCTTAGAGAGAGCACACTGGTGATCTCAGGAACACCAAAGGGCTTGGAAGACCATGGATAACAACAGTGGTGGATGGCTGAAGAATTATTTGTCAAATGAAGAAAATCCCCCTCACAGATATTGGCCTGATCAGAACCACTGTCCAGGAGGTAAGGGTAATTGCATCGAACTCAGCAATCAAGAGAAGACTTCACCTGAGTGAGCACAGAAGGTTTACCACAAGATGATAACCATTGGTGAGTCTCAAACACAGGAAGCCCAGATCAGATTTTGAAAAAAAAAAGAAAACATCTGAAAAGCCTGCTCAGTTGCAGAACGAACAGAAGCAACAAACATCAGCCTGTATCAGCATGATGGGATGAGAAGGATATGAAGGAAAAGACCTCCTCATGATCTGAAACATATGGCCTCATTTGTAGAGCATGGTGAAGGTTCTGTTATCCTGCTCTGTTATCTGGTGAATCCTCTGACATTACATGCCACACTGCTTTGTTGCCCTTTTACCTGATTTTGTTGCACTTGATTTTGTTGCCCTGCTAATTGATTTCAATAATAATAATAATAATAATACATTTTTATTTAAGGGCGCCTTTGAAGAAACTCAAGGTCACCTTACAACACATAATTAAAACATACATTAAAATAGCAGCAATAAAATCAAAAAACAGCTAAAAAACATTACAAAAATAAACAAAAAGTATGGGACTATATAATCAGAGGGAGTATGCATCACGAAAGAGATGAGTTTTAAGAGAAGATTTAAACAGGGGAAGTGAGTTGGTGTTGCGCAGGTCAGGAGGGAGTGAGTTCCAGAGCTGGGGAGCAGAGCAGCTGAATGCTCTGCTCCCCATGGTGACGAGACGGACGGAAGGAACAGTGAGATGGATGGAGGAGGAGGATCGGAGTGAGCGGACTGGTGTAGCAAGGTGAATTAGGTCGGACAAATAAGGAGGGGCAAGGTTGTGAATGACTTTGAATGTCAGGAGCAGTATTTTGTAGTGTATGCGGTGTGTGATGGGAAGCCAGTGGAGCTGCTGCAATACAGGTGTGATGTGGTGAGTGAATGGGGTCCTTGTGATGATGCGTGCTGCAGCGTTTTGAACTAGCTGTAATTTACGGAGAGATTTGTGGGGAAGGCCAAATAAAAGGGAATTGCAGTAGTCAAGTCGTGAAGTGACGAGACTGTGTACCAGGATAGCAGCAGTGTGAGGCGAGAGAGAGGGGCGAAGGCGGTTGATGTTGCGGAGGTGGAAGTAAGCTGAGCGGGTTATGTTATTGATGTGAGATGTGAAGGAGAGTGTGCTGTCAAGGATGACACCCAGACTCTTAACCTGGGGGGAGGGAAAGATGGAAGAGTTATCAATAGATACTGTGAAACTGGGGGATTTGGTTAGGGAGGATTTGGTGCCAATGAGCAGCATCTCTGTTTTATCACTGTTTATCACTGAAGTTTGACGTGAACCAGGCCTTGATGTCAAGCAAACAGTCTGTGAGGGAGGAAGGTGGGAGGGTGGAGTTGGGTTTGGTGGAGATGTAAAGCTGGGTGTCATCCGCGTAGCAATGGAAGTGGATATTGTGTTTATGAAATATGCGGCCAAGGGGAAGTAAGTAAATAATGAACAGGAGGGGCCCCAGGACAGAGCCCTGAGGCACACCTGTGGTAACTGGGCGGGGATGTGAAGTGAATGATTTGATTTGGATGAATTGAGTGCGGCCGGAGAGGTAAGATTTGAACCAGTTAAGGGGTGTGTGTGTGATGCCAATGGAGAGCAATCTGTCCAGGAGAACGGTGTGTGAGATGGTGTCAAATGCTGCACTCAGATCGAGTAGGATGAGAATGGATAAGAGACCGGAATCAGCTGCAAGGAGTAGATCGTTAGTAATTTTGATTAAAGCAGTTTCAGTGCTATGAAAAGGGCGAAAACCAGACTGGAATTGTTCAAAAAGATTATTGCTGGATAGATGGTTATGTAGCTGAGAGGCAACTGTTTTTTCAAGTATTTTTGCAAGAAATGGGAGGTTGGAAATGGGACGCAGGTTATTGAGGTTTGTGGGATCAGCTCCGGGTTTCTTAACTATAGGGGTGACAGCAGCTGTTTTGAGGGAGGATGGAACAATTCCAGTAGTGAGTGAAGAATGAATTATGTTAGTTACGAGAGGAGCTATGGAGGAAACAACACCTTTAATGAAAACTGTTGGAAGGGGGTCTAACTGACAGGTAGATGAGTTGGATTTTTTAATGAGTTCAGAGATTTCAGTGGGAGATGGTAGAGTAAAGAGAGAGAATGGCTGTGGAGGGGAAGCAGAGGGAAATGGGGAGGATAGATTGTGAAAAGAACTGGGGATAAGTTGCTGATGAATATTTGTGACTTTGTCAGTAAAAAAGGTTATGAGCGTATTACAGAAGGCGGTGGAATGCATATGTGGTGGAAGTAGATCAGGAGGTTGTGTAAGTTTTTTAAGAAGGGAAAACAGGGTCCGAGAGTTGCCATTTTGTGAGCTGATTAAGCCAGAGTAGTAAGAGGATTTTGCCTGAGCAATACAGTTTTTGTAAAGAAGAATGTGAGTATGATACATGTCTTTGTGTACAGTGAGACCGGTCTTTTTAAAAAGCCGTTCCAGTTGGCAGCCTTTTGCTTTAAGCTGTCTGAGAGCGGGGGTGAACCAAGGTGAAGAGTGGGCAAATGTGACAGATCTAGTTTTTAGTGGAGCAAGATTATTAAAAAGAGAATGAAGGCTGGTGTTGTAGTGGGAAACAAGTTCATCTGGGGTGGAAAAACTGTCAGCAGTGGGCAGACAGTCAATAGTAGCGGAAAGTGTATCCAAGTTAATGATCTTTATATTTCGGAAAATCATGGTGCGTGGAAGGTTAGTTTTGGAAAGTAGTAGGTTAATATTAAAAGACAGTAACATGTGATCAGAAAATGGGATATGATCAGCTTTACAGTCAAAAGGAGAGATACCAGTGCAACAGACCAAGTCTAATGTATGTCCTTTAGAGTGAGTTGGAAAGTTAATGAATTGCAGAAACCCAAAGCTGTCTAAACAGGATGTAAAATCTTTGGTGACTGGATTACTGATATTGTCTAAGTGTATATTGAAATCACCCAGAAGCATTACATTTGAAGATAGTGAGGAGAGATGAGTCAGGAATGCAGAAAACTCAGCAACAAAGTCTTTGTTAGGCTTGGGTGGACGATACACTATAGCCACAATTGTAAGGACAGATCCGGATAACTGGGAGACCATGGACTCAAAGGTATTGAACGCTGGAGTGGATACAGGCGAGACTCTCCAACTCTCATGTAGAGCATAGCGAGACCTCCTCCCCGGCCAGAGTCACGTGGTTTACACATGTAAACAAACCCAGGAGGGCATGAATCGCTCAGGGAAACAAAGTCATTTGGCTGTTGCCATGTTTCATTTAAACACAAAAAGTCAAACTTACGATCGGTAAGGAGATCTTGGACGAGATGTCCCTTGCTCGTATGGCGGCGGATGTTCAAAAGCCCAAAGTTGACGGTGTTGCCGTGATTGCAAGCAGCGCTTGCCAGCCTAGCAGGGCTAGCTAGCACACTGTGGTTAGCAACCCGGCCGGTGTTTCGAGGAGCACGTCGAGACGTGGACCAAATTGACTTTATGGGTTTGGAACTGTCCAAGTGGAAATTCCGACGGGACCCTCGGTGGTTGTATCTGTGGCGGGTTACAGCAGCGATGTCCGTGTAGAGATGAAGCAGTGCCGGGGGAGGCTCCGTTAGGTAGAAGCGGAGCTGAAAGAGCTCAGCAGACGAGTACTGGATTAACCCCGACACCGGCTGAAGGATGAGCAATTGGAGAGACCAGGTAAGCACAGTCCAGAGAAAAAATCTCACAGCCATCATTGTGAGAAATGGTACCAGTGTAGCGTTGTGTAAAATCCAAGATCAGCACAAAGGCAGCATTGACAGATCTGTTCGCCAGCCCACAGCGGTATCAGTTGTAATGATATGATGATCCAAGATAAAAAGTTAAATACCAATAAACAATATAAAATTCACCAGCGAGCAGCGGCAGCCAAACGCGCCAGCGTTCACTCAACCGGAAAAGATTTTGTTGCACTTGATTTCGTTGCCCTTTTAATTGATTTTGTTGCTCTTGATTTTGTTGCCCTTTTAATTGATTTTGTTGCTCTTGATTTTGTTGCCCTTTTAATTGATTTTGTTGCACTTGATTTTGTTGCCCTGTTAATTGATTTTGTTGCTCTTGATTCTGTTGCCCTTTTAATTTTGTTGCACTTGATTTTGTTGCCCTTTTAATTGATTTTGTTGCTCTTGATTTTGTTGCCCTTTTAATTGATTTTGTTGCTCTTGATTTTGTTGCCCTTTTTTGTTGATTTTTAATTGCACTTGATTTTGTTGCCCTGTTAATTGATTTTGTTGCTCTTGATTCTGTTGCCCTTTTAATTTTGTTGCACTTGATTTTGTTGCCCTTTTAATTGATTTTGTTGCTCTTGATTTTGTTGCCTTTAGTATATTAGTATATTTTAGTATATAATGTCAGTATATTTCGTGTTTACCAAGTGGTTTGGACCTGTAACAACCGAATGTGTTCGCTGTCACTTTTACTGTTAGCACTTGTACTTGTCTTCTAGGAGCTCTGCACTTTTGTACCGATCTTTTGCACTTTTGTACATCGCTCTGGATAAGAGCGTCTGCTGAGAATCTGTAATGTAATGTAGTGTAATGTTATAGCATAAGAGAATAGCTGCCTAGCTGTAAATAAAACATTGCATAAATTGATTATGTGATGGGTGGCAAAAGCAGCAGGATGTATTTTCAATTGTATTGAGCTATATTACCTGCTCAGTTTCCCCAAAAGCTTCTAAACTCATTCTACTGCACTTCACAGTGCAAGGGACAATGACCCAAAGCATACTATGAGAGCAACTTGTGTTTTTTTAAGGCAAAGAGATGGAATGTACGACGATGACCAAGTCATTCACCAGACCTTATCCAAGTGAGCATTACTTTTGATTGCTGAGAGCAAAATACTCCAAGACCCATCAGGAACTGGAGACAGTGAAGGTCTGGCAGAGAATCACCTGGCAAGAAACTACACCTCTAGAATATATTGTGAATATAATGTGAGCTTCCCTGTTATTTATTATTTGTATTTATTGTTATTCTTCTTTATTTATTTATTGTTCTTGCTGTTTTTGCTGCTGGCTGTGGAACAGGTTTCCCCTTGGGGATAATAAAGATATTCTTGTTTCCTTGATTCCTAGTTTCATTTCAAATCCATGGAGGTGTGCAGAGCCAAAATGAAGAAAATTATGTCTCAGTTCAAATGCATATAAACCTGACTGTAGCAACAGTGAATCACGTAGACAAACGTGGTTATTTTGATAAATTTGCTGCAGCAATTTAACATGAGAAAAACACTGATCATGGGACCTTGCGCATAAAAATATTTTGTTAAGATATCGTTGAAATCATATACCGATCTAAGTCATGATACTAACGCATCTAATTATAGCATAAGTCAAAACCAGATAAAAGATTTAAATTCTGTATGAATTAGAGCAACAGAACACTCAATTGTATTTTTAATATTGAAGGTTTATGCCAGCATTTTCAAACTGTGCGAAGAAAAATGACTGCAGTCTTCATCAGTAATACGTGCATGTCCTGAAACTTCACTAAACAAAACATTCTGCGGAATTAAAATTCTTAGTACCCAATCTGATTCCAGCAGCCTGAGTCAGACAACTAACTCATTTGGGATTGAGTAAAAACTAAAAGACTTGACTGCATTTATGGAAAGCCTACAACATGTTCAGACACACCATAGGAAACATAATCAATTGAACCCTCACTGAATGTCTTTTATGTTCTCTAACTGATAAATGTCTCCATCAATGCCATCATAAAAGGTTATTTTAATGTCAGCAAGTTGCGCAGTACAGTCATTATCAGAGTACCTAGGTTTTGTTTTACAATAGTTATAAAAGCAGTACTGTTGAGAAACTATCAACTCAAGTGGCGTTTTACAAAAAAAATGCAGCTGCCCTTTTCCCAGACACAGGACTGAGAGAGGTTTTCAGTGGCTGTTATCTGGTCTGTTTCACCGGTGTCCAATTTCTCAGATCGGCCTCAAAGATAATCTGTACTATTTGCCTGAAAGGACATGATCAGCCCATTCTATTCCTCCTGGGTACAGTCTGAGTTCTCAGGGTACAAGGCTTCAGCATGTTGATCGGTGTGATCCCATTGCTGTCATGGCCTGTCCTGGGACACTCTCCCCCTCTCAATCCCAGATCCTTGGCAGATTCTCAAGAATCCTTCGACGGTGTGAGGGGTTGGTCACCCCGGCTGCCTGGAGGTCCTCTTCTGTGATGCCACTACAGAGAGGCAAGGGGACAGTTATTGGCTCTCTCATCAACTAACTCATACATAGGCATAATATACAGCAAAATTCAGAACACAATAATTATTTCTGTGAGCTCCCATCAGTTGGCAGCAGAGATCAATTTTCAAGTGGAACAGTACAATAAACCATTTAGTTTTTCACATTTAACCCCTTTGCGCAGAAGCCAAATCTGGCTGTTTGTTAGTATTACCTTATTTAAGGCTTAATAATTCAAGATTGCAGCTTCACAGAGAGGTAAGGAATGGCTCAACTGAGTCAGGACACTTGAAGCATTTAGAATTACAACTTATTTCAGTTTATTTCATGACTTTGGTGGAGAAAAAGGGCTGCAAACATAAAACAATCATCATGAAAATTCAGCATTGAAGTTGTAAAAAGCATTGAAGTTGTTCATCTGAGCATTAAATTCTAAATTATCTACTCTCTATGAGCCAAATAAGACAGCTATCCAGGTGGCTCCCTAAACTCTAAGATCCCTCAAAATGGCGCACTGTCAAATCATAAAATAATAATAAATTTCGCACAAATCAACTTCTAGTGCATGAAATTCAATATGAACTAATGATTTTCTGGCTTAATTTAGCATTTGTTTATCAATAAAGGTGCAGTTGGACATCAGTGGTCACCAGTAACCCCTCCAAACACAAAACATACCTTGTCTCCATGATAAGGTTCTGAATTTTGTCCATTTTTCTTAAGAGTCCCACAAGGCGGCACACATACTCATTAAAGGAACTGCTTATTTAACGGTCAGAACATTCACCCTGCAACTAAAAGCTAGCAGTTCCCACTTTCGAGCTTGCAACCTTATATAAACACATTCCACACCTTATAAGGAGCAAGTACGTTGTATAACTCACTAACTCAGTAATATCTGAAATATACCTTATTTTAACAGAACAGAAATTCTACTAACAGGAAAAAATCAGGCAATACTCTACCCTAGATTGAACAGAATGGTGCAATGAACATAACAGGGGGTCTACTGAAGTGCTTCAGCTGTTGGCTTATTAAACAAGCCAAAACCTCAGCATTCAAAATTTTGAAATCGACTAATTCTGTTTTTGTTTGAAAAATATCCGCCTATTTTGAATTTAATGGCCGTAAACCTTTCAAAAAAGTAAGAACAGGGGCAACAAATTACTGGAGAAGTTGTATAATGCTAAAAAAAATAAATACACCTGGTGGAGTACCTCGCAGCTAATTAGGTAAATTGGCAACAGGTCAATAACATGATGGAGTATAAAAAGTCTTTCAGAAGTAAAATGGTGTGGGCTCCACCACTCTGTGAAAAACTGCATAGACAAATATTTAAACAATTTAAGAAAAACATCTCTCAAAGTAAATTTGCAAAAATTTTGGGGATTTAATCCTCAATGGTACATAATATCATTGAAAGATTCAGACAATCAGGAGAAATCTCTGCACCCTAGGGACAAGGCCAAACACCGATACAGAATGGCAGTTTTCCTCAGGCCCTCAGGTGGCACAACGTTAAAAACAGATAGGATTCTATTCTATATAATTCTTGATTACGCTCTTGTTGTATGGGGTAAAAGTTCTCAAAATAATATAATTAGGTTGCAGAGATTACAAAATAGATATCTTGTGAATTGTACTGCAGGCCGATTTTAGAACGCCCATAACATTCTTTTTAGCTCGGTTAGACTGGCAGTCAATTACTCAAAGATGGCAATATCAGTTTCACCTCGTCATTTTTAAAATAATGCATGGACTAGCCCCAGGATACTTAACGGCAATATTCATTTCTCGTGAAATCAAATTTTTAACAAGGTATCTGTTATCTTGCCCCTTAAAATAAATATACCCCGCACTGACTATTACAAAAAGATCTCTCCATTATCAAGGATCAATAATGTGGAACAATCTACCTCAATATATTCGATCCATAACTTCTCTACAGTCATTCAAGAAATATTGTAGACTTTTATCTATAGCCTGAATTAAGTATAACTGATTTTAACCACTGATAAACCTTGGTATTTGTCTAATATTTTTATTTCAATATAAAACTGTACAAGTGCCCCTACTTTTGGTTGTGCTCTTTTGCAAATGTTTATGTTGAAATCCTTAATAATGTGTGTATGTAGGTATATATATGAGTGTGTCTATATATATATGTATGTATATGTGTAGGTATGTATATATGTGTATGTATATCCCCACCCCCCCCCCCTTTGTCTTATAAGTATGTATCTCTATGTATTCTACACTTTGTCACTCGTTGGTTTGGTTAATGTTTTTGTTTATTTTTATTGTGCAGGGCCCCTTGGAAGAGCAGTTTCCTAACTGAAAGGGTTACCCTGTTGAAATAAAACGGAAATAAAAAAAAAAAAAAAAAAAAAAAATTCTGTAGTGGAAATCACTGCATTGGCTCAGAAATACTTCTGTAAACCATTGTCAGTGAATATAATTTGTTGCTGCATCCATATTTGCAAGTAAAAACTCAGCCATGTAAACATTAAACCATATAGAAACAAGATCCAGAAATGTTTCCGTTATCTTTGGGCCTGAGCCCATATCAGATGGACCAAGACGAAGTTGAAAACTGTCCTGTGGTCTGATCAATCACAATGTGAAATTCTTCTTGGAAATTATGGATGCCGTGTCCACTGGGCTAAAGAAGAAAGGCACGATCCGGCCTGTTATCAGCACACCGTTTGAAAGCCAGCATCAATGATGGTATGGGGGTGCATTAGTGCACATGGCACAGTTAACTTGTACATCTGTGAAGACATCATTAATGCTGAATGATATATACAGGTTTTGGAGCAAAATATAATGCCATCCAGACATCTTTTTAAGGGAAGGTTCTTGCTTCTCTCCGCAAGACAATGCCAAACACCACACTTATCACGCATTACAAAAACATGACTCCATGGTAAAACAGTCTAGGTGCTAAACTGGCCTGCCTGCAGTCCAGACCTGTCACCCACTGAAAATATTTGGCGCACCATGAAACAAAAAATATGACAAAGGAGGCTGAAAAATGCTGAGCAGCTAAAATCCTTCGTCAAGATAGTGGGAAACATTTTGCTTTCAAAATTGCGGCAGCTGATCTCCTAAGTTCTCAAGCAGTTACAGAGTGTTGTTAAAAGAAGAGGCTATGCAAAACAGTAATGAACATGCCCCAGTCTTAACTTTTTTGAAAAATGTTGCTGCCATCAAATTCAAAATGTACTTATCTTTTTCAAAAAACAATACAATATCTCAATTTCAACATCTGATATGTTTTCTTTGTACTATTTTCAATTAAATACTGAGTTTTAAATAAAGTTTTCTGGTCATCAGCAAAGTTTAAATCCCTGATTAAAATATTAACAGCATGTGTAAAATGCAGATACATTGTTAGCCAAAGGTGATACTCCAATCTGTAACTTCTCACCTGAAATAATCAAGGTCATCCCAGCCATTGAGGCTGAGCCCCAGAGTGTAGCGCTGCAGTCCCAGTGTGCAAAGGAGTTCCCGCACGGTCTCTGGAGCCCCATGCAATACTGAGACCTGCAGACAGGGAAACATGCTTGCTTAAGATGTCAGTCAATAGTAAGTGTCTACATGCATTTTTATCATGCACATCTGCTTTAGGCTGCATTAGACCTAGCCATAAGCAATGATCCGCTACATGTAAGCAAATCAAAAGCCTTATTAACCAAAAAGAATGAATGGATGGCTTTTATGCAGAGCAGTAACTGAGTCAACCGCAGAAAAATTCCTGACTCTTGTCGTGTACAGCCCTACCACAAATGTGGATAAAGTAGGCTACTACTGCTGAATGTGAGAAAACTGTCACAATCAGCAGAGAGTTCATTATAAAATGCATACTTGGACATTGGAAAATGGATAAACAAGAGCTTCAGAGGGAGCATTACTTTATGGATTTTGTGATGAATACCCATTTAGAGAACATGGATTCTTTGATGGTGAGGTAGACTGGGGAAATACTGGCTGCTCTTCGTAACTAAAAGCTTTGAAAAGCTTGAAGAAGGTCAAGGGGATGGTAGGTAAATTCTGTTATAATGGAATTAGGCTGCTGATTAATGTTTTTTGAAGCCTTCTGATCAACTACAGTGTGAGCTGTGGTCAGGCCAAGCAATGACACTTTTCTATACCTTTTGGTTTATAATCTGTAGGTCTTAGCAGAAGAGGAATGTGTGGTATCTATCTTAGCTTCCCCTAAGTGTTCAGGTTTTTTCTTCAGACTTGCATACTAGCATTACCTCAGCCATCCTAAAACATCAGCAAGTTCAAAGGTCTATGAAGCTCCTTCTGAAAATCCTCTCCTGACTGAGTAACTGACGCCTCTTTTTCCAGCCAAGAAAGCCTAAATAAGGGGCTTTTGAGCCTGAATAACATCATTAGACTTAACTGTGATCATACTCAGATGCCAATTGTCAACGTAACACAGGAATTACCCTGTTTTTGAAGCACCTAATGTGAATTTGAGAATTTAAATTTTTTTGCTTTATTTTGGCAGTTACATGGATACACGCTTTGCCTCTTCGGTTGTCCATCCTCAAATAAAATGCAGTCACAAACTACCAATATGATCCTATGGACTATAAAAAGTGATTCACCCTTCCACTTGTCTCTACAGAGATTTACCTGCAACTAAATCAGTTATTCTTCAGTCAACCAAAGTTCTTGCACCTAATTCTATGTCCCTCTGGATAAATGTAACTAACTAGCTGAAATTGCCGACCGTCAGCACCCTATGGTAAGGCACACTGATGATTATGCACTTAAGCAGTTAAAAGTTTGAAGAGGGTCAAGGAGGTGACAGGTAAATTCTATTATTACCAAATTATAATTATAATATTTTATATATATATATATATATATATATATATATATATATATATATATATACCAAACCAATATTATAACCAAAAAATTACAAAGAAGTAATATATTAGGACCCCTTTTAGACAAAAGTGGTGGTGTATAATTATCACTGCACAATGCTGTATATTGAACTGCTTGAGAAAATAACCATGCTGTCTGAAATGTGGATTTTATTGTTTGATTAACATGATTCATCTCCTCACCTCTTTCTCCCTGCAGTATCCCTTCTTTCTGGCAATTGCCAGTTCACACCTGAGGTCTCTGTGTGGGCCAGTCACTTTCTGGGGGCTGGATAAAGTTCTATCCACCGGCTGGAAGTCCACTTCACTGAGGGATTTAGCAATCTGCAGAGCAGTGAGGGAGTTGTCCCCCGTAAATCCCGCCTGTGATGACTCCAACAGCCAGGGGGTTACCGACTCACAATGTGGCACCCTGGTGGATGCATACGGGTAGAGGGGGGGACCCTTGCACACGGGGAGGGGCTGGTCCTGGTGCATTCTGGGATGGTCCTTCCTGGAGGTTTCTTTGTACATGCGGGCAGCCTCGCGAGCAAGGCCGGGGGGGTTCTGGCACATACCCCTCTGGTCCCTGCAGATATTCCGGCAGGGAGCCCTCTCCTTGGGCTGGAGGCTACTGTTTGGGGAGCCCCGCGGGGACCGAATTATTGGAGGTTTCTGCTCAGCTGGAAAGAGCTGATAGGAGGAGCCAGGTTGGGGTTGAGGTTGGGGATAGGGCTGGCAGTCATTGGCAGCATGGAATTGGGGGAGGCATCCCGGGATCTCGATCTCTGTAAAGTCGGACCGACGAGGGGATTTCCTGTCCTGGGCTTGGCCGAGAAGCCGGGGTAGCTGCAGGACGGAGTCCTTGGCCCACACCATCTGGGATTCCCTTTGTTGGGCGAAGGACTCCTGTGTCTGGCGAAGGACAGGCACGCCCTCGAAAATGAAATAGGCCGGATTGGTGTAACTGTTGGGGGCTGATGTAGGCGGAGCAACCACTGCGGCACTAGAACAGGCAGGCAGTGAGATGATATAAAAGTGCATATAAAGGCCCAAAATGCCCAGGGACAGTGGTTCAGCCCCATTCACTCCCTTGTTTATACTTGAGTCTCTGCTTTATTAGCAGCATATCAGGGACCCACCCCTCATCAAAATCAAGCTTTCCAGTCATATATTTCAAACTTAGCATTTAAGGATATATTTGGTGATTTGTGATTTAGGAGCGCATGCTAATTCTCACCGTGCAGTGGGTGCTCGTCCCTTCGGGGGTGGGGATGACAAATGAGCTTTGACTGCAACCTTTCCATCTTTTTCGAAGCAAAACCATTCTGCATCAGACAGAAAGTATTCATTAGTCCTTTCAAATGATTCCATAATTTAGAGGGAACATTTAACAGATAATGTCAAACTATCACCAATATTCTCTGCTTCTGCAGCAGTCTGTGTAAATCCTTGTGTTTGTTTGTTGTCAGGGGAGATGCCTCAGACCTAACCTAATCAATCCCTGCGTGATACAGGATGCATCTGTCTGTGGTCAGGCACAGGGGAACTGAAAGAGGAAGCAGGGGACAGGAACCAGGGGTGATCCAGGTTTTGAAGTGAGTAGTTTCAATGAGTAGTTTGCGACATGAATAGCCAATCAGAATGAGGTTTGAGTGAGTTCCAACACAATGAAAGAGTTTCCAGCCAATCAATGAGGTGTTTGAGTGAGTTCTGGAAACTACTTAAACTACCCTGGATCCGCCCCTGGGAACAGGACACTGAGGGAAGGATAGAGGAGTAGGTTCGGAAGGACTGATGAGGCAACCGACTGGGAGGAGAGAGAGGAACTGAGGGCCAGAGGGCATATAAATGGAAAGCCTGACAAACCGTATGTCTTCTCCCAGGTGTGACGATGTTCCTTAGGCACGTGCACCCAGACCCGGCCCCGGATGGAGCCCATCTCCTCCCCGCGGTGAGTCAGGAACGTCTCAAACTGCTCCGAAGCATTGCCAGTAAGAGATCGCAATGCAATACAGCACTCACCTGCAGGGGGCAATGGACAGCACTGATTAGCACTACCATAAAATTAAAAAGGCCAATCAGAGTCATCAAACAATGATAAAATGGCTGGAAAAAAATGTGGCACAATGGAGAAAAGAGGATATGGTAATTGAGAATAGTGTCAACTAATCATTTTAGGTTCAGAACAGCGGGAAAAGCTGGGAATGAGCACACACCATATGACTCAAAACTGTCACATGACTTGATGGACAACAACAGGTGCTGGTCCTGCAGATACTCCATGTCTGAGATTTTGGGGATCAACTAAGAGAGAATGAGAAAAAGAGAGATGAAGATGGAAAAAAAATGTGAGGGATACCCAGATGATTTGCTCCACTGGTCTAAGTCAGTCTTGGAGGATCATATGAAACTGCCATACATTCTGGACATGCTCAAAGCTAATGGAATGAAGGTGGCTGATTCTCTAGATGCCAGGTGGCTGGGCTAAAGGTTTCCCACCTTGGGCAACTGCTTTGAGGACCAACCCAGTTTCAGGAAACCTGGTACCTCACAGCTCTGTGAATCATTCTCACTGGAACGGCGGTGCTCTGCATAAGGGCAAAAAAGACTTATTAGTTGAAGCACTACATGACACATTATATAAAAAAGTATTTGGTCAAAGCCCTTGTAAATATGCAAATTTTGTTAATCTCTTTCATTCCCAGGTTCATGTTTCCATGGTTACATTGACTTGGGGGTAAATCATCTTGAACAAGACAATGACACCAAAAACCCAAAGCCCTGAATTTGAATAGGTGAGTAAACCCATACCTTCAAAGCAGTATGAGTGAAACTCAATGAAGAACCTGGTTTTACTGGATGTCTTCACAATCGCCTCAATGCCCTCCAGCTCAATCCAGGCCTTTTCCACAACTAGCTCTGTGCAAAAAAAAAAATTAATGTGGAACATTAGTGACAGCCATTGGCCGCATGTGACTGGTTCCATGCTTCAGATTCCCCATTCAGATCTAGAATATTGAGCTAGTTGAGGATTCACCTGATTTCAAGAGTGCTGTGAGGGCTGAGGGGAACTTTTTTATAGGACAGTTAGGCCCGAGGTCATATCTATGCATGGAATTTAAAATGGACTGCACTCCTGTCTGACTTTATGCAGGAAAAAAACAACCTTTCAAATTCAGCCAAATGTTAAAATCATTTTCACCCACGTTCTTCCCTTAAACTTAGGTGTACCTTATCAGAATACAGAACTGTGAAACCAAAAGCAGATTGAGGGCAAAACTCTGAAGAGCATGTTTCATAAATATTCAAAATTGACAATAATCAAGGACCAGGCCGAGGACAAAGTAAAGCCACCCTGACACTCGCACGAATTTTGTTCCCGTAATGCCCCGCAATATGCATGCCATTTTAGTGGCATGAAATATGTCAAGATGACAAGGTGACACGAAGTTTATGCCACATCATGCCACCTGTCACGCATAAGATAAGATCTGTTCATGAAATGCGTGAGCCATGTTTGCGCATAAATGAAGCACTGTTCACGCATAGTTTACCACAGTGGCACACATTGCCACTCACTGTCACGCTTTTCACGTAGAGTTAAGCTATGTTCACTCCTTGTCACTCATTGAAACGATAAGGCTGTTCATGAGTGAAGTTGTGCCAACTTTTTAGTCAAGACTTGGCGTTATGATGTGCAAACAATGTGCAAATTTGTCATGACCATCAGCTACAATGCGGACCACTCGGCTTATTGGCAAGCCAAGGACATGCATTGGCAAGCCTTCTCACGCAATAGTCACGCATAGTTTGCTCATAGTTTATGAACTGTTCATGCCAGTGGTATGAAAATTAGGTTTTGACACCCAGGAAAAAATTTTTGAACATTACGAAATTCCCGACAAAGCCTGGCACGCACTTTTTCACCTACCCCGCACCCCACGCACAGTCACAAGTACTTCCCTCACTAGCAGGCCAAATTGCGTGCCTTAGCCTAAAACCCTTTGTCGTGCAAGGGTCATGGTGGCTTAAAGGGCATGTCTCGGGTTGGTCAGCAGCAATCAGGCACACAAGTGGGCTGGTCCGAGGGTGAGAGAGGAAATGTAAGGCCATAGGGAGCGAAGGACACTGGGCAGGGAAAAACACTTAGGAGAGGACGAAGAAGACACTGAGGAGAATAGACATATATTCACAAGAATACACAGGAAGCTGCATCCCTAAATAAATAGAGGGCAAGACTTTAACACCGACCACAGAGACAACAGCCTAACAAAGGGATGATGAAAACCAGGAACTTAAACACTCAAAAACAACAATTAACAAAGTGGGCACGGGTGTGGGAGAGCACAGGGAGGAAAACACAAGAGGATGGACAAAGCCATGTGACAATAATTGAATAACAAGAAACAATCAACAAAACAAAACCAAAACTGACGCAGATGGCTGGACTATAGAGAGCACTAATTAACTAAATATTCAGGACGTGACATACCTTCAATACCTTGTAGAAAGGATGCATATAATGTAATTTATATCTGTTCATCACAGAAACAAAAAACTTAAGAGTTGGGCTACCATATAATAAACCTGTGTATGAAACAATGGCACATTTGTACCCTGTTTTTTTCAATTGGAAGGGGGCAGTCTGGGGGCTTCAGGCTTGCTTTGCCCAAAAAATATTATAGTAATCCATTCATTCAGTGACATGCTGTCGGAGGTCAATCTATTTGTTAGAATTTTGAAACTTGAATGGCAGAATCCTCACCGTTTAACAATCGATAACTCCCTATTACTCTGCTTGATTAGCAATCAGAGGATTGATTAACTAATGAGCTAAGACTAATCAGCAGAATGATGGGCCAATTTTACTTTCCACGGTATTCTTGCTCAATGCATTGAGCTTGAAATGGTCACGAGACAGCACGAGAAATTTGCTCATATTTGCTTACAAGAAGCTAACGCAATGCCATTAACAAATATTAAAACCTTTCTTATGCCGTGTTCAATGCTTTGTCAATATATTTGCGATAATGTTTTCCCCATTAAATTCTGTGGGGCCAGAAATAATGGACTTTATAAATAATACTCTACTTTTGAGTGTATGATCACATACAGTATCTCTACCGAACCTTTATAAAGTGCACCAAAATTTTGTATAATGTTTGGTATTCCATCTCTTTTCTCACTTTGATTAAGTTTAGAGGGGTTTTATGCCAGTGAAGGGGGTCATCCAGATGAGCCCAGAAACAACCAGTTAGTCTGACCAGTGTGTGCCCTCACAGATAAGGGAAATACCGCAGTAAAATGGAGAAAGACCAGAGATTTCCAACGTGGGGGGTTTAATGGCTCTAGTTTGGTTCCTGATTCTTTCTTTGATCCATTGCTTTAAGATTTGGACTAGAATGAAACCTTTATACATATCCCAGGTAACAAAACATAATTATTTGTATTAGTCAGTGATAAATGAGTAGGAATTAATAATTGGTATGAATCATGCATCATCAATTGTACTCTTTATGATAAATTGCTATTCAAAGAAATGATCTATATTTGGGGTTTCTAGTTACCTCTGCCAGGAGGAATTCTAAACTCTAAATTGTTAATGCACATTTATTGGCAGGATTATTCAAACCTATCCAACGGGTTATTATAGCATTTCTAGGGAGTTGGATTTTGATTATTAATGTTAATGGATTAAAACCTGCGGGTAGAGATATACACTCTTTGGGAGCTCTACAGTTAAGAAACTAGGTTTTAGTATTCTTTTCATTGAATTAAAATTTTAAAACTTAATTAACAATGTAATACCATGTTAGATTTTGAATATGCTACACAGAAAAGAAAAGTTGAAAAGGGGAGGGCTGCTGAGCTGATATCTGGTCAGGTGACCCCAGTAGAGCAGCTGCCCCTCCTTCTGGGGTGAGTCTGAGGGGGCTGTAACAGGCTGTGCACACAGAGGAGTGGGGTGGGTCTGAGGGGGGTGTAACAGGCTGTGCACACAGAGGAGTAGGGGTGGGTCTGAGGGGGGTGTAACAGGCTGTTCACACAGAGGAGTGGGGGGCTGGGTCTGAGGGGGGGTGTAACAGGCTGTGCACACAGAGGAGTGGGGTGGGTCTGAGGGGGTGTAACAGGCTGTGCGCACACAGAGGAGTGGGGTGGGTCTGAGGGGGGTGTAACAGGCTGTGCACACAGAGGAGTGGGGTGGGTCTGAGGGGGGTGTAACAGGCTGTGCACACAGAGGAGTGGGGTGGGTCTGAGGGGGGTGTAACAGGCTGTGCACAGAGGAGTGGGGTGGGTCTGAGGGGGGGTGTAACAGGCTGTGCACACAGAGGAGAGGGGGGTGGGTCTGAGGGGGGTGTAACAGGCTGTGCACACAGAGGAGTGGGGTGGGTCTGAGGGGGGTATAACAGGCTGTGCACACAGAGGAGTGGGGTGGGTCTGAGGGGGGTATAACAGGCTGTGCACAGAGAGGAGTGGGGTGGGTCTGAGGGGGGTGTAACAGGCTGTGCACACAGAGGAGTGGGGGTGGGTCTGAGGGGGGTATAACAGGCTGTGCGCACAGAGGAGTGGGGTGGGTCTGAGGGGGGTATAACAGGCTGTGCACACAGAGGAGTGGGGTGGGTCTGAGGGGGGTATAACAGGCTGTGCGCACAGAGGAGTGGGGTGGGTCTGAGGGGGGTATAACAGGCTGTGCACACAGAGGAGAGGGCGCACTTTCTTCTATCTTCTTGCTTATTATTTTGCTTTACAAGGTTTGAACTAATCATTGCAATAATCAAAACTATTATTCACCAGCCATGGACTTTGACTCTTTTCATTGAGAACCATCAACCAAATATGTACTTTTTAATGCTATTCAAAAATATAGGATGTTTATTTTCAGTCTCCTTTCATAATCTAATAAACAAAAGATTAAAATGAATTACCGAGAGAGTTGAGATTTTTTTCTTAGTAATTATTAAGATTTCCTTCCTTGTAGTCTCGAATCAAAATGTGTTCATGAATGAATGTTTTTGTCATTATCTCCACTTAATCATTACAGGCTACTTATAGGCTAAGGCTTAATTGTTCGGTAAAAAAATTAAAAATTGATAGATTGAAAATGAGGCATAATAAGTGGAAACAGATTGACAAAATCCAGTGATGAAAGGTGAAATCACTGCCTCCCCTGACAGCACGTGTCTGCATTAATTTTAGTCCAAACTATATCTGGAAAGCAGAATTTTCAGTAAAACATATCTAACTACAGAAGACCAACATAACTTATATTGCTACTTTATCCTGTCACAGCTATACCCCTAAAAAGCCCTCGGGCTAAAGGGGTTTATGAACTTGATAAACTTGCCTGCATTACTTGTCCAGACAGAGTTCTGGCAATGCTTTACTAAGGTTGATGCCACAGATCAGATCATTAAGTAGCAAGCAAGCAAGCAAGCATAGTTTATTTAAAGCACCTTTAACAGATAAAAATTGCAAAGTTCTTCACAATAAGAATTATAGTCCAAACATAATTGAAAATATTAAAAGACATAAAAACACAATGAGGATACATTAAAACATGACAGTAATAAAGCACAGAAAAAACAAGGATACATTAAAAACAAAGATTCAAACAGCCATAAAAACCCTTGTCTAACTAAAAGCCTGTTTAAATGAGAGAGTCTTTTGCTGCTTTTTAAAAACACATCAACAGAATTTAAGCAGTGTGAAGAGAGACGCAGTGTATTCCACAGTACGGAGTGCCACTGCTTGAAAGGAGCAGTCCCTTCGGCTCATACCAGTGTGAGGCTCATGCCAGTCGTGAGTGCATGAACTGTATCACTAAGACACTAAGAGTTTTAAATGGTTTTCCTGTGACCATTTACCTCAGGAGAATGATATTGAAAGCCACGGCTGGGTAAGAAGGATTTTATGGGCCCCAACTGACAGGGCCCCTAAAAATTGTTACAACATGACTGTTTTGGGGGGCAGGTAAGGCCCAATGTGAAACCGTTTCGTGTGTGTTCCTGCCAGCTAAAGAACTGAAATAAACCGTCCAAATAAAAAAAAAAAAAAAAAAACATTGTTCAAGTTGATGATTACAGCTGTGGACTGGTTGAGTTCATGAAAAACAAAAATCTCTGCCACATTACATACCCCCTTAACTCACCTGTTTTGGAAGTAAACTGTGATGTCACCCCAATTTGGAATGTTGCAAAGACAGGTGAGTGGTCACTGGTAATGATGTCATCAGTGCAGCCTGAGGGAATACAAAATGGTCAAAGTGGTAAATACTCTGTGGCCACTTCAGTCGCATCACAAAAATGCCACATCCTTCTTGTTGCTGACCATCTGCCTCCCTTCATGGCTGCAGTCTACCCATTTTCTAATGGCTACTTCCAGCAGGATACTATGCCATGTCATAAAGTACATGTCATCTCAAGGTGGTTCCACAGATATGGCCCTGAATGTTCTCAAATGGCCCATACAGTCACCAGATCTCAATCTCAAGCACATATTTGGAGTTTGGTGGAACTAGAGATTTGCAGCATGAAAGCGCAGCCAACAATTCTATTGCAATTGGGTGAGGCAACCATGTCAACATGGACGAGAATCTCGAAGGACTGTTTGCAGCATCTTGGTGAGTCCAAGCCATGAAAAATTCAGTTTGTTCTAAAAAAAAAAAAAAAAAAGTGGGTGTATGTCTGTATAAGTGAAATAAATTATGGGAAACACACCTATAACAGCTGGCATACATAACTAGAAACACACCCACAACAAGAACATAATGAGATTTTGCTTATTGAGTTTCAGATTTCTTTTCTTTGCAGGGGGGATATGATTATACATAAATTCTGCAGATCAGGCAAGAGAAGTTGTTAAGGAAACCTCAATCTACCATTTAAAAGTAGGTTTAATTTGAAATGATTGTAATAATCTTAAATATGTCAATGTCTCCCCTACCACTAATCTATTGTACCTACCGTAAGAGGTGCAACTGATGTGGGTCTCTGGGTAGGATTTCCACAGCACACGGTCGCACCATGATGGCACATTCACCCTCACCTGCAGATAGAAAGCTGCTGCATCAGTAGGGAGAAACTAGTGTAAGGGAAATGTACAGGGAATGCAACATTTAGTAAACTGAGGCTAATTACAAACTTCAAGAATTGAAATGTTTAATGCTTCGCCTAAACTTTTATATTCTATTCTCTGATTTATAGCGGTTGTTTTATGCTTTTTCAGTTTTTCCCTTTCTCTTTGAGCATTAAATATTCTTTGTGCATGCAAAACATCTACAAAGTTGAAAAGCCCAAGAACACATCAAGGGAATTTTCTCTTGAACAGAAAACATTGCTCCTGAACTGCCTGAAAGGCCTCATTTGTTGTCCAGTCTTTTCTTCCGTAACATGTCTATGTCGTAATGTAAAAACCTGGCATAATGCCCAACTAGCAGCTAGTTAGGCACACTTTCAGACAAAGCTAAGTACAGTGGAGGCCAGGTAGAGTTAAGAGTTTGGTAAGAGCATATTGCCATGTCAAGCCGTCTTTGTTTTCTTCAGTGCAAAGGTAAATTCCCTTTGTATGGACTTCCAATGGAAGATGAAGTGAAGAATCAGTGATTAAAATTAATTTTTATCACTATTCTTTAGCATAACAACCCCAACCTTTCGTTGCCTTCCTTTGATTTTAGCAAGCTGTACTTCCTGGACTGCAGTTAGCCGATAACAACAGCGTGGGCTTTAAGGGAGGGGCTCTTGAAGAGACAGGAGCCAAAACAGCCAATTTCAGTCTGAGAGAGCCTGAGGTGCTGCACACACAGCCTGCACAGCTGTAACCAAGTTCTTTTTCACCATAAAAGAAATAAACCACAAAATAAATAAATAGACCACAAAAAATGAAAATATAAGAGTGGGAAACGGGCATAATACTGTAATGGCCGGTAATATACGGAGGCCAAGCGCAATGACAGAGAGAAAGAGAGCAGCACGAACACAGTACAAACACAGAGAATGATATAGACCAAACGCAAGTACTCGCGCTTCTAAAGGACGTATAATAGTCCGAACCACGGAAGCAAAGTGAGATAGAAAAAGGGAGAAGAAACTCCAACAATTAGAAGATTGAAAGTCATACAAAACCTGACTACAGATATCTTCGGCTTTAGTGCGAAGCTAAACACAGACACTCTAGCGAAGGAGGCGTGCTGGACTTTCTACTGATATAGATTCTGGGAAAGCGCCCCCCCAGCTCAATCAACCAGCTGGGTAAAGAATTCGATGGCCCAGGAATTCGATATCGTCCCGGGACGAGAGCCGCAAAGAAGAGTCCAAACAACACGCACACCTCACAAACCATGACAAATACAACCCCTTCAATCTAGATGAGTCTACCGCTCAATTTTTGCATGTTGATGCCTTAAGATACATGTAAATATTAAAAAGAAAAAATCTTTAGCAGATCACTTTAAATATTAAAGTTCAAACTTCCTTTCAATGATAATGTAGTTTCCTGTATAGTGTCAATATTAAGCAGGCATGTCATTTGTGTTCAGAGTGTTAAAGTGCATCACAAATGATTTTGACCAAGAACTGGGGCATAATGCAGTGCTGAACACGAGCTCAGGACTTCTGTACAGTTATGTAGGAAGCGAGGTGTCATTGAACCTTAAACACATGTAGCATTGTTGCAGAAAAAAGAAAAACAAACAAGGAATTATCTGCCCTCATACACATGCCTTCTACATGTGAGGGCATTCCTCACCCTATTTTAAGATCTTGTGACAGCTGTGCTTTACCCCCCACACCCAACCTAAACCCCACTGACTCCAATACAGAGTACGAGTTTGTGAAACAGCATGGAACTAGGAGTCAGCAATGTGTATATTTTTAGCAAATGACAAAAAAGAATAGAGTGCATTGCAACCAGCTCGCTAACTATGCCTGTCACACAGCTAAAACTAATTCCTTTACTGAGCTGTGAAAATGCCTTTCAGATAATGCCTTTCAGTTGATCCACACGTTCATCATGCATTCAATGCATCCCAAACCAAGAATGTTTCTATGTTATTTACAATTTCAACCCCCATCTCCGATCTACACCCATCATCCCAAATCCTCAGATATAAGCCTTGAAATCCAAGAACATTTGAAACTAGGAAATAAAATTACAACCCCAATTCCGAAATAGTTGGGATGAAGTGTAAATTGTGAATAAAATCAAAATGCAATGACTTTCAGATCACATGAGCCAATATGTTATTTACAATAAAACATAGATAACATTTGAAATGTTGAAACTGAGACATTTTACATTTTTATCTACAAAATGAGCTTATTTCAAATTTTCTGGCTGCAACAGGTCTCAAAAGAGTTGGGATACAGGCGAAAAAGGGCTGAAAAAGCAATTAATATATAAGAAAATCAGCTGAAAGAACATTTAGCAAGTAATTAAGTTAACAGGCATCAGGTGTGTAACATGATTGGCTATAAAAGGGATGTCTTAGAGAGGCTGAGTCTCTCAGAAGTAAAGATGGCCAGAGGCTCGCCAACCTGTGAAGGCTTGTGTAAAAAAATTGTGGAATACATTAAAAACAATGTTCCTCAACGTCAGATTGCAAAGGCTTTGAAGGTCTCATCATCGACAGTGCATAACATCATCAAAAGATTCAGAAAAACTTGATTAATCTCTGTGCGTAAGGGCCAAGGCCGAAGACCATTACTGGATGCCCGTAATCTTCGGGCCCTCAGACACCACTGCAACACTCACCGGCATGATTCTGTCATTGACATTACTAAATGGGCCCAGGAATACGTCAAGAACCAGTGTCTGTAAACACAGTCCGCCGTGCCATCCACAGATGCCACCTAAAACTCCATCATGCAAAAAGGAAGCCATTGTTGAGCATGATCCAGAAGCGCCGCCGTGTTCTGTGGGCCAAGGCTCATTTAAAATGGACTGTAGCAAAGTGGCAAAGTGTCCTGTGGTCAGATGAGTCCAAATTTGACATTCTTGTTGGAAATTATGGGCGTTGTGTCCTCCGGGCTGAAGAGGAGAAAGACCACCCCTCCTGTTATCAGCGTTCAGTTCAAAAGCCAGCATCTCTGATGGTATGGGGATGCATTAGTGCATATGGTGTGGGACACTTGCATGTTTTAAAAAGCACCATGAATGCTGAAAGGGATATAAAGGTTTTAGAGCAACAAATGCTCCCCTCCAGATGACATCTATTCCAGGGAAGGCCTTGTGTATTTCAGCAGGACAATGCAAAACCACATACTGCAGCTATTAAAACAGAATGGCTTTGTAGTAGTAGAGTCTGTGTGCTGAATTCGCCTGCCTGCAGTCCTGATCTTTCACCGATTGAGAACATTTGGCGCATAATTGAACAAAAAGTCCATCAAAGGACACCCAAAACTCTCCAGCCGCTGGAAGCCTGTATTAAACAAGAGGGGATCAAATTCCAATGGCTAAACTCAAGAAACTTGTCTCCTCAATGCCCAGACGCCTCCACTCTGTGTTAAAAAAGAAGAGGGGATACTACACCATGGTAAACAGGCCCCAGCAGCCATCAAATTTGAAATGAGCTCATTTTGTGGATAAAATTGTAAAATTTCTCAGTTTCAACATTTGCCATATTATCTCTATTCTATTGTGAATAAAATACTGGCTGGTGTGATTTGAAAGTCATTCTGTTTTGATTTTATTCACAATTTACACTTTGTCCCAACTGAATTGGGGTTGTACCATAAGCTGTTCCAGCTTCAAATTTTTATTTTGACAGAAATGTAAAACTTCAATCGGCTTTGCACTGTAAGACCATTGGGTTTGTCAGGTTTATTTTTTAATATTATGAACTCTCTGTGTTTCACCAAGGCCTCCTTGTCTCTTCATTTGGGACTTCACTGCGCGCACACACAGCATCGTAAAAATTGAATGGTCATTATAGTGACACATCAGGACAGACTCTCCAGCCAAGCAGCGGTTGCTGTGCCAGCAGCAGAGTCAACACAATCACCACTCTGCGGAGCGGCCTGTCAACAGGGCCGCCCTCAGCTTATGCTGTCGCTGACCTGCATAGCCTGCTGTGGAGCAGTTTGTTATGTGGAGCGCAAGGCAAAGTTCAGGAAGTTCGACCTGTTGTTCATCTGTCAAGTGGGGTCAAAATCAGGAGTATTTGTCAGTACAACAGGTCGCTCACTGGGTCTGTGATGTGATCTGCAGAAGTTATGAGGTTACAGGCCACTCTTCCCTTGGGGGTTTGACATTGTACTCCACCAAGGGCATTGTGTCCTCTATGGTCTTTACTCGAGGTTACAGCACTATCAAAGCCTGTTAGAGAGCAGAGCACATACCTCATGAAAATATTACTCACACGTATGTAACTCCTGTTCTTTTACTTTGTGCATCGCCCACTCACTAGAAGCCCAGTGGGTCGCAGAAGCTTGCTGCTGAGTTTCAAAGGGAGACAAGCACCGTGAGCACTATGGCTTAAGGGAGAGAAGGTGCTGTGAGAATGCTTCCCACTGATTGGGCAGTGAGTACATCAATCTTTTCTCAGATAAGGGTAAACCAATGACGAGGTCCGATTGAGGGGTGTGCATGTACTCATAGAACAGGAGTTGCATCCAGGCGACCTCCATTTCTCTCTGGATTTCTTATGCGTCGATAATACTTTTCCTTTTTTTTCCCCTGCTCTAGCATAATATCCTCTACATTTAGTTTACCTTTCCTAATTCATTACTAGAGTCAGAGACCCTTGTTTTTTTCTTTCCCACATTTAAATGTTTTGCTCTACATTTTGTTGATTTCGTCATTTTTTTCCTGTGAGCCTAATGTATGTTTGATATATATTTCTGACATGATTCAAATTGATTGATTGATTTATTGATAACCTCCAATATAGGAGATGGATTTAAGACAGAAAACATTTAAAACGCTTTCACAAGAAGCTTTGTTAGAACTCACTCCGCCGAGCCTGACCAGTCATCTCTATCACTGAAGATGAGTGACCGTAAGAAATCAACCACCCCATCCTCAGGGACCGACACAAGTCAGACTTGGCGGGCTGGCACTGACCAGAGCCGAGCACTGCACTAATAAGGGTGCCTCCCACTACAGCACTGCCAGTGAGCCAGTTCACCAGAAAGATGGCATTGAGTGTCCTCGCGAGGAATGCTCTAGTAAATATACGCAGAAACAATTTAACCTTTAGGTCTCTGACAAGATCACTAACAGGCCTAGAGCCCACAGGAGTTTGATGACTTCTTTTCGACAGCCCAAGAACATTCTTAATCCGACCAGACTGAAAACTTTTGAGAAGTTTGACATCCGGCACACATAAATCAATGCAGTGACATCCAAAATAACAGAACAGGTTTTATAGCAGCATTCCACAAATATCATTTAACATCAGTAGAGAGACCAGGATAGGTAAAGCCGTACCCCAGCACACTATAGACCCGTCGTCTAGCAGAGGAGATCCTCTTTTCAAAATGAGATTTGGGTGGAGTATTTGACATAAAAAAATTTCAAGGACATCAATAACATTGAAATTAGTAATGCAATTACCACCACGATGCTATACAGGAGATCTCCAGAGATTTGCTATTACCAAAGGTTTTGCACTTCGTTTTCACAATGCCAAAGACGAGACGCCATCTGTTTGCATAAGTCTAACACTTGTCAATCACGGTCTGTAAACCAGAGGCAATTGCTGAAAATAATGTCATCAGCATAAGCAAAATGTTTAAATATGCAACTAGCAATCCTCAGTCCAGATTCAGTGTCTGGCAGATCCTGACGCAGGTCATCAATACACATAGTTAAGAAAATGGGGCATAGGATGCTGCCCTTACAGATGCCCCTGGCCCCCAAAATTGATCACTCAAATTACCATTCTGTTTAACAACAGCTACCTGTGCCACTCATACAATAATAACTAATTGTTAAAAGGAATTTGATAAAGGATGATGAAACAAATCATCATGCCATACTCTGTCAAGACACTTTGCTGCATCAAGGCTGCATGCATATACTGGGCTACCATTAGAGCGAAATATTTAACAATATCATATAAAAACAAAAAGGCAGGACCAATATCCAGGCCATCCCTAAATCCAAACTCAGAACTACGACATAGAACACCCTGTGACATCAACTCTAATTTCAGCATCTTTGAATAGTTTGTGCTAAAAGCAGAACATTACACATTACAGCGGAACAAATTTTACTCCTGACAGGCTCTCTTAAAATTCAAGGGGAATTCAGGAACTCAGAAAGGAACTACAAATTACTATTTCGGAGAGGCAGCCTTACCCCTGTTGTTTTGTACTTCTGCCACAGGTAGCAGTCTCTGGAACCACGCTCATAGCGATAGGTTGGAGGAAATGAAATCTGCTCCTCATCTGTGTGGGCAAAACACAGAGAGGATCGGTGAGAGACAGCTGTTGGGAATAATGACCAGCTTTACATGACTGGATCCTTGTTCGCCAGGTGCTCTCACTCAGGGCCCTGTCACATGCACAATGACATTCTGCCCTAAAGGAAGGATGTGGCAGGACAGACTGACAGCCTCACTCACTGAAGTTCAGGAAGGCCTTCCTTTTGTGGCGTTCGCGGGTCAGCTGGTCCGCACACATCAGGTCGCTGAACTCCCTCTTGGAGACATGTTTCAAAATATCCTGCAGAGGGCAGCAATGAGACAAGCAGCAAGTGAGGAAGGGAAAGTTCTTTGCATTTGTGGATGTGAAGTAGTATTGCAAATACAGTCTATTTAACGTTTCATTGGAAAAGACTTGCTCTCAGAGAGGTCAGAGTCAATGTGCTAGCCTAATGTAACATGAATTATTGGGGAACACAGTGTGTCAACCCTGTTTTGAAGGGACTGTGATCCAAATAAGAATAAGTCAGGAGACCAATGCAATCATATTTCAATTGATTATTTTTTTTTCAGTGTAAATCTGAGATACCTGCACATCCAGGTCCAGCCTGTAGTTGAGATCTCCACACCAGAAGAGGTGGGAGAAGCGCAGGCTGATGTCGAAGGAGCTCAACTGCCTGTCTCCCAGAGAAAGCAGCCGCAGGATGTCCTGGAAGTTCTGGTTCCGCCTGTGAAAATATACAAAACCAGGCTTAAGGAATCCCCCCGAATACTTATAACCAGAGCAGGGCTTCTGATATCATATATTTAAATTTTCAGAGAGCATTTAACTTGGTACCATATAAAAAGACTCATTATTAAAATTAGGGCAGTAGAAATTGCAGGAGACATTTTGGAACAGGTTTGGAACTGGTCACAGGACAGAACTCAAAGAATAGTGTAAGATGGATCTCAGAGACACAGTGTGAACTGGAGCCCCACAGGGATTGGGGCTTGGACCACTGCTCTTCCTCATCTACGTATATTAATGACCTTGACAGGAATATTGAAAGTAAATTGGTAAAATTTGCAGATCATACTAATTGGCAAGGTTTGGCCAACAGTTTAGAGCCTGCTAAGGTGATTCAGGATGGTTAAAATAGAATCCAGAAGTGGAAGGAAACTTGGCTAGAGAAGTTCAATAGAACCAAGTGTTCTACATGTGGGAATTAAAGTTCTACATGTGGGGAATACATGTGGAAAATAAGTATATTAAACAGGATTACTTTATTGGAGGTTCAAAATTGAAATGTGCTCTACATGAGAATAACTGGGGAGTAATTGTTGACCAAGCTGTCAGGTTCTAGTCACTGTGCTGTAGCTGTAAAGAAAGGCAAAAAGGACGTTGGGATGTATGGCCAAAAGTGTTGAGTGTAACTCAAAGGAGGTTATATAATACAGCGCCGTTATCAAACCATATTGTGTGCAGTTCCAGAGACTGTACTACAAGAAAAATATAGAGGCTCCAGAAGAGGTTCAAAGAAGAGCCACAAAGTTAATACCTGGTCTAAGACAGTGGTTCTCAACCTTTTTGGGGTCCGGGACCCCCTGCATATTTTTGATCAACCCTGAGGACCCCCCCAACCTGGTGGAACGGGGAACCAATTTTATAGAAACAGCAGAAACTGCATTTTAAATTGCATTACTGCATATTTATTCACTCTCTTGGAGGCAAATTTGAGCTTTCGAATGTAGTTTCGTAGTTTCCCTTAAGAAATATCTAACAAAAACAGCATATTTATACAGTAGCTTCCAGAAATATGTAAAACAAAACAGTTCAATTATGCAGTGGCTTCTGGGACATCATGGAAAACAAAACAGCATTCCTCATCAGTGAGATATATGGGACTTAATGTAACAAAATAAGGCAGTGCAGTGCATATGTACAGAATGTGATATTTGGGTTGGCTCCCTTAGAACTCAGACAATTTTCTGCACATGCTGAAGAACTCAAAAGCAGTCTTGCTCTTTACTAGACAAAACAGCTCAATTGGTGTCTGGTGGGACTTAGATGATTTTATGCGAACTCAGACAATTTTTAGGGAAGAACTGCAGTTTTCACGGGTGTCTGGTTTGAGAGTGCAGTTTTCACGGTGTGGTTTGAGAGTACCTCTCCACATAAGGAACACAGAGGCTGAGGAGGGTCAGAATCAGTTGCTGTAAATCCAAACATTATATTCTTCTTTATGAAGCCTCTTTTCGCTGTCCGGATGTAGATTGAGTTAAGTTTTTATTAACAGCGTAATGCAGTAACTTAAACAATGCAAATGGGAGCAGATCAAAACAAGGCCTCGTAGTAAAATATGAGGAATTATTCTTGTGAAACAGAAGGAATTAGAGAAAAAAGTCCTATTTCCTTCTGCAGTTCGGGTAAATAAAGGCCTCGGTCACATTTGAGTGGAATAATGCTATGTCTATAAAGGTCATAGAATCTTTTAAAAAGACATTTTATTTTCACAGACCCCTTGCAATAACACCACGGACCACTAGGGGTCCACGGACCCCTGGTTGAGAAATACTGGTCTAAGAGATAGAAGAGAGAAAGAAAGAAAGCAGAATCATCATCTCTTTAGCCCTTATTAAAGGAGACCTTGGGGTGATCTGATTGAGGCCATTAAATACGTAAAAGGGGTTAAGAAAGTTTGATTGAGGCCTTTAAATGCATAAAAGGGATTTAAACGTTAGAGGATTAGTTTGCGGAACTAGGGGGTCATAAATGGAAGTTAGCCAAGGGTAAATTTAGCACAAATACAAGGAAGTATTTCTTCACAGAGAAAGATAGACTATGGTATAGTTGTAGAATTGTTTGCCAGGTCCAGTTGTAACAGCAGAAACTGTGGAAGCATGCAAGACCAGGCTTCATATACCTCTAGATACCATCAAATACCATCAAGTATCTTAAGTGTTAGATACACTTCGTTGAAGGGAAAATGGTTATCCGCATTTGGCTAAATGGCCTGCTTTTGCCACCTCATGTTATTTTATGTTTACAAACTTTTTTATTGACATGATTCCAAGCAAAAATTCTTTAACAACCTTCTCCTATGTACGAGGATACACACAAAATTCAACACAAAATGAATACATCCCTACTCGTAGATACCGACACAAGTAGGTTTATATACTGGACAAATAAAGTTAGGGATCACCCCAAATTTTGAATTTGAAATATTTGATAGTTTGTATTTTTTTCCATATCATATTTTAATATTGAAAAGTTGGGTGATCCCTAACTTTCTTTGTCCAGAATACATGTGCACCCATATCCACCAATGCACATACACACACACACACACAAACACACATATGTACGCAGATGCACACACATGCACGCAGGCAAGGAATCTGGTCTGACACAGACCACTACCTGTCAGATATCTACCTGTATAAATAACCTTGATCACTCAGAAACCACACAAGGACTAAACGTGTCATTAGTGCACAGTGCATACCTGAGGATTTTCTCACTGCCGGAGGTCAAATGGCAGTTGACAAAACCAAAAGAGGTACCATTGAACAGGAAAGAGATTCCCACGGCCCCCTTGTTTCCTGCAACCATGGAAACAGAGACTAATGAGTGTCATTTTCCTCACAATCCCACCATAGTTTTTCCTTATCACCAGAGTTGAGATTTTGGAAACAGGCCAAGGGTACATTTCCAGACAGACTGCAGTGAAGCAGAGAATTAAGCCAGGGGCTGCGGGCCATACCCAGAGTCTTTGCCAGGCCAGTCTTCACGCTCGCCATGTTGACGTGACCGATGCGGTGCTCGTGCTCTGGCCGCACAAACACAGCTAGCCTGATATTCCACAGTGACTGCACTGCCACCTGCAGACAAAAACGCACACTGCAGTTTTGGAGAATCAACTAACCGAAGAACTGTGCTGTTTGGACCGACAATGTCGTCCCTTTGCATTTGGCCACTAACCCAATTTTGTTTTGGCTCTTTACAAAATTAAAATTAAAAAATGAATAAGAAGCTAATGCACAAATTGACGGCTCTATTTTGAAGAATGTACAACCATTTGTTTAGGAATTACTTTTTCATGGTTAAGGTCAAAATGCTTGCAGATAGCACTGTGTGCTACACACAGTATTTGGAACAGCAAGACATACCACGCATACACACAAATATTTAATGGATTTAAATGATGCTGGCTTTACAAGATTAACTACATTCCAGTATTTTAATGCAGCCACTGACCAGTTTATAGTCGATGTGCGTGACGTCCCGGAGAGTGGTTTTGATGTGCTCCGTCCACTCCCTCTCCCCCTGGGGGTTTTCCTGAGTGCCAAGAGCATACACATCGTGCGGGAGGGATGCTATCGTCTCATCCAGGACGCGGCCGAGGCCCTGACATGTCACCCAGGACTGCAGACTACGGGGAGGGGGGGAGCCACCTTTGTCAAAAACAGGGTGGTGTAAGGATGATCCATGCTGCTCGATGCTCACAGCGAGACAGCCACGTCCGTGTCTTTTGTTCTGCAGTCACAAGTGCTAACATTCTGATTGCATCTTATGCTATGTGCTCAGTAAATGACCCTCCTACCTGTCAAAAGACATTTCTGTGACCATCAGCTTACTGGATGAGTAACATTATTCATACACTTGTTGAAGTCTTTATTGTAACCGCAGATATGGTTAATAAACAGGTAATACAAAAAATGTGAGTTATTTGATTTTAAGAAGAATCATTATATCACTGTAGTTTTTTAGTTTATTTGTAAAAATAATTCCCAAGTGGTACTCTACAGCTGGAAGAGAATTGACCAGTAAAAGGGTTATTGAGCTAATGGGTGTGTTTTTGTTAACATAAATGATTCTTCTTGAATTGATTTCAGAAGGATTCATAGTCTTTGCCCTCTATGGTAGAGTTGGGATAAACCATGCAATATTGAGGTACGGGTGCGGAAAGTACAGGATTCAGAGAGAAAGTCAACTAATCCTTTTATGTATGAACTCAATAAGCTAATTTTACCTCTGGATTCTTCCTCCTGGTTGAAAAACTTTGCTAATAAACAATCCAGGAGAGTGGATGACAAAATGTTGGGGAGGATAATGTACTTTATAATGTACTTTCTGTTCTTGGATATTTCAGACTAAGTGAATATAAAGGTACCCATGTTCCAGGTGCCCACAAACACAGAGATGACATCTGGCTCGCCTCGCTGGGAGTGGCTGGTCTTCATCAGCTGAAGCAGCTGGCAGAAGGCATCTTTCTTCTAAAGCAGAGAAGAGGAAGCCCCCCAGCGCACAGACACAGTCCGCTGTGAACAAGGAGCCTGACAGCAGCCATGACTTCTCATCTGTCATCATGGCAAAGGAGCTTATTTATGAAGACAGCGCCAAGATGGAGGCAGGGATTTCACCTGATCATACTGCTGTTAGTACAATAACCTGGCCATCCTGCCACACTTACCCGCATGCTCTCAAACAGCAGCTCCCATGCAGTCTGTCTGTGGCTGTCCACCACCATGCGCAGTTTTGTGGGACTGCTCTGGAACTTCACCAGCTGAAGAACTAACAGCATGCATATGCACAGACATACAGAAACACACACACACACACACACACACACACACACACACACATACACAGACAGACAAACATACAGGCAGACACATGCAAGCAAAAATAAGCACAATGTTATCAGGGATGAAAGAAAAAAATCGAGGGATAGCAGGTACTCAGTTTATGTTCATACAAATTTCTCCATTAAAATGATGATAAAAGTTTTCCTCACTCCTGTCAAGTGATAGAGTTTCCACGCCAAAGGCCGCTGATTTTTTGTCAAACATCAGAATTCCCTTATCAACATCCACTGACACGGTCTGTCTGCCATAACGGACCACCTTCACCTGGATATGCGTGTACACACATACACACACACCCACACGCGTGCACACACACACAAACACACACAAATGAGAAAAACATTAGTATATTTTTATTTCATCAGGCTCACAGATAGATAAAAGAGCCATTTAAACCTGAATAACACACAACTGGAGAAACAGCTGCATATGTAGCACCCAACTGTAAAGCGAGGTATGGCACATAAGCATATCAGTGGACGCATATCACTTTTTCCTGTTAACTATGGTATATTTCTGGGCTCAAATTCTAGTCACTCTTATCTTAAGTCTGAACACTATAAAGAACATAAACATGACAAATTAAATTGGTCCCTTACAGATATAGCTGCTAGAATTTAGACAATATGGAGTAGCAGGAGAAAGTACTGCCTCCATGTATGCTCACCTGAAAGGAATGAACTGGTATGGAGGTCACAGAAGTTTTCACTACAGGGGTGGTCTCAGCGGCTGGAGTAGGCTGTGATGCCAGATTGTGATTGGCTGCAGCGGCCGGAGCAGGCTGTAATGCCAGATTGTGATTGGCCGCGGCGGCCGAAGCAGGCTGTGATGCTAGATTGTGATTGGCTGCAGTTGCCGAAGCAGGCTGTGATGCCAGATTGTGATTAGCTACAGCATCTTGCAGAGCCTTCAGCACCTGTACCGCACAGCCATAAGTTTAATTCAGGAGACAACAACAGAAGGACAGTGAATTAACCAGCAAATAATTGACAAAAAAAATTTTTTTTTTTTTCCTGCTAAATAGGTATACTCTGTAATTAAGGGTGTTATCTGTGATCTTTGGAATTTTTTAATAATTGACCTGACAGTGCTCAGTGGCATATTCAATTAGTTAATTTCCTGAATGTATGACGTGCTGGGATATACGTAATTGAAACACCGGAAATGTTGTCAGTGGTATGTACAAGTATTCTGAGTATGATTATCAGATGGAATCAGCCAAAGAATCTCAGACATCTCTTAACCTAAAGTCTGTAGGCTTTGCCGGGGATTTTTTTCAAGCTACAAATTCAAGAAAGAGAGGCACTTTAATTGTGCTGTACAGATAACCACAGGGCAGGGCAGTACTGGTTCTTGGCCAGCAGTTCGGTGACATGGGCAAAAAGGATTAACTGCAGGTTTGAGGATGGGGCCATAGCACTGCAGTGGCTTGAATGGGTAAGTAAAATAAATAAAGTAAATACCCTTTTCTCCAGTGAGGACAGCAGGCTGCACAAAGCTGAGATTTTACACAGCAGACTCTCCATGTCCAGCACCATCCCCTTCCCCATGTTCTACACAACAAAGATCAAGAGACGTGAGGACCCACACAATTAAAAACTGATCAGCCGTTCCCCTCCATAATCTCTGCTTTCCAAAAATAATTTATTAAATAAGATTTTTCAGGTACAGCTAAGAATATTCATAAATAATTAGAAAGCCAAATAAAGAAAACAGAGGAAGATCTGAGGGGCTTTCAATCTGGTAAGTCAATTGCAGTTGATGCAAGATCATTATATAGTGATTTACTTCTTTACTTCTCAACACTCATTTTGATCTTAAAATATCACAGTTTCCTGTTAGAATTACCAGCGATACGCCCAGATTGACTTATGCTTGCTTTTCGGTATGTTGTCCACAAGGGGTCGCACTGTTTATAGTATGTTAGAAATGATTTCAAATAGACAAAGGCACCCAACAGTCATTGCTCAAATGCCTGCTGAATGCATCCAAACCGAAACACCACTGGTATGCCTGATGTTTAGGCTCCCCATCAGCTCAGAACTACTTTCCAAAAGTTTCAACTGCAGTTGATGAGTGAGGACAAAACTATTTTTAGGGAGTTTTTAGGCAAATATGAATTGACTCAAGTTCACTACACTCGAGAAAAGTCAATTGTATTAGAGCAAATGTGTTGCATGGTATCCACTCTCCATTAACACAACAGTAAGAATAGAAATGTCCAAATTTTAAAGGTGTGGGTTTAAAAAAAATGCAGTGGTTCATTGTTTTGATCAACAACTGCACAATGCAGCAGGCAGCTAAAGAGGAACTCTAACAGAGAAAAGGTAGAGCAGCTGCCTGCGAGAGAGCAGGGTTCAGGGACACACCTGGGTCTTTAGGCTGGTCAAGGGACAGGCTGGATGGTCAAATACTTTAGCCAGAGTCTCCAGGCTTGACAAGGTCAGGTCTATTTCACTGTTAAGAAATAGTCACAGTTTATATGTTATGCACCTGAATATAACAAAATAGTAATAATAATAATTACTATTACAATGAACAATTATTGAACACTCGTAATATTTATTTGAGAACAATACTGCATATTCCCTGGTTGCTTGATGTGTTACCTGAGTAAAAATATATTTACTAGTAGGTGGATTGAACACAAATGTGGGATTATACTATTTCATGTCAAAAAATTACAAAAAAATTCTGATCATCTTTTTCAAAGGTATTTATGAGTATTTATGCATGTCAGTTTGTTCACAAGGTTCTTTTGAGTTGGCTTGACAAGATCCAGGTTTAGCTTATCTGTCGCAACAAACTGGAGCACAAGCACTTAATCATATTCTCAATCATTCCTGCCACAGTCCCTGCCGCAAATATTGGCATCCGAAGTAAATATGAACAGAGCATTTTATCATTTGATCCCATTTTTGGTAGTTTATCCTTAGGATAATTATATCAAAATATTATTGTAAAAATATAACCTTTAACTGAAAGGAAAAAAAGTGGTTATCATCATGCAAAAAATATATTTTTTCCAAAATACGTTTGCCATAATTACTGGATCTCCTGCATTCAATACTTGAGCAGTTAACCTTCGCCAGGATAAAAGCCTCTTCTTCAGGAAATAATGAGGTGGAAAAAGACATGGCAAGGGATCTAAGACTATTTCTCAGTGTAGAATCTTTCCAGATCATTTACATTTCTAAGTCCACATTTATCGACTCTCCTCTTTAGCTCATCCCACAGGTTTTGTATCGAGTTTAGGTGACTAAAGATGCTCATGGCCAAAACCTTGATTTGAAAACCATGATTTGAGTCATTATCTTGTTGAAAGGGCCTGTTGAAGGTGGAGACACCTGATTTTTATCAAACAAGCCAAAGGTACCTTTAAAATCTCCCTGCAACTTTACCTTCACCTATGTGACGTTTTCTTGCATGGTCAAGGAAAAGTAGAAAGGAAAGGAAAAAGGCTGCCTATTTAAGAGAATTCAGATGCAGCCGATGTCCTGACGTGTCTGAGTTTGTGCAGCCTGCACAAACTCAATAATTTACCATGTTCATGAATGGTAAACTGTTATATAAAACTACCGAAAAAGACCCAACTCTCGCAACCACATACACTCAATACCAACCTATTCACTACACAGCATGTTAAGGCTCAGCCAGAGACAAATGCTCCTTCTCATTATATAATATGACTTCTCATCATATAATAAGATGATAAAAGGACTGTTTTAGCAGCTTAGCTCAAAACAGCCATTTTTTTCTGTGTATATGGGCCCATAGGTCTTGTGAAACATATTAAGTCCTGAATGAACTTTTGAAATGGTAACTTTCTGACAAGCTTCAGTGTATTTCAAAAAAGTAAATAAATAATTCAAATGAAAAATAACCTGCAAATTGCTCTAAAAGGATATCAAGCTCTAGGTAATACCAGTTGCCCCAGGGTTTAAAGGACAATACAGTGCTGTTTACAGCTGCATTGGAGTACCTGTGCAGATTCTCACAGGCCACGCTCAAAGTACGCTGCAGGTTGCGTAGTCCCATCCCTCCTCTGCGTAGGCCCTCCAGGTCCTGGGGAAACTCACTGCGTAGGTACTCACTCAACAGTCCCACCAGTTCACTGGCATTGCTGCACATAAGAACATCATGTGAATACAAAGAGAAAAGAAAGCAAGGCTTTTCAGTGTTTATATGGGGAGTGGAAAGTTGTGGAAACATTGTTCTCATGATCATGTAAGGTAGCCACCATGTATAAAAAGATTTTCCTGTGGAGTAATCTAGACCTACCCATGCATTTTAAAGTTTGCAAGCAATATAAAAGTAGTTATTACTATTTCATTCAATAAAAAGTTTGTATAATTGTGCATTATATGAAACAGATGCCAAAATGTATTTTAAGAAGTTCCATTTAGAATATCAAGGATTTAAGGGGGAAAAGCTTTCAAACAATAAATAACAGCATCATACTGTATATTTTAGTGATTTTTCCTCAAAGTATCCACTATGAGTTCGGGATAGAAGACATTTGAGATATTAACTTCAAGAAGTATTCATACTCAACTTTATTCGCATATTTGCGCCTTTAACCATTGCAATCTAGGTATATTTATGTTTAGAGTCCCTGTCTCATGATGACACAAAGTTTACTTTACATAGGTAACATCTTTACTATAATATAACTATAACTAATATAACACACACCACTGTATCTATCCAAGTGGTAATAACTCAAATGTACATTTGTAAGCTTCTTGAACTTGTGCATGTTACAATACCAAGAGTACTCGATGAAAAACAACACAAGCATTTTGAATAAGTAGCTTTCCTTTAGCCATTTTCAGGCATTGGCATTTGCTCCTGAATTGGAAAGCTGAACTGATTTACAATTGATGTTTTCCAGAACAAACATGAGCCATTAAACGCAATAAAACTGCAATAAATCTAAATCCCTGTTATACAGCAGACCTGGTTGAATACTTAATTCAGAATTAAAGACTATTTAGATCTCAGTAAAATTCCCGCTGATTACCTAGCAGTCATAACTCTTAGAACTTGAAGAAAATAACCTGTTCAGCAGAAATGTATTCCCTCATGTAAAGGTCTTATTTGGTTCATGGCATGTTCTGGTGAATACTCTCAGTGACCAGCATGAGAGTTCGTCAAGTTTATTTGGCATCTACATGAAGTCCCAATGCATTTCAAATACATTTTACACAGATTCTGCATACAGAACAAAAAATAAAATGAATTCTATTTTTGCTCTCCATGACCAATGAGCCGTATCACTGCTTTGCCTATTTTTAACAGCTCCGACATCTATTTATTACAAACATGTGACATGGCTCATTGGCCCCCATGGCTCACCAAAGCCCAGTCTTCCTATCTCTCAGTGTTTGTTTGGTGCATGGACCTGGGTACTGTGATCTCCTGCAGCCTCTGAAGGAAGAGGATATGGGGGTTCTGTGTAACCGTGGGTCCTTGGGGGAGCACCGTGTTGGCTGGAGATGCACTTAGCCCGGATAACCCGGCCACACCAGGCTTTTCATCATCTGCAGAGTGGAAAACAAAAAAAGCTCAACAATACTTTCAACATTTCATTGAGTAATAGTTCTTTTTTTATATTTAAATTAATTTAAATCGAAAATGATCCATGGCACAAAAATGATGCGAAGTAAACCAATGCCAGTAAACCTATAAGATAATAAATCTAGGCCCAGTACCATGTCAATCGCATTATTTGAACTTAAACCCTTTGGATGCCAATAATATTCCTTGCAGATGACTGACCATTGTAAAGAAATATTGATTTGCAATGATGACAAATCATAATTTCATGTGTCAGTTCATTTTTTCTTTGGAACATATCTCTTTGAAGCTGCATGAGTGTTTTAAAAAAAACCTACCTATATCTTTCCCATGGAATAGCAATTCTTTAGACCCCAAATCTCTGTCTTTTTTGAACCTTCGTGAATAGAAAACAATCACTGATGGCTCACCAAATATGGCTTTAGGTATCACAAGGATCCAGCATTACATTACATACGGTAAACTGTCAATAGGGCCCCAAAGTGTATACAGTAACTAGACTGGGATGAATTCTCGATAGATGCTGAATTATAGGTCTTTTATTGAGTGATTATTGAATATTGTTATGATGTCTTGAGGATAAGAATCTGAATTTCAACTCATAACCCCAGGTAATTTAGTCACATAATTACAGCGGGAACTGGTTAACATTGGATGATTATATTAATTCTGTATCTTTTTTCCCTTCCTATTTGGGCTTTCAGCATTTGCAATCATTTAATTATAACATAATATCATTATTTTGGGATTATTATTAATATCATTCTGACACTGTGGCTCCACTACTCTGGAATGTGTACTTAATATTAGCTTACACTAAAGACGGCACTGACTATTCCAGGTGCGGCTCCACCAGTCTCACCTGAGCTCTCATCCCCAGGTTCAGTCTCCCGTCCCACAGGGTAAAGCAGCGGTGCGACCAAGCCCTTGTGCGGTTGCTGGTACCCCAACACCAGGTCCCCAAGTGTGCGGAAACAGTTGGTTTGTACTCCCTGGGATGTCTAAAAGTGACAATGATGACAAATCATTACCAAATAAGCCAAAAAAAAAAAAAAATCTGCAATTACATTAAACCTCCCATGACTCCATAAAGTGTCCAACTAAAATCTACAAACAAACTAAAGACAAGATAGTATCTCTTTCTCCAAGTTTACAGAAGCCTTTAAATCACAAGGTCATTGACATATCTACAAATCTACTTGACTTGCAGCCCACTATTTCCGGTAGAAACTGGAATGCATTCTAACCCTGGAATGCATGTAATTGCACGGTCTGAATGTCGTCTCAGAGTAGCTTTGTATTAGTATGCATACTTAACGGACAGGCAATAGATTGTGAAGAGAAAGAAAGCAATGTTCCCAAGACTCTTCATTGCTACACAATTCAGGATTAACTCGAACAGTTTAACAATGAATCAGATAACAATGACACATTAAAAATGGTGTACTTCTAAAAAGAAATGCAACATTTTTCATGGTATTGGGGTAGTGCCAAGTCTTAGAAAAAAGGACCCTTTTGACATAGCAGCTGCGTTAGTGTATTACATTACATTTAAGCAGAGTCTGTCAGCCTGCTTTGTGCACCCAGTGTGAAGGAGGAATCTCCTGGGGCACCTTTCCTGAAACTGCGAGCCCCTGAGGAGGCCCAGCCGAGAGGTGCGAGGGCAGCCTTGCAGAACCGCGCCCCAGCTGGGCTCTCAGGAGGTGATGTCACTGCCGCCCACATCCTGCAGGCTGCCAGTTGGCTGCCTTGAGTCAGAGTTTGAGTGCTTTCTTTTGGGTCGCTCGCCTGTATGTACCAGCAGCCAACGATGTGTGCTGGTACATACAAACAGACGCACACAAACACACATGCACGCACACTTAAACTCATACGCATGCATGACCACACACATGCTCACACACACGTAATCACACATACATGCACACTTACACTCGCACGCAAACATAAGCACAATACACACACGCATTCATTACACACAAACTTCATACAAATCTGGGCCCAAGACTGGACTACATTGCAAAACATTGTTTTACAATGCTTTCATCAGGATCATGCTCTTGTTTTACTAGACCAATACTAGGAGACCTTCTAGTACAGACAAATTGAGCTTGTTGCCATAACTGAAACATTTTTTTTAAATGACAGGGGGACAAAAATGATAGATTATTGCCAAGGAGGAGAGAAAGAGAAGGCATGAAAAAGAAAGGAAGTACAGCTGTGTCCTTTACCATGCAAATTTTCTGATAATAGCATCAGAGCTCTGTTTTTAGAAGAGAGTATCATGCAGCCACTGTGGCAATGCACAATTTAAGAGAAATTTCTCAAAAAGAGCTCAGAGATGCTATTAAAGCCAAAGAATGGCACCATATATGGTCTTCAAAGTCTGTTGAGAGAGGCTCAGTTTTCATTGTGGCTCGAATTGTAAGACCTCTCACTCAGTTTTGCGTACACACTACACACTGCAGAGGAATGTGCTCGCTGGTTTGTGGGTAGTGCATTTCATGTTTGTATTATTGTATTTTTTTCCGCTTAACTGTCCATAATGAGGACCAGGCATCACTGGAGTCTTAAAGGGACAGAGCACAAAGTCAACGTATCTCTGCTTACTTACACCACACTCATGCACATGCACACACAGATACACCATGAATTTACATACATGCATGAATACTTACAAACACAAACACATTTTCCAATATGTAGACAAACACTTTTATACACACACACATAATCATGCACAGGCACACACAGATACACCACATATTTATATGCATACATACATACATACATACTGACAAACACAAACACATTTACCAGTACTTATACTAACATATTTATACACTCACAAAAAGTACCAACACACAGTACCATTGGATGAACGGTACGCCCTGCATGTCCCAGCCCAAGCACTGTAGTTGTCCCAGTTGGCTAAGTGAGTGGGGTGCACAAGAAAACACAAAAGCAGCGTGGCCTACATTACCCTCTGTATTGCTGAGGTCATTGCAACAACCAAATGGCTGAGGAAAGTTCCATCAAAATAAAAAAAATGATTTTTCTCTTAACACTTTAAAATATACATGGTCTGGATACCCAAGTCTTTCCATTTTATTTGAAAGAAAAAAAAAAACATAATCTTGAAGGTTTTGCTGATTGGGGGTTTTGTAATGCGTGTTTTTTTTTTTCTCATATTTTACAGTTATGAGTTCCTAATTCCTTTGCTGTCTCTTTCAGAGTGTACAATGCTGTTGTGGTTTCTGAGGAGCACTTTCAGCTGCAAAAAAAAATATGAAAGGTGCGAAGGGCACATGCAAGGTTTTAAAGCCATTAAAGCTGTCTTATTTTACATTTTACCTTGACAATTCTTTGTGTATGGTTCATTTTTTATCACTGATTAAGACTGGATAGCAAAATGAGCACGTCATTTTTCTATCTAGGGGACTGTGGGTGGAAGCACCATCTGACATTGCCATGTAAGTGTTATCCCAGGATCAACAACATAATGCTCGTCCAGGAATGACATTATATTCCATCTATGAACAGCCATTCGCAAAGCTACTGCCATGAACCCACAAAAGTTTTACAACCGTGCACCACACACAGCAAGGAAGGACCTTCGGCTAGCTGTTTGTACCAGCATAATCCCCAAAAGTTAGCTATTTAGGGGTGAAAGTGATGTGAAAATTACATAAACTTCACAAGGAAAAAACCATTTTAGGTTTTCTTGATAACATGAATCTCTAACTTAACTCATCTGCATGAAAAGTTTGCTAACATTAGCTAGCAGATAAATTAAGGCAAGTAAAATGAACAATATTTGTAAGTGCAGCATAGAGCTGCTATTTATTTGTGGACTATAATTTTACTCCTGGATGAGCATTATTTTGTTGTTCCCAGAAGAACACTTACACAACAAAATCAGATTTTACATGTGAAGACAGTGAAACAGAATTGTGGCTGCTCACCTGGACTGCCAGCAGGCCATCTGTATCAGGAAGAACGCGATAAGTGTGAACATGATGCTGAAACCTGTGAACAAGACATCTGCCATTTTTATCACCCTCCAAACAAAAAACCACACACAGAACAATGTGGTCCTGGGCCCTTGTCAGTCAACCACATTAAATGCAGCAGAGGAAACATAACACAAAAATTACTCACTAACTCATGGTGGGGACCATTTTACTTTAATGAAGGGACTGGGCACTCAAATTCGGGGAAATGTGATTTTTTTTTTTTTCCCCAAAACCAAAACCAAAAAAAAAATTTTGTTCTAAAAATGAAAATACTTTATTCCTCTGAACTCATAGAACCTTTGATAAATCAGCAGTGCATTTTGTTCCTGGATTCAAATTCCCATTTAATTTCCTATAAGGCAATCAAGTTAAAAGATTTTATTACTTATCATACAACTGATCATCTTACTCAGTAAATGCACAAAAAAGTGAATCCTCGCGTGAGGAGCAGTGGTAGTTAATGACTCAAAGTTTTGCAGTCAACAATGACAACCACACGTAACATTTCTCAAGTATGTTGTCTTTGTCCACCAAGGAACCACACAAAGGTTTGTGCATCAGACACAATTACTTCTCCCATTGCGTTTGTCAGAGAAGAACAGAAACTCTTGATCCCAAGTGCTGTGCCGGTAGCAATATTCCATTGAGGAAATTTCTCTTTTCATTATTGTTTTACAAAAACAAGCCGGAAAGAGGAAAGGGCATTGGAGCATAGGGGATCAGATTTCAGGAGTGCATCTGGTGTTAACTCAGTGACTAAAGTTCACACCCAGCTCTGCTGTTGAGAGGAAGCTCAGTCAGAAGAGCACCCTCCTCATTCCAGAACTGTGATGGAGAGGGATCTTCCTGACTAGTGAAAACTCCCAGAGCTGCATCAAAGATCTCGCTTTGTCAGCAAGAACACAATCCCAGCTCAAAGCCACAATATGGATGGAGCTCACTCATTGGAGCACACTCCCAGCTCCAGAGTCGAGATGGAGTCGGAACTCACTCATTGGAGCACACTCCCAGATTCAGAACCCTAGTGGAGAGGGAGCTCATCTCTAGTGCACACTTCTAGCTCCAGAGCAACCATTCAGAGGGAGCTCAGTCACTAAAGTACAGTCCCAGCTTCAGAGCCACAGTGGATAGAGAGCTCAGTTCTAAAGCATGCTTCCAAGTCCAGATCCACTATAGGCAAGAAAGCCTTAATTATTAGAGCGCATTCCCAACTCTAGATCCACAATGTGGAGGGAGGTCACTCACTAGAATACACTCCCGGCATCACCATCACTTCTAAAGCACACTCCTAGGTTTGAAGCCACAATGAAGAGTGAGCCCAGTCCCTAAAGCACACTCCCAGCTCCATACTCATAGTGTAAAGAGAGTTCAATGGCAAGAGCACACTCGCAGCTCCAGAGCCACAGTACAGAGGGAGTTCAGTTCAAGAGCACACTCCCAGCTGCAGAATGACAATATAGAGGGACCTCCCAGCTGCAGACCTCCAGGATCTGGGTAAAGGGGAAAGAGTCCAACCCCAGGAATGAAGCCTCCAAGCTCTGCAACAGTCATCCAAAACACACAGACCCAACATGCACTCAAAACAGTCGTAGCAAACTATATTTGCCATAAAAGGTTATTGTTTTACGAACATCCTATTTAGTTCATCACCAGTGCATTTTTGATTAAATGGATGGACTACAGAAAGTAATTTTGATGTTAACTGCCAAGATATTACAAAACTTCATTAATAGTGGTCCTTTTGACACTGTGGATACTGAGCCTTACATATTATTGTGAAGCAGAATGAATTATAATGACAGCAATGAATTATAATTGTCAAATTACTTCCCTCAGTGCCCTCCCAATCAGCCGCCATTTTGTTTCATACTATTCCAGTTTTTTTCTCTCAAGTATGCTTGCATTCATTGAAAACAGAAGATAAAGTGTGAATATGTTGGCAATCATTTGTTGATGTTAGTGCAATGTTAGCTGCTTGAATGTGCATCACCCTCCCTTCGTCCCTCCTGCACCTCTCATTGTGCAGCTAAAATCTACGTTGTGAATGTTTTTCCCAGTGAAAACCCAGCCAGAGGCTGGATGGAGCCTACAAATATTTGCAGTGATATATTTGATGGGATGTCTGTTAAAACACTTCACAAAACTGGAAATGGAAACTTCAACCCCAAACGAGAAAAAATTGTAAATTATCATTGACCTATATAACGTTGAAAACAATACAGCACATTATTTGATGTTTCTGCACATGAGTTTTATTGATTTGTCGCAAAAAAATATATTTGAATTTTGAATCCCGCAACAGAATTCTTTCAAAACTTTGGACAGTGAAGTACTCATCACCGTAATATTGCTAACAGATATTTTTTTTTCAAGGCTTAATAAACCTTTAGTGACCTAAGACACCAAGGGTCTGATTTACTAAGACCTTTAGCGCATGCAAAATCTTTTTGCCTGTGCAAAACCAATAACATTGCCCATGATTGGCCAAGGTACTTGCCTCGCACCAATCAGTGGCAAGGTCTCTGGTTTTGCATGGGAAAAAAGATCTTGCATGTCCTAAAGGTCTTAGTAAATCAGGCCCCAAGAGATTAATTGTTACCTCCGCCCAACGAAGTTGGAGGAGGCTATGTGATCATTACCGTTTGTCTGTTGGTTGGTTTGTTGGTTTGTTTGTCAGCAGGATTACGCAAAAAGTTGGATGAATTTTCCTCAGATTTGGTGGAATGATTAAGTATCGTTCAAGGAAGAGGTGATTTGATTTTGGGAGGTCAAGGTCAAAGGTCAAGGTCAAGGGCATGCAAAAGGTCAAAAACACATTAAAAACATATTTGCACAAAGACTACAGGACTGCATAAACACAAGGGTTGCTAGCTAATACTGGCAAATATAACATTGAATACATTGGCGGAGGTGCTTGCGCTCTCTGAGTGCAGCTCTAGTTTCAGTTGTAATTTTGTCTCATTCTTCCTGCAAACAAGTCTTATGCTGTTCAACGATATCTGTGCAACAAGGTCTTTTGTAACATAATGAGCCTCAAAATGTGCCACACATCTCTACTGGGGACAAGCTGGGACTGCAGGCAGGCCAGTGCAGACCTCGCACCCTCTTCTCGCCCAGCCATGCCTTTGTAATGCGTGCTGAATGCAGTTTTTGCATTATCTTATTGAAATATGCATGAGCATTCCTGGAAAATTGTTGTTTTGAAGGCATCATTTTGCTCTGAAATCAGTGTGCTTTTCCACATTAATGGTGCCTCCACAGAAGTACAAGTTCCTCTTGCTAAGGGCACTGAAAAAACTCCATACCATGACAGAATATGGCTTTTGGACTTGTTATTAATAACAGTCTGGATGGTCCTTTTATTCAATAGTCCGGAGCACATGACATCCATTTATTCCAAAAAAGACATGAAATATTCATTAGTCTGACCACAAGACACCTTTCCAGTGTCATAGTCCCTCGTAGATGCCTCCAAGCCCAGAGAAGTCAACGATCATTCTGGACACTGTTAACATTCTGCTTCTTTTTGCACAGAGAAGTTTTAACTGGACTTCGTTGATGTAACAATGTATTATAGTATTTGACAAAGGTTTGCCAAGGTAATCCTGAGCTTATGTGGTTATATCACTTATAGTTAATTAATGCCTCTTGATTGGCTGAAGTTTTATGCACAGAAATTCCTCCAGGATTCCTGAATCTTAATGACATTAAGCACTGTAGAGGGTGAAATACCCAAGTCCCCTCCTTTCTTTCTTTAAGGAACATTGTTTTTATACTTTCTGTCAAAATTGTTATTCTATTAACTGTTTTTAGCTATGTTTTGTGACTTTTAAGTATTAATTTGTGTTTTTATTGTCTCACTGTTCTGCTCAATTTATTTAGGTTTCCTTTCCCCCTTTTTCGTGAGCATTTCCGTGCTCTCTCTCTCTCTTTCTCTCTCTCTCCCTCTATCTTGCCCTTCCCGTTCTGTTTTGTAATTGCTTCCCATTTCCTTATTTGTGACCATGCCCTCTCCCTGCTTCCCTGTCTGCCAGCTCACCTGTCCATAGTCCTTTGATTAGTTCCATGTATATTTAAGCCCTCAGTTTTAGCCTCCCCATGAGTCTGTCCCTGTTTTTCCTACACTTAGTTACGACCATCTTTCCCAGTATTGTCTTCTTGTGTCTGGTTTTTCTTCGTCCCTGTCTTTTTGCCCTCTGATTTTTAGATCCTCTGGCTGCTTTGTGACCTTGCCTCCATGTAGTGTTTTGTGCTGTAATTGTCTCTCTGGTTTTGACTCAGACTGATTGACCCTGAAATAAACTTTGTTTTTAGCCTTTCTTCTCCAGTCTGCGCTTGGGTCCATTCACCGTTCTGTCCAACACATTCTCATCCCCACTCGTCATATAGTGACGCTACCTGCAAGTGTTGATATACAAGGAAAAAGGAGGGTTTTTGCATCCTTATTTGATGTTTGGGGTTAGGGTTCAGGTTAAGCGTAAGGGGTAAGGGGATAGGGTTCGTTTTAAACAGGCGTCAAATAAGAATGCCAAAGGCTTTCTTTTTTTTTTGTCGTATGTCGACGCTTGGTCAGGTAGCATCACTATAGGACGAGCTGGGATGAAACTGGGCCCTTCTGTCACTTTCAAAGATTTTCAGTCGCGTTTGTGAGCAAATGTATGATCCTTAGCCCATCTTTGCCCCTCATAGACAAGGCCTTTTCTGGGTGCTGCTTTTGTAAGAAATCATGATTACAACCACCTGTCGAAATCAGCTGTTTCAAGTCACATAATAATTCAATTTTTTTTATTTATTTATTTTTTACCTCATTAGTAAATTTAGAAATATCTGCTTTCTGTGCATGTTCCATACCCTGTCAATTTTTTCTGAGCTGGGGTCACAGTTTAAAATTATATGAAGAAATTTTTGTTTAACTCTTTCCTCCCATCTAAGAACAAGGGAGGAGTGCTATGAGCACTGTGTCTGACGGTGATGGTGCTGCACGAGATGCTAGACAAAGTTTGCAGAACTATCATTTTTCCTGATCTTTCAGCTTTTCTTACTGAAGTTCTGTCTCCCTACCAACAAAACAAAAAAAAATCCTGCTTTATCTCTTGTGAAAATACCATGATGATAAACAACCCAGCAAAGGACATTTAGTCCAATAACACACCAGCAGAAACTCTTGATACCAACCAGCACCTAGGGAGTACAAAAACATCTCGAATGATAGGTTTGAGGGTATCTGGTGTATTTAAATAATGAAAAGAGCCACACAGCCACAAGATGACCTTCCAGTCAACACTTTGAGGAAGGAGTGTCATGCCACAGTGACTGCTGGATTTTGATGTGTTTTTACACTAGTTACTGATGGACTGAAGTATCCAAACACCGTGTTCTTAGGGCATTACGAACTAATAATTGCAAGGAGACCATAAAATCTGCAGACAGCAGTTTGACATGCCTACATGAAGGTACAAGATCTCACATATGTAGTTTCAATACTCATTAATGAACACTATAATTAAGATTTAACAATCACAACTGCTGACTGATAATTATGAAGTTCTAAAACAATGACTAAAGCTATATCCACACTAATACTTTCATGTTTTAAAATGGCATTTCAAAACAAGAACAATCTCCATCCCCACTAAAACGCAATCCCCGATTTTTCAAATTAAAACAAGGTCAGTTTCCATTTTAGGGGTTTGAAGTTGGAGAAGAACTGTGGATGCGAAGTGAAAATGTAGTAAAAGTTATGGATTTAAAAACGAACACATATTAGTGTGGATGTAGCCTAAGCATTTTGTAAAAACATTCTGAAGCAACAACTCATCAAAAGGTTATGGGAGTGTTACTCACAGGAGGCAGAGGGCATAGGCGCCGGGCACAGACTCACTGTCCCTCACCAGGAAGCTCCCATCCCTCCCCGCTCGGGCCAGAAGGTCCTCTGCGCGCACACGGCTGATGTCCCGATGATACCAGGCCGCCGTTGCCATGGCAACGCCCTTCCAAGCAAGAGGAGGAGCCCCTCCAAGGTGGGGTGGAATAATGGGGGACAGGACTGTAGAGCTGGACCGTGGCGGACTCTGGGAAACGTAGTATTCCAGGTGGCAGGAGACGTGAAGGAAAGGACGTCAGAGCGGAGCAGGCATGGGCAGCATGCTATTGAGACAGATTTCATGGCAGAAGTTGAGGCGTAAAAACTTGGGAGGAGGCACACATGAGGGCAGGCTGGGTTACTATAATCCTTAATAGTGACACCAGCCGTATTCTTTTTTTTTTACCGGCACAGCATGATCACTCCAGTCCTGTCCGCCATGCAGCTTTCAGACAGGTCAAATGGCAGAGGTTTCGCACTCCATTCCAAATGCTGACAGCTGAGTGTCCTCTTGTCTCTCTGTTAGGGATCAGTGGAGCGTGAGGTCTGTTCAGGCTTTGCACGGACCTGGACTTCTCCTAGCAGATAGTATTCCAGCTGTTTCCGGGAAAGAGCGCAAACTCACAGAAGAAAGAAAACGAAGAATTAAGATAGGACTTTGTCCCAATGCCCTTGTGCTCTCGGTGCAACAAAAGTGTTTTTTATTATCCACAAACAAAAAGATTACTGTGCTCAAAGAAAACAGAAGGAATAAGAAGAACAAGCCCAGAACGAAGCAAAACGCCTCTCTCCACGAGGCCAGCTCCAGAGACTACGGCGGGAAGAGTGCGCCAAAGACGGGCGGCACTGTGAGCCACAGAGACGGGTCGAAACTAAATGATTTAGCAGTCCTCTCCCCTTATAAGGGCAGGGAACTCCCCTCAACAACAGATCAGCTGATCACTCAGCTTCCTCTGCAGATGTCCCAGAGCCAGCTCTCTTACCCTCTTCACAGTATCCCAAAATTGTTTTCTGAGTGTTGCAAACACAGACAGGCGAGTGAAGGGTCCTTGCCCAATCCAGCCCTGAGCGTGCACCCCCCCTTCTGGGACCCCAGGTCACAAGTCCGCAGTCCACAGGGTCTGGGGGGGACTGTGGCTTCAGACCGCGAGGCAGACGAGAGACGCAGCTCTCTGCTCCAGATGTCCAGAAAGAAGAAAAGAGAAGGAGGGAGGGTGAAGGAGAGAGAGAGTGAGAGACAGGGAGTGAGTAAGTATGAGAAAAAAGAAAAGGAAAAAATCAGACACAAGACTACAAATTCCTCCCAGTGGCTTCAATTTGTCACTGGCGTGCAAAACTTCCCCGCACTGTGAATTCCAGTGTTCCCCCCTCCTCCCAGCTCTTCTACACCCCTAACCCCCACCTCCTTGATTCCTAAACAGAAAACACAAGTGTTGGATCTAGATAGGCTGAGGGTCTCTGTCTGTCCCTCCTTTGTTTTCTTCCTTCTATCCTGCCTACAATTACTTTTCTGCTGTGTTAGCTGACTCTTTTTTACCTCCCTCTCTCTCTTTTCACATACTCTGCAATTCTCTCTTTCTCTTTCTCTCTCCCTTGCTCTCATTCTCCTACTGCCTAGGACACAGAGCAAATTCCTCCATATGGATATGATCATCCTTGGTTTTTATTTCTCATTTCTGCTGCTTACTGCCCTCAACACACACACCTTCCCCCCAAAACACAAACACTCATACACCAAGCTCAGCACTGTCAGCCTCGCAGGCAGCGTTGGATTAATTATACCAAGAATCGGCAAAAAAATGAACTTCATGCCCACCACCTCCCTCAACCACCAAACACATTGGCAAAAGTACCACCCACCCCCACTTCTTTCTAGTTGTTTCTTACAGGAAGTCAGAGACTGTGCTGGATCCCCCCTCTCCTGACGCCCACTGTTCCCCCTGCTCTGTTGTGTAAGCACAACCCAGGAGGGTCAGATGAGGGTCCAAGTTTAGCGCACAGCCCCACTGAATCTTGGTTCACTTCCTTTCTCTAGTGCACCCTGCTGGCCTTGAATGCCGATATAATGCTATAGATATACTACCCCCCAATTCACACACACACACGTATACAAATTTGTCTAGCTACAGTGCTGTAAAAATGTATTTGTACCTTCACAATTTCCTCTATTTTTGCTTATCTATTGTATTTAAATGACTTTTGAATTACATTTATAGAAGCTAAAGATTTATTCAAAACCATTTTTGCCCAAGTGAAAAACTATTTGCGCCCTTAAAACCAATAAATGGTTTTACCACCCTTGAGCGGAAAAAACTGCTATCAACTGTCTGGAATAACTTGCAATGAGTTTTTCACAATATTGTGGAGGAATTTTTGCCAACTCTTCTTTGCAGAATTGTTCTATTTCAGGTACATTGGAGGGTTTTCAAGCATGATTTACCTGTTTGAAGTCATGCCACAGCACCTCAAATTTAATTCAGGACTTTGATTTGGCCACTTAATTTTGTTTCATTGAGATATTCAGCGATGAAGTTGCTTGGGTTCTTCCAGTCTTTGTTCTGCTATAACCCAACTGTGCTTGAGCTGTAGGTCTTAAACTGATTGTTGGACTATCTCCTTAAAGATTTTCTAGAAGAGGGCAAAATTCATGGTTCCATCAAATATGACAAGGCGCCCAGGTCCTGAAGCAGCAAAGCGGCTCCAGACCATCACACTACCACAACCGCGTTTGACTGTTGGTATCATGGTCTCATTATGGAATGCTGTGTTAGCTTCAAGCAAAATGCGAAATAACCGAATTGAAACCAGTGTTAACATGAACTGTTAGAGTGGCTTTGCAAATGTGGAGACAGTTTATGAGCTTGTTAGGTTACTGGACCTGAAATGTTTTAAAATGGATCAGGAGTTGATAAAATTTTTCCTGGTCAAATAATTATCTCTGTTTGATTTCTGTTTGATTGGATATCCAAAACGAGTGAGCATATAGCTAAGATGGCTTTTGGTTACTGTAACATTCCATAGCCCTTATCTTGTGTTCCTATGATGTTGCAGTTGGGCTAATGTTAGCTTGTTTTAATGCTAACTCTGCTGGATAACACAGTTTTATTAGCTAGGTAGCTGCAGAGTGTTATTGGTTTGGAATTTGTCCTTACATTTATGTGGGCCTGTGGCTCCTGGCTAAATGTTATGATCAGTGTTTTACTGTTTAGTTTGTGCTATTATTTAGCTGCCACAGTTTCTGTTATCAAAATGCCAAGAGTTCCTGGATAGGGAGAGTTGCGACATGAACGATTCAGAAATCTGATATTGGAACCATAGGGTAAATCGGGTACCATCGCAAAGTGAATGTTTTTTTTTTTTCTCTTTTCTAATTTCCGAAATCTTATGCTTGTGACTACCATTGCTTGCTGGTAGCCTATATTGTGCCAAACGGCGTGATGGAAACTAAATAGCCCCTATTTTCCAGTTGTCGCGACTAGGGACTTTACCAACACCTAAACACTGCAATAAGTGCATACTGGCAAGTAGTTTTGCTAAATCAAATTAGTTTTGAATTACTTCTATAACAAAAATTTTTATTCCAGTTGGTATGATAGTTTGATAGTCAGTGAAAAGGCTGCAGTTGTTGGGCAACAATATAGGTATTTCACAACAGTAGCTAATGTCTGGCTGTCACGTTGTATACCTAGCCTCTTCAGTTACCGTGGCTACCAGCCTGCATGGTCATGACAGCCTCCTCTGTGGGCAGGGGCTTTAGAGGCAGAAGTGAAGCGCAGCAGAGAGGGAGGGAGAGGGACTTACAGGTTGTTATCTCTCAAATTCTCCAGGAAAGTGGTCATCCTCTCAATCTTACAGACTGCAGCTTTAACAAACCATTAAATTCCCATATTTATGAGCTATAACTGAAAGTTTTGGAGTTTCTATTTATTGTTGGGCAGCAGCTTGTTAAGCATATATGAGCAAAGAAAACCAGCAGCCTATTTGAAATGTTTCCCTTCTGATTTGCTACATACTCAAGCTTTTGGACAGTGCAGGAGGAAATTTGTATACTATTGTGGAAGGTTTTGAGTCTCTAGATATTATTTTTCAGCGCATTAAGCAGGCATGGCGCAGAAAAACTTTAATGACATTGAAAATATTTCCCTTTGAACGTTAAGTGCATCCTCAAGCTTTTCGGTACGGTTAGTGCTGAGGGAAACCATCATTGCGGAAATTTTAAGTATTTATTTATTTTAGGAATGTTTGCGCTTGTTAAGCAGATTTGCTTGAAGAAAACCCTTAACTATCATTTGAAATACACGGCCTGTCCATTAGAAAAAAAAAATTGCCGTTTAGATTTAAATGAACAAATACTCACGAGTCTATGATTGAATCATTCTTTAAATGATGAGTATGTTTTAGCAGGAATAATTATCTTAATCCTGTCTGATTGAGTACATAACTTCCCACTTCAAATATGTTGGAAGACATGTCCCATGGTCATTGAAAAGATGTCACTGTGTTTCAAGAGAGGCAAATTATCAGCCAGCATCAAGCAAAGAAAGCAGCAAAGGAGATTACTGAAATCTCTGGAATTGGGTTGTAAACTGTCCAAAAATGTTTTAAAACCTGGAAGGATAGTGGTGAACTATCAACTTTGCCGAAGAAATGGGATGGGGAAAAATCATAAATGACCCTGATTGGAGATCACTAAAATGCTTGGTGAAATCTCATCAGGAAGGTATCATAGAGGGCCCGAGGGTCCCAGGCTCCCAGCACGTGGAGGGAACCAGTGCCTGGAAATCAATGGAGTTCTCTGAAACTGACATGCTGCCTTGGCGCAACTGGAAAATTCTCTGAGCAGCAGCATGGCCAAACCAGGCCTGGTTGAAGAATTTCCTCATCTCCTCAGTGAAGGCTGCAAAGGTTTGAACTGCAGGGTCTCTGCTTCCCAAAAAGTGGCCGCCCAGTCTCTGGCTCGTCCAAAAAGGTTGGTGATGGTGAATGCCACTTTGGATTGTTCCTTGGGGAATGAAGATGGCTTGATCTTGAAGACCACCGAACAGTGGGCCAGAAAACTTTGGCAGGTTGGTTACCTTCATAAGGGTCCAACACAACTTGGTTGGGTTCCCGCAGAGCAACTGCCTGAGGGAGGATCTGCTGCAGCATACAGCTGGTTGCTTGATCGGCAGCAGCGGAATCCTAGGAGATGTCAGTGATAGCCACAAGTTCATTGGAGATAGCACCCATGGATTGGTAAAGCTGATGACACTCTACTTCTTGCTGACTAATCCAAGCCTCTTGGTGCCTTACAGCATTAACTAGGCGTGGAGAATCTGCTGGTTCCATTCCTTAGCTGACTTGTATTGTAATGATTCACACAAGGAACCTAATGCAGATTCAAGGAACAATCCACAAGCAGCAACGTGCAGTCACATGTTCAGAGGGGCTTTAGTAACCTTACCCTTTACCGCTCGCCTGTCCTCTTGCTGTTCTCATTCAAGTTCGCTGGATTAACAATCAAATTTGTTGACTGAACGAACAAGACCAATTCATTTTCCATAATAAGAAATGATAATGAAAAAATGAATGCTTATTGCCAACATTTATATAATTGAGACAACATTGTTAGGATGGAAACATAAAAGCAAAAAATCTGAAACTTTCGCTGACTTCACAGCAATTTTTTCGCCACCACTCAGCTGTACATCGTACATAACAACGCCCTTTAGCTGTCATTACATTCAGACTATAGAATGGATTCTCATGGCTTATTGCTCAATGAGCCTCGCAAACTAATTTAAGCAAATCTGTGCTGTTTCACGAGTTACACGAGCGCAGAAATTATAAGATAGATAGATAGATAGATAGATAGATAGATACTTTATAGTCATTGCATAAAAAAAATACAATGAAATTTTGTTTGGCAGTCTCACTCAATCAATAAACAGCAGCAATCAATCAATCCTAAAAAATAAATAGTCATATTATTAATAACACAAATGCAAATGCAGTCCCAGAGTTCTTAAAGGTCTTAAATATCCATTCCATTCCATCTTCTTCCGCTTATCCAGGGCCGGGTCACGGGGCAGCAGTCTAAGCAAGGACGCCCAGACTTCCCTCTCCCTGGACACTTCCTCCAGTTCTTCCGGGGGTATCCCGAGGCGTTCCCAGGCCAGCCGAATGCGACATAGTCCCTCCAGTGTGTCCTGGGTCTTCCCGGGGCCTCCTCCCGGTGGGGCATGCCCGAACACCCTCCCAGGAAGGCGTCCCAGGGGCATCCGAATAGATGCCCAAGCCACCCCAGCTGGCTCCTCTCGAAGGAGCAGCGGCTCTTCTGAGCTCCTCCCGGGTGACAGAGCTTCAACCCTATCTCTAAGGGAGCAACCCTTTTCAGCCGCTTGTATCCGAGATCTCGTTCTTTTCGGTCATGACCCAAAGTTCCTGACCATAGGTGAGGGTAGGAACGTAGAAACGTTCTAAAGCCCCAATGAATACAATTACATCAAGGACAGTTCGCCCCGGATTGGCGTCACCGGGCCCCACCCTGGAGCCAGGCCTGGGGTTGGGCTGGCAGGCGGCGCCTGGTGGTCGGGTCTCTACCCACAGGACCCGGCCGGGCACAGCCCGAACGGCGGCGTGGGCCCGCCTTCTCAGAGGGCCCATCACCCGCGGGAGGGTTCAAAGGGGCCGATGCATTGTGGTATGGGTGACAGTCGTGGGCGGGGCCCCGGCGATGGACACTGAATCTGGTTCTCGGGACATGGAATGTCACCTCACTGGGGGAAAGGAGCCTGAGCTTGTGCGGGGAGGTCGAGCTACCGGCTAGAGATAGTCGGGCTCACCTCCAACAGTCTGGGCTCTGGAACCCAACTCCTCGAGAGAGGCTGGACTCTCTTCTATTCTGGAGTTGCCCGCGGTGAGGCGGCGGGCTGGTGTGGGTTTGCTTATAGCCCCCCAGCTTAGCCGCCATGTGTTGGAGTTTTCCCCAGTGAACAGAGGGTCGCTGCCCTGCGCCTTCGGTCGGGGACAGGCGCCTCACTGTCGTTTCGGGCTTATGGGCCGAATGGCAGTGCAGAGTACCCGCCTTCTTGGAGTCCCTGGGAGGGGTAAGAGTGCTCCAACTGGGGACCCCATCGTTCTGCTGGGGGACTTCAACGCCCAATAGCGACAGTGTTACCTGGGGGCGTGATTGGGAGGAACGGCCTCCCGATCTGAACCCAAGTGGTGTTCTGTTATTGGACTTCTGTGCTAGTCACAGTTTGTCCATAATTTTTATGTTCAATCCATCAGTGCAATGTGGCCGGAGGTCAATGATCGACTTTGTGGTCGTGTCATCTGACCTTGGCCGTATTTCTGGACACTTTCGGTGAAGAGAGGGGCTGAGCTGTCCACTGATCACCACCTGGTGGTGAGTTGGATCCGCTGGCGGAGGAAAGCTGGACAGACTTGGCAGGCCCAAACGTGTTGTGAGGGTCTGTTGGGAACGTCTGGCGGAACCCTGTCAGAGGGGTTTTCAACTCTCACCTCCGGGAGAAAGATCCCAAGGGAGGCTGGAAACATTGAGTCTGAATGGACCATGTTCTCCACCTCCATTGTTGATCGCCGTCCGGAGCTGTGGCCGTAAGGTTTCAGCGCCTGTCGCGGGCAACCCCCCGAACCCGTGGTGGACATCGGAAGTAAGGGATGCCGTCAAGCTGAAGAAGGAGTCCTATCGGGCTTGGTTGGCTCATGGGACTCCTGAGGCAGCTGACAATAGGCTAAGCAGCCCGGGCGGTGAAGCAAAAACTTGGGTATGGGAAAAGTTCGGGAGGCCATGGAGGAGGATTATCGGTCGGCCCGAAGAGATTCTGGCAAACCGTCCGCGCCTCAGAAGGGGAAAGCAGTGCCCTGCCAACACTGTTTACAGTGGAGGTGGGGAGCTGTTGACTTTAACTGGGGATATTGTCGGCCGGTGGAAGGAATACTTCGAGGATCTCCTCAATCCCACTGACACGCCTCCCATAGAGGAAGCAGAGGCTGGGGACCCAGAGGCTGATTCATCCATCACCACTGAGGTAGTTCGAAACTCCTCGGTGGCAAGGCACTGGATGAGATCCGCCCTGAGTACCTCAAGTCTCTGGATGTTGTGGGGCTGTCTTGGTTGACACGCCTCTGCAACATCGCGTGGCCAGTGCCTCTGGATTGGCAGACCGGGGTGGTGGTCCCTCTTTTTAAGAAGGGGGACCGGAGGGTGTGCTCCAACTACAGGGGATCACACTCCTCAGCCTCCCGGGAAAAGTCTATTCCAGGGTGCTGGAGAGGAGAATTCGGCCGATAGTCAACCTCGGATTCAGGAGGAACAATGCGGTTTTCGTCTGGTCGTGGAACACTGGACCAGCTCTATACCCTCCGCAGGGTGCTTGAGGGTTCATGGGAGTTTGCCCAACCAGTTCACATGTGTTTTGTGGACTTGGAGAAGGCATTTGACCGTGTCCCTCGTGGCGTTCTGTGGGAGGTGCTTCGAGTATGGAGTCCGGGGCCCTCTACTAAGGGCTGTCTGCATCTCTGTATGACCGGAGCAGGAGCTTGGTTCTGCATTGCCGCAGTAAGTCAGACCTGTTTCCGGTGCATGTTGGACTCCGGCAGGGCTGCCCTTTGTCACCGGTTCTGTTCATTATTTTTATGGACAGAATTTCTAGGCGCAGCCAGGGGCGGAGGGAGTCCGGTTTGGGGACCAGAGGATCTCATCTTTGCTTTTTTGCGGATGATGTCGTCCTGTTGGCTCCTTCGAACCAGGACCTTCAGCATGTACTGGGGCGGTTTGCAGCCGAGTGCGGCCTGGGATGAGAATCAGCACCTCCAAGTCCGAGGCCATGGTTCTCCACCGGAAAAAAAGGTGGCTAGCCCCCTCCGGGTGGGAGGAGAGCTCCTGCCTCAAGTGGAGGAGTTTAAGTATCTTGGGGTCTTGTTCACGAGTGAACTGACAGCTTAAATATCTATTGCTAAAAAAGACTGAGGTAAAAGTATATGTAACTAGTAATAAAATAATAAATAAATAACAGATGTGATGAGACAACACTATTATTATTATTATTATTATTATTGCACCATTGCACTTGCCCACATGTGGAGTGTGTTGAGGATTACAGTTTGAGCAGGGTGCCCACAGCACTGGGATAGAAACTGTTCTTAAGCCTCTTGGTTTTTGCCCGGAAAGTTCTCAGCCTGCCTGATGGGAGTCTGAACAGACAATGTCCAGGGTGTGAGGGGTCCATCATGATCCTGGAGGCCCGCTTGTGGAGTTGACTTTGGTATATGTCACTGAGCGGAGGGAGAGAGGAGCCAACGATCCACTGAGCTGTTTTTGTTACCTTCTGCAGGCTTTTCCTCTCCGCTGAAGTGCACCTGCCATACCAGATTGTACAGCCGTACGTAAGGATGCTTTCTATGGTACAGCGATAAAAGTTCATAAGCACATCCTTTGGTAGGCAGTTCCTTTTCAGCGTTCTTAGAAAAAACAGGCGCTTTTGAGCCTTTTTGATCAAGCTGGTGGTGTTGTGGCTCCAGGTCAGGTCCTCTGATATGTGGACCGCCAAAAATTTTAAGTGTTGGACCCTCTCTACTGGCTGTCCACTGATGCACAGCTGGGCATGAGGCACTTTTTTTGTTTTTCCTGAAGTCTATTATTAACTCTTTGGTTTTCTCTGTGTTGAGCCTCAGGTCATTTTCTTTGCACCATGCAGTCAGTGCCTGAACCTCATCCCTGTATGCCACTTCGTTGTTGTTTGTTATGAGGCCAACAATGGTTGTGTCGTCTGCAAACTTTACCATGGTGTTAGATGTGTGGGTAGGAATGCAGTCACTGGTGAACAGGGAGTAGAGGACTGGGCTGAGAACACACCCCTGAGGAACGCCAGTGCTGAGGGTGACTGTGGAGGACGTGTGAGGGCCCAGTCTGACCTGCTGCGGTCTGTCAGGAAGTCCAAAATCCACTGACAGATGGAGGAATTTATTCCAAGCGTGTGCAGTTTGTTGGTCAGCTTGCATGGGCTGATGGAGTTGAATGCTGAGCTAAAGTCAACAAAAAGCATTCTGACATAGGAATTGGGGTTTTCCATGTGGGTAAGAGCTGTGTTAAGTGCTACTGCAATGGCGTCATCAGTCGATCTGTTTGCCCTGTAGGCAAACTGATATTAGTCATGGTCGGGGGGGATGCAGATTTTGATGTATGATAGCAAAAGCCTCTCAAAGCATTTCATTATTACAGGCATGAGGGCGATCGGCCTGTAATAATTCAGGCTTGCGATGGCAGTGGTCTTGGGTATGGGGATGATGGTGGTGGCTTTCAGGCAAGTTGGAACTGTGCATTGTTTCAGTGATATGTTTAAGATATTTGTGAAAACTGCAGCCAGCTGGGCAGCACACGCCTTCAGTGCTCGACCCGGAACACCATCAGGCCCAGCTGTCCCTAATGATGTTGACCCTCTGAAGGACCTGTTGGACCTGATACTGCTGGAGAGAGAGTGGATGTTCGCTCTCTGGTGTGATGGTTATCTCAGCTGATCCTCTGCTAGCGCTTTTTTCAAAATGGGCAAAAAAAGTGTTGAGCTGATCTGGCAGGGAGAGGTCGGTTGAGGGACAGGGGATATTCTGGTTTGGTTTGCAGTGGGCAGTACTCCTGATTCCTCACCACATATTGCGAATGTTGTTGTCTCTGAGGTCATCTTCAATGCGCTGCTTGTACTGCTGCTTAGCATCTCTGATGCCTCTGTCCAGGGCTGCCCTCGATCTGCTGTACGCTTCCCTGTCTCCTGATCTGAAAGCAGAATCCCGGGCTTTTTGCAGCAATCGCAAATGGTTATTGAACCATGGCTTCTGATTGGGCCACACTTTGATCTGCTTCTTTAAGCTAACACTGTCAATGCAAAAGTTGATGTAGGATAACACAGTGAATGTGTAATCCTCAATGTCAGATTGTTCAAAAAGTGCCCACTCAGTGTCCTCAAAACAGTCCTGCAGTGCAGATGACGTCTCCTCATTCCATATCTGCGCTGACTTTGTGTGGGGCGTGGTTCTGCAGATAAGTGGCTTGTAAGCTGGGATAAGTGACAGGGACGCATGATCTGACTGACCCAGGTGGGGGGAGGGGCGAGCCCTGTAGACCCCAGGTACATTTGTGTACACCTGGTCCAGTGTTTTCTTTTTCCTTGTTTGAATGTTAACGTTTCTGTGGAACTTTGGTGAAACAGTCTTAAGATTAGAATGATTAAAAGACATATAAATAAAGACATGTTAATATTTTACATAGTCATTGGTGTGCGGAAGAAAATGCCATATAATTTTGTGGTGCAATGTATAACAAGGCTTTCAAAAATAAATTAGACTCTCGTTGGTTCTACCAATTAGTCTGAGCAACTGTTGCTAATCGGGTGAGGTAAACTGTGAGAGGTTCAGGTCATGAAGCAGTGAAAGGTGAGGTTATTGCTGGCCCTGTGTTTCTGCCGATGGACCACCTCTGTCCACAAGGGAGTATTTATTTCCTGCAATATAATAATAGAAGACCAATAATAATTGTAGCCCAAAGCAGAAGAGGAGCAGTCTAGCTTTGTTGGTAAAGACTAGAGAGGGTAGGGGCATGTTCGCACCCAGGGCCTTGGCTGTCCCTTGGTGGCATTCAGATGGAGAATCAGGACTACTTGCCTACAGAACCAAAGAGTTTAACAAGAAAGCGGTCCCAATCCTGGAGACTGATTAAGGCTTGGGAGATTGCTCCTACTAATTTAACTCAGAGGAGTAATTATGTTTTTCTTTTCATGATTTAAACCGAACACACCTATGAATACCAGGAGATACAAACTGACTAATGACAGACTGAATTTGCTGTAGGCACAGTCAATGGACAAATCAGATGATACTTACGGAACTAAACTTGAGAAATGTTGTCGATGCTGTCATAGTATCATTACTACTGAGTTAATTTTTGGCCAATTATGTCAAAAATATGGAATTTTGACTTTTACAGGTATTCCACAGCCGATTTAGAACAGAAGTACTTGCTCTCCTTTGGATCATGTCATGATGCCAATGGCAATTTTCACCCCAGTGCCCTCAATCAACCTTCACAGAGACATGAGTCAGAGCAAGGCACTTCATGTTCAGCTTTGTAAACAGACTCTGAGCAAATGGCCTGACCCCACGGTCGCGATACTACATTTTGTATGAAAACCTGGTATATCTGTTAGTAAAATTGAAACCTGGCTAAGTCTGTTGTTATGTCTTGATCAATCACAAAGTTTACAGGAGGGTGGGAGGAGATTACAATATTATTTAAATATGATATTAATCATACAAATGATAGTTGATAACACAGACCTGATAATTCTTTAGTTATTTCTTCAGTTTATTTTATTTCAAATGTGCACTGGCATCTATTTTTGAAGGGGCGGCCTTGTTTACCATGAAGGCAAGTAACCGCTTTTACCACCTGTGCGTATTTTAATCCCAGTGACATTAAATGAAGAATCTTACCCTGTGCTCAAGACAGATCACATGGCCCTTTTAGCACAGGGCAAATGGGGAAACCCACTCTATCATGACATAACACCAAATCTGTCCCTCTGAATTAGACGTCTCAATCCACATCTTCTTTACAAGGCCAAGGGTGCATCCAAGTTCGCTTGAACAGGTGGCCTTTTCCCCTTCTTCTATGGTTTTCCTTGGTCATGCTAGAAAACGTCACATTGGTCAAGGGATGGTTTCAGGGAGATCTCAAAGTTACTTTGGGACATGTTTGAAAAAAAATCAGATGTCTTTTCCTTCAATACGTCGTGACGGTGAGTGACAATGACACAACTGATCCAAAAGGAAAATTACAAGGAATGGCATATCAAATCGCTACAAATGCAAAGAGATTGTAGCTTATAATCAATGATTCCTTTCTTCCAAGGTTGATACAGCATAAACGTACGGGAGCAAGAAATGAGCTAATTGCCTCCCTTGTTTCATGAAATACAACCTTGTTTCCAAAAAAATTGGGAAGCCGTGTGAAATCATGCTTCAAGCAAGAATGAGAAAACATTTTTCTTTCATAACTACAGCAGTTGGTGTCCTCAGTCCCCAAACACTAACATAGTGCAATTAAAAGAGGAGCTGATGTAACACAATGGTGAACATGCCCCCATCCCAACTTTATTGAAATGTGTTGATGACATCCAATTAAAAATGAGCAGTTTTTTTTCAACATTCAAACTATTTTGAAAAAAACAAAGCGTTAAAATGATTTGCAAATCATTTGATTTTGTTTTTATTTACATTTAACACAGCATCCCAACCTTTTTGGAGATGGGCATGCAGACAATGTGGACGCCACTTGTCATGAATACCTGCTTTACTATTTCCCTTCATTTCTATAATCCAGGAAGGTTCCCTGAGTTTTAGCTCCGCATTTTAGTTCATGTGTTTATTTTTTTTCCCTGCTTTATTGCTCATTGTCTTTGTGATCCCCCTCACCTTTTGCTTTACTCCCATTCTCTCCAGCCTCTGATCCTTGCTGTCATGCATTTAACCCTGTTTGCGTCTTGAATTATCTGCCAGATTGTCTTGGGCCTGCCTCGTTCTAATCCTTGCTTTCCAATGTTTGCCTCAGGGACTGTTTTCCTGTTCCTGTGCCTTTGTCCCTACCTGTCTGATCCTGTGTTCCTGCTTCTGATGCAGTGCATCAGTGTTTCCCAGCTCCTGCCTCTTCCTCGCCCATCTTCTTTCCTGCTCCTCCTGTGGACTTATCTCCCAGTTTTGACAATTGCCTCCTTGCTCGACCTGTCTCGCATACGTAGCTGGCATTTTACTTGCTCAAATAATGACTAAAATAAACGGGGGAAAATAGCAACCTGGTTGTCATTCCACTGACCATAATAATAATATCAATAATAATAATGATATAATGTCTTAGTCAGTGCAGGACAATGATTTTTTTTTTTTTTTTTTGTCAGAGAGTCAGTTTTGCATTGATTTTGAGGTGTGATTGAGTCAATGTCTCACTGGATCATTCACCAACATCTAAGTCTCAGCTTTCTGGCATGAGAAATTGGATTGTCTACCAAAATCGTCTGACACTGGGTGGTGTCCATTTAGATATTGATTCTAACCAGTGCCCCGAGACCTCTGGAATTAATACAGCACCAAAAAGTCAATGAAATATTATCATTTTTCACTGTGGGTTTGAAATACCTCTCTTTGTATGTATCTCCATTTCAACACCAAACATGACGATGCTGTAACTGACCAAAACATTCAGTTTGGGTGTCACCTGACAACAATTGGCCCCCACAATCATCTGACCTCAAGGAGCTGTACATTCAACAGAGCTGGGAGTAAGCAAGTGTGTCTGGACTAATTTGATTCAATTACCAATTAAATTAGGTATCTTGGATATTTGATTGAAAAAAAGGGCAACATTGCACTGTGCCAGCTAGTCTTGCATAACTTTTTTTACTTCAATACATGGAATGAGCTTTTAAAAACTAACTTTTTTGACCCAGTTAGCCTTTATCTTGTATCATTTTGAAGATTTGAAGTCAATAAGTGTGACAAACATGCAAAAATATTAGAAATTTGGAAGACAGGAAACACTTTTTTTTTTTACATCATAGTTAATGCATTATATCTGAGCTTGTAATTTACAGTACATCATCTCTTTAATGCCCTAATATAATTAAATGTAAAATAAAATGCCCATAAAATGCATGTTTCCACTATTTACAGTAGGCTACTTATTGCTATGAGATTTACACAAAGTGAAAACTGATATAAATTGGATGCAGTCATATTCTTTTTTTTTATCAAAACAGTTCAAAAAGTATGTAGTGCACACAGCAACTAATAAAAATATTGATAAAGATCAATTGCTTTCACCGAGATTACTTATTTTTAGTAGCATTAGGGAAGACCAATCACTACTGTCTCTGCACTAGGCACCAGCATGTGGCAGCGACGACCAGGGGACCTTTGTTAGCAGTGGTTACTTGTGCCCTGTCCATGGTCTTTTCACCCAGTGACCTCAGCCATTAATCCCACTGGAGCGACTGAAGGGATGCAGTTAAGGAGATCTGGGAGTTTGTCCAGGGGCAGTTTGGCTGGGGAGATTTTTTAATTCTGCAGCCAAAATATGGAGTACTGGAGTTTTCCAGCAACTTCTTCATGCTCCAATTGCATGCTTGGTCCCGAGGGGTCCACAACCATTGAAAATGTGCACTGTTGGGTTAGAATGTGTTTCCCGATTTTGAAAAGCTATTTTTTTGGCTTGACTGGTGGACAATATGCCTTTTCCTCTTCTGGTGCAGTTGAAGAGGTCACAATCCCTAGCTGCAATATGGCGAAAGGATTAATCTCATTTAAGATCAGTCTAAGTACCAGCTTTACCGGCTATACTATGTATAACTTTGATTAAACTGTTGATGTGGGCAGTGCGCCGTACTTACATAAACTCTGCATTTGCTTCATCGAAAGAGCTTTTCTTCGACTGAGATTTCTTAGAAGGGTGACTGCACGTACCATCTGCGCAGAGTTTCCAAATCTGCACTGGCATGCTGTCTGCCTTCTCATTTACTAATTTGACTGGTAATCCTGCTGTAAAATCACCTTTATCCTCCTCCATGGCTTTAGTACAACAAGAATAGAATTAATAGAGGGCACATTCTCAGGACCTGTCCTTACAATAAATTTCACAACTCGGTGCCTTGGCATACAAGAGTTTGTATATGAGTTCTGTGGCTACTAGTCCAAGCCAGCTGTCACTCCTACTTTGATAATTTAATTCAGAGGACAATAGTCATGGCTGGACTTGACTATCTCACATGAGTCGCATTCCTCTCCCCCTGTCACTCTCTTCAGCAGACAAGCTTAACTGAAATTAGGGGTGTTGAGGGTGGGAGGAATGTTGGTTTAAATGCTATCGGACGTAGAGAGTTGAGGGGAAAGAACTGAGCAGTTGGTCAGGGAAACCAAGTCTCATCATACATACACAAATCAGACATACAAAGCAGAAAAGCCCCATGAAATGAAATTAGAATATCTAACATATCTAACATTCTACATTTGAATAACAAGCTGACCTTGGCTTGTCTACTGTAATGTTTGTCCATTTTGGAACAATCTATTCAAGAAAATATTGTGTATGGGATGATAAAACTGGCTTCCAATAATAACAATTAGAGCTGAGGTCAAAGAGTGGTGGAAAAGGAGATTTAGAAAGGTATAGAGAACCCACCCATGCATTGCCCATGAGTAAGAGAGAGAAAAAGAGAAAGGGAGATAGCAGAGGCCATGCCTCCTTTTCCTGACTAATGTAAAAAGTAACGTAAGAGAAAAACAGTGGGTCTGTTCTTGAGCATGGCTTGTGCAATTGAAATGATGTGGAAACAAAACCATGCTTTGATATTCCATCAAATCCAGACAAAACATCTCCACCCTCCTACCTACAACTCACACCGAAACATTTCACAAAATAGAGTCTATCTATCTCCTTAAGACAAATACTGTGCATATTTTTAACCATATATGTGGCTTTAAAAAGGTGGCAGCTAATGGATTAAAGAGATTGAAAGAAAAACATCTCACGCTATACTGGGTAAGCTTAGGTTGGGTGGGGGAAGAGAGAGGGGTGAGGTATAAATCCTGGAGGAGAAGGAGCTGAGGACACACTCTCGGCCGACACAAAGCACATCTCTCTTGGATTAGAGGAAAGCAGGAAAGCATTGGGAGAGGGCTTTCAGTCACTGAAGATCAGGTAAGATCATTCCCATTGACCAGGCCCCAAGCTCTCTGTGCGTCTATAATAATAGTGGTTCTATTAAAAGAACCATACAAAATTGTGCATCGCTAAGTTCAGAGGATTGAAATATTCCAAAAAGAAGCGGAGGAATACTACTTTTTGGAAGATAGAAACTAAAATTTGGATTATTTTTTCATTTCATTTATGCCCCAAAGTGCTTTTGTCCTGACATATAAGACACAGAATGCCACTGTATTCAGACATACATAAATACATACAAACATAGGCATTTGTATTTTTCTCATCATCACTCATTATCTTGCATGTCCTCCACTGAATTCTTGTGGTTTACATGACATGCTGAGTGTTGTAATTATTTAGTGGAGAGCATCTTTTGCTTCTGTATGCTCATGCCAATAAGGTGCCAAATTAGGTTGCAGTAAGTTTGCGTTTCCATTTATTACACCACTGGCTGAGACATTTTTTTTTAAGTTTTGGAAGTGATCTTACCGCAATGCGGAGTAGTGCAAGAATTAAAGTGAATGATTACAGGCTTTACTTCCTTAATGGAAGGCCATTGTTTCAGCCATGAAAAACATATCAACAGCAAGGTATCAGGAGGTGTACATGAAAATATGCATACTGTATGAATCATCAAGTAAACTCTGAAAAGGTTATTTGTTAAAAATCTCAGGGCCACAGTTGTAAAGAAACCATCTGGAAAGGAATAATTTCTTTGAATAAGACTCACTCCACCATGGCGTCATTCTAATATGTTCAGACTAGCCCAAACAGATTCCACCAAGATAACAGGCATTATTTACAAATTCTGTACAGGATACAAAGGCTTGTTCATTCTCTTATCGGGTACATATTCTCTTTTGCTGTGAGTTCAGTTCGTCGCTGAAATATTTAAACTGCTGCTCTCTACTGGTGTTTTAAGTTAACTGCAGCTATTCTGTCCAACAGAGACCTCTCATCTATTTACAACAGGAATGGCAAAGTAAGTATAGAAAATCAGTACTTTGGTGAGAAAGCTAAACTGACATATCCCATGAGCATTTCACATGTCCTATTGGTTAAGAAAGTCAAATAATGGTAAAATGCATGGCATATTCCAAGCAAATTATTAAAGACACTGCAGTAAATTACAACTTAGTGAAGTTAATGAGAACTGTCTTTGATAGGCATGTTCTCAAGAAGCTACATTTCCAGTACTGTGCAGAAGTTTTAGGCACCCAAGAGTTTTTTTTAATTGAAGAGCTCAGTTATGAAAAGTAATTAATTCACATTTTCACGCACTGTGAGAAAAGGATGGAAAACATCTTTTATAGTGACCTTAGTCGATTCTCTCAGTCTCAGTTTCCTCAAAATGGACATTTTGGAGTCATCAACTTGCAGATTTTATTGATCTTTTTTTTTTTTTTTTAATTAAGACCCTTTACATATACATATACATATATGTATATAAAATATACATTTTGTGACTAAAGTACTTTCAGTACCAAGGTCTTCAATTGATCTTAGAGGTTTATTTTTTGTGTTCCTCGTTAGCGTAACTGAAAATAAAGAGCACATTTGGAACATGAAATATTGATTAAAAATAATCTTATACAAGTGTTTGCTTTTCATCAAAGGCAATTGATACAAATACTGTAGCCTCATCTCAACATCATCAAGGCAGTCTGGAATTACTCATACAGACAGACAAAGCAGGACACTGTTACCAATTTTAAAGCGACTGGTAGTGACAACAAATACTGTTCTGATATAGCCTAGTTTATAACAATTCAAAGCTACTTACTACATTTTTGCAATACAAAGAAACCTTTCCTTTCATGATTTTACAAATAATTTTTTGCCTCACTGAGTTGTTTTACTTTTGCCCAAAAATTTTGCATAATGTTATATGACACATTACAATACAAAACTCATGGTTCAGTTACAATGAAATAGTCATTTAATTTTCCCAACTGCTAATATTCGCAATACTAAAGAAAAGAATTATAAAAGTAAACCTGTCAGTTTTAAATTATGTAATGATAATCAGTGCAAAGTGGAGTTGATCTTAAAGCTTTATTCCAGCTTGGCCCGGTCCAGGAAATCCCTTGACTCTGAAGATTGGCAGTTTATTGACTTTATTATCCTATAATTTATTTTATATTTCTTTTAGGATAGTATTGTTGCTATTCCCTCATACGTAGCAATTAAAATCATAAGTACAGCAGAGGACAGTTACTAAGTGTAAGAACAATTTTGACTGACTGAAAAGCTCAATCACTTTTTAATCAGATAAACAATCATCAGACACATTTGACATCCAAATATAGCTGCCAACTGTTTTTAATTTCAACTGGTTAAAGATACTTCTGTCCTCTTCCATGGTTATTTGAAAATATAATTTTGCTGATTTTTTAGCTCCAGTGTTTGTCCTTCTCTACTGAGCATTTCCTGATGTTTTGTAGGCAAATTTTCTTGTAATGTTCTGTGGCCGTTTTTTCAGTACAGCATATTCTTTCCATGTAACAGTAGACTTGCATGGAAATTTTCATTGAAATATGGGAATCCAGTCATTAGGACATCTTTGTTACTGCAACAAATTTCTATTCACATTTTTTCTGGAAATTTCAAATAATGTAGTACAGTAATGTAATGCCTAAAGAATAATTTGAGCCTTAGTATTCAATTCATTGCACTGGCAACCATGACATGATTTAGTACTAAGTCCTCATACTTCAAACCTGTACAACCCCAAGTAAGACAAAGTTGGGACGGTATATTATTAAATGTCTTTTATTGGTTCTCCCTTTTAAAATTTTATGTGTTTTGTGTTTTTCTTTTTTGCTCTGTAGCACTTTGAGATTGTTAAAATGTAAAGTGCAATATAAATAAAATTTATTATTAATATTATTATTATTATTATTATTATTATTATTATATTAACTCATTTGGCGCCATTGACGTTGATCTACGTCTTTGACGTGAATCTACGTTAACGGCGCTTGGCGTTATGCTATTTGCCAGAATTTCAGTACCACCTATCTCCGCCAGATGGCACTGCAATTTCATCACCGCGCTCGTGATCGCTCAGAATGTTCTCGTGTTTACATTTCCCCCATGTAATCAGTGCATAACAATGGCCTGCTGGACCATTGAAAGTGTGGCGCCAAATTAGTTAAACTAAATCAAAACTTAAAACATTGATTGACAATGATCTCTCACCTGAATTATGTTGAAAACAATACAACAGCACATCATTTGATGTTTCACCACATGAATCTTATTGGTTTCTGAAATAAACACTTATTTAAATTTTGATTCTTGCAACATATTTCCAAAAAGTTGGGACAGTAAAATACTCTCTACTTAATAATGTTCCCATTCTTTTTCATAGAAATATTTAGGGACTGAAGACACCAAGTAATTAAGTGCTCAAGGTGTAATTTTGATCCCATTTTCCCCGCAAACCTGTGTTAATGTGTGCAACACTTTGGGGTCTATGTTGTCGCGTTTTGAATTTCATGATGTCCGCAAGTTCTTTTATTTGGGACAAGTCAGGGCTGCTGTCAGGCCAGTCCAGCATCTGCATCCAGCCATGCCTTTGTAATGTGTGCAAAATGTGGCTTTGCGTTATCTTGATGAAATATGCATGGGCTTCCCTGGAAAGGGTGTTGTCTTGAAAGCAGCATATTTTGCTCCAAAATCTTAGTGTACCAATCAGAATTTATGGTGCCTTTGCAGAGGTGCAAGTTACCCTTGCCAAGGGCACTGACACAACAACATACCATGACAGGGCATGGCTTTTGGACTTGTTGCTGGTAGCAGTCTGGATGGTCCTTTTCTTCTTTGATCTGGGGCGCACCAAAAATATGGAATATTGGTTTGTCAGACCCAATACATGTTTCCACTGTGCAATGGTCCATCACAGATGTGTCCGAGCCCTGAGAAGTTGACAGCGTGTCTGAGCACTGTTTACATAATGTTTCCAGAGCAATGTTTAACATAGTGTTTCCTTTTTGCACAGTGAAGTTCTATATGGCATTTGTGGATGTAAGCATGCTCTGAGGTACTTGACAAAGGCTTGCCAAATAAGGTTGTATCACAAATAAATAAATGACGGTTATTCATCTAAGGCTTGCGCTCTTGCACTATACACACAGAATTTCATCCAAATTCCTTGGAACTTTAAATTATGTTAATAGTTTGTAAAATAACCTAATCTCTTTGTTTTTTTTGTTTTTTTTTTGAGGACTATTGTTTTCAAACCTTTTAATGGTTTTCTCATAAATGCACGGGCTAATTGAAGATCTTCTGCCCATCTTTATTCCTTAAGGACTATGCCTTTCCTGGACACTGCTTTCATACTAAATCACGATTACAATCACCTTCTGACATAAGCCATTTCAAAATAGATCATTATTTTAATTTTTTATCTCACTACTAGTCCTAAATTGCCCCCATTCCAACATTTTTGGAATGTGTTGCAGGTCCGAATGGCAGGAATTGATTTATATTTGCCAATAAATTGAAACTCACGGAAAATACATTAAATATCTTGTCTTCATACTCACAGTAGTGAAATGCGAGTGAAAGTAAATTTAACAATCATTGCTTCCTGTTTTTATGTGCATTTTACAAACTGTACCAACTTTTTCATAGTTGGAGAAGTCGATAGTTTGCTGCTAAAATATATTGGAGAGGTACTATGGGTACTTATTGTCTCCTCTCCTTTTTCATCTCTCAGGATCTACAAGAAAACCAGTGGCAATGGCACAGTAAGTGCAAAAAAAAAAAACAGCTAAAAAATGAAATTTAAAAAAGCAATAGTGCCTTCACATCAACCCCCTCACCTCCCCCACCCCACCACCCAACAGCTGAAGGGTTGGCTGCTTTTTTCATTGCAAGAAAGCAGGAGATCACATGCATAGGTTCTTAGTCCTAAAATGGTGGCTGATTTGAGTGAATTATTGTGAATAGATCCTTTGGCACACAAGCATTGGCTGTCACCCTGTGCACTACACCATTCTGGTGCAGACAAGCTCTTGGAAACTTTACTTCCGTCAGCCGTTGAACCCCACCTTTAAATTTCAAAGACCTGTTATGACTCGGTGGGTGGAAATAAATGAAAGCCATCAGACTCTGCTGCCCTCTAAGATCAAAGATGAGGTGCGTGATACTGAAGGGCGCTAAACAACTGAGCAACAATAACTGGTGTTTCTGTAGGTGTCACGTATGCATGAATTGCTCCCATTACCCTTTGCTTCCACTCTCAGATCTGCCTCTACCTGGGAAAGAGAGACTTTGTGGATCATGTGGAGAGTGTGGACATTGTCGGTAAGCCACAGTTCTCTATGTCTTTGCTTGAAACACCATTGAAAGTGCTGTTTCGATTGCTTTCTGTTATTGGTTATGTGCTATACACCTGAATTTCTGGCTTAACTTATGCCCATATTTTTGATTTGGGAACTTCGCTCTCTTTGGCAGATGGGGTGTTGCAGGTGGACCCCTCGGGACTTGATGGCAAGAAAGGTACATTTCCCTGCTTTTTTTCTCTGAAAATGTTGGAATGGCAAAGTGAAGCATTAATGGTAAATGCAAGGGTGAGTGTGTCAAAAAGTGAAATTTTAGGTTTATCCAAAGAAGCATTTTTAGCTCACCTGGACCAATGTAAAAATGGAAATTTACCAATTACATGTAGTGATCACCAACTCGTTTTATCGTATCCTCTCGCTGCGCCTTTGGAATGTTTTGTTGACCTGTGACCTTTTACCTTTTTCCCTGTGATCTCGACCTTTTTCTGCAATTTTTGACTCTGAAAACTCATCCGATCTTTTAATGCAGCACATCAAAACCAACTAATATTAGGTCAAGGAAACCAATGCAAGTATCAAAATTGACCTATAACCTCAGTAGGACATTTTATGTGACTTGTGACCTTAACCTCAGTTTCATTTCTGAACAATATCTCCCAAACTACTTGCCAGTCCAAATTACTTTTTAGTCTCTCGCCACCCGAGTAGGTCGAGAACTGTTTATTAAGGCTGTGTCCGTCCGTCCATCCGTCAATCTGTCCAACACTTCATCTAACCATCTATCCAAGCATTCTTTGGCAGGGGACTTTTGCGGTTTCTGACCAGCTTGTTCGACATGCACCATTCTGTGCATGCATCAGACCTTGACAAATCACAAGCTCTCTGGTTTGATACAAGTAATGTAATGTTATACCCTACCAGGCCTAGTTATCACAGCCTATAAAGGATGAATGTATGTAGACACAGTGATTCAATAACACTACACAAATGGTTCTCCCAGAATGTTGACACTCAAAGACTATGGCCTTGACTGTGCTAACCTTACCTCACACCCAGCAGAAGAACAGCTCTTGTTGCCTTGGTAGAAAGTGAGCTGCATTGTCGGACTGTTATAGGAGTGGCTGTGTTGTTCCAGCTGCTTGCTGACCCTCCATCTCTTCCCAGTGTGGGTGCGGCTGCTCTGTGCCTTTCGCTATGGCCAGGAGGACCTGGATGTCATCGGTCTGACCTTCAAGAAAGACATCTGGGTTCAACACATGCAGATTTACCCCCCAGAAGGAAGCAAGCCAGCCAACACCCCCATGCAGGATGCCTTGATGAAGAAAGTTGGAGACCAGGGCCACCCCTTCACCTTCACAGTAAGCTTCCTTCCTATTGTTCTGTTAACCTTCTCTTGAATTTTTAACACTGTATCTGTAAACTGACACGCACATATGCTGTTGGGCTCAGTAGAAAAAAAATAATAACACTGAGTCCTAAGCCATGTCACCAACCTTTATCTGTTTCAGATTCCTAACAACCTGCCGTGCTCTGTCATGCTTCAACCACCACCTGATGACAAGAGCAAAGTACGGTCTATTGCTCACATGCAGTCTGGAGGAACAATACATACTTAAAGCTTCAACACTGTTCATTTTCTCATTAAAATATTTGTTTTTTTTTCCCCTCAGTCTTGTGGTGTTGACTTTGAAGTGAAAGCGTATATCGCAAATGAAGCAGACAACGTGAACGAGAAAGTGGAAAAGAAGTATGTGCAGATCAACAATGAGATAAATGCCATTTAATGGCCCAATATATACTTGTTTACATCCCTTTTCTGCTGTGCAATGATTTTGTTCGCAAATGATAAGAGGAGTAGCCCGAGGTTATGAATAAAATTTCCACAAACAAAATCCAACATTGTCACTATCTGTACAAGTACAGTGGCAAAGCTATATGTTTTGAAATAGCCTCTCTTCTATTCAAGTTAGATCTGCATTCATTCTTTCAACTCCTTTTCTCTCATCTTTCTCACCCCTGAAGGGACTCCTGCCGTTTGCTCATTCGAAAAATCCAATTTGCCCCTGACAACACTGGTGAGGGGCCAAAGGCTGCAATCAGCAGGCAGTTCATGATGACAGACAAGATGGTCCACCTAGAGGCTTCTCTGGGGAAGGAGGTATGCAGTATATGAAAGCAGTAATTTTATTTTTTTATTTTTTTGAGTTCATGGGAATTTTATGAAGAAAATACATTATTTATCTATTAAAATTGCTCCATATTTTCTGATGAGCAAGGTTAATATGTATTAGTTTTCTCAGACTACACCAACCATCAGATTAAATGACTGCAAACTGTGGTATTTTTTTCTTAAAAGGTATATTTCCATGGTGATCCAATAACGGTGAATGTAAAAATCAACAATGAAACAAACAAAGTTGTGAAGAAAATTAAAATTACAGGTAGGTACAGAATATAACATTTAACCCTTATGCAACATAATCTGATTGTTATGGGGTGAAATACTATATAACTTTATATATCAGTAATGACTGCTATTTAATGCAGAATACATTATTAAAGAGCTGCTATGGCCAAACCAAAGTATAGGGCTGAAAAAAAACTGTCAAATTCAAATTTAAATAATTTGTAAAATGATGGCAAGTTGTTTATAATCATTGATGTTATCTGTTGAACCCATCCATACTACTTTTTAGTTTCAGTCTTTGGTAGGAATGAAAAAAACTATTGCCTCCCATGTACTGTATGCCAGCTATGTTCAGTCTGTATGTACATTTTTGTTTGCACTGATGATATTGTCTCTGTTGCCAGTTGAACAGACTGCAGATGTGGTGCTTTACTCTGCTGACAAATACACAAAATGTGTGCTGAATGAGGAGTTTAGGTAAGTTGTTCAAAATATTGAAGAATCAAATATTGATTCTCTTTTAAAATTGTCTTGGTCTGCAGTGATGATTGTAACAGTGAAGAGTATTAGCCATTTACTATCTGCAGAAATGTCAAACTAGAGATGGTGTTTCCATGAGTGTGCAATACCTGTGCTGAACTTTTTGATCATTACCTGTTGTGTGTCACAGTGATAGCGTCAATGGTAATTCAACATTTGAGAAAGCATTCCAAATTACTCCAACACTGGCCAACAACAAAGACCAGCATGGTTTGGCCCTGGATGGAAAGCTGAAGGAAGAGGACACTAACCTGGCATCCACCACTGTGTGAGAACAACACCTCTGAAATTTGAATCTAAAAAGATATACAAACCTCCAGGAACAAGATTTTCCCTTCCTTGGTTTATAGTGTTATTTCACCAACAAGGACCACATGAACAAAATGCGTTTAAAAGTTTATTGAAGAAAATGTTGTTGATATGCGAGAGGGGCACTGTCATGGAGCTCTTCTGCTTTGTGGACCGCGAGTTTGCGGAATCTACGATAGTTAACTCGCCTTAGCATCCAGGCAAGTTAACCCTTAGACTGGTAAATGCAGCTATTGTTGCTAAATGGTGTAAGATATCAAAATCCCTGCTGAGGACCTCTTTTAAACAAGTTGCCACATGATAGGTCAAGGCTCTCCAAATCACGGTCCTCAAGGGCCGAGAACTGCTGGTTTTCCACCCCCCCAAACCTGGGAGTCAGGTGTGATGACAGACAGGCCAATCAGAGGGAATAACTGTTCACTCAAGTCCCTGGAAGGATGGAAAACCAGGTCTGAATTTGAATTTGAGGGCCAGATTTGAGGAGCCCTGTGATAGGTCTTCAACAGCACATGATAGGTTTTCAACCCTATCGAAAGGATAGAAGGAGAGGGGCGGGGAGAGAGGAAAAGAACAGGATGGGAGGGAGGGGTGCATAATACGAAAGCAGAATGGGAGGAGTGGGTTAGGTGTGTATTTAAAGGAAGTTCTGCATGTGTTATGGTTGAGATCAGGTCCTGCTCCCAAAACTCCGCTAAATAGCTTCAAATATTTCACTGTCACACCAGATTAGAAGACAGCATCACACAGACATAACCTCCAATGTATAGCTGTTCAGGCATGCTTCAGATAAAGAAAATCAATAAAAGCAGGGTGGGAAGTTGTATTATTGGTATCCATATTGGCATTCCTATTGCAAACAAATCTAATATTTATTCACATATGACTCTCTGATGAAGACTGTCTTTGCTGGTCCTTCCTCTCACTTTCTTCCTCATCCTGTTTCTCCCTCAGGCTGAGGCCTGGACTGTCTAAAGATGTCCTTGGGATCCTGGTGTCCTACAAAGTCAAGATCAACCTTATGGTTTCCAGGGGAGGGTAAGCCCATGACCCCTCAACTTGCTGTGGAAGACTAACCCATGCTCTGATGAAAAAAGACCCAAATATCACACATTTCACAAGTCACACATTATTTGTTTTCAGGTAACTGTTTAAGCTTTACAGTCCACCATTATTTAGTCTTGCAGTAAATATGCTGATTGTCATTGTCAGCCAAAGCACAGATTTAACAGCTGAGTCACCTCATCCAGTTTCTCAGGTTGGAAGTAGTCTCAGACTTTGAGATAAAAACAGTAATTAACTGTCCTGCAATGACACAAAGGTAATTGTAACATGCTTTTTAGGTGGCCCTCTGTATGTAAATGAAGTAGAACCATCATTATGTTTTTCTTCTTTACCCTAGCATCTTGGGAGACCTCACAGCCAGGTAAATCCATGAGCGCACTACAATTAGATGATAATTCACAATGAAATAATGCCTGACTAACTTTATTTGATTTGCGCTCATAGTGATGTCACCGTGGAACTGCCGTTGATTTTGATGACTCCAAAACCTGCAGGTAAGGTTCTGCATTATAAGGGAAAATATAAAATATGTATCTTTATAATCCATCTTATGATAATCAGCTCCCCATTCTAAAGTACAGCCATTAATGCAAACCCCCTTCTCTTTCTCCCTCTGCACTCTGCTGAAAAGATGCGTAAGTTAAGCAGAAATGCTGTCAAACTAATATTTATTATTTTAACACTACACAATGTGGAATGTAATTTGTAACATTCATATGAAACCTGTTTTAATTTTCATTATGAAAAATTATTTAATCAGAATTTTTGAAGACAAAGAATAATTAATCATTGTTCCTAGTTCAGAATTTTACAAATTACATTCCTAAGATTAATAATAATAATATATGAATAGTGATAATAATAATTTTATTATTATTATTATTATTATAAATGTAAAAAAAAGGGCAAATCCCAAAGTGGAAAAATTTTAATCTTTTCATAATTTTGGCAAAAAAATTCATTGGTTAGAAAATGAGCAATTGGCAGGGATTAAACAAATGAACTCTGGACAGCTAAAATGGAACGATTTACTTGTATATGTTTGCCACAGTGAACTGTTATGGAAAAAGCCAGAAATTATCACAGTCAAGTTGACCTGCTTCCCTGAGAAAATGTAATTAATGCTTTAAAGGCCGGAAAATACTGCAGAAAAGCTTGCTTCCCACAATTGAAAGTTTGTTTTCTAAAACATCTAAAAGATGTTATTTTTTAGCTTTTCTCTCTGTAAGAACCTGTCCACAGTTTACCCTCAAGTCCTCAACATTTAAAGAAATCAAAGGGAAAAGCTACCCCATACAAAGTTTTTTTTTTTTATCTATTTGTGAAATGCTCTCAAATTTCCTGGCCATAGATTTTGGTTTGTCGTAAATACCATTAAAAGGTTCAAGTTTTGCCATTCTGGGTTCGGCCATTTCCCCCCAGGAGTGTATCTGTTTTGATTGATTAAAAGCTGGCATTTACCACAGCTGCAAATGATTATATGAGGCAATCACTATACTTTGTTGTGTGAATGAGTGGCACAGATGTGTTTTTGACTGTGAACATTTATGAATTTCAGGCCGGTGGAGTAAACACTTTTACACCTCAGGTGAGCTGTGTCATGTTTGACACTTCCTTTCTAAAAGAAAAATCCATCGAAAATTGTGAAGTACAAACTTGAATTCAGCAGGCCCTAAACTGTGAACTTGGACCCCCCCCGCCCAGAAGATTTCAGAGGATCAGGAGATAACAAAAGACAGAACTAACGGCAAATATTGGGCTTTAAGCAAATATTTGGCTTTACACTAACTTTAATATAATTGAAATTAGTTGCTGAGTTTATTTTATACAGAAAACTCATAGTTTAAGTACATGCAGTTTCAACAAATTAAAGATGCTTCACTTTTATTTATGAAACTGTCTTCTGCTGCTCTTTATAACAGCTTGATGTGTACATTTTTTACCATTTTTTACTGTTTTCAATGAAGTCCAAACTCTGACATAATGTGACTTTCAGAAATTGATTGTCTTGTTTTGCAATCTTTCAGCACAACATGTACAGCACTTGAGTAGATTTCCCTGGATAGATGGAATGCCAAGAAAGACAAAGAAGAGGACAAACTGACACACAGACCAGTCCAGCAGATACATTGTGATAAAGGGCAAATTTGATATTCTACATGTTGACATGTTTACCAAGTCCAGTCCCTCTTTTGGATGTTATATCAGCTGAGATGGTCGAGGAGATACTGTGAAGTCTGAAGACTGTTTAATGTTTATCCAATAATGTTGCAATTCTGTCTCAAGAAATATGCTGTCATTTATGGTTAATTAATCCATTAAAGTGTGATATCCCAAAAAATGCTTAGAATAACCCCATCCCCAGCAGAATATTTCACTGTGGATGCAAAAATCATTCCTGGTTGCCAACAGCAATAGATATCAATAAAACTTATAAGGAATTTTGAAAAAAAATAAATAGATAAGAATTACAAAAAAAACTTGCTCTTAAGGATAAATGAATGCACATCTCATGGGTCTCAATGTCCGGGTAGAGAGGACCAAGATTTATATTTTTTATGAAGATGCATGCATGGGGGAAAGATTGACTGCAAATAAATCTGTGGATGTACTAATATACCATACTAAGAATGTTTCATTGCTTTTAGCATTGTGTTTTTGGGAGTATTGCATAAACTGGTCATATTTGCATACCGTTTTAACAAATTTAACATGTACAAGATTTTTTCACTGGAGGACATATTGACAAATGAACCACTGTGTTAAATAAAACTTACTTTTAAAAAGATCACTCAATGTATTTAAGTTTTGAATAACCTTTTAAAATAAATCATAAGTCAAAGTGGAAAAATTAAACAGAACACTGGATGCAATGTTGATCACCCATGGCATATCTTTAAAAGATAGCCATTTAAATTGCTTTTACTGAAATAAATGATGGCCAATGTCCCAGCTCAAATTCAGACACTGAAAAAAGAAAAGAAAAGTCACATAATATTTCAATTAGGTCAAAGTTTGAAGAAATTTAAAAGGAACAATGAGAGGCTAAAAGTTTGCAAATAAATACTGTGGTCTGACATATTAATCCGCCGAGCAACTGCATCGTCTGGAGCCAAGCAGAATGGCGATGGAATAAAGTTGGGTTTGGTGTATGTGATGAGGAAGCTGAGTGAACGCAAATGCTTATGAGCCATAATGGCTCACACTGAACAGCAGAGTAAAAAGAACAACAACAACAACAATAATAATAATAATAATAATGACAGGTGGCTCCAATATTTGTGGTTACATCCACCCAAACCGAATGGCTCAAAAGAAGAGAAAGATGAAAGTTTTGAAGGCAGCAAAGTCACATTGCAAAACAGGCAGGTCATGGTAGAAAACCCTCCAATATGGGTAAAATTAAAAAAAAAAAAATTCTGCAAAGAGGAGAGGGCCAAAATTCCTCCACACTGATGTAAAAGGCTAATGGCCAGTTATAGCAAACCTCCAATTTCAGTTATTGCCGTCAAGGATGGCAGAACCAGTTATTAGCTTTAGGGGGGCAATTATTGTTTCACATGGATGATATTGGTTTTAAATAACACTTACGTTCAATAAATGAAACAATCATTTAAAAATTGCATCTTCTGTTTGCAAGATTTCTCTTTGCCTTATACTAAATCAGGTGAATGATCTTAAATATTTACATATGGCAAACAAGCAAAAATAGAAAAAAAAAAAATCCAGAAAAGGACAAAATTTTTCACAACACAGAGGATTAATTATACATTGGAATGCGGAAAAGGTACCTGAAAGAGCCATGCTGATTCCTCTCTCAGAATTGCAGAATGTGGTCTTCGCATGATGACCTCTTGGAAAAATTAGTTTTTTTTTTTTTTTTTAACAAATACGTTAAAACTTATTTTGCCAAGATGACAGCAACATATGTTTGGCGTTTATATTACCATAAACCTGTATAGATTGTCTTTCAGCATTTTAAGGCAGTTGCTACGGGTACAGCAGTTTTCCAATGTATTTCAATGTAGAGAGGTTCGGCAGTCCCAATTTCAAACCCTGCCCTAACCGAACCCTGACCCTAACTCTAACTCTAACTCTAACCCAACCATAATCACAATAGACATAGACAGTCTGTTTGAAAACATAAACACAGTGTCGGGACTAACAGCTGTTCCCTGGATGGAAAAGTCCGGAGGACAATCGCCCGGACACACCTCTCCTGTCCTGGAAATCAGCCTCCCAAAATGATTTGAAATCAACAAGGACTTCTTCCTGCAGATCAGTGGCACGGCTATGGGCAAAAATTTTCCCAGCATTGCATCAGTCCATCTTAGGATGAGACTGTTTTTGAAAAATGCCCCAAACTACCCACTAATTACTTTAGATACTTAGATGACATATTTTCGCATGGACACATAGCCTAGAAGATTTCAAAAACTTCATTCATATCCTCAACATGTACCACAGATCAATCTGTAGTTAAATACACCACACATTCTGAAGTAGTTCCTGGACACCACCACATATAAAGGACCCTGATTTCCCCAGACACACACATTAGACACAAAAAGCCTTCTTTAAAGACACAGACACACACGCCTTTTTACACAAAAACAGTCTTCATCCAAAACACACTTTCAAAGGCCTGATTAAATCACAATTGCTAAGGTCCACAGGATTTGTGCACAAACAACTGATTTTGAGGAGGCTACCCATTTCTTCTTCTAAACAGATCCCTCGAAGACAGATCCATTTCTTGACCACAAGACTATCCGAGAAAATAATCCCACTCATCATCTCAGCATTCAGCAAAGCAGCAAACATAAAATTAAGAAAATCTAAACAGATCCCTAAACACTGACATAGGACCATCTGGAGAGGCAAAAAACTAACCATCAAACAGCAAATTACCAGAAATTAACATGGTACATCCACAAGACCCAGCATTTTACAAACAAGCCACAACAATCAGAAACAACACAACAAACACAACATACCTAATCAAACAAACACTCACACTCAACACACATAACTGCATATATGTCATTAAGTGTAACCACTGTGACATAAAATATGTGGGAGAAACAGGTAACAAGATAAGGACTAGATTAGCACAACACATATATAACATTAGAAATCATAGGGAGACAGACACACACCTAGTGGCTCACTTCCTTCACCATGGACTTGAGGCACTAGAAATATCCGGCTCAGACAAACAACAATTGGACACCGGAGGACAGGCGTAGGGCAGAAAAACATTGGATCATAAAACTAAACACTTTGTTCCCAAGAGGACTCAACAAACGCACTTAAAACTTCAACACAAGAGGGACCAAATTCTTCCTATATAAAGGCTCCAGTACACTGAATGGCCTCTCGAAACTTTTTCTTTCCCAAGGAGCCCTCATAAGGGTAAACTTGGGAAAGGAAGATTGTTTTCCTAAACCTAACCATACCATCCCCCTAATCCTTATTCTAATGCCTTTAAATCGACAGCCGCACCCCATAAAACTGCCGTATCTCTAGACACTGCGAACTTTTAAACATTCCAATTAATTGAAATAACACCTCAATGTAAGAAAGAGTTTATCAATTGTGACAACAATTTAATCCTTTCGCTGGCTTGAAACATTAGAAATGACGTCATCCTTAAGCATACATCGATGACGTAACATGTTTTAGTGACATAGGCACTTTCTGCATAGTTTCTTTCCTCTTTCTTATCGCAGGGTCTCTGGCTTTTCTAAGGTTCCTCCGCTCTGCGTCCAGGCCTACGTATCGCGCAGCCCCGCCTAGAGAGTCAGTTCATCTTCGATAGCTTCTTACCACTGTGCTCTGTAGAGTCGCTGTGTGGCGCTGGCCTGCAGACAGCACAGGAATAGCCGTATTACAATCGTGCATCCCTGGCTCTATTGGGAAAACGTAGCTAGTTTCTTGCTAGCTCTGTTTAGGTAAAATTAAAACCATGTCCACCACCACCGGCGGAGAGTTTGGTAACCCCCTGCGTAAATTCAAGCTTGTGTTTCTGGGCGAGCAGAGCGGTAAGTGGATGTATCTAGGATCGCGGTGAAATTTGGACACAACTCGATGTTTCTAAGCCGCGATGGTTTGTCGCTAGTGGACCTTGGTCAATGAAAGCATTGCATCAGGCCACAGAATGTGACTTCTGAAGGAAGAAAAATGTACGAAAATGGTGTCGAGGACACGGGGCCCACAGCTGTGAATGACAACCGAGAGACATTTGGGTGGGGACAGTGGCAAAATGAATATTAACACGGGCCCGTTTTTCATCACATGCCTGTCAAATGAGAATCGGGCAGGCTAACGGTTAAGTCTACCGTTACATGGGGTATACTAACTAGCTAATCTAGCTGTCGAAGTGGCTGTAAAATGCGAGACGAGTCGTTTGGAAGATGATGTTAACGTTAGCTAGCTAGCCGCCTAAAATTAATATGGTCAGCCCTGGTGGCATCTAATAGTTGACAAGGAATCTAGCGAGCTAATATTCACCGCCCAATTGGCAACATTGTCAGCCGACGTTAAATTGACTTGGTTTGCATACCGTAATTGCCAGTATTGTCTGCATCTTGCATAATTATGTTTTTATATTAGGTGACTGCTAAGTCGCTTGGCTCCGTGAGCTGGAATGCTATTCAATGGCCTTAGCCAACTAGCTAGCTGATACGGACATTTAAATAGTGATGTATTGTACATTTAGGCATTCCAGGGTAGTGTTACGTTAGCGAGGAAGTTGGCCTGTCTGGCCGGCGTTGGTTATATTCTTAATCCTAGCGAGTTAGCTGTTGGCGTGGCTGAATGAATAATTGCGCTTGCCTTATCCATCACGTCTTGGAAAAAAAATAAAGCTAGTTGGCTAGGTAGCTAGCGAGGTGGTTATCATAGATCGCTGCCCATCTGCTAGGACAGCTTAGTTGGCTACAAGATTAACATTCAGTCAGTAAAAAAAGGCTTGCATGCTGGTTAACCTGGGGGTAGTTAGCCAACTGTCGGATAACCGTTAGCTAGCTTGCTTGCTTACGAAAACAATCCGGGATTTTGTCCGACTGTGAAATCAAAAGTTAACGTTACCCTGATAGAAATAATCCGCAGCGGCCTGTTAGCACTCAAGATCGATTGTATACTTCCGAAACATTAGAAATATGCATTTTGTTCTGTATTTCGTGATTTGACGTTATCATCGTTCGGTAACTTGAGCATTCGCGTCCCATTTAGTACTGGTATCTTGATGCTATGCTAGTTTATGCTGACCCGCTGGGTAGGGCTAATTTCTGCTGAAAACATTCTGCTGAAAATTCGCTTACTAATTCTTCTTTTTTTTTCATCAGCTCAACTAGATATAGATAGATATACATCTCAAGAATAACTGGTGCAAATTTATCACAATATATTAAGAAATAAAGAAAATTATGAAGGAAAGTATAGATGGTTTTAGTTTTTCAGCTGAATGTTTTCAGCATATTAGCCCTACTCTGACCCGCTAGCTCTAGCAGAGCTGAACATGTCTGTTTTGACTCGTGGCAGAATCCGTTATGCCAACTCAGCGCACTGTCGACGAACTGCGACGAGTTCCGCGGTCCACCCATTATCTCTCTGCGGTCCACACAGGAGCTTCCACGACATGTCATTTATTTATCACTATCCATTGACCCTTTACTAAACCGTACACATAAGTTACTCATTACCTAAATACCTTACTAGGAGTATGTCCTACTTAACCTCATCTGACTCGATAAAACACCGATTAATCTGACGGTCATGGCTACTTAGCTTGGCTAACGTGTTAAATGCCAATAGTTTGCAATTCAGTGTAGCTAGCTGGCTTGCTAGATGTGGGATCTTGTTAAGCTAAATTTACACATTGAGAAATAATGGTTAATAACTATTATTTCCTGGGTAATCCTCACGCTCATTTTGTCAGATTCTGTTGAATTCGGTGGCTTCAAAAACGTGCCACATTGTCAGTTCTGTGTTCAATTAACAGTATAAATCAGTAATACAACATATTGTATTTTTTTCTTGCAGTGGGGAAGACCTCGCTCATCACCAGATTTATGTATGATAGCTTTGATAACACCTACCAGGTAACTGCCTTGCCATTGCCGTTTTGATTGGCTGTTTTGAGTACACTGTATTTGATCGTTATTTAGTCATGCCTTTAGTATTCTGCTTTTTATTATTATTTATTTTGGTGAAACTTGCATTGTTAGGAAAATTTCCGCAGGGAGAAACATATGTGAGATTGGGATACCACTTCCAGTCACTGATTGTAACAGTCTGGCATGTGCAGCCATGGATGACCATAGACCAGATTATGCTTTGTTGGGTTGGTTATTGGCTGGTAACTTGCGATGCAGATTGTATCCTGACACTATAAGCATTGTTCCGATGACATTTGCTGATACAGGAGTTTCTGAGTGATGTACACCAATGATCCAAATTGTTACCACCACTCACAGATAAAGCGAGTAATGATGATCATTTCAAAAATACAGCACTTGTCAGGCCCTGTGAACAGGTTTTAGACAGTAAGTGATCAGTTGGTTCTCATATTCAACACATTGGATACTGTAGAAATGGGACCTGAGCAACTCTGACAAGGGCCATTACGTCATGACCAGACAAATTGATCGGAGCTTCTTCGAAGGAGCTAGGCTTCTGGTGTTTTCCTGGTCAGCAGTGGTGACTACCTTTCAACAGTGGCCCAATGGAGGACAAACCATGAACTGGCTACCGGTTGTTACTGTGGAATGTGTGTCAACACACAGTGCGTGGCACCCCTAATGCGTATGGGGCTTTGCAGCCGCAGACTAGCCAGTGCCCTTTCTAATCCTTTCCCTCTGTTGAAAGCATCTACAATGGGTATACGAGCATCCTAACTGGTCCTTGGACCAGTGGAAGACTCATCCAGTCCGTTGAGTCTCGTTTCTACATCAGCTGGATATGTATGCTTGGTTTGCCTGGGGAAGAGATTGCATCAAGATGCACTGTGGGAAGCAGACAAGCTGGATGAGGCATTTTGACACTGAGAATTCGTTTTGCTTGGAAGCCCTGGGTTCGGGCATTTATGTGGATGACAATTTGATGTGGAAGTTTTTGGGGCATGAAGAGGCTCAACAACATGTTAGGCAGGAGGTCATAATGTTTTGTTTTCTGTTAGCAAAGGGATGCATAGCGAAGTGAATTTTGTGTTTGGGGAAAAATTCCAGGTGTTACTACAGAATTGCAGTTAATTTCAAAAATACAATATATTACTTCAACATCAAAGAAAGCAGTTGCCATTGTTTAAAAAATGAAACAAGAAATACATCAAAAAAGCTTTGACTTCACAAAATAGTTTAACATTTTGGCTGTTCTGTTAACCGTAGATTTAGCTGTACATTTCTCTGTGTTTTTCAGTTGTTGAAGCAGGAGTCCATGGCTGGAGTGTTTGAAATGTTTTGGGTTTAACTGATGCGTAAATAGTGGAGGCACCATGTAAGAATATTAAACTACTTCTCTATCAGGAGTCTTTGAATGGCTCAGAAACAACAGATTCATTTGTAGTTCGTTGTCCAAATACTCTTTGGTTTTCTTTGGGTGAAAAGGATTAAATATCATGTAATAGAAAATTACCCACTTTTTAACATTAGAATGTTACTGTCTAATGATATTAACATTTTCCTCATTTGAGAAACAAATTCAAGTAATGGAAGTAAGCTAGTTTGGTAATGATGTCAAACTCTGGCAGCACTGGAGGAATGTGTCTCGACTGATCCCAGAATGTGGTTGGAACTAACGGTTGCCTAAATAAGGTTGCTTGATTGCAGTCCAACTTGGATAGAGGAGAAATGAAAACACTTGGAAAGCAGAAAATGCTACATGGACTGCATTGTGGATTTAGAAAACCAAGGAGTGTAGCGTGTTTGAGTAATGTGTATGCTTCAGACAGATCTAGGTTGCAAAATCCTCTCAGGACATTTTGAAAGTAAAACCGTTGAGAGCTGAAGTCCTTATCTGATACTTTCATCTGTGATTAAGGTTGTCCTGTGCTCTATGCAACAATCCGTTTATAAGCAGTATTGATGTTCCTGTGTTTTGAAGCAGCCAGACTAAATAAAATTGACATTTAAAAAAAATTTTAACAAATAAATTAATTGATACAGATGGCGCTGCGTCGCCATGTGTATCGTCAAGAAGTTAATTCCAGATGTTGCCTTATAAATATTTTGAGCTCTGCCCTAATGCATTGCAATGGATGTATAAAGTATACAGAATAACTTTGAATCAGAATGAATCTGAATTCATCCTCATTCCTCTGCAGTAACGTTAAGAAATTTATTCTGCATCTCGAGGAAAGGAGATCAGGATGTCTGAGTATTTGTTTTCATTGAACAGGGATCATCAGATCATGGTCCTCAGGGTCTGGTATCCACCTTTCTTTTACCTAGGAGTTGTTTGATTAGACAGTCTTGCCAATTAGAGGCACTAATGGTTCAACCAATTAGTTTGTTTCCTGGTAGAAATGTAAACCTGTGCTGGATTTGGATGCAAGGTCCCTATTTGGTAATAATGCTGTAGAATATGTCGCGTAGAGGATGAGTAGTCCATTAATTGGGTCAGTAAGCTTAATTCCTGCATGCCTGCATTGCTGTGGTTTTTGTTCTCATTATTGTAAGTCATCCTTTTGTTGCCCTATTTATTCTCTGGTAGAAGAGCTCACCATAAAGGTGTTGTTCATTGTTAAACCTTAAATGCCCAACTATAGTAAAAGTTGAAAGAAAAATCTGTGTATTCTGTTAATATGTCCTGGGGAGGGGCTAGTAACAACCCAATAGCAATTTTTAATTTTTGGTGACCTTTGACCTCATTTTAGTTTTGTGACATAAATGTCACTCTTAAGTTTCTAGGACATAAAGAGAACTTTTGTCCATCATTGTTTTGGTAGTTGACATATAGCTGAAGTATTAGGCATAGCTTATTTTTCATTAGCTTACCTGTTTGTCTACTTTATCCAGTGATGAATGGGTGCTGATCTATCGTGTGGATTCCACCATGGGGGCAGCCAAATTGGAAAGGTTAGCTGGTGCTGCCAGTGTAGTGTCAGTTCCACTTTTATGCATCAGATGGCAGCACTGATGGTCTAAATATGTCACTATGGGCATTAGGTTGCAAAATTTATGTGGGGTCAGTGGTTTTGACAACCCCAAAATCGTGTGACACATTTGTCACAGGGGGCATTTAAGGGTTAATCATGACTGTGTTCTTTGCCTACAGAAGGCTGCACCACACACACAGAAAATCTCTTTTCCTCACTTGTTAAGGGGTGATTCCAAGGTATTTTAACAAACTGTCCCCCCAACAAAATTCTGCTGATGTTTTAAAAAGTATTATTATTTATTTATTTATTTATTTATTTATTTTACAATTTATGGGTATAATTGTGTGCTACTATATTCAGGAGGAAAAAGCTCAATTTTTCCCTCCATTTTCGTAAGGGGATCATTTTAGTGTCTGTCATGGAGGGGACATTTGGCTGACAATACCTCGGAATTGCCCTAAGTTCGACAGAAACACATTTGGTAATAAAGCACAGGCATGGAAAAACCTTATGTACCCTCATGGAGAAAAATGTTCCCGTGCTGCTCTGCCCTCATGTCACTTACTGGCATCCAGGTTGTTCTCTACCTTTATAATCTCTTCACTCCTGTTTTACAGGCAACTATTGGTATAGATTTCCTATCTAAGACCATGTATTTGGAGGATCGTACGGTAGGTATATCCTTCATATTGTTTTTTGGTACTGAATCATGAGATGCTGTTGTGCTGCATGTTTGTTTTCTGGTGACAGAACTGCCACCTCTGGTGTTGTTCGCGTCATACTGCCAAAGAAACATGAGCCGTTGCGAGTACCTCTGAACAATGTGCATATTCAAGACCTGTCATTACACTGGTCCCAACATGAATCGGTGGATGGTCCTCTGTTGTCACTATAGATGATTCTTGATTTGTAGCATTCATCTTTATTGTTTCTGCCATTGGGTCTGTCATTATTTTTTCTTACTGTTAACCCATCCTGCAAGTTTTTATGTTTCCATTCTTTTTTTTGTTTAGTTTTGGTTTTCTGTTTTAAGTTGGGGTTTTGTGTCTGTGTTCCTTTCCTCCTCTGGCTGCTTGCTCCCTGCCCCCCCCTGCTCTCTGGTTGGACGCAGATTCGTCTCCAGCTCTGGGACACTGCCGGGCAAGAGCGCTTTCGAAGCCTCATTCCCAGTTACATCCGTGATTCTGCTGCTGCTGTGGTGGTCTATGATATTGCAAGTAGGTACTGCTCCCCCACCCCACCTCAGCCCACCCCCCTCCCTCCCATCTGTCTGGCCTGCCCTTCTTCTGGCAGCAAGGAAAGGGGGCTGCTTGCTGGGACAGACCGCTTCGGCAGCTTTTCGAACAATTACGACGTCGCTGAAAGTGCAGTGTCTCAAGTATCACTGAAGAGGGGGCCCTGGCCTAAAATGCAGCCGGTGGAACCTGCATTCTTGGCACTGAAAGTTGTAGCCATGGACGGCGGATAGACGTCAAGTTTTCTTCTTTCCTGTGGTCACGTCAGCAGGCTCTGTCTTGAGTGACACCCTCCTTTTTCCATCGCTTCTTGTTCTTTGTTTTTTCATTCATTCATTCTCATGAAGCCGCTTGGGTGGTATCTGAGGGAGGTGTGTCTCGCTGGCTCATTGTGTCTGAGCGCACCTTCGCCACTGGAATGCCGCGGTTCCAGCTGTTCCAGAAGCTTGTGGGCAGCGCCCTGGCATTTGCTCTGCTTCTCCACCACTGGGGCACTCACCTCTGAATCTCCAGGGTCTAATCTGTGATCTTACTTTCTCCGCTCATATAGTCCTCTGTTCTCAATGAATACAATTTAAGTAATTATAGGAGGCTGGGATTTGTGTAAAACTTACTAATTCTCTTCAGTGAACACTCTTTCTCCAACTCTTTCATGTCTGTGCTGTTTTTCCATTCTTTCTACCTTTCCTTCCCCTTCTCCCCTCTCTTACCCAACCCCCCCCCCAGGTCAGACTGCAGCTGTGGGACACCGCTGGACAGGAGCGTTTTCGCAGCCTAATCCCCAGCTACATCCGCGACTCCACCATTGCTGTGGTGGTCTATGACATCACCAGTGAGTCAGGGCCTCCCAGTCTCACTTATGACGTCACTGAAAAACTGAATTTGCAGGGAGAGAACACCAGTAAATGGTGGCCTGATCAACCCAGGCTTTTAAAATAAACAGTTGTGTGTTTGACTGCATGTAAGGAAGGGTACTGGTTTTTCAGCATTTCCTTCAAGCCTATTGATCTCAAAGGGTCTAATGGTAGTCCTGGGTTTTGACCTGATTTTCCAGGTCCATGGCAGGACAGGGGGGATTCTATTCTTTTCCATCTGTATCTCTTTTACCATACTTTTGTCTTCTCTTTCGCTTCCTACTAACTTCTCCGGATACATTTGAAACAGTGAGCATAAATGTAAGCTAGCAGAAATTTGCAGCCCTGCTGTGTGTCTTGGTGTTAGTGCAGCTACAACACGTTGTGGTTGTCATGAAGCTTCAAGTACTTTATCTAGGATGGCCAACCCAGATCCTGGAGGTTCTGTGGGATTTATTTGTTTGTTCGTAGTTAATTTATCCATTAAAGCTTTTGACTGTTGAGTTGATGACTACTGTTGGGTGCCCTTGTACTTTTAGCTTGATATTTTTTCGGGCACCCATGTGAAATAAACTGAGACACATTGATTTTACTTGAACTTTGCCATGGATTATGAAACTTAAACGTGATTTCCTCCCCTCAGACCTCAATTCATTCCAGCAAACCTCAAAGTGGATTGATGACGTCCGAACGGAAAGAGGAAGTGACGTCATAATTATGCTGGTTGGGAACAAAACAGACTTGGCTGATAAAAGGTACAGGTGTCTGAAGTGTAGGTGTGGGTGAGGTATTTGCATTTACAGTTGCTTACATTTTACTTGTACCCTTGAAGAAGATTAATGAACAAAACTCAAAGTATACTGGAAGTGAGATACAAAAGTTTCAAAAACTTTGAAAACTGTCAAAAACTTTCATAACAAGCAGGAAATTAATTTTCCTCTCAGAAGAACACAATTGGGCAGGACCACAGGAGTTGCTTGGTGAAGTCTCATGGAGCTACATTATAGGCTGAAGCAAGCTTTTATGTATAGCCATTAGGAGCTCTTGAAAGTAACTGTATTTTGCTTAATTATTTATACTGAAGGATATGGAGCTTTTTGTACTTCCTTACCAAGGGTATGAATAAAATGGGAGTCTGCTGTACACTTGAAGTTGTGCATTATCCTGGTATATTTCACTCTAGTGTCACTTCAGATTTGAGACAACCAGGGAGAATCTTTTCCCCTTCCTCATTTGAAATTATTTTAATGCCATCATAGTTTTATTTTCGTATTAATTTGGTTTTGCATGGATTTCAGTTCAGAATATTGCAGAGATGATTTTTGTTCACTCTTTATTTTTTGTTCATGTGATTTAATTTTATCCCGTTTTCCTTTCCATATTATTTTGAATTTAAAGAAGTGGTTTGTGTTGATTTTTGTGCATTTTCCCCCAGTTTGCTCCCCCCCACTCCCTATTTCATGTATGATTTGGTATCTTCCTGCCCCCCTCCTCTCCTCTGGGGAATGATAGACAGGTATCTGTTGAGGCCGCTGAGAGGAAAGCACGGGAGCTCAATGTGATGTACATAGAGACCAGTGCCAAGGCAGGATATAACGTCAAACAGGTGGGTGTCCACCAGCGGCTGGTGTGCGGACAGGGGGTGCCTCGATCTGTGCTCTCCTGTCAGTGTCCCTATCAGAGATTTGCGTTCACGTTGGAAGGATCTGTTGGCTTTTCAGACCGACTAGATTTGGGATTTGGTGTGACTTTTGGGGGCGAGGCAGATAACTTGGAAGTGATCCCAATATGGGAGGTTTTAAATCTCTTCACTCGCATTTCCATCTGTTTCTCAACTGAAGAGGAGTTTAGGGAATTTTCTACACTGTTGGTCACCAACCATGTTCCTTGAGATCTATTATCCTGTTGGTTTTCATTCCACCTCTGATTTGGTGTGCTTGATTCTCCTAATTTAGTACAGAAAAAGTACCTTTCATTAACATTATGGAATCATCATTGCCACTGCGTTCTCCGCCGATCCTTTGTGTTAACACGATAACGCGAAAAACTATTTCATAGATCCTTTTTTTAAATTTTATATGCCTTTAGATCTTGTCATGATGGAGAACTGGATCGATTTTGAGCTTTGTATTTTTTATAATAATAAAATAACCAATTAATTTCCTGGAACACCTGAGTTCCATCATATTGCCTGATATGTGCGCAATATCACCTTGAAATTGTGCTATTTGATTCTTTCGCTCATGATCAGTTATTGCTGAATACTACAGCAAAAATATCAAAAGATTAAGAAATGAATTCAGTGGTTAAATTTATTATTGACCTCATGAAAAATGGTTAAGTGATCCTTTCATTATTAATGAGTCAATTAGGGCTGTACCCGAATCAGATTTCTTTGAATGAAATTGGATTTGGTTGTTCAGTACAAAGATTCAGCTATTTGGTTGCTTTTTTCCTATAGACTGTCTGGCAATCAGTCCATTGGCATGAGTTTAAGAGATTAAAGCAATTACATGAAAGCCCCATTATGTAGGAATTCGTATTTTTGCGGAACAGCGTCCCCTACAGCTTATAAGTGCAGCACTACTGTCGCAAATATAAGTCCCCACTTTCCCACTCCTTATGGAAAGCTGTACACGCGCATTCGTTGATAAGCTGGATGTGAAATCTTGAAAAGCAGACGTTGGATGCCAAATAACCATGTCAACTTAAGAAGTTATATTACAGGATTTTACCTCGATGTGACTTTTCTTAGTTTTATCTCTGATGACTTCAGAGATTAACACTTAGATACAGTGAATGCGAAATGAATAACTGAATGGACGGTAACATGTAATCGGAAAGAAAAATTTTGTTGGCGAAATGATATTGGCTACATTGCACATTGGACAGTGTAATTTTAAACAAACTAGCAGAGATGGGTTTTTTAGGCTGATCACTGTCAAGGCTTATTTGGCACTAGAATGCCAACAAATTGCCAAACTTTTTAAAATTTATTTGCATGCAGGCCAGAAAAGGAACTGAGATTAGATTGCAAACTTTTGGCATCCGAACAAAACTCAAAGAGGCAGGAATGACACCGATAAAGTCGCAACCAAAATCGCAATCTTTCTTAACACTGGCAGGAATGTGCATTCTGCACTTTGATTGTCTTTGTTCTTCAGTTAATCGTTGGATCAGCTATGGTGCTAACACCAGGCTATAGCCAACATATAGGAATGCTGGGGCTTGCTAACGGATACAGAACTGCTTGTCAATGAAATTAAACTTACAAAACTTGCATTCCCTTGTACATGCTCATTTTTCCTCAAGTTGTGGTACTGCTTCCGCTCTGAGACACACTTCAGCCAATCAGTTTGTACCTAACTGGACTTATAAGCCAATCAGGTTGTACGTAAGTAGAATTTTTCCCTAACTGGGTTATAAAAAATTATCTGGCCTCCCTTGGCACAAAGTGTAGTAAACTCTGGTGACAAGCCAGCCAACATTGCTAGCGAGGCAGGAACCGACAGAAAAGCAAATATTACCCGTATCATGTCAGGCTGAGGTTCAGCTAGTGATTAAATTTCTGTCAAAATGAGGTGACTTCATTATGATTTAAAAAAAAAAAAAAAAAAAAAACCGATGGGACAACTTTGCTAATTCAGCCAAACCTAAAGCGAGTGCAACAGTGCAAGACATGGCAAGTCGGCTAATATTACTTACAGCCAGAGGACAGTTTGCAGTTGGTCCCACAACCTTTTATTTCACATAGCTCTCTTCAGTGAAACAACAGTGAATGTCCACCCCCCCAAAAAAAAAAAACGATGGCTTGACTCAGAGTTTTAAATTCTGTCTGGGGCAATACTGAATCTTTCTTTTTGGAGAGCTTTGACTTGGAGGGTTTTGCCAATATACCCTTTGCTGTCGGGGCAAGAGCGTAGGCCTTGTTTGCAGCTGAAAGATCTCTGGTTGTCGCATGAGGTGTGATTTGTCAGGGTAGGAGTGAAATAATCAGGGTGGTAGATCTCCAGGAACACGATCGGTGACCACTGTTCTACACCTTCTGTCTTTGTTGCTTTCTACTGACCTCAGAATCTGTTCTGAGCTCTTCATCCTTTGTGTTCCTCTTGCCTTTCTGTTCTCTCTTCTCCCCTTTCACTTTCCTTCACTCACTCTCTTGTTCACTCTTTCTTTTTCTCTTCTCTACCCTTGATTGTTTCCTCCCCTCGTCTGTCCGCCGGTCTGCACATGTGTGCTGGGTTCGGAGCAGACAGATCACCACAGAAGAGGGCGAGCAGAGAGCTAAGGAACTGAATGTCATGTTCATTGAAACCAGCGCAAAGACTGGCTACAATGTCAAACAGGTATAGGCTCTGAGAAGCAGCCAGTGCCGTTAGGTCTCCTCCTATCCACTCATCCTTTGCTGTCCTTTTCTTCTTTTTTTGCTTCCTGTCGTTTTCTCCCAGCTCTTCGTAGCACCATTCCTGTTGCACATGTCCTCTGCCACAGCCCACCTTAGTGCTATGTGCTTGAGCATCTCGCTATAATATTTTATTTTATACTTTTTAAATGTATATTTGTGTGCATATTTTGCTCTGTCCTTTAGCATGAATAGTGCTTAACTGTGGTAAATTTATTAAAATTGCAGAACGTTTCTATTTGTGTCTTGAGTTCATTCTGATTCAAAATGTACGACTTGTTGAATTTCATCTTCACATCAAATGTTTCGTAATGTGACATGTCAGAGCAAACATCATTGTGAACTATTTTAATGCTTGGGAGTGGGTTTTTTTTGTTTTTCTGATGTGTAGAACTGACTTGAAAGCAATTAGAGATGGAACTTGTTTTTTTGTATATTCGGCAAGTTGGTATGCTTTTCTGTTTAAGAGCAGTGGAAACATCAGCGCTAATGTCCATCACTCGTGCTGAGCGCATGTACAACAATGGCATTTTCAACTACCTGCTCCTGTCACATGGACGTGTCGTATGCTGAACAGAGCATGACTTGCTTGTTAATGTGATCCTATCAAAGCTGCAGTGTCCTGGAAGCTCAAATTTGCTTCCTAAATGTAAAAAGTATCAATTTCTCTGTAACCAAGTATTACTTTGCAGTATAGCTTTACTACTGTCATTTCTGTAAGTAAACTGAGCAACAAATGAAGCTCAAGTTAATTTATATACTCACATGGTCACCCAGTCGAAGTGAATGCAAAACGAAATGATGAAATTAGTGTAAAATATGCGTGTGCTTTTAGAAAAAGATTATTTTTAAAGTTATTACTGACATGATTGGTTTCCTGTCAGTCTTATATTGTTTTTCTTCTGTTGCTCAGTATAAATCAAAGATATTTTTGACTCGCTTTTCTTGTTTCCTTTTTTTCATTTAAGTATAGGTCAGCAATGTGGGCATTCAGTCAATATATTGGCCAACTAAGAGAAATTCCCTTGCCACCAAAACGCTGTTGTGCTGTTATACTTGTTAGTCACATGTCAACTGTTGGAGCCCCACACAGAAGTTGGTTGTTCACAGTGACTTAGAGAAAAATTAGACCGTGCAAAGCCCCCCTTTCTCATGGTAATTTGGCTTCAACATCTGGTCTTGGCAAAACAAAGCATGGTAGTGCTTTAACCATTTCGGATGTTTAAGATTATGTGCCAAGATGGTGAGTTCCTGTTGTACTGCTGGCTGTGAAAACCCATGCAGACCAGGCAGAAATGTTTTTTTAGTTGCTATAAAACTGTGGTCTTACTGGTATTTATAGAGAAATATTTGATTATCAGTTTACCTAATTTTGATCATGTTGGTTATATCCTGAAAGCTTTCACATATCGTAAGTATGTCCTTACTTGAAAAAGTGGCCTATAGCGACCTTTTTTTTTTTTTTTTTTTTTTAAGATTATTTGTTTCTGAACAGGGGTGTTTATAATAACTATGCATTTTGCCAATTTTTTTTTTTTTTTTATAACCATGGCAGAATGTAAAGAATAAAGGGCACATTTTTTGTCATTGGTTGTTCAATTCAGATAACCCTGTTGTTTTTCTCCCTGCCTCCTTTCCTGATTTGCCAGTATTTTATTCTTTGTAACAATTGAACAGTTAGATTTGGGAGTTGGCTTATTGGACTTGAACCCTCCCCAACTCTGGTCTGGTTTAGCATTTATCCTTCAGAACTATTGGAACCATTATTCATTGAGTTGGGCATTGGGCTGTTGGACTTGGGAAAGAATCAGGGTGTTTTAAGTCACACCGGTGAACATCGTTTTGTTACGGTTTTCACCCATTCTAATGATAACAGTTTTGAGGTTGTTTTTTTCCGTTTGGTGGGTGTGCCAGGGTGTTATCCAATCAACATGTATATTGTTTGAATCCAAACTTATAAATGCATTTTAGTTGGTTTTGTTTGTGGCAAGTAGAAGTTTAAAAAGTTTAAAAATCAAACAAGAATTTGAACCTATTTCATCAGGCTCCGAGAGTTCTTCCAAGAGAACGAACAGTATTCAGTGTTTATCCATTTTGCTACGCACTTGCCGACTTTGAACGCACCCCTGGTGTGAATTGACAAAGCCCTGCCCCCTTTTCTGATTGGCTGGTATCATCCTTCATACCCATTAGACCGCTTGTCAAATATTGCTTTGGGATAGGTTAGTAGACACTGGAAGGGGTCACACATTAATATGTGAAAACTTTTCCCCTTTCCTGATTGACTTTACTGCTTTCCTTCAACTATTGATCCGTCTATTTAAATTTTTTAACATTATAATTGATGAAGCCCTGCTCCTTTGAATTTTATATTGAACTGATTTTCTCCTCATTTTGGGTGGTTTTTAAATGTTTCAGAAACAGTTTGGTTTTCTCAAGCCAACTTTGTTTGCAAACTTTATGTTTTAGTTGGTTTTGCAAGATTGTCCTTGCACTATGTGACAAAGCCCATTCCTTTTCTGGTTTTTTCTGACATTAAAATAATATATAACAATTTGATGAAATAGTTCACTTGTCAATTTCTGTTGAAATACAAATGATGAAAGTTTTTGGATTGATTCTTGGAGCCAAATCGCATGTCCTTGTGTGTCCTGGGTTTTTAATCTGGCTCTTTAATCTGTCCTCAGCTGTTCCGTCGTGTGGCCGCAGCGTTACCTGGAATGGATAATGCTCCTGAGAAGAGCAAAGAGGACAGTATCCTTCAGAAGGTGGTTCCACTATGGGGACGGGCTTTGTAGACAGTGGGGAGTCCCTTGATTTGCACATGCTTGTGAAGTGAATGTCAACATGACTGTCTAGATTTCACCCCACAGTTTGAAGTGTTGGGATAGAAAATAATGGGCCAGTTTAACAGGCAAAGATTTAGCTTTAAGCACCAGTCTACCTTGAGTTTTTCTATTGCGAATTTCTCTTCAGAATTAAATTTATCCTTGAGATTTGCTTTATCTGTATCTGTGAAATGGACCCACGGTATAATATACAGCGGATTTACTAAATGTGTTCTTGAGTGTGGTTATAATCATTTTGGTCTTTGCTATATATAGGATATTTTGGCTGCATTCATAAAATCGGTCATATTGAAGTCATTTTAAAATGGCAATCACAGAGAAGAAGCACATGCCTCTTAGAACTTATCACTGACAGTTGTAAGACCTTGGAAATTTAACAGTGAATGATATGTTTGAATATGAAGATGTATCCATACAACTATGGACCCACTTTGCATATTCTTGTGATGTAATTGGGTCCCTGGGCAAGTTAACCAATTATTTTGAGCGGAGGTATGCATTACAATTGTAGTATTTATGATTAAAACCTGAAATATTATACTAATGCATTATACAGTATTAACATTTAAAAAATTGACATGCATTATTCCATGGCAACTTGCTGTATTAAAGTTGGAAACAGTTACAGCACTAGACCTGTAAAATCTCGTAACAGCCAGACGCGTTGAGAGTTTGTTGAATAACATTTCAGTCGCCTACTTTCACTAGTAGACTTCTGCTAGAACAAGTTTAATGGGACTTATTCAGCCTTATTTGAGACTAGACAAAAGCTGTGTGTTTCCACCTTAACTATTTTGCAGTGATTGACATCAAACTGGAGAAGCCACCGGAACAGCCTGTAACTGAGAGCAGCTGCTCATGCTAATGGTCATGTACCCCACACCCCCCACCCCCACCTCACCCACCAACTTTTTGCCTCCCAATAGCTTGTTTCTCATTGGCCACTAGCACCAACAGCGAGAGCGTGCCATTGGCTGGAGAATCTATTCCCGTTGGCTCAGTGACTTTTTTCGGAGTAACTGTGTGGATGTGCTATTACTCTGTATTTAAACAAACAAAAATGTTAAAAGATTAAAAAGAGAAACCAATTAAATCACATAAGTCAAATACCAATTTGTACAACAAAAAAAAAAATTTTTCAACTGCATGACATGTATAGGACTGCAGACTGATAGCTTCTCCCACCACTCTTGATTTCTTGCACTTTGTTGAAGCATCATCAGTGCTGTCACATTTGTCATTGTAAAATAATGTTGGAGTTTGGCTATGTATTTGCATATGAATAGTGAATGTTGAACAAGGCCTCTGTTGTTCTGAAATGAGTGGCATATGTGCATTTACATTCATTTGGACTGGTTTTATTTCATTGATTTGGATTCATACGAGTTCCTTATTGCTTGGTGTCAGGCTCTTTTAAATTCAGAATGGGACAGTGAAGGAGGGAGAGCTGGTTCCAAATCAGTAGACTTCAATTGAACAGATTTAATTTTTTCCCCTGTAATAAAAACTAGTCATTCGAAGGCCAGGCCCATCCATTAATGATAGAGTTGGTACTTCTGAAGGTCCAGTGAATTACAATGGCTATTATGAAAGGAAAAGCAGATATTTACTTTTCCCAACCTCTGTTGGGAGGTCAGTTATGGCTGAATTACTGCATCTGTCCGCATTGTCCATTTGTGTGTTCTATGCCTTTTTTCAGCTCTTAACTTATTTCAGTATATATGTTTTTTTTTATTTGGTGACTTATCTCAGGCTATTCACGGCCAAAGAGGGCTAAACTGAAAGGGTTAGTTTGTTGGCAAACTACTAGCAGTAAGCCATGCCCATTTTAACATAGTTATGTGGCAAAGCTCAGCTAGAATGTACTACTGACTGGTAGATAAAATAAGTTTTTTCCAAGAAAGGGACATTTAACTCGAATACTCTGAGGATGTTCTTTGAATGAATTACCTTGGCATTTATATTTGTGTATACCTGATTGGTCTGGCTGTAGATTGAACCCCTTTTGTGTCATGTTTAAAAAATGTCTGATTTTTTTCCATCTTGCTTCTAATACAGGAAAAGGGAAATCAGATTGTGTTCTGTGTCTACCGCCACTGATTTGCTGTATTTCAACCCCCCCTCCTCCATACACACACACACACACACACACACACACACACACACACACACACTCTTCTGGGAAGCTGCATGCTCAATTTGAAGGACTAATTGGAAGGACACTGTAAAAAGCGGCGCTTGCCTGGTCGCCTCCACCATATACTCCTCAGAATTCTAGATGATGACAACTGGACAACTTGCTTTGCCCTGGCTAAGTTTAGTTTTGTTGAGCGGTAAATAGGAGCAAGTCCCTTTGCTGTCGGTAATCACTCTTGCCATGTAAAATCAGAAGCGTGACTAGCTTTTGTTTATGCAGTTGGGTTTTGGGGGCCTTTATTCTCTCGTTTTTAATTAGCAAGGTAAATTGCATTGTTTGCATTACACCAAAATAGTTAATTATTACAGCAGCCTTATTTTATTTAATTATTAGCTTGTTTTTTATTGCTGTGCCTCAGCATGAGAGCTAGGCCTTTGGTTTTCTGTTCCATGTCAGTGTGGTTAGGCTGGCTGCCCCTACATGCCCGATTTGTGCTGTCTGTTGTTGTGGAAAGAAGCAGCTGAGTTGGAATGAATTAATCCATTTCTTCAGTTATCCACATTCTTTGGTAGAAAGAAAAAAACCTCACACTCGCTTCACCTGTACCAGCGCACACGGACATTTGCAGAGATAGGGGAAAGGTTTTCAATATGTAAAATTCAATATGTCAATAAATATTTAATTATCATGTGTGAAACGACCCTCTTTGCCCAAGCAGATCTCTACTTGTCACTGACTGGAGTTGAATATTCTGCTGTTATATTTTGGAGTGTGTCTGTCCATTTGAAACTTGCTGTCTACTAGTCTTTAGCAATGTTTGTGTGAATAATGTATTATTACTATCTGCTGTAAAAATCAAAATAAAAACATGAGTAATGAACAAACGTGTATCACATGGAATAAAAATATTTCACCAAATATTAAGCTTTCTTCTTTACTAGCATTACTCTATCCACCTTTTGAAATTGGTTTATTTCAAACTGAAAATGTATGCCTGAGTAAAGTGTGCAACATAACGTGTTGATCAAATGGTCAGAAATGACGCTTCAGAAAGCGGTGTATGATAGTTCACTGAAGTGACATTTTGTATATCTTGGAGTTATTTCTCAGGTTACACCAGGCATAAGGTCTTTGTCAATGGAACAAAGGATTAATGAGTTGCTTCAGATTTACGTAATAACATTTGTTCTGTTCTGAGTCATGGTGAAAAACTGTACCAACTGCTGTGTTCTTGTATATTAAAAGTAATTGATTTTTTTGGAGATTTGAGCTCTCCAAATAGGCGTAAATTCTTGTTAACAGGATAATGGTTTTGTTATACTTTGGGGCCCCGTATCTTAATCTGGACTGTCGGTCACTATCCATAGCAACACGGGTTAATAATTTTTTACTTTACAGCTGGAGTCGGATAGTAATGAGGGGCGTGGAAAGTGTTAAGGAGCTATTCATCAAGTGATCACACCCACATTTGTTGGTTGCTACAGAGTCTGGGTTACACCACTGCATCTTGAAACGGCATTGTAAATCGACTTACGGTTCATTAAAAAAAGGTTAATACAGCAACCTGTGTCGAAACCAAATTTCAGCAAGTGTTGCCACTAAACGTGGCCATGTCCCCCGCCAGGTCGCGGAAATCGACTGGGGTCGGCGTATCACACTAATACACATTGAAGACAAAGTTGAATGAAATCGGTCAAAACCGTTCTTAAGATATCGCGTTCACAACAAACGGGACGTGACGGATGGACGGAGCTGAATACTATGTCCCTCGCTACCGCGGCGGCGGGAGACAATAACTTGAGTAGGCTGTACAGAGTTATCAGAAGTTCTTTGAGAAATGGCTCATTGTCTATTGTTTGATGATTTTACACACTTTTTTTTTTTGCGTTTTCGGGGCAGGTGCAACGCATGTCTTTTAGCTATTTTTTTAAGTAGCCTTCATATCTTAATACAAAGGTTAGGTGAGATGACATGCCGCGTGTAACACCCGCTACATGCTGTCTACATGTAGCCAACAGCATTTTCCACTCTAAGCTTTCGAAATCGATCAACGCTTGTCGGATTTGTTTGTGGACGCACCTGTTGTAATTCCCGGAAGTAGCGCCTTAATAGGACGTCAAGTTTCAGCAAGCTAGTTACGTATGTTTGGTAGGTTAGGAATCCGAGACAAAAATCCTGTCAAACTTGATATGGTCATATGGGGAGTATAATTACCGGTGCTAGTTCACTGCTATTGCAGTACCAACTGGAGAGCCAAAACAAGTAAGGACGTCAGTAACCTTGAGGGGGTAACTCATTGCCAGTTTCAGTCATTTTAGGCATTTCATAGGTCAGCTGGGATACACGCTTGGGAACTTTCAGTCGTATAAAAAACCGTGACTCCGCTGAATTTATATTAAAAACTTATTTCCTTTAAAGAACTATAACCATGTCACGACGGAGTTCGTTGGCGGTAACACACGAAGTAGATTTTTCTGACTTCAGAAAACAGTGCTTGTCAACGGAGGGTTGGCGTAGCAAATTCGACAAAGATGGAATGCAGGTATGGGTCATGCCCCCGTTGGCATCGGCAAAAGGAGATAAAAACAACATCTCGAGGATACAAAAGATCAAGGTGCGTGAAACTTACAGCTGTCTACCTCGCCAATACGTCTACGCGTCTCTCGGAAATTATGTTGAATCGGCTTGGATTTTGTTTTTATGTGTGGAGCTTTTGCGGACATTTCTGTGTTCTTGGGATTTGTCACTGATTTTAAATCGGTTGTGCTCAATTTTCAGTTAATGTAATTTATTTTATCTGATCTTTATTATTTATTGAAAATGTATGTGTTGTTCATAAAAATCAAGTTAACTAGCTTATTAGTTATTCGCTCTGTGGTGATGCTTTATGTCCTGGTTTTAATGTGATGGAATGATTTTGAAGCAGGCTATAATGGATTTATTTTATTGATAGGATTATTTATTTATAATTCACTTGTAAACGTAGAATCCAATATAAGCGACTATGGATAGGTCAAGTGACTAGTTTGCCACATGAAAATTGACCTACGCCCTTTTCTGAATGATGGCAATTGTTTTAGGCTAATACTGTTCATGATCTATTATAATAATCTGCTTGATTTCTAAATGTAATTATGAAGTTTACGCGTAAATGTATTGGCCAACATGGCCAAAATTAATAAAAGACAATCGTGTATTTAGGGATCCTGCCTCCCACTCTTCAGTAAGAATTCGTATTTAACATTATTTGTAGGCTACGATTAATTTTCTGAGGCAGTTTACTGTTGCAGTCAGCATCATTTCTATTATTGCGGAGTAGTCGACGTTTTCGGTCGGTTCACGCAATTTGGCGCCCAAAAGGCGAAAGTATGCGAAATTTTGCCGAAGTTTCTTGTCGTTTAGAATGCCGTATAACCAGAGGTGTAAAGTCCGGGTTCAGAAAGTAAACATTCTCCCCAGAACTTGATTGCAACCACCTGGATTTACTTTGGACAGGCGATGGAGCCAAGATGAGTGATCAGCTCAGTCTGTGGGAGGGAGAAAAACTTGGCAGGACTTTTACTTTCTGACCCCTGGATTTTACACCTCTGTGTATGACCGATTCAGTTCTCGCGAACACATGCATGCTGATTTGTAATGATGAACAAAACTGTGTCTGTTTCGTTTTCCCGGCCCACTGATGGTTGTTAAGTCTTTGCACAAAATTTGCAAAGCTCCTGTAAATGTGACCTGGCATGCTGATTCTCCGTTGGAGGGCCGCTAGTCTTAGTTATGCAGTTATGTTTTAACGAAACAAGAAAGTCGTCTTCTTTTTTTTTCCTTTGATTTTGCACTTCTCTCGCGTCGGAGCCACCGATGATGAGCGTTTGTTTAAATGCACGAGTCGCTGCAGGCGCCAGTTGATGGTTCTAGTAAACTACAATTATTTTAATGATTCGATCAGTTAATGTGCAACCTCTATAAGAAGAGATTTACAAACTGTTGATATTACTTCAGTCTCCCCTATGATGTCACCAGGTTCACAGCCAATCGGTTATTACAAGCTATTTCAAATTTCTTTCCCCTCTTGACATCACATGGGGAAGTGACCAACCAGAGGCAAGAAGAACTGATCAACTTCAGCCAAGCAGTCAATCATTTTCATTATTCTGGGTGGTCAGTCTCCTGCGTGACATCAGGAAGGGGAGATTTTGAACTGGCTAATAAATTAGCTGTGAACCTGGTGGCATGATAGTGGACCTTTAATGCATCATTTTTTGCTGTAAGACTATCGATGCCCTTGCAACAACAGTTCTACAGCCACTTCTGTCTCCTGAACAACTGAGATATCCCTTTGACTGGACACAAAACTTTTGAAATTGATGAAATCATCAACCTGAAACAATGCGAAAATGAACGTAAGAAAATGATATCATCCAGCAGCTTGCATCTGGAGAGAACATAATGCCATCCTGTGCCAGTGCATTGTTTATTATTTTTTAATTTGACTTGTCGCATTTTATCCAGTTTGTTTACTCAGGTGTGTGCTGACAACAAATGTGGTGGACTATGAGTTGAATGATGGCTTTCTGATTTTGAAGGCTATAAGAAAGGCCAGTGCATATGCATAGCTTAGCTCTACAGTTGGCTAAATACAAGCATACAGTAGGCCTGTAAGCCCGTTATCCACATCACGCAGCTATGCGTTTACGGCCTGGATAAGTCTTCTGCTCGCGCCAGTCACAATTATGTTGTCTTCAGTTGTTTAATAAACAGGATTTATTTCTAGATTGGCCACCTGGGCAATTGCGTTGATGAGAATTTATAATTTGGGTATTCTCTCTAAAATACCATGGGGTTCTACACATTTCCGTATTTTTGTGCCTGGATGTATGTGTTGCTGGCCAGTTGGTCATTTCATTGTTGTTTTTCTTTTTAAAAAATGTACAGTTTGCGTTAAACGTTTATTTTCTGGAGTATTGGCTGTATAACTTTTTATTGATGAAAGTTACAATATCATTGGTTTACAAAAGTTATCGATGATTTTCCTTTTTGCAAAAAAAAAAAAAATCTAGTGGATCAGGTCTTCCGGGGATTTAATTTGGACCATATGTTAGATTATAACCCTCCCACTCCTGATGTCATTCTTTTCAGTGCAGGATGGTGGTAAAGGATGTATCGGCAGCCACCTTGTATGATGTGCTACATGACAGCGACTACCGCAAGGGTTGGGATTCCACCATGTTGGAGAGTTATGATATTGCTCGCTTGTCCGACAACTCAGATGTGGGCTACTTCTCCTGTGAGTCTTGGCAACCTCCCACCGAGTCTTTTTAGCTCCGTCTTAAGCTCTGTCGCCCACTAACCAGACTTCCTCTGGTGCAGTGCAGGTGCATCAGTTTTTCTGTATTCAACTGATCTCATATGGGCACTTTCACTACTGCTATTAGTGTTTGTTACATTTGTGTGGCAAAGATGGTGATGACGGAGTTTCAAAGCCCCTGATTTTATTACACAGGCAGGGTGGGGCATGCTGCGTGCACATACCATGTGCTCTACAGATTTAGGTGATCATTCTTTTCTGAGACATTCAAGCAAAAAAACTGACCAATTTGTTGCGGCACAATATTTGGACATTTTAACTGCTGACTTGCTTGCATTTTTTTCTTCCCTGGATTTTTTCCCTCTTCCAAGGCCTTCCTCTAATTACATGCAACAGATGTGCACAAATACCTAGAATATAATTAGAGGAAGGCCTTGGAAGAGGGAAGAAATCCAGGGAATAAAAATTCAAGCAAGTCAGCCATGTAAGACCCATGAAGCATTGCCACCATTTTGTCAGAGAAGACTTCTTTGAGCTGTACTTCAGAGCAGCTAAAGAGAAAGCACGAGGGGGCTTGGTCTGTGCATGTATTTACTGTAAACATCAAGGCTTTGTTACTGCTTTTCTGTTTCTACTCGGGGTTCTGCTAAAGGTGTGTCTGTATTTCAGCATATATGTTCTTAAGGAGGGGGCAGGGGGTTCAGTTGGTAGATGATTTTTCTGGGTTGTACTGACAGTTTCTGCATTTTTTTTCTCAGGGATGTGCCCTAAGCCATTGAAAAACCGAGATGTGGTGACGTTGCGCTCGTGGCAGGTGAAGGACGATGAGTACCTGATTGTTAACTACTCAGTCAAGCACCCGGTATGCCTGTTCTCCCCTTTTTCACTCTCACTCCATTGCCACGTTTAATCCCTAGAGACCTTCAGATTTCAAGATTGAATCTCTGATTGTTGCTAGGTCTTGCTCTTGCCCTATGGCAACTTGAATGTAATTCTAAAAGCCTTCAGTTGGGCTAATATCTACTCACATTTTCTAAAGTTGGTAATAAACAAACTGTGTGAATTTCCTGAACATTATTCACTACATGTAGCATATTTCTCGTTTCCTCTGGTCAGTCTGAAACATACAGTTGACTTGACCAAAAAAGTAAGTGAGTCTAAAGCCACCCAAGCATAGATTACTGTTATTAAAAATGGCGAGCAGTTTGGTCAGGTGACATCAAGTCAGAAGACTTTTATATAGTCTTTTATATTTTATATAAATTAATATTTTTAAAATAAAAATATATCAGATATGACAGTTAGCCTGCATGAGCCAAATGATGCAAACAGTAATAAAAAGCAATAGAAATTTAAATAATTATTTCATTTTAAATTGACAAAATTTCATACAGGATAACTGTCCACATCCAAAGTCGACAAGCAAAAATGCTGCTAAAATTATTAAACATTAAATTGAATCTGAAGTCTCTCTCTTTGGCGAAATTGCATGGGTGTTTTGAACAATGTATTCAAATAGCTTATCCTTCTTTAAAGAGAATCATTTTATAAAAACAAGGCCGATGCTGCCCCCTCTGACTGCAAGAGGTATATCGGCGAAAGCCCCCAAGCGAGAGCTCCTCAAAAAGGTGTTCCAGGAAATTAACGATTTAATTAACTAAGTTTTTTTTTTTATTATTTTTTTTTTTTTTTAATTAATACAATCAATCCAGTTCTCAATCTTGATAAGATCTAGTGGCATGTAAAATTTGAAATTGATCTTTAAAATGAATGTAGTCATTGCTTGAACACTACGGATCAACTGCAGATGCGGTAGCGATGATCATTCCATAGTATGGACGAAATGTAGTTTCGCTGGTATAACAATAAATTTCAAGTCAATAGCTCAAGACCTGTTAATGCAAGAGTGAGCGCAGACTGCTGAAAGCACTGAGTGACACGTGCTAACGCACAAACACAAGATACAAGACTAAACATTTTGGCCTTGGTCCCTTGCTTCTATCTTTTTTCTGAAGTGAGATATTGGCCAAAATGTGTTTTTGACAGCTTTGACCTTGACCTTTTGGGCTATGCATCATTAATAATAATAAATTAACTAATGATTAATTTATTACTATTAATAATACATAGGCCAAATTCAATCCAGTAAGTCTTGATAGGATCTAAAGGTATATACACTGAACAAAAATATAAACGCCTCATGTCAAATATTGATGCCACATGGAGTTAACAACTCTAAGTGAGCATATGCTGACTTTTACTTGTACAATAGGGATATTTCTCTTGCTTTGTGTACCATTTTTTAATCCATCTCTCTGTCAGTGAGAGTGATTTCACTCAGTACATGGGTGTGGCATATGCAGACGGTGATCAGACAGAATGAGCAGTACCCAGACACTCCTTATACTGGGGACAATAAAAGGCCACCCCAAAATGTCAAATTTTGTCAAAAGTCATCATGCCTCAGATGTCTCAGGTCATGCGGAACGTGCCATTGGCATGCTGGATGCAGGGATGTCCACCAGAGCGTCGCTGTGCAGCTGAATGTTAACTATCGGACAATAGGCCGCTTTGAGAGTTCGTTTCCGACAGACGGGCAGTACTGCAAATCGACCTCATCCACGTCGGCCACATGTGACCACACCAGCACAAGATCGCTACATTTGGCTCGTCCACCTGCGGGATCGGCTCAGATCAGCGACATGCACAGCGGATGAGACCGTTGGTCTGCACAACAGACGCATCACACCACAGACAGTCCGTAACCGCCTGCGAGAAGCCAACTTGCACGCTCGGCATCCTCACCGTGGTCTGGATCTCACCGCTGTCCGGCTCCAGAACCGACTCATATAGGCAAACGCACATGTTCAATGGCCCTTGGCACGCTGGAGAAGAGTGCTATTCACAGACAAATCCCGGTTCCAGTTTTTTGTTAGTAAAAACTCAAAAATTTGACATGGGGCGTTTATATTTTTGTTCAGTGTAAAATTTGAGAAGAAAGCTTGTGAGTTGTCGCATTAACACGAAGGGTCCGTGGCAGACACGGAGGAGGCGGCAATAATGATTCTATATCGCCAAAACTCGTTTGGCTGATGTAATTAGTCATGGAACAAGAACTAAATAGTGATTAAGACTTAACTGAGAGTACTTTGAAATTATTTTTATGATAATAAAAGTTTAACAAAAAAATTTCAGAAATTTATCACTGTTATCCCGAATGACATTTAATGTGATTCTTCATAAAATACACAAATTACATGGGATAAAAGCAAGATTTTGGAAATGTGCAGGTGTTATCCTAATACAGGCAAGCTCAGTTTTTGTTTGCATTTTCAGCCTATTTTAATTTTTTTGTCAACTGGATCTTCTTATTTTTCTCTGACATAGTTACACACCTAGTGTGTATAAAATGCACACACACATAATGAGTGTTTCTTTGCTGAAGCCAGTGTTTTTGTTATTGTAGAAGTTCCCTCCTCGTAAGGATCTAGTGCGAGCCATTTCCATATTGACAGGCTACATGGTGAAGTCCACTGGCCCCAACTCCTGCATTTTCACTTATCTGTCACAAGCTGACCCTAAAGGTGAGACTGCTTTTTCAGACATACTTCTCTACTCCCACTGCACTGTACACCAAGGTTCCTGTTGGCTACCATTGTTTTCTCACTCTCTATCCCTCTTCACTACTCTCCCACACACAAACACACACACACGCTAACACGCACGCACACATGTGAATACACATGAGCACACTCACATACTCAATGCACACGCTTCTCATCTGAGCTTAAATGCAACGTTTGTGGTCATGAGAAGCAAACCGTTTTTATTCCACAAATCATTTAGGAAAATCAGTAACCAGGATAATTTGTGAACTGGAAAACCGAAAGTGCATTCTCCCTTTGGCTCATAAATGTATTCCTCTTGTCTGTTGCTCCAGGTTCCCTTCCAAAATGGGTAGTAAACACAGCCTCTCAGATTTTGGCCCCAAAAGTAAGTATGATCTTGATGCACATAAAGGCATTAGTGGATTGTTGGCTGTTTTGCGCTGATGATTAGCAGCATTGAAATGAAAAAAGTAAATCTGTGCCACAGTCCATGTAGAAGACGAGCAATTGTATATACAATGTAGTTGACAGAGTTAGGCGAGTGAGTTGAGTGTAAGGGCCGCTAATAGAGATACAAGCCACATTCAATGACGGTCTTTCCTGGAGAGGATTTAAATCCTTTCCATTGACAATGGTAACCATGGTAACCCACTAGGTCTGGTATTGTCAGTGTTTTTTTTTTTTTTTTTTTAATTGGCGTAATGAAATGTCTTGGCTGAAGCTGATACTCAGCATTGCTGTAGAACTTGTCATGCTGGTTCTCGGTGTCTGGCAGTGAAACCGGAAATGACCCAAAAGTATTTGGGGCAAGGTGTTCTCTTGAGAGACGCCAGTCGTTTGGTTCAAGGATGTAATTCAAAATGTCTCCATCAATAAAACGCCAATGGCACATTTTCACACCATATCAGTGATCTGGTTTACAAAATCAATGACAAATCAATGACAATTTTGTCCTCTGAATTGCTGCCTGTAATGGGTGCTGAAAATGGTGATCAGCATCAGACTTCCATTGTGGACATCCTATCTGGAAGTTTCCTCCATGAGAAAGAGTATCAGACAAATAAACAGGATTAATTCCATTTGGGATTAGATTGGGTCAAATAAAGCTAATAGATTATTTTTTTTGGCATCAAGTAGACAATTAGATTTTACATGAATTGGTCTCAGTGTAGAGGTTGTTGGATTCAGTTCTGGCATATGGCTGTATGATGCAGGAGTAGCTACTTGCCTCCTAACGTGAGAATATTTCAGTGTTTTACCATTAGTTTGTTTTTGTATTGCTTCTCACAGGTGATGAAGCGTTTGCACGGGGCTGGACAGTGCTACCCGCAGTGGAAGCAGATTAATGCCCCCACTTACAAGCCATGGCTGTATCCGGAGCAAAACTCGCTGCCATTCATGGACCCGGCCGAGCTGACAATCCAGCGCGGCGATTCGTTGGAGAACATTGACGAGAGCTCTTTACTGGACATCCAGGAGAACGAGGCCGCTAATGACTGCAAGATGTAAGCTACGTGCAGCGTGTCTCCTCACGACACCTCGGACATATGGATGGGACACGTTCACACCTGCATATTCAGATCCAGATCTTCGGAATCCTTTCGCCCAACGTCGAACAGTTGTTTCCAGTGCCCAATATGTGCCTATTAACCTGCTAGCAACACTGAACACTTTTGTCAGTGAAGTTAATGACACTGGTCATTCTATCTGCATTTTTAATTTTTTTCCCACCCATTTTTCACCGAAAGCTCACAATGTCTGTACTTTGGATGGCACAAGAAGATGAGAGAATTGTTTTGATTGTGCACTGTTTACAGGTATTATACCCAGTGGAGCAACTCTGCTTGGCCTGTTCAGTGGGGTCAGTTCTTGTCCTTTGTTGTGCCTTTGATGTCTGCATGGCCATATGTAATACAACAGTATTGATGGACACAGTGAAGGGATGATGGTTTACAGGAAAACCGCTATGAACAATATGAGAAGAGGCACTGAACAATGAGCTGGCTTTTTTTATTCATTTTATCAGTTTTTGCTGAAAGTGTTTTGCTCTGTGTACATTGGGGCTTGTTTTAAAATAGCCTGCGTGATGAAGTCAATGCATTATCGCTTTTTTTTTTTTTTTTTTGGACGTTGCATGACATTCTTCAAACACCCACCGACAGAAATGAAGTATTATTTTTGCTTTATTTTCAGTTTTTAAAGATGACTGTAATAGTGTAACTGAGATTTTACACACTTACTGGAAGTACAGTGTGTGCTCCAATGCTGACTTTATTTTCATAACCAAGTGGCAGTCATGTCTGCGCAGAACATGCTCACACTGAACATTACCGTACAACCAAACGTGTTCCTGATACCTGAGACATGGCTTAGGAACTGTTCCTTCACCCTTAGTAATCAGGAGAGAACAGTTTAGCGCAGTGGTTTCCTGATAATGCGGTGATCCACCTCACTGTTTTCACTCTGAAACACTGACAATGGTATCTGACAGAGTTCCTGTAATGCAGCATATCTTTGCAAATGGAGGTGTTGGAATGGCGTCAGCTATTGTTAGTGACACTGGTTAAAATTTGATAAATTTATTTGAAGAGATGTGTCATAAAAGCTCTTGAAGACGCACCATTAAGGTAGAAGACTGTCAATGAAGTTCAGACGAAAATGTTGCCAGACTCAGTGGAGTGACTGATGGGGGTGAACGCAGTGAAGTCCCTTGGTTCTCCGTTTTACGGTGCTGTGAAGGTAAACTTTAAAACATCCCCACCCACGATGACGACTCTTGTAGATGAATGTGGGACAACGGGTTTGACTACCTTTGTCGCTTGGGTGCAAAGGTGAAATGGTTTGCTTAAGTGCCTGTTTTTCTCAGGTTATTTTTGCCTTAATCAGGGATGGATGCGTAGCTTGTATCAACAGCTATGTAATGTAATATACAGATTAACGTGTATATTTTGATCATTTACTTTCACTGTGAGGAAAGTTCAGTAACTTTATATTTATTAGAATGTTCAATAAATTAAAAAATACAGCTTGTGTTTTTCTCTCAGTTGACATTTGTAATATTTAATTTCGCAAGCACTTCTACAAAAAGACAAGGATTGGGCCTGGAAAAATTGAGAAAAGGCACACTAGCATTAAGTCGGTAAAACACATTTAATTGTCCAGATTCTTTCTTGAATGCATAAGCAAGTTTTAGAAGTTAATGTTTTGTACAACTCATGTTTGAAACATATGAATGGTCTGAATGCACATGTAAACAGCATGGTGGATTATAAACATAGCTGATCAGATAAAATTGAATGCGGATACAGTAAAATATGAAACTTACAATTATACAAAAGCCTTAGGATTATTATCCAATAATTTGTTTATAAAAGCAAAATGGCTATATAACATTTTTTAACCCAATCCTCTAAATACACTACATTTTAAATATACATGCTCACTTCAGAATAGGCAAAATAATTTTACAAAGGCTGTTCTTCGAATGGCTTGCCTCTCACCAAACCATTTCCTTCCTTTAGCAACATAACTTCATAATTGCTATCCATTGTATCCTAGTTCATGTTCTGTCCATTAGCAGTTGGCAATTGTTCTTGTTGGATCTTGGCTACGCCCATACTAAAGTACTAGTGTCCTAAAGTCGGACTGTATCTGCCTCATTACCAAATGTGCTCACAATGTTACTGAAAACATATTGAACTTGTTCCAATATTGCAAAATCTTCAGGTTTAGTCATCGTAATGTATCTCAGCCTGAAGATGGGTGTAGCGTCAGTATGCGTCATCACTGTGCTGCAACAGTGGAATCAGTCCGTGGGAAGACCGTGATTATCTTCACTCCCAAGGCCACCGACTCAGTGACTCACACAGCCACTGTCAGAGGATTTGATGCCATCTAGTGGACCGTTCTCTCTTTTTGTCTTTGGTAGTCTGAAAAAAAATTAAGTCCGTCAATGGTGCTGGCAGAAAAGGAATAAGTGACAGAAACCGTATATCCTTAGTATACATGCATGCTCAGAATAAATCTTTGTATTTTTAAGATCAAGTGCACACAATTTACAAGATTTATACTTCAACTGCCAGGTAAAGTGCCTTTTCGGAACCTTCAAAGCTATGTGAAATGTTGTGCATGTTCATGTTATGGTAACTCAGTTTCTGTGAATGACTAGCTGTACTGCTATGTACGTTGTACATCCCACGCAGAATTTGCGAAAGGACTGTTAAATTACAACATCAATGCCCATTTCTGGATTGTAGGGTTTCATCAGCAATGATGTCTCAATAGCCAATGACAAATACTAGTAATAAATCCATAAAATGGGCATAGTATATGAAACATGTTATTTAAAAATGTGGAGATTTAAAGACAATTTACATATTGTTTTACCAAATTAAACTCCTTTTAACCCAGATGCTGTGTAGGAAGGCAAGACTTAAGCTAACCAAGGAGCTTTGATAAAATAAGAAACATGATTACTCACGGTCGACAAAGCAGCATTCAATTATCCTATGATGTCAGAACTCCATCAGAAGCATTCTCTCTCATGTAAGTGTCATTAGCCAAAAATGCAAGGTAATGGCATTTTAGTAACATATACTCCATATCATGTTAATTAGCAAAGATTAATTATAATACAAGTATACTTTAACCCTTTAGCGCCAGCATATGGAAATTTCCGAGTTATGCCAATGGACTCCTCTGCCCGATTAAGGATTGTTTCATGCTTTTTGCTTACCTAGGGGTCCTAAATCTTATCCAGAAAGGGCTGAAGTGGGTGCAGGCTTTCACTGCAATTAAGCAGTTACACACCAGATTCTACTCATCATGGTCTTCAGCAAAGATTCAAATTCAAACTGATCATGCATCACTGAATATTTGCTCTCGATATTTAAAATCTGCAACATTTTGCTGTAAATGCATCCAACTTGGGCTGAAATGTATGAACAGCATTTAATTTTACTAATTCATACCATGGAATACTATAGTTAAACCAGAATTTGAAAACTTTGAGCATGTCTAATATCTGGTCTTAATTAACTTGGGTGCAGCAATAATGTTTGGTTTTGAAAAAGCTGGGTGTGAAAGGGTTGAGAACAGTAGAGTGGGTAACTTTTGTGTGTGATACACATCGTAGTCTGCAGTACATAGGTGATTTGAGCTGGCAAAATACATTTACGTTATAAAATGTCCTGACCAAAAAATGAACATATTAGGTTCTTGCAAACCATAACCATACAAGATGTCGGACCACGACGTTCTAGGAGTTTTGTAACAGAGCCACTACAAAGCATTTCACCAGACCTAACACCCATGTCGCGAAAAACGTGTTTACAAGCAGGAGCATCTCTCGCACCAGCCTTAATTACTCTAACCAGAAAAGACACTAGCTATGTTTCCATCCACTTGTCAATCGAACTATCTGAAGTTCGCCAAAAATATTCATGCGAAGTCAGCAGGTGAAAATGTGTTTCCATCTAACGGCATTAAAGCGAATAAAAAGTTGTGCGTAATGACGTCACAGGCTGTGATGCGGTCAAATTGGTGTATCGAATAGATTTCTGACATTTTAAGCTGTTTCCATTCATTTTCTCACTGAATCGCGGAACCTTCAAGTGAACAAAAGTAGTGTGTTAGCCGACTAATTTAGCTAGTTAGCCAAAATGGATCGCGTCTACCAACAAATGATGATAATTTGCACAAGTTGTACGTGCTTATGTGCCAGCTATTAGCAGCATAGCAAACCATTATCAGAAGGCAACGACGGCATCAAAACACCGTCACGATGCAGTTGCAGATTTATTCGGCAAATAACGTTTCCTTCAGCATTTATCGCATAAGCCTTTTACCGATCAAGAGAAAATTCGTGTTTGTGTCGATATTCTTGAAATCAAGTCGAATGTCACCGTTTCCATACGGCATTTTTAATTCGATATGACTTCATTCGCTTAAGAACGTGTGGATGGAAACATGGCTTATGTTGCATGAAGTTTCGCGTTAAAAATGTGATACCATGTTCCCCATATTCTCCCAAATCTTGCCCCATGTTATTTTTTTTTTTTTTTTTTTTTCCCAAAAGAATAAGTAGAGAAGTAAAAGATTTTATGACAATCCAACCATCCATAAAAAGTGAAACAAGAACTTTGTCATGGCAGAAATGCTGGAACTCGCATTTGTCAACTGGGAAAGAATATGATAAAGGGAACAGCATAATTATAATACCAATAATACTGATGTAAGCAAATTATCCCACTAGATAACAGAGAAGTCTCAGAACTTTGAGCTTGTACCTCGTAGCACACATTTTGAGTGTACAATTAGACAGGAGGCATGAAGGGCAGCATCAGTGTGTGAGCAGTACTGAGAGGTGAAAGGGAGACTCACTGTAAGGGAAGAAGCGAACCCTCATCAGGATTTCTCTGGCTGTTTTCAGAATCTCCACAGCCTGATTTAAAAAAAAAAAAAAAAAAAAAAAAAGTCAAGGAGCAAACACATGATCGGAAATAATCACTTACAGGTATACCAGGTCGGATTTCCCTAAAAGATAATAATGCCTTTGACTCATACAAAACAAATCCTGCTCAATCATCACTTATGATCCACTCATTCGAGGTGTGGGCGGTGTCTGTATCTAAAGAGACCTGCTGTCTGTCTGTATTTTCTTGTTTTTCTTGGTGCAGGACTTTTCTGGGCATCAGCCTTCAGACAGAGGGTGTGTTGCTTCCAGCCAATAACAGCGCACGGGGTGTGAGAGCAGGACATAATACTGCACTGCAGCATAGTGCTTCCGGTGTAGCAGAGCCGGGAAGAATGAATGTTATGTTTACATGCCGCAACTGAAAATCCCACCTCAGCATACCTTTAATTTCAGCGCACAAATACTAAGGGAAAAACTCACCAAACTGAACACAAAAAGCAGAGCATCTCAGTGAAGTGTCTCAATATACTGTGTCCTTAATGAATTTTAGCATGGCTTGCATAAACCCATTCTGACTGTTACACCCTGTGACAGTTTCTTTACCCTATTTTTACACTTCCTAACTAATGAAGAACAATCGATTCCACAGGCCTGTCCTACCACTATGTATTCTTTAGATTTAGAGACAGAAGAATCTCTCAATTTCGTAATCGTTGGATTAATCCCACTTTACTCTTTATTTTGTTACACCTTTCCTAATATGTGATAGGTTTGATGAGCTAATATACAGCAATAGCCCATAAATGCCCCATTGCAAACCACTCTAGATTTGTTGGCCTGGAAGCAGGTGGCTGGGGTGGCAGCAGCAGGTTAAAGCCCTGACACTCACCCTAGAGTGCTCAATGTCCTGGAAGTCCACATCATTCACTGACAGCACCTGGTCCCCTTCCTGCAGTCCTGCTCTGTGAGCATCCGAGTCAGGAACGACCTATCAGCACAAACAAAGAAGGCATATCAAGGGTGGCAGTCTCACCCTGTGCGCTTCGGGTGCAGCACATGTACAGTTGGGAGTAGCCTGTACTGACCAGACAGTGAGGATAGGGGGTGCAGTCCTCACGAATGTGCATCACCATCATCAGTTTTCCTTTGTGGAGTTTAAGTCCTCCCTAAGGTGCTTCTGTCTTGGCAGGGAGGATCCTACCAACCAGTTGCACAAAGCCTGACTTGTCCATCATCATGCACCTACTCTGTTGCCCATCTAAATCCAGTAGTCTTTCAAATTTTGTCAACTTAATCTTGTGTCAAATAGTAGTTGTTTCAGTCGTTCATCATTGCAAATATGGCAGACGTGAGCAAAGTATCTTAGTTGCTGTTCATAGCAGAATAGCTTAATGGGAAGGGTTTTTTTTTTTTTTTTTTTCCATGTAGGCCAGCATTTGATATTTTAAAGCTCCAGACTAGCTCCCCCTCAACATCTCTTCCATCTTGGTTGTCCCTGTCTGGTGCATTTTCGCACTTGAATCCACCTTTTACCATTTTACAAAGAAAGCCGTTCCGCGCCACTTCGAATGCAGACCATTATGAACAGATGTTAATCTTAATCCTTACTGTGCATGTGCCATACCCCAAGCTCACCTTCAGCGACAGTACCTCTTGTGATATGCTTTGGACGCAAGCAGGCAGCCAGATATCAGACAACTAGAGAGAAGACCAGTAGTCCCAGACAGAGATGGGAGCCGGAACCGACAAAACCAAAACAGTGGAAAAAATATGGACACCAAGAGAGTAAGAAAACAAGAGAAGCAATGTAAAACAATCACAAGAGATACAAGAAGAGCCAAGTGACCAAAAAAAGGCCACTTTCTTGCACTTAATTCTGTTCATCCACGCATGTAACTAAGGAATAATACAACACTCAAACAAATATAATTGTATACAAACACCTAAAGCGCAGATTAGTGTTCTGTTCGATGGGAGTGTTGTCGAACCCCATCGGTAAGAAAATCTACCACGGGCCAGTCAGCGCAGAGAAGCACACCTTGGATATGAAGATGCCTAACTGGGAGGCTTTTCCCCCGCGGATGTTGAAGCCGAGCTGAGCCCCAGGCGGCTTCTTCAGGATGATGGTGCGGGGCAAAAACTGTGTCAGCTCATTGTTGTAGTCAGGGTGGTGGATTCTCTGAGAATCGGTAAGATATTAGTTTTTCATTTTTCCTGGACACTTTGTGCAAAATTACTGTATGTTAAAAGTTACGATACAAACTTTAATTGGAAAATAACTCCCGAAAGATTCAAGCACGAAATAAGTCGAAGAGCTGGGCTGCATATCGATTATACTTACCACTGTAGCTACATATTTACGAAATACGATTTGGTGTGGATGACCTCGAAATAAAATTAAGTTCCAAAAATGTAAAAGAAGTAGCATTAAATTAAGCACACAAACATCAGACGACCTACATCTTGAGGGGGGATCCACGCTGGGGGACTCTCGTAAGAGGGCAGGAAAACCACCGGCAGTTGATAGTCATCATACGGGATCTTTTGGTCCATGGCTGTAGCCTTGTACCTATGACAAGGATAGCTGAAATAACTTAACTCTGTACTCAACAGTCAACACCAACAGAGGACAGCCTTCAAGTAACGAGTTTCAGGGAATATGTTTTCACGCAGCACATTGTCTTCAAGCAGTGAGAAACTAACTTCACCCGCAATCTTAAGGCTAATCAAAATAAATAGTCTTAAAGAACGACCGAACGTTTCAGGTACAATCCATTCAACAAGATGCATTTTCAAAAACCGAATCAATTAATCATCTATTCTGACCGGAAGTGTCACTTCATTTCAGTAATGCAAGCTATTGGCCATCTGTAAAAACGGTTTCTAATGATGACACCTGCATCATTTTGTAAAATTCCCCCTCAAATCCGTTCACCTTTATTTCTACTAGCCATCTCGCTAGTTAGCTAACGACAATACATCTGGTTCAACACGCAGTTAGCGCCCATTTTTCACAACCTTGTATAATTAAATTGTTAACATAATCAGAGCAAAAATCTAATAGAATTAATCATCTGTGACTTTGATGGTAAAGAAAAAACACTTCACTGCGGCGGTAAAGTCTTTAGCTTTCTTACCGGAAAATGGTTCCTACAACTGAGTCACCACGCCTTCCCAAAGCAGCTGATACATCACGTGGTCACACAATGGGCGGGACAGAGGAGAAAAAAGACGCCTTTATAGCTTCAGGCGAGCTGCCTGAGGTGAAATACAAAATATGGTCCATCATTTGACAACTTATTCTTGTGACGGAAATTCCAATATTATTTATTTCTATCATACTGTATCATTCAATAATGTTGCTTGTTATGTTAAATCAATCATAACACATACTGTACATATACCAATTGTATGCCTGCTCAAACTTTGTGTGGGCTTGTCAGACATTTATTCTGTGAAGTCGTTTGATGTAAGACAATGATAATTATTATTTAATGAATAAAAACGAGTAAATAATTGCTGGAGCATGGTCTGAGCAGCATGTATGGGCTGGGGTATAATTATAACCCATGCATTTGAAAATACTGTTGATGGCATTCAAGTTAAAATTGGCAGCGCCGTGTTCATACATTAGTACGCCGAATAACTAATTATTTTAATTAAATAATTATTCAATAGAGAAAGGATGCATGTTTGGTGACTGACATCCACTGACACAACGACAGAAAACAGTTCGTCAGCCCAGGATTCACCATCGCACCATCGCAGGGTTGTATCCTCTGCCGCAATTTTCAATAATGTGATTCTACATGCTTAATGTTTATAAAATATTTGGGGGGGGCTGGTTACTGATGGCCTCCAAAAAAAAAACCTCCAGACAACGAGGAGCCAGTGATGGGGCTGCACAAACACTTTCCACCAGCAGAGGGGAGTATAACTATGTTCTTAATTTTTTTAAAGATTTGATCAAATTGAAAGTGATATTGGCGCAATATCCACCAATAAATACTGCCATCTACCAAATTTCTGTTAAGTGCAATTGATGCATTAGTTATACTGTTTAAACGCATAGTATTATTAAATTAAATGACGACTATGAGTTCAGTGCACAGACTTTCAGTTTTATTTCGATGGTATACAAATTGAAATTTGGCGGATTGCATAGGAATTCTGCACTTTTTAAGAGGTCCCCCCTTTTTAGGAAAATTTGGGAAGTATTTGAAAAATTAGCTGGGTAGTTTTTCCTTGGCCAAGTGAGTTTTATTCCCAAATAATTTCCTCTCAAAGTGAATACATTCAATGTGTACAACAGATTACCAAGCGTAGCATGTGCATTTGGAGTTTCTCAACGTTTATTCTCACTGAAGCTGTTACGCCAGTGAAGCAAGCCTATACTATGCTGAAAAATTAAAACAAACCTATCAGAGAAAAAGCAAAACCTGTCACAACCCTCATGTGAATCCCTTTCGTGCCTCCTCCCATCCAGCAGCTTTCATGCCTTTTAGATGCATGGTCTCCTTCGACTGGTTTGACATCCAGCATGCCTCCCCCACCAGGCATTATGCATTTGTGTTTCCCATTCCTTAATGTGTGTGTTGGTGTATGTATACCCCTTACTTTTTAGAGTGCAAGTTGCTGGATTGTCACTTGCTACATGCCCTTTGGCAACCAGTCAGTATTTTCCAAATAAATGTTTATCATCTTCGGAAATTATTTTTAACCATTAATAACGAAAGTCAATAAGGTAACCGGCTAAAATAGCCACCTACTTGCCAGTCTTCAGCCGTCTACTTTCGTCTCATTTCAGTGTTAATTTTTATAGTGGCTCACAAGAGCAAATGCAGTACAACAGCCCAAAACATCTTCAGTTGGAGAAAAGAGCTGCACCCTTAGAAACAAAAATAATTCAACAACACATAGGAAAACCCAAAACAATTACAACAAAGGAAATGCGCCGCAGAAATCCAAAATAATACATTAACTCCGTGCTGCAAATACATGAACAATGCAAAGTTTTTTTTAAAAAAAAATGCTAATTCCGAAAACAAATGCAACAAAAAAGCACTGCATAACCAGTCAACACAACAGAAGTGCCCTAGGCTTCTTGGATGAGTGATAAGCAAGGACAGTTTCATTACAGACCCGAGTGAGTGTGTGTTTTTGAAGCAAGAAGAAAAGTGGAGTAAGGAGGCAACTTAACACTGGCACATTTTTGCCTTTTTTTCATTAGTGTTCATGTTCATCAATGATGAGACATCAATCTTACAGTAAAAGCATGTTGAGTCAATATCAAGCTGACAGCTCATAACATTAAAATCAGTGACACTGACTAAACATTGATTTATGGATGACTACATGGGAGATGATCTCTGCCAGCCAACGTTCCCTCTAATTTTCAAAACTCCTGAGCAAGCATTCAACTCCTGAGCTCCTACCTGAGCAACTGTGGGCGACGTCTGACGCATACGCTACGTACACATGGCGGCACCATGGCATCACCTCTCTAACCCCAAATGTCATTACAAATTACTATATTGATTAATAATCATTTTGATTATTTTAACAACATGAACTACTGCATACCTAGGTCAGCTACAATCAACAATAGCAAAATATTGTTTTGGCAAAATAGATTTCACATTTATTGTCATTACAGTATGTGAACAATTATGTGAAAAAATGTGCTCCATAAAAGTCACTTGGAGAAAAAATACAAACATTTGAGTTATGCCTACATAAAGAGCAAACCATTCTTTAGAATACAAATTAAGTAACCTTAACTCGTTCTTGGCACAAAAGCATGCTTGACAATAACATTGTAGATTATATTTGTAAGAATATAGAGTCTTGTAACTGCCAACTACTTTAAGTTCCTCTAAACTGCAACAAATATGATATACTAGAGCAACAACTAAATGTAAACTTAGCTGTTGATTTGTTTTAATTAGGTGCATTTATGCTTAGAGCAGTTGTTTATCCTCTTAAGTCACATTTGACAAATCTATATATGCCATGAAGAATAAAAAAATCATATAAACATTGAAGTATATAAGAGACTAGTATGAATAAATGCAGAGGGAAACAATTTAACCAAACATTTAATCCACATAAACAATCAATAGGTTTCACATCGGTGAAACTGTTGACACATGGTTGCAAAAACTAACAATTTATTTGGCAAACAATTAAGTCACACCTGTTTGGTGTCAATGTTCACGTTATTAAGTTCAGGGTAATTATTTTGAAATAACTCAAAACACCTGTGATCAGCAACCTAATTTGGATCTTACTGATTTTTTCAGAGTGTAATTTGATCTGTTTAAGAATGTTTTTTTTTTTTTTTACCTGAAAATCCTCACAATATAGAAAAATAAGTACAATATGCTCAGAGATTTTTATTCTTTACCGCACAATGGATATGTCCATCAAAATGGGGCTCAAGATGTTAAATAACTGCTCTAAACATGGAAAGTAGCTAATAAAGAAAAATAACAGCTTTTTAAAATTCTACAATTGCAATTGTGGTTTGCACAAAAACCAGCATACACAGTGGGTCGCCAGGACCAAGTTTGAGAACCACTGTGATAGGGGAAGCTGAAACCCATCCCTTAAAAATAATGATTGGTCATGACCTGTTTTCAATCCATTACGGAAACTCCGAACACTCTCAGCATTATCAGGTGTGGCCAGTTTTCATTAATAACGCATACCTGTCAACTCTCACACATTCGGTGTGAGTTTTAGTGGCATATTTACGTTCCCCTGCTGTAGTCAGCAATTACTCAATCAACGCATATGTAAGAGATTCTCGCCCGTAATATAAGTCCTCGTGCATGGTGGTTTATCGGTTGCACTTGCGTTTGACTCTCGACTTCTCACGCTTTTCTTTACTGGGGGTTGGAAGCAATGCATGTGTTTCATGATCGTTTAAATAGTTTAAATGAAATAAGATCATTTCAAGAAAGACGTTTCACATGATCTTAATTAATTTAAACAATTTAAACGATAATGAAACACATGAATTGCCTCCAACCCCTGAGTAAAGAAAAGCGTGAGAAGTCGGGAGTCATAACGCAGGTGAAACTAAAAACTTCCATGCACAAGGACTTCAGTTCCGCGCGAGAATCTCATACGTATGCGTCGATTGTGTAATTGCTAACGACAGCAGAGGAACGTAAATATACCACTTAAACTCACACCGAATCCGTGAGAGTTGACTGGTATGCGTTATTAATGAAAAACTGACCACACCTGATAATGTTGAGAGTTTTCGGAGTTTCTGTAAAATTTAATTTAAATGAATGATTGAAAACAGGTCGCGACCAATCATTAATTTTATGGGATTTTTTTTTTTTGCCTCCCCAGTTGCCAGTGTACGAGCCGCCACTGATTAGAACAAAAAAAAAAAAAAAAGTGAAAACTGGTCGGGGGATATTTGAGTGCGCAACTTTTTTCTCTTCTGCGCCACGAGGCCGGGAGCAGTGCGCAATTGCGCAGTAGAACACCTTAGAGGGAACAGTGCTGCCAGCTCCTGAACATTTACTTCAGCCAGAATTTGTACAAAACCAGGAAATGATCTGTCCGCCAACCTCACAATCATCAAATTATCATTTAATTGTTGAGCAGTATCCATATGTCCTCCACACTGCTGCCACCAAACGCGAACTGAAGGTTAGTTAAGCAATCGTAATTATTCATGATATGCCAAAGCAAGTTAAAGGGAATATGGCTTATATAGTAACATATTTAATCAATCTTAATGTACCAATCCTAGAATGTTGCCTGACTTTCTTTACAGCTCTAAGAATTACCAGAAGAAAGGGTGGTGACAAAACCCTGGATAAGGATAGCACAGTTCAGTACAGACGTTGTGGACAAAGTTGAGCTGTCAATCACCGGCCAGTGGCTTCTGGAATAGAAGCCAGGTGGATTGCACTCCACACGAGCACTGAACTGTCCCTCAAGAGGATGGAATAGCTTTAGGGAAATTCAGTTCCAATTCTGATGACCGTCAAAGGATTAGGAGCTTGTTCCTAACAAACTGGACAGAGGAACATACTTGGAAGAGGTAACAAGAATGTGGTCCCTATCCTGGACTGTGATTTCGCTTGAGAGCTTGTTCCTATTAAATCGGGCTGATGAGCTGACTTGAGCTGGTTTAACTTGAACACAGTCCCAATCCTGGACCCTTATTAGGTTTGAAACCTTGTCCAAGTTAACTAAGAGGAAAGCTTTCTGGAACGGCAGTCATGAAAGTACACGTTGCAATTGACAAAGACAAAGAGTTTCAACTTACAATACTGACTGGTTTCAAACACAAAAGGTAAATTACAATCCAGCAATCTGCAATACAAAGCACAGGGCAGAAATACCCATCACATGGCCATTAGAGATTAACCATATAATGAGACCCAGCCAGGGGCTGGCAGACATGCAAGATGCAAACCAATAAACGGAGACATACTTTTAAGAGACACGCAAGTTGTTGAATAGGATGAGACATGAAAGCCTTTCACTCGTGAGTTGTGTCACTAACAGTCCGGTAAACTGTAAATTATTCTGTTCATTACTGCAGAGGGATGCACTGTTCTTTCATTCCCCTTAACCTTACAGTACTCTTATTTCACTGTGGCATATGTTGATGACCATTTTGCGGAGCTAGAAAATCCAGGGGTCAGAAAGTGAAAGTCTTGCCATGTTTCCTCAAGCCTTGAAGTCAGCCAGGTGACTTCATTTCCGTCCATCTCATGAAGAAGTCTGCCAATTTGCAAATCCAGGGGGCAGAAGCAAAATGTTGGAGAGGACCTTTCCTCTCAAATCTTGGTTTTTTCATCTCTGCCAAGCACTGTGCAATTTTTTATGGCCAATCTGTCCAATGCAGTGAATACTTTCACAGGACATCTCAACTGAAGGATAAAAGCTGATTTTTGCCTTTAGAATTTAATAATTCAGGTTGTGTAGGTAGGAAGATCTTGCAGAGACCACCAAAGAGAGCAACCACACAACATACATGAATGTTATTTTTGCTTTTTTTTAAATACGCCTTTGCAGACTAAAGGAGCTGCGTCATGATTATTGTGCATGCTCACACCTTTGAACGAAGTAAATTGCTCAACAGCAAGTCAAAATCTCAAGGGTATTTTTTTTCTATGATTATTAGCGATGTCAACCAGCTTACATTCTTTGTATCCCTTACCTGAAGCTTAAAATATCGCTTTGAATCCTTAAATTTCCAAAGAAAACTCCATAATATAAAAAGTATAATGCCAGGGTAACTAAAATATATAAATGCAATGCCAAACAAAGACGGATTAGCAAAAAGGAGTCAGATTATGACTTGCAGTCAACCAAATTCACTTTCCTAGGATGTAAGTTCTGAGCATGGGCAGTAATCGCGATACAACTCCTTTAAAATATTTTTTAAAATCAGTCTGTAACCCTGAACTATAAAGATTATTTGTACACCTTGTTAGTATTGGGTTGGACCCCCTTATGCCTTTAGAATTGCTTTAATTCTTCATGGCATAGATTCTACAAGGTGTTGGAAACATTCCTTGGAGAATTTGGTCCATTTTGACATGATAGCATCATGCAGTTGCAGCAGATTTGTTAGCTGCACATCCTTGACGCAAATCTCCCATTCCACCACATCCCAAAGCTGCTCTATTGGATTGAGATCTGGTGACTGTGGAGGTCATTTGAGTACACTGAACTCATTGTCATGTTCAAGAAACCTGTTTGAGATGATTTGAGCTTTGTGACACGTTATCCTGCTGGAAGTAGCCATCAAAAGATGGGTACACTGTGGTCATAAAGGGAAGGTCATGATCAGCAACAATACTCAAGTAGGCTGTGGTGTCTAAACAATGCTCAATTAGTACTAAGGGGCCCAGTGTATGCCAAGAAAATATTCCTTACACCATTACACCTCCACCATCAGCCTGAACTGTTGATACAAGGCAGGATGAACCAATGCATTTGTGTTGTTTATGCCAAATTCTGACCCTACCATCTCAGTGTCACAGCAGAAATTGACACTCATCTGACCAGGCAACGTTTTTCCAATCTTCTATTGTCCAATTTTGGTGAGTCTGGGCAAATTTTCGCCTCAGTTTCCTGTTCTTAGGCTGAGAGGTGTGGCACCCAGTATACTCTTCTGCTACTGTAGCCCTGCTTCAAGGTTCGATGTGTTGTTCGTTCAGAGATGCTCTTCTGCATACCTCAGTTGTAACGAGTGGTAATTTGAGTTACTGTTGTCTTTCTATCAGCTCGAACCAGTTTGGCCATTCTCCCTGACCTCTGGCATCAACAAGGCATTTTCACCCAGAGAACTACTGTTCACTGGATATTATCTCTTTTTGTTGACCATTCACTGTAAAACCTAGAGATGGTTGTGTGTGAAAATCCCAATAGATCAACAGTTGCTGAAATAGTCAGACCAGCCTGTCTGGCACCAACAACCATGCCAAGGTCACTTATATCAGCTTTCTTCCCCATTCTGATGCTCAGTTTGAACTTTAGTAGATTGTTTTGACCATGTCTACGTGCCTAAATGCATTGAGTTACTGCCAAGTGATTGGCTGATTAGACATTTGCATCAAGGAGCAGTTGAAAAGGTGTACCTAATGAAGTGGCTGCCAATCAGCCATGAGAGCCATAATATTAAAATCACCAACCAAATATACAGTAGTGAAGGTCCCCCTTGTCCTGCTGAAACAGCTCTATCGAACTGACATCACTTGAATTCCCAAATTTGGGGTTTCTCAGCAGAACATTTCCCATAGTATCGCACTCTCTACAGCAGTTTGTCTTCTTCCCACAGTACATCCTGATGCCATCTGTCCCAGGTAAATGGTACACGCGTGCCCAGCCAAAGCACATGATGTGAAAGAAAATGGGACTCACTGGACCAAGTGACCTTCTTCAACTGCTCCAAGGTCCAGTTCTGAAGCTCAGGTGCCCATTAGTGGGCGCAGTTACGCAGTTAGAGGTGGACCGGAGTTAGATTGGGCACTTTGACAGGTCTACAAACTAGAAAGTGCAATACCCAGCAGGGTATGATGCAAAGTGTGTTATAACACAGTCCTTATTTAAATACTATTAAAATTCTCAGGGACTTTTGCCTCAGTCATCTTTCTGTCAGTTCGCACCAGAGAAGATAGCCTTCATAGCCCTCATTCATCGATGAACCTTGGGCACCCAAAACCCATTGACCGGCTCATGGTTTGTCCCTCCTTGGGCCACTGTAAGTTGGTACTCACATCTGCTGACAGGAAGCACTTCAACAGAAGTCTTGTGACTTCAGAGATGCTCTAACCCTCTAAACAGGCCATAACGAATTGGCCCTTATCAAAGTCCTTCAGTTCCCATTTCTCCAACACCAACACATTGAATACGAGAACCGACTGCACATTTACCATCTAAGATTTGTTTGGAGACCTGCACATGTGCCATTGTTATGAAATGATAATTTTTTGCTGCATCTGTGGGTGGTTTTAATTTTTTGCCTCATATATGTGTGTGTGTGTGTGTGTGTGTGTGTGTGTGTGTGCAGGCCCTAAACTTCCTTCTATTTCACATCTACACTTTACATTACATGATTGTACACAGCGTGTAACCACATGCCCCTGCTTAGACCATATCTCATTTGTCAGTCTTACCATAAGCTTTAACCATTGACAGTCCGCTCTCTTTTGTCATCACTTATTCTATAAACTAGAAACAGAAACTGTGCAGACACAGTTGGTTCACCCTTGAACCACTTTTGCACCAGGTAAGTAGTCTATGATTGCCACTCACCTGTGTTGCTGGAACGCAAGTCAACGTACGGTTGCACAGGGTAGCAAAATGAATTATTGTGGCTTAAATAACCTCATCATTCATTTCTCAGTAAGAAAAATAATTGCAAATATTTTACAGTGACTCCACGATTTGTATTTTTTTTAAACGCCTGTGCATTATGCAAAACCTACTCATGACAAAAGATGTTTCAAGTTTGTGATGGACTTAATATCTGATTATATTAAACACTTGAGTTATTCATAAAGGGTCCTTTTTGTATTAATTTTAATCGCTGTGACCTCTTTTTAATTTGTTGTTTAATTATTCATTGGCATATTATGTTGTTTTATCTTCCCACTTTGATACAACTGCCCGTTTGGATTTCTAGAAGACATAGATAGGCTGTCTTGCACCTGTCCGCGCCTGCCTTACGAAACGGGGGGAACGGGCGGAGAAGATCGGTTTTCAACTATTAGGAAGGCTCTCCATCGGTGGCAATGGGCAGCGAAAAAAAGAAAAGCAGCCCACACAAAGTCGTCAACTAGAATGCGCGTTTGTCGAGAGAGCGGGGGTCCTCTCAGCTTTCGTGTGATTTTAACGGGAAAATCTCGCTCAGCTCTCAGCAAAACCTTGAAAAAGTAGCACGTGCGATTCCAGTTCCACTACTTCTTCCTGAAAAAACTGTAGGTGAGACTGGCATCTTGCCTTCCCGTAGCGATGTCGAGACAACCAGTGCGACGGACTTGTCACCGACGGTTGAGACCATAATTTTCCTACACTGTAGATAACATACCCCTCCCCCCAGTAAAAGAATTTACTTCTTTTCAGTCGGGGGTCATCCAAATTCTGTGCGCATACTGCACGAATACAATCGTGGGAAAAGCGGCTGAAAGGAGTGAAAGTGATGAAAATGCCATGATCTTTTATTGATAGGCTACTCGTGGGTTGATACCTTATTTAAAATGATTCAAGAAAAATTATTGACAGGTAAGGAATGTCTATACCGTATTATTTATACAGCGCATACTATCGCCTTTGTACGTCGACTTGAAGCGTTTCATTTTCAGTTAGGTCACTTATTCATGCGACTTTAAAGCCGATTTGATACTTGGAGACATCGACTTGATTAGCTACGTCTGAGTTGCCTATTTCATAGTTAAGAACATTTTGACTAAGAGACTATATTTTTGTGGGGCGCTCCGCAATGAATTAGCCTACGTCGGATTACGAGAGTAAGTAGGTGAATAACCCTCGCACATCGCCGGGTAAAGCAGACTGGTTTGGCGCCAATTGCGTCATAATTGTGTGCTTTCATATAATTAATTTTGTTGAAGGAATAAGATAATAATCGATAAAGAAAGTTGGTAAGCATAGTCGTGTGTAAATATGTTTCAATATGAAAATATTATTCATTTAAAAAAAAAATCATTTTCAACCACTTGATTGAGCAAATCAAAGAGGGTGGACTGTGGTCATCCTGTTTTCCGTAGTAAAGAGAACTTAAATGTTGTGTCGTGAGTTGTTGTGTTGTGTGTTGTTGGTGAAATGTAGTGTAAGTTGTATAATGATTCTGCTTTTTAAAATTTTGAAGTCCAGTTGGAAGGATAAAGCTAGCAGCATAATATTTGCCTATTGCTTTGCGTGTAGGAAGGGGGGATGTGCTTTTTTCAGAACTGACGTCTTGACACCTGCTGGGTCCCGGACATGTAAATAGGCTTAACTGCTGGCCAGATATGCGCTAGTTGGATAAGTAACCATGCTTTTATCAGATGTTGAAAATGGCTTTCAGAGGGAAATTTTATCGACAAACTAGCCTATTGTAATGAAACCAATATCAGAGTGATTTGATTCCAAGCACCAAGCTGGGAACAAGAGCAAAACTGGTAAATTATGGATTACCAGTCACTAATGTGACTGTAAACTCAGGTACATACAATATAATATGCTGTCAAAGAGCAACACTGACTACTTCCTTCACAGCACTTTTAAAGGTGAAATTCCTGAAATGATGGAATGCATGCATTGAAAGGCTTCATGTATCGAAACGTGAGGTTTAGTGGTCCTAATGTAAGTATGAATGTGTGATAGAATTGACCAATGGAAAGGGACACCTGTCTGCTTACTATGTCCTGATGGCACATTATTTAAAATAGCATAAAGATAAACACTCCAAACAGTGCAGTGGAGAGCACGTGCTGAAGACGGAAAAATACCTTTTCTCCAACTTAATATGAACTGTGAACTGTGTTGTCATATGCAAATATTTGAAGAGACCCTGCCTACTTTCTCCTGATATGCGGCCATTCTTGTGTGATGAGTGTTTCAAATATTTGTTTGGAAAACTCAGATGTAAACAGCAGTATCAAACTAATGACTTTTGTCTTCTTTTAAATTCTTTGTACATGTGAATAAAAGAACAGTAAAAGAATTTGAAAATAATGTTCACTGAGTAATAGATAATACTGTCATTATTCAATGGCGATAAAATTAAATCTAGAATTATTGATTGTTCATGTTGGTTGCAGTGTTGCATTTTAAATCAGCATGATGTTTGCAGGAATATTTTCACATTTGCCAACACGTACAGAAGTAAATCCTTTTACTTCTTTGACCCATGTGTATTAGGGTGGCCATTGGTATTAACATGTTTCAGTCAGGAAAACTCAGGTATTAAGGCCGATGGTATTGTTATCAGCCCAGTTTGTGCGTTGGTTGTTTATTTATTATTTGTTGTTTACAAGACTACGAGAAATCCACGGCCTCATTTTTATATCAAATTTGGCCAAAAGTTGGGCAATGACTCAGAATAGCTTTCATTCAATTTTGGAATGAATTGGGTCAAGGACAAGGTCAAAGGTCACTTCAAAAGTCAAAATCATTTTTTGCCCATACCTGCCCAGTAAAAATGGTCTGATTTACATCAAACCAACACCAAAAGTTTCCTTTTTCAATGGGTAAAATCTAACTCTATCCATCGCTATAGTGAAACGTGCATAGTTTCAAAGATCAATAGGGGCCAAAGTTCAGGGGGCTCAAGATCTTTGATCTGAATCGCCTACTTTACACTATGTCTCACAAAACTGCTGGAGACAGCCATTTGGTTACTATTAAACACATATAGGAAGTCATACGAGGATATCATGACATTTGACCTTGAGTGAACTTGAAAGGTCAAACAAAAGATGATGACGAGATTTCAAAAGGCTGAACTACTGTAGATAGCTACTTGGTTACCTTTAATCACATAGAAGAAGTTGTATATGGCGAGTAAAATTAAATCATGACCTTGGACCTTGCGTGACCTTAAAAGGTCAAACCCAAGCACATATGTACCTAAAAACTTGATTTACTCATTAAACAGCTAAAATATATGCAAGGGACGGGGTTTTCTGTGCCTGGCGCTGCATCTTGTTGAGTATGATGGTGAACATAACCTTTGGTTTGGTGTTGAATAGATCTGCCCTGGGTACTCTGTGCACAAGCTCATGCACGATCCCAAATATAGGGAGAAGTTATGTCTACCTCATGAACAAAAGACACCATATCCCTTGAGTAAACAAAATCGATCTATACAAGCAGGCAGAAGCTGGGGTGGCGGCGGGTGAACAGCAAATCAAAATAGCAACATTAAGCAGTAAAAAACAAATTACCAGCAATGAGTTGGTACACATAGCAAACAGCAAGCAATTAGTGTTGCAACCAACACAACAAGCATGAACAGCTGCGTAGCATTAGATGATTAACAGTTTTCGAAGAGTGCACTCCATTACTAATGTGATGTGTAAAGATGCGATTGGTTGGTGAGAGAACGTGTTCTCTAAATTCAGCGATGAATCAGCTGCAGAAGTTCCCTGACTAAATTGCGGCTGGCATTTCATGTGCACCACTCATTATCTCCGTGCTTCCGAAAAAGCGAGGAGATCTGGTAATACAGTTCGGCGTCTGTCCGTCCGTCCGTCTGTCTGTCTGAAACAGTAACTCCTCCTAGGCCGTTAGACCAATCAACATGAAACTTTGGCGTGTGTAAGATAGTGACCCAGAGGGGTTCACAACGCGTTTAAATTTAAATTAATTTCCTCTTCTGGCCACCTGGAAAAATGGCCATATTTTTTATGCATTGAGCTAGGACGCCAAATTTTCATGGGAGGTGCAAACCCTTCATCACATATCAGACGGGTTTTTGATTTGATCTTTGACCGTTTTTATGAAGTTGGCATTGTAAATAAAAACAGAATACAATGATTTGCAAATCCTTTTCAACCTATATTCAATTGAATACACTGCAAAGACAAGTTACTTAATGTTCGAACAGGTAAACTTTGTAATTTTTGCAAATATTTTTGATGCCTGCAACATGTTTCAAAAAGCTGGCACAAGTGGCAAAAAGACTGAGAGAGTTGAGGAATGCTCATCAAACACTTATTTGGAACATCCCACAGGTGAACGGGCTAATTGGGAACAGGTGGGTGCCATGATTGATAAAAGCCCCCTGAAATGCTCATCATTCATAACAAGGATGGGGCGAGGGTTTTTTAGTGAACAAATTTGATTGTAATTTTAAAAACAACATTTTGCAAGAAATTTAGGATTTCATCATGGCATCAAAAGGTTCAGAGAATCTGGAGAAATCACTCTCCAAGGCCGAAAAACCAACATTGAATCCTTTCCTTTGCATCAAAAACCTCTCATTTCAAAATGAAAACCACTGTCAGTAATTTATGCTACATCTGCAAGTGCAAGTTAAAACTCTACAATGCAAAGCGAAAAGCCATTTATCAACAGCACCCAGAACGCAGCCGGCTAAGCTCATCTAAGATGGACTGATGCAAAGTGGAAAAGTGTTCTAACCACATTTCTTGTTTTTGGAAACTATCACAAAGAGGAAAAGAACCATCCGGACTGTTATAACTCTCTGTGATGGTATCAGGTATCCCAAGGCATGGGCAACTTTGTCACCATTAATGCAAAGGTAAGCAGATATGTTGCCATCCATTTTTTCATGGAACAGCAAGACAATGAATTCTGCACCATTCAGTGAAAGAGTTTAGGCCCTGCCTGTAGTCCAGACCTGTCTCCCATTGAAAATGTGTGGCGCATTATGAAGCGTAAAAATACGACAACAGAGACCCGGACTGTTGAACAACTTGCTGTACATCAAGCAAGAATGGGAAAGAGTTCCACCTGAAAAGCTTCAAAATTGGTCTCCTCAGTTCCCAAACGTTTACTGAGTGTTGTTAAAAGGAAAGGTGATGTAACACAGTGGTAAAAAGGCCCTGTGCCAACTTTTTTTTTTGCAATGTTTGCTGCCTTTAAATTCTAAGTTATTATTTGCAAAAAAAAATAAAGTTTTCAGTTTGAAATTAAACATCTTGTCTTTGCAGTGTATTCAATTGAATATAAGTTGAAAAGGATTTGAAATCATTGTATTCTGTTTTTATCTACGATTTACATAACGTAACTTCACTGGTTTTGGGTTTTTGTAGCTCAAATGACGCCAGGTGTGCCAATCGTTGAAAAGGATGGCACGTTTGGTTATTACTCAACGTTTGGTATGGATATGTATCTTGGTGATAGCAACTGAAGCATGCCAAAAATTGCCATCCTGTGATTCATATTTTGGCCACTAGGGGCTTTTTTCTGAAAAAAAAGAAAAAATGGCCATATCTATTTTATGCATTGAGCTAGGACGCTCAAATTTATATGGGTGGTGCATGGGATGACCCTTCATCACATATCAGAATTTGATCTAATTTTGACCTTTTTCTAGGTCAAATGGCATCAGGTGTACCAATTCTTACCTATGTCCTTTCCTTTTCATAATATTTCATTTCAAAATGAAGAGTAATTTATGCCCTCAACAGACACTCAAAAATACTCTATCCAACTAACCAACTATATCACATTGCTATAACTCTGATCAGTATCAGTGCTTTGTCACTAATTTGAACAGCAGAATGCCAGTTCAGTGAATTTCCCTCTGACACAATACTACTACTCCCATAACATTCGTTGCGGAACGCGGAGATTTGCGATGGCACGCCATTGACATACGTCTAGTTAGTTATGATTTAACTTTTGTTAATTAGGTCTACTTAATAAACAAGCAACATACAATCTTATTGGATGGTACTGGACCCTACGATGCACAGATGTTTTTTTTTGCATATTGATTAAGTATAATTCAACGAGGCTGAAGTGCCGCTTGTAAACTCCGGATCTGTTCAGAGAATGTTGCTCACAAGAAAAGGTAATGCCGAAATTATTCTTACCTAGTCAGCATAATTTGACTTCTACAGTAGCCTGCTAGCTAGCTACAGAGCTGCATGTAAAACGGGCTGCTCGACCCCACGGTTTTCATGTAGCTCTGTAGCTAGCTAGCTGGCTACTGTAGACATGAAAGGAAGAAGTACGTAAATAGCGTTAAGTCCATTGCACTTCAACTTAGCCAGAAACACCATACACATTGCTATTATAACTACTGATGAAATTTTGCCTCTATCAGGTTTTGACCAAATTCCTAATAATTTTATTATCACACTAGCTAGCTTGGTTAGCAAGCTAACTGATAGAAGCAATGTGCAGTCCTGCTGGATTGTACAGGACTGTGATGTGGTATGTTTTTGCATATTAATTTTGTATGATACGACTTCACAGATTCAACCAAATTTTAATCAGCTGATCTGCTCACTGTATCTGTTATTGTGCAAAGTTAGAAGGTTATGGGTAGTAATGTTCTTGAGATATTGAGTATGATAAGATTGTGACTCACTCACTCAGTCACTTCCCTTTTGGCCATATTAGCCTGCTATCGCGGGGAATTTCCTGAAAGAAATGATCAGATTGAGGGGTTGATTGTTCAGTGTATGCAAGTACAAGTAGTGAATCAATGCCTCTTGGTTTTGCTTTGCTTTTGTTGTTTTTTCCTTCTTCCACAAGCAATCCTTATCTTAAAATCTCTCAACTGATTTACAAGCTCAAAGACTAATTTTACCTGTTTTCAGAGTGAACCTGAATCAAGTTATTTGCAAGAGAGTCTGTGGTAAACCCGCTACTGAAACCTATGAAGTGAGAGTTATAAGGGGAGATAGTAGTTGGTTTAATGTCTTTCTCTCATGTCTTTTGTTTCATTTACTACCCCCAGGCACTTTCAGGTAATGCTTCTGGAGGACTGAGGAACAGGTTCTCTAGCCTTTAAAACTCAGACTTAGTCTGATTTAGCATCTCAGGAATGTAAGAAGTAGACTTCTTTCTCCGTTCTCTGAACACTTAAACAAAAATTGACATTGATCATCATTCATCTTTTTGTTGGTAACCCCCTCTTTAAACCAACTCTGCTCTCCTCCAACCGTCTTGGTACCATGTACTTTTCTGGGGGGTTGTTTTCCATTAGAGGATAGTACTGCCTCAGTGTAGCTGGTCATCAGAGCAACACAGCACAAAACTGCCGGTGACGTCATCCTCAATGCGACACACATAGGCACAGAGATAAACAATGGAGGAAATTGACAGAGTGTTATTCTTGATTCTCAGTATATGGCTGTTTTGCACAGATAGGCGATAAATTTTGTTTCAGAAGAGGCTGGAGGCAGGAAGACAAAACGCCGCTGAAAAGTACCGAAGAGTTTGGGAAATCCTCAGGGCCGCCGCCAGAACTGAAAATTCAAGGGCAAAGATACATCCCTTTATGAAAACAATTAGCCTTAGCTAGTTCTCAGTCGTTTTCCTTTATTAACATGTTTTCTAGTTATAATAATAATCAAGTGACAGTTGAAGACATGGCGTCTCTCCCCCATGCGATCTAACAGCAACAAAATAATGAGCTACATTTAGTACAGAAAAAATTATTTAATTATAATTAGGTTTATGCTCTGGCACTCAGCGACGGTAATTTTTTTCCAACGAGAGCGGCATTTCAGAACTCTTCAGCGAATTAAGGTAATTTCGGTGATAAGTATGTACACCTGTTTTTGCTGCACAGTCTCCGAAACTTGCTGTAGATAGCTGTCCAATTGGAAAATGTAAATGGTCGAGACCGTGCAGCAAAAACAGGTGTACGCACTTGTCACCAAAATTACCTTCAATTGCTGAAGAGTTCTGAAATGCCGCTCTTGCTGGGAAAAAAATTACCATCGCTGAGTCCCAGTACCTAGACCTAATTAAAATTAAATTATTTTTCTATACTGAATGTAGCCCATTATTTTGTTGCAGTTAGATCGCATGAGGGAGAGAAGCCGTGTCTTCAACTGCCACTTGATTATTACTATAACTGGCCCTGGAAATCCTACATCAGAGGTCTGACGAAGAGACGAAGCTGGTTGCTCAAAGGCGACGCAAGAGGGCAATGATGCAGTGACGATTCTCTTTGATCAATCAGTGGGCTGCGGTGTTGTCGCATCACATTTTAGTAACTCCTAGTACCCGCTCGGCTTTTTTTGGATCCCCAGGGGAGCAGGTACCAGAAAAGGTGGTACTGGGTACCAAGTACCAGGTACTTTTTCCTAATCGAAAAGCAAAAAAGACGAGTAGAATAGAGAAGAGCCGGTACCACGTACTGGAAATGGGGCATTAGACACGATGGCAAGACAGAAGGAGCTCTCTGATATTGTTCGTAGCCGCTTCGTGGCCTTACAAGATGCTGAAGACGTTAAATGCTGCTACGGCACTGTAAGAAACACAAGCATTTCTAAGAGACTGGTGCGCTGAAAACTAATGGCAATAGAGGTACAAAATGGAAGCTTACATGCCTCTGATGTCTAAAAAATTGGCAGTTGACAGCACGAAAATTCTGTGATGATATTAATAGCACCAGAAGTGAAGAGATGAAAGTAAAATCTACTATTGCCAGACACCTGTGTGAAAATGGTCTGATTGGTCATGTTACTGCTGTCACGTCCGTGCCTGGCAGCCCGGTGACTTGCCCCCAACTGCAGTCAAGTCTTCACTTCCTTGTTCAAACTCGCCAGAATACTAATTGTAATTACTTCTGTCCTTGTTTATTTAAACTCATAGCTCTGTTCAGTGGTCATCGGGTGACATCATATGCACTCCAGTTTTCCTAGCTCCTGTGTTTCATAGTCTTGTTTGCTCTCACGTATTTATGTATTCCTGTCTTACTAGCTCCAGCATTTCCCGGTTTAGATTACTCCTGCGTATACAGCGCCTTCCATAATTATTGGCACCCCTGGTTAAGATGTGTTCTTTAGCTTCTAATAAATTCAGTTTTTTTTTTGTAAATAATATAGGACCACAATGAAAAAAAGAGGAAAATCCAACCTTTAATTCAAGTGCATTTATTCAGTGGGAAAAAAATCCCACATTAAGAAATAATTCTTTTACATCAAATCATGTGTGCCACAATTATTAGCACCCCTGATGTTAATACTTTGTACAACCCCTTTTGCCAACAAAACAGCACCTAATCTTCTCCTATAATGTTTCACAAGATGGGAGAATACAGAAAGAGGGATCTTCGACCATTCCTCTTTGCACAATCTCTCTAAATCATCCAGCGACCTGGGTCCTCTCCTCTGCACTCTCCTCTGCAGATCACTCCACAGGTTTTCAATGGGGTTTAGGTCTGGGGACTGAGATGGCCATGGGAGGAGCTTGATTCTGTGTCTGGTGAACCATTTCTGTGTAGATTTGGCCCCATGTTTAGGGTCATTATCTTGCTGAAAGACCCAGTGACGACCCATCTTCAGCTTTCGGGCAGAGGCCACCAGATTTTGATTTAAAATGTCTTGGTATTTCAAAGCGTTCATGATGCCATGCACCCTAACAAGGTTCCTAGGGCCTCTGGAAGAGAAACAGGCCCACAGCATCACCGATCCTCCCCCATACTTCACAGTGGGCATGAGGTGCTTTTCTGCATACTCATCTTTTGTGTTCCGCCAGACCCACTTAGAGTGTTTGTTGCCAAAAAGCTCTATCTTGGTCTCATCTGACCAAAACACACGGTCCCAGTTGAAGTCCCAGTGCCGCTTAGCGAACTCCAGACGTTTGCGTTTATGATTGTGAGTGAGAAAAGGTTTTTTCCGTGCATGCCTCCCAAACAGCTTATTGGCATGTAGATAGCGCCTGATGGTTGTTTTGGAGACTTTGTGACCCCAAGATGCTACCATTTGTTGCAATTCTTTAACAGTGAGCTTTGGAGAACTTTTTATTTCTCTTACCATCCTCCTCACTGTGCGTGGTGGCAAAATAACCTTGCGTCCTCGTCCAGGCTTGTTTACCACTGTTCCAGTTGTTTTAAACTTCTTAATGATTCCTCTGACGGTAGATATGGGCAGGTGCAGGCAGTGGCTATTTTCTTGTAGCCATTGCCTGACTTGTGAAGGTCGACACACATCTGCCTTACTTGAATGGTGTGTTCCTTTGTCCCCATGTTGAAGAGTGGATAAGAGAAATGGCCTCTGTGTCACGTCATATTTATACCCCAGGGAAACAGGAAGTGATGAATTACTAATGAAATGTTCCTAGATACTCTGATCAACTTTGTAAACTACTGTAGAAATGACAGAAATACTTCAATTACATTTATTTCCTAGGAATTGTTAGGGGTGCCAATAATTGTGGAACAGGTGATTTTATGAAAAATAATGATTTCTTAGTCAGGGATTTTTTTTTTCCTTAAAATTCACTTGAGTTGAAGGTTACATTTTTCTACAATTTTCAGTGTGAGAGTATGCTTCTGCAATAAAAATTGAATTTATTTTAAGGCTTTTAACACATCTTAACCAGGGGTGCCAATAATTATTGGAGGGCGCTGTATTATTGTTATTCAAGTTCTGATCTTGTAAAAGCGTTTCTTTGCTTTGATACTTCGCAGTGTTTTGTCATTTGGCTTTTGCCGTTTATGTTTTTGGATTTTTTTGCTTTGTTACTTTGTGCTTTTGTTTAGTTGATACTTTGGGGTTTGATTTGTTACTTTAGCTTTTTGTATGCTTTTCTGTTGTGGAGAATCTGTCCTGTGTTCGTGTACTCCCTCATTATCTTAGTTCATAGACCATTGTCTTGTTTTCTTTACCATTTCCCAGTTTATGTCCATTTGTATTAACTGTTATTCTGATATTAAATTTCCTGCTTCATTCACTGACTTCCTGTTCTACGTCCTCTTCCCTGAGTGTCACCTGCGAGCTGCCAAGACCTGGCAACATCACAAAAAGACTTGTGTTTGCCAAGAAATTCAAGGATTGGACATCAGTGGACTGGGAACAAGTGAAGAGTTTGTTTCCAAAATGCTAAACTGTATATCCATTTTACTAATTTTGAGTAAATCATCTTTTTCTATTTTGGCGCCTATTGCATTTCATAGAAAATCACAAACTTTGACCATGAAAAAATACACCTTATAGTATGAATTTCTAAAAACATATTTTTGCACCATTTGTTAGAAGCACAGGGCTATCGCTCTATGGTATTATCTCAATTTTTGTAATTTTGGCACTTACTGCATTTTGGAAACAAACTCTTCAAGTCCTTTGGACCCATGAATCAAAATTCGAAATTTGCTCACCTAAATGCAGAACCTATGCGCACTGTAGGGTTGGAGAACGTCATAATCATCACTGCACACTACTGTATCTGTTAACCCTTTTATTGCCATTGTCGCATTTCCACGACAGCGCCGATCTAGCATCACTTACCATTGTCGCTATTTTGCTGCCAGAGAAAGTCCCTCACAAAAACTGTCAAAGCTCCGCAACAAAACACCCCTTTGGATGAGTCTGGTAACGCACAACACGTCAGTGATGTCATCAGGCTTCCCGTAGTTCCCAATCCTCCGGTTATGCACAGTCCCTCGCTGACTTCACCGCCATTGCAGGCAGTTCTTGCTGCAGCACGTGTATCTCCGTTTGTATACAAATGCACGCGTATCTCCGTTGGTACAGAAATGCGCCTGTATCTCCGTTTGTACATAAATCCCATAGAGGAGAAATCATCTTGTCTTGACAAACCGAAATACGGTTTTCATCCTCATTTTCTGTTGTTACTTTTGGAAAAACTAAGCAAAGATATGTGTCAATGGAAAGATAAATGTATTTTGAACATGTTTTCTTACATAAAATTGTCCATTTCTGGCGTTTTTAGTTCAAAAAAGTGGGTGAAAATCCACATGCAATATCATGCTGTGATAGCACGAAAATTTATGGTAAGCAAGGGTTGTCTTATTCCCAGTAAGCGGTAGTGAAAGGGTTAATGTGCAAAGTTAGAAGGTTATGGGTAGTGTCATTCTTGAGATATTGAGTATGAAAGGATTGTGACTCACTCATTCACTCACTCGCTCACTCACTTTCATTATGGCCTTAATAGTCTGCTATCACAGGGAATATGATCTGCAAACTCTCCTCAATTTCCAGCTGTCCATGCTGGACCCTTTTGGTGACCCACCCACGTATGAAATTGGATTACTTTCGTCATTCATGGTCTAAGCCGTGTTCACCAGAGCTCCGTTAGGGCTCCTGCCCCCTTCACTGCCTCAGTCTTTTTGGAGATCATGGAAATTGGGGAAGAAAACTGGGAGACAAACACAGCTTAAGTTGCTTTGGAGACTCATTGATGGTCTGGAGACCCATTTAACAGGTCCCTTGGGCTCATTCGTATCGCTGGCTAAATTCTCCCTGTTCTCCTGTTTCCTGGATAGATGCCCCTAATATTCCTGGCTTTGACTGGTGTTTCCGGATGCTTCCAATAAGCCTATTACTCTTTTCTTTTTGGCTCGACAGTCAGGAAAGTATCCTCTTGTTCTACATAGGCCTACTCTGCCACGAGCTTTAAGGCGACAAGACTGTAGGTCCACAGCTCAAGGCTGAATCAGACGGCTCTGATGAACTCCTGGTCAATTTCAAATGAGACAATTGTGCTTATCAATTTTTTTTTTTTTCAATCCAAGAATCTTGATTTTATGTTTATAACTGAAATTTGACAACAGAGTGAGGAATGTGCCCATCTCAGTCAACTGTGCTTTGCTGGTGATCTTTCATTGTTCGGCTATCCCCTACAATATCTGGGCAAGGAGATGGCCTTGTCACTGTCTTTGGGCCCAGTTTGCCTGTCTTTCCATTAGCTTTAGATGCGTCTCCGCCCTTCAGGCCTTGCAACGAATAATACGAATAATAAACGAATAATACAAGCCTCAAATAGAATTGCTGAAAAGCTGAGAGGCTATGGAAAGCTACAAATCTCCAAACGCACTGTCTCCTTCTGAAAGACCATTTAAAATACGGGAAGGGATGCAAGAGCATAATACTATTCTCAGTTTTCTAAAGGCAAAGGGAGCTCTGGAGTATTATTTTATAATGTTAATAGAAATGTTTCTCCTGCTCCCATTCCTGTTTTCTCAACATCTGATTGTATTGAATTTTTTACCCATTTCATTAAGAAGCTAATGAACATCAGCCCGTCCTCCATAGTTTCTTCTCTTGCCAGTCAGTGTGTAGCTTCCACATCAACCTCTTACTCTTCACCTATTTTCACCCTCTTTCCTTCATGACGTCGCCTCTATCATCTATTGCATTTCATCTCCATCTCGTCCCTTGAGAGCATACCCACTTTTCTTTTAGAAATGTATTAGATAGGTTTGGTCCATGCATATTGTCATCAACAGCTCTCTTACCTCGGGTTTTTATCTCAGATTACTAAAGAAAAGCCATTATCCAATCTCTCCATAACTAATCTTGATCCCTAGCTACCTGATAATTACAGTGCATATCAAAAAAGTCAACAGTTTGGAAAAGTTCTCCCAAATGAAAATTTCACAATATTCAGATGATTTTATATTGTATTATGATCAGTGAAGGTTTAGTCAAGTGGATGGCTCTATTAGTGTTGTCAACATTTTATGCTTGAGTGAGCCTGGGCTACTTTTGTAAAGTACATAAAAATTTGCTTCTGCAGAGAAATGCCAAGTTTTACACTGGGTCAAGAGGTAGAGAATTCAAATAAGTTCTCCACAATTAAAATGGTGTTATTTTTCTCATGATATTTTCAAACAAAACATTTTACATGGTCTCTCGTTTTTCACAGCATCATGACTGCATTTTATTCAACAATGGAATCCAGAGAATAAGATGTTCAGGGTCTTGGATGAATTGGAGTTTTAAAGAAGGAAGCACATCTGTTGATGAAGATAATGTTTTATCGCATCTTTAATTAATCTTGTACATGTGAGGGATATCAACGTGCATGCTCTACACATCAGTGGACATTGGCGCCAGTGATGTTGTCAATATTCATAGTGCTATCTGATGGAATGGACCCTCACCTATCAATCTGTCAGAAAAACATCATCTGAATATTGTAAAATTTTCATTTTGAAGAGGTTTTCCAAACTGTTAACTTTTTGATGCACTCTATGTAGATCAACCTCCAAGTTGCTTTTTCTGTAAAAAATCATTGAGAAGTGTGTGGCAAAGCAGCGATTTGATGTCTTGGGGACTCATGATGTCTTAGACAAATTTCAGTTGTGTCTGTATGAAAATCATGGTACTGAATATGCTCTCTCAAGAGTCATAAACAATGCGCTGTTACATCCTGACTCTAGTGAGTGATTTTTTTTTTTTAACCCTTTGATCTATCTATGGCTTTTGACTCTGTGAATCATGGTATTCTTTTTGGTAGGTTGAATCATGGGGTAGGATCAGGAGGGTCTGCTTTATAACAGTTGTCATCCTTTCTGATCAATGTTTTTCAGTCTTCATTGGTGATTATGTCTCTTTATACCCCCTGTCAAGTAGTGTCTCCCAGATTTCAGTTTGATCCACTTCTGTTTGCTATTGATATGCATCATGTTGGTCAGATCGTCAGCCATTTTAAAAATATTTCTTGTTATTATTATGCTGATGTTATTCAGTTGTATTTTGCATTTAAGCCAAATCAACTGGATAACCTAGCAGTCTTGCAAGACTGCTTTTCTGTTATTATCTGTCTTTTAAAGGGTTGATAGCTTATAACTTCTTCCTGCTTAACTGCAGTAAACAGAAGTTCATTGTATTGCCTATGATAGCATCACATTGGAGGTACAATGGACTCTTGGCTCACTGCCCTAAAGAATAAATCTGTAATTTGTATGAATTACAGTTCCAATAATGTTGGTGTGATGGCTTATTAAAAAAAAAAAAAAAAATTCCTTACCTCCTTGTGACTTGTGTTGTATTTAGGCCCATGCCTACATATAGGAATAATATGGGGAAAAGTTTCTGAAAGTGAAATTGATTACAAGGACAAGCTGTCTATTTTTTTGAAAGTTGATCAGGTGCAGTCAGCATTTTAAACTGAAGATAACTCTCAGCTCTAAAGCAAGGTTCTAAAGTTGAATTCTCAATCCTCCCACCCGTCTTTGTATCAAAGTATGGTTTACCTTTTGTCCATATCAATGAACCTCAAATATTTATTGTGACCTGGATCTTTGCCATCTTTCATAGTTTTCATGTTTGACTAGGAGTGGCTGTAAACTGACCCTCTGGCAAGCTATGTTTATTCTTCACATTCAGGAAAAACTGACATGAATGTGGTAAAAAATGAAGTGCGGGCACTTCAGCTGCATCAGTAAGGGGCCTTTCTTTGGTGCCTATTACATTAATCCCACAGCAAAAGAAGGTAATGTCTCGATTGTTTTCAAAGTTTAGAATAGGTGATGTTGCCAATAGTGTGGCAGTGCATTGACCCTTAGCACTTTATTAAGCCGATATATAGCCTATAGACTGTTTGTCATAGGCCCACATAATCCCGACATTTTAAAACAAGAGTGCTCTGAGAGCACGAGTCATCAGTCTATCTGCAGCATGTGCAAAGTTTCAGGGGTTTCCTATGAAAACTGTGGGCGGAGTTGATTTTACCAGTCAAGTACCTTCCAATATGGACAGACAAACGGACGAACAGTTGGACTGTGCCACGATATGATCTCCCTTTCGGGCTGTTGCCCGGCAGGGGATAAAAAGTGCCTCTATTTTGAGACTGTATGAACAAGCTTAACTCACATAAATCTGCCTCTGACATGTTTTCCACCTGCACATTCATCTTTCTATAAAAGTAAATGAGTTTACTGTGGCTAAAATGAGTATGCAGAAGGTACTGAGTATGGATGCTTCCCTTGGAATACACACCTTAAAGACATGTTGTTCGGTTTAAAAAAATGGTGTATTCACCGAACACCTGATAATAGTTTTAATTGAAAAATAGCATTTGAATTGCACCTGTTCAATTCACATACAATAAAGAGAAGTTGTTTTTGCTCAACATAATTTGCCTGTAAAACAGGTCCTTAATTTTTGTAAGCTCACCGTAAACCTCATGTCTTGTGCCAGCATGTACTATGTACCCATCAAATAATGCACTGGGTAAGGCTTCTCAGATCAAAGCCCATGGCAATAATGATCTGCCAAACCACAGGGTTTTTTTTTTTTTCAACGTTGCATGATTATTCATGTTTTATTATTTTTACGGTTGAATTTCCCACATAACGTCTGAATGTCACTCCATTGCCTCAGGGATTGGGTCACACAGTTTGGGAAGTTTGGGAAATCCAACTATTACCCTACGGCCATGCACGCTTTTAAGTTTCAGTGCCAAAATGAGTAAGCTTTACATGCTTGTTAATTCTTATAAATGGTTGACTTGGGGTGCTCATCGATTAGCAGATCTGTACCATACGATCATCTCTCCTTACCTGGCTATGGCGAGCAGTTTCCTCAGAATGAAGCAACATGGAAGATTCCCAGTACATAAATGAAAAGATACAAATATATAATAATAAAATCTGTGAAAATCAGTCATTCCTTTTCTCGCGTGTTCTCACATGCAAGTGCCCGTGGAAAATGGCTAACAGAACTAACTGACAATAGTTCAAGTTATTACGAGTATACACAAAAGAACTATCTCGATCGTTGTTTACTTTAAGCTAGCTATCCATTTAAAATGGAGAATGTAACATTGAGTTGTCAAGTCTGTGAAACGTTATAAACAGCGGAATTCTTGCCTTGTTAGGGCCTATTTACACTTGGTTATAAAATGCATCTTTGTGATCCAAACATAAGTGGGCAGCCCAGGCATACATATTGCCATTCATACTTGTTTCTACCTTGCCTCTCCAAACTATTTTAGCTCACAGCCTGTGTTCGGCTTCAATACTGCCTGTTTTTGACGCTGTATTTTTATGTTAAATCCTTGTCGGGAATGCATCACTTTGCATTCATGTTTTCACCACAAATTGGTCAAATGCATCTCAGATCACCTCGGCAAGTGGTTTGACTTATCGGATCACAATGTGTCTTTGTGGTCGTTTACTTTGGTATTGAGGGCAGTTCACTTGTGATCTGATCACCTGAGATGCCTTTTAAACTTAGTGTAAACAGGGCCATAGTGTTGCGAATTTACGTATATCTGTATTTTGTTTTTGTATGGAGTGGTTTTAATCGCATTAATGCTGACCTTTTGTAGCACATATATGGCTATATTGCTCACAAAACATATTTAACTTGATTCCAATCCATATAATGTGGTTTTCTCTGTCACAAGGTATGAACCCAACCAAGCATTTATGGGATATTATGGTGCACAGCATTGAATGTGAATGCATATGAGCTAAGTAAAGCATCAATAAAAGCCACATAGGCAAATTCCAAATGTTAAACTTCAAGCAAGCAATAACAAGTAGCCAGTACAGTGCAAAGTGTAAAAAGGCGACTGAAGCACACTTGGGAAAATTGTTGATCCAGCTATATGTCTCTATTATGTTAAATACAGTCCCTTCCCTTTTTACATTATTTATTTATTTTTGCTAAACACTGTTGACAATTGAATTTTAGGTCAAAAGATGTACGTACATACGAAAACTGTTCCGAATATCAGCATTCAATTCCTGGTATTTTCATATGGATTTGTTAAACAACTTAGACAGCATCACCTTTTGTGTTAGAACACACAATTTTTCAATGAGCAAAAAAAAAAATTCACGACTGGCAGAGGTTTCTTCTTGCCCAGATGTGTCCTTTTAGATTGACTGGTTAAACAATGAATAGTTTTGAATGTATGCTCTTAGTTTTAGCCTTGGGTTTTGCCTGCGAAGACTGCATTTGTGTTTGAAATGATTAGCTATCATGAGGACCAGAGAGTTGCCTTTTGGGGAAAAGAAAGCCATTTTGAGGTTCAGAAAAGAGAGGAAATTAATCTGAGCCATTGCTCAAGCATTAGCGATAGCCAGCACAACAACTTGTGATTTGCTGAAAAACAAAGAAAATGCTGGGCATACTGAGCAACAGTACTTGCAAAGAGGTTGAGAGATGAGACACAAATATTCTGGAACAAAGTTATATGGGCTGATAAGACCAAGATTAGCCTTTACTGAAGTGATATAAAGTGTGGAGAAAGACGGGATCTGCTCATGGTCCAAAACATACGAATTCACCTGTGAACCACGATGGAGGAAGTGTCATGGCTTCTGCTTGCATAAGTGCTTCTGGAGTGGGCTCAAAAATCTTTATTGATTACATTATTACAAAGAGATGGAATAACACAAAATCTCCGTTAATAATATAACTCATGATGGTAGCAGCAAGATGAATTCAGTAGTTGACAAAAACATTCTGTCTGCTCACTTACAGAGAAATGCATCCAAAAAATTGGGAGGAACTTCATCATGCAGCTAGACAACGACCGAAACACAGTGCCAACACAACGCAAGACTAGCGCGAAAAAGAGAAAGAGTGGAAGTTTTCACTCTTCCTAAGTCCATGACTAGACCTTGACCCAATTGTGCATGAGTTTCGCCTCCTGGAGAGGAGATTGAGGGGGACCCCCCCAATACAACGACTGAAATATTCTGCTGTAAAAGCCTGGAAGATCATCACAAAAGAGAAATGCAAGTGATGATGCCATTAAGTCACAGGATTGTGGCAGTTATAACAAGCAAGGGATACACAATCAAATAATATATGTCATTTTCATTCAGTCACATTCTCTCTGTTCCAATAGTTTAGCTCACTTAAAAATTAGGTGCAAAAGATTTATGTTCAAACTGGTTTAACATCTCTGGGTGTAAATACCAGGAAATAAAAACTGAAATTCTGATCTCTTGTTTCATACACTACTCACAATAAGTCAGGGATATTGCAGAGTGTAGAAAGATATGTTATTGAAGGTATACATTCTGCTTGAATGAACTGTATCTGCATGCCAGACACACCTTGTTTTGTCATGTCTGGGAAGTGTGCTCAGTGAACATGGTCCATCTGCCATGCTGGGGTCACTGCTCCAAAAACTAAATAATGGAAAGTAATGTCAATCGGCCCCTCCCTTATTTTTCAAGGCTGTAAATATGAAACATGATGAATATACCTTCACCAGTACATCATATCTTCACCAATTAATGCACACCGAGGATTGACAGAGGAGCAGCGCCATCTGGCCATAGCCCGTCTCAGTGCTGAAAGCACAGTCTGATGTCGCCCCTGAACTTGGCGTGTCCCAGAGTGTCATCAGTAGACTGTATCGATATCATCGAGCACCACGTATAACTGATCGGGATGACGACCAGTACCTCAGGACCTACGCTCTCAGACATTGTGATTCAAATAACACCCAACTCCAAGCACGTCTACGAGATGTGAGAGGTACCAAGGTGTCCCAAGAGACCATCCACAACCGACTTCATCACTTCGGCTCGAATGCTAGATGACTGTTGCGGGTGATACCTTTGACAGCACAGCAACAACGTGATCATTTCCAGTGGGCACGTGACCACGTTACCTGGAACATGCAGCAGTGGGCCACAGTGCTGTTCAAGGATGAATCTAGGGTCACCTTGCACAGAAATGATGGCTATCAACGCTGATGGGGACGTCAGGGTGAGCGTAATGCGGAGCTCAACATGGTTCCGACAGAGCGGTTTGGGGGAGGGGGTGAAACAGTCTGGGCGGGCGTCAGCTGTGCACGCAAAACCCAACTAGAGTCACCATTGATGGAACTGGACAGTCTTACCTCTGAGACATCATAGACTCCGTCATCATCGCTCAGTACCAGAAACCTGCCCCAGACTGCATGTTCGTGGGCGACAATGCGCCTGTGCATCATGAGAAAATCATCCGAGATCGTCCGAATGAAGTTGGGGTGCCTCATTTGCAGTTTCCAGCCATGTCCCCCAATCTGAACCGAACTGAGCATGTCTGGGATCAAGTAAAGCGGCAACTGGATGAACGTACCCTTCCACCACGTGACCTTGGCAAACTGCATGTAGCGCGTGTGGAGGAGTGGCTCTTACACAGAGCAGAGTCATGCAAATAATTAGGAGTATGAGGTGTTGCTGCTAAGCAGTGATAGATGTAAACGGTAGAAATACCCGTTACTGAAAAAGTCATTTTCTGATCATGTGGGTACATGTAAAAGTATGCAGATTGTTGTTGGCAATAAATGTTTAAATTAATAACTGGAGTGTTTTGGCTTTCATAATAAGTCATTAAAGTAGGTGAAAACAGTCATTTGAAAATATTTAATTCCCAAATTGGACCACACCTAACAACATACCAATACCCCTAACTTGTTATGAGTAGTGTACATCTTTTGCTCATAACCCAATCTAGTCCGTGTATTGCAGAAACAAAGGAATTGTCTGTGCTGTTTCAGTACTTCTGGAGGAGACTGTATGTGGGTTTATTGGCTCAGAAAGGAAAACCAGCAAAAGCGGAGTTGCAGCAGTCCGGAGATTGACAATTGGGAATACCAGTTTTTTATTGTTTAAAGTGCATAATTATCCAGAGGGTGAAACAAAATCAAGAAATCAGTGGGCTGAACTGTTTCATGGAAGGAGTAGATGGCAGGGTTTTGCTTTCTGACCCTTGGATTTTCACCATTTGTTTATTTGATGAAAATGCACAAACAGGTGGACTATCAAACAGCGGTAAACCTGAAAAGTGTCCAAAATGTGCAGATTTTCATAAATCTAAGGGTTTTGCACTGTTGCAATCTATCTTTGCATATCTGCTGAATTGTGACCTCCAGTTGTATCTTCTGGTTTGTTACCCCTCACTAAACTCCCCACTCCAAGATACAGTGCTGTGAAAAACTATTTGCCCTCTTCCTGACTTCTTATTTTTTTGCATATTTGTCACGCTTAAATGTTTCAGATCATCAAACAAATTTTAATATTAGACAAAGACAACCCGAGTAAACACAAAATGCAGTTTTTAAATGATGAGTTCATTTATTAAGGGAAAAAAGCTATTCAAACCTACTTGGCCCTGTGTGAAAAAGTAATTGCCCCCTAAATCCTAATAACTGGTTGTGCCACCCTCGGCGACAACAACTGCAATCAAACGTTTGCAATAACTGGCAGTGAGTCTTTCACATCATTGTGGAAGAATTTTAGCCCACTCTTCTTTGCAGCATTATTTTAATTCAGCCACATTGGAGGGGTTTTGAGCATGAACGGCCTGTTTAAGGTCATGCTACTGCATCTCAATAGGATTTAAGCCCGGACTTTGACAAGGCTACTCCAAAACCTTCATTTTGTTTTTTTTAAGCCATTCAGAGGTGGACTTGCTGGTGTGTTTCAGATCATTGTCCTGCTGCATAACCCAAGTGCGCTTGAGCTCAAGATCATAATCTGAGGGTTGGACATTCTCCTTCAGGGTTTTCCGGTAGAGAGCAGAATTCATAGTTCCGTCAATTATGACAAGTCGTCCAGGTCCTGAAGCAGCAAAGCAGCCCCAAACCATCATACTACCACCACCATGTTTGACTTTTGGTATGATGTTCTTTTTATGAAATGCTGTGTTAGTTTTATGCCTGATGTAATGGGACGCACACCTTCCAAAAAGTTCAACTTATGTCTCGTCATTCCACATAATATTTTCCCAAAAGTCTTGGAGATCATCAAGATGTATTTTGGCAAATGTGAGACGAGCCTTCGTGTTCTTTTTGGTCAGCAGTGGTTTTCGCCTTGGAACTCTCCCATGGATGCCATTTTTTTGCCCAGTCTCTTTCTTATTGTGAATCATGAACACTGACTTTAACTGAGGCAAGTGAGGCCTGCAGTTCTTCAGATGTTGTTATGGGCTTTTTGTGACCTCCTGGATGAGTAGTTGATGCGCTTTTGGAGTAATTTTGGTAGGCCGGCCACTCCTGGGAAGGTTCACCACTGTTCCAAGTTTTCTCCATTTGTGGATAATGGTTCTCACCGTGATTCGCCGGAGTCCCAAAGCCTTAGAAATGGCTTTGCAACCCTTTCCAGACTGATAGATGTCAATTTCTTTGTTTCTCATCTGTTCTTGAATTTCTTTAGTTCGCGGCATGACATGTTGCTTTTTGAGATCTTTTAACCTACTTCACTTTGTCAGACAGGTTCTATTGAAGTGATTTCTTGATTCAACAGGTCTGGCAGTAATCAGGCCTGGGTGTGGCTAGTGAAACTGGATTCAAAAATTGTGGTTAATCACAGTTAATTCATGATTTAACAAGGAGGGGGCAATTACTTTTTCACATAGGGCCAGGTAGGTTTGGATAGCTTTTTTCCCTTAATAAATGAAATCATCATTTAAAAGCTGCATTTTGTATTTACTCGGGTTATCTTTTTCTCATATTAAAATTTGTTTGATGATTTGAAACATTTTAAGTGTGAAAAATATGCAAAAAAATAAGAAATCAGAAACGGGGCAAATACTTTTTCACGGCACTGTACTTAGGACTGGAGATAGGTTCTGACTTGATCCACCACCTGAGAGGAATTCGCTCAGCAACACCTGAAAGTTTAGCATTGAATTTCACATCACATTTCACATCTCTATGGTCATGGGAGCATAACAGCGCTGTCATTGGTTTGGATCTTTGTTAGTGGTTAAACATTTGAGGAAGGGGGTTCATGGAAAAAAAAATTGCAATTCTACTCAGCAATAATCCCCAAATAAGAACAACAACAGTAATAATAATGATAACAATGATAATGATGACAATGATAACGATAATAATAATAATAATAATAATAATAACTAGAGCCATCTGGCAATGGCATATCCCCTTGGCCCCCAAAGGCACATCTAGACATCATGCTCAACATATCTGTGAAGTTTCGTGAAGATCGGATGTATAGTTTCCAAGATATGGCCCGGACAAGGTATGATTACAGACGGACGGACACCTGCCCTGATGACAATATCCCCCCTGCATTAATGCTGCCGGGGGGATAATAATAGGAAGAAGAAGATTAAGAAGAATCATTACTCTTTATTACAATTTTGGAATATGCATGGCATGAAAACAAAACATTCACAAGGCCATCTATAATGGTGACAATAAAAGGACATACATGTAAGGAAATTAAGTTTTATTAAGAAGGGTATTGTCGTCACCTGCGTGTCTGTATGTCTCTCTGTCGTCTGTCCATGGCTTTTTCCGGGTCAGTACTCAGTAACTATTGGTTGTAGCTTTGTCAAATTTAGTATGGTAACTCGCTGTGACCCATAGATGTGCAACATCAGGTTTTTGGCTGGATTTAACCTTTGACCTTAGCGCTGTGACCTTGATGCAGGAAATCTTGTCCAGACCAGCACTCAGTAACTATTGATCATAGCTTCACCAAATTTGGTATGGTAACGCACTGTGACCCATAGATGTGCAACGCCAGGGTTTTGGCTGGATTTGACCTTAGCGCTGTGACCTTCACCATAGAAATCTTGTCCGGCCCAGTACTCAGTAATTATTGATGGTAGCTTCGTCAATTTTGGTACGGTAACTCTGTGACCCATAGATGTGCACAGGCCAAGGGGTATTCAGCAACGCGTTATATTTCAATGTGTGATTCTCTACAGAGTTTGGCTTTGCTCATCCTGTGTGTAGAGCTCAGTTATTACAGATATATGTATGTATTACAGATATTCCAATCTTTGGGACTTTTATTATAAAGAATTTGTACCACTTGGTAAGACATGTAACATAGCCATTAGAAGGCTATTTAATTTGACATATCAAACACACTCAAGTTTTTTGCCTCATATTTGTAAACAGAAGCATGTACAGTATGCCATTTGCTAAAGTGCAGATTCATAAATTTTATGGTTGCTAATCTTGAGGTAAAGAATGATATAGTTGCCTTTATTGCAGAAATTTGTTTTAGAGATGCATTATTTTGTTCAGGGAGAAATGTTTGTGATATTATTTCAAAATATGCCCTTACATATGAGACATTGTACACTCCACATTTACTGAAGACCATTACGGAGAAACAGTGTACTAATGATATGTATTACAATATTAATGGAGAAGATTTGAAAATTCATATGGTCTTAGAAATCATAGACTGTTTGAATGGTATTACTGAAAATGGTTTTAGTAATGATGAAAATATTAATATTCTAAATGAGATTTGCACATCTTGAATTGTAAAATTATCTGTATTTTATCTATTTTTAAAATATATTATATTTACTATCTTGTATGATGAGATGATTTTTACCACTGATTGTTTTTTAAAACAATTTGAGTATGAATAAATGTTAATAATAATTACAAGGAAGAAGTAACTAGCAACTAACTTATTCAATCAAAGCTTCCAAAAATAGATTCACGTTAACATTTTGAAGCCAAAAATTAATTTTTACCAGGTCAATGAACTCCCTTATTCTATGGTAAAGAATGAATAACATATAGTGCCCTTCAAAAATTAGGAATCACTGTGAGTTGTCTTTTTTTTATTCGCCATTGTATTATAAAATTGATTGAACTGATTATCCAGGAAATTGGTTGAGAATTGTTGAAAATAATTTTCAATGATAGTATTGTTTTGACATACTTTTGCAGAACACCATTTTGAGCAGCCATAGCTGGAGTTTACCAGCAGCCTCTCACGCTTTAGAGATCTAATTTGCCGATTTGGTTCTAGAGAAATGGAGTTAAAATTCCTTTCTTCAGTCACTTTACCGAACAGTTTTGGCATTTACAAAAATTGTGTGTGTTACATTTGCCCGTGCTCGGTAGAGATTTTTAATGGTATGGCTTAAAAATTGATGATTTATAGGCTATGGATTCTTGAAGTGCTGCAGATTGTAGGTACATATCGTGCTCTGGTCATTTCATACGGCTCATTGTTATATCTGGCTGTCTCTAGCGATTCTCTTACAACTGAGAGAAAGGGGAGGACTCTAGGCGTCAGGCGCTGTCTTGGCCTGTCAGTGGTAAATTCAGGAGAACTGCATTTTTGTCACCCGCACCCCCCACCTGTTTCATGTGCAGTGTCATTCGTGTGAATCATGATTGTGAAATGGAGGACACTCGTCCTGTGCTTCCACTGTCATGGTGATGGTTTTACAGAGATTGAACTGATCCAAAACTAAACAGCAAGATGCAGCAGCGTTTCGCTCCGGAGATTACGAATGCAACCTGCTCCCCCCTTCTCCCCACCCTCTACACTCACCGTCTTTGCTCACTCCTCTGCATCTTCCTCGTTCATCCCTAATGATGACATAGTCTGTCCTTATATTAGCCGCAGCCTCAGATTCAGACTCTCAGCTAGTTTGTGATTGGTGTGGGAGAAATCTTCTTCACGGGTTTTTTTCTTTCCCTCTGACTCATATTGCCGCATTTTATAACTCTTTCACCTACTTGCACATGCCTCCATGGAGTCTGTCTCTCTTCTTTCTTTCATCTCTCCTCTCTCTCAATATCAATCTGTATGTATGCCTGTGGGTCTGGAGAGCTCGTAGACTATTGCCAGACCTGAACAGCCCTGCTCTCCTGCCTAGGCCCATCTCTGGCGTCTGCTGCGGGAGCAAGACCAACGATGGACCCTGCCTGCCTGAGATGCTGCCGAGGCCTGTACAGCTGCCACTGGCGTCAGAATGAGAGGGGCAACAGGAGGCAGAGAGTGAGCAGCCATGGAGCTAAATATTGCCACCATTCTCACCTAACATCACCCGTTCCTGCTGTAGCCACACCCCTTTTCCTCAATCTATCATCACCACTCATCCAGCATTGTGACATAGCAGACATCTCATCATCAGTGCAGGTCATAGAGGCTGATATTGTGTAAATTTGTCTGGTAGAAATGGATTTGTTTTGATATTGGTAGTTTGATGAGTTCAAAACACTGATCAGTTATGTGTAGAAAAGTGATGGCGTTGGGATGTAGGAATATTTCACTTTGTAAATTTAATCTCATGAGTCAACAATTTCCTGGTGATTTATTGAGGCATTTTTTTTTTATCATTTAAATGGTCTAAATTTACTGATACAGATAAGGAGGTTTACAGCAGTTTTATCTTTAGCCGAGTGCCTGCTCTGCCATAGGTGCAGTCTGTGTATCCCTCTCAACTGACAGGGCAGCACAGCACAGCACAGCTTGCTCACGCTGTGATTGCGGCAGATTAAAATTCCTCAGGATGTGGAACTCCAAAGGATTTTTTGGAGCCCATCGGCTTTCATTTTTAAATTAAGGTCTGGTTCACTGCCTGCGATGAAAGCGGGGTTTGGCGTGTGGTGCAGCTATGCCCGTCTGCTGAATAAGTCATTAGGCGCTCTTGAGTTCATAGAAGGCATGTTAAGTGGGAGACCAACACACTCAGAGAGAGCCCAGCTCTTTGCTTTGCTCTCTACCGATGTACGTCAGTGCTAATTGCCATGTGAAGACATTCAACATCAGAGTGAGTGCTGACTCTGTTCTGGATAAGTTTATGAGTTTGTTACTGGGAAAACCTTTTGGATGGATTTGATGGGGGCATGTTGTAGAAGGTTCTGAATAATTTACTGTGAAGAAATAAGGAAGTGTTTGTCACTCCAAAACTAAAACATTAAAGCCCTAAAGTGTGCTGTATGACATAACTTAGCACTGGGCGAAACCAGGCAAGAAGAGGCCTGTCGGTGAACTGCAAAAAACTCAACACCTCACAGCCCTCTGGGAGGCGGGGGGGGGACAATTATGAATGAGGAGAAGGGTTAAAATGGTTTCTGACAAAAATTTGAGAATGCTGCCAGTCCACGGTTAATTTTTTTTCTGTCTTGAAGTAACAGCAGAAACTGACCAGGTCCCTATAGTACTATAGTTACAGTATATACAGTTTGCAAATGAGTATGTCATATGTGTGCCATCAGAAGTGTTGACATTTTTACTATATTTTACGACATAGTTGTGGAGACAGCTGACAAAGGCAGAAATTTGATTTATAGACCGTAAGTACCTGTTAGATTAGTATTGACAGATAGGTGTGACCGTTACAGTTGCTTCGTGGGTGAAGAATGCCAGGCACTGTGTATGTGGCTTTGGGGTACACCATGTTTATTAAGCAAGACAGCTGACTTCTAACCATTTACCATTGTCCTGTACCATCTCTCCCTGACAGTGTGCATGTTGCTGGCTCTCTTTCATTTTCCTTGTGTCTCTGCTGGCCCTGATCTGGATATACTTTTGGGTGATCGCTTATAATGACCGAGATGATGTCAACTGGTGAGTTTTTCAAATGCACAGGATACATACACATGCTCAGACGCACACTCTGAATTTTCTCCTCCCTTGAATATTGATGTCTGATTAGTAGTTACGCTAACCGTCTTATATTAAATGCCATTTGCCAGATTTCCAGCCTCTTTATGATTCAGTTTTGGATCTCGTTGGAAGAATTTTCTGCACCTCCATATTTTAGTGGCTATTTATGTTATTTATTTTGAATAATCTGCATGGGCTCAAATATCATTGTGTTGCTGCTAACTTGTGGATCAACTATCTTACACTGAACACATGACTTAACGATGTAAGTGAAATTTGTCTTTGGCCGAACAAAATGATTGGCTCAAATGAGGGAACACCTAACAGAATATTGAGCTTACTGTGCCTCGCTCCTGACTAGCGAACCATTCTCTCCCCAAAAGGAAAGCTTTTACCATATTGAGACGGTGGATCAACTGGTTCATGGTAATGGTCATCATTTCTGCAGTTCTGGCGATCTACAGCTGTCTACTCTTGGTGAGTGAGAATGCACAAGATAAGGAGAGAGAAGGGGAAAATGATAAAACGAAGGGGAAGGCATGTATGTATAATTATGGAAATTATCTTGCTGGGTTGTCTGTGCTGAAATATCTTTCCAGTGCTGTGATACTCAGGAATCCCTTAAGAAATTAGACCCGATGCTCACTCCAAACCAGCAACTATAATTATAATATTGTCATTACCATCATATCAGAGGTGTGGAAGGCTTACAGTTACTTCACCTTTTAAGGTATGGTTCCTCTGAAACATGGACTGTATAAAAAGATGGACGCAGCACTCGGGTCTGAAAACTGAGGCCAATTTGCATTCTATTTAATGGCCAGCAGATGGCGATGTCGGTGGTTGCAGAAAGAAGTTCAATCCTATAGAAGTCTATGAGAAAATGTCCCTATTTTCCCACCTGATTTATAATTTAAATAAGGATTTTCCACATTACTTTATTGTATCTATCGCTAGTTCAAGTCTCCTTTGATATATCATGATGTAGATTTTTGTAAATTATGGTCCCAAATAGACTAGAATAAAGGATAAAGCCAGTATATGCTTTAGGGGTGTGGCTATCCTCTGGTCCTTGTCTAATACGGTCAGATCCACATGTAGATCCACCCCTCGCTCCTCCCTGGATATTCAATTCACGCTCTCGTCCAATAGGAATCACATCCGGTTTCAAAATGACAAAATGACGCAATTCAAATTGCCAAAATCGAGGCTTCCTCAGTGGTATGCTGAAACCAATGGGTGACGTCACGGTTGCTTCGTCCATCTTTTTATACAGTCTATGCTCTGAACCATAGACTGTATAAAAAAATGGACGCAGCACCCTGATCTGAAAAAAGAAGCCCATGCGGAAGTACCATAGAATGGCATTCTATTTAATGGCCAGCAGATGGCGACGTCGGTGGTTTCAGAAAGAAGTTCAAAGCTATAGAAGTCTATGAGAAAATGACCCTACTTTCCCACATGATTTTTCATTTAAATAATGATTTTTCACATTATTCTATGGTAGCTTTAGCAAGTTTCAAGTCTCCTTTGATATATCATGATGTTCATTTTTGTAAATTATGGTCCCATATAGACTAGAATAAAGGATAAAGCCAGAATATGCTTTTGGGGCGTGGCTATCCTCTGGTCCTTGTCCGATGCGGTCAGATCCAGAGCCACGGTCCTCCCCGGATCTTCAATACACGCTCCTGTCCAATAGAAATCACATCCGGTTTCAAAATGACAACATGGCGCAATTCAAATTGTCAAAATCGAGGCTTCCTTTATGGTATGCTGAAACCAATAGGTGACATCACGGTAGCTTCGTCCATCTTTTTATACAGTCTGTGGTCTGAACCTGTTGCCGTTAACTTTTCCTGATTGGCTGGTTTAGTGACAATTTATTGTCACATGGCATTAATGTTCTTTGGATCACAGAGTTATGCAACATTTTCATCTCAGTTACGATGACGCAAAACATCAGTATTGCTTTCGAAGATTCTGAAGTCATGTGGCTCATGAAGCTGCATATTTTTGCATAGTTTTTAGCCTGGCTCATTGTGAGGATGGCCAGTTTGTACCGATGTTCACTATGGTTTGATGAACCTAAAAAGATGTTTTCCATAATACATTTATTATTTTTAAAGGTTAACAATTTAGAATAAATCACTGGTCATCTTAAAATTAATTGCACTGCAGAAAAAAATCCTAAATGGAAGATCGAATTCAGAGAAAGTTCCGGATTTTTTTTTCTAATTAATGATTAAGATTTTTGGCATCCTTACACTATATACTAGATTTAAATGCAGCCTGTAGGTGATCTCTTGTCATTGTCATGTCTTAATCATCGTGGACTGCATATTTGCCTTGATTTTTCATTGAATAAACAATTAGGTTGTTAATCAGGCAAACATTGACAGGAACAGAGTGAAAGTAATTATGCGTTACAAGATGAGGTTACTGCAGGCCTTTCTCACCTGAGACAACATGCAGCTGATAGAATAAGCTAGTTCATGTTGCTAAAACTGGTGTATTTGCAGCTGTTTGCACTGTTTCAAATCGCCCTGAGAGAACCCTTGGACCTGCACTGGCTTCACAAGGTATTCACACAACACTGCCCGAACTCTTCCTGTTCCTCCCATTACATCTCTGCTTGTCTCTTAGATACGATTATTACTAAGTTTTGCAGACTCATGAGGATATGAGGCAGAGGGCTGAAACATCACATCAGTTCTACACTTAATATTATATAGCATACCGTTCATACCCTGCTTATGCAAATTAGATAGATTATTCACTCGAAGTTGGATGTAAAAAATACACTATTTAAAGGTCAAAATGGCCCATAGTGTAAGATAATAATGTACAGGGCTAAAAGCGATGTCTGTAAAGTAGGGCATAAGTCTGAGTATCATCGAGTAGGAAGGAAAATCTCTCAGCCCTACGGCTGACAATCCCAACCCAGTCTTGAAATAGTGTCTGATTCCCTGCCTGAATGAGTTATGATGCGGCCGCGTGCCGTGTGCAGTTAAGGTGTAATAGGATCTGTGATTTTGCCCAATGCAGGTGCTGTTGCTCCTGGCTGTTGTTATCATCACTGTTGGGATTGCTGGGATAATCATGGCGTGGAAACGTGAGTGGGACGCTGTGTATCTGTCGCTGCAGGTATGGAGCTGTGCGTGCATTCCACACGTGGCCTCTAACAAGATATAGTGTGTGCACGGGTCTAGTATGTCATGCTTAATTTATTCACGAGTGTTTCTGAGTGTATACAGAAGATGTGTATTTATGCAGAGTGTATTTGTGTTTGTTTGTGTATGTGTATTTGTGCCTGTATGGGTGTTCAACACATTTGCGTATATGTGTACATGTGTAGCCAAGATGTGCAATCAGGGTAAGCAGTGAATTCTAATGCAGAATTAGTCTCAACCTGGTCCCAAAGCCTTGTCTGGTTAACAGTTGAACCAATTATTTACCGAATAATCTGGATCAATAGTTTGCTCATGAATATTCAGGAATAATAATGACAGAGGTACAACTTTGCAAAATGTTCGATTGTAAAGATATCAATAATGCTAACCGATAAATGGAAAACCTAAGCTTTCTTTGACTTCCATCTCCCTTTGTTGCATTTTATTCCTCAGAGATTATGAAAGATACATTTTAAACCATATTAAATGTATTTTATGATGGTACTTGATTTAGAAATTTTTGAAAATTTCTCCTTTTTAACATCTGAACACCTGATTTGTTCTCTTTGTACTATTTTAAATTACATATAAAGTTAAAATGATTTGCAAATCATTGCATTCTGTTTTTATTTACATTTTACTCAGCGTTCGTTTTTTTTTTTTTTTGGAAACGGGTTTGTAAAGTAAAGAACAATTTGTTAAGTGTGTCAAATCAGTGTTAAACACAGCATATTAAAGGTTTTGCTTGCAAAACAAATACAGTAAGTCTAAACAGCAAATTTAGGCCGATCTCAGCTCTTTCATGAGCATTTAAAGTTTAGAATGCAGTTTCACTATCTAAATAGAAATTGGCCAGTCATTCAACTGACTAGCCTTAGTCATTGAGCAAATACATTTTTTGATCACTAATCATGCAATATAAACTGGCACAGGTTCTGAGTCATACGTTCAAAAGTGAGAATTCTGCCTACTCTAAATGACCCCTCAGGGCTTGATGTGTATTTCTGTATTTGTGTTTTTGGTCAGGCCACAGGTCCCTTCTTACAGATAGGTGGAGTTGTAGCTCTGACGCTCCTTAGCTGGTTTGTCTTCCAGAAGGTCTTCATGTCACGGAACGCTGGTAAGTACAGCTTGTATGATGAAGTACGGCAGTCTCTTTGTGGACAATGGGCTAATTCATTGCTCATGCAGGACGGACCCTTTTTCATCATGGTGCTGGCTTGTACAGGCAGTGTTGATCCCAACCATGTGAACTTTGAGAACATGTTACGAGTCCACAGAAGTGAACAAGAGTTCAACGTGCTGTCTATCATTTGACTCAGCTTACATTTTATGAATGGCTTTTTAGTGTTTAAGGGCAACCCCATATCAAAGAAGTTGGGATGGACGAATAAATTCGAATTAAAACTGAAAGCAGTTATTTGTAAATTGTCTTTTGACCTGTATTATGTTGGGAACAATACAACAACGCATTATTTAGTGTGGCACCACATTAATTTTATTAATTTATCAAAATAAGCACTTTTTGGCAATGGTTCAAAAAAAGTTGGGACAGTAAAGTATTTACCTTTTTGTAGTATTGCCATTCCTTTTCACAACAAGAGAGAAAGAAACATTTAAGAAACATTTAGTGGCTGAAAAAGAGAAAGAAACATTTAAGAAACATTTAGGGACTGAAGACACCAATTGATTGAGTGTTTCGAGTGTAATTTTGTCCCATTCTTCCTGCAAATACGACTAACGATGTGCAGTAGTATGGGGTATTTATTTTCGCATTTAGTGTTGTGAAGCCATGCCTTCGCAATGCGTGCAGAATGAGGTTCCGCTTTGTCCTATTTAAATATGCATGGATGTCTCTGGAAAAGATGTCTTCAAGGCAGCATATGTTGCTCCAAAATCTCAGCATACTTTTCAGCATTAAAGGTGCCTTAACGGAGGTGCAAGTTACCCTTGCCAAGGGCACTGAAGCAACTTTGGTCCATGAAAGAGCATGGCTTCCGGACTGTTGCTGGTAACAGCCAGGATGGTCCTTTTCTTCTCTTGGTGTGGAGCACATGGCATCCATTTTGTCCCTGAGAAACCAAAAATGTTGTCTCTTCTGTCCACAATACTCATATCTACTTTATGATAGTCCATTGCAGATGACTCTGAGCCCAGAGAAGTTGACAGTGCTGTTGAACACTGTTAACATTATGATTCCTTTTTGTACAGTCAAATTTTAACTGACATTAGTGGATGTAAGCATGTATTGTAGTGCTTGACAAAGGTTTGCCTAAGTAATTCTGAGCCCATGTGGTTATATCACCTACTGATGAATGGTTCTGGATGCAGTGCCGTCTGAGTGAGCATGCGATCACGTGTATTCAGCTTAGGCCTGCCTGTGCATGTGCCCTGAACGCTCAGAAATTCCTCCTGATTTCTTGAATTTCTAAATTATGATATACTCTGTAGAGGAGGAAATATTAAAATCCCTTCTTAGCTTTCCCTGAGGATCATTGTTTAAACCTCTCAATGATTCATCTATATTTTTGGGCAAAGTGATGACCCTAAGCCCATCTTTGCTCCTGAAGTATTACAGCTTTCCTGGATGCTGTTTTTGTACCAAATCATGATTGCAATCATCTGCGGACTGTCAGGGTTTGGCAATTTATGTAAGGAATTTTATGGATTAGTTTCAGTTTACTTAATTGTGTTTTCCGTTTTCGTCTTGTTTCAGGGCTCCTTGTGTCTTTGTTTTCATTTATCCCCCAATAGCCCTCCCCACTCTGTTTCTTAGTTACTTAGTTCATTGCCTTGTTTGTTACCATGACCTTAGTAAGGTATACTTGTTCTCCCCACACCTGTTTTGAGTTCACCTTTGTTTATAAGTTCCCCACTTTCTTCAGTTCCTCGCAAGTCTGTCTCTATGTTTATTGCCTGTTACTTAAGAGCCTTTTGCTTTCCGAGTGATATTCCTGGTTATGATTTCTTTTTGTCTTATGATTTATGAGTTCTCCCATTCCCTTTGTGTACAATTTATTTCTGTTTACAACTTCATATTTTGTCCTCGTTTCATGATCCTATTTGCACCCTGGCAAAACGTTCTGTTTGCTTAGTTCTTGATCCTCTGCCTGATTATTGCCATTGATTGTGCTATTTGACTCTGTGCTGCATTCCTTCCGATTGGCGACAAACTGGATTGTCTGACTCTTCTCATTGTCTCAATAAAATGTGTTAGACTGATTCTTCACCTGTGCCTGAGTTCAGGGTCTCTAGCATGTCTCTGACATCAGCTGTTTAAAGTCACATAATTGATAAAATTTTTTTTTTTTTTTTTACCTCATTACTAGTCTTAAATTGCCCTTATTTCAACTTTTTTGGAATTTGTTGCAGGAATGGATGTATATTTACAAATAAAAGTTGACCAGACAAAACATTTTGCAATGAAATAGAGGTCAAAGTAAATTTAGAAATCACTGCTTTCTCTTTATATGCGCTGTTACGCTCTTGACAAGGAACCAGATGCAGATTCAGGAGACAATCCGAAGAGGGTATTTATTGATAGGAATACGGTAACACTAGGGGAAGGGCCGAAGCCCAGGACAGGAAAGCACAGTCTAGCATAGGTGGTGTAGCGTGGTGAGGGTAATGGATTTGTCTGCTTCCAGCCAGTGGTATCTCGGGGCAGAAGCCTGGTGGTTTTAACCCTTGCCAAAGCAGGACTGTCAGACAGGTGGTCTGAAGGGTTTAAGAGGAATGCTATCCCAATGAAAATTTGGGAGGTGTTCCAGATAACCTGGGCAGAGGAACAAAGTGGAAAGGCTGGTTAACAGCAACGTGGTCCCAATCCTGGAGACCACCACCCCAATTCCGAAATAGTTGGGACAAAGTGTAAATTGTGAATAAAATCAAAACGCAATGACTTTCAAATCACACCAGCCAGTATTTTATTCACAATAGAACAGAGATAACATATCAAATGTTGAAACTGAGAAATTTTACAATTTTATCCACAACATGAGCTCATTTCAAATTTGATGGCTGCTACAGGTCTCAATAAAGTTGGGGCAGGGGCCTATTTACCATGGTGTAGCATCCCCTCTTCTTTTTAACACAGAGTGGAGGCATCTGGGCATTGAGGAGACAAGTTTCTTGAGTTTTGCCATTGGAATTTGATCCCACTCCTGTTTAATGCAGGCTTCCAGCTGCTGGAGAGTTTTGGGTTTCCTTTGACAGATTTTTCAGAGCCACATATATTCACCGCAGAGCCACAAGGGAACAAGGCATACAAATAGACTACACCTGGAAAGGGGAGGCATGCAAGACACCAAACCAGTTGAGGAGAAAATACTTCTAAAAGACATGCAGGTTGCTGGAAAGAGGGAGGAGACATGAGGGTTCTGACAATGTGCATTTTCTATACCATCCCAGCTTTTTCTGAATTGGGCTTAAAGACAACAATCATGCTTTGTGTAATACCTTTCCACAACTACTCATTGCTAGTGCCTTGCTAGGACAGTGCAGGGTAGATAAAAACGGCATATCCAGTTTGCTCCCTTCTTTAAGCCATGAAAAAGGATTTGCTCATCTTATGTTTTTTTTACTGTTTTTACAGATGTGTCATCCTCAGTGGTGCCAGAACTTCATAGAAGGAATGAGAAAAACAAAAATATAGTTTTAAAATAATAATTTTATTTATTTAAGAAAAAAGATTATCCAGCACCTGAATCACCCTATGACATAGCAATTGCCCCATAAACTTTTCGACTCTATTAGCAATACCTGCAGCTTAATTCATCCGATGAGATCAGTCTTTCACATTGCTGTGGAGGAATGATGGCCCACTCTTTTTTTTAGAACTGTGTCATGTCCGGCACATTGGAGGGTTTTTGAGTGTTCAAAGCTTGTTTAAGGTCCCATGAATGCATCACAATAGAGTTCAAATCAGGACTTTGACAAGGCTGCTCAACTTCTAATTTTTTACTTCTAATCCTTAAGGCCATTCAGGGAAGGACTTGCTCGGATTGTTATCTTGCTGCTTAACCCAGTTAGGCTTCAGATTCAGATCATGGGCTGATTACTCTGTGCTGGATATTCTGGATGAGGGCAGAGTTCATGGTTTCATCAATTCTGGCAAGTCAGCTGCTGGGTTAGCTCACTCAGTTAAGGCGCCGCATTTGCGGAGCAGTAGTGACTACCACAGCACCGGATCAATCCCCGGTCTTACCAACCAGCAGTGGTCGGCAGCTTTTTCAGAGCAGCGTACAATTGGCTAAAGTGCTGCAGGGATGCAAATTGGGAAGGGATTGCTGGGAAGGGATATTAAAAATGGTTGCTTTGTTCGTTGCTCAAGCGCCTCCTGTTGGCCAGCCGGGCACTCGTCATTGAGATTCTAAGCTTGCTCATGTTCAGGTATCCTCCGACCTTGTTCTGAACTTGCGAAAGTTTCAACCAATGTGTGTAAAGATGCAGGGGCTGACAGGCGCTTGCTTCAGAGGAGAGCCGCGAATTGTCTCTCTGTCCTGAGCTGGAAACAAGGGTTTGCATACGAGCAAGCCTTGTACATAGTTCTCGAATTGGGCATTTCAGGTTCAGGTGGGATTGGAGATGCTAAATGAAAAAAAAAAAAAATAAAATTCTGGCAAGTCACCTAGGCCCGGAACCAACTCAGCGTCCCCAGACGATCACATTACCACCATTATGTGTGACTGCCGGTATGATGTTTCATTGTGGAATGCTGTGTTAGCTTTACATCTCTGAAAAGCTTCCAACTCATTAGTCCAGGAAACATTATCCCAAGAGGCTTGGTGGTTATCTAGGTGTTTTTTTTTTTTTTGTGTGTGTGTTTTTTGCAAATAAGAGCCAACCCTTTATGTTCCTCTTCATTGGCAGTGGATTTAACCTTGTAATTCTCGCATGGAGACCATTTTTGGATACCCAGTCTCTATCTAATGGTGGACTCATGAATGCTGACCTTACATGCGGCAAGTGGAGCCTGTTGTTCTTTTGTTGTTTGTCTAGGTTTTTTGTGTCTCCTTGGATGAGTCGTCTCTGCTCTCTTGGAGGAATTTTGTTTGTCTGGCCATTGTAGGACAATTACAATGCATTCATCATTTTATCATTTATATTTCCTTGTGTGCATCAATATATCTCAGGCACACGCTAAAGTGTTGTGCGCTTGCTTTATGTTCTCAAACTGCTTGTGCTTGGTGAAGTGAAAAGAACAAATGAGGACATTTAGGTCTTGTTCTTGTTTAAAACAAGATATTGTGTGTGTGTATGTGTGTGTGCATGTGTGTGTGTGTGTGCACAAGCAAAAACAACTGCGGGATGGTTTTTAAGAACACACAGAACTTAGTAATCAACCTTGCAAGGCTGCCTCGATTTCCAAATGGCGTTAGACCACCTGGCATATCAGCTATACAAGGTCATCTCATCTCAACCCACCCTCACAATTCTTAGACATCACTCTTGGTAAGACTTGCCTGTTCTAAGTTTTTGTCATTTGGAGATAATTTCTCTCACTGTGGTTTGCTGGAGTCCCAAAACCTTAGAAATTGCTTTGTAGCCCTGCAACTTTCACTCTCGTCTTTTGCAGAATTTTTTTGGATTGTGACCAGGCGCACGGGAAGATGTTTGAATTGGGGGGCTGCCAACTGAAAGTAGAAGAGTGACGTCATTTAAAAAAAAAAAAATTATTTATTTATTTATTTTAAATAGCGCTGCATGAGGGCGTTATGACAATGTTGGTCTTTGCAACAGCGGTCATAGCAACTAAGGGTGCAAATGAGTACTGGAATAAAAGAATACTCGTCATATAAATCCTGACCGATTACAAAAAATTATAATTTATAATCGTTTTGTTGTCCTGGGGCCAGAATTTTTTCTACGTTTTATCCCAATAAGTTCCTTTGTTTTGTACGCATGTGTCATTTAAAAAGCTATCATGCTTTTGTTGCCTTATTTGTTTCATCCTCTTCAACCCCAACTCCTGGTAATACTGCCGGGATTTGCCTGTCTCACACACGATGGCTCACAACCCCTCCCAGTTTGATATCGCATGATTCACAATCAAACAATTTATTATTTGAATTAACAAGACCAATACATAATCGTATAATGATTAAGAAATTATTAATGAGGAAATGACCAAGAAACCACTGACAGGCTACATTGAAAACGCGCACGTAATTGTAGGGATGACAAGTAGCCTACCCCCCCCCTTCTCACAAATAAAACCCTCCAAAATATAAAGGTGACCCCCCTTTTAAAATTGTTCTGGGAAATAAACTTTTTTAAGCTTTTTAGGTTGGATACGGAATTATTTCCCTTTCTCTGAATTCCATCTCCCGTTTCAGCATTTTTTACATTTAGAGCAGAAACATCTTCCTATCGCGCTCTATGAAACATTGGCGCAGAAGGACTTCACTTTGTAAGCCTAGCTATTATGCGCCGTTTTATAAGCTACAAGAGGTCGTCAGCCCCAAAAATAAACAAATAATCCTCTGACAAAATCCTCCATTTGAATAAAGTGATTCATCGCATTAGTAATTTTTAATTCAATCAACTATCATTAATGAATGTAGCTTATCAGTTTCGCCAACATCCAGGCAGCAGACTAATCCCATAAAAGGCGAAAATAATCGTGCCCTTTGGGATCATAATCAGCATTCTTAAAATTCTCCCAAACTGGCAATTTTTTTTTTTACATATTTTTACAGCGGGTGAGTTAAAGCCATTCTTGAGTTTTCGGTAAAAAGTGCATTCTGTCACACAAGCTGCTGCGGTACTTGTCGCGATGATGGTGCCCTCTGAGCGGTATTCCTTTATGGCCCAGGAATTTAGTCGGCCTGAATAAATGTTACAACACTGTCCTTGCAGAATGTGGATTCCAAGCTGCAAACTCCCAAACATAGCACTGACTGGAGTTACTTAAAGCATCGCTAACACACGTAATGAATCAGAGTGCAGGTCTGACAACTCATGCTGACCAAGTTCTTACTTTTGCCTTTTCCCAGTAGCTAAATCCCCCTTTAGCAAACGAATTGTCACTGAGGTTGTGCAGATAAAACAAAGAATGAGGTCGATTTCTTTAACACAATGCAATCATCGCCATTTTCAAACAAACCTCATTGAAACGATCTGTCAAATCACACCGTGCCGAATTCGCTTCCAGGAAATACGATGTTCTCTAGAGAGGATCCCGAGTGCATGGCAGGGCTTAAGTGAGCGAGCCGCTGCTGATGCTCTCTACCGGAGCGATAAGCGATAAGTCCTGTGTGGTAGCTATTGCGATGATAGTAGTGTTGCTTCCATCATTTGTACTGTTCTTTCATCACTCTCCACGAGTAATGTAAGTGTTTGTATCACTTTCTTTAGTTTTCTCTGGAATATTGTTTGGAGGAAAAAAAAATCAGATATCCCTCTCTGCTTGCTGTTCGCCGTTTTTGCTTGCCAATGCATTTGTGTCCGCGCCTTCTGCTTCTTTGAGAAAGCATTTCCTAAAAACATAAATGAATAATTTGAAAATATTTCAACCCAAATTTTTTAAACGCAGGTATTTGACACAGACTGTACAAAAGGGTTTTAAGCCAATTGATGTGTTTATTTTTCTGTTTTAATTTTTACTGTTAAAATTACTGTGACATCCAAGACGAGCCTGCAGCCGACATCAGGAGGGGCTGCAAAAGGGAGGGGGGGCTGCAGCCCTGGCAGCCCCCCACTTCCCGCGCTAGTGATTGTGATTCAAAGTGAGACCTGTAAGCCTACTTCACACTATAATGATTCTATTTAAGCGATTTTAAGATTCAACAGTGTTGGCAGTAATGATGCCTGGATGTATCTGGTCTAATTTTCATCAGCAAAAATAAATTTGCTTTTGAAAAATTAGCTGATTGAGTTATCAAGGGGCCAGTTACTATTTCACTCAGAACCATTTTGTAATGCACCATGGAAAGTCAAGCACAGACAGCAGTCCAGATCCTAAACCAGGGTGTATTTCAGGTTGCAGTACAGAATCAAAATCAGTACTAATTTGTCAATCAGGCAGGGTTTGTCATGGGCTAGGAGAGTTATTGCACTGAATTAGGATCAGAGGACATCTTCAATTGCAGAGTCGGGGTCAAAACCAGGGAGATCAGAAAGGCTCTCGAGTTGAGAATTCTCAGGATACAGAGAAACATGAAACAGAACTACTTTTGGCAGCACAAGAAGGCACTGAAGTAAAGCAACTACTGAGCACAGACTGAAGAAAGCAGGAAACGTACAGTATATTCAAGCTGAACAAATGAACGGACACAAAGCATGTTGGGAAAAGCACTGAGGAGGTGGGGCAAGAAACGAGACAACATGAGGAAACTCTAACAAGATAATGAGAACCAGATAAAGCACACAAAACTATGAGTAAAGTGGAAAAACAAGACAAGAAACAGAAAACAGGACTGACACCTAAAACATTTGGTGTTTGATAAGTTTTTTTCCTTCAATAAATGAAATGATCATAAAAGTATTTTGTGTTTTTCAGGTTTCCTATGACTCATATTAGATTTTGTTTGAAAATCTGAAGCAATTAAATGTGACAAATATACAATAATAGATGGGGGAGGGGTACATACTTTTCACAGCACTGTATGTCATACATTTTATACAGTCAGAAGTTTATTACTCCCAGAAGTGTGCAAGGACTCACTGAGTGTCGTAGATGGCATTTGTCCGTTAATATCATACCAGGTGAGTTTGGGCGCCTCTAGCAGTAAATCCGGAAACTGTCACGGGAGGCGATCATGGTCGAACCAAATCGCCACAGCTCTCCGTGAATGCAGCGCAGGCTGTCGAAAAACCAGTCCATCTATAAGGCACATGTAATCATGAGATTTTTTTCCTAAAGTAAATAATTTAATCTAAAAGATGACTAATAATACCTAACAAAGTATGTGGACTTTAATAGATTAAAATATAAAGTAAAATTACTCAAAACAGGCCATCATACTTATATAACCGAAGTCCATGTCTCTACACTAATCTGATCCGAGTTTTTAAGCAAACTACCAGAAATTTATCTCCCAGAATTCAGCTTGTTTCATGTTAATGAAGCCGTTGGGAATTACCAACATTTAACGAATTTCTCCGACAGTGGGCTTCTCTGCAAAAAGTGATGGATTTTGTGAATTTACCGCCCAGATCATGTGATCAGACGTCACATTATGTGTTATAAGTGGCTGCAGATCGCTAATGCCGTCTACCCAATCTAAGTTACTGTTGTTCACTTCTAGGAGTAATAGACTTCTGATACAATTCATTAGGTTTCTCCAAATGGTTATGTTTGTCAGGGGGCAATTTTTATGGATACACTTCCTGTATGTCTCTTTTCATCAGTGTCCAGGGCAGTCACTCTTCTGCTCTTTGTTTTGGTGTCCATCATAATCTTCGTGTGCCCCTGCTTCATCAAATCTCCCTGCCTGTTGGAGAGGCTTCCCTCAAAACCTGCTCTCATAGGGCACCGCGGAGCTCCCATGGTGAGTTGGCCCCCATTTTAACTTGCAGCTCACTTCCCTACACTGCCACTAAGCTAATAATGACACTGCCTGATTCTCTGTGTCTCCTTGATGTATCATCAGTGGTTCATAGAGCTTTCCATAAACAATCATTTGCTTCTTTAACTCATTCCCTACGGCAAGCCGCTGCCAACGGCACGGCAAATTCTACCATTCCCTACGGTAAGCCGGTGCCAGCGGCGTGGATGACCATTCGCAGTCTGATGAAAACACAAAATCAGTTGACGATTGCGGTGAAGGGCCTCCTGTACTTCAATACTTTATATTGTGTAATATTCTGGAAAAGTACAAATGCAACAATTTTATATAAAAGTATTCCGTAGGGAATGAGTTAAATACAATAATCTCTACATGAAATGAAATGGTCTGCTGAAGAACAGTTGGATTGGAACGTCAATCAAGTGTTACATCTTTCATTTTTGAACATCTTTGGTCCATATTATCTAGCTGTGGAATCATGAGGCACTTTTAAGACACAGTTTCAGAATAAAATTTCAGTTTATTAACAAAAATATTTTTTCATCTCTGTGCTGGTAAGATGTGATACTGACAATACTCATTATATCAAAAAGTAATGAAAGCTTGTGTCTGCCACTAATGTTTTTTCTGTTCTATCTCAGATGGCTCCAGAGAACACCATAATGTCATTCAGGAAGAGTATCGACTGCGGCTTGTTGGCTTTTGAAACAGATGTGCAGCTCAGGTAGGACTGTTTTTTAGAGCTGGAGAGCACAAGTTAACAGCTTCTAGTTTGCTTGACATTAAATGGTATGGAAAGAGTTCCAATAAATTTCTTCAGTTTTTTGTGCCCTCATATTTGTTTCATTTACATGTTTATCATTTCTTCATATTTTCCGGTGTCCTTGTTATTTCTAAAAATGTGTGTTCCTGGTGCACAAGTAATGTAGTAAGGCATAGTTATTCAGTTTCCTTATTCTATGCTGCATCATGGATGATAATTTCTGTTCATTTTATCGAGGAAATTAGTAACAAATCATTTTTTTTTTAATTTGGCATCTCAAATCCTCCCTTGAATCTGGAATGCCCAATTAGCAAACTATGTACACAAGCTTGCTTGTATGGGCCCCGTGTTGCCATCTCATTTCTCATCAGAATTTTTCTAGAACAAGTAGGAAACACAAGATGAATTTAACTGTTTATTGCCCTAATATAAAAGCTCCTCCACAAATTTTCTCAGATTTTTTCTGGCATGTCCACATGACCAAATCATGCCTTGAATTTAGGCAATGTTGGGCTTTTTTTATCATAAGCATTTTCAGATGCAAGTTTCTCCTAAACTAGAGACAGGAGATTGGATTGGACTTTAGGGGCCAATGTCCTGTAGCTGCAGAGGATGAGGCTGCAATATGAACCCCTGATTATGCATACTTCGGTCAAGGGGACCAACTAAAAATCAAATAAAAATTTTGTTTCTGTAAAAATAGGCATTTTCAACAGCCTATTACAGGAAAATCAAATGAGATATGCTAAATCTGATAGCAGATTCACAAATTTCAGGTAATTTTACCAACATGCACCCATAGATATTACAACCCCAATTCCAAAATAGTTGGGACGAAGTGTAAATTGTGAATAAAATCAAAATGCAATGACTTTCAGATCACATGAGCCAATGTTATTTACAATAGAACATAGATAACATTTCAAATGTTGAAACTGAGACATTTTACATTTTTATCCACAAAATGAGCTTATTTCAAATTTTCTGGCTGCAACAGGTCTCAAAAAAGTTAGGACGCAGGCAAGAAAAGGGCTGAAAAAGCAATTAATATATAAGAGAATCAGCTGAAAGAACATTTAGCAAGTAATTACGTTAACTGGCATCAGGTGTGTAACATGATTGGCTATAAAAGGGATGTCTTAGAGAGGCTGAGTCTCTCAGAAGTAAAGATGGCCAGAGGCTCTCCAACCTGTGAAGGCTTGCATAAAATAATTGTGGAATACATTAAAAACAATGTTCCTCAACGTCAGATTGCAAAGGCTTTGAAGGTCTCATCATCGGCTCTCATCGACATCGGCTTTGAAGGTCTCATCAGTGCATAACATCATCAAAAGATTCAGAGAAACTTGAAAATTCTCTGTGCGTCAGAGACGAGCCTGAAGACCTTTACTGGATGCCAGTGATCTTCAGGCCTTCAGATGCCACTGCATCACTCACCAGCATGATTCTGTCGACATTACTAAATGGGCCCAGGAATACTTCAAGAAACTACTGTCCATAAACACAGAAGCGCCGCCGTGTTCTGTGGGCCAAGGCTTATTTAAAATGGACTGTAGCAAAGTGGCAAATTGTCCTGTGGTCAGACAAGTCCAAATTTGATATTCTTGTTGGAAATCTTGTTGTGTCCTCCGGGCTAAAGAGGAGAAAGACCACCCCTTCTGTTATCAGCATTCAGTTCAAAAGCCAGCATCTCTGATGGTATGGTGCATATGGTGTGGGACACTTGCATGTTTTGAAAAGCACCATGAATACTGAAAGGTGTACAAAGGTTTTAGAGAAACATATGCTCCCTTCCAGACGCCATCTATTCCAGGGAAGGCCTTGTGTATTTCAGCAGGACAATGCAAAACCACATACTGCAGCTATTACAACAGCATGGCTTAGTAGTCGAAGAGTCCGTGTGCTGAACTGGCCTGCCTGCAGTCCTATTGTTTCACTGATTGAGAACATTTGGCTCATAATTAAACGAAAAGTCCGTCAAAGGAGACCCAAAACTCTCCAGCAGCTGGAAGCCTGTATTAAACAAGAGTGGGATCAAATTCCAATGGCTAAACTCAAGAAACTTGTCTCCTCAATGCCCAGACGCCTCCACTCTGTTTTAAAAAGAAGAGGGGATGCTACACCATGGTAAACAGGCCCCTGTCCCAACTTTTTTGTGACCTGTAGCAGCCATCAAATTTGAAATGAGCTCATTTTTTGGATAAAATTGTAAAATTTCTCATTTTCAACATTTGCTAAGTTATCTCTGTTCTATTGTGAATAAAATACTGGCTGGTGTGATTTGAAAGTCATTGCGTTTTGATTTTATTCACAATTTACACTTTGTCCCAACTATTTCGGAATTAGGGTTGTAATTTTGGAGCACTGGAAAGTGTATTTGTATCCCTTCAAAAATGCTTATAAGTCATTGCCGCATTCACTAGTGACTAGACATCCCCTTCTTAAATTGGCAATTACTCCACTAAAAATTGGTGTTGGAACTTAAGATCTGGGATTTGTCCATTTCAAATGATGGCAAACACCTATGATTTTTTTTCAAATTTTTATCTGAGGCGGTTCCCCAAAAAAAAAAAATGGTGTTGGAACTTCTGGTCCTTTCTTGGCAAACGGAATGACCCAGGAGCAAATGAGACAGTCGGCGGAACAGCAGTGGCAATTAGGAAAAAACCAAACAGCCAATTCAATTCAATATCTTATAAAACTCCAAAACTACAGGGCAGTGCACCAAGTTTTAGGCAAAGGATCCGCTCATCAAATCTTGATTTGATTTAGCTCTCAACATTTTAAGGCACTTAAAAACTACATTTTTAAACTTTTTTCATTATTTTTTTTTCTATTTCATTATTTTTGGAATTATTCTTGCCTCGCAAAATTGTTCTATATTTGCACAAGACTTTTGCCCTGTACTGTACCTCATGATCTGTCACCTCTCAACCCAGCAAAGATGGCGTCCCCTTCCTTATGCATGACTGCAACGACACGTTCTTACAGAGAACGACCAATGTGAAAGAGGTTTTCAAGGATCAAGAGTACAATGCAGCTCCGAAATCACCTGGAAGGAACTGCAGGAGCTGAATGCAGGAAAATGGTTCATCAAGGTAAGCCTTAGCTTAAATTGAAAAAATTGCACACTTTTTTAATGCAGTTTTTTCTTCATCAGTTTCATGAAGATGAAGCCCATTTTCAAGGACGGTTATGAGCTCAGGCACATTCATTATGTCCTCTAGTTTATTTATTTGTATCTTCCTGCACTTGACTAGATTCACTATACCTTTCTTATATAACTTTGCTCCAGCTGCATTATCTTTGCAGCAATGATGAGGTTATCAAATAAAGGCAACAGGAACACACAGAGGAAAAAAATGAACATAAGTTTAAAAATTTGGTAACTTTTGACCTATAATTTTATTTGAGTCTTTGTGTGTTTCTTGTGTGAGACTGATGGGTGATGGTGTGCATTTGTTTCTTTCAGAGTGATCCCTTTGGCACAGTCTCATCCCTCACTGATCAGGACGTGGAAGAGGCCCAAAATCAAAGCATCCCCTCCCTGGCCGAGCTGTTGGAGCTCGCCAAACAGCACAATGTCTCCGTCGTGTTTGACATGAAGTCCAAAAACCAATGACACGAGAGAGAGATGACACACGCCGTATAGTGCAGGCTATCCTCCAGTCCAACATCCCTCATGACCTGGTAAGCCCACAGTCAGCTGTAGGCTGAGGCTCATGCTACCTGATCCACAGTTGAAATTGTGAGACTGGTGATGAAAAAGAATTGCAGGATACAGAAACAATTGAAGCGACCTGATATAGCGCAAAACTGTCATAAATCGGGAGACGAGATGAATGAATGGGATTGCTTGTAGACGTCCGCACTTCCGGTAATAGGGCCGGCTTCGCCAAGCCAATGCATGCATGTTGGAATGCGATGAGCTTTGTGCAGCTTCACAATAGAAAAGCATCGTGGATACACAGATATGAACATGAAAAATACCGCAAAATTTAAAAAAAATGCTAAATTCAAATCAAAGCCGAGTCCACGTCTTGGAAATAAACGCTATGAATTGCAATTATATAAGTTAGCGTTCGACAGCGTGCGGGTATGGGCGGAAGTTCACTCGTCCACATTTTGAACTTGTCATTATAAAACATCAATTTCATTATTTTATGTTTTGCTGAATGAAACCTCTGATAAACTGTTCAAAAATTGGGCCTTAAAATGGGCTAGAGATCTTGGTAAGCAAGAGGATGAAATTTCCTGGACCAATGTCTGGAAAATTGCAAGCTATCCACTTCGCTTTACAAAAAAACAAATTGAGATAATTTAAAATCCTGAACCGTCTGTATTGCACCCTCCTGTCCAAAATGGGATTACGGGAGAATGGTAAATGTGTAAATAAAATGTGGTACTTGCGAAGGATCACTATTACATTTGATATGGGAATGTGAAAAAATTAAAGAGTTATGGCTTGGTATAACCAAACAGGTCCTGGATTTTAAAAAAATAGATATACCTTTAAGCCCACAAACATGTATTCTAGGAGACCTGCATAACTACAAAAAACTTTCATCTAATGATATAAATGTTTTTCTTTCAACACGCATGGTAACAAAAACTATATTTGCAAATAACTGGATTGATGTAAACATACCAACTCATAAAGAATGGATTAATGAAACAATTGATATGATCAATATGGAAAAAATTGCTTCAAACTTGCAAGGGAAACAAAAGGATTTTGCTGAAATCTGGGGTCCATTGGAGGAATATATCACTTTATAATACTCGATGTAAATTACAGCATGGCATACTCTGCTTTCCGCGACCAATTGTTTCATCAGTAAGTAATTTGATTTGTAAACTTACTGGCTAAGGGATTAATTAACATTATGACTATTGCTGTTACTGTCACCACTCATTATTTATGTGCTTATTTGTATTACTTATTTAGTTATTTAGTTTTTTATTTTATTTTGTTATTTTTCTTTCTCCTTTTCGTTCTTGTCTCAATTTTTTTTCTTTTTTTTTTCTTCTTTCTCAAACATGATTACTTACAGTGTAAAATCTTGATGTAGTCTGAAGATCGGGGGAGGGTGGGATTTTATGGAGGTGGAGGGGGGGTGGAATGGTTTAACCTGAATGAACTCAAGACAAGTTTTGTCTTGTCAGGGCCTGCTCACTATGTCTATGTATGTTAGTGTGTTTGTTTTCTTTTGTAGAGCGTTATGGTTTTATTGTACCCTTCCTCAGCGGAGGTGCTTCATTATGTTTCATAATTATTTACAGTAATGAAATAAAGCTGACCTCCAAAGGGGGGGGTGGAGGGAAAAAGAAAAAGAAAAAAAAAAACTTTGACCCGTCATTATCAGCGGTCATATCCGCCTTGCGGTGTGCCGTATTGGATATCGGGTCGCTCCAATTGGAAAGGTTCTTCGAGAGTGGATCTTTTTTAAATGGTCTCCTTTGGCAGTACAAACTGGGGGCTACCAACTGTATTAATGGTTGGCTGTAATCGTTTAAACTTTTTTGAAAACGGCTTTGGAATAATGGTTATGACAATAAAGAAAAGAAATGAATACCTGTTTGGGGTGAGGGCACTTTTAATATGTTTGTGCCATTGTGCTTGGCTCTAGGTGCTGTGGCTGCCCTCCAATCACAGGGATTATGTAAAGACGCTCGCGCCTGGGTTTCGGCATGTGTACGCTGATAGCAAAAAAATGTCCAATGAAAGCGGGGACCAGCTAAACATAAATTACGCTGCTCTAGATCCTGAGGACATAGCGTGAGTATTACAGTGCTCTGGATTCTGTGTATATACTGTGAGTGTTTTATCACACTGGAGTCTCTAAATATGGTGTTACGACTCCCTGAATTCTGAATGAATACAGTGAGTGTTACAGCACAATGGATTCTGTGTAAATATGGTGTTACAGCACACTGAATTTTGAGTGAATACAGTGACTGCTATGTTACACTGGATTCTGTGTATTACTTTACTCTGAATTCCATGTATATATTGGATTCTATGTAATTTAACGTTACTGCGTACTAGAATCTGTGTATGTTACCAGCAATGGTGCAGCACCATGGATTCTGTGAAAATACAGTGAGTGATACCGCATGCTTAAAAAGCACGCTTGGATTTACAGCATAAAAACTTACCTGTGTCGTACTTTACTCTCTTCAGTTCCTGCTTGTCTTACTTGTTGCCCACTTGTTGCAGTCTCCGCATCAGCATGTAAAATATACGTTCACTTGAATTCAGATCCTGTGACTAATATGAAATATATAAAAATATATAATATATAATATGTAAAAACATTGTCATCATCATAGATACATGTGGCCATCACGTAATTAGACCGATTTACAAACTGAGGTCAAAAAGTGGATGGGGATTTAGGAATGAGTGTTGTCCTTCCCCGTGTCCGTCTGTCATGCTTCTTTTCCGGGCCAGAACTCCTAAAGTGTGCAACATTTCTCAATGAAATTTAATGGATGGATGCATCTTTTTGTGTAGATGTGCATTTAATTTCATACTTGAGTCCATTCTCCCATCCATCGCTCTCTGGTGTTTTGTTTCCAGACCAGATTTAAGCCACCCATGGCAAGGATCTGAATATTTAACAATTATTTGTCGAGATGATAAAGAATAACTGTTTACTAATTATTGGAGCGGTGGAAATTCAAATATTTCATTAACGTTTGCCATTTTTGCATAGTTTTGGCATTCAATTTTGGTGTCCATATTGCTGAAAGGTGCTCTACTTCTGAGCTGAGTTGCCTCTTAGTTGAAAGAGTGCTGTTTGTGGTGTCATAATGATGTCATGACTGTACTCTCTCATGGTGACATGGTGTTGGGCATGTGTCTTGTAACAGAGAGCAGAAAAAGGACAACAAATCTATAAATCTGTGGGTGGTGAATGAGCCCTGGCTCTTCTCATTGCTCTGGTGTGCTGGGGCCAGCTCTGTCACCACAAACGCATGTCACCGACTCAAGGACATAACTGAGCCCGAATGGACGCTGGTAGGGGTCCTTTCACTGCACCCATGTCAAATAAGTTGTGTTTTTGCCTGTTCCAGTAAAAGCACAACTGTATTCCCACCTTTGTTATATAAATTCCTGTTTATATTTAAAAAAAAAAACATTGAATGCACAAATAATTTACCTTGAAATTGGTTCACTGTGTGAACTTTTTCTACAGGGATATACTGCCCGCAAAATATCCTGCTGTGACTTGCAATTAAAAAACAACTACATATACACTCAAGAGTAAAAAGAAATGGTGAAATGTCAAGACTTTTAATGACCTTAATAACAAATAACTGATCTGGAAATGAACGAAGATTACACAAATATACACAAATATATGGAAGTAACCTTGCATGGGATAGCTTTTCCCTATGATTTCTTCAAATGTTTAAACTTTGTGTGGGTACATTATGGTCAACTTTTTACTGAAAGAAGAGTTGAAAATGGCATCTGATCATTCCTCTGGAGAAAACAGGTGGGAGGCAAACCTTTCTGCAGTATCCTGTGCCCCGAAGTCTCACAGTGAAGCAGCTTCCAACTTTTTTCCCCCAACAGTTCACTGCAGCAAAAGTTGCACTAAAATAAGTGCCAGAGCTCCAGTGGCGGCTCATGAACTGGCAGTAGGGGAGGCTCAAACAATCTCTAAAAATTAATGATTGGTCATGACCTGTTTTCAATCATTCATGAAAATTACCATTACAGAAACTCCGAAAACTCACAACAATTTCAGATGTGGCCAGTTTTCATTTATTTTGCATACCGATTACAACTCCAGACGTCTCACGCTTTTCTGTTCTCAGGGGTTGGAAGCAATGCATGTGTTTCATGATCGTTTAAATGAGAAGATCATTTGAAACGTCTTCATGCAATTCCATTGCTTCCAACCGCCCATACAAAAGGACTTAATTTCCGCGCGAGAATCTCTTACATACGCATTGATTGAATAATTGCTGACTACAGCAGAAGAGCGTAGATATGCCACTTAAACTCACCGAATGCGTGAGGGTTGACAGGTATGCGTTACTGGCCACACCTGATAATGTTTAGAGTTTTCGGAGAACTCAATCATTAATTTTAAGGGTCCCCTATTATGCTGTTTTAAGTTTTTAAAACATGTCCAATGGGTCTGTAAAGTAATGTTAAGAATGCAGTTACAAAAAAAAACCACACACATCCAGGCCTAGTGAGACCTCTTCTCTCACCTTGTCTGTGCTGGCCTGAAACACAAGCTGTTTTGAGTGGGCGGGAAGTCTATGCTAATGAGGCGCTGCTCTGATTGGCTGCCTGGCCGCTTCGATTCCGGGGGAGAGTGCAGACCCGAAAAACCAGGAAACCAAGATGGCAGGTATTTCAGGACAGCTCTCCGCGACATCTATTGCTGTAAGACCATACTTGTTTGATCCCGAATCCGACCCCGAACGGGAGGAGGAAGCAATTGAAGTATCGCAGCAATGTTTACAGCAAGATGTCAATGAGTGGCAAGTTGAAATTTGAGTGTTTTGGTCGTACGAGGGGGTATCAAAAAGTTCTAATTATCACCAAGACATATTCAGGGTAGAAACTTTATTTTGCTATCTTGTCCTTAAGACTTCTCTACATAGTCACCATCCAGAGTTACACATTTCTCCCACCGTTTCTTGACCTTGCGCAGACCCTCTGAATAGAAGTCCCCTGATTTCATGGAAAAGCAACCCTCCCCCTCTCGAATGACCTCATGGAAATTCCTTTTCCATCTCACAACAGTGTCATAAGATGGGCTATCATCACCATAAACAGATTGCATCTCATCGTGAATCTGTCGGGCAGTGCAACCCTTCAAGTGAAAAAACTTAATTACACTGCGCGCCTCAATCTTCTCCAGACTTGGGGTAACTCGTGTTTAGGATCAACTAGCACAAGATTGAATAAAGTGAAGTAGATAGTTCTTGGTCCATTAACTAGATAAGGATAGCTGATTTTACAATCAAAATTTCATCCTGATTGCTCAATAACTTCTTGGGGATAATTAGAACTTTTTGATACCCCCTCGTACTGTCTCGCCTTGCATGCATGTGATTGTAGCTGTACTGTTACATAGTCATGTTATATGCCCACTTCGCTATCCGGAGGAAACTTTGCTAAAAGCTCCTGTTAACCATTTCTGCCAAAACGAAACACAATTCCGATACCAAGCTACTCAATGAGTTTGTAGCAAAAACACACAAACTGTGTAAGCGTTGCCTATGTGGAGCTAGGGAATCGATAACTTCTACTGGAAATCCATATCCGACCTCCACTTCTTTTTTGGCTTTTTATTAGCCAGAACAATTTTCAAAGATGGATGAAATTCCGCCATGGCAATGTAGAGAAATTTTTAGTTATACCAGACACGTTTTAGTGCGTTTCGCAATTGCTTTCACCGCGTTAGGATCAGAGAGCTTGCCCACACCACAGCAAGGTACCCGGCTGACCCTGGTCATGGATAAGTAAAATGTTAATTTCACAGCAGCAGTAAACAAACCCAAACACATACCCTAAGCTCCGCAAAGCTTACGTCAGGTCTAACTGCAGCCTTATCAGCCCAACTTTGCAGACACGCACAACATCTCTCCAGTTAGCTTCAACTGTAGCAGCTACGGTCAGGTAACGTTATCATGAAACTACCACCTTGATGCTGACTAAAGTAAAACAAGCATACCAATCTTAATTACTGAATATAAATTAACCAGGAGCATTTTTTAAGTAGCCCGGAATGCGAACTAACATACGGTAGTAACCAAGCGGTCATCATAACGACAGAGACAAATGATAACCTGCAATACAGGTTTTACAAACAGTAAATTCCATTACCATGAACAGTTGTATCAAGCATCCAAATTACAATCAAGTATAAAAAGTTAACTTCAAATGAGGTTTATGTTCACGCACCTTCTGTTGAATGTCTCCTTGATATTATTTACTCTGGCATATTTAGGACATGAATATTAGCAACAGTAACTTAGCTACGTTAGCCGCAGTGCTACAGCCACATTCAACAGGCTATCACGTTAGGTAGGCTTATGCAGTAAAGCAACACAAAATGTAAAACTTACTGCTTCCGTGTCTGTGAGTCACGGACAGTTGCTACCAATCCAGGGTTTATCTTCAGATATTTTACAAAGCCTGCGTTTGAGGCCAGTTGTCAGTGCTAACTATCGTTAGCAGTCCTGCTAGCCACCTGTAATATGTTAGCTTCACTTACATTATTTGCTTTGATATCATTACTTATAGCTTGTGGCTCTGAGCACTTGATCGAACAGCTCTAGGTTTGAGAAGCAGCTGAGATGCATATCCAGCATTGAATTATCCTTTATTGACAAAGCTGTCTTCGGTGAAATGCCAAGCACAAACAGCTAACGTTCCCCTTGAGTGTGGCTGTTTGTCACCAGCAAACAAAAAAGTTACCCACTGATTTCTTGTGGCATCGTCATTTGGAAGAGAAAATAGTTGTGCTTTTTTTCGCATCCAAAAAAAACACATATGAACAGCTTTGGGAGACATACTGATAAATCTACACGTTAAATGATTAGGGCTTGTTTATGTCTGGTACAATTAATTCTGGGGTGGGCAGGTCCAGCGCCGTGATTGGCTCTGGCCAGGTCTGTCCTGATTGGATGCAGCAACCTGATGTCAGGTTTTGCCGAGATCTCGTGAAGGTCTCGGGACGAGCTGTTCAGAGAGGAAATCATGTTCATGAAATCACGTTCTCGGATTATGGCAAAACCCCTGTATCTTATGTTTAGAAACTTTGCAGAGGTTGAGTACGGACATCCAACATTATAACATTACTTGTATGTATTAAAAGAAGAATCAGCATAATAGGGGACCTTTAAGGGATTGTTTTAGCTTCACCTGTTGCCAGTTCACAAGCTGCCACTGCTGAGTTTTACACAACAGTTCCATACTATTGTCCAGCAGTGCATACATATAGTGTGTGTTTTAGCTTATTACATAATTAAAATCAGATGTTACTGTGGAATCCAAAAACATATTGACCCACATTGTAAACATCTTGTTAGCTTAAACTCATTTTATGACCGATTTATTGAAGAGGCGCTTACTCCATCCCTGATCATGGCCAGCCAGAGTTTCCTGGCTTTCATTGCTACTTCACACAATGCAGAAGTGCATTGCAATGTTAGCGCAAATCAATAAATTCAATTAATTGTGAGTGAGTATGTGTATGTGTTTTTGGGTTTTAGTCTCCTTCAACGTACAGAATTATTTGGATCTCTGTGGAAGTGGTATCATTGCTGATGATGATAGCAATCTATCTCCTGCTAAGGTGAGTTGTCAACAGAACATGGCAAAACCTAACAGAACTGATCATAAACATAACAGGGAATTTAATAAGCATGGCAGAATCAGAACAGAAAGAGCAGAATCATAACACTTTCATTGTTAGTTGCAGAAGTGCATTTTGGCAGCAGTGTTTTTTTGGAATATTTTTCTTATGATCTGAAAATATGTTTTTTCATGCTTAATAATAATAATAGTAATAATAATAATAATAATAGGCATTATGCAGAAATTGAGTTTGTTCAATTCTGTCATTTCAAAGTTAATACCCTTGCCACAAAATGTCACAGAATTAGTCAAAATCGTACTCTACAAAAAGATTATAACTAAATCTTTAAACGCTTGATTATGGTCCTCTAGCACAAATACTAAAAGTATTTATTGACTGATTTAATTTTTTTAGGTGTTTTTCTAAAGAATTAATGGATTTGCTACTTTTTGGCTTGATCTTAACATGAAATGAGCTTGGTTTGTAGTGTTGTAAGAGTGGACACGGAGGCCAGGAAAAGGTGGACTGGACTCCAGTGCAAGGACGGATTTAGTCGCATGACCGCTTGCATGGTCGGCATACACAATACAGGAATCGCGGTTACAAAAACAAACTATTAGTAATAGAAACAATATGTTCTAACACAACAGTACTTGTATTACAATAATAGTTCAAGAAAAATGGACACGAGGTTCCGTAAATAAATAAAGTGCTGGCACTTCACTTTATATCAATGGTTTGGTTTAGCAATTGAAAATATGCGAAACGGAGTTCTAATCTATGCAAGCATATGGCTTACAAAAGTTGCGAGGAACAATGGGAAAGCAATGGTATTTATACATGCTGCCACTGCTCAGCGGTAATCACACACAGATGATCCTTGTTGATGGCTGAGTGTGGCAGCGCTCCAGGTCTTAATTGGCCTGCGTGCTGGACCGAAAGGTGTGTTTTTTTTTGCCTCAGGAATATTGCATTTCAGTGTCAATGAACATTGCTGGAATATTCCTGGATGGTTCCTCAGCTTTCTTATATCTAAAGCAGTTACAATTGATGAAGTTCATTTATTTATGTTCAACTGCAAAGATTCTGGCTATTCCTTGCATAAGTACTCACATATTATGCCTTTGGAAATGTTGTTGTTACAATTTGTGGTTCCATAGTGAAGTGGTCATGATGTCTGCTTTACACGGAGAAAGTAAAGGGCCCAGCCCCCCCAGGAGCCAGTGTCTTACACAGTGTTTGATATTATTTAGTGTGGCTTTAAACATTAAACACAAGGTTCCCTTTAGTGGTTAGAAAATGGCAAGCATTTTTTGGGCTGAATGGCCAGTTCTTGTCATTATCTTACATTTGGACGTCAGTAAATGAAAACTCTGTCAGCAAGTTTTTTAAACAACTTACCTGGCACTGTTTATTTGACCCTCAGCGAACTTGCGTTGCCCAAAAATAGTTGAACCAAATTAATTCTCTCAAGGACAACTTTGGGAGTTTTGTGCATAATTATGTCTTGCAATCAAAGGGGCATGGTATTGTGCTATTGCTATGGCCTGCTTGTAGTTTCAACATGTCATATCTGCCACCTCCGTTGCAAGCTGCTTAGACAGCTAAGCTCTGTTTCACAACTTTCTTGCCTAACAGTAATCTTCACCATGGCATCAGTTCAGTCCTGTGGTTTCCGATCACGAAGTCTTCATTCACTGTACTATGTTTCAGGTGACTTTAGATTACCAGTTTACAGCAGTTTATTGAAGACTCGCTTCAGCATCTGCAGAGCACAAAAGAATGACTCAAGCCTTTTTTTTTTTTTTTTTTTTTTACAGGAAAAGAGACCTGAGGGTCAGAGCTGCTGGCTGTGCTGGCCGGATTCGCGAATTACGCCCCTTCCTGTGAATAGTTTTACAATTTCATTGGCTGCTGCTGATTTCTACTGCCGTGTGAAGATCGTGTGGGTACTATTTGAGGAATAACCTCTCATAGCTATTTAAATCTGGCCTGCGGAGGGTAACTTGGCTCTGAATCCGTCAATCCTTCAGATTACTAAATCATTTCAAAATATGAGAAATCGGCGATTAATACGTCAAAGGCAGCACTTGCCTGGTGCTGCCCTCTGCTGAGTGAAACGGCACAATGCAGTTACACTGCCTCCAATTTCGCAAACTTTTCAGAAGGTCCTGTTTCATTTTTTTCTTTTTTTTTTTTTTTGTTGCGCTGTCTGTTGAACTGAATACAATATCGAGGGGGAGTAAAACATTGAGATAGATTTGTTCATTATTTTTCAGCTTTTAGCAAACAAAGGAAACTGATCGCAAATACTTGAATGAAAGACTGAAAGACAGAACATATAGAAGCACAAAATTATTTTTGGATATTTCATGTTTCAGGATACATATTGGGGCTTCATATATACAGTTGCAATCAAAATTATTCAACCCCCATTGCAAATTGGGTTTACTGGCAAAATTTACAAACTTTCAGCTGTTTGTGATGAACAGATTAAACAAGAACATTTTAAATAGCTCAACACAACTAATATTACAAGTGGTTTCTCCAAATTTAACTCAAAATGCCACTATTAATGACTACTGCACTCTCAAAATTATTCAACCCCCTGAATAGAATCCATAACAAGGGCATATTTGCAAGTCAGGTATTGTCTTAAGCACACCTAATGCAGCCAATCAAGAGCTTACTTAGTTGCATCAGGTTTGCTTGAGATAGAACACATCAAATACTTGCACTCGCTAGGGGTTTCTTGACAGTGACATTTGATTGCATATCAGAAATATGGCTGTCAAGAGAATTGTCCAAAAAGCTCATAGAGGAGATCATTGCCTGGCACAAACAAGGAAAAGGATACAAGAAGGTAGCACAGGCACTGAATGTTCGTAGAGATAAAAGTTGGAAGCATAGTTCGCAAGTTCAGAGTTAAAGGAAGAGTGGCTACAGTACCAGGATGTGGCAGAAAGAGGAAGCTCTGAATGGCTGCCACCAGATTCCTGACGAGACAGGTGGTCAAAAACCCTCGGGTGACTACAGGAGACCCGAAGCAAGGCTTGGAGGCAGGAGGCACTGAGGTTTCAGGTCGCACAGTAGGGCGCATACTAAACGTTGAAGGTCTCCAAGACACACACCACAACTGATCCAAAAGCACAAGCTTCAATTTGCTCAAAACCATATAAATAAGGCCATGAACTGGAGGCCATTGTCCATGAGGACTGGGCTAAGATTCCTTGGGAATGCTGCCAGAAGCTGTCTGCTTTAGTTTGTAAATTTTGCCAGTAAACTTAATTTGCTGCGGGGGTTGAATAATTTTGATCGCAACTGTGTCTGTATATATATATATATATATATTTTTCAAATCATTTGAACTTTGAAAATAATACAAAGACAAGGTATCAGATGTTAAAACAGATATTTTATTGTCTTTTGGAAAATATTAAAATATCATTTTAAATTTGATGTCAGCAACACGTTTCAAAAAAGTTGACACAGGGCATGTTTACCACTGAGTTGCATCACGTCTTCTTTAATCAACTCTCAGTAAGCGTTTGGGAACTAAGGAGACCAACTGCGGAAGTTTTGAAAGAAAATGTTTTCCCATTCTTGCTTTATGTAGGATTTCAGCTGCTCAGTGTTCTGCAGCCTCCTTTGTCATATTTTTCTTTTCATAATGTTCCAAAAATATTGCCAGCGGGTGACAGGTCTGGACTGCAGGCAGTCCACTTTAGCACCCAGACTCTTTTATTAAGGAGCCATGTTGTTGTAATATGTGCAGAGTATGGTGTTGGGCATGGTGTTGCTGAAATTAGCAAGGCCTTCCCTTAAAGAAGGCATCTGGATGGCAGAAAATGTTGCACCAAAATCTGTATATATTATTCACCATTGATGGTGTCTTCACGGATACACATGCCATGTGTACTCATGCACCCCCATACTATCATGGATGCTGGCTTTTGAATTGTTTGCTGATAACAAGTCGGATGGCCCCTCTCCTCTTTACCCCAGAGGATGTGGCATCCATGATTTCCCAATGGAATTTCACATTTTATTAGTCATACCACAGGGCAGTGTTTCCCCTTGCCTCAGTACATTTTAATAGAGCTCAGGCCCAGAGAAGAAGGCAGCGTTTCTGGATTTTGTTTATATACGGTTTAATCTGTACATGGCAGAGTTTTAACTTGCATTTGTGGATGCAGTGACAAACCGTTTACTGACAGTGGTTTACGGAAGTGCTCCTGAGTCCATGCAGTGATTTCCACCACATAATCCTGTCTGTTTTTAATGGAGTGCTGCCTGAGGACCACAAAACCACAGCCATTCAAAATTGGATTTTGGCCTTGTCCCATGAGTAAAGAGATTTTTTCTGGATTCTCCGAATCTTTTAATGATATTATGTATCATAGAGGATAAAATCTCTGGATTCTTTGCAATTTTATGTTTAAAACATTATTCTTAAATTGTTGAACTACTAGGCTACCCCATGCAGTCTTCCACAGAGTGGTTAAGCCTGCACCATATTTACTTATGAAAGACTTTTTATACCCAATCATGTTACTGACCTGTTGCTAAATAATCTAATTAGCTGTGAGATGTTCTTTCAGTTGACTTTTTTTTTAGCATTATGCAACTTTTCCAGTCTTTTATTGTCCTGTCCCAACTTTTAAAAAACATGTTGCTGTCAAAATGAGAAGATTTTTTTTTAAATTAAATTGATCAGTTTCAACATTTGTTGTATTTGTCCTATTTTCAATTAAATATGGGGTTTTAACTGATTTGCAAATCATTGCATTCAGTTTTATTTACATTTAACACAGTGTCCCAACTTTTCTGGAGATGGGGTTGTATATACAGTGCCATGAAAAAGTATTTGCCCCCTTCCTGATTTCTTATTTTTTATATTTGTCTTAAATGTTTCCGATCATCAAACAAATTTTAATATTTGACAAAGATAATCTGAGTAAATACAAAATGCAGTTTTTAAATGATGGTTTCATTTATTGAGGGAAAAAGCTATCCAAACCTACCTGGCCCGATGTGAAAAAGTAATTGCCCCCTTAACCGAATAACTGGTTGTGCCGCCCTCAGCGACAACAACTGCAATCAAGCATTTGCAATAACTGGCAATGAAGTCTTTCACATCGCTGTGGAGGAATTTTGGCCCACTCTTCTTTGCAGAATGGCTTTAATTCAGCCACATTGGAAGGTTTTCAAGCATGTACAGCATCGGATTTAAGTCCTGATTTTAACTAGGCCACTCCAAAACCTTCATTTGGTTTTTTTTAGGGCATTCAGAGGTGGACTTGCTAGTGTTTTTCGGATCATTGTCCTGCTGCATAATCCAAGTGTGCTTGAGCTTGAGGTCACAAACTGATGGTCGGACATTCTCTCTCAGGATTTTCTGGTAGAGAGCAGAATTCATGGTTCCATCAATTACAGCAAGTCGTCCAGGTCCTGAAGCAGCAAAGCAGCCCCAGACCATCACACTACCACCACGTTTGACTGTTGGTATGATGTTCTTTTTATGAAATGCTGCGTTCGTTTTTCGCCAGACATAACGGGACGCACACCCTCCAAAAAGTTCAATTTTGTCTCATCAGTCCACAGAACATTTTCCCAAAAGTCTTGGGGATCATCAAGATGTTTTTTGGCAAATGTGAGATGAGCCTTTGAATTCTTTTTGGTCAGCAGTTGTTTTTGCCTTGGAACTCTCCCATGGATGCCATTTTTGCCCAGTCTCTTTCTTATTGTTGAATCTTATTTTTGAAACCCTGAATTTAAATGAGGCTAGTGAGGCCTGCAGTTCTTTAGATGTTGTTCCGGGTTCTTTTGTGACCTCCTGGATGAGTCCTCGATGCGCTCTTGGAGTAATTTTGGTAGGCCGGCCACTCCTGGGAAGGTTCACCACTGTTCCAAGTTGCTCCATTTGTGGATAATGGCTCTCACCGTGGTGCGCTGAAGTCCCAAAGCCTTAGAAATGGCTTTGTAACCCTTTCCAGACTGATAGGTGTCAATGACTTTGCTTCCCATCTGTTCCTGAATTTCTAAAAATCGCAGCATAATGTGTTGCTTTTTGAAATCTTTTAGCCTACTTCACTTTGTCAGACAAGTTCTATTTAAGTGATTTCTTGATTCAACAGGTCTGGCAGTAATCAGGCCTGGGTGTGGCTAGTGAAATTGAACTCAGAAAATGTGGTTAATCACAGTTAATTCATGATTTAATGATTTAATGCAATTACTTTTTCACATAGGGCCAGGTAGGTTTTTTCCCTTAATAAATTAAGTCATCATTTGAAAACTGCATTTTGTATTTACTCGGGTTATCTTTGTCTAGTATTAAAATTTGTTTGATGATCAGAAACATTTAAGTGTGACAAATATGCAAAAAATAAGAAATCAGGAAGGGGGAAAATACTTTTTCACAGCACTGCATGTACAAATTTGGCAATGCACACAAAAAAACTTTTAAAAATTTTGAAAAAATTATTTATAGAGAAACTCTAATCAGCAACATGAGAAACACTGCATGATATAATTGTTCTAATGGAACCAAACAAAATCACTTACTGATTTAATTAAAAATCAATTTTCTCCAAATTAAGATTTTACAATTAATGGTACCCTTAAAGATTATTGTAAATAACATCTATGAAAATTAAACCAGGTTTTAAATTCCACTTCTTTAAGTTTTATCTATCTATTTTAAGGAACTATATTGATAAAAGCAGCACAAATACTTGCACACCAAAAGGTAAATACCAAAAACCGAGAAGCCAATGCAACAATTTATTCTGGCAAAAAATATCTATGTGCAAGTGAAAAGTTTTAAAAACAGACGTTTCGGTGCTCACACCATCCTCAGTGCTAATAACTAAGTGGCAGGACAAAACCATTTAAATAGACATCCCATGACTGAAAAAGACAATTAAGTATGTATCTCAGGATACAAATAACTCGTCAATTATTCAATTAAAAGGGAGTATCATCATAGATGACCACAACAAATGAAGTAGTTATGACAATAAAGTATAATCAAATGAAAAAACAAAACACCAGAAAATAGTGAAACTAGAATGTCATGTTAAATTGATTATGGATATAAGGACATGCTGGTGCGCGCATAAAGAAAACATGTCAAATCAAAAGAATCATTTAAGCCAGCTGGATAAAGTGTGGCTAGGTAATAGATCCAACGTGCTTCACATTGAAGTAGTAATTTGTCTATGTGCCTTTGTCTACGACTGGGAAAAACACGGTCAATGCCAAGCCAGCTGAGATCAGATACCTTATGATTGAATTCCACAAAATGACGTGCCACCGGAGATTTCAAATCCTTTCTGTTAATCGCGCTACGATGTTCATTAATACGTACTCTGAGCTGCCGCCGAGTGCAGCCAACATATTGTAGTTTGATCAAGGCGCAGACTTTCTTTACTGACGGGGAAGGAACTATATTGAGCCATTACATTACTTCCAGTTCCACTAGGGTATAAAAATGAGGTAACACATGCAATAGGTATCCCTTTGTCATCCAGCACCATGAAGCAAACAAAACAACTATCAGTTCAAAAGAGGCAGATGGTCATAGACCTTCATAAATCTGGTAATGGCTACAAGAAGATTCACAAACGATTGATTGTGCCACCGAGCACTTGGTTTTGTTGAAATTTACTTTGTATTAAATTGTTATGAATTTGGTTGTTTCCATTGAAACTTTAATTCAATGGTATTTCGTACATGTTGGTATATTCCGTTTCTTTGTGATTATGTTGTTATATTTTTTGTGCATTGCCAGTAATTTTGGAGGCCATGACATTTGTTTGTATGTAAATAAAAGTTTTTGTGTACTGTATAAATGCAAGGAAAGCTGAAATGCTGGCATTTTAGTTTGAATACAGTATGGCTGGAGGTTCTGCTGTTTTGTATTTCCTGTTCTGAGAATTGTGAGATTCCCCTCAGTGACATTACTTCACTGGGTGGAATTTTGGTGACTGTTCATTTTTGATCATATTGAAATTGATTCATATGCTGAAATTAAAAAATTATCTTTACATAACTTTGTTAACCTTTTTTAATACGATTATGGATTTTGTAACATTGGAACTATGTGTTTAAACTTCATTACTGTCAAGTTTTGTACTTTGCTGATTTGTGAAAGGTTTATATGGGAAGCACTGTGATTTTAAGAGTATAAACTTCTGCATTTCATTTTTTTTTTTTTTTAGTGATGTACAATATGTCATAATACTACACTGGCTATTGAATATTTGATTTGTCACAATGCTTAAGTGTTTGTAATCACTGAAAAATGTTTACATTAAAAAAAAAAAAATCAATATTTTAAGTTGCATTAACTTCCATGAAAAAAACAGCCAAGACTTACAGGGTTGTGAAAAAGTATTTGCCCCAGTCCCTTTTTTTTTTTTAATTTTTGCTTATTTGTTGTCTTTAAATGTTTCAGGTCATCCAACTAATTTCAATATAAGACAAAGACAACATGACTAAACACAAAATGCAGCTTTTAAAGGATCATTTCATTTATTAATGGTAAAGATTTATTCAAAATCAACATCACCCATGTGAAAACAAATACTTGCCCCTCTAACCTAATAAGTGGTTGTGCCTCCCTTGGCAGCAACAACAAATCTAACAATCAAACATTTGTGATAACTGGCTTTGTATCTTATACATTGCTGTAGAGGAATTTTGGTCCGGTTGTCTTTGCAGAATTATAGTAATTCACCCTCATTAGAGGGTTTTTGAGCATGAACTGCCTATTTAAGGTCATGCTACAGCATCTAAAAGAGATTGAACTCAGCACCTTGATTTGGCCACTCCAGAACCTTTGGTTTTTTGAGACATCCTGAGATGGACTTGCTTGTGTGCTTTGGATCATTGTCCTGCTGCATTAACCCAACTGTCCTTGAGCTTCAGGTGATGAATGACGGCTGGACACTCTCCCTCAGGATTTTCAGAGCAGAGAGTAGAATCCAAGGTTCCATCAACTATATCAAGTCATTCAGGTATTGAAGCAGCGAAGCAGCCCCAGACCATCACACTCCCTCCACTGCGTTTCACTTTTGGTATTATGCTCTTATTGTGGAATGCTGTCTTAGTTTTATGCCAGATATAATGGGACCCATGTCTTCCCAAAAGTTCCACTTTTGATTCATCAGTCTACGGAATATTATCCCAAAACTCTTGGGGGTCATCGCAATTTGTTGTGGCAAATGTGAGAGGAGTCTTTGCATTCTTTTTGATCATCAGAGGTTTTCACCTTACAGCTTTTCCATGGATGCCATTTTTTGCCCAGTCTCTTTCCTATTGTGGAATCATGAACACTGACCTTAACTGAGGTTTGTGAGGCCTGCAGTTCTTTTGATTTCAGTCTTAGTTCTTTTGTGATCTCCTACATGAGTCGTCAATGCACTCTTGGAGGAATTTCAATAGGCCAGCCGCTCCTGGGAAGGTTCCTGACTGCTCCAGGTTTTCTCCATTTGTAGATAATGGCTCTCACCATGCTTCGCTAGAGTCCCAGAGCCTTAGAAATGCCTTTGTAACCATTTCCAGACTGATAGATGTGAACAACTTTGTTTCTCATCTTCTCTTGCATTTCTTTTGATTACAGAATATGAAGTTTGTTTCCAAAACGCAATAAGTGCCAAAATTACAAAAATTGAGATAATACCATTAAGCGATTGCCCTGTGCGTCTTACACATGGTGCAAAAATCCGTTTCTAGGAATTCATACTATAAGATGTATTTTCTTCATAGTCAAAGTTTGAGATTTTCTATAAAATGCAAGAGGCGCCAACATAGAAAAAGCTGATTTACTCAAAATGAGTAAAATGGATATATTGAGTTTTGGAAACAAACTCTTCATATGTGCTGCTTCTTGCCTGCTTCTCATTGCCAGTTAGATTATATTTAAGTTGTTTTTAGGTTCAACAGGGCTGGCAGTAATCATGCCTGAATGTGTCAAGTGAAATTGAGCCCAAATATCAATTAAATGTGTTTGCTTGGTTAATTTAGTAAGTCGTGAGGCAATACTTTTTCACATAGCTTTTTCTGTCAATAAATGAAGTCATCATTTAAAAACTGCATTTTGTGTTTACTCAGGTTATCTTTGTCTAATATTAATATTAACTTGATGATCTGGAACATCTCAGTCTCTGGATCTCAGTCCAACTGAAAAGAGGGCAGTTGCACAAATTTGAGTGCAGCTGATCTTGGAAGGATCTGCGTGGAGCAATGGTGCTAAATCTCTCCATATGTGTGCCACGTGCACAAGAAAAGATTTTCTGCTGTCATCCTTGCCACAGGGGTGTCAGCCCACTGAAATGCCCTCGTACTTCAAGTCAGTACAGTAGCACAATTACGTAAGGATATGGTTTTGTTAGTACACTGGAATAATGACTTGTGAAACTTGGGCTTTTCAATTATATGCAATGACTGAATTAAATAGCCAATATTTCAAACGGCAAAAGTGCTTTCTATCATATTCATAGTTGGCAATATTTTGTGATTACCTTAATATTACCATGATAAATAAAAGTTTAAATTTCTTGGCCCAATGAATGACAGAAAAATGCCCAGTTATTCTGAATTTGTAACTGTACTATATGTTATTCATACATATCCATTGGATGAAGTTGGGTAATTTGGGACAGGCTTTAGTATATTGCCTAGAAAACCACCTAAAATTCTGAAGACCACTTTAAGTGTCCCATTAAGATCTAGTTATGGATCTCTGCCATATTTTTATGAAGAAAATATGTTGCCTAGTAAAATACTTTAGAAACTTTGGACCTTCAAATGCATCACGAACCCCTACCTGTCTCAGATGTCATGTTCATGTAAAACGGTACAGTTGGTAAGGCCAAATAGGACAGTTGCTAATAGTTACAAAGGACACCTAAAAATTCATCTTAAATAAAGAACAAGTGTATTTCATGTTTGTTTGTTTGTTTGTTTTTAAATGGTTAAATCCATTTTATCAGTTCAGCCATAACCTAAGTAGAATGTATAATGTCACTACTTTTCAGCTACCTCAGGCAGATAGGATTTCCAACTGAATGCATATTCTGTGCCATTTATTTCCCCCTTCGCTCGCCTCTCAAATGTCGACTTTGACACAGTCCATGGCCTCACTAAAAACTAAGTTTTGGCCTCTGTCCAGTCTCCAGCATCTCTTTATATTAATTTATTGCATCCTTCATTCTTTTGTCCCTCCCCAGATTATACTTTCCTCTAACTTTCTGCCATATGTTCCCTGTTCTTTTGCTGCCTGTTTCCTTGGTGCCATAATGTCTATGATGGATATTAAAAATGTTGATATTTCCTTTCAAATTATACCTCCAACCCCCACTAGGATATGTGTGTGTGTGTGTGTGTGTGTGTGTGTGTGTGCGTGCGTGTGTTTGTGTGTAAGTGTGCCGCACATGCACAAACCCTTGCATTGCGTGTGTATGTGTGCGTGATATGCACAGACATATGTCTGAGTGTGCTTAGATGTGTTTAACAACGATGGCCAGTTCTGGGGTATTGTAGTTGGTCTGGACACACTGCATCATCTTCAATATTTTTAAATGACAAATTTACTTAAAAAAGAAAGTCTGTAATATGATGGTGGGCACACAATAGCAACGTAACTCATTATTTTATGGCACCTGGTAGCCTGGAAACATGCACTTCATAATAGTGTCCCATTTTAGCTTGATTTTTTTTTTTTTTTTTTTTGGTCTGCTCATCCTTGTTATATTTGACTAATAAAAATGGTTGTTTGATGGAAAGGACACTAGTACACCAATACAATTACATGTTTGGCGATTGGCTTTAAATATTTAGAGAGCCCAAGATATAAAACCTCATTTGTCCCATTTTACCTGATGTCCCAAATTACCTGGCTTAACCCACTTTACTGTGAAACATTGTGGTGTGCAGCAACCCTCATTTTCATTAATTGGCTTCTCCCCTGTTCCAGCAGTCCTTGTTTGTATTTTCAGTTTGTCTCCTTTTATTGATTTATTGTCTCGTCTCCTCCTTTGGTTTCTGGTGTTATTAATTGTATGCCTTGCTCCTTTTTTTGTGAATCTATATAGTTTCAGTGTGGTTTCAAGTGTGGTCAATGGATTGTGACGGTTCATACCTTACTAAACCTACCAGTCAGTTCATATCCTCAAGTATTGAGTTAAGCTGCTCTTCTGTGCATCTCAGTGTGTTTATGATAAAGAAAACCATAATTACTCCAGTTTAACTGATAGGAGCCAGCTCCAAAGTTTAAATAGGGCCCCAGGATTGGGATCACATTCTTGTTAATTCTTTGTTCCTGCCCGTTCCTTTGAGTCAGTTTACTTGGAACACTTCACAAGCCCTTATTGGTCTCCACGTTTGAGGCTGTGTTCCTGCTAAACCCTTAAATCCAGTTGGCTAGCAGTCCTGCTTTGGTGAAGGAGATTCTCCACCTGGCTTCTGCCCCAGGAAGGCCACTGGCCTGGGTATGGGCACGCCCCTACCCTCTCCTGTCATTTCCTACTTAGCTGAATAACCTTTACAGTTCTGGGCTATGGTTTTTCCCTCTTCTATCACCGTATTCCTGGTAATAAATACTCCCTTGTGGATTGTACCCTGAACCTGCATTTGATTCCTTGTCTTGGTCATTGTTGTGTTCTGCCATGTTATTTTCATTTTTTGCCTTGCCCTAGATATGTGTGTTTGTTTATTTCAGAATTTTCCCTGCCTGGTCTGCCAGCCTGACTCCACCTCTCCAAGTCCAAGTTCCAGTTCATGTTTTTGTTATTTCTTAGTATCCCGCTTCATCACTGCATTCGAGTGTGGCGTTTGGTATTTCTTACTTCCTTCACAGCTGTTCTATATTTGGGCCTGCTCTAAGCTTGAGTGATTGATTGATCTTTTTATTAGTACTAATTACTAACCCCATTACTAACAACGCACGGGAAGGTGTTTTATTAGATAGGCACTTAGTAATCAATACTAAATTAGTTAGGGTATTGAGTGATTGAATTCCCATGTTTGCTATTTTCAGTTCTGTGCTATTCTGTTCAAAGTTTCACTTCTCCGCTTTCCTTCTTTTTGGTGCTCCTATGCTTATCACATTCATTACTCTTAATTAGCTTGTCGTTGTCTGATTGCTTGGTCTTTGTCAGAGTCCACGTTTTCATTGTGTTTCCCCATGTCTTGTTATCATGTGCTTTTCTCCTCATGTGCAGCCCAGGTGTTCCTCAGTCCCGTTGTCCTGCCCCCTTGCCTAAATCTGGGAGAGGCTGGAGGAAGGCTGCAGATGGAACCTTGTGTCTTGTTTGCCACTTGCTTCACGTCTTTCATGAGCCTAGTCTTTTATAGTGTTTTTGAGCGTTCACTTCCTGTATCATAGTTTCTAGTATTGTTTAATTTTTGCCAAGTCGTGCATTCCTAGTTTTGTATTATCCTTTTGGTATTTTTGTTTCTTAGTTATTAGATCTGTGCAGCGTACCTTGTTTCCTTTTCAGCCCATTGGGTGTAGTTTTTTGTTGGCCCTCGTGCCTTGTTGTTTTCTCAGTTTGGGATAAACATTAATTGTTACTTTTATCTCGCGCATGGCGTCTTTCATGCCAAACCCTAATAGTCATAACAGTGGTGTTACTTGTCGGCCTCAAAAATGTTTAAATAAATCTGTGCTAAGTCTAATTGGGATTGGATTTTGATTGGGCCTTTTCATTGTTTCTGCATGCATTATAAAATCTAGGCCTCAAAATTTGTTCTCTTTCCCCGCATTTTACCAACTGAAGGTCAGATAATAGATCGCTGCTTGGAGTTCTGACAACAGGCTCCTACTGAAACAGCACCGTTCTTTCCCGCAATGTCACTATTGAGGAAAAAGCATGGTTAATACCATGATGGTGATGATACTTACGACCTATAGATCGAATACTTTATCGACGCATGCACCTACACATTCTATGCCTCCTTCACACACGTATTTGCCAACCTTGAGTGACCGATGTCAGTTCAATGAGAAGTTTTTTTTTTTAGCAGATTGGTTCAAGCGCTGCATGCATTTCCATAGCAGATGAGGCGATTAACTCCGGTGGTTCATGATGAGAGACAATGGACTTGAGCTGAAAGAATGCCAATGCATGGCCCGCGGATTGATGGCCTGTGCCAGTTGAAAATCGAGGAAAATGCGCTTCTGTCCACAGGGTGGCAGTTGTTCTTCATTTATTGCGAACACAGTTCACATGCTGAATGGGTAGCTTTTCATGGAATAACGATTTATTATTATTACCACTACTACTACGACGACGACTACAACTCCTTCTACTTCTAGTCGGCTACTGCAACCACTACGACCACTAACACAGATGCTCTTTACTTGAAAAAAAATAGAACATGTGTGTTTGCGTATGTGTGCACTTAAATGCAAGCCTTATCCTCAATTCGCCTCCCGGACATGGCGTGTCAGCGGCGGAGGGAAAATCCCTGTTTTCCGCACGGAGCTCGCAGTCGTTTTTGATTTAACTTCGGTACTAATGAAAACCGCACGGGTAAGCCGATGTGACGCACAGACACTTTCACTTTGCGGAAACCCACTGAGACTGCTCAGTTGTGCTACTCTCCAATTAGCATAGCGCACAACTTCAGATGCAGTAACCACTCACTGCGTTTGGGAGGGTCAGTCATCTGAGCAAGTTCATTCAACCCAGAGTTAAGTTTCAGTCCCTGAAAAACATCGGTTAACTTTACGACGGTGTTTGCTCCACACGCAGTACGTTTTCACAGAGAAAGTTGTTTTATTTATAAAGTCAGTTATCTGTCTAAGACTCCATGTCTAAATTTACTTTGATGGACTTTGGGTTACTTTGTTTTGGCTCGGAAGAAATTACAGTGTAGGCTTTCACATCCACATTATACGTACCATGGTCCACAAATACGGTGAGTTCTTTTTATAACTGTTATTTAGTTATGTTGATCTCTAAGGCGTGTAAAGTATTATGGTATTCTCATAATTTACTCGAATTAACAAAAATACAAACGAAGACGGGATGGTGTAATTGTATTTATTTATTTATTTATCTATCTATCTATCTATCTATCTATCTATCTATCTATCTATTTTTCGAGAGCACATTGCCTTGGGTAATCTTCGCTGTATTCGAGTGGCTGCTGTTGGTGATGCTTTTGGGGGTAATGCCAGTTAGTGGAGAACATCGAACGACTCTCTAGTTTCGCTCTGTCGACAACATCCTTTTACGTTTTGAGGCCATCTTTGGATAGATTATTCTAAAGCTTTTATTTAGTGTCTGTAGAACGTAAATGTTAAGACGAGCTCGTGAGGTCAGTAGAGTATTAGAGAGGGATGCTCCCGCCAGTCGCATTACTTCCCACCTTGTTCTCCTCTTGTACACGTGACGGAATTGTGGTCCAGAAAATACACCGCAGCATTGTTGCGCTTCCGCTGTCATCAGGAAATGGATATGGACCAGAAATGTTTGAATACCACTAATACAAATGATTTGCTTCCAGTATAAAGTAAGAATCCTGAGTAGTGGGAACACGGACCCGCCAACACCTGTGACTGCCACGGCCATAAGTTGCTTTAACCTGTGCAGGTTTATGTGAGGGATAACTTTGATTTACTTTTTGCCAAATAAATATTTTTATAGTTGGTATCATATTTAAATTCAGCTGAACTTAAATGTATCATAAACTTTGCCTTTTGTCTTGTGACAGCTCAAACCCTTTTTTTTTTTTTTTTTTTTTTTTAATTTGCTGTTGTGTGAGATCAGGGTCTTGTCTGTCCCTGGTTATTGACCAATACAGGGCAATGTCCCTCTAAGAGTGATTGACTGACTGACTGACTGAATGAATGACTAGTGCAATACCTGCTTATACCACTGGAAGTTGTGCTACCTGTCAGTGAAATCTTGTCACAACAACGAATCTCAGTTCTGGGTGGTTTAATGTGAATGACGGTGCCAAATAAGAATAGGCTACAATTTGTTAAGCTTAAGTTCCAGTCCAAAATATGTCAAATCCATGTGCAGGGAAGTGATGGCATTGACATGGAAAGCTGCTGTTTTCAAAACCCAAACTCGTTGCATATTTGTTATTTATTTTGAGTCTGAATACAATTTGGTAGTTACTTGGTCACCTTTTTATTCCCTAAAATCACAGAATCATGCAATGGACTTAGCTGCAGACTGAGTACGTCCTTAGTTGGGGGAGACTGGGAAGGAGAGGAGGCAGGAGGAGGATATGGAGAGGGAGCGCTGCTACAACCTCTACACTACTTGCAGTAGTGACAATTATAGCCTGCAGCTGTAGTTCAGAGTTGGTCAAAGTTTGTTTACCAGTCTTGCCATGGTAAAACACATTTTGTTGGTATTTTTGTTGCCATAACTTTGAAGAACTAGATTGGTGGAAAGACAGGGGTTGGCTACAATCTGAATAACACCTCATTTCACCCATACAAAATTTCCTCTGGAGTTATTTTTGGACCATAGAGGTACGGCCTGTGAGAGCACGTGTTCCTTTCTGACTGGCTGACTGACTGATAGGTATACCTTGCTCAAACTTGATGCACGATATGCATCAAGTGCCAAGTTTGTGTACTTCAGTGCTGCCTGAGCTGATGAGAAATGTCAGAGCAGCCGTTGTAAGTGCACAAAACACAAACCTGCGTATGATGTGGTTGGTGAGTTTATTTGTATTTCTGTTATGGAAATGGTTGCAATTTGGCTGAAGAATTGTGATCTGCTCCAATGCAGTTCATTTTAAGGTAGCAATAGACAACTTTTTTGCTGTAACATATAAGGAAGTACATTTTGATTGCACAGTGAAATGGGTATAGAATAATGACACCATTGACAATTGAATAGATTATCTATAAGCCTCGCTTTCATTATGCAATTCTGTCTACCACTGGGTATGATCCCTTGGGAAAATGAAAGCTTGATTTTTGGCACAAAGGAAGTGTGTCATCCATTGGCAAACCAAGAGAGGAAGAAAATTGAGCTTTTTTTTTCTCCTAGTAGCTATTAGTAGCTATGCCCAGTTGTGGAAATGGCAAACAGTGGAACAAATTGAACCACAAAGGACTCTAAACTTGGCAAGAGAAAAAGAACCTGTCATGTTAGCATCATTAATGAATAGCTTTTCTTTTTGTGTTGGTTTGAGAATTAAAGCTGAGTTTGCGTGCATTAGGGCAATTCCACGGTAATGGAATTACGATCAAGAGTAATTTTAATGTTATTTTTACCTGTCATCTATTACGCTAATGCAGTGCTACTTGCCTGTGCTTTTATCAGTTCCACTGGCATGCCTACTGAGCTGTATAACACAAAGTTTGGGGTAATCTATTTTGTAGAAGGCTATACGAGGGTGAAAGTGTGGGTAACGGAATTACGGCAGAAAAAATGCCATTATTTTTGCCTTTACTTTGACAGGCATTTCTCTGAAATCTGGCAATGGTAGGCAGTAGGTTTAAGCTTAAGTTGGTGGCCTAGGTTGTTGACCAGGCCATGGTGAGTTTACATTGACTGGTATGTTCACAGATATTTTGTAGGGTGCCATTTATGAGAAAGAGATAGCGGTAACGGAATTACATTTTCTGAGAATCTACTAAATTTATTATACTCAAAACAACAAAGCAATTGAAAATTGGTATCATAAATGATGTTTGTGTTGCTGACCTCGTTGAAAAATGACAAATTTCACAATGAGCCACTGGAGTTGTGTGTTTCAATTTCCTGCAATGACTTACAGTCTCAAATACTTTGGCTACCAATGTATGGAAATACAGTAAATAGCTAAATATTTTAAGGAGTTGTCAGCTTTGGAAAAATAACCTTTGATCCTTGTCCTGGAGCTCAATAAAAATTACAAAATTCAAATCTAAATTTTGAGAAGACCATCAAAGACATTTCAAAACGGTTTTCAGTGTCTGATTTGGTAATGAGTCATCTACATGAAAACCTATATATTTCTAATATAAAACACTTTTTAAAAATTGCTGTTTTAGCAGCTCTCATGTGGAATTGCCCAGTAATCACATGGCTAGTAGCCTGCGTGCTTTAATAAGTATCGTCTCAATTCATTCTGCTTGAGAAGCAAAGGAGCCAGAAAAAATGCACTGAAGGAGCCAACAGAATATGCTGAGGTCATGATTTGTTCAGCTGTTGTGAAGCAAGTGATAAGAAATAAAGCACATGACCTGGGAAGAGTGTTAGTTGCAAAGCTTGGTAGCTTGCTAAAATTGAAGCCTATTTAAACTATGTAACTGGTAAAATGGGATTAAGTAACCTTATAAGTAGGGGATCATTAAGCAAGTGGAAAATGGTGAAGAAATAAGATGAAGCTGAATGAGCTGCGGAATGCACTGATCGCTATTTATTTACTGCTGCATGAAGCATGTGGGGAGAATGAGCTGGGTAATTTGCTAAAATGGTTTTTAAACTAACTAACTGATGGCACACAATTAGTTAACTTTATATTCAGATGAACATGAAGTGAGTGGTTGGCATTATTGTTACCCAAACAGCAAGCTTATCTGATTCAGATCTGCGCTAGCTCCTGGTTCTGTGGCACAAAATCATCACTGTCTGGATGTACAGGGCAGTCATGAAAGTCTGAAAATGTTGCTTTTGAATGTCAAAAAATCCCACATCCTGAAGTGGTTCCTTACTTTACTACCTGGGAATTGCTAGTATTTTGTTAAAAAATAATAATGTTAAATCTCCTGGAATGCTGTTCGGCAGGCCGGTTTTAGATTGCTCTGACTGGGGGTGCAATCAGAGACTTGGGGTGGGCAGCTTTTTATCCATATCACACTATACTATACTACAACCCCAATTCCGAAATAGTTGGGACAAAGTGTGAATTGTGAATAAAACCAAAACGCATTGACTTTCAATTCACACCAGCCAGTATTTTATTCACAATAGAACAAAGATAACATGGCAAATGTTGAAACTGAGAAATTTTACTATTTTATCCACAAAATGAGCATATTTCAAATTTGATGGCTGCCACAGGTCTCAAAAAAGTTTGGACAGGGGCCTGTTTTCCATGGTGTAGCATCCCCTCTTCTATTTAACACAGAGTGGAGGCATCTGGGCATTGAGGAGACAAGTTTCTTGAGTTTAGCCATTGGAATTTGATCCCACTCTTGTTTAATACAGGCTTCCAGCTGCTGGAGAGTTTTGGGTCTCCTTTGATGGACTTTTCATTTAATTATGCTCCAAATGTTCTCAATCGGTGAAAGATCAGGACTGCAGGCAGGCCAGTTCAGCACACGGACTCTTCTGCTAAGAAGCCATGCTGTTGTAATAGCTGCAGTATGTGGTTTTGCATTGTCCTGCTGAAATACACAAGGTCTTCCCTGGAATAGATGTCATCTGGAGGGGAGCATATGTTGCTCTAAAACCTTTATATACCTTTCATCATTCATGTTGCTTTTTAAAACATGCAAGTGTCCCACACCATATGCACTAATGCATCCCCATACCATCAGAGATGCTGGCTTTTGAACTGAACGCTGATAACAGGAGGGGTGGTCTTTCTCCTCTTTAGCCCGGAGGACACGACGCCCATGATTTCCAACAAGAATGTCAAATTTGGACTCGTCTGACTACAGGACGCTTTGCCACTTTGCTACAGTCCATTTTAAATGAGCCTTGGCCCACAGAACACGGCGGCGCTTCTAGATCATGCTCAACAATGGCTTCCTTTTTGCATGATAGAGTTTTAGGTGGCATCTGTGGATGGCACGGCGGACTGTGTTTACTGACAGTGGTTTCTTGAAGTATTCCTGGGCCCATTTAGTAATGTCAATGACAGAATCATGCCGGTGAGTGATGCAGTGGCGTCTGAGGGCCCGAAGACCACGGGCATCTAGTAAAGGTCGTCGGCCTTGTCCCTTACGCACAGAGATCTTTTTCCAGTTTCTCTGAATCTTTTGATGATGTTATGCACTGTCGATGATGAGACCTTCAAAGCCTTTGCAATTTGACGTTGAGGAACATTGTTTTTAAAGTATTCCACAATTTTTTTTTTTTTTTCAGGCCTTCACAGGTTGGAGAGCCTCTGGCCATCTTTACTTCTGAGAGACTCAGCCTCTCTAAGACATCCCTTTTATAGCCAATCGTGTTACACACCTGATGCCAGTTAACTTAATTACTTGCAAAATGTTCTTTCAGCTGATTCTCTTATATATGAATTGCTTTTTCAGCCCTTTTTTGCCTGTGTCCCAATGTTTTTGAGACCTGTTGCAACCAGAAAATTTGAAATAAGCTCATTTTGTGGATAAAAATGTAAAATGTCTCAGTTTCAACATTTGAAATATTATCTGTGTTCTATTGTAAATAACATATTGGCTCATGTGATCTGAGAGTCATTGCATTTTGATTTTATTCACAATTTACACTTCGTCCCAACTATTTCGGAATTGGGGTTGTACAATCAACACACCATTTTCCTTGTAGTTAAAATGTCTAAATGCTATAGGTGTAATGCATACATTAAATACCAACTATTATTAACTGGGGGAATGTTTTCACATAAAATTGTTGGTTGTATATGTTTAAAAAATGTCAGATATAAAAGATATGCTATCTCTTTTGTATGCACAAAGCAACCACTAAGAACATGAGATTGCTTTTACTTAGCCAAAAACGATGTAACTCATCTGTATCTATGCTCTTGATCATTGGTTTTTTATGAGCCAAAGTAACCAAATTCATTGTCCTTACACATTGTTTGGTGTGAAGAAAAGGGGTTAGCACACGCGACAAAGGGGAGAAAGAACTTTGCATGATGTGGAGGATATCCCAATCACTAATGCAATCACATGGGTGCAGGTGGTTGTGCAGGTGGTTCAGTATTTTAAACTCTTCTGTGACTGACACCCACTTGGACTAAACAAGCTAAATATTCGCATATGAAATAATTTTAAATACATGGAGATCATGCACAATTATATAAATCACAAGTCAGATGCAGCGCTGCCCGTGATCAGTCAGAAGTGGCCGCTTGAACATGGCTCCAGAAGCAATGGAGCTGGTGTTACGCTCCATACGCTAGATCTTAGACCCCTCAAAGAGCTAACAGCAGCTGTAATACCTGTGGTTGTACTAGGCTACATTTTCTAACCACAAACAGGCGCACAATGATCATTCAGTTTAATAAAGTATTACTTTATTGAGATAACATTAGCTAGCCACCTATCCTGTGAAAAATGAAATCAACCGACTGAGTGCTGCTCGTGGCTTGCTGTGCTTTCAAGTTAACATTAGCTAACATTTGCTAGTTATCAATTCATCACCAGTAGAGCTCCTAATTCAGTACAACACCAAAACAAACAATTTCAAGAGAACTGAGATAGCCAAATCACATAGATGTAACTGTTATTGGTTCAACCTCCTACAATTTCAAATCCAATTTAGTTTGCTGATCTTCTCTGCGAAGGAATCTCTCTGGCTAGCTGCGAGAATCCATGTCGAATAGCATTGTAAAATTCAGTGGACAGTCGGACACATGCGTTATCTCTGATTTTTTTTTTTCTGTCCAGCCAACAAATCCAAAATGTGGACGACCTTATGAGGTACAAAAGATACTGGATGGGCGAACTAAACACGCAGAACACAACTATCTGATTAGGTGGGCAAAGCAACAACTGTCCCTTGCTAGAACCTGCTGTTTGGTTTCAATTTTTAACACTTTGAAGCCTATGTTCTTTATATCACAATATTTACGGCTGAGCTGACATAGCTGTGAGTGTTGATACAGCTAGAATTGCTATTCTATGGAGTGTGTGGCAAAAAGTTGTGAACGGGGAAGAGCAGAGCTTGATTGCTTGCTGAAATGATGTTCTATATACTGTCGTTCGTTAACTAACGAGAAAGGCAGTGGCGGCTGGTGAACTAGCGATAGGGGAAGCTCAAACCCATCCCTCAAAAATAATGATTGGTCATGACCTGTTTTAAATCATTCATTTAAATTACCATTACTGAAACTCCGAAAACTCTCAGCATTATCAGGTGTGGTCGGTTTTCATTAATAATGCATACCTGTCAACTCTCACGCATTCGGCGTGAATTATAGTGGCATATTTATGTTCCCCTGCTGTAGTCAGCTATTATTCAATCAACGCATATGTAAGAGATTCTCGCGCGGAATTGAAGTCCTTTAGTATGGAGGTTTATCAGTTTCACGTGCGTTACGGTGGATTTCACCTCTAGTAATTGGAAAGTGATTACGACTCCAGACTGCTCACGCTTTACTTTACTCAGGGGTTGGAAGCAATGCATGTGTTTCATTATCGTTTAAACTGTTTAAAAGAAATAAGATCATTTGAAATGTCTTTATGCAATTCCATTGCTTCCAACGATCTTATTTCGTTTAAAAAATTTCAACGATCATATTTATCCTCAATGACTGCGTGATATGTGGAACATCTCTTCTAAAGAAAAATGTGCATTACTGTTTTTATAATGTGATTTGATCAAAAGGAAAAGAGGGGAGGACAGGAAAAAGGCCACCTGTTTGAGATGCACCCCCAGTCTTCTGTAAACTTCTCTTCAGATCTTCTCCAGCAGCTCCAGGGCTTCTTATAGGGCGCAGGGAGATGAAGAGTATTAAGCAATTAAGCAATGCTTTTTTTTCTTGTTGTTGCGTAATTTACATCGGCCTGATATGTGTGCACCATTTACTTGGGTATGAGGTGGCACCAGAATACCCTGTGGGAAGAAGACACACTGGTGGAGGGAGTGGGATGCTCTAGGACTGGCATCCTCAATCTTAAACAGTGAGGGCCAGTGTGGGTCCAGGCTTTCATTCCAACCAAGTAGTTACGCACTTGAATCTGCTAATCTCGGACTTCAGCGAAAACTCTAGGGGCTGATTAGTTGAATTACTTGTGTAACTGCATGGTTGGAATAAATGCCTGCACCCACACCAGCCCCTTCTGGATAACAGCCTGCTCTCAGAAATGTTTGGCCGAGGAACCCTGAGTCGGGGTATTTATATGGATGTGAGTTTGACGGATATGTTTTGATTGCTCATGGAGCATCAGTAGCATACAAAGCTAGAAGGCGATCATGATGTTTTGGTCCAGTAGTGTACTGTATTTGTTTATGCCATATATTGGTATGGGCTAATGGTTGTTCATTAGACATATGTACTATTTTGGAAACAAGTATCTCTCAGTCTTCTTTGAGAGGCTAAAATTCATGAATTTGGCTGTCTGTGAGTACCCCTTTATATCAATGAACATAGACATACTACAGGCAACGTAATTATTATTTCTCATGATTTGCACATTTTCGCGACCACACCTTGCCTGTTTCTTGATTATGATTTCGGCATGTCTATTGATTGGTTCAGTTTGTCTGTTTGTCTGTCTGTTAGTTAGTAACAACTGGCCACATTTCATTCCAGGTCAGCTCATATTGTTGGCACTGGCATCTAGTTTAGGCCTATTGAAAGTGACGATTCTAGCCTCAAGTTCAAGGTCGAGGTCACCAATTAATGGCACTGTGAGCTTTGACCTTGAAGATTTGGGCCTGTCCTCTCTTTGTGAGCGATTTCATTTTATTGTGCTTCACAATTGTCAGTGTAGCTGTACAGATTTGTGTGTGTTTTTTTGTTTTAGTGTGCCGTTGTTTGTCCGAGTGCGCATGCTAATGCATGTGCGCATGCGTGTGTGTCTCTGTTAGGATAACATTATGAACGTCTGTCTCTCAGACACTGAAAGGGCAGTGAGGTTACTGAATCAGTACCAGGAGAGCCTCACCCGCCCAGAAGAACAGGGACTGCGGAGCAGTGTGGGGAAGGTGTCGGCCATCTTTGGCAGCCAGCTGTTCCAGGCCCTACTAGGTAAGCTCCAGTTATGTGTGCCAGTGCCTGAACTCACTATTGGCTGCTCTAAGTACAGCAGCACTACTTTAGTTACCATGGCAGCATCTAGTTAATTTTTGAGCTGCCAATGTTAGCGGCATTTCAATTGGAATATCTTCAACCATTGTTTTCAAAAATGTATTTTTGCATGTTTAATTTGCCATGTTTCTTCTAGTTGTTGCGGTTCTCTTATCTGCTTCTGAATGTCGAATATTTAATTATTCTCAAGTTGTTTAATCAACCTTTAATTAGGGCCAGGGATATTCTTCCATATTGGTGCTGAGATTATATGGTTTGCTGGCCAATAGTTCTCCAACATGGCACTGACTGAAAAATTAATTGTCCGTTCTGAGCTTCTATAAAAAAAAAAAAAAAAAAACCTATTTCCTTTTTGGCTTAGTCTGCAATTTGATTGGTGCCCTCAGATTCTGAGGGTAAATCTCAACATTTTTATTTATTGCAATAGTTGTACCTAGTTGCCATTGATGGCAGATATTCACTGTAATATGTAAAATTCTGCTTGATTTACTACAATGTACTCTGTGTGTCCTTTCAGTCCATGTGTTTGTGCCCATTTTTTAAAATATAATTCTTGCATGGATCAGGATAAGAACTGTACTGTTGAAGTGCAGAATGTCTGCTTTTCTTGGAGGGAGTTTGTAGTGAAAAAATAGCGCTTAAAATTTGGTCACAGTATACATATTAAAAAACTGCACTGTAACTGCATTTTGTTCATACTGTCTGTGGATGTTTCTAGTGCTGATCTTAATGAGAGTTATTGCCAGTAAATAATTTTTATAATTGTCCTAGAAATACTGTGTAGTTTATCTTCTTGACACAAATAATGGCTCATAATGCCAGCCTATCTAGTTAATTCGCTTGCTTCCATGTTTTTGCAATGACTTGCAATTTATGTAGTATGAAAATACATATAACATATTGGGCTCTATTTTTGTCCCTTCATAAATTGTAATGCATGCGGTGGTAGTGCTATGCACAGTTTCAACTATCGCAAATGGCTTCGCCCAGTTTGGAAGTCTCCTGCTCTAAAATAAAAGAGTCTGCTTCTCAAGAGGTTGGACTGGTCAAAAGGAGATGTGTCATTACATAAAGCTAGTGCTGTCCAATTTTCGAGACACTGACCTTGTTTGCGCTTTAACTCTCCAAAACCACCTTTCAATGCAAACGCTGTTGCTCTATGGTAGTGCCATGGGACAGAATGGCGGCCAGCCGAGCTGATCGCGAATAGACGCAAATCGTTTCCTTCCCATTTTCATTTTCCTCATGTTCCGTGTAAATAATGGCTACAAAATGGTGGAGGTGTCCAATATGCAGGGGAGGGTGAAGAGTTATATTCATACATGAGAATATTTTCTTTGTGTGGGGGAAATGCAAATAATTAACATCAGTCTCGCCCTTGTTTTAATACCATCAGTGCCATTTTGCATACGGTTTAAATTGCCCACATCTTTTCATACAAAGCACATTACCTGGTGAATTGACCTCCATTTCCCCAAACGCCTCCACGGATTACTACATTAGAGTTTGGTTCTCAGAGGATCGGAGAAGGTGACAATAATGCAAGTTAGGTGCTTGTTCTTCACCTGATGAAATTGCCAGTTTGCTATGGCATGAACGCACTGGTTTTAGAGGGAATGACAGTGCTTCATCTGATTGGCCTTAATGGACCCAAACCCCCATCACATCCTCATTAATTCCTCTTAGTCCAATCCTTTTGACAACAGAAGGAATTTAGATACGCCCAGTTTTGATCTGCAATACCGTTAGCACCAGTGACGTGCTGTCTGAGGTAAGTTAGGTGCGGCAGAATCTTCACCGTTAAACAAACAATATCTCCCTATTACTTTGCCTGATTAGCAAACAGAGGATTGATTAAATAATTTACTAAGACTAATGGCAGGACGACAGGCCAAGTTAACTTTCCACGGCATTAGTGCTCAGTGCATCGAACTTGAAATGCTCACGATACAGCAAATTTGATATTTGCTTACAGGAAGCCAACATAATACCATTAACAAACATTAAAACCTTTCTTATGCCGTGTTCAATTCTTGATCAATATGTTTACGATAATGTTTTCCCCTTAGAATATGTACTTTTGCATGTCATTCAACAAAAGGAGTTGATTTTAAGTTTTTCATAATCCAGTGAAGAGAAGGTTAAAACGATACACTGAACTACTGAGAGAGTTGAGATTTTTTTCTAATTAATTATTCAGATTTCCATCCTTGCAGTCTCAAATCAAAGCATGTATGTAAATGAATCTTTTTGTCATGATCACCGCTTCATCAATACAAGCTACACATTAGCTAGGTCTTAATTGTTTGGTAAAAAAGTAAAAATGGATTGATTGTCAATCAGGCATAGTACATGGAAAGAGGTTGACAAAATCCAGCGATAAAAGGTGAAATCACTGCCTCCCCTGACAGCACGTCTCTGATTAGCACTTGCATTTGCCGACTGTGTTTTGGTCATCAAAATGGGGCCTATTTTTCCTTACTGCAGCTTTTTTGAATGTTTCAAGTGAGTTTTGATGAACTGGGAAAATGTTGCTTATGGGGGTGGTAGTATGATATTCTCAGGATTTTCTTGATGCTGCAACTCAGTTTTTAGGTTCACCAACAGTAAAATTTGGATTTCCTGATGTCCGTAGGCTCTCTTTTCAATACTTTATGTGTTCTGGAACTGGCAACCATTGTAGAATTGCAAGGTTACTGGTTCAAATCTCAAATATACCTGAGCTGTAATGAATCTACCAGTAGCTTTAATGACAGATCCTAAAACCTTTTTTTTTTCTGTAAAATTGTTGAAAACTCTGGATTCTTTAAACATGCTGTGAAGATCTTTCAAGACTGTTACAAATCCTTAAGGATTCTACCAAGATCTTCAATTATTCTAACAAAATCATTAAGGATTCTATTATCAGCCACATTTCAAATACAGTGAGCATGATAATTAATTGGACTGGGACACAGTTTTTTTTTTTGTTTGTTTTTTTTTTGTTATTTTGCCTCTGTTGGCCATGTCCATCATAGGAAATGAATCCAATTGAACATGTATTTTACTTGCTGAAGATTAGACTGAAGGGGAAAAACCCAAAACAAACTGTAGAGAGCTGCGGCACAGGTATGGCAGAGCATTTCCAGGGGAGATATTCAGCATCTGGTGCTATTTATGTGTCACAGATAGTCATTGTTTGCAAAGGATATGCAACCAAGTATTTAAAATGATAAGTTTATTCTACATTATGCTGAACTGTCCAGTATTCTTTAATGTACCTGCTAATGTGGAGACTGTAAATGGTGCTGTCATTTATAAATGGTCCATCTGATATGCATGAAAAGACCCTCAAATTAAAGCTGATAGTCTGCCATTCAGGCTTATTGTCATGTATCCTTTTAAAGTCAAAAATTCCAGAGTCAGAAACAAACTTTGAAAAAAATGTGTCACTGTCACAGTTATCAGACTATGAGCACAAGAACAACAAGCAGACCCAGGAAAAACAATGATCAGGCTCTTTAATCGTCCAGATTTGGCGCACAGACAGAGCAATGCTGGCAATGCAGCTCGTAGTTTGAGAGCGGGCGGGTGCCAGTGCACAGCAGCCAGGAATGTGCAGGGTAGGCAGGTCAAGGTCAAAACTGAGAGATTAATCCGAGGAGGGCTGGAAAGGAGAATGGCGAGGGAACGGGAGGCACTGGGCACAGGAGGAAGGAGACGCAGTAGTGGGGACAAGATTGAGGAGGAATCAGAAAACTGCTGGAAAGCAAGGAAAGCCCAGAACAGGCACTAGACAATCTGGCAAAGAACAAAGAACAAATAAGCAGGGGTACTAGGAGACAATATAAATCAGGGATTCAGAGCAAATGAAAAACAGATGAGACTAATATGAAGACAACAAGCAGTGAATGAGACTAACTACGGGTAGCAACATGGGACAAAAGACCAGAAAGAATGAAAATGAACTATGGAAATTAGCGCTGGGAAACAAGAGGGGGGACACCAATGAATAGTAGTGCTCTCTGTATCTTAACATTTAGCAGAAAAATTCTACTCAGACCTCTCAAGTTCATAATTAATATTTTAAGGATGTGACTAAGATCTTGTATGGTCCTAATGAAGATCTTCAAGGACTGGTAGAATTACCAGATTAGGATCCTGGTAAGATTAAAATTAACACTACTGGCAACATCAAAATTAAGATTTTAACCCACTTGTACAAGGAAAATACCTAATTATGCCATTCTGAATGATGACGCTTGAATAAGAGCTCTCCTTAGCCATTTTTACTGTTGCAGTAGTGAGCAAGCAACAATAAACCTAACGTCAATGAAATTGTCGGGCACAGAAACGGCTTGTCTGTATCGTAGGCGACAGATGTATCTTTTTTCAAGGTTTCACACTATCAGGCGAGGCACTGTGTGACATCACTGCAGTAATTGTATCAACCTGAGAGTAAATTTTGTTTAGTTATCTACAGTATGGAGGTGATAACCAGCCACTACATGAGAGCGTGGGGTGGTATTGTTTTCTTCTAATGAGTCTGTTTTTTTATTTGCATGTGTTATCACAGCAAAATGTGGTTTTGGAGACCTCTTTTGTGGCTGGACATACTGCAGAGGTGGTTTTGAGTGGACCAAAAATTGGCAAAAATGTCATTTATTTCAGCTGGGACCTTAACTCCCATATTAAGCCTTGGATATAGTCATTATTCTTATTGCATGCAGACATGTCCCTAAATTAAAGGAATCCAGCATCATTAATCCTGTGTAAGAGATCCTGGGCTGACAGGGGCTCCTTGAAAATTGAGTTTTTGATTTGCGCCCATCAAAAGATTCATATTTGAGAGGTCAATAACACTGAACGGAGAAGAGGCAGCTTAATTTTGATGGCAGATTCTGAAAGCCTGGCCCCCAATTACCATGGATTGCAATGTTCAGCCCAAAACCCTGATTTATTTCCAAGATATTGGCCTCCAAAACCCCCCAACAAGTTAATGTTTGCAAAAAAATTGGCATTGACCCCCTTTTCTTTGAAGGGCACATATCAGAAGCCTAAAATTCTGCCTCTGTTCGTCATACACGAGGTACGCTCATAAAGATTTCCAGCTAAAATTGGGTCAGTGTCCGTTGAAGATTTCTTAACTTTGGTTGAGGTCATATGGAATGACCTGTCTGTCTGTGGACAGAGTTGTCAATGCGATAGCATCACAACTGTGCAAGATGCAGACACAAAACTGTACAAGTGTGTAGTCCAGATGAAAATGAAGTCTGAATTCAAAGATGGGCATGGTCTGAGCAAGGGCACCAGATGGTGAGGGGCAGGAAAACTGGCTGGTGCGATCCCATCGCGAGATGGTCTCTAGTTTCATCTTTGTACAACTCCAAGTCTGAAAAAAACTGAGACGCTATGGAAAATGCACAGAAAAAAACATAAAGCAGTGATTTCTAAACATTCTTAGCATTCACTTGTATTTCACTGGAGACCGTATTTAGACACAATATTTAATATTCCAAAAAATATTGGAATAGGGGACCAATGATGAGGTAGAAATTAAATGTTAATCTGTTTTGAAATGCAGCAGGTGATTTTAATCATGATTCGTACAAGCACGGCATCCAGGATAGACTTAGTCCCTGAATTGCGAGGATGGACCAAGGATTTCCATTTTGCCTGCAAACACATTGAAAGATTTAAAAGCAGTATCCTCAAAGAATGATACGAAGGGATCTGGAACCCCACTCCCACCATAGTGCATTATATAATTAAAAGATTCAAGGAATCTTTGTTGCAGGGGGTATTAAAATGAGCTCTGTCCGTCCATCCGTCCATGCATCCGTCCGGAACCATAACTCAAGAACCAATTGTCGGATTTCAACGAAACTTCACAGGCAGTTCTCAATTTCAGCTTGATACATTGTGATGTCATAATGTATCTATACATTATGACATCACAATGCATCAAGCTGAAAAGTAGGTCACTAGGTTAATTATCTGTCTGTCTGTTGTCATTTGTCAAAATTTCCAGTGCTATATTGTCATGTATTATATGCGCGTGTCTCGCTGACAGTACCAGTACACCCGTGCCATAATGTTCGCCGTATGGCACTCGTGCCATACGGGCTGAAATGGTCGAAACTACTTTCAAGTCGGACGTTTCCGTGGCACCTCGGGCGGTAGAAACAAGTGTTATTTTCAAAATAATTCGGATGATTAGTTTTCCTATTAAGAGTTCTTTCCAGATTGGTTGCTTTTTTGAAGGAGCTAAAACGGATTATCAGTCAACATTTCTATCAGATATGGCCTCCGTTGTGTTCGAGATGACTTGGATTCTCGCTGTTCAACTAGGACCATTGACTTCTCGACAATTTCGGAAGATCCAAATATCATTTCAGCGGCAAGTGCTAATATAACTTCATTTTAAAGTGAGTACATGACGCAGTATGAGTACGGTTGCGCTGATAGCGAGCAATGGAGAGTCAGTGGCTATGCATACGACCATTGCCAAATGTGACAGATTATTAAATGCTAATATTATGGATTTTGTGTCCCACATCTGTTTTGCATTGTTCTTGCTAGCTATGTAGACAATTCTTGTTGGACAGGTATTGCAAATCTAAGCCATTTTTCATCATACTTGCGAATGTAAAATGACTGTTGTGATCGCTGTAATCCTCAGTATTATATGCGCGTGTCTCGCTGACAGTACCAGTACACCCATACTACATCAAATAGTTCCCTTTTTGTTTTTTTGTTTTTTTAACGAACCAAATAAATTTATATGAAATGTTGAATTAGAACTTATTTTGTCTCACAAATGAATACAAAAAATAGCGCATATAATACATAGTTTACCGTGCTCGTGTTTGTAGCGTCTGGGGAATTTCGGAACTCGTTGGGCCACGGAGGAATCCCTCCGTGGCCCAACTCGTTCCGAAATTCAATCTGCTACAAACACTCGCACCGTAACCTATATATGTTCTTGTCCAGGCTGTAACTCTCTCATTATTTGGCCAATCCTTTTCAAACTTGACTGGAGAACACATCATGACCTAAAGGTGTGTCTTGAATCAAAACTAGGTCACTAGGTCAAGTGTCCGTTTGTCCGTCAGCACTTGTCAACTTTCGCCGTGCTGCTATGCAATGTATTCCTGTCCGGGCTGCAACTCTCTTATTATTTGGCTGATTGTTTTCAAACTTAGCAGGTGAAAACATCAAGGCCTAAATGTATCATGAACCAAAATAATAATAATGTGCAGTTGCGGGGGATATGGATGACTATGTCAGCTTGTTTGGTTCAATTTCACTGGACAAATCTAGGCATCAGTACTGCCAGCCCTGTTGAATCTAATAACTTCTTACATAGAACCTTTCTGGTAATGTGAAGTAGGCAAAAAGCAGCACTTGAAGCCGTAGTCTAAAGAAATTCAAGAACAGATGAGGAAAAAAATTGTTGCCATTTATCAGCCTGGAAAGGATTGCAAAGCCATTTTAAGGCTCTGGGACTTAAGCATACCATGCTGACAGCCATCTACATCTACATTATCTAATGGAAAAGACTTGGAACCGTGATTAACCTTCCCTGGAGTGGCTGACCCCCCAAAAGTCCCCCTAGAACACATTGACAACTCATCCAGGAGGTCACAAAAGAACCCAGGCTAACATCTGAAGAACTGCAGGCCTTAGTTGTCTCAGTTAAGGTCAGTTTTCACACACTGTTTGCAAAAATGGCATCCTTTTAACAGCTGCGAGGCGAAAACCACTGCCAAAGCTTGTCTCACATTTGCCAAAAAACAGATTGATGACCCACAAGACTTTGGGATAATATTCTATGGACTGATGAGTCAAAAGTGGAACTTTTTGGAAGATATGGGTCCCGTTCCATCCTGCGTAAACCTAACACAGCTTTCCACTATACGGACATCATACCAACAGTCAAATGCAGTGGTGGTAGTGTGATGGTCTGGGGCTGCTTCGCTGGTTCAGGACGTGGGCAACTTTCTATACTTGATGGAAACTTTAAGTCTGCTCTCTACCAGAAAATCCTGAGAATGTCCAGCCATTAGTTTGTGTTATAAAGCTGAAGTGCAGTTGGGTTATGCATCAAAACAATGATCTGAAGCATACAAGCAAGTCCACCTCTGAATGGCTCAATAGAAACAAAATGATGGTTTTGGAGTGACTGAGTCAAAGTCCTGACTTGAATCCAGTTGAGATGCTGTGCAGTGACCTTAAAGGTGCACTGTGCAAGTTTGTTTACTTTCACTTCTGTCGACATTCGAACTAAAACAAAACAGAGGTAGCCCGCCCCTCCCTCCCATAGTTCCCTCCTTCCCATGCTTCCATAACTGTCAGCTCTTGTCGGTGATTGGCCGGGACAGTTTGTTATGTTATGGGGCACAGCCTGTGCCCCTTGTGTTTATTAACAGTTTGTGACGCCTGTGCGGTCTCCAGAGCCGGGGTTTTTTTTACAGTGAATTTAGGGGCAGGCAGCTAGCGGATCGTGGAGAGATGTCGGCGAATTGAGAAAAAAATATAATTGCGCAGAAAGTAAACAAACTTGCATAGTGCACCTTTAAACAGGCAGTTCATACTGGAAAACCTCAAGTCTGGAAAGCAGAGTGGGCCGAAATTCCGCCGAAGCAATATAAAAGTGTCTTTGCCTGTTATTGCAAATGTTTCATCGCAGTTTTTTGCTACCAAGGGTGGCGCAACTAGTTATTAGGTTTAGGAGGGCAATTATTTTTTTCACATGGGTGATATTGGTTTTTAACCCTAGTCCTGCCAGTTGCCGATATATAGAGGACCCACACTCGTTTCCCTATGTGCCGGTCGTCAATATATTGTTCCCCATAAGCTGGTCCTCGATAAGTATTAGCCGAGAGGCAGGTCTAGGATTAATTACTTTTTACCTTCAGTAAATGAAATGATCATTTAAAAGCAGTTTTTTTGTGGTTACTCACATTGTCTTTGTGTTATATTAAAATTAGTTGGATGATCTGAAAAATTTAAATACGACAAATAAGCGATAATAGAAGAAATGCGGAAGGGAGCAAATTCTTTTTCACTGCCCTGTATAATATACAATTACATCCACAAATGACCATTAAAACTTTACAGTGCAAAAAGGAAGCATTTTGTTGGCAGTGCCGAGAAGCACTGTCACCTTCTTAGAGCTCAGAGGCGTCTGAGATGGACTATCACACAGTGGAATGTGTCATCAAGGTGTTTTTTGGCAAACGTGAGACAAGCCTTTATGTTCCTCTTTGTTGATGATTTTCTTTTAGCAATCCTCCCATGGCTACCAGTTTTTCCCTCTCTCTACATGATGGTGGAATCATGAACACTAACCAAATCTGAGGGGAGTAAGGCCTCCAATTCCTTAGATGTTTCTGTGTTCTCCTGTCGTCAGTGCACACATGGAGGAAATTTGGTGGGCCGGTCGCTCCAAGGAAGATTCACTTCTATTCTGCTGGATTCCCAGAGTATTAGAAACGGTTTTGCAACCCCTTCCAGACTTATCAATTCCAATTACTTTCTTCTCATCTCTTCCAGAATTTATTTTGAACCTGACGTTTTTTGCTGCTTGGGAAGCCCTTCTGGGCTATGGCTGTAATCAAGCCTTGATGTGTGTAGTTTAATTAAACCTAATTTTTTTAATCAAAATTTAGAGTGAGTATCCAATAGGGCAATCTTTTTTTTCTCACTGGGCTAGTCAGTGTTAGATGGTCTTTTTTCTTCAATAAATAAAATGATCATTTATACATGTGTTGACTCAGATTGTTCTTGTCTCATATTGCATTTTATTTGAAGATGTAAAACAACATGCATCAATAGTACGGAAATAGATTAGGAGGGGGCAAATACCTTATCATAAGAATTCTATAAAACTGTACCATGGCAATGTTTTATACACTCTCTGATTTGTAATTTTATTGAGTACTAATATGCTTAACACATGTCACAATATTTTGACTTTGCTGTACCCATTGTATGCTCTACATTTAGATTAGTATTGTGAACATGTCACTTTCAGGGAGTTCCAGGAAAAGATGGATTTGAGTCACTGGGAATGAAAAGCAAAGACAAAGTTTCTCATAATGTGTTATTACAGTGCTGGTGATTTGAATTTAATTGTCAGTCATTGTTGTGTGAATTCTGTTTCCTGCCATCAGTTCTTAGGAATGTAGTTCTTACTGTTCCTGTAAATTGAGGTTTATGTCTTTGGTGCCTAAAATGGCTGTTTGGGCCTTTTGATCCTCGGTCCGGTATGTGTGCTCCTGCATGCCAGCTCGTGAGTCATGTGAAGTGGGTTACGTTTGTGTGAGAGGCCAATAATGAATGAGCCTGAGAATGAGGGGGGGAGGGAGGGGAATTCACAGTACCGGGAATTCACAGTACCCCGCTGATGCATTGTGGGAACATGCAGACTGAATGATTGGCTGAAATGAGGACAAAGGTCACCTTAACTACAGAACCATCCTTTTGTTCACCAGCAAAAAACATACACATGGGGAAGAGATGGGGGGAGGGTGCACCCCACAGAACTTTGGCTAGCAGTAGCGAGGCTGCCCCTGTTTGGAGAGTGGGTGGTCAGGGCATAACTATTGTCTGCTGCTTTAAAAAAGACCCTTGATGGTGACCCATTTTCTGTGTAATGTTTGATCCTAATGAGCAGAAACTTGCATTTCTAGCCATCATTCTAAATATAGCTTTTAAAGTAGATTCTGAGGAACAGTGAGTAAAGTGCTGACTGCAGTACATTTGAATGGGCTTATGTAGACAGAGTAGGGCATACACACGCACGCACACAGGCACGCGTCTTGGGTTTTCATGTTTTATGGGGTCACGCGCACACACACCCAGATAAGCACACACATGTTGTCATGTTTTGTGGTGACATCCCGTAGACTTACATCCATTCTCTAATCCCTTACCCTCACCTTAATCAGTGCATGAGTTGGACCAAAGAATATGCTGGTGCCCTAATTCAGCTATTGCATGACATGAGCAACACTTTCTTTATTGGATATACGTTATACGTATTTACATCAGAGGTTGCCAGTGACTGAAACATTTGGGATAATCAGGCAGAAATCCCAGATAACCATGATTCACGCACAAATAAGTTTAAGTCCGGTCCTACTTGGCTCTCATAAATGTAGAAGTAAAACTTACACATTATTTTTTCATTTAAACATTTTAAAAAGAAAGGAAGGCCTTATGAGCAATGTGAATTAAGAATGATTTTATGGTTATATTCAAATGTAGTTTTATCATATTATACTGAGCTTTATCATGTCATTGTGATATTACACGAAAGAACAGCAGTGTTACTCTGAATAGTATTTATGTAATTAATAACAGATATACACTGCATTGTATGAAAAGCCTGAAACTACTGACCACACACTTAATGAAATGCTAATATGCACAGGAAAGGTAAACACTGGAAACTGATGAACAATAATTGTTGCCTGCAATGTAATGCAGAACACACGGAGAGCAAGATGTGTCAAATGTTGTTTAGGGTAGTTATAATCTTGATAAAGTGGTACCACAAAGTGTAAATTAGAGTGTACAGGGTATTGCTATGTTGTTACAAACCGGAAAACACTTGTTGCTACTGCATGCGTTGTCCCTCGCAGACATTTAACGGCCCATGATTTTAACGCTATCAAAAGGTTGACCCTTTTTTTAGCTACATTAAATCCTGCCTTTTGAGTTTGTAAGACTTCAAACAGAAGTTTTCCAACTCTGCTCGACGTGTTAAAAAAAGACATGCTCCTGAATGGCAACTTACTCATGACATCTCACGTTTACAGACAGTTTTGCTTGACAGCTTTTGTCCGAGGTCTCGTCTGTGTACCAGCGAAAAAGGAACAACCTCAATCTTCTGATTTATCTCAATTTTGCTTTCACTGGCAGCAAATGAATGATTCTGGTTGTTTTTGACACCACAGTAAAAACAGTCAATGCCTTCAAACCCTTGGCCAGCACACCATTTTTTATCTATCTGAATAAGGCTAATTTTTTGGCATTTTTGTCCCAGTTTTAAGTTACCCATATGTTGACAAAGACATAGTTATGAGAGTGTTTAGAAGTGTGTACCTAGACTCACTAAAAGGTGGCAGTACTTTATAAGAAGTGAGTGTGTTCATGTGGACGAAAATCAGAGATGCCGATGCTCAGTACCAATGAGTACAGTGTCAGGCAGTGTCTTTAACCATAAGCACTACATGCCTAACCCTAAGCCTAACCATGACCTCACCCTAAACTTATCCTAACCGTAATCTTAACCTCTAATGCTAAGATAGGCCAATTATCTTGTGGGGACCAAAATCTATACCCATATGGATGAAGAAATCTGGTATTCCAACACTTTTGGGGACTTTTGGTCCCCACAAGAGGTAGGAAAACCTGCCTGCACTCTCTCTCTCTCTCTCTCTCTCTCTCTCTCACACACACACACACACACACACACACTACACACCAAACACACATGCACCCATATCTTGATACACACTGTACACCAAAAAAAAAAAAATACCTGAGAAGAGGCAATAACTACCACACACTTAACCATTATCTCTACCAAACACACACAAATTTTAAATTTTGTTGCATCTCTTGGGGCTGAACTAGGACTGTGTATGAGCAAATCTAGAATAGGCATTACATGTTGTTATCGTTTAACCTATACTAAGCAATGGATGAATTAGCAGTGTCTTAATAGCAATAGCATTGCCAATTATTATAGTTTTGGATTGAAGTGTACGTTACTCCATGGCAGCATAAAACACTACTCATTTAGGCTACCTCAATTTATTTTCTGTATTTACTGTACCTATGCAGTGATGCCAGAAGTTGAAGGACATGCTTCCATGTGTTTGGTTGCACTTCAGTTCATGTGATTAAATATAACCTTGATAACATAAATACGCACTAGCAGAAGTTTCTGTGGACGCTGAATTCCTTTAGAGAGGCCTGTCTTAGGAGGGTTTGAAGTAGTGTGTGGTTTTTGCTTCTGTGCCAGGAAATTGTGATTCTCTCCCAGGAAAGAAATGACTTTGCTGAAAATTGTTGGAAAGTCTGCAGAAAAATGGGAAAGCTGCTGCGGAATATCCGCTTTTATTTGAGTGGGCTTTCATCTTCGTCTCGGCTTAAGTTACTGCTCTCCTTTCAAACTCAGCTGCCAGCAATTATACAGTTGAGTTCTGCGAGTTTTGCCATGATGTGGAATGAATGTTTTCATTATTAGATTTCGTACAGTGTACTTGTGTCACACACAGAAATGACTTGAGTGATTTAATTAGCAGCTTGTAAATCAGAACATAAGTCATTTTTTCAGTTATATAGTCAGGCAAACATGTCATGAGTGTGTATGTTAGGTTATTTCTGTTCTTCAGCTGCAATGAAGTCTGTGCTATAGTGGATAGAAGCTGCTCATTAAACTTTTGAATTACAAGTAGCCTGTGAGGTGTGTTTTCTGAAGGTGTGTCGTGTTTGTTGTATTTCTGTTGAGTGCACCCCAGGTGTGATAATCACTGAGTATATTCTATCACTAATCCTGGTTTTGAGCTATTGTTGTTTCATTGTATCATCGCACAATAGCATTTTGTCATATTTAGGCCTTGGCTCTGTGATTGCCCTGTTCTTTATGTGCTGGGAAGTGTACTCTTATGAGTGTTTTTCTTGGCTTTCTTTAGCCTACAGGACAACAAAGTGCTGCCCACACACCTCTTCGCTCTCACAGAAAACACGGGCGCATGCACATGCACACACACACACGCACTCACACACACACACGCACACACACACGCGCACACACGCACGCACACGCACACGAGCACACATGCATGCACGCACGCACACATATGCACACTCACACTCACACGAGCACGCATACACATATGCATGCTCACACACATGCACACACAGACATTGAGCGATGAGTCGCATAACCCCATTCCTCAGCGTTCATTCTATTTGCTCTGTGGTGGGATTACGACCCCTCCCCCCCACACACACACACACACACACACACACACACACATTCTGTATAAACCAGTCATTCCTTTATCTCACATTCACCTAAAACACACACTCATTTAATATACAAAGAATTAATATATGGCAAAACATGGCCCTCTCTTTAATAAAAAAAGGAGTGATGAGAAATAAACCTTTTCAAAACTGCCGTAAAATTAAATGAAAAATAAAAACAGTGAAAAAAGAAGACACACAGACACTCATACTCATGCACACTAGCACAGACTCTTTGTGTCTTTGGTACTGTATGTGGTCATGTGCGTGACATCAGCACCATTGTCGCTCCGCATTCTCATCAACGCGACACCAACACCCCACAGTGGCCGACCACCGACCCTGTGCGCACGACGCTCCCCGAGAGAGGGGGAGTGGAGGGGAGGACGGTGGAGGGGAAGAGAGAGCACAGTAGAGAAAGTGAAGGGAGGAGAGGAACAAAAGAGCAGGTGGAGATGGCAATGTCTGAAGCTCCAGATCCTTTTATTCACTCATATTGTCAATTGTTCTGGAAATTTCTCAAGTGCTCAATGACTGTTCATTTTATTTGATTATAAATAAGCTTGCCACACACTGAGAGAACTCTTAAATAATTGAAATTACCAGCCATGTTTTGATTGAGTACATTTATTGCTGAGAGTGTGGGGTTGGAAGATACCTTAACATTAGAGCCAGTCATGGAGCAGCAGTGTGAAGGGACAAGGGGCAGGATCTGTGTTTTGTCCTCCAAAGAATGAAGGCACAGCTGTTGGGTAATTTTGGAAAGAACGTACTCTATTTTTTAACCACAGTCACCCATCTCTGGAATCCAGCATGTAACTGCATCTGGAGGCAGAGCCATGTTAAATGGCTGTGAAACTGTTTTTGTCGTGAAGCAGCACCGCCCACTTTGGTCTTGCGACATGGTTTTATTTGCTTTATAGTGAACTTTTGATCCGTATGGAAGTTTTACTCATTGTGTATCACAACTGAATGTACCATGTGCAAATGCTAGCTGAGCTCAGATGTTGAGTGAGAAAACGCTTGTTCTTCTTTTTTTATATTTTAATACTAGGGAGGGAGTGCAGAGACTAGGTTTTAATGTTTCGTTTAAATGGTTTGTGAACCTGTTTGCGGTGAATTTATAACAGAAAATCTGAGTGTTTGTGTACCGTTTGCAACCTGCAGGTGGAAACAGTGAGCAATGCTAAAGACGAAGTCTGCAGCTACAGCAGTCTGCTGTTCAGCTCCGCAGCTTCTCAGGTTTAAGATGTGTTGGGGAGGATGTAGGTGCTGGCTACTTTCATAAGAGTGCAACAGGCTTCTGCAGTTATCTATGCCGTAAATGGCAAATTACAATTTCACAGCATGAGTTTTACTTGCTAAATGCAAACTACTTTTGACTCCTGGAGAGCCTGAATACCGGAAATCTTGTCAGTAATTTGCTTAAGTGCCATGCGAGATTGAAGTCATCACAAATTTTTTTGTTAGATTTAAAAATTTTATGCACTTTTTTAGTAGAAGCAACTTCGAGCTGCGAACAAGAGAATATTTTAAGCGGATCCTGCTCAGCCGGAGCATTATTGTGAAAGGTCACTAAAGAGCATTCAGCTGTGTTTACTAAAAATAGTCATGTTCACTGTTGCAATTGCAAACACGTTAAAGGACAGCTAGATCTGTTCTCATTTGCTTACCTTTACTTACACTTTTCATGGAAAACAAGTTTTCCAAATCATGCCTTACTCATTGATATACTGTACGGAAAAATTATGAAATGCGCACAAATCTATATTATTTATGTTAAAGTCAGATTGTTAAACCAGTCATTTCATGAAATGACCAAAAATTTTTAGTCATTTTATGAAATGACTGAAATTTTTTGTCATTCCATGGAATGACCGGTTTCACAATGAGACTGTAACATATACTGTAAATGGCAGAAATGTTACATATCTTACTACCCTTAAGCCTTGATCTGCCTGAGGCAAATTAAACGGTTGTCGTTATGTTTTTGAGTTGGCAATCTATATTCTGAGGCTTGAGTCACCGTGTGCTGATATTTGGAATTTAAATGTGCTTTGTCATGCTGTGTTGTTACCTGACATTGACTTTGATTATGCAATGAGAGAATGACCTATTTCAGTCTGGCTAGCAAACATACAATCTCTAATATATAATGAAATCGGATAATCTATTTGCGGTAGACATTTGTGGTTAACATTTTTGTGATTTTAATCTTCAGATATTCAGGAATGCTATGAAGTAACACTGAAACTGAATGCAAGTGCAGAGCATGGAGAGGCAACAGACACTAAGAAGCCTGACCTAGAGAAGGATTGGCAGGTAAGGAGAGACTGTGCTTCATTACTGAGATAATAGGAACGACTTTTTAAATGGCTATATGTTTGAATTCTGAAGGAAAAGCTCATGTTTTCTGGATCTCATCTAGCCCCCCGTACAAAAACATCTTCACGTTATCTACTTGACCGATAATAACCCTGTTATATCACTTGTGTTTTTCATATCCTCAGGGAAATTGAGCTCTAAAAAGTTTGATATAAAACCACTCCAACCCCTGCCCATTCAGAAATACTAGAAGAGAAAGGGTAGCGAGACAAGGAGGAAAGGAAACAGTGAGAAACAATAAAAAGGCACACTGATACAGGCTCTAGTGTATGAGTCACTTTTGGAAGGAACCAGCGATGCTGACACCATGTGCTTCAATGTGATCCGACTGATGATGTCACTCTGCCCTTTTATGAAAAGTGTCAGCACTGGCGTCACCACGCAAAATATTCATAGATCAGAGCAAGGTAATAGAATAAGCTCGGCGCGTATAGACCCTGAAAATGACTGGAGGTTTGGATGTGATGGATATAGGGAGCTGTGAAGGCTCAAAGACTCGGAAGGTACCATCTGAGGAAAAGAGCTCATCGACATCTATCTATATTGTGTTTACATCTGTATGTTGTTGTACAGACAATTAGACATTATTGGTCACTGAATTAATAGTCCTGTCTGTTAGTCCTACATGATCAAATTTTCTTGAAGAGTAGCTTGCATTTTAGAGAAGTTAATGCCTTGCTGTTTTGTGGGCCATCACATAAACATCTTTTGGTCTGTTCTGAGGATTTTTTACGGGGGAAGACCCCATATTTGCAGCCAGCTGAGTTAAGATCGTGTAAACTCAGTCGTCTGTCGCCATCGTCTGTCGCCAGTTGTCTGTTGTCTGTCATCCGTAAACAATTTGGCCCATAACCGCTAGGGGTCACTAACAAATATTGAGTAAATTTGACCAAACTTGGTGTGCAATATCTTTAGTCCATAAACTATTTTGGGGTTGTCATATTGAAAAACAGAAGTTGTCCATTTTAGACCGTCCAAATGTGGATAAATAGTTGAAACTTGATGTGGAAGTAAAATACAACATCTCAACACATGAATTCAGGGTTTTGACGATTTTTAAAAATGGGCAGTTTTGTGATCTTTGACTTTTCTTCACCCATAGACACCTATTTGACCGTAAATATAGTCGCAAATATAGATGAAATCTGATGAAACTATATACTGTATATCTTTGGGACATAAACTATGTTGGTATTTCATTTCAGCTTTTTCCCCCACTCCCAAATGAGCATAGCAGGGTGGCTGTCCAGTTGAGTTTCAGGTTCATTTGAACCTCCATTATTTTACTTGTTTCAGCCAAATTAATTGGTTGAATCAAAAATAGTACCTAAATTATGAAACATACATAGAATGGGTAAGCTTGTTTGTGGTTATTCATCAGATTAAACAGACTCTGTGTACACTTGGTCATGTACGGTTACAACTTGTTCACCTATGTTGTTGTCTCTTGATGCTATTATGGGCATTATCTAAACAAATGGAATTGTATTCTTTTTTGAGTGTTTTAATTGCATTTTCAGGTATGAATTGAAATATACTTTGTCCTTATATTTCAAAATGTCACTTCTGTCCCTGTAGTCCTCCATTGTACTTCCCACTACACCAGTGCGGTCAGCGTCCATGAACAAACACAGCACTTTATTGCGCAAAATGTTTAACCTCAATCAACCTGGTGCATGTAACAGAAATAAGCTGCGTTTTATGCAGTGAGAATGAAAAGCAGAAAAATAACATAACATTACCTCTCTGTATATTTCCTGCTCCCTTTAATAATGAATAAGGCATTAGTGTGGGGGTGCCATTAGATAAGTGCACAGCGGTCCCCTTAAACAGAAATGAGTGGTAATGAATGGCGCTGACACACTCGGTCAAGAATCGTATCAATCTCCAGCTTCCTATCTGTGCATGGATCTGGCTGCAACCCAAATACTGTACATTCTCAATGTTGCACATCCCCAGTCTCACCTATTACTGTATGAGCTGAGATGTAAAAGTAAAGCTTGCGCTGTAATTCAAGGAGAGCCGTCATGCACAAATATCTGAACAGTCGCAGGAAGAGGACGAATGTGGAGGAGGAGGAGGAAAATCCTGTATTTTCTGGCTCGTCTAGAGACAGTGGCCATCTATCCAGCGGATGTACAGCGAGGCCCCTCCTTCCTTATTTTGATTCAGAGCACAGGGTAACCTGAATGGAGGATGGGGATTGAGTGAAATGAATCCGCGGATTCAATGACGTGCTGCTGCAGGGAGGAAAAAAAAAGTCACAACGAATGAAATAGTGAATGAACCTCCCTCCCCTGTGAAGAGGCAACATTTATTGGAAAGGAGTAGGGGTGTGTTTTCGACGGTGGGTTGGGCTCGTTTCTGTTCAGTCACTATTATGCAAATTTACGCCTCTCGTATTCATTGGAATTGGTTTGCGGGCATAGATTGCTAGCACACATTGGTCATATATGGAGGATGCTAATGCAGTAGAAGTCCTTGCTGCAAGATCTTTATAATAACTTCTTGTGTATCGGCAACTGCTGGCCATGTAACGTGGGTAATTACAGTCCGTTCATAATAATTTTTTGTTAATCATTAGGCGCAGTGAAATATCTTTTATATTTTTGTACTTTGCCCATTTCAGACACGTGGCACATATAGAACTTGACTGCCTCCTGGTGGAGGGGTGTAAAACTGATATTGGCTGTGGAAACTCTCTCCAACATTATTGTCTTCCTTCCAAGAGCAGGGCTACGTGTTCCTCCCCGATGGTGTGTGCATTTACAGTACTTCACGTTTACATAGCAGACACTTTTATCACAAGCAATGCACAGTGAGCACATAGAATAAGCTCACTGAAATGACAGCAGATCAGCCAAGGTACAATTCATGTTGACCATCAGTCAGCTCAGTCATGAACAAGTATTGTATACACTACACTGTGACCATAAGTCAAATTTAGTTGGGAAATACAAATGACTGGTAATCAAGTAAACTAAGGATTATGATTGTAAAAACAATAACAGTAAAGACACCTGAGTACAACACCAACAAGCTAACACTTCAGTGCAAGAAATATGTTCTTCCAATACAGGGACAGATGATGGATTATTTTGGAATATGGTAAGGATTTGGCCAAGACAGTGTGAGACCAAGACCGAGGTTAAGTGCAGCCTGAATATATGACTTCTTCACCCACGACAGAAGATCTGTGGAGTCTGTGCAGTTGGTTGGGATGTGGGCTGGTCATGTCACCTGCTAGGGTGAAGAATCTTTGTGTCTTTGGTTGGGATGAGTGACTGCCATGCAAATGGAAGGAAGGAAGATTTGCTGACGCAGAAGGGATTGGCCGAGCAGGTCTGCACAGAATGATTTCCTCCATCAGGTAGGAAGGGGCTGTTTTGCTTTCTGCAGTATTAGCTAGCGTCAGGATTGAATCTCGCCCTGGCTGCATCTGGCAGTCTGTGCAAAAGACCTCAGCAGTGCACTAGCATGCATGAACTTGTGGACGTTGAAGACCAGTCAGGTAACTCCATTCTGAGCTGCAGGGGTAGAATGGCACTGGATGTTATGCCCGATAGCAAAGAGCTGTGTCGAGTTGGTGCTCTGGTATGGTTGAATCCCTCTGATGCTGTACAGAAGAACTGCAGGATTGTGCTTCTTGCGACATGCTTCTTGAAGTCTAGTTTGTTTCTAAGACTACACCCAGATTCTCTGCAGAGCAAGGGGCAGCTACTGTTGTGCCATTGATTGTGATGGTAAGCTCTTATAGAGAGGGGGTTTGGTGGGGGATGAATGGCCTGTAATATTGAAGTTGAGCTTTAGAAAATGTTTTGCCATCCTCACTGCGATGACCTGACGTTAGCTTTAGCATTTTCTCTTCCCTCAATCCAAGGCAGAGAATGGAGAATAGATTGACCGCAACTCAGACACTAACTACGCATTGTCTGAGGGGTGAGAGGAGGTGTGTGTGTGTTTGTGCGTGTGTGTGTGTGTTTGTGTGCGCACGAACTTGCGTGTGTGTGTATGTATGCCTTTGTAAGTACGAAATTCTGCATTTGTGTGTTTGTGTGCATGTACACGTATATGCATGTGTCTGTGTGCGTGTGCGTCCAGATAGGTGCTTGTGTTTGAGTTAGTATACATCTGGGAGTGGTACTCAGTGTGCTTTTTTTCTCCAGTGTGCTTGTGCTCAGAAGCAGTAGACACAGAAGGGCGTGGAATCGCTCGCCATTAACCAGCATGGGTGTGTACATGTGTATATATACACAGCGCGTTAGCCGCAGAGGTCTAGAGGGCTCCGGACCTACTTGTGCGCATGATGTGAACAGTGTAGAACCGGACTTGCAGAACTGGAGAAAAGAGTAGCCCCCCCAATCATGGCCTTGGCCTACTCCAAAGTCTGCCCTCTGCTGCCCATCAGGTGTCCGTGCCAGGTGAGCTGTGGCAGGGGAGCTGACTGCTGCCTCCCACAGGTGGGTCTGATCTCTGTCATTCTGCCTGCACGCATCCAGTATGTTTACTTGCGTGGAATATCCAGTTTGTTAAAATAATAATAATAACCTTAGGCCTCAGTTCTGAGTGAGTAGCTCCCACTAAATGCAGCATTTTCTGTTAGCACAATAAGCTCGTGTGTAGATGCCCACCTGGGTCAGTGGACAGGAGCTGGCCGAAGTGAGGAAATACAGCGTCGATTGCGTTTCATTGCGTTCTCAGTACACAGATGTACAGATGGCCTCAGGCTATTTACTCAGGCTGCTGTATCCTTCGAGATGACACTGCAAATTCAAACTTTTCTGCTCTATTTTTGTTGAGTGGCAGTGCTAGAGCAAAGCACGGGATGCTGGCAGTTGTTACAGCTCAGATATTTTTGGCCTCTGCAAACATTTCAAATTCCTTCCGATATGACGGTTTCTGCAATAATCTGCTTTTAGGCCTACAGTGCACTGCTGGCTTCTCCCCTGCAAAGCTGAAAAACAATAATGAAATCAAGGAGAAACATTTAAAGCAAGACCTTAGCACTACTGCATTATGCTTAGTTCCCACTGTCGTGCACTCCGTTACGAACGCCACGATTGGCTATTCGTAGCTGATTGTGGAACTTCTCTGAAGCTGCTTTCACACCGGACGCGAAACAAATTTTTTGCACAACAGATTACATTCAAAGTCAATGCAAAGTCAATTCGCGTCCGGTGTGAAAGCGGCTTAAAAGTTCAGGTTTGGATACGAGGTGATGCGATGATCACAATTGACAATTAATCGTGTTGATTGTAGGAAATTTTTGAACCGTCCAAAACTTTTCTACGATCAACATGATTGCCACGACTGACCTCAAGATCTGATAAGATCTGATAGGATCACCACGATTACTCCACGATTAAGACCACTATTTCAGTCGTGCCGTGAATCATGATAGTGGGAACCTAGCATTAGCAATAAGGTTTTTGGCTGAAATTATTCTGATCTAGCTGTTGAGTTGTTCATTTGCATCAAAAGATTTCTGTGGAGCTGAGATGTTAAATGCATCCCATTAGGTTATGAATAGACTCTAAATGTGCATCACTGTGATGAATGGAACGTTAGGCCCGCAGATGCTGGAGTTAGGGGGTCTCAGTCCAGCTTTTTTATTGCTGTTTAGTATTTTTATGTTGCTGATCTGATACAATCACAGCAGTCCTTTTTCTTGTACACATAATGTACCTCTGTGTGATACCTTAATAGATTCTGACTAATGGAGCATATTTATCCATTGTCAAAGTGTGGATCTGTTAAAGGCTTTATAAAGCAAATTTGATTCAGACATTGTCAATGTGTAAATGAAATTTGTGCAGTTGCTCAATCTCGTGAATAACAGGGTTGTTTCTTCAGTAAAAAGCTATGCAGATAATCAGCTGAGAGGGATTATCTCTTTATTTCATACCCTTAGTGAGACGTTAAACAACTGCTGGGACACAGTTGCCACCCTGGTGGACCACTCTGTGTGCTGGTTTTTGCTACTACCAGTTACTTTAATTTGCTGGTTTCCCTCTGGTCCTGAACACAGTGACGTCTGTAGGATGCAGTCGCAGTCTGCAGCTGGACCTGGGGTTTACAGACATCAGATAAAGACTGACGACACTTGTGCTCATCTGCTCATCCAGCATCCCATCCCAAGAAAAATGGGAATTATTATCGAGTTGGTCTCTATAATAGTAATATAGATGTTAGAACATTAGATGCTAGAATATTAGACGAGGGAACATTGGATGTGAGCACATCAGATGATGTTACAATATTAAATATTAGAACTTCAGATATTTGAACATTAGAAGTGGGAACCATAGATGTTAGAAAATTACAAGTTAGAGCATTAGATGTTAGAACATTCCTGCAGGATATTTCCATCCTGCCAGAAAAGCATTGGTGAGGTCCGGCAATGATGTGGTTGGCCTGTCCTGATGTCTGCTTCTCATTTTATCATGATGGTATTTAATGGGGTTTGAAGTCAGGGCTCTGCACTGGCCAGTCCAGTTTTTCATCATCAATCATGACTAACTATGCATGGACCTTGCTCTGTGCATGGGGACATTATCATGGAGTGGGAAAGGGTTTTCCACAGACTATTGGAAGCATTATCAGAAATGTCATTGACTGCTGTAGTGTCAAGATTTTCTGCTTGTGGAGCAAAGAGTCGTGGACCTCACCATGAAAAGTAGCTTTATACGAAGAAGTGCCCACATACTTCTCTCTGTGTAGGGCTTGAGCAAAGTAAATTGAAAAGGGGGTCTTTTAACAATTCCAGTTCAAGTTGTCATTTAGGTTTCCTGGAGTCTTGCCTCATTAAGTCATCCTTACTAATACCACCGCTACATCAAATTTCCATTTTGAAAGCACATATTTGCTGAAAATGCTGGAATCAGTATTTCTCGGAGTAACCTGCATTCTTCTTCAGAGATTACATTAGATTACATTAGTGGGCTGTAGTTCCTCTCAGAGCCACACTCATCAGTGGGAGACTTGTTTTATGTGTCTCACAGAAGGACGAGACGGAGGGAGCGTCACTGGTGCAGGTCACCTGCAGGAGCTGCCCACAGAAGGTGGAGAGAGTCTGCGGAGTGGTCAGTCTTTCCCATGTGGAGACGCCCAAGGTTAGTGGGGAATCTTCACGTCACCGAGGGTTCAAAAATACTGAAAACTGAAACTGTATAGAGGTTTTTTTTTTTTTTTAAGTGTATTTATTTCATTTTCTCTGAATGTCAAAAAAATGTCAAAAATGTGTTACTGTAATCTGGATAATTAGCAAATGAATTGAGTGAAATTATCATTGCTGTTGTTTGTATAGTGTATCTTTTCGTTACATTTTTGAATTTTCCTTCATTTTTTTCTGTTTGGAGGAAGTCTAGTTTGTTTCAAGTATCTGAGTTAGCCTACCAATTCCTTTCAGCCTTTTCTCTTTAACCATTAAACCTGGGCTCAGTCACCCATTTTTTTTGGAAGTCCAAAGGGAGAATTCATATTAAATTGAGGGGCTGCTTGGTATTAGAAATTAATCATACATAAAATAAGAAAAACATTTGTCTGGCATTCATGCCACATACAAGCATATTTGAGAACAAACAATATTCGCTGCGGAACTCGTTACTTACTGAGGGAGTAAAATACGAAATGGGATGGCAGGACTTAAAAAAAAAACGCATGAAACTAATGATTAGAATTTGGCTCATGTAAGCAGATAAATACTGAGTCGCAGAATAGCTGTGAAATCTCTGCTATTAGCTGCTTTTGTTGCTTGAGAATAATTATATAATGAAAACAAGGCATATTTTTTTAACCCTGTTTATCTCATCGGGAGACGTTAGCCTAAAGCCATGTATCCCAAGCATCCCCCTTGCAGAGGGGATGATGGGAACCGTGTTCTTACCGCACACCTTCCCAGTGAATGCTTTGTGACAGCATGGATCATTCCGGCTTGGCTCCGCCCCAGCACATCACGGACCGCATTTTCTCATGTGTGCCTCCCCCAATCACAGCACAGTCAGCAGCAGCGGCGATAGCAGCGGCTGTGGCGGCGGCTGCTGGCCCGCAGGCGCGAGGAAGAGCAGGGCCGAGAGGGAGGGGGTGAGGGTGCTGGGCTGGGGGTGAGGGGGATGAGGGGTTTACTGGGGGAGCAGAAAGAGTGTGGGACTAATGCATTCCTATGGTAATATTACCTGCATCTGCATGGAACTACGGTGAAGCTTCAGTTGAGCCACCTGCTACAAAAAGACAGATAAAAAGAAACAACATGGTGTTCAGTCCACCCTTTCCTGCTATATGAGGTGGAGGAAGGAAGATGGAGGGAGAGAGAAGAAGAATGGGCAGATAGAGGGAACAGAGGGCGGGAGGATGGAAAGAAAGGTAGTGAGAAAGAGGGAGAGAGTAAAAGATGAAGAGGGAGGAAGGGGAGTGGGAGAGAGGGAGCGAGTAAGAGAGAAGGAGAGGGAGTGTGGGGGAGAGAGGGAGCGAGATGCAGAGAGAGAGAGTGGGGGAGGATGGAGGCAGCGGAGAGGCGAGGGGCCGATGCAGTGCGGTGCAGTCAGAGCGCGAACGGACACCCAGCGCTCAGCCGTCCTCGCGTCGCCATGGAAACCAAATTCCTCCCCCTCCCCGCATCCCTACAGACCGAGTCTCTCTTTCTCTCCCCGCACCGCTCTCTCACTCGCTCGCATTTTCTCTCCCTCTCCGTGTTCAGCAAACATATTCACAGGCAGACACACATGTACATACACCGCTACAAGTACAGTATGTGTGTGTGTGTGTATGTGTTTGTGTTTGTGTTGGCTCTTTGAGATTCTTTTGCAATGTGTGATTCATAGGCAGTGCAGGAACCATAGATAAAGGTTTATGCAAGACGCGCAGTTATGAATATTAACGCTCAGACAGGTTCTCTCTCTCCACACACACACACACACACACACACACACAAACACAGACACACGCATATTCGTTAATACCAATACTGCGTTGTTCATCCATTTCCGCTATGTTTCACCCTCTCTCTCCCTCTCTTTCACTCTCTCCCTCCTGTTGCCTGCTGGTCTGCAGCGCATGGCTGCAGTCACTCTCCCTCCAGTCTCTGTGTTTCTTCCTCCCTCCGCTAACGAGCCATTTCTACTCCTGACCGCTACCGTCCCCTTCCTGATGCACAGGGTCCACCTGCTGTCAGTGACCTCATCTTTCATCTGTGTGCCCTACACCTCTCCATCTGCTCCATTATCTCCTGTTCCCTCAAACTGCCCTCCCTAACTTCCTCTCACCCCTCTTCTAGCCCCATGTCTTCCCCTCCTTTTCCCGTTCTCTCTTTCTCTCGGCTTCTCTCTCCGGCTCCCCTATCATTAGTCTGTCAGTCGGTGGAGCAGCTGTTTGCTGCCACCAGACCTATTAATAGGAGTCGCAGGCAAAGCTCCTCTTATTTTCTGTCTCGGTGTATCTGTGATGATGAGTGTGAAAACGCTGTGGCATAGGTCTGCTCTCGGGTCCTCTCGGTGCGAGTGCCCTATGTGCCCCTCTCCCTCATCCCCATGCCCCAAACATGTCTGTCAGTCCTGTTGCAATCTAAGGATTTGCTGGTTCAGTAAAACCAAGCTGTGGAACCACGGCTCACTTTGTCATTTAACTGCAAATTTACTGATGCCCGGGGAGCAGCGCTCTGCTCTGTGTTAAAATGGTGCGGATAAAGATCTGAAAAATCACTGCAGGGGAGGAGCTGGTTGTGCACTAAAGGGGAATCTCAGGTTTACTCTCCTTTTCTCAAAACTGTCGCGGCTGTACCATCCATTAAAAAGGAGGCTATAATTGCTTGGGATGTGTCACTGTGTGTGGCTTATTCCTTTAAGTCCTGTGCTCTGCATCATTTCTCCTTATTTGGGTTTTTTCCTGTCAGGTGACTACAGCAGTCACATGACCGCTCTGAGAATGTGCAGAAATTTCAGAAAAGCTGCGTCTGTAAGGTTTGTGTATGAGCATGTGTGTGTGTGTGTGTGGGGTTGGGGGGGGCGCAGGGGTGGTGTGGGCCATGCAGACCACAGCCAGGCCAGTGTATTTTGAATAATGTGAGGGTTGGCTTTGGAAGGATATGTTTGGGGGTGAAATTTGGCCTTCTCTGGAGAAGCAGAATAAAATTAACACACCGCATCCAATACATCACCGCTTTTTTCCTGCTTTTCATTTGTCAGGTGATGGTCCGAGATAAATGGCTGCAAATTATTAATATTTGCTATTCTAGCCCAAGCATTTAATTGGATTCAGTTTTCACAGTCACTCACATATGCACATGTGCATGTGCAAGCATGCATCTTCACAAATACTCTTGCGCACACATACGCACTCATGCAGACTCGGCATCATTTATTAGCGAGCAGGTCATTCTAATTCACAAACTTCAGATTTCTACGTTTTAACTCATGCTGTGATCCGCTGCCATAGATTTGGGAACATTGCATGTTTTCTTACACATTTCAATGCTGATCTTGTAAACATTTAAATGTGATGCGAGTGGGTGTTCTCTCAAACCTGTGTGAGAGCATCACATTGCAATTTCTGACATTCAGCTCAGCCTTTGTAGAATACTGACTTGATTTTGAGGGGTGAATGATTGGTTCCATTTTTAATATGAAAATTCAGTCTTGCTAAAATTGGCCTGCTGTTCAGGGTATGTTTTGAATAGTTTGGGTCATCAAATGAAACGGCTACCCATTCTCAGCCAGAAGACAGTGCAGTCTCCTTATACAATTGTGCTTTAATGAACATAATTTTAATATTTGCATTTCAGTTCCACTATGGTGTGTTCTACGGTTTGAGGCCTGAAATAAGGTGCCTAATCACTGCTGTGTTTGAAGTGCGATTATGTAAGTGAGATGTTTAGATATGGAGACAAATGACAGGAAATCAGGGAGGAAGGAGTACGCACAGGGAGTTCTACAGATGGCTGAATGATGGCAACAAACATTGTATAGGACATTTGCCCAATGAAATGTGCGCCACATCTTTCAGTGGAAATAAGACCATGGTTTCCCTAAGAAAAAGCTGCAGTCAGATGTGCTCGGTATCCAAACCCTCAGTCCTCTCTCTCTCTCTCTCTCACATACTCTCTCTCACGCTCTCTCTCGCTCTTCCTCTCCTCCTCTGTGTTCTGCTGATACTGAGAGCGCTGCCCATTGATTGGTTCTGACTGAGGAGGCCTGCTGTTTTTTATGTTTCAGATTATATAATCTTTAAAGGAATAGGCCGATTTTCCCCAGAGGGCCGCCCGCACACCCACACTTGCACACACACAAACATACGCATGCACACACATTTGCGCGCATACACACAAGCACACACGAATGCACTACATGTGTGTGCACATGCAAGCATTCTCCCACGCTCCCTTGCTCCCCGTAATCTGTCTTTGAGGTCTTTATTCCCCCTCCCCTGCTGCTGCTACATGCAGTTCGTTTTCTCCTCCTCCTATTGAAATTACTCCATCTGTGAAACTGTGCTGTGGGCTACGGGAGGGGGCTGGAGGAAGAGTGTGGAAGGTAGAGGGAGGAGAGGTGTAGCTTATTGCAGTGCTGCATTAGCCAAATTGCCACATTTGTCTTTTCGGAGATCATCCAGGATCCCACTTCAGGGTATTGGGTGGGACTGACAGAACCTCCATTTATTTAAGATTTGAGCCGTGATTGGCCTTTTACTGAATAAATGTTAGCATTTTTGACTGCTTGCTAAATCTGCGTTAGCCACAGGAATAGAACATCACGATGACGAGGTGAGCTCGCATTGCGAGTAATTGAGTGTGGCTGAGCCGGCTGTTTGTGCCTCCTGGTTGGACTGGAATAGCACAGTGTGCACTCAGTATGCAGACTCACTCAGCATGCATACTACCAAGTGCATATACACACAGAAACAGTTCAGGTATGTCTGAACACAAACGTATGTAATTATCACGCATACACACATGCACACGTATGTAAGCACCATAGTGCACTGGACTGTGACACATTTGTTATTTTGGTCCTGTACTCTGGCACTAAGAGTTTGACGGGATACAGTGACAATGAGACTTATTCTTAGACTACCAGCTGTTATCCCCCCCCACCACCACCACTTTAGCACTTAGTATTGTGCTATCAAATAAACATTTTTATAGTTGGTCACATATCGTTTATATACGATGACATCTCAAGAAGGTTGGGCATCTTCCTTGATGATGCTCTGCCAAGCCTGTGCTGCAGCCACCTTCAATTTTTTCTTGATTCAAGGGCTTAAGTCTCCTCATGGGCAATAAAATGCATGTTTAATTGGATTCAGATCTGGTGACTAATTTGAGCAACAGAACCAAAATAACAAAACGTGTGTCATTGTCCTATTAATGATGGTGCTCACTATTTATACACTTTTGCAACAATGGGCGCTCACACTTTTGAATTTATTATTAGGTGCAGAATTCTTGGCACCCATGGTAAAAGATGAAGACAAAATTCTGCATATAGCAAACAACCCAGTTAATAATCCATCTGTTAAAAGAGTCATATTATGCTCAACTCCCATTTTAATATTTTCATTTCTGTACAAAGTTTTGCCTGTTCTTACCGTGGAAAGGTTTCTAGTCACAGCTGTACAGGCTGCATGTGCAGCCCCTCAGGCTCACTCAGCCTGAAATTGGCTGTTTTGGCTCATGTCTCTTTTAGGCCCCCTCCCTTAAAGCCTAGTCAGCTATGACTGGCCATCAGCGGTTCCGGAAGCAGTTCTTGGTAAAATTATGGGAACACAATAAAACCTGATCACTACTGCGCAGATTTTGGGTCCAAATGACATCACCAGCGCAAGATGGCAGTGTCCATGTCCAGGATGTTTCACAGTGGGAGGAGGTTTTGATGCGTCAACCGTCTTTATATACAGTCAGTGGTTCTATTGCTGAGGAATTATGGTTACATTTTAAAGACTGATTTTTCACTTTGTCTCTGATGAGAAGTCCATACAAAGAGAATTTGCTTTTGCATGGAAGAAAGCAGTATTTTCTTGACATGGCAATACACACTAACCAAACTCTCACCCGCCTCTCTCTATCTTGCTTTGTTTAAGGGCGTGCCAAACTAGCCACTTGTCACAACCCTCATGTGAATGCCTCTGTATCTCCTCCCATTTAGCAACTTGTATGTCTATTAGAGGTGATGTGGCCTTTGATTGGTTTGTGTGTTGCATGCTCCCTCATCCCCAGCTGTGCCTTGTTTCATAGTTATCTTTCCCCTTGTATCTGTGACGTGTTTATATACCCCCACCTTTGAGTTGCAAGTTGCTGGATTGTTATTTGCTTTGTGCGCTTAGAACTAGTCAGTATTTATTAGCAAAACTCTTCATCTTTTGAAAGTAAAATGTAAGCTTTAATGATAATACTTCTCGAAAGTTACCTTCATTATTTAGTGAATAAGAACAAGCTCCCAAGCCTTTCTCTATGTCTCCAGGCTCAGGACAGCGTTCTTGTAAATCCTGTCCAAGTATGTTCCTCTGTTCAGTTTATCAGGCACAAGCTCCCAGTCCTTCTATGGTCATCAGGATTGGAGCCACGTTCCTCCTAAGCTACTTTCTTCTGCCCTGGGACAGCACAGCTGTAGCAAAGTGCGCACTCCATTTGGCAGTCATCTAGGAAGGCCACTGGCCAAAGATTACCAAAGCCTACTCTACTTCGCCCACAACATTTGAACTGAACTGTACTTTCCTCTTCTGACTTCTGCTCCATTGTTACCGTATTACTGTCAACAAAGCCTACTATTGGATTGCACTCTGCCTCTTGGATTGTACTCTGCACTTGATTCCCGGTCTGGATCATAACATCACTAGACAGGCATTATGCAAATGTGTTACATCGTGACTTAGGAAAGTTACAGAAACAAAGGGTGGATGAGGAATGAGGCGGTTTAGGAGCTGTATTTTCTGTCGGGGAGAATACTCCCATTGGCATAGACTTTGGGCTTTGAAAGGGAAAAAAACTGAATGGGGAACTCAAGGATAATGCATAATGCTGTTTTACACAAACATAATTAGTAAATAAACATAAAATACAAAAATGTGGAATTTTTGTTTTCAAAGACTAGATGAATGAGGTTTTATTCCCCCTAATTAGCTGTCATCTGCTACAACGGTCGCGTGATAATGACGAAACGTCACATTCCGCCCAGAGGTATGCGCTGTTATTGTGTTGGATAGTGTGATTGTCCCAGTCCATTATTTGATGACAAATGATCGTTCAATATGGCCCATTGGCTAGTTGCACAAGATGGTGTTGAGTACTTTCTGAAATACGCAGGGTTGCTTCAATATTAACGGTTTGCTTCTGTTACTTATCAGTCTATATCAGATGCTGAGCAGATGACAGGTATATCATCCCGGAAATGTGATTTTAGCTATCGCCGATATTCCCAGGAGTTGGCTTAATTAACCGCGAATGACGTTCGCAAGATTTGTCTCGATGACCCGTGACTGATGTTTGTTTGTTAGCACTCTTAATGAGACATCAGCTGCTCCACCGAGAAACGAGAGGATTTTTAACTAGCATCACATTTCCAGCCATTCTCACTGATGAGTGATGAACTGGCTTTAAGTGACTGACAACCAATGTGAAAATATCTGGTAATTTATGTGTAAATATTCCATAACGGCGAAATGCCGTTTCATGAATCTAACATGCGATCGACGCATATTTTAATATTGCCGATACTTTGTTTACCTTCCCACTCGGCGTCAGTTGCACTCTCACGACCATCACTTCTGCAGCTATGGTTAGCTGAGCACATCTAAGAAAACCATAACGATGTAGCAGTACTAGCTAGGTAGTTGCATCAGAAAATGTCAAAGTAAATTCAATATGAAACCAAAACAGAAAATCTGGCCCTGGAATATCGACGATAGCTAAAATCACATTTCTCGGATGATATACCTGTCATCTGCTCAGCATCTGATATAGGCTGATAAGTAACCGAAGCAAACTGTTAATATTGAAGCAACCCTGTGTATTTCAGAAAGTACTAAACACCATCTTGTGCAACTAGCCAATGGGCCATATTGAACGATCTTTTGTCATAAAATAATGGACTGGGACAATCACCCTATCCAACACAATAACAGCGCATACCTCTCTGGGGCGAAGGCGGCGTTTAAAATCATTATCACGCGACCATTGTAGGGACAGCTAATTAGGGGGAATAAAACCTCATTTATCTAGTCTTTGAAAACAAAAATTCCACATTTTTGTATTTTACAACATTTACTTAATAATTATGTTTGTATAAAACAGCATTATGCATTATCCTTTAGTTCCTCTTTAAAAAGCATAATATGACCCCTTTAAGTTCAAACATGTGGGAAAACTATATGCTTCGTTGTATCCTCAGTTATTTTTATTTATTTATTTATTTATTGAAACATTAAGCATTAAAATTATTGCCCCCCCCCCTCCAAACAATTATTGTAAGTAAACCAAAACAAGCTTAATTAGATAATAAATGTCCTCCACCATCAGAAAAGCCAAAGAACAGTCGGAACTTGACCTTCACAAGTTAGGCAATGGTTACTAAGGAATTATGCATAAATAGTCATACATATGCCCTCAATAGCAGCCTCCTAAATCAAAGCCACCACCTCCATACTAACTCTTTGGATGGGTAGCCTGAAGAAAATCTTTGCTGAGCTCAGGAAAAAACGAAGTATCAAAGTATAAAGTACAGTTTGGTGAAAATCATTGGTATTATTCCTGGAAGTGATATTCAGACGAGATCAAACTTGTAATACTTTGGCCATGCACAACATCAGCATTCCGGGTGATAAAAAATGAATTCAAGGAAAAACACTTTATGCCTACTCTATTTGTTACTATTTAAAAAAAAATGTTTTTGGGATTTTTCCCCACCCTGAACTCGGCAAAAGTATTTAGCCCACTGCAAAGTGACCTGGTCCCATTGACTCAGGAGGAAGATGCTGTGACACGTGATTTCTCCTACTCACATAACGATTAGCCCTCACTTCTTTACACTATACTGTCACATCACCAATTACATACTGCCTGTGCCATCAGAAGATCACCAAGTCAGCGACAGCGTACAATTTAGTTTGTATAACTGCATGCGCCTGGCCGACAACAAGTCATTACTGAGCGATGCACTTACAAATTTTAACCAGCTTGGCCCCTTTTATCCCCAGGGAGGCTGCACCAATTGTTGCCTCATGTATGCGTACCTCCAGTCATAGCCAGTTAGCCCTGACCACAGGGCTAACAGACAGCCCGCCTCATGCCTACTCTAAAATGTTGTGGTGGATCATTGGTGTTTTAGATAGGTTTTAGATATGATTAGGCTTGAGAACTTGTTCCTATTAAACTGGGCATATGAACTGACTTGTGCTGGGTTAAATTGAACCCGGTCCCAATCCTGGACCCTGAATAGGCTTGGAAGCTTGTTTGAGTTGACTGAGTAAAGAGGAAAGCTTCATGGCACTGTTGTCATTAAAGCACATGTTACACTTAATAAAGACAAAGAGTTTCAACTGGGAATACTGACTGGTTTCAGTGGCGGATCCAGAGATCACCAGACAGGGGGGCAGGATTTGTTAAGTCATGTGTCTTTACACCTATGACATCATCTTTTACATCATAAGCACCATCTCTAGTCACTTGTGAAGCTCAGACTGACCATATCTGACAAGGATCAGAGTTTAGCCACGCCCCCAAAGCATATCTGGCTTTGTCCTTTATTCTAGTCTATTTTGCACCATAATTTACAGAAATGAACATTGTGATGTATCGAAGGAGACTTGAAACTTAAGATAGATAACATAAAATAATGTGGAAAATCATTATTGAAATGATAAATCATGTGGGAAAGTGGGGTCATTTTCTCATAGATTTCTTTAGCATTCAACTTCTCTCTACAACCACCATTAAATAGAATGTAATTTTAAAAGAGTTCCGCATTGGCTTCACTTTTCAGACTCGGGTAATTAGGCAGTCATTAGATACGCACAGCAAGAGCTTATAGTGCGACAATTGCCACAAATGGATTCGTTCTATTTTCAGTGTGATTACCGATATGATATGATTGTATATAGAGAGGCTAGCTGGCTAAATAAATATTTAAACCTATCCCACGTTAGCTAGCGAGCTAGCTAGCGGTCGCTAAGTGTGTTTCTTCATAAAGTCCATCACCCACGAGCTAGCCAGCTACATTAACCTAATTAATAAGCCAAATTGCGATGGAAAATAGTGTCACTGACTAGCCACGTTCGGCTATATTTGGTGTCCAATGACGCTCCATTTAAACGAAAAGACAAAAGTGAAACTAAGAGCAAGGGCTCCTTGTCGATATTGATACACACTGAGCCAACCGCTGCAACTTCACTGCGGTGTAGAGCATTTGTCTCGCAACTTCTTCACGGATATTAACAGCGTTCAACCTGCCACCGTAAACAACTTGTCAGCTCCATTTCTTTACTAGGACAGGTATGATCCAGCATCTCAGCCACAGCAAACTATGTAGCATCGAGCTGAGTTAGCTTCTTGGCCTCGTGTAAGCCGTAGCTATCTTGGAAGCTTCAAGCTAGGAGCGCGTGTTTCAGCAGCCAGGCTCCATTTGGCCCGCCTCAGTTCCAGCAACAGTCTGCCTTTTTGCTCTTTTTTGGATTAGCCGGGAGGTAGGCGGAGTGAATAGCAGCCAAATGAGCTTCAGAGTGGATATTCAGTAATATGGGTGACGTCACAGAGGCTACGTCCATGGTTTATGCGGTCTATGTGGAAAATGTGGTCCTGGTTGATGGTTGGGCACCAGAAGCACCGACGAACCAGGGAGTGGGTGCGAGAGAGTCTGGGAAGGCATGCCAGTTGAGAGGCTTGCCCCAAGGTCAGGACCTTGCCTTTCACTCTCTTGAGGATAAAGAGTCAGTAATGGGGAGTGTCTGGTGGAGAAGGACAGACCTGCAATGCCTCTTCAACCTCACTCGCTTCCTGCAGCTTGGTGACAGCCGGGAGACAGTTACTCGGGTGAATAGTATCTGGAGGTTCCTCGGGCATGGAAAGATATAGTCATGACAGGAGGTTCTTTGGGCATGGAAGGATATAGTAATGACAAGGAGTCAGGCTTAATGTTTTTTGTACCGGGTTAGTATGTTAAGACAAAATTGAATCTTGCAAAGAAGAAGGATCAATGCACTTGCTTGGGATTCAGCCTCTCAGCCGTGGAGAGGTACTTCAGGTTGCGGTGGTCCATCCAGACAAAGAAGGGAAGCCGGGACCCCTCTAGCCATTGCCTCCACTACTGGAGGGCCAGCTTCACTGCCAACAGCTCCCAGTTACCGATGGAATAATTCCTTTATGCAGGGAACAAGTGACAAAAAAATAGGTACAAGGGTGTATTTTACCATCATCATCTCGTTGCAAGAAGACAGCTTTAGTGCCTACGTTGGAGGTGTCGACTTCCATGACGGACCGGGCTGGAAGTCTGGAAGCTTGAAGATGGAACTGTTGGTAAACAGCCTCATAAGATGGTTTAGGGGGTCCAGGCGAAGGGAACCTTAGTGAACGTCAGCATGGTTATGGGAACAGCAACTGAGAAGTACCCCTGAATGCATCGTCATTAGAAATTGACGAACCTAAGGAACCTTTGTAGCTCCTTGCAATCTCTTGGGTCTGACCAATTCAGTACAGCCTGGACCTTCTGGCAATCCATCTCTAGGGCTCCCTATGTCACCACAAACCCCAGGAGGGAGATTGTAGTGTGATGGAATTTGCGCTTCTTCAGCTTGAGATACAGTTGGTTCTCCTGGAGCTTTAGGATGACCAAGCAGACATCACAGATATGATTATTATTCATTAATTTATTTATTAACCTTTATTTAACTAGGTAATTAGCCCATAGAGCTCCGGACCCCACGTGGCTTGTTTTGTTTGGACCACCATTTTGGCAGTAAAATGGCCAGCGCCGCAGATTTCAAGCCTTCTGAGTTGACAACTCACTTTAATTCAAATGTCGAAAAACTAAATCGGTTAAATATTACGGACTCGGAAATTTATGGAATAATTCGTGAGTACTTGCATTTGCGTAGTTACCACAGAACAGTAGAACAGTGCCATGAGAAAATAAAGAAACTGTGGCTGCGATATTTCAAAGTGGAGGATGCAGTGCGAAAGTCTGGCAGCTCAAGTAAAGAGAAAGATAAATTTTCATGGTATAGGCAGTGGACAGCATAATGGGCCAAACACGCAAGGGCGAAAGTATTCCGTTTTCAACCTCCATCAACTGTTGCGGCTACGGTCATGTATCATTATGATAAATTACCACCATGATACTAACCAAAATAACACAAGCACTATAACAGTGCGAACACTGTCGTCAGTCGTCATCGGCCTTCGGCGGTGTGATCCGGTGCTGCATCCTTTTGATTCAAGTGGGTCGAATTTGCTATCTACCTACGGCTGCTGTGGTCAGTATAGCGGTGTTTCTACAAAACAGGATTCAGGGAAAGCTAAAATCCACCCCATATACAACCCCAATTCCTAAATAGTTGAGACCAAGTGTAAATTGTGAATAAAATCAAAATGCAATGACTTTCAGATCACATGAGCCAATATGTTATTTACAATAGAACATAGATAACATTTCAAATGTTGAAACTGAGACATTTTACATTTTTATCCACAAAATGAGCTTATTTGAAATTTTCTGACTGCAACAGGTCTCAAAAAAGTTGGGACACAGGCAAGAAAGGGCTGAAAAAGCTGAAAGAACATTTAGCAAGTAATTAAGTTAACTGGCATCAGGTGTGTAACATGATTGGCTATAAAAGGGATGTCTTAAAGAGGCTGAGTCTCTCAGAAGTAAAGATGGCCAGAGGCTCTCCAACCTGTGAAGGCTTGCATAAAAAAATTGTGAAATACTTTAAAAACAATGTTCTTCAACGTCAAATTGCAAAGGCTTTGAAGGTCTCATCATGGACAGTGCGTAACATCATCAAAAGATTCAGAGAACTGGAAAAATCTCTGTATGTAAGGGACAAGGCCGAAGACCTTTAATAGATGCCTGTGATCTTTGGGCCCTCAGACACCACTGCATCACTCACCGGCATGATTCTGTCATTGACATTATTAAATGGGCCCAGGAATACTTCAAGAAACCACTGTCTGTAAACACAGTCCACCGTGCCATCCACAGATGCCACCTAAAACTCTATCATGCAAAAAGGAAGCCAATGTTGAGCATGATCCAGAAGCGCCGCTGTGTTCTGTGGGCCAAGGCTCATTTAAAATGGACTGTAGCAAAGTGGCAAAGTGTCCGGTGGTCAGACGAGTCCAAATTTGACATTCTTGTTGGAAATCATGGGTGTCATATCCTCTGGGCTGAAGAGGAGAAAGACCACCCCTCCAGTTATCAGCGTTCAGTTCAAAAGCCAGCATCTCTGATGGTATGGGGATGCATTAGTGCATATGGTGTAGGACACTTGCATGTTTTAAAAAGCACCATGAATGCTGAAAGGTATATAAAGGTTTTAGAGCAACATGTGCTCCCCTCCAGACGACATCTATTCCAGGGAAGGCCTTGAGTATTTCAGCAGGACAATGCAAAACCACATACTGCAGCTATTACAACAGCAAGGCTTCGTAGTAGAAGAGTCCGTGTGCTGAACTGGCCTGCCTACAGTCCTGATCTTTCACTGATTGAGAACATTTGGCACATAATTAAACGAAAAATCCGTCAAAGGAGACCCAAAACTCTCCAGCAGCTGGAAGCCTGTATTAAACAAGAGTGGGATCAAATTCCAATGGCTAAACTCAAGAAACTTGTCTCTTCAATGCCAGACGCCTCCACTCTGTGTTAAAAAGAAGAGGGGATGCTACAGCATGGTAAACAGGCCCCTGTCCCAACTTTTTTGAGACCTGCAGCAGCCATCAAATTTGAAATGAGCTCATTTTGTGGATAAAATTGTAAAATTTCTCAGTTTCAACATTTGCCATGTTATCTCTGTTCTATTGTGAATAAAATACTGGCTGATGTGATTTGAAAGTCATTACGTTTTGATTTTATTAACAATTTACACTTTGTCCCAACTATTTCGGAATTGGGGCTGTAGACACATTTGTAGAACGGGTCGACATACCCAAGTATAGACTGGAGACCGTAGAAATCCGGTGGGGCTGAATTTAGAGGGAAACATGGACAGTGAGGAGCAGCAAAAAGTGGACCAACAACTTGTGGACTGCTTTGGTGTGTACTATAAGGACCTGCTGGTCTGTGTGCGGAACTGTGGTGTGTCGTTAGCGTGGCGTAACAAACAGCTTCTGTGCTGTTATATGACAGAGGGGCGAAAGCTGTGCGCCGGAATGACCAGCGTTTGCTCTCAGAAAATGGGCGCGTTATGGATATCACCTGACAGCTAGAGAGAGCTCTGGTTATGTTATGAACATAATACAGGTTTTACTGACCATAAGTTCCGTTAGCGTGAACAGTTGCTTATGTGGAGCTAGCAAATCGATAACTTCTACAGGAAAGATTTTCGTATCCAATCTCCGCTTTTTTCGGCTTTTTATTACCTAGAACAATTTCTAAAGGGGGATGAAATTACGCCACGGCAATGCGGAGAAATTATTATACCAGACATGTTACAGCTTGTGCGTTTCGCGATTGCTTTCACCGCGGTAGCATCAGAGAGCTAGCCCAGATATTGGTGAAGTATCGGACTGACCCCAGTCATGGTTTTTGTAATAATAATTTTACCAAGTCCATGACAGTGGGACATTGGAGTTGAAAAGGTCAAGGAAATCTCTTCCATTTGCATTTGAAAAGTAACTTTGAAAAGACAATTTACATTATTGAAAGTACAATAAATAGTCTGAGTAGTAGGCCTACATGTACTTCACCTGGGAGGTACGGCTTCAGCAGGTAGATTTGCCTGCTCTATTTTTCATTATTTTTACAGCTACGCGAAAATCTGCCGATTGTTGCCAAAATGGCGGCGCCTTCAGTTCTCTGTTGCATGCCGGGACTGTGTGACGGCAAGTCCCGGAGCTCTATAGAGAACAAGGATCTCTTTCACAAGGGAGACCTGACCAAGAAAGGCAGCAACACACATCTAGAACACAATATGAAAAACAATATAAACAACATTGAGAAGCAAAATGGCACAAAGTACAGGGCAGAAATACAAATAATAAATAGCAATCATATAAATGCATTTTTTTTGATGACACTGATGACAATTAAGTGCAGCAACACTGTCCAATGAATTCACGCTCAAGGTCCTATAACATACAAGTAAAGGCATCATAAGAAATTAATTCTGGCAATTTAAATTTTTCTTGGAGGAAGTTCCATGTGAAAGGAGCAGCAAATTTAAATTCTCCTTTTCCCAACTCAGCGTGGACATGCAGAACAATCAATTGCAGAGCATCCTTTGAGCGAAGGCCATATTGGCTTTGGCTTCGAAGGATATATGTACACAAATAAGATGGGACCAGCCCAAGGAGAGTGTTCTTAATAAAACCTAACCAATGCATACGTCTGCGTATGATCCTCCAGTGTTGGAGAGAACACCAGTATGTCATCTAGGCAGACATAGATGAACCAGGAGACTATGTCTTGGAGGACATCATTTACAAGATTCTGGAACACAGTGGAGGCGTTAGTGAGCCCGAACAGCGTCAGCAGGTATTCATAGATCCCAGGGTCAGCACCGTCTTTCACTCATTTCCTTCCTGTATTGGCAAGGTTACAGAAATTCAGCATGGTAAAAAAGTGGCAGCACTGGAAATTGAAGAATGCTGAATCCATTAAGAGCAACAGACACCAATTCTTTATTGTAATTGCACTTAGTCTCTGGTAGTCAATGTGGGGATGTAGCAACCCATTCCAACCCAGGATGGATAAAGTTCCCTTCAGCACCAGAGTTGATTAAAGCCCAGGTGCTAAGTGGGCGGCCCTGCCAGGTCAGGCAAGCGGGAAGAAATGGACGGGCAGATGAGACAGCAGCACCTCTCTATCCGATTTCACTCATGTCCGCCAAACTTGGCATTCAGCAATAGTATGGTTCGTAGTTCCGCAATGCAGGCACAGATTCAACTTTATCCAGTGCAGCCATTCTTCAGGGGGCAGCTGATGAAGCCAAGCCCGATAAACCGATATCTGCACTGGAGGAACCAGATAGGAAGAATCACCAGGTTGAGCATCTTGGGATGCAGGCAGGGAAGACGCAGGTCCAACTGCATCTCTTGCAGCCTGATGTCAATCCTCAGTGCCAGGTCAATGAGTTGGTCCAGATCTGGAAGGAGAACACAGGTGGTCAGCTCATCCTGAATACAATGCCCGGCATCTGCATGCATGGAGACAGCCAAGATGTGGAAGTTGATGAGTAATCCGACACTGACAGGTCGTGCTGACGCATCTGGAGCAGTTCTCGAGCAGCGACATTGCTGGAGCGGGACCGATCAAAAACCTTCGTTATCGCAGCATCAAATGCAGCAAACGAAAACACTTCATAATAACCTGCCTCCCAGCGGGTGACAGCCCAGTTCCTGGCACGTCCAGGGAGGTGAGTGATGACAAATGCAACTCTGGATCGTTCAGTGGGGAAGGAGGATGACAGAAGCTCTAACACCATCGTACACTAAGCCAAGAAACTGTGACTGGTTGTAGGATTGCCACTGTAGGAGTCCAAAACTGCCAGGTTGGGCTCCTTAGCGTCTGAGGGAGGGCTTGCTGCGGGAGGGCGCTGGCTGCTTGAGTGATGGTGGCAGAGTCCCAGGAAATTTCTGTTGCAGCCACAAGTTGATTGGAGAGACCTCCCATGGACTGGCGAAGCTGTTGAAGTTCATCCTCCTGCTGACCAATTTGCATGTCCTGATGCCTCAAGCTGTCAACCAGGCATGATATCTCTGCTGATTCCATGTCATGGCTGGATTGTACTGTTATGTTCCAGATTAGGAATCAAGAGTGGGGGCAGAGTCCAATCCAAAAAATACTTTTATTGACCGCTAATATTGTAATTTGGGGATGGAAACTAGAGGGAAAGGTGAGGACAGAACCCTAGACAAGGATAGCACAGTTTAGTGCTGATGTAATTTTTATTTAACCCTTATTTAACCAGAGAAATCACGTTGAGATTGAAATCTCTTTTTCAAGGGAACCTGGGGGTTGAGGTGGGGAGGGAGAGGGCAATCTGCGCAGCCAATTAGATTGGGGGATGATTAGGCGGCAAGTCGAAAGAGCCAGATTGGGACTTCAGCCATGACACCGGGGAACCCCCTACTCTTTTCGATGAGTGTCATAGGATCTTGAAAGGGGACCAATTATGCTGATCCTTCTTTTAATACATATTAGTAATGTTATAATGTTAGTTGTCCATACTCAACCTCTGAATAGTTTCTAAACATAAGATACAGGGATTTTGCTGTAATCCAAGAACGTGATTTCGTGAACTTGATTTCCTCTCTGAACAGCTCCTCCCGAGATCTTTGCGAGATCTGGGCAAAACCTGACGTCAGGTTGTGCCGTCTAATTAGTACAGACCTAGCCAGAGCCAATCACGGCGCTGGACCTGCCCACACCGGAAACTATTCTAGCAGGCACTAACAACGGCAGATCGTACTATGCCTTAGTAGCGTCGACACTCATGGAAATACAAAAGAAGAACCGCAGATCATTTGAGGTGCAGTTTTGTCAGTATCTCTCTCAAAGCTGCTTGTCCGTTTACTTTTGGACGCGAAGAAAAACACTTATTTCTCTTCCAAAAGAGGATGCCACCAGAAATCAGTGGGTAGCTTTTTTTGTTTGCTGGCAGCAAACAGCCACGGCCAAAGGGAACGTTTGCTACTTGTGCTCAGCATTTCGGCAAAGACAGCTTTATAAATAAAGGATAATTCGACACAGGATAAGCGTTTCAGCTGCTTCTCAAACCTGAAGCAGCTGCATCGATCAAACGCTCGGAGCCACAAGCTGTAAGTAACGATATAACAGCAAATAATGTAAGTGAAGCTAACGTGTTACGGGTGGCTAGCAGGACCGCTAGCGATAGTTAGCATAAACAACTGGCCTCAAACGCAGGCTTTGTACAATATCTGAAGATAAAGCTGTATCGGTCGCGACTGTCCGTGACTCACAGACACAGAAGCTGTAAGTTGCTTTTACTGCATAAGCCAACCTGACGTGATAGCCAGTTGATTGTGGCTGTAGCACAGCAGCTAACGTAGCCAAGTTACTGTTGCTAATGTTTTTGTCTTAAATATGCAAGAGTGATATCAGGAAATTCTACAGAAGGTGTGTGAACATGAACCTCATTTGAAGCTAACTTTTAATACTTGTTTGTAATTTGGATGCTTGGTACAACTGTTCACAGTAACAGAACTTGCTGTCTGTAAAACCTGTATTGCAAGGGTTTGTCTCTGTGGTTATGACCGCTCGGTTACCAGCTACTGCATGTTAGTTTGCAGCCGTGCCAATTAAAAATGCCCCTGGTTAACTTATATGCAGTAATTCTGATCAGTATGCTTGTGTCACTTCGGTAAGCATCAATGTGGCAGTTTCATCATAACGTTGCCCGATTGTAGCCACGACAGTTAGTGATCGCTTCGCTTATCCATGACCGGGATCAGCCGGATACTTCACAATGTCTAAGCAAGCCCTCCGGTGCTACCGTGAAAGCAATGCAAAACGCAGAAGCTCTACCAGTTTACAAATGATTTCTCTGCACTACCTTGACATAATTTCATCCCCTTTTAGAAATTGTTGTGGCTAATAGAAAGCCGAAAAAGGCGGAGATTAAATAGGTAATTCTTTCCTGTAGAATTGATCGATTTGCTAGCTCCACATAAGCAACTTGTCCGCGCTAATGGAACTTACGGTCTGCAAAACCTGTATTATGTTCATAACATAACCGAGCTCTCTCTAGCTGTCGCATACTATCTATAAAGCTGCTCTCACATCGGACACGAAACGAATTTTTCGCGCAACAGATTAGCTACATTCAAAGTCAATGCAATGACGCGAATACAGGCGTTATGGGTGCGTTAAGCAGCTTTCACACCGGACGCGAAACTAATTTTTCAGGCGACAGGTTACATTCAAAGTCAATGCAAAGACGCGAATACACGCGTTATGGGCGCGTTAAGCAGCTTTCACACCGGACGCGAAACTAATTTTTCGCGCGACAGATTATATTCAAAGTCATGACCGCTTATCAGCTACTGCATGCTAGTTCGCGTGCTCTGCTAATTAAAAATGGTTAACTTATATGCAGCAATTATGATCGGTATGCTTGTGTTAGTTCGGTAAGCATCAATGTGACAGTTTCATCATAACGTTGCCTGATTGTAGCCACTACAGTTGAAGCTAACCGGGGAGGTGCTGTATGTGTCTGCCGAGTTGGGCTGCAGTTAGACCAGACATAGGTTTTGCAGAGCTTGGGGTGCGTTTTTGGGTGCTTCTGAAATGATCGCTTTACTTATCCATGACCGGGGTCAGCCTGATACATCTCCAATGTCTGGGCAAGCTCTCTGATGCTACCGGTGAAAGCAATAGGGAAAAGCACAGGCTATAACGTGTCCGGTATAACAAACGATTTCTCTGCATTGCCATCGATTGAATATTAAATTCTTTCCTGTAAAAGTGATCGATTCGCTAGCTCCACATAAGCAACGGTTCACGCAGACGGAACTTACGGTCTGTAAAACCTGTTTTATGTTCATGACATAACCGGAGCTCTATCTAGCTCTCGCACACTATCCATAACGCGCCCATTTTCCGCGAGGAAAAGCTGGTCATTCCGAAGCAATAAGTAAACCATTACCACGGGCAATTTCCGAAAAGACCGTTTAGCCTGGAGCTTTCGCCCCTCCTTCATATACCAGCGCGGAAGCTGTTTGTTTCTCCACGCTAACAACACACCACAGCTATGCACACGAACCAGCAGGTCCTAATACACACTGAAGCAGTCCATAAGCTGTTGGTCCACTTTTAGCTGCTCCTCACTGTCCATGTTTCCCTCTAAACTCAGACCCACCGGGTTTCTACGGTCTCCGGTCTAGACTTGGGCATGTCGACCCGTTCTTCAAACGTGTCTATATGGGGTGGATTCTAGCTTTCCCTGCATCCTAGCTACAGAGTAGAAAAACCGCTGTACTCACCAACTGTTGCCGTAGCAAACTGTAGCCAATAGCAAATTCGTGCTTGAGCTGCCAGACTTTCGCACTGCGTCCTCCACTTTCGCCGTTGCGTTTATTAGAACAAGTTAATTTTATTAGATCTACACACATGTACTGCGTTAGATTGCAGAATATGCCCGTTGATTCCTTCGGGAGACGCCTCAGTTTCACTCTGAAGAGCCGGACCAGGAAAACTGCGTTCTGCTGCCTTGTCCCGCCTAGATCCGCCCTCCACAGAGCTGGCCAGTCAGAAGAAAGTGGGCACACGGGGAGTGGGGGCCATAGCGGAAGAGCCACCCCAATGAGGCGTTTCAGGCAGAGACTACTATGGACTACAAATGGGGTTTTTTGAGGATGGCAGTATGAGCGAAATAAGTTCCCTTTCTTTACTTTGCGCGATCAGGAGTACTCTAGGGGAGTCAAAGACCAAATTATAAACTTGGAAAAATAGCATAATAAGTCACCTTTAATGACCACAGTGAGTCAGGACCTCGGTTTAACGTCTAATCCGAAAGACGGCGTCTCCTTTAGTAGAGTGGCCCCGTACTGCTCTGGGGCATTGGGGATTATTCCACCAGAGGGAAGATCATAACCTACTGGCCCAACAACACCTCTTCCAACAGCAACTTAGTTTTACTAGGTGGTCTCCCATCCAAGTACTAACCAAGCCCACACCTGCTTAGCTTCAGCCACACGGCTGGAGCAGATCGAATAGTGATATGGCTGCCGGCAGGGTGGTACGGTTGGTATGGGCGAATCTTAGCTGCCAGTGACCTCCGGGATAACAGTCAGGAGGAGTTCACACTTCCCCAACACCGAATATAATATGAATATAACTATCCGTACTTTTGTATGCATTCATTCTGACGGCAGTTTAAGGGGAAGGATTCTTCACTGGTAGCCAGCAATATTAAATGTGAAAATTGCAAAAAAGAAGCTCAGGAAAGGTAAGCGACTTGGCTAGCTGTTTTTAATGAATGAAATAGACCTACTGCGGCAGGTGTTGTACATGGGTTGCAAGAGCCTATAACTTGGAGTTAGTTAATATTTCGTACTGATTTAGAGAGGTGATCTAAATATTTATGGGTTAAAACAAATGAAAAAAATGAAAGGCTTGCGTTGCAGCTTTGTGGAATGTCTAGTATTATCCCATATGGACCTCCGACCATAGCCAGTAATGATGTGGCGGGGATTTGAACACTCAACCCCAAGACCCAGTTGTTTGCAACTCGATTTTGATTGTTCATCAATAATATTTGCTTATTTCAACTATGATGACTCCAAAAGAAGTTTGCGCTGGGGTAAATTTGGACTAATAAAAAGTTTCAGGTAAGAGGTGATGTGAAGCAGGTGATTTTATATAGGATTACAAGTGCATGCCATGGTTCAGTAGGCAGAGAGTGTGGGTGTCAGACTGACCTGCCTGCAGCTCCAATCAGTCTTTGATTGGAATGTATGGCACGTTATGAAGTGAAATATATGGCAAGGAAGGCCCTGTATAATTACATGTTGAAGACTTGAGTAATTCTGTTTGTCAGACTGGACTAACTTGTGTTTTCAGGGCTCAAACGCTTGATGAGAGTAACGAAAACACAAAATGATGTCACGCAGTGGTGAAATTTGACTTTTTTTTTTACAGTGTTGCAGGCGTCACATTGCACATTTTCAATAAGTCATTAAATTCATGTTAGAGCATCTAATAATGTGCTGCACTTTTTAAAATATACTCAAGGATGAATGGACTTTTCAAATCAATCCTATTTTATCATTTCCCAACTTGTGCCAACTTTTTTGGAATTGGGAAGTATTTGTTCTGCATGATGATGCAAGTAGACAGCATACTCGGTGAATTCAGTTGTGTTTTACATAATGAAGCCCTGTGGATTGGACAGGACATATCAGAAAGAGCAAGGCAAATGCTGAACTGCATCTACCATTCGCATGGGCAACAGAGGTCTGGACACAGGGGAGCGTGGAGACAGATTTCTGGTGTAATTGTTCCCTTGGTGAATTCCCTGCGTGCACTTGCTCTATTTAAAATCGCATAAATGCACCAAAGATATTTTTTTGAAACAATAAATAATAAAATTAATGAAATACTTTATTGGTATCCACAAAATGAAGACAACTGCCTTAGCAGATGAATAAAGTTTATTTCTTCTTGTGCATACATTGGAGGCCCTACGGAGGATGGTAGTATTGGTATCAAAGTTGACCCAACCTATTCGGACCGAGCACGCTCTTTTTATCACTCACAGTTGCGGCTAACATTGAGCTTGTGCACATATGGAACAAGTACCTATTCCATTTATGGAGCGCTGAGCACGTAAGATAATGATTGCCGATACTGCAAATCATCAGGAAAAGACTGACCCTGGGGGGGGTATAAAACAAACTTTTGTGACCACGAGAAGCCCACCAAACCAGAACTGCAAATGGATACTTAAATAAATGCTGATGAGAAGGTTGCACACATTTCTCTTCCTGAATTTGCCATTAACCCTCCGCCTGGGTCACAGTGCAGAAGCACATGTCCTGGAGAGCTGTGTGGTTTTGTTTTTCACTTTAAAATCAGCACTCCTATCTGAATAGAGTCACAATAACAACAGAAACTTGTTAAGCTTATGACTGCCTATGGTAAGGGCTGCAGATTCCAAGCCTCAATGTAGTATTGCGTTTATGGCAGCATGTTGGTTCTTTACTCTTGATTTTGTCAATGAACTTTGGAAGAGAATGTACAAAATGAATAGTTGGTTTGGTACACTCGTAAAGCCATGTAGCATAGCTGGAAAATTTGTGTGTTACAAGCGCTCCCATCATTTTCAGAAAAAGCAGTTCTGGTAGCAGTCAGAGTCATTTCTGGCCCTTTTTGAAAATCATCTGCAGTAAAACAGGGTAATTGCCCGCTTAAGGTGACGACTGAGAATAAGCAAAGCATAATTTATGTGCAGCACTTTTGATCTTGAATTTCAATCATGCAGATCTGTCTTATTGTGAGAATCAGTTTGTAGTAACTGACAGTCAACTTTCATGTTTTTTTTTTTAAACTTATCCTGTTTCACAGCCCTCTGCTATTCATTGCATTGAGATTTTATTTGTTTTTAGTTCACATTTATGTGCAGTAAATGTAGGATAATTATTTTGCTTTCTTTGGTTGAACATTTCTCACTGTATTTGATTTTGATGTTTTGGTCTCATTACACCACTGATAATTTGCCTTCATAAGTGAATATACATATTCCTCCATCTTACACTGTATGGTGTGAAGCAGAAATCAGTCGCACTATTAGGCTATCCATCCAAGCACTCAGGTTTTGGCAAAGGTTGTTGTCGTCCAATTGAGTGATCTAATTCATTGATCATTACATTGAGCTACCTGCGCTACATAGAGCATGTCTTTTAGGACTACCACTTGCAGTGGCGCCCAGTGGAGGTCAGGAATAAAGCTAATCTTGCCAATTTGGGAAGCAGCAAAATGGCAGTAATGCATTTCCATTCTGCCTCCATCTTTCTCTCAAAGCACTGTACATCCCCTGTGCAATGCAGCCGGGGCAGCGCGGCCCCTTTAAGAAGACCCAGCGAAGCACTCAGGTCCGCTGCTGATGATGGTAGAATTGCTGCCCTCTGATTGGCTGTGGACGTCAAGGCTGAGGTGCTGGAGGGAGGTGCTGCTGCTGCAACGCATCTCTCTCTCTCTTTCCCTGTCTCTCTCTCTCTCACCCTCACTCTCCCTCTTTCTCGCTCAGTCGCATCCTTCTGTATAATCGGCAACTGGGGCAGGCAGGCGGAGAGGCGATCCAGAGCTCAGCTCCTCTCTGCAGGCTGAGATTTGAGAGAGAGAGAGAAAGGAAAACACAGCTCAGACCAGGAGAGGAAAAAAGAAGGAAAAGCTGCTCGATGAAAGAGAGGAGACAAGAGAAGCAAAAGACCGTGGAAGATTTTGTCGGTGGATAAAGACCGTTTTATATATGTATTGTTTATATATATATATTTGTACACACGCATATAGATATTTATATATATATACACATATATAGTTGTATATACACACGTGTATGTGTGCTTGTCTGTTTATATTGATATTTTTATATGTATTTGTGTGTGTAAATTATATATATACACAAAATAATATATATCATATGAATTTCTACATATCACTGTGAACACGGCGTGACGAGGATTTTTCTACAGGGCTGGTCTCTGATTGTGTGATCTGTGTACAATATTTTCACTGATCTTTACGTCAGGAAGAGGAAGACTCGTCCCTCATTTTTCTGCAGTGACTTCTTCTCTTCTACATTGGTGTTGGAGACAGATTCACGGAAGGGATAAGCGTAATTTTTTTTTTGGTTTGCTGTTGTGCCATTACCGTCCAGTGGTTGCGGGTGATTAGAGCTGATATATAGCGTGTCGCCTGCGAGCGTTCTCGAGAAAGCCAGAAGAGAGCCGACACACCGAGCCTTCAGCCAGCCAGCATGCACAAGCACCACCACTGCTGCAAGTGCCCGGAATGCTACGAGGTGACCCGCATGGCCGCGCTGCGTCGCATGGACACGCAATCCTACGGAGACTGGCAGCCCGACCCGTATGGATACCCGTCCGGGTACAGCGGCGGACAGGCCCTGCCGTCCCCCGCACCGGGAGGAGGGGGAGGGGGAGGAGGTGGCGGGGGAGGCGTGGGAGGTGGTGGCGGCACCCTCGGGAGAAGTAAGGGCAAGATGATGTCAGCCGGCGGCCCCGGGGGGCCCAACCCCAAGGGCCAGTCCAAGGGCGGCCCCAAGGTGAACGGCAATGGAGGAGGCGGGCAGGGTGGATGGTGGCCGGAGTGCACCTGTTCCAACAGGGACTGGTATGACCAGGTAATAACCCCCCCAACCCCCTCCGCTAAAACTCTGATCTAGCCCCTGCCCCAGCCCCCCTGGCGACCACCGCTTCACTGGGAGCATTTGCACTTGGGGGGGTGGGGGGGAGGCTGCCTTTATGTAAGAACATGCCTCTTTAACACTTGTGGGAGATGTTTCTCTCCATAAGGATAACGGGGGAATCATTCTTTGCCTGGAAGATACACAGATGTGTATGTGCCGAGGGAAAGCTCGTCTCCAGGCATGCAGTCTCACTGTGGCTTGTGACAGACAAAAGCCCAGGTTCTGCGCCTGGTAATCTAGCCATTCAGCCATATTCCTCCACTTGCAGTTGCCGTGGATATCTGTGAGAAATGGAAGTTTTCACCTCCTGCTCCATGATCGTGGCTCATGCGGCAGGTTGAAGGGTTTTCTCCTTATGCAGACCTGGTTAAAAAATGTACGTGCATATGTGAGCAGATGAAATAGTCTCGTTAAGCGTCTGATGGTTATTGATATTCCGCGGCTGTTTCATTGATTCGCTGTGCACAGTCTCTTGTAATGGAGGTCTGCGACATTAATGCTCAGGATATGTAAAGTAAAAATGCTGCACATCTTTACACATCCGCTATTTACTGACACATCCTTGTGGAATTAAGGTGAAATTTGATGTCCTTCGACCATTGACTGTCTATTTTATCAGCTTTCCACCGAAAGCATTTTCATAAGAAGCCATTCTCTGATTTCAGCAGCATCTCTTGTGTGATTTGCATAGACTATTCAGGGTCTCATTGGGCTTATTTTATACACATATACACACACGCACACACACACACACACGCATACGCACATGGAGAAAGAGAGAGAGAGAGAAGAGCACATTTTATGTAATTACTGCCTGAATGTGTCTCAGTCATTGATTTCTGAATTGTTTGTATTCTTGATTCTTGAGGAAGGATTGTGGATCCCAAGGAAGGTTATGCCAAATGGCAGGTGAACCCTTGACAGAACAATTTCATTAACACTTCTTGGTGAATCTCGTTTTCCTGGCGTTCGTTATGCCCGCGGTGTTCTTGAGATTGCGGTACCTCCTTTGCCTTGACAAGGATAGGTAACTACAGCTAGGATGGGGTAGAAGCTGTAATTAAGGTGTTTATGTGTGACTGAGGGAGAGAATGAGAGGGAGAGAGATTAGGGGTGTGGGCAGGGGTACGCTCAATGTATTGAATTGCGGAATTGTAATTGTGTGCTTGCCCTATGTGCGACTGGACAGATGTGTGTTGCTACGTGTGTGTTTGTGTGAGAGTGGGTGAGATCAGGATAGAGAGGGAGCTTGGAATTCAATACTTAATGCATGTATGTAATGATGTGTATGCCTAACAGTACATGTGGCTTCGAGCCTGTGAGAGAGAGAGAGAGAGAGAGAGGGAGAGATAGAGACTAGGAGAAAGATAGTGAGAGGATGGGTGTAAAATGGAGGCAGAAATTTTCACTGGCAACATGAGTGAAATCCCACTGAAGGCAAAGCACATATGATCCATCAGCCCTGTCACAGCCTGCTTACTGCCGTCATTCAGACGAGCTCTTTCATCAGCCAGGCTGGATGGATGGATGCTGCTCACCGTTAGCCGTGTTGTTCGCTGGTCGGCAGACAGGAGATGTGAGAGAGCCTAGCTACGGTATTTAAAGCGGTTTTTACCAGTCGGCCTGGCACAAGCCAGCAAACGCTGCACATTTTTTTAATCCTTCATCAAGGCCTTTGGTGTTAGGTCTGCCTCAGCACAAATATTTGGCTACCTTTTTCTCACAATACACATTTTACTATACCAAGTATGGCCTTTTTTTGCTGATTTGCCTTTTTATGGAAATAGTTCATGTACATTTCAGTGCATTAAAAGAAGAACTGTATTTTTTTTTTAGTTAGATGACGCGTGTAGACCTTCATTCGTATTCGGGTGGTGGGGGTTGTGTAGAAGAGGCGTGGCCATAGGTCCTATGATACAGATGTGTTTCTGGGCTTTTGAGTTATTGTCTACGGCGATTTGTAGCTTCCTGCTATTAAGGATTTTGAAAATGATTTGATCAATAAATCTTGTGAGATCTGCTTCTCTCAGAGCCCAACTGGCTCACATTACTGAGCTGGGACTGGTGGTGTTCCACAGGCCCACAGTGACTGGGAATAGATGCACCTGTGTTGAAATAAATGGGCTTGAAAACACAGAAAGGAAGGCATCTTTAAAAATGTTTCTGCATGACAGGTATGAATGAGGGCTGATGAGAGAGGGAAATAAGCTGATGAAAGCAGTGAGGGGGTGGAGATTATATAAGAGCAGGCCGTCGCTAGCAACCAGAAGACAGAAGAGCAGTCATGGTCGTGTAGAGAAACATCTGTCCCCCTGTCTCTAAATTCACTCATTCACTCATCATCTATCATCCTCTACACACATGCAGTCACCTTCACCCTCTCATCCCCCTGTGCTCTGATCAGTTCTCTATATGCACACTCTCACTAACACTTCATATGCCCTCTCTCTCATTTTACCCTCTAACTAGGTCTCAGAGAGCCGACTCCCCAACTGATGGACCAATGCCCCCACACTATTCAAGTATAGCCCATTTATGTTCAAATACATTCAAGGGTGGAAATTACATAAACTAGGTTTTGGAACTGGTACAGTGGGTGTAACTGGCTACTAGTCTATTTAGACTGGTGAAAATGTCTGTTGAAGTGAGTTATTTTTCATATCGTTTCAAACCATATCAACATCCCCCCAGACTAGGGCGATACAATAGACAGCTATGAAACCAATTCTCTGTATTTACCTTCCCATTGCTTTATCATGTAATTCCTTATAAATACAGGGAATCTGCACCTGTGATACAAGCGCGAGGCACGAGGCTGTATCAGCCTGCGGGCAAAATCCTGTATCACCCGTATTTGCCCGCGGGCAAAATCCTGTATCAGTGGCAGCAACCATTGCCATAGCTTTGGATAAAATGCATCGATAATTGTGGTCAAAATTAGTATATGATAAATAGAACATCATATAGGCATTTTCATATCACACCCCGTATCAACCGTCGACCAGTAAAGCTCCCGGTCTGATACTGGGGTCTCGAATTGATACAGGATGTGATATGAAAATGCCCATATGATATTCTCTATTTCTCTGCCACATTTTCTCTATCATGAGGCATATTCACCCTCTTACCTTCTCCCTGAGTCTCTACTGCTCATACAGAGAGTATTCAACCTTCTCTTCCCGTCCCTGAATCAGACCTGTTTGTGCAATCCAATCTCTCAGTGGGAGGGATGTTTGTAATGCCTCTCTCACGAAAGGAGTATAATATTCAAAAACAGTCCAATTCTGCAGTTTATGTTCAAAATTGTATTTAAATATGTCATGTTTGTCACGAACGGGTAAGAAAAATATTGTGGTAGTGCCTGAAGAGATACATGCAGGACATAGAGGGTAGCATAGCAGACTGCAGTATGGTAATAGGTAGGCCATTCGTTCTACCTCTGGGGAGGTAGGCGATAAAATAAATGAGATACGTCAGCAGAAGAAGAATGAGACTAGATTAAGCGGTTTTACAGGTGGTGTTCACCGGGGAGCTAGGTTTTGACACAGGGAAAAGCAGCTTATTTAACATGGCAGCAAGCATGAGCATAGTTATTCACTGAATCTGAGGTGTTGCTGGGAAACAAGGAGAGGACTAACAAACTAACCGAGACAGAGAGGAGAGGGAGAGAATATAAGACATAAGATGAGATGTACTTTGGTGAACCCCGCACCGGGGACTGGACCCATCCTGGCTACTTAGGAGCACTGAGCAGCCACATTGCCACAACTAAGGACAAATTATACTTGGTCAGGAGTAACAGTGGGAATGTTCCGATGGTGCAGGATTTCTTTGGGTGGAGGAAACAGGAGTAGGTGGAGAAACCCCATGTAAACATGGGGAAGCTATGCGAACTCAACAAAGAGAGGAACTGGTCAACTGGGGCTCAAACCTGGAACCTCTTTAGCAGGAGGCAACAGTGCCAACCACTGCACCACCATGCCACCTAAAGGTTGAACATGTATCTACTAAGCTTCCAAATGTTGGGATCTGCATGCATAGCGAATGCTTTGTATTACAACTATACTACCTTTAACATGTTTAACCAACTGTCACAATACCCTATTGCTAAATCAGATGACAATGCAGAAAGGTCATCCAAGAAAGGTCATCCATGAAAGAATTACAGCAATTCCGAATGACAGTAGACCAAAAACTTAGACAATGCATTGCATAATGGTGCTATTACAATGAATCAAATTGTGCTGAAGGTTTGGTTTAATAAGAGTGAAGGAGTGTGTAAAATAGGCGGCATGTTCAGAAATTGATGTGGAGAATAACGGAAGTGGACCCCACACTGACCCGTGGGGCACTGTAGAAGGATCATAATGAGCAGAGGGAGAGAACCTCTCACACTTGACAGCGATCAGTACTGATCTCTTGATGATGTACTCTCCCCAGAAGGGTCCTGCAGGCTCAGATGCCGGCACTCACAGTATAGTGGGTTTTATGTAAGCAGTCATTTCTGTCTGCAGATAATGTTCTCTTTCCGAGGGAAACTGGAGAATTTTATTCCCTCCTAACACAAGAAAAGCATGCAGGAGGAAGTGTTGGACCATCTTTGATAACTGGAAGTGGTGCAGCTGAGTCAGGTTCCATATTGTGCAACGTTCTTTTTTTTTTTTTTTTTAAATAACCTTTATTGGAAAATTGGAAATTCCTGTCCAATTCATTTTCAGCTGAGCATTCTCTGAAGACTGAAGTATTTCTGAAAGGATTGTTCTGAAGCAGAAAAAAAAACACTGTTCGCTACAAGCACTTATCGATCTTGATGCACAGAGAGCAGGAGGCATTGTGAAGGCATTATTGTCTGCTCCGTTACCCTGCCAGGACTGCAGCAGTGTGGGAACGATAGTCACTGACCAATGTGAGGGACTTTTGAGGTCAATTTAGGACTGTTGGACACATAATCTCAGGTGAGTTGAGAGCGGGAAGAACCGAGAGGGTTGATAGTACTTCTTAGAGTTCAGCAGAGACCCTGTCCTAATATTAGCCTCTTCCCTCATGAAGAGTCCTGTTCCCTCAGGCTCCAATCTGTCTTTGTGTGCTATCCAGCTCTGTGGCACAAGATTAGCCTGAAATATTAATTAGCTTTTATGTTATTTATGACTGGGATGATATTAAACATATCCAACATTTTCCCCTCCCAAATGTCCCTGAAGCTTGTTTCAGTTTTTCCCTTTCATTGATGTAGGCAGTGGTTTTGGCATTGTAATCACTCTATTAGTGTGATGCTATTATAGATGGTACGTGGAACTTTTATTAAGTTTTAAAATGATAAAGTTTGAGATGAAAGCAGTTTAATCTGCCAGACTCCCTCATCAGCCTCTTAGCAAAAATGAAGAATGATTCCTTACTTAATTCAATCATTCATTCACTCTTTAAAAATGATCAGCTAAGCCTCTGTTATTTATGCTGGTATTTCACCGTCCTGTTGGAATGCAAACTTTAATCAGCAGATTTTTTAAGGAGTGCAGGCTCGTATTTGTTCATTGCTTTGTTCTGTTTTGCCCTGTGATCCATTAATGCTTTCACCCAGAACCATAATCCAGGGCTGGGCTGTCTAAGTGCATCTGAGAGGGGGCCATTTTAGGTGCCAGTATTCAACCAGCCATAGAACATGGTAAGTTTGTTCAATTCACCTGATTTACCAACCTACAGCACTAATTGAAGACCTTGATCAGGTTATGGTAAATCAGGTGTTGAGCTGGGATAGAAAAGAGGTGCACTCCCACACTGGCTTTTTCCAACTGCACTGTTCTCCAAGCACACTGATGCATTTAATGCTTTAGATTAAGTGTTTGTCTGTCTTTATAAGAAGGAGGGGTAATGATGGAAAGGAAAAACGAGTGCGAGAGAAAGAGAAACCGGTGTTGTTACTGTATGTTGTGTGCACCAGGTCTTTGAGGTGGCCCCAGTGGGATATTACTGGATAGATTTTAAGCGTGGTATTAGCGGCTATCTTGAGCTTAGGCTCCTGCTGGGATCGAAATGGCCTCCTCAGCTGAAATCAGGAGCATTTTTCTCAGATCAAGAAGGATTTATCTCTGATCCTATCGCAGAAGTGGGAGAGAGATGGTTTGTCTGATTTGCCTCTCTCGTCCTGTGCTGTTGGGGGCGAATTGTTAGAGGCAACAGTAAGACTGAATGATCATAAATGGCTGGCGATGAGACACTTTCTGCGGTGACTCATATTTCTAGACACAGAGACGTTCTATGCGCTGGGCCTCAAGATGACAGTGGTGGATATTTGGAAACCATGCAAATTCTCAAATCTAATACAAATACAAATGTCATCTCATAATAATGGCACGTTTATCACAAAGGATGCCTTTGTCAGGACTTAGGAACATTAACACATTTAGTTGCAGGAGATAGTGTGCTTAAATTAAGTGGCATCTCTACCTTGCTTTCTTTTCCGGTACCATTCTGTCTCTTCTGCTTTCTCTCTCTCCCTCTCTCTCACTGTGTCCTGAAGTCAAGGCTCAGGGCCCTGCCCATTTTCTGGTTGTAGTCATGTGACCATCGGAGTGAAGGTGGATTCAGGGGGAATCAGTAGTGTCTGTGAATGGGTATTTCTCTCCCGGGACACATAGTTGAGTAATATATGGCTGCAGGAGTGTGTGGGGTGTGGGGGAAGGGTCGGGAAATGATGCGAGAGAGCTGGTCTGCAGCGGTGAGACGGTACGCAGCGCACTCATCACCATGAGCCAACCCAGATGGGGATAGGGGGCTGGGTAGTTCTTCGAAGGGGCACATACACACACACACTCTCCCCCTTCCTGACTGTTATCTTTGATGACATTACTAAAAGGCCAGAGTGACTGGCATGTGTGGAGTGATGTCATTCTGAACGTGACATCTATGGACCGTGAGGGTGAAAGACAACTAGAATGCAGTTTGGGTCTTTGCAGGTAGAGGATTATTTATCCTGTTGGTCCCATAAATGTTAAGAATCTGCATGGAATGCTCTCTGCCATTTTGTCTTTTTGCTCTGTGATCGTGCATCCTTTGTTCAGTGGGAGACCAAGCTATGATTTTTATTCCGGCAGTGTCTTGCACTGTCAAAATGAGTTCAGGTTTTAATTAGATGACGTCAGTGCTATCGGGGTCAGGAATGGTCGCTGTTTTATCAAATGCATTTATCTCACATGATAGTCTCGTATAGATCTCTGTTCCTTTGTGCCTTAGTATAAGAAAGTGAGACAATGAAATTCATATATGGCGTAATAGCTCAGTACAATAACAGCGGTCAGAGAATAAGCATATTTATGACCTTTCCTGTGATATTGGGGGCATACTGCATATATGGCTTTGTGAGCTGCCGCAATTTGTGTGTGGTGAGAAGGTGAGAATATTAGATTCTGTATCAGAGGCTTTGTTTACAGGAATAATATGTATGAAAAAATGGGCTAATTTTCACAAATCCAAAGTGTGAGTGACCGCAAGGTCTCATAGTGCTGCTGCCAAGCAAAGTCAATCCTCGGTAGAATTGGACAAAGAAAATGGAAATCAGATGAGTCTCACATTTGGTGGAGCATCTTTCCAGCTAAATGGACATGCTGTACGTAAATGTGGGGACATCACAGTTCAACATTTCAGGCAGAATTAAAAAGAGCAACATTTGGAATAAACTCGTACTACAGTGATATTTACTGCCTTAATTTGCTAATATATTTTAGGGGCATTGTAATTTATGAACAGTGGAATAATGAAAGTGTATTTTAGCCTAGAATTAATGATTTGGGAATGCATTCACGCTGCTATACAAGTGCTCTGGTGAAATGGCTAAAACATCAGTAATTTCTGAGGTGTGTGTGTGTGTGTGGTGATATTCTCAGCTGAGGTATGCAAGTGTGTGGTGGTCTAAGCTGTGCTTGTGAGTGTGTGGTGGTGTTCGACGGCGTGCGTGCGTGCGTGTGTGGTGGTGTTCTAAGTTGTGCATGTGAATGTGTTGTGTTGTAAGATGAGGTGTGTGAGTGTGTGGTGTAGTTCTAAATTGAAATGTGTGTGAGTGTGTTGGTGTTGTAAGTTGTTACCCCTCAGCCGACGAAAATTCGGTCAAGGGGTATTGTCGTGGCGAGCGGCGTCCGTCTGTCTGTCCGTCTGTCTGTAAACGTTTCATTTCCGAACGATAACTGAAAAACACCGCGGCCGAATGTTCTCTTTTTTTTTTTTTTTAAACTCTGTTTATTGGCTTTTTGAGGACAGGTAATGTACACATGGCAGTAGCAGCACTCTGTGGTGAACATGAAAAACAGCATAAAATACTGTGAACACAGACGCGAAATAAAACCATGTCCTGATGATATAAAGATACGGATTGGAAAGTATATGTTAATATAAAACTGATGTAAAAAGGAAAATTGAATGAATAAGCGATAAATAAATATAAATAAATAAAATTTAAAAAAGGGGGGGGGGGAAAAATGGCAACATCCGAGATCCCAATAATATATTCATATAATACATTATCCGCCACCCCGGAATTACAAGGCCCCAAACGACATTGTTGTCAAAGAAGAGACATTCACAGACCTATAACAGGTTATCAACCTTATGTGATATATTCAAGGTTTTATGCATGTTTGAGCTTCTTATGCGAAACTTTGAAACTCAATAATCAAAACCATTTAGAAGTCAGATAAGACCCTGCAATTCCAAGATGATGCTCCATTAAGGCGCAATCACAAGCACACACATATATATGAATCAATTTACTTTTGCTGGGATATTGACCATTTGTCGAAAAGCGGTTTCCAAATTTTCAAAAAGACATTTTCTTTATTGGCAAGTTTATATCGAAGGCCCTCCATATGAATCACATTACCAAGTTCCCTCAACCACTGATGAAAGGTGGGGCTAGTTTCAGACTTCCAATGTTGCAAAATAAGGCGTTTCCCCAATAAAGTACAGAGAGAGATGGCCCGAACAATGTAGCTGTCCATGGGTTAGTCAACAGATAGTCCAAATATGACAAGAAAGGGGTCTGGTGTTACTGTTTTACTGTAAGCTTTCGATATATAATCAAATATTAGAGACCAAAAGGAATGGAGTTTGGGACATGACCATATTTGATGAGTAAGCGTACCTATATCCTGTTTACACTTGTCACAGAGGGGGGAGATGTTAGGATGAATAACATGGAGCCTACATTTTGCGTAGTGTAGTCTGTGTACAATCTTGAATTGTATAAGTTGATGTCTTGCATTTATAGAACTATTGTGTATCTTGGGAAGAGCTGCCTCCCATATATCGTCCGTGATCACTGTCCCAAGCTCAGCCACCCAGGCATTTCTTAATTTATCATCAGATAATACCACATGGGCTTGTATGTTCTCATTTTTGATGATATGTTGGGGGTGGTTAGAGGAAGCTCCCTATTGATTTGTGTCTCGCTCCGGTAATCAATATGGCCGCCACGGCAGCCATCTTCATTTTCGTTTCCGGACGATAACTGAAAAACTCCTCGGCCAAATTTTCTCATTTTTTGTTGGTATGTTGGGGTGGTTAGAGGAAGCTCGCTATCGATTTGTGTCCCGCTCAGATAATAATAAAGCGCAAGGCTGAGGGGTCTTGCTCTCGACAGCGCGCTATTTTGTGTGATTGTGTGGTGATGTAAGTTGAAATGTGTGTGAGTGTGTGGTGGTGTTGTAAGTTCAGATGTGTGTGAGTGTGTGGTGGTGTTGTAAGTTGAGATGTGTGTGAGTTTGTGGTGTTGTAAGATGAGACGAGTGAGAGAGTGGTGGTTTTGTAAGCTGAGATATGTGTGAGTGTGTTGTGATGTTGTAAGTTGAGATGTGTCTGAGTGTGTGGTGGTGTAAGGTGAGATGTGTGTGAGTGTGTGGTGGTGTTGTAAGTTGAGATGTGTGTGAGTGTGTAGTGGTGTTGTAAGTTGAGATGTGTGTGAGTGTGTGGTGGTGTTGTAAGTTGAGATGTGAGTGTGTGGTGGTGTTGTAAGTTGAGATATGTGTGAGTGTGTGGTTGTGTTGTAAGTTGAGATGTGTGTGAGTGTGTGGTGGTGTTGTAAGATGAGGTATGTGTGAGTGTGTGGTGGTGTTTTAACATGAGGTGTGTGAGTGTATGGTGTTGTAAGTTGAGATGTGTGTGAGTGTGTGGTGGCGTTGTAAGTTGAGATATGTGTGAGTGTGTGGTGGTGTTGTAAGTTGAGATGTGTGTGAGTGTGTGGTGGTGTTGTAAGTTGAGATATGTGTGAGTGTGTGGTGGTGTAGTAAGTTGAGATGTGTGTTAGTGTGTGGTGTTGTAAGGTGAGATGTGTGTGAGTGTGTGGTGGTGTTGTAAGTTGAGATATGTGTGAGTGTGTGGTGGTGTTGTGTGTGGTGCTCTTAACATGGCATTTTACTGCTTGTGTTCTTTCTGCTGTGTCACAATCCTCCTGTCCCTCTCATCTCTCGCTGTTCTGCTGCTATTCCTCCCTCTACCACCCACAGTCCATCCGTCCCCCTCCTCTTATCTCTCTCCCTGCATCCCTCGCTATTCAACCGCTCCATTTTCTTTCCCCAACACTCACTGACCAATTCTGTCTCTCTCTCTCTCTCTCTCTCTCTCTCTCTCTCTCTCTGTCTTTCATACTGTACATACATGCAGACACACACATGCATGTGTGCACACGCATGCATATATAGTAGTGTGCAGTGGTCATTACACACTTAACAAAATGAAGATGAATCAGACACCAAGAACTATTCAAATATTAATTTCATGTAATATTGGGTCAAATAGATGAAAATAAGTAAACAGATAACAATATATAGTAAAAAAAAAAATAATAATGTGTTTTTGAGAGAAGTCAGTATCTAGTGTGGCCACCCTTTTCTTTGACTACAGCATTTAATCTTGCAGGCGTAGTTTTCACATATATTTTTTTTTATTTCCCCACTCGCTAAACCATTCCATATGATTTGAAGTTCATTCCAAACAGATTCTTTCGATGTTACACCAGATTTACAGATTAAGGTCTGGATTTTGAGCAGGCCAAGTCATGACTTTTATGTCACCAGACGTTTCTTTCGAACTGAGATAATCTCACACAACTTTAAAGTGTGTTTAGGGTCATTATCTTTCCAGATGGGAATGCGCGCCTCACAAGGATGCTGTGATAATTCTTTTGATCAATGTTTTCATCAATTTTTATGAGATCACCGGCTCCTTTCGAGCCGACTGAACCCCAAACCATAATATTACCACCTCCGTGAGTTACTGAAGGGGTTCAACAGTAACTTTTGAAACGTTCTCCAACTCTATGGCGCACTTAAGTTCTGCATTTGGGTGAGAATTAAGCATTAAGTTCCATTGTCAAAAAAAATGGGTGGACCATCTTTACCGTAATTGTGCCCTTTTCTGTAGAAACACCTATATTAGGACCCTTTTTAGACGAAAGTGGTGGTGTATAATCATCACTGCACATTATTGTTGATATAGAGACACATACGCTCGCACACACACACACACACACACGTACACACAACTTTGTGTCATCATGGTTCAAGGGAACAGCCTCTCCTCAGCATCTCTTTGTGCCATTGCATTGTCTCTGTTTGTGCCTGTGCCTTTTTTTTTTTTTTTTGCTATTTGGGGAAATCGGAATAAATGCTCGTACTCAGTGATGAAATACACACAATTTACTGGCCCCCGATGTTTCTCATAGTGAAAGAGTGAAAATGGATTCATTTACAAATTAAAATGCAGTCTGTAGTTCTATAACAGTAGGACATGGTTACATTGCTGTTTGAATTATCTTGGACTGTATGACATACTGTCTTCCATGAGACCCATCTGGGATGTGCTGTCTAAGGGTTGTTAGCACAGGGCACAGAGCACACTGGACATGATCATAGCATTAGCAACATAATCTAATTATGTCTGATAGTCTGGTTGTCTGGTGGAAAATGGCATGCCTTTCCCATGTGTGAAGCCATAGGTGGTAAGAGAATGGTGGTATCTGCTTCAGTTGCGCTTGTAATGCGAGTGAAATCTTTTCTTTCATTTACAGACCTGCTTTAACCCTTTGAATACCATGTTCCAGGTTCAAAATTCCAAGTCCAAGTTGTAGTGCTCCATAGCATACAAGTACCTCAAGTGATCATTGAATCAGAATCCTCATGTGGGCCAGGTCATGCGGTAACGGAGTTACAAAATTGATGTATTTTGTATCATAGCTCCAAAACTAAGTAAGATAGAGTTACAATTTAAATGGCTTTGTGTAGGTCCTCCCTAGCACTTCAAAAAACAAAATAGCTCATTTTGGTCATTTGATTTATTTTGGGTGAAAACGGCAAAAAACTGGTCGGTAACGGAGTAACAAATTTGTAACTCCGTTACTGACCAGTTTTTTGCCGTTTTCACCCAAAATAAGTCAAATGAACAAAATTGGCTATTTTGTTGTTTGAAGTACTAGGGAAGACCTCCGTTACCACGTGACCTGGCCCATGTGCTGTCAAGTACATTCTGATCACATATTTGTAAACTTACAGCTTGAGGATATGAGGATTATTGCACATGAATCCTAAAATGCAACAGATCATTGTGCACAGAAATATTAGTGTGTATCTTCACAATGCTTTGAATTTATTCAGTGTAACTTCTAGAGAGGACCTGTAAGGGCTTGAGGCTTAAAGTAAAGTTTGTTCACCTATTCTCCAATCTACCCGTTAAATATCAATAAGCTTACATTTAATTCAGTTATGTCTAAGAAATTTATGTGCGCTTCAATTTAGAGATATATACATGACACGCAGTCGGCAACCTGTGTCCTATTTGATGCATGTTAATTCCACGCAACTGTAATATTGTTTGTTCACTATATTTTTATGTGGTAACATACAGTTAACCCATTATTTGCCTGCAACAGCTCTGACCATACTGCACACTGAAAAAAAAGAGCTTTACATGATACTGTATAGTTTCTAACACAGTTTAATTTATGAATGCAAAGAGCACATAAAGAGAGAGTGACTGTTTCCTAATGCCTATCTGCAGGTGAGGGTATTATGTAGTGAGGCATGGCTTCATTCCTCTTTGCCATTCGCTGGCTGTATTGTGATGAATTGCTCTTATGAATATGAATTGTTTATGATATTTACCACCATGTGGGTCATGGGTGTGTCGTGTCTGGCTGGTGCCCAGTTTTATGTGCCACATGGAACAGCCTGTTCATGGGATCCAGGCCTTAGGCAGCTCCTGCCCGCTGCTTTGTGTGGAGGTTTGTGGGGAGGGTGTGGTATTAGCTTGCTGGCTTTGTTGTATCCAGGCCTTTTTTGCTGAGCGTGGTCTCCAACTGGCCTAGAAACAGATTGCAGTCTGGCTCTCCTGACTCAGCAGGCTGGTGTGTCGGCCATGTCGTCCACCGGGGAGCTGAGGGAGAGCCACGGTAACACACGGCACCGGCAGAGTGCTGTCAGTACCTCTGCAGCCGTACCTGTTCCACTGCTGGAGCTCCGAGCTCAGAGACAGCACCCACTCAAGATTTCAATGGCGTGATATATGTGTTGCCTTCCAATGTAATCTTGCATTTCTTTTGGATTAATGTGACTTTGACGGCAACATACTGTTACTGTTCGCAAAATTATTCTTTTGAAGAATGAGCATTATTTTTTAAGAAAAACAGATCTACAGATCATTCTCTACCTTGAAAAATACAAGGATTAGTTGAAATCAGTTAGCTTCCAATTGAATTGGTGGTTTGACTGATTTTTCATTCTTCCATCCTAGCCATGAGCTCTGGGGCCTTTAGATTTACACGCATGGGTCTGCACAGTGCAGTCTCTCTGTAGCAGTAATGATTTCATCATCCCCTTTCTGTTGCCATAATGTGAGCTTTCGAATTTGAATTTTCAGCATCACAACGTAATCTAGTCACATTCAGACATATTCATTGGCAACATTTATTTCCCTTGCTCTCCAGTTTTATGAACATCAATTTTGGAGGCAGAACCTGAATTTTCTGAGATTTTTTTGAGGTTTTCCGCCTCAAATGTTCTTAAAGTGTTCTTATTCTTTCAGTTTGGTAATCTATTGAAAATTATTGGTTTTCATTAAAGACTTTTTTTTGCGTAATTACAATTTAAGCAACGGATGAAGCACTGTCATGAACGTTCCCTTTAAGTATGAGTCTTTCCATTCTGTTATTTCAGTACAAGTTCCTTTCTGCAACACCCTTTGTCAACCTCAGGATCTTCTTAACGTGCTCTTCATGCTGGGGCATCTTTTAGTCTCAGTGTTCTAATAATGAAGGTTCTTTATTAAAATAGAGACTATTTTCAGTTTTTTCTGTTACTCAAATTAAGGTGTCTGTGAGCCTGTATCCCAGATATGGACTAAGCCTCAATTCAGTGAGGATAGCCATTGAGAATGAATTTAGTCCAGGACTAAGCTTAATACATGCCTGCAAAACCAGCCCCATATTTTTTGTATTCTTATTAAGAAAATTTGTGAAGCGCTTTTTCAGCATGTGAAGACGAGCTCTATGTGCCAGACTCATGCATTATGAAAGCAGCCCTTCAGCCATTTCTCTGGCCTCTTTCTGTTTGATTCTCTCTGCTTCTAGTGCGCGTTGCCTCTGCAGAAGGCCCTTTTTAAATGTGAACTGCAGAATATTTTCATAGCACCATGGAAAGACTGCAGTTTCTGCATGTGCTTGTGTCCTTCATGGCCCATATATTTTTATTTGCCATTCCAGCTTTATTTGCATTTGGGGGTTGTGGAAAAAAAATGAAGGAAGATGCTAAATTCATTAAATGAACAGTGCATTGGACGTGCTGCAGATTTTTCTTTGTTGTGTGTCGTGCTTGTTATCAACTAATTTTTCTCTCAGTACCAGTGTTGATCCCTCTCTGGTTGCGTAGAGCTTTTGCCAAAAAGATTGTGGTTTGTGAAAGGGTATATTAATGTGCTAAATGCACTTCATGGGCTATAAATATCCAAGCAGCGTGTTTTCTGTATTGTGAAAATTGTACTTTTTTTTTTTACCTTCTTGTATTCGCCTTTCTCTTCCCTCATTTCTCTTGGTGGCCTTCTCTTTATTTTTGTCTCTCACATTCTCATTCACGGCACCTGTCAATGAAACAAACTGCTTGAGACGAGAGGGGCTGTTTTTGAGAGCGGCTCCCTTCCTGTCCAAACACATTAGGGTGAATAAATAGAAGGCAGCGGACAGACGAGGCTGGTCAGTGACGAGAGTGTTCATTAGCAGCCATTGCGGCCGGGTGCATACGCTGTGCAGCGCTCTGCAGTAAATCTGCCAGCGAGAGGCCGAGAGTGAGGTTTTCCCCGCTGGGAGAGAAGGCAGTGGATATGATAAAGAGATCACAGACTGGAGCATCACACGCATGCACACGAACACTGCACATACACATGCGCAGGCACACCGCTAACATGATCTTTGTATTGTCTGATCACACATTCACGCACACTCACTCGTGCAAACAAGTACACTGGGGCGCGCATAAACATCTATACATTTGATGATGCGTACATAGGCACTCATACATGAATTCTTAAAACACTCTATAATGCACACAAGCATGCGCATATTGACACGATGAAGAAGACTGTATAATCTCTGCCAATCAGTCATTTTGCCCTGCGACTGTGTATCCAGTTATCTCTTTTGCATGCTTCCTCCATCTTGCTCTCAGACATCTTTGAAGCTGCTGGGTGGATTGTCTTTACAGTGCAAATAATTGTAATCAATTGTGGATCTGGATTAAATAGAATTTGAGGTCAAGAGCAGTCCTGTAGTTATGCTTACAAATCATATTCTGAGTAAAGATCCTTTCAACCAATCATACAACAACAAAAAAAAAACCCTTCATAGACATCAGTCCATTCTGTTCATGGCTTATCAATTTGGTAAACTTCACTTTCTCTTTGTCCCAATGTATCGTTCATATTATACGGCAGGTCTTGAGCATGCATGTAGAAATGGCTATCTGCTGCCTTCACCATAGCAAAAGATAGCTATAGCTTTTTGCAGGGTATTGGAACAAGAATATTGTTTGGTGTAGATGGTCTGTCTTGAACAGAGAAATAGCCTAAGACAGAGATTTATTCCAGAAAAACGTTAGCTATTGATTCAAGGGTAAGTTGGCTAGCCTATTTTTATGTGAAAAGCATTGTTCTGAGCAGGAGGAAATAATTACTGAGGAGCTGGTTCCCGTAAATTTAGTGGCTAGCTATTCTACACTTTTCCAAACAATGCAGTAGCCTATATGTTCACGACAGTTCACCTGCTGATATTAACATTACCATACTTCTTTTTTTTTTTTTTTTAGCTAAAACATTGATGGTTTTGCGCGCACATTGCTGATTTACTTACAAACTTGGCTGATTTACAACCTGGGCATTTACGTTGCTTGCTTTAAAATTAGCAGTGGGGAGTTTTCATATCCAGTCATGCTTTCCATGTTTATTCACTTACCTGTCTGCAAGAACAGGCAGCTTTGGCATCAATCTGAAATCGCTGCTTCTTCATCGGAGCTTTCCACAGAGGGAAAGCAGCCTGATCTGCACCCTGGTTTTGTTCATCCTCTGATCCCTTTTTTTTTCCATAAGTCTGATTATTGTTTTCTGGTCTCACTACCTCCCCTGACTCGTGTGGGGTCGACGTCACTAAGCCATACGCATGGTCTATAGTTGTTGTGGTGGCTTAATGCAATAATTTGATTAAAGCTTGAGGTCATCTGCTACTTGTTTCACTGGTATTGCAGGTAGTAGCACAGAGGAAAGTGGTGTCCTCTGCCTTTGCAATCACTGAACACTAAACATTTCTTCTTTTACATTCAGTGTTGTTATTGCTGTCACATTGTTTCAAAATGGCCACTTATTTAGGCACATCCCACACCTATTCAAATACATTTTTATTGCAGATGGGGGAAGCTGAAATCTTCAACCATATAAGTACAGATCTTCAAACCAATATATACAGAACCACAGTATCAATTTTTATATTGGTTAATGTTCTTCTTTAATCTCCAGAATTACTGAATGCACCTTTAAATGACACTTGCAGTGTCTTCTCAAATGATGCGTGTTCTGAATGGGCCAGTTGCTTGGCAGCCAGTATCACTGATTGCAGTTTTCTTAAGAACCGCTCAGGCAAACAACTTCACACTCAACATTGCACTTCCTTCGGTCCTCAGCAACACACCCGCCAAGTGTGAAGTCGATTGGATGAACAGTTATCAAAAAAAAAATCAAAGGACAGACATACATACGGAGAGTAGGATAGACAGAGACCTCCATTTTAGTTTGATGGTACAGTCTATTCCTCCAGAATAAGCAATTAATATTTCATATTATACATAAGACTGTATTTATGAGTACAGTTCTGGATTTGCCATTGGCTGTAGATAGTTGGCTTGAAAGGTTTGTATTTATAAGTACGTTATCAGTGGATCCATTATGGAGCTGGGAATGTTGGTAGAGCACGTAGCACTCATCCTCGTGGTTTATATTGTTATATTATGTCAGGATTAGTCTGTGTTTGTGCAGGCTGTGTCATTATGTGCGTCCAAAACAAGTACATTACTTGCAGCCGCTCGATGTGTCTCTTTTTGTGTCTTGTCTGTTTGCCTTATTTCCACTGGGACTGCATAATTTTCACACTGAGGAATATCTGTAATCTACAGTGTAATTTCACATGTCCTGCTCCTCCAAGGAAATATGGCCCCTATAGTTTCAGCTCTCTGAAAGTCCAGGCTTTTTCAAGCTCTTTCCTCCTGGCAGTGGTTGAAGAGGAGAACAAAGGCAGATAGAATTGTGGGCTGGGTTACCATGCTGGGTTTTCTTTAAAGCTTCACGAGGACATATATAACACGGCTTAGCACAGGAGTATGTCAGTGTGCGGCCTTGGCTTGATTTACTAGCGTATGGGGTCAGTCCTCAGGGCGCTGCTCGGATGCAGTGGCGGTCAATCATGATGTCAGGAGTAATCGCTTGTCCTACTGACTCAGTGCAACTTGATCCTGATATTGTAATATTCTCATATTCCGCTTCACAGGACAGCTCTTTATAATACCTCATAAGCAGATGTGCAGAGACATTCTGTTGTTTGCTAAGCAGATGTTTCTGAGTATAACTCCTGCTAAGCTGAAGCTGAGGCAGTTGCTCTCCCATCGGCACAATAGATGCTACAAATATAAATAGGAAATGGACACGCATGCAATGTGCAAGTGTTGTGTGTCTGGATTCTCACCCATAATTAGAGAACAGTGCATGTGACATTCCAGTTACACAGGCCTGGCATTGCAGTTGTTATTCTGGGGCAAAGAGGGCATGTAGGTGGCTGCTCTCATTTTTCTGGACAGCTATTGGTTGAGCGCCTACATACAATTCACTCAACCAAGAAAGCACTGATATAGTTCTGCAGACACAGTTTTATTGGTCATACAGTTTGTTTGCCATTATAGAAACTGATCGGCATTGTCATGTGCAGAGTACATCTGATTTGCTGTGTTGCTGTGGCCCAGTGTGTAAAGACTTAGTATACATTTATTTTTTTCTTCATAACTTAGGAGCTTAATAGATTTTAGTTGTTTCAATGCTGGGATTTATATTATCTCATTTATATTTCACGTGGGCTAATGAAAATGAAAAGGATGAACTGAAATCAAAGTGGAGTGGCTTGCTGCACTGAGCACAAACACATGAAATGGCTGCTCGTGTTTTAAAATGGGCTCAGAGGTTCAAATGCCCCAATGTGTACAGTATGAGTAGCCACTTATTAACAGAGCAATGCTATGAATGCTCCCTGCTTTCTGTCATTTTTTGTTATCTATTTCTGTATGCCATGTCCTTATGCTAAACTCTTTCCTCTGAGCTCATGCTGTGCTGGTATTTCCCTGCACGTTGTATCTGCATTATCTCCAATTCATCTCTGTGTTATGAACTTCAGAGAAGGAACTAGGCACAGATCCCAGAAAAGGCCGCACTGGGCACTTTAATGAAGAAGCAGGTGTAGCCACAATTGGCACTTGATCAGAAGATAAACAACACAAAAGGTGCGGAGCTGAAGAGTAGTCAAGAGGTGGTCCGTGGTCAGGCGAGGGGCGAACAGCACCACAGGAGGTCAGGCAGGCCGTGGTTAGGAGACTGGCCTGAGGTCAGTACTGGGAAGGTAATCCATTAGTAACAGGGCATGCTCGACTGGGCATACTCTCGGACTCAGAGGCAGGGGGGACTGGGAGTAACGGCACTCTGAGAGTCACTAATACAGGGAGAAAATCCCTATTAAGTATCATTGCATGGATAGACCGTGCAAAGGGTGATAACCCGGGGTCAGCCGATTTTGCCAATATTTGGTATACTCATGCACCTTACCAAGTTATAAATGAACCTACAATATGAGCGTCATCCATTTGGTTTAGTTGGAGTAATCACCAAAAAATGAATTTTGGACCATTTTTGAAGGATTTTCAAGGGGTTAATTTGGGTCATCCTCCACATAAAATGGCTAAACTTTCAACATTGCCCCTTTGTGTGAATGTTGCCCATAGGATGGCCTACCAAACTGACGAGAATGATCAAAAAATATTTCCAAGTGTGCCAGTTATGTGTCAACATATTTCCCCCACCCCAAAATTTGGAATTGTGTGTAGGCCTATTCGATAGCTTATAAGTCATCTGCCACAGGGGTAGAAACTAAGAATCATGATGTAAATGGTGGCTAATTACTTGCTCTTTCATAATCAGAAATAAAAAAAACTGGCCGCTCTACTCAGTACTTTGTAGTAGCACCAGAAATGAGGAGAATATTTCATCGTTTTGCAGTGCTGCCACCCATATGCTGTATCTGGAACTACAAACCTGTACACTAAACAAGTAACGCTACCAATGTTATTTTGTCTGCCCTGGCCTTATTCATTCAACTATAATGCCAACACATGAAAACTAAGGGTGTTCTACCATAAATATGGCCGTTTCCCTAGGAAAGGGGCGTGTCAGGCATTTTTCCATGCATAGTCCAATATTCCGTAAATCTTTCATATGGCACAGACTGTCTTTGTCTAATTACTTTCTCTATGAACAGATTGGCAACAACCCAATATAGACCTGAACACTTCGTTTCTGCTTGTTTCAAACTTTAGGTCCTGACAAAATAAAGTCTAGAGAGTCCAGTAATGAGGCAGTCTTGGACTTAACCATGTTAGCAGGAGTGGTGCCACTATCTATTACCCAGCAGTTCAAGAATGACTGGCCGTGAAGGACAGCAACTACCAGACCGCCAGAGAAGCCAGCATTGGGAAGTGAAGAACAAAAAGACAAAAAAACCTGTTGAAATTTATCCATGTGAACTCTTTCAGAATTACTAAGAGTTCACAGATCCACCTGTTCCATGACCTTTGCCTGCAGTTGCGATCTTGTTGTCATGGAGAAGGCTAACCGGTGGTTGGTCATCTGAAGGAGTATCAGTATTATCCTTGGTCAAGTGGCCACACTTCTGTTGGATAGAGATGGGAGAAGTAGCTTGAAGCCTGCTTGGCAGTGAGCCAGTCCTCTTTCAAAAAACGGGCTTTGATTTTCTTAGCTACCGCCCCGGGGTTTTCCTTCCTTCCAGTCTCTACTCTTCTCAAAGATCTTGTGGTTGATCAGGCTACTTTGTGCCTATGGGATAACAATGTGGCTGCATCAATGCATTGACGCGGCCGACGAATGGTGGAAGGGGTGCTGGCACTTCCCCGATGGCTTCCAGTCAAGGCCAAGCTTGTATCTATGTGCTGGACAGATAGTGATGTCCTTGTCAACAGCATGGAATAGCCCAGCACACAGTGTAATGTCGTCGCACTCCTTCTCCAGTGGCAGTCATGAGCCCTACTCTCCATGTTCTCCTCTAAGAGGAACTTTTAGCCCCGAACAATGGCTTTGAATGGACTTGTCACACTTTCTCAAAGCAATACAATTGGATATTTCTTCATTACACCGCATGCAATGGCAAGAGAGACATTGAAAAACCCACATTTTATCGCATAGTGACCTGGGATTCATCGCTCCCAGCAGCCATGGCTGCCATTTTGAAACTATCTGTTCGGAATGTGTGTCAAGTGTCAATAACAGGGCTCTAGGACTCTTCTTCCTCGGACTTTTTGTCCCTGGAGTTTTCGTCTCTGAATTTTTCGTCCCCAGACTTTTTGTCCCTGGACTTTGCATCTCCTAGGAATTTTTGTGCCCGGACTCTTCGTTCCCGTGGACTTTTCATCCCCATAAACTTTTCATCCCTGGACTGTTCATCCCCAATAATGCTTTGCCCTCTTCCTGCATTATAGCACTATCTCTAACCCTAACCCTGTCCCTCGTCTGTTCGTCCATCCATCCATCCATCTGTCAGCAATGGTGGCACATTTAATTATCATTATGGGACGAAAAATCTGGGAGTCCTGTAACCCAATGGGAGGGGCAGTCCAACACTGCTGCTGCCGTGGAGGCAGTTGAGAAGCAGGTGTGAGGTGGTGGTGGAGCTGTTTAGAGGATCACCTCGACTTGCCTCCCTATGGGCTAGCAGGCATTTTTAAGTCTTCTACAGTCATATCCGCCACAAAACATGGTATTATGGCTTGTAGACAAGTATAAGGACATGGGGTCAATCAAAGTGCTCCATATCAAAACCTAAATGAGCGCCCAGAAATTATTTTTTTTTTTTGAATGATCAAATGACACTTGGACTTGCTCCTCTGAGAAAACCGTCGCCCAACTCCCTGTGGCAGTTGGGATATTGGCATGTAAATATGGCGTTATTTTATGATTTTGAGGGGTTAACCTTTTTTAAGGGATTAATATACCCATAATGCCTTGCAGTATGCAACATTTTATATTTTTTATAGAAAGCCTAGGATGTCTGCTGCAGTTTTCCTATAAGCAAAGTCTGTCTTGATTGTCAAGTATTGTGCCAAAAATTGGCAAAGTTTGTCAATTTTATAAAAATTTTGCATTGGAAATGCATTGGAAGGGTTAATTGCCCCTTACCCCTGACCAGAGTGATTATTCACCGAAAGGTTTTACCAGCCCTCATTCTAGCCCAGGACCAGTCTATGGCAGGAATTTGAAGAAAGTCCATTGACTCGCAGGATATCACTTCTTGCAGATTTTGTTTGGTCTAACCATTTAATGACACTTAAATAGTTACTGATTTTCTTTAAGTTTCAATATGGAAGAAGGGAGATTAGAGCACTTAGAGCAGAAATTAAGCACAATGTAAAAGTAACAACCCAGCGAAAGGGAGACGAAACTTAGGAACATCAATACACTGGGGCCACAGTTAACAAATGGAATAGGGATGTGTAAGCTCAAGGAGAAATATGGAGGGAGGAGAGTGAAACAATATAATAATTAATAAATTGCTGAAATGGGACTGATACTAACACAGATGGCTGGACTGCAGGAAAAGAACAATTAAACCCTTAGAGCGCTGAATGCAGCTATTGTTGCTCAATGATGTGAGATGTCAAAATCAAAGCTGTTGAAAACCTATCATGTATTTTTCAATACATTTTCACCAAATAATTATAAAGAAGAAATATTAGGCACCTTTTAGACAAAAGTAACATATTTTTACTGTTTGCAAAATTATTTGTATGAAAAATGTAAAATGTGCATTATTTTTAGGAAAATCTACAGAACATTCTCTACACGGCAAAATACAAGGATTAGTTGAAATCAGTTAGCATTGGTAGCTACCAATTGAATTGGTGGTTTGACTGATTTTTCATTCTTCCATGCCAGCCATGAGCTCTGGGGCCTTTAGATTTACACGCATGGGTCTGCACAGCACAGTCTCTCTATAGCAGTAATAATTTTATCATCCCTTTCTGTTGCCATAATGTGAGCTTTCGAATTTGAATTTTCAACATCACAACGTAATCTAGTCATATTCAGATACATTCATTGGCAACATTTATTTCCCTTGCTCTCCAGTTTTGTGAACATCAATTTTGACAAATTCAGAACCTGAATTTTCTTAGATTTTTTAGAGGTTTTCCGCCTCAAATGTTCTTTAAGTGTTCTTATTCTTTCAGTTTGGTAATCTATTGAAAAATATGGGTTTTCATTTACAATGGGTAAAGACTTTTTTTGCATAATTACAATTTAAGCAACAGATAGAGCACTCTCACAAAAGTTCATTTTTATTACGAGTCTTTCCATTCTATTATTTCAATACAAATTCTTAATTAATTGTTATCTGGATTAAATAGAATTTGAGGTAAAGAGCACTCCTGTAGTTATGCTTACAAATCATTGAGTAAAAATCCTTTCAGCCAGTCATACAACAAAACAAAACAAAAAAACATGTTTATTCACCGACCTGTCTGCAAGACCAGGCAGCTTTGGCATCAATCCGAAATCCCTGGCTGGACTGTAGGAAAAGAACAATCAAACCCTTAGAGCGCTAAATGCAGCTATTGTTGCTCAATGATGTAAGATATCAAGTGGGAGCTCTTTTAAACAAGTCGCCGCATGATAGGTTTTCAACAGCACAAGTGAATGTATTTCAGCGCTCTAAGGGTTAAACCCTTGCACAGATATGGACGCCGGCATCCGTAAATTCCGAAATTTAATTCCTAAACAATTCTGTAATTGAATTTTCAGATGTCTAGCTTCACTGTAATAATTTTCCAGAGTCTCTGTGACACAAATACTGAGTTATAAAGCCTAAATAGGCTTATGCATCATGGAAAAAATTGGCTTTTTTTTGTTTTCAGGGCAAAGGGGTTAAGGAAACACTCAGGACGACACTCTGACTTCCTCTTGCCCATCATGAAGCAGGCAGTAAATGTATAATTGCTGTCTTTCGCTTTTGCTTACCTGACCATGTGCACGCCCTGTGAGTCTAGGAACTTAGATTAGACTGCTGGTTGTGAGGAGAGAATGGAAAATCACTGCTGCTGGATTAAGTTCAATAAAGTGAAAGCAAACTGACACCTTTGTACCTGTGGATGAGTGTGTTGGAATGTCATGTTAGTCATTGAGAGATTGACCTCCTTGAGAAATTTGAAATTTGAAAGGTCTTTTTAACATGTAGGTGTTGCTGAGCCTGTGCCTGTTAGCAATGCCTGAGACTCTCTCTTCATCTGTCCTCTACAAGGCCTGATTATCACCTTGGAAAAAAGCCCAGCTGACTCAAAAATCAGTGTCTTTTAAAAGTTGCAATGAAAATTGAGTACGTGCAGGAGTAAATGGCTCTGTTTGTCATGGAGACATTGAACTCCACCAGTCATTTGGGAACTCTGTCTGCTGTTATACTGGTGAATACCTCAATCTATGTCCTTAAATAACTACATTTACCTGGAACATATTCATATCTATTCACCATCACCACTGTTTTGTTGGCCATTACTAATGCACTATATGTTAGAACTGCTTTGCTAACAGTACCGTGTCATCATCACTGTCCTCATTTTATTACCGCTTACTAAGACTTTGTGCTGTAATTCTTTTGCTGTGTAATGCCGATGGATGCAATGCAGTCTGAATTGAAGGATGCCCTAGGCCAGCCCCCTCTCTGGTTTAGTAACAGACACTAGCAGTGTAAAGACGGCCCTGTAAAGACGTGGACTCTTACCTTTGTCCTGGTGACAGGATGTTACCGCAGAAATTAATATACAGTTGTAACGTTGCCTAAAATTGGCAGTGGCAGGAATTTTAGATTGCTCCTCTTCTCCAAGCAGCATGACCTGTGATAACAAGGCAAACTGAGATTTGCCTAACATTTTAACATGGAGGTTGAGGGCAATGAAGGGATGAGTTCTTTCTGGTGAAAATAAAAATTAAAAATATCCGAGCCTTTGTTATCTGCAACTGAGGCCTCAGAGGTACCTATCTTTATTTGATCCAAATCTCTTTGGACACCTGTATTAAATTCAGCGTACTCATGTGTAATAAGGAAATATGACACCTTTGGCTTTAACCATAGTTGGTTTTTTTGTTTTTCTCAGATGTGTTGAGGCCAGATTTACATTTTAAAATGTGCAGTAAGTTCTGGATAATTGATCATGGGAGTGTTTTATTTTCTGTGCTGATGCATACTACTACTCAAAAGTTTAAAATGATTTGTCATTTAAGTAGGCCTCCCTATTTTATTCAATGAAAGTGTTTTCATGCTTGAAATTATATGAAACAAGTACCCAAATGTATTTTAAGATATTTTATTTAGTATTAGAAGTATTGGGGCTCAAATATTGTCATGATTTCTCATCTTATCCACCATGAGATTTAATCAAGGATTTGCAAATTTTAAGCATTTGGGATTTTGATTTTACTGAGGTATTATTCTCAATAGATTTCCACATTGTCTGCAATATTTACCAAAGGTCTGCCTCTGGACTCATAATGGTTTAATGCGGTTTATTTCAGATGATTGGGCTGGCTACTCCATATTTTGTCATTAACTTTCCAGAAAGTCCTTGCAGAGCTTGGATTGGTGTTTTTGTTTTTGTCTTTCTGTTACATCCTAATCGAAACATTCACTAAATCAATTGTTTTCATGTTAACAGCGAGCTGTAGTGACCTCAAATGTCATATATCTCAATGGCAGGAATTTGCCTCTTCCTAAATACCCAAAATGTTTGCTTTCCTGTGAGTGTTCTGACACCCAACAGCTTAACAAGAATTGTGTGCACCTATATGACAAATGCACCGCTATATACCCAAATAAACATGATTGCACTGTTATTTCAACACAACAAAAACTCTTTGCCAAAAACTCTTTTCCAATCATGTGGGAATAAATCAGCATGGAACGTATGAACAGGTGAAATGTGTGCAGGGTGCAGTCTATTCTGACGGTTTAGGGGCTAGCTAAAATTTAACGTCCATCGTCCGGGGCCGCGACAGGAAGCAGACTGGGGGCAGGAGATAGTTCACCCTTTTATATAGCGGTTTAGTAGAGATATGCAGTCTCATGTAAACATGAATGGATATAAATGGGTAAGTTTTCCTGAAGGAAGAAATGAGAAAGGTATATATAAGTAACCTGCTTGATGAGCATAGTAATCTAACAAAACAATCTAACAAAAATCTAATTTTCTTAGATTTTTTAGAGGTTTTCCGCCTCAAATGTTCTTTAAGTGTTCTTATTCTTTCAGTTTGGTAATCTATTGAAAAATATGGGTTTTCATTTACAATGGGTAAAGACTTTTTTTGCATAATTACAATTTAAGCAACAGATAGAGCACTCTCACAAAAGTTCATTTTTATTACGAGTCTTTCCATTCTATTATTTCAATACAAATTCTTAATTAATTGTTATCTGGATTAAATAGAATTTGAGGTAAAGAGCACTCCTGTAGTTATGCTTATAAATCATTGAGTAAAAATCCTTTCAGCCAGTCATACAACAAAACAAAACAAAAAAACATGTTTATTCACCGACCTGTCTGCAAGACCAGGCAGCTTTGGCATCAATCCGAAATCCCTGGCTGGACTGTAGGAAAAGAACAATCAAACCCTTAGAGCGCTAAATGCAGCTATTGTTGCTCAATGATGTAAGATATCAAGTGGGAGCTCTTTTAAACAAGTCGCCGCATGATAGGTTTTCAACAGCACAAGTGAATGTATTTCAGCGCTCTAAGGGTTAAACCCTTGCACAGATATGGACGCCGCATCCGTAAATTCGAAATTTAATTCCTAAACAATTCTGTAATTGAATTTTTCAGATGTCTAGCTTCATTGTAATAATTTTCCAGAGTCTCTGTGACACAAATACTGAGTTATAAAGCCTAAATAGGCTTATGCATCATGGAAAAAAATTGGCTTTTTTTTTGTTTTTTCAGGCAAAGGGGTTAAGGAAACACTCAGGACGACACTCTGACTTCCTCTTGCCCATCATGAAGCAGGCAGTAAATGTATAATTGCTGTCTTTCGCTTTTGCTTACCTGACCATGTGCACGCCCTGTGAGTCTAGGAACTTAGATTAGACTGCTGGTTGTGAGGAGAGAATGGAAAATCACTGCTGCTGGATTAAGTTCAATAAAGTGAAAGCAAATTGACACCTTTGTACCTGTGGATGAGTGTGTTGGAATGTCATGTTAGTCATTGAGAGATTGACCTCCTTGAGAAATTTGAAATTTGAAAGGTCTTTTTAACATGTAGGTGTTGCTGAGCCTGTGCCTGTTAGCAATGCCTGAGACTCTCTCTTCATCTGTCCTCTACAAGGCCTGATTATCACCTTGGAAAAAAGCCCAGCTGACTCAAAAATCAGTGTCTTTTAAAGTTGCAATGAAAATTGAGTACGTGCAGGAGTAAATGGCTCTGTTTGTCATGGAGACATTGAACTCCACCAGTCATTTGGGAACTCTGTCTGCTGTTATACTGGTGAATACCTCAATCTATGTCCTTAAATAACTACATTTACCTGGAACATATTCATATCTATTCACCATCACCACTGTTTTGTTGGCCATTACTAATGCACTATATGTTAGAACTGCTTTGCTAACAGTACCATGTCATCATCACTGTCCTCATTTTATTACCGCTTACTAAGACTTTGTGCTGTAATTCTTTTGCTGTGTAATGCCGATGGATGCAATGCAGTCTGAATTGAAGGATGCCCTAGGCCAGCCCCCTCTCTGGTTTAGTAACAGACACTAGCAGTGCGCAGTACTGCACAGGCAGTGTGTGCGAAGAGATGTGGAGGGTTTTCAAGCGTTTTGCACACAAAATAAGCTCTTACATAATCTCCTAGAAAGGAGAGATGGATCATTTTCACACCATGTCTCTTCCGTCAGTGCAGCAGTGACTGAGTTATGTGCAGATCTTGTGGAATAAGATTGGGATGGTTAAGGTGCACAGGTCGCCGTGGCCTGTGGGGGCTTGTGTAACAGACAGAGGCAGGAGCAGCATTGACTGCACAGTCCCTGATGAAACCACAGTCATCACCAGCCACAGCTCCTGATCAGACAAACTGTGAAATTCTGCAGCCAGTTGCCTTGATTAACATCTGATGTTCCCAATAATATAATCAGCAGGAATTCACATCTTTTGTGCTCATGTCCCTCATCACCATGCCAAGGGTGAATTTTTATTTTATTATTATTATTTTGCAGCTTATTTTATTTTATTTTTTTAAGAGCAGGGTGAAAGTATCATTTATCTTCAGAAATGCATATCCCAACTGTAAACACTTGAGATCCCCATCATATTATATGATTTCATTTTGACTTGACAAATATTATATTTAATTGATCATTAAGGATGCAAATGTGTTTCTTTAGCTTTGTATGACTTCATTCATACTTAAGAAACATGCTCAATCTGTGCTTGCATTTGATAAATGGTTAAATGGTTAATTTATTTTTCTTGTCATGATGCTATGGTATCGTGTGGATATTTGGCCCGTTTTGACCCCCAAAAATGATGCTTTTACTCCTTGTTGAATATGATGTTGGGCATGATGGGTGGGGTGTCACTGCATGGCCCTGTAAAGACGTGGACTCTTACCTTTGTCCTGGTGACAGGATGTTACCGCAGAAATTAATATACAGTTGTAACGTTGCCTAAAATTGGCAGTGGCAGGAATTTTAGATTGCTCCTCTTCTCCAAGCAGCATGACCTGTGATAACAAGGCAAACTGAGATTTGCCTAACATTTTAACATGGAGGTTGAGGGCAATGAAGGGATGAGTTCTTTCTGGTGAAAATAAAAATTAAAATACTCCGAGCCTTTGTTATCTGCAACTGAGGCCTCAGAGGTACCTATCTTTATTTGATCCAAATCTCTTTGGACACCTGTATTAAATTCAGCGTACTCATGTGTAATAAGGAAATATGACACCTTTGGCTTTAACCATAGTTGGTTTTTTTGTTTTTCTCAGATGTGTTGAGGCCAGATTTACATTTTAAAATGTGCAGTAAGTTCTGGATAATTGATCATGGGAGTGTTTTATTTTCTGTGCTGATGCATACTACTACTCAAAAGTTTAAAATGATTTGTCATTTAAGTAGGCCTCCCTATTTTATTCAATGAAAGTGTTTTCATGCTTGAAATTATATGAAACAAGTACCCAAATGTATTTTAAGATATTTTATTTAGTATTAGAAGTATTGGGGCTCAAATATTGTCATGATTTCTCATCTTATCCACCATGAGATTTAATCAAGGATTTGCAAATTTTAAGCATTTGGGATTTTGATTTTACTGAGGTATTATTCTCAATAGATTTCCACATTGTCTGCAATATTTACCAAAGGTCTGCCTCTGGACTCATAATGGTTTAATGCGGTTTATTTCAGATGATTGGGCTGGCTACTCCATATTTTGTCATTAACTTTCCAGAAAGTCCTTGCAGAGCTTGGATTGGTGTTTTTGTTTTTGTCTTTCTGTTACATCCTAATCGAAACATTCACTAAATCAATTGTTTTCATGTTAACAGCGAGCTGTAGTGACCTCAAATGTCATATATCTCAATGGCAGGAATTTGCCTCTTCCTAAATACCCAAAATGTTTGCTTTCCTGTGAGTGTTCTGACACCCAACAGCTTAACAAGAATTGTGTGCACCTATATGACAAATGCACCGCTATATACCCAAATAAACATGATTGCACTGTTATTTCAACACAACAAAAACTCTTTGCCAAAAACTCTTTTCCAATCATGTGGGAATAAATCAGCATGGAACGTATGAACAGGTGAAATGTGTGCAGGGTGCAGTCTATTCTGACGGTTTAGGGGCTAGCTAAAATTTAACGTCCATCGTCCGGGGCCGCGACAGGAAGCAGACTGGGGGCAGGAGATAGTTCACCCTTTTATATAGCGGTTTAGTAGAGATATGCAGTCTCATGTAAACATGAATGGATATAAATGGGTAAGTTTTCCTGAAGGAAGAAATGAGAAAGGTATATATAAGTAACCTGCTTGATGAGCATAGTAATCTAACAATGATGCCATCTAGGCTAACCACATAAACTCAAACATAAATTTGTTCACTGAACATGCTAGCAGCGTGTAATGATCAAATCTTCTGCGAACTCCCCAGATCCCAGAACTATAAAAGGAGCGACATCCTCATCATAGAAACGGTAATACCTACGATTACGTAAATGTCCCCTCAATATAATGAATACAAAAGACAACTCACATTTCACTCACGCATACTTCATTAAAAAAGACTAACAATAACAGAAGAAAAAAAAACGGAACATAAACGAATCTCTTGTTGCTGGACAACCAAAACAGAAGCACGAGCATGCGCATTAACCAATTTAAGCTAGCAAAACAGCTTAAAACGAGTGGGAAGTTAGCACAAAATTGACTGAGCTATGGTCAATCGACGTCACTGTCACGTGACTGCCAAAGCGTTCCTCGACCTCTCATTGGCTGAACCTTTTTAAGGGCTAGAAAGATCACAACCTTCTTTTATTGTTCAGTTGCATTGTTATTATTTGAAGCATTGTTCAAATTTACAAAAAACCACGGCTCATAATATCTGGACTCTATATGGGTAATTCTTTCATCTAACCTTGATTTTGTGCAGAAGTTGTCTTTCACTTAACATTTAATAAATTTAAAAATTTCTGGTGAATCCACCCTTTGTTAGTGGTAGTGTACATTTGTCTGTATGTAGAATTTTGTTCTTGTTGTTTTTTTGTTGAAAAAATGTGTACAAATTTTTTGATGTTTCCTGAGAACATTGTTAGCTCATCGGCCAGTAGCGTGAGTGAGCTCTTGGGATCAGGCGGTGTTCGGCATCTGCATTGTGGTCGAGGTTGTGGTTGTGTTCCGTGAGCAAAATCTATCTCATTCTTCTCCTCTATAACCGCTTGCCAGATTATCTTCAGATTTCATATTGAGTTTTGGAAACACGTCTATAAAGTTTGTTCGCAGTTTTTAAACATTTGCATTTTTTTATTTTTATCAATTTTCTCTTTTTATAATTAAAATTTCCTCATTTAGAAAATATGCCTAGTTACTTTATAGTTAAAAGTGATGCCAGTATGCTCTCTATTGGTTGATCAGCGCGCTGTGACTCAGAGAGATTTGCGTGGGTTTTGCCCAGACTGGTTTAAATGCCAACCCATGAGCAACAGGACCATTGGTACTTTTTTTTGCAGTAATTATAGTAAGACTAATCATTATTATCATCATCATCCATTATCATCATCATAAATTAGTTATGTAATAAAAAAAACATTGACTTTGATTTGATAATGCTGAACCTGCAGAATAGTGCTGGACTACGTATAGGTTGGCCAGGCGACGTCTTTGCTTCGATCTCTTCTGTGACATCAGAAGGCGAGGCTCGTGTGGTGTTCTGCAGGCCTAGGAGCAGGAGAGGCTGCAAATCTGGCTCCTCTGTAGGGGGCAGATTGCTTTGGCAGTCCACTATGCAGCATGAACATTTCATACAAAGCCTATTCACAGTCACTTGGCAGTAAATACATTAGCATACGGAGGAACGTGTTCATGAATGCATTCATAATTGCGATGAAAGTTGTACCACTGAGCTCATTTTTATTGTCCTACTTTGTTGCAAGTCTTCATTACTTTTAATGCTTGCATGATTTGATTTGCTGGCCAAACGGTGGTCTGGGGTGGAGGAATTAAGCAGAAATCTCTGTCATAAGTACTGATCCGCTGGGAGAGTGAGTGTGCTCAGGTGTGATTGCATGATATTTGCATGTAAGCTTGTGTGTGTGCGTGTTCGCGTACACTCGTGTGTGCCTGTGTGTATGGGTTCTTGAGTATGTTAGTGTGTGTGTCCGTAATTTGTTTGTGTGTATGTGAGTGTGCATGTGCCCTTGAGTATGTGTGTTTGTGTGTGTGCAGTATTAGATCTTTGCCATTCCATGGCAGGGGCTGGAAGCTGATCCATGTCTCTGATGTTTAAAGGATGACGTCTGAGGGACTTTTAGCAAGTGCCCTGACTCTGCAGCTGCTTTGGAATTGTGTGCCCTCTTCCGGCTTTTACACTGCTCTCAAGGTCACTTCATATTGGCAGCTAATACAGTTTTGCGCTGAATGCTGTTCTCTGTGGGTGGGCTGTTAGTGGATGGCCAACTTTGCGGATATCATCTGTGCTCTGTTGTAGTGAATCTTGGTTACATCCAGGCTCTCTCCTGTCCCCCGCCTCCAGCAGCTCTCACTTGAAGGTCAGGCTGTGGTCATGCCATTCAGGCTGGTCCATTCAGTGGCATGTCGTTGATGTAATGAGAAGCGGTAACCTCACCTTTCAGTGCTTAATAACGCTAAACCTGGCACAGTTTTCTTTGCTGGCTAAGTAGGTGCTAAGACTAACTGGTAGAATGACTGGCCACTTTATTTTTGACAGCATTTTTTTACATGGCATGACAAAGTTATGAGGCAGTTTCCCGTGCACATAAATGATGTCGTTAAATATTTATAAGTCTTTTGAAGATTTCGAATTCATGTAGCTCATGAAAGGGCTCGTATTTGCATAAATTTGTTTGCAAGGCTTATTGTAACTAAAACCTTTAACCCAAAAGTTCAGCATGGTTTGATATGCCTATGATTTCTTCCTCCTTTGATTCATTCAACATTGTGAAGAAATCGTGCTCAGTCTTATGAATGAATATGCTGCTGAAAAAATGCTTAAGGAGAGCTGGAAGTCAGAGAAAGTTTCTGATTTTTTGCATATATTCGGATTATGGCCAACCTGGCAGTATCACACCCATTGTGTAAATGCTGCCAATCGGAAATCACTTTGTCATCATCATTTCTTAATCATTATTGGCTTCATATTGGTTTTGATTATTCAATAAATAAATTGTTTAATCATTAATCAGGCGAACAAAATTTTGAGTAATCCATCGCTGAAAGGTGAGATCACTGCAGGCCTTCCATACTGCTGACAGCAGATCACCGGGTCAATTATCAAGGATTCTTAGTGGATTGATGCCGAATGAGGCACACTGACCGTAAACCAGGCTTGGCAAACCCTGAGAACATTGAGTCAACCCTTATAAATTAAAAATGATTCATGAAAATGAGATGGATACTGGATAATTTTGTGAGACTTTGGTGCGGCAGCTGGTGATTGAAGCAGCGCTTCTGCCAGTATGCTAGTTGCCTTTCTGCGGTCTGCATATCAGTGCAAAGAAATTATGCTGCCTCTCAGCCTAGCAACCGAGGTTAGCAACCGGCTGTAGAGCACTATAAAAGCACTGCAGTAACTGTGTGTTTATCCATGTGTGTGTGTGCACATGTACACGTATATAACCGGGAGTAGTGTGCTGCTAATATTTTGTGTTAAATACATTTTATATTTGGTGAGCACTATAATGCATTGGATAGTGACATATTCTTTGCTTTTTTGGCTCTATTCGCTCAGTTTGAATCCAACTGAGCAGGCATTTTACACGCTTAAGAGGGGACTGAAGGCAAAATGTCCCCAAACCAAGCAGGAACTGAAGATGGCTGCAGTACAGGCCTGGCAGAGCATCACCAAGGAAGATATCCAGCATCTAGTGATGTCTATTCATTATCGACTTCAAGCAGTCATTGCTTGTAAAGGATATGCGACCGAGTATTAAAAATTATTGCGTTATTCTACATTATGTTAAACTGTCAAACATTTTTTACCTTGATTTAAAAAGAGGGTGGAGGCTGTGTACAAAAGATGTTATCATTTCTAAATTTTTACCGGATATGGGTGAAAATGGACTCATATTCAGTCTGGCAGTCTGCCCTTCAAGTTCATTGTGTTCGTTCAGACTCAAATTGCTGGAGAACCAAAATATTTCTAGAGCCAGAATTTAAAAATGTGTTATGGTCGAGTGAATTATGATGCCCACTGCACATATTCATACTATATGTTGTGTGACTCTGTGATGTTTATGCCTGTATTAGGCAGCACTGCTGCTTGTCCTGTATCATGTAAAGCAGCCCTCAAGTACCCTGACATCTGTTGCAAATAATACAGCATCTTGCATGCTGCTAAATGGATGGAATCATTAATTCACTAACACAGTGGTTCTTGTTACCAGGCACCAGCATGGTTACATGAAGCAGCCTTAGTAAATTATTAACCCAGATTTCACAATGTGGCTTCTCTGTGATCCACTGCCCGACATAAGCTGGCAGAGGCCCTAGCATTAGGGCTGAGCCTTCCAGGGCCCGACAAAACATCATGCATACTCTGTCATTCATTCAGTCACCCAGATCACCCACTCATCTGTTCTCTCACACAAACACTCACTCCCTCACCTGATCTGTCACATTAACTCACATACTCTCACCCATTCACTCACACTGATATACTTACTCCGTAACCTATTCACTCAGACAAACACACTTACTCTCTCTCCCATTCAAGTCACATTAACACACATACTCTCACCCATTCAATCACACAAATATGCACACTCCTTAATCTATTCACTCAGACAAACACACTTACTCTCTCACCCATTCACTGACATTAATACACATACTCTCACCCATTCACTCACGCAAATATACCTTCTTCCATACCCATTCACTTGGACAAACACAATCTCTCACCCATTAAGTCACATTAACAGACATACTCTCACCCATTCACTCACACAAAATACTTACTCTCCCACCCACCCATACCCTCATCCATTCGCACATGTTAACACACATACTCTCACCTATTCAGTCACATTAACATACATACTCTCACCCACTCACCTCACATACAATCACCCATTCACCTTCATACTTTCTCACCCATGCACTCATGTAAAACACATACTCTCACCCATTCATTCACGCAAACTCATCTCTTCTATTCCCTTACACAAACACACATACTCTGGCACCCACTCACTTGCATATGGTGAATGTACACACTCTTACCTCTTCGCTCACACCACTACTCATAAACACAGAGACGCATACGCACACGCAGACAGATAATGCAGGCAATCCTTGAGCTCGTCTTCAATCAAAGTCCATTCTTCACCCTCTGCCTTCTTCCAAAGGATTATGAATCATGTGTGGAGTTTATGCTGTGTGATCTGCTGTAAGGGTTTGGGAGAGGGAGCAGTTTTATGACAGCGTAGCAGTGTGGGTCATCACAAGTCAATAACTGTCTATGAGAAACACATAAATGGCTGCCGCGCTATCGCAGTGCAGTGGCTAGCTGTGACTTCACAATAAAAAAAGGAACATACTCTGTCCTCCTTCCTTTTTATGGCTCATCTGTCATTCGTCTGTGATATAATGCTCTCACACCACACTGATGACTCCTTCTGTGCGTTAAGTAATAGGCAATGATGTGGGAACAGGATACAGACTAGAAAGCGATCTAAGGGATGTACAGCGATTCATTACCTGCAAATGGAAGCAGCCCAAAGGGGGGAAAGCAGACCAGGAAGGCCTGGCGTGATGCCTCTTGGCTGCTGCAGTGGCAGCGGAGGTGGGAGTGAGGACGGTCGCATAAACTCTGGAGGAGGATGCCGTGAAGATGCTCTGATCCTCCAACCTTAGCTGCTCTCGCTGCCGGCCGCGCTGCAGTCCGATCGATACGCGCTTGTATGGCCATGCATCCAACATGTCACTCAAGGGGGCTTAGAGACCAGGGAGAGGACAGCGACCTTTACTTCAAACCCTTCTCAGCCTCTGGATTTACCGCTACATACTGCGAGAGAATATTCCTCTGGATAACCATTGCAATTAACAGTGAAAGGGTCTTTTTTTTTTTCAACTATAAAGAAGTCTATGGGAAAAGGTGTGTGCGTCACATCAGTTTCTGCTCTTGCTCTTAAAAAACGAAACAGAGATTTGATTGGATTGACTCGAGCAGTGAAATACACATCGATGAGATCACAAAGAAGGGGCTGCCAGGTCTGCCAGCAGCATGTTTCCTCTCGTCTTTATGTAACTGCGCTGTTGTGTAATGAAACTCCTGAGCCTGCTGTGCCATGTAAAGACCAGCAGCTCAGCCATGTGAATGCAGGACCTGCGCTCCTTCACCACTATATGAAGCACACCTGTACACCTGCTCATTAATACAAATGTCTAATTGGCCCAATATCTGGCAGCGTGAAAACATGAAGGCGTGGTCAGTTGTGGATCAGTCCAAAACATGGGGAAGAAAGGTAATGTAAGTGACTTTGACTGTGGAATGATTGTGGGTGCCTGACATGGTGGTTTGAGTATTTCGGAAACTCCTGAGCTTCATCGACATTCCTTGACCAACAGTATAAGAAGGTAACATGGAATGGTGCAAGAGACATTCAGTGAGCAGTTCTAAGGGCAAAAGTACCTTGTTAATGAGAGAGGTGGGGAGAATGGCCATACTGGTTCAAGCTGACTGGAAGGTGACAATGACAAATATCTGCTTGTTACCTCAGTGTTACCTCATGCGGAAGAGCACCTCTGAACTCACAACACACCTTGACGTTGGAAGGCTACAAAAGCAGAAGACCTCATTGGGTCACCACCATATACATAAACAATGAGAATCCATGGATCCACCCTGCCTTGAGTCAAGGGTTCAGGCTGGTGGTACATTAGTGCAAAGAATATTTTAATTGCACACATTAGGCCACTTAATACCAATTAAGCATCATTTAAATGTTTGAGCCATGAGTTACCTTATGGCCACTGTCAACCCATGTTCTAATGGCTACTTCCATTCATATAACATACCATGCAACAAAGCACATGTCATCTCAAGCTCGGTCTATGAACAACAGTGAGTTTTGTGTACATAAGTGTTCTCTACTGCCACCAGATCTCAATCCAGTGGAGGACTTTTGGTATGTGCTGGAACGGCTGGTTCACAGTGCGAATATGCCGCCAACAAATCTGCAGCAACTGTGTGATGCATTCCAAATGGACAAGAATTTCTGATGAATGTTTCCAGCACCTTGTAGAATCCATACGACAAAGAATTCAGGCTGTTCTAGGGGCAAGGGAGGTCCTACTGAATATTAGGTCTACCTAGTAAAGTGGCCGGTACATACACGCACACTTAACAATATGTATATGTGCATATGTATGTACACGTGCGAGTGCCCTCGCTTCAATAAGCCTGAGGAAGCTTTAAAAACTAAACTTGTGTTTAAAACTGTACTTGCATAAACTATAGAGTAGAACCTTGTCACTGCAATCACAGTATAAGTATGTAGCAGCGAAATGATGTTTTACGTACTGTAATGTGTATAGTATACTATGTACAATTTTATCTTTGTAATTTCTCTGTGCCGATACGCCAAGCTAAAAATTCTTCATTCATTTGTGAACATCCATCTGTGAGCCGTTTCTTGAATAACTATGTGACATAATTCTTGCTGGTAGTCACAGGGCAATGTTTATTACTGTTTTTCTTTATTAATGAACTTTCTCATGGTGGTGGGAGAAATGTAGAGGACCTGTAGACGTGCAGAGGTAAAAGCAAGGGGGTTTCTCACATTCAGAAAAGTGTAACAGGAGGGTAGGTTGGATCATCAAATCGTTGCCTGTCGCCTGCCCACAAGGGTACTATCAGGAGTCATGTTTTGTTATGTAATCAGGCACCACAGAAGAAGAGCACAGCTGACCACAGAAACTGTTCAGCCATGCTGTGGACAGTGGGCCCATCCATAAAGCTGAGTAAGGGACTGAGCAGACCATGGTTACCATGGAAACACATTGATTATTCATCAGTTGGGATGAGGTGCGCTCAGGGAGCTGTGTGTTGGGCCGGGCGTTTGGGGAGGTGTTTGGCAGGAGTCTATGGGATTACAGTCCTGAGGGGATGTGGAGCACAAGTCCAACTGAGAGCCCGAGAGGCACTGATCTGTTCCTATGCTAACGAAGCGCCCTGTAACACGGCAACTAGGCTCTGCATAACACTAATTAATGTAGGGCCTCTTTCTAAGCATGGCTGCCTATTTATCTTGTGAAAAATGCTTAATGCTATCATTCGTGCAATTTACTTGTGCCTCCTAGAATGCTGTAGTTAATTACCCAATCAAAATTAGCGACAGTTGAACCTATTGGTGTTAGTGGAACAAAAAGTGAGAATCCTTATTTTAGTCAAAGTTCAGATACCTGACGGTTCATCATTTTTATATAGGTGTGTTGCAGTGGTGGCTGCTGAGCTGAAAATAGAGCAGGTACCAAAAAATCCCTTTTTAACTGATGTAAGTCATAACCTGCCCTCAGTCATTTTCCTTGATTAACATTGCATTACTAAACACTATCTTGTGTAGCCAGTTCTCCTTGTTATGGCAATAAAAAAATAGAAATCTTTATTTGCTTTGGAAATTGGGTGCAATGTGCCCCTCTTTGTTCAAAATTGACGGCACTTGCCGTTAATAATTGTTTTAATTTAAACATTCAAACGCAGGTTATTTTTTTGTTGTTATTTTTGTTTGGTACATTGTGAATAAAGTAGCTATTTTTCTGAATTTCATTTATTTTTAAATCACCCTTAGAGTGCAATTAGAAAGGAGCTGTGTGTTTATTCGGCAATTGATTATTCTGATCATTGGAGAACGTGTCAATAAAGGATAATGGCTGAAAACAGGTCAAGGCCGATCATCAGCCTAAAGAAATTTTTTTGTGGCTTCTCTATTTTCACCTCAGCTGTCGTCTGGTGTGTGAACATACGTCCTTCCTTGATTAACTTCAAAATCCATAATACCCCCGTCCACGCAATGGACACTGTGTTCTCTCATTATAACTGTCAACAAAGACGAGTGACGCTGTGGAATGAGTCTGATGGATGTTTGTGATATGTTCTGTAGATAGTGCAGTCAAGATGAGGGATTGGCTGGGGAGGGTTTTAAATACACTGAGAACTTAGCAGGTAGCAGATGCATATGGACAGAGAGGAGGATAAGTGCTGTGAATGGGCTTACTGCTGGAGGTTAGCTGGGGGCAGGGTGCTGTTGCAGACTCAGAGGCTGGGCTGTGACAGGGCTGTGATCCCTGGTCTGCATCGGGTCACAAGTCAACAGCTCAACTCGCCAGCAGTACAGCTACTCGCGCTCAGTGCCTGAATTAAGGGTAAATTAAGGGATTTGTAATAATCCCATCCAGATTTGCGTAATTCCACCTGCAATCCTCAATCTCCGCCTGCTGCCACATCTGGACATCATCTGGTCTTTGAATACCAGCCTCTGCCCCCTCCCCTCGCTCCTTCATCTGACCTCACTCATCCCGCAAGCTCCCCTACTGCCCCCTGTGCCCTGGCTGCCTGTGCTCATCCCCTTATCCCTTCTGATCTGAGAGTGAATTCACACAGCTATCACCCAGTACAGGAGAAAACAAAACTTCACTGTCAGTAATAACGTTTAACATAACCCCACCTCGGGGGGGTGGAGTGTAAATGCCCGGGGTTACAGAGGCATGTTAAGCCTTCTGCTCCTGCCACCATACCCCCCTATCTCTGAGCCTATTCTCCCTTAATGTGGGCCACAGCAGTAACTGTAGCGGTAACTGCCCCACTGGATGTTAGGAGTAAAGTGAAGGCGTGAAGTGTGTTTGAGGACAATGCTTTGTTTGCGCTCATGCCCCATTTCTGCTGCATGGTCAGCAGCATTTACTCACACGCTCGCTCTCACGTGCCTGTGCCCCAGGTGCTGTTTGTGTTTGACAGCAGAGACAAGCGAATACGCCCTCTTCGCTGTTCACTGTTTACCCAATCTGCAAGGGGACTCTACAGCACGACCATGCAAACAAGCATTACCCTTGGCTCTTGATGACTAATACCTAATGTCCTGATAGTGCACTTGAAGCCAGACCTCCGTCTTACTTCATATTGTTGAATAGAGTATACCCTCATTCTGCGTAACCCAGTACGGGACTAGTCTTGTGACCATACTTGAAGTCTTGTTTTAGTAAACTTTTTACAGGGAAATACATACAGTATACCTGAAAATAGAATCTCTAATTGGCATGTCCTCTTTAAATGCCATTTTACTGCACTGTCAGCATATACCTCCATTTCACTGACACAGGCAGTCCACCCAAATTTGTTTATTCAGCCTAACTGTAATGCCTTGATTCTGCTTTTATGAATCTTTTCTGGTCTTATCGTTTCTCAGCTACAGTGAGATACTCGTGCCTGAATGAATGTGCTACACTACACTTTTTTCCTTTATTATTTCATCCTGACCTGAAAACAGCGGGGAAGGAGGGAAACCCCTCCTGTGTTAGACTTGACCCAGCTTTGAGAGCGACGCTACAGAAAGGAGTGCTTTGTCAGTCTCTCTCTCTCTCTCTCTCTCTCTGTCTTTCTGTAACTGCCCCAGGAATTTCAATTCCCACCGAGTCTGTAGCTATTAAGAGCTCGAAGTGATATCACAGTTTTGGACAGATGTAGTGACATGAAAGACTGCAAACTGGATGATGAGCATTTCTAATCAAAAGAGCCCAGTTTCATGAAGAGGAACAGTGTGTGAAAATCTGCGGATTCTGTTTTCTGTTCTCATTAAATTAGATTTGCTCATTGTAAAGTGCAATTACAGATGATGGACCCTCACAATTAAGTTTTTTTTTTCTTTTTATGGCCGGATAGATCACTAAGAAGAAAGTGGGTGTACTTTTCTATATATTTCAATGGCTTTTTTGCTGATATGTGATAATACTGTAAATAAAGAGGTACATGTACATTGTATACCTGCATATACCCTCCACTACATCATTGGACATGGAAATGTATGGAGCTTTGTTTCCTGGGTATTGTTTAACAGACATAAGCTTCATCACATGATAGTGAAGTGCATTGATTTTTGCATTTCCTTGTTGCTGTCCTGTAGTGAGGCACAAGGAAGCCGTCGCTTACCACTGACATCCGCTCCGCATAGAATACGTGGCACATTCAGCTTTGTGTGATAGGTCCAGCAGGGAAGGGCGATGCTGCTCAGTGCTGGTATCCTGAAGGGTCCAGTTTTAATGCTTTGAGTGTGACCTGTGCGCTTGGGGACAGAGATTTGTCTCCCGCGGTGGGACAGGCTGGTGCTCTGTGAATCTCCTCGCATGACAATGGGAGGCAGAGAGAGTGAGTGAGAACAGAAGGATGAGGAAGTAAGGGGTGAATGTAGGACATGCGGGAGGGCTGTAGAGGATAATGAAGTGTGTAGCCTCAAGCAACAGGTTAGACTCAGTGATGGAAGGAGAGAAACGCTGCTCTTACCGGAAAAAAAACTGAGAAAGCGTTCTGTTACAGTGGAAAGGCATTGGGCAGGATTTTAAAATGGCTGTTACAGTGTGTACTCGATGTACTGGGATGAGAGTGGTGCTGCCATGTGGGAGGGGGGGGGGGGGGGGGGGGGGGTGACAGATTGTGGGGACCACTGCGCATGGCGCTCCAGAAAGCCTCTGAGGAGAGAGGGGAGATCAGCTCCAACCCGAGCCACAGCAACGCACTGCAGTCCCGTCAGATCAATACTCACTATGGCCATTAATGTCCGCCGGGCCAGAATGCACTGCTCTCCGCTGCAACCAATCCTCTTTACTCACGGCATTTTTTTGGGGATTCTGTGTGCTGCCGAGAGGTCCTGGTGGAATCCTGGCTGTGCGTGCACACTGATGATTTTATTAAATATTGCTCATATGTCCTCATTTGTCCTTTTTCAACTGTGGAAGTGCTCGAAGCAGGGATCTCTAATTTTCCATCCTTTCACGTGTTTGTTCCAATCATTGTGTCATTGGGTTCCTCCAGTTCTGACTCATTCTTGCCTTCTCTTATTGAACATGGAAACTTTGGCATTGTCACCAAAAGAATGTCATTTGAAAGGAAAATAACAGCATATAGAATTTCACATCCCGTCACAATTTGGTTTATTATATTTCACATTCTACGATATCATCTTTTTGTAACATTGGGCTGTTGAACGCTCAAACAGCACTGACTCAGTTTTACAGCCTTCATCTGGGGCTAGTATTTGGACCTGCAGCATTTTGCATTTTTTTTCTCCCTCTGACAATATCCTTATGTCATGTGTGTCTCTTCTTACAGGCAAACCCTCCCCCCATCATCGTGAATGCAGACTCATTGGATGCTGGCCCTTATGTAAGCCTCTCTCACCCCTCCTCACCTGTACCTCACCTTATCCTTCCTCACCTGTACCTCACCTTATCCTTCCTCACCTGTACCTCCCCTTGTCCTTCCTTACCTGTACCTCCCCTTATACATCCTCATCTGTACCTCACCTTATCCTTACTCACCTGTACCTCCCTTTATCCATCCTCACCTGTACCTCCCTTTATCCTTCCTTACCTGTACCTCTCTTTATCCTTTCTCACCTGTATGTCCCCTTATCCTTCCTCACCTGTACCTCACTTTATCCTTCCTCACCTGTACCTCACCTTATCCTTCCTCACCTGTACCTCACCTTATCCTTCCTCACCTGTACCTCCCCTTATCCTTTCTCACCTGTACCTCCCCTTATCCTTCTTCACCTGCACCTCCCCTCATCCTTCCTCACCTGCACCTCCCTTTATCCTTCCTCACCTGTACATCCCCTTATCTTTCCTCACTTTTACCTCCCTTTATCCTTCCTCACCTGTACCTCTCTTTATCCTTCTTCACCTGCACCTCCCCTCATCCTTCCTCACCTGCACCTCCCCTTATCCTTCCTCACCTGTACCTCCCCTTATCCTTCTTCACCTGTACCTCCCCTTATCCTTCCTTTACCTGTACCTCCCCTTATCCTTCTTCACCTGTACCTCCCCTTATCCTTCCTCACCTGCACCTCCCCTTATCCTTCCTCACCTGTACCTCCCCTCATCCTTCCTCACTTGTACCTCCCGATCCCTCCTCACCTGTACATCCCTTTATCCCCTTATCCTTCCTTCACCTGCACCTCCCCTCATCCTTCCTCACCTGCACCTCCCCTTATCCTTCCTCACCTGTACCTCCCCTTATCCTTCCTCACCTGTACCTCCCCTTATCCTTCCTCACCTGTACCTCCCCTTATCCTTCTTCACCTGTACCTCCCCTTATCCTTCCTCCTGTACCTCCCCTTATCCTTCCTCACCTGTACCTCCCCTTATCCTTCCTCACCTGCACCTCCCCTTATCCTTCCTCACCTGTACCTCCCCTTATCCCTCCTTACCTATACTGCTCTCTGCTCTGAGTACACACTGGCTGGGTAACACAGTGTGCCAGGAACAACCTACCATGTATAAAATGCACAGGGTACATGCCTTTGCTCATATTAGTGCAGTGCCCATTCAATTGCTGCTTGTGCGGTATAGTGCAGTGCCCATTCAATTGCTGCTTGAGCAGTATAGCGCAGTGCCCATTCAATTGCTGCTTGAGCGGTAGTGGTGCTTGCATCTTTCTTGATTTCCTTAGAACTGCGCAGCTTACAACTTCAAACTTGACTTTGCACTTTCTTGGGTCCTCGGCAGTACACCCCCCAAGTTTGAAGTCAGTCAGATTATGGCTGTTGAGTTATGCGAAGGTCACACATACGTACATACATACATACGTACGTACGTACGCGCACGTAGACTGATTCCTCACTTTTCAGTTTGATGATAAATAAATGATGAATGTGTGTAATGTGCATGTGTAGTTAGATGTTTTGTTTTGATGGTTTTGAGTTCGGCATGTCCCCAGACATATGCTGGGTTTTTTTTTCTGCGCCAAGATGTACCGACTGATGTTTTCTTCAAGCTCAAATGGACGGTCAGATAATGCACTGAATATAGCTACACCATATGCTGTCATTGCTTATCTTGACTACAAGTCCCAGCTGGTTTTCCAGTGACTGACCACCACCATGTGCAACCTACCTGTGCTACACTTGTTTTTAGCATTCTGCATCTTATTTGAACAAAACTTTGAATGTTTAGTTTCATTACATCAATAATAGATTTTTTTGAATTTTGATTTATTTAGTGAGCAGTGAAAGTAACACTAGATGTGCAAATACCATGTCTCTGTATGATGAACAGCATATTGATGGTACTTTTGTAACTGAGAGAAACATCTTCCCTATATGCACTATTTTTGTTTGCTACAGGTGAATGGCAGTGATGGGATGTACAAATATGAAGAAATCATTCTGGAGAGGGTAAATATGACGGTTTCTGCATTACAGTTGTTTTAACTCTACACAATAGCCTCATTCGCTCCCTCACAAAATCAATGTTTAGTTTTCTTTGAAGAATGGGCTTGGTCTTCAGCCACTAGATGGCAGTAAGGGGTCTACTTTCAGAACCATGTTGTGAACAAACAAACATGGAACTCCTACTTTTTAATGTTCTAAGCAATTTCAGGGTCAGGGCCTGTGGAGATGAAGGCTGAGAGCTTATCCAGGATCAGTTTTGTCTTTGAGTTCATAAACTGATGTGGATTTTAAACTTTTACTTCAAAGCATACCTCATTTATCTGCTTAAACTGTTTTTGAGTCACTTATCAGCTAGTGTAGTCAGGTGTGCCAAATCAGGGTTGAAGTGAAAATCTCATATACAGTAGTTCCCTTGGATCAATGTTGGGCTGCTTTAATGGAAATGTAAACTGCTTTGGATTGTACTCTGAAGGGTCTGCGAGTATTGTGTGAGTGTGTGTGTCTGTGTGTGTGTGGGAGGGGTACTGTACATTCTTTCCTGGCTCTAGTACACCGAACAGGGGGCCTCCTAACTCCCCTGTTCTAATTTTTTGTGAGCAGTGCTCATTAATTACAGAGCATAATAAACTGAAGCTTCATCTCAGCTGTCCTGTCTGCTGCCTGTAAGCCTGTCAGATGGAGCGCTGGGCTCCGTCCGACCTGCTGTGACGGCTGGAGTGCTGTAGCAACCACAGAGAGAGGGGGAGAGAGAGTGAGAGTGAGAGAGAGAGAGAGAGAGAGAGAGAGAGACCAAACCTAATGCTATCTGTACAAATATTGCTGTTGCAGCACAAGTTGTCTTGTCATGCTATAAGGCAGTTTGAGTTTGACTTTGTGGTGGAGAGACACGGACAGAGGGGAAGAAAGGACAAGACAACGCTGTCATTTGTGCATGAAGGTGTCTTCTCATGCCAAGAAACCACGTTTCAGTTGGAATTTCAATTGGACGGAGCAAGAGAGACACAGACTGAGTCCGTTTAAGAAGGTTTTCAAATACCTCCTTTGATATCCCAGGTCCCGTTTTGTTATTATTATGTAATATCAAGGCATTCTTGTTCTGTTGACAGTGTGGTGTCCACACATCTGAGCCAGCCTGTGATCTGTGTGAGGTTCTGTTCTGTATCCCCCCTGTGTTTCTGCAAACATCCAATCCTGTAAATCAGCAACATGCCCACACACTGCCCTTTCTGCTGACCTTCACACCAAAAGTGAATGAGAGCAGGCTGCGGAAGCTTTGTGGACATGAGTTTGCATGCGTATTTGTGTATATCCACTGATACTGTCCTGTCGACGCATGCAGGGTAACTCTGGCCTGGGCTTCAGCATCGCCGGAGGGATGGACAATCCGCACATTCCGGACGACCCCGGAATCTTCATCACCAAGATAATCCCGGGAGGAGCGGCTGCCATGGACGGCAGGCTGGGGTGAGTCTCGCCTGTGCTAAACTCAGAAAGCGCCCACTCCGCACCGCCAGCCAAAACTGCGTGGGAGACAATGGCCTGTTCTTCTGCATCTCTGGGCTCTTTTTCCACTGTTTTATCATCCAGAATATCAGAAAGAATATGATACAGAGTGTACTTTCAGTGTGTGTGCGCCTATGTGTGTGTGTGTGTGTACGTGTGTGTCCATGTTTGTGAGTGTCTGTGTAGGTGGGTCTGGTTGTGTACTATTTGCGTGTGCGTTTGTGTGTGGGCATGTTTGTCTATGTTAAATGTGCGTGCGCGTGTTCGAGTGTGTCTGTGTTTGTGGGTGTATGCATGAGTGTATTTTTGTATATTTGGGTATTTGCACCAAAAGGCCGCACGTGACCATGGTGGTGAGAGATTGAAAGTGGCCTGGGGTTAAATCCTGCTTGGAATTGTCCCTGTGAGGAGTTTCCATGCTCTTTCTGTGTTTGTGTGGGCTTCCTCCATCCTCCCACAGCCAGGAGCGTGTCCCAAGGTCTGGAGATGATAATTAGTGTCCTTGGCCAGCTCTAGTACATTTACAGAACGTTCATTAATGTGCACTGGCCTTGTGAAATACACTAATAAAAGAAAAGTGAATGCTGGTGTGGTTTATCCCTGCATACTAGCATTTTGTTTGGGGCCTCACAGTTTCCTGCTCTGGAGTGCATTTCCCGAAAACGCAGATGCTAACTTACATAGTTGGAGCCATTGACTGTGAATGGGCAAACTATGTAAGTTGCTAACATAGTTAGCAACTATGCTTTTGGGAAGCGCACCCCTGGTAGGCAGTGATTGACAGTTCGTGTTTGTGTCCCTCAGCGTGAATGACTGTGTGCTGCGGGTGAACGAGGTGGACGTGTCTGAGGTGGTCCACAGCAGGGCGGTGGAGGCCCTGAAGGAGGCGGGGCCTGTGGTCAGGCTGCTGGTGCGGAGGAGGCAGGCTCCGCCCGAGACCATCCTGGAGGTCAACCTGCTGAAAGGGCCTAAGGGTGAGGCAATGTAATGCAGAACTCAGGCTCCTGCATGCACACAATACACGGTCACACACATACTCTACTCACGCATACATACTGCGCACATTCAGGCTCACACACAAGTACACACATGCGCCTACATGCGCATGCCTGCTCACTGTAAACTCACTGTCATGTGCTGAATGCAGATACACAGTGCAGACGCTCATACAATTGCGCAAATGTACGCATTAAAACGCACACAATTCCAAACATGCAGAGAGAGCATGGCAAAATGCCCTCACGCACATGAGCACAAACACACATGCATTCACGCTAGCACAAACCATCACTCTCTCTTGCTCACATGCTTGTGAGTTCTCCCCTTTTTCCCAGTTCACCATACACCTGTTATTAAAGCTCATCTGTAGATATGAGATTCGCTGCAGCAGAATCAATCTGATTGTCCCTGTTTCTCGCACCCTTGCCCTCAGGGCTGGGCTTCAGCATTGCTGGGGGCATCGGCAACCAGCACATCCCCGGAGACAACAGCATCTACATCACCAAGATCATCGAGGGTGGGGCTGCGCAGAAGGACGGGCGGCTGCAGACCGGAGACCGCCTGCTGGCTGTAAGCCAAGACCCCTCCCCTTAGGATCCAGCACTTAGCGGCCTGGGAATGCAGCAGACACGCCTGCTGACAAGCAAAACCTCCTTCCTGTTCAATACAATGTCTCATTCTCACATCGATATACAGCACTTCCCGAGCTCCTTCAGTCAGAGCTCGTGTGACAGACTCAGGCAACGCCCCATAGTGTTTCGGGCCTGTGTGAACGGCTGATGTGGGGCACAAGTGGCAGCTTAGATTCTATAGCTGCTTTTGTCACTATTACTTTTTTTTTTTTGGTGTTTTCTCTTTGAGATCTCAGAACATACTAGGGATGGTATCACAGCACCAGTAGTCACAGTAATGTCACACAAACATGTCAACAAGTTCAGTAAAGCTGAGGCAATATAAATTAAATTGCCTCTTTTATTACCTCTTTCATTGCGCTGCAGTTTTAAAGCATGTTTCTGCCAAATTGCTGGAGATGAACAGAACCAACCATTAAGCTGGATGAGCAGTGATGGAACTAACTTTCAGCAACAGTAAAAAGTTTTGACACACTTTTGACTAGAACTGTAAATGGAATAGTTTTGGGAATGAAATTGTTTCTGTTGAAACGTGCCAGATATATTCCAGCAATGGGATGCAGGATAAAAGCTCTCAACAAGAAGCACACTATGCCAAGACCAAAATCAATTCCGCAAGAGGTGAAAGGGAGCATTTTTGAAATATATCAGTCTGGAAATGGATACAAACCCATTTCTTAGGTGCTGGGGCTCCTGGTAACTGAAATGAGAGCCATTATCTCCAAATGGAGAAAACTTTGAACTGTAGTGAATCTTCTCAGAAGTGGCAAGCCAACCAAAATTCTTCTGACAGGGCATCAATGGCTCATCCAGAAACCAAAGGAATATCTGTGGAACTGCAGCCACAGCTACCCTTAGATAAGGTCAACATTCACCATTTCATCAGTAGAAAGAGACTGGACAGAAATTGTTAAGTATTCATCAGTTAATTGCGAGGCAAAAACCAATGCTAACCAAGAAAAACAAGAGGGCACAACTTTCCTCTGGCAGAAAACACCATAATGATCCTCCAGCCTCTTGGGATAAGATTCTCAGGGCTGATAAGTCAAGAGTGTAACGTTTTGGAAGACAATGGTCTCATTACATCTGGTGTTAAACTTACACACACCATTCCTTAATGTGAACATCATAATAACAGCCAAACATGGTGGTGGTAGCGTGATGATTTGGAATTGAGGGAATTATGATATTTGCTCTCTACCAGAAAATCCTGAAGAAGAATGACCAGTCATCAGTCCATCACCTGAAGCTCAAGTGCTATTTGGTTATACAGCTGGACAGGGATTTGAATAAGAAGATTAACTCCACGTCTGAATGGCTTAAAAGAAACAAAATTAAGATTTAACTGGCCTGGTCCAAATGCTGACTTGAACCCCATTGCAAGGATGTGGCAAGAACTTAATGGGACATTTCGTACTCAAAACCCTCCAATGAGGCTGAATTACAGCAATTCCAACTGCAAGTAAGCCTGGGGCTAAATCTCTACGCAGCAATGGGAAAGACTGATCTCCTGCTGCTGTTGTTGTTTATGGTGGCACAACCAGTATTCAGGGGGCAAATAATATTTGACATGGGTGATATAGGTGTCTGATAACATTTTCCTTCAATAAATAAAATTATCATTGAAAAACTGTATTTTGCATTTCCTCGTGTTCTCTTAACTCATGTCTGAGATTTTGCATGAAAAGCTGACACAAGTTAGTCAGACAAATATGCAAAAATAGAGAAAATCGGGGGATATGTACTCATTCACGGCCCTGTAGTTAGTGTTGTTGAATGTGTTTAATTTTTGCGCTGTGTCCCTTCACAGGTGAATAACATCATCCTACAGGACGTGCGTCATGAGGAGGCAGTGGCAGCTCTGAAGAACACGTCTGACATGGTGTACCTGAAGGTGGCCAAACCTGGCACCGTGCATCTCAACGACATGTACGCCCCACCGGACTACTCCAGTAGTACGTACCTCCTCTCTGCTCCCCCTTCTTTTCTCTTTTCCCCATTTAGCAGAATGAATCACTTCCCTGATTGCCTTTCTCATGCTTGTGCTTTCTGACAGGAGCTATTTGTGGTCTACAGATTAATTGTGCATTTGCAGGAAGTGGTGTGAAAGTGCACTGCTGCACTGACCTCATTTAGTTGTTTCTTTTATTGTAGTATCTTGTATCCCTCCTGCCCTTTCCCCACGGCCTGCTGTAGGGGTCCCGACTCGAGGTGTGCACATTGTGTTGCGGTGTGGTGCTGGTGCTGTTTCCTGTTTTGCGCTTTGACTGGTGTAGAGCAGTCAGGGGGTACTGAGATTGGGCGCATGTACGGTGCAGGAGTGAATCAGCTCTCTAGACTCCCACATTGTGTGCTACCGCTGCCCAGACACGATTCGCCGCTCTCTCCCTCCCACTGAGAGAAAGAACGAAGGCTTTCTCAGATTCCTCCTTCTACTGTACGCCCACGTCCTGGGGCACCATGTCAAGCTTTCAACACTCCCCCTCCTCCCCTCCCCCACGCACAGATAAACCACACAGCCATCGCAAGATGGCATACCAACTGCCTAATAAGCTTCAGTACCTGCCATTTTATGTTTCTGGTGTACAGTGTGCTTCTGAGATACTCACATTAAGTGTAGACCTTTAGGGTTTGTATTTTGTTCCTGTGTTTCTGCCATTCGATATCTACAGCCCACCAAATGGCTTAACTGCCTGACCCCCCCCCTTTACTCAGCAGTGCCACCTTCTGGATCTCCGTTTTAATGTCCCTTCCTTCTTTTCTCCCTACTGGCCTCGCCCTCCCTCCAGCGTTCCCGACTATGGTCGATAACCACGTGGCCCACAACTCCAGCATGGCCTACATGGGTGGGGTGGAGCCCAAGTCCGTTTACCAGCCCCAGCAGGTCACGCCCTCCAGGTACTCCCCAATCCCACGTCACATGCTTGGGGAGGAGGACTTCACCAGGTGAGCTACCTTTTCTGTCGGAGACCTTTCAGTCAACTGTAGTTCTTCAGTTTAAAAATTTGTGTAATGATGTCCCATCCGCTGTAAAAGGGAAATGATGTAGATTATTCATCAGCGACTGTCATATAACATGGCTTGCCAAAATTCAGCTTGTATGGTATCCCTCAATAAAAAAAAATAAATTATTGCAATAAAATTCAGGGGACCAATGGAGCGGAAATATGTAAAACTTACAATAGCGGAAGTCTCCATGCTGATCATTCTGGTTTTACTGGTTCCAGCTACTTTGATGTCTGCATGTTTTTTATGAATGCGTACTGAGGCGTGCACCTGACCCAACATTAAAGAGACAAGGACAATGAAAGCTTTTTATCACTTTTTGTTCAGTATTCACCCGGCCTGCAGTATTCCCAATGCATGTATCAAAAAGGAAATGTTGGTTACAAAAGAAAGGGAAGGTGCAGTTCAGCCTGTCTTTGACGTGTAACTAATGCCTTCTCAAATAGCTGACTACATTTGAAACGAGAGTGAGATGAGGGCCAATCACATCCTGCCACACATACTCCATGGTCACATGCCTTTGTGCAGAGATGGTTAAGCTTGTCAGGAAAACTATGGGACAGATGTCACGTTTCAGCAATTGCTTTCTTTGCCTGCTCAGTCTTTCATTGTTCAAAAAAGGATAGTACGCGACGCTTTGAGCCAATTAGCAGTAGTGTAATTATACACGTGTGATTGCAGTAATTTTGTTCTCTTGTTATTTAAATGATTGATGGGCACCCAGTTATTTCTTTTATAAATCAGTGAACATATCCTGAAATTTTCCTGCAATTTATTTTTCAAGTTTTGGCTTTAAGTTTCCTTTTTGCTGTAGAAAATTTTCAAATCGAAATTCTACAGTGTGGTTTGTATAAAGACTGTAGTTCTGATGTCAGTCAAAAAATACAGTAGTCAGTAATAAAAAATTAAAAGCATATTTTGACAACTACTGCGTGTGACTGAAAGTCAGAAATGGAATCGTGCCATTTCAGTATTGTAGCCATGGGCACTGGACAATTTTGATTATTTGCACTTTACTTTTCTTACTGTTATCTTTCACTTTGTGGAGCAATGAACTGAATTTCATTTTATTATGATATGAGTGAAAAGGTTCAAAGAAGCTATGAATGAGCAAGCAAATTCATTATCCCTTTAAGATGTAAGATTATGTATTTGAACATTCAAATATCACAACCATTGTTAAATGAAAGCAATGAAATTAATTAAACAATATAAGAAAACCTAAGAAAGAATGTGTTTAAAAGAAAGAAAAACTGCACTCCAAAGGTTTAAGTCAAGTGTGTGATACCTGGTGCATGTTGGAGCTTCCTGTGTTTGGGCCCTGTTGGGTGAGATGGTGATTGTAAAGTTTACACCAAGGGGCATGAAGCTTAAACCTGATTGGTGGATACAGAGTGCAGTATCTCTCACAAGGAACGAGAGCCCGCCCATCTGTCACTCTCTCACTCCTTCTTCCTGGGGGTGGGCTGAACAAACTCCTGACCATGTGACCTGCCCTGGTGCTGGCTCAGGTTTTCTGGACAGGTGCACTGGGTGTATTGGATAGGAAGTTGGCACCTGACCCAGGAGCTGCTGGGTGAGCAGTAGACAGAGATGTGTCTATCTGCAGTCCCCCAGGCTGCTGGGAATCTGTGATCTGTAGCAGCACCTGTGGATGGGGGAGGGGTCAGAGTTTGAGGAAAGATGAGGTTTGGGGGATTAGAATTGTGGCGACTAAATCCACACCCCAGTCTGTGGTGTTGTGTCAGTGTATGTGCGTATATGTCTGTGTATGTACGTATGTGTATGTGTGTGTGTCTTTATACGTGTGTGTCTCAGCCCACGTCATCCCGAGCCCCATTCACAGTGTGATTTCTGTACCCCTCCAACCAGGGCCGAGCCCATTTACAGTGTCATCCACAAACCCCCGGAGGACAGCGTTCCCCCCTCCCCCCACTTCTACAGCGGGGTGCCTCGGGACGCGGGCTTCTGTCCCGTTCCCGCAGCGCCCCTGCACCAGGGCCCCGCGTCGCCCTTCTTCGGCAGGTACTAACCCACCCCCCACCCCACCCCACCCCCGCTCCGGTCTGCTTCCGCTAACCCCCTCCATTCAGCCCCCCCCGCCCCTGCCTCGCCCCGCCCCTGCCCCACCCCGCGCCACTCCAGCCGGAGTCGGGGAGAGTGAGGGGCATCTGCTGTGGTGTGGCTCGTGGTCTGGTTTGTTTGTGCTATCTCTGTGGTGGAGGTTGGGGAGGGTTGGGCACACTAAAGGGCTAGAATGGGGTTCAGTGTGAGTCTGTGTCCTCAGATACTGTACTGTCTCTGAGCCACACAGCCTCACTCACACCCGGCGAAGTGAAGGCCCTTTGTGCTGTCCTACACAGTCTGTGACTTAGCAGCAGTGGCTCCGTGTCTGTATATGTAGCAGTCTATACATGTCTCATGCTCTGCTTGTACGTGCTCATTACTGTCTCTGTTTGTTATCTCTGTCTGCGTCCATGCAGTTTGTTGCTTCCTTATGAGCTTTGTTTTTGCCATGGCATAACCTGTCAACTCATTTTGAAATTATACAGGGAAATTTAATTTGGAGTTGTTTCACTTATTATCATATTTTGGGTCCAGTTGTTGCCATGGTGATCTGCTGTGGTTTCTTGTTAGAGAGGGTTGACCAAATGACCCTGCAAACCTTGCTTCCCACCCATTCTCTCTCTTTCCTTTCTCCCTCTCCTCCTTTTCTCTCTCCCCCTGTCTTCTCTCCATTCCTTGTCTCTCTCTCTCTCTCTGTCTGTGTGGTCTCTCCAGTCTTTGTTAAGCCCTCTTTTTAGTAAGTAATAATGTCTTCATCTTTCTTTGTTCAGTTTTTTTTTCTGTGCGTGTGTGCATCTGTCAGTGTGTGCTGGTGTGTTTATCTGTAGAATTTTTGATACATTAATACTCCTCAGGAGAGTTTAAGCGATGTGTTGGCTTGTAATTAGTTGTTTGAGTACGTAATCCATACGCAATAGCATATGAACTTGGGATCATTTTCTTTTGGAACACGCATCGTTAAGCTGCAATGCGGGATCCCATGACTAATCTTATGGAGCCTGTTTCCGGTAACATGACCCTCCTCATTTGCATGCTTTAAGGAGGGTGGGCAGATGGCAGCCGTCAGTGCTGCGAGGCAGAATATCAGTGCAAGAGGAAAGTGCTAGAGTAATAGGTAGCACAGGAGCTGTACCTGGCCCCCACACAGCCACACGTCTTCACCGAGCTTCTGGCAGTTCCAGTCAATCACACAAGCTGCTCCATGCCATCTGTCATGCCTGAGGTCCCTTACCAAAATGCTTCTTTGTGCAAAACTGAGAACCCCCCATTGATGAGGCCTGAGAGAGATAAAGAGAGCCAGCCTGACCAATGCTAATGCAGCGACATCCCTGAAGGATCCAGCCTGGTTTCACATTACCCTAATACTGCACAGGCCTGAAGGACCTGGCTTTGCCTAATGTTACCCTCATACAGCAAAGGCCTGACAGAATAGGCCTGAAAGAGCCACCTACCTGGACTACCTATCTATGGCACTAGCCTGTAAGAGGAATGTTGTATGTTTTTGTGATTTTTTTATTTGGATGTATGTTCATTTGGTTGTTTTTTTCATCAGTGAATGTCTTCTATGTATTTGCAAGCATGTCAGCAGTGTTATTTATGACCTACAGCCGCATCTGCTCACATTTGTCAACCAGAACGCCTCCACTGTTAAATATGTGTTTGTAAGTCTACTGTATATATGTGTTTGGTGTGTCTGGTGTGTGTACATCTGCGTATGTGTGTGTTTTTTTGGTCGTCAGTGTTCTGGTTTTGCAGTATATCTGCGGCCACAGACAGACTGTAGGATAGAGAAGGGGAGAGGGGAGGTATAGGAGGTTACTTGGGGCTGGGGTGCTGCAGTTCATGAGGTCTATCCCACACACAGTGCTGTGAGCACAGGAACCCCACACACAGTGCTGTGAGCACAGGAGTCCCACACACAGTCCTGTGAGCACAGGAGCCCCACACACAGTGCTGTGAGCACAGGAGTCCCACACACAGTCCTGTGAGCACAGGAGCCCCACACACAGTGCTGTGAGCACAGGAACCCCACACACAGTGCTGTGAGCACAGGAACCCCACACACAGTGCTGTGAGCACAGGAACCCCACACACAGTGCTGTGAGCACAGGACACACAGTGCTGTGAGCACAGGAGCCCCACACACAGTGCTGTGAGCACAGGAACCCCACACACAGTGCTGTGAGCACAGGAACCCCACACACAGTGCTGTGAGCACAGGAGCCCCACACACAGTGCTGTGAGCACAGGAACCCCACACACAGTGCTGTGAGCACAGGAACCCCACACACAGTGCTGTGAGCACAGGAACCCCACACACAGTGCTGTGAGCACAGGAGCCCCACACACAGTGCTGTGAGCACAGGAAGGAGTTTTTGGTCCACTAACACTGATCCCTTCTGCTACCATAAATGTATTGGGAAATGAGAAACTGATCCTCCGCACAGGGGGCGCGGCACGCATGTTCCCACGGCTGTCATGACTCATCTGAAAATTGGGGAACCAGTTGAGTGGACGCCTCTGTACGTGTTCTGATTACCTCGCTGTTAAACACAGTCACACCTCTCACGCAACGCTTGTTCACATACACATGCAAAAGCCTGCCTACAATCATGCAGGCATGCCTGCATGTACAAACAAACACACATATAAACACACATGCAAATCCTCGTACACGCGCCACAAAAAAATAGGTACAGTGGCACATTTGGTGAGTCGGTGAATTTCCATGAGCCCGTTACATTTGTTTTTGCTACCTGTCGCACGTGAACATGCACCGGTGCCACTTCATTCTAAACCTCGCTCAAAATCAAAGCCTCTTACCTTGCAAACTGCAGCAGATGAACAGCAAGTTTCGTGTTTATTTTTTGATTTTTGTACTCAAGTGTTCGGCGAAAGCTTCTGCAAGAGCATCCTTCGTGAGGAAACTGAGTCAGAGAGCGAAAGGCCCCATGCCCATCTGCGCGTCCCCCACGCATTTCATCAGCATGCACTTGTGCACACACACACACATACACACTCTTTCCATCTGCGCGTCCCACACATTTAATCAGCAGCACATCAATCTGACGCACGCTCCCTTGCATCTACTCGTTGCATTGAAAAATCTTTTCCAAGAAATGAAAGGCTTTATGCAATTAATGAAAGCAAAAAAAACTCTCCATAATTATACATACCTATTTCATAAACAATGGTATGAATGATAGATAGGCAGCAATAGGCACAAAAGGAGATAGACAGCCCCTCACTATCACGTCAGCCCAATCAAAGGAGCTCACATTCAATCTTTTGACCTATTCATTTTCCGTTTTTAATTGCTCTGGTAACATTCAATTGCCATTCACACACATTTTGAATGAATATTCTGTATGTTCTGAGCATCTGATAATCTGAGCTGCTGGTTTTCCTGCAGCTATGGGATGTTATGCTGTGGGTATATGGTCTCATTTTGGCCTAACAGCACTGTTTTGTGTGCATGTGTGTGGACACCAGGGAATCAGTTGACTAGTGCAGCAAGAAGGTTAATGTTTTCCTCCTGACCAGCATGAATAAGACTTGTGATTGAGTAGCTGTCAAACAGAAGCTGTGTTGGGCTTACTGTGGAGATTTCACTCCTCTAACCAGGGACGTCTCTCAAACCGAAAGGCATTATGGGTTAGCAAATACAAGCCTGCTTTTCCGGTTTAAGTCGGCGATTTGATCATGAGCTGGTGGAATCATAGCAGACCTTCGCAAAGCACCCAAATGCAAACTGTTAATCATCCATAACAGCTGGTTTATTCTTAGCTTCTCCGGCGTGCCTGAAATATCCTGAGCCGTCTGTCACCCAAGCCAAAAAGGGCTCACGCCCCCTTAATATAATTAGAATGCAAAAGGTGCTCGGGGATAGAGGCAGTGGCAGTGAGTTCAGGAGGCCCTGTTAGGGAACACTAAGAAAAAACCAGGTGAGAGCCAGTAAGTACAGTGCCGGACACTGCGCCATCTGGCCAACGAGAAAAGACCTTCTCGGAGAGGTCTCTCACCTTTCTGCATGTGTGAATAATGATGCCAGCAGTGACTGCCATTAATTACCCGACGGGAGCCAATTACTGAGATGAGGAAAAGGAAACAGTGTTGTGCTGGGGCGAGGGGACCCCACAACTGTCCCCACCTCACCCGAATCAGCATTCAGACCATGACGACTGGGGAATGTTGAACTGGATGAAAGCTTAGGGGGATGAGAAAGAGTTTCCACAGGAGTGCAGCTATTTACATTCCTTCAGCTGATGAAGAGGAAGGGAGGGCAGGGGAGAAAGAAGGAAGAAAGAAGGGTGGAGGGGTGGCTGATCTGTGTTTATATGCCCTTCTGGAATTCAATCCTCGGTTACTGATGCAAGGCAATACCTCCCTCATATTCTCACCTTATAAACTGACACATGGACCATCCATGCTTCCACCCTTTACATATGTGCAGAGCCCTGTGTGCTTAAATCTTTTACTGTGGCCATGTGCTCTTCATCAGTTTGAACTGATGACAGATATATGGAGACATGCAAAGTGCCTTATTTACGAGTCTCTGCAAGGCTGTTTATGCCTTTACAAATTAGCCGGGTTTAGCGGATGCTGCCCTAATCTCCAGAAGGTCTTAGATGACAGACTGGAATTCTGCTGTGCTGTGGCAAGGAGGACTGGACTGGCAGTAATGCAAGAGGACAGACAGTGAAATACTGTACTACTCCAGTTTAGCACAGTCTTCAGACAGATTCCTTCACAGGTCCTCCGTCTTTAGCGTCAGTGGGGAAAAGAGAGCGAGAGGGAGATAGGGCATACAACCTGCACAGACAAGAAGAGGTCTCTGGGTGGAGACAGATGGATTCTAGTGATCTGTTGAGATGCAGAGAGGGTCATCATGGGCGAGCAAGGGTTAAGTCTGGCCCTGAGAGCGATGCGTCTAACAGCCCGGGTGGAACTGCTTCCTATCACTCCCTGACAGCTCTAGATTTGTTACAGCTTCTCTCTCTCTCACACACACACCCACACAGAGTACACTCCACGCGAGTGCAGGACTGGTCTCGTAACCTCTGTCTTGGCTCTGCTGGAAGGACCAGTCGGCTCCTGCCACCACCGCTGCCATGTTCACGGTCAATATCTCGTCCTCCATGTCGTATCTGCAATGCCACTCAGAAAGGAGGGACAAGACACGGCCTTTCCTTAGGGCCTGGAGTAAGAGCCCCAGGTAACAGTGTCTACGCCGCTGAGGTCTCTGACCAAGACCAGGCATGTGACTTCTGCAGTCTAAATGGCCACTGTCACTTCGTTCCGTCTCATTCTGGCAGTGCTAGCTAAAATTGCAGCCATCCTCTGAGAAAGAGGGTCTGGAAATGCTCTTGTCTTCGCTTGTTAGATCAGTCATTAACTATGCACTGTATTGTCCATATAAATGTACATGAGTGTGTTCCTCATTTGTAAGCCTATGGTGGCAGCCTATGTGTGTACAGGCATGCGTGCTTGTGTGTTTGGGTATACGTTTGTGTGCGAGTGTGTGTCAGCGTTCACATTAGAAGAGATGGAATTGGGGTATCAGTGAAGCTCTCTGTGGACAGCTGTTCCATGTGGGAGCAACATTGTGCAGTAACAGCAGAGCTGGCTCCCTGCTGGCGAGCCTGATCCACAGCTATCTGCCCATCTGAGAACCATTGTGGGGCTCATTATGCCAATACCAGCATAATGCTTTATATGTTATGTAAGTCTGGGTTATCGCGAGTACTCATGAAGCATTTTATGTTTTGCCTGACTCCACAGTACGGTGTTAAGCTGTTAAATACAACAGGATAATCTTTTTTATGGGTGTTTTTACATTTTCTGAACAAATATCTACTTTATTTATTTACATACTTTTGCAACAGATCTTCAGTATATTTTATCTAATTAATCTGTGGTTTAACTTTCTGTAATCTTACAATGAGGGAGATTAGCATACATGCTGTGTCATTATTGTGTTCTCTTGGGCAGCATAGAGTGCTTCACAAACACAAACTTACAGTATGTATTGCATGTAATATGCTGACTGGAGTACATAGCCAACAGTAATGACAACCATGTATACATGTGCTTGTGTGTGTGTGAGTGTGTCGGGGTGGGAGGGCTTTATGTCGCTGTGGCAGAGTCCCTGTGAGTTAAACCACAGCATGTTTTCCTGGGGACTATGGTCTCCAGCAGCGGTTCAGCCTCCTTGTGATCCTAACACAGTGCAGCTACAACATGGACCGCCTGCTCGGAGGGATGAGTCACAGCCACTAAGAGAGAACCGCAGTCAGGCGTGAGGCGGGAATGAGTTCAACGTCACACAATTTGTGTGTGTGTGTGTGTGTTTTGTTTTGTGCATTTGTGTGTATGTGCGTGCCAGTGTATACGTGTGTACATGCCTGCATGTATGCAAGTTCATATTTTTGTATGTGCATGTAACTGAGTGTATGTATGCATATGTGCGCGTATATCGACACGTCTGTGCTACTGTGGGAATGCTTTGGAGAAGAGCTGGAGGTGGCATTAGACATTGTTGCCTCGGTATATGACCCCAGGTCTTAGTGGGTCTTGTGACTTTCCGCTCGGAATAAATTGGAACCGCTGACAGATAACTGTGGAGTTTGGTTTTTATCCTGCCTTCCTTATCCTAATGCAGTGTGGTATGTAAAGAGGCTGCTCTGCAAGTGTGGTTGGAATTGGCTTGCCGCAGCTGACATGAAGTGAACTGTGTCTTGCAGCCGTTTTTTTCTGGCCTAAACTGGAAGCGTGAATACTGCATTCCATTTCTGTGAAATATCTATGGAAGTTATTTCATTTGTCAATTCATGTGGAAGCATTCACTCTCAAACATGTATAGAAACTACTGCCACAGATAAATTGAAACAGGTCACAGGTTGTATATATGCTGCAAATAAATTGTGTGTTGTGCTATCTTGTATAAGGTGTATATATTTCAATATGTGTATTTGTGTTTTTCCCCATGTAGTTGGATCTATGTGATCTTGTCAGCTGCCTGTTTCTCTCTCTCTCTCTCTCTCTCTCTCTCTCTCTCTCTCACTCACTCACTCACTCACTCTCCCTCCCTCTTTCCTGCCTCCTGATTCTCTCTTTATGTTTGGCAGGGAGCCCCGTAAGGTTCTGCTCCATAAAGGCTCCACAGGGCTTGGCTTCAACATCGTGGGAGGAGAAGATGGTGAAGGGATCTTTGTCTCCTTCATCCTGGCTGGGGGGCCAGCTGACCTGAGCGGAGAGCTGAGGAGGGGTGACCGCATCCTCTCGGTTAGCCCTCCCTTTATGAAAAATTACCATAGTTACAAGCCATAGTTATCCTATAGTAACTGAATGGTATTTTCGCCATCATAGTGTAGTAGTACTTTCATGATACTATAGTTATTCAAACTACAGCAATACAGTTGTGTGGACTATAGTAATATCATGGTACTGTTGACTGTGGTAATACTTCAGTTGTAATGTGATGGCTATAGTACTACTCTAGTTATACAATGCAAACCATAGTAATACTATATTTATGCCAAAAATACTATAGTACTACTAAGAAATAACTATAGGACAGGGCTATTCAACATTATCCAGAAAGAGCCGGTGTGGGTGCAGGCTTTAATTCCAACCAAGCACTTACCCCCTTGACACCATTAATCAACCCCAAGAGTCTTTACTAATGAGCTTGATTAGTAGTATCAGGTGTGTAAGTGTTTGGATGGAATGAAAGCCTGCACCCACACCGGCCCTTTCTGGATAATGTTGAATAGCCCTGCTATAGGATATTTTCATAAAGGTCATACTTTTAGCCCCGTTCTCTTCATTATAATTCACAAAGTCCTGCGACTCTGTGTTTATATCCCTTTGCTTTTTCAAAACTGGCTGTAGGCACAGCTCTTATCCCACGACACTGTAAGTACACCAGTCATTCTCAAACTCGGTCCTGGCGCCCCACTGTATATGCTGGTTTTTGTTCCAACCACAAATGCAATCTTAGGATTTTAACATGCTGTTAATTTGTCTTAGTTAGCTGCATTCCATGCTTAGAGCAGTTATTTACCATCTTAAGCCACACTTTGATGGACATATCCATTGTGCCATGAAGAATAAATACCCTCGAACATATTGAGCTTCTTTTTCTATAATGTGAGGATTTTCAGGTAAAAAAACTTTTTTAAACACATCTAATTAGATGTGGAGAAAATCAGTAAGCTCCCAATTAGGCTGCTGAACACAGGTTTTTTTTGAGTTCTTTCAAAATAATTTGCATGAACTTAATAAAATAAACATGATACAAAACAGGTGTGACTCTATTGTTTGCCATATAAATTGTTAGTTTTTACAGCTGTGTGTCAACAGTTTCAAAAATGAGGAACCATTGACTGTTTACATTGATTAAATGGTAGGTTAAATTGTTCCCCTCTGCAGAACACCAGTTTCTAATATATCTCAATGTGGATATGAAATTTTTATTCTTCATGGCATATGTAGATTTGTCAAATGTGGTTTAAGAGGATAAATAATTGCTCTGAATATAAAGCCACCTAATTAAAACAAGTCAACAGCTTGTTATTAAAATCTTAAGATTGCAATGGTGGTTTGAACAAAAACCAGCATACACAATGGGGCACCAGGACCGAGTTTGAGAACCACTGAAGTACACTAAGCGGAAAGCTCTCGTGAGGCTGAAGATAAGAGATCCAACAATTTCTCGCTAGGGGAAACTAACAAAGCACCTCTCTTTTCACAGGTGAATGGTGTAAATCTGCGCAATGCCACACATGAGCAGGCTGCCGCAGCGCTGAAGAGAGCTGGACAGACAGTCACGATTATTGCTCAGTATCGACCAGAAGGTAGAACATTCTAACCCCTACCTTCTTCAAATGAGGATAACTGTTTCATTCTAAAGTGAAAAGCTGCTTTTTGATGCATATTTTGACAAAGCAGCATATATGCTGTTTTCAGTAGAAGGAAGGTTAATATGAATATCATGTTCTTAAAGAGCTTATTATGAGATCGCATGGATAGAACTTAAGTTTCACGCTGGGACCTATCGGCTACAGATGTCTCTGGCCCTTTAAAACAGGTAGGCATTCCGCTCGCTTTTTCAGAGGAGGGTCTGGTTTGCAAATAAGGACACATTGAGTGCAGTTGATTGGCTATTTGAGGCAAGATTCGGATTAATTTCCCTCCTACCAGAGTGTTTGTTGGACGAACGAGGACGCTGTTTGGTAACTGCGAAACTAAGCGAATATGAGCTCGTTAATGACCTGAAGGTGCCCGGTATGAAGTACCGGTCGTTGAAATCCTGGAGGGGCTAACGACGTGGAAAGAGGGGGTGGGAATACGGACAGGAGCTCGCACCGGATAGAGGGAGACCCGGCGAAAGAAGAAACATCTTTAGGAACTGGTTTTGCATTTGCGTGAATTAGATGGTTGTCGGCTGAATAACCTGGAATGTTGCGTGGTAGAAACTTTGGGGGATCCCGTCGTTCCAGGATTAAGATCAACTATTTGGCGCGATCTAGTTCGACATTCCCTTTGGAGTGCTGGCGCTATCCTTGTTTCGCTGGAGGGAGGTGCTTTTAAGTTGAAATGCTATGGAACATTTTTCTACCTAGCTAAATGATCGTTAGCTAACTAATTATCCCCCGATTCGGAGGAGGGGTAGTTCGGCTTATCCTACGAGTTCTAAGGGCAGCCCCTGTATTTTTCCTTTTGGCAACTTCCCTCCAGAAAAGGATTAACATTAACCGGCCAGTAAGTGCCACATTAAACCTTTGTGAAGCTCAACACAGTTTGTTCAGAAACTACTGAGAAGAAGCTAATGCTGTTTGCAAGCAAGGACTATTCCAGTTACGGTGTAGCTTACGGTAACTAGCTAGCTACAAACGAATGGGAAGTAACAAGCTAGCTCGCTAGGTAACGTTACCTGGGTCGCTAACGGAGCTGGCTAGACCAGTCTGACCTTATCCATTGCATTATCTTTGCGAAGTGAGTGTCTTATATAAAACAAACCGCTCTACTTCGCTAGCGAGCGTTAGCTTTACCTAACCTAAACTAGCTTGTAGCTATATAGCGAGCCAGTACATTACTAATGTTACCTAGCCAGCTAGCTAATTTGTTATCGGGGTTAACGTCACGCTTGGTAAGTTTCAGTCTAACTTGACTTGGTGAAATAATTCTGTGCTAACATTTGCTAGCGATTATGGCAAGTTTGGTACTTGTAAAACTAAGTGACGCTAACGTCAGATAACATCGTTACCTTGGTAGCGAGGAGGGTAAATTAAGGTTAACGATGAAAGGTAAGTTAACTCAAAGTTAAAGGTCTTTTTATGTCTCTGATCTTGGGTAACGTTGGATTATCATAATTAACAGTTTACTGGAAGTTGTAACTTTTTTTAAATCTGGCAAGCATGGATTTTTTTTTTTTTTTTTTTTTGCCTGTTAACTCGCGATCTGCAATTTTGGATAGTAGGCAAGGTAGCTACTGTATTGGAATTCGTAGCGGCTATTGCCCCGGACGCCGCCGGGTCAATGACAGGTAGAGGCTGAGTAATATAGCCGGCGTCCGGTTCAATTGTCTCAGATGTCCAGTTATTGAGCCGGACGAATTGGGGGCGCTCGTCCTAAATTAGAAGTTACGTCCGGGTTAATAACAGCAAAAGCTCGAATAATAGAGCCGGCGTACGGGTCAATAGGCCCCACCATTGGAATTAGCTATAGCTAATGTCTCTAACTTGGGTTTTAAATTGGCTAACTTTGTTCAAACATTGGCTGGGTGGATCTGATGGCTAGCTAACACAGTAGCTACTTATTTCCCCCTGTGAGACGTGCGACTGTTAAGATGCTTTCACATTGGACGCGAAACGAATTTTTCGCACGACAGATTACATTCAAAGTCAATGCAAAGACGCGAGTACACGCGAACATACCTATTCGTTTCGCGTCCGGTGTGAAAGCAGCTTTACCTACGCTCTTGGTGAGCTTACGTTGGCGTGTTGATCATTTTGAAAGGTTGTTCGAGCGTCGTGGGCAGTAGTTTACTTTAACTGTCCAACGTTATTGGCCGTAGTTCGTTACGTTGTATGAAAGGTATTAAACGGCGAGCTGTTTCAATGAAATTCTTATTTCGCTGTCATCTGGAAGCATGAGGTAGTTTTAATGTAAGCTTGGAGAATTTGGTTATGTTTTCTGCAGATGGAACACCCCCTCAAAAGAAGTTGTCGCGATATTGTGGATAATTAACCTGTGGCCGTTGTCCTTCGCACCAGTTAGATCTTCAGGGCAAAGAGCAGGTGCTACTGCGACTTATGCTGCATTCGGTAACACTCGTAAACACGAGTCGTGTCGTGAATTAAAGTCGAAGGTACGAGGAAGGGTCATTCGGACAGTGAGGTCGTGAGGTCAAAAGAACGGAATTCACCAGTCGTGTCTCGCGTTACCGAATGCAGCATCGGTAACGCGTCCCACGAGCCGTGTTTTCGAGACACGACTGGTGAATTCCGTTCTTCTGACCTCACGACCTCACTGTCCGAATGACCCTTCCTCGTACCTTCGACTTTAATTCACGACACGACTCGTGTTTACAAGTGTTACCGAATGCAGCATTAGATGAGGGGGTAACTGTGCAGCCCACTATTGTCTTTACGTCTGCTGCTGTGTATCGATCCGTCGACTGGTGTTCTGTCAATTTTTGCGACCAATCAAAATATGCTACCTCGCGCTTTTGCGCTTACGCAGACCTAAAATTTTGGGCTCTGTTTCTTCGCTCACATCTTAAGTATCTTCAAAAATCATAAAAATAGATTTTTTTCAGTGCGCCTTTCGACCAGTATGCGTATATGTATTTGCATGTACGCGCTGGGTTTTCCTGAAAAGGCAGAAATTGGATAATGGCGTACGGCATATATCTTTCAACAAACTTATCCTACTCATTATAACATCTAATATTATAATAAGCTAAGAAATGACAAACACTACTGTAGACTGATTCCTATTGCATTATTAAGGCGAAAACAAATACTTTATTTTCGCTTTGCATTACAGTAGCATTTTTTGACAAGACCGCATAAATTGTCAGACTACTGGCATATTATTTATATTGCTGATATCAATGTTTTAATTGCCCATGTGAATGAATTATGGAACTCCTTGTCCACATTTTAGTTCAGATAGTGACAGCAACGAGACCGGAAATGTGTGTTTGAGTTCAGACCCATATATACAAACTATGTTAGAAATGTGATAGTATAGGCTATCTGCCACGGCATGCCACACTGCGGTGCTGCAGATATCCTGATCAAACGCTGCTGTGTAGTTTGTGCCGTCTGCGGACTACTGCTCATTGGTGCAGTTTGAGTTGACGGAAAGGTCATCTAATTAAGGTTACGTTGGGGCTTTTCGGAGAGGGAAGGATGGTACAGCCTGCAGATTGTATCTGGACTTGGAGTTGCTTGTAAAATTGGCCTGACTTTGGCCAGTTTTCTTTAAGAATGTCTTTGACAATTCTCTATAGAGTGCTATGCTAATTAATCTGGTTTGAGGGAGCAGTGCATTAATGCTGCTGTGTGCCCTAAGTGTGTTATGTAAGTTTCATTACCATTTAAAAATTTGTAAAGGACAACCTAGACATTATGCCCAAATTCATTTTGACATGATGGCGAGGATTAATGTATAAAAACTTTTTATTTTTAATTTTGTTTTTTACCCAAGTATTGTATAACGCCTGATTCCTACTTCCATAGATTATCAAAGGATGCACTTTGTTACAAGTCATTATATAATTGCTGTAACTGAGTTAGCTTTACTGGCAATTGGTGCAAACAGTGGTTATACATTGTCCTGTGGTCTTGGGAACAGCAGTCTATATTGTATGAATGTGGTATGCATCTCATTTTGGACTAGAGGCACTCCAAGAGTGCAAACCTCAGGCAAGGCAGCATAGTCAATCTTGCTAAGTGAACATGGCTCATGAGAAATTTAAGGATGGTTCCATCCCAGATGCGAGACCAATCAACCGACAAAATTTGAGCAATATCACAGGGAGCAAGTTCAGTTATCGCGTGTCATAGGATTTCAAGATGGCTGCCGTTGCGGCCATATTGTCTGGCCGATCACGGTCAAAATCACTGGGGTCCATCCCTGATGTAATAGCAACCCAACCCACCTACAAAATTTCAGAGATATCCATTCATTACTTCTTGAGTTATCTTGTACACAAACGGAAACAGGCAGAGAAACCAACGCCGGCAAAAACAGAAACTCCTTGGCGGAGGTAATGACCTCTGTTGGAAAATGTAACCATCACTTGCACAACGCCAGCTGAAAAAACACTGCTGATGGTTTAACTGGTGAATTCAATTGCTTATTGAAAATACATGCATATTTAAGAGCCAGTTTTTCTAAGAGTCAGGCAGGCGGTGGTTCATGACCCCTTTGAATTTGTCCGAAATTTTTTTTATTGATAGATGTATGTTAGAAACGAACAAAAATCACATTTTCTATCCTTAATAGGGACCGCTGTTTTTTTGTTTTTTTTTTTAGGGGGTCCAGGAATATTGGGGTCAAAATCAGCCAAAATGCCAAAATCACCAAAATTAGGTTTGTGAATGCTTGTATTTCTGTGCGCCCTGAGTGAGCCAAATTGATTTTCATTTGTGCAAGTCTATTGGGTATGGACCCTCCAAAAATGTGAAAATTTTGGCGGCTGACTTAGGGCGCAGCCCATAGGTGGCGCTGCAAAACACTACTTTTTGTAATTATGCACACTTTCCCAGGGGTTGTGTTACTTGCACCCTAAGTCAGCCAAGGTATTTCATGCATGTCATTATAGGTTAGGACCTCTTACTTTGATTTGGATGAAAATTACAGCGGCTGACTTGTGGCGCACAAGTATAGGGGGTGCTTTTTGCCGCCGAAAGGTGAAATTGCCACATTTGCACACTGCGATTTCTCCATGCGCCCTAAGTCAAAAGTGATGAAATATGGCTTATTTTGACACTCAGCGTCTCTAGTGTCAGTGGTAAAGAGAGTTTTGTGGCTGGTTTCGGTATTAATCCTTTTTGCGCCATTTTTCCTGGGCCACTTCACAAAAAAGCCAAATATGGTAAACTGGGAACTTTGTCCGATTTTCATGAAACTTGCAGGATTTGCTTCCTTAACTGGGAGAAGGGTGTTCTGTAAGTTTGAGTGCAGTGTGGCAAGCCACTTTGTTTATAGGCTGGTGGCAAAATTGGAACTAAACTGCAAAAAGTAGCACTTTCAAATAACCTTATATCTCATAAACCGTTTATTTGATTTTCATCGAATTTGTTATACATTTTTCACAAGAACGCATGAAGCTAAATCTGGCTTTAGTTTTTTTTGCTATGTATTCAAGGGGTTTTCCAATCCAATCAAAAGTCAGTTCTAAGATTTGTATGATGAAATCAATGTTGGTGTAAGCGATCACCAATAGGTGTCCTTTGACTGGCGCTAGATGGGGGTGCCTGTTACACTAGGTGAGGTGAGTAAAGGGCAAGGGTCCCAGGGTCTCCCAGTAAAGGAAGCAAATCCTGCAAGTTTCATGAAAATCGGAGGAAGTTCCGAGTTTACCATATTTGGCTTTTTCGTGAAGTGGCCTAACAAAAGTGGTGCAAAAAGGGTTAATACCGAAACCAGCCACGGAACTCTCTTTACCACTGACACTAGAGATGCTGAGTGACAACAGGAGCCATATTTCATTAATTTTGACTTAGGGCGCATGTAGAAATCGCTGTGCGAAAATGTGGTAATTTCACCTTTCGGCGGCAAAAAGCGCCCCCTATACTAGTGCGCCCCAAGTCAGCCGCCGTAATTTTCATCCAAATCCAAATGAGAGGTGCTGATCTATCATGACATGCATAAAATACCTTGGCTGACTTAGGGCACAAGCCACACAACCCCTGGGAAAGTGTGTATGATTACAAAAAGTAGTGATTTGCAGGGCCACCTATGGGCTGCGCCCTAAGTCAGCCGCCAAAATTTTCACATTTTTGGAGAGTCCATTCCCGATAGACTTGCACAAATGGAAATCAATTTGGCTCACTTAGGGCGCACAGAAATACAAGCATTCAAAAACCTAATTTTAGTGATTTTGGCATTTTGGCTGATTTTGACCCCGATATTCCTGGACCCCATAAGAAAAAGCAGACCCTATTAAGGATAGAAAATGTGATTTTTGTTCGTTTCTAACATATATCTATCAATAAAAAAAATTTCGGACAAATCCGAAGGGGTCATGAATCACCCTCTAATAGAAATCTGCCTGACTCTTATAAAAACTGGCTCTTAACTCTTTTCCCTGTATACTCACCCTCCCCTTTCTTCATAATGGCTACAAATGATGACCCTAGGGGAGGCTAGGGAGAAGGTCCATTGACATACTGGCAACATATGTAGTCATGATGGGGAAAAGAGTTAAAGCTGCTGTTGAAGCAGAACTGAAATAACACAATAATGGTACTATCGAAGTAAAAAGTTGACATGCACTTGGGCGTCATGTGTAGTCATTATGGGGAAAAGTGTTAAAATGCAGTGTCTGCAATGGACTCCAAATAAATTGATGCAGGGGAAGATTAGGACTAAAAATGATGTGACAAGTTCCAATACTAAGGTGATGAGAAACCAATGATGTTAATCGGATAAGCTTATTGTATTATGATATAAAAGGAGCCTCTGAAAAAAGGTATGGTCCCTGAAGGTGGATGGAAGTTCACCAATAGATAAAATTTTGAGCATTGTCCCCTCTTGTGTGTAATTTGATCAGAAGTTGGAAGGAATCTGGGCAATTCAAAATCATGGCTGAATACCACGTCTGATTGCACATGATTTCTTATCCCTCAGACATCATTGTCTTCAAAACCTTTAGAACATAATGGATCATATGGCTCAGAAATGCTGCAGTAAACCTTTGTTAGTCAGCACCATTTGTCCCTACATCGTCAGATTCAAGTTAGGCCCTTGCTTTGAGGAGCCAAAGCAGTGCAGCAAGACTGTCTAAAAGTGGCACCAACTTCGCTGGGTTCTGTGTCATCAGAGATGGATAGCTGCATATAGCCATTTCATTTTTTGTTTGTTTATTTTTGCGCGACCTTTTCATAAGAACGTTGAGGCTGAAAAATGCCCAAAAATTGGCCTGAGGCTGAGAATGAGGTTAAGGAACTTGTATGGAGATAATGGAATGGAAAGACTCAATACTAATCTGTTATGTTTGTTATGTTTATCAGCTGCTTAAAATGCTAATTAAGCAAAGAAAAATGTCTTGAGTCAGATTAATGAAAGACTTTTTTTAAATTAATAATAAACTGAAAAAATGAATACTGCTAGAACATTTGAGGCTGAAATCCTCAAAAAATTTGAAGAACACTCAGGCTCTGTCCTGAAAATGGATGTTCTTATGTAGAAAAGACTATAGTGGAAGCATGTTTTGTGGGCTGATGAGTCAGCGTTTCAAGTAGTTGACTGTCCTCTCTAATGGACCGAAGATGACAAGGACAACCTAAGCTGTTCTGTCTCTAGCATTAGTCTTGACATGGGCGTGTGGCAGTGTACATGGCACGGATGACTTCCTTATTTGCAAGGGCACAATCAATGCAAAATGAAACTTAGTAATTTTTGGAGCAATATATGCTGCCATCTAGACCTCATCTTTCCAAGGAATGTTCTTGCATTTTCCTGCAGGACAAGGCAAAACCACATTCTGCACAGATTACAAGTGCAAGTGCATGGTTACGTAAACGGAGTACTTGTGCTAGACAGGTCTGCCTGCAGTCCTGATCTGTCTCCAATTGAGAATGTGTGGCACATTATGAAACTAAAAGAAGGTGGTAATAAAAGGGTTGTTCAGTTGTGCGGCTGAAGACCCCCATAATTGAGGAATGGGGAAAATTTTGCTTGGTGGACTTGTCTTTCAGTGCCAAAGCATTATGAGCGTGATTTAAAGACATGATCTTATACAGTGGTAAGCAGTTGACTGTGCCAACGTACCTGGTCTCTGTTGCAGTCCACGTTGTACATTCTCAGTAAGCAATTAAATTCACATATTACAAAATCCAGTTATGTGATGAATTGTTTTCAATATAGTAGGCTGTTGGTGGAGTTTTTATTTGCATTTTCTGTGATGTTCCAACTTTTTTCAGAATTGGGTTTTATGAGTTACAGGTAAAATAGGGCAACATTATATTCATACAGTACACATACCATATTCTCTATATACAGTTTTGGTGTTTGGCATTTGGTATGATTCCATAGTGAAACCTTAATGCCACTTTCACACTGAGCAAAGTCATTGCCAGGAAGTTGGAGTGAATCATTTTCAAATGTGCTTGTATCTGCATAATTTGATCATAGTGCCAGAACATCAATCTTTAACCTGGATTTTCAGCAGGTATAAGTTGGGGACTGCTCTGAGAATGTAGTGGGAGAGCAAGTCCTTGCTAATTACTTGGACCTTAAAAATCTTACAATTTGGATATCCTAGCGGTCTCAAAGTTTTATAAGGTGTAAAAAGACTTGATTTTTTTAAGGTTGCTTTTAACAGTAGCGACTATTTGAGTGGCATTTACAGGATTGACCACTACTTGTGTGTGCAGAGCTGGGTTAACATTGTTCACTCTGGGCAGTTCATTTACAGGTGAAACAGTGAAACGGGGGCGGTAGATGGGAAAGGCTGCATGTTGTGTAATGGCTGGCAATGTTTAACCAGGCCATTGCATGTTGCTTCATTTCCCAGGCATAGAAATGGTGGCCTTGGTCTCATCGAGATCCTCAGAGAGCTAGTCTGCTGGTTTGCTTCGCCACCTGAGGATCTTGAGTCAGAATAGTAATTTGGCCTACATGTTGGTTCATCACGACCTGGGGTCAGGCACAGTGCCAACCGAGGAAACTCGAGCCAGAATGGCGACTTGGCTGAAAAGTTGGTTCATTAGAACCAGTGATGGGCACAATGCCAGGCTGTGCACTAGAGCCTAAGTGCAGCCTTGCTATATAGGACTCTAATTAAAAGTTAATGTGAACTCCATAAACTCTGAGAAAATTATTTTTCGTCTGAATTCATTTTGTAGCTGGGTTTTCATTAATGCTCTGGCTCATTGCATGAATCGATTGGAGGGCATGTGATGGTTCTAGGTTCTCGGACCCCTCCATTGTGCAGCAGTAATAACACGTCTGAGTGTCCTCCTGAGCGCTGGTCAGAGCAGCGGGGCTGACGCTGGCATGCGTCCAGTCTGCAGCAGTCCCTCTGCATTTCACCTCCACCGCATCATGCGTGCTTTAACCCATTTAAACCAGGACAGCATGTGCGCATTTTAAGAACGTGTCGTTGCCGACACAGATATGCGCATAATTTTGAAAGTACCGTAATTACTGTAAGTTTTACGCAATAGAAAAAAATTCCAACTGTTCCTGAAAGCTGGGGAGCTGTGCCTCAGCCCAAATACAGGTTACTATGGTAAACATGGCAGCATGATTCTCTGCTGGGATTTTTGCATTAGGCCTTAAAGGGTTAAAAGAGCCTCTGCCAAATCTGCCCTGTTCCGGGGCCTCAAACTGTGCGCAGCTCTATAAAAGAAGGTGAGGTGAACTTTTCCTGCCTCTGTGCGGCAGCTTTGGGGATGATCTGGAATAACCCTACTCTCAGAGCCTGTGATGCAGGAAGTGTTTTACTTCTGTTCCCTTCCGTGTCCTATCCTATTACACTGGCTCATTTCTCATACTGCATTACTGTTTTAAGTATGATTACGCCTCGTCACCACCACAGGACGAGCAGGATCCAAACAAGAAGCAAGTGACCCGGTTCATAGTTGTGGAGTTTTGCTGTCTTTTGGGGCATTTGAAAGCATACAGGTTCTTAACCAGCCGTAGGCTGTTCCTGCTGAGTGGCAGCTCAGCTCGGTGTCTGTAATGCTCTGCGTGAATGTTTGTTGGGGGAGGGCGTTCAGGGGGACAGGGCGCGGTTGTTCCCGCCATATTTTGACTAAAGTGGTATCAGATTGCCTGACTATCCCCAGTGACGGGCAGGCTTGCAGCCGGCAGCTGTCTCTCTGCTGCTGTCCAGCAGGTGTATGCCCACTCCCCGCCCCACACACCGCCAGCCTTGGGTGGACAGCACGGCCAGTCTAATCTTACACTGTTGGGACCGCTCCGACTGAGTGATTCAGGCAGACTGACGCACAAAGCTTTGCCTACAGGCTCAGTGGATGAACCTGCTCCATAGCCTGTATTTTAATTTGACACACTGGCTTCTCCAGTGCTCTTCTGTTTTCCAGTTCTCTCTGTCACTTCCTGTTCTCGCCACCTGTCCGTGTGCTCTCACCTACTGTTCAGTTTATGTGCTTTGCTACCGTTACTGCAGTGCCAGGGGCGTTACCCTGGTTACTGGCAGTCAGGTGGTGTCAGGTTACCGTACCTTGTGGCGTCACTCCCTCTCTCAGCTCCACGTTAACCCCTGAACCTGCCGAGCTGGTCTCGCGCGCAGTTTCTGTTTGCTCTGATTTCTGCTCTCCGGGTTTCGGCTGGGGTGTCGCCCTGCCGTCGCGCTGTACCGAGCGTGAGCGTTCGCTCTCAGGCAGGGGAGCCAGAATTGTGTACGTTTTTCCAGCCGTAATTTTTCATCGGGCAGGTGAGTAGCGACATTGTTTGTCAGACGTGGCTATTTCTTCTGTTCAGTTTTGCGGTGGGAGGGCACATTTTTTGGAGTCGAGTTAGGCCTGTGTGTTTTGCTGAATGTACTGTATGAATGACTGTACTCCTGCCTGTGGGCCCGGCCCAACCTGTTTGACCGCAGGTGGAAGCCTTTAACTCCTGGCACAAGGTGGAGATCCTGTTTGTGGGAAGGTGCACCCGGCGAGTTTTTACGAGCGTGTGGACCTGTCATCTTTGGTTTTACTCGGTGACGTGGTGCAGTGCTGCATTCCTTTCTTGTCACCCTCGGAGGTTCCTGCTCCGTGGTAGCTTAATCTCTTCCCGCTAGTGTATCGTCATTACATCCGGGCAGAACCGCTAGAGTGTGTCACCCCGCGTGTTTTATGGAGAGGCTCAAATGGGGCCGTACATCACCTTCAGTTTTTTAACTGGAAATCTGTTCCGCATGCAGTGATAAATGGCAAGTCCTACGGAGGAAGACTTCATTTTTAGTATTATAGCTATGATGAGTTGCATACTGATGTGTAATTAATATGCATTATTGATTATCTGACAAGTGACACCAGTAGACGGGCCTGACACAGGTGCAGGGTTGTAACATCTGCTCCCGAGATCATTAATCACTGTAAAGGAGGAGGCTGCTGATGCTTTTATTCCTGGAAAAAGATGATATGCTCCCTTCTCTGGATAGGCATGTCCAGCTCACTGATGGACAGGGATTTTGGGGGGGGCAGGGGGGGCTTGGATCGTATTCTGTTGCAAACACTAATGTTGAGTGTATCAGTGGTTGGCTGCATAACTGATATGTGCCTTGATATGCAGTTGGCTTTACAGTGTAAATTAGGGGTGCACTATTCCCTGACCGAATACTTGTCCCATTGCATGATTAAGTGAATAGATACTCGAAAAACCGCCATGGAGGTTTTTTTTTTTTTTTCCCTTTTTAATTTGGTCCAATCTATGAAAGTTGCACAATGGAATCAATGCAGGCAGCATTAAGCTGCTGTTATGTTATTTATAAGCCTATTCTGAAATTAAGGCGGAAACCAATTAGTTTAAAGATGCGTTTTTAACATTTATAAAAATCAACACTTCAGCTGCTTTTTTTTTTTTTTTTTTTTTTTTTTTTCCTATTCATTCTATTTAAACCACGTGTTTCTGTTTAAACCTGGCATTTCTTCAAAGATGCAGACAAAGATTGGGCTATACCAATACAATTGGCATTATACTTCATGTAGAGTTAGATTACAGTGGTGGCTGTGAGGATTGTTTCCGGCTCTCCAGATCCAGATATTTCCAATTACTTCAGAGCGTTGCAAAGTTCAAATTCAAGGAGTAAAAATTTATTGAAAAAGATATGGATGTAATCATTTCCAAAATCCACAGCATATTTCCACAGCATATTTTTATCTAACAAAATATTCCAGTTCAATCCGTGCTTAATGGCAATAACGTTTCAAAGCTGTATTTTTCACTGCAGTCAATAACTAACTGCCTTCCCGCTTGAATCTCTCATGCAGATGGAATTGGATTAGCTTGCTGCTAACGAAACAGACAAGCTGCATTCGTCAGAGGAAGTTGATTTAATTAAGAAAGTAACTTATTTAATGCGATGAATCACTTCATTCAAAAGGAAGAATTTGTCGGGGGATTTTTCTTATTTGTTGAGGTGATGACACACTTAAGCTCACAAAATAACACGTAATGGTTAAGCTTGTAAGCGACACCGTTCTCCGACAGTGTTACATAGGGCTCGACATAAAGATGTTTCCATTTTAAATGTAAAATGAGAAAATGGGTGATAGAATTCTGGGATAGTTTGGATTAATTAAATACGTGCATAATTTTCATCCTTAAAATATTGTGTGTATGACATTTTCAATGTTGCCTCACTAGCCTGTCGGTGGTCTCTTGGTCACTTCCTAATGAGTGATTTCTTAATCGTTGAACACATATGTATTGGTTTTGCTAGTTCCGTAAATAAATTTTGATTGTTAATTAAGCAATCTTAAATAGGGAACAGTATGTGAATCATAATGTGTAAAAGGCTTCTATGTGGCAGCATGCAAAGGAAAATCCTGTGACGCCGAAGTTACCAGGAGTTGGGGTTAGCACTCATTTAAGTGAGTACTCGTTTGCACCCTTAGTGTAAATCGGTAGAGAAATGATTTTGACGTTTATGGCATCGCATCAGTTAAAAAAATACTGGTTTGATTACATGTTCTCCTTATGGACTGCCCAGTGGCCTGCGGCTGGAATGTGGTGATTGAGTTGATAGATTGTTAGCTTGCCGTATGAGGGCTGCACACCGAGTCTTGGCTTATTCTTGTTTTCCCTTTAAATCAGTCCTTCTTGAAATTGTAAAAGAAAAATATTATCAGTGATTATTTGTACTGTCATCCAAAGTTGTAGTTTGATGGTGATATAAACTGTAGGCTATGTAGCACTGCCCTTGTGCTTTGCGTGGGTTTCTGGTTTGACCGTGTCCATCTGTTTGTGTGTCCGTGTGCAGAGTACAGCCGCTTCGAGTCAAAGATCCACGACCTGCGGGAGCAGATGATGAATAGCAGCATGAGCTCAGGATCAGGCTCCCTGCGTACCAGTGAGAAACGCTCCCTTTATGTCAGGTATGACGCCTCGCCAACCATCATCTCTTCTTCCAAAATTAACCTCTCTGTATCTTAATACTTGCATTATACCAGTGAGAAGCGCTCCCTTTATGTCCGGTATGACGCCTTTCCAACCATAATCTTTTTCCTAAACTTGCACTCCATGTATTTATACTGGCATTGTACTGGTGAGAAGAGCTCACTATGTCATGTATGACACCTCGCCAACTCTCCCTGTGCCCTTGTACCTGCATTATGTGAGTGAGAAGAACTCGGACTACGTCATGCACATCGAGTTGCCGACCATATCTTTCTGTCCAACATTAACACTCTCTGTGCCTTTTAAACCTGTGTTATACCAGTGCGAAGAGTTTGCTCTATGTCAGGTACTAAGGCTGGCTGGAAGTGTAGGTATTTTTAGGTTGATGCAGAATCCAATGTAGCTACCTTAGCCTTTGATAAGCTGACAGATTTTTGACTTCTTGCCACATGATGTATTTGTATCAAACATGCTACAAATGTTCACCTGTATGCCTTTACCTTGTGTTGTTCTATTTTGGGTCCATTTTGAATCCAGTTTGGTTGTCCTGGTATCTGATTGGCTGACACATTTTCGCCTTCTGAAGTTGCAGTTGGTAGATTTTGAACAAATTTGCTAAAAGTGTTCAAATTCTTGGTCTAGATGAAGTTGAAACATTGATATGTTTCAGTGCATCGATTAAAAATTCATTAAGTATGGATCTCTTCTGACTCACTAACCCACATTTTGCAGTGACTTCACTTCAGGTCAGTTGTGCATTTATGGTGCTTTTCCGCTACATGGTAGGGCTCTACTCATCTCTCCTCCGTTTTTTATGCATTAACATTGTGCATATGGGGATCTGCCCAGAACGCTCAGAGTGCTGGACGGAAAATTTCTGCCGTCTCCTAACCTGACAATCCGCCTTCCGCAAGCTATGAACATCCGTTTAAAACAATTATTCGTCCTGACTCAGTCATTTTCATTATTAACCAAAAATTCAATCCGAGAACACTCCACACTCTCAGGTGCTGCTAGTTTTCCCCGGTGCTGCTAGTTTTCCCCTTTTTAGGTAAGACGACAATCATTTATCTGGATGCTTATTTTTGCATTTAAATCAGCGACATTCAAAATTGCATACCTGTCAACTTGCACGCATATGGCTTGAGTCTCACGCTTTTTATATTTAATTGCTATGTCCCACTTTTTATATCAACCCTCGCTGTACCGAGAGTGAGAGGCAATATTTTATTGGAACGCGGGTCAGTCATTATTCAATCATGCGTATTTTAGAGATTCTCGCGTGGAATTGAAATATCTATGCATGGAAGTTTTTCAGTTTTTAAACGAAGAATTTAAACGATCATGTAGCGCAAGTTAAATCGCCTGATGTGCGGAAAGGTAGCGCGGAAGTTTTAGAGCAGTTTGTCTTTCGTAAAGCAGAGGCCTATTACTAAGTAAATTATGTTTCTGTACTGAATTCTGCCCATTATTTCATCGTTTGTTAGATCGCATATGGAGCGAAGCAGTGTCTTCAATTGCCAATGGATTATTACGATAATTTGAAAATGCGTCAATAAAGGAAAATGATTGAGAACTAGCCAGGACGCGGCCAGGATGCCAGGGCGCGGGTCGAAAATGAAAGTTCGCTATTCTGACAATAATAGAAGGGGTAGCATATTTAGGGTCATTTATGTATTGTTTCTAGCGGTGTTATTGGATGCTGGATGCGCTCATTTTAACTGATCTTTGAAAAAATAGTGCCCATCGGTAAAAGCTGAGTGGTGGTCGGTGCATTCCGAGTGCTGGTCGGGCCGACCAGCATCAGCAGAACCCTGTGCATAGTACCTGGACATAGACATAGGTTGGTATATCATTTCAGCCTTTTACCCCACTCCAAAATGGGCGTGGCAGGATGGCAGACCGGTTGAGTTTCAGGTCCCTCGAGCCCCTGGTCTATGTATGCCAGTGTGGTTTCAGTGAAGTACCTACACACTTTAAGCTTTGTAGCATATTTTAAATTGAGGCCCTAATTTTGAATTCGATTATGAAGGGAAGCAGTAAGTGCTTCAGAAGTATGGCCAACCAGCTCAAAATGGCACAATTAAACATTGAGGAGAAAAATTGCTATTGCACAAAAAAAAAAAATTGCATTTCTGTACTGTGATCTGTATTCGCTTACCAAATTGACCCTGCTAAGAAATGTCAAGTTTGCCAGAATTAACCATGGCTAATATTATAATTTACCTCCTGCACAATCTATCCCCATATACGGGGGTTCACTGAGAGCCTGGAAGAGTATTTAGACAGACCGTTAATTCATCTCAGGTTGGGTCATATACGCTCAATTTCTCCACATAATGGAAAAAAGTCTGTATGTGGTGCCTGGCAGGGTAAGTGAATGTTTTATACTTACGATGGTGTTAGCTAGCTAGTTTGCATTTCATGGTCTGCCAGCTAATAAAACAAATTTGACTAATTTGAGGCTAGTTCAGAATAGTTGTATGCTAGCTGTGTCCATATGTGTGTTGTTATTGTTGGTGTTGTGAACATTACTGGCTAATGCTAGCTCACTATTAAGATTTTCAGTTGCTCTGTCTAAAAGTTACTTCAGCAGACTGACTCACCAGAAATCAATTGCTCTCTGTGCCGTCTGGAGTTTGCTGTTCAAGTCTATTGGTTCCTTTTAATCGTACCAATCCATTTCTACCACGTTCCAGATTTTTGTGGATGTTATAAAAGATTAACCCTTTTGTCCTTTTTTTGTGTGCTGCACCCCACCACACAAGAGATGGAAAGTGTCTTGACTAATGTCAGGCAGTTCTCTCTGGTCCCTGATTAGTCCTAGCGATTGCAGCTAGGTTACTACTGTGACATGAATCCTTGGAGCCGTGCAGTGCAGTTGCTTGTTTGCTGACCCTGCCATATCACTAGATGAATGGCTTGTAATGACTATTAACAGGCAAGTTTGGGTTAATGTGTTGCATATTCTGTAAAGCAGCTGACTCTGGTGCTGTATGCTAATCTCCTTGACCTTCATTCCAGCTCCTCTCATTTGTTACCCTCTGTTTTCTTTATGTAGCAATACAAAGGAAAAAATATAAGAGGAGGGCAGACTGTCTACTGTCTGTTTCAGAGAGAAGGATCCCCTCACAGCACCCTATGAATCTGTGGAGTCTGCTATTATGGCGCATTATGAATGGCGTCTTTGTCATATAAATTTGCTGTTAATGGCATGATTGTGTGCTCATTGGGTGAGAGGGCAGAGGTTAGTGCTCCTGCTGGAGTTGTGTTTACTGACCCTTTACCAAAACTGATAAACATTGCAGAATACAAATCATTGATTGTTTTTCATTGGTTGTGTGTGGTTGGGTCATTTCTCATACCCTCATGCAGTTTTCTTTCAGGAATCGAGTGGAAGAGGGGTCAGGGGCCTAAGCCTCCAAAAATGGGGCCGCCTACTATTGTCTAAGGGTCTCTTGAGTGTCAAAAGAGCAAACCAGCATGTGGAGGATACCTGGGGGTTCTCAGCTATAAAGCATGCTTTTAAAAATGGGCCCACTACTATATGGTATGTGAAAGCCATATTTAGGGTTTTAATTAGTAATATTTACACGAAGTACAACAAAAACGGCACAATTATAAAATATATAACAACCTTGAGGGCAAACGATTCACTCCGCAATTTAACCATCCTCCTGATAAGCCTGATATAAAACTGTAGATCAATATAACTAACCTATATATCTTTGAACAACAGCCTTGAACAGTATTTGAACCCCTACCTACTCTACAGCTCTTATAACTTCGAGATACTGAACTTTAAAAAAACATCTTATGTTGCAGCACTCCCATTTCTATCTATTGAATGGAAATGAAACAATTTTATCTCTCTTGCTCATAACTGTTAGTTTTCTGGAATTTTTGTAAACTAATTTTAAATCTAAATTTAAAAATATAAAACAAATAAATGGAATATTGCAGATAACGGCATAATTGCCATAATCCATTAAGCCAGAGCTACCTGCTCGGTGAAAATTAAGCTTTTTGCTTTTTACTTCGCCTTTTTTGCCCCTTGTGGAGATTTGGCCAATATCTGCACTAAACTCCAGGCTAAATGAACAACAAAAAATAATTTTACTCTGTTGGAGCCAGCCAACTTGTGTATCTTTTCCAGTTATCTATCTACTTCAAAGTGAAGTTGCACATAAAAGTAAATATAAAAATCAGTATTTTCCAAAAGAAACAAGCATTCAGGTCAAGTTGATGTTTTAATTGGCTGTTCATCTTGACAAGATAGCCAAGCTGCATCTTAAAATGTGCAGTCGAGCGCTCCGCGCAGAAGGTGGCGAGAACAACAAGCTCGTGTTCTGTTCATCTGCCCCTGTGAAGCTGGGTGTATATCAGCACTGTGGTGATGGCTGTCAGAGTGAGGCAGTAACAGAATACGCTGAGCATGCTCCTCCTGCCCTGCTCATTCTGTGATTACACTAGCTAGCTGCTTGTGGCCCTTTACAACCCTTTCCCTGTTTACGTTGAATGTAGGGCTGAGAATTCCCATGTGCCAGTGGGTGATCATGTCATGGAGGTGCATTTCCTCATTGCACTGGAGCAGTGAAAGTCCTGTGGCCGTAACTTTTCATTATGTAAAAATGAGTTTATTGATCACCCCATGTTATACTCTTTGGGTGCTTTTGAAACCAAGCTGAACTTGCTGCAGTCTGCGTGGATATTATCTTAGAACCCAAAAGTTTAACCGCACCATTGAAACTAAATGACATTGTCTGTGTGAACTGTGCGTGCAAATGATTCTTATTTGGCTTTTGGTTCCTCTGTTCTTGGTAAATTTAGTGCTTTTTAGAATGTATTTAAAACAATCCCTCTCTTTATTAGTTACTCAGTGTGGAATGTCCAAGTCAAATCATGGACCCCTTTTCTTGTCCACCTGGCAGAATTCTTGCGTTGCATCGTCAGCGACTTTCTAAGTGGAAGTTCCATTTCAATGACTGTGCACTTCTTGGAGCTATCGGTTGCAAAGTGTGTCATGTATCTGTAGCTCATTGCTAATTCCAGAATAATTTTGAAACTTAAGGCTATTTGTATCTGCCCTGCGTGCATACCCTACCAATCTCTTCAAACAAGGTCACATGACTGCTCATTAGCACAGTTCCATCTCAGCTTTCATTCCTTGTTTCCACCATCTAAATTCCAGGCTGTAAATTGCGTGATGTTTGACTTTTGTATGGGTTAGATTGCAGATAACATTGGGTGTGTCTGCCCAGTAAAACTGAGTCACCGGATCCACCTGCACATCGAGGCTGGAGCAGCTATAGGAAATGAATGTCTTCATACCCCACGGCAACAATTGTAAATTCACCTTAGGCCTCCAAATTCTGATATGATGAACCACTCAACATGCAAGTTCTCTCATCTGAGAATGGTTTGCGCTCAACATTATAATGCCGATTTAATGAACAATGCTGGTAATAAAAGCAATCAATTTCTGAACTTCTGATTTAGAAAGAAAAACGGTAGCTTTACCAAAAACCCTCTCAAACTGTTGAAAATGTCCTTATGCAAAAGGAAAATTAATGTACAGTGGGTTATAGCTGCCCGAGAAGGAGTTACAAAGTACTAGCTGACAGGGTTCCCAAACTTTTGCACAAGGCCTTTTTCCTTGTTTTATTATTTTGAAACTGTAAGAAGTTAAAAAATAAAAATTATTCCTGCTTTAAAATGTGATGAAATGTGTCATGTTTAACTTTGTAGCATTAAGTGTTCAGGTTTGCTTTCAATCACTTGGAGATTAATTGTAACAGACATTTAAACCAGGGGTGCCCAAATTTTTTGCACCCCACTGTATGTTCTTAAATTTTATTAAGGGACATTACCTAGTACATTGCCATTGCATTGTACATTGCACTCTAATGCAGTACTAGAAGGATGGCTAATCACCCTATGAGTCAGAAAAAGGGAAGGTTGTTGGGAACATAGCAGCTGACTATCTAGTCAGTCAGTGAAGTGCATGGTTAACTTTGCATTGATGGAGAAACTGAAGTATTCCTGGTGTCAGAAAGGTAATTTCCATCTTGCATATATTGGCGGAGTTACAGGTAGCTGCGTTTCTCTGATCTCCTGTTTTCACCATAGCATCATCTGATTTTGCCCTGTATACTGAGCATGTGCTGTACAGAGTGCCTGTGCCTCTCCCTTGTGCTGTGAGCGGTAATGACAGATTGCTCCACCAGCGCATCTGTGCCTAGTAGAGGCTGCTCCTGAAGAGCACTGAGGGTTGTGCATCATGGAAACCTGGAAGTGCAGGCCCTCTCATCTCAGCACCTCTGTGGCCCTCCTGTGTGACAGTGTTTCATACTGGGCTAGCTGATTTTTGGTTGTTGCATATTGAGGCAGCCGCCCTCTCCTCATAACACGCGCATGGTGTCTCCCCCCTGCAGGGCTCTGTTTGACTATGACCGCACCCGGGACAGCTGCCTGCCCAGCCAAGGCCTCAGCTTCTCCTACGGTGACATCTTGCACGTCATCAATGCCTCAGATGATGAGTGGTGGCAAGCCCGGCTGGTCACGCCCCACGGAGAGAGCGAACAGATCGGGGTGATCCCCAGCAAAAAGAGGTACGGAGTTCACTGCGGGGGATTCACTCCTGTCCTCCAGTGTAAAACTGTACAGTCCTGTCAGCTGTGAAAGTCCGGCTGAGATGCTTTCGCCTTTCAACAAGCTCTGTTTATTGGTCAGTGAAGCGTGTGAATGAACACCGTAGTCGCAGCATGATTTTTGAATTGCCTTGCAGTGTGCCAGTCATGCCTTTATGTGTGAGAGATGCTGTGTGTGAGAGATGATGTATATGCAAGTTTACGGGTTTCAAATGGCCTTCCAGGCTTGTCATTGCTGTTGTATGCAAACAAATCCTGCCCTTTATTCCTGTGTAGGGTGGAGAAGAAGGAGCGAGCGAGGTTAAAAACGGTCAAATTCCACGCCAGGACAGGAATGATCGAGTCCAACAGAGTGAGTGCGTTTCCTCTCTCACCCCCTCCCCCCCTGTGGGAGCTGGCACAGATCCCCCTGAGAGTGTGAGCAGTACTGTGTGTGTGTGTTTAGTCTGAGCAGTACTGTGTGTGTGTGTGTGTGTGTGTGTGTGTGTGTGAGAGAGAGAGCTGTGTGTGTGAGAGAGCTGTGTGTGTGTGTGTGCGTGTGTGAGAGGGAGAGAGCTGTGTGTGCAGGGCACATTGTTAAATCCTCCCTGAGAGACTTGCCATCAATTGCCCTCTGTCCTGGCCTTTTCTGCTGGTCCCTACATTACTCTGTGCTTAATTAACTGAAATGTCATTTATCAAAGTTTTCGTTTTTTCGATGATTTTCTGAGGTTGTTGGCTTTGTCAGGCAAAATGTGTGGAAGAGCTTTTGTCTCCAAAATTTCAGATGAAATTCAAATCAGTATTTAACATTTTCAACATCTCCTCTGATGTGGACCTCTGTGTTCACACATTCTCTGCTTAGAGGCCTAAGCAGCCTATCAAATTCTTTAATGATGGAGAGCTTAGTGCAGATTCAAGAAGTGTGGGCGTCTGCATGCATTTCATTAGTTTTCATTCATTTCCCTTACCGTTTTTGCCATGACTACGATTTCATCGTCATAATTGTTTTATCAGTTTAGTTTTTGTATTTTTGCATTTTTTTAAGTTCTTGTGTTTATGTCGTGTGCATTTCATTGAAATCCATTCTTTTGTTGTTTCACCCCCCCATCTGTACATCGCCCGGCAGTCAGTCAAAGTAAAGCGTAAAAAGAGCTTCAACCTCTCACGCAAGTTCCCATTTTACAAGAGCAAGGAGAATATTGTGCAGGATTGTGTGGAGACGGAACGTAAGTACCAGTGTATGATGAGTTGTTTTTTTTTCTAACACTCGCCGTTCCTCGTTTTGTTCCTTCTCCTCTCACCTGCGCTCACCTTCATTACTGCTGACCTCCATCTCTCATGTGGTCTGGGAGATGCCGGACTAACCCTGAACCGCTGTGCTCACACTAAACACACTGCGGAAGAGCTTATTACCTTGTGTTAAATTTGACAGATTTAGCAGCGGTGAACATTGCCAAAACCCCCTTGTGTGCGTTCAAAAATTCTCTAACACACAAACACACATAGGCCTTGGTTTAGATATACTTGCGGGGACTGAAAAAATATTTTAAGTGCCAAATTTCCCTTCCCTAAACCCTAAATCAACTCTACCCTAATCTTAACCCTAACGTACCAACCTCCCAAAGTAACCCAAATGTTTACTGTTATGTGACTCCTATACATAACCTACAGCAGGGCTATTCAACAAGGGCCAGCGTGGGTGCAGGCTTTCATTCCTCCCAAGCACTTACACACCTGATACTACTAATCAGTCTCTTTAGCCAACACTCTTGGGGTTGATTAGTGGTGTCAGGTGTGTAAGTGCTGCACCCACACCGGCCCCTGCAGGATAATGTTGAATTGCCCTGACCTACAGCCTTATTCTTATACCAAACCTGAAGGCATAGTCCTCGTCAGAACTACAGTTGTGGCCCTAGACCTAAAGCTAGTACTTGGCCATGAAATGAAAATCTATCCCATAAGTGATTTACTTGTTGCTAGCACTAGTGTTCCCCAGGCTGCTTGTATGGCTGGTAGGCTAACATCCAGTTTTATAAGCCTGAATGGCCATCTCCCCAGCCCTTCACTCTGCGTCGACGTGGTAAAATGGATTATCTATTGAATATTGGCTGTCCTTGCCTTATCCAGATTGTGCAAAGCAATGAAACATTGAGTGAAATTGCCTTCCTGAGACACTTCTGCTCAGTGTCATGCATTTGTCAGCAACGCAAAGGCGAGAATGTTGAAGGTTAACCTCCACATTCGATGAGCAGTGACTTTAGCTTTTATTTTTTAAGTTTCATGTTTTTCAGAAAAAAAGCCTATCGCGCCGCCTCCCATACGAGATGGACTGCAATAATGCATGGTCCAATGGTAAGAATTTCCCAATTGCCCGGAGCAAGTATTGGGAGGTGAAAAAACATTAGCGTAGCTAGTGAACATTCTGAAGTAAGCGCTTAGTGTTTTCTGGAGCTGATGATGGAAATGGCTAAAGAGGGTTGTGCCTCAAAATGATCCGACACCTGTCAAATGTGACATTATTTCCCCCATCTCCTTCTGGCTGTTAAGGGAAGATGTGTAAACCAAATTGCTTGGTTGAATTTGTGTTGACTAACTTTTCTGTCATTTGGTTGTACAATAATTTGACCTACAACTTGACTGTTATAATAATTTTACTTCTATATACTGCAGCTAGATGGCTAGTCAGCTACTTATTCTTAGTTGTACATTAATTTTAGTTGCTTGCTAACATTTCACCCTAGTTATAATTTTGATGACATTAGAAATTCAAGCGTCTCTTGTTCTGAGGTGATTTTTATCCCTGAAAAATACTTCAGTTGTGTAGTAGTACGCAAAGCTTCTAGGGCTGATGAGCTGTGCTACTGTGTAATACAGGCATGAACATTATTCTGATAACAATAAGTTACATAATTGCAAACTGAAGAACATTGTTTCGTAACGTTAAACTATTGTTTAATTATGTTTTTTTTTTTTTTTTTTTTTTTTTTTTGCCAATGGTTGCATTTAAATGACAGTCTGATTTAAAAATGTTGCTGACTCAGAAAGGAAAGTTTGTACGGAAACAAATAAAATGTAAGCCTGTAATTGATTTAATGTCATTTTATTTCTTTCAGAAGTTTCAGCAGTTTCCATATTAGTAAAACAATGAGTTCCATTCATTGCATTTGCACCCGCATCCACTCCCATCCTATTACTGCTCCGTAATGACAGCTTGAGCACAAGCATGGTTGCATAGTTTCTTTGCATGAATACTAATTTTAGATTTTTTTTTTTTTTTTCCCCCACCTTGTCTGTTTGGTTTCAAGGCAGGGGTTGTCAGGCTACAAGTCAGCAGTAAATCTTGTGCATTTTCCATTCAGCCTTGTGCAAAGCTGCAAATATTCATAGTGTCTTTTCTTTTTGATGTTTATTTTATCCTGTTGATATATAAATCTTTTTGTAAAGCTGGTATCATTTTAAAAAGAATTTTATCAACTGTTCTTCTCTAACAGTCTAACCAGTTATTAGAAAAGAGACCTTGAAACTCCGGAATGGGGGTGTGAAAATGAGGTTTCTGCTCAGAACTAGCCAAAATGCAAAAAGTTTCATTTATAATCCCTGCTTTTGGGGTCTTTTAGTCCCTTCAAGTATAGTAAAATGCATTCGCACATGCTCACACTTGCAAAAAACTGAATCTGAGGTTTGGAAAATTGTAGCACTCCATCTAATATTTAACCGCGTTGTTAGCTGTTGTCCCACTTTTGTAGGGTCAGTGAGCACAGCGTATTGGTGTTGAGCCCTTCTCTCTCTCTCTCTCTCTCTCTCTCTCTCTCTCTCTCTCTCTCTCTCTCTCTCTGCATGCCCTGTGGGGCTCTCACTAACCTCTCTCTTCCTGTCTGCTTTTCTTCTCTTTTCCTGCTCTCGTCTGTCGGGGACTCTCAGGACTTCCCTGGGTTAAGCGATGACTTTTATGGATCAAAGAGTTTGAGTAAGTGTGTGGTTCTCTTGTCCCCCTTAGCTCAGATCAGGATGACTCAGTGAGACCTTTGCTGTGTCTCAAATAATGCTCAGTGTACTTTGCACCTCCTGTGCTTACACTTCATGAACTCTGTTCTAGAACATTTAGCGTATGCATTTTCAAGGGTAAGTATCATCTCAAACGGAACTGTATTTATTTTGCACTGCATGATAATGAGAGCGGCAAGAATATTATTAGTTCTTTGTGCACGGTCTACATTTAAGCTTGTTTAGCTAGCTGATAAACCACAGGAAAGTTGTTGTTTGCCTTAGAGGGCTTGCTAGGTTATGTTGGCTTGCTTCACAAGCTCTACTGGGAATTATAGTCGAAATCAGACTTTTGTGTGCCGTGAACCACTAAAGTAGAGGTCCCACTGTGAAATTGCAATCTATAACAATGGTAAATCGATTAGAATTATGTGAGGCTCTGTAATCTCCATTACAGCGCTCTTCACAGTATTCGCCTAAGTTGTGCTGGTGGCTCAACACGTCCTCCTCTTTATGTAACGTCGCAGGTGTAGCCAGACAAGTGTGTTTTGTTTCCAAGATTTTCGGAGGATCAAGTAAATCATCCAGGTATCTGTAGTTACTCGCCAGTACCTTTTCTGTGTGGACCCTCTACATGTACCTTTTGCACTACAAAATGACTAAGAATGGTACGCAAGTGTGCAAAATGAAGTACGGCTCTAAATTACGGAGACTGTACCCCATTGTGCCCACAGTCCTCTGGGTGTTTTCTGAATGGCTGGGGAGACTGGCTTTCTGTTTGATGAAGCAAATGTGGGCGAGTTTCATGCAGCTAGATTGTGAAGTTGGTTTGAAACTCTAGTTTTTGTTTCAAGTTTGATAGTTTTTGGTTTTACTTTGTGCATTTATCTGGCTTAGAAATCTTGCTTGTGAAACGGGGCCCGGGACGGTGCCATGAAGGATGAGAGCAGGTCTGTTGACAGTTGAGGGCGCCTGCATAATGTGGCAGACCTGGGAGAACCGAAGCCTTGATTTGATGGCCCTGCTATGGGATACTTCCCTTGCTCTTCCCCTCCCCCAGCCCTTCACAGCTCTGTATACGGCTCTCTCGGCTGCCTGTTTTCTTTGGCACATGTGCCCAGTATCTCTGTCAGTCCCTGAAGAGACGGGCCGTCCTGCCGGAAACACTGGCCCATGTGGAAGGTCAGCAGGGGCGCTGTAAAAGGAAACGCTTAATTTCCTATTGCCCATACCTTCACTCAGCATAACTACTCCTGAGCTGATGGTGTCATGTTAAACAGTAGCTCCAGTGCTCACACTCCTTCCCCCCACCACCACCCCCCCACCCCTGCTCCCAAAAGAAGATATGCACAGGGGAGCAAGTTATCCTTCTTTATTTTTTTGAAAAGGGAAGTGTTGAATTGTTAAGGATTCCTGGTTTTAAATAGAAAAGGATATCCCTGGATGTGCCGCTGTGTCCTCTAACTAGGGTCTCTCACTCTTTCTTTCTCCCAGAATGTCTTACATCAAACACGAGCGACAGCGAGAGCAGTTCCAGTAAGTCCCCACACCTTCTCTGAAGCCCCCACTGACTAAAGACTCCTTATTCCTCAATACAGGGCCTTAACCCACACTATCACATAATAATAACATTTTCTCATATTTCTATCCAAGACCTGGGTGTACAAATTTTCAAGCTCTTCTTTTACCCATTGCACTTTGATTGGCTCTCATATTGTTTCCCACCATAAAAATTGGGTCCCAGGTATAGTTACTGGCCTATGGCCAGTCTAGCATTGATTGTTGTCTATATTGCAGTGTTTGAGATTATAACCTAAAATTGGTTCTGGTGAAAGCAAAAGCTCAGTCCAGTATTGAGAGATACTAAATTTATCATTTATAATCTGGCTTCTGACACTGGAAAGTTTAAAAATCCAAGCCGGTGAGGAGAATGATGTGACCTGGGCAGGGGAAGCCTGATCGGAGGTGCTGTGAGGGTATAGACACGGGCTTATGTGTTTCTCTGATGTCGACACGTGGTTACACCATCCACCTCGTGAGAGAAGCAGAGATGACTGCTTGGGGTATTCCAATACGTGGTCAGCCTCATCTCCACCCATGGTCTGATTCACTTCATGGCCGTCAGTGGCATCCATTTTCAGCATTATAACACACTTGTCCCCTCTTGCCTATTCCAGAGGGGCAGGAGGACACCATCCTGTCGTACGAGCCTGTGATTCGTCAGGAGAGTAAGTATTGCTCAATTTCAGTTGCAGCTGCTGATTTGTTAGAGGCAACAGTGATGGTCTCAGGCATTTGCTGTTGCTTTTTTTTTTTTTTTTTAATGCGAGTTTTTTCTCTGCAGTTCACTACACAAGACCAGTGATCATCCTGGGGCCAATGAAGGACAGAGTAAATGATGACCTCATCTCTGAGTTCCCTCATAAGTTTGGGTCCTGCGTACCGCGTAAGTCATCCGCTGGCCTTTTTGCTGTGCTAAAGCAAGGAAATGATAAAGAGAGCACTGTAACTGAGTTGGAGTGCTGTAACCTTTGCACTCATCATTTCTTGTTTACTGTTGTACGGAAACTGGGCTACTGAGAGGAAGAAGTCAATCAAAAGCCAAGTAACTAACTCTAGCAGAGCATTTACTGGGCCTCTGTGGGATAAATGGTTACATGGACACTGTAATGGTCCTCTTTTCATCAGCCCTCTGTGCCAATATGACCTTGCTGGGCACTAACCGCAGTTCCTTTGAGACCAATATTTAGTGGGACAATGTATTAGCCTGGTTTGGAAGGGTTCTTGCCTGGTTTGGAACGGTTCTTACCCGCTCTGTGTGTGCAGATACCACTCGGCCGAGGCGGGAGAATGAGATGGATGGTCAAGACTACCACTTTGTGAGCTCACGGGAGCAGATGGAGAAAGACATCCAGGACAATAAATTCATCGAGGCCGGCCAGTTCAACGACAACCTGTATGGGACCAGCGTACTGTCTGTCAGAGCTGTGGCTGAAAGGGTGAGGACAAACCACGGTGTCACAGTAGCAGCATTCAGTATGATTAGCTGGTTAGAGATATGGCTTTTTGGACGCCAGGACTGCCAAGTGGCTAGATGTTTGAATGGTAACTGCAGAGTAGCTGTTTCCAGCCTCCACTAGGGCTCGGGGGGGTTTGACTTTCATCTGGAGAAATGATATTGGTTACATCTCTGACATTAGGCCTTTGAGCAAGGCCCATAACCCCAAAACTGCTCCAGTTTGTCTTTGCTCTCTATCCTTTTAGCTGTTTCTACAAGATGTGCTTTTGTCATCAGTACAAGTTTTGGTGCGTGACTTTTTGGGCTGTAACTCCAGTGAAAGACTGGCCTCATCTTATGTCCTCTTGTTGCAGGGTAAACACTGTATCCTGGATGTGTCTGGGAATGCCATAAAGCGATTACAACAAGCACAACTTTACTCAATCGCCATTTTCATCAAGCCAAAATCAATTGAAGCCCTATTGTAAGTTTACACTGTCATAGATCTGGTGAAGTAAAATGAAATGTATTCTGAGTGCCAGATAACTCTTAAAAATAATTTTACTTCATTTTGTGTCTGAATTGAATGCCATACTAAATGTGAAACATCTAAATCAACAACAGAATTTCGATTTCTTTAAAGCCTTTTGAATTTTGGTTTTGTAGAGTTGAACATTGAGACTGCTTTAAAAAATCAAATGTAGGTGAAAGTGGGGCATGCATCCTGCTCATGTAATTCTGTGTTTCATAGGGAAATGAATAAGAGGCAGACTTATGAGCAAGCCAGTAAAGTGTTTGACAAGGCAATGAAGCTGGAACAGGAGTTTGGCGAATACTTCACAGGTAAATGTGATTTGCATTTCTTACACCTCCATGAGAACTTAAATGATAGTGTTTTATGCTCTTCCTCTCCAACATTTATGCAGCCTATTATCTTGCATCTAAGTGGATGCTGTCTTGAATATGCAATTATGTTAGTAGCTGAGGTACCGGAATTTATTTTGTCCACATGATCTTCCATTCTCAATCTTCTCCAGCCATCGTACAGGGTGACTCACTTGAGGAGATCTACAACAAAATCAAGATGATCATCGAGGAACAGTCGGGACCCTACATCTGGATCCCCTCTCCTGAAAAGCTCTGAGGATCCTGCCACACATTCCTCGTGGATATTGCCCGTCCCTTTCCCCCCATACTCCCTGCCCCACCCACTGAAGTCCCATATACCTCCCTTTTTGCAGATATGTTTCATATCCAGTTTTATTGTCATCATTCTGTTAATTCTCAAATGAAAGTCTTATCACCATCTCTGTGGCTGTGCACTCACCCCTGCATGAGTTTCTCAACAAATCCATTCAAGACTGGAATTGTCATTCCAAGTGAATTTTTATCATTTAAAAACAGACAAAAGGTGGGACTACAGACATCGGACGGAAAGACGGTGACGAGAATGTCTGAAAGGCACTAAAGTGGGATTGGAGAACATAGGATTTGCCGGGGGGGAAGGCAAAAAACGGTACAAGCTGGAACCATTCGTAAATGTTTATAAGCTTGCATTAAAGACGTGGAAGATGACAAGCAGAGACCAATGAGTTTTTATTCGACAAGGACCAGATACAGATCAGCCCCCTTGATGGTACTATTCATGGAGTGTTTTCCAGTGTTCATACGTGTATATTAAAGAGATGATGACAAAGGATAAACTGGAGATATGCAGTTACCTAAATCCAGCTTGCTATTTGATTGGCTGCTGGTAGATTGTGTTGCAGCCAATCAAGACTGCCTGGGAGGCAGGGTGAGTGGGGACAAATGGACTTGAATCTATAAATTTCTATTCCTGTGACCAACTACATTGAAGTCCTTGGAGAGATGACTTGCTACATATTAAATACTACATGTTGTTTTACACTTCACCAGGATTGTCTTCATGGAGGGCTGTATGATTTAATTTTAATGATTTTTTTTTTTTTTTTTTTTTTTTTTTGATTTCTTTGTGATTTATCTGTTAAGCTGCTCTGGGTTGAGAAGGGGTAGAGAGGTGTAACTGGGTCTCTGCAAAATACCAAACTGCCTTATGTAGACAAATATACAAACATGTAATCTGCACAATTATTCACAAGAGATTGCACCTTTCCCCATGACAAATCTTCCAAGTGATAAATGAGACTGTACCGGAGTGCCCAGTGAACAGGAATGGTTTGTCCTCTCCAGTTCTTTAGTTTTCCAGGGTCCATCTCCATGTCTTCAAAGAGATGGCAATTTTTTGTCTGCCTTCGCTTCACAGGGATTTTCAATTTGAGCAATGGAGCCCCCTCCCTGATGGCGCTGAGCTGTGGACCCCACCCATTTGAACTTTCTTTGCCTTCCTGAGCTAAACGTCTCGATACTGTCACATGCTCATGCAGGTTAGGAATAAGAACAGTTTTATGATTAAAACCCTCTGAATGGGGGAAATATGGTTCTCCCTTTTGGCCTCCAGAATGCTCATGTTGGTCAAGTGAAGCTCATTTGTCTTGTTGATTTGGGGATAAATTAATTTGATACTACTGGGCAAGTATTGATCAACTGTGTTGCACCCAATGTGACTGGCTTGTTCAGCTCAGTTCCTCGTAATTAAAGGGCCTGCTGTTATTGCGGAAATTAAATAAGACTGATATTGGCACAGGGAGAGCGCGCTTAGGTGGGCGCTGTGTGTGCAGACAGTGAGCCATCTCTCTCAGAGCCAGAAATGAGAAGACAGGCTGCCAGAATGGGCTAGAGAAGACATAGGTGTTTGAAGGTGACACTTGAAATTTTTTTTTTTGTATTTATTATTTTAAAATTGTGCTGAAGCGTTGTCCAGACCAGCTGTATGACCCCTGCATGAATTGACCCGGTGGGCTGTGGAATGCCCACACCGTTCCCTCCAACAGTCCTGAGGATCTTTGGCACTTTGTACATTTAAAGGGATATGTATGCCTGACTCATCGAAGGTGGAATACCCAGGAGCACCCGACCCCTTGATGCTGGGGGGACCAATCAGATGCATCCTAATGCACTGTGGGTAGTGAGGTAGACTCACGTTGCATCCTTCAGAGCTGAAGATCACGCTGGAGCCTCTGCAGCCCCCAGAACCTGTACCTACAGGCTGTTTGTGAACAGGTATGCACCTGCGCTAAGTCAGCGCTCATACCTGCGTCAAAACCAGAGTTCAGGGAAATACCGAAGGGAACAGAGCCATTATAAACTGCTTACAGACTGTTTCAGTGGGTATGGTAGTTGTAAATGTATATATCCCCGACTAAGATTTTGGTGCACAGGTGCTTTGCGCGTGTGTGAAACTGGGACAACTACACGTTTTGTATAATCTCAACTGTAAGGTAAGTAAACAATGAAATATTCTGAAATTAATTTCCATACAAATGTGCCGTATTGTTGGTATAATAGACATCTTCAGCTGCTCTATTGGACCACATTTTATAGTCAGTTGGGAATACCTTCAAATAAGGTCTGTCTACTTGTGATTTCTTGTGGATTTTGTCTGAGTATATAGATTTTAAAAACAATGTTTAAAAAATATAGAACTACAAGACAGGCAGTGACCTACAAATGACTTATTAAAATTTTCTTAATTATTCATTTAAAATGTTGTAAACTGCTTTTCTCTAATTTTGAGATACAACAGCTGACTGTTAACAATGCGTCTGTTATTTTATCCTCCGGTCAGCCATGTCAGTGAAGCCCAAAGAACTGTTTTTTTTTTTTTTTCTTCTTCTTCTTCTTCCTTCCCTTTGAGGTCGCTGTGCTCTAAATTTTATCTGAATGACTCTGTTTTAACAGATGATGGGTCACTTGAAACAGAGTGACTCGTGAGTTGTGGGCGGGGCTTTTTGTTGTTTTGGTCCCTAATTTGTCCTGGATGAGTTGTAAGGTTGACATGAGGGCAGTTGTGCAGTACATGCTTGCAGATATGAACCCCCAGATTGTACAGTAATTTCTCCCCTGTGACTGCAAGTAGTGGGCCCTAATCAGGAAGTGGGGGACTAGTTCTCTCCATCCTGCTCATAGGTGAACAGTCCCTTAAATACAGCAATTTTTTGTTTGTTTGGCTTTTTTTTTGACTGGACAAAGAGTTTATTTGTTTGAAAAATAAAATATGTGACAATTGGTCATGGTTTCATGTTTACTCTTTTCAGTCGATTTTTACACTGAGGGTGTTTTAGTACATTAGTTAAGTGATCAGGATGTTTTTATGACCTGTACTGTAGATTGTTGTTTCGCCTACAGCTCCCATGATGAGTTTGGTTGCCAGGTCATGTGTGTTGACGAGTGCTGTATAGGTCTGTCCTTGGGTAATGCCAATGTTAAAGGAGCCGTATGTAAGTTTGTGGCCAAAACTGGTACTACAATCAAATACTGCGGAGCGCAGTATCCCCTCTCCCTCTCCCCCAGATGAGAGGTTGCCAGCTAGGTTGCCGCATCCAGCAAGAACGTCTACTACAAGGAGCTACCATGGCTACGTTTCAATATCACCAATGATTTGCTCTCACAGGGTTGTGTTCAGTTCAGAAAAGATTGAGACTAATGACTAACTTTAGCAATGGTCATACTGGTCAACTTGCTCGTCACTCTTCTGTGTCGATAGCCCACTAAAGTCCATACTATAATATGCGTAAAGAATGAATGAGGACTCATTTGACCGATGTACTGTCTCAATTACATTTCATATTGCCATAATGGCTGTGCTAATGTTGGAACGGTTTCCACAGCGGCTCAGCATAATACCAGAGAAACGGACTCTAATAATGCATAGCTAATGTCAGCAATGACGAGTCGTGGTTTTTATTTATCAAACAATTTGTTACCTAGTCAATTCGATGACCCACCTGCATACGCACTAACGTACCATGAACGAACATACATATCATTAGTGGACTGTAGAGCATATCTGAAATGTCCGTGCCTACATTAAATGGAATTAACTTCGCAGAATCTTACCTGTCCAGGAGAATATTAGCAACTTCGGCGTCGGTCTTCAAATTCTTCTCCGCTTTCAGCTGTCTCCATTTTTCAAAGGCATGTCCTAAACAGATCCTTGTTTTGTTTCTGACTTTGTCACAACGTATTTCGGAATCATAACGAGGCCTTTTTAGGTTTAGTAACGTCAGACATTTGTGCTCCGAAACGCTGGTAGCTGCAGCTCAGTGGTAACTGGCAACCTGGATGCCGAAATGCTACTGACTTCGTGATTGGGAGATAGGTGGAGGGCGGCGCAACAGGCCAAAACACAAAATGAAAACATCAACATTAGTTGTGGGCTGCAACTTCGCTTTTGTAATGAGAATATTCTGGCTGGACTACAGTTGTCAGTGATATAAGTATTTGAAATTAACATCATTCCTTATTGTCTGGTGATATATCAGGGCCATTTCATGATTAATCAACATACATTTCTTACATATTGCTCCTTTAAGGATTAGGATTCTGATGCCTCTGTGAATGAAGTTTTGTGAAAGGGCATTTTTATCTTTTGCACAGAAAGAGATCTAAAGCAAAGAAACAATGCTAGGTTGAGAGTAGAGGTGTCAAATATCCATAAGCTGTACAGTGGCTGTTTTACCAGTAAATACATATTCTAAATGCATAATATTCATGCTGTCCACAAAATGCAAATGGCTTTCGAATGGCATCACATTTTATAACTTCAGCCTTTGCCAGTAGACCTACTCAACTGGCATACGTCATCAACTGTTTAGGGTCCTCCCCTCTCCTATATGACAGCATTTAGATAATCCTATTACTTATCTGATCTGTGAAACTGATTTGCAGCCACTTGCGTTCAAGGCATCCATCCGAGGAGTCTTCACTTGAAGCATTGGGGAACAGATGAAGAGGGGAATATAAGTAATTTTCAAGTGTGCATTTTCTAAAAAATTACCCTTATAAACTTATTATTCAAAACCTTCTCTATTTGCATCCCATGAATTGTGCTTAGAGCAAGTAAATTCATAAACTTCACTTTTTGACAAGTACATGTTGCTTGCTTAAAGGACGGCTAAAACTATGTTACACACAAATCTTGGTACTTAAAATTATAAGGCCGTGCCAGTTGTTAACCACAAATACAATTGAAAATACTCCATTAAAAGGCAGTTTCACAAATGCAAAAATGTGACATTTCTGAACTGGTCATTAACGGCATTAAAGTTAAATCATAAATGTTTCTTCCACTTTATGGCTTTAAAGTGAGAACTGAGAACAGAATTATGTGAACATGGGAAAGAGTGTGATGGGTAAAGTTCTGTAGAAAAATTCAGGACATGCAATGCTAATGTGGCACTTTTGGCAAACGCCTACAAGGTGCAACAGTTTTCCAGTCCAAGGGGAATAAAGATCTGTGAGGAGTCACTCTTCCATGATGAAGTTTCTCTTGGCTTTGTCCAACTTATCCAAAACTTCACCATAAAGTCCAGACATCTACAGAACAGATGGGAAAGTTATCAAAGGGACAGTGTCCATAAAATTAGGTATTCTGCTCATAGATGAACTGGACCATCTCTTCTTCTGCAAGGTTGTAATAATAGGGCATATAATACGAAATATCTATGCTGTTCTTTTAGGGTGAGTAAATATGGTAACCGTATTCCAAGAGCTTTTTGGAACGTGTGGATTTGATCATCCTGCATTCCGAAAACTACTGCAAGAATTTACACAAGCTTTGGGGATCTGTGTAACGTAGAAGCCCATACTATTTTACGACTTGCTGATTCCCATTTCTAAACCTACTGTATTGGACACGCATTTGGCACAGCTCATGCATATAATATCCAGAAAGGTGCAGGAGGAAACAAGGCAAGCGATCTAACTCAAAGCAATCCAGAAGAAAATTGGGGTCATCAAAGTTTGCTGTCAAAAATATTGCCTGTTTAGCCAGTTAGCCTTCATCAGGGCTGAATGTTACCCTCAAACTTTTAGGCAGCCTCTTAAATCTTAATTGTTCTTTTTCTAGTTGCACTGACTTCATTTAAGAATAAGATGCACAATAGCAGGCAGTGCCAGCATATGATTGGGCGTTGGGTCCAAATTTATACTTTACATTAAAGTACATACATTACATTATTTGTCATGTTTTGCAGCTCCATCCCAGAAATAAGAAGTCCAACTTGAAGTACTATAAAATCAACTATCACCAGTAAAATAGAAATTTATTATTTTCATGAAAATAATCCACTGGGATCAGGCTGCTTAGTTGACCCGCTCGATTAACTTCATGGTTTAAGGTCTTGGATGCAATCTGGCCGTGCCAATGCCGACAGTGACCTCCCGGAAGGCGAGCATACTTGGCTTTGTGCTGCACAGGTGTATGGGAGGGGAATACACTGATCAGCCACTACATTAAAACTGCCTACGTAGCATTGTTTAGTTCCTCATTGTGCTGCAAAAATGGCTCATTCCAACTAATGTCTGCTCAAACTCCGGGGTTTCCCAGCAGTACATTTCACAGAGGATCATACTCGCACACCCACTTGGCTTTTTTCCCCACAGTGCATCAGGGTGCCATCTCTTCCCCTGGTGAAAGGTACACTCTTACACGCCCAATTAACATATTGTAGAAGAAAACAGGATTTCACTGGACCAGGCAACCTTATTCAATGAGTAAAAGGTCCTCTTTAGACCCGCTTGTGCCCATTGTAGGAGCTTTCGGTGGTGGACCAGGGTTAGAATGGGCACTCTGACTGGTCTGCAGCAGTGCTGTATGCAGCAGGGTGTGATATGCTGTGTTGTGACACTTACCATACACAAGTGTCAGTCGCCCTTCAGCTGGTTTGGACCAGAGAAGGCGGCCTTTGTTGCTCTTGTGCATCAATGACCCTTGTGCACCCAACACCCTGTCGCTGGTCATAGTTTAGCCCTCTGTGGACTATTGTTAAGTACTCACCAATGCTGACTGGGAGCACCCCAGAAGCCTAACCATTTTGGAGACACTTGGACCCACTCATCTGGGCATAACGATTTGGCCCAGGTCAAAGTTGTTCAGTTCGCATTTCTGCCACATCCAATACGTTTAATATGAAAAACGACTGTTCGTTTACTGCGTAAGATCTGTCTGCAGACCTTCACATGCGCGCCATGGTTATGAGATAATCAATGTTATTTGCTTCAGCTGTAAGTGGTTTTAATGTTTGTGTGTGTGTGTGCGTGTGTGTGTGTGTGTATTCATACATAAAAAGGGGCTAGTGTAAGGATGTGAGCAACTTTGACCAGGGCCAAAGGGCTGGATGACTGGGTCATAGCATGTCTAAAACTACAGCTCTTGTGGGGTGTTCACGGTCTACAGTGGTCAGTACCTACCAAAAATGGTCCAAGGAAGGAAAAGCAGTGAACCGCCGACAGGGTCATGGGCGGCCAAGGCTCACTGATGTGTGTGGGGAGTGAAGACTGGCCCATGTGGTCTGATCCAACAGAAGAGCTACAGTAGCTCACATTGCTGAAAAAGTTCATTCTGGTTCTGATAGAAAGATGTCAGAACACACAGTGCATTGCAGTTTGTTGGGGCTGCGTAGCCGCAAGCTAGTCATGATGCCCATGCTGACCCCTGTCCACTGCCAAAAGCGCCTACAATGGGCACGTGAGCATCAAAACTGGACCACGGAGCAACAGAAGAAGGTGATCTAGTCTGATGAATCACGTTTTCTTTTACATCATGTGGATGGCCAGGTGTGTGTGTGCGTCACTTACCTTGGGAAGACATGGCACCAGGATGCACTATGGGAAGAAGGCAAGCCAGCGGAGACCGTGTGATTTTTTGGGCAATGTTCTGCTGGGAAACCGCGGGTCCTGCCATTCATGTGGATGTTACTTTGACACATCCCACCAACCTAAACATTGTTGCAGACCAAGTACAGCCCTTCATGGAAACAGTATTCTCTAATGGCTGTGGCCTCTTTCAGCAGGATAATGCTCCCTGCCACTCTGCAAAAATGGTTCTGGAATGATTTGAGAGAAACAACAATCAGTTCAAGGTGTTGACTTAGCCTTCGAATTCCCCAGATCACAATCCAATCGACCATCTGTGGAATGTGCTGGACCAACAAGTCCAATCCATGGAGGCCCCAATCTCGCAACTTAGAGGACTTAAAGGATCTGCTGCTAACGTCTTGGAGCCAGATAGCACAGCACACCTTCAGAGGTCTAGTAGAGTCAAGGCCTCAATGGGTCAGGGCTGCTTTGGCAACAAAAGGGGGACCTACTCAATATTTGGTCGGTGGTCACAATGTTATTGCTCATCGGTGTATATACTTTAAAAGACGTCTCTTGGTGTTTCCAGTTCATGAGCACCCAGGTGTCCAAATTTCCATGGTAATTTTTGCTCTGGCAATAATGAAAACAATTAATTTTAGCTGTCTAAAATCTAAAAGCTGTACTGCTGTCTCAAGCATGTATTCCATCCAGGACTTAAGATGCATCCACTCAAGGATTGGTAGTATACTTGCACATTTCATACACTATCCAGTTTGCTCTCCTTTCTCTGGATGGCTAACCTGAATTGCCAGCTGAGCAACCTCCACAGTCTGCATAATTCAGTCGCTGGTTAGTGTTGTTAGTCTCTGTCTGTGTTTTACAGTAGCTCAGTGCTCGTTGACTGTACCTGGGTCTGGTAGCTCTCCTGCAGCGGGCCCAGGTGGCACAGGAAGCTCATGGCCAAGCCACACCAGCGCTCAGCTTCAGGGTACTGAGTCAGGCTGTACAGCAGAATCCCTGTGTTCCAAGCCCTGGTCAGCAGCCACAGGATCTCCAGCTCTGGGAACTCCTCTGGCTGCTGCACAGAGATCACATACAAAGCCTGCACCTTCCATCCATCTAACTGCTGGTCAGTGTCATAGAGGGCTGGAGTTTATCCCAGCATGAAATGGGCTGAAACACATCCTCGACCAGGGCTCTCCAAATTTGGCCTTCGAGTCCAAATACAGTCCTGGTTTTCCTTTCTTCCAGGCAATTAAGTGAACAATTAATGCTGCTGATTGGCCAGATTGTCATCTCACCTGACTCCCAGGTAAAGGGAGGGTGGAAAACCAGCAGTTCTCGGCCTCAAGGACCGTGATTTGAGGAGCCCTGTCCTAGACAGTTAAGTGCTGGACAATTAAGAGGCACCATTTAGCCTAACATACGTACCGTTTGACCGACTGAAAGAGTCTGACACGTTGGACTGTGGGAGGAAACGCTATACAGCCAGGCCCCGAAGCAGATTAGAACCTGCAATCCTCGTGCTGCTAAGCACGGCACCAGTTAAACTGTTTGCATCACTCATCCTCACATAAGCTCCTGAAGTATATCCCAACTTGGGTACTGGGTAAATTATACACTCGGGTCCGTAAGTAAGTGCAGTGACACAATTTTCATCATTTTGGCTTAGTATGCTGCCACAACGGATTTAGAAAGAAACATTCATGATGAGCTTGAAGCACTAACTAAAGCTGGGTTTACACATAGGCACGATGCGTTACAAATATCATTTTCCCGTCATTCGTGGCACATTCATGACATTCGTAACGTGACTTAACGCATCTGAATAGGGTTATTAACAGCGCGTCGGTTCGTGACATTCGTGATATTCGTGGAGCATGTTTTTGGCTGCCAAAAAATCTTCCACGAATGTCACGAATCACCCTCAATTCGTGGAGTTCGCAACTGAGCGTGTCGATTCGTGGTGATTCGTAATAGAGTGTGACCGCATTCGTAGTGTATTCTTGCCATTCTTGGAGCCCATACTGTCACGCGTTGTTACGAATCGACACGAAAGCTGTCAAGAACTGAACTGAATGACGCGTGACGCCTCTGCCCCGAATCATCAAATTCAATTCAAATTTGTGATCCTCGGTCACAAATTTAGATTCGTGGCATTCGTGACTTGTCGTCGTTATGTGTAAACCCAGCATTACAGCTTTAATTTAGCAGATTTGTGAATATATATATGGGTCACTCCATACTAAACTGTACAAATGTGTTACAATGGTGATGAAAATTCAAATACACCTTTTCCAAAGTTTTTCATTGCAGTGGTGAAACCCCATCCATGGGCATCACAAAGAAGCAAGCAAGAAGATAAACCGAGTGATCACTTCATTTCAGTGACCCCATAATGTGCTAAGGTGGCAGGCGTGTAACGAGGACACAAAACAGATATTGAATTCGTGAAAATCAGATACATTTCAAAGTCAATTCTTTTGTAAGATAAATGGCCTCAGTCTATCAGTAACATTTATGGACAATTAAGGCCAGTCAATGTTTTTCATGTCTATTGTCCTCAATGTTTGTATTCCGTTCACCTGGCTTCAGTGCAAAGCATTGTTAAAATTTTGTAACTGGTTACCTGTTGCTCTAAATCACCAAAGGAATATATCATTTTATTCACAAGAAGGCATTTCAAAGAATAAAAATGAAATAATAAATCAGGTGGCAAAGTAGGGTCATTTTCTCATAGACTTCAGTAGCATTGAACTTCTTTCTGCAACTACCGACGTCGCCATCTGCTGGCCATTAAATATAATGCAATTTTTTTGAGATTTCCCCATCGGCATCACTTTTTAGACCCGGGTGCTGCGTCCATCTTTTTATACAGTCTATGCACATGACACGATCTACGCATATTTCTTTATGTTGTTATGGTCGTAACACGATATTAGGACACGGAAAAATTTTCATTTTTCAATCATTTTTTAAAGCATGGTATATATGATTGTCTGACGCCTTGTGAAATTTTGATGCATGAAGTGAGTACCTTAGTTTGCCGAGGTCATCTTTGCGCCATTTGTATACATTATGCAAATTAACCCACAGGTCTGGATGTAACACGAGAGGACGCGACTGGTTACGCCCATGACGGTCATTTCAAATTGCATTTCTGATCAGACGAGTCCCGATAATTTAGTGCAGACAATTGAAACAGTTATTATGAGTCTTTCTCTGCAGTATTTCATTTCACTCTCTTTCGAAGTATCAACAGACATGTCATGAGCATTTCATGAAGTTGGCTGCCAAATTTTGTAACAAAATATGGCTTTCACAATGCCTTGGCTGACATCAGGACACCACTTTTTCTGCTGTGTTGTTGGACCGATAACTGTTCTTTTCTTATGTATATCTTCAATCCGGGAGTGAATAAATATGAACAATGCAAATCATGTAATTCTCTTAGAAAAAAATTTATTGATCATTCTTATACAACACAGAGAATTGTGTAATATATATATATATATATATATATATCAGGGGCCTGGTCAAGGGGAAGTGAACATTTGTCCGTCCGTTACCAAGTTTATTTTGGACATTATGTATATTGTACACTATAGCAGATTAGGGAAATTATTAAGCAAGGCAAACTTACTAAATTGAAACAAAAAGATTCATCATGCTACATACCATAAATGAAGTACATTGTTAAGTAACAGTGTCCGTCCGTTACTTCCCCTTGACCAGCTCCATTTATATATTTATATACGGTCGCGCCAAAAATTATTCATACCCCTACCAATTTTTGTTTTTTTTCAAGATATTTTTTGACAAATCAAATTTATTCTTGCACAAATGACACAGTAAGTTGACATAAGACTGTAAGAAGTACAGTAAACAATTTTTCAAGAAATACAATACTTTTTGGTATTCTATTTGATAGATTTACAAAAAATGCCATGTCCAGAATTATTCATACCCTTTTCTCAGTAATTGATGGCAAAGCCTTTATTCACGATTACAGCCTCCAAACGCTTCCTGTGGTTGATCACAAGGTTTCTGTATGTCTCCACGGGGATTTTGGCCCACTCCTCTTTGACGAACTTCTCCAGATCCTTAAGGTTTAAGGGTTTCCTTGTCATGACCTTGGTCTTCGGTTCCCTCCACAGATTTTTGATAGAAGTGAGGTCGGGGCTCTGGCTTGGCCACTCCAAAATGTTCACTTTGTTGTCCACTTACCATTTCTTGACAGATTTGGCCATGTGTTCAGGATCATTATCCTGTTGGAAGATCCATTCCTGCCCAAGACCAAGTTTTTCGGCGGATTGCTTAATGTTTTTACTGAGGATCTGGATATACTGGTCCTGTTTCATGATGCCATTCACTTTATCAAGGTTTCCAGGCCCATTCGCTGAAAAGCAACCCCAGAGCATGATACTCCCGCCACCGTGTTTGACCGTTGGGACCGTTGGGACCACAGCCCTGGTGTTTCTTTCTTGGTGATGCTCTGCCTGGCCTCTGCTGCCGCTGTATTCAGTTCTAACATGTTCTAGGGCTGTTTTAACCTTCAATTTTGCCCTCAGTAAGTGAAATGAATGCTTAGCTGCATTAAGATAATGTGATTGACTTCGCCATTTTAGACTTTATGGGTTGCTTTCACAGCATGCTTTGGGCCATTGTCCATTTGCACTGTGATTTTCCGTCCAATGACTTTTGAAGCATTTAGCTAAATCTGAGCAGATAATATAGCCCTATTTAATGCAGAATTCATCAGCAGTCATCATAAAAATCAAGGGAACCAGTTCTTTTTAGCAGTCATACATGCCTACACCACAGCACTGTCTCCTCTATGCTTCACAGATCTCTAAACACAGCTCTTCCCATCATTCTGGTAGAAGATTATTTGTCTCATCTGTCCACAGGATGTTGTCCCAGATTGGTGCAGTCTTTTTAGATGTTTTTGGCATGTGCTTTTCTTCCAATATTTGAGGTTTGCCAGTGGCTTCCATCTTATGACATACCTTCTATATTCACGTTGTTGAAGTCTTCTTTTGATTGTTCACTTAGATGATTGAAAAAAAAAAAGTTGATCTAGATAGTAGGCTAATGGTCCCACAAGAGATAGCTGTAGGTATTTTGTGATCTGACAAGATTTATGGTCAGAAGCCCAATGCATATTTTATTTTATTGAATTTACAGTGCCTTGGGAGGGATTAATGGTTAAAACATATGAAAGGAAAATGAACATATATGCTGATTTGACCACTGATGTTTCACAAAGTGGTTGTACCTCCCACAGTGCTATGGCTTTGTATCTAGATCAGTGATGTCATTATTGCAAGCCTTTGTGTCTCTGCCAATCCGGCAAAACAGGTGGTTAAAACTGAAGTTAGAGTGATAAAAGAAGTTGGTGGATCTGGCTGAGGAGAAAAGATAAGCAGTGGGGAAAGAATGGTTATCTAAGAGGGACTTACACTTTCTCTTTAGATTTATCCCTCTAATTTATTTAGAATCCTCTCATTTACGTCTTTGAAATAGGGATCTTCGGATGAGGTAGCCAATATGGTTGGTAAAGTTATTCGTTGGTTAGGGTCAAATAGCCTATAAAATAGTGTTTGAAAGACTGTCATAAGTTACAATTGGTTGGCTTTCTGCTGTCAGGGCAGGAGAGGGTGCCTTCTTTGACGGTGGAGCACTGTCAAACTTTCCTAGTGTTGTGGGACCTCTGTCATCTCCCTGGCTGCACATTTCCAACTAAATAGTCGGTCGCCCGCAACCGCATGGGTGTAGCCCCACGAAAGCCCGCTTTTCCAGCCTGTTCTGCGTCGATAAGGAAATCCCTATGTTTCAGCACAAATTTGCGCATTATTCGGCCAATGCTGTCGACATGGCAACCAAAATCCATAGGTGTCATAACACGTCCATACCAAATATGAAAGTAATCGGTCAAAAATTACAGCCTGTACAGCGTCCACAAGGAAGTGTTTATGGATGCAGACGCGGACACGGCGGAGACGACAAGCATGAATCCATATTAGCTGCCCGACATCGTCCGGGGGCTACAACTATAGGGCCAGCTTTGAGCTGGTAGGTCTATTCCAGCAGGGTAATAGGGCAGGTTATATCTGTGTGTTTACGGAAGTCAGAGGATAGGTTTTCCTGACTTGGGGTTGTGCAGCACAACAGCAAAGCCTGACTGATATTGCACGACTTCAGAGTCTGGTGAAACTTTTCCCTGGAGCTTTTGATGGACTGCCCGCTCAAAATCATGCACTTTGTGTTTACAATAATGTAGCCTTCACTTATTTACCACCTTTGTTTGACAAAGGAGGAGGAGAGAGAATTTACAGCTCTGTGAATGTTTTATCTCTACTGAGTCAAATAAAGCTTCACTGAAGTGCAATGTCACTGCAGGGTAGAAATGTAGCATCAACTTATTAGTTGGCTGTAAATTTGACAAAATTTCTGGGGGGGGTCCACCTTATGATCTCTGTGTTCTTCCTGGCTGCAGACATCTAGCAAGGGTTAGCTTTGAATTGGTAGGTCTCTTACTACAGGCTAATAGGGCAAGTTATAGCTGTGTGTTTAGACTTTTTCCAGATGCTTTTGACGGACTATTCATCTAAATTATGCATGTTGTATTAATGATGTAGATAAGCCTAGCTCATGGAGCGCTTTCTTGATTTGGTCAACCAATGATGGCTTGCTTCACTGGCAGTGACAGCTCTTTGAACTTTAAATTATAAGTTAACAAAAACAGATTTGAAACACAAATTCCATGCTTGAAATCAACGATGGCAGATTCTGCTTACTTGCAAATTAAATAATGCAGGAATACTACACTCCTTGCTATAGAACAGAAGAACAGCCAACTGTCCATTTACTTTTTCTTTACTTACAAGGGGGCCCACATAAAGCACAGTAACTCCTGTACCATTAACCTGATTTGGATGAAAACACCCTCGAATTAAAGCAGAAATCTGCACCTTATGTTTATATATGAAGAGCGTCATTGCAAAACGCAAAACATCCATTTAGGCATTTTTAGAAAAATGCTAATTTTTGTTGTGGGAAAAATAAGCATAGAAGAACTTTCTAATTCGTTAATATGCCTTGCTAAACAAGTTAACACATATCATGATGCAATTAAATCTACAAATAATGAATTTTGTGAAAAAGTGAACTTTGTTTTGGGTATTTGCTAAATGTAATACAACCCCAATTCCGAAATAGTTGGGACGAAGTGTAAATTGTGAATAAAATCAAAACGCAATGACTTTCAGATCACGAGCCAATGTAATTTACAATAGAACATAGATAACATTTCAAATGTTGAAACTGAGACATTTTACATTTTTATCCACAAAATGAGCTTATTTCAAATTTTCTGGCTGCAATAGGTCTCAAAAAAGTTGGGACACAGGCAAAAAAGGGCTGAAAAAGCTGTTAATATATAAGAGCATCAGCTGAAAGAACATTTAGCAAGTAATTAAGTTAACTGGCATCAAGTGGGTAACATGATTGGCCATAAAAGGGATGTCTAAGAGAATCTGAGTCTCTCAGAAGTAAAGATGGCCAGAGGCTCTGTGAAGGCTTGCGTAAAAAATTGTGGAATACTGTAAAAACAATGTTCCTCAACATCAAATTGCAAAGGCTTTGAAGGTCTCATCATCAACAGTGCATAACATCATCAAAAGATTCAGAGAAACTGGAAAAATCTCTGTGCGTAAGGGACAAGGCCGAAGACCTTTACTGGATGCCCGTGATCTTCGGGCCCTCAGACGCCACTGCATCACTCACCGGCATGATTCTGTCATTGGCATTACTAAATGGGCCCAGGAATACTTCAAGAAACCACTGTCTGTAAACACAGTCTGCCGTGCCATCCACAGATGCCACCTAAAACTCTACCATGCAAAAAGGAAGCCATTGTTGAGCATGATCCAGAAGCGCCGCCGTAGTAGAAGAGTCCCTGTGCTGAACTGGCCTGCCTGCAGTCCTGATCTTTCACCAATTGAGAACATTTGGTACATAATTAAATGAAAAGTCCGTCAAAGGAGATCCAAAACTCTCAAGCAGCTGGAAGCCTGCATTAAACAAGAGTGGGATCAAATTCCAATGGCTAAACTCAAGAAACTTGTCTCCTCAATGCCCAGACGCCTCCGCTCTGTGTTAAAAAGAAGAGGGGATGCTACACCATGGTAAATAGGCCCCTGTCCAATGTTTTTGAGACCTGTAGCAGCCATCAAATTTGAAATGAGCTCATTTTGTGGATAGAATTGTAAAATTTCTCAGTTTCAACATTTGCTATGTTATCTCTGTTCTGTTGTGAATAACATACTGGCTGGTGTGATTTGAAAGTCATTGCGTTTTGATTTTACACAATTTACACTTTGTCCCAACTATTTCGGAATTGAATATCCACAAAAGTGCGACTTGCAGTCAAATGCCTGCCAGTGAATATGATAGATGTAAACATTTTCATGTCCCATAATAATTCATAATACTCTCCCGCTGTGGTCTTCAACATTGTTCCTGGGGACCCACTGTGTATGCTGGTTTTTGTTCCAACCACAATTGTAATCGCAGGATTTTAACAAGCTGTTAATTTGTCTTCAGTGCATTTAATGTTTAGAGCAATTATTTGCCCTCTCAACTCACAAGTTAACAGAAATATCTATGTTTGCTCTCAAGAAAAATACCATACCCAGACTGCGATGTATTGGAAATAACAGCATAAAATGAGAGAAAACAATGTAATCAAAATTAAAGATGTAGATGGCTCCTAATTGGTTCAAACTAATTGGCACATCATGACAAATTTATTCTACAAGCAAATGGTAAAGAGTCAAACCTGTTTTGTGTTATGTTCATCTAATTAAGGTCACCCGAAGTTTTTTTTTTGAAAGAACTTAATCTCTCCCCAATATTATTTGCACTTTTTATAAACAACCTAGAAGAGTACCTGGTTCAAAACAAATGCGAGCCTGCTAGCTGTGGTGATAACATAATTGATAGTTACATCAAACTATTGGTCCTTTTGTACGCGGACGACTCCATAGTTATGGCCACCTCAAAAGAAGGTCTACAAAAAGCTATAGATCAAATGTGCTGCTTCTGTAAAAAATGGAAATTGAAAATAAACAGTAGTAACACAAACGTCACTGTATTTGGCCGTCACAAAACTGATGTTAAGAATTATCATTTTTTCTGTGACGGGGAGGAATTAGAAGCTGTCCACAGCTTTAAATACCTAGGTGTTGTTTTTGATTTCAACGGCTACTTCAAAATAGCTATTGAAGACCTCTATAAAAGGGCCTCTAGAGCCATGTTTGCTTTACTGTGTAAATGTAGAAAATTTGACTTGCCTATTGACATTAGACTAGAACTTTTCGACAGACTTGTCTCACCCATTATGCTGTATGCCTGTGAAGTTTGGGGGTTTGAAAAAGCAGAAATCTTGGAGAAATTACATTTGAAGTTCCTCAAGTATACTCTGGGGGTCAGAATGTCAACTTGTTCAAACATGGTCTATGGTGAATTGGGACGATACCCACTGTACATCGATATCAAGAAAAGAATGATCAGTTATTGGGGGAATCTGCTAAACGGTAAAGAAACAAAACTTAGCAAAGTGATGTATAATTGCTTGTTCAACTTAGATATGTCGGGTATCTATACTGCACCTTGGATTAGGTCTGTGCGACACATTTTAGATGAATGTGGCCTATCCTATATCTGGATGGAGCAAAGTTGTGATAACATCAAATGGCTTAAAATGTTTGTTGAACAAAAGCTAAAAGACCAGTTTCTTCAAGGTTGGCATTGTGAGCTACAGAGTATGAGTTCATGCGATTTCTACTGTGAATTTAAGCAGGTTCTAAAGCTTGAAAAATATTTATTCATTGAGAATGTGAAGCTTCGGCAAGCTATTTGTAACCTCAGACTCTCAAACAATAGAATACCAAATGTAATTGGGAGGTATAAAGGTATAGAGAGAAACAGGCAGTTCTGCAATCTGTGTACAGGGGACCTTCTAGGAGATTAATTCCATTTACTTTTTGAATGTACACATCCAACAATTTTCTGTTACAGAAAAATATTCCTGCCTAAGTATTATGTTAAACACCTTTCTGTGGTCAAATGTATAGATCTTTTACAAACAAACAAACAAAAACTATTGTATAAACTTGGCTCTTTTCTCTGTTATGTATTTCCATTGTTCAAATGAAAATGCCCATTGCTGATTAACCCTTTTTTTTTTTTTTTTTTTTTTCTTCACCACTAGGTTGTTGAGACATAATGTAACTTGTACTCCACACCACAATTGTGGCCTTTGAGTAATAAATCTGAATCTGAATCTGAATCAGAAATAAACACTATCTTCTAGGGTATTTTATTCTTCATAGCATGTATGGATGTTTCTATGTAATATTTGGCAAAAGAGAGTGATTAACAACTCTAAACATGAAAAACACCTAATTAAGGCATTCACAGCTTGTTAAAATCCTGCGATTACAATTGTGGTTGGAACAAAAACCAGCATACACAGTGGGTCCCCACACGTTGAAGACCACTGCTCTCCCGCGTGTAGTACTCTCTCCTTTTTGCGAATCTACTGCTCAATGCAGCCAATAACTCGGTCAGCGGGGAAAAAACTATGTCCACTGATGGGAAGCGAATACTTGATGGATAAATTAGGGAATCTTTTTTTCCCCACAGAGCTTGCAGCATAGAAATTACGCTCATATTTTTGTTTTGGCCAGAACAAGGGTCGCCAAATAAAACTCTTCATATGAACATCACAGTAAATACAATTCACGATGGCATATCATTTTTCTGCAAGTAGAGTTTTATGTTGTATTACAGTAGTCAACTTTTTACATGCAATCTACCCAACAGCAGATCTGAGTCCAGAGCTGTATTTCCACAAGGTCTTGCCAGCAAGCTATGATAGACCTGTGTCCTACACCACCATTGACATGCTGCCCTATGGACACAGCTTTTACGACACCAGACTGTAAAACGAAAAGCACTTCATGAATAAAATTGATGAAATTACACTTTGGCCCAACATTTCTGGTCTGAGCCACACTGCAGGTACTACATGATTGGCCAATGATGCTATGAATCATCAATGCCCCATAGCTTTGTGCAGCCAGATGGCGCCACACTAAAACTTTTACCTCCAGCATTATGCTACATCACTGACCTAAGCCAGAATGCTACACCTCAGTGCCAAATTGCCACATAACATGACTTCCAAGTGCCATGTGATTGTCAAAAAATGCCACTGCTTCTCTGCTGCTCAGTGCACGTGCACTGATTTCATATCCAAATTATCCCTGCCACAAAACACATGGCACCCAGGCCTGGCACCCCGAAACTGGCAGGAAGAGGACAGTGAATGGAGCAGCTGTTAACTGAAGCGCTGCAGAATCCCATTGATAAAAACAGGAGGCTCCTCAGTGGGGGGGCTAATTACCGCACTGAGTGGTGAGTGATGATTGGGCGCTGACTCATCCCGACTCACCGCCAGGCCAATGACAGAGAGGGCCTCCTGGTAGAAGCCCCACACCTCCTCCAGCAGGCGTGGTTGAGCCTCTGACACCCCGCTGGGCAGGGACAGCTGGATCAGACTGTGCAGGCACTGACTGCAAAGCACAGAGGGACCCAACACTCTGACTCACTGAGCCCCCGGGACGGCACTTTAAACGCACGCATTTATGAACATGTCCTCACATTTACATAATTCACACATTGTACGGGCTGTTCGCCACATTTTCTGAACTGTTTATATACGTCTGTGCCGCCTACAGTCCTGCCCACACCTCCACCTGTTTGACAGTAGTTCACAGATACAGTAAATTGATTTAAGAAGCAGTTTGTACTTCATAATAAGTTACCAGTTTAGCACAGCACTGCCCGAACCCTGTTTGTGAAAATCTGCCATTATGCAGGTCTTAATTTCAACACTAATTTGCTGTGCATAATTCTCATAATTGACAGCCAAAGGAGATCTCTAGTATGTTTTGTTAGGCTAGGGTGGGATAGTAGATGCCGTTACATTGATGATGTGGGCTGAGATGTGTTACCGTGGTGCAGGGATTGATGCCCCACTGACCTGCAGCGCAGTAGGTCCGGCTGGGGCTTCTTCTGATGCAGTGATAGGGCTGCTCTCAGGGCTTTCTTACACAGCAGCGGGAAGTAGGCCGGAGGCTCCATGGCCAGGCCTGCCGACACAGACACCCTCACCGAGTGCAGAGCACTGCTCAAAACAGATGCTGATAGAACTAACCTAGGTCGCTTAACTTCATAAACATGGTCACATAAATATCTGGAAGAATTCATTGCATGTATAAGCTTATTTGGGGTTGAGTAAAGCCATACAGTATGTTTTCAAGGTTACTGTTGTGGCCTAGACCATAATCTTGCTCAATACAGATTTCAACCACTAGTCCATTACCTTTACTGAAAGCGATCAATGTCAACCAACAGTTCACCTCTAATGGAAAAACCGGACCACCTGGTTCACAGGATGTAACGGCTAACTGGTAATTGATGACTGCGCCTAATGTTAGAGCTCGATAGCTGGAACGGTCTCGTGTTCTTCTCTAGCCTGACAGGCACACTTGCGTTTTGAGCATGTGAAGGTGACACAGGTGGTGACTGAATGACATCAGACTCAGGGAACACTGGGCAGAGCAGCACAGAAAGCTGAGAGATAGGGAAACGTGCAGTGTGTCACTGCCCCCGGACTCAGCACTTGAGCCCTGTGGTGCTCTAGACTGATATTGGCCTGATTCTGTGCCTGCATGGACACACATAAACATGCCTAAATGTCTGCATGACACTCAGGAAAAAATATGCCACAGGAATTACAGCTCTATTGGAGAGAGGAGTTCAGCTATCATGACTCAAGTTACAAAAAGTCATATCCAAAGGCATATAAGTAATAAATCATGTATTGTGTGCCAGGCCAGGCTTCCGGAAGAATTTAAAGACATTTTCCGCTGTATGATGAGCCTTAAGAAACCATTACTATTGTTGTTGCTGTTGTTTAGGATTTAATTGTCATAGCGGTTGATATTTTTGTTCCTATTGTAACAGCAGTGGTTGTTGTTGCTGCAGTCGCAGTCGACCTGCTATAGTCTCCAGAGTCTTGGGCTCCACAGCTTCCTGCTCCAGCACTGACTCCAGCACAGACTCCAGCTTCGGGTCACCAAGTTTGGCTCGGGCTTCAAACTCATACAGGAGCAGGAGCGTTTCCGTCTGGTCCTTGGACACGTCTCCTGTCGATAGGACTTTCTTTAAAAAACACTCTTTGTTCCCTCATATTAGATTATGGACATTGTTCCATTGAAGAATTTGATTTGAAAAAGAACTTCAAACTCTGCCAGCTGCCATAGTTAAGAGCACACACCTGTTTTCACATGCAATTCAACCCAACTTTTTTTTTTTATTTCATGCGATGTTAGTATCTAATACCTCGTGTAATTTCACTTTTAGATTTTTTTGATGTTCCATGTTATCACTTCCTTGGCCAGATTCCTTTTATAAAAGATGCTAATGCACACTGGGTGAAGTAAAAAGACTGGTGTAAAACAGGTAGTAGGGAGAAACGGAGGCACCTGAAGCTTTGAGAGTTTTCCAAACCTCCCAGCAGGTCTGAATATGCTCCAGTGCTTCAGTCAGCTGCTCTGCCTGGGAGAGAGCATCTCATTATTCTTTTAGCGCCCTCTGGTGGAAAGTATCTGCAGGACCTCGTAAATAAAATTAAAGACAAAAAGCCAGCTCATAAATTGCATTGTTTGACTGTAATTTTGCAGTACGGTGGGCCCGAATGGGTTGACACCGGCAGAGGCCAGCTAAACCTCTGGGTCTTTGCCTCACTGATAGATCAACAGCGGTCTCCTTCTGAAGAATCATGATCTTGTACAAATATTAGGGCAGCCAAAGGTGGCAATTCAAGTCAACTCAACCACATACATAAATTCTGACATAACACTGGCTTATACAAGCTAAACCAAATCAGATGGAAGGAAGCTAAAATCACAAACTGTAACTTGGGTCTGCAGACCCATAAGATGAGAGAAACATGAGGGGCGGGGGGGTTGATCAGATCCCTTTCACGTTCACTAAAGCATTTATGAATAATGAATATTTCCATATTCACGTTGCATGCATTCTCTCACTGTGATCACCCACGCCCATGTTAAAAGCACAGCAGCCAAAGCACAAAAACATTTATTTATACAGCACCTGTCATAACACAAAGCTACTGGGCTTTACAACAGTGCAATTAGTAAAAAGGTTAGACAAAGAAAGCGAGAAAAAATAATTTAAAAAACTATTAAAAATAAATGATATGAAAACAGGAAAATAATTTTTAAAAATCAGGCAAATGCAAGTTTAAAAGTGCACATTTACAAGTCTTCTCAAAAAATTTGAACTGATTCATCCAGTTTCTCAAAGCACTGCAGAATGCAAGGGCACAAGCATTCCTGTGCTACAGTCATCCGTGAGGCCCTGATTATTTTACACATGAAAAGACCTGGCCAGCAGGACAGCTATGGCACTAACTGCAGGACAGCAGAATCACACACTGACATCAGCTAAACCTGCAGGAACCAACGGAGTAGTTATAAGGGTTCACAAAAATTAGCATTTAATAGTTACATAATTGCACAATTATATCATTCATGGACATACAGTGCTTTGAAAAAGTATTTGCTCCCTCCTGATTTCTTCTTTTTTTGCCTATTTGTCACACTTAAATGTTTCAAATCATCAAACAAAATTTAATATTAGACAAAGATAACCCGAGTAAATACAAAATGCAGTTTTTAAATGATGATTTCATTTATTGAGGGAAAAAGCTACCCAAACCTACCTGGCCCTGTGTGAAAAAGTAATTGCCCCCTAAACCTAATAACTGGTTGTGCCACCCTCAGCGACAACAACTGCAATCAAACGTTTGCGATGACTGGCAATGAGTCTTTCACATCGCTGTGGAAGAATTTTGGCCCACTCTTCTTTGCAGAATTGTTTTAATTCAGCCACATTGGAGGGTTTTTGAGCGCAAACGGCCGGTTTAAGGTCATGCCATAGCACCTCAATCGGATTTAAGTCCGGACAATGACTAGGCCACTCCAAAACCTTCATTTTGTTTCTTTTAAGCCATTCAGAGGTGGACTTGCTGGTGTGTTTTGGATCATTGTCCTGTTGCATAACCCAAGTGCGCTTTAGCTTGAGCATGAACTGATGGTCGGACCTTCTCCTTCAGGATTTACTGGTTGAGAGCAGAATTCATGGTTCCATCAATTACGGCAAGTCATCCAGGTCCTGAAGCAGCAAAGCAACCCCAAACCGTCACACTACCGCCACCTTGTTTGACTGTTGGTATGATGTTCTTTTTATGAATTACTTTTTCACATAGGGCCAGGTAGGTTTAGATACCTTTTTTTCCCTTAATAAATTAAATCATCATTTAAAAACTGCATTTTGTATTTACTCGGGTTATCTTGGTCTGATATTAAAATTTGTTTGCCGATCTGAAACATTTAAGTGTGACAAATATGCAAAAAAAAAAAAAAATCAGGAAGTGCTTTTCACAGCACTGTAAATATATTAATGTGTAGGTTTCTCTAAACCTGAAAGCAACAATGTTGTTTCATTGCCCACCATGGGAAGGTTAGTACTGTTCCCTTTTGAGACCACAATGCATGTGTGCACAAGGACGACTACATTGTAACCAATCAGCACTGAGTCTTCTGAGTAGGGGCAAGCGTACACTGAACTTGAAACAAGTATCCAAAAGGAGTGGTTAGACCTTATATTCAAAATGTGTATACTTTGTATCGAGAGGAAGTTTAATCAGTTACCTGCTTAAAATTCTCAGAAAAAAATTCCATCTTAATGGAAATTCATCCCAGAGATTATGCAGTAATGTAATCCATTTCAGCACAGGACTTCACAAAACAGGGTTAAATCCACTCTTACAAAGTACACATGGTCCCACACTTGGATGCATGCAGTTTTAAGTTTAATTACCAAACGATATGCTTTGGTAGTAAATAATCTCCTTTTCGTGACTTCATACATTTCAGTGCACAGAAAATATGAGCCAAGGCACCATCTGAAAAATCCTGTGGGAAAATCCTGCATGGGCAAGTTCTACCTTGGCCACTCAAAACTCAAGAGAAAAACATTCTCTGCCGCACATTACTGCCATTTCATCAATTTCCTTAGGAGTGAATTGATTGCTGCTTCTTAAGACACTGATTCTTACTTGATATGACCATCTTAAATTGCCTGTTTTGTGGAAGGTCAATGGACAGATAGAAACATTCTCAATTTATAAGTCTCTGAACAAACCTTTTTTTTTTTGTTCTTCTTTCCTCAGGCTTGTGAGAGAGTCAATTTCTTGACAGCCAGAAATTCACTTCCAAAAAAATTACTTGTTGAAGATGAAAAACCTAAATGTGCCATTGACTGTCCAGTGTCATTTTGACTGATGTCACTGATGGCCCGCCACACTCTGCCATCATTAGTTGTCTTGGTTATGTTTTAGCATGAGAAGTGAGATTTGTTTGGGAAAGAATTTCAGGGAAAGCCAATCAGAAAGGCGGAATACAGCGGTTCAAGCCTTCGTCATCCTATGTCATCCTAGGGAGAAAAAAAGAAATAACTTGCAAACAGTGATTTCAGGCCCACATGACAGGCAGAGAGTTCAAAGCCATCAGCCACCATCAGAGCCAAGTTCCACTGATACCAACAGTTTGTGAAACATCTCATCGGCGCTGATTAATCGGTCAGCCTCTAACTCTCACTTCAGTTTCCTTGAACAAAGGTGACAGAGATAATTAGGGATGATTTTCCTGAAATTTGCATATCAAAGAACAAGACAGTAATGTGCTGCTGGACAGTGACACTATTGTAGATTTTTGAAGTTGTTGTTTAATGTTTTGACCAGCTTGAGCACCATCCATATTCCTGTGTCTCTGTTATTCCACATAATTCTCAAGTGGCGTAGCACTGGCCGCGCTAATACCATCATATCATGCAGAAACTATCTTGGGATGTTGAGGGTGCAGTACAGAAGTGCCTGAAATATAAGTGTCACTTCAACAAAATGTAAAGTTTTGCGGCACCCTCCATTAGCAGCGCCCTCAACTGCCCACAAAAATTTTGTAATTTCCAGGACAAATTAAAACCTACGATTGAAACTGAGGTTGAACAAAAACCAACATACACAGGAGGGCACCAGGACCAAGTCTGAGAACCACTGTTCTAGGAGACATCTGCCTGAGGCTTTAGAAAATCAGCAGGTAAGTGGAAACAGAAGCCAGCGGGACCTCCAGGACCAGGTTTGATCACCTGATGTTCACACTAATCAAAAAGAAAAAACTGTGAGGATATAAAGAATTTGGTTCACCAGTCCACACTGCTGCACAGCCGGGGTCACAGTTGGAATAACATCATCCTGCCTCGACATAGTTAGGTTCAGCCTGCAGTTGTAAGCAGTGCCACACTGGAGATGTCAGCCCCTGAGCAGAGTTTGCGCCCATCTTCCCGCATGTGAGCTGATGACAGGTAAACACAGACAGTGTGACTGTGAGTCGGGTAACAGCACCTCTTGTGCAGAGACAGCAGACTTCCTGCACAGCTCTAGACTGGCTGCAGTGGCCATCAGGAGGCAGGTCTTCTGTCCCATGAGCACGGCCCGGTCTGGCAGGCAGAACCGGGACAGCTGCAGACACACACAGAGTGATCTCAGCACAGGCCCTTGGGACAGAGGGAGGCTTGCCTGGTATTTAATATGACCCTCTTGTCTGTATGCGTGTGTGGTCCACTCTTTAAGCAACTGCTTCCATTACTTGCAGTATTAAATAATCCTGTGCGATGTACTACACTTTAGTGATTACATATGGCAGCATGCTGGGCCATTAAGATTTATATCAGCCCGTCTGAGAGCGCATCAGCGTGTAGCCACATGTGCATGTGAGTGGGGACGGAACCCAACAAGAACTGTTAGATATACGTACACATTTATACACGCTTGTGTTCTTGGTTTATATTAATATAACCATAGCCAGTTATCCGAAACCTAAAAGTTGTTTAGTCCATACATGTCATAATACGTTCAACAAACATTATTAAGGTTTAAGCTCTTCCACCCAGGATTTTGAGTGATTTTGACAGAGAAACCCATTAAGACCTTAGTCTCATTTCGAATGGTGCTCTGTTTACAAACATAGTCATATTATCATAAAAACATGAACAAAATACAGTATTAAAAACAATAAAATTATCATACAGCAATACATTCAATACATACAATACAGATATTGCAACAGGTTCATGTCCTCGCGAATGTAAAATTTTGCAGGGAGTGAACTTTTGCTGTTACAAACACTTTCCGTATTACTTTATATTTGGACTTTCATGGCTATCAGAAAACCACACAAAATGTCATCATTCTTCCAGGAAGGTGAATAACCTTCTAGTTCTCAGTCAGTAATTTTTCTTGACATACTATTTCTAGACTTTAGTCAAATTATTGCTTTTTGAGCTCTTATTCTCACTGTTAGGCACCAATTAGAAAAAAGAGACGTGAGAGGCTCTGAGCAAAAGCCAGCACAAAGTTAAGGAAGAAAGAGCCACAATGGTGAGCCCTGAATGTGACTCCCACTTCCTTTGTTCTGGGGAATGCAACAGTTTCTGTTTCCTCTGCCCCTCAGGTACTGGTGGCACAGGTCTCCAGGGCCGTATTGATCTCCGCCTGCATGCAGCTCTCTGAAAACCCATTCTCCCAGTGGGAGCGGCCCTGCAGACTCGCCTGGTAGGACAGCACAAAGAAATCCCTCATCCTGTCCGGGCTGTTCTCACACTGCAGGGCCAAGTTCCAGGCTGACAGAAAAACATAACATGGAAACTATGTAAGACGAGGACAGCTAAATAAAATAACAACAAGAGAACATAAGAACATTTGTTATATAACAGTATTAGGCAACGACAGTAATTTAGATTCATCCATTATCTATTAGAGGGTATCAACCAGCGCTGCGTCGAACATGGACTCGGATACACATTGACTCCTCTTTGTGCAAACAATATGCACGTCAATACCATTATCAGGGCAAAGGTCACCCTGATGTGATCTCCAGCTATCCACTCTGGTTCTGCTGACACATCACAACCAAACTTTTTTTCACCCTATAAAGTGCAGTCCTTTATTGAGCTAATTTCCTTTCAAACTAAAATCCTAACTGTTGTTGAACCACTTTGACTACAGGCATAATCATGGTCTTGTTTGAAAGGTGACACAGTAGATTGTTCTCAAATAATCAGAATTGCTGTAAATATTACCCAAATTGAGCAACAACACTGGAAATACAAGTTTTTGCCCAACTTAAAAAGATTCAATGCTTTATTCTGCCTCTGTGGCACTGTGAGTAGGCCTCATCAGCCCAAAAGATAATACAGCCACAGCCAGATGCCTAAACAACCGCAGTTTCAAATATTATGATTCTGTACCCAAAAATGAATATTTTTTTTTTGGTTATAATGCATGTTTCAACAAACAAGTTTGGAGAGTCTAAATTTTCCTGCATTTTGCAACAATTTTACAACTTCATTCAATCAAGTCTCCTTCCTGATATGTAGCTAAATTTTCACTCTAACATACCCTTCCAACTAACAGCACTGGCGCGCGATCATATATGCTGAACAAAGCCGCTTCCAAAACCCCTTCGCTTCATTGACAAGATCTCCCCTTGTTAGAAACCATTGAAACAATTCCTCCTCGTGAACATTAATTCCTTGGCTACCATACGCATCCGTCTTTTGAAAGTACAGACCACTAGTTGTCTGTGTAAAAAAAAGAATTTAAATTTTCCCCTTTATTGGAGTGAGGGCTGATAGGCTAAAACACTTACTGCTCTATTGGATCAGCACATAATAGCTAGTAGGTGCACTTATTTTGTTCTTAAAGGGCTGCTGTACAATTTAGAGTACTGCATCATGAGCAAAAAAAGCTAATACCAGTGAAATTCTCAAAAACCCGCAGCTGCTGCCTCTATGTCCAAGTCGACTTAGTGATGTTTGTCCATGCTTGCTTGTTTTGCAGATTAAAAACTATAACAGGTTTTTATGTCCGGACCACTACCAAGGTAAGAACACTGATTTCAGCATAATTTGACAAATCTGAAAAATGACATACGATTGAGCCTATGGGACTGCATAGTCAGGCTGAGGGTTGTTATGACACAATTACAAATACTATTTTTGCTATGACATTCACATTATAAAATGGCTTACGAAGTTAGAATGCTGAGTCCTCAACCATTGTAACGATATATCATTCTACATGGCGTAACATTTGACAATATAAAAACACAATTATGCCTAAAGGCCCGCCTTCTGACCCTTGCTCGCTAAACAGTTAAAATAAATTTAAAAAAAAAATCAATAAAATACATTCCTAGTCTCCTTTTGTTCCTTTTGTTAAGCCCAAATTATTTGCCATTAATTATTCAGTTTTTCCACCCAACATTGACATTTCACACAAGGAACCATTTCATTTTAGCCTCTAATCTTTGTACTTTGTCCAGAGTTTCGGATATCTTTCTGAAGGAGTATAGAATGCAGAACCTCAAAAAATGTTCTAAATGTGGATCTAGATCAGGGATGTAAAGAAGAACGGAATGTGCATAACACATCCCAGTGAAGAAGGGGAGTGTGGGTACCTATCTTCCTGAACCAGTTAGCCTCCTCTGCATGCCTGTCCGAGCCCAGACTGAGTCCAGGCTTCACACTGGGCTGGGACACTCTCTGTAGTGCTGTCATGAAGCAGGATACAGTCAGCACAATCACTCTTATCTGCTATTGCTACACCCAAGCAGCACTGCTAGGCCTGTCCTGTGCAAACAATCTCCTCTATTTCTTCTAACCATTGTATAGACCCGCTTGTTGAAAAGTATTTGTACTCATCAGTATAATATTACACAACTCTACAAACATTTTCATATGTTGCTATAGCTACATACAGACAAGAAAAAGTATGCATTTTTATCTGCACACATATTTGTCTAAAATGACTTTCATTCATAAAATATGGCCAGAAAATGATGTGGCTCACCCATCTTCAGATACGACCGGAGGGCATCCAAAACTGTCTCCCTGTGGAGACATGCAGAATGATCTAACTGGTCCAAAAATCTCTTTTTATGAGTGTTTTTACATCTTTGGAGCACAAAGTTTAAGTCATACACGCTCTGGAGAAAGTTTCATGCAACGTGGCATGGTTAAAACAGAATTTTCTGAGAAAGATTTGCCACATTTGGCATACTGAAGCTGCAATTTCCTTCTTCATCAATCCCCTACATACCTCTCTTCCTCTCGTGCTGTCTCCATTGTAGAAAGCATTAGTCGAACTAAACATCTGTAAGACATAAAGAGAGGCACACTGGGAATCAAAACTCATTCTAATAAGACTCAGATTGATTTGTGTCTGCAGAATATGGATGCGCAGCTGCCAGGTCACGTAACACAGGCAGCTATCCTAGGGGTGCTCATGTTGCAGGCTGCAGTATAAACTACAAAATAAGTCAATCTCAACGAGTGCTACAGTCCTACATTTGGACATCGAGTCTTATTGCTACTATGCTTCAAGTGCTACAACTTATTTCTTTACCATATATTGACAATATAATGTATTTAAAGATTAAGAATTAACCTGCTTTCAGGCTCACTGCTTGATCAAAAACACTCGCTCAGACAATTTCTCACAGGCAGTTTTGACGCGATACCGGATACGCTTAAGTTTAAGTGTACATAGGCTGAATGCTCTTGTCAAGTTCTTGCACAATCCCCAAACACTGTTGCACTGAAATTTTAAAAAATCCTATTCACAGATTGACTGTATAGATGCTAGTGCCAGCATGCAAACACAATGGCACAAAACCCAGGGAGCCAAAAAAGATGAGCTGTGTGACAATGACCGTAACCATGCAACAGGATATCTGTGCTTCCTACCAATCAAACTTCAACAGTGAGCAGTGAATTATCTGAATGAAGACACCGGCAAAAAAAAAAGGCACAGAGCCCTTGCACTATGAATGCACACCTTCCCTTAAGTTATTCTCACTTGAAGCCTGATATCTGTGTCCATATAACAGTCTCATGGCAGCTTCCCGTTTCCATAACCAATGTCTTTCCCTAAGCTTTAACTGTGCTGCTCATATGTCTATCTTAAGTTCAATGTTACTGTATATGTTATTGCACAGTGCAGTGCTATGACACAAATCAGATACATCCATCCTGTGCATAGTAGGTGAGAAAGGAGAGCTCTTTTCACAGGCAATAAATACACTTGGGTCATCATGGCAGGAAAACACAATAGCAAGAGCTAACTAGAGCTGCACTCAGAGAGCGCAAGTACCGCCGCCAATGTACTCAATGTTATTGTTGCCAGTATTAGCTAGCAACCCCTGTGTTTATGCAGTCCTGTAGTGTTCGGGCAAATATGTTTTTAATGTGTTTTTGAGCTTTTGCATGCCCCTGACCTTGACCTTTGACCTTGACCTCCCAAAATCGAATCACCTCTTCCTTGAACAATACTCAATCATTCCACCAAATTTGAGGAAAATCCATCCATAACTTTTTGTGTAATCCTGCTTACAAACAAACCAACAAACCAACCAACAGACAAACGGTAATGATCACATAACCTCCTCCAACTTTGTTGGGCAGAGGTAATAATAACTGAGGGACTGAAGAATTTAGAATAATTTAATCTGTCGAAACTAAAGGACATAGAATATTGTAAGGAAGAAACAAAAGAACCAAAGTTCTGATTTCATTGTGTTGCCGTTGTGTTTTCAAGCGGCATCTAAATTGTGTTTGTCTGCATGAGGGTACAAAAGTTAACGTGTCTGAGTGTCCACGGTGAGTGGCCAAATGCCTGTGAGATGTGTCACTGACCTGAGGGCAGTGAGAACCTGAGTCCAATCCTGAGAGTGTTCACACAGACCTTCCAGAGCTTTTTTAGCTATGGTCAGCTGGTCATGCTGAAAGGGCAGAAATATTGGTTTCACATTCCCATTACTCCCATTACTGCTAGTAACACCACTATTGTGATTACTCCCGCTGCTAACGCTAAAACCCCACCAATGCTTTTTCTATAACTGAGTACTGCCGTTTAATGTCACTGCCGTAGCTAATAGCGTTTTTTCAACTTTGCGGTGTGGTTCGGCTTCGCCACCCATTATGTACCTAACCCTGGATCTATGGCGCATTTCCACAGATAACCTTACCGCTATATGTCGGCGGAGCTGCAACCAGATGTAGCTAGTGTGAAACATTCTGTCATTCTTCACTGTTCCATCAAACTGCAGCTGAATTTGGTCACTGTCCTAACTGTATAAGAAAGCCAGCAACTCATTGACAGACCACAGTTGAGCTGTCATCTTTTCAAAGTCTTTTTTTTTTTTTCAAAAAAGAACTAAAAGATACCACTGTACTTTGTTGAGAACACTTTTTAAAATGCCTGGGTCATTTGTGCATGGAGTTCTTAGCCACTCAAAGAGACGATTCAGTGGCGATTGTCAGACCAATAGCTCCACCAGCACATTGTTGTTCGCTAGGTACTTCAACAGAGTTTCTTTGGGTGCCACCCACAACTTTGGCCAGTGAAAAAACAAAAAGTAACCATTTACATGTGTATCGTACCTAACTGCACCGCTGAGTAGGAAAGCACCATAAAATACTAAACAATATCTGGCACCACTCCTGCTAACAGTACTACAGCTTGAATGTCGATTACCTCCACAAGAGCTATGGCAATTAGATGCTACAGAACTAACTCACAGGTCTATCAGTATTGCTGCTAATGCAAGAACTAAAAACTACAAACCTAAGGCTTCAGCTACGGCACTTATTTATAGAACAACACCTAACAAGGTCTGCTTTTACAATACGTGCACAACAGGATCAAGCGTGACTATGATCACTTCATCTCCTGTTACTACAGCCGCTATGACCAGGGAGCATTGTACCATACTTTGGAGAAAAATGTCCGCCAAATAAATGTAATGAAATGTACTGCTGCAGTTATTAGTGATATTAGGTCACATATAAGAAGAAGAATAAGAAGGCATATTGGTCTCTTTTAAATACAGCCAAGTGCACTGAGTCTTTGCTGTTTGAGTGTTCTTGCTGTGACTGACTTCTAGTGCGATCTGTGCAGCCAGACTAAGCAGGCTGGAGGCGGTGTCATGGGCCTGCAGGAGTCTGTCCTCGCTTCTCACGGGACTCTCCGCCAGTCGGCCCATCGTCTTCACGGCCTCTGCAGCTGAACAAACAAAGTCCAGAGATTCAACCACAGGAAAGCGGTGTGGTGGGGGAGAGTCTGTGGGCCCGTGATAACTCCTTCAAAAGGAAGACGCATCGCCCACAAGCACGTCCATTCCCATTCCTCTGCAGCGAGCGCTCGTACCTCTCTCTGCCTCGTTTTCCATAACTGCGATCTTGTAGATGCTGAACTGTGTAAAGATGTTGTCTGGGTCGCATCTCTCAGCATCTGTTATGGCTTCCCTGGCCTGCCAGAGACGCAAGATGCAAGAGCATGAAATCTTTGAAGATGAGCAGACCCCCCCCCCCCACCTGTTCAAAGTCCTGTCTGTCAGCACAGACTCTATAGCCCCACCAGATCTTAAGTTCCATGTCCCATATGGTAAAATGCACTACCCTGGCTCAATGCAGCAAGTCTCAGTTGACAGAAAGTTGCACGAACAACAGCATGCATATTCAAAGGCTGAGGGTCCAACCCCAAGGGGCTGAAAATACTCAAAAATTTATGCATGTCGCATATACACTGTATGTTGCTTTAGATAGACAGCATCTGCTAAGAAGGATATCCAACCTCCTGTCTCCTAAATGTATTGCCGTTTACATGCGTTAATTAAGGGGAAAATTCTGTGGTAGCTAGGGGTGCAAATGAAGACTCAAGTAAACAAACACTTGCCAAATAAATCACAAACATGCAAAAAATTGATAATTGCTTATCGTTTTGCAGTCCTACATTTTTTCTACATTTTATCTCAGTAAGTGCCCTGTGTTATGCAGGCCAATATGAGTTATTTAAAAATCGATCATGCTTGTTGCTTTTTTGCGTTTTAAAATCTCTTCAACCCCAGCTCCTACTAATGCCAGTGAAACGGGACATTTAGTTGTGCGCCATCAGAGATATAAAAGCCTCTCATTTTTTATGCATGATTGAGCTCAACCTTTTCCCATTTAAGATTCTCTGTACGTCAATCAATTTATTCACTGAATAAACATGACCAATACATGAGCATATTAATGGCCAGGAAATTATTAATTAGAAAATGTCCAAAAGCCCACCAATAGTTTACATGGAAAATGTACACATAATACATATGGTATTGTGGATTACAATTACAAAACCCAAAACCAGTGAAGTTGGCACGTTGTGTAAATCGTAAATAAAAACAGAATACAATGATTTGCAAATCCTTTTCAACCTATATTCAATTGAATACACTGCAAAGACAAGTTACTTAATGTTCGAACAGGTAAACTTTGTAATTTTTTGCAAATATTAGCTCATTTGGAATTTGATGCCTGCAACATGTTTCAAAAAAGCTGGCACAAGTGGCAAAAAAGACTGAGAGAGTTGAGGAATGCTCATCAAACACTTATTTGGAACATCCCACAGGTGAACGGGGCTAATTGGGAACAGGTGGGTGCCATGATTGGGTATAAAAAGCAGCTTCCCTGAAATGCTCAGTCATTCACAAACAAGGATGGGGCGAGGGTCACCACTTAGTGAACAAATGCGTGAGCTGATTGTCGAACAGTTTAAAAACAACATTCCTCAACGAGCTATTGCAAGAAATTTAGGGATTTCATCATCTACGGTCCGTAATATCGTCAAAAGGTTCAGAGAATCTGGAGAAATCACTGCACGTAGTTTAAAGGCCGAAAACCAACATTGAATGCCCGTGACCTTCGATCCTCAGGCGGTACTGCATCAAAAACCGACATCAGTGTGTAAAGGACATCACCACATGGGCTCAGGAACACTTCAGAAAACCACTGTCAGTAACTACAGTTCGTCGCTACATCTGCAAGTGCAAGTTAAAACTCTACAATGCAAAGCGAAAAGCCATTTATCAACAGCACCCAGAAACGCCCCGCTTCGCTGGGCCCAAAGCTCATCTAAGATGGACTGATGCAAAGTGGAAAAGTGTTCTGTGGTCTGACGAGTCCACATTTCAAATTGTTTTTTGGAAACTGTGGATGTCGTGTCCTCCGGACCAAAGAGGAAAAAAAGAACCATCCGGACTGTTATAGGCGCAAAGTTCAAAAGCCAGCATCTGTGATGGTATGGGGTGTATTAGTGCCCAAGGCATGGGCAATCTTACACATATGTGAAGGCACCATTAATGCTGAAAGGTACATACAGGTTTTGGAGCAACATATGTTGCCATCCAAGCAACGCGTCTTTTTTTCATGGACGCCCTGCTTATTTCAGCAAGACAATGCCAAGCCACATTCTGCACGTGTTACAACAGCATGGCTCCGTAGTAAAAGAGCGCAGGTACTAAACTGGCCTGCCTGTAGTCCAGACCTGTCTCCCATTGAAAATGTGTGGCGATTATGAAGCGTAAAAATACGACAACGGAGACCCCGGACTGTTGAACAACTTAAGCTGTACATCAAGCAAGAATGGGAAAGAGTTCCACCTGAAAAGCTTCAAAAATTGGTCTCCTCAGTTCCCAAACGTTTACTGAGTATCGTTAAAAGGAAAGGTGATGTAACACAGTGGTAAAAAGGCCCCTGTGCCAACTTTTTTGCAATGTGTTGCTGCCTTTAAATTCTAAGTTAATGATTATTTGCAAAAAAAAAAATAAAGTTTCTCACTTTGAACATTAAACATCTTGTCTTTGCAGTGTATTCAATTGAATATAAGTTGAAAAGGATTTGCAAATCATTGTATTCTGTTTTTATCTACAATTTACATAACGTGCCAACTTCACTGGTTTTGGGTTTTGTACATAAGTAATTAATTAATCAAAAATTTTCTCTGAATTCTCTCTCATTTTAACATTTTAACTTTTAAAATGGGAAAAATGATCATAGACATATCAAACCCCATGGAACATTAGCACAGAGCAGCGTAACTTAAAAGCCTAGCTAACAAGTATATGCCGTTTCATGAGCTAAAGGATAAAGCCACTCAAAAAATTAAAAAAAACTTTTGGGACAAAATCCTGAATTAGGATAAAGTGATTCATTGCATTAAATGAGATATCTTTTTTTTTTGTTTAATCAACTGTCTTTGATGAATGTAACTTTTTTGATGAATGTAAGTTTTGCCAACATAAATACATGCACGCAGACGATCGCGCCCTTAGGCTAATAGCAACATTATGCTATGACAAAAATGGCAATAAAATATAACAAAACATTTCAAACTAAAGTGTTAGCATTTTTTTACACAGAATTTGAACAGTCCGGTCCAGAGGTTCAGTGTTACCAACACTCAATCATTGTGCAAAGGAGGTGTTGTTGGCAATGCAGTCCATTGCTGAGGATGTGACTAAATGTCCCGTAATACACACTATGAATGTGTTGTACAAATGTGCCGTGTATGAACTACGAGGTAAACTGTTATGGGAATAATCTTTTGCTATCTTATCATTCTTTCCTAAATATCGCGGGCGAGTTATCGATTAATCATAGCTATCGAGTTCACATTGGCTAAATAAACAGCCAAGCAGTAAAAATCAGAGAACTTAAACTTTTCAAATGATTTGCCAAAATCCTAGTATTATGATGGTACATAATGGAATAAAGCGGAATATTTTGTGAGATAAAACCATGCTGTGAATTTTGGAGATGCTTGCATCTTTTTTCAATAAATCCTTACTTTTGGAATTTGGACTTCACAATACTCTGCAGTTATTGGAAATGTTTGCATTACAAAAGTTGTAAACAATCCTATGCAGTCACTACTGGAATCTAATTCAACAAAAGAATAATACAAATAATATTAATATAGCCTGATCTTTGTCTGCAGGTGTGCAGAAATACCTAGTTGAAACAGAATATACACACGCAAAAAAAGCGATGCAGCATTCAACTAGAGAGTGTTTTTACTCGTAAAAACAGATGTCTCCCCCTTTTCCGCCACCTGATCTCTCAAGATATAAATATCGAAATACATAAAGAAAACTGAGAATAACTTACATATCTATCTAGGAACTTGACATAGGGAAGATTTATACCAAATTTAGTTGAAATTTGTTGAGTAGTTTGAGAGATATGCTCCGGAAACGAACCCCGCCCTTCAAAATGACTAAGTCCCAACTGTTGCCATGGAAACAGAAAAAAATAAAAATGAAAAAGAGCTCAAACCCCCAAAAGGCACATCTACATGACATAGGGAAGGTTCATTCCAAATTTGCTTGAAATTGGACCAGTAGTTTTAGAGTTCTGCTCCGGAAACGATGGGAACGCCGACGCCAACGCCAACGCCGACGCCGACGCCGACACCGACGCCGACGGGAACTCACCCGAAAACAATATGTCTCCCGACCCTTCAGGGGGAGACATAAATACTGATTTAGAATTTATTTATCAACGTTTTGAATGAAGCTTCAAACTGCTCAGCAGTCAGCCCAAATTTCAAAATGGCTTCATTAACAGCATGACAAGCAACATGCTGCCCGCATTGATTCCGATGCGCAACATTTGTAGACTGTAGAGCAAGAAAAAAAGAATAACTAAAAAGCGAATACTCGAATCTCTTAAGCAATCATGGGACGAGTAATCAGCTTGAAAATGTTGACATTCTGCACTATGAGCAGTAGCTGATGGTCTGTCCTCAGCCACTCCTTTGAAAGAACACTAATTAGCAGCGATACAGCTTTCCTGTTTGCGACCTCCTGTAGTTAGGGAAAAAGTAGAAGGTAGGAGCGCAGGGGCTGGCCATCTGGATAATGTAGAGCAGTGGTTTTCAAACTCGGTTTGCTCAAACCTGTGTATGCAGGTTTTCATTTCAACATCAACTCTCAATTCCAGAATTTGTAACAAGCTGTTAATTAATTAGTTGCATTCATTCAATGGTTAGAGGGATTATTTACCTTCCACATCCACATAATGCCAGCATAGAAGTTCCAAGATTCCAAAATTAATAATGTTCTTATTGCACTTCAGGCGAACAAATACAACCCCAATTCGGGAATAGTTAGGATGAAGTGTAAATTGTAAATAAAATCAAAATGCAATGACTTTCAGATCACGAGCCAATATGTTATTTACAGTAGAACAAAGATAACATTTCAAATGATGAAACTGAGACATTTTACATTTTTATCCACAAAATGAGCTCATTTCAAATTTTCTGGCTGCAACGGGTCTCAAAAAAGTTGGGACACAGGCAAAAAAGGGCTGAAAAAGCTATTAATATATGAGAGAATCAGCTGAAAGAACATTTAGCAAGTAATTAAGTTAACTGGCATCAGGTGTGTAACATGATTGGCTATAAAAGGGATGTCTTAGAGAGGCTGAGTTTCTCAGAAGTAAAGATGGCCAGAGGCTCTCCAACCTGTGAAGGTTTGCGTAAAAAAAATTGTGGAATACTTTAAAAACAATGTTCCTCAACGTCAAATTGCAAAGGCTTTGAAGGTCTCATCATCGACAGTGCATAATGTCATCAAAAGATTCAGAGAAACTGGGAAAATCTCTGTGCATAAGGGACAAGGCCGAAGGCCCGTATTCAGAAACAACACTCTCACTCACCCTCCACTCACCATATAGTGAGTACGATTGAAATGTAACTGGAGTGTGAGAGAGAGATCGACCTACCACTAACCGAGGGAGCGGTCCCACTCCTCGCCAGCTGCTATTCACAAACGCCACTCAAGCATAACTGACAGTAGTGGGCACTGGGTACCACAGGCGGTGCGTCGCCTGCTGCAAGGGGACACTCAATCCTCACCCTTCAGTGCTGATTGACCTAAACCTGTCGCAGTTTACTTTTCTTGATTAGAAAGTTTCTCAGACTAATTGGTCAAACGACAATGAAATTTATTTTTAATAGCGTTGTTATACATTGCTTCACAAAATTGAGGCGTTTTTTTCGCTTATAAATGACAACGTAAAATATCAGCATGTCTTCATAAATTCTGTGGTCGAGTGGCTCGCGAAAGGTGCAGGACAGCCCACGAGGCTCACTAAGCAACAAGCTGTGAAACGTGCCGAACATTTCCTACTACATTCAGCAATTAAGAATGTAGAAAAGAATGGATTCTCGTGACTTACAGCTACATGAGCCTCGCAGGCCAATCCACACGGCGCCCCACGAGCCAGCTGAGCGCAGAATTTTCCAACCCATTAGTAAAGAAAAGCGCGAGAAATCCGAATGCGTGAGAGTTGACAGGTATGCGTCATTAATGAAAACTGGCCACACCTGATAATGTTGAGAGTTTTCGGAGTTTCTGAAATGGTAATATAATGAATTGAAAACAGGGCAATAATTATCAGTGCTCATTCTAACTTAACAAGTAGAACTGGCGAAACATGATAATCCTTAGGATATTTGGAGTTCAAGTAAATAAAATTTTATTACATGATTGAAAACAGGTCATGTCCAATCATTATTTTTAAGGGATGGTTTTTAGCTTCCCCTATTGCCAGTTCACCAGTAGCCACTGGTGGGCACACAAATGCTAACCTCGAGTTCACCACAGTGCAGTTCGTAAACACTGAAACCAGGTGGTCAGTCAGCAAGTTACCGGCATCGTTATCATCATTAAAGGTAAAATTTGCGTATTTGCGATTGCGTCGAGCACGTGACGGTAAATGATCCACAGTTTCTAATGTTTGTAATCACCTGAAAGCCCTGACAATGAAATACCGGCGCAAGTTAGTGCGGCTCAAGGGAGGTGTTCCCTGCACTCAACCTTCACTCAGAAAGGGATACTAATTTCAGTGTGAGTGAGGTCTCTGAAAGCAAATAAGTGTTAGGGCAACCTCTGACTCATTTAGTATAACTTGACACTAAGTTTTAGTACTCACTCACACTCAATTAGTGTGAGTATCGTTTCTGAATACGGGCCGAAGACCTTTACTGGATGCCCGTGATCTTCGGGCCCTCAGACGCCACTGCATCACTCACCGGCATAATTCTGTCATTGACATTACTAAATGGGCCCAGGAATACTTCAAGAAACCGCTATCTGTAAACACAGTCCGCTGTGCCATCCACAGATGCCATCTAAAACTCTATAATGCAAAAAGAAAGCCATGTTAAGCATGATCCAGAAGCGCCGCTGTGTTCTGTGGGCCAAGGCTCATTTAAAATGGACTGTAGCAAAGTGGCAAAGTATCCTGTGGTCAGACGAGTCCAAATTTGACATTCTTGTTGGAAATCATGGGCGTTGTGTCCTCCAGGCTAAAGAGGTGAAAGACCACCCCTCCTGTTATCAGTGTTCAGTTCAAAAGACAGCATCTCTGATGGTATGGGGATGCATTAGTGCATATGGTGTGGGACACTTGCATGTTTTAAAAAGCACCATGAATGCTGAAAGGTTTTAGAGCAACATATGCTCCCTTCCAGATGACATCTATTCCAGGAAAGGCCTTGTGTAATTCAGCAGGACAATGCAAAACCACATACTGCAGCTATACCAACAGCATGGCTTCGTAGTAGAAGAGTCCCTGTGCTGAACTGGCCTGCCTGCAGTCCTGATCTTTCACCGATTGAGAACATTTGGTGCACAATTAAACGAAAAGTCCGTCAAAGGAGACCCAAAACTCTCCAGCAGCTGGAAGCCTGTATTAAACAAGAGTGGGATCAAATTCCAATGGCTAAACTCAAGAAACTTGTCTCCTCAATGCCCAGATGCGTCCACTCTGCGTTAAAAAGAAGAGGGGATGCTACACCATGGTAAACAGGCCCCTGTCCCAACTTTTTTGAGACCTGTAGCAGCCATCAAATTTGAAATGAGCTCATTTTGTGGATAAAATTGTAAAATTTCTCAGTTTCAACATTTGCTATGTTATCTCTGTTCTATTGCAAATAAAATACTGGCTGGTGTGATTAGAAAGTCATTGCGTTTTGATTTTATTCACAATTTACACTTTGTCACAACTATTTCAGAACTGGGGTTGTACATACAAGGAGTTAACAAATGAATGAGGTTAATAAAACAATTTAAGTACTTTGCAGGTAACCAGGTGAACTTCATTGTTGAGTAGGCGATAACTTTTATTTTTAACCTCCGCCAACAAAGTTGGGGTTATGTTTTGAGGTTATGTTTTCGCCCCTGTTTGTTTGTCTCTGTCTGTCTGTCTGTCTGTGAACAACATAACTCCAAAAGTCATACACGGATTTGTCTGAAATTTTTTGGGTGCATTGCTATTACATCAAGGCTGGACCCTATTGATTTTCACCGCGATCAGTTAAACAATATGGCCGCCACGGCAGCCATCTTCAAATTGTATGACACGCGATAACTCAACTTTGCTCCCACTCATGAAGATTTGGATTGTGCTGCCTTGGCGGAGCTTTGCACTCTAGGAGTGCCTCTAGTTTCCTTATGCTTTAAGCAGGTGGGCCTTATTATCATTTGCAGTGTAATTGAATTCTGCATTATCTTCTAGTTGGTTAGGATTGGTGGAAAAGTGTATATAGTAATTATGAGCTTGCTGATTGACCTCAGTTTTTAATTTCATGATTATAAATAATTTTCCTCTTCTCACACAATAATTTGCATACTGAAATTCACCATTTTAAATTGAATCCAATAAGTACCAAATGCCCAAAGAAGATGCATTTTGCATGACATGAATTGCCATTTCTGCCAGAATGTATATTTTCAGAGTTTCAGTAATCCCACAGTATAAGCTCCTAGTTAGGAAAACTTAACAGCTTGTTAAAATCTAGGATTAACATTATGGTTGGAATGAAAACCAGAATACACAGGGGTCCCCCAGGACCGAGTTTGAGAACCGCTGATGTAGAGAATCTGCTGCAGTGCCTTATCCAGCTGAATGGTGCAGAGAATCTGAAGCTGCACTGTATCCAGGTGGACAGTATAGAAATTCTGTAGCAGTACCCCATCCAGCTGGATAATCTAGAGAATCTGTAGCGGTGCCTTATAGTGTATATATAATGTGCAGCAGTATCTTATCCAGCTGAATCGTGTAGAGAATCTGCACCCTTGCCTTATCCAGCTGGGTAGTGAAAAGAATCCATAGCAGAACCTTATCCAGGTGGATAATCTAGAGAATCTGTAGCAGTACCCAATCAAGCTGAATAGTGTAAAGAATTTGTAGCAGTACCGTATGCAGCTGGATAGTGTCAAGAATCTGCAGCCGCACCTGATGCAGGTGGATAGCATAGAGCCTTGGTCCTCAAATCACACCCTACGAAGTCCGAGGACTGCTGGTTTTCCATCCTCCCTTTACCTGGGGGTCAGGTGTTAACACAGTCTGGCCAATCAGATTCACTAACTGCGCATTTACTTGCATGGGAAAACCTGGGCTGGATTTGGATTTGAGGCCCAGATTTGAGGATCCCCGGCATAGAGAATCTGCAGTGGTACCTTATCCAGCTGGATAGTGTAGAGAATCTACAGCAGTCCTTTATCCAGCTGCATAGTGTTGAGAATCTGCAGTGGTACCTTATCCAGCTGGATAGTGTTGAGAATCTGCAGTGGTACCTTATCCAGCTGAATAGTGTTGAGAATCTGCAGTGGTACCTTGTCCAGCTGAATAGTGTTGAGAATCTGCAGTGTGACTTTATCCAACTGAGTAATGTAAAGAATCTGCAGTGATACTTAATTTATCCAGTTCGATAGTGTAAAGAATCTGCAGTGGTACCATATCCTCATAGATAGTGTAGACAAGCTGCAGAGGTACTTTACCCAACTGGATAGCATAAAGAATCTGCAATGTTACCTTATACAGCTGGATAGTGTACAGAATCTGCAACAGAACCTTATCCAGCTGGATAGTGTAGATAATCTAAAGCAGAACCTTATCCAGCTGGATAGTGTAGATAATCTAAAGCAGTACCTTATCCAGCTGGCCCAGGTGCAGAAAGCAGGAGGCGCGGTTCCTCTGTAGCTTGGCCAGATTCTGCTCCATCTGCCCAGTGGTGTAGAAACTCAGCGAATAGTTATACCACTGCAGGGCTTCTGAATAGTTTTTCGCCTGAAAATTCGTCATGCAAAAAGACAACTATGGTAATAAATTTGCATGTTGTTCATGTGAGTTTACAGACATTAAAGGCATTTTGCAGATCAACAGATATAGAATATGTACCCCGGAAAAATGGTCAAGGTCATGGAAATCATAATTCAAGCTTCACAAACAATGCCACCCTCACCCAGTCCGGAATGCAATACCTCAAAGTTTTTGGATGCCCTGTCCCACAGAAGCATATGCATGCAGTTGAGAGTCGGCTGAGACAGCGGTTTGCCTGTATAGTGCCCTACAAGCATGTGGTGTAAGGGTTAGCCATGCATTTTTAAAGTTACTATGCCAGCTCTCAGAGTCCTACCTCAATGAAAATTATTTATGTAGCTTCCAGCAATGGAACATTAGGTTTCAGTAAAAGATGAATAAACTTTTTGACAACACATCGTCAGTGCTTTTATTTTGCTACCTGAAATGACATCCTCAATCTTCTGCCTGGCCAGCAGCTCCTTGCCCCTTTGCAGGAGGAGCTCAATGTGCAGGACAAGTGCACTGCCCAGCTCTGAGGATGACTCAAAATGCTGGCACACCCTCTTCAGGAACTCAAAAGCCAGCGCTTCTCTGAGGCGCAGACAACAGCACATCGAAGCCACAAAAACCCTGAGCACTAAGGTATCACACTGTAACTAATACGAGCTGTTTGCAGAGTCAAAGTTTCATGAAAAGTATTCACTCTAGCCCTGGAAGCCGCAAATTTTATAGCCATTAGTTTTCGATCCACTAGTAACTGTGTAACATATTGTTCACTCAACTGGTTTACTTGGTCTGAATTGGTTACAAATTAAGCTGGAAAATCTCTCCTTATGGCCCACAAGAGGAAAAGCGAATACCACTGGCTGAAGAGCTTTTGAAGATATTTTAAATATAGCGTTACCTGTCGTCTTCCATGAGCAATTTCACCACACTCAAGCACACATCAAGGGGAACCTCAGACTCAAGTAGCTCGGTTATTGCTGAAACCGAAAATTGTGGCATGACCATAAAATAATAAAATGAGCACATAAAATACTTCTGTTTCTCTATCTATCTATGCAGTATCTCACCTCAGGGAACAATGATACAAGCCTTCCAAATACAGAGAAAGTATCTCACCGGCTCTGACGAGTTCATCATGGGTCCGACACTTCAGCAAAATACGGACCTTCAGGAAGAGCCCTGAGAGGTGCACACTTGTCTGGCATAGTTGCGGAAAATATGGAGAAAGTTTTTAAATAATTGAACCAAATATTTCAGATAATGTAAAGTTTATAACGTGTGGCAAAAAGTCTTGCTAATATTTCTATTTCAATTACAAATTTGAGAGTTTTAAATCAATGTTCATAATTTGGAATGGTTAGTGGAATGACAGAGTAAGAACACACCTGATTTGCTAAGCTGACGGCATTGAGCGCCTTTTCCTGGTAGCTGTCACAGTCCCATTCTAAGTATACAGTCGCCAGAAGCCTTAAAATTTTCGCCTTTGAAAAAAAGGAAATTTGAAAGCTAGCAACCGTAAAAAAAATAAAGAATTTCCACTAACATGTGGTGACGTTTCTGAGTAACTTGACAGATAAGAGATGGTGTCGATTTTACGCTCTCATGCATCTGGCCTATGTGCTGTGGTATTGGATGTAAGATAATCCCTGTAGTCTCTTACTCGCAGTTCGGCCCCAGGGGAATACTTTTCATTCATCTTTCCAATATCGTAACTCTGGCTGGAGAACACAAAGCAGCATGAGATTCACAGCACAGCATTATCGACACACTGAAACTCAGCACTGAAGAATTACATCTATATTATGCACTAAAATCTTCAATAACATATAAACTTGACTTGATTGTACGGAAGCAAAAACACCAGATCATCACAACTGGGATCTTAATTCGCTTCTGCAATTTAATCCCTTTATAAAAATATAATTTGCTCACCTCAACCAATATGAACTTTCCTCATACTTCTTTACATCGTAGGTATCAACTCCAAAGTTATAGCATATGAGAGAAAGATAGCCGGTCTGAAAAGACAATTCAGACCTAATATTATTTATTTCAGATCCAAGAAGAACAATGAGATATCCCACATACACCACCCAAAGGGTGCATAGTATGCTACTGCGGAAAAGTTTGGAATCACATGGAATCACATTGCAAACCAAGCCCCAAGGATGCCCAGGCAGCCATTGTAATTGTTAGGTTTCTGATAATTACTATGCTGCACAAAGTGCCTACGGCAGTCCCAAGACGCTTTACCTGATTTTGCGCAAAATTCTGTATGCTGAAATTCCAAGAGAATTTTTCAGATTTCTGACTTTTGAGCTGTAATGCCCTCCCCATTCTAGGCATTCGTGATTCCCTGGCTACCTGCCTTTACCCAGTTCTTCAATTGTCCCCTGTTCTCTTCTCACCCATGATTACACCTGGTTTTAATTAATTTAACTATATCTCATTCTATTTATACCTTGGTTGTTCCTTTCAGGTAGCCTCACATTGTAGGAAGGCTTCTGCACACCTAGTAGGTTGACAGGTGTGTAGGAGAGGACCAATGGTCAGCAAAATATAAATGAAAAACTCCCGCACACTGTCTTCTCTGCAAAAAAAAACTTTATTGTCAACAACGTTTCAGTCATGTGACCTTCATCAGGTTGAACCTGATGAAGGTCACACGACTGAAACGTTGTTGACAATAAAGTTTTTTTTTGCAGAGAAGACAGTGTGCGGGAGTTTTTCATTTCTAGGTAGCCTCACATTGTAACATTTTAATTTAGAGCACCCCTGGCCTGTTCCCTAGTTTTATCCCTTGTTTAGCTGTATTCTTTCTGCTGTGGATTTCCAAATCCTAGCACTTGGGTCCTTCCACATTATTTCACTTTCCTGGGGCCTCATTTATCGACCGTGCGTATGCACAGATGTGTGCGTAATGAGTGCGTAAGAACATCCCCACGCAAAGTATGGGATTTATCAACTTGTACTTGTGCGTAGGAACGTGTAAATTTAAGCACAACTCTTACCATGCGTACACGCAAAACCTAGTGGTAGAACAGTGAACCTACAAATAAAACGCACTAAGAGAGTCACAGTGTTCAGCAATCTCAAACTTCACACGTTCCCCGTTTCCTCTTATTAATAAAAATTCTCAATTAGTAATTTAGCAGACAATTTGAATAATTTGTGTAACAAGTTATAAAAGACAGCTGTGACAGGACAACCTGAAAAGAAAACTTGACATGCAAGTGCTATGGCTAATCTTGCACTATTGGAGGATTTGGAGAACCGTACACTCCGCAGGGAGCGTGTTTTCAAAGAGCGTGCTGATCTGTTCAGTGAGAGCACAGAGTGGCTTCTCAGCAGGTACAGCTTCCCCAAAAACATACTGATGGATTTATGCCGTGATTTACAACCCATGTTGGAGCGAGAGACAAAACGCACCAAAGCCATCCCAGTGCACATCCAGCTCCTGTCCACCCTGGGATTTTTGGCCACCGGAACATTTCAACGAGAGATTGGAGACATGCGGCATTTCGCAGCCAACAATCAGCAGAATCATGCCGGCAGTGTTGGATGCAATAATTTCTCTGGCCCCAACTTACATCCAGTTCCCAAACAGACATCACCAACAAGCCAAAATTAAACGAGGATTTCACGCCATCGCCGGATTCCCAAACATAATTGGAGCCATAGATTGCTTGGTGAATACACTCCTGGGGTAAAAAGCCCTAAATAGCAAAACATGAAGCATTTAATGGTCTAAAAAACAAATCATTAGTCAGAAAACTGGCAAGAATAAAACTAAGGCACTCCTGAGACGTTCTGCGCCACAACTAACTTGCTAACTTTTTTTTTGCAGTGAACTGTTCAGGGAAAAAACTGGAAACTGTTTCACTGTGAAAAGTCAATTAATGCTTTGCAGAACAGGATAATAGAGCAGAAAGGCTTGCTTCCCACATTTGAGAAGTTGTCTTCTGAAGAGGAACAATCAGAGGTTATTTTGAAACTCTTCTTTCTGGAAAAAGATGCCCGTCAGTTTACCCACAAGGCTTAAATATTTAAAGAGATCAATGGGAAAAGCCACCCCATACTATGTTACTTCATCTATTTGTGTAATTCTTGCTCATTTCATGACAACTGATTTGTTGTTAAGACCATGTTATTTCGGTTTTGGTCCTTTTTCCACCCTGGAGTGTATAGTGACCTGTTTTCTCACTAATACCAGGTAAAATTTCATCTGTCAACCATGGGGGGGCAACAGAAAATATGCAGATTTCATGGAGTGTTTCATTGGCCGTGGAATGAGGAAAATTCTACCACATACATCACTATGTCGTGACCATTCAGCTGAACAACAACTCACAATCCAGGTGACCCCACTCTAACTCTATGGGGATTAAATGTTCAGTTCATGCTCATGTTCAGTCCTTTCCAAAAAGTCCTTGCAGAGCTGGATTTATGTGGTTGTCTTGCAGACCTTCTGTGCCATTATTTGCCTTTCAACTTTTGTTGCACTCAACTGTTTCTGGGAAGCACGCCTTTCTGGAATATTTTTCTGCAATCCAGAGCATTAGCAGAGTTTTCATAGTGAAGCAACACAGCAACACAGTGAAATACTATGCTCTAAAAAGTTCACTGCCGCAGAAGTTAACAAGCAAATGATGGCACAGAAGGTGTCAGGTGTGCCATAGTTTAATTCTTACAAATGTCCTGACTAATGATTTGTTAAGGCCATTACAAACTTAAAATTTTCCATTTCAGCTGGGCCCGTTTTTTCCCAGGAGCCTGAAGTGCAGTGAAGAAGTATTTCTGTATATTTGTCACACTAAATTGATCTTCATACAAAATGTAACTTTTTAATGGCGTCGTCAGTGCCTTCACAGTACCTCTTTGGGCAAACGCAGTAGCATGTCTCGGCAGCGCTGCACACTTAAAACTGCATCTGGATGGTTCCCCTGAGCCAGTGCCTGTACATGCATTACACAGGTTCCTCACACAGTCAAATCAGACAACTGCGGTCTCCTGAACACAGCAACAGACTCTTAGGGTCTGAAACATGCCAATGCTGGATTTTCCCCAAATTACGTGAGTGCTGCAATTTAGAACTGATGTCTACTGCTAGCATAAAATATCAACATTTAATCCATTGACATAAAAGTAGGCAGGTAAATGCCTCCTCTCTCACCGATTCAGCTTGGTAGGACAGAACACGAAACAGATCCTTCTCCACATCCGCTTTTGGAATGTTAAAATCTCCTTTGTCATCTCCTCGAGCTGTGAGTCTGCTGTACAGCTTCTCCAGACTCTGAGACCAGTAAGAGAATCAGTTTCATCCCCATTTGAATTTCATATTATGCTTTCTGCTGCACACCAGCCACCACTGCAAGTGATTATATGCCACAAAATGAAGTCCAAAGAAGAACGAGCAAATTAGTTTACAGTATCTAAGGTAAATATGCTCACTGCATTCAAGCTTAGCGTCTCAGAACTGAGTCCATAAAAACAGGCAATAATCCAGTTCCTCTAGGTGATAGACACAATAATCCAGTTCCAATGGGTGATAAAGTCACAACTAAACTGAAAAAATGAAAGGTTTCTTATTGTTATTTGCTAAAGACATTATCAGCTCCATAAGTAATTGGACAGTGACACAATTTTCATCATTTTGGGACTTTAGCCCATCACAATGGAGTGTGACTGAAGTGCAGACTTTCAATTCAAGGATTTGATAAAATTATAATTAACAAACGCAAGACCGTCAATCCATCGGAACTGTAATTAATGATGTTTTTTGAATTAGATAGAAATGATATTTGAGCAAATGCCAGTCGGGATGGAGTCGAGTCGATCGAGAATGGTGCAAGACCAAGAGGAGCCCCAGGCGACAAGACTCAGAGTGGGGGTACCGTTTGTTCATAGAGTGATCAAGACTACTTTGAGTCCCCTCGGGTTCCTTTAGAGAGACAGGGTGAAAGAGGGAGAGAGAAATGGGAGAGAGAAATGCCACGTGAGACTGACCAGGATTGTAGAACCAGTGTAAATAGCCAAGTTGATTAGGTGTATGAACAGAATAGTGCTTTACGCACAATCTTGGTTCACTGACCTTAGTTAAATTAACTCAATTTAATGAACTCAAGACCACATTTCAGATTTATAGCTTCCAATGTTTATTGAAGTAGACAGGAACAGGAATTTGTTCGGGTGGAGTTGAGTTGCTCGAGACTGGTGCCAAACAAAGGAGAGGCCCAAGAGCCAAAACTCAGTGGGGGGTTCCATGTCGTCTTGAAGTCACCAAGCTTCTTTGAATCCCCATAAGATGTGAGTGAGCTGATGTATGCACATGCTTGATGGAAATCATCAGTGCTGTGCGTGTGATGTGCCTCTGATAAACAGTGGCCGTTGATAACTTCATCTCGTAGTCCTTGTGTAGAAGCAGAGGTAGCAGCGGCAATACAGAAAGAATGCAGGAAAGTATAATCAGGAAATATGTCAAATTTTATTAAAATTTGTCAAAAATGGCAGAGGAACCTGCAATGTGAGATGATTCTTGCAGTGTCTGTAGTAAAGGGTAGATCTTGGGGGGAGGGATGGTTAGCATATCCTATGGGCTCTATTGGACCATGAACAGAGGACGAAAATAGAGAGTAGCCGAATTGGTCAGTTTTCCTGCATTTGAGATTTAACATTAGGCAGTCAGCGAAGTGGTAGAGGATGTTACCGAGACTCATGTGGCAAGAGAGATCATAAGATATTGAGAACGAAGTGACCTCTGAACATCTCAAGAAATGGAAGACAGCTAAAAGGAATGTGGGCTCTAGAGTACCTTCTGCAGTTAGAGAAGAGTACCCTGAGAACAGAGGTGATCAGCCGTCTGGGGTAAAAGTTTTGGCAGCAGGAGAGGATCTCGTTTCTGAAGACCCCTGATTAGCATTTATGTGTGAGAAGTAGACGTACATAAGAAGCTGGTAGCCAATTTGACAACAAAGTTTATACCACTGAGCTAGACCTACAGCCCGCGCTTAAATACGCTGTACGGAGTGGGTCTGTAAAATGAAACTTGCTTTGGAGATTATGTTGAGGGCAGGAAATAGCCGTTCCAAAACTCGCTGAAGAAACGCCACAACCGGGGTCAATGATGATGACCATTAATGTGCTTGTGATTTCAGCTTTAGCTAGCCATGTGCTGTGGCCAACGAACAGTATGTGGAAGGTGTAGAAGCTTGTGCCACTAAATACAGCAAGGTCAAGAATTATGAAGAGAAAGTCATCAAATTCATCTTTTTGATCGGGAAATTTCAGACATATGACATCTTGGTAAAGGGAGAATGAACATGCAAATTTGATGGGAGTGGGTTCTCTGACCAGGAGGGGGCAAGGTGCTGGGACTAGGGATGTCCGATATCGGCGGACCGACATTATCGGCCGATATTTGCATAAAAATGTAATATCAGAAAAGACTGTTATCGAATTTTTTGCCAATAATGAAAACCGATAAAACAAGAGCACTCAGAGAGCGCAGCACCACACCAAGGCAACTCAGTGCATTAGTTATTTTCTTTGGCTGATGCAGGGTATTGTTGCATTCTACCGCCAGGTGGAAGCAAAACCTAAAAGCACGCCGATTGGAAATCTGGCCCACTGGGAAGACTAAGGCTGTGTCCGAATAGTCAAAAAATTATGGCCTATCCACTAATCCCTAACCACTTTTCTTTAACTTTTGTGGAAAACGTCATAAGGTAAAGGAAAGGTGTTTAAGGGAAATCCTAACGGCTTAGGAAGACAACCGTGCTAATTAGAGAGTCCGAATGCACTTACACTAGGCAAGGTAATCATGAGTCCCCTGCCCATCATATACGTTTCTTTACGCAATTGGTCGGATGAGTGGTCGCCGCTTTAAATATCGCAGCTGCGCAGAATTGTGGGATAGCTTTATCTCCTTTCTTTACGAAAGGATGGTTCTGTGAACCCTATGCTAAAGGTGGTAAATTAGGAAGCACTGAGACACCTTTCCTTAACATTTGAAGAATTCGAATCCACTTATCATGGCTGCCATGTAATTATTTCCGGATCATTTTTTAGGAGTTAGGAACTTTCCTAAGCAAAAAAGACTATTCGGACACAGCCTAAATCTCTGCCCGCATAGCTGGATTTGAACTTTGGCTTATATCTCAGCTGTACTTTGGCCTAGATAGGCCAAACTTTAATCACTTGCATGTCATTTTAGTCAGCCTTACTTGCTGCACGCAGTTGTACTGGTCCAATATTTTAAAATTTGTGAAGTAGTCAAATTGCCTAGGTGTAGAGGGCATTGTCAGGATTATCTCAGGGAGTGTGTGACCCAAACTGTTGAGACAAAAAAAAAAAAAAAAAAAAAATAGGCACTTTTTCCATAACTTAAGTTGAAGTTATTTTCTTTTTTTTTTAATTATTCATTGTTTACATTTGGAAAGCCTTGTTGCATTTGTGAATGCATCCAGTGGGGCATCACAAGAAAAGTTGACATGATGTGTTAATTCCACGACAGGAGATATGTAATGTTGCCTAAAATCAGTTTGGGGGGAAATATAGCCCGCATATATCGGTATCAGTGGATATCGGAATCGGAAATTAAGAGTTGACCGATATCGGCATATCGAATATCGGCAAAAAAGCCAATATCGGACATCCCTAGCTGGGACACATTGAATGAGACCAACCACGAGACCGACCGACCGGCCTTAATCACCTGAAAAACTGCCAAGAAGACACAATTTCTATCTTCCTCTGAACCAGGTGAGAACTATTTGTTAAAGTCTCAGCTGATTTTCAAAGTATGAATCATTCAAAAGACATTATTCTGTGCCTAATCCTGATTTCAGGTTTAGTAATATGGCCACTGACAGAAGACAATGCAAACACGATCCAAATGTTTTCTGCAACATCTGTGGCTGCTGCACTACATCGAAACGGCAACAGAAAATTACAGACTTTGTGAAAAAAAGCTATATGTAATCTACATGTGATATATAATAAGGAAAATCTTCTTATTTTGTGAAAAAGCTGTACGTGAATGAAACTTTTCACTAGCACTGTTTAACTCAGCATCCTCAGCATTACGAAATATGAGCTCTTTTTGGAAAATCAGCTGGAATTTTTTTCAGCATGCAGGGTGGTTTTATCATCATCCCCCACTATGAAAAGGAAGCGGGATACAGGAATGAGCGTTTTCCTTCCACATCCGTCCGTCCATACACATGTCCATCTGCGAGTCTGTCCATCACACTTCTTTTCTGGGCCAGAACTTCAAATACATTCAACATTTTCCACAGAATCTAACAAACAGATACACCTTATAGTGTAGATGTGCCTTTTCAAACTTCCGTCCCCCGTCCTGACCCTCTGACCGACCCTTCGTCGCATTTTATTTCCAGGCCAGAATGCCAAAACCATGGCGGGGGATCTGAGTATTTGTTATTGTCATTGGCTAAATGTTTCAACTTCACATTTTTAAAAAATCTGATAATTTCTTTCAATCTCTGATACAGTTTTAATTCACCTTTGGAGTATCATATGATGCATATTAAACAGTTCAGTCATCTCCCTGTAACTGCTGACTCACTCTGACTGCAAGACAGAAGAGGTCATCAGCAAACTTCGGTTGCTGACAGTCGAGCCAGGTTCTGCCGGTTTTGGTGGCCATCTGCAAGAAAAAAAAACCCTCCAACTACAGTGTTTTACTCTCGGTCATTATGCGCTCAAATATTTTGTTACTCATCTGGATTAACCTGGTCAATCAACATCTAAAAATACACATCAAAAGACACAGAAGACATTCAATTCTAACTCAGACCCTCTCTCCTATAAACAGGCCGCTTCAAGGCAGTGGTGTTTCGACCTTGTCACAGAAACACTACCAGGCCTTTCCATGTTGATTCCTACACAACTTTCCAGGCTGAGGGTATTTTCTATCATTTTCAAAAAATCATGGACACAACTGAGGAAACCCACTTACCAAAATCAGCCTGCGCACAGCACTTTCTGACGGATCCTGAGACTCAGACGCACACAGCAGCCTGCAGGCCGCATCGCGCACTAGCACACAGTCCAAAGGTTAAGACTACATACCATCAGATTTATAATAATGAAAATCATTTATGTAATTAAGCCCCTGAGAACAAAAGTGGTGTAACTCCATATTTGTCTTTCATTGAGTTCTAATCTTAAATTGATTCCTAAGTGGTCAATCTGTTTAGTGCAATGGATTAACTCAGCGTAGTTCCAGTACAATAAAATAGGTGGGGCATACGTTCCACACTTTGAGAACGCATAACGCGCTCAGTGCAATAGTGGTCCGAAATGAAAAAAAAAAAAAAAAAAGAGTTGGACCTCTCTTTTTTCTAAGGGGCTCAAATATTATTATAGCAGTGTGTCCCCTACATATAGAAGGTAGTAGTGCAGCATCGCAGCTGAATTTCTAGCACCACTGTTTTAAGTTTCCCCTAAATTTTAACCAATATTTAAAAGGTCTTTTGCATTGGAATAACATTGTTGTAACAAATGAGCAGCCAAAAGGATACGTCTCTAGTCTGTAATTATAGCTGTAGGCTGCTCATTTGTTTCAAAAATGTTAATCTGACCCAAGAGACCATCTTTTGTTCATGCAGAACATTTCCTCAACACTAGTCTATTAACAGGACATTGATGTGCATTCAACACTGAGTTGCATCAATAAAAACCCATGGAAAAAATGGGCCATGCTACTGAATAATACTGACACACTTAAAAATAAAACTGATGAAAATACACACAATGTATATATATGGCATATTGCTTTTTCAATGGCCTTATGTATGCTCCTAAACAAAAACATTTATAGGACACCATACCGATCAATTTTTGAGTTTTTATCTGAAGTTTTGTGCAGGGTTTTGGAGATTGAATAATTCTATAACTTATGCAGCCACAATTTTGGTTGGACAGCGACTAGAACTGGGTTGGTTAGCCTACCTGCTGCTTTCTGGTGTTCATTAATGGCTGATCCCACATGTTTTGTTACTGCCCAGTTCCACAACTGTATTGCACTGTCTTCCAGCTAAAATTAAAACGTTAGAAAAACAAAATTTCAATTTGAGCAGTCCATTCGTGGAATATTGCTGAAAAACTGTCCAGGTAGCCAGTTCAATACGTGATACTGTACAAAATATCGATATTTAATCTTCCTGAGGGATTATTGGCAACATCCCTGCCTTTTTCAAATACACCATCAGTCACAACATTATGGACATCTGCCTAATATTGTGTAGGTCCCCCTTTTGTTGCCAAAGCAGCCCTGACCCATCAAGGCATGGTCTCCACTTGACCTGAGGTGTGCTGTGGTATCTGGCGCCAAGACGTTAGCAGCAGATCCTTTAAGTCCAGTCAGGTGTGAGATGGGGCCTCCATGGATCGGACTCATTTGTCCAGCTCATCCCGCCGATGGTCGATTACATTCAGATCTGGGGAATTCGGCAGCCAATTCAACTCCTCCAACTTGTTTTTGTGTTCCTCAAACCATTCCTGAACCATTTTTGCAGAGTGGCAGGGAGCATCCTGCTGAAAGAGGCCACAGCTATTAGGGAATACCGTCTCCTTGAAGGGCTGTACTTGGTCTGCAACAATGTTTAGGCTGGTGGTGTGAGTCAAAGTAACATCCACATGAATGGCAGAACCCAGGGTTTCCCAGCAGAACATTGCCCAAACCATCACACTCCCTCCGCTGGCTTGCCTTCTTCCCATAGTGTATCCTGGTGCCATGTCTTCCCTAGGTAAGCGACGCACACTCACCCGGCCATCCACATCATGTAAAAGAAAACCTGATTCATCAGACCACATCACCTTCTTCCATTACTTTGTGGTCCAGTTTTGATGCTTACATGCTCATTGTAGGCGCTTTCGGCGGAGGACAGGGGTCAGCATGGTCTGCGGCTATGAAACCCCATACGCAATAAACTGCGATTAGCAGTGTGTTCTGACACTTTTCTATCAGAACCTGCATTAACTTTTTCAGCAATTTGAGCTACAGTGGCTCTTCTGTTGCATCAGACCACACAGGCCAGTCTTCACACCCCACACACATCAGTGAGCCTTGGCCACCCATGAACCTGTCGCTGGTTCACTGCTTTTCCTTCCTTGGACCACAGTTGGAAGGAACTGATCACTGCAGACCAGAACACCCCACAAGACCTGCAGTTTCGGAGATGCTCTGACCCAGTCGTCCAGCCATCACAATTTGGCCCTCATCAAAGTCGCTCTCATCCTAATGCTTGCCCATTATTCCTGCTTCCAACACATCATCGTAGAGGACAAACTATTGGCTTGCTGCCTAATGTATCCCAAACTTGTGACAGGTGCCATTGTCACAAGACAATCAAAGTTATTCACTACACCTGTCAGTGGTCATAATGTTATGGCTGATCGGCGAATGTTTTCATTGAGCATTCAGACCTATCGTCACTCTTTTAACCACAACAAGCTGTGTTACTTCAACTACTCCGAGGCCAGATGTTTATCTGTGAAATACAGCTAACATTACCTGTTGCTGTTCAAGTATACTGGAGAAACAGGAGCTCTCCAGACTCCTGGTTTCCTTAAACAGCATTTCAATGACTTCATCAGCTATCTCTGGCATTTGTTTCTGCACTAGCTTCTCTGTGAAATCTAAAATAAATACAAGACAGGCAAATTAAAAATGTCATCAAAGCAAATGCTTTGCACTAGACACGCACATAAGGAATCTTGTCACATATGTTGACTGATCATTATAATAACAGCGAGCTGTGATACTAATAATAGCTGTTTTGGTACTTCACAGTACTTCTTTTAACGCCATAAGACCTACTGACCCATATATGGATCAGTCAAATGCAGCCACTGAATTCAAACCTGAGAAACCTCAGGTGTAAATTAAATTGCAGTGGAGTTCCCAAGGTTTCCAACGATCCCAAGTATGTCCCGCTGAATTACAGGAAAATGTGTATCAAATGGTGCACAAGATCTCAACATTTTCCTTTTATGTAAAGCAGTGGCCATAAAAACATGGCGTCCTGGCTTTGAGTATTTGTCAGTGTCGGTGTAATGTAGCTTCAGTGAAGCGCTGCAGCCAGCAGATACAGAATATGAATGTTACATCAGAGACAGTATAATATTGTCCGGCCATATAGTAGTAGTAATAATAATAATAATAATAATAATAATGATAGTTTTTTCTGACTTTGGCTCTACTTACAGCAAAACTTAAGTGCAATAATCAGAGTCTAAGGGGTTAATAGAGCCAGATGACCCAGCGACAATGTCGCTTAACCTCCTCACCTCTCCATGTACAATGTCCTCGCCTGCTTTCAGGTATGCCTGCGTTGAAATGCACACGTATGCCAAACTCGAAGATTTCCACATGGCCCAATTAAAAGCATCGAGTGATAACTAATGTATTTAAATTTTAAGCTAAATTCTTGATTCTTGTTATGTTAATTAATGCCGGTATGAAAAAACTAACATTGGCTAACGTTAGACTTACGAAATTTTATTTTTATTTAACGAAAAATACGAAACAACAACAACAATAATAATCGTTGCATGAAATTCTCGGCTTGGTTAAACATTAACTAGTTACCCCAAAATACAGTTAGCTAGCTAGCTTTCAACGATTACACGATACGAGGCAATTACCTCTATCTAAATGACTGCGGTAACGTTTTTTACTTCTTTTTTTTTTTTTTTAATTGACCCTTGTGGGTGAAATAATTAATTTTAAATTAATTATTCAAGCACTAAGTAAAACGTAATTTTCTATGTGGTAACTTAGGCCTATTGTGGAAGTGAAATTTAAGACCGTCTCTCACACTCGAGACATGTAGCTGGTCAGATTCTTTCTTGTCAGCTAGCTAGCTAGTTCAGGTAGCTGCCTTAGCTGCTCACCTCTGATGTTTGCGATGAAACGGTCCATAATTGATGAGGGAACTCTATATGACTTATAAGGTAATGGCTTGAATAGCTGTAGTACTATATATACATCAGCTAAAATAAATCTATGGATACACGAGAATAAATTGAAACATTAACTTGGTCGCTGTATCGTCCCGGGCCTCACTGATGTGGCGCGTGTGTAGCTAGCAGGCTAACCACTCTGGAGACAAGAGTAAAATATGCGTCGCTGTTTGGCACGCGCAAAAGCAAATTAACATCTCCGTTTTCAGTGGGATGCGCGCGAAACCACTTGAAAACTTTTCTTGCCGAATACTCGGTTGCGTTTTTCGATTTTTCTTTCATAATAGTTTAGGCAGTGCACTTGTTTCTCGAGCCGCTTTCACACTGGACGGGAAATGAATTTTTCGCAGGACAGATGTCATTCAAATTCAATGCAAAGAAGCGAACGCACGCGTTTGGCGTGTATTCGCGTCTTTGCATTGACTTTGAATGTAATCTGTCGTGCGAAAAATTCGTTTCGCGTCCGGTGCGAAAGCAGCTTCACTCATCAGGGTGGAAGTCTTAATTTACTGACAAATGATCGATAGTGCTATATTGCATTATGATGTAGGCCTATTTCAGTCGGCCTTAACATATTCCCTTTTTTTTTTTTTTTTTTTTTTTGGTAATGCGGTTTTGTACAAAGTTGCTTTGCCCATGAAGAGAACCGACTTGCCGCGTTGGTTCGGGGAGTGAGGGGCTGCTTTGTAGGAGGGAAAGGTAATGAAGTGATTATATTGGTGAGGTCCAAAAGGTATTGCTGGGATAGCCGCTGTAGATGCAGCTATTTGTATAATTCTGTCTCTTACTAATGGGTGCCAAGTACCTGTTCCTCCGGATGTCCTTTTAACTGGATCAGGAAAATTGCCTTCTACAACCCAAGGTCCTCACAGGAATCTGTATTTGGGTCTGGCTTACCTACTCGAGCCATTTGGCCTGTGTAACCCGTCCAGAATAGTGCTGTCATGATTATCGTGTCAAAATTCATGTCTTACCATTTTTGAGCTCTATTCAGGAATGACTTGATCTGATAAATTATGAAAGTAATTTTGAAACTAGTTGTGCACAAAGAGCCACTGTGCCATCTGTACCCTCATTAGCCCAAGAATGAACTGATAAGATTCACTTTTGGCAAGTTCCTCTACTGACAGAGACCACACCTTTAATTAATTCTCATGGTAAGCTTTTTTGACCACGAAGGGCAAAGTTTAACAGCCCGATTGTGTTAGGTGGCTGCTCCTTTACTGATCATTGCCATTTTTACAAATAAAGGTTTTTTTTAATCATTATTTGCAAATATTTATTTAAATTCTATTTTCAATTCTGAGATTCAGCTTGATTTTGTATTATATTTCATTCCTTATTACTCATAAAAACTCACACGGCACAGAACTGTTAATAGCAATACTATATTTGTCCACAAGATGGTATTATTCTAAATGAACTATGACTTCTGGGCTATTATCCAGATATAAGTCCGAGAGGCAGTTGATGTTGCCTACAGTAAGATCAATTCCGTTCATTAATTTAGTTGAGATTTTTATACTGAGTTAAATGTAAATTTATGATTTCCTATTGCTGTGAACAATCGCGCCAGACCTGGAAAGTAGTATTAGCAAAAAGATGCATAGTCATTAGTGACTTATGCTAACCAGAATAAAGTTATTAAAAGCAAGGCAGAGTGAGGACTCATAAATTGAAAGAACACACTTGATGCTACTTATTCAGTTTTAGATGGAAACTTGTAGTTCAGTGCATTTTGCTTGCAAAATTTGAGTCTGTTTGATATGCATGGGCACAGTTAGAATTTTTTTCTTTGGGCCATTTTTTTCTCGAGGAAATGTAATGTTTTTCATTTTTTAAAGAAAAAGTGCATGCTAAATAAAACAAATACAGATGTTTATGTGAGGCATCTCAGATATTTGCTGTTACTGTGTGAACAATAGGCTGGCCCATGGAGTCATTTTGACTGTGGGTCCGGTCCATTACATTCCCATGTGTGAGCTATAAAACTCTTATAGCAATTTAGGGTATGTTAAGAAATAACTTTTACCTTCGTGACTAATTATAGGAATTGCTAGGAATTGTTCCTAAAAAGTAGACTTCCCGAACTCATGACTGTTTTTCATTTTGAAAGACAGAGGGCCCTATCATGAGGATGACAGAACAGAGTGGGTTTGTACTGAATCACAGTGGCCTCCTGGTGTAACACACAAAGCAGGTAAAATACATCAACTTAAAAACATGCATCAACCGCATTAGGACAGTGAATATTTCTCAGATGCAATGTTAGTCTAAATCATCTCTGCAGGTGCCTAACAGAGGTTTCTTAAGATGTATGGGTAAATCATATAATGTACACATTGTCTACCTTGGGCTCTCGATTACTAGCTGAGGTCTGTTGGAGGAAAGCCTTTGTTACTGCCCTCAAGGCTGTTGTTTCAGCCAGGATTTTATTGTTATTTTAAAGGAAAGGCTTCAAGCTGCTTTCATAGAATTGACCAGTCCCTCTAATTGTGTTTTTGCATCTACATTCTAAAATAAAACGCTCTAAAAGCCTGCTCTTTTCTGCTCGCAGCTTCCAGCAATTGTTCATGTGTCAGTCTTACTAGTTATCCTCTTGGCCCTGGAGGAATTTGTTCTGGTCAAAGGGCTTAATTACAAGAGAAAGCAGCAACTGGACACACTGCATAGGAGCACACAGATACATGTCATTTTCATTATGAAAAGTAATCTGTTCTCTTTCCCTCTCTTTTTATACATGGGTAATCAGGCCAGATGAGAGGGTAAGACCATCTCCAAAACGGCAAGGTTTCTGGGGTGCTCCCAGTCAGCGGTGATATTTACCCACAGTGATCCAAGGAGGTACGAACCATGAACTGGCGACATTTTTTGGCGCCCTATGCTCATTGATGCACATGTCCCATTTAGCCTGAACTGATATTTTGGCTGATGTGGCACAAGTTACAGATAACTTTAATGACACTTGCATGAGGAATGCGTCACAACACAAAGTGTATCGCACCCTGCTGCATAAAACGCTTTGTCACTGCAAATCAGTCAGAGTGCCCATGCTAACCCCTGGCCACCTTAGAAAGCACCTACAATGGGCACATGAGGATTGGAAATGCACCCTGGAGCAATTGAAGAAGGCCACCTGGTCCAGTGAGTCTTGTTGTCTTTTAAATCATGTGCATTGGTCAGATACCTGTGGGCCATTTACCTGGGGAAGAGATGACACCAGGATGCACTGTGCGAAGAAAACAAGCTGGTGGAGGGCATGTAATGGTCTTGGAAATGTTTTGCTGGGAAACCCTGGGTTTGCTAATTCCAGTGAACATCAGTTTGATTGAGCTGTTCTGGCAGCACATTGAGGGGACCAGACACGCAATATTAGGCAGGCAGTTTTACTGATTGGTATATATTGGTATATTGGTAATTGTAATGACCTTGATCCAACGGACTTCCAGAATCAGAATGTAATTAATCAACCTATTGTTTGCTGGAATAATCTTAATATCCGTCTCAAGTCTAGGAATCTTCTTAGTTCAAAGCTTCGTACTCTAGTTACTCAGGAGGCACACGACTTTGTTGATTGGCAAGCAGCAAAGGTTTATATTGATGACATGTTTAGGAGAGTCAATGAGCTCATTCACTCAGCTGCACAGGAGTCTGGTTGTATGCCCCAGAGGCGTTTTAAACCTAAGGCACATTGGTCAAAGGACCTTACTTAACTCCGGGATTTAAAACGTTTCTGGTGGAGGCTATGGGTTGCTAATGACTGACCAAGATGTGGTGCCATTTTTGATTGTTGGAAATATGCTAAGAAACAATTTTGAAAGGCCTTAAGGCAAAGCCTTTTGCAGGTGTTTTCTAAGCCCATTAGATCATCTCTACAGAACTGGAAATAATTCCAAGTTCTGGAACACTTTAAGAGGTCAGTCGGGTACTCAAGTTCCATCTAATTTGGATGCCACTAGTTTTTAAAATTTTTTAGTAAAATTATGAAAGATGATTTTGTACTGGACGGCTGAGCAGCAAAAGATCAGTGATCATGTAAAGCATGTATTTCAGTCAAATGTATGTAATTTTATGGATTGTCTTGTGGAATCTCACACAATTAATGAAGCTATAAATTCCCTCAGGTGAAGTAAAGCTCCTGGTGTGGACTGTATAACCACTGAACATTTGCAATATGGTATCTCTGATGAACTCTGTTGCTTATTGAGTAATATTTTTTCTGTAATGTTAAGTTGGCATGTCGTCAGTATTGACATGACCATTGGTACCATTGCTCCTGTGTTGAAAAAGCCTACCCTGAATCCTAATGACCCCTCCAATTATCGACCAATTACAATAAGCACCATCTTTGCTGTTAGTTGAACTTTTGTTGACACCAGATGGCGACACTTGTGGAAGCACACAGTTTGGATTCAGGGAGGGCCATGGTGCAGATATGGCTTATTCGTTTATCCACGATATCTCGTCCTGTTTTAATTCTAAAGGTAGCCCTGTTTTTATATGTAGTTTAGATGCTGCAAAATGTTTTGATCGGGTGTGGCATGATGGGTTATTTTATAAATTAGTACCTCGCATTAGCATTGATTGGTGGCTGATCCTTTATGAATGGTACTTAGCTCTCAGGCAAAGGTTAAGTGGAATAAAGGATACAGTGAAATATTTAGGGTAACAAGAGGTATACGACAAGGTAGTGTTCTGTCACCTATAATGTTTATTGATGATTTGTTAACAGAATTGTCTGAATCTTGTTTTGGCCTGAGAACTGCCCAATCTATATTTAACAGTTTAGCATATGCTGATGATGTCACCCCCTTAGCAGCTACTGGCCCAGGGCTTCAGGCTCTTATCAATATATGTGAACAATATTCCAAAAAAATGGCGTTTTGTTTTTGGTTTTGGAAAAACTATGTGTATTACGATGGGGGATTGTAGCTTACTGCAAGTACCATAGTGGAAGCTTGGTGATGAAATAATAGAGAATACTGATATGTTTGACCTACTAGGAGTCAGATTTCAACATGACCTTAAGGCAAAGGCACATATTGACAGTCGGATTTCTTCTGCCAGGCTTGGAGCCTTCGCTCTCATGCGAGATGGTCTTTGTTACTCTGGGCTTGGTAGTGATGCTAAATTGTATTTATGGAAAACTGCTGTCCTGCCCATTCTCACGTTTGGTTTTAATTGTCTGCACCTACGGGCATCAGATTAATTTTATGTTTTACTTCATTTTATCTGTGTTTTAATTTCTACTGTTGTTATGGAAATTGTATTAAATTTTTTATATTTCTCCTGCATAGGAGGTTTAAATAAATAAATAAATTAACAAATGACAAAAATACTGAAAACGACTTTTGTGGTAATTCCTGCGACAATAGATGTCTCTAGGACCATATTTTGCCATGAAGACTGAGACTCATTTCATGAAAACAATACTAGCTGACACAGTCGTAGCTGGTAAATATTTTTTCATCAACAAGTGTGCCAGTGTTATAGGCTCACCTTCAATCAATACTTTCACCTTCAATCAATACTCTGTTGAGCAGCCTCCCTTCTCTGAGACAGCTGCTGTGAGTGTTCCCCTATCGCAGGTATTGAATTTGGAGAATACTTATGGAGGTATCTGAGACCTTTCCTTCATGCAGACTCTCTGCAGATCTTTTCAATTCTTAGGTCCATATTTATGGACTCCTGTGTGTCCCACAGGTTTTCCACTGAGTTTAGATCAAGGGGCTGCAGAGGCCATGGGAAAATCTTGTTCTTTCTTTTATTGCTACACCATTTTTGTGTTGATTTCCACACAGTTTTTTTCTTAGATTTTTCAATGCATGCTTAAGATAGTTGTCCTGTAGGAAGATCCCAAGATTTCATTTTATATCTGCTGGTTCTTTATGGAAATCCATGATAGTGTGGATCCTAAAATGTTTTTCTTGGGCCTTTGAAGGAACAACAGCCTGACAAAATCAAAGATCCACCAATATCCCCCCCCCCCTTCTCAGTGGGGATGAAGTTCTAAATGGAATCTTTGTTTTTACTCTAAACCCACCTCTGGTGTTAATTGCCAAGGTGCTCCATTTTGGTCTCATCTGACCATATAACCCAGTTTCATTTGAAGTTCTAGTACTCTTTGGCAAACTATTGGTGCATGAGTTTGTTTTTTAAATGACAACAGTGGTGAACAAATATCAAGCAGTTGGAGTAGATGACATTTTGATAGTAGTTTTGGAGACTTTCTGACCTCAAGACATAATTAATGTTTGCGAAGCTCCAACTATGATCTTTGGAGTTTCCTTTACCACTTGATCTATGCTCCTCACAGTATGTGCGTTCAAAATAGGCACATATCCTATTCGAGGCAGATTTTTAACATTGTTCCATAAACTTCCTCATTTTTGTCCCAAGAGTTGAAATAGATATATTCAACTTATTAGCTCATTTCTTATATCCATTTCACACTTACGAAGCTCAACAATTTTCTGCTGCTGTAACGGTTGTGCTTCATGCACAGCTCAGATGCACGGAGGACAGGAAGTTAAGGACTGGACTCAGGTCCAAGGATGGACTTGGGTGTATTTATTATGCGTACTGCACATCAGAAGGCACAAACGTTGCAACACAAGACAAAATGGAAATGAGGTTCCTTAGTACTATTAGTAATACAGACTGTGGGCTTTGGCTGTTGTAACAATGTATTAAAAATAGGAAAATAAACAGCAACAAGGTTCCTTTAAATAAAGTGCTGGTATGAAACAATAAACAGCACTTAGAGGTTGAGAATAATACATGCGACACACGGAAAATACCTCTATACAAGATTAGAAATTAGGCAAAGGCATGTATAGAACAAGACTTTGCAAAGACCAAGTGCGAAGCTTGGTCTTAAATAGCACACTGCTATCGCACAGTGGAAATGAATGACAGGTGCAGGTGATAATTGAATAATGGGCGAAGTGCAGTCCGGGTCTTAGTTGACCAGTGAGCTGGACGGCTGGAGGTGTGGCCTTACAGCTGCACATCATTGTTGTATTCTTTTCTTCTTAAACATTTATCTTAAAAATGGTGATGGATGTGTGTCACCTCCTATCTATACCCCAGGGAAATGGGAAGTCATGGTTGACTATTTTAGTTCTCCAAATCATTATAATGAACTTACAAAAGTAAGCTATAACTGGTAACATACAGTGCTTTAATTAAACTTTTCTCCATAAGAATTTTTTTAACGCTGCCATTGATTGTGACACACGTTTTTAGGAAAAACATTTTTTTTAAAATAGCAGAATTTTTCCATTTTAATCATTTACCTTAAATTTAAGGTTAGATTTTTGTGTACACCTTGAATAAAAAATTTGGTGAATTAACAGCAACATTTTATATATTTTTAGCTAATATTTACCAAAGGTGCTAATATTAGTGGAGGGCACTGTGTAAGGCAATCAGAGTGGCATTGTGGAGAGAGATTGCAATCCTCCATTCACTATTCAAGAGTAAAATTTTAGGTCTTGCATTGTTTTCTGTGCCATTGTTGCTATAGTGAGTCACTGGGTTTTACAGCTAATGTCACTTTTTACAGTAAGTGACTTTTAATAGCCCTCTTATTTATATATATATATAACATTGAGCAACATGACAGAATCAGTGGCATTTGCTCATTTAGCATTGCATAATATGGTTGTGAAATAGCATTGCAAAGGAGCTGATGAAACCTAAATGTGAGATCTGAGTGGCATCACTCAAATCGTATCATTGACTCACCCTAATATCACCAATATCAGCTTGAACCTTTGCTCACTGACACTGAAGCGGAGGTGCTGCCTCAGGTTCTGTATGATGACTCCCACCACTGATTTTGCGCCTCCTCTTCAGACAGAAATATCATGAAATTAAATATTGAGTTGGGTGGGGATCCGTAGGCAGGATGTTAATACGCGGAGGATGTCCTACCTGGCACTGCGATTGCCGGACGGAACTCAGTCAGGTAAACAGTGTGCTGAATCTCCCCTCACGCATAGGGGCGTTTCTCAGGAGGTCAGTGGGACCATCAACAACATGACTTGCACTGATAAATAAAAAGCTGCTTTTCCTGTTTCCAAAGATAAAAATAAAATAAGGTAAATATTTATTCCTGATATTTGGACAGATGTGCTTGCTGAAATACTGTTCAGCTTATGTTAATAGATGCATATCATTTTGCTTTCTTCATACCCTTTATATGTATAGGATAAAAAAAACAAAACTATTTTTTAAATGTGATTCGCTGATTTGCTTTAAAAAGGAAGGAAACTTAAGTGGCTCATTAGCACACCTTTTTATATACAGTGAGCACCAGAATTTATTGGACTGTGACACATTTTTTTGCTAATTTGGTTCTGTTGGCCAAGTCAATGAACGGATCTAAATCCAGTTGAACACGCACTCACTGAAGAGGAGACAGACAGCAAAAAGTGCCCGAGACAAGCAAGAACCGACGGTGGCTGCCCTGCAGGTCCTGGTGGAGCATCACCACGGACCATACCAGACTTCAAGCAGTAATGCATGCAAAGGATATGTGGCCAGATTAAAAAAAAAAATGATTTCTTAATTCTACGTCATGTTCAACTGTCCAATATTTTTGATGTGGCTGGAAATTGGCGGAATTGGAACCAGGCTGTGCTGCTCTTTATAAGCGGTTCAGCCGATATGGACGAAAACATCCTGAAATTAAAGCTGACAGTCTGTACTTTAACTTTACTGTCAATGTATCGTTTCAAACTCAAAGCGCTAGGGTACGGAACCACTATGAGAATGTGTTTCTGTTCAATGAATTTTGGCGCTCACAATATAACTTATTGGCCACTGACCTCCCCAGGGATTGGATCAGTAACACGATATTGCTTCAACATTTTTTTAATTTATAACATTAGAATAAGCGCCCCAGGACATAGCATACGTGCTTATTATAAACGTTGAGTAAAGTAGCGGGTGTACAGACATCTGCAGACGAATCTCGCAGAATGGGAAGAGACCTGCGGGGGGTTCACAGCGCGGCGCAGTGTCGGTAGTAACACACGTTTCTCCTGATCCAGTGACGTTGCCTCCTTCCTCTGTTTTTCACTATAAAGGCATTCTGGTCAACGCCAATAGCCACAGCTGAAAACTGCCAGGGTAAAATATATCACAATTTATCAAGAATTGTGTTCCTTCTCGACAAGGAATATAGTCTTTTTCTATTTACTTTCGTGAATAGGCTCTGATTTGTTCAGTTTTTCTTCTTCAGTGAAATCATTGACCGTAATCAGTGGTTTACAGAAACGCGAATCAGGGGATCCATTCACTCGCTCTGGGGGAGGCAGGCACGGAACGTCGCACCTGCCTTTCGGACTTATCTGTCTTTTCTGGGACTTGCATGAGAACAGCAACCGAGTGAGCCCCTTCGCTGTTTGGATTATTTATTTTATCACAATTTTTAAAGCATGTGAGCTGAGTAAACTTTTTTAGCCCACTGGATGTAAGTTTCATCTTTCGTGACCAGCATCCCATCAGCTGGGTGAGGAACCAGAATTACTTGAAAGAAGAGTTTTACCCCTTTTACTCTGGGATTTGAAATTCGTCCGGTTTATCGCCACAACTGGTTCTTGCAGTTTTGGAACTTTACAAAGGAACTTTTTGTGACTCCTCGTGTCAAAATGACCTCAATGGAGTGCGCGATGTTGTCAGTGCTGCTGTTGCACTGTTTTACATCCATAAATGGTGAGTCAATTGTTATTTTATGTGCCATCGATATCATTGATATGATGGATTAGGAAATTGATATTTGCGGACAGGTACGGCGTATTAATTCTTGAAGTGCTCAGTCTCGGTACGCTTTTCAAATTTCTCAATGAAAAACATTTTTTTTTTTTAAATACCATGTTTAAGCACATCCCATTGCTTGAAAAAAAAAATTTTTGCTTCCGTTAAAAGCAAGCTTGTGTCAACGTGAGCGAGCTAATCATCACGTTAACATACGGTAAAGGACTATAACGACTTTCGGCAATGAGTAAAGTGTTGGCATCCTAAAATATAACTCATTACGAAGTCAGGATAACAGAACGCCAGAAAGTTAACCAATGGACCGAAGTTGTTTCTACGTCGCATCAGCTCTTAGGCTTATATTACTCAGGATGAATTAACTAGACATATTACGGCGCTTTTTTTCTGAAATAACTTCATTTTAAGTATAGGTTACAAATCATTTATACAACACTTTATATTTCTGCGAGAAATTGCAGGAGTCATCTGAAAATCACTTTGAAATCTCTGATTGATTGCGAACTGTGTGTGTTCTTTTGGTTTCCCGCTATAACTGAATGCTGAGGTGAACAGACGCATCCGCAACCGCAGCAGTCTATCCTCCTGGCATCCTTATAAATCACCGAATACTTGATGCAGTTTGACTGTTATCCACGAGAGGGAGTAAACATCCACTGTACCAGTGGAGCAATTGCGTTAATAAGTCCTGGCTTTTATTGAATTCATAAAAAAACTAATACTTGGCGCAGGTTTGCGTTCATAACCTGGCCATAAGTATGTCTGTGAAGATTTCCCTATTGTACAAGGTGTGCGGACATAAACTTGGGGACAAAAGTGTCTTCTAAGCGTTTATGACTGGAGGAAAGGCAGGGGTTAAGCCCTCCAAAATTGATTTTATTGCCTGTACAATATATTCCACTTTGCAGATATCTACAAAGGAGTTTCAGGAGAAAATGCAAACACACGACTTCTCTGTGTAATAGGCTCTACTGCACCCTTAACGAAGAATGTAAGTCCATTGTTTTCACTTGGTGGCTCAGTTACTGTATCTTGATTCCGCTTGAACTAAACCAGGGTTTAAAAGGTGGCTGCTTCTCTGTACAGGGCCAGACGACCTCTGCCATACAGATTTGTGTTTCTCTTCTCCTGTCCAAATAAACACAGAAAGCAGGCCAAGCTTAATCCGCAAACAGGAAATACAGCCCCATGTGCCCCCACCCCACCCCCCACACTCACGCATACCCTCCTCATACAAACTTTGTCTGTGGCATATCCGAGTAAATTTCCTTCAGTGTCTTTTACGTTGTCACAGAACGTGGGAAAGATACTGGGGAGGAAATGGGTGGAAGGGTCAAGAGGCACCATGGAATTGTTCTGGGCTGCAGAGGTCACGGAAATGCGACCCATTACCTGAGAGGAGATTCCTTCCCTGCAGCTCCTCAGGCCGGCAATCAGGCTGAAAAATGCATCCAAGCCGCCTGCACGCCAAGACAATGGCAGGAGGAAGGGAGCCCCATTGTTTTCTAAATGCCGGCTCAAGCTATTTTGCCATTAGGCCGGTTTTGGGGTCAAAACAGAGAAGGACACATGTTTCTGTTACAGAAAATGCTATTACAGTTGGGTGCCTTGCTTTGCTAGTGCATGTGTCTTTGTCCGCACACTATTAGAAATGACCGGTATCAAGCAGTTTCAGCCAGTGACTGATCTTGAATCCCCAATCCCCCAGACCCCCTCTCTGTATCCATGCAGGCAATGTGTTTACGGAAGGCATTAGTGTTATGAGCGTGATATGGGTGCTTTGGCTTCTCAGGCTGCTGTTCACGCAGAAAAGGTAGACGCATTTCTCTCTCACATTAAGATGCTGTCCCTGCTGGTGACAGAATAACCCGCAACATGGTCCATCTTCAACAGTATAGCTCATCTCTTGTCTGTTCCCTGCCGCCAGTAGAGAGTCCTGTCACTGCCCAATGAGTAATTTCATTATTAGCAAATATTTCAGTCCACAAATGGTATGCACTGCTGTTTTTCATATTGGCACAATCCTACGCTTTTCTTCCAGCCCGTTTTTCTGGCTTCTGATATTGCCTTAAGCTCCATTTATCCAGCTGAGACAGTGCATTTCCTGTAATTCTCTGCAGTCAGTCACCGTATGGCTTTCTGCTGGAATCTCCCCCAATTTCACAGATACTTTGGCTTCAGGAGCAGATAGCAGATTCAGATCAGGGATGCTGGTTCTTTCAGCACCAAGTTGGATTGATCTCCAGCATCTGCCGCCATCTCCGTTTTGGAGTATTAGTGGAGGCAGGAGATTGTCTCATCACTTTCTTGGTGTAGGTCCCCAGAGCAGGACACCTCAATGTCAAATTAATGGGAACAGACTGTCCCCTTTCACCTTTGGAGAGCTCTGAGAGAGAGGCAGCCAGCATGTTGGGAGCACTAGGGTCCGTGTTTGCACAGATGCAGAGGAGGTTGAGGGGCGAAGGCTAGCCAGAAGCCAGAAGACCGAGAGTCGCACGAAAAGCAGGTTTTAGGGGGGAGCCAGCTTTCGGGTGAATCAGGTTTTTGGCGGATGTGGAAGAATGCGGGTTTGTGGCTAATACTCCCTGCGAATGGCGTTTTTCGCCGCTACAGTCAGGGATAATGGAGCCAAACCCACAGAGCCAGAAGATATTTCACATTCTTACTGTGGGGCAGATGTGCAACGTTTTCAGGGAAACAGGGCAGTAAAGTTATTGACACATGAAATGTGCTTGATTTATGCCTCACAAGTCGCAATATTAAATCTTTGCCATTGGTCAATTTTTATTTGATGCCTGCGGGACTTGGCTTCATATTTTAGGATTTTCCATGCAGAGTGTTTCAGAGTAAAGTTACATCATACAGCATGTGGACAACCTACTGTCTTTAATTTATTGTGTTGCTATTTCATTTTTTTTTTATTTTCAAATGAACTTGAACCTAAATCTTTACTTTCGAATTTGACTATAAACACTCTGAAGACATGTTGCCATCCATTAATATTGGCACCATTGGTAAAAATGAACAGAAATGATTATGGATCAATGCCTCTGTTGTTTATTCTCATAAACTTTAATTCAAAATATTAACAAAAGTATAGCCTTCACTCGAAATACAATGATTGAGAGAAAAAATATTGTCATGTAGCAAGTATTTTTTGCAAAAATGTTTGATAATTATTGATCTTAGACTATTATTCAGTGCAGAATTCTCAGAAATACCATGCAGAATGTCTCAGAATTTTAGCTTCTTCCCTCATCCAGATTCAAAATATTTTCCTCTTAACTAGTAAATGTCATAATTTGCACAGAGTATTGCACCCAAAGAGGGACTGAATGAATACTGAGATGATACTAAAGGACAAAATGGTTCTGTTCAAAAACATTCTGAGAGAGGCATCCTGCTTTAAGTTCACTGCACAGGCCTCATATCACATTTCTCCATACATGGCTGTACATGGTTGACCTCTTCCCGTTTTGTGTTCTGGGGGGGCTATCAGATCTTCCAAAATCTCCATTTCAAGTTTGTGCTGCAGACTCCAATTTTTCTTTTTTTAATATTTTTAAAGAGTCAGTGTTAGACATTTTTTATCAAGTTATTCTTTAAGAAAAGACATTAAGTGTTAGATTTTTTTTCCCTCTGGCTTGTAATGGGATTAATAGTGGGGGGTCAGCCCTGGGCAGGGCCAGCATGTCCCTGAGCCGTGGTATCGGCTCCAGGCCAGTGCTGGAGCTGCCTTTTCCCATGAAGGAGCCACAACTAAGAGCCGCATATTTGACTTTGGTGCAGACAGTATTACCAGAGCTGTTGATGTTGGCAGAATCTACGCCTCCATTAGCCCATTTGCTCCATGATGAATACTTGGAGGTTCTTCTTGAAAACAATGACTGACTTCTTAAAAGTCATCATTTATTCTGAAAGACTTCATTTTGCTATTCGGCGTGCTGTTCTTGATAATGGCAGTACATCAGGTTTTCTTTTAACTGTCTAGGCAATAAAATGTAATCAATCATTTGCTCTGCAAATGATGGTGAAAGCGAATTAACTGCTAAATTGGAATGGAATTTGTTTTATTGGACATTTATGACTTTACACTTGTTCCTTCTTGACAACACAGCTGTTGAATATGAGGTTTTTTTTGATGTTTTGTATAGCAGGAGGAGTGTTGTTCCAATTTGAGTCCTTGTCATAAATTCACCAATATGGAATCCTGGCTAATTCAGCTCAATGAAACTCTGGCTGAGGCTGACAGAGTCTGGGGCTGCTACCCATCTTTCCCAGATGTTGTTATATTTTGGGGGGCGTGTGAGAGTGCAAGTGTGTGTGGCAGAGCAGTTACTAAATCTCTGAAGACTCATCTAGAAGGTAATGAGATGTTTCTTCACCCTTCATGTTGTCTTAACCTTGGGTTTGGCAGAGAATAAGGATGGAGTCACTGGAGTGCTTTAAGCCAATAGAAGGCTGGCCACATCAAGGGCTGGAGGAGCGATGGTAGCAGCTTGGTGTTTTTGGCAGGTGGTCCCTGCTTCTGTCAGGGGGTTTTCAACTTTGGGTTATAAATCTGCCATCAGCACATTGTACATCATGCAGGTCTGTCTGTCTGCCGTCTGGCCTGTAGACCTGGATCTAAAGACAATCTACCGTGAAATACCAACAGCGCGCAAAATTTCTGCTGGAGCCATAATTTATCGCAGCTGCGTCACCATGTCATCGGGAGGCAGAGTCGAGATGTTTTTCTGTACACTTCGCAGCATTGAGAGTATCATTTATATTTAGGTAAATTAATATTTGATAGATTTGAGCACACAGCGAAGGTGTACATATACTTTCTCTGACTCACCTTGCAGCAACATTTTTCCTTAAAGGTTAGCTTCCTTTAATGTGTCAGAATTTCTGCCTGCACATTGTGTTCCTTTTGCAAGTGCAGTGTTTAATCTGACTGTTGTGACTGGCAATGAAAACCGCACATGAAGAATCCTAAAATCTGGTCCTCCATTGCAAATCTGGCCCTGACTCGACTCCCTGGGGATTAAAAGAACAGCTTGTCCTACAAATTAGCCAAACTTGCTCCACACCTGATTCCTAGGAAAATAGAGGGTAGAACTCAGACAGCTCTCTGCCTTAGATGAGATTCATTAGAGCAGCGGTAACCAGCCCTGTTCCTGAAGATCTACCATCCAGTTGGTTTTCATTCCAACCCTAATTAGGTGCTCCTGATTCCACTAATGAGCAGCTCAAAGATACCTCTTGTTGTTGAATGAGGAGTGTTTTTTTAATGTTGGAATGAAAACCTACAGGATGGTAGGTCTCCAGGAACAGGGTTGGTGACCACTGGGCTAGGGGAACAGGTCAGTGCGCTTCATTGTAATGTACAGTATCTCTCCAGCCATCTCCACTCCTCCCTAGGACTACCAATGGGTTGCAGCTCACACTTTGGGAAACATCATTTTAGATGATGCTGTGGGTGAAATGCAATTACAAAGTTGCGAAACAGGAAATATATTAAAATAACAGTGGTCATTGGCTGCTTGTGACTTCAGCTGAACTACATAACTGCACTGTATGTACCCAAGGCTGAATGAGTCAGTAATGAGTCGGGATTTTTGTTTTCAGTTCAGCTTTTTTTTTTGAAGTTGTTCTTGATTATTTTTGCCTCTTGTTCACGCTGCTGTCAGAATTTAAAAGCAATCAGTGGCAGCTAATAAACAAGGCTTGCGGACCAGGCACCATTGTTGCTGTTACCTTGATAACATTCAGGGGGTTGGGTGTTTGGAGAATGGGGGAATGGGACAGCCCCTTATTGTTGGACGGACAGTGCTGGGTCAAAAAGAAGACCAACACAGCAAGTCGATAAGAGAATTCCACATATTAATCTTCCACTATTGCTGCCTTGTGAAAGATAGTTTTCTTAAAACAGAGAGACAGAGAAGTTCATAAAAAAATCCATTAAGTCTTCCTGTTATCAGTCCTGTCCTATACCTCTTTCCCCCAAAAATACAGATGTGTCCCGGGTGAGCATAGCACCACTTACACGCATTAGATGAAATGATGAAGTACCAGGGCTGCAGGTACTAGTAGAGTGTTCATGCTGTTGACAAAAACACTTTAATTGCTTATTTAAAACACATGTTGTGGGGTCAGAAGGTCTCGGAGCTGCTGTGCGAACAGGCCGTGGAACCTCTGCTTGCTTGTGGGTTTTGCAGCGTTGATTATTTGATCCCTTGCGATACAGTATCATACATCATAATAACAAGGCTGTTGCTGGATAACACAGGTGTTTGGCAGGAGGACATACAGCCTTCTGTTTGAAAATCCCAGGAAAACTAGTTCCCAGTTTCAGGAGTGATCTCCTGTGGTGGGTTGGGTCATGCGTTTAAAACAAGAATTGATATGAAGGAAAAAATTCCAAAGGTTGGTATGAGTGATAATTTGATTCAATGCTTTGTTTTCTGACTGCAGATTTCCTGGCCTCTTGCTTGTAAACCACATGTAAAGAAAGGGTACCGGTCAAGTTCAGACAAACATGCTGTGTCAATGTGGAAGGAGAACTGGTTGTAGCATTTAGTGTTCAGGTTTGCTTTCAATCACTTGGAGATTAATTGTAACGGACATTTAAAGCAGGGGTGCCCAAATTTTTGCACCCCACTGTAATGAATGGATCCATGAGCTCTCTACTGATGTAAATTGCGGTTAAATAACTGGCACAATCACTCAGCGGCGTGTGCTAAATATGGCAACCCCACACCTCTGAGCACTCCCTGTTCTTCCACGCTTGTCTTTTTGTTTTAATGGCTCCTAACAAAAACCAGACCCTGAGGCCTTTTCTCCAGCCGCCACAACAAGAGTCATTTCTGGCATTCAGTGGCGCTGTGCCGGTGGAATGCAGTGCACAGCTGTTGAGGAGGGGGCGAGCAGCGCGCCGGGGTCAGTGCTGGGCAGGGGCACAGGGAGGGCAGGACCCGGCCCGCTGGAAGAGGCTCTCCTTAAAGTACTGGGGCTGCTGGGGGCCTCCCTGCTCACCCAGCCAGCTGTGGATGGTGAGGCGGAAAAGTTGGTGGAAAGGATTGTCTGCTGTGTGTGTGTGTGTGTGTGTGTATGTCTATGTGTCCGCGTGTGAGTGTGCGTATGTGTGTGTGAGTGTGTGTTTGCGTGTTTGTGTGTGTGCATATGCCTGAGTCTGTGTGTGTGCGTGTGTGTGTGTGTCTGTGTTCGTGTTAGCGTGCGTGTATGTGTGTGTATGCATATTTTTGAGTGTGCGTGTTTTTGTGTGAGTGTGTGTGTCTGTGTATTTGGAGTGTGTGTGTACGCGTGTGACCCTGCACCTGTGCGTGCGGGTGTGCACGTGTGTGTGAATGCTATCTGCCTGTTTGCAAATTTAGTATATTCTTAGGGAAAATGATGGAATCAGCATTGTTTGCTTTTAGAGTTAGGAGCTGTGCTTATGAGCGGATTTGCTCGGTTTATTTGTGATTTTGTGTGCATGTTTGATAGGGTGAATGATTGTGGCGGTAGACTGCCCTGATTTCATGTACAGACTCTCTGTGAAAGAGGTAATGACTGCTGTGAAGCCAAGGGGTCGGGCTCTCTTGCGTCTTCGTGTCTTAGCTGACAGTGTTTTCGTGCCTCTATGCAAAATTCTCAGCATTCCGATGAGAACTCGCGCATTTCTGGGAAAAAAAAACACACAGGAAGCAATATTTGGTTGACAAATTAGGCCGTGACTCATGGAGTGTATGAAGCTCATGAACAAAGTGAGCTCTGGGAAATAAACAATTTTAATGGTGTTTTCTTAAATAGCGAGAAACTGTACGATGCACCTTTTTGGGAGAATTTATATGCACAGCATGTCTTATGCAAGTCTCCTCTGATTAGACTGTACAAAAATAGGAATTTATGATGACAGGTGTAGTAACTAGCAGGATAAAATTATATGGTAAATAATTCTGTAATGATGTTTATCCATCCCAATTTCCATGAAAGCAACTGGCCGCTCACTTGCACACATTGAAAGCAGCCTGTCACTGGGGCATTAGTCTAATGCATGTCTTTGATGCCAAAAAGCACAGGGCAGTATCCATATTACTATGGATGTTTCCTACAGTTCCCTGGTGTTAACGAAGATGTCTTTCTTACTGAGATGATTGGTGTGATCAAAAGGATGCAGAACTGATATATGTACACACAACAGAAGAATGAATATGCTAATTAATTAGCAATATAATATTCATTTATGCGCCTTCGGAAAACGTTACAAAAACACTCTTCAGTTGAATGGTACCCTAAAGGTACTCTAAATTATGCCACTATCCAGTGATATATAATTCAGGTCAACCTTTCTTTTGCTCATGAAAGGTTGGTAGTATCCAAATAGAAAAACGGAGTACATTTGGTAAATTTGAAAGAACAAAAATGCACCTGTGCCTTTTTTTGTCAAGTGTGTCTCACAATGAAGTTTGAAGAATGAATACAGGCATTTCTCGTGGGTTTGCCAATCAAGAATGTCTAAGCCAGCGAGGTATTACACTGTCTCTGTCAAAAGCCCTGGCTGTGTGGTGGTGCCTTTTTCCCCTCAGCAACTGTGAACTGTAAAAAACAATGAATCTGTTACAGTGTGAGAGGAAATTAGCAGTGCCAACTTCGGAATACATCAAAGTTTTTTCTTGGAATGTCTGTGTATGTGTCTGTGTGTTTATTTGTATGCATGTGCACGTACACATTTGCTTATGTGCATATACAGATATATACAGATATAACTGTGCATATACAGTTTGTGTGCATTTTTGTGTGTTTGTGTGTTTATTCGAGAGAGTGAGAGAGGAGCAGTCAGGGTGGTTGTACGTTCCCTCTCGAAAGTTTGTTATAACATTCAAGTAGTTCTTGTTACTTTATTCATTATAAGCGTGTATATAATTGCAGATTACGTGAAACAAACACCAAAATGTATTTTAAATGATTTTAAACCAAAATGTTAATGATTTTTCATCAAAATATCTACTGCAAAATTGAATCACTGCTTTTCAAATTTTAGCCATTGAGGATGTTAATTTTACTGAGGTATAATCCTCAATTGATTTGCAGGTGAACCAATATTTCCCACGGGTGTGTCTTTGAATTTGAGCATACTTCACAAACTTTATGAGCCAGATGATCCCACAATGTGTAGGGTTTAAATTAGGTGATTCAGCTGACCTCCCTTATATAATGGTAATTTCCTTTGAAGAAAGTCCCTGTAGAGTTTAGGTTGATGTTTTGGGTTTTAGTCTATTGTTACGCAAACTTCCCTCCATTTAATCTACGTGAAAATGACTGGTGATTCCAAAACTTCTACTGGTAGTGTGGATGAATTTTCCGAGACAGTGTGTAATATTGTGGTCTTGATTCATATGACACTGCAATGGGAGCCCTCAGGAAATTAAAAATCTCTATCAGTGAGTAAGATCTTCACTTTTATTCCATGTATTTATCTTCCACGAAATAGGGGCCATTCAACACAGATCTATGATTTTGAATGGTTTCTTATCAAAATAAGAATCAGATTTATTTCACTTGACAGGGATAAAGACTATTCTTATTTTTAGATTTTCCCTGTGTGAGTTTCCCAGTAGAATGTGCAATCTGAATAAACTTGTTTTCCTGGCAAGATGACAGGGCAGCACAGTGACAGTAATCAAGGCGTTAGGAGGTGTGCTCAAAAGAAGGAAGTCACATGTGGCATGACTGTAACACTTCATGGACTGTGGCGTGAATGACCGTGATTCCTACATCCTAACCAGGCCTATCATTAAATTACATTGGCTGGAGGCCCTATGTGTAGATTTGGTCCAGTAACATTTTGTTCTTTCCAGTTTTTTTTTTCCACTTTCCACACAGCTTTCAAAATAGCATATGTAGATTGAACAAGGTCAGTAGTGTCTGAAAACAAATCTGCAATGCGCAGATGGTGCTGGGTGTGGTAGGTGTCACCATGAACACCCACCAAATACAAATCCAGCTGGTGCTGCCAGGCACAACATATCCCGCCTGATTTTTGGTGACCTTGACCGTGACCGATATTCCAAAATTTAATCAGGTTATGCTTGGTCCATTGCACCATCTCTGAAAATTTGGTGTAATTAGAGTTAACCATTTTTGCACTACACTGCTGACAAATACGCGAACAAATACAATTGAAAACAACACGCCTCCCTCTGTAGGCTGGGTGACAAAATGGATGAGATGGATCAGTACTGAAATGCTGAAGTGATGAGAGAGAGATTCTGCCACCTGGACCTGACTTTCCTACTCTCTCAACTCCACAACTGAGGGCAGCAACACTCCTCTCAGTATCTGTGCAGTTGATCTGCGAACACACACACGCACACACATTCACACATGTGCACACATACGCACACACACACAGCCAGCTGCTGACAAAGGTGCTTCCCTTTGAGAGAGGAAGGACATTTCTTAAATGGCTTTTCTAATTATAAAGTACACAGATGTAGCTGCGCCCTGACAGTGCTGTCCAGCTCTATTGAAAGAACTTGCTTCATAAAATTAAGCCAATTCTTTCAGTCAGGGAGGGTAAAGTTGGTGTACATTTCCGATGGTCATTCTGTGCGTTGCGTATGGTGTGGTGAATGTAATTGTGGAGGTGTGTGGCAGTCAGGCAGTGTGCGCTGTGTGTTCCCACAGGGAGGGAGGAAGAGCTCAGACTCTCCGCCCCTCAGCTGTATCCGGCAGATGACAGACACCTGCACACGATCGACAGCACGCTCAGCCTCACCTGCAGGTAAGGGCCTGTTTGTGTTTCACCTGCTCGGCTGCTGCACTCCTGCCCCATACTGAGAGTGATGCCTGAGCAACCTTATCTCTCTGGAGAATCATCTCCTCTTCTTCTCTGTCACTGTCGCCATCTTGCATTGGCAGTACATGCGTTTGCACACACAAGCGAGAGCACAAGCAAACATACATGCACACGCACACACGCATATACTGTATGTGCACTCGCACAATTGTGTTCTTGCACACGCACGTGCATGCATGCACAAGCACAGACACACGCAAGTACATGTAAGCATGCGTATACACACCTACTCACACACCTAAGATTTTCTCGTTCCTCATGGAAAATGTCCCTTTTTTGTCTTGCAACGTCTAACACTATTTACAATGGCTCGAGGGCAATGGCTTCTATTGTTGCTTTCACTTCAGACAAATTAGATTTAATGCTTCTCTTTCATATTGAAAAACACAGGGCACAGTAGTAGCTTCTAACTTCTACTTCTCACAGAGGAGAATTTGCTCACTGCAGTTGAGTTCAGAACTTGGTCTTAAACTCAACTGGTTCCTTCTCTTTTTCCCCAGTCTTTGGGAAGGTCAAGAAGTGAGCATTGGTATGAAGCCAGGTGCTGGTGTTCTCTGGACTCCATCAGAGCTGTAATGAGGCCTTTTTAATGGCCCGTCATTAGAGGCACGGGCGGTTTGAGTAGCTGCAGGGTACGTTGTTGGGATGGATAGACTTTTTTTACACCGCCATCAGCAGCCTCATTTGTCACTCATTTATATAGGGAGTGAAGAGAGAAAGTAGTGTCGTGTGATTGGAGCACATTAGCGGAATACAGTCTGGCCTGCCTTGCATCACTTCTCAGACACGCCAGGAATGCTGCCCCCTGTGGACCAGTCTAATGCTGATCATTCCCTACATGGGCATGTATGAATTGCCTGACCCATACAGTTCTGGCTTCTGGTTCTCCTTGATGGTTTTAAACTACTGACCGGTCATGTTGAAGGCAGCGGCAGTGGTATGTCAGACATGTTGGGAAGTCCTTTGGGACCTGTTTAATGGGACCTTTGAAACAAGCTTTTTTAAGAAAAAAATGTCCGCTATTCGAACACATCATCCCAGAGACCTCGTTCCCACGTGAAAGTTCGAACTTATCTGATGACACGTACAATCAAGTGATTCCCCTTCAAACACTTCAAAATAAACATCACAAAGCGAGGCCTGCGGGCCTTGTGCTGAGAATACAAAATAAAAATGTGCCAGTGAGGAAATAATGCAGGAAGCTTGACAATTCACTAACAAGTTTCTTTAACACGAGGATGCGTGTGAAGCAGTCTTGTCACACAATTCAACAGAGTGTCGAGAAAGAAAAAAGTTGCTCGGCCTGCAGTATTTGGGTAAAGAACTGAACCCTCAGCTCTTGAAAGCACTGTACTAATTCACTATTGCCAGCAATTGCCATGATGACAAATATCCAATGCCCAACCTTCTACTGTGGAAAGAAATTTCAGGTTTGGGCGTTTAAACATCATTGGCTCCCAGGCTATAAGATTTTCCCTGGTGGCGACTAGTCGGCTGATTGATTATTGCTTGGGAAATGGGGGTTGTTAATGATGAAGAGTAACAGCAGGTCCCTTGTGTTGCTGACAGGGGTTCAGCCAGGCTGACATGGGGCCTACCCCAACGCAGACTGTCCTCAGCGGGGGTGCTGGTAGACGACGAGACGTGCGACCGTGGGGAGTACAGCCACTGCAGCCAGCTGGTGGTGCACAACCTGACGCACAAGGACACTGGCCCGTACGCGTGCTACTACACCACTGGCTTCCTGGACGAGGAGACGGCCACCTACGTGTTTGTCAAAGGTGAAATCCACGTCACAGGCAGGCTTACATGGAAGAGGTTAGCATAAGCCAAGGTGGAAAATCTTGGCAGGTCCACCAAGGATGGACACAAGGGACTGTACTTTCATAGAAAAATTTTGTGTGTAATATGGGCTGCTTAAATCACCTCTATATTGTTTTTTACTCTCTGGCTGCAAGGCAACCCACGCCTTCGCCATTTTACTGGCAAGTTGTAGATACAGTATAGGGCCAAGCCTGACTTCTGCAGTAATTAGCAGTTATATTATGCACAACATCTTACCCTGTGGAGATGATTCCAATTTCAGGCCACTTTGTCAACACAAGTCAAATGAGTAAAATGTGAGACTCTAATGCCATTAGCATTATGATTAAATTTTAGAACTTTATAGAACGCGAACAAGGAGATCATTTGCTTGTTTGCTTAACTGGTTCTTCCCCTGTTCCTGCAGTCTTGTGGGATGTTCCAGTTAATTGATTGATTGGCTTGTTATGCTCGTAGTGTGATCAGTTGTAGTCACTCTGATTGTCCTGGGCATATAGGTCGTGGGTTTTGTCTCAGCTAGGGTTGGGTCATCTTACAAGTGGGGGTGACGTGACGCTAGCCTCGCCCTCTGAATTCAAGTTTACCTCATTGGTGTCTCTACCAGTGAGCTAAATTATTTGTGAGTGAATTATTAGTGAGCAAATTTTTAGGTATAGCCGGTTCTCCAAGCCTTATTCCGTTTCTCCTTATCTTCATCATCATGCACATGCCCTAGTGGTTCATCATTGTTCCTGCTATTGGCTCCCCCGCAGCCCAGTTTGTAAAATTGCTTTCCCAAATGTTTTTTTTTTTTTTCCTTTTTTTTTGTTCTCGTTTCTGAAGATTGTAATGACACACTCCATTTTTCAAAGAATTGTTATGTGGTTGAAAATCCACAGATCCAATATTGCTTTAGGGTCAAAGCTTACAGTCAGTGAACAATCTAATGTCTTCCTATGTGGTACACAGCCTGGAAGAGGTCCAGTCTTGAAAACAAAAAAGTAAAACAATAAAAGGAAAGAGTTATGGTGAAGCTCATTCAGACACCTCACTTACTCCACAACAAAGCCATTAATGAGTGACCTTGGCAAAGGTAATGCCTGTAATTGTAAATGTATGACAAAACAGAGCTGGTCTCATTTACGGGAGCTGCAATGAGGGAAACGGTGGAATCGCGGCTGTCCCCTCGGAGAAAGGAAGACATTCATTTGGCTCTGGCCTTCTACTGGACTGGGGAAGGAGGGCATGATTGGATCGGAAGCCCTGGTCATTGACTATTATTTCCTGCTTTGGCTTCTGTTGTTCTAGTTTCCCCTGAAGAATGAAACATTGATTGCTCTCTCGCCCTCCCTCTCTCTCTCTTTAATTTTTGAACTGATCCTATCGCCACTTACACCCGGTAGTGACTGAAAAGAAGAGAGGTTTTAGGAAGTGAGCTGGTCATGAAATCAGCAAAGTCAGTAAGCACTGAAATGAGAGAAACAGATTAATTCCTATGGCCATATTCCTGCTACCCTCAGCCCACTGATCTCCATTCTCAGCTCGGGTCCGCTCTGGCTCTGTGGCTGCCTGGTAGCCGTGGGTACACCGTATAAACTCCTAAAGGCCACACCATACAAATTTTTCAAGTAATCATTATTCAGTGTTTATTTTCCAAATCCTGCTCCCGCTAACGGTTGGCAAAGCCTTGGTATTTTGTAATGGAAATTCTGTATCGAACACTAAGTGGGGTATTTGTTTTAGCTCTGCTTTCCCACAGTGCTTCTGTGAAGTGAGCTGCCAGTCAATGGCTCAGTCGTTTTTGGGTACAGGCTAAGAAGGGGGTTGCGGTTTCATGGCTCTGTCAATGATTTTTTTCTTTATTTAATTCTGGGATGAGGCAAGGAATTGTTTGTTTTGGGATATTTAAAATTTTTTTTTTGGATATTCCGGTGTAACCCCAGCAAATTCATCCGAGAGGCAGAGTTGGCTATTTCCTAGGACCGTAAGTATTATCAAAAATCACTCATTAAATGAGCTTCAGGAATTCATTGATCTCATTAGTTTCAAACAGACTCATGAAGACTCACAAATCCATTGAGACACACAGACTCCTGAAAGCTGAAGAGACTTTTAGGGCTTGATTTACTAAGACCTTTAGCACATGCAAAATCTTTTTGCCCGTGCAAAACCAATAACATTGCCCATGATTGACCAGGGTACTTGCCTTGCACCAATCAGTGGCAATGTTATGGGTTTTGCACGGACAAAAAGATTTTGCATGTGCTAAAGGTCATAGTAAATCAGTCCCTTAGTGACTTACAAACTTATTGTGACCCAGCATACTAATCTAGATTCAAAAACTCCTCAATACTAAGGGACAATTTGATTCTTAAAGATTCATTGAGAGTTATAGACTCATGAAAATTGACTCATACTGTATACTGACCGAATAGAGAGTATGGGACGTTGCATTTGATGAAACGATACAAAAGCATTTTGCTATATGTACCTCTGGCTTTTGTCTAGGGAGTGGGGCATAGAGCAAAAAAGTCACAATTGCCTGTGAAATCTGACAAAGTCTTAATTACTGGTCCTGTAATGAATCAATGCTTGCAAACATATACAGACATGTATTCTTTATTTTATTTATCATCATTTTATTTGTCATCATGTTTTCGGGCAGATGACAGGCACCCATTTATAAACCAGCACAGTTCCAATCCAGACACTGTGATGGTGTTTGAGGATGATGACCATATCCTGATTCCCTGTAGAACCACATCTCCGGACTACAAGGTCATCCTGGAGGGGGTGAGCAATCTTCTTCACTTAAAAAGTTTGAAGAAAAATAGAATATTTACTGGAAAAATAAAACTGAAAACTGCCTCTTATAACTTAAAAAGTAGGAGTCCGGGGTAAAATTTCGAGTACCATGAGCCTTAGAAGAACGGTTGTTCACACTATTCCCAAAGGTTGATTTGTCTTCTCAAGCTCACTTAAGTTACAGTTTTCAGGTGACTGAGACACTAAACATTTTAAGTTGAAAAGCTTCAGCTTTGTGGTGTTATTTTTGCATTAAATTTCTTATTTTTCTCCCTTAAAAGCTGAATTTAGAGGTACACTTCATTCAGTGACTGTGTAACATCTATTTTCTGAGAATTATACGCAATCAGTACTAATGTTAGATGGTTTTCAGAAAGGAAGCACTCGCTGATGGTAGTTCCTCATTTAAAAAAAGCTGAACAGAGAGTAAGAAAATATAGAACTAAGCAAACTCTTGAAGGTTTGAAAGCATTTGAACTGGTCATCTAAGCCTTGTGGTATGCAAATAAATAGGTCAGTGAATACTGTAGATTGACTTGATTACCAAACACTAAATGCATCGCACTTTAGTGTTCACACAATCAACGAAACTCAAGCTTTGTACATGGCCTCAGTCTCCTTCTGCTGGGACTGTCTGTTGTTCGGTATCTGCTGTGGAAAAAAACACAGACTTGCAATCAGGGCTCGAGGGCGTTGCTGATGTTCACACGGACTCACATCCCGTGTAGGGTGGTGGGGGAGTGTGTGTGTGTGTGTGTGTGTGGGGGGGGCGAGGTGTGCAGAAGGAGAGAATATGGGGGGACTTACAGGCAGCGTACGGAGTCGTCCTGTCTGCTTCCTGATGGGACAGGAAGGTGGGCGCACATTCTTGTTTGTCTCAAAATAGAAGCATCTGTCTAAAATTAAGCTTGTGCTGTTTTATTCATTATGTCCAGTAAATGCAGGTCAAAAAAAAGTGCGTAAAAAGGTTGCGTAAAAAGCAAATGGGGATTCTCGGATGTATGGTGAGGGATTTCTCAATATAAACTATGTTCATATGTTAAAAAGAAGTGACGTTTCCTCTTCCCAAACCTTTTTTTATTCAGTCTTTGATGTTCTTTTTTGTTTCACCTGGGAAGAAGCGCTTTGAGAAGACCAAGTACAAGAGGACATGTAAAAATGATAAAGATGGTGATGATGATGATGATGATTATTATCACAGAGCATGAAAAGGGGCCTGTTCCATAAAACAGGATTGCTGAGTAAGCCAGATTACTGCTCAAAGTAAAACTGGGAACAGCATTTTTTACTTCAGTCCATGTTCCAGAATTGGGAAGTTTCCAGGTTTTACTCAGTGCAGTTAGCCAGCTGACTGAGTAATCCTGCTTTATGGAACGGACCCCAGGATTGCGAAATTAGCCAGATAACTGCTCACAGTAATACCCAGAACAACTCTTCTTACATTGGTCAATTTTCCAGATTAGAGTGGTTTCCAGATTTTATATAGTGTAACTATCCAGCTAAATGAGTAATCCTGCTTTGTGGAATATGCCCCATTCAGTATCTTATTACTGTGCGATGACTCTATTGTTATGTAACAGCTGGAACAAACAATTTGTCCTTTCTCTTGCATGATTGAATATTCACAATGCTGCCACTTCAACAACAGGGTGCTGTTTGTGGCAGGCTGAAGATCTGTTACCATCTCGTAGTGCCTTGGCATGGACAAACACTTCTTTTTTCAGATGGCACAGATAGCTGAGTGACCTTCCTGTCTCTGGGAGATCTATGGCATTTCTCCTTCCTGCTTCCTTCCCCACCTCCTTTCCTGGCATTGCATTTGGCTCCTGAACAAAACAACTGCAGTTGAAAATAAAAGCCAAGATAATCTGCCCCCTCACTTCACACTTTAGTACAGTCCTGGGTCCTTATCATCCATTGTCTCAGAAAATGGGGCCATCATTGCTAGGAGAAAGAAACGGTGGCTGTTGTGATTCAGATAGCCGTAGTGCTGCTCTGTGATTGGTCTATTCAGAAATCCAGCCTTTCATTTATTTATGGTACTGTTTGTCATGACTGAAATTGGAATATCACAATGCTATATCACTGCATACAGTGAATGTTACTATTTATGATATTATTAGGCTTGAAAAAAAATATCGTGCTCCAGGGATGGTTTTAAAAAAAGGATATGAGGCAAAGCTGCAAATATTCAGTTGTTTATTTTGCGACAGGGGAGTTGGGCCACACAGAAAAAGTCCACGTAGGGAAAGTCCCTCTGAATACTTCTATCATTCCTATCACTGCATGTTAACTATCAGATTCCTAGTCATTATTTGAAATGGCCTCCTAAATTCCAAATAAGGTTAAAAAATTTAGTTTCATCATTGGTGAAGTAGCTTGGACAATACTTCCTCACCACACCCATTCCCCCTCCGCCAAAACTGCAGTGTTTGTCAGTCTTTACATTTTCAGTCATATCAATTAAAATTATGAATTACCATACTTGATTAGTTACTGTACGGTATTAGTTTAGACTAATTTGTTGTAATAATATTTGTAAATCTTTAAAAATGGGCATTAAGAATATAATTCTTATGCACAATCCATTCGCATATTTCAACGACAATAATAACATTAGCAGTCTTGCGGCTTCTTGTTTTCTTTAAAACATGCAGCGATATTTCTCCATGGAAAGTCAGTCATAAAATCTGTCATCCTCACACCTATCATCTGTGTTTAGGAGCCGAGGATGGCTGACAACATCAGAAAGGCAGCAGTATGGGACCCACGGGTTGGATTTAAGATTCCATACATCCGCCACACCCACTACAACTTCCTCAGCTGTGTCGCCATTGTCAACGAACACCGCATATCCTCACTCTATATTCCTGTAAAACGGAGTGAGTCATTTTTTTTTTACCATGTATTACCACATCATCAATAAGAGAGACTCCCATACTAAGATACACACGTTATTAGTGGGAATTATTAAAAATGTATCGTGCAAAAACATGTTACATTTCTAGTATTTATGACAATTCATATCGCGCAAGGAACTTTTGACGTGCATAAATCTGCATATTTTCCATACTGTTTAAATTTTTATTGGTTTATTTCATGCTTACATCTGGAACGTGTCATATCTATGTCTTTTTTCTGAGTAATGCTTCATCTTAATCGCTCCTTTTATGTTATTGGCGGTGTGATTTGCACCATTTCTTTGAGAATTAGATATGGAAGCTGCGCATTTCTCTTTGTTTTATTGGTCTGTAGTGTACATTGGGATTGGATAGGCCAGATGTCTGAAGGTGTGCTGTGCTTATTGCTGTTCAGGCTCAAGGCTGATGAATGTCAGGATCACCCCAGAACGTCAGAAACTTTTGATTGGGGACACTCTGATTCTCACATGTTCCGGAGAAACCTCCTACAATGGAAGAATTGGATTCACATGGTCCTACCCAAAGAGAGCTGTGAGTTCAACCTCTCCAGTTAGCATACTTTTTTACAATAAGAGATATCAGTGTTCAATATCTAGGGCCTTTCATAACCATCACTACCACTCAGTCAACTTTAACTCAGAACCAACCTGTCTTTGCCTGGAATGGAGAAGAATGAGATTTACTGGATAGGCCCTCTCAGGAACAGAAATTGGATTTTTTTTTCACTGGACATCCGGACTAGTAATCACTCAGGTTTACTCATCCTCCCCATCTTTTACTAGACAGCATTTTTTTTCTCTCTAATTTACAACGCCAATAAGATTATCTGTATTTCAATCTTTTTTATTTGATTTTTTACAACTGAAACTCAGACCTATGCTAATTTAACTCCAATTATGTTCTAATACTAATTAATAATCAGTCATGCCAATAAATGTAAGAGACAGATGACACAAGCCCTTCAGTTAAACAGAATGTTTCTTCAAAATTAATGGCAAACGATAAAAACTTCAAATTTCAAAGCTCTTCAGTACCTAGGACAAAGAGAAATCCTCAGCCAAGTATTGACATGATCTAAAAGGCTGGTTTGCCCATTTATAATTGTTTTCAAAACACTAATTAAGTGTGTGAAAGTGTGTATTCAGTGTAAAACATCTGTTTACAAGGCAAATAGGGGTCAATTGACATTCAGTGAATAAGACATGGCACAACGCAAAGTCTGCAAACTAGATTTCATTCAATGGAAGAACAGAAGGAAATGCATTTCTTGATTTGCGGTACGAATGGACGATAAATTATGTATATCTATGAGGTTTTGAATGCGATTTCTTAGATTTAATCATAGTTACACTTGAATGATATAACTAAGTCATGTTTCTATGATCTTTTGAAAAACTTCAATAATAAACAAGTGGTGCCAGGCACAACAAACCCCGCCTCTCGCACATACTTTCACCTACTTGTACGAAATTCAATAGGGATCTATTCTGGGTCAGTGGGAATCCCTAAACCGAATTTGGGGTGAATGTGCACATTAGTTTTGCCGCTAGAGTGTTAACAAACAAACACAGAAACAAACAAGCGCACAAACACACAAACACAGAAACAGATCGAACCAAAAACAATACCCCTTGCCCTAATCCTTCGGGTGGGACGGGGTAAATATAATTCTGTATGATCAAAAAATTAAATGCTAGCATCCGTGCTTGTTTTATGTAACGAAAATAAGATTCTTTTGAAAACAATTGACAATCCTGTGAAAATTCTGTTTAAGTGAATGAGTTTGTTGTAATATAATTGTTGGGTTAGAATTAATGTTTTCAGTGCTCATGTGTTTGACCATTGCCCAATATTTGTAAAATCGTACACTACAGCAATACAACAACACAACAAAGTGCCAAAAATCCCTTAGTAATAATGGGTTAAGGTCCATACATCGCTTAAGAGTTGAGACCATTCTCTATTTTACGCTGAATCACTAATTTTTTAGATTCTGAAAATGTAAGCAATGTTCTGATTGATTAGTCTAATGTCGGTCGATGTGCGGATTCCAACGCATGCCGCTCCGGACCTCGACCATCACACAATAATTTGCAGTTTTTTGTGCAATTAGCAATTAGCTAGGACACTTAGCTAGGTGATTGAGTGATAACAAAAATAAACATCGGAAACAGAAGTATATGGTGACAAAATGATTTCAAATTACGCCATGTCTTATATAATCTCTCCAGAAGTTGGCCTTTGTCCACAATGCGAGCACAAATATATTTAGAATTTACTGTATTGGTAGTTGACAATATTTTACTTGACACTCGGACTAGTTTGAAGACAAGTTTACTAGTCTGCTGTAATTTTTACTAGTGTGCGGACTAGCGGACTACGGCAAATTTCGAACCCTGCCTCTGCACCAAAGGGCTTTCTGAGAAGCAAAGGGGAGGCATTTTTATATCGTGGGGCTTTATTTTTCAGTTGAATCGGAGGCGCGACTTCAAGACCTCAAGGGACCCACCATCCAGCAACCTCTTGCAGAGCAAGACATTGATAGTGGAGAATGTCACCATGGAGGACAGAGGCTGGTACGAGTGCACAGCAGTGAACATCAACAAGATGCAAGCCAGGGCAAAAGTCATCATTTATGGTGAGTTTGTTTGGTGAGTTGCTGTCGCTTCCTATCCAGGAAACACCCATGTCTGGAAACGGTCAGCACAGGGGTCCTCAACCCTGCTCCTGGAAACTTATCATTCTGAAGGCTTTCACTTCAGCCTTCATTTTGTACTGATTCTACAATGAGCAACTGAACAAGATATTCAGATGTTTAGGTGAACGAGGCATGCTTCGTCAGGAATGACGCGGAAAAACCGCGGGGTAGTAGATCTCCTGGCATGGGGTTGGACAGCCTGCTTTAGTACAACACAAGGAACATATGCACTTCATAACCCAAAATTTAATCTCATTCATGTATAGTTCTTTCTCTACTTACTGGGAATTTGTTCTGAGCTGATGTTCTCCCGAAAATTGACGCTTTTGTTCTTTCCTCTGTATTTTCGATTGTGAATTTCATTGCAGAGCACCCGTACTTAAACGTGTCCTACATGTACGAAGGGAAAAGAGTGGTAACTGTTCAAGAGGGCAGTAAGGTGACCTTTGAACCCCGGATCGTTGCACTTCCGAAACCAAACGTGGTTACATGGTAAGATTGGGTTGTACCTAATTGGTAAATACAAATCTCTGCTGCTCATGTGGGCAGTAGTGGATACTCACTAATTTCATATGTTGCAGACTGCAGTGGACAGTTTATCTTGGATTGTCTCATTGTATCAGAGTTGAAGTTCTTTTATAAATCAGTCGATTCTGGAAAATAATTCCAGTTCAAATTTCTGATTGTCTTGATTTTGAAATCTGCCGATCTCTGTAGTGTAGAATACCCCTCATAATCCCTCAAACCAGTGTCTTTCCAATGACTGTGATTATGTTCACCTTCCCGAACCTCAGAAACTGTGCTTTCTTGACACAGGTATAAGGATGGCAAACTCATCAAGGAAAACTCAACTTGCTATAATGCCTCAGACTCCACCCTTTCCATTAAAGATATACAGCTGAAGGATGCTGGAATTTTCACTGTTGTTCTGAGAAATACAGATAGGAAACTGTCTGCAGCGCTCAACTACACATTGGTGGTCAATGGTAGGCAGGATTCATTCTATTATCCCTTATTTCAATTAATTTCTGACAATTTATATCAAGATATTGCATTACTTCATTTTCTGAGTGGATAAAATATAAAACCAAGTGCAAGGTTGGGTTTGCTTTTAAATGAAAACATATATTTTCACATATACATATATACATATATTTATGTGGAACACTGGACCAGCTCTATACCCTCCGCAGGGTGCTTGAGGGTTCATGGGAGTTTGCCCAACCAGTTCACATGTGTTTTGTGGACTTGGAGAAGACATTCGACCGTGTCCCTTGTGGCATTCTGTGGGAGGTGCTTCGGGAGTATGGAGTCTGGGGCCCTCTACTAAGGGCCATGCGGTCTCTGTATGACTGGAGCAGGAGCTTGGTTCGCATTGCCGGCAGTAAGTCAGACCTGTTACCGGTGCATGTTGGACTCCGGCAGGGCTGCTCTTTGTCACCGGTTCTGTTCATTATTTTTATGGACAGAATTTCTAGGCGCAGCCGGGGGCCGGAGGGTGTCCGGTTTGGGGACCACAGGATCTCATCTCTGCTTTTTGCGGATGATGTTGTCCTGTTGGCTCCTTCGAACCAGGACCTTCAGCATGTACTGGGGCGGTTTGCAGCCGAGTGCGAAGCGGTTGGGACGAGAATCAGCACCTCCAAGTCCGAGGCCATGGTTCTCGACCGGAAAAAGGTGGCTAGCCCCCTCCGGGTTGGAGGAGAGCTCCTGCCTCAAGTGGAGGAGTTTAAGTATCTTGGGGTCTTGTTCACGAGTGAGGGAAGGATGGAGCGTGAGATTGACAGACGGATCGGTGCAGCGGCAGCAGTAATGCGGTCATTGTACCGATCTGTTGTGGTGAAGAAGGAGCTGAGCCGAAAGGCGAAGCTCTCAATTTACCAGTCAATCTACGTTCCTACCCTCACCTATGGTCAGGAACTTTGGGTCATGACCGAAAGAATCCCTTAGAGATAGGGTGAGGAGCTCTGTCACCCGGGAGGAGCTCAGAGTAGAGCCGCTGCTCCTCCATGTCGAGAGGAGCCAGCTTGGGTGGCTCGGGCATCTATATCGGATGCCCCCTGGACGCCTTCCTGAGAAGGTGTTCCGGGCATGCCCCACCGGGAGGAGGCCCCGGGGAAGACCCAGGACACACTGGAGGGACTATGTCGCTTGGCTGGCCTGGGAACGCCTCGGGATACCCCCGGAAGAACTGGAGGAAGTGTCCAGGGAGAGGGAAGTCTGGGCATCCTTGCTTAGACTGCTGCCCCCGCGACCCGGCCCCGGATAAGCGGAAGAAGATAGATATATTTTCAATTAATAATGAATTCACTAATTAACGCCAATGTAGAAAACAGGATTTTTAGCCATGATTTTGTAGTTTCCAAGATAATCCTTAGAAAATCCTGTCTTTGAAAGGTTGCTGCATGCACACATGTCTGACGGATATTATAAATGCAAAACTGTCTGACCCAATCGCAGCTGTTCCAATCCAGTCTTATGGCAGTCTGCAGTCTTGCATGAATTTAAAACCAGCCTGAATTTTATCTTATGTCTTTAGATGTTGTTCTTGCAGTGTGACCCTCTGAGTCAATGACAGTAGTTTCTCATTGTTGTGTGTCACCTCTCTTTCAACAGTGAAGCCAGTGATCTTAGAGGAAGAAGTGGCCATGGTGGATGTGCAGCCTTATCCGGTGGGAGGTGATTACTCTCTCACCTGCACTGCCTTTGGGATTCCCATACCTGACATAACCTGGAAGTGGCAGCCCTGTGACCCGCACCCAGCCCTCAAGTGGTGAGTACGTCATCATCTCTTTGCATCATTATCAAGGAGCACGTTCAGTTAGTGGCTTCCTACTTAGTAACAGAAAAAAACAGTCTACTGAGTGTTGCCAAGTCCAGTACTACTCAACCTTGGTCCTGGGGACCCAGTGTACATGCTAGTTTCTGTTCCAACCGCAATCACAATCCCAAGATTTTAACAAGCTATTCATTTTTCGTAAACAGTTACTTTTCAGGTTAGAGGGATGTTTCACACTCTTACACCATGTTATAACAGAGATGGCTTTGCACTTAGTGATGTTTAAAAACCCAATGTTCATATTGTATTTATTTTGCGATATTCTAAGTGAGCAACGCAAGCCAAGGTGTGAATATTTTTACTGATCTGATTCAAGAATTTGGTCAATTTTAGCTGCTAATATATTTTACGAAAATAGTTGTTTAACTCTTTCCCCCTCACTAGCGCCTCTCGACGTGTATCCCTTATTTCCCCATTAGCGCCTCTCGATGCTCGGTCTCATCTACCCATGGAGTATACACTGCTGTGTTATCTTTTGGGCAGTGAGGGGGAAAGAGTTAAACTTAACCAAGAAGTGCTCTGCTTACTTGTTTGCAACTTGGAAAATTTAAGATCAAGTTTCCCGGGAAAGCTTAAGTGGGAAAGGGTTAAGTTCTTTTCCAAATGCTTTTCCTAAGCCCAAACATCAAGCTGATTTTACGCATTATAATTTGCTTTGTCTTTGAATTCTTTATTGCCTTGGAAATGAGTAGTTTTTGTGACCATACGTCCTCAGTTTCATCGATTAGGTGCCAATTCATTGTTGAATTTCATCAGCTACAAATCTCCTCTTTCTTATGTAAAAAATGTCATTTCCAACGCTGTACACTATTAATACAGAACTTTCATTCTTCATGGCATGCATAGCCTTTTTTGACATGTGACCTTAATGATTAAATAATCCCTATGAACATGAACAACGTAAAAATGAACAACTCATCGACACTGAAAGATTGCAATTGTAGTTGGCACAAAACCCAGCTTGTACAGTGGGCCTGAGTTTGGGAACCACTGATGTAGTCCAATGCAAAAATGACATATGAGTAAAATATATTATGAACTGTGTAACTCAGGTAATAATGTACATGTCTCACATATATTTTAGATTCTGTGGTGAAAAATATATGATGTGATACAATAGGAGGGAATTTTTTTTTTTTTTTTGATGAGGTAACCACAATCAATAAGTTCTTTGAGCTTTACTTTAAGCAGATAGTATAGCGGGACAATGCTACAGAGGTCAGCGGCCAGATTCAAACCCTCGATATTTTGCCTCGTATTGAGCAAGCAAATGGTGCTCTACAGGCTATACTAACGAGACATCAGCAACCACAATCGAAGTTATGTAGTTTTTAATAGTGGCTTCCCTATTCACTGCAATGAACAGTGTGTGATGAGAGAGTTCAAACAAAACTTGGGGATTAGCTGGAGGTGCTTTACAGATTGAGAGGCCTTTTAATGTGATCATACATTCACGTACTGTATGGTACATTGGCCTTTGGCAAAATATTCTTAAATTGAATGTTGCATGTCCTTAGTTATGCATTTCAAAACAAAAGATAAAATTACTTGGCAAATTTAAGGTTAGTTATGTTAATTCATCAACCCTGATCTGCACTGCAGTTTAGTCATCTCATTTCCATATGATTAGCAATTGCAAGTGAGTTGCAATATCATTATGATTCTGATTGCTATTTTATTAGTACGTCCTCACATCTAAGAATGCAGCTCTTGTAGAATATAATCTATACTAATTTTTGTAGTCTTTGTATTATACATGATTATTCAGAGAGTACAGAGTTGAGATGAGAGCAGTTTGATAGTGTATATTACATTGCTCTGCATATTTTTGCATTGATCAGCGCTCCTTTGTTAAACAGCCATTTTTGAATTTTGATATCTCTGTAATTTCTGACCCAGTCTCAGTACCATTTCATGGTTGGACTACAATCACCTACGAATAGTGATTAAGGTCAAGCTGTAGTATACTAATCTGTTATATTTTAAATTATAATTCATAGATATCACTAACATATTAGTATATCGATTTATACTGCGTGCAAAAAATAATGAAAAGTTTATCTGCAGCATTTGTAAAAAACCCCAAGCACTAATTACCACTACCACAACTGTCTCATGATGAAAGCCCTTAAATAATCAAGCATGTTACGAAGCAATATTGTAGCAGCATACTTCTCCCCTCCACCACCGCACACAGTAAAGCATGTTGGCGTCACCATCCCTCACTTCCTGGTGTTTCCCTTTGGTAAAGGAATTCATGGACGGATTAGTCACACAGGTTGTCTATTGGCTGCACCATTTCATAAGAGAATGTGGGAGGCACTCCCAGACTTCCTGTGCATTCTTGGTTGCTTGTGTATCAAAGGCGCAAAAACCACTCCCAATAGAGCCAAACTGGAACCTACTCTTTATTGTTTTATAGCACTTTTCTTTCTGTGCAGGATTAAAGGAGCATCTGCTTCATTTTTAAAGGGCCACCTTTGAATCCAATTAACCTTAATTTCTCTAAACAGTTATACATTGCTAGTTATCACCATCATTGTGCTACAGTAGGAGTAAATAAGTAAATAAACGACCTAGAACACAGAGTGCAATTTAAAGCTTAAATTATTGGACTCACGAAAATGTTGAAGTATATAGATGGTAATTGGTATGGCTAATTAAATTATGAAGAGACTATTTACATAAAATGTCAAGGTGGATTTGTTCTCACTGCACTTCTTTGACCCCTCTGACTCTCCTCCACTGTTAATTGTGGCAAGAGTCATCCAATCCACTTTGTTTGGTTCTGCTGTATCATAAATAACGCTAAACAGCCAACCCAACTGCATTATCAAACGGCTTTGTTAGTTTCAGGGTGCGTCCAAATACCCATGCATGTTTACCATCCAGTATGCGAAACTCCGGGACTGGAAGCAGAGACAGAACTCAGATGCAGACTGGAATCCAGTTCAATGACTTAGTGAGAAATTGCAGTCGTACCTGGGTGTGTTTCCAGAGTCATAATCAGTTAACAGTCCAATGATCTGAAAACCAGGAAGTCGGTACGGCAAAGCCAAGCAGTAGACAAATCAGAAAAATGAAAAGTCAATCCAGAAATCAAACGCGGGTATCAAATCTTACAGAGGACTAAGCAGAAATCCTAAAACCAGTAAACGAACTAGACCTATGACTAGGAGACTCGGAAATTTAGCAACCGCTTAAAGGTGGCACAGGAATACTGGCTAGCAGACTTGCAGTTTACAAACAACATGGGGGGGGGGGGGGGGTATATAAATGGAGAACTGAGGACCAAATTAAATGGGTAACAGGTGTGGAGAGCTTTTGCTGCGTCATGGGTTATGCTACCTCATGGGTAAATTGGGTCAGGAGACGGGTGAAATTGTGTAGTAGGCCTGTGTTCGATTTTGTGCATGCGCTGCTTATACATACACACTGTACCTACTACGTAGGTATGAAACCAAATTCTGTACGTACATATGTAATCTGGGTATTCAGACGCACCCTTCGTTTTAGATCCCCCAGACTTTATCATTTACCAGCAATGACGGTTTCAGGCAAAAAAAATGTTACACATCCATCGCAGATATACGACAGCCTGCGGCATAATCACTAGTTTCCTCCGACTTGTGGCTTTTGGCATGATTTATTATCATGATATATTATACGATAAGAACATGCGGAACAGCTAGAATAACACCTGGGCATAATGGAGGATGGAATCAATATGTTCCATCTTCCATTATATTATACTGTGGAAGTAACAAATGGAGCTGTTGAAAAACACATGAACCGCTAATGAGGGAAGCAAATTAGACAAAGCAAACAACCCCGGTTTTTTTGGAAACAAAGCTCGGAGCTCTGATTTCTGCCTGAGCGAATTTTTCTCAAAATACATGGGAACTATATTTTAATGGTAAATGTGTTTAAGGCAAAGTATAGGCCGTCAGTTGATGTAGAGTTGGCGTTGGAGACTTGAGGAGACGGCCGAGGGAGAGAGACGTCACGGCGAAGTGAAGAGGCAGAGATATGAAGGGTATTTATCTACAGGATGAGGAGTGATCAGCAGTCCCTTGTTGACCCGGAGAGGTCTGAGGTTCAGCCTTATCTCCTCTGACCAGAGGGAGAGGGGGGGTTTCCTCTGTGGGGTGACGCATTTGTCTGGCCCTTCCTGACGAGGTTTGCAGCTTCCTTCTCCGCCTTTGCTCGCATTAGAACGATTGTTCCTCTCTTTTCGAGAGACGCGAGCCCAGCTTTTGTTTCCTCTTGTGGCCCTGGGAGCCTTCAAATGAGACACGCATGGCAGTTATCACATGCCTTACTGACTCTAACCCACAACTTCTGAATTACAAACTTTGTTCCTGGACCACTGGACAAAGTGCCACCAGTCTTGCTAAAAAAAGACAAACCATCAAGCGCAGGCATATTGTTGGCCCCATGACAGGAGGAACATTCAGTTTCACGTCGATCCTGAGACCAGACTACAAACACACACTGGCCGAACTCTGCCTGCCGTGCTATGGATAATAGAGAGCCAGCTGTCTGAGTTGATTTGCCAGGAGTCAGCCTCTGATGACTCTCTGAAATCCAAGGTCTCGGTCAAGTGAGCGTTCCACCCAGTTATTTTTGTACTGAAGGTTGACACGTTACTGGGCTTTTTTTTTCCTGAGAAAACCAAAATAAATTGTGAAAGGATCCCGTTTTGAAATATTTGGGGTAGCCTACATAGACATTTCCCCATAATGCATCATGCCTAATTATTCAACTGCAAACAGTCTGTTTCTGTTAACTTCCGTTCACACAGATTACGGACAGGACAAGGTCAAGTCAACTACGAAGGTGATAGTAATAGTCAGTGTTGAAGAAAAATCCCTTGTTAGTTTCCTGTTTACATTTTTAACTGAACTTGAGGAATCTTTGGATGTTTCTGTTCCTGTATTTTCCAATACAAGAACGTATTTTCATTGTTTTATATTTTATTCACGTTTGCTTGCACATATAGCATAAACGCATCTTTAAAAATACTTGAAACTAGAGGTGACTAAATAAAGGAAAGGCCTAGATCAAGAATGAGCCAAAAGGTGAAATGTCCAGACAATTATGCCACATGAAGACCAATTGCCTTCTTGAATTTTGATTTAAAACTGCTTTCTAAAATGTTGGCGCTTCGCCTTGAGCGGTTTCTTCCCCTTATTATTAATATGGATCAAACCGGATTCATTAAGGGCTGGAACTCTTCCAATAGAGGGAGGAGGCTTCTAAATATCATTCAATATATGCATGGACGGGATGAGCCTGGTCTGGTGCTTTCTCTGGATGCAGAGAAAGCATTTGATTTTGTCGAATGGCCCTATCTTTTTTATACCATGCACTCTTTTGGCCTGGGTGATACTTTTATCTACTGGGTTAGAAATCTTCATAACAACCCTCAGGCAGCGGTTATCACAAATGGCTTAAGATCTAAAAATTTCTTTCTACAACGCGGAACCCATCAGGGCTGTCCCCTGAGCCCATTGCTCTTCGCCATGGCTATAGAGCCTCTTCCTGAGTCCATATGTCAGTCCCCCACAATCTTCAGAGTCCTTGTTGGACAGAAGGTACATAAAATTGATTTATATGCGGATGATGTGCTTTTGTTTTTGACCAAACCTTGCCTGTGTTATTGACACCATTAATAAGTTTAGTTCCTTTTCAGGATATAAGATTAATTTCTCAAAATCTGAAGTTGTGCCATTAGGTTTTCTCAAATCTGTCCCTCCCGCCCCTGACTCATTTCTATTTCGGTGGAACAAAAGAGGACCTCGGTTAAAATGAGCAAAATTACAGCTATCTAGTACTGCTAGAGGTCTTTATCTTCCTAATGTGAAATGGTCCCAGCTTGCTTCACTCCTATGATTTGTAGCTCCGTGGTTGAAGGAAGATCAGTCTACTATATGGTTAGATATAGAAGCCGCTAAATGTGATTGTCCACTCTGTAATCTGGTTTTTCTCAAAGACCTTGCCTATGCAAAAAAGTTATGTTCAAATCCTATTGTTAATAATACTCTGAGGGTGTGGAAGATGGTAATATCCATGGAAGGTAAAAATAGTTTAACATCCCCCGTCAGTTCAATTCAAGGGTACCCTGATTTCCCTCAAGGTCTTTATGACTCTGGATTTAATTCCAGGAGGGATAAAGGTGGAACAACATTAGGAGATATGTTTGATGGATCTACGTTGTACTCTGATGTTGTTTGACCAGTTAGAGCAAAAATATAATTTGACCCACACCAATTTCTTCAGGTTTCTGCAGGTGAGGGACTTTATACTTCATAAAACAACATTAACAGCTAACATAGAATCCTCTCCAATTGACAAGGCACTATTATTTGGTCCTACAAGTGGTTGCATTGGTTTTTGTTATGGCATACTTAGATCTACTGCATCTGTTAGTACTCTAGCTATCAAGTGTATTTGGGAAAGAGACCTTAGGATCGAAATTGCAGATACAGACTGGAGTAAAATATTTGAGAATGCTAAAAATCTCTATATGTAACAGTGCTTGGTGTACTCTGTTAAGGCAATTTATTTTAGGGCATACCCAGATGATGCAATGATTTATGCTGACTTACCTGTTTAAATTTCAAAAGGTCAGCTCAAAACAAGCTTAAAGAAGGCTCACTAACAACATTAACCCCTTGTGTTTGGCATGATACACTCAAACCTGCCATGAATGTGAAATCTTTGTATCAAGGGTAGGCGGTTAACATGTAATTATTTTTTTTCATGTTTTATGCATGCAAGTAAAACACCAATGGAAATTGTCATCCATGGCAACAAATCTCATAAGAACCCTTGCACTTCCATGCGCAACAGACTTTTTTTTTTTCAAATTCAAATTAGCCGTGTTGACTGAAGCATGGAAACTAAACCAACATCACTGGTGATGTTATTTAACATCAAGGGAGAATTGCAACATCTATCATTGCGTATGACCAGATTTTCAAAACATCTTCGCATTTTAGTTTTATGGTGTTTTCTCTGAGAGTCTACATTTTTCTGATACACCCTGTATGGAAAAAGCCAACTCGATGTTCCTTCAGTTGTAAGTCATGTTGTTTCGGTAAATACTGCGGTAAGTTATGTTCCTCAAGCGAAGTGTTTGTGTGCCATACGGGATGCTACTGTTTAATAGAAAAGTTCTCAAGAATAAAAAGTCGACTAAATGAGAGCATAGAAGAAATCAAGAGGCTTTATCATAATAGCAGCCGGCCCTGCATCAGACATCTAACTACCGAAGCATTGACCAAAGTGTGCTGCTCTGCCAGTGGCGGCTCATGAACTGGCAACAGGGGAGGCTCAAACAATCCCTTAAAATTAATGATTGGTCACAACTTGTTTTCAATCATTCATTTAAATTACCATTACAGAAACTCCGATAACTCTCAACATTATCAGGTGTGGCCAGTTTTCCTTCATAACGCATACCGATTACGACTCCGGACTTCTCACGCTTTTCTTTACTCAGGGGTTGGAAGCAATGCATGTGTTTCATGATCGTTCAAATGAAATAAGATCATTTGAAACGTCTTAATGCAATTCCATTGCTTCCAACCCCTCCATGCACAAGGACTTCAATTCTGCGCGAGAATCTCTTACATACGCATTGATTGAATAATTGCTGACTACAGCAGAGGAACGTAAGTATGCCACTTAAACTCACACCGAATGCGTGAGAGTTGACAGGTATGCGTTATAAATGAAAGCTGGCCACACCTGATAATGTTGATAGTTATCGGAGTTTCTGTAATGGTAATTTAAATTAATGATTGAAAACAGGTCGTGACCAATCATTCATTTTAAGGGATTGTTTGAGCCTCCCCTGATGTCAGTTCATGAGCCGCCACTCTGCTCTGCAGCTAAAGAACTTGTGTTCAGAAAAACTTCAACACTGAAGAAACCTAGAGAAATTCCACCTTTTGAACATTTTCAACATGTTGGCATTGGTTAGCCTCTGTTGCAGACGTCTGATGTGCTTCGCTTACCTCCCACAACAGCATGTGCCGATAGCTTCATAAATTTCAGAGCTTCTCTCTGATTGACTGAACACACAACCCAGCTCGAATGTGCAGACATTGGTGTGTGAGGGAAGTGAACCACATAAGACGTTTTCAACGGAGGCTACTGGGCAACCTCGTTAGCTGTCTAGGTTGTCCGAAACTATTTTAGGTTGTCTAGATAACCAGATTACCGCTTATTACAAACACTGATACATTTTAAATAATAATTTCATGGTATGGATTGCTTAGTTGTTTTGACATAAACTTATAATAGATGCATGTCTTTTGCTCTGTTTGTCCTGTAGGTGTAAAGAGTACTCTGTTCCAGAACCTGTCCACTCTAATGGTGAACCGGGAAAGATGATGCATCTAAATCGCAACAGGGTTAATTTCATCAGGTCCAGAACAGAGGTGTTGAAAGGGAAAAACAAAGTAAGTGTCCCAGTTCCCTCCTGTTTCAAGTTTTTTCTCTATAGATGCCCATGAAATTGTAAGTTAGTGTAAACCTTTGTTGCAGGGCTTTTCCATGTCTTTTCCTTTTCAACCAGAACTTTAGATTTTTTTATTGCACACCCATAGGAGTAGCAATATTTTTTAACATTTGTTCCAATGTTATTACATCATAGTGGATGTAGCTTTTTTTGGCAATAATGGCATAGTCTTCTCTGTCTTCGTTCAATGACAGTTTGTTATTTTTATTCCCTCATATAACGTCACTTATCATATACTTCATACTTATGTCTCTGGCAAAGTGTTTATTATGGATTTCTTGTCTTCGCTTGAGCCTAGAATTGGATTTCACATCCAAAAAGTCTCTTTGTGCCAATTGTTACTTCTTGTGATTAATCAATGGGTACCCTTTTTCTGGAACATCAAATGTTAAGAGTGCTTTTCTTTGCATCTTTATGTAGTTTGGAACACCCAATTCTATATTTTTGGTGATAGAAACTGCTTTCTCGTGTTTCCTAAATAATATAATATCTGGATGACATACAAAAATCTCCAGCCCTCTCCAGGATTTCAGATTCTCTGGCAAAAGTGAATTGTTCATATAAGAATCATTCTTCTATCAAGACCTCAAGTCCACTTTATATTATATTTGTCCTGTAATTGTTGCTCCACATGATTTAAGAGTAATGCAATGGTTGGCACACGCATCTCTTGTAATTTGCTTTTGATTAAATGTGGGCCCCCAAGTATACATTAGAGAGTTAGTCTCTGCCAGAAAAGTGCTTTTGGCAGAGTGCTGCCCTACCCTGTGTGTGTATCTGCATGAAAAGTGACAGACACATTTCATTTAACCCCACTTCTGGGAAAAATATGCCATAAACGATCCTTCAATATATAACAGAGCCCTAATAAAGCAAATAAAGCAGCTACACCAACCATAAGGCAGCCAGACTGTAGATCTTGCATTAACAGCTCTCAGACAATTTTGGCAAAAATAATAAGGATTTAGTAGTGGAGGATCTATTTCTGTAACATGACAAGTTGGCTTGGCCAAGCATGTGAGTGAGAAGTTTAATTCAAAATTCTCCATCATTTTCCTTCATTGATAGGTATAGACAGTTTAATGCTCCTTTGCTGTGGCAGAGTAGTTTTTGTGATTTGGTTCTGTAGATTGGCACAGGGTGTTATGTAACCTTGGTGCTATAAAGTCATTCAGTGCAAAACAAAGCTTGCTTGCATATGAACAGGAAACGAGTTGTAGTTTTCTTACAAAACTGAGGGGCTGAGCTTTCAAGGCCATGCTAATTTTACAGTGTGGATACTGTAAACTGAAATAAACTATGCAGAAAAACTGTATGACATCCTAGTTTTGGCTTTGGTCTTGGTGCGTGTTTATTTGCTTTGATTCTAGCATTGTGAAAATACAAACTGTGGCAATGTCAAGCTGGTGTCATTATACTGGAAGCCAGTGTTACTGATCAGACATTACTTCCTCATTGGAGTGCTACTCTGCAAGCACGCCAGAGCTGTACCACTCTAGCCCCGGGAGGATACATTTGTTCTCCTTTAGTAATAACTTTAATTTAAGGGACCACATTCGTCTGTGAGCCTTGTGGTCAGGTCTTCGAATCCCAGCCATACCATTACAGGCTATGGCTGGAGTTTCACAGGGGTGAGGTAACAACTGACGCAGCCTCACCAGGGATAATAGGGGTCAAGCCAGTTAAAATTTGTTAGTTTATCACTCTGCGCTCTGTAGCGACCACCTCTGGTCGGCCAGCCACATGTAGCTGTAGAAACTAAACTGTACACTGACTACGTGATCCTTCAACTGCATAGGCAGTGTGTAATTAGTGTGTAATTGGTGGTGCGACTGCATAGGGCCGCCACGGCATCTTTCTCCTGAGTCGATGGGAGCCGGTCGCTTCGCGGTGGACTAAACAGCTGTGTAAACAATAACAACATTAACCAGTAGATTGCAAAAACTGATCCCAGGGGCTTATCCTGAAGATGATCAACCATTCAGCACCAATAAACAATATCAAATTTGTCTGACTGGATGTTGAACTTTACTTCCTAGACAATAATCGTTAAGCAAATGCTTTGGCATTTATGTCAAGGAAGCCCTTAGATAATAAGCAATGCACTTAAAAACCATTTACAGGATCACTGCTGACTTTATGCCTAAAATTCATTGTGCTTGCCTTTTCTTTTTTTTTTGCATGAATAAATACTGTATTCAGTATATACTGTATAGTTAACTAAATGAGGTGAGATGCATCTCTGCTGAACCATTAGGATGCACAATTTCCAGAGCAGAACTCGATAAATTTTCTGACTGCTAGTCATGGTAGACTAGAGCACTTGCATATACTCACATAGCATGTCCTTGACCCGCTGGTGCTCTATTTATTGGTTTTATGGTCTTTAAAGAGTATTGTGATCCAGCTGTCCAGGAAGTCACCTGCTGTGCCTGAAATTCATTTGCCAGGAAGGTTAATGAAGTAAACGGTAAAAATAGTGTGAGAGCTTTTACAGTTGAAACACAGAGGCAATCTAGCTGAACATACCCCAGGTGGGCCTAATCATAAATTTTGAGAATGATTTAGCACACTGTTGTTACTGAAAGTAATGAACTCTTATAATTTAATGGATAACTTCTGGTTTTGTTATGTATTCCTCTTAAACATGACAACAGTGTTAACAAGCACTGTAGCCCGCAGTATTTCCCAAACAAAGCTGGTAGGTTGTGGACGCTAAATCAGCCAATCCTGTCGTTAAAAAAATAAATAAATAAAATTAAAAAATCTGCCAAATGTGTGAATGCATTTAGCTGTATCAGTCATTTTGGGACTAAATTCTTTTGATGACGAACAACTTTTGTTTGAAAGAAATTGAATCTTTAATTCATCTCACTAACCCCTATTTGTTCTAAAAATCACTGGCTATGGTCATGTATTTTTTTATGTGCATAGTTATGAGAGTTCAAGCCAGCATAACTTTTGATGCTCCCATAGATAAACTGCACTTGTGGTTTGCTTCTCCCTGATCTTTTAGTCCAGTAAGTCCCAAGCAAGCTTTTACTTCACTTTCTGGAAAATGGAAAGTTAGTCTGTTTATTGTGCCTAACAGGGATTCATTTTGCACACTATTCTGTGTGAAGCAAATCATTACAGTATGTTTCACTTCTGACTATTTACATCTAACCATGTGTAATTTGTAGTTACAATATACACAGAAGTAAAAACATAAATTTCAGTTAGATCAGTGTACTTTAACAGTGTCCAAACTTTTGTCTGCTATTGTAAATACATGTTAAAGCCAATTAACCTCTCTCTATGAGTTTAGCCCAAAACAACTCCACATACCTCTAACAGCAGTACTTAATAAAAAGCATTAAACTCACCAAGGACATCCACATGCAATACCATATTAGATGCCTGTAATCTTACAACAGGAAAGTCTGTGTAGTATCGTTCAGTATTCAACTAGGTCTTAGTCTGTATTTAATGACTATGTCATGTTACTAACTATTCAAATGCATTTCAGTTACGCCTTGTTCCTAGTCGCTCAGTCAGATTGAACTTAGTCAATCAGATCTTCTTGGCTTGAGTTTCCAAACCACACTTTAGGGACTGTAGGCATTACAGCAGGGTTCCCAGGAGAGCTTGTTACCAGACCCACTCACCGCAAACATAATTAAGCACAGGGCTAGCTAGTGCAGAACTTCAAGGAGCCTGTCTGTAGGGTTCATTGAAAGAGGGTTGTTCTGACATGATGGAGCAGGTCTGGGGCACACATTCTAAATAAATCAACTATGTATGACTTCTAATTCAAACCAGGAAAGGAAGCAGTGACTGTCAGACATGGCAAAAAAAAGCACAGCCAGTGAAAGGAAACTGAACAGAGCACACAGAAATGTAAAGTTAGTAAAAGCCTCTCTCCCTCTCCTTTTCCGCAATATAGATACAGTAGATTGAAGTAAAGTTTTCACATATGCATTAAAAGAGGGATCTACCCTTATCATTGGGCATCAGGTAGAACACAGGCATGACATAAATGGTACGAGGGGCCTTATTTAAAAGTCATCTTGGCTCGAATGTGGCTGGCATATAGGGGTCAGGCACAAGGGTCGGTGATAACAAGGTACTGTTTTAAAAGAGGGGGAATTGCTGGGGAGAATTCCTCTCTGTCACCCCGCATAAATCGCTGCGCCAAATGAATTAGGGCCTGGCAGGGATGGGTCTCAGAGGGGGTTCTTGTAAAGACTGACAGAGGGAAGACAGACTGTGGCTGGGTCACAGTGGCTGTGGCCATGAGGAGCGTCTACTGAGGTTGTCATCCGAGCTTGATCCTGCCATAGGGATTTTCAGCTCAGGTCATGTGATTTACAAACTGTGCAGCAATGGCAATCATGACAGTGCACTTAAAATAAACAGTTGTGTGTTGAAACTGTTTGTACATACTCGCTACCAAGTTGGAGAAGAGAATGAGCAAAACAGAGAGGTTCAGGTACAGTGATAATTGGGCCAGATGTCTCATCTTATGTGGCAGAAAAATGAGAGAAATGCAAGTGTTGCTCAAATAATACCTTAACAGAAAAATACACACTTGTGTGGCAACCCTACTGTGAAGATTTCTAGGAGTTGTTTCCTCTCATGCACTCTGTCTTTCTTACATTATTTGTCTGTAGAGTTCTTGTTTCTGATCTGTCAAAACCTGACCTTGAAGAAGATCAGTTTGGCAGTAAAATCCTACCTTTCTATATTTCAATTTAGCTCAACACTAGTTCACCTGGACTGCTTTTGTTTTGACCCATCTCTGAAAAAGTTTGGATGACATGGAAAATGCAAATAAAAACAAGAGCAGCAATTTGTTAATCATCTTTGCCCAGCATTGAATTTAAAACACTAAAAGATAAAATATTTCATGTTTTACCTTATCAAATTAATTGCTTTTTTGGAACTACATAGTCATTCTATATAAGACTTGGAAAGAGCTGGAATGTTAAACAAAGCTGTTAAACAGGTGACGCTATTGTGCTTGGATATAAGAGGAGCCTCCGGAGGCGGCCCAGTTTATTTCAACCAATAAGTGGCCGAAATAACATGTCTCAATATGCTGTCCTTAGGAATCTGGGAATTTTCCTCTATACTGTGCATAATATTTTCAAAAGAAATTTGTGTAAAAAATGAGATTGAAAATCAATTCTGAGTCCCCCTGATCTTCAATCCTTCAGATTTGCACTCATTTAGGGTGTTTGAGTTCTCATGGGATGGATACTTTGAAAACATATGAAGGTACCATTGATGCTGAAGGGCATACATGCATTTTGGAGTAATACATGTAGTCACCAAGATTTAGGCCCCGTCTACACGAACCCAATATTTTTTTAACAGATAGTTTTCTCCCCATTTTAGAAAATATCTCCATCCACACGAGAATGCAAAAACGGCTACAAACGCTCAAATCTATTATTCCCAGCTCAAATCAAGTTGGTGGCGATAAGGTCTACATTAATACCAGAGAAGAACTACAGAACACCTGAAGGTGCTTATCAAGGAAGAATAGAAAAAAATCCTTCAAAACTGGAACAGCTGTTGTCATCAGTTCCTGAAATATTTGGAGGGCTGTTAAAAGGAATGGTGATGCAACACACTAGTAACACACCATTGTCCCAGCCTTTCTGGAATGTGTTGTTGGCAGAAACCTTGGAATGAGCTTTTTTTTTTTTTTTTTCAAAAAACAAGGAAGTAGAGAAGGAAAAACATTAATCTTTGTACTGTTTTCAATTTAATTGTGGTCAAGAATGATTTGCAAATCACTGTTTTCTTTTTTAATGAAATGAGGTTGCAGAGCAAATATTTTACAAAACAAAGAAAAACTCAGAAGAGCCGCATATTGTTGTTGAATTAATGCAAGTGCCACGTCTCTAAGAATCAGACCAAGAGCTCATACTACCAAACCTCTAAGACCCAGACACACTAAAAATACTGGACGTTAATATCAAATCTTATGCCTTGAACTATATACCTATCACTTGTAATACAGTTAATTTTGCAACTCTAAAAACAGATGTCATTGTGAACAGAAGAGAAAATAATAACTTGTATCTGGCCTCCTGGCCAAAATGGACTTTATTATTCGGTATACTTAAGCCATTAAATGGTTCAGTGTTGAGCGGCGACAGGAATCGAATGTGGCAATGTAACCACCCCTGGGGAAATGATGGAGGGCACAGCTGTGCCTTCTGGTGGGCAACATTCACAGAAATGCTGCCATTTTTTAAAATATCCAGATGTATCCTCTCATTCATTCGAAACCCCTTGAGAGTGGGGTAGTCAGAGCATCAGGTTTTGATGTAACCTTTGACCTGCAGTAACTAATCAGCAAATAACAGAATTGATGCTAAACCTTGGTAGTAATTTTCATTAGTAAGATGGACGGGGCATTCTCTGAAAAACCTGCCTCCTTCAAGGGATCTCTAATACCCATCTCGCAGGTTTGCTGTCAGTATTTGCTAGTTGTGTGTTTAGCTGGCAGTATGCGCCATACTCCAATGTCCGTCATGTATTACAGTTAATTATGTCTTTGCCTTAATGTACACATTCTATTTCCAATTAATATTTGATGAGTAATATTTTCTTTGCCACACAGACCATCAGCACTCTGGGGATAGCTGCAGCTAATGTCTCTGGGATTTACACCTGCTATGCAACAAACTTTCTGGGTACCACCTCAAGGAGCATTCATTTCTATGTTGGCAGTAAGTGGGTCTAAATTCTAAAGTGACCAGACATGGGGTTTTTTAGATTTATAATTTCACTGCTGAAGTTATTTAGAAGGCTGGTGGGCATTCCGCATTCCGTAAGTGGTAATTCAACTGCTGAAGTTGTTAGGAATTCTGGTAAGGCTTTTCTAGTGACTGTGGAATGGATACAACACAGAGATCTCAGATACCTGGATTCAGTTGCGCAACAAAGAGTCCAGAGGGGGGCATTAATTGAAAACATCTTCCACTCAGGCAGATAGTGTTTATGACAGTGGAACAAAAGGCAAAACGTGTCCCTGGCCATATGGCTCCGTCTAATTGTATAAATTTTGACAGCATGACTCTGCTACAGTGTTAGGAGGTTCTCTCTGCTCTTCCAATGAGATCTGCAGCAGCAATCATTTTTATAAGCATCTGACTGCTTCCAAATGTTAGCGGAATGCAAAGCGATATACACAGTTATGTAATGTGCTTTCATTCAGCTGGCAGATCACTGTGATGCTTAAGACCACTATTTTTATTTGCAAGCAAATGGCTAACGTACAGAGAAAGCACTGGTCCCAAACCAGTACTTTGGCTTCCCCCTGGAGGGTTTGGGGACATGAGAAGTGAGAGGGCTAGACTGAGGGCGCTGGAACGAGAATGAGTGTGAGCGGCCATTGGAGAGTGCATTGTATGAGTTCCATTGACGGAGGTGGCTGGGGGGATGGAATGCCGAGGAGAGGAATGGAATTGCAATAACAGCTGTCTTCTCTTACGGAACGCGGAATGCTTTCCAGCATTCTGAATAAACAAGCATGGTCAAGCTCCCCCGAGGCGTGGGCCCCGGCCTGGTTCCTATTGTACCGCTGCAGTTTGGCCATCATCTTCAACCATCCACCGGCAACATGCTTCCAATTAGCAGTGATGAAACAGGAAATAACTGCAGATTTGACATTCCTGGCATCCCTGCACTGGGGGGTGTTTAAGAGGGTTAAAATTCTGGCCAGAGAAGAGATTCACTTCATTCATGGACAATCAATGTTTTTTTTTATGGAAGATTCAGGTTACAGTAATAGCTGTGTGTATGGACAATTTGTTCTGAAACCTTGGAAGTAGTATTGGAATAGTATCAGAATAGTTTTGGCATGTGTTTGAGGGGGTTCTGGAATGATAGGTGCAGGAAGCTTGTTAAAATAATTTTTTCTCCCAGTTTTATGACATTGTTGTGGTTTTGAAAATGCAAAGACAAATCTTGCCATTCCATACTAATGGTTTTGGGATTCATTTTCCCTAAGGTCACTCAGAGGCCATAGAGATCAAGCCCCACAGGGCGATAGAGGGGGATGATGTTACCCTGACCTGCCGAGCCACTCGATACCTGTACTCCAGGTTGCGCTGGTATGACCCACAGAACCGGACGGTCCCAATGGAGAAAACTTCCCTGCACCTCGCTCCTCACTCCATCGCGCTCTCGCTGAGGTTGAAGAACGTTTCTCGCGCTAGCGCAAAGGGCTACGATTGTGTAGCCTTCAACAACCACACTCAGAAGGAGGTCCGAAAGATGTCCATGCTGCACATCAAAATTCAAGGTGACTAAACAGCAAATGGGTCAGCTCTGCCCACAAAATGGCTCTGTACAGTTGTTACCTCAACATACTCACCAAAACTTCTTTTATACAATTGTATGTTTTAGCTATTAGGCTGGCAAAGTGTTTTCAGAATTTTTTTTGCCCGAATCCTTGGCAAAATATGAATATGAAGAATGTATTTAACTGCTTGTGCTCCACAGAGAGGAAAGGCCCCTGGCTGCAGCAGAACCTAACGGATCAGGAGGTGGACAGCGGAAGCACACTGGTCCTGCATTGCTCTGCCCAAGGGGTACCATCACCCAACATCACATGGTACAAAGTTGGGCATCGTGTGCTGCAGGGCCCAGGTAGGATCTCATTGAAAAGGCATGAAAGAGCCAAACTAGCACAGTGTGCTGTTAGATCTGTGGTCTAAACTTCCCCGGAGCTAAAAAAGTGTTATTCTGAAATCAAATTGGCCGAAACTCTGAAAAAAAATAGTGGGATTCTGCTGTTTCTGTTGCCAGTTTTATGCTATTGTCTGGGTTGTTCCCTGTGCCAGGATTTATATGGAGAACACCTGCAGAAATTTTGATTCCAGAGCTGAGTACAGATTAGAATTGGCAATGATTTTGAAAAGTCCACACTCCAAAGATCGCTATAAAAATTTAACGGTGCGTGACATACTCCTTGCCAACACTCTTGCACTGGGAGACAGTCCTCTGAGGACTCTGTTTGAAATGAACTAACTGTGAACTTCATGTTTGCATGTTTTCGTCCACAAGGACTTTTCAGAAAAACGTAATGACCCAAAGGTTTTAATGTCGACAGGAATTACGCTGGCAGAGGACGGGTTACTGACAATAGAGCGAGTCAAGAAGGATGACGAGGGGCTTTACGAATGCCTGGCCAGCAACACTATCGGAGAGGTGAAAACAGCAGCAGTCATCACTGTAGTTGGTGAGTTGCCATCTCCAGAGACGTTAGGTCAGGGGGTCAGGAATTAGAAGCCCATTTGTTTCTTCCACCCATTAAATCAACCATCTGATTTAATTAGTATGTTCTACCTCATTTGATGAATTGTGCTGATGAAAATATTCAGGTGATTGAACAGGACCTTTACTTCCTCAACTTGCATTTTCCACCTCTGACGATCTCTTCCCCTGCCCTTTGTTCTCTCACACCACACTCTAGTGGGTAAAACTGAGCCAACCATTTTTAAATGCATTGTATCAAATTAAAGATCTTTATTACTCTTGTAGGACTCCAATTTCAATAGTTGTGTACCAAACCGGCAGTCCACTCTGCCTCACGCATCCTGTCAGAGAGCAGATAGTTCATAGGTATACCGAGGAGGATTTTCCTAAAAAAAAAAAAACTGTGTATGGACTCATACAAAAATAATCCTTCTCAATCATCGCTTGTGACCTACTAGAAGTGTGTGGCGATGTCTGTACCTACAGAGACCCTGCCGACTGCCTGTATTTTCTTATTTTTTTTGTTGTACTGGATGTTTCTGGGCGTCAGCCTGTAATTAGATTAGCATTATGTTAATGTTTCTTCAATGAACTGCATGTGATCATGCCACGTGGCATACCTGTAATGAGGTGTGCACCATGTAGAGAAACAGTGCACTGCATAAGCAACTGTTTTCATGAGCAGAATTCGCAGTGGAATAACAACAAAGTTTGCGGTGGAAAAACTAGAATGGGATGCAGCAGATAGATCTTAAAGCCAATTCATCTGCACTGGAGCCAACACTGGTGTAACTTTACTCACAAAATCTTGGATGCTAAAATTACAGCCATTCCGCACATGTTGTTGATGGTCACTGTTCACAGCACATGCCAATGTCTCATCAGAAATATTCACTCCAGTCTCTCCATATCTGCATGCTCATCAGTCCAATATTAAATCCAGTGTCTGCCATTTAAAAATTTCTTGCTCCTCATTAGTTGATTCACTGCGGGTCAACCTAACTTCATTATAATGGACATCTTCCAGGAGATGAGGGAAAGCCCAACATCGAGGTTATTATCCTGGTGTGTACCGGTGTGGCAGCCACCTTCCTCTGGCTGATGCTCATCCTCTTCATCCGTAAACTGAGGAAGGTAAGACCTCACATCACACTACATTAGAAACCAAGGACCTGTGGGGTATTTCATAATAACTGTACTGAGAAACTCCTGGAGTTGCTTTTTTATGCTAGTCAGAGATCCAGGCTTTGGAGGGTTGTAGATTTTACTGAGTGTAGTTATCCAGCTAACACAGTGATCCGTCCTCATGAACAAAGCCCTGGTAAGGTGCACTAATTCAATAAGACCATTGGCATTGGGTAACTAATGGTTTTAATGATCAGTTCACTGTGCAGTATCGATGAAACCAGCACACCCAAGTCATTCCTAGGTGACACTTCCATACTTATACTCTCAGCAGATACTTCTATTTAGAGCAGCTTACTGTACCAAGCAGAAGCACATTAGTGCATGAAAACTAATAAATAAATAAATAAATAAATAAATAAAACCAAAGCTGCCAGGAATTAGCACCTCTGAAAGACATTTTAGAGCTGCAGAAAGCAGAGAAATTTTGTGATAAATGTTACAGGTTTTCATGGAAATAGCACTAAGCAGACAAGGCCTTATGTTGGTTTGTGTTCGTAAGGCAAAGTAGCATAAGCGATGAACAATCTGAAAACACAATACTGATTCAGCGATGATGTTATTATAAATCAAGCCCATTTGTGTCTATGGTGCTCTCCGCAAGGCACTATGCTCATATGACACTGATGACAGCAAGGAAACTTGAGAGGTGTTTCTAAGAATAAGTCATAACTGTCCTTAGAATGAAAGAGTCACGTTCAGAATCTGAAACTATCTGGAATTCTCCATTTCTTTTGAAATTGCTGTAGCAACATGTGAATCATTATAAACAGACATGAATAGGAATGAACAGAACTGAAAAACATGCTGGAAGAAACATCATACTGATCTTTATCGAACTGTACCTAGTGGCACTTCCATAATTTAATCCCTCCTACCCCTCCTCAGCCTAGTTCTGCAGACATTAAGACTGGCTACCTGTCTATCATAATGGACCCAGATGAAATGCCCCTTGATGAGCAATGTGACCGTCTACCTTATGACGGTAGCAAATGGGAGTTTCCGCGGGACCGACTGAGACTGGGTGAGTCTGCTGCAAGGGGGGCAGCACATGAGTACTGCTGTATCCCCTGTACTTTTTAACTAATGAGTTTATCCGTGTGTGTGTGTGAGTCTTCATCAGCATTGAAATTACTGCTGCTTTATCTTTCTTTCTTTCTTTCTAACATGAGTCCAGTAAATATGAAATGGAGTGCCTGCCAATGCAGTTTATGGGCATGTATATGCATGCGTGTTCTGTATATATATATATATATATATATGTGTGTGTGTACTTTTTGCAGTATGCGGACATATGTGTATGAGCAGTTGTGGGAATGTGGCCATGAGTGTGCAAAATGCATATGTGCTCACTCATTGTGCCATATCTATTTGAAACGTATTTCCCAAAAGACGGAATGGGGCAGGAGTAGTTGGCCTCTCTGAAATAAATATCACACCATTTTTCAACGGAAATCTGCTGCTGTCACCTGGTCTTAACTACTCCATACATTCCCTGTGGAGAGTTGACCAAGTGGTCAAAAGCTCAGCAGGTTGTTTTAATTACAGGCCTATATCTCTCCTGACAGCAAATGTTGGGGTTTGACTTATGACTCTACTGGGCAACAGTATCCTATACATTTACCCATTTGTCCAAATACCTTTTTTATTTTGCTATTTCCAGGAAAAACTCTAGGACATGGAGCTTTTGGGAAAGTTGTGGAAGCGTCTGCATTTGGAATTGATAAGCTGTCCACTTGTAAAACAGTTGCTGTCAAAATGCTAAAAGGTAAATTTCAGTTTGTTCTACGGTGGGATTTTTTAATGCATTGGTTTCATGCAGTACATCTTTCATCAACACCAGCCAATAATTTTTGTTTTTTACAAAATGTGTTTTGTGTGTTTTTAGCAGAACTACACCAGTGTTCCTACTGTCAGACATAATACAGAACCTGAGAATACAAATCGGGGGAATTTTTTGTTTTTCACACAGACAATGCTTTCAGATGGCCCATATGTTTACAATTAGCTCCTGCACATGGGGTATTGGTTAAAAAGAGGCATGCAATCACTATACAGACTATTTTAAGCTCAGAGCTGTGTAAGGCTAAATCCCTGCTGTCCACAAGGGAGGAAAACCTGCAGATCCTAATAGCAGGGTAACAATTTCTCCCTGTGTCCAATTGCTGCTTGTGATGCAGAGGTCAAAAACGTGATCTGCACGTGAAGCAGAGTTGGGTCCAAGTACTTTCAAGTACTTTTGAGAATTGTATGCAAGCATTTTTTTTTTTACATACCGTAGTGCTGGTATTTGTATCTGAGTACTACCTAATAATGCCTAATATTAGGCATTAGGCCTAATAATATTATTAGGCCTAATGCCTAATAATATCTAATAATAAGTACATGTACTTGTATCCAAGTACTTTTCAAAGTACTTGACCAATCTCTGTCAGCACTTAGGAGACAGATTGGTCAAGAACTTTGAAAAGTACTTGAATACAAGTACAAGTACTTTAGGCATTAATAGGAAGTAATCCGATATAAGTGCAAGCACTTTTGTATTTAAAAAAAAAAAACTTGCATCCAAATCTTGAAAGTACTTGAACCCAACTCTGACGTGAAGTAAATCTTAAAATATTCACTTTTATCGTGACCCCAGCAGATGCGCTTTTTAGATATTTGACCATTAGGTCACGACATTACTTCCTCCCTCCTTCCCAACACGCCTTTGTTTTAAGCTCGTGTGGCTTATCTGGACTGGCAGTTGTATTTTGAATTCTATATTTGTCTTAATACTACATAATATATGCAGCACAGCGACCTGAACATAGGTATGAGCAGTCAGTGTTGTAAGTTTAAAATCTTATTTGTTGAACACTGACCAAACAATAATGGCCTTCTAAACAGATTAGTCTTTCAATTTGATGTAATTGATGTGACGTTTTGGCACATCATTCAATAGAAAATTGTCTTTGGTGCAGCATAAATTCTAGAATCAAATCCGCAATAGTATTGGTCAACTGAATCGGTATTCCATGGGTAAATGCTTTGGCTCATTCAGATGCACTGGATATTGTGAGCATATATGGAGATACAGTGTAAAGATTCTTCCAACTAGTGACAGGCATATTTTGAAAAGGTGTATTTTCTTTACAAACATGTACACTGCATCTTAGTCATATGTTGTTTTGTACAGAGTACTCAGGGAGATGTCTGCCTGCTGTACACGCTGATTTCGCCCCCAAGAGAAAGCTGCACAGGAATCCTGTTGTCCAATTACCTGCATTTATAAATAATAGATTGGCCATTTAAAAGAGTATTTCCTTCACTACATTAATTTTCCCTTGCGTTAATCACAGAGCTGAAACATAGTGATGGGGTGCTTAATGTACTCACGTAATCAAAGCAGTGCACTCCCTCACCACAAAAATGTCCATGTTGCAAAAATCAATGTCACACATACTTAATCACCCACTGCGGGGGCAATACTTCCAGAGATATGACGGGGGAGACCGCATAATTTTTAGCAATCACATGCACTTTTTTGTCACCAGTGATAAACCACAAGGGCTTCAACTCGGCGTTGATCTGTCCCATCCATCATTTATTCTACAAGCATCATGCAATTGTGAAAGAGAAGTAAGAGAAGCTGCAGTGAGGATAAGCTACCCTTATAAAAATTTACTATAGTTAACTATAGTTTGCTACAGTAAAATTGATGTAAAGTATAGTAAACTACACTTTCCTACAATAAACTATAGTTTGTTGCAAATATACTATAGTAATTGAATATCATTGCTATAGTTTACTATAGTAGAGTTTGACTTTGGTGATTTACTTTGGTGAGCATCACTATAGTAAACTACATATCTATAGTCATTCCGCAAAAATACCATAGTTACTATAGAAAACTATAGTATTTTTACTGTAGTATTCTGTGGTAATTTTTCGCAAGGGTATGAACAAGGGATTTGAAACTCCAGCCATGGGGAGCCATAGCATCTGCTGGTTTATTGTGGTTTCCTCTCAAGCACAAGCCAATTTAAATCTTGGAAAATGGCATGCAGGTTCATTAGCCTATAAATTGTATGAGGAACACTGATAGTCCTGCAGCCACTGTCCTTGATGGTGCTCAGCTAGAGCAGTCTGTGATTAACATTGGATTTGTGCCGAGCACATAAGTTAAAACAGTTTTCACTGCTATAGAAAATGTTCTCACTACCAGTGAACAGTGTGCAGGGCAATGGATAGCTTTTGTCCTTTTGTGTGTGAAGAATTGTCGTTAAATACAAGATAGGAACTGAGCCTTTTAAAAAATTTAATCATACATGCTATGATAAAAGAGTCCCATGAGAAAGTCTGCCTTAATTCATTTATTTTTTTAATGAATGCATTTTTATTGTGGGCTCACAGGCAATTATTTTATACTACAATACAGCAAGCATTGGATTTCTGCCCCATTTCCGATGATCAACATGTGCCAGAATGTTGAAATCTGCAGATCTCGAATTGACTGATAAAGTGGAAAATCTGTTATTTATTTTCTGTCCGCACTTTTCTTTGAATTTTATATTTGAAAAAGATCAGCTGGGGACATCTGATTTCTCGAGGAAACTGAGAGGAAGGGCTAAATTCATTGCCTAAAATTTGACTGTGAGAATATTAGACTTCGCTTTATCTGCCATGGTATGGATATAACTTCTTAGGAATCACGCGGATGAAGTATCAATGATTTAATTGATTATAAGGGAGTAATTGCATGAAGGTGTCTACATGACTATCCTAAGAGGTACGGTCAGGTGTGCGAGTACGTGGACAGTGACATTGTCAAAATATGGCTGAAATTTCTACATAGCTCATTCACAATGGCGGTAAATACTGGTAAATTAAAGCTGACAGCCACTGATCTTTTTAAATCCAATATGCTTGAGTACAGCCACAAAAAGCAAAAATTTTTGTCCCAGTCCGAACACTAAGGAACGGCACTGTATGTTTTCTCTCACCAATCTTTAGTTTCTTTCCCGGCTCATATAAAATCTGTCCTGTGTGTTTAACAGGAGGAGCCACGACCAATGAATGCAAGGCATTGATGTCGGAGCTGAAGATACTGATACACATTGGCCATCACCTCAATGTGGTGAATCTTCTCGGAGCCTGCACCAAGCCTGGAGGTGAGGGGCTTGGGCAAATATGCATGTGGATTAGTTATCCCTTTTGACGCAGTAAAATAAAATTTTACGACTCAATTGATTTAGGTTTCTACTCCATATGATACCGATGTACAAAGTGTATAATCTGCGAAGTAGCTGTTTATTAATGCAGAAAAGAGTTTTTTTTTTTTTTTTTAACTGTAGGCAGTCTACATTTTACACATAATTAAGTATTCAAAATAAATTTTGACCCTGATCTAGGACTTGGTACGTGTTTATCACGAGTACGCCATTCGAAATTAAACTGAAAAAACTGATACTGTGATCAGTATTGAAACAAGTTGCTTAGATAACATAAAACATAAACAATGTTTATTTTTGTTTTAGCGAATTAGAAAATTTTAGCAAATCATAAGTGATTATATCTTTGTCCCTGTTCCACAAATAGAATTACTATATTAGCCAGATAATTGCACTTCATAACGCTTGGAACAGTTTTTTTTTTTTTTTTTTTTTTTGGTTGAGTTTTCCTTAGGGAGGTTATCTGGCTAAGTCAGTTACTCTGCTTTTTTTAACCTGCCCCAGAAGTTCTGTTGATTATTATGTTGCCCCAGATGCCAGTGATTGTAGTAAAATGGCATGAATTCACTTAATATTTGCCCTTCAATGTCAGCTACTTTTTTCTTAAGAAAAGTTGGTGACTGAAAAGATTGCGCAAAGTAACTTTCCATGTTTTGCTTGGGGGAAAAAAGTTGACTTTTGTTTTAATTTATAAGTCAGGACACATTTTGATTTATTCCAGGTTTGTTACTCAGAACTGGCTTTCATTTTATTCCTCATTTTTTCCTATGTTTACCATAGATCAGTTTTCATTTTCTGTTTATCATCAAAACTGACCTGCCCTTACTTTCTACTTTCCACAAAATAGCATTCTTTGATGTTCTTTACTCAAAAAATTCATTAGTTCTGATAGATAACCCCTGATGGGCCTGCCACAAAGGTTAATGTCCCTTGTGAAATTATGATACGGACACACAAACAATTTGCAGGTGCACTTCAAGATACAAGTTTACAGAGCATTCAGGGACCATTGAAAGCTTATCTCTTAAATCGTGTGTACTTTAATGTACTTCTCTCACACTTTCTTGTAGGTCCCCTGATGATAATAGTGGAGTTCTGCAAGTATGGAAATTTGTCCAACTACTTAAGAAGCAAGAGGAGTGACTTTAATGTGTACAAGGTACAGACTTGTTGTATTCATTACATGTGTTGCATTCTTTATTATTTTCAGCCTTTTGAGTGGGATCGAGGAGTACATGAGATCCATCTGTAATACCAACAATGCAGCAGCCTTCTATAACTGTGCGGGGGGACTTTGAATTTCTTTGCAGAACCAGGACGGCAAGGGCATGACGTCCGGCCCAGGTTGCAACCTGAGCGACCTCATCAAACGGCGCCTGGAGAGCGTGGCCAGCACAGGAAGCTCGGCCAGCTCTGGCTTCATCGAAGATAAGAGCTACTGTGATTCAGAGGAAGATGAGGAAGGTAATGTCCAAACATCTTCCTTCCCAGCCCCCCCTTCACCTCGCCTGCTGCCCACACCTGACCCTGCACTCCATGCTCTCCCCATTGTTCTTCCCTCACAATCTGATAGAACGTTTCCTTGCAACCAGCGGTTTGAAATCGCAGGAACCCGTGCGGTTGACCACGCCGAGTGTGTTTGTCTGGTCCTAGTGGATCAGCAGTACTGTCCGACTCATGTTTTTCCCTGGGTCAGTAAACTGTTTACTCAGGTGGGGAGGAGACTAACTTCACAGGGGTTTTCACTACAAAGCCCCCTAACTGAGCTCTAGATGCTCGTCCCAAGACAACTGCTGAAAAGGGGAGCATTTCCCTCCATTAAAAAAGCACCGGATGTCATATAATCTATAGCAGGTGGAAGCAGATTCCCATTAGCAGACAGATGAAATCACAGCAAACAATTAATTGTTATAGTTTCATGGCTTTGTTCTACGAGACGAGGGGACTAAAAGACAAAATGTGCACACTATTTGGTGTTATTTATTTATTTATCTATCTGGTTTTTTTTTTTTTTTACAATCTTGAAAAGCAAAATTTGTGTTGCAAAAAACTAGTTTTTGCAACAAAAAAAAAACTGGTAAATTAGTCATATATCTTGTCTATCTACAGAACCAGAGGATTTGTACAAGAGAGTCTTAACGATGGAGGATTTGATCTGCTACAGTTTTCAAGTAGCTAAGGGCATGGAGTTCCTGGCCTCGCGAAAAGTATGTTTTTGCTCAATCTCAAATGGTACATTCAAAACTGATATGGATCTATTACTGACACTTTTTAAATGAATCTAATAGGAAACAGCTCTGGCATTTTGATTGATGTGTTAATTTATTAGCATAGCAAGAACCATGAAGGCAGCTTTAGCCTTGCTGGGGTTATACAAAGAAAACAAGAGACTCATATTTTGGCAGCTGTGGAAGGTCTCATTTTGCCACAACCATTGTGCATTAACCTTATACAAATGATGTCCCATGTGTGCGTAAGAACACATTACCCTATTAGTCAGTGCCTGATTCAGATTGATGGTCATCCACTAAGTTTCAGAAAGCGGATGGGCCTGATTACACTGTGAGCCCATTGCTGTGAAAAGCTTATTAGAAAGAATAGCTTTCACTGGATGAATAAACATGCAGTGGCAGTACCTGACTGATGTTTGTTCCATATGTCTATCTGCACTATCCTGAATCTTTACACCTTTGTTCCACATGTTGAGATGGAGGAAGGACCTTTGTTCCACATGTTGAAATGGAGGAAAGGGAAGGACCATGTGTGTTTAATGTTAGACAAGCTATATTATATTAGTAATGCACAATACATTCTGTAGAAGGGGAAAATGTGAACTCTATGTTTATTTTTGGGAGGGCTTGGGAATTTTTGGAAAACTGCATTTGGTTGTCACAAAAGTTTAAGTTTAATCTTCCACATTTTTGTCCTTTTGTTTCCAAGTGTATCCATCGTGATTTGGCTGCCAGAAATATTCTGCTGTCTGAAAACAATGTTGTCAAAATATGTGACTTTGGGCTAGCAAGGGACATCTACAAAGATCCGGACTACGTGCGAAAAGGAGACGTGAGTACTCCTTTTTTTTTCATTGTACGTCTGAGAGGTCCAATGAATGACAGACAGTTACACTCTGTCAGGATAGTTCCGCAGCTTACGAAGTGAAAAAGCCTTCACTTGTAATGCAGTCTTTCACAAACACTCAACATAACTGACAGCACAATTACAGTCTACTTCCACTTGGCCAAACAAAAGAGACACGAAGAATCAAGCTCTTCCGAGAATGTAAAAACAGAAATCCAGAAATCTTCAGAGGACCAACAAGTCGTCGTTCAGCCCACAAACATATTTCTCAGATGAAGCTCAATAATAAAGAACATGGTCCTGTGTTGAATGATCAAATACACCGCTCAACTATGATTGATTTACCTATCATTAATGATTAAATGAGCTGCCTGGTGTTGGATGATAAAATACACTGTTCACAGTACAATGATATAATACTCTGCCTGATGCTGAATTATTTAGTACAAGCACATGAGAAAGGGCAAGTACTTGATGCTTCAAATCTATGACTTGCTGAATCACAAAACAAAATTATAATCCCAGTTGGGTGTATGAATTTTAGGAGAAAAAATTCTGCCCATGGAGACCGGGCATTAAAGGCAGATAGGCTATATTAGATAGAATAAAGCTGCAATCCATGTCTTTTCTTTCTAGGCCAGACTACCACTGAAGTGGATGGCGCCAGAGGCCATTTTTGACAAGATCTACACCACGCAGAGTGATGTGTGGTCTTTCGGGGTTCTCATGTGGGAGATATTCTCATTAGGTAATTGAACCACCTCCTTTATTCATTCAAAGGGAGCAGATTTTTCTTTTTATTTATCGAGTCAGTGCTTCTCTTGTTTGACTTGTTTCCTCAAGTGGGATTGATGTGGCTGAACACATACACTACAGGCCAGAAGTTTGGAAGCAAGGCAAATACAGGTCAAAAATTTGGAAGCAACTTCAAGTTTCTGTTCACAATGCCTGTCTTAAAAACCAGTATGAAATCTATGGATTTTGGGATGTATTTGCATGATTAGACTTTTCTTTCATTGATATGCATCATTTTCCTCTATTTACCTTTAGGTACTGTATAGTACATTGATGTTACCAGACCAGTGCTGAATAAATGTTAACAAAAGAAAGGAGGGGCTTAGTTTTTGGGTTGAGAAGATTTGCAACAGTCACAACTTCAGCAAAAAAGTAAAAAAGAAATCACAGTTTGCATTATTCACTTTATGTCATGGTTTACAGCCCACCGGATGCCAATGGTAATCCGGCGGGCACTAGGACCATGGGCCTAGTAATATGGGCCTGATAATATGAGTAAAAATGTATTCTGATAAGTGACTCTTTATATAATAATCATGTTTATTTTGTTGCAAAGTATGCCAATGAAACTATGATTTTTTTTGCACAAATTTGATCTTGCTTCCAAACTTTTGGCCTGTAATGTATACAACAATTCAAGCTCTGACATCCGTGAGAACGTCTTGCCTCATATAATTTGGATCTTAAATCAGTATGAGAAATATATTCCCATAACTGGCTCCAGCTCAACCATATTGGACACGTAATTTTACATCAAACTGCTCCACTGTCTGCTGAAATGTCCTGTAATGTCATTACTATTCCTGCTACTTTAGCTTGAGCTCTTCCTCTGTTCTTCTGACTGCTACACAAGCGTTTTGCTATTGTAAATTGTGTGTTTATTTTCACTGCTTGAGTGAGCATCTTACAGAAGCAGAGCACACGAAGGCACTGCAGTTTGGTCATTTTGTGGCACAATCCTCCTGCATATTTATGGCACTGAAAATGTTTCTGGCCATTCCTGAATCACTCTCCATGGGAAGAAGCAAAAGGTTAACTCAGAAGGCCCTATAGCCAGACACAGGAGTAAAAAACGGACATCTCGACCCGTTAGCTACCGTGAGCTATCTGCTTCTTCCAGATGTGGAGGGTAATAAGTCTATCTGGTGCTGTTTAATTGTCCCTTTGGGGGGAAAAATGTTGCACTACATCCTCTAAGAAAACAGCCTTCATGCTGCTGGTACAAAAACATTTGTGAACTTCGAGAGCGTTTTTTAACATGGATAAGGGCTATAAAAAAGAATGCCTCCTCTTTAAACAAGACCTTTCTCCCAGCTGGCAGGGTAAACTCATGGTAACTAAGCAGTTGATCGTGGCAAATGTTTGCCCTTGCTGGGAAGCCCCTGTGACCTTTTGGGATGCATTGTGTTCTATGGACTTCACTAGAAAGCTGATTAAGCACTGCATCTGCTAGACATATACTGCATCTGACAACAAACATGCTACACAAAGAATATACCTGAATATAATGAAAGCTATGCAGTCTTGTAGCAACTTGCTGTCTTCTTTTTGCACAATTAAGGATTGGTACCTTTCCTTTATCGAACAGCATTTGTTGAAGTATTTGAAAACGCTACACAAGCAACAAAAATTACGCATTCAGTTTTAATTCATTCAGTATTAAATTTGCTGAATTTTGCTGGTGTTATGATATTTGTCTTTTATTGCACATAAGTAAACATAACGGACAAGGAAGGAATTATTATGTTCCATCTTAAAACCCTTTTAATGTGCTCGAACAAAACTTCACCATTGGATATATTGTCTCGAGAGATTTCATGCAAGCGCAGAAATTGTTTAAAAATCATTTTCTCTTGATGGATTAAAATGAGGAAACCGTTTAGCAGTAAAAGGGTGACTTTTGCAGAGCCTTGTGATTTGGAATTAACTATCATTATTGAGAGTGGGAGAGCAAGTTCTGAATACCTGATTTTCTTAGTTTCTGCCCCCTCTCTCTCTCTGTTAAACTCTTTGTAGTGTATGTCAGCTTCACACTGAGGGTATTCTCTGAACATTTCTTCAGTCATTATCTGTGGTCTCTACTTGAATTTTGTATCACCTGACCTCCCTCCCATCTCCAGGCGCCTCCCCTTACCCAGGCCTGCACATCGATGAGGAGTTCTGCTGCAGGCTGAAGGAAGGGACCCGAATGAGAGCTCCAGAGTACTCCTCCTCTGAAATGTAAGGACACCCCTCTGTGGTTATTAACTACATCAAGAGAGAGTAGCAAAATGTTATGCAATTCTTATATCCACCCCTTGGCACATTCATTTGGATTGCCATCAGCCATGGATCATTCTTCATCATCTCGCCATCATTGTACTTTCTTAGCAGACTCCGCAGTCATATTCTCCCACCTCCCCACTTCCCATTAATTTAAATTTCACAGGTTATTTCAGAGAATGGGTATTGATATTTTTTGTGATGAGGGCATTGCTTGTGAGAGTCAATAAAAGGTTTTTTTTAAGGAGTTGTGAGGCTAAGATAGGAAGCTGTGCTTCTCTTAGAGAGACATGATTAAAAAGTGACAAGAGAAAATGAAGAGTCTAGTGCTTAAAGTACTTGAGTCATATTTTCATACACCGTTAGGTGAGGATGGGAAAATGTCTTTCATAGTTATTTAAGTCGATTTTCTCAATTTTCTCAAAATGGACATTTTGTGACTTGTGTACCATTAGCACTGGGGTCTTCAATTTGAAGATTTTATGAATCCTTCATTTTTTCAGACCCTAATTTTTCAGAGTGAACATTTTTGTGACTGAAGTATTTTCAGCACCAGGGTCTTCAAATACAAGCAGTGATTCACTCTCATTACGCACAGCCCCCTCTCATTAGACACAGTACAGCAGCACTCTCATTGTCTACTGCAGAGGGACACTGTCATTACACACTGCAGAACACGCGGCTGAGCTACACGCTCTTTTGCATACAGCAGAGCTACAGAGCTGTGAAAAAGTTTTTGCCCCCTTCACGATTTTTTTTTTTCTGAATATCTGTCACTCTGAAATGTTTTGGATCATCAAACTAATTTTAATATTATACATATATAACCCGATTTAACTCAAAATGCATGGTTTAAATGATAATTTCATTTATTGAGGGAACTATCTACCTGGCCCTGTGCAAAAAAAGCAATTTCCTCCTTAGTTACTAAATTAACCAATTAAATTAATTTAATGGATAATTTAGTTTACTTTCAGTGGACACACCCAAGCATGATTACTGTCAGCTCCATTGAATCTAAGCATCACTTAAATAGAACCAGTCTGGCAATGTGAAGTAGACAAAAACCAGCACATGATGCCACAATCTAATGAAATTCAAGAGCAATGAGAAACAAAGTTATTGACATCTATCAGTTTGGAAAGTGTTAGAAAGCCATTTCAAAGGCTCTGGGACTCTTATTACAGGCAGCGGAGCTACACTCTCATTACATACAGCAGAGCTACATTCTCAGTACATACAGCTGAGCTGAACTGTGAATACAGCAGTGCACTTTGTCCCCCAACCAGAAATACCAATACACCCTTCACTCTGAACTAGAGCACAGGAAATGCATTCAACTGTTTTGGCGGGTTAAAGAAGAAAATTTCTCACACTGAAAAAAGAAGCGTATCCTTTTGCTGTACAAGGAGATGGAGAGGCAAATTGAATTCCAGGAGTATCATGGCATGAATGCTCCATGATTGTATGGGGGCCTCTGCCCGACAGCTAGTGATTGGCAGACAGCAGAGGTGCAGTGGGGCTTTTAGGCTGGGATTGATTTCCATCAGACAGCCATGGTGTGGTAACTGAACCCCCCATTCACCCTCCCCCATCCCCACTCAACGGGGCTGGTGCACCTGGGAGACACAGGGCAACCGAACCCTACAGCACAAGAGAAGGCCCCTTTCAAACCCCTCCCTGATAACCAGCAGTGGGGAACTCAGATGTAGATCTCTCCCTTCAGGCAAAGGGGCTCCTCAGCCCTCCGGCACAGCTCAGGGTGAATCTAGCCGTTGGTAGAGGAGGAGACTGTATCAGTGCCACAGGAGCCGGGCTGGCTTCAGTTGGCCTCAAAGCCAAAGGTGGTCTGGATCAGCATGTCAAGAGGGCCACTGTGGAGGCTGAGAATGTTGAGACCCCTCCCTGGTTGGTTCGTGCTTGTCTTCCAGCCCTGCCCATTTTGGTTATGACTGAACCACCTGCTACCAATAATGGCCCCCTCTCATTCCTGCTGTCTAACTCATGGGTGTATATATTTGTGCGTTCTCTTTGATATTCCATTGTGACTCAACAAAAACTCCTCCTTCGCATTCATTCATAAGTGGTACATTCCCGTGTGAAGGATAGAGAAGAGTAAAGGAACTCCATGCCACCGTGTGCAGCCGAGAGTAGAGGACGGACATCACAGAGGCTGATTGGAAATGATCGGGGAAATACGATCCAGACCGCCGGTTCCTCAAATACAATGAAACTCAGTAACAGCGTCCTTGAATGCAGTGGAAAGTTTTGGGGTAATCTTGACCCGAAATCAGCTCTCACATCCTGGTGGGACCCCCTGCACACTCAGGCCCCACCCCCTTGTGAATGGTTCACTGAAGAAGGTGGCATTCTTCTGAGGCCCTCGCAGCATAATGCCTTATGAGAATTCAAAGTGAATGCCTGCACTCAATTGATAAACTCCAAGCATCTTTGGTACTTCCACACAAAACCCAGCTTTCCATCACAAGAGTGATGTGGGATATTAGTGCTTTTAACCTGGATTTAAGCTCTTGTCATCTGATTGTAAATCATTCTGCATAACGCCATCAGGCATCAATTCTCTCGAGTCGCCCTGCCCCGACGCACCCCCCCCCACTACCACATCTGACCTCTGCTATCCCTGCTATGAGTGATAAAGGACAGCATGAAAGAGCTGGAAAGATCTCTGCGGTATTCATACATCATTTTATCAGAGATTTGACTCCCTAACTTGCCATTCAGAGCTAGTTCCTCTGAGGAATGTGTAGGATGCTTCCACAAGGACAAAAAAAATCATCCACCCTTCTGCTGCTCTCCTAATTCTGCTGGTCACTATTGGACATTTCCTCACAAAGAGCAACACTGAAGCTCCTGAAAACACCTCTGCAGATTTGCATCCTGAACTCCAGTGAGTGTTAGAGAGCGAAGAAGAAGAAGAAATTGAGCTTGTCTGTGCTCACTCTGTGCTTTGAAAGGGAAGTGTCTGATGCTCACTATGTTGAGAAAAATAATGTATCCACTGCTCCCATGAGGTGAGAGCCAATCATAGTTATCGTTTGAGTGTCAAACATCCCCTCAACAGGTGATTAATTAAAAGCGAAGTCACAGCAGGAGCTGTTTCCTTTGCCTAATCTCTTCTGTACTGAGGACCAAGGGAAAAATGAATAGACTCAAAGGTTGAGGTGCTCTGAACGCAAACACAGATGGAGAAGGTTTGGAGGAATGAAAGGGGGAATGCAGACAAACTAATGAACCATCTGCTCTGGTTGCAATTTTCTCAAATGGCAAATCACCTCAATATGGTACAGAGAATAATCGTGGCATTAATGGACAGTGAACACACAATGGAGTTTGATTGAGGATGCACAAGGGGAAAGAAAATGGCATCGGTGGAAGACTGGGGACCCTAAGTCAATGTCACCTAAGTCACCGATGGCATGCAGTTTTGCTTTTAAACCAGGCTACATTGTTGCATTATTGAGTTTCAACTTGGCAGGGCAGTCCTAAATTATGGGTCACTGCAATGCAAATATGACACAGGTCTGAAATGACTCAAGTGGTGAGAGATGCATTTAAGAAACTAGGGGATTCAGTACTTCTAACTTTCACTCCTAAGATGGGGTTTGAAGACATCCATCATTGTCAAAGTGCCACCCATTGAGACCACTCCGCATTATTAGATCGGCAAAATTCAATGAACAAGACAGGGTCAGAGCTGACAAACATATTATAGAGATACATCCAAAGATTGAGACTCTGGGTCCTGGCTTTAATCAGAAAAGGATCTATGCTATGTTAACACATTCCATCTCAGTGTGTGTAATGAGTGACCATTGTACTCAAGAATACAACATTATAAAATAAAAAAGCTGTTGACGGGGTGTCCATTCAGAGTCAATGCTTAGGGTCAGGCTGATGAAGACCTCTGCTGTATGTCTCACAGATACCAGACAATGCTGGATTGCTGGCAGGGAGAGCCAGCGGAGAGGCCCACTTTCACGGAGCTGGTGGAGAGGCTGGGGGACCTGCTCCAAGCCAGTGTGCAGCAGGTATGGGGGCCATTCATCACCGGGGGCTGAGTAACAGTTACAAGGTTCTTGGCTTGGCACTCGCAGGTCTGAGATGGAAATCCTAGTCACAAGGCAGAGGATTCACCCTCAACTGTGCAGTTGAATGGCGCAATGTCCAGTGGTATGAATGAATAGCACTTGCATCAGCTGCAACAGAAATGCAGGCAGCTCTTTCATATACTGAACTTCATAATTAGCATATTAATTATATGTTATGGGAGGGAGTAGCGGTATGGGTGTAATGGACGGGCTGGGGGAGTTCCGACCTCCCAAACATCACAAATATGCCAATTAGACCTCCAATAACAGACTTAACAACATTTATCTTTGCATCTCAGCCTCTCCCTAACGTTCAAACTAAAGTTATGTCCTTGAGCAGCACTGCCTTGCTCCAGTATTTAGTTCGAGCCAGGGGCACAAGTGAATTGCGATTTCCCCTCACTGTGCTGGCGGAGCAGTGCCTTTTTTTTCAATAAGTCTCGGTAAACAATGAAGTGATGTCACAGATTTGGAACAGAGTGAGTGAGACACTCTGGAAGCCCCATTAATTTACACTTGAAAGAGCTGGGGGCTAATACAGCACCAGGCGATGAGGAACCCCAGGGAGCGCTCTGGAGGAGGAAGTCACACTCAACACGTCTGCGCTGTTTCCTTTGAAGAAGAGGAACGGGGGGGTGAAAGACAGGGAGAGAGAGAGAGGGGGAAATAAGCGAGAGATGTGGGAGAAGGTGGGATACAGAATACGAGCAGGGGAGAGATAGAGGGAGAGAGAGAAAGTGGAGGGAGAGAGACGAAGGCTGGAGGTGAAAAATAAAATGAGGAAATAGAGGGAGCGCGGGTACGCAAGGGGGAAGGGAGCTAGGGAAGGAGAAAATCAGATGAGAAGTAGAAAGAGGGAGATAGCAGGAGCAAAAGGGGGAAGACAGAATGAAATGGGAGGGAGAGACACGGGAGAGAGATGGGCGCTGGAGGAGGTGGTAGGTCAGATAAAACTGTAACCATGGCAGCTGCTCCAAACCTTTGGGCTCCTGAGTTCCCATCGATCCCTGAGCTCCAAAAGAGGGCATTAGCCATGTGAGTTACAGTCGAGCAAATAACAGTAGATCCTGTGGAATAATGACAGCGGTGGTCTGGGCTTAACCTCTCGCATACAAGCCCAGGGTCCTGACAGTGCATTATTCACACTCAGGCCCAGAGGCAGAACAGAGCAGCAGAGACTGGGGAAGGATGGGACATGGGCATAGCGATGAACTAAGGCCTTGGGTCATGTTGAAACATATAGCACCATCCTCAAATCCTCCCTCATAAAAAGGCCAACTGCTGGAGTCTTATTTATCTGGAGCCAAATGAGCTGTAAGATATCATAGGCACTCCTCTAGTCTGAAGCACACAATCTGATTCCTGCTCTGAATTAAATGCAGTAATGCCAGTTGAGTATGTTTCAGTCTCCTGAAATGGGTTTCGAGACGTGGAAAATGTATGGCAGGGATTTTTTTGAAGAATGTCTTCATGCATCACAGCCATGCACAAATGAAAACCACAGTAATTCATCTCAAAGAAACTATGGCTTCTGCCTCAGTTTCTTGCCGATGCAACACACTTCATTAAAATGTAAGTCATAGCCGCGGCATAGTTCATTGTGTATGAATTACAGGAAGTTGTAAAAAACATCAATTAATAGGTACTGTGGCAGAAAAAGAGCACATATACAAGCCTAGAGACCATTGCATCAAAGCAAAAACACGTGTTGGTTTCAGAGGGAAGATGAACTGGCTGGGTTGTGCCAAGAATATGTCTAATGTTTATGTGAACCATCCAGAGACCTGCCTTGACATAAAACAGAGGTTAAATAGCGAACTGCTAATCTGCTGCTGTGTGGGAATGACAAGTGACTCTGTATGTCCTGGAGTTGGGTTCTGCTTTTGTGTGACCACTGAGGAAATCAGCAGAACATTAGCCATGTTTGTAATAAATGCTTAATAACCATTCTCTCATCCTGAAGAGGTTTAGGAAACACAGATATGTCATCAATGTGTTTCCAACAGTCGCGCGCAAAGTAACTTTCTCAATGAGTTTTCAAGAATTTCACCTTGAATATTTAACACAGCCAAAAACTCCCTGTTTGATGAATATGATTTCATACTTTTTAAAATATTTTTTCAAGATTGGCCTTGATCTTTAATGTTAGTCAGACCACCCATTGTTGTGCAAAGGGTTTATTTTGGTTGTACAGGCTCTTGATAATTTATTTGTTATTTGTCGAAATTTAAATTTTGGCAACTATGTTGATCAGTGTAGTTAGTTTCTCTGTTTGCTGGTTTGTGTGCTTGTATGTCTGTCAGTTACACCCTAATTGCATCTGAAATTCATTTTATCAAATTCTTTCTCCTAGTTTGGTCATGTTTTGGCCAAAACCCTATACTTTTCCGTGTTTCAAGCTTCAAAGTCAACGTCACGCTAAAGGGAAAAAACTAATTTTGGTTCATTACTTTGGTTCTACTTACATTAAACACTTCAAGCTACTGCTATTTTTTTTTTTGTCTAAAAAGGGCCCTCCTTGAGATTTGGGGTTGGAAGGACGTTGTACTGATGCAAATGTGTCAAAATAACGTCAATCACAGGTAGTATATGGGCTTCATTGAATTTATCGAAAAAATTCAAGCTTTTGCTTTTTGGTAGCCCTGTTCTTAATGTGGGGAGAAACACTGCTGTTTTTTCTGCTGATAGATCTTTTTCAGAGCAGATTAAGCGTTCTGTCATTAATCACTAATATCTTACATGTACTGTCTCTGCTGGTCAGCCTTTTTTTTTCCTTCTTGTTTTGTCTTTTGTCGTGTCTTTGTGGTCCATTTGGAATTGTATCTCATTATATAAAAGTGTTAAAAAAAGAAGAAACAATATGTAAATTGAGCATTTGTGTCAGAAGTCCCCACGATGAGCCCAGCTTTTGGGACAAATGTTAAAACACTAAAATGTGGTTTAAATAAAAAAAATAAAAAAAACAACGTCAAAATGCGAAATAAACTTTCAGTTTTTGTAAAACCCGTTCTCATTGATTGGAATATGCCATGCATTGGTCAAGTACCTTACGCATAAAATTTTAGCTAAATTGATTGAACGGTTTTGATGTAATTGACATTTTTTAATGTCAAAATCTCAATTTACGGAAATGAGTGTACTTTTAAATATAATGTAGAAACTTTATAATCGAACATATAACATGTTCTTAAAATATTTTAATTGACTATCAAATAGTTGTCTCTGTAAGAACTTTGTAGGACTATAAAATAGTTGTCTCTGTAAGAACTTTATAGTGGGTATCTCAAAGCTCAAGGTCAGTGTCACATTCAAGGTTAATATCACATTTTGGTCAATTACTTCTGTTCAAAATTAAGTTGAAAACGTTTAAACCAACGCCATTTTGTTCCTCCGGGAAAGCCCCTTAGGAAGAGTGATGTCAAATTTTACGCGACGTCAGCGCAAACTTGGCAAATGACATCATAAAACTTCGGCAGGTTGTTGCACCATGGAGGACTTTTCATTTATGTTATTTGCCTGCATTTACCCTAGATCAATCCTTTTGCAAAATCAGTTTTCAGATGTGGAATAGATTGGGGGGGGGGTGAAGGCCTCTGGTACAAACACATTTCACAGATTTATTATGGTGTCCCTTATGTACTCTCCTCTCTCTGGCCTTTTCAGGAAGGTAAGCACTACATCCCCATAAACACAGCCCTACTGACAAAAGAAGGCAAGCCCTCCGGAACCTCCATAGCTGAGGAGACCTCCGACACCCTCAGTTCTCACAGGGACTCAGGGAGCGTCTGGTAAGTTTCAGTCTAGACAAAAACTTAGGGCTTCTAGGACAATCCTGGAATGTTTCTGCTCCCCAAACAACAAAGTATGTCCCATGTCCCAGATACCCCTGAATTTACATTATACATTTATGTAATTTTACATTCATCGGGAATTTATTGAAAATATTGTTTTAAAAAACATTGCTGTTGATGCATCACTTCCAAGATGTTTTATGACAAAATTATACCCCTGAGAATATGTTGCAAGTAAACTTGAATGCAACATGCCAGGAATGTTTCTCTGTCACTTTAACTGAACATTCCTTTGGAACAATTAATATGTTCAAAGACTTTGGAATGTTGCTATTATAACATTATTTCACAACCAAATGGAACTCAAACTAAAGTGCATCCCAACATCCTATAAACATTTTGTGTAGTGCTGGCGGAAACCTCTGTGGTAAGGAAACATTTTACTGGAATTGTTCTATATTTCATCTGACCTTTTCGTCACATCATTCACCATTGGCTATGGCCAGACCCCCTTAATTTATACTCTGCAACTGTAAAATTAAACAAAGCATAAAATGTCTTGAATGCATGATTATCCTAGGAGCCAGTGCTTAGAAATAAGCTGATTCCTGACTTCTCATGTGCACTGTATTTATTATTTCACTTTCTCAAGTTTTCACATGTAAGTTATGCGTATCTGAATAATCAGGAAAATGTTTTCTTTCATGTCACTCACATTTTCCAACTGGTTTCATGACATTATACAGATCTAATTCAGGAAATTTTTAGGTATCTTCAGTAGTTGGGAAAGCAGTTACTCAATTTAAAAAAATGCCATCCAAATGAAAAAAAATGAGAACTAAACCATTTCATAGAAATTGGCATCCTTCTTAAAAGGTTTCCCAAAATAAACTTTTTGCCCATCCACAAATTTCTACCAACATTTCCACTATTTCTACACTCTTTCTCAGAAATGCAGAACATTACGTTTACAGTTCATATCCTCTCCACAAGCTTTATTCCACAGATTGAAGAGTGGGTTTTTGTTGAATGGTTTTCAAAATTTGCCTCATTCTTCAAGCAACACCATGTTCATTTACTGGTGGTAACAGATACATCACCTCTAGAATGTTCAGTTAATATCATCATAATCACATATTTGTGATCTTACTCTTTAAAGGGTTAAGCTGTGTTTATTAAGGCTTTATGTGAAATAAGTAACCTGATAACACTGTCCCTCTGGTGGAGAGGGCTCAGAGCACTGATATCCCTCATTGGAATTTCCCCTGAAACCATGGCTCCTGATGTGGGATTCACATCCAGTTGCAATAATATTTGTCAAAATTTTATATTTTCACAAGTACTGCCGGAGTGTTTATTTGGGGGTGGCGGTGAAGTGAAGCTGACGACATTTATCCCTAAAGTTGCATTAAGCAGGCCATGTAATTTCCTCCCATTCTGAAAGGCTAAAATGTAAAGAGAAACTAGTCCTGGGCTTGTTTTAGAGGATAAATCTTTCCTATACCACAGTAAAATTGTGTTATTGTTTCAAGCCATTCTTGTAATTTTGTGCATCTTTGTTTATAGTAAGGGTGTCATGGCATATGCAGCCCAGTTGCTTTTATGATACAGATTTGATGAGCTTGAAAGATGCTTGATTTAAATCTTGATTTAAATTTAAATCTATCTTAATTTGATTATGCCCTGCAGCAACATCAAGATCCGTCCTGCCAGCGTAAAGACCTTTGATGAGGTTACTATGGAGAGCGACTCAAACGAGTCCCAGGAGGTGAGTGGCTCAGTCTTGCAGATGTTGCAGAAAAAAATGGCTCCAAAAAGACCTGTTTGTTTACTTAGAGGAACCTTATCTAGGTCAAGGGGTCTTAGTTGGGATAAATGGATCAGTCTCAGGGCTTCTAAATTTTCCACATGTATCATAGAGGGTTCCATAATTAAGACAAACCATGAGCACAGTGAAACAGTTCCTTTTAAATATTCACTGAGTAGCAAGCCAATGCCCGGTCCTTCACTGTGATGGCCGGATTGCGATTAGAAGGTTTTGCTGTCCTCGATCTGATCCCTCTCCCTGTTTCCTGCACAGGGAGGGCAGTCTGACAGCGGCATGGGCCTGTCCTCTGACGACATGAAGGCCCTCAAGCGCTTGGAGTCTCGGGCACGTCCACTGAGCATAATGGCCCTGGCGTAAGTACATGCATAATCCACGCTAAAGCCCTGTCGCTGACAGATTCCAGATCCAAAGCATACGCATGCTAATGCAGTTAAACACTCCTATACATATGCGCACATACACATACCGTATGTCCACGCAGTCTTGCAAACACATGCCCCGCAGCTGGTTTATTTAGTGTGCAGGTTTATTTGGTATGTCCAGGGAGTTTGGGGAAGCCACAGGGTAGTCTCCACATTCATATATATCCCGTTCAAACTCCCTCCGAGGGCTGCTTTCAGATCTGAAAAAAGAAAGAGAGAGAACTGTGAGCCACTGGATGGACACCTCATAGTAATTTAACTCTAACCAGGAACATATCGGTCCAGTGGGACCACTTGTTCTCGGTATGAGTTAATTGGGGCTATTATGTCACGTGTCCGCCGCCGCCACTGCCGCTGTCACCTTGGAGATTTTCTTGTGGACGCTCTACAGGCCACAGATTCCAAGCAATTTCTTTTATATTTGGAATGTATATGGCCAGTGGGTAGGTCACAGTGCCTATCGATTTTGGTTGCCATGGTAACATAATTCACTAAATAATAGATAATTAAATAAAAAATAAGCCAAAACGAAAAATGCGGGTGATCGGGGGCTACACCCATTTGTCGCGGGCGACCGACCTGTTTAGTTGAACTCTGTAGATTTTTCTGTAATATCCAATGTGGAAGCCTGATGTAGTGTCTGTGCTGGTCTCTCAGAGCAGTCGGCTCTTTCCCCGTCATTAAAGAGCACTGCCAGGCCTCGCTGACCCCTCACTCCAGCCCCTCTGTCAGTGTCAGTAACGCCGCAGCCTCGCCGCACTGCCCAGCTTTCGCACATCACTCAGTGCACCAGCCTGTCAGCCCCTGGTGTGAGCAGACATTTAGAGTAAAGAGGGGACGAGTGTGATACACAAAGCACTGCAGGCCCCAGCCCTCTAATGGATCTTATCTGGACCAGCCTGGGAGGCAGACGGGCCTAATATGGCTTTGTCAGCTGAAGTGAGGGCAGCGGACCCGAGGCTAACATTAACCCGCTGTTTAGAAATGCAGGCTCCGCCAGTCAAGAGCTGATGTTATGATAGCTCCTGTCACAAAACCGCTGTAAATTGCTTGTGCGTTGCCCGTCGCCCTGGAGAGAGTCTTGCCTTGTTTTTTCGGCGACTGCCATTTGAGCCATTGCTTACAATCTAGCCTGGCAGCCAAGCCCCCCCAGTCAGAGTTAATCTACTAAGGTTAGTCCCCTAGACGCATTAATCACGCATGGACTTTACCATAACCCACTGCTAATACTGGGTAACACCTGTGTGCAGCTTAAATTAAAAACAGTGATAAAATTAGTGAGTCTGGAGAGACTTTTAGCCTGTAGATCAGTAAACTGGATGGCTGGGATAGAATTAGGCCAGGGAAAGCTGATTGACTGTGAGGTTCAGTGCTCCCAGACTCTTTAGTACTCTGGCAAGAAACAAGAGAACATAACACAGGTAACAGTCCCATTAGCTTTTTAATGCACTAGACAACTCGTAGGTTGAAGATAGTGAGCTCTGTAATTCATTGGACAGTGATATTTTTTTTTATTATGGTTCTCTTTTCAAGCACTTTGAGTTGGAAAGGATCCATGAAAATAAGGTTGAAGTGCAAACTGTCAGCTTTGATTTGAGGGCGTTTTCATCCATAACAGATAAAACAATTAGGAATGACAGCACTTTTTGCTCATAGTCTCCCCATTTTCTGGCACATCAAAAAATATTGGACAGTTTAACATATTATAGAACAATGGTTCCCAAACTCGGTCCTGGGAATCCCCTGAGTTTGCAGGTTTTTGTTCCAACCACAATTACAATCTCAAAATTTGATAAGTTGCTAATGCTTCTAAATTGCTCTACAAACGATAAGAGGGATTATTTACCCTTTAAAGCCACATTGGGCCTCATGCAGCAATATTCTTTTAAATTTCTCTTATATTTTCTCTTATTTTTTTGCTAAGAGAGAAAATAAGAGAAATAAACGCTCTTATCGTCCAAATCTGCTCTTACCCAGGTGTGCTGAATATTGAATCCCACTTGATCGTAAATCCGAGGCGTGTGGCTGGTCGTTTTAAATTAGCATATATGACACCCACTAAACACCATGTAAGGGTAGGTGATGTGCCGTGTGCAAAAAGCAGACTGCTTGTGGCAAATCTAACTTGAGCAGGGAAGATTACTGTTATGTGTTACGGCTCTCTTGCTCTAACAAATGCCAGCGGTGAAAAGCTATCTCGATTCAAACGAAGAAATTCAATGCTTGCTCGAAATGTAGGCGGACGAAAACATACAATCACAACTAGATTTTACATGCAAAAACTCTGAGATTTATGGAATAATTCTTGAGAACTTATATTCGCGTGGTTATCACAGAATAATAGGTCAGTGCCGTGACAAACTAAAGAAAATGTGGCAGCGATATTTCAAAGTGCGGGACGCGGTGCGAAAGTTTGGCAGCTCAAGTTATGAGATAGATAAATCTTTGTGGTATGAGGCAGTGGACAGCATAATCGGCCAAAAACGCAAGGGCGAAAGAATTCTGTATGCAACATCCACCTACATCGAATGTAATCAGCACATTTTCGGCTTACCTTGATGTTTGGGTACCCAGAGAAAGATTTGGATGTGTAAAAACACCAAGCATTCAGTTAAGAAAATTTCGAGTTAAATTTTTCGTGCTGCTATACGTGGTAATCCATGTTATAGAAGACACACCGGGTTGCTAGGGCACGCGCAGCATACGCATTCGCGATATTAATATTCTAAACCCCCTTTTCAAGAATAAAACCCCCCGAACTATATTGGCGCCTCCTTTGAAAATCATCCCCCACTTAAAACCACCTAGGTGCATACAGCAACGCGCTGTATCGGAATTTTGACAATTATGCCAGTGTACTCGGGTACGGTACGATATTACTAGCGTGAAAGCTGACCAGTGTGGGGCAGAGGGGAGGCGAGACAATCGTACTGTAGCACGGTACGGAACAATCATACCTAGTGTGAATGCGCCCTAAATCAGCTCAGCCACCATTCATCTGTCTCAGCAAACAGATCCGCGCGATCTCTAAAAATGCGCTCTCTGTGCAAGGCCTGGATGGCCAAAGCGTCCAACAGCAATAGGTAAGCCATTCAGAAGCAGAACCCACGCAAGCATCTAAGGGTTTTTATAACTTAGTCCTGATTAGGATCAGCTGGCCAAACTCTTTAACCCAAGAATTTAATAAAAGAATAATTATAATTTCTCAAAAACCTAAAACAATCCATATTATATTATATGTTGTATTTTTAATGTTTAGGTTTTAAAACTTGTGTTTCCGTGCATTGGACAAGCAATTTGTGGACAGAGATAACAGTTTTCGGTTTTCTTTTATCTCGATAAGAGTGCTCTGGACCACTCATAAAATTTTCTCTTACCTAAGAAAAGAGCAAAAATAAGAAAACATTGGTGCATCCCAGAAATCGGGGATACGAACAAATATAAGAGAAAATTTGTTCTCGTATCGTTTCTTGCATGAGGCCCATTATGTCAGAAATTGCTATGCATGCTCTGGGTAACTCTATATTCAATTTGCACTAAATTGAAAATTACTTTTTACTGCATAACAGAGGGGGAAATGTGACTCTTGAAACCAAACAATTAATTTGCTTCTAATTGTTAAAATTGTGGACTTGTGGTCACTAAAACTAACCATTTATTAGGTGATTAAGAATTCAAAGAGAAAGCCAATTATATTGAGTCAAACCTGTTTGGTATTATTTTTGTTGTTGGCATTTGGAAATTCATTAGTTTGGAACTTTGAAAGCCTGCATTCATAAACCTAATTAACACCTCATTGATTCACCACAGTCTTGAATTTGGTCAATGTTAAAACGATACTGCGGCTTGGCTTGGTTAGCTGGAATATCACAAAAATAAACACAGTTAGTACATTCGTCTATTAAATAGCATGGAATGCATAGCCATTTCTGTCAATGTAATTTTAAGTGTGAAACGTCTCGCTCGCCTGAAAAACAACCAATTAAGAAAAATTAATAGCTTATTAATTCTAGGATTGTAATTGTGGTTGGAACAAAAACCAGCATACTCAGCGGGTCCCCAGGACCAAGTTTGGGACCCACTAATATGGAATAAAGTAATTTTTTTCAATATTTAGCTGCATTTCCTTTGCTTGCAATGACTGCATGAAGTCTGTGACACATAGACCTCACCAAACGCTGGGTATCTTGCCTGGTGATGCTCTGCCAGGCTTGTACTCATACTTGGGACAGGAACTTTTTGCTTTCAGTCTCCTCTTCAGCAAGTAAAATGCATATTCAGTTGGATACAGATCTGTTGATTGACTCCATCAACATAACCAAAATAACAAAAAATGTTTCACTGTCCAGTGAATTATGGCTTTCACTGAATTTGAGGTGATGCAGAACTATAACCATCAGTGGAGTGTAAGCTCAGTGAGACAGGGAGGCTGCTCAAAGGATAAATACTTTCTAAATTCTATGATTAGCAGTTAATCACTTCAAAAGCATTGCGCACAGGACTGAAGACGTAAGAAATTAAAGAAAGAATCCCATTGTAAACAGGCAAAACGTAAATGGAATGGCTTGGGAGGGCACTGGTGTTCAGTCCAATATGAATTTATGAGACTTTTTTGAGAACCCTCCCCCCACATGCTCATACACTGACACACACATACATGATTAATGACGGCCTTTAGAACCCAAATAAACATACCGAAGGGGCTTGGTTACATTAAATACATTCTGACTCCCTTCCCTCAGCAACCATTGTCTCTGCTCTCTGCTTCCCCCTTCATTCCACGAACGCTCACTGTCTTTGCTCCAAACCTCCCTCCACATCCCACAGGACACACACGCTGGGCGGGGGGTTAGGAATCCACAGGCCGTGGGCACAGCTGTACCCATCATGCCATGAGAAAACCAAAAAGAATCACTCAGAGGGCACAGATTGAGCTGAGCATTGAACACAGGGAGCCCCCATGCCGAGGGCCTACTCCATCAATGTCACCTTTGACCTGTGCGGGTTTCATGAGGCCATTCCTTGGCTGCTGGGTGCCCCTCAGCCACACACCCCATCCTAACTGGGGCTTTGTGCTGCAGAATTCCACCTGCCACGCCCTCTCACTCCCAGCACACACGCTGTGGGGCAGTTGCTGGTCAGAGCACAAAGCGGCAACCATTTGGTTTTTTTTTCAGTGTCAGAGCTCTGTAAATGGCTCAATGCAGGTCAGTCTGTTCAAATATTATTGCATTCTTGTCGCTATGAATACCCCCCCATACACTAATTATGGCATGAGCTGAATGTGAAAATTTAAAAAGAATAATATTAGGGTGGAAGTTTGGAGGCATATTTTGGAGGCTCGCACTGGAATGCATAAATGCTCATGAACACATTTGTAAGTATCATACACTTACAAACAGACACACATTCACGTGCACACTCTCACACTCTCTAAAGTGCACACAGACACGCGGAAATTCACACGCACTAGACTCCTCAACTGTACACACGCAGACTCTTGTCTACATACTCACACATTTGCAAACACACAAATGTTCCCTCGCAGAGATACACACACACACACATGCTCTTGGACTCAGTGGCTGAGTAATGACTGGTCCCTGACCCGTCTCTCACAGGATGAAGACAGTGAGTAAGAGTAAGGAGTCGGTGCTGCAGGAGGGGGAGAAGGACATGTTCCAGCCCCCCATCTTAGACCTGGACCTCAGTCTGGACGACTCGTCTCTGGACGTGGGTTTGGAGTGCCACAGCCCGCCGCCCGATTACAACTACGTGGTGCGATACTCTACCCCACCGGTGTAGTGTGGCCCTGTCCCGCGCCCTGCTCGCCCGCACCCTCACCCTCACCTGCTCTCGTCCTGGATAATCCCAGCCAGCCCCACCCTCTGCCTCCGCCCATCTGGGCCCTGCAGTCTCTAGGAGCTCCACTCAACCCCACAGCATTTCGTTTTGTAACTTTTTCCCTCAGTGCAGCTACCTAACGTAGGAATTTAAAAGATGAACTGTCTCTTACATTCAACAGAACAAGGAAAAAAACATGGAATCCTGGGACAGATGTTATTCCTCTATCCCTAAATTCAAAGTTCTTATTCTGCAGTTTCTCCATGTGTGCTTATCTTCTATCAAGACTTTTTTTTTCAAATAAAAAACACCTGTTTGAAGTTATACTGAATAGCATTCAGAGGCAGTTCACCTATAACTTCCACAGGGTTCCAATCCAGTTCATCAGAGGGTGCTACTGCAGTAATTTACAATCCAATATGATGTCCATGCATTCAACATAAAGATATGCTCAGGTATTTAATTATCTACTGTGAAAGCTAATGAGAAAAAACAGATCCCTAATATTGTTCAGAGTAAATGCCATTTATTCAGCTGATCTCACTGTTATTATCTATCTGATTTTGGCCCTGCGCCAGATGTGTGTCTTTGTAACCAAGTTACACCCAGGTGGACAAGGCTGGGATTAAGGGTGGTTTTATTTTTTTGTAAAGCAATGGGAACTGGAAAGAAGTTTTATATTTTATTTTCTATGTGAATTTTTTTTTATAAACAGTGTTCTCTTGCAGATAGCTATACGAGGAACAAAATCTTATTTAAAACAGGGAAACATCTGCAAGCATATTCCTTTACTAGCTCCTCACTTTCAGTCATTATTTTTAAAGCTTTTGGCAGAGAGCGTAAGAGAGAGATTTAGAGAAAGGGTGTTTGGATTATTTACAGTACAGTCTGAAAGCATTTCTCACTCCAACATCCTAATATACTGAATTTTCCTGTCTTTACAGGAAACCAGTCATGTTTTAGTTGGATCTGCTGCCTGTCGTGGCTCATTTCATCTCTGTTACACAGGTTAAAGTGCACCTAGGGTCAAAAAAAAAAAAATTAAAAAATCACATCAGCCTGCTGCCGTTCCTTTGTTTTTTGAATATTATTTCTCTTGGATAATTAAATAAGTTTTAAACGATTAACCTGGGGCGATATTGTTTGATTGTGCATTCTCAGAAACCTTCTTGTGAATGACCTTCATAAAGTAGAATTCAGGTTTGATTTATGCCACCATCCAAACTCTTCTCCTGGATTTAACTTTGTCAGAAAGGGACCGTCAGTGCCCTTTAATCTGAGCACCCAGCAGGTGGATTTGTTCGCGGTTAGTTTAATCTGTGGTTTGGCAGCAATCACATGGACACTCCCCACATAGTGATTTGGGTCCGAATAATTGGAAAAAGGAACCAGCCTCAGGACTTGGCGGTCTTCCCTATATAAACTGAACTGGACCTACATCCATGTCTGATCTGCCTCACAGCTGAAGAAAAACAAATTCTCTGTTTTGTTATTGTGTTTATTTTAATTCTGGCTGATACGTAATTTTTCCTTTCTTCTAGCCCCCATAGTTGGCAATTTAGGAGGGAAATTTTCTTTATTTCTATGTGAGAGCAGCTAAACAGAGGTGAAATGCTATGACATAAGAATATACTACAAGAGAAGGGGTTGCTTTCGTCTGTACAATGCTGGTCAGGCCCAGTCACCAGTTTAGTTTTCCAGTCAGTTGCAGAAAGCTCCGCGGAAGAAATAAACTATGCATATTTATGTAGGAAGCACATTTGTTGCATGTAGTTCAGAGATCCAATGCAATGCAATTTAATTTCCAAACTATTAAATGTCAACCAAAGGATTGTCTGCCCCAAGCAGCTGTTTAAGAATTGCATATAAGAATTACTAACATTCCTTTTTTTATTTTTATAATGAACAGAGTCTTATGTGATGTTTTACGCTGCTGTATACACTATGGTTACAATAGGAAGTGTAGTCCTAACGGGAATGTTTATTTTAAGTTTGGTAACAATTCAATTTCTTGTACTAAAAAGAGTTACTGAAGCTTGCTGGGCAGGCTACTCTTTCTGTGTCACAAGAATACTGAGTGTGTAGGTAGCTATTCTAAGGCTGGTCACTATAAATGCATCACCGTAAACAGTGTTTAAAGCTGAAGGTAACAAACAATGAAGGGAAACGACACAAATGGTGAGGATGTGGCTGATAAATGTGGTTTCTCTACAAGATTGTGATAACTGAACTTACTACATCCGCCAGGAGGTATTGTGATCACTTGCGTGTGTGTGTGTGTGTGTGTGTTCGCACGGATGTGTGTTTATGTGTGTGTTTGTAGGCAGAATTACTTAAAAGCTATTTGACGGATTATCACACAAAATTTCACAGGAAGTTGGACTGTTTGAATGGTCAGAGGTGCTTAAATTTCCAGATCAATCCAGATTCTGCAGCTGATTGTGCTGGTGGATCGAAACCTGCTGGCGGAGGTATGCGCTCTCTGAGTGCCCTCTAGTATTCTGCGTGAGTTTCTGTTGAAGATGTAAATAAAACCATTGGTTTTAAGATTACAGTGAGTCTAGCGCCTGTTCGACCCAGGAATACACAATGATTGAAACATTTCATCAACTGGTCCAGGTCTCTTTGCACACAAAGGTTGAGTGGCCAGTATTTACTCCATAACCACTACACTTGAAGTGCCAGTAAAAAAAAAAATGGTTAAATACTGCCAATGTTTGGATAAACAGGCTGATTGGTTTGAGTGTCAAATTTGAAGAAAATGTATGCACTGATGATGTTGTCTTTCATATGTAGTTTTATAAATTTTTATTCAAGTGTATTATGTATATTGTATTATTAACCAAGTAAATAAATGAATAAAGATTTATATATTTATACTTTATTTCTAATCCAGATTTTTTATGCCATCTCCATTAAATTTTAGATACTTGCATCAACTTTTATTTTTTATCCATTTGAATTAACCTATATCAGAATAAAGAAAATATCTCAGCTCGTAAATTCCCATGGTCGCCCAGTGGCAATGCATGCAAAGTGAATGACTGTAGATTCAGGTGCAGTCACATGGAAACCCTACTGACTTTCTGCTGTTAGTTCTATCACATCACAAATTCTTGAATCCTTAAAAAGCTAGGTGGAATCTATGACAAGTGAAATAGCATCTACACCGTGTCCCAAAAGTTCATGCACCTCAATGGGCAACATGTCTGTCTCCAAAATGGGTTGCACCTGGTCAGCCAGGTGTTATGAAGTTGTTTAATGAGTTCATCTGTTTGTGAAAGGCTGATAAATTTCTTGGTAGACCAAGGAACCAAGAGAGAACTGTCCCTGAGAAAACCTTTTTGGTAGTGCTGCCACGATGGCCAAACAAAAACTGGAAAGGCTGCTCTTTCAGAGCCTCAGGTCCGTGCTGAAGCCATTGCCTTGCGCAGGTCAGGGAAAACTTGCAGGGAGGAGCTCAGGACCTTGGCAGAAGCATACGATGGGTGAAGAAGTGGTGGCAGAGACTCCAGAGTTGTGACTCCCTTGAAGACGCGCCCCGTGCAGGAGCCCCTCCGTCCTGAGTTCCAGGGCCAAGGACCTCATCCGAAAGGCCAAGGGAAAGAGACAGCAATCCTGCCGCAGACTCAGTTGAAGATTGAAGAATCTGGGGCGCCCCGGTGGCTCATCGGTCTAAGCGCGCGCACCATAAAGGCTGTGTCCTTCCCACAGCGACCTGAGTTCGATTCCGGCTCAGGTCATTTGCTGCATGTCTTCCCCCATTCTTCTCCCCAACCTTCCTGTCTCTCTACACTGTATAACTGTCAAATAAAGGAAAAATTCCCAAAAAAATAATCTTTAAAAAAAAAAAAAAAAAAACTGAAGAATCTTGGGGAAGCAGTCTCTGAGAGTACCATCCATCATTTTCTGACTGACAAACTGGGTCTGAGAGTATACAGAAGACAGTGGATTCCTCGCCTTACCAAACTGCAAAAGAAGAAGCAGCTGACTTTTACAAAGAAGTATGCCACAATGACCCCAAGACACTGGGAAAACTGGGTTTTCTCTGATGAGTGCCCACTCCACTTATTTCCAACTCCCAACAGCCAAAACGACCGCATCTACACCAACGATCAAAAGTAAGTGCCACCTGCTGAACAAGTCCAGTTCAGCGCCCATTGCATGGTCTGGGGGGAGATGTCATCTTCAGGGCTGTTGGAGTTGCATGTTGTACCCCAGGGCACCACCATCAATGCTGAGTATTATGTCAAGAACATTCTTCAGCCAGTGCTACTTCCCATAACAGAAAAAAGAAATCGGGCCCCGTCACTGCTAGGAAGATGTTCAACAGGCGGGCGGAAATGGTCTTCATGCAAGATGGTGACCCCGCACATACTGCTCGTTAAACTCAGCAGTGGTGTTCTGAGCAGCCTCCTGGCTTTCTGCGCAAAGAGGAATGGCCACCCAACTCCCCGGACCTCAACCCAATTGAGAACTCCTGGGGTATCCTGAACAGTCGGGTCTTCCACAGCCCACCCCTGCCACCATGAAGCAGCTCAATGCGAGGGCTGTGCGGGAGCAGGGCAATTTTGAGCCTTCCGTTCTAAACAACTTAGTACATTCTATGCCCCACAGGCTGAGGGCAGTAATTAAGATGCAGGGGGGATACACAGGCTTTTGAATAAACACATTTTGTTGAATATTCACAATCTGAGTTGACTTTTTCTGTGCTGCATGAACTTTTGGGACACGGTGTATAGAGCATTTAAGTCAAATTGCCTCGAGGTGGTGTTTAGTTCGTGATGTCGCAGCCCAATGTTAAAAATGTTTTAACTTTTTGAAAATCATTGATTGTGAAATATCTATGAAAATATTAACTAAAAGGTTTCTCGCGTTTTTTAAGACCATCATTCCATGCTGTAGCATGTGCTTTGCTCTACTAATTTCAATCTCTGGAGGGCGAAAATGGATTTATGTTGATTTAGATTGATCTGGGGCATGCTCAAGATAGCAAGGTTGAGCAAGAGCCAGGGAGTACCCACTTCTTGAATGATTAAACTACATTTGGTCTTGCGTAGACGTGCAAGAACTCCTGCGAACAGCCTCAGCTTGCTCTTCAAGATGGTGTGCAGTATTGTCAACATTGGAATCTGCACTTTCGCACAGCTTGTTCAATGCAATTTGACGTAAACTGTCGTTGGTAGCCATGTTGAAAAACATGCAAGAACTCGCGAGTCATTAAAAACTCGGGAGTCTTCCCTCGCGAGACCTGGGTGTGGGACTCCTTGGTCTAGAACATGCCCCTGATCTACAAATTCACATGACACACGTCACTCATGATGTCAGCTTTGCCTTCCTTGTTTCCTGGTTCGTTCCGTCTGCTTCGTACGGAGCCCGGGAAGTGCAATGACATGATAAAATATATATTTTATGGCCACGAGATAGAAGTAGTTCCCACCATTTAGTTAATCCATGGCCACAAGTTATAACACGTTCCCTCAATTTAATTGACTCCTTCCCACAATTTAGCGAATTCGTGGCCACGAAATAGAACTCCTTCCCACGATTTAGTCAACTCATGGCCACAACATATAACTCATTCCCTCAATTTTGTTAATTTAAATTGAGGGAAGGACTTGTATCTCCTGGCCATGCGAAAGCTAAATCGTGGGAACGACTTGCATTTTGTGGCCACGAAATAACTAAGTTGTGGGAACAAGATAGCCAAATTGAGGGAACAACTTATATTTCGTGGCCATGTCTTATATTTTTTTCGTGTCGTTGCACTTCGGCATGATTTGAACGAAAACCACACCCCCCTTCTTTCAACTATGTTGAGCGCTCCCAGGTTAGCGTTAGCAAACAAGCATATGATTTGAAAAATGAAAAAATAAAATGAATGAATTTTATTTAAAGAAGTCACATGACAAGCACGGAAATTGGCGACCATGGCGGAAATCCAGAATGGTTTGAATGAGGGTGACGCAGATAAGAGAAAGCAAGAAAGAAAGCCTGAGGAATGGGTCAGGAACAGAATGAAAGTTGCCAAAGCATCAGGTGTGTAATTTGTATGCATTACACTTTGCTGGAACTAAAAAAATAACATGATTATTTATGCTCAACATGTCCGCTGGCGTCTACATCTGCACAGAGGGGTTAAAGGAGAAAAGAAGCAGTTAAAAGCTCTCTGGGCCACAGCGAGAGAGATGAGAGCAGTGAATCTGCGCAGTGAATCTGTTAACTTCACTCAAAATTAACCCAAAATCAAGCTGTTGTCATAAGATTGAACAAGTGCTCATGTTATCATCTTTTTTCATGAACAAATCAAGGGGAGCTCTCAGGATGGCACCAATTTCATGTCAAGGAACTTCGTGAACGGTTAAAGTAATTTATTTTGAAATTAAATTTGGAGAACTGCATTTGTGAAATTCATTCAATCAAGACATTTTTGAGATAAGTTGATCTCATTCTCTTTTTTGATCAATTGCTAAAAGCAATTTTGGGACTGGAGGGAAAATTGAATGCAACATTTCCCCCCAAAAATCAGGAACAGAGGACAGCTGCACAGAAAACCTGGCAGAGCGCATCACCACAGAGTAAAGGCAGCACCTGGTTATATCAATGGGTCCCAGACTTCAGGAGGTCATTGACTGCAACAGATTTGCAACAACGTATTCAGGATAACAATTTAATTTATGATTATGTTAGTTTGCCAAAAAAAAATTTCAGCCCCTTAAATTTGGGGGCTACGTATAAAAATTGCACAGTTCATGCAATATTTCTGACAAATCCCTTGAATTAAAGCTGAAAGTGTACACTTCAAGTATATCTTGATTTTTTTTTTTCCATTTCAAAGATTGTGTCAGTGTCCAAATTTTTATGGATCTGACTTTATAATTGCTATAAATGTTTGATATTTTAAAAAGTATAAATGATATCAAAAGGTTGGATTGAAGCATAAGGTCCACAATAGGCCGAACAATTTAAAATTTGAACAAACCTGAGGTAGCTGGGTGCCGAAAAGGGCAAGAATAAATATAAGAAAAAATAATGAGAATAAGATGATAGCTCACTCACTAATTATACATTATAATTATTTTGCAACAGAAAAACAGAGAAACGAGGTGTGGAAATCTCACTGGTTTATGATGGAGACACAGTGTTGCGTGTTTGGGGGGGCAGGGGGTTGAGTTAGGTGTGTGTCATCAGCGCGCGCCCCTCCTTGCCCCTTGTACATTCAATACTGAGACATACTTCCTGTACGAAATGGAGTGTCGGCAGCCTGTCTGTCACCACACAGGGCCAGGAAGCACCTCTAATTCATTACTGTCATGACCATTGGATGCCACAACAGGTTCTTCCTACAGAGCAACAAAGCCCTGCCAGCACTGGTACAGGGCACACCCAGTGGGAACTTTTCTTGGGGGAATAGGGACGGGCCCTAAACTGTCTCCTCCTGTCCTATCAGATTTACAGTGTTTACCAGATGGTGACAGCCATGGCAGAGACCACTGCTGTCCTGCAGGAGGACTGGCAACTGCTAAAAAGAAGCCCAATCCCGGAATGCTGTTTGGTAAACAAACAATGGACGGATGTTCGTGTGGGAGGGTGGTACTGGAACATCATCTCCCACTAATAAACACACAGAGGGCATACACTCATGCATTCCTCCAACTTTTCTACACAGAGAAGTATGCAAGTAAGGTACAGTGGATCGCATAGCAATGGGCCTTTCACCGAACAGACCACCTCTCCAGGCACATGCTGCAGAGGCATACTGCTTTTACCAGAAAGAATTCAGTTCTAATGTAATCGTTTCACAGACGCTTCACCCTAGAATATTTAAATTTCAATAGGGAGACTCTCGAATGAAAATTCCGTTCAGGTGACAAAACTTACCTGTCTGTAGAACTGGCTCATTATTTGACAGTATTTTTCGCTTATTCTTTCTCCTTGATGTTGAAATCATGCACATAAATATAAACCCTTTAAGATCACAAATATGTGATAATGCATTGATGTGAAATCTTTTGAAACCTGATGTTTCATTATCCATTACATTGTTCCTGCCTGATCATTCTATTGCTGATGTAGCAATGAGCACTGATAACTGAGAGCAATTGAGTTCAATTACACTGACTTTTTGATAAAGAAATATTCTGAGGAACTATAACCCCTGGCAAAAATTGTGGAATCACCGCACCTAGAGGATGTTCACACAGCTTTTTTGCTTCATAGCAAATAAACAAATCGCAGATATGACACAAATCTGTTTTTGTTCATAAGCTGAACACTCTGGCTTCATGAAACACAGCTCAAATAAATTAGATTAAATCATTTTAATTGATGGCATTCTTTTCAAGATTAAGTAGAGGAAAAAATATGCAATCCCTCAGTGTTCAGGGAAAATTATGGAATCACCTAGAAATTGGCATTTCTAAAACAAATACCAACAGAAATTTGAATATGCAAATTAGGCTGTAGTTAAAAGGGAGTGCTTGTAGAGCTTAACAAGGTATCGGACTTCAGTAATTGAGAGGAAATATGGCACCAACAAGAGAGTTGACACTTGAGACAAAGGAAAGGATTAAATAACTGCTCCAAGAAGGTAATTCAACGTGGAAAGTGTCCAGCGATTTAGGTGGTTCCCAGTCAACTGTGTCTAAAATTTGGTGCAAGTATGAAGAATATGGTAAGGCTATGAAAGAAAAACTTAAGGACGGACCATGGAAGCTGTTAAATTGTCAGGTCAGGAAATTTGAAGCAATATGCCTTGAAAATAGAAAATGCACAACAAAACAAATGTAAAACAAATGGGCAGAAACGGTATGTGACAGAAATCGGCTGAATGGAATGGGATTTACATTAGAAAATCCAAACGAAAGCCAGCACTAACACCTAAACAGAGAAAAGCAAGAAAGCCAGCACTAACACCTAAACAGAGAAAAGCAAGATTATAGGCTTAATAGAAGCACTCTTGAAGTGTGGATGATGGCATGAAAGTGATATTCATGATGACTCATCAATCTACATAGGCCAAGGCGATGATGTTGGAACTTTTGCCTAATGTTGTTCCAACGAAACATGTAAAGATGACTGCCTGAAGAAAACAGCCAAGTTACCAAATTCAATTATGATACGGGGTTGCATGTTGGGTAAAGAACCAGGGGAGATGTAAATCATTACCTCAACAGTCAATGCATGGGTGTATATTGAAATTTTGGACCCTTTTTTCGTTCCATAAGTGGAAAATAGGTTTGGTGATGATGAAGGCATTTTTTGGGACAACAGTGCATCTTACCACAGAGCAAAGTGTATGAAAGCTTTTCTTCAGGATCGACATATCAACTCACTGACAGTCAGGATCTCAATTCAATTGAACATTTATGCTGGAAATGTTAAAAATGGTCCATGCCAAGGCCCCATCCAGCAAAGCTGATCCATCAACCGCTATTCAAGACTAGCTTTTTGGAGAAAATTGTTTTTCATCAGTGATGCCTATGCCTAAAAGAATTCAGGCCATCATAAAAGCCTGAGAATGAGCAACAAAGTACCATTTCAGATTTTTGTTGATAATTCCGCAATTTTTTCCTCAACAATGAGTAATTCCATATTTTTTCCATGACTTGATCTGTAAAAAAATACACCATGAATTCAAATAATTTAATCTAATTTGTTTGAGGTAAGTTTCATGAAGCCAGCTGTTGAACAAAAATAATTTTGTGTCATATCTGCAATTTGGTTGTTTGCTATCAGGTAAAAAAGCTGGATGAACTTCCTCTAAGAGTAGTGATTCAATAATTTTAGCCAGGGTTTGTATTCTGTTCCTCAACAGGTGACTGAATGTTCAACCATCAGTCAACCTGCAAATTGGATCAGAATATGACTCCACAATGAACAATGCAATATTTTTGTACGAGCCAAAGGGGCAGACCAACAAATATCTGTAAAATGGTCGGTTTTCAGCCAACCAGGCAGTTACTTCAAAAAACAGACATGGGTTCTTTTTTCCAGAAAGTAAACCTTCAAGGCAGTTTAATCAGGACTAACATCATATTTTAATGGGTGCACAGTGCAACATAAAAGAACTTAAAATTCCTGACAGTGACAACCTCATTGTTCAGGCTCACTGAGAAAGTAAGAGCACCATAATTGCTCATTGTGTGCATCATTACCACATACTCACTCATACTTATTTTTTCCGTGGTTCAACCACAGCAAAAAATTCTTTGGTCTCATATGCACTTAGTAGATGGCAGCTCACTTTGTTCAGTCAGGTGGACATTTAGTTTTTATGGGTGGTAAGAGTTCTTAAAATATAATTTTCTGGAGACTGTGTCCCATCTTTTTTTTTTTTTTTTTTTTGCAAGAGGGTGCCATTCATGAAAAGGAATGTACAGTTTTAAGAATAAACAAAGACTTACTACTGTATATTTACAACCAAATATAAATTACTTGAACATGATATGAAGGAAGCACAGCTAATTAAAACTATATAAAAATCATGTGAAACCCCAGGAGTTCTTAACAATGTATTTCCTTCAATCAATGCCTCCTGTGAATTGTCCTTTATTAAAACTTTAAAGAGTCACAAAACATCCTGACTGTATCTAATTAAAGAACCTCATCAAACTAAAGTCTGTGTTGTTTTTGTCCGCAGACAATTGGACTCATGCAAATCCCAAATTCCCACTTCCACAATGCCTCCCCTTACCAAGTCAAACATGGTCCTGAGCAGCAGGACGCGGAGTTAATCACTCAAACGGAGGCAGTGAGTTGCAGAGAGTATGTGAAACCCTGCCAAGTACATTCTCTTTATCAGAAAGAAAGCAGCGCAGCTTGAAATGCTATCATGGTTCCGCACCAGAGGCCTCACAAACCTGCAATGGGTTGTGAGAAACGTGTATTCTGTCATGGAACGGCCCTTGGGGGGGGATGTCCATCCGCTGTTTTTGCCCAAAAAAAGTGAGGGGAGGAGGCGCGGACGTTGTGGACCGAGATGGCGGTTGTGAGAGGAGGGGCCAAGAACAATGGGCCCGGATGTCACCTCTTGAACCAGAAGAAAGGGGAGCACGTACGGCTGAACTTAAGCCCCAAAACCTTTAAGCACGCCGCAAGCAAGGAAGTATCAGAGACTGAACCAATAACAAACCTGGCCTAAAAAAAGACATCCCAAAATGGATCAGAGGACACCTAGGGATAAGAGGAGTAGGTACGGAGCAGAGGGGCCACAGAGTGCATGGACCGTTAGGGGAACCAGCAGGGTCATCCATTCACCTTTTACGGGGGCCTGTGGTGGTACCCACACTGACCTCCAAACAGACCACTGTGGGCCCGTCATTCTCCATCAATGTAGTGAGGACACCTACTGGACAGCTTGTAAACTTGCCTAAAATATTAAAACCCAAGATTTCAATAAGGCCATTGCCTCTTGCAGCTCATAAGATACAAAACTAATATTCTTATCCACAAGAACTAAACATACATGTAACAGTATACAAGTTATTCCCAAAATACCATAAAATGCTTGTAGAACGGGTTGAACAAATGCAAGCTACTCTCAGGATACATCTAGACCAGTTGTCTCCCATACTAATTGTACAAGGACTCAACCTAATTTCTACATGATATACTGTAATTTCCAGTGTGGCAAATGATCTAGGCTGCAAAATGCCCTTGCCATTTCCTCCACCTGGGTCATTAAATCAAAAATCCTGGTTCTTACCAGAACAAATACTGTCATCCTGATATTAGCAGTGGCATGCTGTCAGCATATGAAAAGCATACAGTAACCTTACCTTTCATTTCTCAATTACTCTAAACCTCTTGTTGTTTACTTTGTCTGATTTGCAACCAAACATGGATTTGCTCTGCTGCTGAGACTTATTGACAGAATGACTATCCAGTTTATTTTTAAAAGCATTATTGTACATTGCATCCTATCCAATTCAATAAATATCATGAACTACTATATTAGCCCTGGCCTGAAATTGATTAAAAAGGTGTTAACAACTTTCTTGAAAGAGGCCTGTACATTGATCTAACTGTGAAAGAAGAAATTGATGGCCTGAATGCACTACTTTGCAACAGGGCTAATACATCAGTCTCTATTTTGAGAAACAGACGTCTCACGTCTCCACATGGCAGCTTAACTGAATAGTAGCTGCAAAACATAAGCAATTTGAACAGTGAGGAGACCACAGCAGGAGTGGATGGATCAGAGATACAGTATCTGATAGATCTAAGCAACTACCATAGAGATACTTACAGCATTCAAAATATGCAAATTTCATGAATTTGAAGCACTGGCCTTCCATATTTAAGCTTCATTGGCATTCAGTACTATTTCTTTGCTTTCCAGACAGCTAACATTGTGAAAAAAATGCACCAATATTAGACACTTGGTCTGAAAAAAAAAAAAAAAAAACACAAGCAGACATAGGAACTACAGACTTGCAACTTCAAAACAGAACAACTGCACTCAATTTAGCATGAGAAATGCTTTTTGTACGCTAACCTGAGCCCCAACAGAAATCCAGATGTTTCTAAGCAATGAAGACAAATACATCGCTAAAAAAACTCCTGTTTACAAAACAAATAAGCTGGGTTAAGTCAAGGCCAGATTCCTCCAGTGGGGGTTCTGTGCGGTAAGCTTCAGAATCACTCACTCCAATCTAGAGCACCTGAATAAGCCTGGTTACATCAGCAATGTAAAAACTCACCCAGACGAGAATATATCATGACTTTGTGCCCCCCAAACTTTACACTCTCAGTGCCAGAGTAATGCGGAACAGAAACAGAAAAAAGCATGTAAGACAATGTGTGTTCTGCCTCAAAAACAATATTCATCTTTCCTGATGCGCAGAAAGTAATAAAAAAAAAAGGCACTGAGAATCCAGGAACCAAATTTACAGGCAAATGAGTTATTAACTCATTCACAAGTACAACCCCATACTGGCAAAATTTGGGATGGTATAGAAAATGCATGCGTAAAGAGAAAGCAGTGATTTCTAAATTTATTTTGACTTGTATTTCATTGCAGTAAAAAGGAAAGATAGTTTGTCTGATCAACTCAGTTGAATTTGTGTACATCAATTCTTGTCATCCAGACTTACAACACAATCCAAAAAAGTTGGGATGGGAGCAGTTTATGACCAGTATTGAGATAAAAAAAAATTCTGAATAAAGATCTGATTTGAAACAGCTGATGTCCGCAGGTGATTGTAATCCTGATTTTGTACAAACGCAGTATCAAAGACAGGTCTTGAAAGCTGGTGGGGGCCAAACCATCAACTGAATACTTGCCATCTTTGATCACTCAGACAGCACAGCATAAAGAGCCACTATTTATCTCAAAATTATACAACCTTTGTCAGGCACTACAACACGTATCTACAAGTGCAAGTTAAAACTTTGCAGTGCAAAGGGTTGGTTCAGTTGGTAAAAGCACTGCATTGCAAACCAGCAGTGACCATCGCGGCCCGACTTTGCATTCAAGCCATGCCAGCACCGGCTGTGGCTGGTAACCTTCTCAGAGCAGTGCTTGCTTCACGTTGCTGGAATATGGGGGAATACAGTCAGTTTGGGTCAGCAACGTTCATTGGCGCTCATCAGTAAAATTCCAAGCAGGCACATGTTCAGGTTTCTTCCGCACTCATCTAGAGCTTGTGAGGTTTCAAACTGCAAGTGTAGAAAAAGCAGTGGTGACAGGTGCATGTTTCGGAGAAGAATTGTAAACTGCCATTCTCTTCGGCGATAGCGGCATGAGTTGCATACTAACATGCTTGGACATACACTACAGGCCAAAAGTTTGGGGCCACGCTCAGATTTTTAAAAAATCAAATCAAAACACCGTGTTCTGCATTTCATTTCAGTTTATTGTGATTTAAAAGGGCCCAGACAGTTTCAATACATCGTACAGTCACGTTTCCAGCAAGGATTCAGGCTGAACAAGAGATTTTTGTGAGACTTTGCTCAGGCTTTAGATTCATCGAAATAGCCACCCTTAGCCTTGATTGCCGCATCACAAATTCTTGGCATTCGATGCAACAGTTTCTTGAAGTGTGCGATTCCCATGCAGATTTCAAGTGTTCAAGCAACTGTTTTTCGTTGCTAGGGTTGGAGCACGGGACCTGCCTAATCAAGTTCATCCCATGCCAGTTCAATAGGAGAAAGGTCTGAAGACTGTGGTGGCCAAATCATGTTTCTTAAGACATTCTGCTCCTCTTTTGAATGAATGTAGTTCTGGAAAAGCTTTGAAGAATGTTTGGGGTCATTGTATTTTTTTTTAATACTGAGGGTGGCCACAAACTTTTGGCCTGTAGTGTAGTTTGCCAGTTGGACATTCCAAATTTCGGTGGGGATTAGAGATGCCAAGACAAAAAAAAAAAAAAAACTTTCCAGTGCAAAAAGGAAGGTGACTTCCATGGGCTGGGGACATCTGAGATGGACCATCACATAGTAGAAATTTACTATGGTCAGACAAGTAAATATTTACCTCCGCAAAGGAGGTTATGTTTTACCTTTGGTTCCCGGGTAAGTCTGTTTATTTGTTTGTAAGCAACATTACAGAAAAATTTATGAACAGATTTTTGTTTTTTTTTTTTTTTTTTACCAAAGGTGTGTCTTGGCCACAAATAGAAGTGATTTCCATTCTGGGAGTGATCCAGATCAAATTCTGGATCCAGGAATTTTTTTAATGACTAGAGAGGAGGTACATAATACCACTACATGTATGTGTCCCAAACTGTGGGGTACTGTTGGGCCTTGGTGGAGGTAGAAGCTCCCTGAATGCTCTTGTTCAGGCCTATTTTTAGAAGAATTGGATGCTGTATGCTCTGGATCAAATAATAAAAGGATTATCCACACTGCTACCAGCAACAAGTCCAAAACCTATCCTTTGTCATAGTATGAGGTTCTGTCAGTGCCTGTGGAAAGGGTAACTTGTACTTCTGAGAAGGCATCATTAATGTTGAGAAGTGTGTTGATGTTTTGGAGCAACATGTGCTACCCTCTAGACAACATAATTTCCAGGGACGCCCATGCATATTTCAGCAAGACAATCCAAACCGTGTTCTGCACACATTACGAAGGTATAACTGCGTAAAAGGAAGGTACGGGAGCTGGACTGGTCTGCCTGCAGTCCTGACTTGTCCACAAAAAAGAATGTGAGGCACATTTTGAAACACAAAATGCAAAAACAGAGACCCGTGCTATTGCTCACCTTAAAACTTGTTTGCAGGAACAGTGGAACAAAATTACACCAGAGATACTTAAGCACTTGGTTTCTCCATTCCCTTAATGTTTATTTTATTGAGTGTTGTGAAAATGGCAACATTACAAAGAGCTAAATACTGTACTGTCACAACTTTTGTTGAAATATTTTGCAAAAATCAAAATTCAAATTATTGTTTATTTTGAAAAATCAACAAATTTCACTTGGAGATATCAAATAATGTGCTGTTGTATTGTATTCAGTGTAATTCAGGGTCAAAGATGAAGCACAGATCACTGCTTTCAGTTTTAATCTTAATTTAACATGCTGTCCAAACTTGTTCTGATTTGGGGTTGTACTATAAAGTGACACTGCTTCTATGAGAGAAACCGTAAACCCTGCTGCAGAGTCGGTGGAGTTGTAATTTTCTGCCAGGCTGAGTCACTGGGCCATCTGGCAACTTATTCGCGCACACACCACAAATTAGATTATGGTTGCTGGAGGCAGGCCACATGACTGAGTGTACCACCATTCTCCCTGCCAAACTTCTGGTCTGTAGACTTCAATGGTGCTGCTAAGTTGGTGTCTGCTCTTCTTCAGCATGTAAAAGCTCAAACACCAATTCAGCAAAGGCAGGGGGAAAGGCTGTCCCCTGATGGAACCTTCAACTTGGGGGGTGTTTCTGAGGAACAGGATTAACACCAGAGCCCACCACAAACATGTGCTTGTGCTCATAATGAATAGCTCTGGCATTTTTTCCCAGGCCCAGGTGTTTCAACATCGCAGGCTATTTATGCCTCGCAAGCAGAAAACTGGTAACAATGGCACCGGCAGAACACAGGTCTGCAGATTAAACTGGCACTGCTCATCAGAAGAGGACATGGAAAATGTGCAAGTATAGTGCCAGCGTTTATGCATCCATGGATCTCTGAGTTTCAGTGAGTGGAGTAAATGGCAAAAATTTCAGTCTGTCATGTGAAAATTCAATCATTTAAGTTAGCTAAATCACGTGAGTCCATATTTCCAGCTGACCGTGAATGAACCAATAAGGGAAGGCCATGTGTTTGAATTGTGGGTCCTTGTTGTGCAATTTGCCCTTGAATTAATAATGCTTCACTATGTCTCTGAGTAGGTAAAATAGTTTCACAGACATGTCATTGTTTGAAATATGCAGAACTTTTGGACTTCTGAAACCCTCTAAACTGAGCATATTCCAGCTTTCTCATTCACGGCACAAAAGGAAAAATGAACTGAAATGAGATTTTGTTTTAAATGATTTAATCATTTCCACGAAATAGAGTTTCAGGGATATTATGTTTTAGCTCCGATTGCCACGTCCACAGCCACAGAGATTAGGATTTAGCGCGATACTGGCAAGACGTTTTTAAAGTTGGTTATCCATTCCTGGCAGGTAGTTATGTATCATAGAGAAGAGGAACTGATTAAATTTTGGCGAGTTTCTAAGAACATAATTTGCCACCAAAGGGCGCTGTGCGTGAAAACTCGACATTGTTTACCATAACTGAAAAACTATTCGTCCCATTTACCTGTAATTTGGCTCATATTGTAGATTTAATTGACAGCTTGCCATGACTAGAGGCACGGGCTGATAGTAGTGCAGGGGACTGGGACATATCGGTGATATTTCTTTGCTGTCGGGAGCAACAGCGTAGACCTTGTTTTCTGCAAGAAATTAGTCAGCCAGCAACATGTGCCACTCAAGGTGTGTTGCATTCTGAACTGAATTCTTCTGAGAGCTAACAGTTGCTAATATTTTTTTTAAAATTTATTATACACTTAAATGCATTATTTAAAGACAATGCAATCTCATAGACACAATAGTTGTCTATGTGATATTTTGCTAAGATTTTAAACCATTATTTTGGCATTATAAAATAAAGGGGACTGTCAAACCGAACTGAATCTTTATCAGTAAATAAAATTTCAGGACCCCAAATCAAAAAGGGATAGAGACAGTATACTAAATTAACATTAAAAGTGAAACCAGTGATTTGTAAATGATCATGGACCTGCTTTATGTTGAAAAAAATAAGAGAGCACAATGTTTTATGTTATACCACCTGTATTTTATTGATATTTCAAAGTAAACAATTACTTCAATTTTGATTCTTCCAACACATTCCAAAAAAAGTTAAGACAGTAAAGTATCTACCATTTTGCATTTACAACCCCAATTCTGATATAGTTGGGACAAAGTGTAAATTGGAAATAAAATCACAACGCAATGACTTTCAAAACACACCAGCCAGTATTTTATTCACAATAGAACAGAGATAACATGGCAAATGTTGAAACTGAGAAACTTTACAATTTTATCCACAAAATGAGCTCATTTCAAATTTGATGGCTTCTACAGGTCTCAAAAAAGTTGGGACAGGGGCCTGTTTACCACGGTGTAGCATCCCCTCTTCTTTTTAACACAGAGTGGAGGCGTCTGGGCATTGAGGAGACATGTTTCTTGAGTTTAGCCATTGGAATTTGATCCCACTCTTGTTTAATACAGGCTTCCAGCTGCTGGAGAGTTTTGGGTCTGCTTTGACGGACTTTTCATTTAATTATGCGCCAAATGTTCTCAATCAGTGAAAGATCGGGACTGCAGGCAGGCCAGTTCAGCACACGGACTCTTCTACTACAAAGCCATGCTGTAGTAATAGCTGCAGTATGTGGTTTTGCATTGTCCTGCTGAAATACACAAGGCCTTCCCTGGAATAGATGTCGTCTGGAGGGGAGCATATGTTCCTCTAAAACCTTTACATACCTTTCAGCATTCATGGTGCTTTTTAAAACATGCAAGTGTCCCACACCATATGCACTAATGCATCCCCATACCATCAGAGATGCTGGCTTTTGAACTGAACGCTGATAACAGGAGGGGTGGTCTTTCTCCTCTTTAGCCCGGAGGACACGATGCCCATGATTTCCAACAAGAATGTCAAATTTGGACTCGTCTGACCACAGGACACTTTGCCACTTTGCTACAGTCCGTTTTAAATGAGCCTTGGCCCACAGAACACGGCGGCGCTTCTGGATCATGCTCAACAATGGCTTCATTTTTGCATGATAGAGTTTTAGGTGGCATCTGTGGATGGCTTGGCAGGCTGTGTTTACAGACAGTGGTTTCTTGAAGTATTCCTGGGCCCTTTTAGTAATGTCAATGACAGAATCATGCTGGTGAGTGATGCAGTGGCGTCTGAGGGCCAGAAGATCACGGGCATCCAGTAAAGATCTTCGGCCTTGTCCCTTACGCACAGAGATTTTTCCAGTTTCTCTGAATCTTTTGATGATGTTATGCACTGTCGATGATGAGACCTTCAAAGCCTTTGCAATTTGAAGTTGAGGACCATTGTTTTTAAAGTATTCCACAATTTTTTTATGCAAGCCTTCACAGGTTGGAGAGCCTCTGGCCATGTTTACTTCTGAGAGACTCAACCTCTCTAAGACATCCCTTTTATAGCCAATCATGTTACACACCTGATGCCAGTTAACTTACTTATTTGCTAAATGTTCTTTCAGCTGATGCTCTTATATATCAATTGCTTTTTCAGCCTTTTTTTGCCTGTGTCCCAACTTTTTTGAGACCTGTTGCAGCCAGAAAATTTGAAATAAGCTGATTTTGTGGATAAAAATGTAAAATGTCTCAGTTTCAACATATGAAATGTTGTCTATGTTCTATTGTAAATAACATATTGGCTCAAGTGATCTGAAAGTCATTGCATTTTGATTTTATTCACAATTTACACTTCGTCCCAACTATTTCGGAATTGGGGTTGTACTTTCCACATTATTAAGTGAACCTTTTTTCGGCTGCTGCTTTTTTTCCAAATCATGATTGCATTCGCCTGCAAACACCAGCTCTTACAAACCACATCATTATTCTCTTTTTTCAAATGTCATTATTAGTCCTAAGATGCCCCTGACCCAACTTTTCTGAAATGCACTGAAAGCCTGAATGGCAGCAATACATGCATATTTGCAAATAAAATGAAGCTCACCTGACGAAACATTAAATATCTTGTATACGTACTGTGTGCAATGAAATACGAGTCAAAGAAAATTTAGAAAGGACTGCTTTCTGTTTTCATGTGCATTTTCCATACCGTCTCAACTCGTCACGTACAACCATTCGTCAGAATGAAAGAATCAATAAACATGCATGTGCTCAGTCAATGGGCCGCAGTAGTCATTGTCTAAGTATGTCCATGTATACTTCTACTTTATAATGCCAGGCAAGCTCAACATAGCCCCTATTTTCACATCTGCAATGGATTCTTCATCATGCCAGGGCTAACTGGGGCTGGCTCTGCTGGATGACAAGTATTTGTCTGCGGCATCGCCCAGGGTTTGGGAAGGTTCATTCGACACAGACCCCCTTCTCATTTCTCTTAAGTGACCTCTACTGTCCCACTAGTTCACAAGGCGCCTGAAAGCTGCAGTATAAGTAGCCATATCATCAGCACAGACATCACTGCATTGACAACTTGTGTTAGTTTCTGTAGAGCTTCAGATGTAGGTGGCCCTCCACTGAATCACACACTGGGTTCCCAGCAGCGAGCTTTCTTGTGTACGTTTAAAACAGGGCAAAATTTATGAGTAATAAGTGGGTTATAGCCCTCCTCATATTACAAAATTGGCCAACTCCCAAGTCCCACACATGCTCGATAAAGAACTAAACTGCAGCGATTAGAACCATAAATTTGGACAATAAAGCGACAGGAAGATCCCCAGTGTGACTTCACCGGACATGAAAATTGCACAGCTGGTCTTTCAGGAAAGATCTTCCAGGTGCACTCTTTGGATTATAGCATGTATTTCAACCCTCACCCCCTCTAAAATTTTCAAGCTTACATTGATACTCAGTTTTCATCCTTGCAACTAGACACTGCTGTGAAAGAGAATGAAAAAAGCATTTCTATTACCCTGGTTAATTATGAATCACGTCCTCTGTTCATTATTTGATTTAATTTACCAGTCGTGGGTATGGCCAAAAAGACAGCAGCAGTCACTCCCTCACACTCAACAAACTATCATTTGACAATTTCACTATCCTGTATTTTTCCACATGAAGCAATGACATCCATTCATTATTGACCCTGCGTGTCCAACACACTTATTTCTAAGTGGGGTCAAAGGGGTGCCAGACAATCTGCCAATCCATTGCCAAATCACATACCATTCACTCACACTTATGGGCAATTTAGAGTCTCTATTTAGCCTGGTATTCGTGTCTTTAGACTGTGGGAGGAAACTTGAGTACCCAAAGGAAACCTACGCAAATTTGGAGAGAACATCCAAAATCCATACGGACAGGACCCAAACCGGATTCGAACCCACAGCCTCCTTGATACAAAGCAACAGCCTGCCATCTTGTCAAGAAATATCTTCAGGATAATCTTGAAAAATTACTTGAAAAAAGAATTGTATCTCATTGCACCAGCATGAATGTGGCTTGTGAAATCTGATCACTGGAAATAAAAATATATTTTCTTGATAAGATGCACTGTTGACTTCTGGTAAAGCTAAATACATACAAGTGCAGATGGAGTATTTAATAAATCACCTGAACCCTGTTCATTATTTAATTAAATCAAAAAGTTTGGATGTGGTTGCACAGGCAGGTGCATTTGCTTCCTCACATTCAACTAATCGTCATTTGATTCTTTATCTTTTATTTTTCCACATGAAGATTTTTTTTTGTTTGAGGATGCAATAATTGCTTTTGCTAGACCTGTAAAATACAATGTGAATTTCAAAATGCGATAATGGTAAGTCCTTCCTGGGATAAACAAACGTGTTTCTATGAGTCTCTGTAGTTAAGAATTTGATATATTAACTGTCAAATCTTTTGTCTCTGATAATTAGTCTCACTGCGATTCTGACCATTGGTTTTAGTTTTGGTTTTGTTCCATTGATTGATTCCAATCATTCAGTTATTATCTTGTTACAGCCCAAATGCGTGCATACATTCAACTGCCTTGAATAATATCGTCGATTGAATAGCATTATCACCTGTTATTAGTGCCATAGATACAGGCTAGTAGGGTCCCCCAGTGGCTACTAGAAGCAGCTTGGAAATGGTTCTTTTCATTACGTTAACATTATTTTTCCAGGTGAAGGAAAGGTAATCATCCTTTTTAATAGATTAACCCTTAAAACCCTGAGAGGGACCCTGAGAACACACCAGAAGAAATGGCAAAAAATGAAGCATTATCCATATAACAGTATAGTCATGCTGCATATCAAATTAAACAGAAGAACCTCAGCTACAAGAATATATAAGCCATTTTTACATGAAATTCCGACACCAACGAAATGAATTACCTAACACCAAAATCCCTACATCGCCACCTAGTTAACCCACTCGCCACAATTTTGATGCTATCATTCTGCTGCTTTATGCCACATGCACAACCAATAGCTCAAATGAAACCAGAGACTCCGCAGATTCCAATGATAAGCCCCCTTTACTCTATTCCAAAGCATCTGCAAGATATCAGCAAAAGAAGAGCAACAACAGAAACAGAAACATAAAAAAACGAGTATTTACACATCTGAACAAATCTCACAAGTGTCCCCTTCATTTTGAGACCAAAATTATTCAAATAGACCTTATGGTTGCAGAGATATGCCCTTTTCAATTTGGGTATGCAATTTTTGGTCTAAAAACAGGCTAGGGTTCAAAGGGTTTTTAAGGTTAGGATTTTGGGTTGGCTAAAGAGGTGATCATGCTTTTTAAAAGGTTAAAGTTAGAATTCATGGTTAGGGCAAGGCAATAGTGCTTTTATAATATATAGTTGACTTTTAAAAGGTAATTGCACCTCATGCTAATAAGTATTTAGTTGCCAGGGGAGAGGACTGAACCTGGGTCTCATGTGGGAAAGTTCTTTATTTTACATGCACATCCCACCACCCCAGCCTCCATCTTAGCTTGGATTTTTTCTGTATATTTTCACATTATGTCACTTCCTGCTTTGCAGCACAGTCATCGTGCAAGAAAACATAACCTCCATCTAACTGATCAGCAATATCAATCGATGATGATGACCCACTCAAGATACTAGCAGATACAGTAGGGCCCTACTGGTCCATATGTAGGGCACTAATAACAGATGATTATGCCCATTCAATCGACTGATAACATTCGTATCGTCTGATGCATTCCAAACACCTTTCACACACCTGTTTCCCATTGTTACTCACCACTGTGTATAGTAGTTTGAGTCTGTCTTCATGTTAGTGTCAGACTGTCTCACCTTGCTTTGTGCTAGTAATCTGTTCTCTTGTATTTTTGTGTCCTGATTTTCCCAGCTCCCTGTTCCTGCCACATCTCAATGTGTTAGTTAGTGTCGCCCTGGGCTTGTGTTTGCTTCGCTGTGCCCCCACATTCCCACCCTCCCTGCTCCTTTTCCCTCCTGGGCTCATCTTCTGGTTTCCTGGATACAGGACTTTACTCTGCTCATCCCCAGCATCCTGAGTGCTGCTGCTCGACCTCTGCATATCACTGGGCTACACACTGTCTATATTGCATTACCCTGACTGATAGTTCTCGGCCCTAGACTATCTGAAAATAAAGGTACAGTTTCCCCTTTCCTGATTCTGTGGCTGATCCCTTCCATTCTGACTCTCATGACAACTTACATCCACAAAGATCAGAAAAGCATAATAACTAAAAAGAAAAATTAATCAATAGTGCCCATTGCAATCATACTTAGTTGTATTTTTGTCTTCATTGAGCTCTAAAGTTCTAAAAGAAAGGCATGTAGTCAAGAAACCACAAAAGGCACAAATCCAGTGTCTCCTTTTTCAAAAAAATGTAACATCCCAGTAAAAAAAAAAAAAAAATCACATCACTTGGCTTTGCACAAGATATTCACTCCTCTTACTACATAAACAGGGGTTTGGGAAAAAAAATGTGTTCCTACACACCAGCAAACACCCCTTCCTGTTATCCACTTGGCTTAGAAAACAGAGCATACTTTTTTTAACCTGGCTTGAGCACCCAGCATCCTGTTTGAACTTGAGAATGCATGTGAAGAAGTCACATCCGCACAACTAATTGAAAGCAATGGCCAGCTCTATCAGCTCTGGGGCCTGCAGAAAACAAGGGCATTGCTAAAAATATGGAATCAAGGTCATGTGACCACTTCTCCCACTGGGAGGCAATTTGAAATATCCCTCCAGTTATGCAACTGTCATCCCTCTGCATTCCTCTCGCTGGCTGACCATTCATTATTATAACTTTCAAAAACCATCTGCATCCAGCCATGACTGGAGTGAGAACAAATACTGTCATCATCCTTCTGATTTTGCACACATCTGCTTGCATTTGATGTCATGAAAAGGGCAGAAATGTTTGGAAAGAGTTAGGAATTAGACTCTCAACACATTAGCTTCCTCAAGCACTATTACTCAAGCACTATTAGAGGGGTAAATTCTTTTTTTTTGGTGGGGGGGTAGGATTCAGTTTCCTATCTCCCGAATCTGGGGCCACAGTTTAGGATCTCGGCGATGATGAGAATGCTCTGCAAGTACAAATATCTCCCAGAGAGAGAAGATGATGAAAATGCAGCTGGAGTAAACTGAATAACTTCTATCCCCTCAATAATTTGACATCAGTTTAATATTCACGTAATACTTAATCAAAATAACTATTTAATAATTTAACACTAATTCCAGATATATCAAAAATGCTTTGAGAACTGTGCAAAATAGCAGCAGCAGTGTGTCGCCACCTCTGGTTATGGTCTTTCAGAACACACCATGGTTCCATTCAACAGCTTTCCCAATAAGCTAGACAGCCCCAGAAAAAGCCTGTTCTAACCGGCTCTGCCAGATGCTTAGCTGCCAATAATACTGTCTGTGGACCTGAACTGTTTTTCCAAAAGAATCTTCCACACTAGAAACAAGCATTCAGAGAATTCATAGTCTCGCCCAACAGCCCGAAATTTATGTCATGCCGTGAGGTCAGCCCAAGGTGTTTACATGTGAAAGATGATTGAAATCGGTCAAGTGGTTCTGGAGATATCTGCCCGGAAACACACATACACACACACACACACACAGACAGACAGACTCACAAGGTGATTACAATAGTCTCGCAAACCCCTACAGGGGGCCCCCCAGGGGCTCGACTAATAAGTGCAAGGGACAGAGAGAATGTACAATCAGGATAAAGTGAGCATTTGTCAAAGGAATGTCATATATGCGCCACGTTCTGACATATAGTCCTATACTGTAAACCCAGATAGTGAGGCAAACTCAAATGTTTTGTGGAAACCTATAACCTCAGAAATATTATGTAAGCCAACTTATTTGCATTGTGTGGACGGTACTTAAAGAACATATGGTAAAATTTATCCTTACCATGTTTTAAGTGCTGTGAGCACAATACCAGTAAGTTGTCTTACACAACTTTTTTGAGGTGATCTGTTTCAACAAAACATTTCAGTGCACCGCACTATCCGGGGTTTACAATGTATACAGTCTTTTCTGTGTTCTACTATGTATCTGTTGTTTTCTTTGATTGATTTTATATATATATAAAACCCCAATTCCGAAATAGTTGGGACAAAGTGTAAATTGTGAATAAGATCAAAATGCAATGACTTTCAAATCACACCAGCAAGTATTTTATTCACAATAGAACAGAGATAACACAGCAAATGTTGAAACTGAGAAATTTTACAATTTTATCCACAAAATGAGCTCATTTCAAATTTGATGGCTGCTACAGGTCTCAAAAAAGTCAGGACAGGGGCCTGTTTACTATGATGTAGCATCCCCTCTTCTTTTTAACACAGTGTGGAGGCGTCTGGGCATTGAGAAGACAAGTTTCTTGAGTTTAGCCATTGGAATTTGATCCCACTCTTGTTTAATACAGGCTTCCAGCTGCTGGAGAGTTTTGGGTCTCCTTTGATGTGTAATGGCCAGTAGAGTACGGAGGCCAGGTGCAACGACCAGAGAGAAAGAGAGTAGCACGGACACAGTACAAACACAGAGAATAATACAGACCAAACGAAAGTACTCGCACTGACAAAGGACGTATAATAGTCCGAACCACGGAAGCAAAGCGAGATAGAAAAAGGGAGAAGAAACTCTAATAATTAGAAGATAGAAAGTCATACAAAACTTGACTACAGATATCTTCGGCTATAGTGCTTAGCTACAAACAGACACTCTAGCAAAGAGGCGTAGCGAACATCCGGCTTACATAGAATGCGGGGAAGCGCCGCCCCAGTTCAATCAGCCAGCTGGGTAAAGAATCCGATTGAACAGGACTTCGATATCGTCCCCGAACGAGAGCCAGAAAGAAAAGTCCAAAACACACACACAAACATCCAGAACCATGACAGGATGGACTTTTCATTTAATTATGTGCCAAATGTTCTCAATCAGTGAAAGATCAGGACTGCAGGCAGGCCAGTTCAGCACACGGACTCTTCTACTACGAAGCCATGCTGTTGTAATAGCTGCAGTATGTGGTTTTGCATTGTCCTGCTGAAATACACAAGGCCTTCCCTGGAATAGATGTTATCTGGAGGGGAGCATATGTTGCTCTAAAAACTTTATATACCTTTCAGCATTCATGGTGCTTTTTAAAACATGCAAGTGTCCCACAACATATGTACTAATGCATCCCCATCCCATCAGAGATGCTGGCTTTTGAACTGAACGCTGATAACAGGAGGGGTGGTCTTTCTCCTCTTTAGGCTGGAGGACCCATGACTTCCAACAAGAATGTCAAATTTGGACTGGTCTGACCACAGGACACTTTGCCACTCTGCTACAGTCCATTTCAAATGAGCCTTAGCCCACAGAACACGGCGGCGCTTCTGGATCATGCTCAACAATGGCTTCCTTTTTGCATGATGGAGTTTTAGGTGGCATCTGTGGATGGTACGGCGGACTGTGTTTACAGACAGTGGTTTCTTGAAGTATTCCTGGGCCCATTTAGTAAGGTCAATGAGAGAATCATGCCGTTGAGTGATGCAGTGGCGTCTGAGGGCCCAAAGATCATGGGCATCCAGTAAAAGTCTTCGGCCTTGTCCCTTACGCACAGAGATTTTTCCAGTTTCTCTGAATTTTTTGATGATGTTATGCACTGTTGATGGTGAGACCTTCAAAGCCTTTGCAACTTGACGTTGAAGAACATTGTTTTTTAAAGTATTCCACAAGTTTTTTATGCAAGCCTTCACAGGTTGGAGAGCCTCTGGCCATCTTTACTTCTGAGAGACTCAGCCTCTCTAAGACATCCCTTTTATAGCCAATCATGTTACACACCTGATGCCAGTTAACTTAATTACTCGCTTAATGTCAGCTGATTCTCTTCTATATTAATTGCTTTTTCAGCCCATTTTTGCCTGTGTCCCAACTTTTTTGAGATCTGTTGCTGCAAGAAGATTTGAAATAAGTTCATTTTGTGGATAAAAATGTAAAATGTCTCAGTTCCAACATTTGAAATGTTATCTATGTTCTATTGTAAATACCATATTGGCTCATGTAATCTGAAAGTCATTGCATTTTGATTTTATTCACAATTTACACTTCGTCCCAACTATTTCGGAATTGGGATTGTATATATATATAAAATGCACACTCGAGCCAGGTTCTGTGTTCAACCAATCAAAGAGATTGGGGAGCGTTTTTTCCCAAAAGCTCAGATGTTAACTTACATAGTTGGAACCATTGACTGTGAGTGGACAAATTATGAAGTTATGTAAGTTGCTAACTTAGTTAGCAACCACGCTTTTGAGAAACGTACCCTAGGCTAGTACAGAGGGCATAGCGGAGGTCTTGCAGTTGGAGCACTCCAGAAGCATACGGCATTGCTGCCTTCGACTAACACCATAACCACCAGGGATAGCATGCATCTCAACTGTACGAAAAGCATAGCGTACAGTATGTACAAAATGTACAGAGCCCTAAAGTTGTCCATGTTTTCATTACTCGACGGGATGCTACCAAATTTCTGCCAGCTAACCGGCTAGTTGATTGTTTAGTCTGTTCTGGTCAACCAGAAAAAGGTCCAACACGAACAAGCTGAAAGGGGGCAATTTGCTGCCTATCATAGCAGAGATAGACATGCTTCGGTCAATATACCAATTTCCCTATTGAGCATGTACACTGGGACAATCGAACTGTAGTCTGATTAAATGGCCTAATCGAGCTATAACCGTAGCTCAACTTAACTATGCATGTAAAGGTACGAAAGTTTTTGAGGCACTGGCTCCTGAATTGGTTTGGCGTCCAGGTGTAATCCATTTGTGCGCCCCGCTTCTTTCTGCGGTGTAAACAGCTGGACAGCTTTGCTCTCAAATCTCAAATTTGCACAATTGTTTCAGGCTGGTTACCAGTCAGATAAACACGGACTGTGGAAAGGCCAAGTAGAGTGCTTGTGCCTGGCTTATTTTGATAATATTTTTACCAAAGCATTATAAGCTGTAAATTAGGAAATTTGTTGGCGTGAATCCTTTAACCTCTCTCGCCAGTTTACCCCGTAGCCCAGTTTATTAGGAACACCTCCCAAACTTCAATCAGTCTCCAGGATTGGAACTGCGTTCCTGTTAAACCCTTCAGACCAGCTATTTGACAGTCCTGCTTCAGAGAGGGTTTACACCAGCAGGCTTCTGCCCCCGGATGCCACTGGCCGGGCACGGACACGCCCATTACCTTCACCATGCAATAACACCTAAGATGGACCGTGCCTTTCCTCCTCTGAGCTTCAGCCCTTCCCCTGTTGTTACCATATTACTATCAATAAACACTCTCAGTGGATTGTACCCTGAATCTGTATCTGCTTCCTTGTCTGGATCATAATAGAAAATAGTACAAAGACAACACATCAAATGTAGATACTAAGGAATTTTATGGTTCTTTGAAAAATATGAACTAATTTTGAATTTGATCCCTGCAAACATTTCAAAAAAGTTGGAATGGGTCAAGAAAGACTGAAAAAGTTGTATGACGCTAAAAAACACACCCGGTGGAGAGTCACACAACTAATTAGGTTAAGTGGCAACAGGGCAGTAAAAGGATTTGGCATAAAAAGAGAATCCCAGAGAGGCTGTGTCTCTCTGAAGTAAAGATGGCGAGGACATCACCACTCTGTGAAAGACTGTATGGGCTGATAGGTTCAACAATTTCAGAATAACGTCTCTCAATGTAAAATTGCACAGAATTTAGGGATTTCATCATCTATGGTACATAATAGCATTAAAAGATTCAGAGAATACAGAGAAATTCCTGTGCACAAAGGAAAAGGCGAAAAACCAATTTTTGAACGTTTGTAATCTTCAGGCCTCTGACAGCACTGCATTAGAAAAAGACAAGATTCTGAAGCGAAAATCACTGCATGGGATCAGGAACACCACTGAAATCCACTGTCAGTGAAGACAGTTTTTTTGCTGCATCCACGAATGCAAGTTAAAAATCTACTGTGTAAAGATAAAACCATAATTAAACAAAATCCAGAAACTTAGCCGCCTTATCTGGACCCAAGCTAGTTTAAGATGGACTGGGGCGAAATGGAAAACTGGCCTGACCAATCAAAATGCAATATTTGTTGATGAAATCATACATGCCATGTCCTCCTGGCTAAAGAAGAGAAAGACCACTCACTTATTATCGGTGAACAGTTGAAAAGCCAGCATCTGTGATGGTCTGGGGGTGCATTAGTGCACATGGCATGTGTAACCTGCACATCTGTGAAGACAACATTAATGCTGAATGACATACACATGTTTTGGAGCAAATATGTTGCTATCCAGACAAGGTCTTTTTCAGGGAAGGCCTGCCACATTTAAGCAAAACAATGCCAAAAGACATTCTGCATATGTTACAACAACATTGCTGTATAGTATGAGAGACCTGATGCTAATCTAGCCTGCATACAGTCCAGACCTTTCACCCACTGAAAACATCTGGCACATTGAGAAAAGAAAAATATGACAAAGGATGACACAAAGTGTAGAGCAGCTGAAATCCCACATTGAACAAAAATGGGAAAACATCTTGCTTTCAAAACACCAGCACCTGGTCTCCTCATTTCCCAAATGCTCACAGTGTGTTGCTAAAAAAGAAGTGATGCAACACAATATTAAATATGTGCCCGTCCCAACTTTTTTGAAAAGTATTACTGGCATTAAATTCACAATGAACATACATTCTTAAAAAAATAAAAATAAAAATGAAAAAATTTCCCAGTTTCAATATTTGATATTTTGTATTTAAACTATATTCAATCAAATATATAGTTTAAATGATCTTCAGATCGTTGAATTCTGTTTTTATTTACATTTTACTCTGTCTCTCCTTTTTCGAGGTCACATGAGTAGACGACGGACTGCGTTTTAAATTGATTGTTTCTTCTCTGATTAGGGTATTTTTTCATTTAATGGATACTAGTTCAAACAGACTTACAGTGCATGGCAATAAGATAACAGGCAAATTTTCTCTGCATTCTCCCCACCTTGGCTCTAACATAAATACTTCAACAGTATTCAATAAATCTAAGTTGCATCGGACGAAAAAGTTTCAAAAGCCGTTACACGACATTTATTTTAACGAGATGACTGACTTCGATGTTAAATGCGACTATGCAACTAAATTTTCCTGCAGATCGTTTGGTTAAACACTGCCCTCTCCTGGAGAGAAAAAACTGCATGGAGCTTGTAAGAAAGGTCATGCAGGAGAATAAAAGTCAGGTCTTTGACGAGTTTTTACCCAGCCTTCTACGATATGGTTCTAACTCGTTATAACACAGTAATATAAAATCTTAGCCACTATAGGGGTTCGGTCCATGAGAATTTGCGCAGTGTTGGCATGCTATTGCGCATGTTAACCGTTGAGACGTTTACATTAAATACCCAGAAGGGGGTGTTAGAGTCGTAGTTATTTTCACGGGTTACCTATTAATCCTTGTTTTACAAAATTAACCACCAGGCGGCGAGAAAGATGTCTGCCGGAGACCGTGCTCTAGATGCTGCAATTCAAGCAATCTATTCCTCCCCTAAGGACACAGTGTGAAGCCATCATGAAATTGGTTACATTTAGGTTATTGGGTGTTATAAAGCTATTGTCAAATACCAGTTTTTCAGTCACTAAGAACAAAAGAGACGGGTAACTTTGTATTTAGGCCTATTACATCCACTGTTACCGACTTAAGTAAAACGCTATCAAGCTATCGGGCGATTAAGCTTTACATTTCTGAGTGAATGCTAATAATCAGATGCCCTCCGAAAATGTTGCCTGTTGATGATGCAGTTATTTTGGTCATGCTTTCTGAGCTTTCAGTCTGACTGCAATGCGGAAAGTGTAGGCCCACATGGACGCAGAAATATACCAAAGCCAACAGAGAATATGTACACCCTAGAGTGCGTCACCAGAACTCACTAGAACAATCCCTTAATTTTTTTTTTTAAATTCCTTTATATTCCTGGGTGCGTTCATAAGTAAACACGAAATTCCCAAGTCGAAAAACAAGCTCTTTCTCTCAATTTGTTACAAGTTCACGATGATACAATATCGGTACGCAGATTAATAACCTTTCCTCTTTTTTTGCCAACGTTAGCATTCTTTTGTGTAAAGGCGCTATGTGTGATACTGCGAAAGCCTGGAAATCAAATATTCGACCCGGCGGGTGCGATTTTTAGCCTACTTGTTTAGACGCGTGGCGATTACTTCAGTTGGTAAGCCGTCGCCCGTTGAAGTGTGTGGGGCCTAATAATGATGATTCTTGCAGTCTAATAATTTAGTATTCTAATAATTTAGCGAGTGACCACGCAAGATTATAATTAGCCGGAGTACAGATTGCACAGCCCAGAGAATAATTACAAAGTTTGCTGTTTTGCCTTCATGTAACCCCTGAGTGAATATAGGCCTATAGGAGGCCAACAATATGGCAATGACCTAAAAATACGGAACAATTTTCACATTCCAGGAACGCGAGGAAAACTCTTATTTCTTTTAAGTTCATATTTTGTATATGAATGGTAGGCTACATAAATCATTTAACAGCGGATATGCAGTCAATTATGAGGCTTAAAACAATCGTAAACATTTTCTCATTAAGTTAAAAAATAAACACAAAATTATTTGGTTACTTACACCTATGCTTAGAATCTTATTCGCTACTCGCTTCAAATAAATAATGAATGGGGCTATTCAAGTTCCAGCAAGCGAACCTGAATGGTGTAAATTAAAATGAGTTTCCTTTAAGAACTACATAGGGGAAAATCTAAATATCTGCCACAAAATAATAAACTATATGTGCTCATAACCATTAGCAATCTGTAATAACAATAATAAGACGGCAATGACACAGAACAATTGTTATAATGTATTTCAATCAAAATTGTCCAGGCAGTTTATAGGGTCCAGGATAACGCAAAGCAATATCTCACGTAAGTTAGGGAATCTATAAATATCTATTTGATAGTATTGCAAATTAATACAGGAGTAGGTTGTTTCTTGGCTATTTGCTGTAAAATCGCGCTGCTAGAACAGCGAAACACTTCAAGTCATCGATCGGCCATGACCGTTGAAAACCAATCATGTTAAATTTGCATTAGCCTATACATAATTATGGCCAAAAATAGCCTACCGTATATAGGCCTAGTCTAATGCTCCGTGCGAAAATGTGTCAGTTGATTTACAGACAGAATACACTTTAAGGGCACAATAGAGAGGATTAATATGACATTTTTAAGACCATTTGAATAGCCCTTACACGCCTCATAAAACGCGGTAAAAACGTTCATTGCACATGTGCTCAACTGCAAAGTTAGGTGTACTTGAGCAAAAAGACCGAGCATACAGTCTTTGAAGTTCGACTTGTTTGTGCGCATCCATGTATTGGTTAGGAGGAAAAGGCAACGCGTTGCTAGTAAGGAGTGTGCATTTTTAGGTAACACTGGGCCGGAATTAGCTGTGAAGTGCGACCCCGAAGTGTGGAGGTGTGAACTAGGTTAATGTGAAAAGTTCGCCTCACAACAAGAGACATCTCATGATACTTTGCACCTCTTTTGGAAGTGCGTATCTTTTACAAAAACGCGCGGGACTTTCCGGACGTCAGTCCATTCTGTGATCTTAGAAATTTCGGGTTCCCATATTTACAGCTTTTTACGCCAATTCCAGAAAGTCTTGAAATACAATGTGCGATAACGTCAATGTGGGCCTTTATTTTCCTATTATTACCAGATTTAGTTATTATCAATGTTTTATATTCTAGGCCAAGTAAAAGAGAGCAGTCCGTCCATTATTTTACACTTTGCACGCAGATATTGTCATTAATCTTGATGTTCTTAATTAATACAGTCAGAATCATATCTAGTGCTTTTGGTAATCAACAAATATAATAAAACCCATAATATACGGGCCATGTGCGGTGTATTGATCTAATGAGAGTTGGATTCGCGGTTATTCCTTGACGGAACACTTGAAGTGATGCGCACAGAGGTCAACAAGGAAAAAAGTGGGCTTGGCGGATATACAGGGCCGTCATTTGAATGCAAATCAATATGGGGTCGAGGAATGGTCTGACGTCAGGCACACCATGGTATACCTCTGCAAGCAGTACCTTGTCAACAGAACTTAATTATGTGCGACTGAAACACATCTTGGAGTACCTGCATTACCACTCGGCAGAACTGCATTGGACTATACAACAGACAAACAGCAAAAGGGCTAATATTGCGCGCAAGCAGATTTTAAACTGGCCTGTGTTTTTGGGGGGCTATTATGTCTCCTTAAGAGGTCTTGTATTTGATTTGTGAATCATGTATGTGGGATATCTGTTGGATAAAGAAGGAACCATGTACCATCAAGGCCCAGTGAGACGTTCCAGCATTAACCTCCCTCCACAGAACTTTGTATCAACTCCACAGTACTCCGACTTTACTGGATACCATCATGTGCCAAACATGGATACACACGCACAGTCCTCGGGAGCTTGGGGCTCGCCGTATGGCGCACCAAGGGAAGACTGGGGCGCATATGGACTTGGGCCTCCGAATAGCATCGCTACGCCAATGAGCAACTCGTCGCCCGGACAGGTTTCTTACTGCTCTGCTGATTACAATCCTATGCATCCTCCAGGATCTGCTATTTTGCAGCCGCCTCCAGAGAATATTAATGTTGCTCAGGTATCGCCTGACAGAGAAAGACGTAACTCCTACCAATGGATGAATAAAACGGTTCAATCGTCTTCCACTGGTGAGTGGTGTGGGAGTGTGGCACTTGTTGAGAATTTGAAGAATGTAGTTCAATGACTTGTTTAAGCTGCAGCAAAAAGGGTAGTAATAATATAACTCACCTTTTAATTAATTTGGATTTATTGGCAAAAAGGAAATTTTATTTTACAGATGACAGTGCCACCGTAATCTGACAGAGTGCTTGATTTATCACCTCGAATTTGTAATTAGCGGCATCCATGCTCACATAAATTCTCCAGCGAGTAGACAGGCATGCACTTTTGGGTTTACACAACAATTATGACAATCTAAACAGTATAAATATAAAATCCGGAATTTTTATTGACGTAGCCATCTTAAATAACAAAGCCCTTATTGTGCTAAATCTTTAATAAAATGGAAATTAACTCCTTAATCTCAGGCTGACATGCAAAAACTGAAGACGGTAACTGGTTGGACTAGTTCTCGATGCAGGAAACATATCACGTGGCATTTATGATCGTTATAGTTATGAATATGATGTCCAGCGTGATATGTTCTGCCAACGCATTCCTTATTCCATGTTTCACTTGCAGATTTAGGCTATGTGTAATTCTTAACATTTTTCCTACTGTTGCGCCTTAATCAGCCGACTCATTTCAATGTACCAGCTGTAAGTGAGAAACGGTACTGATCCTGCCATGTGTTCATATAGTGATTGTTTTGATTTTTGCCTGTTCAACCTCTTCAACCATTAACAATGATTAAAGGATATGAGTACTGATTTCGGACGCATAAAGAGCCCATTTGATATTTAATTTGAATGTTTGGTCAAACGAATGTCAAACATCGTTTCTTGTATAAATCCCAAATGTGTTCATGTATCTGTAACATGTCTTTCATGTAATTCACGCATTTCGGACCTCGTTAAATTGGTTAAAGCACAACTATATTTCTTGAAAATGATGCATAAAATATCAGTCATGTCTTTATAGGGTTTAGTTTTTGTATTGCTTACGAATTGATGTTAAAACAATGCCTAAACTGAAAAAATAGGCGCAACCGCCATAAGAAAAATCACTGGCGAATTTGAAATCATCTTGTGTTTTATGTATTTTTTTGTTCTTTGCGCGTGAGATGCAATGACACTCGTGTTTTCATTTGTTTGCGTAATTTGTAAAAATGGCTTTTTTCACAATGCATCCATTTGATTTTTTAAGATGTCGGTATATGTTAGATTTTCTTTCTACATCTGAGGAAGTGACGTGGGAACTGGAATACGTGTTGGGGAAAGGCGCCAGGCGCACTTGTGATGCTAATATTTCTATTGCCGTTAACAAGATGTGAGGTCTACTTTTCCTGGGCTTCATTGTCTCCGGTTTTGAGGGTTATCTGTCATATTCAGGCGGCGGTCCCTTTCAACACTTGGTTCTGCTTTGATATGCACCACTGTGTCTTCCGTGGTTCCCATTCTTCAAGAGTTATATTGCCGGAAAGGGCGACGAATTTCACAGCAAATAAAGACCTCTGGCCCCTGCTCAAAATCAAAGATACTTCTTTTTATAACATATAGCCAACATTTACCGCGAGCACTATCAAAAACATGGCCAGCACACATTTACACATATGTGCTCTATTTTGCTAAGGCCTGCAAGTATTAATTAATTTATTTATTCCAGTTTGTCGGTATTTTTGGGAGAATATCTCAATTCAAGTCGTTTTCATAAATTTCATTGGCATTAAATTATTTTCACCAGCAAGGCATCGTTTGTATATTCATTAAAACACTTTTTAACATGATCAAATGGTTGCATTATGGATTTAGAAACAAAATATGCAGGCAGGTTTATTGAAAATGGCCTGAAATCAAAATAAACTTCACTTTAAAATTGCTCCCACAATTTCATCTTCATAGATCAGAGGTAGCCGACCTTTTTGTTTATGGTTTGTAAATCAAACAAGACAGTCCTGATCTAGGCCAGAAAGGTTCTTGCGATACAGAGCCTTGTAACTCTTTTGTGTGTCGTGTGTTGCTTCTTAACACATCAATGGAGTTTGGGTAATATCTTGGAGACGCTTTGTTCTGCAGTTTGTTCAGATAGTCACATCAAAGAAAAAAAATTCAATTTGCATATCAGACAATGCAAGCTAGTCTGCAACGCAGTTATGAGATTTTATAACACAAGAACAATTTTAAAAGAGCGCTGAATCAAGTAATTATGAGTCCATTTGTAATGTAAAGTGAAATTGTATGAGCCTATGTGACATCATTAGGATTTTTGAGGAATTCAATAGCAGACATTTCTACAGTTGGTGACTGTATGCATATAATTAAAACTACTGCAATAATAAATCTGATCATGATTTATGACCAATTTAATCAGTAATGTAATCGTTCAGCGTGGTGCGCATATTTAAGTTTTCATGAATTGGATACAGAAGTTTTAATACATTTAAAATGAATATTTACTGTTTTACATTTAAAATGCAGGTAAACACCTGCGGCTATCCATAATTAAAGTTTAAGATGTACTATTGTTAAATTATATGAATCAGCCAGTAATTAGTTATTTTTGTCTTGAAAGGAAAAACGAGGACGAAGGAGAAATACAGGGTTGTTTACACCGATCACCAAAGACTGGAGCTGGAGAAAGAATTTCATTACAATCGATATATAACAATAAGAAGGAAGTCTGAACTTGCTGTGAACCTTGGCCTTTCGGAGCGACAGGTAAGGCATTCAAAAGGAAATGCGAATAACTGCATCTGTGCGCATAACTGGCATGTATTTAACATTATCCGTGTTCTGATCCGATTGTTTCATAATAACTTAAAGTTTGGAAAATATTGTTGGCCTGTACGCCTGTTTCAGACGACACATAGTCTATTCAAAGTCTAATTCACATTCAACAAATCTGGCTATTTTTATCGCCTACAAATTGAACAGCATATCAATCGTCACTTGTGCCCCTCACCTTTTGACGAACAGTTATGCATTATCTTTAGAATTAATTTGGCCAGCACAGATAAAAAAATTGCAATAAGCGGAGAGGACAATATGACCCCGTTATGTTTGCTATATCATTAGCAGCAAGTGGTGCGTGGATTATTCGCCCTGAAATTAAGTTTAAGAAATTGCAAAAGAACCGTTTCTTGACAGTTTTCCCACGAAACACTACTTATCAGGAATTGTTTTAATTAGCAAAATATGTCCCTGACGCTCACTGACGGCATATGTTTCAATTATTTTCAGGTGAAAATCTGGTTTCAAAACCGCAGAGCCAAAGAAAGAAAATTAATAAAAAAGAAGATGGGCCAGTCTGATGGAAGCAGCGGGTCAGTGCACAGTGACCCGGGTTCTGTAAGTCCGCTGCCTGTAACAGGGTCATTAAGTCCGTCGGATATTCACGGAAGTCTTTACCCACCCCCAGGAATGAGCACCTTGCCACCAATTGGGAATATACAGCAAGTGACTGTTACTCAGTGAATAAGAACTTGGGACTTCTCAACAAAACTGAGCACTCCGACACGCGTTAAAGACGCTGAAGCATGACTCAGAACTGAAGCTAATGGAATAACAGGCTAAAGCTATTCCAAAAGCAGATTGCTTTGAAACACGTGTTGTGGATTTTGATAAAGACGTTCTGGGGTCATTTTAGTTGCTATGACATGCTGGATGTCCTTCAATATTGTTTTTAATAGAATAGTTTTTTTAATAAAGCAAAAAAAAAAAAAAAAAAAAACTTACATGTGTTTGGTTCAAAATGAAATATGCTAATGGTTTGTGTTCATTTCTGGTTTAAGATATAAATATCATTTTCTGTATTTGTCGAGTGTACAAGTGTCTGTAAATAAAGAAATTAATCCAGACAGGCTACCCGCAAGGATATACAATCAGGCTGGAAAAGGAATTACTTTTCTCTGGTGAAGATTGCAGAGTTGGGTCCAAGTACTTTCAAGTACTTTTGAGAATTGTATGCAAGCATTTTTTTAACATACCACAGTGCTTGTATTTGTATCTGCGTACTACCTGATAATGCCTAATAATACCTTATAATAAGTACATGTACTTGTATCCAAGTACTTTTCGAGTACTTGACAAATCTCTGTCAGCACTTAGGAGACTGATTGGTCAAGAACTTTGAAAAGTACTTGAATACAAGTACAAGCACTTTAGGCATTAATAGGAAGTACTCCGATACAAGTGCAAGCACTTTGGTATTTAAAAAAAATACTTACATCCAATTCTTTAAAGTACTTGAAAGTACTTGAACCCAACTCTGGAAGATTGTGTGACCAATGTTGGAATTCTAAAACCTGGTTTTGTCTTCGAATTCATGAACCAAGGAATACTTCTTTGCTGTAAACAAATACATTAAGTTTTTGTCGAAATCGTCTAGATGATACGGGTAAAAACGTTTGATGAAAACGTTCCAATTGTAAATAAAATGTTGTGCAATGACTTCCTTGTTTCATGCGCTGTTCGGTTAGAATGCACGAATGTAAGGCCTTCCTTTTCAACGTGAAAGGCATGAAGATAAATCTTCGAAAAATGGGTAAAAATTATGGTGTTTTACTCAATTATAATGATAAATTTACCGACAACAAGTTGATAGGCCTACAAGCCGGGTGCTGTGTGCTACACTATGTGATTAGGCTCAGAAAGTTACGCATGCAGTGAAAACGGAAAGAATTCTCTGATTATCCGGTGAGACTATTTTGCAAATAAAGAATAACATAGGCAATATGTTACCGTGTAGCTTGTATAGGAAGGAAATGGTCATGTTTTGTTGACCGTACAAACATAACTGAACTTGGGATCTGTCAATAATGATTTGGGGGATGACCCGCAATGATCTTAATTTTTCAGCCTCAAATATCCCTACAATGTTCTTATTTTACTTTAGGACTCGGTAAAAAAAAATAATAAATAAATGTCGATTTTTTAATTATAATGGCTTAATGCATTTAATCTTTTACTTAAATAGCATTTTAAGCGACTGATAAAGTATTCTCGCGGACATTACAGATTAGTGACAAGTCTTTCCATTCTGTTTCCTCGATATAAGTTCCTTGCTTCAATACTCATTCTCAGCCTCGCGGGTGATTCTTTATGGCATTAATCTTTGGGCACTTATCGGCATCAGCCTTCTTATAAAACGGTCTTATACAAAGAGAGTATTTTTGATGCTAGGCTATGAAGATCTTGTTAATTTAAAGGCCTTTTCTAAAGGTCTATTAACGATTACAATAAAACCTTAATTCGTTTGTGTTCAGTAAAATCTAAGTACACACTTTAAACGTTCACCTCACTCTAGTAGACCCACTGACCATGTTACAACGGCAAATTGCATATCGTAATTTGCTGTGGACTCTAATAAACAGCGGAAGACATTAGATAAAGTGAATGGAAAAGATGGAAACATTAGATATATGTTACCATTATCCCTGAGCCTCTTATCAGGAGTCTTTTTTCCTTTCTCGCGCATGTTCCCTAACTTGCCTTAGTGATTAGATTAAATGTCTAGAGAACAGATAAATTGACATTTGTCTAGTAGTTCCTGAAAATGGCATTTTTAAAAACAGCAATAGTAACAATGAAATAGGTCCCCCCCAAAAAAAAACTTATTGAAAAATGAAAAAATTATGCTTCGATGGGAAAAGCAAGCTTCTTTGTAATTAATTAAAAGAAATAAGGTAATCCCAGGCTCCCCATTAATATACCTAATACGTCTATTTTTAATTAATTAATTAATTAATTTTTTGCAATATGCATCAGCAAACATGAAAAATGTGATACTGGGAATAATGTTTTGTGGCCAAAAGATTAGCTGAACTCTGATGACTTACAAACTATATCTAGTTTCAAAAAAGCAGGTATATAAACTCTGATCAGCCAGAACATTAAAACCTTTCAAAGATAACGCAAATAACATTGATAATCTTGCGACAGCGGTGGATCTCAAGGTCTGTAGATAACTCTGGGATAGTAAGTGAACTGCACGTTTACCTATTCAAGGTGTTGAATGTGGGAGACAAGGGGACCTGAGTGACATTGATGGGGACCAAATCGCTGTTGCCAATAGAGTGGGTCAGAGCACTGCTACTGCAAAAAGGCTTCTGGGGTGCTCCCAGTCGTCAGTGGTGGATACCCACCAACAGTGGTCCCAGGTAGGACAGTTCATGAACTGGCGACAGGGTATGGGGCACCCAAGGCTTTCTATGCACAAGGACAACAGAGGCCATCCTGTCTGGTCCCAATCAACAGAAAAGCTACCGTGCCACAAGTCGCAGAGAATCTTAATGATACTTATGAGAAAGTGACACAACTTACAGTAAATTGTACTCTTCTGCATATAGCGCTTTGTAGTAGCCGCAGGCCAGTCAGAGTGCCCATCATAACCTCAGTCATTGCCAACATTGCCTGCAATGAGGGTGTGAGCACTGGAACTGGACCTTGGAGCAACTGAAGAAGGTCACCTGCTGGGAGTCCTGTTTTCTTTTACATCGTGTTTATAGGCCAGTTACTTGTGCACCATTCACCTGGAAAAGAGATGGCAATTGGATGCATTGAGTGAAGAAGACAAGCTGGTGGAGGGAGAGCAATGTTTAGGGAAAAATGGGTTGCGTTACATGTTTTGGAGTGGCCTAGACCAGTTCCCAGAGAGAGTGGTTTCCAATCTCAGTCCTGGGGCACCCATGTGTATGCTGGTTTTCATTCCAGCCACAATGGCATTGCAGAATTATAATGAGCTGTAAATTTGTCCTAATTAGGTGTATTTCATTTTTAAAGCAGTAATTTACCGTCTAAAGCCACATTTTGACGGAAAAGCCCATGATTGCCATGAAGAATAAAAGACCCTTGAACATATTGTGTATATTTTACCATATTGCAAGCAATTTCAGGGGACAACATAATTAGACTGATCAAATTAGACACTGAGAAAATCAGTCAGCTCCAAATTAGGTTGCTGAAGACAGGTGTTTCACATTCTTTCTAAATAATTTGCTTGAACTTAATGACATTAACATGACACAAAGCAGGTTTGACTCTATCATTTGCTTGCCTAATTAATTCTTAGTTTTCACGACCATGTGCCCACAGTTTCACTAATTAAGAAACCACTGATTGTTCACTTTGATGGCCTCAATTTATTTCCCTCTTTTTTATGCAGTTGTTTCCAATATATCACAATATGGATATGGATTTCTTTCCTCTTCATGGTACGTATGGATATTTGTTTAAATGCGGCTTCATAGAATAAATAACTGCGCTAAACATAAATGCACCCGGTTAAGACAAACTGACAGATTGTTAAAATCCAGTGATTGCAATTGTGTTTGGAACAAAAACCAGCGCACACAGGGGTGTCCCAAGACCGAGATTGGGAACCACTGGCCTAGACAAAATTTTGACTTGAATCTGATTGAGGTGTTGTGGCATGACCTTAAACAAGCATTTTATGCAAGAAAACCCTCCAATGCGGCAACAATTCTGCAAGGAGTGGGCCAAAATTCCTTCACAGCGATGTACTGTAAGAGACTAATTACTAGTGACCGCAAACGTCTGATTGCAGTTGTTGCCACCGAGGGTGCAACAGCCAGTTCTTAGGTTCAGGGGGGCAGTAATTTTTTCACCATGAGTGAAATGGGTTTTGAATAACTTCTTACCTTCAGTAAATGAAATGATCATTTTAAAATCATTTTAATTTCCTTCGTCTTATATTGTTAGCTTCATAGCATAATTGCTTAAGTCACATTTTTGCCAAATTGAGATATCTGCTTCCTGTTCTTTCGTGTTGGCGAAATAAAGTTTTTTCCTTTTTTCTAAAAACCTTAAAAATAAATAAAATTCCTTCTCGTAAATAGTAAACAATAAATAAATAAATAATAAGATAATACTTTAATGTCTGTTTGCACGGAAATTTGTCTTGCATTACAAGCTCCATCCTTAGAAAGACATTTAAATCGTTCTAGACAAAGACAATGTTAAAATGACATACACTACATAAAGTCGTTAAAAATCATTCATGCTCATGTTGAGGGACGTAGCTTACGGACAACACTGAGTCCACCAACAGATCAATAAATTACGGGGGGGAGGGGTCTATCTTGCCCCTGACTGTTGGTTTAATAAGGACACAGAGTGAGGAAGAGACGAGTATTTATATTTATTTGTCCTGTAGCTAGGTACTCTAAATCTCCTTCCAGATGGTAGAAGCTGGTATTCCTCATGTAGCACATGAGAGGGGTCAACTGCAATCTTGTTGGCCAAGCTGAGAGTGTGTTTGTTCCAGCTCTGGAAGAACTCTTCCTCCACTGTTTGACCCACCAACTTTGAGCAGATGCTCAAGAGTGTGCGTTTTCTGGCCTTTAGCTAGAATACGCACACTCTTGAGCATCTGCTGAGCAATACTTAAAAAACTGAGATAGGCAATTATGCTATGAGGCTAACAATATTAAAATTATTTGGATGATCTGAAGGTTTTTAATAACAACAAATGAGCAAACATTGAAAAAATCATTGAAAAAACATTGAAAAAATGGCAGAAAAATTTTCAGAGCATTGCAAAACATACTGGTGGGCACAAATATAAACTTTCAAACCATAACTTTAAGAATGTTACAAAGATATTCTCTAAGCATGTGATGTGTTAGTCATATGAGTGCTTTTGTGTTGTGATTGTAAATATTTTGAAATGTTTAATGATACATTCTCTCAAGCCTATTTTGGTTTGATAAATTATCTCACTGGAGAAAATACCCTGCATGCAAAAAAATTATTTCAGTGTGGAACCATATGCATTAGATAAAATAATTTGATCCAAAACAAAACTTATATAGGACTTGTCTGAGAAACAATTATAAGGTTCTACTGAGTGGCCCAAATGGTCAAATTCGGCGTTATACCTAGGCCCACCTTGGGGTCATTCCATGCCAAATCAGATGATTTTTTATACAGGTATCAACCTCAGTGGTGCTCTTGAAGAGCTCCAAGGGATCATTCCATGCCAAATCAACCAGGGGTTCCCAGGTCACCATCTCAAAAAATTTTGAAAAAAAATCATAGATGTAGTACTACCTGAGAAATAATTGTGTGCTAAGTTTTAGGTCAATCAAGGCAATAGTTTCCGATATACAGCTATCTAAATATTTCAGCTATTTTTTTTGATTTACCAAAATTTGAATTTTTCGTGTTCGAAGGAGCATATGGCAGCATTCTGTTAAAGCTACAGAGTTGAGATTTTTTTTCACAAGGGCAACTTCTGCTGAGTGTTCCATTTCTGCCATGAGAGAGTACAAGTAGAAAAAAAAAATCTATAAATTTAATGCAAATGCCCGAATGTTACAACATATTATTTTTTGTGTATTTTATACATGCGTTTTTCCTTAGAATTGGCAAATGTTTGTTGCATTTTTAAAAATAGAACCAGTTTGATACTAAAGAGAAATTTGCAACAAATAATCTTCACATGTATAAGAACATATTGTAAAAATCTTGACTGTCATTAACTGTCATCCTGTGGTTTTGGTAGATTGAATAAAGGTCTTTTTCCAAAAAATCGAAAAAGTATGTTATTTTGAATGCACAATATGGGTGAGGAATTATAATTTACATGCTTTTAACACCATCGACGTGTTTAAATATTTTAGGGAAAACTATAGAAGTGATTTCAGCTCTGAATTTTAAGGCGCTCTTCTGCAGCAGAGCTGTAAAGTTTGGACACAATTTCGGAAATTTGTTTTTTTTTTCATTTTTGGAGCTCTCTGGACAATCAGGGATAAAAGACAGGCCCATTTTCATGGCGGAAATGGAACATTATGCAAAAGTTGCCATTATATAAAAAATCTCAACTCTGTAGCTATAACAGAATTTTACATATGCTCCTTTGAACATGGACGAAAGTCAAATTTTCAGAAAACGAAAAAATAACTGAAATATTTAAGTAGCTGTATCTCTGAAACTATTGCTTAGATTGAGCTAAGACTTAGCACACATTCATTTTTCAGGTAGCACTACATCTATGATTCTTTTCAAAATCTTTTGAGATGGTGACCTGGGGATCCCTGGTTGATTTGGCATGGAATGACCCTTTGGAGCTCTTCAAGAGCACCACTGAGGTTGATACCTGTATAAAATATCATCTGTTATCATTATCCATGCAATGTTACACCTCTGGATAGGCAGAGGCTTTATGGAAACAGCCATACAATATCAAAGGTCCATATTTGTCTTTTACGCCCAGCTGAGTCTTTAGGAGCTTTATTTTTTGAGTAAATTTATCCAAAAGCTATTTTTAGGAAGCCACAAGTAATATATGAAGCTCACAAATAAATAAATAAATAATAGGCGCTAAATATTGAATCTGATGCTAAAATGTGAATATTTAAGAGCAAATTAATCCACTTTGGCCACTTTAAGTTCCTCAATAAATCTATTACTGATTCATAGGCTTCTGTACTTGGCAAAAATGCAAATTTGCACACGAGTGCTAGAGAGAGGTCTGAGGCCCCAATATTTGAAGTCAGATATCAGCAAAACAAATATGAATGGAAAGGGAAAACTTTCCATGATGATTATTCTCATCGAGATAAAAACATAACATTTTTTTAACTGATTCTGAGGGGTCACCTGAAGACCTCTAGGAATGACCCTCATGGGAGATTTTGAACCACTATGCCAGACAGCACTCTCTACCACCACCATCAAAACACCACAATCAGAAAGAACTTCTCAAAGATTGATGTCACATCCCACAAGTGGAGTTCAAGTGATTTATTGAATCTAAATGTTTCATACCAGTAACTTTTTTGACATATGGGCTCGGTCAAGCAGGAGTTAACATCTGAGGTAAAAAATAAAACTTAATATATCTTTTCTGGCTTTATATTTCTGAAAAGCTGGAAAATATGTTGTTTTTAGTCCAGCTATTATGGTTCAAAAATGATTACAGATTGATTCTAGGGAGAACTTTAGTCTCTGACAAGTCATATTTATGACTTATCAAACCTTTCTTTCAGGTAATTTTTAACAAAGTATTAGTATGTTTCTGCATGGTTATAAAACCATGTGATGATTTAATTGCCTAAATAGTAATACAGTCATTGAATTGATAAAATGGTGGTTTTTATGGAAAAAGAAAACCTATGATGATGCAATTCCGTTAACTGAAATTCTGTTACCAAAATTACAATTTTTTTCTTGTCGAAGAAAACCAGCCAATATTATCCAAAATAATGCATATTGATAACTACTTCAACTAGGTATATTCAACTATTTTAATATTTTTCTCCACATAATATGGTAGTACGTTTATGAAATTCCATTACCGGTAACAGAATTTCAGTTGTTTCAACAAAGAATCAAGTACCATTATTGTACCAATACAACTTAAATATAAATGTTACTTGTGCTATGACAGGCAACATTTTTAATATTGGCAAAATGCGCTGTGAGAGTGTAATGCCCCTTCCCTTTGGCATTCCTTTGCCTGGCTACCTGCCCTTACTCAATTATTCAATTATCCTCAGTACTTAGTTTTCACCCATTTCCTTTTAGTTAATAAAGATTCCCTTCCTTATTTAAAGCCTGGTTTCTCCCTGCGGGCAGGTAGCCATAGTCAGTTTCCCCTTTCTGTTGTGTGCACTCCCTTTCAGTTCTCCCACAAGTTTTGTATTTATTTTTGTAATACCCTCACTCTATTTAATAAAATCCATGTCCCTGCACTTGGGTCCTCAGCTCCACTCCTTGCCCTGGTGTCCTTTTAACATCTCTGGGTGCCAGGTTGTGACAGAGAGTAATTTGGACCCCTTGTGAAATCAGACTGCAGCACTGTTAAAAAATACAACTTTCATCGAACCACAGCCATTTTAATGAAAATTTAGATTTAGGCACGTATTTTTTTTGTATTGGTGCAGTGTCACATTAAAGATGACATTCTGTCATTGTAACAATGAAGTGTGATGCATATCACTGGGAATCCCTTCTTGTCCTGCTTATGGAAGTCACCACTAACAGGAGCTAACAGGCAAATGTACACAGTTGTGTCGCCAACCACAGCTGGCCTGCCTTGGAAAGCCACTCCTTCAAGTGTATAAAGTATTGTCCACAACCAAAGCTGGCCTGCCTAGAGAAGCTACTCCTACAAGTGCACACAGCCGCAGGATGGTCCTCAATTAAAAATTCAAACATGTACAACTGGAACCTGGAAAGTGTGAATCACGAGTACGAAGTGTGAAGGCCCTTGCAGTGGGTTTGCAGGGGCAACTTAAGGGCCCTGGAAGCTCTCGGGTTTTAGATGCTCTCTGGTGCAATATGAACCTTATATTGGAGCTTATTTAAGCAAATTGAACGACCAATAATCCAGGAATAATTTATACCTATATTTATACTTTGAAAATTGTTTCATACCAGAGACAGTCAGTGACAATGACATCTACAGCCCAAGTTATCGGTAGTTTGTGAATAAAACACTATACCAATTTTACAAAGCATGAAATAAAACATTAAACTGTATATAGATAAATTGTGTTTTTTTCTATCACCAAATAAAGGTTTAACTCAACTCTACAAGTGAATGAGAATTAATTTGATTAATAGTACTGAGCATGACGCCACCAAGCAGTCAAAATAGTCTTTTTCATGCCACTTTCTTATGACCACTTTGTTCTCACAAAATAATTAAAAACGTTCCGACTGAGAAACAGTTAAATGGTCCATTTACCCCCTAAAAGATAAGTAGGATTAATATGATTGCAATACAGCGTGACAGAGCAAGTATTAAGGCCAGAAAGGAACCATGTATGGATATAAAACTCAAATTAACATTTGGAACTCTATTACCACAAAATTTTGTTGCCATGAAGCATCAAACTTTTTTTATTCAATGTAGAAGTATTATGGAAACCTTGCCCATATTTGGTGATTATGTAGTCAAGTAACCATGAAACAATATAACATTCACCATAAAAGCATTTCTATGAAAGAACAGCATGTTGTGGACATTTACCAGGAACTTGTAAAAATTATGTTAATTTTTTGAAAGTCCTTTATTGAGTAGTTTTATGCTCAGAGATAAAAGGAAAAAAAATTCTCGAAGTCATTATGTAGTGTCATTAAAGTGTCCATAGAGAACTACATACACATGTATTACAATAGCATGCTGAGTTTTTCTTAGCTGAGCTGAGGCCACATTAGTAGTGAAACTGAAATTCCATTACCAAGCGACTGAGCCCACATACATACAGTAAAAGTCTGCTAGTGCACATGTGAACAACAGGTCATTCCATATCAAACCATCACACTGAAAGCACAATTTTGCCCATACAAGCTACGATTCTGTTAATATTTCATCTAATTATTCTCCTCGGTAAGAAAAGGCTGTTTTCCAAATTTCAGCTCCATATCTTCACCACAGGCCAAGAAATCAGTATTTAAAGATTTTCCCTGTCCAGTCCCGAGCCACACCCACCTTGATACAAATTTTTAGAGTGGGCCCCCAAAGGATGACTAAGGTATGAGCTAATGAAACGTGCACTCCACAACACGATAATAAAAAAGGAAAAAATCATGATATTTCTGCCAAGACAGTCATCAGACTCTTACTGTTGACACTGTCACTATTCATCATTTCCAGGGCAAACTAATAAAATTTTTGAAAGAAACAGTTCCAGTCAGAAGAGTGATATACTTCTCAGATGGAGCTGCATCTCAGTACAAGAATAGAAAGAATTTTTTTTTTTTTAATCTTGCCAATCATGAAGCTCATTTTAGGACACCTGCAGACTGGCACTTTTTTTTGCAACTTCTCGTGGGAAAGCTCCTTATGATTGTGTTGGGGGCACCGTAAAAAGGTTGGCAGCAAGAGCAAGCTTGCAAAGGCCGTATGAAAATCAAATACAAACACCTTTGCAACTTATTGAATGGGCAAAAGATAGCATTAAAAATGTGCACTTTACATATGCCTCAAGTGAGGAGATAATGGAAACAGAGAAGAAACTTGAACGAAGATTTCAAGAGAGTAAAGCAATAGAGGGGACTCAAAAGCTTCAAGCTTTCCTTTCAATATATAATTTCAAGACAAAGGTTAAAGCCTAGGAACTGCGACAACATTTAACTTCAGCAACATCTCATCGAAAGACCTTATAGACTGGGAGAAAATAAGCGGTTATGTTACCAGTGAATATGATGCTATATGGTGGCTTGCATATGTTTTGGGAAAATCTCATGCATCAAGAGAAGTCAAGGTGAAATTTTTGTATCCATCACTTTTGCATCAATCAGGAACATCTTTCTTTTTCCCAAGAAGGGACAATGTTCTGACTGTGCCCCATGCTGCTATACCTTCAGCAGTGTCTCAAACTACAGCAACAGGACATATGCATTGAAGGAAGCAGAGATGACTGAAGCATCACTATGTCTGACATGAGATGAAATTTGTGAAATGTAATACAGACATAAAACATTCTTGTGTTGTATGATTGTACAACCACAGTTCCGAAATAGTTGGGACAAAGTGTAAATTGTGAATGAAATGAAAACGCAATGACTTTCAAATCACACCAGCCAGTATTTTATTCACAATAGAACAGAGACAACATAGCAAATGTTGAAACTGAGAAATTTTACAATTTTAAATTATACATTTTAAATTTCATGGCTGCTACAGGTCTCAAAAAAGTTGGGACAGGGGCCAGTTTACCATGGTGCAGCATCCCCTCTTCTTTTTAACACAGAGTGGAGGCATCTGAGCATTGAGGAGACAAGTGTTCTTGAGTTTAGCCATTGGAATTTGATCCCACTCTTGTTTAATACAGGCTTCCAGCTGCTGGAGAGTTTTGGGTCTCCTTTGACGGACTTTTCGTTTAATTATGAGCCAAATGTTCTCAATCGGTGAGAGATCAGGACTGCAGGCAGGCCAGTTCAGCACACGGACTCTTCTACTACAAAGCCACGCTGTTGTAATAGCTGCAGTATGTGGCTTTGCATTGTCCTGCTGAAATACACAAGGCCTTCCCTGGAATAGATGTCATCTAGAGGGAAGCATATGTTGCTCTAAAACCTTTATATACCTTTCAGCATTCATGGTGCTTTCAAAACATGCAAGTGTCCCACACCATATGCACTAATGCATCCCCATACCATCAGAGATGCTGATAACAGGAGGGGTGGTCTTTCTCCTCTTTAGCCTGGAGGACACGACACCCATGATTTCCAACAAGAATGTCAAATTTGGACTTGTCTGACCACAGGACACTTTGCCACTTCGCTGTAGTCCATTTTAAATGAGCCTTGGCCCACAGAACACGGCGGCGCTTCTGGATCATGCTCAACAATGGCTTCCTTTTTGCATGAGCTTTAGGTGGCATCTGTGGATGGCACGGCAGACTGTTTACAGACAGTGGTTTCTTGAAGTATTCCTGGGCCATTTAGTAATGTCAATGACAGAATCATGCCGGTGAGTGATGCAGTGGCGTCTCTGGGCCCGAAGATCACAGGCATCCAGTAAAGGTCTTCGGCCTTGTCCCTTACGCACAGAGATTTTTCCAGTTTCTCTGAATCTTTTGATGATGTTATGCACTGTCAATGATGAGACCTTCACAGCCTTTGCAATTTGACGTTGAAGAACATAGTTTTTAAAGTATTCCACAATTTTTTTTTACGCAAGCCTTCACAGGTTGGAGAGCCTCTGGCCTTCTGAGAGACTCAGCCTCTCTAAGACATCCCTTGTATAGCCAATCATTTTACACACCTGATGCCAGTTAACTTAATTACTTGCTAAATGTTCTTTCAGCTGATTCTCTTATATATTAATTGCTTTTTCAGCCCTTTTTTGCCTGTGTCCCAATGTTTTTGATACCTGTTGCAGCCAGAAAATTTGAAATAAGCTCATTTTGTGGATAAAAATGTAAAATGTCTCAGTTTCAACATTTGAAATGTTATCTATGTTCTATTGTAAATAACATATTGGCTCATGTGATCTGAAAGTCATTGCATTTTGATTTTATTCACAATTTACACTTCGGCCCAACTATTTCGGAATTGGGGTTGTACAATGATGGCTGCAAAGTATTATACCTTGACAACTCTGATTTCCCTTTGTTATTATTTCATGGAGATCACATTTTTCAATGGCTCGTACCTTAATCATCCATCGGGGGCCCACTCTAGAAATTTGTATCTAGGTTATTTGAACACTGGTAAACCTTCTGGTGGGGGGGAGGTACTGACTCACAAGGGAGCACATGAAGAGGGAGAGGCTTTTTAAAAATGGCATTTTTGTAAGGTGGGGTAGGTTGAAGAAACTATCATTTTTGAATAACGCTTAAAAATACTTTAAAATCAGGTATTGCTGAGCCAAATAGATGAAATAGAACTGAAGTTATTAACGTTTAACTGCTAATATGGGTGTGGCTCAGGACGGATCAGGGAAAATCTTTGAATACTGATTTCTTGGCCTGTGGTGAAGATATGAAGCTGAAATTTGAGATACAGCCTTTTGTTATCACAATAAACTTTTTTTTTTTCAAAATTCTATCCAAATTAGGCATAGTAAGGGTATATGAGGTGATTGGGCTGGTATGGAATTACCCAAGGCAGCATTTGTTTTCATTTTTGCTTGATTATTTTTTTTTTATTTTAGGATTGAGGAGCTTCAAAAATGTGGAATGTTCTACTGATCTCTACTGATGCAACTGGCTGATGGTAACATTTAGTAGTAGAGGGCAGGATAATTCAAATGGATAAATCATCACACTGCACACATCTCAAACAACAGAGGCACTACCTCGAAAATGAAGTAGCCATTTTGAGCGACTTTATTTTCTGAGGTGATCGTCCTGTTTGAATGTGGTCAAAGCAACAATAATCTGACTTGAGAAGAGTTTTCTTATTTTTCACCTTTGAATAAACCCGGACAAATGTATGTTCAAAATGACATTCTCTGTGGCTACTGAATAAAGAAGCTAAAGTCACCCAAACACAAAAACTCATCCATGCAAAAACACGTGTGCATACACACACACAGAGAGAGAGAGAGAGAGAGAGAGAGAGAGAGAGATTTCATACAGTATAATGAAAGCAGCATGCCATAATTGCATGGTAGCAATGAGGATAGTTGAGAGGGAGGTGGGCACAAGCCCGTAAGTCTGTAATCCTATGATGAATATGTAGTAGTAATGAGGGGTTGTGTTTTTTGATCTTGGAAAAATTAACATATTTATAATGACTTTATTGTCATCGTACCTGCTGAAAAAATTCAGTGTGATCACAGGGGTGTGTAGTGCGAAGCAAGTTCGACATAGCCTGGCTTACTTTGCGTGAGCTTGCGTGAGCTAGCTCGATAAATCCTTAACTCACAATTAGCGATGCCATAAGTCTCCAAGCCAGGTTAAAAAAAGAGCCACCTTCGTATCATTGAAAACCCCGGCTTTATGTTCAACATAACTTACTAACTCACTAATCTCGCTTTGTAATCGTTCGTAATACACTCCTCATGTACTCCATACAGCGTGGTAACTTAACGACTGAGGAATAAAGTAGTCTCATGCGCACAATATCTTTTACTTCCTTATTGAAATAAGAAACGCAGGGGTAAGGTATGCAAAATATTTAAGAAAGTAATGACAAAATAACCGTGATAATTGTGTGGAAAAAATGTCTCAGCATTTCCCTTGGAAATCCAATTATAGTTAAGTTATTAGACAATGAAAGAAGTCACCTGTAAATTATTCAGACAAGGGACCACTGGAAAGTAAGGTCGTGCCCCGCCTGCACAAGCGCGTGCCGAATGTTGCTGAATGACGTCAACATGCGACGTCATGAGCGTCCTGCTGCTCAACATGGCGGACTTCGACACCATCTATGAGCTGGACGAAGAAGAGGAGCGTGTTATGAGCGAAGAGCATCTGTCCAGATATTGTCCGGAACCCGTGATTTTGCGGGGGGCTGGGCACATCACCGTGTAAGCACCTAGGAGCCATAGCATTCTTTATCTACCTGAAACCATCCCAGTGTTTGCGTCTTGAACTTCAGCGTCTTTATTTTTGTCTGTGCTACAGGGAGTAGGCCGGGAAAACAACCAGGCTGTTTCCTGCTTTGTAACAGCGGTGGTAGGAGCGCTAGCTAAGCAGAAAGCCAGACTGCTAGCCCGATAGTGTATTGAAACGAATTAAATGTGACGTTTAACGTGTTGGCTACGCTGAAATATTTCCAGCTGTGGATATTCCATTGCTAAGTAGACATTGGTGTACCTAGCTATCACGCGTAAACTTGCTATTGTTGGTTCATTAGCTAGCTTTGAAAGCTAGCTAGCTAATATTCGCTAGCTCTTACTGAGTTAGCTGAACTCTGGCACACTGTTTTGTTGATAGTAAACCGCACCTCCCGTTTAAACGTTAAGTCCTTTTGTGTTACTAACTTATATATTTTTCGAAGGTAGTCTGTGTAACCAGTCACAACTGCAGAATTCGGCGATTTTACCGTTCGCTATCGAGGTAGCGACGTTTGCAAGAGAACTGGAGCTTAGTGTCAGAACAAATCTTGAAAGTAGCTTACGAGCTAGCTAGCCTATTGATTTAATGGTAGCATAACGTTTCAGTTCATCTTGCTAGCTCGTTGTGGTTTGCTGCTCAGAGTTGTTAACTTTCAGAAATTTCAGCAACATGTTTGCTACATACATGTTGGAAAATTGGTAGCTTTTGAAGGTTCCTCGCTTGTGAATACTGATTCTGCTGATACAAGAGAGGGTGCTGCGTGCACCTTCCCTTACCATAAGCGATTTTGTAAGTTCGTGTGTATGATGAAACTGACTGACTTACCTAATCGCTTCGACATATGTAATATATTTCTGCTCCCAATAATGAGCATGTGAGATATTTGGAAACGCTATTGCTTGAGTGACATGGCTTCAGTTTTTACTTGTTGTTACATAAGTAATCTGTGCATCTTGGTGGACCTACAACCTTATACCACGTTTCAGACGATGGTTCCTGTACTTGGATCCATTAGATTTTGGTTCGGTATAACTGAAGTTTCACTGAGAGCAATGATTGGGTGTGGAATAGTTTAGCAAAAAAAATTAAAAATCGTTACTCTCATAACGTAGTCCTTAATGTTTGTCTGTGTGGACGTGATTTTCGACTGCTCCATCAGTCATAATTTCTGATTGTGTAATTTATACGAAGATTTTGTGGTCATTTACCATGTACCACAGTGTCACTGCTAGTTGGAAATTAACACCTGCCTCTAGACAAAAGGTTTGGTCTTCTCTGCCACCTGGGCTGGTAACTGTCCAGCCCTTAGGGGTCCTTTAGTAAGTGTACCTTTGGCTATGACACAGTGAGATTGATCAATACATTTTGGGATGTACCAGCCCGTGGATGAAAAATTAAATTTCTGTTCCCACTACAACATACTGTCACGCCACCCATATATGAATCACAACAACGGAGGATATTATGAAATGTTTTTTTTTTTTTTCATGTTTTGGTGGTCTTTTGCAGGTGTCACTATTCAATGAAACATATTGCTGAGTATTAGATGCACCCATTAAAAGTAGGAACTGATGTGAGTGTTGGTGGGGGGGACAATGGAACGGGGTCCTTATCAAAATGTTGTTTTTCTGATATGTTTCTGTAGGTAGGAGGTGTTTTGAGAAATTCCCCATATTTTAGGGAGAATTTTTGTGATGTTATATGTTGGTTCTGTGCAATTTTTCATACAGTCCCTTTTCTCTTCAACTTCAAAGGTTTGGCCTGAGCAACAAATTTGACACTGAATTTCCTTCAGTTCTCACAGGAAAGGTAATGAATTTTGGCTTAATGTGTTGTTCACAAAGTATTCTTTTGCTATAGTTACTACTCAGTTTAATGTGAAAAGGCTAGTTGAATGGAGCAAAAAATGGCTAAATATAACTGCTGCAATATCCCACCTATCCTAAAAGAAATGTTGTATTGCTTATTTTATGTCTGCATAGTGGTTTGACCTGGTAACTATGCATTTCAAGGGGTGTTACAGTGCATCTGAAGGAAGCTGAATGCGCTGAAGTGCTCTGTCAATGAGTAAGCCGTCTATGGGCCTCGTTGGCCAGGACCCCAATGTTGGCAGGACACAGCTCCAGGTGACAAAATAATGACAGAAAGGAGTGCGCTGTGCACAAGAAAAGGGCGCTTCCTAGGTCGAACGCTGGAATACAAAAAGAGCGGAGGGGGGAGGGCAGACTGAGGGAAGTGCAGGGCAATAAAATGTACCTCCAGTATTGTGACCCTGGGTGACATGTGATTGATGAGGTCATGATTATGATGATTGAGGGGCGCAGATCGGGCCTGCTGGGCTTTATTCTGAAGTCTTTCACCGTTTCCAAAGAGACCTTTGCATCCTGTCATAAAAGATTACGACCCAAGTTTTATGGCGTACATGCCCAGTGAGGAATGAGCAGGCCATTCATGTTGTTTGGACGCTGCAGCCACAGGCCGTGAGCTTATCTCTCCTTTTTTGTCCCGTCCTTTGGCCTGGAGAGACAAAAGCTTGGTGAGCAAGTTACTAGCATACGATTTAGAGATCCCATCTGATCTCTGAGGAACATCTGCAAACATCTATACCTTTTAAAGGAGAAAAGGGTGAATACAACCTTTGATCTGCAAGACCTAGGAGCTCTTGAGGAAAGAATGTGCAGATTTTTTGGCCAGTGCCATTTTAGGAATCTGTTGTTTAGACTTCAAATGCACTGACCGGCAAGATGTTATTTGGCTGGTGTATCTTTTAGAAAGTGTTTTCTTTTAATCTTATTAGTTGACCAGTTCATATCTGGCCACGGTGACATGGACCATCATTTGATTTTAATTCAATAAATACAAAAGCATAATTATGACTACTCTGTCTGGAATTAGCATTGGATAGTGAAAAGAAAATGGATTGTTTATTGTCTTTACCTGCACTAAATCTTGTTCTCATGTTACTTTCTGGTCATGTCCGTCCCGTGTTAAAGATTTCTTTTCTTCCTTTTTTTGGTCGATCTCGATCCTAGGTGGCACCAGAGGAGTTCAAAACGACTGTGGGCCGGGTGAACGCTTGCCTGAAGAAGAACCTTCCGGTGAATGTGAAGTGGCTATTGTGCGGCTGCCTGTGCTGCTGCTGTACAGTGGGCTGCAGTCTGTGGCCTGTCATCTGCCTCAACAAGAGAGTGAGTCATAATTCCCTCCGGCCCCACTTCAGCTGTGACCTGGCATTTCTTTCATTATATTATGCAGGGGCATCAGTGCAGGTATTTGCATTCATATTGCATTTAACTGGGGTGCTTTACTAGTATGCTCCAACTACCACAGGCCTGTGTGGTGATGCAGGGTCACTAAGTCAGGGAGATAACTACTCGGTGTAAAACCAACAACCATCTGAACCACGAGCTTGTGTAAAAAAGGCTATTATGGGTTTCGCACAGTGCAACTATTTTGCTGACTTGGTAGCTAGTCCTGTTTTGGATGCAGGCCACAGTTTACACTTCTGTTTTTGATCAGTTCTTTCTTTAAACTTATTTGCATGTCCATTCATGTACAGCTGGAGTTCTACCAAAAGCAATTTAGGTTATGTACTTTGTTCTAGGTTGTAACAGCAGCTACCCCATCTAAATTAAAGGAAAGGTTCCCCTCAAAAATTTCTGTCATTATCAAATCTCCTCCATGCCAGTTGAAACACAGGTGAAGTTCGTTAATTCATAAGACAGACTTTGAGTTAATTAAAAAAAAAAAACTCCATACGAGCCATTCCATCTCAAATTGACCAGTAGCCTGGGCATTTGTAACCACCATCTCTCAGATTGTCCTGATTTTTCCACCAGCAGTTGCTATATGTACATGGACCAAAATCCCCAAATTTTGGCTGCCAACTCCAACTGGTTACAAAATGGCAGCCATTTTAAAAATCGCCTTTTACGCGCATCGCAACGTGCCCTCCCACTTTTTTCAAACCCTTTTTTCGCAATAAATCAAAAACTATAGCACCTATTGGCACCAGAATTGGCAGTCTTATGCAAGTTTTCATGCTGATTCTGAATCTGTAGTCAAATAAATGATAGCTCCTATGCTTCGGAAACTATTGGATGAAAACCCTTTTTGGGGGTACCGAACTTTGGCCCCCCTTATCTCAATGCTGCCACCTGATATCAAAATGGAACTTGTTTTATGCTCATCATCATCACTTCAACTCTATAATATCAAAAAATTAGTGTGGTGTTCTGCTTTGTTTTGATGTAATCCTCCAATACGTAAAATAGATATTTTGTGAAAACAATATCACCACGTATACACACGTACAGAGTATATAGTAGTATCTATAGGGATATGCAAAACTATGGCAAAAGGTCAGCAGGTTTGTAGCCTAGTAATCTAGCATGGATTTGATCTGCGCAATCTGTACCCAGGTACCTTGCTGACTCTGTAAGAGGTCACATAAATAGCACTTGTTTACTGCCTTGAAACAAAAACATAGCATCAGTTGAAGTGGGCTCTCTCATTCATTAAGCCAGTGGTCTTCAACGTCGTTCCTGGGGATCCACTGTGTATGCTGGTTTTTGTTCCAACCGCAATTGTAATTTTGGTGCCAATAGGTGCTAGAGTTTTTGATCTATTGCGAAAAAAGGGTTTGAAAAAAGTGGGAGGGCACGTTGCGAAGTGCGTAAAAGGCGATTTTTAAAATGGCTACCATTTTGTAACCAGTTGGAGTTGGCAGCCAAAATTTTGGGATTTTTGTCCATGTACAAATAGCAACTATTGGAGCAAAAATCAACTAAATCTGTGACGGGGTGGTGTCACCTCCTGGTCCATTTGAGCTGGAATGGCTCATAGCTTCCTTGTCCAAAACATCTGAAGTCAATGGAGACTCGATCGGCAGCATTTTTTAGTATCCGAAAACAGCCAAAAATTACCATAAATTACTCCATACGGCTCATGCAGTGTAATTTTAGTCTTTGGAAACCAATCTGTAGCATTGTGGTCCGAACACACCAATATTACCATTATTTAACTCAAATTTTTATCGCTGCTGTTATATTTCTAAAAACTTCATGATTGCTTGCACCCGCCCCGCCTTTCTTCGTTTACATTCTGCCTGACGTCAGCTGCCTAGCACGTCCTTATCTACCCAGCTACACTTAGGCGGCTCGGGTGCACTCAGTGGCTAACTTTTTAAATGTAACAGCTGCGGTAAAAATTTAGGCTAAATAATGATGTAATACTGGTCTTTTCTAGAATGGCTACCGGAGACTTAGATTATGCAGGATGAGATAAATGGCGGAATTTTATGGTCATTTTTGGCTGTTTCTTGACTCTAAAGAACATTAGTGACAGTCTCTATTGACTTCAGTTGTATTTGAGAGAGCTGCTGCGGAGTTTGACTGGTATACTTAATTTGTTGTAATGGATTTACAGACTACTTCTGTGTTTCAGCTGGCGTGGAGCTGAGTAGTTAACGACTCAGTTTTCTTTTCTGGGAGAACTTCTCCTTTAATCTTGGCATTTTGAGGTGGAAGCACCGTTCTTACCTTTGTATCACATCTATCACAATTTACAAATGCTACACCACATCCCAGAACATCTTATGGGAGGCTGTAATTATTGTTAGTTCCTGGACTACTGCACTTTCTCTTCATTTTATTGTGGCAAAAGAAAAATAACAAGCTGGTTTAAAATGGGGCCGAAGTCTATAAACGTATCTAATGTGCTGTCAGTTTGTTTTCAAGTGCTTTTCACGCACAGGCCATTGAAAAGTCGGCTTACTTGCGAAGACAGTATCATCTGTTCACGTGACTTTGCGTTTATTTATTGCAGACAAGAAGATCTATTCAGAAACTGTTGGAGTGGGAGAATAACAGGTTGTATCACAAGGTGAGCGCGAGGCTGACCCCAGAGCCTGAGTACAAGTGAGGGCATCATTCAGAGATGTGGAAGTTTCTAGGTTGGGTCAGGAAACATACTGAGTGCACTGCAAATCAAACAGTTTCATATTCTCAAGCATTTTGATTGATGCTTTTGCTCTGTTTAGTAACTCTTTCCCTTCATAGAGGGCAAGCTAGTATGCCCTCTAGCTCTTTCAGTCTGATCTAGTGATAAGTAGTCAAAGCAGGCCAGTAAAGGGTCAGTGGTTAAAAAGCCACGCTAATTTTGTAGCGTCTCAGAGCAGTAACTGAGCTGTAGCAGCAGGCACAGGGCCCATAGGAAACTCTTCAGGGCTTAGAGCCAATGAGCGGCCTCGCCCAGTCTTTGTCCCGCCTCCCAAAACAGGTAATGTGTGTTTTCAGGGCAACACACTTACTAGCATCAATTTATTTATTTATTCATTTATTTTTTATGGCACCAAGGTGTTTTCTTTGAAGAAAGCTTATTTAATTGAGCCTGCAAAAAACGCATCAAAATTTTTTTCTTAAATGGATAAATTGTGGTTATTGTTCTGCAATATTCTTGCAAGAATTGGGTCTATTTGTTATGCTTAAAATTATGCTTGTGGAAGTAATTTACTTGGTCTAAAGCCCTCGTCATTGTTAACTCCATTCACTCTGCTGAATGAAATGTGCTTGACACGTCCAGGCGGATGCCGCCACTGGGTTTTATGCCCTCAGTGAGCCTGTGAATTTTGGGTGAATAGCTGTTTACTATCTGTTCCCTAACGTACCTCTCCTCCCCAGCTGGGTCTGCATTGGAAGCTCAGCAAGAGGAAATGTGAGAGCAGTAACATGATGGAATTTGTAAGTTTACAGTGTGTATTATTGGTTGTTATCTGTTGTTTATCTATTTTAGTGCTGGAACCTGCTGCTGGGAGCTTGTCATTGAAAGATGTTGGTGAATAGTCTTTTTTTTTCCACAACATTGCCATGATTTAGAAAGTTACCCGCTTCAGTTTTTTGATGTATGGTCGTTGATTGTGCATATTGTGTAGTTAGAGGACTTTGGGGTTTTGTACAGATGAAATTATATTAGTTAGAGCTGTAGGGGTTTGGGGAGGACACCCAGGATTGATTTAAGATATTGCCCTGGAATACCAAACCAACAGCTGTGAAATGTCCAGTCCATTGAATTGGCTGGATTGGAACAAAGTGTTCACCATTACAGATGTAGTATTCTAAGTATTCTAACTCTTTCTTGTCTCTTCTTCCCAGGTTATTCTTATAGAATTCTTGCCCAAATATCCTATATTCCGACCAGACTGAGGAGGCTGGGGGGCGTAGTCCTGTTGTATGACCTTTCATTCCTACCCTTAGTGCCTTGTAGATATGTTGGGTTTGACGGTCTACACCACTGTGTTGTGAAAACCCCAACCCCTCTGTACCCCCCCAAAAAAAAAACAGCCCCTACCCTACTACCTTGTACAGTAGAATCGCTACACTGTCACTTTGCTTTAGAGCACATTTTGCACATTTCCTGATGTGGTAGTAGATGCTCCTTTTTGAGTTTTTGTTCGTTTTAACAAGCAAGGTAATTGCCGCTGGGTGCTGATAGGTGCTTTGAAATCAAGATAATGCCGCAAGTGTATAACCCATCGAGTTACATGTATACACGCCTCGCCAGTGCTCAGTAAGCCTCGAAGCCAATGTCACATCCCCCATGTTGAAGCATGAGGTCTTTTGAAGTAACGCAGCACCTAGAGGTGATGTGCACAATTGCCTTATGAGAACCTGTTGTACTTAGACATTCAACAGCAGACAAGTTGCTGGTAGTAGAAAGGAATAGAGAAGCTTTTGCAAGTTCTGCCTGCTTGCTAGTTTTTTCCTTTCTTATACATTCTTTTTTATTTTTACTACACTGTAAAGTCAACCTAAATGAGGAAGAGGCTGGATTATTCTAATTTTTTTTTCATATGGCAGCACCATAGTTCTCCTGCACTTTGGATATGACCTTCTGTACAGGGAATTTGAGAAATTATCCTGTAAATATCACTACAAGACAAGATGTACAGTGTGGTATGCCATTGTTTACATAATGTAATATAGCTCAATTTGTTTTTGCCAAGATATTATTGTACTATAGATTTGTTTATGAACAATGTTTGAGTAACTTTCCAGTTTGTATGGACCTGTTTACCTAGTAAGCCATATGATTGCGATGTTCATTGATGCCAGTGTGTGGACTGAAAATTGCACTTGAGCGCATGGAAATCCAGAGCTTATGAGTAGTATTATTGAGGTCTGGGTTCAGTGTGCTTTACAATGACACTAGTGGTATATGTTACATGTAGTTTTGCCAACCAAGGAAGACATGACACTTCCAAAATGTTTTTTTTTTTTTTTTTTTTTTTTTCCAGAATAGATTCTCATTTAGAAAGAAATGAATTATACACAATCTTTTGAATGCAAAGTATTCACTGCAGTTCTTTTGTTTGGGTCAACATTTCTGTCGTAGCGTAGTTGTCATTTTGTAGTGTTTTCTATGCTGATTTTTTTTCCATGGTAACTATTTTTTGCAAGTTTAGAATATTACATCTTAAATTGTAACTTCACATAAATCTGATATATTTGTACAGTTTACAGTGCAGCATATGATTTGCGAATCGATCGACCTGTTTCGCTATGGACAGATGTCCATTTTCTAATGTCATCTGACAATGACATTGGTCACTATGTGCATGCCTGTTTTATGAATTTTCAGTCAATTTAACTGGTCAGTATTTCAGAGATTTTATTGGTTTCTCATGCATTTCATATATTGGTCCCCCCCTGTGTTCAACAAATGACTACAATTTTAAACTAATGCACATGTTTCATAATGCGAGTTCAATTGAAGTTCACTGAAACTGTTCTGTGTTATGATAACTATAAACTTAATTTATTAAATTTAATACTGTTCAAAATTAATGGGCTTTACTGGAGTAGAGGACATCACAAGACCCAAATTTAGCTTGGTTTGTGAGTGATCAGCTTTAATTCTTTATCACATTGAATGTAGTGCAAAAAGAAGTGGTTGGCCTGCAGGTAAGAGGCATCAGAGCCAAGTACTTAAGCTACTGAGTACCCAGCATAAATATACTAGGGAAAATGATTGTTATGTAAAATGTGGGGGGTTGGATATTGAGGGCGGGCAGGGCTCTGGTAAAGACTAGGCTTTCTGCAGTTGAACCTGTTTAATTGAATCGGGAAAACATTAGTTCAAGGCGAGTTTACCATTTCTTATGGTTGCTAATCAGCGTTGGCGTTTTCTCTGCTTACATTTTCCTGGAACTGCTACAATACTATCAGTGTTCAATGAACTGAGTCTTTGATTAGCAATGCAAACAATAGGAAAGGTATCAATTTAATTGCAAAACTTGAGATTTTTTGTGAAGTTACTCTTTAAGGATCTATTTAACTATACATATCACTTACGTTCAGTGTTAGTCATGTTTTCATTTTGTTAAATTGGTGGCAGTAAGACTGATCCCTGAGTTGCCACGCAGAGCTCTTCTAGAGCAAGTGAAGAGTGAAAGTCTCGTCTTAACGGTCTGGAGGGGAGTTGATTTATATTCATCGTCTGCCCTGTTTGAAAGGACATGTAATTGTTCATCACTCAGTTCTCCAGGAAAGCAGAAATAAAGCATTTACTTTGAATGTATTCCACATTTCTTATGATTAGCACCTGTTAAAATTGTTCTGATTTTTTTTGGGGGGGTGTCACATTTTTGCTATTGAAACTCATAAGCACTCTTGATGGTACGGATCCCAGACATTTTCCTGTTTAAGGTCAAGTTTAGGGTAAGAAAAATAAATGTCAATTCAAATATGTTTGATCAAACCGTGGATGTAATCAAACAAATTGAATATTGGCTTTGGTTATTTCACTAAGTCTTCATATGTTTACCTCTGTGCCCTGTTTTGTTAACATTTATCATTTTTTTACTCAAATTAAAAGAAATTTCCAAGTCTTGGGGAGTAAAGCAAAAGAAGTCATGAGTCACTTAATTTAATCCTCTATTAAAAACAAAATTGAAGGATTTTGATGTTCAAACAGCACTCATACAATTATTAACAGTAAGGTTTCAGTTTTTATGTTCTGTTTTGGTGGGGTTAAATCAAATTCCTGTTGCAGGAATGACAGTTGTTCTAGGTAGGAAAGTGGCAGTAACCAATATTTGCTGAGAACACCTAAATGCATTTTGTAGCATTTTTTAAATGGCATGATTATAGAGGCGCTAATGTCAGTAAGACCTCTATTAAACTTTGTTCATGTTTTTTTTCCCCCCACTCTTGACTGCCTGTGGTTCAGATGGGCATAATCCCTTGTTAATTGTTTTGCCACATTATAGCTTGATTCAAAATTCAGTACCATTGGTTGAAATACCTTGACTATGTACAGTTCAGTTGCAACTGTCAAGAACTTATACATTATACTTAAAGCAGTCTTCTTGTATGGGCAAAATGTAACACAACAGGGTACGTGGGTGGGTGGGGGGAAAGAGGGTCTAACCCACCTTTCACGTTTGTGCCTATGAAATGGAAGGCACAATCCTCATCGAGAAAAATATTAATAAAATGAAAAGGAGTTGCTTACCTACTGGCAGTAAAGTGCGTATTGATTTTAATTTGTTAAAGATGCAATAGGCAGGGCTGTAATGGTGATCGTTTTAATAATGATGCCATTTGGAAGGCTTTGTGGCTTTCAAATTACCATCATGTGAATCCTAGACAACTACATTCATGGTATGTCAATCATCCTTCATCCTTCCAGTTTAAACAAGTGCATTCAGAACATTCTGGATCTCCTAAGCGGGTGTGAAGGCGAATTGCTGTTCTAAAAAGATTCTTAATCTAATAGTACTGAAAATGGGTAGTGGTTTAGATGCTCCTGGGGAGACCAAAGATGAAATTTGCCTCTTGGCACAACTAACGCAAATCCAAGCCATTGCCTGTGGTAAATTTCTCTCTGTATCTACTCTGTGTCCCATTTGCTATTATGCATCTACTGTTCTATGTCAATGTGTGTTGGTTTATGTGCTCTGTACTATTGGTTATGATGCTGACACCATGGCATGAGATGTTTGTACTGCCATAGTCTTCACATATACCCTTTTCCCGGACAGAAATTTTGCTCAAGTGTTCATGTTTTGCATGGAAGGTTGCTTGTGTTTTGGTGTGTAGAAGCAGATTTTGATGTGCCATTATAGTATGTCTGCTCATTTTATTTAGCCTGGTGAAGAAGACGGCAGTGAACATAGAAACGGCCTCATTAATCAGCGCATTCATATAAACTGCAATTAAAGCATTACAGCCTTAAAATATACAGCATTGCACTACTAAGTTTTTATTCTTTTTGCTGTAATCTGTGAAACACATGGCAGACTTACAATTTTAACAAAGTAAAAACCCGCATTAATTGTCTTGGTCAGGTGTTGGGCCACCTGCAACAAGAGTAGCTTCAAAGTGCCCCAGTGTAGATTCTCAACTGTACTCGAGGATGATTCTCCATTCAACAAAGATTCCTTCGTTTCATTTTTAGATGATGGTGGAGGAGGGAACTGCATAACACAGTGGTACAAAATCTCTCATGGGGGTCTGAATAAGTTGCGACTGGGTGACCACAAAGACCGCAGCATATGATTCATGTCATTTTCATGCTCCTCAGATCCCTCAGTAAGCCCATAGTGCCTGTGGATGAGGGTATTTTCGTCCTGGAAGAGACTGTTCCTGTCAGAATTGAAAAGTCTCGTCACAATATCCATCAGGGAAAGAATTGGTCAGCACCCAATTCTTAAAACATGTTCTACTTCACCAAAGGACAAAATTAATAACATCAATAAACTCTGCACAATTCTTGGAAATTTGGCTTGGATATACTTGTTCCTAGCATACAAAATCAGGTTGAAAAGAATTTGATCTTCACATTTTATTAGCTTTTGAAGACAAGGTGAGATTAACACATTTAATTCTGTTGAAAGTGTGGGCCTACTGACCTTTAAAGATCATAAGGAGACCTGTATTTGCCAAAAACTGTCCCCTTTAGCCTAAACTGTAATTGGAAGAAACAAAATCAATATCTCACGAAGACAAAATGCAGAAGTTCCAAGCGCGGTTCATGACAAAGCCTTTTAAATGGAAAATGTGCGTGAAATGCTCGCCAAAACCTTCATGCAAATCCAGAGTTCTGAACTTGCCAGTTTTCAGCAAATTTCCGTTTTTGAATTTAGTGATGCTCAACTTTTGCCCAAATGTATATATAAAGGTGATTACTCTGAATAACATCTTACTGATTTTCAGTGACTCGAGGAAGGGAGGTCCCTAGCCATGCCAGAAGAATGCTTCCACTTAACAGAACATGGCAAAGCAGAACCATGGTCAAGCTTTCAGGACTGTATCATTCTCTTTCTGTAGACCTCTCATACTCGCACTGCTAGAATGTTATGACAGATGACTCATCAGCTTACGCCACCTTTTTTTTTTTCTATTTTTTTGTTGACTAGTGCCTATGGTTTAAAACCAGTGAACTCTCAAATGTCCATTCACCTTTGATATCAGGGTGTATTCACTGTATTGCCACTTAACCTCTATACCAGTAAGACAAAGTTTCACTGCCACAGTATCCACAAAAATTATCGCACTAACAGAGGCACAATTACTTTCTCTCGGTGCTTGGAGTCTCAATTACATTGAATATCCCATCACAGCAAGAGGCTGGGTTAATACAGAAAAAGGTGTTGAATTGTTTGCTTAACAAGCAGTTCTGTAATTGCTTAACACCTTAGCACTCAAGACTGCTAATACCATAAATAGTGTTGAAGAGGGAAGGCTTGGACTGGGTTATTCCCTGAAGCTATAGCATCCCTCCCTGAAGCAGAGGACCATAAATGAAAGGAGTTGAAGATTGTTTGGTGACTTAACTTTATTGCTCACATGCTGGGTGGGGCAGAAGGTGGTTTTGCAGTTTAAGAAGATGAGGTAGGGTTGTTGCATATAAATGCCTCTCCAGTCTGAGCACTGCCACTACAGGTAATTATACATCTGGTTCTTTACATTGCCTGAAGACCCTCTTTGGTCACCTACCATTGCAAAAAAAAAAAATGTATACCTACAATCAGCAATGATGGGGTCCAGAAAACATGAGGCACTTAGGAATTTTTTTAGCCGTAAAGACACAGATGAGCATAAAGGCAACGCCCCGGCCATGCCAAAAAAAAAAAAAAAAAAAATTCGGTATTCCATTTCATGTTAGTTTCATGATGATCTGCCATCACTCAGCCCATGCAATATCAGCTGTTATCACATAACTGTAGTACTTTTCCCATAGCCCAGCTCATGGCATATTTGTGATACTACCCTGCGTACATATCACTTTTGCAAAAATTGTATTGGCTGAGATCATGGGGAAAATATCACCAAGTTATCTCATGCTGTTAATATTTAGCCCAACTGAATAATAAGTGTAATGTTGGTTAAATCGATGAGGCTCAGTGTTGTTGCAAGCTAGATAAGTGCCACTCACATAATTAAGTTCATGTTACCTGGTTAGTTAGCTAGCGTGTACGCAGTAATTTTTCATAATGATTGTGTAACATTAGTTTTTCAGCTGGGTACTCAGTTAACTGAATTTACAAATGATGCTAGTTCAGCCACAAATGTCTGTGATCCAGTGCCTAGATATGTTAGCAGAACATTTGAGTTATCTCTATGCTAACATGCAGTGGGCGATAACGGAAATTACATTTGTTTTCTATTAAATTACGCAATTCAGTTATGTGATAATCAGAATCTTATACTCTTGGTCGTGTCATGGGAAAGTTATGAAACTTGCTGAGTAAATTTTGGGTTTGTTGCTTGCTCAGCTCACAACAAACACAAAATTTACTCAACTCGTTGCATAATGTTCATGTGACACGCCCATTCATATAAGATCCTCCATATAGCAGATAGGTGCCGTGATCTTTACAATATATTATTCCTTTACTTGAAACATGTATAGGGGCTTCACACAGATGCAGAGTACAAGAACTGTGCAAGATTAAGTTGACTAGATACAGGCATAAAAACATGTTTTCTGTACTTTGCGTAGTTTGTACAAAGTTACCCAGACTGGTTCTCAAAAGTAGGTTTTACAAAAATTTCAAAATGGCGGAAAAACAAAATGGCTGCCTATATTGATTTCATAGCAAAGTTGCTCAGTGGAATGTACTTGATTTAATGATGCATGCTTAATGATTTCCATGAACTACAGCCAATTATATGCATAATGAAACCTGCAGATTTTCAGTTGAGTCCCTTAATGACTAATTCACTTCACATTTTGCATTGTACTTCATAATCAGGAGCTAAACATGGCCACCAACTTTCCTGTTCACTGGTCTTTGGTAATCCTGCCATATTGCTGCTTTTATATGACTGGTAAATTGCTGCCATATTGTTTAAGATATCTGTTATTCATTGTCAACATTATTAAAAGGTCATAGAGATAAAGTAAGCAAAATTAGAACCTTATGCATTAACCTTTTGGAACAGATAATAGCATTTCTACATTTATTCTTCTTATACACCACTGAATGGTAAGATGGCGCCAAATTTTGTGTGCCCACTCAGTCTCTTGATCAACGCACATACTTAATTTCATTGTTTTGACATGGCTTTTAGTGGGTTATACTACCGTAATAAAACTGTCCATCCCTTTAACAATTTATTGATGTGTGGCTGCCACTTTATTTAGAAAAGTCAATGTTATTACCCCGCCCCACCCGAAGGGTGAGCGCAAGGGGTATTGTTTTTGGTTCTGTTTGTTTCTGTGTTTGTGTGTTTGTGCGTTTGTTTCTGTGTTTGTTTGTTGTTAACACTTTAGCTGCAAAACTAATGGCCAGATTCACCCCAAATTCGGTTTAGGGATTGCCACTGTCCCAGAATAGATGCCTATTGAATTTCGGAAAAGTAGGTCAAATGTGTGTGCGAGGGGCAGGGTTTGTTGTGCCTGGCACCACTTGTTGATAATTATTTTGGTCCAATGTGCCAGGAAGTGTTCTTGCCTAATTCGGTGAAACATGGCCGGAACTCCATTGAAAAAGTGGATGTTTTTAACAAAAATTTTAATTGAGGAAAATTTAAATCAGCCAATCTGAAAACACCCTCAAAATCACGTGTCGTACGTTTCGGTCCTAAGCTTTCACATATTTCAGGGCCTTTGTTATGGCTGTCTGAAAATCCCTCATTTGACCTGTTGGTAGCTTCAGAGGCATCGGTCTACGACCACAAAAATTTGTGGGCATGCATTTCCCTGGAAAAACTATGGAAATCCCACTTGGAGCCCTGTCCAGCACCCTGTCTAGGGACTCCAAGAACACTAGATACTCGAAACTGCTGTTTGATGCAGAAACACAGGGAGCAGTTAGAGCACTCTCCTCTGCAACCCGCAGGTGCATTGCAAAGACCCTGTCATCAACCAGAGTGAACTCCAATGCAGCAGTATTCAGACATGGAGACATGTAATTATGATCCTATGCCTACCCATCACCTCTCACTTTGAGCATCTCCGGAAAAGGAAAGAGTCCAACTGCTTTCAAGAAGTTTTTGATTCCAGAGCCAATGCTGTACATGGAGGTGAGTATGCCTGTATCTAGCTCGCTCAACCTCCTGCACAAGCTCTGGCTCCTTACCCATCAGCGGGGTGACATTCCATGTCCCAAGAGCCATTTTCCATAACCGGGACCCAGAACACCTGGGCTGTTCATCACTGTTTTGGGCTGAGTCGGGAGAAAAACCCACTCACCAGGTGCTTGCCTCCGAGCTCCCCTCCCAGGCCTGTCACGTGGAGGGACCCTCGGTGTCCCTATTCCAGGCAAGGTTCTCTTCTCTCCAATGAACTGTTTTATAGGTGTTTTTGAATTGCATTTTGGTGAACTCAGGTGGCATCTTTGCTTTTTGTAGATGATTTTGTCCTGTTGGTTTTATTGGGCTGTGATTTCTTATACGCACTGGAGTGGTTTGTAACTGACGGTGAAGCGGTTAGGTCGAGGATCTGCATGCCCAAACCTGAGGCCGTGGTTCTCTGCCGGAAAAAGGTTGATTGTCCCCTTCGAGTGGGTTAGTTCAAGTGTTTCAGTGTCTTATTCATGAGGGAGGGTAGGGTAAAGCAGGAGATTGATAGGTGGATTGGTGCAGCATTTGCAGTGGTGCAGTCATGGTGAAGGAACTGAGCCAAAAACCAAAGCTCTTGATTTATTAGTCAATCTATGTTCCAACCCTGTCCTATGGTCACAAGATTTGGGCAGTGACTGATTGGAAAGGGTAGTAAACACAGGTGACCTAAATTAGTTTTCTCTGCAGGGTGTCTAAGCTCATCCTTAGAGATAGGGTGGGGAGCTCAGACATCCTGAAGAAGGTCAAAATAGTGCCGCTGCTCTCTCAAGTTGAGAGGAGTCAGCTGAGGTGATTCAGCATCTGGTCTCCTCAATGCCTCCCTTTAGAGGTTTCCCAGCATCTACAACAGTGAGGAGGCCTCAGGGTAGACCCAGCACACACTGGGGGATTATATCTCCCAGCTGGTCGGGGAACGACTAGGGATCCCTCAGGAAGAGTCGGAGGAAGTTGCTGGAGTAGGGAATGCCTGGGCTATTTTGTTGAGTCTGTTACTCCCTTCACCCAGTCCTAGATAAGTGGCAGAAAATGGATAAATGGATGGATAGATGGATAGAGGAATGACTGCTAATAGTGGTGCATGTGTAAAATTTTAACAACTGCATGGGGAGATTTTTGAAAGAATTAGACCTTTGTGCATGTAGAAAAAAATGTTGATATCATGACTTCAAGGTTCATATATTGCGGGAATACAGATGTATACGCTGACATAATGTTATCTTCAGTCCATTCGCCTCTAGAGGGCAATCTAATACATTTATGAAAACTGTTCTTTCTGAGACTTTGTTTCCCCAGTTTGCTGCCCTGCTTCACATCGTTTTACATTATAGTCATTCCAGATGCTCTTATCAAATTTTAAAAAGGAAGTAAAATGCATAATCTCTCAATTTTTCTCCTGTCCGATAAATTTCCAATTTGCCTTTTTCTCCCCAGTGGTGGAACGATCAAATGTTTCACTGCAGTCTGATGCTGCGCCTCTTATGAAAGCACCTAAAATGGCTCATACATTACTTTTCAGCTGTAATTACCAATTATAGATTATAATCTAAATTAATTTGGTGTTTTTTCTGTATGAACATAACATTCAGTGTGATGTGGCATCTTGTTAGAACCCTGAAACCAGCATCTTTCATTCCTGTTTTCAGATTTTAATTATGAGCTGCAGGGATATGTAAACACTTTTTCAAACTTAAGACTATTATAGAAAATAATTAGCATATATCTCAATCATATCATATGTTGCTTTGCTTTGACCCTGCCTGAAAAACCATGACTTTGAGTAAAATAAGGAGAGAGTCATATGCACAGTAATGACAACTTTAGACTGTATTTCTGAATCTTTGCCATTCATTAAAAAAAAAAAAAAAAATCACAAATAATAATCAGATGCCACAAGAACCATAATTTGACTATTTGCACTTTGTGTGAATTTCCAGTTTAATTTAAGAAATATTCTCTGAAGTTTCCTTAGTCTTAGGCCTGAGGGGTCAGACGAGCAGTGACATCAATTAGAGGGATGGCCGCACAGCCATCTGCTGCTAAGCCATGTGCTAAATAGAACAATGAACTTATCTCCTCCAGGCACTCTCAACACTGCAGCGAATGAACACTGAGCATTATGGGGTATAATGTCTGCTGTGCAGTGCTCAGGTGGATTCAACACTGATGCCTCAGGTGGGTTTCCCCCATTTCACAGAGAAGGGGAATGTAATTGCGAGATAAAGGGTATGACATAAATAAATTTTGTGCGCTGCAAACAGTGATTGCCAATACCATTATAAGTACCAAGATAAAGTAATTTCTAAATGAATGAAAATGGCATGAATACTTGAAAATGTACCTTCCTTGTTTTTACAAATTGAAATATGCATTATACAAATAATGCCAATGTTTGCCTGTTGCATATGAGCCTATTTAAGGCTTTATCACTCAGTATTTGTGTCACAGACACTAGGGAAAATTATTCAAGTGAAGCAAGACATTTGGACATTAAATTACAGAATTATTTAGCAATTACATTTCTGAATTTATAGACGCCGACATCTATATTAAGCTCCCAGAGCGCCATTTTACTTAGATGACATCCTCAAACATTTTGATGAGAAAGTCCTTGAAGATTTTACATTTTCAAGTTTTAAGAACAGATAGTATGAGAATGCAGCTCAATTCTCATGTGAGTGCAGATCTACACATTCCCCCACTTTTACAACTACTAAAGCTCAAAAAACTCAGAAAAAAAAAAGGAAATTCAAAAAGCAAACTCTCGAAGAACCTTGCAGCTAACCAGATGGTCAGCAATTGACCGGTTTTCTTTACTGGCCATATTCTAGTACAGATTATATACTGATGCTACCAATTAGATTTTTGCCTCAATCATATCAGGGTGTATTTTCAGAAATGCGAAATTCACCTACAGTAAGTCATTTTGGCTAAAAGCAAGTGTCAATAATCTAATGCAGTGATTCACAAACTTAATTCCAGGGGACTCATACAGTATGTATGCTGGTTTTCATTCCAACCACTGCTGCAATTTAAGAATTCTAACAAGCAGTTCAGTCTTCCTTGAAAAGGTGTTTTTTATGTTTACAAGGATTACTTACCTTCTTATTGAACATCATGCCAGAAATAGTTTTGCAATTCCACAAAAATAAATGTAATTCCCAAGTTCATATTGTGCTTACTGCAACTTCTTTAAAAATGTACCCTGAACAAGACTGGGGTTAATAGGCTCTGAACTTGGTTATGAACATCATTCAATAATGTTCATTTAAAACATTTATTTACTTTCCCTTCAAATTTACTGTAATTATATCTCAGAAGGATTTGCAGCCAGGTGCCTGAACTTCTATTAATTAGGTACCCATTGATTCAGCTCAGCCTTTAATTTGAAGTTAGAAATATTTGTCCTCTCTTCTATTACTTTCGGTCTTCACTATAGCCCAATAACTACAAAAAAATTTACTCAACATGACACGTTTAACGATTTCTGACATAGTATGATTAAAAGCTTTAAATTACCCCACAGGAAAATGCCCAGTTGAAAAAAATGAACAGCTTGTTAAAATTATTTGATTGCCACAGTGCTTGGAGCAAAAAACAAGCATTAACAGGGGCCTCCATGACCAAGTAAAGTATATTTAGGTATATACCAAGTATATAATTTAGTTAAAGTATATAATGTATACCACTTGAAACATTTCAGCATAACCGATGGGGAACAGAGCCTGGCCTGCTGGGGGTCTACAGTCTGAGACAAAACATCCAAGACGTGGGCTTATTTTTGCCCCATAGCAAAGTATTGCAACAAAAATCACCACTCTTTAGGTTTTAATTTCCATCCTGCTGTGCTTGGATATCAAAATTATACCTTCCGTAGAGGGGTTTGTGCGTGAATCTTTATTTCATGTGTGCATTGGGTCACAGTTTTCTTTACTCTTCTTCCAGACAATGGAATAACTGAGCATTTTGTTACTTGTCCTAAGGCACAGAGAGTAATACTGCAGGATTAAGTCATGTGCTTGCAGATTGGAGGACTGAGTCTCTGAATCACATGTGAGTCAGTGCCTGACAGCACCCAGATGACATGCAGTGCAAAACACCCAACGGGAATCAGGTAATGGAGATGGCTGGCGAACAATTCTTCCCCTCCAGGGGATATAGGTCATAAATCTGTTCTACCCAACAAGATTTTCTTGTAAAAAAAAAAAAAAAAAAATGTGCAAAACATAAATAATGAGAAGTAACATACTTGACTTTATTTGTAGAGACGTCTTGAATCACAAATGCAGAAGCTCATTTTGCTTCAGAGGTGTGTATGCGGTCAAGTAATACAAACTAGAGCAGTGAGGAAACCGTAGAAGCAACTAGTTTCACATACCCCCATATTAAAAGATCAATTTTAAAAAAACTGCTGAGCCATTCCAACAACCAAATAAAAAAGTATAGTGCTATTTAATCAGTCGCCTGTTCCTTGAAAGCAACTGCTTTATTGTTCCCAATGCAGTTACACTTCTGGGATAATTTAAATTACACTTCAGTACATGGTTGCTCCTCTCAAAGTAAGTTTTTTTTTTTGGATTTTAGGTACTTAAGGCAGGTGAATGGTGATTTGTCTTTCTGTAGACACAAGGCACCCAGTTAATCAAAACAATGAAAGTAACACATTCCACAGAACACTAAGGTTGCCCGATGACAATACAGTATGCCTATGAACAATCAACAACAGACTCCAAAAAACAAGCATTACATTCCAAGAAATAACTCACAATATCAACAGTAATCTTAACCATTATAAATCATTAATGGTCAGATATAGAGGTTACTTCTTCATTAGGCTTTGGTATCTTCTCATCATTGTAGGGTTTAACAAATAATAAAAGTCACATCTCCACATCACTGGGTTATTCTTCATTCATACATTATTCTGATTGTACATATTCTCCATTGTAGCGGTCATCAGCTTCCAGATTATAAAATAATACTAATGCACATAGAATACAAAGAAGGAAAACCTTGAAATGTGTGCTGCTATAGTTCTATAGGGTGTCAGCTAGAATGCTTAAAACAGGTTGTCAATTGTCAGCACAGAATAAAACACAGGTAAAAGCGCTACATAGTTCAAACACATAAAATGACTTCAGCTGGAGCGAAGCACTCTTCAATGCAGGTAAAAAGGGTTGTGTACTGCAGTTACTTCAGTCTTATGAGCCCAGAACCCATGCTTTTCCTCTCAGAGACATGGGATGGACCTGCGACAATGATGTAACTCAATACTTGCAACACCTGTACACATAGCGGGAGCATACCTGCACATACATACATACACACAAAGACATACTCACACAAATGACGACAATGCAATGAACGAAATGTATGTTTCCAAACAAATTTGACCAATTTTTTTTTCTTACCAGTTTACCTGAAAGTATATTTGGTTAGAACAAGCTCCACTTGTAGCAGAGTTCCACATTAAACTGTTATCTTAATATGAAAAATTAGCTAATTTTTTTAATTGCTCTCCATAAGTAGTATGGACTCACAGAAGAAATAAATGCAGATTTACCTTGAGTGGGAACACAGAGTGCAAAACCAGCAGTCAATTAAAATTCACACCAGAGTTCTTCAGGAAAACAGAGTTTAAAATTTTAAATAAGGTCACAGCCTGCTGTACGCTGCAAGGCAACAGCTGGGGTTGTTGTCTCAGGGTGGGCTGCATAAATTACATAGTGATGGGTACAGCAGGGCTTATGACATCAGAAAAAGGTAGAGCAACAATTTGCTACAAGTGATTCACCAGTTGACTAATCATAGTGTTACGCGTGTTTGCTTTGGAGCAAAAAAAAAAAAAAAAAAAAAAAATGATTTGTTCAAACAAGTCAGTGATTGACAACTCATTGAATATCCACCCACAGTGAGATTCAGGAAATCTCACAGCACTATGATGAAGCTTAGTTTACTGATTGATTGACAGTGTGGAGTAACAGTCATGAGTAAGTCCTGCCCAGGCTTTTCTCAGGGGACGAGTGGGAGGGAGGAAGTAAGATCGCTGTACGCGCAGATTCCGGCAGCCATGTGAAGGCAGGGGCTACACCAGGCTCCCAGGCCACGACACCACAGTGAGCGTGACTTTGTTCTTCTGCAGCTTGAGCAGAGGGATGAGGGAGGAGTTGTTCATGCCCACAGTTGTGGCTCCGTTCACCGCCACAATCTCATCACCACACCTGCACAGGAACAGACAAGCATGTCTCTCACAAACCGTCTGGACCCACTGCCAACAAATATGACGGAAAAAGACAAACCTCTGCATGCCCTGTGGAACACTGACAGAGTTCAACTGGCTCTTCTTCCTGAGCACATCCTCTCCAGCAATCTCATTCACTACATTCACCTTTAACACTAAGCAATGAGATCACAGCTAAACAATCAGAATAATCCAAATTTCACATCTGGAATGCAGGAGTAACAATTGCAACCGTTGACTGAAAGCAATGGAGTTCCAGAGGACTGATGTAAATTTTTTAATAAAAGTCCCCCAAAAAAAAAAAAAAAAAAAAAAAAAACCTTTAAAAGGGTGAACACAGGAATAATCCATTCTCCAGCCCCACATTCCTCATACTTATATTTTGCACACATCCTATGAATACAATCAAGGTGTCAAGCAGAATGTTTACACTTTAGAATTTCCCCTTCAAATAACTTTACCCAAAACAGCCAAGCCAACCTGAGCTGCCAGTTATCATGAGGCACAAGAGCAGCTTGTTTTCCTCGTAAGTAACAGTCAATTTCATCTGCATCCCATGCAGTTATGCATTAGAGTCCATCACTCCACTGAAACATCCAGTTGTTTCTTTTTATAAAAGGTCCAACTAATGGTTAACGAAGGAAGTTTTGTTGGTGCAGTGTTTTTAGATCTTAGCAAAGCTTCTGAAAAAGTCAACCGTAAGGTTCTTACTTCCAAACTGTCTGCCTTAAACTTTTCCCCCAATAGCACTCAAATAGTTAAGTCATACCTTGCTGGTAAAGCTAAAAAAAGTTAGAAATTAGCGTAAAAATATTAACAGCTCTTAAATCATATAATGGTGTACCACACAAGGGTCAATAATCAGCCTGAGTCCATCTAGCTCATAAATAAATATCTGCCATCTGTTTGTCCTGATGTCAAGACACAATTATATGTGGGTGATACCGTAATATATGTATATGCAAATACTACATTTGGCTCCTGCAACCTCACCACAGCTACAGATCATCATACCATTCCTGCCTACAATTTAACATGAACAAAACCATGGGAAGGTTTTTCACTAAAAGAAAATGTGCTGCAGTTTAAATATCCTGTTATTATTATAGATTTTAAGCTTTCATTTAAAGCACACATCAACATCCTCAAGCCCAACAGGCTTTATTTTAAAATGCGTATGTTAGCCATTTACAAGTGAGTTGACAGGATTTACTGAATGTTAAAGGATGATATGAGCCACACAGCATGGTAAATAAAAATGCCACAATTTTTCTAGAATGAGTTGGAAACACAAGATGAATTTTCTACTGTTTATTGCCCTAATATAAAAGCTGCCCCACAAATTTTCTCAGATTTTTTTCTGGCATGTCCAAATGACCAAATCATGCCTTGAATTTAGGCATTGTTGGGCTTTTTAAATCATAAGCATTTTCAGATGCAAGTTACTCCTAAACTAGGGACAGGAGGTTGGATTGGACTTACGGGGCCGGTGTGCTGTAGCTGCAGAGGATGAGGCTGCAATATGAACCCCTGATTATGCAGACTAAGGTCAAGGGGACCAACTAAAAATCAAATCAAATTTTCGGTTATGTAAAAATTGTCATTTTCAACAGCCTATTACAGCAGAATCAAATGAGATGTACCAAATTTGATCGCAGCTTCATAAATATCAGGTAACTTTACCCATGTGCACCCATTTCCATTAATTTGAGCACTGGAAAGTGTATTTGTACCCCTTCAAAAATGCTTGTAAGTCATTGCTTCATTCACGAATGACTAGACACCCCCTCCTTAAATTGGCAATTACTCCATTAAAAAAATCTGAGTCGGACCTTAAGATTTGGGATTTGTCCATTTAAAATGATGGCAAACACCCATGATTTTTTTCAGTTTTTTTTCTGAGATGGTGCAGTGCAGACCCTGGTCCACTTGGCATGGAATGACCAAATTAGGAAACTTAATGGGAACAGGTTTTGAATAGTAATGCGATTTAAGGCGAGGCGAGAGCAGGGCTAAAATCCCTCCGATGGCAGTTCCCGAGTGGAAGAGGTATAAAAAGTGTGCCACAGGGTCAAGTTCAGCCAACTTTAAACATGTCAGAATTGCAATGACCTTAAACGCAGCTAAATTATACATGACTGCCATGTTTCTCACATCTAACAAACTGTCTAAGTTGGGGACAAACCAACAGCTCGACACTAAAGCCACTGGCCAACCATCAAAAACAAACCACTAAAGTTCTGGACCAGAAACCAAACAACTTCCATCACAGTATCGTTCTAAACAGTCAAACTCCCGAGTTGGGAAGAAGTAATCACATACAAATCCTGCATAACATTGCTCCTCCTCTCCTTAATAAAGTCAGAACCCAATGTAACAATAGTAATCAGATCACCGGAAGTACCACACAGGGCTTCAGTTCAGTCCCTTTGAGGAAAAGTTAATTCGATGAAAAATCATTCTTTGACATAGCTATACAAACCCGGACCTCACACTGTCACTACAGGGTACTGTCCATGATACTATAAATTAATAAACTAAACAAAACATTGCTAGACCGCCATCCTTGAGTCACTGAAACCTTCGCACACAGTTCGTACCTATACCTTCAGCATACTCCCAGCCCCAGTCTCCTGGTTAGCCTCCCTGACCTCTCCCCATTTTTACTCCCCAGAAATATAACTCAAAAGGAGGTCAACTGCCCCGCTCTGACAAAATGCTGCTTAAGTACTCACTTGAGGCGGCCGTCGAAGTGTGCCGGTGTCCCAGGGACGATGGTCTTGATGAAGAAGGGCTGCTGGCCGTGGCTCTCCTCATACCCCCCCACGATGCTAAAGCCCCAGCTGTCAGCATTGGTCTTCTGCAGTACAATGTCCCGGCACCAGTGCATGTGGCTGCAGAGAGGGAGGGGGGTAATGCGATTTAAATGAAATTCAAGAAAGCACTCCAAGGTTTCCTTCATCATGCTTGGAGAGATAAGACCCCTCCCCCCTTCCATTAGACAGGAAATGCAGATCTTCAGAATTAATGTCTCAGCCAGAGGACATTTAAACTCTCACAGCTTATGGCAGGAAAAAAAAACAGCACTAAAGGCCTAGGGAGAATATCAAAACAATGCCTCTTCAGTTTCAGTCTACACTGCAGTTCTCAGGCAAAAAGAAGTATTATGTGCTGATTCTATTATGTAAACAGCACAAATAAAGTGCCATCCCTGATTATTTGTTCTGTTAGTAGAGCTTTGCTGTATCTAAAATGGTTCAGTAGTTAACAAGAGCAGGAACTAAGTAGGGCTTCAACCATTAGCTAGAAACAAATTAACAATCAGGTTAGTACAGCAGATGGGAGACTAGTGAGCCATTTCAGATACAGCCCCAGATAGTTTTGCTTTATGCCACGTGTTCTACAGTCCCCATTTAGGCCCCTGAAAAACAGTCAGTTTCCACTAGAGCTGCTGTACTCCCTCATACAACTTGGCCTCTTGGGCTCACATTTCACAAAAACACCAGCGAGCAGCTATTCAAAGTTGGAATGCTTTCCCCAGCCAGAGGGACGAGGCAAGGAGGCTAAGACTTTGTTATAAAAATATGAATTGTTGTCTAGCCATCCTGTGATGCATGCTTATGAAGAAGCAAATTACTGCAGCAAACTACAGCAGTACAGAAGGGATGTGGTCAGTTAACATAACATAAACACAACACAACACAACACAACACAACACGAGTGGCGAGAACAGGCCGTTCAGCCCAACTAGGCTCGCCAGTTTCTTTTAAATATTGTGAATATATCTCTTCAGATACTCAATGTCTCAATGGTATCTAGCTTCAAGTCAAGCCTGCTCTTGAAAATTGCCAAGGTTTCTGCCTCAACAATATGGTCAGGCAAGCCAATAATGTTCCAGCAGCCAGGGCCTACATGTTGCTGCCACCATAGCACAATGAAGCAATATTCCTTACTGAGCAGCTAACGAAGTACAGCATGCATAATATGAGAGAGAGAGCGCGGGAGAGCGAGAGAGAAATACACAAATGCTCGCAAATACATACAGCGAAAGAGAGAAACACACCGAGTGTGTAAGAAACTCACACAGAGCAAGAGGGAGAGAACTTCAAACAGAGATACAAATGCACGCTAAATATACAGCTGGTTGATCATTCATAACTGATTACAGTACAATGGAAGTGACTGCATCACACCCTCAGTCTTGGGGCTGACTGGTCAAAGGTGACAATGCAGTTTAACTCTTTACTCCCTAGTAGCTATCTTAGACTGCTGCCCTAGCAGCCACTGACCCCTGGTGCCCTAAGACAATATGGCTACTAAAATACCACGACTGTAGTCGGGATTCGCCGGCAGAAGCGATGTGTTTATCACGCCTGTAGTCGGGACTCGCCTGCACAGCGACCTAAATTATCACGACTGTAGGCGGTATCAGGGAGTAAAGGGTTAACCTGTTCAGTGGCAAGCCTGGGCTAATTCAAGAACACAGAGCAGCCACTGCCACATTATTCTACACGCCTGTGTCAGTGCGCAGGACTAAAAACCTTCTATGAAGGTTCCAGGTTCAGACACAGGCAGACCCCGCTGAGTTATTTTCTTCCAGTCATCTGGATTTGTCATTTATCAAAATTTCTCAGTCCTAGAGGTAGAAAAAATTTGGGAAATCAGCAGGCCCAGCTCATGGGTGTAATGGCTGCATGGCAGGATATAAACTGGAATTTCCCCGGGAATTCCCCCCCAGGCTCACAGCCAATCCAACTGTGGTTAGAGACGTTATTACAGACATAGAATCACAAACTGAGTATTATGGGTAAACCTCCCCACACATGGAAATCTGATGCTCACCTCGGCAGGCCCAGCCAGCGAGTCCACAGGGGGGCCCAATTCAGGTCATCCTCCCTGGGGTTTTCCAGCACCTCCAGCTCCTCCTTGTGCTCACTGTCCCCTTCCTCTTCCTCCTCTTCTTCTTCAGTGATGGTCTGTACCACGCGCAGCACTACGTTGGGCTGGGCAGTCTGAGCCTTCAGCACAGACACGGCCTCGCTGTAGGTCAGCTGGGTCAGGTCCACTCCGTTAATGCTCAGCAGAACATCGCCTACGCAACGGGAGCCAAGCCAGTGAGACAGAGTCAGGAGTGTGAAGCAGGCTAAAGGTGTTACGACCCTTACATCTTAATCGGCACAGTGCTGCGAAAAAGTATTTTTCCCCATTCCCAATTTGTTCCATTTTTGATTGTTTGTCATATGTACATATTTCAGATCATGTGACTAATTCCAAGACGAAGACAATGTGAGCAAACAAAAAATGCCATTAATAGATGATCATTTCATTTACTTGGGGTCTGAATAACTTTTTCCCCTATATCACCCATGCGAAAAAAATAATTGCCTCCCTTCACCTACTAACTGGTTGTGCCTTCTTAGGTGGCAATAACAGCAGTCAAACCTCTGTGATAATTGGAAATGTCTTTTACATTCATGTGGAGGAATTTTGGCCCACGCTTCTTTGCAGAATTGTATTTCTACAGCCACATTGGAGGGTTTTCCAGCATGAACTGCCAGTTTAAGGTCATGTAATAACATCTCAATTAAATACAAGTCAGGACTTTCAATAGGCCACTCCAAAACCTTTTTTTAGTTTCTTTTGAGCCATTCTGAGGTGGACTTTGTGCTTCAAATTATTGTCCTGCTGCATAACCAAACTGCAGGTAAACTTTACATCACAAACTGATGGGCAGACATTCTCCTGGAGGATTTGAGAGCAAAATTCATTGTTCCGTCAATTATGGCAAGTTGCCAAAGTCTTGAAGTAGCAAAGCAGCCCCAGACCATCACACTACCACCAAAGCACTACTGTGTTAGACTTTTGGTACAATGTTCTTACTGTGGAATGCCATGTTAGCTTTATGCCAGATGTAACGGGACCCACATTTTCCAAAAAGTTCCACTTTTGACTCTTCAGTCCAAAGAAATACTATTCCAGAAGTCTTGGGGGCCATCAAGATGTTCTTCAGCTAATGTGAGAAAAGCTTTTGTGTTTTTTTTTTTTTTGTTCTGAAATGTTTTTAACCTAGTAGCTCCCCCATGGATACCATTTTTTCTTACAGTGGAGGCATTAATACTAACCTTTCCTGAGGCTAGTGAGGCCTGCAGTTCTTTATTGTGGTCTGGGTTCTTTTGTGACCACCTGGATGAGACACTGATGCAGTCTTGGAGGAATTTTGGTGAGCTGGCCACTCCTGGGAAGGTTCACCACTGTTCCGATTTATCTCCATTTATAAATAACAGCTCTCACCGTGGTTTGCTGGAGTCCCAGAGTCTCAGAAATGGCTTTTTACCTTTCCATACTGATATGTTAACAACCTTGTGTCATCAATTCTTGTATCTCTTTAAATCATGGCATTATGTGTTGCTCCTGCCCCCCCCCCCCCCAACTTCAAATTGCTAGACAGGTACTATTTTAGTGATGTTCAGATTCACCAAGGATGGCAGTAATCATGCCTGGGTGTGGCAAGTGAAATTTAACCCAATTATCAACTAAATTTGTTTAATTGGTTGATTTAGTAACCAAGATGGGGCAATTACTTTTCACATAGGGCCAGGTAGGGAAAGATAGTCTTTTCCTTCCATTAATAAAATCATTTAAAATTGCATTTTTTGAGGCAAGTATGCAAAGACAGAAGAAATCGAAAGGGGGGCACATACCTTTTCACAGCATTGCACATCACGTCTCATCTCTTTCTAGTGCTTCAGTGACTGTCGCTTTATTATTCTATACAAGGTGTACACTAGATTCAATACACTGCCACCCAACTCTGTTCCCATAAAATCTACCAACATGTGCTCTGCAGATTCAACAAATCACCAGCGCAAAGACATCTCCAACCGTTGAATGAGGTATGCTTTATTGGGACTAGAGTGATTCTCAAATTACTGGTTTACACAGCCTTTTTGCTGTGGCCAATGTGGTAATTTTTTCTGAATAAACCCAGAAGCAGAGAGTAAAGATTCCTCTTGGGGCGAATGTATAGGCATACCGGTTTTTATGGTGCCGTCCCGGTGCAGGCAGCCCACAGGCTGAACACTGGTGATGTAGACTGGCACTCTACTCCGACTGTCCCTCCCTCCAGCGATGGTGATGCCCAGCGACAGCCGCGGCTCCTTTTTCAGGCTCACAGTCTTCTCCTGACTTGAGAACCCGCCCGGTGGGTCCTACACCACCACATACATACACAGATAAACACACAAACTGATGAACACATGCACGCACGCACCCACCCATGAATACAAACGTGTACACGGATAACACAGAAACACAAACAGATGAACACAAGCAAACACACACGTACACAGATGAATACAGGTACACACACACTTACACATGAATAGACATGTCCGCATACAAACATACACAGATGAGTACTGACGTACACAGGTAACACCGAAAAACAGACCAACACAGGCATAAACAGGCACACAGATTAACACAAGCATACACACGTACAAAGATGAACACAGGCACGTACAAACACAGATGAACATGGGCACACATAAACGCAAAACAAAAACTAACCCCAGTCAAGACCAAAACATTGTGTGTCCACTGATATATAATATGTGCTTGCATGCATACACACGGATCAGTCCCCCAGCCAAAAAAAAAAAAAAAAAAAACATTGAGCAGCTGAGACTTGTGGGGTGGGAGCACAGGAAACACCCGCAGATTCCTACCATCAGAAATGTTTACATAAACAGACGAAATGGAACACATCATTCTCTCTAAATGAAGAAAGAGGAAAAAGGTGGAGTATTTGGCACGCAGCTTCAGAGTAACGTCACACGTGTGGAAACCCACAGTTCCCTGCACCACTCCCATTGTTTTTGGGGTCTGCAGCAGTCTCTTTGGAGGGAGGGGGGGGGGGAAAGGGTCTTCAAGCCCAGCAGGAAGTCCCCCCTCCTCACACACAGCAAAGAAATTGGCTCTGCAGGCAAAAACTAACTGTCGCTGGCTTTGATCTTCCATCACCCTCCCACACAAACAAACAAACAGACAAACAAACAAGCAGCAGGGGAAGCACCGGCAGCACTCTGCCTTTTGATCAGGAGCAGCGAGCAGAGGGGAGCCTTTCATCCCTCTCTCCCCTCGCTCTGCCTCCGCCTACTGCTGTCTGCTCCTGGGGACATTCCCCGCAGCAGAAACTCCAGCGATACAGTCCCAGGGCGCAGGGAGCAGTGGCGCCACAAGGGTACAGCGGTAGAGTAAAGAGCCACGGGCCAAAAAAGGAACTGACACAAACGTGCAAGGGCACTGGAACACTCACTCATGACTACACAGGTATGCCCACTCAAGCACGCACACACGCACACACACACAAACACACTTGCAGATGGGCTTGGATTCATACACATTAAACCGGACTAGGACCAACTCAGCACGTCTCTATTCTTGTACGTGTCATATAAACTGCACTGCCAGGGCTAGACTGCAGAATACGCAATAGCCTGGTAATCGGTTAACAGGAGCCACGTGGCTGCTTTAATATACCCACTGACAGCAGAGATGGATGACCCAAAAACAGGATGTACCCCATGATCTCTGTAATGCTTTGCAACATTTCCCACAAACGCAACTCTCTGTACTATGGATCACTTACATAAGGGTGGGAGGAGGAACAGATTTGTTTCCAGCGCATAGACAAGCACACCTTTCCCTTCCTGCTGAACCATCCAACAGAACGTAAAAAAATAATTAAAGCCATCAGGAGATGGCACATCAAACCTGGCCCCAGCAAAATTTGAAATGCTAAAAGTTCCAAAATGACAAAAGGCTCTTCTCTAGCATATTCTTGAAGAATGCATCAAGTTCTACAGAAAAAAAAAAAAAAAAAATACCAAAACGCTTTTCAACTTATGCTCCGAATAAAAATTTTACAGACATATGGATGGACAAAAGGACAGACAGAGCAATAACTATCTCCATCGATTTTATGCCGAGGGATAAAAATTATTTTGAAGGTAGCCCAAATATTTCAAGAGTTATAGCCCAAAACAGATTTTGGCCCTCTACTGCTCAGTCAGAGCAGTTTAAGAAGAGCAACTTTAACCGCTTTGTGCAGAATACAAAATTATGCCAATTTTTCCTGTTGTGCATGAGCCAATATAAGCTTTATAACTCAGTATTTGTGTCAGAAACTCTGGAAAATTCTTCCAGTGAAGCTAGACTTTTGGAAATTCGATTGCAGAATTGTTAAGGAATTACATTTCGGAATTTACGGACGCTGGCGTCTATATCTGCACAAAGGGGTAAATAAAAAAATTTACTAAAAAGTAAGTTGCTTTTTAATCTTGTTTGAGCAGTCACCTTGTACATATAGATATCCAAAGGATCCTTGACCAACATTGGGCATTCAGAATTTTTGTTGATCGGGCAATTAATTGGTTTTTGAGTTATGACCATTCGTTTGATATAGCAGCACCGACGCACAGAAGTACAGCAAATTCTGTAGCCTTAAGTCTAATGGCCAGTAGATGAAGAATTTCAAGACTGGTGATGACAGGCCATTGCATTCAGGAGTTCGAGGTTATTGGAACCACACCCACAACCACAGTAGCTTACTGCAATCACATCTTTTAACGTAGCCACTTCCTTTACATTGCACATTAGAAACATTAGAAAATCTTGGTCTGAAGATGATGCGTATCAAATTTCTTACACGCACTGTGTAAGGCAAGATTGATTTTAAAAGTTATATAAAAAATTCCATTTCAAATGTCAGAAAGTCTCCATATTTGCAAATGAGTATGGCTTATATGGATAGATTCATCTGCACCCACTGAATCCACAGAATTTTGTTTCTGAGACCTATGGTTCAAAAATTATGGGCCAAAAAGTAAAGACTGGCCAATCAACCTTGCGGTCAATCGATGGTCAATTGATGTAAAAATTCCTACGTAGTAAAAAACACTACTCTACCATATGGTTGATGTTTTTCCATAAACTTGGAATGCACATCAAATCTTTTCCAAGTTATGCTCTGGACAAAAACAATATTGACAGAGGACGGACAGAAGGACAGAGCAACAGTTATATCCCCCTACATTATATGCCAGTGGGATAGAAAATATATCTAATTCACATGGCCTAGGAACATAAATAACACAGTCTGAACGCCCCAAGCAGTGAGGGTTTGTGCTTTCCCCAGAGACGACGGCTAGGGAAGCCCCAGACTGAATAAAGCCCTTAGACAGTGCTGAACCAGTGACTCATTTACAGGTCCTAACATGGCGGCACATCTGGGATTTGACTAATAGAGTGGCGTTGCGCACCTTCATGTAGGTGGATCGACGCCTGAAGTACTGCGTTTCAGGAACCCTCCTCAAACTCCGGCCTGGTCCCTCTCCACTAGTGCCCCCATCCTCTGGCACCTCAGCAAGTCTCATCACCACAAAATTCACCCTCACTTCACTGGCCTGAGGGAATAAAGACAGACAGATGGACATACACAGGCAGACAAATACACACACACACACACATTTATGTCAGGAAAATTGTAGCCATTACAATTGAACAGTGAACGGACATTTCTTCAAAAATTTCTCTAATTAGTGATAAATCATGACCCATTGAGATAAATAACAACGGAGCCAAATTTCAGGAACAAAAAATTTTCACCGATCACGTTTTTCTATTTATTTTTCAAGCAGAAAAAAAAAAAAAGAACACTTGGTCAGAGCCACGTTGGATTCCGAATAGAGATAAAAAATAACAACACTTGGGCTGTGTTCGGAATGTACACTTGCCCACTCGTTCACTCAACTCATATTCTTTTCAATATAAAACATCCACTATATAGTGCTCTGCATAATGAGTGAATGTACATTCAGAGCGCAGCCTTGGTCAGGGCCTTGAAAAGAACATTTGAACTAAGTGTGACCCAAACCTACCATGTAGAACTTAAAAAGAAGTCGTTTAAAGAAAAACCTGGCGGATGGATGATGGACGGACCAGAGGAAACCAGAACATGCATTTACTCAGGATAGCCGTTTCCAGACCAATGTCATAACCATTTCATAGGTGGACAACAATCGCAACTGGCTCACCCAAAACCGATTTTGAAAGAGGTAGGTTATGCAATTATTATTTTTTATTAATTGGTTAAGTATGTTATTGCTCGCATATAGTAAAAACTGCCTGCCAATATATCCTGTATTGGCCGACCTTAAGCTGTATTGGCCGAGTCTTGAAGTTGCATACTTGAGAAGTCATAGTCATAATATTGTCATGATCGCACAACATACTTAAACAATAAATAAAAATATTATAAATTGCTTATTTTCACATTGCCTTGGTATTGGCCTTTGGGGTCGCGGTATTAGCTCGAGGCCGCCAATACGGCAGCCCTCAGGCCAATACCATGGCAATACGGAAATAAACAATTAATAACACATAGTATATCGCAATTTTGCAGATGCTGGAACCGCTGTTTATATATGGAGATGCAGTAATATGACCCTGTGTTTGGAGGGGCAGGCCATTGGCATTATATCATACTGACATGCCAAATAAAGCAGTCAGTGGGTGCAATAGTGTTCTCACATGCTTCACTGCACCTCTCGCCATTACCTGAATGATCTGGGCTGCGCTTTCTGGTGTGCCGTGGCGCAGGTCATGCCCGTTAATGGCCAGCACCTTATCATTGTTGCGCAGTTTTCCATCCTTGGCGGCCACACCCCCAGGCAGCAGGTCCAGGATGAAGACTCCAGGCTCCTCCGACTTGCGGATCAGCTTGATGCCCAGGGGCTCCGATCGGTCCCTCTTCATCAAGGTGACCTGGGTGACAGTGCTGCCCGGATTGGGGGTGGGGTTGGGGGCAGGACCGTGGGACGGAAGCGTGGCATTAGTGGTGGTGGCCGCGGTGTTAGGGGGTGGGTGGTGCTCTGGGCGGGGGTGGCGGGTGGAGAAGCCCTTTTCCTGCATGACCGTAAGCCGCAGTAGCGAGCAGGGCCGGCGAAGAACTGCGATTGCCCGACGATGGGGAACGCAGGCCACATTGACATCATTCACCTGAAATGGACACACAGCAATCAGCCCAATACCCCAGGTGTTGTTTCTCAAAGTGGGTGTGACTTTTTGTATCGTGTTTCTGGGGCAGTTCTGCTCAGGTGGCTGGGATCATCTGAGTATGACAATTTGCACCCAGTCCTGTCAGTGTCCAAAACCATGTCCATTTCGACCAAGTTTCAGAATTGAGCAATTCACAAACTGGTGCCAACTGATGACGCCCAGAGATGGTTTCCACTTGAAATCTAGGCATCCAACTTAAAAAAAAAAAAAAAAAAAAAAAAAAGCGGGGGGGGAATTTATAGAAAGCAAAATTCGATCAGCTTAATTGCTCCAAAAAGGAGACAATTCCAAGATGTTTGAAATAAAATTGAAACAATTCAAACAGTTTCTGTGTATTCATAGGCAGGGGAAAAACTTTGTACCAAGTTTCAGCATACTTAGTGAAATGGTTGCTGAATTAAATTTATTGAAAATTTTGCAGGAATGGCATAATGAAGAAGGTTAAATCAAGGTCAAAAATTATAGCTCAATCAGTGCAGAAAAGGCTGAGATATGAGGGATGAGAAATGGGTATTTTGAAAATAGCTGCCTGGCAGCCATAATGAAAATTGGTTCAGAACGCTGCAAATAAACTTTGATGCGCTTGTAGTTAGGAATATCTCTGGCAAGTTGCAGCTTCATCGGCCTGAAGGTTTTGGAGAACAGGTTTACAGACGATAGTACTCATACGTGTGATATAATGACAAAGGTCAAATCAAGGTCAAATACGCTGCATGACAAAACCAGTCATATGTGTTCTAAGCCTTGCTAATTTGCACCTATATACTAAATTTCAGCATGATCGGTGCAAACATGCCTTAGATATAGCAGAAATAGGCATTTTAACGATGGCTGCCTGGCGGCCATATTTGAAATTGGTTCGGGATGCATTGAACATTGATAGTGTGCTCATGGATAGAAACATGCAGCTAAAGTTACAAGTTGATCCGGTTAACAGTTTTGGAGAACATGATGTTTACAAAAGACCGATGAACAACAAACGACAACGATGGACAACCAGGCCATGACACAAGCTCATTGGACCTTTGGTCCAGATGTGCCAAGAATGACCAAAATCTATCTGCTTAGGTTGCAAGCCATGGCGTTCTGGAGACATACAAGATGGACAGGAATATCCAACCAGTAGCTGCCACAGTTATTCGTATAACACACAATAGCCCACACATTGCCATTTCCCTTTCACCTGAAAAAAGAAAGAAAGAAAAAAAGAAAAAAACCCCAACAGATCAAAAATCTAACTGATTGCATGATGTTAACCATTAGCTGCTCACCTACTATCCTGTGTGTTATAAATAACAGCGATAAATCATTTTCCAAGGCAGAACCCAGTTTCAAATCAGCCTGCAAGCTTGTGGTGCGTGAGCTACTTCACGTCAGCCAACATTTGCTGAGATCGCGAAAAAAGGAATCAGTAAGACGGGGGGGAAAATCCATCCAGACTTGCACTATAGGGTGGTGTTGTGTGTATGGTTACTCCAGTCAGACAATGGGAGAATTAGTGCCAGTTGAGCACAGAAAGCCACTGAGCGGCGATCACCCAGCGGGGATCATACGCCCTGTAACAGCCCAGCAGCACCGCACTGGGAGCTTCTGAAGCTCAGAGTTCTCTATCCTAACTGTCCATCACAGCTTGGGGAAAAACAGCCTCATGCATTCAACAGTATTCACACAGAAATTATGGGCAAAAGATAAAAGGCAAAGCACTCGAGTAATAATTCCCATGAGGTCTCCCAGAGACAAGACTTAATTTGCATGCGGGAATAATATTTATTCATTAAAAAAAAAAAAAAAAAAAAAAAAAAAGCCCTGTCACCTTTACATCCTTCTCTGGATGAACATTTTGATCACCATATGTAATTTTCTAACACGCAAGATCAAGTGAACTGAATAGAACAGGTAATCATTAACTGGATGGCCAGGACTGGTTGTACCAAGTAGAACTTTAACAGCAAGTAAGTATTTTAAGTCAACAGAGAGGATGAGGATGAGGCACGGCTGGAATGAACAGCAAGCCAGCCTCTTTACAGTGGGTTTTTAGCCTAATGCCAAACCACTTATTACAACGGAGCCTTTGTACAATAAGGGTTGGTATAGCTTAAAGTCCAGGCTTTTAGTACTGCAACAGTCTCAACAGAAAAGCCAGTTTAGAAGAACACCATAATGTTATAGCACTTTGAAAAATAATGTATTTGGAATGAGGCCTGTTTAGCCAAATGACAGGGCACTTGGTTCCACAAAAAAAAAGCCACAAAAATTTCAGAAGAACACCTATTTAGCAGAATAGTCTTAACAGAATTATACAGTTGAACATCGTAGCGCGTCAGGGCACTTAGCACAACAAAGTGTCTTTACAGAATTAGGCTCATTTAGACAAATGCCAAACCATTTATTTAGTACAGTACAATATAAACTTTACAGCTCATCAACTAGGGAGACTACTGCCAGGGCATTCACTGCCACTAAAGTCAGAACAGAAGAAGTCCTCCTTGGCCAAACACCAAAGCACAGTATGGCAGCAATTTCAAAATAAGACCTCCTTGGACCAATGGTAGACCTCTTAGTACAGCAAAAAGAGTCCTAACAGATCATGTCTTGTCTGGCCTAATGCCAGGGGATTTAGTACAGCGGAGTCTTTACAGACCAAGTTCTATTTGGCCACAGGCCAGGTCACTCATGGCTGCAGTCTTTTCAAAATAAGGCATGTTTAGCCCAAGGCTAGTAGAGTAAAGAGAGTCTTTACAGAGGATGTCCTATCTGACCCAATACCAGGCAATTTAGTATAGCAGAGTCTTTTCAGAATAAGGCCAATTTAGCTTCCTGCCAGGACATTTATCACTGGTAGCAGAGGGAACAGCAGGTAAAGACTGAAAACAAAGGGCCCCTTCACCTCCAAGATGTGGTCCCCAGGAGCTAGCTTGCCGTCTCGGGCAGCAAGCGAGTCACGCAGGATCTCCTGGATTACGATGTTACCAAGGGGCGTGTCCTTCCCGCCAACAATGCGGACGCCCAGCTCCTCCTCCGGCTCGTCTCGATAGATCTCCACCACATTCGCTTCAGCAACCAGACTGGACCTCAGAGGAGCTTCTGGGACAAAGTGAAATGCCATAAGGATTAAAATTTCAGACAGCACACCAACACTCAGCATTATAGGGAGCACACAGAACAGAACAAAAATGATTTAAAAAAAAAAAAAAAACCAACTCAAAAAAATAAATCTAAGCAAATAACAGACCTGCTGTACAAAGACTCAACCCAAGCTAGAACACACCAAATGAGACAAAGTGTAAAGTGTTTTAAAGATTGTTCAATTACCAAGGAGCAAAACAGGAGAAAGTGGTTTAACTTAGCTCAGAGGATATCCAAGTTACCTGGTAGAGCAGCCTCCAACAGGAAAGAAGCTGGAAGTAACTATTAATGAGGGGCAGAGGGTTTCTGAGGTAGTTTGCCCAGTATGACTTTGTAATTAAATAAAATAATAAATCAGTGTTGCCATCTTCATAAGCTCAAGAAAGACCAAGAGACCAGATTACAAAGAGTGCAAAGGTAAGTGAGGGGCAGTGAGTTTGTTATAAAGTTCAGATTTCTGTAATATACACAGTCCAGGCTGCATAGGGAAGGGGAGGCAGAATTCAGATGATGTTGTCATAATCTAAACAATTAGAAAGGAGGCTTGGATGAGTTCTGTATTTTTTTTAGGAGAGCTTCAACGTCTAAACAAGCCTTATTTCAACAGTAGAAAACTAGCTGAACTTTAAGGGTAGTTTCCTCACTAGGCTTTGAAGGTGTTCGTCATAAGAGTTCTTATCATCAATCAAGACATCCAAGTACTAGTAGGATTACACATTCAACGACATCCCTTCTAACAGTGCGAGGACTGAGTATCAGGAGACTGGAACTGTGCACCGAAAAAAAAAAATCCTACATTCAGCTTTCTTAGCCTTCTTAAAAGAGCTGCGAATCATAAAAGGAGTCCTGAAGCTGAATGAAAGCAGTCTATAGCAAAGTCAAAGCCTGATCTAAAGAGGGAGCAGTGGAGTGCAGTACACTCCTGTGCAGACAAACTGGGCCAAGCAAAAAATTTCCAAAACATGAAGCTTTCAATGGCCTTAGCGACAAATCCTTGGTCATGAAATTAGCAAGGATAAAACAAATTGATAAAGTAGTTTAGTATGCGATAACTTTCCCCTCTGACTTCTTCAAATGTTAAAGCCTTGTAGGAGAACTTTTTTTACAGAGAGAGGAGTCAATGTTGATCCACTCACTGTTCATGGCTTCAAATAGTAGTTGAAGAACACTTCCTGCTTAGAGTGTGTTCAATGTGAGGCCAAATATTCCCTATAGGGTTTAATAAACCCGGTTTATATCTGGACTCTGAAACCTCTTCCTCCATGCTTAAAATAAAACCTACTGGAACACCCTTTGTGACTCCCAAGAAGCTTGATTTGTAACCATCTACAGAGGCTCATTGGCTTCTATTCGTAAGGAAGCTCTTGAGCCATTTTGAGGCTTTTTCTCCCCCAATACCGGCATCAGTGAGTACGTTTACATGGACAGCAATAACCCAATATTAACCCGATTATGACAATCCTCTGAATAGGACACAGCCATGTAAACAGTGTGTCCTGATGACCTTAAATCAAAATAAGGTCATTATCAGAGTATAAAATAATCGGATTAAAACATGGAGTATTATGATTTCATTTGCATTATTGAAGTGCATTGTTGACACTTCTATACCTTACTCGCACTATAACATCCCATGGGGAGTTTTCACAGCATCTTGTGACACATACGGCAGTCAAACTTTACAATATAGCCCTAGCTTCTAGTTTGTTTACATTATGACTGCTGCGGTTAAAAAAAGTCCCATTTTTGGAGTGAGGCTGAAACCATCTGGACAATTCCAGCGTTACTCATCTTACATTTACTGCATTTGGCTATAGTATAAAATTGTTTCACTGCTTATTCAATGGACAGAACTTCAAAACTTCTACATTGTGGCAACCTCGGACCATAATCAACTTCAGAGAAAACATGGAATGAAACCCTCAATGGTTATGCTGACAGACTGGACTTTTCAAGCGTTACTCAAAAGTAACATGGTTTTTTTTTTTTCCCCCCCTCCACTAAAGTTTGGTCCAATCTTCTTGATCAATGATGCATTACAGAATAAATTGGATTATATATGTTTGAACCTTTATTACTGAAAATTCTAACACAACCAGGATTTCAACTTAATGCAACAGTAATTTTCTGCAATGGGCCCTTAAAACAAAAAAGTCCTGTTACTCAGGTTACGTTAATCACATTACAAGAAGGTTTTAAGTATCTGTGGGCTCACCAAACAGCATTTTACTGATCATTCACAACGTTTAAGCCATGTCACCCATTTCTATTCAAGAAGCCTTCGAGATTTCAAATTTCTAAGGCCCCAATCTGCAAATGAAGTAGGAGGGTTACGTGCGTATGTAACATGTAAGTGGGAATATGAATGGAATATTCTATAAGCAACTCACGTGAACACCTTAATCAAAAGATTGTCTCATATAAAATAAGGCCAGTAGTTGGATTATTACGGTCCATGTAAACGTGGTCACTGACGCAATTTAACAGTAGTTGGTGATCAGTCAAATGCCTTTACGGTTTTTTCGCTTTGATATCAACATTTGTGGGCAACAAGGCTGCTCCAGTGGTGCCATTGACTGATCCAAATCCCGATGGAGATCCTACTGAAAAATTAATCTGTTCAATGCAATAAATCGACAAACGCACACAAAAAGTCCCACTTAAAGCTTACAACACACTCATAAAATGTTGAATACACAAAAGCGCACTCATACTCGTGCATGCATGCACAGATTTTCCACCTGCCACGAAATTCACCAATGAGTCAACGAGCAAGCAGTCCACCAGTTGTCTCAATAAATTTCCAACCGCTCGGCCATTCAACCTATAGCTTCAGGAATGGGACTGTTATATCACAGGAGCCAAATCGATTGAACAAATAGAACTTTTAGAGGTTGCAAATGTACACAATGGACAGTGATAAAGATTACACCAAACAAAGTCACCCGGCAACTCAGCGTTTGGCTAATATTCCTGGAGCCAGGAGACATTCCACCATGGGCAATCCCTTTGCATGAGAATGCATTTCTACATGTTCACATGGGCCCAGGCAAACGCACGGCAGAGTGGTACAGACTGAGACCGTAGCCCCCAGCCAGATGACATCAACAAAACATTGTCCCAGCCTCTCATCTCCGCCTGACTCCACCTTCGCACAAAAAGCACAGATCAAAGGTTGCTTTTGTTTTCTCATTCTCTGTGTCAACACAGCCCAGGAAGCTATTTCCTCTGTTGCTCAGTGCCTCTACGAATGTTTCTCCACCAACACGCTGCTTCTCCAGACCAAAGCCTGCCACAATCTAACGTAAATGCTTACTGGTAAGGGATTTGAGCTTCAGCCTCTCACTTGTCGAATGAGTTAAAAAACAAAGTTAGAGCAAATCAGCAAAAGGACTTTGCCTCACTTCGCTGTGCTTCACCGTCAAAGCAAACAGATCAAAGCTTACACTCCCACACTCCCAAATCCTGCTCCACAGACAGTCGCCTCTGAGCATCTGTTCAAACAGGCCTGGGACAGGCACTTGCAGGGCCTTTTACACATGAATCAAAAAGCCATATGGATGCATGGATTTCCACACTGTTTTTTTTTTTTTTTTTTTATTGCAGCACCAACAATTAGTGAGAATGTACAAAGCAAAACCAACTTTCCCGATCAACAATTAAACAAGCCCATGGGAGTTTAATAGGGGCTTAGCATGTCTGGATGTTGAAATACTTGCAGATGAGATTTAAGAACACAGGGAAATCCACATCTGTGAGCACCCACAGGAGACACGACAGGTGTGTTGGGGAAATCATTGCCTCACCATCCTCACCCTCCTCAAAGGCAGGGTTGACCAATCCTGGATCAGCTGTCCCGCGGGGGCCAGTCCGGGACGTCTGGGGGTTCTTAATTTCAGCCCCCGGCTCCCCCTCAGCTCGGCCCTTCAGCTCATTCCAGGAAGGTCTTTTCCTCTTCTCCGCCTCCTCTCGGAGCTTCCGAAATGCCGGACATCTGGAAATATACACGGAAGGAGGGAGAAATGAAAAAGGTCAAGGCTCACCTGTCCTCTCCCACGCACAGCTCATTACTGACCAGCCTTCCCTTAATTAAACCCAAAGCCATCCATTACGCCCTGTCAGTTACACAGGCTAAAGATAGCCTCTTAAGTGTATACATGCTGACAGCGACACATTCAACTGCTCAGCAGAAAAAGAAGGAAAATCAATGTGGTTCATTCATTCGTTTTCTGCTGTGACACAAAGCAGGACACTGGAGCGCTCTGTGCCATGTGCAGAATGGTAGGATTTGGCGGACTGGAGTTATTAACAGGAGACCAGCTATGCAGATAAGCAGCTTTACTTTACAGCATTGCAGGGAGATGGGGAGGGTACCGGCCGGTACAGAGAGACCTTTGGTCTGATCGAGTCGCCTGCTGCCACTGTGCTTTCTTGCACTTTGCTTCCTCATTCCGCCTCTCTCCCATACTGCTCCCTCGTTTTTCCCCCCTCCCACTCTAATACTCATTCCTGCCTTCTCTCCTTTTCTTCCATTCTGCTCCCCTTCCTCCCTCTCCCGTTTCACCACTCACTCCCTCTCCTCCACACTACTCACTCATTCTCTGCCCAACTCCATCTCCTACACTACTCCTCCCCCTCCTGCTACACCACTCACTCCCTCTCTCTCTTCACACTACTCCCACTTCCTCCCTCTCCCACTCTGCCACTCATCTCTACTCCCTGTCCCACATTTTTTCACCACAGTCACCTCCACTCCCCCAGTGTAACATCACCATATTTCAGACCTCCCTCTCCCCCTTCACCCTACCCCCATCCTTCTTCCCTCTCTCTCTCCATCCTCCTCTTTCAACCCAAGTCTCAGACTTTGACGCGCTTTCCCTCTCTGTCCCAAATGACTCATCACAGCATGACCTTTGCTTTCCAATGGCACCTGTGCTGACCACACGATAACCTGATGCACACACGGCACAACATGAATACTAATCTCAGCCCTTTCGGCTACTGAAGAAAAAATTGCACAAAATTGTGCACAAACATAGAGCCTGCCAGAAATTACAGGTCACGAAACAATGACATGCGCCAAACATAAATGCAGAGTGCCGCTCAAAAAACCCTCAGATGAAAGTGAAAAGTTCTTTTTAGTGATATTGCATGGTAAACTTAAAAGTACCATTTCCCAGGGATTTGCCATTGTCTGAAGAAGTAGAAATATGATATGCAATGGAATGTAAACACAGACTGGAATAATTTCCGGGAAAAACTGCCTCGGTGCTCATGGGGTCCCGAGAGTTCCTCTATCGACATAGCTGAGAGAAAGAGACGATGCTAAAGAGCTTGCAATATACACCAGGAGGTAAGTGTATAAGTTCTGCTTAGATCTAGATTCACATTCAATGGATGCTTTAGTAGATTCAGCAGACAGCACTGTGCTCATTTTAACCCACTCATCTCATTTCAGCGCTTCTCCACTTCAACCCATTTTATCCCAGCAGCAGCCCCAAATCCCTGTACCTCAACATTCCCATTGTTTACCTTCATCACACCATAGTCTGTGCCCTATCCTCCATGATGCCATTTCTATGTCCCACCCACCAGCAAACCATCTCTGTGCTGTATCCACCATGAGGCCATCTCTGTGCACCATGGCCATCTTTTTAAAAAAAAAAAAAAAAAAAAACACCTTTGAGTGTACCCGACCAACCCATCAAAATCACAGCTGACCATTAAGTTTTTTTTTTTTTTTTTTTTTTTTTAGGGTTTCAATGTTGGATTTTTTCTTCCTCTTACAGGAATTCACAAACAGAGGAGACAATCACGGAGTACTGAGATGACTACGTCACATTGGTGTCAGAAGTAAAAATACCTATTCATTTTACCCAAAGAATTTTTCAAAAATTCTCTTTTGAAGTACTTTGTATTATTTTTAAGCCTCCATTGATTTAGAGATTTTTGCATCATTTTACTAACCAACTACACATGCCATTTTTCTGGATCGTACTCAATAATACTGTTTTCATTTTTTGCTGACATGCTCACCTCCTTATTAGTCCATAAACTACATGTTCCATGATCTAGCTGGTTCACAAAGCAAAAAGGAAGGCTTAAAAAGCAAGACAGCCTGTTGAGGTAGCTAGCTACTGAATGTTCTACTTAGATAACTACCTAGGTTAGGTTCACAAGTTATGCAGCTGGTAAGGCCCAATTTAACATTTGCCCAATGCTAATCGGGGTAAAAACCTGGTAGCCAGTAAACTAGCTAGTCAGCCAACATAATCAATCTTGTCAATGCATCACTGACCAAGTCAGCTACCTGGCTATATAATCACTGCTCACGTACCTAACAATATTAAAGTAGCAAAATAATCACTATTCATGGTTCCTCACCGATTTCTACGCACCAAATAACAGCCAGTGAACCAGCTAACCAATTAATCAATTTCACAAACACGCCACTGACCTAGCTAGCCAGCTAAATCATCAAAAGTCGCTTTCTAGCTGTTCTCTATTGATTTCTATGCACGACATATTCACTATCTAATTATAGCCTGCCGCAGAATAGGTTCACGTAGTGGCAGGTTCCATGAGTTTCCAGAGTTGGTCAACAGCGGGTAAACGAAGCAACAACTTTGTCTACTCCAATTTATGCCTCTGATTGGCAAGGTAAGAATGCAACATTAGCCTCCTAACCCTCCATTTGGCTCAAGAAATGGGTCAACAACACTGCAGACTTGAAACAACAAAATCAGCCACAATGCAGTATGTAAACCCCAAACTTCCCGTTAAGAGGTTGTCACTGCCGTCTTTCCTGACTGTTACTTTGGATTTTAAGAAAACACGACAGAGACTATGGACAAGGCTATTTTAAGCACCCTAGCTCATTTTAAGTAATTGGCATTACTTAAATATTGAATAAGCTAGAGAATATAATTGACTCAATGAGATGTAACCGCTTAAGAAGTAGCCTCCATCAAATTAAGATGGCGCTAATATGAGGACGTAACTAAGTATTTTCATTATAACTTTAAGGTAGCTCACATTAGCAGCAAATGAGCCAACAAGCTGCGTGAATGCAGTTGTGCTAGTTGGCAAGCAATTCTTATTTAAAATTGATTTTAAGTCTCACAAGCCATTTTTATTATTAGGCAATCATTTATATAATCCAATTAAATTGCCCGGATGCACTGATCGAATGCAACAGTAAATGGCGTTTCCATGGTTTCGCTCACAAACTTTCAAGGACAAGTCCAGTCCAATTAAAGAATGTACTGCTTTTCCCCCCCTCACTCCTCCTCCAAGCAAGTGGCCAGGAAGTAGGGGAAGGCAGTACATTTTTGAATTGGATGGCAGCCCTAATTCAACTAAAGCCGGAAAGAGTCCGAAAGCCCATTATAATTTTCCATAGGGATTTCACTTCCGAGTCTACAAAACGTAAAAAAGCTATATTGGTTTGCTTATTGTACATATAGCCTTTGATAATTGCTCAAGAGGATTACTAAAGAGGTTCAATTTAATTATTCTGCTGTTGTTTTTCCTTGACACAAAGCTGTGCATCAGTTTGTTGGGAATATCTTGTTTTAGCTCCTGTCATTAGTGACGGAATAGTTTTTCTTCAATGCAAAGGAAAAAAGAAATTACCGACCCTTATTCTCAAAACAGGGTCAGGTTATGCTCAAAGATTTTTTCGAGGACAGCCCAACCGCCATCATGACATCTGTGCCCTACCCGAAATCATACCATCTCTGTGCACTATCCACGATCACGCCATTTCTGTGCCCTACCCACGATCAGGCCATCTCTGTGCCCTACCCACGGTCACGCCATCTCTGTGCCCTACCCACGGTCACGCCATCTCTGTGCCCTATCCACCATTACACCATCCCTGTATCCAACCCGATATCACGTCATCTCTGCGCTCTACCCCATTGCCATCTGAAGGCTCCACCCAATATCATGTCATCTCTGTGCCCTATTCCCTCCACATTCCTCTTCCTCTCTTCTCCCGCCCCACAGTCTAACAGCACAAACCTCCAGCAGCCCAAGGGAGTGCCCTTTCCTTCCTCCACTTTCCTCCTGACCCCCTCCCCTTCCCCTTTTTCAGTCTTCCCCCCCTCCTTTTCTCTCACACTCGTTTAACCCCTCGATACTCATTCAGAACAACCTCCCTCCCTCCTCACCTGTTGTGCAGGTGAGGCTGCAGTTCACAGCGCTGCATCTGCTGCTGACAGAGGCTGCTGAAGGGGCAGACCACAGTCAGCTTGTCCAGCAGGTTGCGCACCAGCAGGCTGGAGGCGCGGCACTGGTGCAGCTGCAGCCGCTGGCGGTCCACAGGGCAGAAGTCCTGCTCGCGCAGGAAGTTGCTCAGGCACAGGAAGCAGTACGTGTGCCCACAGGGCGTGTCCATGGGTCTGAGCAGCGGCTGCAGGCAAATGTGACAGATGAGCTCGTCGTCCACCTCGTCCTGGTACTCGTACAGGTGACTCTCGTGCCCGCCATGGCCTTGCCCGCACTCCTTGCACACCTGCGCCCAGGTGAGCCCAGCCGGCGCCGAGGGAGTTTTTGTCTCCGTCATGGCCGCCAGGCCCTTGGGTACAAAGTCCAACTTCTGCAGTCAAGAGACCACTGGGTTGCTACAGCCCCTTTTACCCTGGCGTTTCCCCTTTGTGCGCCCAAGAGAAAAATCAGTCCAGTCTAGTCCAGAAAAGCAAGATCCTGGAGAGATAAATCCACTCAAAACCCTACTTTGCAGGGTAGGTCTTCATCCCGAACTTCTGTAAAATAAAGAGGAAAAATGAACTGAAATGAGGGGGAGGGGGGGGGAAACACACATGGCCTCTTCCCGTCTCTCCCTATCTCTCCTCTGTGCTTTCAAACAGACACATATACACACAAGTTGATCCAACAGACTTCTCTGAGCTTATGCTGGCTCGGCAGGAAATGACACAGCCCCAGCCAGTGCCAACAATCTGGAGAGAAAATCACAGCTGTTGCTTCTTAACCGATTTCCTTGGGAACACAATTCTTTCCTTGGCTAAAAGTCCCAATTCGCAGCATAAAGTCTAAACCCCCATGGAACGATCCAACAGAAGGAAAAAAGAAGCTAAACTAAAGAAATGGGAGGGAACAAAGGACCAGTCACAATCAGGGAACTTTGAGTGAACCATGGAGCCAAGCAGCACTGCTGGCTACTGACTCCACCCTCTCTTCCTTCACAGCCAATCAGCAACAGGTTACCTCCCCTCAGTGCGCATTTTAATCTGTAAATTCTCTCTCCTGGGAATGACTGCATTGATAATGAGTGTGCGCCTTGGGTTTTTTTCCTGGTCACTCCCCGCTGAGATTCCAGCGGGCCTCCCACTAACTAACACACGTTAATAAGTCCCCAAAACTCCACTCCTCCTTTGATTCAAGAAAGCACAAGCAAGCGAGTGCTTAAAAGCCTTTCAAAGAACCGTATGTTTTAGCGCTAGTCTCAAGCATTCCGTAACAGACATGAATAAATTTAAAATGCAAGACGTTAAAATGAACGTCCAAAGTCTATAAGCATAGAAACGGGGGAAAATTTCCGCATTGAAGCTTTCTGATCAAACACTCACCTGTAGCAAACTTTGCACAAGCACTGAGGTTTTGTTTAAACAAAACAGGCTGTGGAGCTTCTCTCCCTACACAGCAGAGTCCAGGAGGTTTCAGTGCCATAAAAATACTACTCTCTCTCTCCACCGCTGTACTCTTACCTCGTTACATCATTTATTTTCTGTTTTTTTTTCTCTCCCCCACACATCCACCTTAGATGCTGATCTCAGCGATGTCGAGTGCCCGTCTGCTCCTGCATCCAAACAAGAAACTCAAGCTGAGCAGCTGTGTGAGGCTGCTGGCTGTCTCCAGCTCGACTGAAACCAGACCCCTACACCTCCGCTCGAGCAAGCATGCGTGTCGCTGTGTGTGCGTGTGTGTGGGTGTGTGCAATCCCATGCATCCGCTGCTCAGGGTCCAAAACGCAAAGTGGGAAAGGCTTGTTTGTGCAACGTGGCTGGGCGATCTGTGGGACCAGCATTGTGCGTGACTGGGTAATGGGGAGACCCGCAGGGTCGTGTGTGGGAGGCAGGAAAGGGGGGGCTTCCATCCATCTACACAAGCCAGGGGGAGGGAGGGAGGAAGAGAGGGGGGGTTTGGACTGCTGAGGCTGCATTGTCACTGGCAGAAGAGGGCCCAACACCGAGACCGACCCATTTCACAGCAGCCAGAGTGTGTGCACACGCACGCTGCCTGAGGTCAAACAGGACAGCACTCCTTATTCCGCAAGTTTCTGGTTTCACTGAACCAATATTAGAGGGATGCGCACTTTTTGGGAACAGAGCAGTGTCTTGGAAAAAGCCAAGTCCAATACGCAATCAGCCCCGCAAGACTTCAATATCTATGTGAGCAGAGAAAATCTGGCCTTAACTTTCCAGTCATTATATTCCCCAGACTGAAATACAATGCGGATCCACTTCACTGGAGAAAAGATGCTCAGTTTCAACATACACACCATTTGCATGTGTATACTTGCTATGTAGGGACATCATCTAATCTCCAATACAAAAAGACCACTAGAAAGAGCACACTACGATATGCGGTCTTGAGAATCTGCACAACATATAAACGTGTGCTTGAAGACAGAAATGGAGATTAGAGGCAGATGATTGTGATTATTGGAAAAAGAGGAAAGCCAGAAAGATAGAAGAAATGGGGGTGGGGAGAGAGATAGAGCAGGACAAAGAAGGAGAATGGAGGGGGCTGAAGAAATGGGGGAGGGGAGAGAGATGGAGGGCCAGGGCGAAGGAAGACAGGAAAGAAAAACCAGGGGAGGGTACAGAGCGAGAGAAAAAAAAAAAAAAAAAAAAAAAAAAAAAAGAGGGGTGAGGAGAGGTGGCACTCAGCTGATAGCTGCAAAGATTACATTCAGGATGGGGATGAGCATGTTAATTAAAGCAGGCTCCAGATGAGGAAGGACTGAACTGTCTCTACACCCTGATGGATGGCCTCCGCTCTCCTCCCCAGACGCTGGTTTGACGCACAAGGACACCAGGCACGTCTGCATTTCCACAAGTAGAGAGCACTTTACAGCTATGAACGCAGGCGGGGTCTGCTTATCATTTCTCCTGAATAATCTCGAATAAAGACTAATCTTCAGACCCAATCGGCCCGCTGGGTTCCTCCCATTGTGCTACACTGATGAACATCTGTAACCGCTCAGGGGGATGCACACAGCCTTCTAAGGCCCTGCGCCTCTGGTTTAGATATTTAAGGTCTAAAAATCAGTACTTCATAAACTATGATGGGGTGTAGGGTTAGGGAAGAAAATCACATCCCCTCTAATGCCTCTCCCAGATACTGAAGATACGCCTACACTAATACATTGGTGTTTTAACGCTCAAATGCAATCCTAGAGCTTTCAAACAAAAACTTGGTTAGCATCGTCTCTACAGTCTTCCTTGTAGGGCTTCAGACATACTGGAGGAGTGTGGACACAAGGCGGAAACATAGCAAAAGTTCTGCATCTTAAAATTAAAATTAATTAGTGACGATTTAGCCTAAAGTACACACTTCATGCTCATGACCTTTTTCTGATCAGCTTCAGGACTCTGGACATCTCCAAAACAGTTATGTAGTGCATGTTCTGAGGATGTGTTCACAACTCATTGTTGAATGCAAAATGCTGCCTCAGACTTAACATGTGAAGCAACGTCTTCTCAGAAGGTCAAAAGGCTGCCAAACAAATTCATACACTGGAGACCACCTTGCGATGGGTTTACACCAGACACTCTTGAGAACCCTGTACTGCGCCAATGTTTGGACCAAACCCACCTTTAACTTTGCCTTCATTTTTATCTCTACTACACACCAGCCAAGTTTCGTGACATCTCGCACAGTTGTGACATCAGTTAAGAAATCTGTCCACTGACAGATAGATTTAAAAAAAAAAAATAAATAAAAATCTGGTAATGTACTCAAAACCACGTCTGTGTCAGTTCCTGCTATGATAAGCATCAACAGGACCACATTTTGACACACACACACACACACACACACACACACACACACACACACACACACACACACACACAAATAAAAAATAAAATGTAACGGGCTCACAGGCACAGCAAAGAGCGAAGCCCAATCGATTTACACTCCCTGTTCTAAAGCATTTTTGGAGACTTCACTTGATGACGTGGAGCACTTCATTGAACCTCACAGTACGCAAAACTCAAGTCTGTTAGGGCCAAGTCAGCTGGTCCGATGTGTGGACATTTGGATTCCGCCAAGCTTTAATCTTGATTGAGAACAAGAATCAATTCATTCAACAGAGTCCCAACCTTCCAGAATATAGACTATCCTGCTGCGAGCATTTGTGTGGATTCAGTGCTTTAGAATGAATTTGTATAACCTTCAGTCAAGATCTATATCACGCTACTCGTATTTGGTTACCTCATACTCTAAAGATGCACACACATTGTTGAATTGAAAGGTACCCATCTCTATAAGGAATAAACACTTTACCATGAGATGAAGATGACCCCATGAATGGCAACTGACCTACACCTTGCCTCCCCAGTGAATAAGTGCAACCAATACATTCCAAATAATTGTGGCCCACACCATTAGGCAACCATCATGATTATTTTTACCGTGAACACCTTCACTGCCATTTACCAGTAGAGCTGAATACTGTATAGCAGAAGTTAGCCTTCTACTAGATCTGCTCATGTACCTTTGACTTCCACAGCTCAGGCATATTCCAGTGAATAACACTTTTGGCCACACCCACACAGCAAACAGGTGCCAGCAGTGTACCAAAGTATGAGCTGACAAAAAGCCTGCCAGGGAGTGGCGAATGGTGACAAGGTCTCCAAGCCCTCTTCAAGAGGCTGGTCAACATCAAGTGACCCCATGACATCTGTCACCCTTACCTACCTTGTCAGGGATTTTCACTGCCTTCCAGCAGGCTAGTACATAATTCTGCTGAGTCCAATACAATAACATACTAAGACCTTAAACAAATAGAGGGACATTAGTCCTTTACTTGGCCTTAGAGTCCCGCTTTAGACTGACTCAAATGGGGTAAATGCCTAAGGCAGCTAAAGTATACAGCTTAGCTGTTCAACCTTCTTACAATGTCTTTCTATCCAAAAACTGCAGTTCCTCTGCTGCCAAGCTGCGTCAGACAGAGCAAAACCCATTCAATGTGTTTATAAATTTAAACATAGTGTGTGGACTAAGTCTGGTATTTTGCTCTTTTTCATTATGAAGCCAAACCAATTACTAGACTGACAACATAAGCAGTACCCCCATCTGCAGCTAAACCAGTCTCACTCGCCAACATAAACAACTTTCTGTTTGCCATCAGGAGCTCAACGCTGTGCGTGTCGGCCACATTTTCCACAACAGTCCCAGATATCACAGTCTGTTCAAAGACAGTCCTCGTTTAAGTTAAACGGAACCAACAGCAGTTGATTATTCCTTTTTTGTCTGACAGCACAGCGATGTCAATAACAAAAACTCACCGACATTACCAAATGCTGAACTAAATAGCAGTGATACAAGAGTTTTGACATCCAATTATTTCCAGCTCTCAATAAGAACGAGTTCAAAGTTTTAGAATCAGCAAGCATTCCATTTTAAGTACACTGTGAAATTAAGAACTCAACATTTTAAAAATAAAATCTGCTTTTTTTCCTCGATAATTATGAAAATGAGAGCGGGAATTGCGTTTCCCACCGGCAGGCTCCATTTTAAAATCATTAATTATGAAACCATCAGTTACCCCTTTGCAGCCAAAGGACAAGGTTGGAAACTACTTCTGCCGTAAATGTAAACGTGGCGGAAAAAGTGGATACGATCGACATGAACGCCATTACAGCCGCGGGAAATAAAGGCACTTTCTGAGTTAAAGCGTGCATGAAACTTAAAAGGCAACCAATAATCTCTCAGAAGCTGGAGGTTCCCTATTGACGGCTTGCTTAACTCAACGAGCCAGCCGTAACTTAATTCCAATCCATAACACGGTCAGAAAAATAAACATAGAAACCGTGCAAACCCGACCAATTGAGCCCAACTCGGAGAAACCCTATTACTCAAATACACTGCCGATTAGACAATACAACGCGCACACACGAACATGAATCGGTGGAATGGAAGGTTAGGACAAGATCCCAGCTTTCGCTTCATGGAACGATAACGTTACTCGTCTTACCTGTGTGGCAGGGTTTTTTTCCGGAAGTGTTAAAACAAAGAAAAGAAGTCGTTGACTCTATGCTACAATACACAGTAAACTCACCGTGGCTTGTTGAATTACATCGAGGAAATATTGCTCCTTAGAGTTCTGATCGATCTCTCCGTTTCCATATGTTTTGGTCCATTCTCCGACACTACCTCAGGTGTTTTCCAGTAGGACACCCAAATTTCTTCCCAGTTTCGAATAGAAAAACAGGATAGGATCTGACGTTTTATACAGGAAGTCAGTGCAGGTAATATTCAAATCAAGCAGGGCCTTTACATACCACGTGAATCGTTCTCATTTAATCTATTATGGGGTAATTTTTCTAAATTATTTTACACAGCCTTTTATATGTGCCCAAATATACATTCACGTGTGGTTATTTAAAAGCACTATACAGCAGACAATTATCCGAATGTGCTTTACTCCATTTTCATACTTAGCCAACCATGCTGTCCCCAATTAATTAAACTTATTGCGGTAATTGCATATTTTATACATATATACATATTTTATACATATATATTGGATATTTTGTTTTGTAGAAATATTGACCACATAGGTCAAAGGTTCAGATCTTATACACTGTAAAAAATAAAAAGTTGACTAAACTTTAAAAAGTAAGGCAACCAGTTACAAAGCATTCTTGAGTTTGCTCAACATCAAGTCCCAGTAGTTGCACAAACTCATTTTTTAAATAACTTGGATAGTAAAGTTGAGCAAACATAAAAATGTTTTGCAGGTGCTTACTTTATTTTTTTGAGGCTTAGTCAGCATTTCTGTTCATTTATTTATTTGTGTGTTTATTTATTTATTTAAACTATGTGTTTATTTGAGGTCTGGTGAGTAAATTTGGAATGTAGCCTTATGGTCGACGGTAGCAGGACATTCACATGAAACCCGTCTTTCTGACACTTCTGTCGTTAAGAAGTTTGCTGTTTGCAAATTTATTGGGAGGAACATCCGGTTTTACAACTCAATTGCCAGAAAAGTTGGGACAGTGTGTAAAATGTAAATAAAAACAGACTGCAATGATTTGCAAATCATTTAAACCCTATATTTAAGGGAGTCCCCGATAACGTAGGTTAATGAACAGGGCCACTCCCAATGCGCCTTCCTATTCGTCCTTACGCCTATATATACCTCCAACATTCCCACAATCCCCGCTTGTCTTGTTTCTACGTCACTGCCACCCTTCCCCTCTCCAAGAGGGAAGCAAGAAACAGCCACCAACTGGGACCCCAGGGGGCTTGGGAGCCACTCGGCCTCCGACAAGAGATGCGAGCCCCACCCTAAGTCTCGCCACCCGGGGGGCGTCCAACGTCCGCACAATCACAGACCAAGTCCAACACCACAACTGCCCCGATCTCCTATCCACCCGATCTCCTATCCGCAATCCCACCTAATACTCTCCTTTACTTTGGGAGTGGTCCAGAATTCATTAAATTGAAAATAGAGCAAAGACAACATATCAAATGTTGAAACTGAGTAATTTTATTGTTTTTTGAAAAACACCTGCTCATTTTGAATTTGATGCCAGCAACACATTTCAAAAAAGTTGGGACAGGGACAATGTTTACCACTGTGTTGTGTCACCTTTTCTTTTAACAATACTCTGAAAGGCAAAGACTTATTAATAGGAACGAGCTCTCAAGCCTATTTCCTGGTCTCCAAGATTGGGGCCGCATTATTGTGATCTCGTCCCATCAGTATCTTCCTCTGCCGAGTCTATTAGGAACACCTCCCAAGCCTTCCGCAGTCATCAGGATTGGGACCGCATTCCTGCTAAACTCTCCAAACCTGCCATCTGACAGTTCTGCTTTGGCAAGGGTGATCTCTACCAAGCTTCTGACCTGGGACGCCACCTTTCAACTGTGGCCACTCCCCATACTCCAGCTCATTACCATCTGAAATGAACTGTCCCATTCTGCTCAGGGCTCCGTCCCTGTCTGTCTTTACTGTTTTTCTATCAATAAACCCTACCATTTAAGTGTGCTTTGCCCTTGTATCTGGTTACTTGTCTGGATCATAACTATACAATACATCCCAGAATGGAACCAGCAGAGATGCACAGCTCAGTTGATGCCCTGAGGTACCAAAGTGCGCGTATTGAACAGCAGCTACAATAGTCCATTGGTGCCCTCTTCAATCAACTTGTGGCTATCACAGGTATTTCCTGGGAGCCACTCAAGCAGCTGGCTATCTTCTGCAGCACACTCCCTCAGACATCTGACCACTGGGAACCTAACCTCATGGTGTTGGACCCCATTGATGGCAACCCTACCACCTTCCGCAGTTTCTTGGCCGGGTACATGCCCCTGCACTCAACCTGTACCATCTGAACTGAATGATGTCATTATGCTCTGGGCTCTACCCCTCTGTCATTTCTATACAAAGGGGCTTTCACATACGTTGTACTACGGGTATATAACTGGTCTACAACAGAAATGAGGGGTAAGTTGTGATATGCTCATGAGTATGTCCAATAAAATTCATGTATTCTACAACAGAAAAGGCTGTTATAGACCCTCTTCATAGAATTATGAACATGTTCAAAATTTTTTCGGCATCGTAGGTGATGGTCTATGTCAGGCCCATTTCGTAGGTCTGTCGTGCGGTGCCCTATGAGGTTCTTTGACTGTCTTACGCTCAACCTACAAATTTGGTTTGATTTTTGGGGTCATCTGAGGTCCTCATTATCTTTGGAATTTTCTACAATTGACCTACTTACGTCCAACTTTAAACCCAGGACAGTCCTAATGTTCCACCATTGTACGTCCTTTCTGCAACGGTCATGAGTTAATCGAACGATTACAATTCTGTCCTACGTCAGTCGGATGGCTCTCTTGAAATGTTTTATGACATAAACTGATCACAAAAAGTAAAGGACAATGAAAAGAAAAGAAAAATAACTGAAAATATTTTTATTGTGAATTTCAAAACTATGTTATTTAGTTGGCGAGCAATTCAAGATGAAGTTCATGACACTTCATCATCATTTCAGTTATTGAGAATTTTTTCTGATGGTACAAAATGTCACATGGGGTGGTATCCCAAAAGTCACAGTGATCAGTAATGAGTTGGTCCGCCATTAGTGTCCAAACAAGCATCACACCGACGCCGCATGTTCCAAATGAGACGACCAATGTCAGCTTGAGGAATTCTCTGCCACTCCTCCTGAAGTGCCGCACCCAGCTGTACCAAGTCCTGACAGTGCGGTTTCTGCCTTTGAACAAGTTGTCCCAGCATATCCCACATATGTTCTATGGGGGAGAGCTCAGGGGACATTGCAGGCCAGGGTAAGGTTTAAATTTGTTGCCTTTGGAGATGGTCAAGGACGATGCGAGCTCTGGCATTATCATCTTGGTTGATGAATCCAGCTTCATGACGGTGAGTAAACGGAAGCACATGTGGAGTGATGATGATGTGCACCTCTGTGACTCTCCCATGGCAGATGCGGAGGTCAGTCCTGCCTGTCATATTGACTTCATCCCTCACCATTACTGACCCTCTCCCATACCGATCGTGTGGAATCATATTGGTTTGCTGATGACGTTCACCTGAGCAACGTCAAACACGATGACGGCCGTCATGAGCCACGACTCATTGCTGAACATTATACGTGACCATTGGGCATTGCTCCATCATCGATGCTGTTGACACTACTGTCACCTTGTCTGCCGATGACAATCTGAGACTGGTAACGGAATGTATGGCTGCCTGGCTCGCGGGTTTGCAGGATGCAGACGGTTTTGTATGGTCTGTGTTGAGATAAGGTTTCCTGTAGCCTGTAGGTGCTCTTGTTGCAGCTGTGTCACATTCAGTCGCCTGTCACACAGGGCTGTATTGATGATCTGGTGGTCATCTCGCCTGGTTGTGCATCTTGGCCACCCTCTTCATGGTTTGTCCTGGACTCAACTGGTGGCAACATGGCGTGCCCACAATCAGCTAATGACGGACTGCGAGACATGCAGTTATCTGGCTGTGTGAGCCTGGGTTCTTTTGGCCTAGAGCATCCCTATGGCCCGCAATCTTCCTTCTTCCCAGAGTCTTCTCATCATCAAAAGTGGTGAAATGATGGATAAGTGTGGTTCTAGGCATGCTTTTGTACCTATATGCGCACAAAAAGCATGTGCATGACAACATTATACTCTGAAGGCATGATGTTACTTTTCACATGCACCCCAAGGTGCGTTTGGGCGCCCTGTTTCTGCAAATTTTGAAACTTAGTCATTTATGGTATATGTATTGAAATGTGCCATTGGCTAACCACAAACATACTCAAAAATCTCATGAATATCTAAATTAAGGTGCTTTCCAAGGTTAGTCGCATTTGAATATCCCCTGCTTTTTGTGAGCAGTATATTTTCCTATGATGGAACTACAACAAATATTGTTATGTGACCGTTACTGCGCAACCTTCGAATCCTCCTGTCTCAATGGACATCAGTCCCTTCCGTCGTGTACCCGTTAAAATTGTATGACATAAAAAATCATACGACGTATGTGAAAGCCCCTTAACTATCAATAAAACCTACAATTGGTTTGCTCTCTGAATCCGCATTTGGTTGCTGGTCTGGGTCATAACACCCCCTTCATTTAATATTTTGTTCAGCCTCTCAGCTGAAATCTCTTGAGTCTACTCCTATAATGCATGTTGAGCTTGGTAAACACATGGCACGGGAACTGAGACCATTCCTTCATACAGAATCTCTCCATATTTTTTGGACTCATTGCTTGTGGACTCTCGTCTTCAACGTATCCCACAGATTCTCCATGTTGTTTAGATCAGGGCACTGTGATGGCCATGGCAAAATCTTCAGGTGCAACCGCAGCCCATTTTAAGGTTCCTGGCAAAGGCTGTTTGGTTTCTTTAGTATCTGTAATATCTGCTGATATTTGATGGAGTCTGTAATATCATGCATCCCAACAAGATGTCCAGGCCCTTTGGAAGAAAAAAGCCCCATAATGTCAAAGGTCCACCAGCATTATTCACAGTGGGAGTGAGGTGCTTTTCTGTATGGCTATCTTTCTGTCTACTATGCCAAACCCAACTTTGATTTTTTGTTGCCAAAAATCTCAAAATTGTGGTCGCCTCTGGCCACATTACCCAGTCCCACTGAAAGTCTTAGCAACGTGTGACAAACTGAGGGCACTTTAATTTGCTGTCGATTGACAGCAGATCCCTTTTTTTCTGGCAACCCTTCCAAACAACTTGTGGTGATGTAGCTGGCATCTGATGGTAATTTTGTAGACTTTCGGACCCCAAAAATCAACTAACCTGTACAATTCCCCAACTATGATCCCTGGAGATTCTTTTGCCAGACAAACCATCCTCTTCATGGTGCATGGGGTCAATGTGCATGCACATCTTTTTCCAAGCTGACTCTTAAAATCTCTTGTCACTTTAAACTTCTTAATCATTGCCCTAATAGTGGAAATAGGTGTTTTAAACTGCTTAGAGATTTTCTCATACTCATTTCCTGATTTTCACAGCTCAAGTACTTTTTGTCACACACTGTCACTGTGTTCTTGTGTCTTTCCCATGGTGATAAATTAATAAGGGAATTCGACCTGTGCTACCTCATATTTATACCCCTGTAAAACTACAAGTCTTGGTTGACCAATAAAGAGTTCCGAAACAAACAGATGAACATAAAAATGTAAAATATGATTGGAAATATACTTCAGTTGATTTACTACAGGATTTTCAAGAGGTGCCAGCAATTGTGACAGACATGTTCTAGAGGGAAAAAAAAACTTTATGACAACTTTTTTTTCTTTCAATAATTTTATTTTAATGAAAAGATAAGATTGTTGTGATATTTTGCATGAAAGACAAAAAGGATAAACAGCAAAAAAAGAGAGAAAAATTTACAAACTGATGTACCAATAATTTCAGAGTGGACTATATCATGGTTGCAGCGCCAGTCATCATTGTTCAATCCTCTCCAGGTTACTTCCTCCAGTTTCTACTTTAAGTAACTGTATTACCTTAAAAACAATCACTAAGACATGATAACCTGTGATTTTTAGCTTTCATTTTTGGCTGAGATTTATGGTTAACAGGAATCACAGTGGGTGAAAAAGTGGCTGTGCTAGGTGATCAGCAAAGTAACCATAGCTTTGGAAGCCTGCGGGTTAAAAGGCTTTTGACACTTACAGAGTGTCACCCCCCTACTGTCTGCAGAAGGCAGGGGAAGTCGTCCTCATAAAACTGCTCGCTTTAGGCTCGGTATTAGTAGATTTATGGGTTGATTACAATGTGCAAAGCCAAAGGAAGAACATTTATGAAGCATTAATGGCACTTACAACATTGAATTTCCGTGTTTCAGAAAATATATTTGACGTACTGATCCTGATCCTTTAGAATCAAAATTCTGTTAATCCAACATGTTTATAACTGAATACTGATTGAGCTCTGGTATAAGTTCTCATGTTTTGTTTAATAGCCATAAAACATTGGTTTGAACCCAACAGTTGAGTGAGGAGGCTTGTGTTTTTCTTCTGACCTGAAGCATTTTGAAGCATCTGACTTTTCTTGAGAATGAATGACTCGTGCTAATTGTTTTCAAGTGACAGTTTACTAGTGTGGATTTATTTCTGGGCTGCCTAACAAAATTTGCTACAAATAGCAATTCTTTTTACAAAAGAGCGACATCTTGTGGTTAATGGATGTACGCCAGGAGACCCCTTAAGGGCCCCTAGATTACTATCGACATGTGTGTGTTAGCATCAGTGGGTATCTGCTTCTTATTTGTGTGTCAGTGTAATACATATTCCCGTCCTTTGCTAAATCAGATTTATAGTTAATCACAGTAAAAATAATGCATTGTTTCTTCAGAACATGTTTATCTTTAATCTGCTTGGCAATTAAAAAAAAAAAAATTTAAGGGAAATTCTCCAAAACTGTACATAAAATCCATTACAAAATTAGGATACTGATGTGTCCTGACAGCCCATTGGCAGCACAGGAAATTTGGTGAAAAAGTCAAGCACAGATACATGAATGTGGTACATCCTGTCTCTCATGCAGAATGCACACATGGGATGTTAAATGTATAAGGAAGAACTCCCATGTACAAAAACAGGACAGTTTGTCTTTGATCAGTAAAAATCCCTCACACAAGCCAATCCCTACTACAATAAGCAAAGGAAAACTCACACTATTTGGGCAGCTGCAGTCTCTGCTTCCGTTCTTTGATGTTCTCGTCAGAGGATTGAAAATTAAGCCTGGAACACCTTACTCCTATGTAGCTGAATTATATTTTTATCATGTATGTCATCACAATCTCTTGAAAGATCATTTTCTTGAGTGTTAAATACAGGGAAGAAAATGTACACCAATGTCAAAAGCAACTAAGAATTTTTAAATACAATCTGGGTTTGCTTTTAAAAAAAATTTAACATACAGATACTCAATAGATATGGCACCCTTTGTGTAGCTAAAAACAGGGGTTAATACTTGGTGTCACAGTTCCAAGATTTACACAACATAGAAAGAATTAACCCTTGCGTTTAGATCAGTAACCATTAAACATATTTATGAAGTCTTTATTTTAGTTTTTGTGATTATCAGATCATCAAGTACAGAAAATAGAAAGTTATTGTGCATTGTGAATTTATTAACAACTTCAATTAGTGCAGAATAGTTCACAGTCCAGAAGGCCATAATTTTAAGTGCAATGAGAGATGTAAGTAATAGATAACAAAGACAATATGTGCTGTATGACTTCTTGAAGACGCATATTACAAGTTCACAGAAGCTTATTAGGTTTTAACCCTTGTTAAAATACTGGTTATCTTTCAAGACCATTTGATCACCTAAATTAAGAACCTTGTTAAAATAAATGACCTGAGCTATCTGCTGCTGCTGCCCTGTCCAGACTGGTGAATATGCCAGTGCACACACGCACGCACTCACACACCTACGCGCGCGCCCACACACACGCGCGCACGCACACACACATACGTATACGCAGGTGCTGTCTGAATAACTCCATTACTGAGCTGTTGCCAGGGGGTTAGCGAAGGCACATTAACTCCACAGGCAGCACAACCAGCCCCCCTCCCCCCTCCCCCACTATCACCTCAACCCCTCAAAGCCAGACAGCCAGGCATCTGTTTCAGGCCACAGCTTGCACCCTGACTCCCCACCCACTCCATTCGCCAAACCAAAACCGCATGCTCTGTCTGGCCACCACATGCAGGCCCTAAATCTGCCCAGGGAGACCGCCGTAGTGCCCCACATCACACATAGACACACACGCACATACGTACCAGTGCCGCTCCCCCGCACCCCCATCTCCCAAACCCCGCCCAAGCTGCATTGTGACATTCAAGTGTCGCTTTAACAGAGCCTCGGTGAGGAGTCAGTTCCATCTCTCTTGGATCACGTGACCAGTGTGATAGAGTTATGGCCCTCATTTCCCTCTTTTCATTGTTTTTTGTTTTTGGGAGGGGGGGAGGGGTCTTTCCTTTTGTTTATTTGCTTTCTTCCTTATTCTTTGATAAGTCTCTACTACCGTTCACTCCAGGTGCTTTATCTTTGCGGGCTGTTTGGTTCATGTTTTACCCTTGGCTTGAGTGCAAATTGAATAAAACAAAGAGAGCATTGTATTTGTTGGTTGGATTTCAAGGTTATGCAAGAACACACAGTCACATTGGCCAATTCATTTACAATCCTGTATGAGCAGGGGCAGAATTGTACGCGTTCCAATCCCGCTCGAAACATTTTAACCTCTCACTTTTGGAGCTTCAGTCTGTTGTGTTCATACATACTCAAATACTTGATTTTGTGTTTGGATTTCCTCACTGTAACGGCCCTTTATTGCTTCACTGGTGCGCCCGGTTAATTTATTTTACAGTCCTTTGTAAGGCCCATGCCTCATATGCAGCCTTCAGTGTGCTTGTTTGTACCTGTCGCGTTGTCGTGCTTGTTTCGCTCAGTATGACACTTGGTAACCTCTTATCACTCGCCCAGAGATCAAAGCCTGAAAGTGATCCATATCAGATAATAACCCCCTCCCCTCTTCTTCTCTGTCCCAAGCACCAGACCCCCATCCCTCCTCCCCCTCCAAAAAAAAGCATTATACCCACACACACACACACACAGTGCTTCTCTGACCTGAACTGCAGGCTCTGTGCCTAACGGCAGTTTGGCCTGCACACATCCTATCAATTTAAAAGGGTCTTAATTCTAAATGCCCCAAAAGAGCTGAGCCCTGCCTGCGGCTGTAAATGTGGATTTTTGGGTCTGTTATGTCCTCCTCTGCTGCAGCTATCTAAACTGTTCTGTCCTTCCATTCAGATTGACTCAGCTGAGTTGGTTTGTGGAGTGCAAATGATGTTTCAACCTCTGTGCACTGTGCAAAATCCTCCCTGTGATTTGTAGCGCTTTGGAGCCATTAGACTAGATATTACATACTGCAGGGATACACACTCTTTTCCAGGATGAGCCAGTGTGGGTGCAGTCTTTCATTAAAACCTACAAGTCATACACCTGATTCTACTAGTCAACCCTTTAAACTTTTGGCATAGACTCTTGATTAGTAGAATCAGGGGAGTGACTGGTTGGTTGGAATGAAAGCCTGCACCCACACCGGCGACTTCTGGAAAAGAGTGAGTATCCCTGACATACTGTATGCCTATAAGAATTGGAATGGTACATCATGGTGCTTTTCTTGTCTTGGTTTTAAATATGCTGCATTCCATTCCAAGATGTGAGATGGTATTTTCCACACCACCCCCATGGTTTTTGCTGTCTCACCACAGTATGGGCGGTTGGTTTGTCTAATCTGTTTAAATATATCAATGCTCATTAGCAGGATTGCATGATTTAAGGTTTGGAAAATGCAATACGCAAGGCTGAAAGGCTATAATAAATTACTGGTTACTGTACTGGACTGCTTAAAAGCTAACCTTACGAGGTGTGTGATATGCTTCCACCAGAAACTCTATATTTCTGTTTTGTGTACTATCTGGGCAAACTCACGCACTTCTGATAAAAGCATACATACCTACACCCACATGCGCGCTCACACACACACACACTCACAAACAAGCACATACACGCATGAACAATTAATCAATATTTATTAGCGTGTTTATTTATTACGTATTTGTATTTTATGGACCCTTTTACTTTAGATAATCAGTTTCCAACCAGGGCAACTATAGTCCAAATGATAGAAGTTAACAGTGGTGCAGGGTGAAACAAAATTGAGAATTTCAGTGTACTGATTTGGAAAAATGATGCAAAATAAATATTCATGAGTAAGCTATCTTTATTATGAAGGGCAAGGACAAATTAAATATCCATGAGTAAGCTGTCTTTATTATGAAGGGCAAGGACAAGACTGGCACGACAGTAAAGCTGGTGTCCAAAGTCACGACCTTGCCCTGACCTGGACAGAGGAAGTGGTCGCACCGCACAAGACAAAGCAGAAGAACAGACTGTCTGAGTGTCAGGGCAGCCAGGGGCTCTAACAATGGGGTCACATATTTAAAATGTGGGCCACACAAAGGCCGGGACTAGCCCAGCCCCCAGCTCTGCAGCCACACATTGTGAGGGCGCAGGCATTTCACACTGGACCGTGAACAAGCTTCCAATCAAACTACTGTTTAACCTGACCTCCAGGCCATGCAGATGTCGGGACGAGCAGGGTGGGACGTGATAGATACCTTAAAAAAGTGACTTTGTCATTCCCTGGCCCCACAACCAAGAAACCCCCCTCCCCCCTTCCAATTCTTTTCATTCTTTTCCTTCTGTTGTCTATTTGTGTGACATGCTTGAAAGGACAACAGAAATGTTAAGGTTTGAGGCTGCAAGGAGTGAAGGAAATCAATGAAATACAAAGTGTGGAAAATTGTCAAGGCTGCATACTCTAGCACTTTGAATTTATTAAAAGGCTCTTGAATTTGAGAAGTGAAACTGACACTACAGAATCAACAAATACTCTGACAGTAAAATGAAGTATTTAGTCATTTACCAGATGCTGATAGCCAAGCTGACTTGCAAATGTGTCAATTACTGAGCAAGCACTGGATCTAGAGGACATGCTGCAATCAAGATGCACCTCTGGAGACCTGCAAAACAATAGTAGAGAAAAGTAAGTTTTTTCATCATATGAAAAAATAGAAACGACTCACAGTCTGGATTGATAGGTTCATAGATGCATGTGGAAGACAGCCAGTAGATTTGCCATGCTGAGAGATACCCCTTCATGAATGACCAAAAAATTCATGAAATTAATAATTGGTAGGCAGGCCTGATTTTCAGTGTTGAGATTGTTCACTCTGCAGGGAAGCGGAGGCATCTCTCGACTCGACGTCTGGGCCACGAGCCCTCTGGCCACAGCCGGAGGAGTCCCTGAGTCAACTCTTCTCAGGCACCCCTCCCTTTACCTGCTCCGGCCACATTGCTAGGTACAGGGGCCTGAATATCAAACAGGCAAGCACCTTTGAAGTGTGCAGAAACAAAAAGCACTGTTTTGGCTAGAATCGTAAGAACCTATTTGTCCCCTATAGTCATTCATTGGCTCCTTGTCGAATATCTATGCCTTCAAAGGGCTGGACCACAAACCTGCTTTACAGTAGCCGGGGCTCTGACCCGGAGAGGTCCAAGGTTTGAGGAAGAAGAACATCTGGCTTCCCTTTCTAAAGATTTGATATTGATTTATTGGCTCAAACGTTTATAAAATGGAAGGTCACCAGCTGGCTGCAGCCCTGAGCCAACAAAAGTGATTAGCTCAAAAGACCAGTACCAGACAATAGGGTTTCCCCATCCTTAAAGCTCATTCTCTCTCTCTCTTTCTCTCTCTCTCTCTCTCTCTCTCTCTCTCTCTCTCTGAATGGCCTTGTTTAAGACATCTCCAATCCAAGTCAAAGACTGTCTGGACTGGTCTATGAGCTGGGGTGTTCTCTTGTGCTTCAGTAAAAGTTCACAGGACTTACGACTTTCACTGTGATGGCCTGTGCGTCATCTGTATCTGACCTTGGCCAGAAGTTCATTTAATATGTTGCTGTGGTCATCTAGAAAGTGAATGGCCCACTAAAAATGTGCGTGCAATGAACAAAAACAATGAAATTGTCAATTTAATGCAAATACAATTGTGACCGAAATCTTTTGTTCATCAAAATTTTTTCTCAGAACATGTGCTGACTCTGCACTGAATTCCAGCTCGGGCATTATTTCATTAGCAGCTTTGCATAAATTCGACTTCTGACTAAAATAACATCAGTATTTACTGCATAATGAGCAAATTAAAAATAATCATGTTGAGACAGAATTAATTTTTTTTTAGTAATCGAATGGTGTGAAACAGTAATATCTATGGGTCAGTCGTACTTATCTGCTTAAAAATGCATGTTAAAAATCTCAGCTCCATGTGAAGACATGGGTCTGTCTGTATTATCTCAAGTATTAGCGTCTGACTTCAGCTGCAGACCTGCATTCAACCCCTCCCCCCATTCAGCTACACTCTAATGAGGTGAGAACTTTATTGCCCTCGTCTCTCCAGCTGCCAACACCAGACTTGAAAGCGGATAGCTCACCTCATCAAGCCATATCTAACATGACACAGAGCATCCTCCACTGGCCAATCATGCTTCCTGCACTCTTTGAATACTGGTTCAATTCCGCTAAAAAAACAGTTGCTGTTCACTGTATAGGAGATATTTATGGTCACTACGCACTCTGGCTTGTTTAAGGGACAGTATCTTTCATTGGTTTGCAGCTTACCAATTAAAAAAACTTTTAAAACAGAGGATTGATAAAATAAAATCTGAAGGAAGTAAAACATATATGGTTTTCAACAGGCAAATCTAAGGTTTGTTCAAGCAAAGATCTGACACCAGTCAATGCTCTCCATTTCATCAGGTAAAGAAGTGAGGAGACTCCAATCTCCCCTCTCCCGGGTGGAAGTGGGAGTAAGGCCTACAGCGGCACACCCTGGTATTTACCTCCCCGAACCTGGATGAGACGCTCAGGTCCTCAGGCAATCCATTTCAAAGTGTGAGATTAAGAATGGCGATGCGCATGTGTCCAAATTATGGCGTATGGTGCATAACAATGCTTCAGCCAGCCTCCTCCTGCTGTTGCGGCACCTGACCCTGAGATACGGCACACTCCTAAAGAGGCTGCCATGTTCCACCAATCAGATTCAAGAAGAAGACACTCAGTGCATTCATCGGAGGGCACAATTCAGCTCATGGGAAAAGACCGGAGCCCTGTCCTACAGAATCGTTGACTGGAAGGTGCGAGAAAGGACAAAATTAAAGATTACGAGGTTTTGTTCTTGGTTTTTTTGTGCGAGGCTCGATGAGAGATTCTCACAGCTGCTTGCAGACTCATCCTGGCACTAAATGCTGAGATGATGCAGCACGCGCGCACACTTCACGCCGCTTATCTCCTGCCAACGTCACCCCATTATCTCGTATTAAGAGCCACATGCATGTGAGGCCCGAGATCAAAGCAAGCCCTCCATGGCACTTTCAAAGGAAGTGCTGAGTCTTTTATGACTCCTGGGACCAGAGAAATTTCTCATTCCCACTCTGACATCCTTCACTCAGAGCGGATTGACACTGCCAGAAGTCCTCTGGTACGACACACCCCTATGACCAAGAGCTGCCATCTTCATCTTTTACTTTGATGTCCCTCTTTCAAAATTTGGCATTTAAAATTATTGATATCTATCACCAATGGCTTGTACTGTTATTGTGTAAAATCAATAATACTTTCCTTCACCATTTGAGGTAGAGTAGATAAAACTGAGCAATGGAGGACAAAGGAAACCTAACTTCCCTCTGTAATCCTGGGTCATTCAAGCTTTTTAATTAAGCATAGTAATAAATAAAAATAGATATTAAGAGCACTGGATTCAACCCAGCAATTTATCACGATAAGTTCACACTCAGTCTCCATGTGTGACATATTGTGAACTACAGTAACTTCCATTTTAATCAAGTCTTCAAATAAAGCAAACAAACACAAATCATGCCAAAAAGGCAAGTCATATTACTGTATAATCTGGCCAACCAACACGTCAGCCTACCCTGCCCCACCCCACCCCCGACCAACGGGCAGTGTGAGGACCTCTCTTTTGAACAGACTGTCATTTCCTCCAAGCTGCTCTGTTATTCCAGTAGCCTTTGTGAATGGGCCAAGTGGCTGGGCTGTAGACAGGAGGTAGGCCCTTCACAGAGAGCTGAGGTCGTCAGCTCAGCAGGGGAGGAAGGCAGCCCTGCCAGGCAGACACAAGCGGAAAACAAACACTGGCCCTGACAGGAAAGGGCCAACAAGAGCCTGCTGAGAGCCACTAAGAGGTAAAGAGAGACAGTGATATTGTCAGACCACCTGGGCATTGACAGTAAATCTGAACCATCGCGGTGTCATGATTTTCCAGAAAAAGCTCAGACATAAGCGAACTGAGTGTAAAATTATCCTGCGGCAAACATTTTGCAGTGATTGGCAAAGTGTAGTTATGTTTAAACATCACTAAATCAAGGAGCCACAAAATAGCTGTGAACACGTAAATGAATGAGTAGAGGATTTGTTCAGACAACGTAAGCATAAAAATCAGGCAACTAAAAGTCTGAAGGGCCTTCAAATTCTTTCAGAAATCATAGAGAATAATGGAGTTTTTTGAATTCACAATTTCAGGGGGAGCTCATTCCATGAAATGACAACTAAAAATGAAATGATCCCAACCATTACATAAAAAGCAAATATGTGGGCTTTCCCAAGCCCATGGCAAAGTGAGGTTGCACCTAGCTGCACATAGCATCCCTTGGATTTTTTAATGCCTGTTTATAGATGCTGAGATAAAATTCCTGTAAATATGAGCTTCATACTATTTTGTTTTGCTGGCTGAACTTCTAAGGTATGAGGTGATTTTCCAAGAAAAATGCGTCTCTGCATGTAAATGTATATTGATAGATCTATAACGTTTTAAGAGAAAATGAATCTTAAAATATGCATGAGTACACATGATTCCTGGGGCAGAATTCATATGTGGTCTTAGAAAACATGAAACCTCTACTTCTGGAGATATTTATCCCTAAAAAACTTCTGATATTGGTGATTCTATCTCCAAAAATAAGCCTATGTTTTATTTATTTTTTAATTTGTGATTTGAAAGTTATTTTATTGTTAAAGGATAAACACCTTTGCCATTTATTACTTTCTTTTTTTTGCTCCCATAGACCCATCAGAAGTGTCAAATTGCACATAAACCTTTATTTTGGATAGTCTGAACTTACATGTACAATCAACTTTTTGAATAAGATGCAGCTTTGGTTCACTATGGATTTTATTTGTAGAAAACGTTCGTATCTTCATACATCTTTTAGTGCCTGTAGCATCCCTGTAATATAAAATGAAACAGTTGCGTTGCTATTTACAATGTAGCAATTGTAGAGTGTTCGACATTTTATATGGGGCTTATAAGATACATTGTGGATCAACTTTTTTGAAAAATAATGCTAATTTTTGGTTTTGTGCATTCTCCTAGCTTTATATAGCAAAAATCCCCGGACTTAGTTTACAACACTTTAGATGACACTTTTGAAGTTATAAAATACTAAATATTTTCAAAAATCAAATTACATGTCCAATTCAGCCAGTAAAATACAGTAAAACGAGCATTACACATAAATTCAAACCTCAACAAAATGCATGCACGGCCTTACAATCAATAAAGGTCTCTATAAAGAAAGCAATCGCATCAAACAGACAAGATTCTGCATGCCCTTTAATCAATAATAGATTTGTTTTTCAAAAATATGCACACATGACCTTCTTAGTGATTGTGAACGACCATATAGTATAATTGCACGCATAGGCTCAAAATCACATGGGTCAGGGGGTTGGAGACATGGTGAGCGAAAGGGGACATGCCCACAGCCCAGCACTTTCACAGACAGCTCAAACATACACTTAATACACTCCTCCACCCACCTGCAATCATGAATCATGATACTCCTAGGACCCCCCCCCCACCACCACCGCACAAACACACACACACTCATTTGAACATAGGATCTTGCCCTCACTTGTATACTGAACCGTCCATCATGATTGCATGTTTGCACTGAGAAATCAAACACTTAGATCATTGGGTTAAGAGCGCCACCTAGTGGCCTAGACAGCATTGGAAGGACAGTGAGTGCAGACAGCAACACTTCTGAAGCTGGAAGTCATATTGTTCAGTCTTTCAAAACACTGACTTGTACCATTAGAATGCAAACTGACTGATGAAACAAATGGGATCCTAACCGCGTAAACTGTCAGCACTTTATAAAATTGATGAATTATTTTTGAGAAGAGATCAGTTCTCAACTGGCAACGTGCAAAACCTGCATTGCATCAACAGAGTTAAATGCATATTTTTAAAAGAACTTACAACGTAAATGCATGTTCTCCACAAGCTTTATTTATCACCACATTGCCTGGAACAAAAAACAAAGGGTCCTGAACTTCAGAGGGCACATAGCGTCACAGTGCTATCTTCTTCTGAGTCCATTTTTTTACATTTTCAATTATATTTATAAAATTAGAAAGGGTAATTAGTCTTATTTTGAAATCATGTCTGCCAGGATCACGACCCCTGTTTTGGTGCATTTCAGGTCCATCTCACTCTATCTCAAGATATTTTTGAAGAAAAGTGAGTCCTATCGCGGTCTAACTCCATTCTGTCCAATCAAATTCTCGCTAAAATTCTTGTGTTGTGGGTTTTCAGGGTTCTACCTGTTTTTCCTCCCATATTAATTCTGGAACACACTGTATAAGCAAAAAATTATTGAGCAAGACATAAAAACCATACAAGTAAATACATATTGTGTTGCTGAGGGATCAAGTTCATTCCTGGGATTGATGAAATATTGCTGATCGACCATTCAATCAGTCATCTGTTACTCTCGGGTTCAAACCATTTAATGATTCATTCATTTCTTGGCCTAGTCAAGCCAAATATATTAAATGGTAATTATGGGCTTTACTGACTCCCCTGCTTGATGGGCGCATCTCCTTTTCCCATGAATGAGGTAACAAGCTAAAACTAAAAAGAAGATAATTTAAGAAAATCTACAATACCTAACCCCCGAAAAGAACCAGGATTTGAGGTTTAGTCATATAAATGCCTTTGCGCAGATACAGACGCCAGCATCCATAAATCCCGAAATGTAATTCCTAAAGAATTCTGTATTTGAATTTCCAAATGTCTTGCTTCACTGGAATAATTTTCCACTGTCTCTGTGACACAAATACTGAGTTATAAAGCCTAAATAGGCTCATGAATAACGGGAAAAACTGGCATTTTTTTGTATTCTGTGCAAAGGGGTTAAGGTCCTGAACTTCATATCATCGACAGGACTATTTCTTCAGAGGAGGGCTGAGTCTCATGGGGTGCGCCAGAACTGAACTGAGAGAGGCAGCAATGTGCCAAATGAAAAATTGTCACTTGGGAATGGCACTTTCTGAAACTTTGAGGAACTCTAAATTAGTGCTATTTTGTCCAATGTCTAAGTATGGCACAACTTCTAGGCCGTCTTTTTGATTCTTTCCAGGAAGAATGCACTTCAATAAAAGGCTGTATTTTCAGGAACAATAAATAAATGCCTTAGGGCAAATTTTATGTTTCTTTGATATTTGTGGACTATTTCATCGGGAAAAAAGCATCAATAGAGGGGTTCTATTTTGTACTATATAGGCGAGGAAACACAGGTGTATCCAATGCGAAAGCCTTTTATCAAGTGGCGTGAACAGCATGACATTTAAAAGCCGCATGTCCACATGTGACATCACCTAATGTAACCAAAGATTTCTCACTTGTCAACCTTGGCTCCTCCATCCTTGTGGCTTTTCCTTGAATCTCTCTCTCAGATCCTCGCTGGAGATGCTAAGACAAAGAGATGCAAGTGAGGGAAGCGAGGAGACACACAAGCATGATGAAAAGCACACAAGGTTTCAGTTCCACCTTGCAGCTAGACTCAACCCTGTTCGAGGTGTACCTGGAGGCATTGTCCTTTCTCCTGCTGGCCAAGCACAAAATTAAAAAGTGTGTATAGGGCATCCCCTGCTGACCATTTTCAGAATACACAATTATCCACTCCAAGGGGGTAATGGGCTAATTTCAATTTCACTGAAAATGCTACCTCCCTTCCCTTCCTCCATGACTAGGACACTGAACATATCTCTTGGACCAGAGTGCGGAAACAAGGACGCCAATCCAAAATTCCTCCAGAATGTCTCCTCCAATCAGAGGATGTTTACATGCATTCTATCACAAAGTATTTTTGCATGTTTCCGTGACATCATTGGGTCCACTCCCACATGATTTCACATCCCAGCCCAACAAAGCCCATTAATCCAGTGGTTCCCAAACGCCGTCCTGGAGTACCACAATGGATGCCGTTTTGCATTCCAACCACAACTGCAATCAAATAATTACATCCCAAAACGAAGTGTTCAGGGATATTATGTTCTTGGCTTGGCTGCCACCGCAGATCCTTTGTGTTAGCACAATAACTCAATCAGTTCATAAAGGAATTGAACACAATTTTTTTTCATTCCTGGTGCACAGAGGACAAACCCTATTGTTTTGTGTGACCAAACTATCTTTCCAGTGGCACCACAACCAGATCAAACTACGTACTTACAAATGCAATAACTCACACAATTTTGTTGGGAATCATGCCATACTTCTTGTGTTTGCTTCTGGGGCAGATAGAAAGCATGTTAATGATGTCAATCACCCTTTGACCTTTGTAATGGTGCTACTACCGGGCCAAACTTTTAATTTTTACCTCTGCCAAAAGGTTATGTTTTCACCTGTTTGTTTCTTTGTTTGTCAGTCAATCTGTCTATCTATTTATTAACTGGATAACTCAAAAAGTTATGAACGGTTTGGCACAAAATTTGGTAGGATTATAGGTGGTAGTCCAGGGATGAGTTGATTTAATTTTGGCAGTGATCCAGAACATATTTTTGATTCTGGATCCGGAAGAATTACAATATGAAGAGCCTGGTGCTAAAAGTACTCAAACGGACAGTTCACCCAAAAATGAAAATTCACTCATCATCTACTCACTCCAAGGTTAATTGAAGAGTCCGTGAATTTTTTTCATCCTCAAAACACTTTTGGAGTTACAAAGAAAATCAGCATTGAAGACAAATCCAAATCAACTGAAGTCATTGGTGACCATGCTTTCAAGCATAAAAAAACAACATTAAAAAAAATACAAAATGCCTCCATGCTGCTCATGTGGTGTAATACAAGGGTCCGTAAGCCCAACATTCAAATCTGACTCATAAAGACATCTTTTCACCACGTTTTTAGCCTCAATGTCCAACGTAGCCACTTAACGAAGAGCCCTGTTTATTTTCGTGGAAGAAGTTGACCTAGTTACGGTGGCCAAAGAGGGTAAATGCGCTGCTCAGTCAGTGAATACTAACATTCATAACTGCAGCACGTTTCTCCAAATGGAGTTGTTTTAGGCCGTTGCAGCGTTATTTGCCCTCGTTGGGCACCATAGGTAAATCATGAATTTTAAACTTCTTCCTTGAAGATGAACAAGGCTCCTAGCTAAGTGGCTACATTGAACATTAAGGCTGAGAGCGTCCTCTATGGGCCATCAGAGGGACTCCGGCATCAGTGGAGGATCACTAACATCATCAAGCAGGTCCTGAGGGAGACGAGGAACATTAAGGTCCATGGAAAGATATTAGTGCTCCCCCAAGACAGTGCTGTAGTGGACTTTAATAAGAACAAAATTCTGGCTTGAGAGAACTGGGGGGTGGACCACTGAGAGGAGCTGATCATTCAGTCCACCCCCCGCCCCACCCCGCCCCGCCCCGCCCCACCCCCACCCAGAGAGGGACACCAGCACGATAATAAACCCGAGCATGTTCCTCCTTCTTTAGATATGGGCACTTCTGCTTTTCTTGTACCTTTGGTGTCTTCTTTATACTTGTTGAACAAAAGCATGTGACGTTTGTTTTTTCATGTATTAAGTTTGAAATGTATAGGTATTTGATTTAACCCCTTTGCACAGAATACAAAATAATACCAAGTTTTCCTGCTGTGCATGAGCCTATTTAAGGCTTTATAACAGGAAAATTATTCCAGTGGCGCAAAACATTTGGAAATCCAATTACAGAATTATTTAGGAATTGAATTTTGGAATTTAAGGACGCCGGCATCTATATATGCGCAAAGGGGTTAAATGAATGTTCAATGTAATTTGAGTTTGCATTCAAGCAATCATTTTCCCTCTTTCACCTCCAGCATTCTCAGGAACCTTCAGCCGAACGACTTCCCTCTCTCCATTGTGGCCCCTCAGGTCCTTGGCTATATTCCCGTCGAGTGTGAAGTCGATCAGATGTGCGGTTGCCCCGGAAATTGAGGGACGGACATACTGCCTGTGATTCCTTTCAATGTAGTTACAAAACATGGCCGCAGTATCTGACCATACAGTCTGTTAGTCCCTCCTTCATCTCTTACTCCACCCCCTGTCGCCTGCATGATTGGAAAAGTTCAGAGGATGGTGTCAGGGTAAACATTTGCTGTGATGGATTTCATTCCCTGACAACAAGTCCTCATGAAACTAGTGTTGGATATTTTGACTCATATTCAAATAGTGCTACCGAATAATGGCAACCGTAAAAAAGGATGACAGACTGACAAAATCTCAAAGCTTTCTATGCGTGGGATTTTCTGGGATCTTCGGCAAAACAGTCACGTCTCCCTTGGAGGTTGTGAAGATTAAGAGTCAGATTGGGACATTTCACTCTAAAAGAGGGTTTTTAAACACTTTTCTTTTAGTTTACCAAAATGAAGGCCTACGAGCACTGTGGAAAGGAAATATGGTCTCGTGCCTCCGATTGTTTCCTTACAGCGCGATACATCTGGCAACCTATAAAAGGTAAAGTTAAGTACTGCGGTTTATTGCTTTCTGTGTGCCGCTTCCTTCGCCTCATTTATCAGTCAAACTCGAGATTTTTATCGTTTACTTTCTACGTCTGGTAGTCATGGCGTGTTAGAACTAACTAGCTAGCGTTGACGCGATTCGGTTCGGCTTGCTAAGTTGGCAAGCCTACAGACTTTGGACGAGTAGGCTAGCAACACAAAGTTCAGAAACAGCGAATTGGTTAGCGATTTCACTAGCTAGTTACATTAGAAATGTGAAACAACAATGGTTCAGAAGTACTTCCAACGAATATTTATGATTGTAATTTTAATGCAAACGACCAAACGTTAGCTAGCTAACGTTAAGTGGCTAGCTTCTAGTGCCTAGCGAATGGCTTCTGGTTATTGTGAACTAACAGTAATATTTGTTTGTGGCTTGCGAAATGTATTGTTGCTAGTATAGTAGTTCCGTGGGGTTACTTTAAGAAAGTTTTGCAATACACTAATTTTTTCAATTTTGTGTTTCTCATTTCTATTTTTAGCTTGCTAGATTTTCAGCTGGCTGTGCTTTTTCAAATTGACTTCCTGTCAAGTTTACTTTGGTTCATCCTTCTTGACGAAACACTCACACCTTCTATCCTAGTCCAATGAGATGGCGTGAATGCACTCAGCAGATGGGTACATCAGCACATGACTTGATAGACCTGGCAACACCCCCAATGTGCTTTTGTTATGAAACATTAAAAGCCCGCATTTGAGTGATCAGTTTTGCGGTACCGAGTAATCGCACTTGTGCATGAAGTGTGAGAAAGGTGTATTCGACCACCCATAACAACGCTCACGAAGTGGAACTTGTGCAAATATCGTCTGGAAAAGTTGTTCTAACTCAGCGGGCAGCGTGGCATAACTTGGCTTAATAATCACCTCATTGCAAGTCATTTTGTTCTCTTTAATAATTGTAGAATGCTTTTATAACAGTAAATATTGAAGCTGGCCATTATTTTTTCAGAACTGAATATTTATAACGTAGACTCCATATATCAAAAACGTATTATGAAAGTATCTGCGCTCGTATTCTTACTGGGTTAGCTGTGACAGCCTTTCTCCATGCCCAGAAACGACTTGGGTTATTACTAAACAATCAATGAGGTTTTTTTTTTTAAATTATTTATATTCGAACTTTGATTTATCTCAAATTGCAATTGACCCAAAGATATGTGGTTGTCTGCCTAAATGGCAAATAAAAATATTTTGCACAATAAGGTACCGGATGTGTAGTCCTTGAGTTTACTTTTTAGTTTTGTTTTTGTAGCTGATGTCAATGCATATAAATGTATTTGTTTATTGAATTCAGAATTGTAAACCTGCACATGGATGAACTGGGCCACATCTCACAGTGGAGTGCCATTGTTGCCGGTGGATTGGCAGGAATTGCTGCCGCATTGGCGACGCATCCACTGGAGGTGGTGGAAACACGACTCATTGCCCAGAACTGCCTGCAGCCCACATACTGGGGAGTCCTGCACAGCCTCTCCAGAATCGTCCATAGCGAAGGACTGAAGGCCCTTTACAGGGGTTTCTCCTTAACTGTCATAGGTAAGCTCCAAAATTTATTGGAGACGTTTTATGCCTTATAATATTAATAATCTATAAGAATGTACGTCATGAGAATTTCTTTAAATTGGCTTTCTGAGACTGGTGACCAAATCAATGATCCCCATTTGGTTGGCTGCATTGTGCCATACTTTCCTGCCCAGTTTGATTCCCATCCAAGGTTGATTTTTTCATTTCTTGTTTTTGTTGAGGGGTTTGTAACAGAATGTGGCCCAAGCCTAATTTGGCTTGTTGCCATTTGGCTGGCAGTCCACCGTCTCGCTTCATGGTTGCTGTGTGCTCACACCTCGATGTAGAATGTATCATCACTAAATAGTGTCATGTGAAGATGAACATTGGTCCTCAGGCTTTGCAAAAATTGATCTTGCCATGGGGAGGACTGACCCCATCTATTCAAGCATAAACCTGTCTTCTCCAAATACAGTGTTCCATGTAATCCTTTTAGAAAAATTTGACCATCTTTTTTGGAGTATTAGTACATAATGTTGCTACAAGCAGATTCAGGTTGTGATGTGTTTATATTGAAGCATAGTATTGTAGTCAGAGAATAGACTTATAAAACCAGGGTTGCATTGATTACCATGACCATTTAACAAGGTGGTAATTGCTCCCATAAATATCATGCCGTATTAATGTATGTTGTATAAAATTTTGCATTAGTTCCACAAACATTAACCATCTGCTAAATACCTGTAGTGAATGGGTGTGATACATTGATGAGATCTTGGCTGCACTACTGAGAAAGCAGGTCTTTGGTTTTAATTTGTTTATACAGGTGCTGTTCCTTTTTCTCTCGGCTGTTACGTGGTGTACGTCAATTTGGACAATCTGTGGCAGGAACCCAGCTTTCGCTTTACGCCACTTCAGAACTTCATCAATGGTTGTGTGGCCGCAGGTCTGGCCCAGAGCCTTTCTTTCCCATTTGAGACAGTAAAGAGGAAGCTACAGGTCAGTGTATTTCACTTGTGCACCCTTTTATCAGTTTCTGTTATGTTTATCTTGCATTCTGTATTTTAAGGGGACCTATCGTGCTATTTTTATGTCCAAATGGGAAGTTGATAAAGTTTTTCACACAAAAAAAAACATAAATTTCTGTGATTTTTTAGGCAATTTTAATCCTGTCATTCCTAAACCACTGAAAATTGGGCTGTTCAGAGGTGATGTCCCCTCTGTGGAATGAGCTTTATTCTAATTGGCCCACAAACAGAGCCACTGTGTCAGTGGAGAGCGACAATGTCATAATCTATCAGCTACTGGCAAGTATCTTAATAAAGAAGGCTGAATGCATCGTTAGCTGGCAAGCCTTTAAATTACACAATGAGTATGGAAAGGTAACATCTGCTAATCAAGCATTTATTCAGGGAAAAGCGACAAGCAGTCCCCATAATAGTTTTACTACACTTATAATTCAGACTCTAAAGCAAAGAATGATCCGTAGGTAGCGTCTGTATTTAACCAATGGTTAGCCAACATTCCATTTACTGTGCTAGCTATTCTATTTAAAATGGACTGAATTTGATTTAAAAAAAAAAACACACTCATGCATTTTATCTGTTCCTATCGGCGTGTGTTGTACATTGCTTCTGGCTGAACAAGCAATGGTTTCTAAATTCGCAGTCAATGTAGTTATTAGCTAGCTAGCTTAGAAACCACAAAATTATTATAGAAAGGTAATGCTTGCATCCCAGCTAAGTAAGTTCGTTTAGAGAGTAGCTTTTAGCTAGCTAGCTTGCTGGTTACATCGACAATCAAGCAATAAACATTTTAGGGTTACACTTGGAATTCAATGTGAATATTAACAGAAATCGGAAACTTTTACCCAGCTAGCTAGCAGCAGATTCTCCTAAAAAATATATCTAAACCACTGCTTCTTTGTATTTCCCAAAAAACATAATGGGTCCCCTTTAATATAAATTTCTTTGCCATTCTTGTGTTGTACTGATCCAGGTTAGTAGTAAAAAGCAGTACGATAAAAATTGGATAGCACATATAGGTTTTTGCCAAATGAACCTGGGATTTTGCTATAAAAAATAAGCCGCGGGTGGAGCTATTCAGATGAGGGGCAGAACAATTCTCACGTGCCTGCATGTGATGTAAGAAGGGTCCACAACCAGCAATTCATAACTGAAGAACATATGAATAGACCGCTAAATACAGCTTCAACTGTAAAAGAAAATCTTGAATATTTAAGACTTTTCCTGATGTTACAAGGGCAATCACTAGTAGCACCTAAAAACCGAGAAAGTGCACCTTTTTTCCGAGAAATTCCTACAAAAACTTAGAATACACAGATCTTACTGAAGATTTGAGGCCAGCTCGGTTAACCTCGGAAAAATTTTACCAAGGTACACCGAAAATTTTCAGATGTATGAAAAAACATGAATATTTGCCGATTTTCATGGGAACTTTGGAATGGTCAGTACTGTAGTTCTGCCTGCTGTGTCTGTGCTGCATACAGGAACTGGCAAAGGGCAGACCACCACTATATTGAGAACAACAAAAACATGTTCAGAATTCAGAATATATTCATTCTGCAAAAGCACCAATTTACAAACAAATCAGATACACAATGCAATTTTTAAAAGAGGGCGCCTCGAGAGAAAGTGAACATCGAGGTGTTGTCCAAACTTAAGTAAACCGGACAGACTTCGGAATACCTCGGTAAAATTTTTCCGAGGTTTACCGAGGTGGCCTCAAATCTTCAGTAATCCTCGGTGTATTCTAAGTTTTTGTTGGAATTTCTGGGAAAAAGGTGCACTTTCTCGGTTTTTAGGTGCTAGTAGTGAATTTAAATAAGTTTCTTCTGACTTTCCAGTCTTACAATCTAAAGACTTCACTCAATAAAATGTGCATGTTACTTTAAAAATCATTTTGGAATATGTTGCAATATGTGGCTTATTTACATTTTTTTTGTGGGGAAGATAGATAGAAATGCACTCTGGGGATTTACTTTTAATCATATTTAAAAGAAATTGTAGAGATGTGCCTTTTATTCATTTTGCCTTATTAATGAATATATCTTCAAAATATTTTGTAAACCTAACTCTTCCTTCAATCATACAGTGATGGCGAAGATAATATTCAATAATGAATTCGAATAATTGAATGGATATTCATTTCTCCTGCTAGTCACAAATGGACCTTAATATAAAAAATATAGTGCTATGTGATGTTGGTTCAGTGTATGAATGTGGCTCTTATTTCCCCTTTCTTCGGGGTTAGTGTTGCGTTTCCTCAACAAACACTGCAGTCTTTGTGAGAGGGCGAAGTAATGCTCCATAGGCCGTGCACTTCCCTGGAGTCAGAATTTGTGGTAGTGGAATTAGAATTGCATGACTGGATAACTTTGTTACTTGCAAGTACCTCTGAAAGCCTGCAATGCAATTTAACCATTAAAGGGAATGGGGAAGACGAGTCCCTCCCTCTCATATGTTAGTTACGTGTTGCAAGTTGTTACGAGTCGTCCTTGTCGCAAAAGGGAAAGTAGTATCTCAGGAACCACAACACTCAGTTAGGAAGACACTGCCGTATCACACATTTAGGATCACAATCGTCAAACATCATATGCTTTCTGGAAATGACAGAATTACACAATTTGTGAGAAACTTGTTTTAGCTGCAAATCCAGTGGTAGGAACCGGTCTTTTTGTACAATCTGCTGAACCTACTGTGACGGCCTGAGAACAAAACGTCAGAGTGAGCTGTGAATCACAGTGTTGACTCCACCTTTAAGGGAAGTTCATAACGATACTGTCCGCCCAGTTTGCTTTGTAAAATGTGACAAATAAAAGGGTGAGCTAGCAGCCATTCCACTATTCAACCTGCTCTGGCCAAATTGCTGATGGGCTTGGTCATGGATTTTCTTCAAACTTTGACAGAATGTTGCTAGGGATGCCAAATGAAAAAATACCATCTCAATCTGCCCAATAGTTTTAATTGTCTAGAGGTCAACACAATTGGGCATGGCACCCTGAATGGTGGATATTTGCATTTTTGCCATTTTTAGCTGGCCATAACTCTGGAATTAATTAACGAAATTGACTAGATTTTTTAAATGAATTATTCTCCAGGAATGTTTCTATCTTTTATGGGATATTATATTGGTTTTAACCCTTAAAAATTTTCCTCTCCCTCTCCACCTTTGTTGATATGTGGCATTTTGGTGCAAAATGGCTGCAGTGCAGCATTAGGATGGGTGGTACACTTAGAGCTACTTCTGTATACAGTAAACATAATTGGATGCAACTCGTGTGTAATTAATCTCCTGTAACAGAGCTGCCCTGTGTGTGAGTTCCTGGCCATTTTTATTCCCAGTTTTGGTTTCTTCCCAGACTGGACTTTTTTTTTTTTTTTTTCAACAAAAATCCCAAAATGATACAGTGTAAGGTCTTTGACATTGTAGTTGTGGTTAGCTTGCCTTATAACATGTAAATATCTGTTTTCATGACAATTGCTCCTGATGTTACCTTGTAATGGCTCCCCCTACTACTGTGGATCATAAAACTTCATTGGGTATCCTCGCCTGATTAATAAATTTGATGTGAAGCACACCTGATGTAATTAATCAAGGGTCTAGCTAGCTGTGTCATGGAAAAGAATTTGGCATAAAACTTAATTTAGGGATTTAGGTTATGTTAAAGGTTGCTGATTTAACTATTCCTTATGCCAGGACCTTAATTTCAATAGCTTTAATAAATATACAGCTATACAGATTCCAAGTAAAGAGCTACACAAATCACACTTGATAGGAGTGTCAACTAAATGCCTGGAATGACAGTGTGAGTAATGTAATGTCATATCTAGCTGGGGGTACCTGAGATGTGGGGAACACTGTTCTGCGGGGAAGTTTCGTGCCACTCGCATGCTGATTGAGAACTTTCCACAACCCTACAGGCCCAGAGTGCTTTGTTGCCGCATTGTGGTGGGGCAGATGTCCACTTTAGTGGAGCGCTCGACTGCTTCAGGCAGGTCATCAGAAACAAAGGGATTCTGTCTCTGTGGAGTGGCCTTACTGCCAGCATGATCAAGGTATGGTTGTGTTTCAGTACATCTGATATTTCTAGATTCTGTCATTCTTGTTTTAACCCCACAACCCCTTATTGGCTGATGGAGTATTGTTATACCCTGAGGTATCTGGGCGGGCGGGCGGGCGGGCGGTGGCTCCATAATTTGTCCGGGTCATATCTCCGAAGGTTTTGGCCACAGGAGCTTCAGATTTGGTATGCAGGTGCTTTGTGAGGGATAGGTGTGCACCATGAGGGTCATTAGTGGATTTGACTTTTGACCTTGGCACTGTGACCTTGGACTTAAAAATTTTGTCCGGGCCGTATTTTCAAATGTATTAACCACAGCAGCTTCAAATTTGATGCAGGTTCCTCATCAGGGTTACGTGCACAAAGTTAGGATCATTAGTGGATTTGACCTTAAACCTTGGCATAGTGAAAATTTGGTCCAGGCCATAATTCCAAAAGTACTGACCACAGCAGCTTAAAGGAAAAGAAAACCCTTTTTTTCAACTCTTACCCAAAAAAAGTAAATGTTCTTCTTGTTCCATAAATATTTTTTGCGAATATTTGCGATTTTTATGTACTGAGTAATCAAACCTCAAACCTCTGAAAAACAACTAATTAGCACAAGTTCATGAATGCCGCCATTCCTATATTTTAGCCAATCCAAAAATATTTTGTGTGGCAGTGTCCTGGATGTTTTGAGGCGCTTGGACACCAAGAAATCTGCTGATCTATATAAAGTGTATACAAATTAGTCTTGATTATCACTCGTGCTGCAGCTTCTTTTTATGCCGACTGATCAAGGTCCGATATTACCAATCATTATGAGAACCTGAGCGACAAAATCTGTGTGTGGCTGTTGATTGCTCCAATAAATCGGGAAATTCGGACCTCCCTGTGGGCATAAACTTGCACCGCTTTCCCTTTGCGAAGCCTGACTTGTTAGATCAGTGATTGCCTATCACTGGTTTCACCCAGTAGCTAGGGGGTCACATAACATCCCTTTATAACAAAATTTAGTCCTGGCTAGTTCATAATCATTTACCTTTAAAGTAAAAATCCATTGGCAATTGAAGACACGACCTCTCTCCCCATGCGATCTAACAGCTACGAAATAATGGGCTAAATTCAGTTCAGGAAAATAATTTGCTCAAAATAGGCCCATGCTTTACGAAAAACAAACTGCTCTGAAACTTCTGCACTACCTTTTCCGCACATCAGGCGATTTAACTAGCACTTCATGATCGTTTTAAATAGTTTTTGAAGTAAAAGAACATTTGAAACGTCTTTATGCAATTTCATAGCTTCCGACCCCTGAGAAAAGAGAAGCGTGAGAATTCCGGAGTCACAATAGGTTTCCATGCTAATGGTGAAATCTACCGAAAGCACGTGAAACTGAGAACCTTCCATGCACAAGGACTTAAATTCCGCGTGATGATCTCTTAAATATGCGTGATTGAATAGTAACTTATCTGCCTTCCAATGAAATATCGCCTTTCACTCTCCGTACAGCATGGGTTGATTAAAAAGCGGCACTCGGAAATTAAATATAATTTTGTTTTCTAAATTAAATTTTTCTATCGTCACTTTTGTTTTAAAGTGTGAAATTGCAGACTTCGGCGTGAGAATGTGATATGCCATTAAAAAGCGTGATACTCGCCTCATATGCGTGAGAGTTGAGAGGTATGCAATTTTGAATGATGCTGATTTAAATGCACGGAATTACGTGTCCAAATGAATGATTGTCGTCTTACCTAAACGGGGAGAACTAGCAGCACCTGATAATGTGGGGTGTTCTCAGAGTGAATCTATTTTAAATTATGGAAATGATTGAGAACAAGTCAGGACTAACAGCTATTTTGAAAGGATGTCCTGTGCTCCACCACATTTTCAGTCCTCGCTACGCCACTGGTTTTGTTTAATTTATTAACTCCGTGCGCTCGAGAGTTCTGGTGTCCGGGTGATGCGGCAAGCCACCCCTATTCCAGCAAACATGGCGCACTGCAGACGATGTGTAAATCTGATCTTTTCGAGGTGATTAAGTCGTTAAAAAAATGTTTCAAAAATTACTGAAAATTACTTTAGTAGTACGGCCAGCGTTCTTTTATTGTGTAAGAGCTGAAGAAAGGGTTTTCATTTCCTTTAAAAATTGGTATGCTGGTTCCTTCGGAGGGGTAGGTGTGCAAGGTAAGGGTCATTAGTGGATTTGAACTTTGACCTCGGCAGTGACGTCGCTATTTATTCATAATTATTTAAGAGCTGTGGGGTTCTCTCGGCACTCAGCATTGGCTTGTTTCAGTATAAACTAGTATTTCATATAATGACAAAGTCTTATTGACCGACAATATGATCGGCTGTTCACAACCGAAACCCATCCAAATATATCCATCTATTTAAAGTAATTTACTTAGATTAAGTTTAGCATTGGATGGAATGCATGCAAAAATTTTATTCTGTTTTCAAATTACTCTACTTAGTGGACTATTGTTATTTTTTAACATTTGATCGGAGTGATAACAATATTTATTTTTTTAAAAATGCTTCTAATCAGGACAGATGTATAAGCGGGATTGAGAAAACCGCCTGCCCTGTAACCCCTGAGGCTGTAGCCCCCTTTTGAAAGCTGTGTGGAATGCAAACGAGGCAGATTCAGCCACACCCAAAAACAGCACAGCTCTCTTTGAACAGGTTTTCATGTGGGTGTATCTCGGTTTTCCTGTAACTTACCTCGACTTAACAGTACTGGCCTTACTCTTGAATGGCTTTTTAAATCCTTGATCCACTCTCCAGTGTGAAAAATCCTTCTTAACAATGTCCAAATATTTATGTTCTGTGGATATGAATGCAGTAAATCATTAGGAAGTACAGTTCCAGTTGAAAGTCTGGGTAGGCTTCAGTTGTGTTTTTGTATTCCGTCTTTGGTGAAATCTATGTTGTTAAATCTCAGAAAAAAACCTCAAATGGCACAAAGGCAGTAATAATCTTAAGTAAAAAAGAGCTGTTAACTTCAAAGGATAGTGTCCATAATATTGGGATTGATCAAAAAATATTTGGATAATTGAGAAGACCAACAAATTATCTCATTTTCCAAAATGTAAACTAAAATCAAGAGAATTTGCAACTTGTTGGACTTAAAGGTCAAGGAGAGGCAAACCATAAGTGTAGCACATGTATAGGAACTTTAATGGTCACACTGGTGTAAACTCTTGGAACAATATGACTGCCCTCAAAGACAAAAATTATATAAGTATGCTTAGCAATATTGATTGCAGGGGTAGTTATTTTGATCAATTCAGATTTTTACATTTAAGAGCCATTCCGAGAGAAAATGGCACTTTTTGAAGAAGATGAGGACTTGACCCCCCTGGAATTGAATGAAACTTGGCAGATAGGTTGATATGGTAGTCTCACAGAAAAAGCCAAATTTTTAGGTTCGTATCTCAAGAAATCTGCCAGTGGCGCCACCGGAAAGCCACTAAAGTGGCTCAGTTTTGCTTTTGACACCACATTTTACATCAATTATTATGACTTAAGGGTACACAGTACCAGATGTGTTATACTTTCATCATGACCTGTGGCACTTCAAGTCTGGATAGACATTAGCACCGCATCAGCGCCAAGCTGATTTTAAACAACAAAACTCGTAAAAATTCGCCTGCAGGGGGCACTGTAGGCAAGATGCATGTGCTGGCCATCCCCAGCAATGTACCAAACATATTTCTTTGAATTGTGATACACACAGCTAGTTTTCTCAGAAGTGAAGAACTTGGTTTGGTACTATGCTGGGTACATAGCTTACTGACTAAGGGTGGCGCTCTAAAGAGCTAATGTTCTACCGACCTAGTATTCCATATTCCCAGACATATACCAAAGTTCTGTCTTTTGAAATACATGAAGCACATACACAGTTACACATAAAATTTGTAATCCCTTTAGTATAAAGCTTGCTTGGTTGTAAATTGGTGGTGACTGTCAGCATTACAAACGCACAATACATGGGTTATTACCAAGTACGGGTACAGCGCAGTCAGAAACGTACAGCATGTTATAAAACATGACCAGTCCAAAATTTTTAAATGCCAAAAAAGATCTAATGTAAAAGGCATACCACCGTAAGTACGCATGCAGACATGCGTCAACAGTATATTTACACTTACATAAAATAACAGTCCATAATTTGAACTCTGAAAAAAATCTTCGTCACACAACCGTGTACATGAAGACAGAATGTATAGTACAAAAGTTAAAACTGTTTTTTACTTTTCATGTTATCCAAAGCGAAATGAGGTCAACACAGCATGTGACTTGCTCTATCCGTCAGTCTATTTTTGGAATTGGATTGTGGGTTGCCGGCACCTGGTGGTGCGCACCAGAGGTGCTCCTTGGCCTTGGCCTTGAGCAGCCATCCATGGCCTTCTTCATTGGATCCGGGTCGATGTTACCCACGGAGCCAGTCGAGCCTGAGCCAAGCCCGACTACACTGCATCCTGGGTCTCTACAGGGCTGCTTACAGGCCGTTGATAGTGAGCAAGTCTGTCTCTGAATTAAATAGCGGGCTGCAGCCCATATGGCACAATAGTTGCGTCAACACCCATGGCTTGGTACGCACGAAAATGGGAAGTCTGTAAAAGAAACCCCACCCTCCCATCCAGCGGGCATCCTGTAGGCTAGACATCATGGGCAGGTGTTAGGAATGAAAGCGTGCAAGTTACCCCTACAAATGAACTGCTCTTTTCTTGGCAGGGTGCTGCTTGCTTGCTAGGACCTCTGTGCCCTTTATCAGGATAACCACTCGCTAGACGCGACTGCTGTGCCCTTTTTCATACCCAAGCACCATACGCTAGGGAAATCCTAGAAGGAACACTGAAGCCTGCTTTCTGATTCTAATAGTAATGCAAAAATGCAGAGAATTTGGCATTTTCTGAAACTCTCCAACACTACAAAACAGTACACTGTACTGACTGCTGGTAAAAGTCTTGCATGTTGACACAATGCTACAATCACCACCAATATTCTTTTCCAATATACAACCAACCCAGCGTTATACCAAATAGATCACAAATTTTATGTTTAACTGTGCAAGTACTTTATATATGTGTAAAGACAGAACTTTGGTATGGGAATATGGAATATTAGGTCAGTAGAATATTACGTCTTTAGAGCACCACCTTTGGTCAGATAGCGATCCACCCAGGGGTGCGTTTCCCAAAATCACAGATGCTAACTTAAATAGTTGGGCCCATTGATGGTGAATGGACTAACTATGCAAGTTGCTAACTTAATTAGCAACTACGCTTTTGGGTAATGCACCCCAGAATAGTACCAAGCTAAACTCTTCATTTTCAGAGAAAACTAGCTGTGTGCATCACAATTCAAAAACAATTTCTTCGGTACGTCGCTGGGGATTGGCAGTACTTGCATGCAGCATACAGTGCCCCCTGGAGGCGAATTTTTCCGACTATGTATCCAGAGAATTTCAGATCTCGATCTTGCTGGGTAAACAAAATAATGCCACCTAAACATAGGCACAATCTGCCATGAAATGGTCCATTTTGAGTTTTCCTCCAACTTTGGCTCCGTCTAGCTTGAAAGCATAGATACTACCAAAGAAATGCTTGGTATTCCTGAAAATAGAGTTCCAAAAGCACAGCAAACAGCATTTACCCTCACAGCACAAATCTGGGTTACAGAGAAAACATACCGCAAACATGCACCAAAAATGAATTTCGACCATCTTCCTGGCCGTCTATTGCACAAACGCAGCAAGATACTGAGGTACTATTCACTGAAAATGATAGTCTTGTTGTGTGTAAACACATAATAAAGCATTCTAGTTTGGTATATGTCTGGGGTATTATTTTATTCCCATTCCCATTTTCAATTTTTATTGTTTTTTCTCAAATAATTCTGGCTCGATAACGTAGTAACCCAGCTTGGCGCTGATGTGGTGCTAAAGTCTAACCGGACTTGAAGTGTCACAGGTCATGATAAAAGTATAACATATTTGGTACTGTGTACCCTTAAGTCATGATAGTTGATGTAAAATGTGGTGTCAACAGCAAAACTGAGCCACTTATGTGGATTCCAGATGGCGCTATCGGCAGGCACAGTGAAATTATGACCTAAAAATTCGGCTTTTTCTGTGAGACACCCATATCTACCTATGTGCCAAGTTTCATTCAATTCCAGGGGAGTCAACTGCGCACCGAATGTCAATCTCTCGTGGAATGGCTCTTAAACTGACCTCAGACAGTAAACAAGACCTTAACCCCTTTGCACAGATATAGATGCCGGCGTTCGTAAATTCCTGAAGTTAATTCCTAAATAATACTGTAATTGAATGTCCAAATGTCTTGCTTCACTGGAATAATTTTCTATAGTCTCTGTGACACAAATACTGCGTTTTAAAGCCTATATAGGTTCGTGCATAACAGGAAAAAAATTGATATTATTTGTATTCTGTGCAAAGGGGTTAAATTGAAACGAAAACTTGGCAAATTTTCATGCATACCTATTTGTGTACCACTATCTTTAACCCACTTTGTTAAATCATATGATCTTTCAGTTTTTGTATGCCTCCTAATGCCTTCAAGGTTGCATGTCACAGGAATGAAAACACTTAAAAATGAGACATGGAGCCAAAATAACACAAATAATCATAATTGACTTGTTAAAGTGAGTATGAAGTATTCATGCATGTTAAGGTAATTTACAAAATGGATGTCCACTCTAATCAACAATTACATAACAAACATGACAAATGTAAAAATATAAAAAAGAAGAACCGATAGTGATATCTGTTGTTGTGGCGAAGGTGCCACCACCTTGCTGTACTATAACCTGTGACATCGCTGGGTTAGTTAGCTCGGCTGCAGACATTACAAATACGCTGGAAGAGACAGCGAAATACTGAGATGTCCATAACGCTAGAGATGACAGTTTTATGACATATATCCCCACCCCTTTCCCTGCAAAAGTCAATCGTCTGCTTTATACAGCTGATCCAGGAAACATGCCTAGCACACCCTGTTATTACATTGACACAAAGATTTGCTGCAGTTTCAACCCTCAGCTGATTTGATTTCAACCAATCTGGTAGTTTTTTGTTCAAGTGCTCTGATGGAATGAGCCCATTGAGTGCATACCATTCAATTCAGTCGGATGAGCTGACAGCAACGGCAATACTGTGGGTTGAACATTGGGTGGGTTGAAGTGCCCTAATCATTATAATATGATATTGGGGTGGGGGGGTTGTAGTGGCAGGTCTGAATTATTGGGGGGTTTACAACCCCTCCATCCCCCCCATAAATTACGCCTATGGCTGACAGTGCACGTCACGGCACACGGTAAAGGAAGTTGTGGGGTAAAACCGTGCGCCTGTGTAGTATAAGTAGGGGAAAATGCATTTAAACATCATTTTAAGGCAAAGGCATCAAACTTTTTAGGTGATTTTTATCAGGTTTGACTGGTGAATCTATACTTTTACGTAGCTTTTACATCCCAGTGACCATTGAAAGTGAAGTTATGGCTGTCTTCCCATTCATTTAGATGGTAGCCTCATCTTGTTTGCCCTAAATAACTGCCCAGAGGCGTTAGTAAGATAGCCACAGAGTTGTGTTACTTGCCCATAAAGATTTAACTCAGATGCAAGAGATGACAATAATGTACCTGCCATTGGTTACTCTGTCTTCATGACTTCTGGTGGCACTGCTCAGTTTGTTTGTATCCATAAGCCCTCTGGGAACGAGTACAAATACAATCAAAATTAATGCGGACTAAAGGCTCCATCCATATTCACGTACTTTAACGTTGAGCGTAAAAAAGCTTTCAGCAATGAACTTTGTGTGAAGTGCTGTATATTCTAGAGTAGCCACCCTGCATCAAAATACGCTCTCCCACTGACAGTAAGCAGTATGTTTTTGGATGGTCATAGGTAGCTCAAAAATGGGATGCCGGTTTAAGGGGTTAGTTAGATGATTGGGTAACTTACAGGACAGGTACTTTCTCACGTAGGCCCAGTGGGTGTTGGATAACATTTTCCATTTGGTAAATAAAATGATGGTTTTAAAACTGTACTTTCTGTTTCATTAGGTTGCTTATGTCAGCTGTTAAATTTGGTTTGAAGGTATCAAACAATCGAGAGAAACAAATACCCAAAAATGCAGCAAATTAGGGGCAGATGTTTTTTTTCACGGTGCTGAGAATACTGCATACTCTTTCATTTTTAAAACGGGATGAACAGGGTAAGATTCCCTCCTGAAAATGTCTATTCTGAAACGTCTTACCAGTAGAATGAAGTAACTGGTCACACTTGATAATTATTAGGGTGGAGTAGTTATACAGTTTTAGTAGAAAGGAGGTGAGTTGGTAAAACTGTAAAAAAAAAATTAAAAAAAAGAAAGAGTGTGTTAAGATGAACATGACAGAGCAAATATTAGAACCTCTGATCTAGGTCTTAGAATGCCTCAAAATTCATACATTTACCTGTTAAACTGTGAAAAATTTTATTCCAGGGGGATCCTTCCAGAACCCCCCTACAAGTCTCAAATGTTTTTAAATTGTACCCATGCCTCTATGTGACAGCTTGTCACCTTGGAGCGTTCCACTTAATAATGTGAGACCACATTCCAACTAAGAGGACTCCAAGTCCATTTTGAAAGAACATTACACATAAAACAATGTTTGAGATGGCTGAAAAATATAAACTTAAATTCAGTAATGTCTCATTTTACCATTAGATAGGATTTTCTCACTATAATGGTTCTAGCTTCAGAAATTTTTTTGAGTGGAAATCTTAGTGGACAGCTCGCCAGGCTCCTTTTAACCCAATGCTAGCTAGTGAAGACTCTAAAATGGAAGTAAGAATAGATGCTTGACTTGAAAATTAAATTACACTTTTATTTCACCATTTCATACATGAAAGGTTCACTCTGGAGTGATTTACCTGTCCTCTGTGATGAGATGTAAAATGCATACCAAACTGATTGAAGACCAGATAATAGTCATGAATCATTTTGTTGAACAAATTTTTAAAAGCAGAACAAATGAAAAATTCAGGCCACCTGCATGTACATAAATGCTTATTTTGGTGTTTTTGTGTGTTCAGATTGTTCCCTACTTTGGCCTGCTCTTCAGCTGCTTTGAGATGTGCAAGCAGATCTGCCTTTACCGCAATGGCTACATTGTGTCTCCACTGAGCTACCAGCGTACCCCAGGTGTGGATCAAAGCCTGGGCCCATCAGAGTTAGAGGAAGTGAAGAGGTATCTGAGGAACAGGAACTTCTGTGCAAAGCAATCAACCATTGACAGCCGGTGGTGACACAAGCCTAAGGCTCCAAACTGTTGAGTCAAACAAAAGCACCTCCCCACATGGAACATACATAAATCTTCATTGGATGAGTTGGCGGTGAACTGCGCTTCACCACTAAGAAACGGTTTTGGTGGTCATGCTTACTGCACTCTTTCCATCCATGAATTACCTGGAGCAGTACTTTATCCACTTGGTTAAGAATATTAAGTAATGTGTGCCTCTCTCATGCCATAATGTATTTGCAATGCAGATGGCAAAGCATCACACAGCAACTTGACATACTTCGTTGTGTATATTTTGTGTTAGATTTGCTGACGAAGAATGTATGTAAATTGTATTTATTTGTTCAAAACTACCGAGAGAGTGTAATGTGTGGTATTATGCCATTATGGTTAGGTTTAAAGTGCATCTAAAATAATGAATAAGCCATGGGAATACTGAGTATTACATATGCAGATAAAGTTATGAATTGCCTGCTGACTCAAAGCAGTAATTATGGTAATTGGTGTGATGCAGGCCAATAATGCCAATAGCTGCAGCAAGCATTGTTATCACTTTATTTGCTGCACACATCTGTATGCCTCGTCATTTTAATTCCTTAATTCAGCAAATGTGGGTGAGCGGTTGCTATGTGGATCATATGAATCTAGAAACTAGTGAAAATGTCATGTCTTGATTGTTTCTAGATCAAACTGGAGCCTTTTTTCATTCCTGAAATGCAGTGCCAATCAGATCCAAATGGCTCATTGCTGTATGGCTAGATATACGGACCACTCAGTCTAAATTTCAAGGAAAACGCAATTACTGTCAATGGTGTTTTAAAGCATTCATTTTTTCCAAAGAGAAATTATTTCCATTTGTCTATTGAAAAAAATAAATGCATGGTGCTCGATTTATTTTATGTCTCAGTCATTTCCCGAGGGTCTGGAGAGCTTTGGAATTTGACTTCTACTATTACTCCTCACTCAAATCCATGGCTTTGATTATATGGCTTATGTCAGGGGTTTGAACTGGTTGGTGATTTACTACAGTAATGCAAGCCACCGTACTCCAAAGAGTACAGTCAAGCCTGCCACCACTGAGTTTTGTGTTGAGCACATTGGATATCTTCAGGAGTTATTGCATATCTTCAGAGGTTATATACAACCAGGCCTTGAAAATCATGGATAAAAAAATCCCTCTGCTGGGATCATTGCCACATACTAAAAAAATACACATTTATGTTTTTTCAAATTAGTTTTCAAATGTATTAATAATCTGGCCCCTGAACCCCTGTCAATATATGTTCAAAAACTGGACAGTAGCAGAGTAATTAGAAGCATGTTAAATGGCAACAGTAAGATATAATATCATAGGTCTAAATTTGGACAAACAGCTTTTTCCAGAATGGGCTGTCAACTCTGGAACACATTACCAACTGAAATAAAATAAATCTCAGATATAAAACTTTTCACTACAGAGGTTAAGTGCTGGTTAAAAGCAAACCAGAGTTGTACTCATTTTTAGCTTTTTGTATTTTAAATTACAAACTCATCTCATATTGCTGCAGAGAATTTGCATACTGGGCCTCATGCAGCAACATTCTCTTAAATTTCTCTTTTATATTCTCATTTTTTTTGCTAAGAGAAAAAATAAGATAAATAAACTCCCGATGCTTCAAACGCTCTTACCGTCCAAATCTGCTCTTACCCAGGTTTGCTGAATGTTGAATCCCACTTGATCGTAAGCTGGAAGCGTAAACTGCCCATATAAGGGCAGGTGACGTGCCGTGTGCAAAGAGCCGACTGCTCATGGCAAACTAGGGCACTTTCACACTAGGTACGACTCTCACCTCTCCCTCGGCTGGTCAGCTTTCACACTAGTAGTATCGTACCGTACCCGAGTACTCTTCCATACATGTTGAAATCCCGATACAGCGCGTTGCAGTATGCACCTAGGCGGTTTTAAAGGGGGAATGATTTTAAAAGGAGGCGCCAATGTATTTCGCAGGGTTTTATTATGGAGAAGGGGGTTTAGAATCTTAATATCGCGAATATATATGCTGTCCATGACCTAGCAACCCGGTGTGTCATCTGTAACATGGATTACCACATGCACGAAAAATTAAACTCGAAATTTTCTTGACTGAATGCATGATATTTTTACACATCCGAATCTTTCTCTGGGTACCCAAACATCAAGGTAAGCCGAAAATGTACTGATTACATTCGATATTGGTGGATGTTGCATACAGAATTCTTTCGCCCTTGCGTTTTTGGCCGATTATGCTGTCCACTGCCTCATACCACGAAGATTTATCTATCTCATAACTTGAGCTGCCAGACTTTCGCACGGCGTCCCGCACTTTGAAATATCGCAGCCGCATTTTATTTTGTTGGTCAGGGCACTGATCTATTATTCTGTGATAACCACGGGAATGTAACTGCTCACGAATTACTCCATTAATCTCTTGAGTTTTTGCGTGTAGTTGTGATTGTATGTTTTCATTCGCCTACATTTCGAGCAAGTATTGCATTTATTCGTTTGAACGGAGATATCTTTTCACCGCTGCATTTGCTGGAACAAGAGAGCCGTAAAACATAGCGGTAATCTTCCGTGCTCAAGTAGGCCTACGGTTGCTTTCACATTTGGCACGAGTAGTCATTCATCTATCTCAGCAAACAGATCCGCGCGATCTCTAAAAATGTGCTCTCTGCGCAAGGCCTGGATGGCCAAAGCGTCCAACAGCAATAGGTAAGCCATTCAGAAGCAGAACGCACGCAAGTATCTAAGGGTTTTTATAGCTTAGTCCTAAGTAGGATCATCTGGCCAAACTCTATAGCCCAAGAATTAAATAATAAAATCATTATGATTTCTCAAAAACATAAAACAATCAAAATGTGATTATATGATGCGTTTTTCATGTTTAGGTTTTAAAACTTGTGTTTCCGTGCATTGGACAAGCAATTTGTGGACAGAGATAACAGTTTTCTGTTTTCTCTTATCTCGGTAAGAATGCTCTCAACCACTCGTAAAATTTTCTCTTACCTAAGAGAAGAGCAAAATAAGAAAACATTGGTGCATCCCAGAAATCATTGGGTAAGAACAAAATAAGGAAAAAATCAGGGATACGAACAAAAATAAGAGAAAATTTTTCTTGTATCGGTTCTTGCATGAGGCCCATTGTGTGTTATTTGAATTTTTTTTATCGCCATGTTGGTAATTTTATATCTTTGTCTGATACTGGATGCTGTATATTTTATTCATATTGTTTAGGTAAAAGTCCAACTAGGGACAAGAGTTGAACATTAGCAAAAGCTATAAACTCTGTGTTCAATACATCAGTTTCATGTTTAGCACTGAAACTATGTCAAGTTGTACTGTCCTTATCCAATGAAATCAAATAAATAAAAATAAATAACAGACCCAAACCCTCACTTTCCCCAGTATAAGTCAATTTCAGACAGATAGTGGTACCCTTCAGGTTCCAAACAAAAAGTATCAAATCAGTCTGATGTGGAATTTCAAAATGAAAGCCCTTTGGAAATTGTTATTAGAATTAAAGCCCTTTTAATATTGTTATTGAAATTAACAGAGGCAAATTTGTAATTGTTATAAAAACCAAGTCCTGTGAGTCCACAGCCCAATCCCAAATCAGACTAATACAGTAGTGATACTCCTCAGGGTGCCACCCAAAAAGTAGCAGATCAATCTGATGTGGAATTTAAAAAATAAAGCTCTTTGAAAATTATTGTGAAAATTATTATGCGGGTCAAGTCTATACTGATATAAAAACAATGCTCTATTACTGATTCAAGAAATTCATGCAAATGGCGGCCGCGACTACTGCTGTAAAGGGAGACCACTCTCATGAGCACATGGGACAGTGGTCATTAATGGGTTAATTTGTATTATGGCCCTGACCAAGTGTTGTATTTCGGCCTTGATTCAAAATCCAATGATTGGGTGACACATGTTTGACTTCTTCTGCAGTTCCAGTGGTCAGACTTTGGTCACACTCGCTTCAAATGTCTGTCTCTTGGCCTTGAGTAAGTGTTATTTTTAGGTCAATGTGGGATCCAATATGGCTACCCAAGACTGACTTGACTGATGCATTTTTGACTTCTTGCTACTTGGTACTTTTGGATCACTCTTGAACCCTTCTTTCATCAGTGTACACCATGTGATAGAGTTTCAACATGGTGGGTGTCAGGCCTAGGTGATTTGACACAGAGTTATCCCTTTTCAAATGACTTCCTTTTGATTTTATTTGCAGTTACTATACTACTATTAGTCTAGGGATTATTCTGTTGAAACTGTGAACTTGGTTTGTATTACTATGTCAAATTTGTCTGAATATGAATTGTAATGACAATGTTCAAACTGCTTTAATTTTGAAATTCCACATTAGATTTTGCTGATTAATATTATCATTTGAATTCTGTTGGTATTAACGGTGCCAAACAAGGTGTGGTTTGTTGTTTGAGTCAATGATCATTTCTGAAATCGTCAATATGTAAGATATTGCCCTTTCTCGGCAAGTAGCGTAGTGACGGACTTTGCCGCCAGATGGAGTCATCCAATAATACAAAATTTGATCTGCTACAGCTTAAATGGTAGCTTTAAGCTACTTATGTCTTAGAGAGGCTGAGTCTCTCAGAAGTAAAGATGGCCAAAGGCTCTCCAACCTGTGAAGACTTGCATCAAAAAATTGTAGAATGCTTTAAAAACAATGTTCCTCAACATCAAATTGCAAAGGCTTTGAAGGTCTCATCATCAACAGTGCATAACATCATCAAAAGATTCAGAGAAACTGGAAAAATCTCTGTGCGTAAGGGACCAGGTCGAAGACCTTTACTGGATGGCCGTGATCTTTGGGCCCTCAGATGCCACTGCATCACTCACCGGCATGATTCTGTCATTGACATTACTAAATGGGCCCAGGAATACTTCAGGAAACCACTGTCTGTAAACACAGTCCATCGTGCCATCCACAGATGCCACCTAAAACTCTACCATGCAAAAAGGAAGCCATTGTTGAGCATGATCCAGAAGTGCCGTCATGTTCTGTGGGCCAGGGCTCATTTAAAACGGACTGTAGCAAAGTGGCAAAGTGTCCTGTGGTCAGACGAGTCCAAATTGAACATTCTTGTTGGAAATCATGGGCATTGTGTCCTCTGGGCAAAAAAAAGAAAGACCACCCCTCCTGTTATCAGCGTACAGTTCAAAAGCCAGCATCTCTGATGGTATGGGGAAGCATTAGTGCATATGGTGTGGGACACTTGCATGTTTTAAAAAGCACCATGAATGCTGAAAGGTATATAAAGGTTTTAGAGCAACATATGCTCCCCTCCAGATGACATCTATTCCAGGGAAGGCCTTGTGTATTTCAGCATTTTCAACATTTGCTATGTTATCTCTGTTCTATTGTGAATAAAATACTGCCTGGTGTGATTTGAAAGTCATTGCGTTTTGATTTTATTCACAATTTACAATTTGTCCCAACTATTTCGGAATTGGGGTTGTATTTGTAGTATAGTTTTTCCCCATTCCGGCAGGTAGCCTTCGTCTGGTTTCCCCTTTGTGTTTGGTGCACTCCCCTTTATGTTCTCCTGAAGTATGTCTTTGTTTAGTTATCCCCTCACTTACTATTTAATGAACTCCATGCCCCTGCAACTGGGTCCTCCTCTCCACTCCTTGCCCTGGCGCCCTCTACAACATCCTGGGGTGCCAGGGTGTGACAGGCTGCTTCCGCAACTGCGGGAAGACAGAAGAGATGTGTTTTTATTGATTTAAGCATGCTTAATCGTTTTATGGCCTTGCCGCGATAAATTGAGAAACTGACACTCCAGTGGAAGAAATTACGAGATTAATTTTGTGACCTGTCTGGTTTGAATGGGCGTATTGCTGCTTTGATGCAATTTTACAAAGTAAATCTTTGAATTATTTTGTTATTAATATTTCCTGAGTAATATAGTCATCTCCAAATTTCATTTAGAGTTAGTAAATAAAAATAAACATTTACAGAGTGATAAGAGTGAAAACACTTATTGTGTTTTGCACCGATGTGAATACAGTATTGCCTAGAGATTTTGGTTTGCCTTTTGGTGTGAGCTGGGCACAAAAAGTTCTAAAACCACTGTGCGAGAGCAACCAAACCTGGCAGCTAGGTTCCTCTGATCACCAACTAAACTACTCAGGGTTAGAAAAGTGACCTCTACTGGTCTCATGGTGGTGCTACAGAAAGTCAGACCATGTGTTGGCCGAGAACTTTTGAACTATTTGGCCTAGAGTTAATTTTTTTCACCAAGTCAGGTGCTCCAGCTGAACAAAAACATCCCTTGGACCAAAATGAAGTGCTATATTGGATTTTCCATCCCTTTTTTTAAAAAAAATTCCTTGACTATTTGTCTGATTAGTACAAAATTTGGTACACAGCATCTTCAGACCAGTATCTGAAAATTGTGGTGTTGAAAATAAATGTGGCCACTGTACACCAATAAATTTTTTGGGCATGGCCTCAATTGATATAATGAGGAGTTACTCCTGAATGCAGTGTCCAATGGTTAAAAAACTTAAGAGTTTATATCTATAGGACAAGAAGCTGAAGCCTACAAAATTTGGTGAATATTCATCAATTGGTGGTGCTATAGCAAATGTATGGTCATGACTCCGATACCACCAGTCCAATCAAGTGAAAATTTTGCATACTGTGTCTCGGTCAAATATTGTAATAAAGTGTCAAAGGAAAATGTGATTGCACAAACAAGGTGGCCACTTCTTGCAGGGCAAGAAGTTTGAATAATGAATAATTGTGTGCCATGAACTGAATATTGTTTCAAAAATTCAAACAATGCAGGGATCAGAATAGTTAATGTGTATTTATATGTCTGAAACACAGGCTATAATGAGAGTAGATCTGTGATGTGCATTGCCCCGCATCCCACATTTCTGTGCGGCTGGTGTTGTGGTTCAACTGGTTGCCAATTTGACTGGTCTCACATTTGGATGAGACTGAGATGCTTACATGAGGACATTCAATTCTGATTGAGCTTCAGTCTGATTCTAGGTGTTCCATGTAAACGTGGCTACCCTCACACAATTGCGCACTGACGTCAGAAGCGGTATCCATGATCTTGCTGATGGCAATTTACATTGTAAGAGGATTAAAATGCCGTACAAATTAAGAAACACTGAGAGAAAAGAGATGGAGTGAGCACGACAGAGTCGAGGGCTGCACTCCAACCCAAAAAAATGCTTGCCTCTTTGTGTTCACTCGCCCTCCAGTGGAAGGGGGAATCCCCAAAAAATCCCTGACGTATGATGGCCGCCACCAGAAGAGTGATTCTAATCCAGTTTTGTTGAGGGAAGGGCAAATTTTCATAAGAATGAGGAAAGCATTCCGGGCAATTTCAAAGCTTGGAGGGATGATTTTTGTTAGTTCCATTAGTGGGAGAAAAACAAAAATCATCCCTCCAAGCTTTGAAATTGCCCAGAATGCTTTGCTTATTCTCCCTCGGAAAAATTTTCATGACCGCCATTTAATCTGTACTGACAAAAGGAAGAATTATGGTAGGGAAAACAACGTACAAATTGTGTCCGAGCAGTGCGTCAATGCGTAAAATATGACAGATGTATATGAAAATAGCAACGTTTTGGGGGGGCATCTATTTTGTGTTTCTTTTAAGTATGTACAGTACATTTTTTGTTGTAGCCTATAGTACCCCAGAGCGTAGACCCAGTGTGCCCCCGCTAGTTTATCTTTTGCAATCGTGTACTTACATTGACTAGCATAGGCACTGGAGCTTCCCATTAACTCAAGATCTTGTCTCGCGCCTTCACAACCACGGATTCTCCCGAAATTTGGCAAAAACCCTCGGAGACTGACGTCACATGAAAGATGGAAATGGCGTGTCTGTATGCGCAACGAGTCCTCTAAAAGCCGAAGCGAAAATGTCTTAAATTAACCATGTATGCATACATTAATGTTGCAATAGAAATAACATAGGGAGTAGGGATGGCAAATTTGAAGCTTCGAAACGTTTCTAAACAATAAAACCATTGTTTCGAAATGTTTTGAAACATTTCAAAACTTGCTCGCTCAACATTGGCATCCACTGGGAGAAGTTGTCATTGCAGCCTTTAATTATTGTTGGTGTTGATGGGCTGAAGCCCCCCTTTTCACAAATGCAAAAATATTAATAGTTTTGACACAGGCACGATTAGTCAATTATTTATGTTTTGCACGGTATGAATACTATTTCTTAATGTATGACACTGTTTGTTTATTTTGGCATTAAATGTTCTCATTCATTCATTCATTGAGAATGATTGTGTCAGATCAGCCTTTTATATATAAATGGACTTGACATTTACAATTTTTGATAATGCCTAGTAGGTATAGCACCTCATTGAGATTATACTGATCAGTAAAATGTGATATAAAGATTTAGATTCAGAAACATTTTGCTCAAAGATTTTTATTCAGGGATAATATTTGCTGCACTTTTTTTTTTTTTTATTCAGCTGGCTTCTCTGCTTCTCGACCATCTGAAATCAAATTACAAGTTTATTTAAACAAACAAACAAATAAATAAACAAACAAACATGCTTCAACTTATTGACACATTGGAAAATACCTGGTAAGCTTCAGAAAATCTATCTATCTTGTATTTTGAACTACTGTAGCAAAATCCTCACAAAATCTCTCATGACAACTCAACGCAACAAAACACTTCAAACACCTGTATTTTCCCTTGGCTTTTTCAAACCTCACGCGGTGGACGGATAGCGATAACGTGATGTTTCGAAACATCTCACCACACCGCGTCGGAACCGGAAATGTTAAAACGTTTTGAAGCAAGCCGTTCAAACATGGTGTCGAAATTGCCATCCCTAATAGAGAGTATTTGGGGATAAATGAACCACGCAAAACCACAAATCTGATTGCGCAAGGCATCCTGTTCCCTTCGTGTTATTTTACGTCAGTCTCTGCCATTTTACGAGGCAGTTCAATTTGTCGTCTACTGGAAATGGACAATCATATGAGCCCCTGAGAACAAAAGTGGTATAACTTCATATTTGTCTTTTTTAAAGTTCTAATCTTAAAATGATTCCTAAGTAGTCAATCTGTTTAGTGCAATAATTGATTAACTCAGTGTAGTTCTGGTGCTGTACAATGCCTGGGGCATATTTTCTACACTTTTATAATGCACGAAGTGCTCAGTGCAATAGACGCCCAAAATGAAAAATGAAAAAAAAAAAAATGAGTTGGACAGTATAAGAAGACGTGTGACGACAGTCCTAGCAAGGGTTTTTTCCGGATTTCGGGAGGATCTGTGGCGTTTTGAAGGCGTGAGACGAAATCTGTGAGGGCTGTTGCAGTAGGCCTACATAATTTTACAAGAAAACATTAACTAGTTGCTGATTTAAGCAACAACCATGATAGAAGTTTGGCTGCAAGTTAATACACCGATGTGACGAGCACGCCCTTTTTTTTCTTGCCATACACATGCGATACAGAGTCTGTGTGAACTGAAAAAAGTACAGCGTACCGGCAATTAACTAAGTCGGCTCCGTGGTGACAAATGCTGAAGTGCTCCCTCGCTTGGGAAGAGCCTCCTTGCCTGCGATGTCACTCGGAGGCCTTACTCGATTGGAGGGAAGAAGCGAAGGGATGACACAATGTTACGATTTCAATGTGCAAGCATAGACTGTATAAAAAGATGGACGCAGCACCCTGATCTGAAAAAAGAAGCCCATGCGGAAGTACCGTAAAATGGCATTCTATTTAATGGCCAGCAGATGGCGACGTCGGTGGTTGCAGAAAGAAGTTCAATTCTATAGAAGTCTACGAGAAAATGACCCTACTTTCCCACCTAATTTTTCATTTAAATAATGATTTTTCACATCATTTTATGGTAGCTATAGCAAGTTTCAAGTCTCCTTCGATATATCATGATGTTCATTTTTGTAAATTATGGTCCCATATAGACTAGAATGAAGGATAAAGCCAGAATATGCTTTTGGGGCGTGGCTATCCTCTGGTCCTCGTACGATACGGTCAGATCCAGAGCCACGTTCCTCCCCGGATCTTCAATTGACGCTCTCGTCCGATAGAAATCACATCCGGTTTCAAAATGACAACATGGCGCAATTCAACTTGCCAAAATCGAGGCTTCCTGTATGGTATGCTGAAACCAATGGGTGACGTCACGGTAGCTTCGTCCATCTTTTTATACAGTCTATGCGTGCAAGTCTGGCCGCCATCTTGTGACGGGCGTCCATCACAGAAAGGTGCAGCAAAGTGGATTCATGCCTTCCAGAAATTTTGATCTCCACTGAGTGCCATACAGTCCTAACAAGTGAAAATACCTCAGTGCTTTGAATCACTCCCGACTTAAGAGATAGGCGCATCCGAAAACCCGTTGAAATCAGCAGCCGCTGTCAGTAGACGTGAACAGGTTTAGTTGTTCCTCGTCCATCGTAATGTCAATGTTTGGGTCTGCACCATGCAGCTTCTATCAAACAAAAAAATAGTCATAGATATGTGTCTGATCCAATGACAAACCAATTTTTTATTTGTTTTTCTTTTTTTAATAGACAGGCCTACGTGTCAGATTCAATTACAAACCAGTGATTTTTTTTTCTTCTAAACTACTACTACTTGATATGGCCATCAAGGTTGACGATGCCGACTCCGCCTGGCGTGCCGTCGTTCGCATATAGCCCTGGCTTGCCTGAGCGAGGGTGGCCGCAGCGGTCTTCTTTCCATTGTGGAGGAGGGCCCTCCAAGCGCTTCTGTCCTGAGAGGATTTGTACCAATCAACTCCCATGTTGAACAGTTTCAGGTTCTCCTTGATGCAATCTTTCCACCTTTTGTGTGGCCTGCCTCTCTTTCTCTTTCCAGTGCTCAGTTCACTGAACAGCACCTGCTTGGGAAGCCTGTCCTCTGACATTCTGCAAACATGGCCAAGCCAGCGCAGCCTGTTGCCCCGTATAAGGACCTCAGTAGGTTGAGACTTTGACCTCACGTGCACATCAACATTTGGGACTCTATCCCACCAGTGGATCCCCAACAGCTGGCATAGGCAGCGCTGGTTGAAATTCTCGATCTTACGGAGGTGTCTTACAAGGGTGGTCCACGTTTCGCAGCCATAAAGTAGAGTTGGAAGAATAACAGCATTATACAAGAGGAGCTTTGTCTTGAGGGATATACCTCTGCGGTCCCAGATCTTAGGTTTGACGGAGTAAAATGTTCGGCTGGCTTTACCGATCCTCTCCTCTATTTCCTTATCTAACTGGCAGTCGTTGGTCTCAGTGCCGCCGAGGTAGCAGAGCTTTGATGAGACGGTGAGAGTTTTATCCTCTAGCAAGGTAGGGGGTGGATCTCGTGACTGTTGATGCAATACTTCAGTTTTCTCCTTGCTGATGGTCTAGCTCCACTGTCTGCAAGCGCTGTTCAGACGGTTGATGAGGAGTTGGAGTGCTTCCTGCTCATGTCTGCCGAAGCCCACATCGTCTGCATACAGGAGTTCGCTGACTGTAGTTGTTTTTGCCAGCTTGGTGCGAAGACGTCTTAGGTTAAATAGATCTCCATTTATTCGGTGCCTGATGTTTACTCCATCGTCAGGTGGCAGGGACTCTGTAGCGTGTCGTACAACGAAAGCAAAGAACAGGACGAACAAGGATGGTGCCAAGATGCAGCCTTGGCGTAGGCCAGTTGTGACTTAAAACTCGTCAGTGGATTATCTGCCTACCGACACTGTGACCTTCATGCCTTCATGTAGACTCTGTATGATGTTGGCCACTTTGGGAGGTATTCCGATCTTAAGGAGTCTCCACATGAGAGGTCTACTGACAGTGTCGAATGCTTTGACAAGGTCTATAAACACAAGGTGCAGCTCTCGTTGTTGCTCTCTGCATTTCTCCTGTAGTTGTCTGAGCACAAACATCATCTCCACTGTCGATCTGCCTGCACGGAAACTACATTGTGCTTCTGGTAGATAAGCTTCAATTGTAGGCCAGATGCGATTGAGGACTACCTTGGCAAATAGCTTTCCCACGATTGAGAGCAGTGTAATGCCACGGTAGTTTCCACAGTTTAACTTGTTCTTCTTTTTGTGCAACTTCACTAAGGTGCCATCCTTAAAGTCTTGTGGAACAGTCTCAGATTCCCAGATTGACAAGAAAAGTTGGTGAAGATTTGACAGGAGGACTGGACCGCCATGCCTCAGTACTTCTGCTGGAATGGCATCAGGCCATTCCATTCCATTTGTCACCTGCGGATAGTTATTTCAGGGCATGGGAGATTTCTTTGATGGTTGGAGCTGCTTCGAGATCTACTATGTCAGCTGGTGGAATGCTGTCGAGCACGCTGAGGTCAACATTACTGGGTTGATTGAGGAGGGTGGAAAAGTATTCCTTCCATCTGTTTAAGATATCCTCCTTTTGTGTAAGTTGAACACCATCAGCAGAATCAATGGGGTCTAAGCCAGATGTCCTGCGGCCAGAGACCAGTTTGATGCCATCAAACACCTCCCTAGTATTGTGCTGTTTGGCAGCTTCTTCAATTTCCAGGGCTCTGTCGGTCCACCAAGCGTTTTTCAGTCGCCGTATGGCGCGCTGGCATTTATTCCGTGCCACTTTGTATCATGCTCTGTTGGCTGGAGTCTCAGCCTGCATGACAGCTTTGAAAGCAGTATACTTGTCTGTGAGGAGGGTCTGGATCTCAACATCATTTTCGTCAAACCAGTCTCTGTGTGATCTTTTCCTGGTGCCAAGCACAGATTTGGCAGTGTCGTAGACTGTTGACTTAATGGATGACCACTTCTGCTCAACGTTACCTTCAGGTGGTGTGAGGCTATCAGACAGGGCTTGTGCTAGTTGTTGTTGCACAGATTCTGTGCGGAGACTTGCCGTGTTGAGTCGTTTCTGGGAGGTATGATGTCACTTTTGGCAGGAAGTATGTATTCTCAGGTGCAGACAAGCACACATAAGCTTGTGGTCTGTCCAACAGTCGGCACTTCTGCATACTCGAGAGTCGAGGACATCCGAGATGTGATGTTGGTTCACAATTTTGTGGTCGATCACGTGCCACTGCTTTGAACGAGGGTGCTGCCACGTGCCTTTGTGAATGTCTTTGTGCTGGAACAGGGTATTGGTGATAGTCAGCCCAAATCTTGCACACAGCTGTAAGAGCATTAGACCCTGCTCGTTTTGAGCTCCAAAGCTGTGGTTTCCCACTACTTTGGGCCAGGTGCTGGGGTCACTGCCAACTCGGGCGTTGAAGTCGCCAACAAGTAGTGCCCAGTCGCCACTGGGGACCTGGTCAAGTGCTTCAGCCAGCAGATCATAGAATTGGTTTTTCTCTTCAGTTGGCCTCTTAAACGTAGGTGCATAGACGCTGATGACAGTTGCGTGGCACTTTTTTGCGAGGGCCAGCCTTGCTGTCATAACACGAGAAGAGAGTCCCTTCCAATTGATAATACATGAACGCCGTGAGGATTTGATTACGATAGCTACACCTTCGAGCTTAGGTTGGTCTTCATGGCGTCCAGAGTGATGAATGTATAGTCTCCATCTAGGAACTCGCCAGTGCTAAGGATCCTGCATTCACTGAGGCCAGCGATGTTGATGTTGAGGCGCTTAAGTTCTTTTGCCACCAGTGCTGAACATCTTTCTGGAGCTTGCTGGTTAGTGTTGGCATCTGACAGTGTCCTTACGTTCCAAGAGGCTAGCCTGATCTGTGAAAAGATCTTCTTCGTCCAGGTGTGTCTGGACTTTTCGGGCCCAGGAGGTCTGGTTGGCTTTACTCGGGGGCCGTCATGGGTGCGGTGTCGCTGTCCGTTCACACGCCAGGAATGTTGTGGTGTTTTATTCCTGGAGTCTTTAGCGGGTGAATAGATACCACTTGGTTCCAGGTTGCTGGCCTAGAACCAGTTGGCAAGCAGGCTGCCCACTTCCGTGCTTGCGTCCTGGGGCTGGACACGGTGAAGAGTGGACACAAAAGGTGACACAAATCATCTCCACCAAAACCAGTACCAGCTGGTCAATTGATGACTGGTAGGGTCAGGGGCTAACCTTGACAAGGCTGACCCGGGCATACTGGCCGTTGAGAAGTCAAACTGACATCTTTTTCCGCCCCAGATGTGGCATGCCCATCGCAATTTTCATAGCAAACCGTTGGCCGTGAGATCAAATGGGGCCTGTGTTGGGTGGCGTTGGGGTATCAGTGGGAGACCTTCATCCGCCAGGGTGGCGTTGGGGTGTCTGTGAGGGACCTTCATCCGCTGTAGATGTGGATTGCCCGCCCTGCAGATCTGTTAGAAACGGTGGGGCCACGTGAAGGCTCTGCAGGACAGTTGTTTAGTGAGAGGCTAAGGTAGTTGTTAGTGCAAGCTGAGCAAGCAGATGGTAAGCAGGTACTGATACCACAACTACTATATTGCGCATCAACACAAACCTGTTAGTACTCGAGTACCAACTTTCCCATCAAACTAAACTTTCCCACTAAACTCTTCTAAACTAATAAACTAGTTTCAAGACTTGGCTGTGGTCACAATAAGACACTTGTTATCAAGGTTCCCGGAATTTGCAATGATAATTCATCTTACTTGTTAACAAGTGCCCCGTCCTAGATCGTACTGCTAGAGAAATGGACCTGGCCTGACAGAACGAGATCAGTCATACTATTACCATACCGAAGAGGTTTTAAGATGGCCTGGATGTATACCACCGTATTTTCAAACATTCCCTATGGAAAAACATCAATCGCTCAGGGATCCGTTTCCCGAAATTGCAGATGCTAACTTGCGTTCTATGAACCATTGACGATGCATGGACGAACTATGTAAGCTGCTAACTTAGTTAGCAACTACGCTTTTGGTAAACGCAATGGGCAATAATAGACAGAAATGGCGCTTCAAGCTAACTCTTCTCTAATTATCGGTCTGAAAAAGGCCGGAAATCAAAACGTTGCTGAATGATTTATTATTGATATTTACCGAAATATTAACCAGAGTGTATTTGTTTACATGCGTTCCAGCGGCAAGATGACGGCCAGCTCTGCACACATTGGCTGATCTGGAATGAACAACGTAGCGCCTCTAGTTTGTATATCTCGTTGGGATGACAAGTGTCAGTGCCCTATCCTCCTCCTCCTCCTCCTCCTTCTCCCTCCTCTCTTTTGGATTTCAACTGCAGCTTGCATCCAAGTTATTACACTACCGCCATCTTCTGGATTAAATAACTCCCATAATGCCTGTTCTGCTAAATTTTTGTCATCAGTCCAGTTCTTGTTAAAAACAGGAGCAAGCATCTCCTGCCTTGCCCATTCTCCCCACAGTCCAGTATATTCTTTAGCCCTGACCTTGATAGCCCTGCCGCCTTCATTCCCTCCAACATGTCTTTTTTCTCCGCCTCATATTTCCTGGATTCACAGATCACATGCTGCACAATCTCTTGTACCTGGCACTGTTCACACAAACCAGTAGAATGTTTTCCTACATTATAAAGTGTACTGTTCAGATTGCTGTGTCCTATCCTTAATCTAACAATAACTGTTTGCCATTTTCTGTTGCCTCCCCTGTTTCTCATCGTGCCAACTCTGCTCTGAATGGAGTGTAGATGTCTTCCTTTTGTCTCCTGATCCCAGTGCTGCTGCCACCCTTTATTAATTTTTTTCCCAAACTATACTCTTTCCTTCTGATTTTGAGAGTGCAATATGTATGTCTATGTTTTCTTTCTTAACTGCTTGTTTGGCTAGCTTGTCTACTCTTTCATTTCTCACTATGCCTTTGTGAGCAGGAACCCACATGAATATGATTTCAGTACCTTGTTTCCTTAGTCTTGTATGTACAGTCGTTAATTCATAAAGTAAATCATGCCGGTTCTTAGAGGTACCTGGCATGAAACTATACAATGCAGAAGTTGAATCTGTGCAGATGAGGACTTTCCTTGGTTTATTCTCCACTATCCATTCCAAAGCCATTAGAATGGCATAGTGCTCCACTGCATACACACTGAGACAACTTGAAGTCCATCTGCACATCTCATCTTTCCAGCTAGGAATTACAATTGCTGCTCCTGTGTTTCCAGTTACCGGATCCTTTGACCCATCTGTAAATACCCGCACAAAGTCTTTATATTTGCAGTCCTTATACTGACAAAACTCGCTCACCAGGTCTGAGCTTTTATTCCTAGTCCTGACTTGGAGCAACTTCATATCCACTATCATCTCCTCCAAAATACACGCAGGAGTTGCAGGCCATATAACTGTTGGACAAAATTCCTTTTCATAGGCTCCCAGGTCTCTTGCTATATTATTTCCAGTCCGTCCAAAGCTACATGTCTGAGATCTTTCTTTTTCTCAGCTGTCCTGCAGCACTCTTTAAACTGGATGACAATCTCCGTGCCCTCTCAGATTTAGTGCCCTATCCGTACCTCCGGAGCATTTTATTTAAGATTGGAACGCAGCCCAGGCGTCATATGACGCTATGCATTCGTTTACGTCACTTCCGAATTCTCGTCAACCTCACGAGCATACCGGCATTAAAGCCGTAGTGCGCTGAACAATCGGCCATTTTGACTGTACCGCCGTGGTGTGCGAGTATCGGGGATCTCAACATTGTCCGCCAGAATCAACGCATCCACCCCTCACTGTAGAAAATGACCGATACCTTGGTTTCGTTTGCCAAGGATTTCTTGGCGGGTGGTATAGCTGCTGCCATTTCCAAAACAGCTGTTGCTCCTATCGAAAGAGTCAAGCTTCTTCTTCAGGTAACGTGATATTCCCCTTAAGTTCCTTTATCTAACTAGTCACGTTAGTTCAGCGCCAGCTTGATCCGAATTCGCTGCTTACTTAGCTAGTTGGCCATGGTTGCTAGCTAGCTAACTGTCACCTGAATTTGTGCGGATTTTTTATAGCCGAGGAAAGGGTTCACTTTCGTCTGTGGAGCCACGTTTAAGACCATTCGCTAGACTCTCTGGAAAAGATTTCAAGTCGTAACATAGCATGTAAACTCCTTATGCTAAGTTACATAAGGAAGGTTGGTTGGCACGCTATTACGAGGCCCATTGTTGCTGCTGGAGTCATTTGGCTCGAAACCGTATGATCTGGTCCTATTTGACTTGAACAAACGTTATATTCTTGCATCAGTCATTCAGTTACGATGCCTATAGTTTCGCAATAATTTCTTGTAATTTTAATTGATCTGCTGACTGACTTTTGTTAGGCTGGTTAATGTATGCAGGTCAGCAAGCGCTATTCAACAATGGATCGTTAGCTACCTAGCAAACTAACGGCAGCTAGCGAGCCAAGTAACATTTAAGTTAGTTAAGTTACCTTGATCCGTAGTTTGCTTGCTTGACTAACTGAATTAGCTGCGTTAGTTACCTGAGTTGGTTGCTGTAAATGAGTTGGATAACTTAATTGGCTACCTGGCTTCTACCTTAACATCTGATACGTGAACCATTAACCATCTAACAACTAACTTGGCTAGCGAAGGTACTTGCTGGCTAGCTTGCTGAGTAAAATGTAAACTTTTAATGTAAAATGTAAACTACAACTTGCGAAGTACTCCTACGTTTGGCAGTGTTGACATCTGGCTGGCTGTAATGTACAGGGGAACGTTAATTTGGCTATTCAGCTGAAAAAGCAACTGTAGCCAGCTAGCTAGAGATTTTCGCACCGATCGACATTGGTTCGGTTTCCTGAAGTTGGCCCTCCGCATAACGCTGCTTTCACACCAGACGCGAAACAAATTTCCGCGTCTTTGCATTGACTTTGATTGTAATCTGTCGTGCGAAAAAATCCTTTCGCGTCCGGTGTGAAAGCGGCTTTAGTCCGTTTGCGCGCTGGAAAGTGTGCCCTTAGTTGCTTGTAATTTAGTCACCAAAGAATGTGCTGGTGGAAATATGAGGAAACGATTCCCTTGACAATTAATCGCATAAGGCATTATTTTCGTTTCTGTGGTGCCAAGGTCGTGACAAGGGTAGGCCCGCTGCGTTCGGGCCTAGTGAGGATTGTAATAGGAAGTGAAGTTGGAGCGGGATACCGTCATTGAATACTTCCCCTGAATGAAAAGAGTGCACCTTTTTAGCGTTAGGGATGCAGTTGAAATGGGATTATTTGGATTGAACGTGTTGGATACTGTATTAGTAGTGAACTCCATATACTGGGTTGATGGCCATTTTTTTGCTGTGTCTACGCACTCTGCCAATACCTTTAGTAAAGAGGTGAATAAAATTGGGTAAAGATTTGTCCTTAATTTGTGGTTGGTAACGTTAGATTATTGAGTCAGGTACTGTGCATTTTGGCTCCAAGTGGGGTGGTTCAGTGGTTACTGAGAAGTTTACAGTTTGAGTCCTTGGCAAGACAGCCTACCTGGAGCTGGCATTTTCTCCCAGTGATTGCTTGGGTTTCTTCTAGGTATTCAATTTTCCTCCCACCCCCAATAATGCATGTTAAGTCTACAGATAAAAATTGGCTTTGCTAGCTCTGGTACCTTTACAGCAGTGTTCATTAATGTGCACTCACCAATTCAAGGCAAAATAAAATTAACAGCATTTTGGCCTGCTGTTGTGTGTTTTTATTCCCAACACAGGTGCAACATGCCAGCAAACAGATCACAGCAGATAAGCACTACAAGGGCATTGTGGATTGCGTGGTTCGTATTCCTAAGGAGCAAGGCTTCCTGTCCTTCTGGAGAGGAAACTTGGCCAATGTCATCAGATACTTCCCCACCCAGGCTCTCAACTTTGCCTTCAAAGACAAGTACAAGAAGATCTTCCTGGATGGCGTTGACAAACACACCCAGTTTTGGCGGTACTTTGCTGGTAACCTGGCCTCAGGTGGTGCTGCTGGTGCCACCTCTCTGTGCTTTGTCTACCCCCTTGATTTTGCCAGAACACGGTTGGCTGCTGACGTTGGCAAAAGTGGAGCTGAGAGGGAGTTCTCTGGTTTGGGCAACTGCTTAGTGAAGGTCTTCAAGTCTGACGGTTTGAGGGGCCTTTACCAAGGTTTCAACGTTTCAGTCCAGGGCATTATCATCTACAGGGCTGCCTACTTCGGCATCTATGACACTGCTAAAGGTACTTTCATCGTTGGTCATTACATAAAAACACTGCACTAGGTTTGTCTTCTAGTGATTGATGTAGCAGTTGGGTCACTTACAGAATGCATAGCTGTCATGGTTTTTGAAATCTCTCTCCAAAGTTATTAACTCTGTGCAAGTGTCAAGAATATGTTTGTGTAAAACCTGTCAAGCTTTTCTATGGATTAGTTCTGCACAAAGACAAAATTATCTGTTCAATTTAGGTATGATGCCAGATCCCAAGAACACACACATCGTAGTCAGCTGGATGATCGCTCAGACGGTCACTGCAGTCGCTGGCCTCACGTCCTACCCCTTTGATACAGTTCGTCGTCGTATGATGATGCAGTCTGGGCGCAAAGGAGGTGAGCACAGCTTGACTTGTTGATCTTGTGTCACTGAATTGTGGCATCTTGGTGGCATATCTTGTGTGTCAGTATACCTCTTTCGTATAGCTTACCTTTAACTGGTGTTTTAAATGGATCAATGTTTTTATTTCTCTCTTAACTACCAGCTGACATCATGTACAGCGGCACACTTGACTGCTGGAGGAAAATTGCCCGTGATGAGGGTGGCAGGGCCTTCTTCAAGGGAGCTTGGTCAAACGTTCTCAGAGGCATGGGTGGTGCCTTTGTGTTGGTCATATACGACGAACTTAAGAAAGTAATCTAAAACCTTTTTTTATGTCCGCCATAAATGTCGGTGAATTGTGTTAACTGTAACATATCTTGTACATTTGGAAGGACTGTCAAAATTCCGCCTTATTTATAGGGACCAACTAGTGTACATTGCTAGTTGCACATGGGGAATGCCATGTCATTTTTTTTTTTTTTTTTTTTTTTGCCCCAATTTTAGTCAGTTTGTTTCCTTTCCATCATCATTCCCACAAGGCTGTTGGGCACAAGAATGTCTACCTTTGATCCAGCCAGTCTGTTTTAGTCTGTACTTTAATAAATTTGTCCTTATGATTGAACCTACTTTATATTTGCGTGGTTAAGTGTCATTCTTCTGTCATGTTGTAAGGATGTGGTGATGAGCCTTCAAACTGTGAGTGAGGAGGAGCCAGATTGCAGACTAAACCTCATGGACTGATTTATGCACTACAGAGCCATTTGATGCACACGGAATGTGGAAGATGTAAATTGAGAGCATGCTTGTCATCCATGGCAGCCTCTGGGTGTCCGCCAAAGCCAGCTGTGAAGGCCTTGCGGTAATTTGTCACATTGCTGGGGTCTGCAGGCTCGCTGGCATATGCAGACTCCTGACCAAGTGTCAAATGCATCTCATTTCGCAAGTACTGCCTTGCACTCACTGAAGATGTGGAGTTGACTGGTTTGTTCAGTAATGCTGTAAAGGGGATTGCTTGTATCCTGGATTCCAAGTACACTACCCTTATCTCCTGTGGTGGTTCTATTAATGTGCTATGTATGCATAACAATGCTTTTGGGACTTCAAATTTGAAACCGGTATGCTAGTTTGTGATGGTAACATGCTAGTCAGGGGTGTGATTCCCAAAAGCATAGTTGTTAACTAAGTTAACAACTTGCATAGTTTGTCCATTCACAGTCAGTGGTTTCAACTATGCAAGTTGGCATCTGTGATTTCGGGAAATGCACCCCAGATTCAGAGTTTGAAAGCAAAATATATTACGAACCAACACAGGAAACTGGAAGGTACTTTAATACAAAGTTCTGTAAATTGATCTTTAATGCTCTTTAGATTAATTGTTGCTGGTGTGGGGGAGAGGGTATTTGTGCACAGACTGACATTGGGCCTCATGCAAGAAGCGATATAAGAACAAATTTTCTCTTATTTTTGTTCGTATCCCCGATTTTATTTTTTTTTGTTCTTACCCAATGATTTCTGGGATGCACCAATGTTTTTTTTTTATTTTTTTATTTATTTTTTTTTTTTGCTCTTCTCTTAGGTAAGAGAAATTTTATGAGTGGTTGAGAGCACTCTTACCGAGATAAGAGAAAACAGAAAATTGTTATCTGTCCACAAATTGCTTATCCAATGCACGGAAACACAAGTTTTAAAACCCAAACATGAAAAATGCATCATATAATCACATTTTGATTGTTTTATGTTTTTGATAAATTATAATGATTTTAATATTCCATTCTTAGGCTAAAAAGTTTGGCCAGTTGATCCTAATTAGGACTAAGCTTTAAAAACCCGTAGATACTTGCGTGCGTTCTGCTTCTGAATGGCTTGCCTATTGCTGTTGGATGTGAAAGCAACCGTACTTGAGCGCGGAAGATTACTGTTATGTGTTACGGCTCTCTTGTTTTAACAAATGCAGCGGCGAAAAGATATCTCCATTCAAACGAAGAAATTCAATGCTTGCTTAGTATGTAGGCGGACAAAAATATACTCAAAACTGGATACTACACAAAAAAACTTGGAGATTTATGGAATAATTCGTGAGTAGTTACATTCGCGTGGTTATCACAGAATAATAGATCAGTGGCGTGACCAACTAAAGAAAATGCGGCTGCGATATTTCAAAGTGCGGCACGCGGTGCGAAAGCCTGGTAGCTCAAGTTATGAGATGGATAAATTTTCATGGTATTAGGCAGTGGACAGCATAATTAGCCAAAAACGCAAGGGCGAAGGAATTCCGTGTGCAACATTCACCTATATCAAATGTAATCAGTACATTTTCGGCTTGCCTTGATGTTTGGGTACCCGTGCAGAGAAAAATTCGGATGTGTAAAAACATCAAGCATTCAGTCAAGAAAATTTTGAGGTTAATTTTTCTTGCTGCTATACGTGGTAATCCATGTTACAGCTGATACGTGTTACTAGGGCGCACGCAGCATATGCATTCTCTATATTAATATTCTAAACCGCCTTCTAAATAATAAAACCCCCCGAAATGTATTGGCGCCTCATTTTAAAATCGTTCCCCATTTAAAACCACCTAGGTGCATGCTGCAACGCGCTGTATCGGAATTTTGACACGTATGCAAGTGTACTCGGTAGGGTATGATATTGCTAGTGTGAAAGCTGACCAGCGGGGGGAGAGGGGAGGGGGGACAATCGTACTGTAGCACGGTACAGAACAATCGTACCTAGGCCCAGTCCCAATACTCGCACTTCTGCCCTTGTGCAAGAGCGTAGGGCGTCCCAATTCCCTAGTGTTGTTCACCAGGGGTGCCATCTTGCACCCTTAATGCACCCCTCCCCCAAGTGGGCATCAGACCACACTTCGCTGAATGCGGTTACCCAAAATTCCAGTCGTGTCTTAACGTTTCCATCCGCTAGCCAATGGGGAGGCAAAGCGGCTGTTACCGCGGAAATCTGAAGCCGGGGCGATTGGAAGCCGGCGTGATGGAGAGAAAATGTCTTTTGAAGTGTAAGTGCAAATTATTATTTTTTTCTTAATCAGAAATTGACATTTTCTCATATATATATATATATAGTGGTCTGTCGCCAGTAACAAAGCCCTTCGGAAACCTCACCTTTCAATGCATAATAAAACCTGAAACTCACGCAGTTCACTTTTCCCGATTCGCAGCAGTTGCTCAGAAAAATTGGTAAAACAGACGACAGTCCAATTTATTTTCGATGGCATTGTTGTACATCGCACCACAAAATTATGAAGCGTTTTCTTCCGCACATTAATGATGACATAAAATATCAAATTGTCTTAATGATTTCTGCGCTCGTGTAGCTTGTTAAACAGCACAGATTTGCATTAGTTTGCTGGGCTCATTGAGCAAAAAGCCACAAATCATTTCTATATTCTGTATGTAGTCACAGCCAAAGCGGGTTGTTAGGCACGATGCGCAGCTCAGTGACAATTTTAAGGATGGCGAAAATAAACGCCAAGTCAGCGAAAGTTTTGGATTTTTGCATTTTATTGCCATTTTTTCAATAGCATTTCAATTATACAAGTATAGGCAATAGGCATTCAATTTTTCATTATCATTCCTTATTATAGGTCATGTATTGGTCTTTGTTATTCAGTCAATTGTTTCTTTTGCTATTATTTGCACACAGGGATGGACAAGTCACCTTTAATTTTATAAAGCAGAGAGCTGAGAATGACAGGCTGTTCTCTCCTGAGTCCTGAACCAAAACTTAAGTGATGTAATACGTGTCGTGAACAGTAGTGTCCCAATTCCGCTCTTAACAGCTTCAGTCCCTTGTGCACTTACGCCCCTAAGTGCGCCGTCAACATATGTGCCCTTGAAAGAAGACCTTAGGGCAGAAGTGCGAGTATTGGGACCGGGCCCTAGTGTGAAAGCGCCCTAGATTGCCACGAGCAGTCGGCTCTTTGCACACAGCACGTCACCTGCCCTTATATGGTGTTTAGTGGGTGTCATGTGTGCTAATGTAAAACAACCGGCCAGCGGCCACGCGCTTCCAATTTACGATCAAGTGGGATTCAACATTCTGCACACATTGGTAAGAGCAGATTTGAACGGTAAGAGCGTTTATTACCGGAGTTTATTTCTCTTATTTTTTTCTCTTAGCAAAAAAATAAGAGAAAATATAAGAGAAATTTAAGAGAATGTTGCTGCATGAGGCCCATTGTCTATTTTAATATGAATACTGGAAAAAATTAATCGCAAATACCAGTTTTTGCCATGAGTGTTTACTGCCTGCATACTGATAGCCAAGCAGTAACGACTGCAAAAGGACCAAGGTTTCTGTTCCACAAAATGAAACGGAAGAGCTGAACCTTCTCCTGTTGGACTAGGGAGGTTGTTGAACCTCTCCCTGATATTGTGACATGAATGTTATTGTAGCACCTAGTTGGACATTGGTCAACTGAATAACATCGTCTGAACTCCACCCAGATCATGCAGAAGGGTGCAGTTATAAAAAAAAAACTCTATGGAAGGCACTCTTCATCTCTACAGGCTTACAGTGCTGTGGAAATATTTGCTCCCTTCCCGAGTTCTTCGATTTTTGTACATTTGTCACACTTTAAATGTTTCAGATCACCAAACTAATTTTATATTAGACAAAGATAACCCGAGTAAATACAAAATGCTGTTTATGAATGATTAAGTAAGTGAAAATGGAACAAACCATGAAGGGGGCAAATACTTTTTCACAGGACCATATATGGATTAGACTTGCTCTTTGAATTTCATTTCCTGGTGGCCCTGTGATGGTTTTATGTCAGAATATGGCCCTCAGTAAGTAGACCTTGTATTTAGGCTGTCTGACTTCATTGTTACTTTTTATGAGCAGCAGTCAAACACTGAATTTATTTAGCTGAGGTTATTGCTGGAAACAAAAAATTGCTCGCGGACCAGCTCTCCGGAGAGGCATACTACAATGTGAGATTAGCGAGTTGGCAAGATAAATTGAGCCTAAAGCTGGGGTTTTCAATGTCACAAAGATGGCTCCCCTTTAACCATTCATGGTAACTCATGGTATCTCTGATTGGGCGTTAAGGGTTGTCGAGTCAGCTCACGCTAAGAAAGCCTAATAAATAGTGAACTTGCTTTGTTTTACACCCTCCGGACTGGAACTAAGCACTTCTGCCCTGGACACTGCTTTGCGAAGCATAACAATGATTATTTTCAGTAATGCCATTTGCATCTGGGTATCTGTGTTCAAATGCATACTTATTCATAATTCTGTGTTCATTCCTTTGTAGATTGTAGTGAAAATGTGTAATATTATTTCTGTCTATACATCAACAAACCAAAACATCACCTCTCACAGATAATGTTGAGTATGTCAAACCAAGGGCATGTATCAAGGTCACTGACCCTGTTCCTGGAGGTCTACCGTCCTATAGGTTTTCATTGCTGCCCTGGGAAAGCTCACCTCGTTCAGCAGCTAAAGAGCTGCCCAAAGCTGTGCATTACTTCAGACAGGTATGACAAATTTGGGTTGGAGTGAAAACCTTCAGGGCAGTAGACCTCCACAAACAGAGTCGGTCACTAATGCATTAGACTGTAAGCGAGAAGTTGGTTCTTAAAGTCAGCATATTAGATGTGTTAGAAATGAGTAGGTGTGAATGCCTGACCGAGTTTGACTAAGGTCAAACAATTTTGAAGCCAGATAACTGGGCCAGAGAATCTCAGAAACGGAAATTCTTATGGGGTGCATCTCAACAACAGTGCCAAATTCTGAGAGTGGTCCAAGGAGGGACAAATGACAATCCTGCACCTAAGGTTAAGAGGCAGCGAACGCTATCCTGTGGTCCACACTGCCAGAATGAATGTGACCCAAATCTCTGAAGATTTTCATGATGTGTTTGGAGGAATTTGTCACAACACTGTGCACGACACCTCGCAGTGTATCGTCCACCATTGAAAGGGTGCAAAATGGGCATGTGAGTGTTAGAACTGGCTAATGGAGCAATTCATAAAGGTTGCCTGGTCCAATGAGTCATGCTTTTTATTTACATAATGTTGATGGCCGGGTATGCAGGCGGCATTTACCTGGGGAAAGGAGGCACCAGGACACAAAGGGAAGAAAGTAAGCTGATGGAGATAGTGTGGCGCTCCAGGAAATGTTCTGCTGGGAAACGTAGGGCCTTGGTATTTATGTTTTGAATGATTTGATGTGTGCCACATTGTTGCAGACCAGGTAAACCTCTCCATGCCAATGTTATTCCCACATGGCAGTGGTCTCTTTCCCTAGGATGTTGCGTCGTGTCACATGACTCAGATTTTTTGGTAATGGTTTCAGGAACATCCTGACGAGCTCAAGGTGTTGTTCGGACATCCGAATTCCCCATATGTCAAGTCAATCGGACAGGAGCAGCATGCCTATCTATGAGGGCTCCACCTTGTGACATTCATGACTTAAACGATCTGCTGCTATCGTTTTCCTGCCAGATATCACTGGACATCTTCAATGGTCTTACAGAGTCCATGCCCTAGTGGCAGAGTGTGGACAGTAAAATGAGACAAGTAGTGAGGGCAGGGCTTAGGTTTTGCTTGTAACTTGTGCGCCCTGTTGTAAATTGGCTCATGGTGCCATTGTGTGTTGAAAACTGGCACGATGTGGTGAGCAAGATAAATATTCTTCGCAGAAGTGTTGAGTTTGCTATCCTGGTCCTGGGGAGCACCTGTGTAACTATGTTGTGACTAATAAATGTCTTCCCTTAAGTTGCTGATAACGTAATTTGTCACACATTGTTTCTCGGCCTACTGTAGAATTTCAGCGGTACGCTGTGGAAAATGACCACCAAATAACTTGTGAAAATGGGTGAGGAGCTCTGACGATACTGAAACGGGTCATAGTCATGTGACAAAACATATGTGAGGAAAAGCAATGATGGATATTCATCCAGGTTCAGCTTATTTAATGAGACAACAGGACTTAAGGTTACTGACTGACCCCAAATTGGATCATTACAAGTAATTACAAAATAAAATGCATTGATATGTTCCTTCATGTAATTCTTTGGCAGGCAGGTTTAAGCCACCATAATTTCTCAACCAAACCTTTTGTTTTGTGAACAAAGGCATTATCAAAACAGTAGCCCCTTTTAATTGATAAATGGGAACTGTTACTGTTGCTATACAGGGACAAATGAATGTGCTGATGAAGTTAAACACCATTCTGTGCCAACAATTGTCTCAAGCTTGTCTTTGGCTGGAGCTCCTTCACTCATAACCATAGAACAAGCAACATCTGAGGAGTTATTCACTGCATGGTTAATCATTGATGAGATCATCTGCTGGTGAGCTCAGAGAGCTGAACATTGTTTGATACCAATGTCTGGAACATATTTGGAAATGGTATTTACAAAGTGTCTCTGAGCCATCTATGCTGGAAATCCTGTAAAAACGAAAGAATGATTGTAATTTACTGTTCACGATCAATTGTTCTACAACATTACAGAAATTAATTATTCAGGTCCAGCTTAATGTATAATTTCAGGATATAGTTAATAGCTATAAAAATACTTTTTGGCTCAAAGGTGTTATGGACGTTGTGCGGCAGGGCAGGGATGCACATTTAGAATGTGCGAATGTATACCACATAAACACAGGTGGGTAATCCAGGTCCAAGGAGTTAAAATCCTCCCCAGCATGTTGTCCTTTTAGTAAAGGAGTAGGGAACCTTGCTGCTGGAGAGCCATAATCCTGCATGTTTTAGATGTCTGTCTCCTTTAACACAATGGTTTGAAATAACTGCCTTCTTCCCTACTCCTTCACTAATAGGAAAACCCAGGCGGATCAGGACAAAATACTGGGGAGGTTTTTTACTCTTTGGACCTGGATTTCCCACCTCTGCACATAAATATGACTACACCGATTTGCAAACTCAGAATGAACATATTTCTCCCGCACAAAAATTTGTCGACCTGAATTTTATTACTTCCCCAACCATATAAAATCAAATATTTTATTCACTACTGAATATGTCGGCTATCGGAGGCGCAGTAAAGGTGGATTCCAGAATTTGCCAACGAGCACCGATAACTTGAAAGCCTCTTAAACCTAACCAATCAGATTCTTCTTTGTGGTTGTTTCTTGTTTCCTTCCGGGGATTTAACCTCTTTCTTGTCATAAAGACATTCGAGATATGGTTTGAAAGTTCTTTAGAAGCGACATGATGTCGAGAGACAAAACCGAAAGCGGCAATATCTCATAGATAAAGAAAATAAGTCGGATGGGTTACGGGACCGCTTTGTCCTTCGAAGGAAATGTACCTGTGTCTGTGTTCAGTTGCCGTAATTCTCGGGGTGATCTTGTATTTTTCTGACTATGGGCTGTTTTTAATACTATTAGGGCGGCAGACACTGCGTCTTTTGATACCTACGCGTGTAATTACAAAAATTTTATGCGAAATAAGCACTCAGACGGAACAATTCCAAGAGGAAACCTCATCACAGGTACGTGGACACTGATTACAAAAAACCTTTTCATGTGAGAGTTTCGCGTTTTTCCGTTTAAACAAAAGTGGCACTTCACTGAATTTGAATGCGCTACACGATGCTCAAATATAATTTTCCAGCAGTCGAGGAGATTTGCCTAATTAAATCCCCGTAGTGTAGAATAGCCTACGCGACCATATTGTATTAGTACAACAACTTAAAGTGGGGTTTATTTGAACCAGTGTTACTGGTTGTTACCGCATCAACAGATTGTTTATGGGTTTACAAGTGTATTCGGTGAGTATTACCATATGAGGTTAAGATTAAGGGGCGCCAAGCACTTGAATGCAGCACTGCCGTATACAGAGTGTATTTGGGTGGCTAGCTGAATCTCAAATTACTATTTCTTTGTGATCTTTTTTTTTCCCCAACAGGACGTAAATAAAGGCGAATTCTTTCCCAGTGGTGATAAAATTGACGGTACACCAAAGAATCAGGGGTTGGCTCAAGAAGTTGCCATCCTGTGCCCAAATGTGAAGAAATCTCTCCAGCGGGGTGAATAATTACTCCTTTAAAATACATTTTCTGAAACAGTAATATATTGATGGGTGTGCTGTACAGTTTATTTTGTATCAAAGGGAAATTTTAAACTGTGTCATAGAAGAGCCTTTTAAATGGGCTGATGGCTTTGATATTGTAATTGTGTGAAAATATGAGCATGCTACCTTAATATAACTTTGTCAGGGCAAGTGCTTTGTGCCCGTGGATGTTGGATATCAAGCGAAGAGATGAGCAGGGGTGGATGGTTACAAAGCCAGAGAATGAATAGGTCAATTTGCAATTTGCATAGGGTTCTAAAACTGGTTTATTTAACGGCACAGCAGCTGAAACCGCAAACTGACAAACTTCCTTCTCAAGCAGCCTGTGGTTTGGTTGTGGTTTCCTCTTTTGAGCGTTTGGTTTAATGTTTGAGAGATGTTTTACCCTTGGGTGGTTCCATTACAAATCACCCAGGGGGGTCACAGGTCACCCCTTCAGATAACCCTGTGAAAATTCATGCTAGCTCCTCGACATAAATGGTGGTAAAGTATTGAGTATTAGGTCAGGATCTTGGAACATTTTGAAACTGTAGACCTTTAAAATATTAATTTTACTGTTTCTTTTTTTTTTTTTTTTCTCTGAACGAGCTCCTCGGAACAAATTGAGACAGCTATTTCTGCTCTAATATGGCAAGCTCAACTTTGAAATCATGTATTTAGGGCTAACATTTTCTGAAGAGATCAAATATCGTGTCAAATCAAGCCTATCTTGTGTACTTTTCCATCTACAGCCCTCTGAAAATGGCCAAAAACTAAAAGCACAGCAAAACGGTGCCTTCTTTAAATATTTTTCTTTCGATGAATATACTACATAAAGTATCTACAATTTTTTTTCCTGTTATTTAGCATATAATGGACCATTTTTGAGCAGTAATTATGTTAGATACTGCTATGGCAGTGTCAGAATACTTTTTTTTTTTTTAAATGAGCAATTTCAAAATTAAAAAAAAAAAAATGCCCATTTTCATGCCCGTAGCTGACCATATGGGCAGTTCAATATCGTCTTCAAAGTTTACCATTTATTATTATTCTTGTGAAGATGATTTGATTTTGTTGCAAAGCTTCCTTTCAGAGTTGTGAATTTTTAGAAAGTCAGTTGCACTTTGTTTAGTATCCAGTTATTCATGAAGCATGGATGTAGAACAGTGTATTATTCATCAGTAATTTATTCAATGCATTTTAAATTAAGAACACCTTTTAAAATTGATATTTTTTCACTTCGATAAATGACAAACTAGGTACGTGATAATGTGCAAAGGCGCTCAAAAGCATGAGATATCATCTTTTTGTGATTGTTTTAGGGATCTGCACCATAATGTTGCAGGCTTTCATAATGCAACAGAAAAACTTTCTCATGATTGAAGCAAACATTGTCATTTTGATGCAACAAACTCCAGATCTGTGAATTAAAGCCTTTTCATTGTCAGAGAAAGAACTGTATTTCAAAAATCCCTATTTCCTGGAATAATGTATTTTGTGACATTCATCTTCCAGTTTACATCCAAGATTACAATGTGATAAAGAACTGGACTCCATCACAGCAAGACCTAGTATGACTTGCCCAATTAATTTGCTTTTATATATGAAGGAATAATTGCGCAATCCTTGACCTATGCTGACCAATAAGCATAACAGTCATCAAGATCACAGACCAACAATGTATGTATTTCTAGCTGATGTCTCTAATGCCTCTCCCCTGCTCTCCCTTGGGCATTCCCATTTCCCCCGGCTACCTGCCTTATTTTAATTATCCTGTTATCCTTCTGCTCTTTGTTGATTGGTCAAATCCTGGTTTCTATTAGTTAATTATCATTCCTCTTTCTGTATATCTGTTCTCCCCCTCACAGGCAGGTAGCCTTACATATTAACACTTTCTACTTTAGAGCACTCCCCTTTGGTTCATTAGTTATGTCCCTGAGAAATTTTACCTTCTGTTTTTATGTACTTTGTTTACTTTAAGAAATATAACATCCTTGCACTTGGGTGGTCCATGTTTATTCACAGTCCTTGTGCCCTTATGACATCCTTGGGCACCAGGAGCGTTACAATGTCACATGCCAGGAGACAGGTATGTATTCCAGCATGTTGCAGGAGCACTACATTTGATGTATACATGCACATGCATTAAAAATTCACAACTCTGAAAGGAAGGTTGGCAACAAACCCACATTTCTGTTACATCATCTGCAGAGGTATAAGAATACATGGTAAAAATTTGAAAATGATAGTGACCTGCCCACGAGGTCAACTATAGGCATGAAAATGGGCATGTTTTTGAGAAATTTTGAAATCGCACATATTTTAAAAAAAAGTATTTTGACACTCCCATAGCAGTAACAAACATGGTTACTGCTCAGAAATGGTCCACTATATGCTAAATAACAGGAAAAAATTGTGGATGCTTTATGTAGTGTATTCATTGAAATAAAAATATTTAAAGAAGGCACCGTTTTGCTGTGCTTTTAGTTTTTGGCCATTTTCAGAAGGCTGTAGATGGAAAAGTACACAAGATAGGCTTGATTGGACAAGATATTTGAACTCATTAGAAAAAGTTTGTCCTAAACACATGATTTGAAAGTTGAGCTTGCCATATAAGAGCAGAAATGGCTATCTCAATTTGGTCCAAGGGCTTGCTCAGAAAAAACTGTAAAATTAATTAGTATTTTAAAGGCCTACAGTTTCAAAGTGTTTCAAGATCTTGACCCTATAGTTGATACTTCAACATCATTTAGGTCAAGGAGCTAGCATGAATTTTTTCAGGGGTATCTGAGGGGGGTGACCTGGGAAATTTTCCTGAAACTGGGTGATTACCTCCGCCAAACGAAGTTGGCAAGAGGTTATGTGATCGGTGCCGTCTGTTTGTCTGTTTGTGAACAACCTGCAAAATGCAGTTTTGCTGTCATTATCACCAAAATTTAACAATCACTAGGCCTCGCCCCAGAATAGAAGCCTATTGAATTTCACCTTTGTAGGTGAAAGGTCAAGGTCACAAATTCCTGAAAATTGTTGGCGGAGGTACTTGAGATCTCTGAGCGCAGCTCTAGTTTGATATGGAATAACCCCTTTGAGAAGTTTGACCTGAAATGACTGATGAGGTATGGAATTTATCACTGTTTCTGAGGTGGCTCCGAGCATTGGACTTGAGCTTGATGTCTCCACAGTGTTTGAGTGTGCATATGGCCAGATCATCCTGCCCTGGTATAGTGTCCCAGAGCCCAAGGACCGCCAACCACTGTACAATGCCCTATGGAGGGAATTTGACATTTTCCTGGACCGGGTCATAACGAGAGCCAGTGACATCAAGTTCTCTGCTATTGCTGTGGATTCTGTTCGAATCCTCACCCAGCACCTACGAAATGCCAAGCAGCCCGAGAGGTGAGCGCTAGTTTTGACATGAGTGAAATTCTAGTCTGTGCATGAAGGTTGTCCTGCAGTTGCATTGCTTTTAGCCATGTTTAGCCTGCATTAAGCTGCAGGTCAATATTTTAGTTTGCTCCAATTGTGGCCTCCAGTAGGAGTCACACTTACATCATGTTACCTGCGGGCTGTTTCTGCTTTCCCTGCAAGTTTGTGTCTGTAATCACAGTTTTTATTGGCATCTTGCCCAGTATTTGTTGATGCAAGCAAATGTTCTTAAGCAGTTCTATGGGTGTGCATGACCTTGAGCTTTGTTTGTCCTCAAACACCCTTTTCTGTCCTTTAATCACCAACATGTTTTTATCAGGTCTCAAAAGAAGCAGTGTCATCTCTGAATAGCTGACAGTTGATTAATGTTTCAGAACAAATAATCTTAGAATGGAGTCTTGTTGCTTTTGTGTGGATTTTGACAATGTAATATAAAAGCATTTAAAATGTTAATGAAAGTAAAACATCCCATATGAATGTGAAGTTTTATTGATGCTACTAAATCTTGGGGAAAGTCTGTTTCCTTAAATTTCACATTTGATAGAGCTGCAAATGGAAATTAGCATAAAAAAAGGATCAGAATTGTACAACCCCAATTCTAAAAAAAATTGGCACATCATGGAAAATATAAAACAAATCAAAAAGGTCAGATTTTAAAAGTCCATTCATCCTCTATAACAACTGCGAAAAAGAAAGTTTGGGACAGTATGTTTAATTGAATTATAACTGAAAGCAGTGATTTGTGAAGTATCTTTGAACTGTATTCCGCTGAAAACAATACAGCTGCACGTAATTTGTTGGTTCATCGCTCCAATTTTAATAATGTTTCAAAATAAATTAATTTCAATTTTGACTCCTGCTGCTTATTCCTTTGACACTTTGTCATGTTTCCATTGCTTTTCACAGCACTTAACAAACATTACGGGACTCAGGACTTCAAGTGATTGCATGTTTCTGGTGTAATTCGTCCCATTCTTCCTGCAGACAAGCCGTAAGGAGTGCGACTGTTCGGGGTCTTCACTGTTGCAATTTGCATTTCAATAAGCGTTATGCATTCTCTACTGGGGAAAAGTGGGGACTGCAGACAGCCCAGTCCAGCATCTGCTGTTTTCTTATGCATCTATGCCTTTGTAATGCATGGAGATTGCAGTTTTCCATGTAATATGTATGGGTGTCCCTGGAAAAGATGATGTCTTGAAGGCAGCATATGTTGCTCCAAAATTTCAGGGTACTTTCAACATTAATGGAGCCCTCAAAGAAGTGCGTTTTTCTTGCAAATGGCACTGACGGAGCCCTATACCATGCAGAAGCACGGCTTTTATACTTGCTGCTGATAACGGTCTGTATGGTCCTTTTCTCCTTTGTGTTACAGTTACGGATGAGAGTCTCATCAAATTAATTGTGAGAGACGCCTGAACAGTTTAGGGCAGGGCTGCCCAACCCTGTTTCTGGAGAGCTACCATCCTGTAGGTCTCTGCTCCAACCCTAATTCAACACACCTGATTCAGCTCATTAGCAGCTTGTCAAGATCTGTAGCTGGGAAAGCAGGTGTGGTTTGCTTTGGTTGGAGTGATAACCTTCAGGATGGTAGGTCTCTTGGAACAGGGGTCGGCAGCCCTGGTTTAGGGGTTTGAGAAATGTTTCCTCTCTGCACCTCTCGTGTGATGCTGCAACAGTCGGAAACACCACTTTTGATGTTAAAACACAGCTAACCCTTTGGCTTTGGAGCAAAACTCAAGTAGGTGCTTACCTGGATCAGGGACTTCACACGCTTTGGCCAGTGCGAGCTCTGTCCTCCTGAACTGGGCATACCCACTGGTGTGTTGCTCCATTAAGATTTTTTTTTTTTTTTTTATGTTTTCTTCATGCTGCTTTCCTTTGGTGGTTTACTCCATTCTTAGCGATTTATGCCAAGCGTATTCCTCACCAGCATTTTTACTCAAGCCGTGTCTCCTGATTCCTTTAATCTCACACCTGAGTCAAATCTAGTGGGAAGCTCAGCAGTGCAAGGTTTAAAGATGCAGACACACAGTGTTCAAGTGACATAAGCTCCAAAGTCAAATAGAAAACTGCTTACCACTAACATTTTATGGATTTTTTTTTTTAAACAATTATAATTAATAATGGATTAGTCCTTGACTTCATGGCATTATTTAAATATGTGCTTGTAGGATTTACAAGGGATAATAATACTAGTTGTCACATTAAGTTTGGAGTACACTGTGTCCATTTATTCCAAAAAAGACTTTAAATATTCTGACCGCAATACACATTTGCATTGCATGATGGTAAATTGCAGATGCCTCTAACCGTAGACAAGGCACTGCGCTGTTAACAGGAGGCTTCAATATTATACAGTAAAGTTTTTACTGACATTTGCAGATATAACCACAAATTGTAGTTGGTACATGACAAAGGTTTGCCAAAGTAATCCCAAGCCCATGTGGTTATGTCACTGTCTTGATGCAGTGCCATCTGAGTGATCTGAGATCAAGGTTATTTAGCCTTGCTTATGCCCTTTCCTCTTATGTACATAACTTTTTCCAGATCCTTGAAGCTTTTAATTATGTCACACATCATTACCATTTCAGCACCTGCAGCTTCTGAATGGTCCTCTAGACACCTGTTGGGATGTCCGTATTGCTGCATTGATAATGGTCGTGATAAATGTGAGAAATTTGTTGGTTCAGGTTTCCTGGCAGAAAAAAAATAACCTTCACAATTTTCAATGAGAACAATATTAAGCGTGCAGAAATTAATTTGAAACGTTCCGCTCCATTTGGCTTGGCCCACATAGTGCAATTGTGATGCCTACAGTCCAGTTAAATATACAAATTCTGGGGTTCACAGGCTTGAAGCGGGGTGTTTGGTTGTTGTTTTGGGTTCCTTGTACCTTAATCAGTAAATACTGCCTAAGCTGGTCCAAATCTGGGTCATAATTTTTAAGTTGTTATGAGTTGAAAAAAACATCTGTGGGCAAAATGGCCAATTTGGCTTATGTAAACTAACTACTGTTCATGAAAGCAAATAAGCATTTTTACAGAGAAAAATAAAGAACACTTGTTTTATCAGTGTATGCCATCTGATGGAGTTGCAGCAACTTCTTATTCAGAGCTTTGTTACTTCAGGTGACCTATATCCTTCTTCATACTGTCTGCAATGAAATATAAGTCAAAGTAAATTTCTAAATCACTGCTTTGTTTTTTTTTGCAATTTCCATACCGTCCAAACTTTTTCCAAGTTGGAGTTGTATTTTGAAAACAGAACAACAGCACATTATATCATGTTCTAACATGTGAATTTAATTGATTTTTCAAAATATACAATGTGACAACTGCAACAGAGTCCAAAAATGTTAGCACAGGAATGCAATTTTAATCCTTGCTGAATGTTGTTTGCGGTGTCTTGCTGGAAAATGCAGGAATGTTCCTGGAACAGACAAAAGTCTAGATGGCAGCATATGTTGCCCCAGAATTCATGCATATCTTTGTGCATCAATGGTACCCTCACAAATGTGCAAGTCACCAATGCCATGTACTCCAATAAAGGCCCATATCATGATAGATGCTGGCTTTTGAGCTGTCCTGGTCATTTTTGGTCTGGATAACATGGTGGCTGTTTTTTCTCCAAAAACCACTAAAAGAGTTGACTTATTGGACCAAAAAAAATAGGCTTCCACTCTGCTATTGCACATCTCTGGTAACAGCGAGACCAGAGAAGTCAGTGGGACTTTTGGAAAGTGTTGTTTCATGGCCTTGACTTTGCAAGTAAAGCTTTAACTTGCATCTGAGGATGCAGTGGCGAATGGTGCTGACTGATAAAGGTTTACCAAAGTATTTCTGAGCCCGTGTCATTATTTCTATTACAGTTGCATGATTGCTCTTAAGGCCATAACATTTGAGTGATTGGAGATTACAAACATCAGTCGTTTTCAGCCTTACCCTTCATAGGTTCCGTCAATCTTTTTGGTGAATGCCAAAAATCTTACGGATTTGTCTTAGGGGAATGTTTTTTTCAAAGTGATGGATTATGAATTTATGCATCTTATGGCAAATTGGTGAGCCTTGACCATTCTTTGCTCTTGAGGGACTAGGCCTCTCTTGGGGGCTCATTTTACACTGTAACAATCAGTTAACCTGATTAACATCACTTGTTTCACATCACCTTGTTATTCCGACTTGTCACATCAGTATTGGTCCTAAATTTCCCCTCCACCAATTTTATGAGTCCATTGCAGTCATCATTTGTTCAAATAAACAAATTTTTTTTTTTTAGTAAACAAGTGAATTCACGAGCTAAAGAATCAGTTCCAGTGTTTTCATTGAAATAGAGGTTGAATGGACTTTTCCCTTTGTTCATTTTTGATTTTATTTGCATTCTTTATGATTTGCGTACTTGTCTAAAAATTGGGGCTGTGTGTATTTGTATTTTTATGCATATTTGGGTTTATGCAGTGATGCAGGCTCTTCCGTGTGTGCCCGTAAATACAAAAGCATATGCGTATGTACACATGCATGTCAGCCTTTATGTTCATGTACCTGTGTGTGTGTGTGTGTGTGTGTGTGTGTGTGTGTGTGAGAGACAGAGGCCAGCTCTTCAGCTGCAGGGAAGATGAAATTGCAGTCCTGCGAGTGTTTTCTGAAGCCCTCGTACGAAACCTGTTCCCCGAGTCTCTTACGGCTCAGAACCTCACTTGTGTTGCCCTCAAAGAGATCATCGCTTTGAAAGGTAAGCATTGTTGCACTCTCTCCTCTTTTCTGAAAACCCGCTCCCCACAGAAAATAAGTCAGCATCTTTCTTGCAAATAGACACAGTGATTGAGGTCTTTTAGCTGTCAAAAATGGGCATGAAATTCTGCAATGATATCCCAATGCCTTTTACACAATGTTGATTGTACATTTCTCAGCTTTCCAATGAATGCCGCTGAGGTGAATATCACCTTTGAATGTTCTAGTCCAGCCTTGACTCAACGGTGGATAGTTATTTGACTGTTGATGGGTGTCCAGCCAAGATGAGCTGAATGTTGTGGTCTCATCTTATTGTTCTTCATTCAAGATTTCAAATAATTTGTTATTTCAGTATATCTGTTATTGGCGGGGGGGGAGTACTGACACTTAGTCCATAAGATATTAAGTCACAGAAACAGCCTAACATTTTTATTGTGATTTATTTTATGCATGTTCATGTATTTTATTGAACTTTAGAAATATTTTGAGATGTAAAATCTCTGCTTTTTTCAGTATTGGAGCTTTTAGTCAACTGGCTTTCTGACCCAGATAACCTGAATCAGCTTCTGGTGAGTCACTTGGATGCCATCACCCTGAAGGGCTCCATGGATGAACTGCCAGACCTGCAAGGAGAGGGTATCCCCTCCCCATTGGACAGTGTGGGAAAAGATGTGTGAGTGATATGCCACACACTCCCTCAGTCTCTAGACTGGGATTTCCTCAACCCTTGTCCTGGATGAACTCAAACTAAACACAAACTTCAAGGTCCCGTATTATGAAGACATATCCAGTGAAGTCCAATTGTGCAGTGATCACCACTGTACCTAACATGCCAGATAAGGTTGACGTAATGACCCTCAGTTTTGTCTCTCTTCAACTTCGGTGTTTTAAATACACTGTTTGAAAATCCTCCAGTTTTATGTTACAAAACTGACCTGCTTTACGTTATGCCTTCTTGCTGTTTGAATGCCCTGTTACCACTCACAGCCATGCTCATCTCCCCGACCTCTCTGTCCCTTGTCTGGTGACTGTGTGCTGCACGTGGTTGTGTTCAACATTGCTTAACCAGCAGATATTTCAGTACCCTTCCATACTCATTTTGTAGTTTACTACTAAATCAGTTTGAATGTTTTGAGACTGTTGCAAGTTTTTACTCTATAGATTTTGATATATGAGCAAAGATTTTTATATGGTATTATTTGTGAATTGGATAATTTCCCCATCAGCCTTTATGTTGACACCACAGGAATTAAGTATGAATTCACAACAGTTTTGCAGGGGTCAGTGACTGTAGTGACTATTCGAGAAGTCTTTGACATAAGCTGATGTTTAAATATTTGACTGTTATAACACGGTTTTCAACTATTTTATCATTTGCAAGGGATGGGTAGTTTTGTTTCCTGGAAATTTGGAGCCAAGCTCAGTATCAGAGAGGGGACGGCCACTCAAAATAGCCAGAGAAGGACAGGCAGTGAATGGCCAAGAAATTATGAATTTTCATGGGGGTTTTTGGGTTAAGGTGTATGTATTTCCCTTTTGGCCATGCAGGAATATAATAAATTTGAAATAAATTGCATAATAAGTTAACTTGAATACTTTGGCAATTGATCAAGTAAAGTCAATAGATGGATAGATCTCTGTCGGATCTATTTTAGTATTTGTTTCACCATTTTTTTTTATTGTTTGATGACCTTTTCAGTAATACAGAGTGTGTCGAGGATCTGCCGACTGAAGATGTGAAGCCTAAAAAGAAAGGTGCTCTGTTACCTCATGTATTACTCATATCCACATTTCATGAAAAGTAAAAGGCAACAGAAGTAAAATTCCATTTTCGCCCCGAATATTTTTATTTATTTTATTTAATTTCTAATTTTAGGGACCAAGTTAAAGGAAAAGTTCTCCAAGTTTGTGGAAAAATTGAAAATTAAAGAGGGAAATAAAAAGAAAAAGAAGAAGAACAAAGCAGAGCCGGAGTCCGGGAGCCTGGTGAACGAGACGCTTGGGACCAACTTGGATGAAGAAATCGCTCCGTGCTGTGCTTTGGACCCCCAAGACGCTAACAGTGTAAATCTTATTCTAACAACTTAATTCTACCTTGGTCTAGTTGTAGTAGCCAGATATATCAAGATGTCAGTTTTTCAGTACTTCATTGTTGAATCACATGGCAGTGTAGCAGATTGGCTGAGGAAGTGGGCTTGAAATTCCAAGGTTCTGTGCTTGACATCTTAGCAGGGCATTGCCATCATACCCTTTATCAAGGGGCATTGCCTAATTTATTTATTCATTTATTTTTTTCCAGAAAATATCTGAAAGTATATTGCACGTTAATGTAATATTAGCTGTGCACTTTGCACTTAAGAGGGATGTGTCTTAAATGTTACTATGAACCATCAAATGAGTTGTAGCAACTCACTGTCACAAAATAAAATAGTGTTATTTTCACACTAAATACATGTGGTCACATTTAATGCGAAATAAGAATAGGTAAAGGAGTCCGCCTTTCTCCATACTTTAATTTCACGGGACTTCACCTTAGCTAACCTACTGTACCTTCTGTACACTTTCTTCCTGTATGCTTTTGGAGTAAAATTAGCTCATTTCTATCCAATCGGGTAATAGAGATGCACCTCATTTTGTGCCATGTTTTTCTACCTCACTTCTTTTTGGTCTTCAGGATGACAGTGACTCTGAGTACTACCTTGTTCAGGAAGACATGATGGAGTTCAAGCTGTCATATGAAATGTGGCGCCTTAGCTGCTGGGTAGTGTCTGTGAAACAGGTGAGTTGCTAAAAGCCTTTCATATTGGTCCCCAAGTAGAATTTGTTCACGTGACTATCTTATTACAACAAGTTGGTGCAGTATACCAATGTGGACATGCATTCTATCCACAGAGGAGGTCATATTGGAGGTATAAAAGCCCTTCAGTAACCTCTACTTGTAACGCATAATTACTCCAAACCGGTTCTCGTTTACCTTCATAATTCGCAATCAAACATTGATTATCTCAGTTGCAAAGACTAATCGGTAGAATGACTGGCCAATTATTTTAGCTGGCATTATTGTTGATTGCTTCAGGAATTTGAGGCATTTTCCTATCCACAATAATGAGGGCATGAAACATCAGTAAGTTTTTGGAAGATTCTGACCCTGTCTCCAAAAAAGTTTGAATGATATGGAAGATAAAAAAAGAAAAACTGTAATTTTTCAGTCATCCTTGACCTGTATCAGATTGAAAACTGTGCAAACACAGGATATTTAATGTTTTTCTCTCTACTTTGTCTTCTGAGAATAAACACACATTATGAATTTATGCCTGCATCATGTTGCAGTGAAGTTGGGGCAGGGTGTATTTTCCACATCTCCTTTCCTTTTAACAGCCATCCGAGTATTAATTTTATGGAACTGAAGACACTATTTATTTTTTTAAGGATTCATTCTTCAATTCTTCCTTGAATTACATCTTCATCTGCTCAGTCATCTGAGGTCTTCAGTGTTGTATTTTGCACTTCCTAAATCACTGCATATTTTCAATGGGAGACAAGTCTTGACAAGTTGGCCAGTCTGGCAGCTGCACTCTGATTAGGAAGCCACGCTGTTGTAATGTGTTGAATGTGGCATGCTGTTACCTTGTTGAAAAGATTTCTTCTAGATGGTGGCATATGTTGCTCCAAAATGGGCGTTGGTCTTTCAGCATCAGGTGCTCAAGTTACTCGTGCCATGGGCACTAATACTCCCCCATACCATAAGAGACACTGCCTTTTGAACCTTATGTTGGGAACAAATGGGATTCCCCTTCCCTCCTTCTGCCTGGAGAAACCTATGTGCAGTTTTACCCTCAACACTTTGAAAGGTTGAATGGTCTGACAACCGTACCTTTTGACCGAGTATCAATTCATTTCAGATGAGCCCAAGCCTGAAAAACACAGCAGCGTTTCTGGACTTTTTTGACGTGTGGCTTTTTCAGTGCATACTACAGTCTTCAGTTGCATTTGTGGATGCAATGATGAATGATGTTCATTGGCAAAGGTTCTCCAAAGTAGGCCCAACTTATGTGGTTATACAATTTTTATCACAAAAACGTCACTTTTTATACAGGGCTATTGGAGGGATGGAAGATCAGTGGCACTTAGTGCTGATTTTTTTTGCCACATCCTTTATGCAGAGATTTCTCCGGATTCCTTGAATCTTTCAGTATTGTACGTTATTGAGAGTCAAAGCTGCAGTAGACAATATCATTTCATTGAGTTTGGTTGAAATAACTAATTTTGACCATAGCATGGCCCTGACATTAACTAACAACAGCAAGTTGAAATGTTGTTTTAAATGGCTGGATTATTCAGTCACACAGCTTTCCATAAATTGGCAAGCTTTGGCCACTCATTGCTTGTAAATAAGTGGATCCTTTGTGGATGTTTCTTTTTCTATCCAAACATGGCGACATCACCTGTTCAATACCAGTAAACTAATTTGTTTGCTTTTTTTTAGCATGTCAACACTCCCAGTCTTATACTGATCCTGTCCCTACTTCAGTGGAATGCGTTACAGGCATAAAATTCAGAATGATTATGCATTTCCAGAAAAATGATAAAACACATGAAGTAAAACATGAAATATTTTATCTTATGCTTTTTGATTCAATAAAGTTCAAAGGTGATTTGTAATTCAATTTATTTACTTGAATTTCCAATTTCTTCCCAACTTTTTCAGACATTTTGTTGCATTTGGATAGTGGCACTGTATAAAATCGGCTGCAATTTCTGCAAGGGTCTGAAAATGTAAATATAAGCAGCTTCCAAGAAAAATTGACGTTCTGTTCTGCAACCTCATATCATTTTAAAATCAAAATTGCTGAAGCACAGAGCCAAAATGCAAAAAAATTGTCTCTGACAATACAGATTCTATAATAGTTATGAAGTGTTTCATAATGTCAAAACAAGGTATGGATGGATGAACAGAATGAGAGATGAGAAGTGACAAGCCATGAATAGGGAAGTATTGCTGTTTCACGCTCCATTTTTATCATTGTTCAGAAGGTTGCTTGAAGTAACAAGGCGAATATGGTTTCAATGAAGGGTGAAGAAAGGACTGGAGTGGGAGAGCATAACTGAGTCATTTGGCAACGTGTTTTTTTCGGTCAAACAATTTGGTCTTCTTGTACAACAGGGATCATCAAATCATGGTCTTCAAAGGCCAGAAAAATGCAGGTCTTCCACCCTCCCTTTTCCTGGGAGTCAGGTGTGAAGCCATTCTGACCAGTCAGAAGTACTAATTCAGTTGATACCCAAAGAAATCCTGGGCTAGATTTGATTCAAGAACCAGATTTCAAGCTAGTTACTGTTCAGATTTAACATGCCACTGATGTTATTAAACAAGGATGATGTCATTTGGATTGCTGCGTGTGTGACACTGGCTTGTAGGTCCAGGAGCAAGATGGAGAATTAAGCTTCACCATTCATTTGGAGGAGGCCAGTAACCCAGAAAAGTTGCACTGGGATGTGATTAAGTCTCAGGCGGAGTTCCAACAGTTCTACAGCAGTATGGCGGTAAGGGAATGATGCACCATGCTTTAAAAGCAAACCCGAAGTATTATTTGAGCTCTGAAAAGCTAAAATGGTGTTATATGTAAGAAAAGCTAAAATGGTACAGTGTTATGCTTGAAATATTCTACTCGCACAATATGATAAAGCTAAACTAAAACTGAGGATAACCATGAATGTGGTGCTTTCATGATTTTTTTTAATGTCGCTCCTGTTCTTTTTATTATGTTTTTCAAGCATTAGTTTTGTATAACATGCAGTTTTGCCTGTATGCTGCTGCCTTTTCAGTGTGGGGAACCGGTGTTTATAAAGTACTCTCTTCTAGAGGTGCTCCGATCGATCGGCCACCGATAATTATCGGCCGATTTCCGTGAAAAAGTATGTGATCGGCGTATGCCCATCAATGCCTTTCATTGCCGATCACAAAAACCGATTACCGAGAATGAATGAAAGACTGTGGAACACGTTTGGTCTGAGGCCGCGTATGTGTTATCGTTGGCTGATCGCGTAATGAAGATTTCTCATCGAAGACTTTCCCTGATCCAGAATCAGGGAGTTTGTGGGATATCTGCCCTCCGCGGCACCAGGGGGCGCCGCCACCGATGCTCACCAAGGGGACTGTGCTTAACGGGAGAAATAAATGACGTTTTACACTGATTGGATGGACACTTGAAATTATGCAAGCGCATACTCGGGTAGACTCTTGGGAAATTGTAATTGAGCTTCTTGTTTGAAGATCCATTCACGTTGGTAGATGTATGCAGTTACTCGTTGGATGTAATCAAAGTGGCTGCTGGGTGATTAATAAAATCTTACGAAAAAAATTCTTCTAGATTAAATATGATCTAGGAGGAGAGGGTCTTAATTATGGAGTTATGAAGAATGTAAAAATATAAAAACAGCAAAAAGCAGCACTGTTGCTGCTATTGAGGCCAGAGAGGTCCTATGATGGAGTTGTGGAAAATTACTTTAGTTTCTCAGACAAGTCAAACAAAGTGAAATTAAATTATAGATTGAATATTATCTGATTGTGATAAATAACAATAGTACACTCAGTTTTACAGATTTCTTCGCTTTTTTTAAAGTATTTTTTCCATTATTTTTCTTGTATACAACATGATTTTAATAAAATCTTATCCCACCAATAACCCTAACCTGTTGCACCACTGCAAATTTACAATAGTCCTATGGCATATCAAAGAATATGAGTTTAAGAATATTTGTTTATTCATTTTGTACTGCTGCAAAGCGGCTTTTTTATTGAATTAAGCGAGTTTTAGACTGTGCACCTGAACATGCACGAGTGCACCCATTTTCAAAATCTGAGTGCACATGAAAAATCCTAATTCGAGCCCTGGAGGAGATGATGAGTGAATTTTCATTTTTGGGTGAACTTTCCCTTTTATGTTTTCAATCTGTTAAAGATTGTGTTACTGAAAGCAGGTAAATTTAAGTGTTTTTCAGTTGTCCTTTTGTCTGAATAGTTGCTGCATTGTGCCTGCAAGGTTTTTGTATTTTTTTCTCTTGAAGAAGTTAGTAAAAACATGTTTTTTTCTTAATTAAGATTATTTTATGGTTCCTTTTCTCTGAATCATGTAGCCAGTAGCACTCATCATAACTAAATCGAAAAATATACAGCCAATCCATGTGATCGGTATCGGTGATCAGCAGCGATCGGCACTCATGGCTGATCGGTATCGGTAATCAGCAGCATAAAACCTGATCGGAGCATCCCTACTCTCTTATCCTCAGTGACGCTGGACTTAGGAAAGGTCTGCAGTATCCTCGCCCTAATGCTTGATGACTCAAAACCTGTTCCTATTTGCTTTGCCTAATTAACAAACAGGCCATTTATCTAATGAATTATCGAGACCATTATGTAGTTTCTAATGATAAAGGAATGACGAGGACAAAAAGAGATGCGTAGGCTGCAATGTCAGATTGTTAGGAAGTTCTCTGAACACTCAATGTATTCAATTATCCAATTTATTTTTTAATCCATAATTTTCTTTCAGTTCCATCTCCCGTCAGCCATTTTTTTTATCAGTTATTTATTGTCAGATGGCTCTTTTTTTAAAAAAGCTTTTAAACTTTAAAATGCAGGAATTGAAAATGGGAAAACCTTTTCGGAAAACTTAACAAGTACTGAATTCAGTTTATAAAAGCCTTTCATATTGATGTGGTGGTGATGGGTGGACTCAAAACTAGAATTTGAGATGATTCAAATCCTATGTTACATCATGTAGCCTCAGCACTTTGATACATGGTTCATAGCATTGTTTCAACATGGCAGTCTTACAAATGAAGTTCCATTACGTTGTATTGTTTCAAAACATTGCAGACTTTTTGCGGGGATGCGCTCGGAGGCGCGACAAAGTAATTGTTTCAAATGTACGGTAACTGATCTCAAATCAGTTGTCTTCAATTACGTAGGTGCATAATGACTGAGCGATTCAAATGGAATTTTGTCTGATCAAAACTCCATGAGTCCAGGTTTCCTGCAGATCACCTGATATGTTTTTCCACCAATATTTTCAGGAAAAAGAGTTAAAATGGCCAAATTTTTATGTGCCCACTCCACTGGATGGGCATATATTGCGATCGCCCCTGTCCTTCCATCAATTCATTTTTCTCACTATACAGACTACAATTTTTGTTGAATTTATTTCAGTTTTGTGGGTCAGTGGTGATATGAAAAGGATCCATATTGATTTTATTTATTATTTGAAAGTATTTTGTCAAAAACATGACATTGACAAGGCTGCCATGAGGGCGTATTACCATGCTTTGCCTGGCTATCTTTGGAGTTTTGAAGTAGGAGCGAGAGAGAAAGTAAGTGTGTTTTTGGCAAATTGATTTGAAGTAATGGAAGAACCATGATGGACTTGCCTTCTTTCATGTAGTCCCCATCACACAAGAAATCCTCTTCAAAGAATTTGCTGGTCTACATGCAACTTTCATGCACATGTGTTTGATCCATAGAGTATCTTTATAAATCACCTCACATATATGGAAGTCTGCAAATCACAGTTAAACATTGTTGCTTTATAAAAAAATATGTCAGGATTTTGCTGATATATCTTCATTGATAATACAAAAGTTACTTCCAAGGTGTTGAATCATTGTGGGTCTCTTGTAATTGTTTTGTTTTAGGTAGCTTTTTTTTTGGGGGGGGGGGTCCTTCGTAATTGCACATGTCTAGCCAGCAGATGTTGCTAGCACACCCATTTTGATCGTTTCAGAACACTGAACCATTTTTGAAGCTATCGATTTCAAGCTTAAGAAAGCCTTGTTTCTCCTATCACTATGGTAACGGCTTTACTTACGAGCGAATAAATATTGTGTGGCAGGGCTGGGGGCCTTGTGGTGTACAGATGGAAAATGCAAAAAGGTTCTCGACAAACCAAGCATTAGCCAGGACCACTAAGTGTTGAAAATAATGCCTGAGATTAAACCCCCGCCATCAAACCGGACTTTCCTCTCTTCCCTCTGTAGGTTTGGAGGTAGGCACTTTTTACTCCTGGATAAGCAAAGCTTAGGAAAGAGTGTAGTGATGAGACTTGACCCTCATTCACTAATCAATCAATTTGCCGTTAGCATGACCGCGGGTGGTAAGATGAATATGATTTTGGCATGGATGACCGGTCCCTAATTCACAAACAGCTTATCCAGGAGTTAATGACAGTGTCACTTTGATTTAGTGTTTGCAATGATTTAGGCCAGGGGTTCCCAAACTCGGTCCTGGGGCCTCCCTGTGTATGCTCGTTTTTGTCCCAACCATAATTGCCATCATAGGACTTTAACAAGCTGTTAATTTGTTCAGATTGGGTGCATTTTGTGTTTAAATATGTTATTTGCTGTTTTAAGCCAAATTTTAATAAAAATATCCATTTGTGCCATGAAGAATAAAAGACCGAATAAAAGACCATGGCATATAAAGTTTTTTTTTTTTTTTTTTTTTTTCCTGTGGCAAGCAATTTCAGGCAATAACATTTTTAAACAGATCAAATCAGGTACTGAGAAAATCAGTAACGTCCAAATTAGGTTGCTGAAGACTGGTGATTAGAATTCTTTCAAAATAATTTGCTTGCACTCAATCACAAAAACGTAACATAAAACAGGTTTGACTCTGTCATTTGCTTGTTTAGTAAATTGTTAGTTTTTGCAACCATGTGCCCACAGTTTCGCCAATTAGGAACCCATTGATTTTTTTTTTTCCTTTGATTGGGTACATTTTATCCCTCTTTTTATGTAGTTGTTACTCATATTTTGCAATGTGGATGCAGAATTTATTCCTCACTGTTTGTATGCATATCTGTCAAAATACTGTTTGTCAAGAGAGGATAAATTGCTGCTCTGAACAAAAATGCACCTAATTAAGACAAATTAACAGCTTCTTAAAATCCTATGATTGCAAACCAGGGTGGAGCAAAAACCAGCATACACCGGGAGGCCTCAGGACCGAGTTTGGGGACCCCTGATTTAGGCAATGGGCCGCAGCTAAGGTGATTGTAATTCACCGTAGCGGTTGCTCTGCCTGTATTTATAGCCAAAACTGCTCCCTTCCTACTGTTGCAGTTTACACAAATCTGTGCTGTTGCTCGAGCATTGAACTTTCGGAGTCGTCACAAAAAATCTTTGCGTACTGCTGGCGTTTCATACATCCGATCTTACTGCTTATCTAAAGTAAGCCTCAGATCAGTGTGATCTAGTTAGAGAGGTATTACTTGGTATGGGTGCACAGAAATCAATAAACTTCTCTGTCTGATGGACCAGTGTTCATAGGTACTTCAATATACTTGTCAAATTATAAAGCTCATGCCCTTTTTATTGGCTCTGGCTTCTTTCTGTTTTTATTGTCTAGGACTGTGCTGACTTGCCCTCTATAGCAGAGATAATGGAAAACACCATGAATGAGGAGTTTAAAGAGCAAGCGAGAGCCAAACTGCAGACCTACTTACAGGTACAGATTTTTGACTACCTGGAATACAATGGCGTGCTTGCATGCGCACGTCCACCAGAAAAAACTAAGCAAATTAATCTGCTACAAAGAAAAAAAAAATTTACACAGGAGACTTTCCTAAACACTATGATTTGGCAGAAGATGGGCCTTAGTATTGATTTGTATCTGCGTGTTTATGATAGTCTGAAAAATTAGTTAGTGAATATTTCTTTTCCATTGAAGTGTTTTTTTTCTGATCTTTTTTTCTTGCAGGAGCTCATGAACAATGGCCTCTTGGGCCAGAGCCCAGAAGTCTTTCAGTTTCTGTGCCCTCTGGAGCAGCTGCTAACTGAGGAGGAAGCTAATGGGGGAGTATGGAGCCTGCTGAGTAACCTAGCATACATCCTGACCCCAGCAAAAGGGGAAGAAGAGGTTAGCAAATCTGCTAAAGCTTAGAGTGCTTTTGCTGAATAGTTTTTGGCTGGAACCTTTTGAAGATCTCAATAGCTTGCTTACTCCTTCGCAACTGAAAATTGACCTGGGGATCATACAGAAGGTTTATATTTTTAACTGTGAAATAAAAAGGTTAATGTTATTTTTGGTATTCAACCAACCACAATGTTAAAATGAGGACCTTTATTATTTTCTTGTACCTTGCAGTGAAAAGGCGCTAAAATATCACCCTTTGACCAAAATCCTACCGTTATAAGATGGAAGCACACAATAGGCCAGTTCTTGTACACTGCTGTGGAAAGGAATTTGTCACCTTCCCAATTTCTTAAATTTTTACAGGTCATATGTGAATATTTCTGTTTATCCAAATAATTTTAAAATTAAAGACAATGCAAATAAACACAAAATGCAGCCTTTAAATTATTATTTTATTTATTGACTGTAAAGAGTGATTCAAAACCTATATAAGCCATGTGAAAAAATAATTGTCCCCTTAAACCTAATGACTGGTTGTGCCATCCTTTGCAGCAACAACTGCAATGAAATGTTTGCAATGACTGGCAATGAGTCTTTTAAATACCTGTGGAGGAATTTTCGTCCTCTCTTTCTTGCAGAATAGTTTTAATTCAGCCACTTTATAGGGTTTTTGAGCATGAACAGCCTGTTAAAGGTCACGCCATAGCATCTCAATCAAATTCAAGTCAGGAATTTCAAGAGGCCACTCCAAAACCTTCAATTCGTTTCTTTTGAGCCATTCAGAGATGGACTTTTGTGCTTTGGATCATCAGTGTCCTGCTGCATAATCCAACTTCGCTTGAGCTTTAGGTCAGGATCTGATGGCTGGACATTCTCCCTCAGGATTTTCTGGTAGAGAGCAGATTGGTTCCATCAATTATTGCAAGCTGACCAGGTGCTTCAGACCACCGCACTTCCACCACCGTGCTGCTTTTTGCCTTCTTCACATTGCCAAAGAGGTTCTGTTTAACTGATATTTAGATTCAACTAGGCTGGCATTTATCACAACTGGGTGTATCTAGTAAAATTATTATCAGTTAAATTTGTTTAATTGGTTGATTCGGCAACTAGGGGGCTTTTACAGCTATTTTTTGGGTTAAATTTAGAATTATGTAAATATTTGAATTTGATTATGGATGTGCAGCATACATCGCGAGATTATGTGAAAGTGGAGCCAATCACGTTTATTTGATGTTAGTCATGACGAGAGCAAAGATGTGGCTTAGTGGGGAGCAAAGGGATACGACGTGGGAAGCCTAGTCTTGGGAAGTTGGTGGAAAATGGGAGCTGGGGTAAAACACACTGTTTTGACCATGCTTCTCCATGCTATGAGTTTATGAGTTGTTTTTTGTTAGCTTATATTTAAAACTAAATTTTCATCTACTTTATGTTCAACTTCTGTTCCTGGAAACAGGCAAATAAATTATATATTTTTGACTAGTATCGAGAACTGTGCGTATAAAATCCAACCAGGCTTTTCATTATCCACTGACCTTTTTTGGAATGGACAAATGGACTCTACAGGGGCAATTACTTTTTCACACAGGGCCAGGTGAGGTTAAATAACAACGGACTCATCATTTAAAAACTGTATTTTGTGTTTATTTTTTATGGTATCTTTGCCTAATATTAAAATTAGTTTGATCTGAGACATACAGTATAGGTGTGATAAATATACAAAAATAGAAGAAATTGTTAAGAGGGCAAATACTATTTCCAACATTGTACGTATAAACTGTTTCTCTTTTTGAATTTTTGTATATCTTATGCAGTGCTCTTTCAGCATTCAAATTCTTTTTTGTTGTGTGCTGACCACCATGAAAGTCTGTTGTGATTTATGAACCCTTTATTTTCTCGTTAAAAAATCCAGTGTCTTCTGCACATGTGCTTTCTGTATGCTGGGGCCATTACGATGCAATTTGTCAGGTGCACACGCTTAATTTAGTTTCTTCCTGTGGCTGATTATTCTTCAAACATTAAATGCACAGTAATATGTTTTAGACGCCAGTAATTATAAAGGGAAAAAAAAAACTTCAGTAATGCCTCTGGAAAAATACCAGACAGTCCTTGATTGGTGGCCTTTTGACAGATTTGTTACAGGATCAGACGTGATTTGACACCTTTCAGGAAGAGTATAAACTGTAGTACTCCTCCCAGAATCCAGTTGCGAAATAATTTGTCTTTCAAATCCTCCCTTCCGGGTGGGTGGCTGAAAAAGTTGTCTGTCGCTGTATTTGAATAGCACAGCTGGTCATGTCCTCGCAATACCAATACTGCCCACCGTTGGCACTTCAAGGAATAGCAGTTCCCGTACATTAGTACTCTGTGGTTTATTTATCATTTTGCTCTTAAACCATGAAAATGCTTTTCAATTTGCATTCCATTCAGTCATGTTCTTGAAAGAAAAACTAAAAGTTGATTTGGCGGTGGTGTACACTGCTGCGCGATCAGCATGCGGCTAGCTTACCAGATAGCTTAGCTTACATCCAGGTGATGCCTAAAAGTACAAACCAAATCATGCAAACAAACTCCAAGGGAAAATGTTTCTTGTCTATCATTTACACTCTATCCAAAACTAATATTAATATCCCACCACAAAGTAGTCAATTAACTTTTCATTGGCTGGGTACTCTCAAGTCGGTGATTGAATGTCAGTTTCAATGATATTTGGACAGTGACACAATGTTCATCATTTTGGCTCTTTATGCCATCACGGTGGACTTGAAATGAATCAATCAAGATGTGCTTGAAGGATAGTGTTTCATCTTTAATGGGTTTATCAAAACTATTGTATGAACCAAGTACTTGTAGTTATTCCAACCTTTTATTTACATTGCCCCCCAATTTTAGGGGTTCAAAATTAATTGGACAAAGTAATATAAATGCTAACTAAATTGTGATGTTAAATGCTTGGTTGCTGATTTTGTGTTGAATGTGCCTGAGGTGTGGGACTCGTAGATATCACTTAACACTTGGTTTCTTTGCCTTCACTGCTGCTGCCTTCAGTTCCAACTCGTTCTTGGGCGTTTTGCAGTCAGCAAGTGAAACGCATGCTCAGTTGACTTCAGGTCAGGTTATTAACTTGAACAATGTAGAGCATCTCACTTCTTTTTCTTTTTTTTTTAAATTTGGCATCTCCAATCCCACCCGAATCTGGAATGCCCAATTGGTGAACTATGTACAAGGCTTGCTCGTATGCGACCCCTTGCTGCCAATTCAGGAGAGTGTAGACAGTTCGCGGCTCTCCTCCGAAGCATGCGCCTGTCAACCACCGCTTCTTATACACTCATTGGTTGAATCTTCGCAAGTTCAGAACGAGGGCGGAGGATACCCGGACATGACCAGGCTTAGAATCTTCCTGACGAGCGCCCGTCTGGCCAACAGGAGGCGCTTGAGCAACGAACAAGGCAACTATCGTAATCCCTTCCCAGCAGTCCCTTCCCAATTTGCAACCCTGTAGCACTATAGCCAATTGTGCGCTACTCTGAAAAAGCTGCCGACCACTGCTGGCTGGGACGAAGCAGGGCTCGAACCCGCGACGTGATAGTCACTTCTGCTTTGCAACGCGATGCTTTACCGAGTGAGCTATCCGGCAGCCATAGAACATACCACTTCTTTGCCTTAAAAGTTGTGGGTCCCTTTCTCTGTATGTGTCTTGTCATTGTTCACCTGGATTGAGAAGCACTGTCCATTGAGTTTTGAAGCATGTAGTTGAATCTGAGCAGATAATATACTTTTCTTCATCCCAAGTGGGACATAAGACCACAATGATACTATGCCATTGGGTCTTGTCCTGAGCTTTGGCTTGTGCTTCATCCCATGAAAGACCCAACTCTTCCAGTAGTTTCATCGCTTTCCTCTGCCAAGTGGTTTTTGGCCTGCCTCGCTTTCTTCTCCCAACTGAGTCCATCTTAAGGCAACTTTTGGTATCCTTTCATTTGGCATCCTTAAAACATGACCAAACCATCTTAACCTGTGGTTTTTAATCTCAAAGAATATATTCCTACTGCCTGTCCTTCTGTACAGTTTTTCATTAGAGATCTTATTAGGCCAAAAGATGTAACAAAGCGTACGTAAGCAGCTATAATGAAAAACGACAACTTTTTTCATGTCTTCCTTTGTCACCCTCCAACACACAGAACCATTTAGAAGGACAGCCTTTAAGATTGCTGTTGTTTAGCCTGAGCTTTGTTTTAAGACTGTATCGTTTGGACTTCCAGATGTTACGAAGTCAACTTAAGGCACCCCTGGCTTTGTTAAGGCAGGCCTTGATGTCTTTTTGGGTACCATTGTTACTACTTATAAGGCTACCAAGATAAACAAAATCTTCCACGCACTCCAATGCCTCTCCAACAATGGCGATTAGGGGAACTGTTGCGGCATTGATGCACATCACATTGGTCTTTTTCTGGTTGATGTGGTCTCATTTGTCCGTATTATGTTTTTCTTGAACAGAACTGGTTTTTTATGCGTTGGCAAACTTCCTGTTTTTGAGGCTTACCAATGGTTTACATCTTGTTGTAAACCCTCGGTATTTACTCTAGTGAAATCTACTCTGGATTTTTTACTTTGACAGATGTGCCTGCCTCCTGGAGAGCATTCTTGATTTGGCCAACTGAAGGGTTTTTCTTCACCAGGCAAAGAATTCTTCCATCAATCACTGCAGTTATTGTCCATGACCTTTCAAGCCTCTTGGTGTTCCTGATCTCATTCTTGTGCTTTTTTTTTTTAAATGAATGTGTCAAATTTGGCCGCATCTCTTGTTTTACCCATTTTTCCAAGCGGCTTAGCCTTATGATTGCTTGCTTCACTGGCCGTGACAGCTCTTTCGACTTCATATTGAGAGTTAATGGCAACAGATTTCAAATTCAATCGCCAGAATTGTTGCCATGCAACAGCTGTGCAGCCAATTGTCCTTCCGTCCCTAAAAAAAAAGAGGATCACATGGAAAAAAAATTGCTGAAATTCCTACACTGTTTACTAAGTTGGTTTTGCACGTAAAACCCTCAAATTAAAGTTAATATTCTGCACTCAACTCTAATGCATTATTTAATTTTATCTCCAATATGCTGTGGTTGATAACTAAAATATCAAAAGCTTTATATCCAAATATTTATGTGCCGGACATGGCTGTTGGATTACTACGTATTGTCTTTGTTGTGTCGCATTATTGCTGCAGATTCCTACACCCAAGGAACATTGAGGTAAAACAGTCGCACAAAGCACTCCAAAGTGTGCATTGGATGCACCCATTCTGGCCATCAGCATTCCAATCGCCTGATCCCTGTTTTGTTGTGTCAATTGTGGCATCATGACTTATCACAAACATAACGTTTTCAAGACAGGATTTTAATAGCCAGGGTTAATCTTGAGCAATGCATTCAACATTTCTTTGCTCACTCTCCTTTTTGAGGATCATTTGGGGAGTGGCTCAGTTATTGAACTACTATTGTCAGCATGAGGTCTGCTGACTTACCCTTTTGTTAGAATTCAATATTTGTGAGCTAATACTCTATTTTAAATATCCTTGTATTTAATTTTCCTAATTGCATTATTTGCGCAAAATTTTGTACGTTGTTGCTTGTTGCGTTTAAAGAGTTGACATATTGATTTGAAACTTTATTAAAAATTGTTGTATTTGGTATCATCCGATAGGGCATGCAATACTCTATCAAAATTATCCACCTGGAGATGATAATGGAATAGAGTAATCATGGTTGTAAAACAGACTTTTAGCAACCCCCAATATTGTCCTTGAACAGCACTGTTAATTGGCCCAAGAGCTGTTATGTCACTCACATGAGCAATTGTGACACATAGGCTATTGTATGCATACATTGCATTGGCCAAATTTGACTGGCAGTTCTCTGCCCACCTATAAAGTGACAGATTGTTAATATCAGGAAGTCTGCTAGTCGAACGGGTCTCGGAGATCTAGACAGTGATGCTCCTACAATTGAGGAATCTCCCAAGAAAGTGGAAGTAGAGAAAACGTCATTGTGCCGTAACACAAGAACAAGAAAGGGGATGGTTTGTGTATTTTTCTTGACTTGCCGCCGTTTGCGGTAATTCCTAATGTGAATCACGCACATTACCGGCCATCATAAAATTTCAATAAATTCGGACCATCCAATAGCAATTTGTCATTTGCGTGCTTCCGCAATGTTTTCTGCTTATTTACAAACTTCATACAGGTTTTTCGCTAGTGAGTAATCACATTTCTGCGCTTCTGATACCAATCAAATCTTTCAGAAGCATTTATGGAAAACAATTACTTGCTTGAATTACTAGTAGAACAATTACTAGTTGAATTTAGCAATTTCAAGCAAAATGTTGAAATCCACTAAAAATGTCAGAATTTTTTCAACTCCTGCTTGACTTGGACGTCGAACATACATAGCGATATTAGTCACCCACTAGTTTCACCATCTGAGTTTGGGATTGGAATGAAGTACTCTGGCCAATATACATAAAACTTGAGATATATGTTGATAATTATATGAACTACAACTTTATTATGCGTTTTAAGGACTTTTTAGTTTCCATGAGGTAAAGTAAGGCAGACTTTTACAACCCAGAACTACTTCAAGGAAAGTTTTTCACTTCTGCTTGTCGCACGGGAAAAATTCAAAAACAAGATATTACAGGGAGGTGTGCTCTGCGTCATCAACAATAACATACTTTTGGACGAGCGTAAATCTAATCTGCCAGAAATGTAAAACGAAACAAGACAAAGAAATGAACAAATTACAACAGAAGATGGTCGAAGCACTTGACGTCCTTACCGTGTGTCCCTGTCTCCCACGAACTATGTCATCAGAAAGGGGCAATTTTCCTTCGGTCTTTTTGGGGATGTACGAGAGTTTAAAGGGTGTTCAAAATGCCTTTTTTATTCTCTTCCTATTTTAGTGAATGTCCAGAAAGTGTTTTATTCATCACTTCCATGACACTAGCTTTCCTCAGAGGTATAATTTTCCCATTTTCTGATTTCTTAATACATGTCTACTTTAATGCCTCTAAGTGGACAGCAAAGCATCATTTAGAAGTAATCAGGCTCAAGAACACAAGTAGGTTGTTGTAAACAAATTGCTGAAATCTCCATACTGGAATAGCTTTCACAAGACCAGCCTTTTGGCACTGGGTAGACTGAATGCCTGAAAACTCTTGGGCTTCATAATTCATCCGAAGACATAATTTAAAGTTGAGAGAGGACAAACCCAATCTCTAGCACTGTAGGCTGCTCACCTTCTGTCTCCTGGTCTCCATATTAGAGAGCCCCATGTCAGAACATTGCTTGAATCTGTAACTAAAGTGGTACGTCTGGCTGACAGGAGCAGATGCCTTGTGTGTTATTTTCAGGATGTTGGCGTGCTGGGTACAGCAAAGTCAGATGACCCTGCCACAGAGGAGGTGGAGCTGGAAGGCCTTACTGAGATGGAGAATGAGAAAGCAGACTTGAATGGAAACTGTGATTCCCTTTACCAGCTAACCTCTAACACAGGCAGACTTCCTCCTGTGGATTTTGTGGACAGCAACAAAGACCTAAAGGAGGAAACTGATTTCCAAGCAACAATTCTACAGGACTCAGACCCGTCTGAGGATGATGCCAGTGTGAAGGAATCACATTTTGTGCGAGATGGAGGCGGCGAGCATAATGATTACCCTGATGGACTTTTCATCTCCTTTAAGGCAAAGGCAGGAAAAAAGGATAAGCTTTTACCAAAAACTGATGGGCAGGACGGCAAGAGAAGGAAGGCCCAAGTGAATGTGCTTAGGGTAAAGGTGCAGGGGGCTCAGGAATCAGACAAGAGAGAATTTAACCAGCCTGGAAAGGAGCACAAGGAAGCCACTAAAGCCATTATTGATCTCTTAAAAGAAATATCAGGTCTGTACTGACTTTTCTTCATGGTGAATCTGATTCAAATTCATAAATGAGAAGTGATTGAAGTAAATGAACAGTGTTTGCTCATAACAGCAGTTAAATCAGCCTTTATCTCTGGTCTTGATAAGAAAATATTTTTTCTTTGTCAGGTAATCAAATCCTGTGGAATATATGTGATGTTATCTTAAAAGCTGCCATGCCAATATTGAAAAGGTAAGAGCTTAAAGGTAAAAGTTGCTTGCAACAATCATGCGACTCACGTGGTATTTCTTAAATATTTCTGTTTATTTCCCTTAGGAAGGCGAACAACTTCTTGAATAAGATGAACCCAACAGAGCCGGAAATGGCCTCCTACATTGATAGGCTGAGGGAGAAGCTGTGGCCTGGGGGGATGCCAATGGTCTTGGGGTCAGGCAGAACCGATGAGCAGAAGAGTGAAACTAAAGACCGAGCTCATCAGCTCATTAACACCAGATGTATGTGTTGCACTTCAGTTGGGGCCAATTCCACCTGATTTCCTATCCAATTCCATCTCAGTTCACTCAGTTGAAAAATAACATTATAAGAATCTTTTCAATTGTGAATGAAGGATCCTCGCGCATCAGCTAGTGAAGGCTAAGATCCGGTGCTTCTCAGTCTCGGACAAAAATTTCATGGAAAACGAGAAAAAACTGGAGCACTCGGATACCAAAAAGCCTTAAATAGTACGAATCGGAGAAAAAACTGACGCGTTTCGACGTTATCACGTCTTCATCAGACATCAGTCTTTTTGGTATCCGAGTGCTCCAGTTTTTTCTCCTTTTCCAAGAATCTTTTCAATTCATAAGATTTGTAGTTGTAATTAATTTCCTCTACTTGATGGAATTTTAAAACCAAACTGATTGCAGTCTTGGTTTTAACTTCATTCCAAACTGTTTTCCAGCAGAAATGGCAGATATTGAATGATATTATGGGCATGACTGTAAAGCCCAGGCAGCTCCTTTTTATAAAGAGGCAGAACAACATGCTGTCATCCTTGCCAGCGGTTTTGGTTGATCGATTGAATCATTAATAAATTAGCTACAGTATTTCTTAGATTTAGGGATTTTTAGTTTACTTCTATAATTTTATAGTTTAGTTCTTTTTTTTTAGTGGTGAATTCAGTGCACTTCCATTCAGGAGTACCAATAATTTTTGAGCCCAATGAATATGCAATAAAATAAGAATGTATCCTTAGTGGACAGTGTAATGGTTGATAAATTTTGCATTGTGTGTTTTTTTTTTCTCAGGTTCAAATGTATTCTTCTTAAAGAAGACTGATGTTGATGCAGTTTTTAAGCTCTTCCAAGATATCGAGGAGAACAAAAAGCTGTGTTATGTGAGTAGCATGATAAAAATGCTTTCTGCTTAGGGCCAAGTTGCATATTCATCTGTCAAATTATATACCATTAACCACTTTGCATAGAAGCCAAATCTGGCTATTTATATGTTACCCTAGTTCAGCCTTCGTAATTCAAGATCTGAGCTTCACAGAGATGGGTCAAATGACTTGTAGCATTTAGAATTCTATCATGTTTCAGTTTCTTTTCATAAGTTTAGTTCAGAGTAAGGGCCACAAACACAAAAAATCTTCATGAAAATTCGCAATGAAATTTTTTAAAAATTATGTTGAGAATTGAAAAATGGCTGGGAGTTAAAACAATACATTTCTGGGATCATAAACTCCATGACCACGAGTGCACCGCATCTCCGAGTGAAATTCAAAATTATCTACTCTTTATGAGCCAACTAAGGCAGCTACTAAGTGGCTCCCCATGCTGTCTGAGCTCTCAAAATTACGCACTGTGAAAGCATAAAATAATCATGTGTTTAACACAAATCAACTTTTGACTCATGAAGTTCAACATAAATTAATGATTTTCTAGCGGAATTTAGCATGAGTTTTTCAATATAGGCGCGGGTAGACATCAATAGTCACCAGTAACCTCTCCAAACCAAAAAAACATGCCTTTTCTCTAAAGTTCAGAGTTTTGACCATTTTTCTACAAACCTCCATCAGCAAGCACAGGTGCTCATTAAAGGAACTGCTTATTTTACAGTCAGAACATTCACCCTGTGACGGAAAGCTTGCTATTTACAATTGCGATCATCCAAGTGAAACACAAGCTTGGACAAACACTTTTACACCCTATAAGGAGCAAGTATAACTCACTAACACAGTAATATTGGAAATGTACCTCATTTTAACAAAACTGACATTTCACTATCATGAAAAGGCAGGCAATATGCTACTCTAGATTGAACAGAATTGGTGCAGTGAATATAGTAGGGGTTTTACCGAAGTCCTGGACCTGTTCTCATTTTGAACGAACGAAAACCTAGGCATTTGATTTTGTTGAATACGGTATAAATTCTAAAACATCACTAAGTTGAGCAAAATGCTGCCATATACAGTATTATTAGCAAAGGCTAATGGTTACTCATACTAACCAATTTGGCAAACAAGCTCATGTTATCATCATGGCCACAGTAAACCAAAAATAAAAAAACCATTAGCAAGCTAGCCATAAGAATTCCGAGTTATTCCATTCCATTCACTCAAAATGAATCAAAACTCTCCATCAATGAAGTCCTCCTCCAGATAAGTAGCGCAACAGAGCCTTCCAGCATGAGGAACCTTCCAGTACTGTTCCATTCAGAATAACGCCCATTATCGATGTCAGAATCAAACTGCCATCACGTCAATGTAACCTAGCCACTTCTAGGTTGGTTTTGGAAGTCTTTTTTTTTTCTTTGAACTCACGTCATTCAGCTGCACACAGTTCAGAGAATACAACCTAACTTGCTGTTACGCAAGGGTTTAAATACTTTTCTGAAGATCCAAGCAAAGTCTTTCAATTACTCTGGAAAGTTTATACTGTCTGGAATAAGATCAAAACGTGTCAATCAATATATAGAGGTGTATCTCAATAAATTAGAATATCATCAAAGGGTTGATTTATTTCAGTTATTCGATTCAAAAAGTGAAACTTATATAGATTCATTACACACAGACTGATATATTTCAAGTGTTTATTTCTCTTAAGTTAGATGATTACAACTGACAGCTAATAAAAACCCAAAATTCAGTAGCTCAGAAAATTAGAATATTGTGAAGAAGTTCAATATTGAAGACTCATGGTGTCACACCTGAGCCTTTAAATGGTCTCTCAGTCTGGTTCAGTAGGCTACACTATCATGGGGAGGACTGCTCACTTGACAGCTGTCCAGAAGACAATCAGTGACGCCCTGCATAAGGATGATAAGACACAAAAGGTCATTGCTAAAGAAGCTAGCTGTTCACAGAGTGCTGTATCCAAGCACATTTATGCAAAGTTGAATGGAAGGAAAAAATGTGGTAGAAAAAGGTGCACAAGCAACAGGGATAACCGCAGCCTTGAGAGGATTGTGAAAGGAAGCCCATTCAAGAATTTGGGGGAGATTCACAAGGAGTGGACTGCAGCTGGTGTCAGTGCTTCAAGAGCCACCACGCACAGACGTATCCAGGACATGGGCTTCAACTGTCGCATTCCTTGTGTTAAGCCACTCTTGAACCAGAGACAATGTCAGAGGCATCTTACCTGGGCTAAGGACAAAAAAAATTGGAATGCTGCTCAGTAGTCTAAAGTCCTCTTCTCAGATGAAAGTAAATTTTGCATTTCATGTGGAAATCAAGGTCCCAGAATCTCGAGGAAGAGAGGGGAGGCACAGAATCCAAGTTGCATGAGGTCCAGTGTAATGTTTCCACAGTCAGTGGTGGTTTGGGGAGCCATGTCATCTGCTGGTATTGGTCCACTGTGTTTTCTCAGGTCCAAGGTCAGCGCAGCCGTCTACCCGGAAGTTTGAGAGCACTTCATGCTTCCCTCTGCAGACCAGCTTTATGGAGATGCTGATTTTATTTTTCAGCAGGACTTGGCACCTGCCCACACTGTCAAAGGTACCAATACCTGGTTTAAGGACCATGGTATCCCTGTGCTTGATTGGTCAGCAAACTCGCCTGACCTAAACCCCATAGAGAATCTATGGGGAACTGTGAAGACAAGAATGCAAGACACCAGACCCAACAACGTAGAAGATCTGAAGGCCGCTATCAGAGCAACCTGGGCTGTCATAACACCTCAGCAGTGCCACAGGCTGATCGCCTCCATGCCACGCCGCATTGCTGCAGTAATTCATGCAAAAGGAGCCCCAACCAGGTATTGAGTGCTGTACATGTTCATACTTTTCAGTAGTCCAATATTCCAGTCTTAAAAATCCTTCGTTTTGTTGGTCTAAAGTAATATTCTAATTTTTTGAGATACTGAATTTTGGGTTTTCATTAGCTGTCAGTTATAATCATCAAAATTAAAAGAAATAAACACTTGAAATATATCAGTCTGTGTACACTACCGCTCATAAGTTTGGGATCACTTGGAAATTTTCTTGTTTTCCATGGAAACACACATGAAATTAGTCTGAATAGGAAATATAGCAAATGAACAGAACATGCTGACATTGTCGGAGTTAGAAATAATGATTTAAATGGAAAATGATGAATATGTACTTCAAACTTTGCCTTCATCAAAAAAAACCACCTTCACTGTTGATACTGAAACTGGTGTTTGACGGGAACTATTTAGCGCAGCTGCTAGTTGACAACCTGTGAGGTGTCTTTGTCTTAAATTACACTCTCTCAGATATTTGTCTTCTTGCACAGTTGTGCATCGGGGCCTCCCACTCCTTTTTTCTGTCCTTGTTAGTGCCAGTTTGTGCTGCTCTCTGAAGGGAGTAGTTGACAGCATGGTAAGAGATTTTAAGTTTTCAATTTCTCGCATTGAATAGCCTTCTTTTCTAAGCACAACAATAGACTGACGGGTCTCTAAAGGAAGTTCTTTCTTTCTGGCCATTTTGAGCCTGTAAACAAACGAACAACGGCTGATGCTTCAGGTACTAAACCAACCTCAAGAATGCCATGCTCCCTTTTGCGCTCCCTTATTAGTTCAACGGTTTTCAGCTGTGCAACACATTTGCAGAAGGGTTTTCTAATAATCAATTAGCCTTATAAAATGCTTAACTTGGATTAGCAGCCGTAACGGCAGATTGATGCAGAGGACTGACAGTTGCTGATAATAGGCCTCTATGCAAAAATGTAGATCATTCTTTGAAAATCATCTGATTAATTTTAATCGTTTGTGAAATGGAAAAAAATGTTTGTGAAATGCATGAAAATGTGTTTTTCTTTGGAAAACAAAGAAATTTGCAAGTGATCCCAAACTTTTGAGCGGTAGTGTATAATGAATCTATACAATATGAGTTTTCACTTTTTGAATCTAATTACTGAAATTAATCAACTTTTTGATGATATTCTAATTTATTGAGATGCACCTGTAATTACCGGGTTATAGTTCAGGTGGGGGTGAACTATAACAGTGCTTTACACAGATGAGCCTGATGAATCATTAGAGAGATTGGATTTCAGTGCGGAATAGTATGAGGTTGTGAGGAACAACTGAATTTGTTGCGGGTGAATCTACGCGTAATTTAAATGGTAAGGAATCACACTTTTCTAATATCTGATGACTATAGTTGATTGTAGAATGATATAATATCAATACCATGTAGAATTTTTGCTCCAGAAAACTGATTTTTTTTTCACTACTCTGAGATACTTTTGGCCTATTTCTGAACTGGTTGCAAGAAAGGTCAACGATTTTTTTTAGTCACAAGAGGCCATTTTTATTAACTGCTGGATAGATACTATGGGCAAGTATATGTTGCAGTTTGCACATCAGGCTTGGCTGAGTTTAATTTATATAATTCATGGGAAACAGGGATGGGACTTAACTCGTCCATATTCCAAACCATATTCCAGCTCGGCTTGCTAGTATGTATTCAATATCTGATCTGAGTGTGCCATCTTTTCATAGAATAGTGTAACTGCATGCATAATTAGAGCAGCTCCATGTCCGCTGGCGTCTACATCTGCACAAAGGGGTTAAACACAAAACGCAAAAAAATTTGAAGCATTTTACATTACTTTATTTACTTTCAGCACACACAAAGGTACAAATGTTATGAGGAACACTAAATGGAATGCTAAGTGCCATGAGTGTTTCTTTACAAATAGGAATTGGCTCTGTAGCAGTGGGAGCTGTTGAGCTGAAAAAAAAATGAGCGGATCATTTGAATCACCTGTGCTGGAGCAGAGACATATGTTAAACAAGCAGGACAAGTGGGACTCCAGGAGAGGCTTGGGAAGCACTGGTTTAAACTATTGATTAATCATGACCTTTTTTCAGTCATTCTATAAATTAACATTCCATGAACTCTAAAAACACTCCACACTATCTGGTGTGTCCAGTTTCTCGTTAAGGTGTGATGAGAAATAAAAGTGCGTATTTTGATGTGAAATTGCATGTCAATTGAATATATATGCAAAATTGTGGATTTGTGTTGCTAATCATAATTTTCTTAATTGTAATTTAAACAATCATGAAATCCAGGTTAGATGGCCTGCAATGTAGAATGTGCTGAAAGCAAACACAGAAGCAATTAGTAGTTTTGTAGTAAAGCTACGAGCAATGCCAGTGCTGTGGTCAACATCCTTTTAAAGTAGTGCATTTGCACTGCCAAGCAATATGGGAGGGATACTGGCAGTTAGGGTCAACATTCTTTGTTGCTCAGGCGCCTCCTGCCGCCAGCTCGGAGCTTGTCAGTAAAATTCTGGACAAGTGCATCATGTTTGGGTTTCCTCCACCCTCATTCTGAGTCTGAAAGGTTTCAAGCTGTGAGTGTAAAGAAGCGGTGGCTAACAGGTTCGTGTTTTGGAGGAAAACTGCAAACTACCTGCGCTCTCCCGAGATGGCAGCTTGAGTTGCATACAAAAGGGATGTTATGAGCTTTCTCTAATTTCAGCCAAGCAGCTGCCGCTCCTCTATAAAATACCTGTCAACCAAAATGCATGAATGAAAGCAACCCTTTCAGACAATAATAAATTTAGCAGTATTCAATTTTACTGCCCTGAAATTAGTTCCAGGTGCAAAATCAGATTGTGGGGTAGAGTTTTAAAACTGCTTTTGAAGGTGGTCATTCTCTGCTGTACTGACTGCTGCAGGAATGTCACTGCACCACATGGATGCCAGAACAGACAGGAGATGTGACTGGGAAGTGCAGGTACAGAGAAGAGGAGATATTAGGTGATCAGAGTTGGCATAACGTAGAACTCTGGCAGGTGTACAGGGTTTGATCTTCTGAAGCAAAGCTGGGACTACCCTCTTTGAAGCCTGACATGCAAGCACCAATTTTTAAAATTCGATATGGGCCATTATGGGCAGCCAGTGGAGGGCGATTAGAAAGGGGATGATGTGGGAGTGCTGGGGGAGGTTGATGACAGCCCTGTCTTTGCTACGGGATGAGGAACTAATATGGCACCGTCCTGGGCAACCTGAAAGGAGAAATGAGAAACTTGATCCAGTCAAGCTTTGCCACTCATCCAAATGCTGCCAAGAGGGACAAGAGGATGGTATGGTGGAGTGTATCAGAAGCTGCAGAGAGGTCAAGGAGAATCAAGAGAGGCTGATATTGCTGCATGAAGTGACTCACAAATGGGGAGACGTGCAGTTTCTGTTGAGTGACCTGGTCTGAAGCTGGACTTGAGTAGATCCAGCTAGTTATTCTGGAATAGCAAGGAAGACTTTAGGTTAGATGCAGCTCTTTGATGTGTTTTAGACAGAGGAGAAAGAAGAAAAATAGGACAGTCAGTTTGGATGAGGGAAGGGTCCAGATGCTTATATTTACTATAGGATCATAGATTTTGATGAAAATGGATGATTTTGAGTGACCTTTTTGTTATATTTTGCTTTCTTTTAGATGTTACTGACTTATCTGTTGAGGGAGCTGATGCCTGGAGAAGCATCTCTGAATATTCGAGTCTTTGCATTTCTGAACAGCCCCGAATGACTTCAGAATGACTTCAGAGGCAATTATAACTCAGGACCAATATTTATCGAGTAGCATTTTTATGACATCACCACATGTTGGTCTTCATGTAAAAAATTGGAATGATGAGTGTGATTTTTTTTTTTTTTTTGGGGGAGGGGTGGGGGCAATGGGGTTGATAGTCTTTTTTGACATACATTTTGTATTTAGTGTGTAATCTTGAGCTGTGTAAACAGTAACTGTGACCTTCGTATACAGAGTTTTTATTGTAAAGGCTGTTGAGGGAGACATGCTGTGATGTTCTCATGGACTCATGACAACAGAATAAATTTGTGACATGTTGTTAATTTCATGCCTCAAACTGATGCCTCGGGAGCTGAAATAAATTTGCTGTCCATTACTTGAATGCAGTTAATACCCTCCACAGCAGAGAGTTCTGGAGCTGCAAAGTAATTTGAGGTTCCATGTCTAGACACCCACATTCTATTGTCCAGATGAATTAAAGGAGCAGCTGATTATACACATGTGGCAGTGGCTGTAAATCTACCTTATTTTATTCATTTGGAAAGATTCTGCACAAGTGTCTTCTCTGCTATTGTAGTGCTGTTTTGTTGACTTGTATATGTATTTTCTTCATTGTTTTGGCCTAATAAAACATTTGACAATCTGAATCTTCCAATGTGTGAAATATTTTTAATACTTCAACATCAAAAATTCATTTTGCCAGAATTATTCAAAAACATGGTCAACCTGTGCAGGTGATATGTCTGTAAAGGATGGATGTAACCATGAAGCCTGCCAGATGTTGGCATAGTAGCAGGAATGGTAATAAAATGTTTACATGTAAAAAGGTGTACATTTGATTAAATTAGATTTAGTCATAGGAAAAACAAAGAACACACTCCCTCAATTCTATGACTTGGAATAACAATGATATGGTCCACACCAACCTCTATAAACAAACATATGTAATCTAGGTTGGCGTAAAATCAGCAATGGCAGAAATCAGGTGGGCTTCATGTAACTTCATATTGAAAGTTAACATCTACAGATTCCAAATGGAAATGCCACTCGTGAAACCAAATTGAGCGAAGCTGCGCACCAGCAAGCTGAAGCATTTTTAGCTATGGAGGCAAGGGTGGAGAGCAGCTTGTATAGCCGTATCTTGCACACAAATAGACAAACCAAAGCCGGCAAAAACATAACCTCCTTGGTGGAGGCAAAATGCATAAGCTCAGATGCCTCAGACCCCTCATCTCACAACCAGTTTGGGTTACTGTCTGGAATCTGTCACGTGCATGCTGTAACTGGGGGTGGCGCTCTTGAGCTACGGAAGTCATTCGTGGCTGCCATGCACGGGATTGGTCAACGACAAGGTCTGTTTTCTGTTCTTGGACAGACAGCCAACTGATTGTTGACCAGTGACTGTGCGAATGACGGGCCACTTCTCGGCGGCTGAAACCTGCCAGTAACATTCTCTTTTTCTCTCTCTAGTGTCATGAGCCGTACCATTTTTTTTTTGAAGCCGTAGCATTTTTTTTTTTTTTTTTTTTTTTTTTATAGCTATTGAACACACCCAAAAGAACTAGTCAAGCATCAGTGTGCACATCAAAAACGACTCAAAGACATCGCATGGATGGCAGCATATGTTGCTCCAAAACCTGTATGTACCTTTCAGCATTAATGGTGCCTTCACAGATGTGCAAGTTACCCATGCCATGGGCACTAACACATCCCCATACCATCATAGATGCTGGCTTTTGAACTTTGCGCTGATAACAATCTGGATGGTCCTTTTCCTCTTTAGCCCAGAGAACACAACGTCCATGATTTCCAAAAACAATTTGAATTAAAGCTGCAAGCAGCGTTGAAAGGGCCCTCGCACCCCTCGTGCATGTTGGGGGTGGTGGCGAGATGTCGATGGGTTCAGGTTGCATTCATAGCCATTGGACACTGCGAGACTGTGTACAATGTGTTTTCCTGAGTGAAGTGCGATCACTATTCCTGAAATCAATAGCTGGAGTACTTTAATGAGAATTTAAAGTTTAATGACTTTAATGATAATTTTCATGAAAAAAAGTTGAAATTTCAATTCCAAATAATGGTCTTTCTGTTGGGTTCGGGTCATGAAACTTTATAATTTTTTTTTACAAGTCTTGGCATGTTTCATGTCTCCAACAACTTTTGATCATGTAGATGAACTTGAAACATGAGAACTGTTTTGTTGAAATATTTTGAGGGGCGCTATGGTGCCATTTTGAAATGCCTATGTGCAAAACCTTAACATAGTAAGTGGAATACCGGGCTCCACAAGTTTGTTGATTTTTGTAAGTTTTCAAGCATGTTGAGACTCTGAAAAGGGCAATTTTTTAAAAAAATTAGGGGGCGCTATAGAGCCATTGTGCCACATTAAGTGCCAATTGTCATATCAAATCGAAGACCATAAAAAATGTATAATTTGTGCAATGTTTTGCAAGTTTTGTAATATCCTAAGGCCTTTAAATGTGTGTTCGTAAAATATGGAAAAAGGCAGGAAATGGCTCATAGCTCACTTCCTGTTTGGCCAAAAAAATTCTAAAAAATTACCATAACCCTGCATGACGAATTCAATGATCACACCAAATTTCATGAACATTGAAGCACTTTTATCTTAAAATAGCCATGGCTAGAGGCTGCTATGGAGCCACCTGGCCACACCCGATCTAATATCAGTATATATTTATACTTGGGAGGAGACTGTTATCAAGCTTGTAAAGTTTCGGGCAAATCTCACAAAAGTATGTGGGAGTAAAACCAACTTCCTCTTTCATGGCGGAACATCAAAATTTGCCGCGACGCCATGGATACATCGTTAGATGATTCAAAAAAGCTTCGCAATTTAACATCGGCAAGTTCTTTAGATGTCACAGGCCAAATTATAAGTTGATTGGATAAAATCTCTAGGAGGAGTTCGTTAAAGTACGACGCCTGTTAATGGCAAAAAATTTTAAAAAGTTGAAATTACGATTAAAAATGGCGGGGGGCGCCCCGGTGGCTCATCGGTCTAAGCGCGCGTACCATAAAGGCTGTGTCCTTCCCGCAGTGACCTGGGTTCGATTCCGGCTCAGGTCATTTGCTGCATGTCTTCCCCCATTCTTCTCCCCAACCTTCCTGTCTCTCCACACTGTATAACTGTCAAATAAAGGAAAAATTCCCAAAAAATAATCTTAAAAAAATAAAAAAATGGCAGACTTCTTGTTGAGTCTAGATCATGGCACCAAGTGAATTTTTTAGGTCTCGGCATGATCCACATGTCCACCGAATTTCGTACATGTAGGTTAAAGGGGCTGCAAGGGCTGCTTTATTGAAATTTTCCAGGGGGCGCTATAATGCCATTTTGCCACGCCCATCTATAAGCCCTTCATCATAGTGATAGGCATGAATGGTTTAATACATGTGCAAAATTTCGTGTGTTTTCAAGGATGTTGAGACCCTCAAAAGGACAATTATTTAAAAATGATTGGGGGCGCTTTAGAGCCATTGTGACAAATTAAGAGCCAATTGGTGCAACATATTAAAGACAATAAGACTGTTACAATTTGTGAAACGTTTTGCAAGTTTTGGAGTATTCTAAGGCCTTCAAACTTGTGTTCATAAAATTTGGAAAAACGTAGGAAATGGCTCATAGCTCACTTCCTGTTTGGTCAAAAAATTTCTAAAAATTACCATAACCAGGCATGGCAAATGCAATGATCACACCAAATTTCATGAACATTCAAACACTTCTATCTTAACATAGCCGTAGCTAGAGGGCGCTGTGGAGCCACCTGGCCACTCCCGATCTAATTTTAGCATATTTTTACACTTGGGAGGAGACTGTTATCAAGCTCGTATAGTTTCGGGCAAATCTCAAAGTATGTGGGAGTAAAACCTACTTCCTGTTTCATGGAGGAACATCGAAATTCACTGCGATGCCACGGATACATCGTTCAATGAATCCAAAAAAGCTCGTAATTTAAAATCGGCAAGGTCTTTAGATGTCATATGCCAAATTTTAAGTTGATCAGATAAAATCTCTTGGAGGAGTTTATTAAAGTACGACGCCTGTTAATGGCAAAAAAAAAATCAAACAAAGTTGCAATTTCAATTAAAAATGGCTGACTTCCTGTTAAGTCTAGGTCATGGCACCAAGAGACTTTTTTTTAGGTCTTGGCATAGTACACAGGGACACCGAATTTCGTACATGTAGGTTAAACGGGCTGCTTCATTGAAATTTTCTAGGTGGCGCTATATTGCCATTTTGACACGCCTGTGTAAACCCTATATCATAGTAAAACTTCCAACCGGCTTAATACATGTGCAAAATTGTGTGAGTTTTTGAGTATGCTGAGGCCCTCAAAAATGCAATTATGTATTAGGGGGTGCTATAGAGCCATAATGACACATCCAGTGCCAAATGAGATATCAAATCGAAGAGCTTCATATTTTTAACCTCTGAGCAAAGTTTGGTGAGTTTGAGTATGGTAAGGTCCTCAAAAATGTATTCGTAAAATCTGGAAAAATGCAGGAAATTGCTCATAGCTCACTATGAGGTGAAAAAATTTCAAAAAAAATTTACAAAAAAATTCATAATGACTACTATGGCCCCACCAAATTTTGTGAGAATCCGAGTATGTGCGTTCCAAAATGGCCGCGTGTTTGGTGGTGCTATAGAGCCACTGGGGCACACCCAAGCTCAAGAACAATAATAGTTTGTAATTTCTCGCACGCCTGACGTATATGCAAATTTTTGTGAGTTTTCGTTCAGGGCAAGGCCCTCAAAAACGCGTTCTCGAAGAAGAACAACAACAAAAATCCCATCAAAAACAATTGGTTCCTCGCACCTTCGGTGCCAAGACCCGTTCCGGGCCCTGGCACTGGTCGGTGCTCGGGCCCTAAATATGGACTCGTCAGACCACAGCACACTTTTACACTTTGCCTCAGTCCATCTCAGATGAGTTCAGGCCCCGACAAGAGGGTGGTGTTTCTGGGTGTTGATATGGCTTTCACTTTGCATGATAGTTTTAACTGGCTCTTGTAGATGTAGCGACGAATTATGTTAACTGCCAATGGTTTTCCAAAGAGTTCCTGAGCTCACATGGTAATATCCTTTACAGAATGATGTCGGTTTTTAATGCAGTGCCGCCTGAGAGACCGACGGTCACGGGCATTCAATGTTGGTTTTCGGCCTTGCCGCTTACGGGTAGAGATTTCTCCGGATTCTCTGAATCTTTTGATGACATTATGGACTGTAGATTAGTGATGTTACCGCTGATACCAGGGCTCCGAAGCGCGCTTCAAACTCGACCAGGCATTAATTCTGCGGCACTGTGCCGGAGCTTGCTTAATATGGGGGAAAACCACGTGACTGATGACGTTCAAACCACTTCACTGCTTCATTCAGACTGAATCAGCTGACCGGTTTGGTTCGATAAGTGGAGCTTTGAGACATTGACGCGATTCAAATGTATTAAAGATGGATGAAACAGTGCTCTGTTATTACTATTTTAGAATAAAAATGCTGAAGTCGCACAAGCACACCCAGTATACAGCAAGCACAATCAAAAAACAAAATATAACATTTTTTGGACGGAGCAAAGACTTACAGGATTCAATGAGGCTGTGGATGTAATTAATGTTATGATATAATATGAATTATTAAGGAAGAAAAACAACAGACACATATAACGAAGTTAGATTTCAGCTTTAAGTATTTTTCACAACACAACAAAACTCAAAGTGCTCACGCAAGGTGCGTCAACGTCACCTTTGCAAGGCTGTTCAACAATCTCTGTGCCATCAGATGTCACACACGTGCTCAATGAATGAAGCTTCGCGCAGTGAACCAATTTTCAATACTATAGTCCAAAAGGGTTGATAGCTTCATAAAGCCTCGTTTGGCCATCACTACTGTAGATGATGAAATCCCTAAATTCATTGCAATTACATGTCGAGAAACATTGTTCTTAAACTGTTAGACTATTTGCTCAAGTTGTTCACAAAGTGGAGAACCTCGCCCCATCCGTGCTTATGAACGACTGAGCCTTTCGGGGATGCTCCTTTCATACCTAATTATGACACTCACCTGTTTACAATTAACCTGTTCACCTGTGGAATGCGCCAAACAGGTGTTTTTTGAGCATTCCTCAACTTTTCCAGTATTTTGTTGCCCCTGTCCCAGCTTTTTTGTAACGTGTTGCAGGCATCAAATTCAAAATGAGTGAATATTTAAAAAAAAAAAAAAAATTTATTCACGTTTTACACATCGTCCCAGCTCCATTGGAATTGGGGTTTGTATTTTAGTACGCTGTATTCATACACCAATGAATCTCTGAAATGCTAAACAATTGGCTCATTTATTGCATTGGTTGAACGATTATGAAAATAAAATCCTAGATATGCCCATTATTGAAAATATAACGGTTTCAGGCCAACAGTTCATGAATGTAAACGATGTTTACCTTTTCTGGTCATTAAATTTTCATTGCTTCATTCGCCTCATTTGCGTCTCCCCTGCATCAGGTGTGGTACAGTCCGAAGTCTGACGATAACCTGGCTGTGGAAACCGGGCGTCTGACGGATACATGAACCTTCGGTGAAAGGTTTTGTCAGACAACGAAACCAGCTTGGCAGATAGCGGTATAGCCTACACATATCCGAAAGTGAGAAATTTATTTCAGATTAGATTTTTAATTTTTTTAAAATGTCCACACCTGCTAGACGGCGTTTGATGCGAGATTTTAAGAGGTACGTGGTGGAAAAGCCAAGTCTTTACTCGGGCATTTTGTAGCTACATGTAACGTTAGCCAGCTGGAACTAACATGGCGACGTTGAACATATTGTTGCTAACGCGTTGGCTAGCTAATGTTAGCAGTACATGACAGAGACGATTTGTTCGCTTTCGTTGCGAAGGAATGACAACACTGCCAGCATAACCCCACAGATTGTAGCTACTGGATAATTTGCCAAAACGAGATGGAAGACTAGCTAACTAGCTTGCTAACTTGCATTATTTCATCAGGCTTCAAGAAGACCCACCAGCAGGAGTAAGTGGAGCGCCATCTGAGAACAACATAATGGTCTGGAATGCAGTAATATTTGGGTGAGTGGCTTGCTTACGTTAGCGACACATACCCGGCTATCACTAGCTAACGTTAGCCGACTGTTAGCTTGAGCAAGTTGTTTTCCCCCCTCATGTTAGCAAGCACCAAATTGGCCTATGATATCTAGCTGGCTAGATGCATTGGCTTGATCATCCTAAGTTGTTTATGAAGCGGGTAGGGCTAATCTGCTGAAAACATACAACCATCTATACTTTCCTTTATAATTTCTTATTGATAGATATACATCTCAAGAACAATCGGTGAAAATTTCATCACAATATATTAAGAAATAAAGAAATTATGAAGGAAAGTATATATGGTTGTAGTTTTTCAGCAGATTAGCCCTTCCCTTATGAAGCAGTCTTGGGTGTCTGGATAGTCTTGCTAATGGTATGATGTAATGTTAACGTTAGCTGTTTGGTTCAAGGTAAATTTGTGGGAAAACCTTAGACGACGCATTTGATTTCACAGTGACTCGTTTTTTTATTTTATCAACATAGCTTACGTTACATCAGCGTTAGCTAGAAGATTAACGTTGAGTAATAACAGGCATTTATATTCAGAATCACTCGCTATCTAAACCAAGGTAACGATACTGTAGCTAGTTAGACTAAAGTTAGTGTAAATAACGCTTGTCCAGGGATGGCAGTAATGTTTTCATTACTCTTACAGGTGAAGTAGTACGAGCTAGCAAACGTTAACCAGGTCAACTTGGTGTTCCTAGTGCGAATTCTCTATTAGCCGTCAGTTTCGTTAGCTAACGTTACATATGTTGCTAGCTTGCTAACATGTTGGGGTTCTAGTCAGTTTCGAACGAAGGATGTTGGATAACTACTAGCTAGCGAGTAGCATGTTGGCATTGATATTGAATCTCGACGGGGTGGCTAAGTTGGCTAACTTACCCGTAATATCAATTGAATCTGGCAATACTAAGCAAAGTAACATTTGAGTGTAGTTCGTTAATGCAGTTCTGGGTTGCGCATTGATACTAATCCATTTTCCTCCATTTGCAGCCCGGAGGGAACGCCATTTGAAGATGGTAAGCTTTAAAATAAGTCGTTAATTAGTTTTATAGTATGAAGCAACGTTATAGTTCCACTTCACTGGCATGCTGTGACCCCCTTGTAGTTGTAGTTGTGAGATTTTGATTCACTGGAATGTGTTGGCTGTTACATCGGCTGATGAGTAACGTTAATGATACAAAAATCGCTGTTCGAAAGGATACCAGCTGCTGCCTCTGTGTTGCTGAATAATAGAAAGGTGGTGAAGTTTGAGAACAAGTCGAAACCTAGGCAATGGTCGGGGTTTTTTTTTCTTCTTTTTTTGCGACTAGGCAGGGCTCCGCCTTAGCAAATTGGGACATCCTTGCTCCTGAGTGACCTGTAATCTGTTACATTATGTTCGGATTGGATAGATTTACAGTGAGTGGTTTGTCACGGACATGGTCAGAATTAGGTTAATGCTGGGTTTTAAGGTCAGAACCAAACGGCCATTCCCAGGTCGATGACCTTTGTTCTGTTACTACAAAAATGCCGTCAATCATTTACTTTCACGTCTCAAGGGTTTAGAGGTGAGTTCTGCAAAATGCATCCTCTCCGAGAAAAATGTCTGGTTTGGTCCAGTTTCAGCACAGATCTGACAAAGATTTTGTGGGTGAGGAGAGAATTCTGTGCGCTATTCTGTCTGCTGTTATTCAGCTGTGTCCATCTGTACACTTGAACAGTCTCTCAGAATAGCTATTCTGTGTATGATAAAGTGAAGAAAAGGAGCTAAGGACATAAAGATAGAGCTGCACCGGGCCTTATGGTCGCAGTGCCACCACAGCGTGGAATGTTCCGAGTCCTTGTATGTTTTGAGGAAATGCTGTTTGCGCGGAAGTGCTACCTATGCCTTTGCATTCTCAGAGCCATTTAGACCCCCTCCAGTGAGATGAGTAGTGTTAGACTTTGTATTTGGCTTGGCAGCTGAACTACTGGCCTGCCCTGAGGGATTTAATGGCAGCTGGAGGGATGATGTCTGTGCACACACATGCTCTCTCTCTCCATCTCTATCTCGCATACACCCTTGTACTTTTATCTTTGAGGATGCTGCCTTCACTTCCATTCATTCCTTGTCTCCCTTTAGCCTTGTCCTAAGCTTAAGAACCAACACATGACTAACCCAAACCCTTACACTAACCTTAACCAATGAGTCACAATTTACCTTTGTAGTAGTGAAGACTGGCTGAAATATCCTTGCTGTTGGTTAAAAGCGTGTTCTGGTCCTCACTATGTTGCAAGTGCAAGAACAGACACATACACAGCAGAGAGAAAATCTTATTACATTTAGGCCTATATTTCTAAGTGTGAAATGGTAACATTGTGCTTGGCCAGGATGTGAGAATGCTCTTGCCTTGAGCCCTTTGATATGTCTGCAGTTTCCTGTTCAAAGCTCATACACTTTTGTGACCAGGTGTCCATTGAGACAATGGATGTGTAATTGTCATGACCTTGAAGCATGGAGGGGATATTTTTTTGTAGGTGAGTCAGCTTAACTGACACTTCTGTTAGGTGCCTATCAAGTGTCAGCTTGGTCTTTTGCTCAGCTGTGGCCCTGAAATTATGGGTTGATCAGTGGGTTTCAGTAAAAAAGTGGCTGATTGTCAGAAGTTAAGGACCTCAAACTGCCCGCAGACATTATCGGACCAAAAGTAAAGAATGTCAGTTCGATTCTCAAGTGGGCACCTGTGTGTGGAGTGCTGTTCCTTGCGAACAGGTCCTTGGCCAAAATTAGTTTTAAGAGGGTGCCCTTGATTTTTAATGTTGTTACCACATAAATAAACAAATGCTGCTATGGTGGCATCACTGCTGAAAACTAATTTTGGTGCATAGCAAGTTTTCTGCTTTTGTCGTCTTTTTTGGGCACGCAGGCATATGGAAATTCATACTTGTAGTTCAGATGTACAACCCAAAAAAAGTTAGCACATCATGGAAAATGGGAATAAAATACGGTACAACTCGAGACAAAGCATTGATTGCAATGCCTCCTCCTGCTATGTCCTGTGTGGGAGGAGGAATAATTAAAATAATTGGACTGATTTTAAAAGGCCAGTCACCCTGTACCGTGACCAGCTTTGTCAGAGAAAATATTATTTATTTTTTTTTAGTCAAGTGCACAGGTATTTTAGTCAAATCCCTTGTTTTAGCCAATTTATTTCAATGTACACGTAGACATCCAAGCCAGTTAGGTTGACCTTAATAAATGCGTCTGACCGACAGATGGGGGAAAAAGACACACCTACACAGGTAAATGTAATAAAGACGATGGCTAATGCTACAGTTATGGTGAAGTACAAGATAAGGTGACTAGCTAGCTCACAGCAATGTTTATCAGCATGCCACTGAAACGCAAAGAGCCACGAGACAATGCGCCGTTGCATGTAACATGCTAGAACAGCATATCTGGTTGCCATGGTAATGGATTATGTCCAACCTACAGTCATGTCCCGATTATCTGTTTAAGAACGAACGCTAGCCAAGGTGAAACTACAAAATGAAGGAAGGGTCATTACGTGATAGTGCATTTGAATTTTGCATTGATGCCACTTCTGTTGAAGCTAATGAGGCAGGCATACTGAGTCCCTCTAAAACCCATCGTGTGTGTTGTTGCACCTTTAACTGAAAAATCCTTCCGAAAACTAAAGAACAGGTTACGCCATATGAATTAATGTTTATCTAAAATGTAGGCTATTTGTGCTTTTTCTGTTTTAGGGTCTCAAAACAGATCATGGCTCTGTCCAGCATCTGAATTTTGAAAATGCTCTTGCAGTTTAGTGTATGTGGGGCAAACCAAGCGTCCTCTTAGTCAGAATAACCGAACATAAGACTGCTGTCTGCACAAGAAACTTTTACTTCGCCATAGCACGTCATTACAAACCGGCTAATCACGGGTCATTGGCTTCTCTTGAATTTTGGGGGATGGAGAAAATCACCCCGTCACTTTTGGATTTTTACACTCAACACTATGGAGCCTTTTGGTTTAAATGAGGAATTTGTCCTGTCTCCTGTATTTGTTATGTACTGCTTTATGTATTCCAATGTGTGATTGTATTTCTTGTAATTCACAGTGCATATTTTTCTCCCAACAAGATGTGATTTGGTAATGGGACAGGCTTTCGTACCTGCTCATTGATTCTTGAGGTTGTGTGTGTTGGGGGCATTAGCAATATTATTTGATCGTATTCCCTATATCCAATGGGAAATTGTCACCCCTCTGTGGAGGGGTGTTTGACTGTATTCTAGTCTTAGCCCACTGACTCTGAAGAAGACTTTGTGTCAGTGTCAGTCACCTGCACCACAATAAATTGCTTATTATAACTGTGTGCTCCAGGACTCTTTCCTTTGATATATGAATGATTTTTTTTGTTGTCATCGCCTACAATAGTATTTTTCAATACATATTACCAAAAAATTGGTTAAGTAATAAATTGGGACCCCTTCTAGATGAAAGTCAAAAGTAGTGGTGTGTAATCATCACTGCACACTACTGTAGCTAGCAGAATTTTCCCCCTTTATCAGTTATGCAGGTTTTCAGATGCATAAATATACGGGGCCTTTGTTGCTGTATATTTTGCTTCATAATGTGCCACATTCTGAATCCAAGACAAATCAGGATTGCAGGCCAATCTAGCACCCGCACTATTTCTTACACCACCATGTGCTTGTTGTCAACGCGCACTGTGGTTTCGCATTTACTTGCCAGAAAATGCAGAGACATTCCTGGAACAGAAAACATCTCGATGGCTATATACAGTATACTGCTCAAAATTGTGCATACATCTTTCTGCATTAAGGATATGCTTGTAAATATGCAAGTCACCAATGCACTGACACACCCCATATTATGACAGATCCTGGCTTTTGGACCTGATGTTGATAACAGCTCGGGATCTACTTGTCTTTGGTTCGGAGTACAAAGCGGCTTTCCAAAAAATTTGATTTGGACCGCAAAATGCTTCTGCTGTTACTGTCAATCTCTGATGACTGTGAGCTCAGGGAAGTTGGTGATGCCTTTGGACAGTGTTTAGACAACCAGGGCTTTAACTAGCCTCCTTTGCAGACATCTTGTGTAGTTTGTTTCTCTTACACACCAGCGTCTACGCACAAAGTCAATAAATTGCAAACCACTTAAACCCTATGTAATTGAAAATGGCACAATGACAACATATCCAATGGGAAAATGGCACAATGACAACATATCAAATGTTGAAACGGAAATTTAATTGTTTTTTTTTTTTTTTTTGGAAAATGTTTGCTCATTTTGAATTTGATGCCTGCAACACGTTTCAGTTGGAAGTTGGAACAGGGGCAGAAAAAGTCTGGAAAAATCGTCTGTTTAAAAAAAAAAAAAAAAAAAAAACACACCTGGTGGAACATCTCAAAAGGGCTTCACCACTTTGTGAAAGACTGCATGGCTAAATACTTCAACACTTCAAGAACAACGTTTCTCGATGTAAAATTGCAAATAATTTGGGATTTCATCCTGATACAAAATCTTATTGAAAGACTCAGAATCTGGATAAATTTCTATCTGCAAGGGATAAGGCCGAAAACCAATATTTAATGGCTCTCATCCTCAGGCCCTCAGGCACCACCACATTAAAATCCGACTCCTCTGAAAACCATTGCCATTGTCCAGATCCAGAAACATTGCTGCCTTCTCTGGTCCTGAGCTCATTTAAGATGGACTTGGGCAAAGTGGAAAAATGTCCTGTGGTCAGACCGGTCAAAATTTGAAATTCTTTTTGGAAATCGTGACGCAGAGTCCTTTGGGCGGAAGCGGAGCGGGACCATCTGGCTTGTCATCAGCGCACAGATCAGAGGTCCGCATCCATAATACTATTGTGGTGCATTAGTGCGTATGACATTGGAAACGTGCACATCTGTGATGATACAATTAATGTTTAACGATATGTTTTGGGACAACATCTGCTGCCGTCCAGACCACTTTTAAATGTACTTTTTACTTTTTTTAAAAAATGGATTTAAATGTACTTCATGCAATGAGTGAATATCTCATGTACAAAGACTCGGACATCGTTGCCATGGTCATTGCTCTATGTAGGTCCAGGGACCGGAGGTAATGATCCAAAGCTGTCCTTTATAATTGATCATGTCTTGTCTGGTTGCTGTTGGGATGATCTCTTTCAGTTTTGGTGTGTTTGTTTCAGCTGTCCATATTGCTTGATGCAATCCCATGTTTATCAGTCTCCAGAATGTCTGGAAATGGAACTGGCCTTTTGTAAAATTGGTGCCCTGGTACTTTAGGTACTGCAAATTTGTTCTCGTTCATTTTTTGTTTATTTTTCATTCATTTGTTCCATGGTGTTTTTTTTTTTTTTCTGTTAAAGGAACCTTCAAGCTCACAATAGAATTCACAGAAGAATATCCAAATAAACCTCCAACAGTTCGTTTTGTTTCCAAAATGTTTCATCCAAATGGTAAGTCTCTTCTTTACCAGTTCAGATTACATTTCCCCCAGATTTTTTCATGTAAATGTTGGTGTGTATAATTCCACTGCCCTGGTAACTCTGTATTTAAATGTTTATTTGCAAGATGATTGAATGCAGAACATCTTCTAAATTTGCTTTTTTTTTTTTTTTTTTTTTTTTTTTTGTGACATCTGCATTCCCGTCCACTTGATATCAGTCTATGCAGATGGTAGTATATGCTTGGATATTCTTCAAAACCGCTGGAGTCCAACCTATGATGTTTCTTCAATCCTAACCTCAATACAGGTACTGTATGCTTTTCCATTTTAGATTTGAACTGTGCCTAAGCATTATGAAAGTATTGGGAGTATACTAATGGATCACCAGTTGTTATGCCGCTGTTGCCAGGATTTCCTCGCAATCACTCTTCAGCCTACTGTATTTCTCCTATCGCTTAAATATTTGTTTTGGATTATGGTTGAGAGGACAAGACCTAGAGAGTTGAGAGGAAAAAAATGACACAATTATTTGCTACATAAGTGCCAAAGGTATACTGAGTAGGTGTGGAGGATGGAAGCATTCCATCCATCCCTCTCCCCCAGTCTGTGCAAAGTATTTCTTCAGTACTAGACTTTCGGGCTGGTAAGTAAATTTATTTATTTATTTATTTTTACTCACACCTCTTCACTGGAGTGAAATTTGCCATAAAGCGGCAAAAAAAAAGCACAACACCATTTGGGGGGGAGATATAGTGCAATTTTGAACTAGCTAAAATTATATTAGCACTAGCTACATAAGGTTTGTACCATTGGCAGGTTTGTATAGGATGGTGTGCATCTAGCTTGGTGCACAGCTTGAATTACAGTCAGGGGTCATGTGCTTCTTGTTTGGTTGGGCCGCAGAGGAGGAGCCAACTTTGAATGTTGTATTTACAAACAGAAACGGGACAAATTCTACTCAGTATACCTTTTAATATTAATGTATTAACAGGTAAGGCCCCATTCTAATCTTGGTTTAGAATTTCAGAAACATGCAAACAAATCACTCTTTGGTGGCGATGGATGTTTTTTGTTTTCCTTAACAAAAAAGAAAAACTCTTGGGTAATACAGTTCCTGGGCACAAGCTCATAATTCTTTGCGACGCTGCCACCCCTGCTTCTGGTTATGGCATAAGGTTGTCTTTGAAAATGGGAACGGCTCATGTTTTACAGTTGATATCCGATCACCATAAGGCTTGGTTGCTATTATTGTGATTACTTTTAAGCAGTGCGAGCACCTTTACAATAAAGCTCTGGGCGTATGGAGTTCACCTTTCGTTACAGGCACCCAAATTTCAATGATATTTTATAGTTTATCATGCCATTTGCTTAACGCTGATTTGGAGCATAAAAATTTCCGCACAGTTCATTAACCCTATTTGATACTTTCTGATTAAGCACAATGTACTGGTGGTGTCTAACCTGGGATTTGAATTTGCAATCTGAGTTTACAGCCCATTTCTCCATCCTCCACAGCTGTGTAGTGTTGCGCACCAATTCTAACATAAGTCTGTCCAACCCACTGTGCTTAGTTGATCTTAAGAATGACTTGTGCTTGTAAAAGTCTTGTTAGCTCACCAAATTAATTATTGGTCTGTAGCCTGATGTCCACTTTTTTTAAAAATGAATATTTCAAGTGACTGCCGGCAAGTCGTAAAAAATTTTATTAATTGGTTGAGGGTTATTAAAAGGGGCAATGAATCATGTTAGACTCTAAATTCAAAATTTTATATTTTAAGTGATTCTTAAGGTGCTTTGTAGAGGTGCTCCTGGTGATTGTTTTGTGATTTTCATATTTTCCACTTACGTGACCTTCTTTTTTTTTTTTTCTTTTTCTGCTGAATTTAGTCTCTGCTGGATGAGCCAAACCCAAACAGCCCAGCTAACAGCCAAGCCGCCCAGTTGTACCAGGAGAACAAGAGGGAATATGAGAAGAGGGTATCTGCCATTGTGGAACAGAGTTGGCGCGATTGTTGACCTCAAGCCAGTTCAAGAAAGTATGAACTGTATCCAGTCAAGAGAAAACACAGAAGAGTAATATTTCAAGAAGACGGCAAAATAAGTTCTAATACACACATTTTGAATTGTCTTCATTCTCCTACTTGTATTAAGACATCTGTTCTGTGATCCTTGATAGGTAGAGTGCTGTTGTGATGTTGTGGCCTCTTTACCCCTCCTACCATTTTCACTTTTTTCTGCTGGGAGATTGCACCTTCATCCAAATATATGTACTCAGTTGTGCCCTTTTTTGGCATCTTTTGCAAGACCTTAATTTTTTTTCCCCACTTCAAGCAGGAGTCCTATCCTTGGTCTTTTTCTTATTACGTTTGAAGCAGCTGCTTCTTGAGGGCTGACTCTGTCCGGGAGTTTCAAGATTTTTCTGTTTTGAGTCTGTTAGGCCTCTGTGACCATTACTGGACTACTGATTGCCTATAATTTTAAATCCTACATTTGCCTTTGGAGTGCTTTTTCTGGTGTGCAACACTAAAGACACCGGCTATCCTTCTGAAGTTCACAAAAATGCATTGAACTGATAAGTGCTGCAAAGGTAGGAAGTACAGTTCCCTGAACCAGATTACTGAATTTCAGTTTTATGAATTCATTGAACTACTGAATCATGTTCTTAGTTGAAAGGGTTCTAGTGAACACAAATGCATGAGTGGCTGAGAAGTGTACCATTGCAGTTATCTGGCCATGATACTTTGTCTCTGGAGAGTGCATCAATGTAAATGGACATGGAAGGCCAGGGTCATGTTTGCAGTTACATTCTCGCCTCTCAGGTGCCCTATCTTGAAGTCCAAGGTGTGTGGATCGATTTGCGCATTACTGTTTTCGCTTCATCTGCGCTGTTCCTCATCCATCTCTCCTCCACCGGAGGCTGACATGTCATCCCACCCCACCTGCTTAAAAGTCATTCTCATGCAATTATTGTAATGCAGAAGCAAGTCCATTGAATTGTTGGGGCAGTTCTTTTTCAGATGCACATGGAGTTTGAGAGTGACTGTTGAACCTGTGTAAGGAACTACATTTTCTCACCTCTTGTAAATAAAACAAAATAAAAATTTGTTGCATTTATTGGCAAAATATGTTTTTGAAAACATGCTGTGCTAAGAAACATAAAATTCCTGAACTGGTAGTGTCATGATCGACCACTTTATCTACAAAAAGCTCAATCATGCAAGGAGTCCTTGAAATAAAAAAAAGTGGCAAAGCCACTGTGCCCGCTTGGCCAAAATCGAACTTGGCCCAGATTTTCATCCCATATACATGCATATAAAATATGAAAAGGATCCATGTGAAACTGAAGGCGCTAGAGCGCTGACAAAGCAAAAGGTTTACGAACGCACAACACACCACCATGAAGGCATTTAACCACAGCATAAGCCCGATTGGCCTAGAGGCCAAGCGGGCTAAAAATAAGCCATACCGATGAGGTGATCAACATAAATTATGCTAGAACATTTTGAGGCAAGTCAAAATTGTAGTGAATCCTGCAGAATAAAAAGCAATTTTGGAAATGTGCAGGAGCGGTGAGCAAATTGGAATATCTCAAAGAAAGGAAATGCACTATGACTGAAGTTGGTAAGATCAAGATGTAAGGGGAAAAGGATACCCGAATGTTCAAGTCATCAGTCCAGTTATGCAACTGCAGTTCTCAATGTGTAATCTTTACGCGGGCATTTCCAATTATTTGGTTTTTTTTTTCTTTTTTTTAAATATGGGTGACGCACCTCTCACATCATTGCCTTGGCAGAGAGTACAGTCCATGGCTATTGGGCTGCCCCTGTAAAGCATCAAAACTCAGCCTCTGGCTGGAAGGACTCTATTTAGTCCATTTGACTACTTGATAGAAACCTAAAAAGGGTTTGCCAAATATTTACAGGTTGGGTTAAGTGGAAATAACGGCAACTGTTCAGTTTTACAGAAACTATACTAGTGTCCTTGAATACTGCAGTGAGGGTAACAGTGCATCGATAAACAGACTTGGTGAGACCAACAGGTAGGACTAACAGCTAAAGCCAATACATCCAAATCAGTTTTCTTTCCTCCTGCCATTGAAAGCCCAGCCTTTCAAAACTTTGGACATGACAATTCATTCAAGTGATCTGCCACCAATAGTACTGATGCCAAGGTTTTTTTATACATAATCAACCTCAACTGTAATGGGTCCTTGGCAACCTACCTGTGGCTGTAAAGACACCCATAAAAGGGACTAAAATGTTTTTTCCCCTGTCAACTGTTAATAACTTATCCATCTGGACTCTATTCAAGACTGAGGGCCACAGTTTGCCATCTGCTCTTAGCCAGACAATTTTAGACAATGATCTGATACACACCATTTCTGGATAAGCCATTCTGATGTGACCATGGCTGCATGTTTCAGCAGCAATTCAAGTGCTTCTGACCCTAAACATTTAAGATAAAGACTGGTGTCACCAGCCCTGTAATTCAGTTGAAATAAAGCTGACAAATGAAAAACAAAGCTGGCTTACAGCGTGAAAGCTCTCTGGTGTTTGCAAAATCAGGATAGTCAAGTCTAAGCTACCCCTTTACTTAACTCCCATTCCATATATTTGTCACCATCTTCAAATAAGACTAATTTACAAAATGCCTCAGGCCCTTCAGTGGAATAAGACCATGAACACCTTGCACTCTTCATATCAGTCACATGGTTACAAGCAATCCCTACTGCTTGATTTGTTGACCAAAGAGGCCAAATTTGAAGTCCTGAAGAGATTGTAGATCGGTCATTGAGCTCTTCAACTGTCTGGTACACTGTAGACGGCCTTGATCACTTCTCACAATTTCTACAGTTGCTCAGTCCGGCTGAATAGTATGTCAAGATCTTGTAATGCCGCTTTTCCATTACAGTTGTAGCACTACTCGCCTCGGTTTCAGTCGTTTTCCATTACAATTGAGTACCACCTCAACGTGGGTGGGGTCATCATAGCAAGCACCACTCCCTGGCCAATCAGTGGCCTGCAGTCTGTTGATGCCACATTTTCGGCTCGACTCAGCTCTGTGGGAACCCCGGCCGAGCAGGTACTATAAAAAGTACCTCGTACCAGGTACTATCACCTAATGGAAAACTCTAAAAACCGAGTAGAGTCGAGTCGAGTAGAGCCGAGTAGGTGCTAGAGGAAAAGCCCTGTAAGTGTCTGGGTTAGTCTTCAAGACAGTGCAGGTGATCTGATCTCCAAAACCTCACAAATCCCATTTTATTCTTCAGTTATGCAACTGATACCTGGTGGACCATGTTAACATAAATTAGCCCAATGAAACAATACGTTTGGCCCAATTTAGGATAATTTAAAGGAAGTAGACACTATTCAATATGTATTGTCAAAACAATTAGGAAGACATTTACATAATTTCACTTTAACAAAACAGCTCAATTAAAAATGGAAGAAAATCCAATTTAAACAGGTTTCAATTTTACTCTGCAAACACAGCAAAAAAAAAGCATTTATGGGTGTTCTCACAACCAGAGAGAAGGGCTCTTTTCTACTTTTGGTAAACCTACTTAGCAACAAAGTAATCAAACTTGTCCTCTTCAGTCCCCCATCCATTTAGTCAGGTTTTAAATTCTCATTAATTCAAACTCAATAACCTGTTCACCCAAAATCCAAGGGTGAAATTAAATAGCTGAGTAACCACCATTTCTCAGCAGAAACAGCACATAAAACCGTAGACTTATCCAGAGGTTTGCGTTGGCAAGGCGACAATTGGCCCAGCCACGTCCGGGATAATAGAGGTTAAACCGGTTACTTTTATCGCCCTCTAGCGGCCGCTCCTAGTCAGTAAAGAACTAGTAGGCATACAAGCCGAATAGATGCATGCCTGCTTTATCCTCCAACAGCATACGCAGTCTGTCATCGCAGAGCAACTGCACAGTGAAAAGAAGGGTGGACTAGTCCTCGTGCGAGTGCCAAAGCATCCTCTTCCTGTGTCGGCGGCAGTCGATTGATTTGGGGGACTTAACAGTCCAGCTGAGTTCAGGGTGGGGAAAATCCCTCCTCCACCTCCCCTCCCCCTCCCCAGACCAAAAAAAAAAAAAAAAACACCAATGTGAAATTAAATTGGACATCCATCAGATTTAATTTGTTATTTGTGGTTATTACTGCAGTAAAACCTGGAAAAGTAAGCTGTATCCACAAACTTAACACAAAATGGCATGACATTACTGCTGGGCAGTAAAGTCAGCATTTATCTGCTCAAAAAAAAATCTTAACTGCCTATTCAAACCCATCTCAGATCTCTTCAACCCTTAACCAGCCAAGACAAACGACAGAATCTTCCCCCGCAGTGACATCAATAGTCCTAAAATAAGCCAAGAAAAATGACTTGATATTTCACTTTGAGTAATGAAATCCTTTACTTGAAGTATGAACACTTCAGGTCCCAAAAATAATTGGGAGTCTGACCCTCCGCACGGTTTTTCATAACGTATTAAGTTAATGATCATGAGCATTTCACTTTAATACAATATTGAGGCTGTCAGAGAAGATTTATTGAAATCCCAGCATACTGTACTTTCCACACAGCCTAAATGACACAGATGTTTTCTGAGCTCAAATGTTGCAAAAGCTTTGTGGTGTAATAGCTCCCTGCGTAATATGCATTCGATACTCCAATACTTGATCTGCACGCAAGGAAAAAACCAAGGTAGTTTCCGTACTATACAGTACATGGTACTTAAGTTAATCTAAATATATAGAGCGTGAACTACAGTAGATAGACTAAGAGGAATTACGAACTGACATGTATGAGAGGCATAGGAGGACAGAGAAATTTTGTAGAATAACTGCAAACCCTGAAGTCTCAATAATGACACAGCTCCAGTCTTCACTCTTAGAAAGGGTCAGTCCAACATGACTGTAATCAGAGGGGGAAACCTGCCAATTTGAAATATGCCTTTAACATCACTTTAGAGAGAAAAGGAAAAACACAAAACAAATAAACACAGGAGTGTGAATGAAGTGCATTTACCTCCCCATAACCACAAAGCATGGCAGGTACACTGTTCAGGTTTTAGCATCGCAGTCAATGCGAGGCCTGAGGTTTTACAAGTTCATAACGGCCCACCTGACCTTCCTGCAGCAGCTGCCCAATTAGCTGGTCCTTGTGGACTTTGCGGCTGACAACAAGGAAGCGTTGCCTGCCCTGGCCATAAGACTTACTGCGCAGGCCGTACTTCTGCGATACCTGGTGGATCTGCTTGCGCTCATCGTTGTTAAGCTCCGTAGAAAAGCGCAGGTCGTCCTGTCTGTCCGAGCTGGCATAGTTGCGGATGATCTCCTCTATGTCCCGCTTAGTGAGCTGGGTCCCGGGCTTATCTGCGTCCAGGCCAAGCCCCTCCCGGGAGAACTGCTCTTTGACCTTGATGGGCTCCGCGATGCCCTCCCCCTCTCGGCCAAGCCCACCGCCCTTCCAGCCCATCTTCCGCAGCAGCTGATTCCCAATGTTGTCTTCCTTGATCTCCTGCCGGGCAGCCTCCTCCCCAGAGCGAGCCAGGATCTGGTTTCGGGAAATGGCGTCCACATTGCCCTCCTTCCTCAAATTGGACTTCACTACCGCCTGCGTCTGCCTGAGCGTGGCCAAGGCCTCCTCTGCCGCTATGTGCTTCACCGTCTTCTTGGGTCCGACACCAGCCGCGACATACTGGCCCTCCAGGTACACCTCACACCTCCAGCGGTGGTCTGGCAGCACCATGAACTTGTAGTCCGCAGATACCTTGTTGAACTGTGCCGTGTCGTTAATAATGCAAATGGCATTGTCCGAGTTCTCAAGGATGACTAGCTCACTGAGGTGCTTCTTCCTGACCCCATGGTGGCTGTAGCAACTGCTAGAGGGTTCTGAGTGGTGGTGATTGCCCCTGGAGAACTGTTGCTGCCGCTGCTGCTGCTGCTGCTGCTGTTGCTTGGCTGCCTGGTTGAGGCGAAGTTTCCTCAGGGCCTCCTCCGCAGCAGCATGCTTAGAGGTCTTCTTGGTCCCAGTAGCCTGAGCCACCAGCTCATCCTGCAAGTAAACACTGCACTGCCAAACGCTGCTGTTGGGGACCGGGTCAAACCTGTAGTCTATCTTCATCCGGTTGAAGGCAGCTGAATTGTTGAGGATGCAGATGGCATCGTGGGCGTTGTCCACAATAACAAACTCTGTCCAGTGCTTACGCCAGTCATGCTCGTACTGGCCCTTGGAGCTGGGTGGTGGCTTGTCCTCAGGGTTGCGCAACGCAGGCGGGATGGTTGGGGTCAGGGAGTGTAGCTGGCACACCACCATGTCATTGACAAGAGAGTGCCTGTACTTGCGCTGCACGACCCTCACCTCCACAGGTTTCATGAAGAGCTTGACAGCCTGCTCGGATGCCCGGTCCCGGGCCCCATTTTTGCTGCCAGAGTAGCCAGTGGACAGGTACACGCACTGACACCTCAACTCACAGGCATAGCCATCCGAGGGGACCTTCCTGTTCTTGGGTAGGTCCGAAACTGGGATGTCCTTGAGGTTGATATAGATGTACTCTGGGTTAGTTTTGCAGGCTTGGATGCTGCGACTCAGGATGAAGTTATAGTTTGGTGTGTCAGGGCCGCTCATGGATGTTGGGTCTTTAAAAGTAACAGTCATGGCGGCTGAAACCCTGGCAATCAGCCTCTGCTTCTCCTCCAGCATTCCATAGGAGATAGGAGCAGGCTGGGAAGAGCCAGACTGAGAGGTTGGACTGCTGTCCCCAGGGCTACTGTAGACCCTGCTAAAAGGCCTGCTGGAAGAGGGTCTTTCCTGATGCCCAAAACCTAACCCCTGACGTCCTGAATCCCAGCCACCTCCAGAGCGACTGCTCCCGCGAAAATCCTCGAACCTGCGAGCCTGATAAGAGGAGTCTGACTGCCTGGAGCAGTGTGCCTCATACCTGGCGGAGTACTCCTGCTGTGTTCTTGCCATAAAGTTTGGAGGGCACCCTCGGTTCCCAAACCCCAAGCTGCTGGAGCTTCTTGCTACCATATCTCGGTCCCTGTCCCTCTGGCGAGCCCAGGAGTCAGAGGAGTACGGTGTGGCGCTCTGGGAAAAAGTGGATGACCCATAGGAGCTGTATGTTCGGCTGTATGACTGGCTCTCAAAGTCCCTCAGTCGTGTACTGTTCATCTCACCCCTCCTACGGTCCTTCTCATTCTCCTTCTCGTCCGTACCACTGCCACCCTCGCCACCAGAGGTGCCACTGCTGACAAAATGCACAGGCTCGAACCGCGGCCGAGAACCAAACTTGGACACAGGCATCTTCCTCATGGGCTCTTCCCCTGTGATGAAAAACAAAATAGAGCTAGAGTGTCTGTGCGATTTCTCAGGATCCAAGAACTAAGCCCTCACATGAGAACCAATCAAAGGGGCTCCTGGAAATGAATATTCTGCTATAAGTACAACAAAAAAGGAAATTTCCATGTCCACTGTGCCAAGGATTTTCTAGACAGAATTCATAAAAATCAGTCAGGTCCATACATATCTCAGCACTTGAAAAGTATGTCGTGTTAGCATTCTAGCCAACCACAGCATATTAGAGTTGAAAGTCAAACATGAGCTTAAAGTGCAATCTTTCATCTTTGGTTTGAGGTTTAGAGTTGATTTCAAGCACGGCATTTCTATTTGTAGCCTGTTGCAGTTAACTCTCAAAGTGAAGTTCATAGCACTGCCAGCAGTGAAGCAAGCCATCGTTTGGACAAAATCAAAACGAACCCATCGCAGAATGGCCCAAACATTTTGGGTGGCAAAAACAACCATTTGGTAAATTTTTAAAACTAAAATACATGAACACCAAAAGGCCTGGAATTTCCACAACCAAAAAAAAACTGAGAGGAAAGAGTGGAGAATTCTTTCCCTAGAGAAGATGACATTCTTAGTCAGGAGCATCTGCATCCAAGGCAACAATCAAGCAAAGACATCACCAAAGTAATTAGAGAATTCACCAAAAGATGTGAACCAATGGTAAACCTCACAAAATACGAAGAGCTAAGAACAGGACACCCATTTCGAAACAACATCCAACTGACAGACGAGACCAAGATCAACCAGAATGATCAGAAGAGAAGAATATTGAGTATGACAGGAACTGTACATGATCCAAAGTATTTCAACTCATCTATGAAGTATGGTGGAGGCAATGTAATGGTGTAGGCATGTTTGGCTGCCAATGGAACTGGTTTCCTTGCATTTACTGATGTGACTGCAGACAAAAAAACACCTGACCAGAATCCAATGAGGCATGCATTTCAGTTGTTAAATGCATAACGCCCCTAAAGCAAGCAAAGAATGCAGCAGTGAAGGCCTGGCAGAGCATGTCTCACATCTATAATACAGGATATTTGTAATTTTTTCTGAATGGACAATATTTCGTCATTTTCTTTGCCTTCCCACTCATCCAAGTGATAATTTTTATCATATCAAAAGAGTAATTTTTCTGAGCCATTTGTTTTGCCATTTTGTTTCCAAATTTTCCAAATCCATAACGCTGAAATTTTCCTTATACAGTTGAAGTCAGAAGTTCACATACATTTAGGTCGAAATCATTAAAACATTTTTAAACACTCCATACATTCCATGTTAATAAACTACAGTGCTGACAAGTCAGGTACAACAACTACCTTGAGAGTTGCACCAGTACTCTTCCAACACTTGTTTACAGACAGATTATTTCACTTATAATGCACTATATCACAACTCCAGTGGGTCAGAAGTTTACCAACACTAAGCTGACTACGCCTTAAAAATTCTGCTTGGAAAATTCCAGAAACTTATGTCATTGATGTAGGAGCCTACGGATGGCTAATTGCCATCATTTGAGTCAACTAGAAGTGTAAGTATGGATGTATCCCAAGACCTACCTTCAAACTCAGAGCCTCTTCGCTTGACATTGTGATAAAATCAAAAGAAATCAACCATGACCTCAGAAAAAAATCATGTACCTCTCCAAGTCTGGTTTGTTCTTGGGAGGAATTTCAAAGTGCAAGGAATAGTGAAATCAGGAGTTTTAATGCATTTGTTTAAGGGGCATGTAAACTTCTGACTCAACAAAGCGCATCTTGTTTCATTTTAAATCCATTGCGGCACGTTACAGCCAAAAAACAAATGGACCCGACTGTACATCATAAGGACTATGGTCATACCAACATTAACTCGCAGTAGGCGTTCAAGACTGATTTTGATAACAGAACATATTAAAAATGCAACCATGTCAAGACCCAGAACCATAAACCTTAAGTCCAAACTCACTGCCATCAGATGAATTTGGCCTCTTTTTTGCTTCAGAAATGGGAACCGGCTGGAAAGAGAGCATCTCGCCAGCATCAATCCCTTCTGCCATGTCCAGCACCTTTCACATCAGTTGACGGCCATACCTTTGCAGATAAAAGAGGTTCATGTGACACCACTAAAACATAAATGGATACAATTATGCTCATCCTTCAGTCAGATACCATGATGAATCACAATCAGCAGGTTCACCATCCCACATAATAACAAGCTGGCAACAGCATAGCACTGCACCAAGCTAGCCAAAGGGTAGAAAGAGGGGAAAGGGCATACACAGTACTGAGGTGACCTCGTCCCAGTTACTTAGCTACTAGTATCGGAAGTAAATTCCTGATGGAAATTTTCTGGCATAACTCAAATTAATACCAATTTTATGAGACGGCAAGCACCGAGATTAAAGGGATATTTCAACATTTTGGCAAATTGGCCTATTGCCATAATCCCTAGTCATATGAGTAGGTACATTACCTTTAGTTATCCGTGCCCGTTGTTTTGCGATTCGGGAGGGGGAAAGACCGAGCTGCTCAGCGAACATAACGAAAGTGAACGGTGCAGGTCCCTTCCTCCTTCAAAACTCATCAAATACGCAAGCCAGCAGCTCCAAAACGCTCTCGTGAACAACTTGTGACCTGCACATTCACTACAATATAAAATAATAATGTATAATTACGAGACTGTTATTTACAAGGCAAATGCATAACCGGAACTACATTCCAGACATACCGGCTGGGCGGAGTGATTTCAAAAGCTTGTGTTTACTGCAACTACTCGCAACTGAGGTGCGCACTGTGTTAAGCCGCCCAGCGGGTTACTCAAGAAAGTAGTTCCGAGTATTTGCTTCCTGTGTCGTAATGTTTCATAATTATACATTATTATTTCATAGCGTGGTGAATGTGCAGGTCGCAACTTGTCCACGAGAGCGTTTTGGAGCTGCTGGATTGCGTATTTGATGAGTTTTGAAGGGAGTTTTGAAGGAGGAAGGGACCTGTACCGGTCACTTTCATTATATTCTCTGAACAGCTCGCGTCCCCCCACCCATTCTCAAAACAACCGGCACGGATAACTAAAGGTAATGTACCTACTCGTATAACTATAGGGATTAAGGCAACAGGCTAATTTGCCACAATATTGAAATATCCCTTTAAACTCTGGGGTATACGGATGCAAGTGAGCACACTGAATATGTTGTTTGTTGAGAATGGAGTATAGAGTACTAAAGTGATGACGTCACGCTGGTGTCGGAAGCAAAATTTCCCATTAATTTTGCCCAAAGATGTTTTTTTCAGTTCACTTTTGAAGTACTTTCTGTTGTTTTCCAGCCTCCATCGATTTCGAGATTTTACGTCATATGTTTGAGTAACAAAAAATGTTGTTTTTCGTGACCAGAGTCAGCTACAATTTAAATCATTTTAATTTTTCGCCACCATGCTAATCCTACTTGTAGTCTAAAAACTACATGTCCCATGATCCTCCTGATTCCCGGGCAGAACGAGTTTAAAATGCGTTACAAATTACCTGCACCTTGCCAATTGCCTTAGCTATTTGTTTGCTTAGCTTGGTGAGACTGTGAATTCGTCAGCCACTCTACGCTCTACTTAGTTATATTTACTTGCTAGATATCAAGTTTTACAACTAGCGCCAATTTACTTTAATAGCCAAGCATCTTTGGCCATCGTTTGTTTGCTTAAAAACTAGGAACGAGCTATTCAGCTTTGTCACTACATAACTGACCGAGCTACGTAGCTAATTCAGGTCTGCTTGCTCATCTAACGCTAGTTACGTGCCGAAATAATCGCAATTCATTGTTTTTAGCAATTAATATTCACCATGTGAAGCAAGCCGAGCAAGCAAACTGACTTTTAGCTGGCTAACTTAGCCAGCGAGCTAGTTTACCGACTTCAGTGGCTGACTAACGTCATATTAGGTGGCAATATGTAAATGCCATCTCGCGAAATGTTCCGGGCTCGATGCTAGCTAAGTAGCCAAATAATGGCTATTCACCATTTTTATTGACTTAACTAGCTCGCTAGCTAGGCTAGCGAACTAGCGATTTCGCTAGCTTAGCCATTTATAGTAGGTGTATTTTAATGCTAGCTAGCTTGCTAAACGACAGTAAGTGACAATAAACTAACCATTTACTGTTTCTATTGATTTAGCAATGTGCACAAGATGTAATGAGCTCACTAGCTGGCTAGCTAGGTGGTTCGCTAGCGTAGCTAAATGGCGAAATAACTCATCATGATCCATTCATTTCTAGGCATGTAGCTAGCTAATGGTGGCCCCCTATGTGGTAACGGATGCACGGACATAGAGAACGGCAATTTAAGGCACTGATCGGCTACCGTACCATCGTTGTACGTTGTGAACGTTTGCGGAAACTGAGGTACCCCATTGGCTGGGAACAACTCAGGGGGTACACTCCCGTTTATGCAATGAATATGCAGTTTGCAGAAGTGGACTACAAACTGGACTACAAGCGCAAAAGCATTTAATTTTTGGCACTAAACAACAAATTAGATGTGATCATTTGCATCTATATACCCCATAGGCTAAGCTCGGAGCGGAGCGGCTCATAAAATTAATACGAGATTGAGCAATGCCAGAAAGTGTCCAAACCCCATTATAAATTCCCATAGAGATTTTACTTCCAACACCAGAAGCTAAGTAGCTGTGACGTCATCACTTAAGTACTCTATTATTCCAATCGCAGCCCAGTTTGTAGTCCATTTTTGCCAACCACATATCCGCTACACAAACTTGCTTATTGCCCGTAATTCATTCCCTGCCAATCAGGTACCTCAATTTCAGTAAATGTTAAGACTGTAACTTGACCGTGGCCAATCAGAGACATGAATAAGGGGTTAAGTCGCAGCAAGCCTGACATTACTGCGGAATAAACCCCGACAGTCTGATGTAGTCTTGAGTCATCCTGAGGGGGCTATTTTGCAATAATGACTGGCTCGCTGTACATTATCCTGCTAATCACACGGCTAGTTACTAAAGAAGTCAATTTGATGCAAAATATTGATTTTACAAGGATTTTTAATTCATTTTAACACTTCAGCTAAAAAATAAATAAAATAAGACAGCTATATTATCTGGTTGGAACTGCGTTATGCCCACAGCAACAGTCTGTTCTTTGTAGCAGCGATCTGGGCCCGGTTGTTCAAAGCTTTGTTAACTTTAACCGGTGATTAAGTTTAAACCACAGCATCTATATCTCTGAATGAAAGCACAGATGTTTGTATATTTTCGATGCATTTTGTAGGTTTCCCCTTGATTCGTTTAAGTAGTGAAGAGCATTCGCGAGAATCTTATTTAGAGGGTGGTCATGATGTCAGGTGTTTAGCGCTAACCAGCTGTTAAATTAACGGAGCTTTGAACAACTGGGCCCTGCTCATTAGAAACAACTGACAGCAGAATGCTGTAATTGGCTAATCAGAATAGAGTATCTAACACTGCCGTGTAATAAATTGATAAATTGGAGAAAAAAAAAAAATGTATGCTTCGTTTACTATCCGTTGCCTACCTCCGAAAACCAGTGAAACCTGCCACTGAGCAAACTTATTTATTCCATAGCAGGCTGCTATTAGCTATAGAAATTGACAGCAAAAGCAAGGCAGCAACTTGTGATTATTCAGCTGGCTGAATAGGTCAGTAGCATGCTGGCAAAATTGTTTGTCTAGCTAGATCATGGGCTACTATTAGCTAGCTACATTTAGAAATCAGTGGAGAGCAGTGACTGCTTATTATTTTGCTATTGAACAGCGAATAGTGATTATTTAGCTACATAGCTGGCTAGTAAGGTCAGTGATGCACATGCTGGCTGGCTAGCTAGCTAGTTCACTGGCTACCACGTTTTTAGCAGAATAACTTGGACCAAATGTTTACCTTGGTGCTAGCAAGCAACAAACCTTCATAATATGCTAGTTAAGTTAACCAAGCAGAACATACAGGGGCTATTGCTCTGTAGTTAGCTTAGCTGCAGTCTAGATTAGGACAAGTTAAGAGTCTCATTAAGGGCATTTTCTGGCCCAAACCACTGATTTCAAAATAATTTTCAGCATTGATTAAAAAAAAAAAAAAAAAACCCCAATGGGGTTCATGAATCCACCAGAGAAACCTGCAATATCAATTTTCTTCATGATAAAAAAATGATATTTTTAAACATTTTTTAGTTTTTGGTAGGGCCAACCATTCTGCGGCCCTGCAAAGTGCCACCAATGATTATAATCATGTGCTTATCAATGCACATTGTAGCTGATATATTTTCCTAACGAATAAAAAAAGACTTTATTAAAATTGATGTCATATTGCCAAGATAGGAAGATATGTGTTCAAAAAATATGTTCTGAAATGGAGATTTTCAACGGCCACCTGTGTAAACGACATACATTTGACAAAGTTCCCGGCCATGACACACTAACGGAATTCGCTGAAATTTGCCCTAGGGTATGGCCAACATTCAATGAAAAAACGAGGATGTGTCGACACCGGTAACATCTTCATCCGAACACCTGCATCAACCGACTGTTGTAAACCCTAAAATCGGGTGTGTTGATACGAAATGTATTGTGTGAGTATGGCTCTCACTTAATTCTTCTAGTTTCAGTTTTTTCAGAAATATAGTTCTTAACAATGACCCTTATGATGTTTATGCTTGAAATTACTGCCTTCAATAGGTTCTTCAGTATATCACTGCTGCTTGGCCGTTTGCCCATAAATCTAGCATTAAACATGACTAATCTTGACCCATGCAGTCTTTCGCCAGAGGATGGTGGTGGGGTCTTTACGTGCATCCTCAACATCTTTTAAGACTTCTGATATATTCAAAGATATGACTTCTGCTCATAGCTAAAATTTGCAACACTCACACTCTCACCTCAAGCCACTTCACCTCACAGTGAGTGTGTTAATTAGTCGCGTGGGAATGCAATAATTTCCACCTGTGATACTGTGACTGAACAGCAGGTACCTGATAAAGGGTGGAAGTGTAATTGGGTCAAGGATAACCATGGAGAGTGCTAGAGCCTATGTGAGAGATCCAAGTTAGGTACACCAAAGTGAGCAGTGACATTGCCAGTTGGCGGTTGTTTATCTGTATCAGGAACCCACCTCTTATAAGAAATTCGGCTACTTAAAGTAAAAAGCCGGTCTCCAGAATGGCAATTATAGAAGATATAACACCACCCAAAAATGTCCATTTGCATGCATACGATCAAAATACGATGGACACGTCTCAAACTTATTTATTGACTGGTTTACTTAAACAGAAGGCCACACCGAAGCAAACTTTAAAAATAAATTCAAAATAACATGTTAATGTTCGGATCGTGATTTCATGATTTTGGGAGCCACTGACACGGGTTTTATCCTTTGTGGTTACCCCTTGGATACAACTTTCTCCAGTGAATTTGAACATATTTCATATTGTATTGATTTTTTTCTCCATGTTTTTACTTGTGTATTTTATGTTATGTTTAAATTCATTGTTGTATCCATAAAGCTAAATAAATCGTCTTTTAAAAAACCAGAAGAGCTTACGTCGCCACAGACGCGGTTTCCATCGGACAACTTTTAGGCGGAAGCAATGAAATTATTTTAAAACCATTATTTTAATTTTAAAATCAAATTATTGAAATCTTTCGAAACTGTGGGTTTATTTCGCAATAATGATCCGCTCGCTGTACCTTATTCCTCAATCACATCGCTACACACTATTTTAAACGGCTAAAAAATTCACAAACAGTCATGCAGCATCTTCCATTGATGCGCAGAGTGCACCACTTCGGTGTGTCGCGTTATTTCTACTAGTGTAAAACGCGCCTGCTCGCCAAATAAACCCATTTATGCAACGTATTCTCCATCACTGAAGTACGAGATACATTAGGATGAAGCCTACTGAATGTATGGGCAACCTCTGCTTTAATTCAACGTCCAACCCAGCTGGGGCGCGTATGCCAAAACCCAAAAGCGTAGTTGCTAACCAAGTTAGCAACTTACTCACTTCGTCCATTCACAGCCCATGGGCCAAACTATGTAAGTTAACGTCTGTGATTTCGGGAAACGCACCCTAGGTTAGTCGGCTAACTCGCCACAATTCCGTAAGCTATAGCTCGTAAGATGGTCTTCGGTTCCTATTCGTTAGCAAGCTAGTTGTCCTACCTGCCTGCCTCCCAAGAAGTCAGACTCAGGACAAGGCCAAAACCGGCCTAGCTACTCGTTATCATGATGACAGTCTTGATTACACTGGATGATAGATAGCTATATTTTGATCAGTCTCCGGTGGACATATCTGTATCAGAGAAACGATAAATCCCTGAGGCCGTTGGCTTTTCATCTAAAGGCTACGCTGACCGAAAACGAGTAGTCTTGTTGGCTAGCTCGCTCGCTAGTTGTGCCACCGCCATCTTCTGCATCATGGCTACGGAGTTCCGCTGGAGGATTGTGGGAATGGTGGAGAGGCACTGGCCATCTAACAATGCGGTCATGTAGATTTTTTAACCAAGCTAGCTACCTAATTATGACCCCGCTTTTTAAAACTTTTTAGAGCCACATTAAAACAAGCGTCTCAATAACGATTCGCAGGCGGTAGTCCCATTCAGTCACCCAAACCGCAGCAACAACGGTTAGCTATTTTAGTAAAGGAAACATTATTTTATCATACTAGATCAAATAAATTATGACCAGCTATCATTAGCTAAAAGCTAGTTGTGCATTTGACGTCATAATGTAAAGGCAGCACCAAACAGCTAGCTAGCTACAAACTAGAAATAAATAGCAAGAAATTTCGTCTTGCCTCATTATCATACTTTAAGCAAAATGAGCAAGCCAGCTACCGCACATCATAACGTAAGCAAACAACATAGATTCTGGTATCTGAATAAGAGTTACCACAATAAATCAATGTCAAGAAACGCAGTCGAAACAAATCCACATAAGCCACGGACTGCAGTCTACTGCAAGCAAATCCCGCAATTAATGACTTAGACGAAAAAAAAGGAAAAATTTGTCATGAAATCCACTCTCACGTTATAAACTCAGAATGTGACACGCAAATAGCAACATACACGTACATTCTGCTACATCAGCCGACTAATTTCCTCGCTAGCTATCTAACGTTCCATAACTTGCAGGTTAGCTAGCTTGCCTAATCACTGAAATTAGCTTACCTGATAGGCAGCAGCGTTGATGTTCTCAAGGTGCTCAATTTAACGTTACATTGCACTGCAACATTTGCAGATATGATCTGAGAATTTCGCAAGCCAGTAACTTAGCACTAGCACGACCTCCTGTCGCTTTCAGCAGAGAGCCTTCCTGTATCAAGTCTCTTCGTCATTCTTTCTGGGCCCTGAGGTATCTTGCGGACGTCATCGCATATAATTCTAGCCCAGAAAAAAATTGCCTTTGCTAAGTAAGCGTCGCTAGCCCGGTGGTCTCCAGCGTCAGTCCTGTTGGACCACTGTGTATGCTGGTTTTTGCTCCAACCACGATTGCAATCGCAGAATTTTAACAAGCAGATTAATAGTCAATAATTACGGGGATCTCTCGTTTAGAGCAATTATATTTCACCACAGAGGTTCACACAGGATCAGTGATTGACAATTTTGTCAATATTGGATATTGACAATATTATTGACGGTTAGTGGGAGATACTGAAGCAAAAAAAAAAAAAAAAAAAAAAAGACTTAATTGCGCTATATTTCGACGGGATCAAATCTCGGTAGATATTTACTGACGCCGGTGTAATACATTATGTGGTTGGTGGCACGTCACAATATTGTGCAATATTTACTCATCAGTCAGTCGTCGTAGGATAGCATAATAGCACTGATGAATTTCAAATACTCAAATGTGCTGTTGATAGGCCAGATGACGGGCAATCGTTGCATTGGTGAGATTGGTCCACGCATAACAGTGGCAGCGTTCAAATAGTATTTCAATATGCCCTCGCTGACTTCCCCTCTGTACTTGCCCTCGGGGGAATCCTCATCGCCATCCTCAGTGTCGATCCCCTTGCCTGAAAAAGTGAAGTGAACTTGGGCTGTGTCCGAATGTTAAAAAATTACGGCCTATCCACAAATTCTTAACCACTTTTCTTTAAACATCATAAGTAAAAGGAAAGGTTTAAAAGGGAATACCTAAAGGCTTAGGAAGACAACCGTGCTCATTAGAGTATCCGAGGGCGCTTACACTAGGCAACATGATCATAAGTCCCTTGCCCATTATATACGTTTCTTTACGCGATTGGCCGGATGAATGGCCCTAAATATTGCTGCTGCGCATAATTGTGGAACAGCGTTATCTTCTTTCTTTGCGAAAAGGATGGTTCTGTGAACCCTATGCTAAAAGGGCTAAATTAGGAAGCACTGAGACACCTTTCCTAAACATTTAAATCATCCTAATACACTTATTATGGCTGCCACGCGATTATTTCCGGATCATTTTTTGGGAGTTAGGAACTTTCCTTGGTTAAAAAAAAAAAGACTATTCGGACGCAGCCTATGAGTTTGGAACTTCCCCTTGCAGCAAAAAAAAAAAAAAAAAAAATTCGAACGCGGCCCTGGATTTGACCATTGACTGTATATAGTCTATGGATTTGACCAGAGCCAGCTTGATACGGCTCTTCGGACGCCCTCTAGTGGTCACATTATAGACCTAGATATCAAATGGCTTCGATATAAAATTTGACACAGGCGACCTCATTTCCAAAAGTCTGAAAAATCTGCTCTCCATGGAGGAAAAGCATGAAGGCTTTGAAAATATTTCAGTAGAATGACCCAAAAATTCTGCAGTCTGAATCAACAGCCAATAAGCCCAAAAAAGAAGACCACTCGTTCATGAAACCTGCTTTATTTAGTAAGTGTATAAGATGCCATGGTTTATTAATTTAGGGAAATATACAGACTTTAATGCATTAACTTTATCTTTACGTAATTAATCTGGTCCCTAATTTATGCAACTTTCTACTTCTATTTCTATTTATGCAACTGTGACTCTTGAAATGTTCTCGGCAGATTTTTAAAAGATAAATTTAGTCATATGTTTTTTTTCTTGCATTTGTGTCAGAGGAGCTCTTATGAGATTTCAATCCATAGATTTTATGAATAAATAATTTTTCTTCATGGGTCCTGACTAAGGGCATAGCCTCCACAGAGCCATGATGTCAAAATGATCCAGGATAAGGCGTTGTCTTTCATGTGCCAGAATACTTTTGCGGAGTGCATCTTTCTTTCTTTCTTTCTTTTTTTTGGTATTTTGTTGTACAGCTATTTACAAGCAAATTTTTATTTTAAATGAAAACATTCATATCTTATCTGAGTGCAATGTATCCACTGCAGGGAATTCACAGGAAAGAGACGGCTGACAGAAATTCTGTCTGATCGGTAAGTATTTGGACAGAGGCACAATTTTCATCATTTTGGGTATAAACACCATTACTTTTGTAATTCGACAATCAAATGTACATTCAATGCAGACTTTTAGCTTTAAAGATTAATTTTACAAAAATGTATGAACTGGGTGGGAATCACAACCATTTTTATACATAGCTTCCCATTAGACAAAATTACAAAATACAGAACTCACTTTATTGGCAGTTTTTGCAGTTAATGACTGCCCTTTACTTTAAGAACCTGAGATGTCACCAGATATAAGGTTTCTTGCCTGTTGCAGCTTTGCTAGGCTTTCAAAGCAGAGGTCTTCAGTTCCTGTTTGTTCATGGAATCTTTTGCCATCAGCAAGTGAAATGCATGCCAAGTTTGATTCAGGTCAATTGATCTAACTTCGGATTTTCAGGACATTGCAGTTCAAATCATACTGGTTCAAGTTGGTCTTTGTCTCTTCTGTCCACAGGATGATATTCCAGAACTGTGCAAGCTTTTTTTTTTTTAAAATACATTTTATGACAAATTCTTATTTGGTCTTCCTAATTTGAGGCCAACAAATGGTTTGTATCTTGTAGCAAACCCTCTTTATTTACTCTGGTGATGTCGTCTCTTAATTGTTGACTTTTAAATAGAAATGCGAACCTCCTGAAGGGTATTCTTGATCTGGCCGATTGGAAAAAATGGGGAACTCAATTTCCCAACAAAGAAAATATTCTCCATCTACCACAGATGTTTTCAGTAGTTTTCCAGCCCATTTGGTTCCTGCACTCACCAATGCATTTTTTTAATGTAATGCATCAAATAATTGACATGGTCACACCCAATGTTTCTACCATCACTCTGATGGAAAACTGAAATTTAGAATTGTGAATTAGCCCTATAATATATTATGTAGTCCCTACTAATGACACATTTCAGTACAAAGAGCATTGTAGTTATTTGAATGTTATTTTCTTGCTCTAGACTGCAAACCTACCAATTCCACAACGCCAATCAATGTCCATAAAACAGTTGGAGCATATCAAAAACATACGCTGAACCTGAAATAATATTAAGGCCATAAACAGTGTCCTACATCTTCAAGCAGCTTGAATTTCCCCTTAGGTAGATTTAAAGTAAAGATTTCCTTATTTTAGGACAATGTCTCATGCATATTCTGTATCTGCTGGTTGCAGTGCCTCACTGATGCTGCATCACACTTGAAATGCTGAAACTCAGGACGCCATGTTTTTATGACCGTAACATTGCACAAAATAGAAAAATATTGAGATCATTTGCATCATTTTGGACACAATTCTCCATAATTCAGCAAGACATATGAGATCTTTGGAAACCTTGGGATCTCTACTACGATGTAAAGTAGGCCGAAAGCTCAACAGGTTTGAATGAAGCAGCTGCACTTGACGAACCCATGTATGGGATTGCAGGGTTGAAGAGGTTAAATATCTAAGTCCAAAATTAGAGTGTGTCGTATCGGCAGCAGAAATTACTACACCACAAAGAACAATAACGATTGAGAATGTCAACTGGCGCCTTTATTATTTTTTCAGGGCTTAAAAATTTTGCATTCATCGAAAATTATTGATCATGTTAACGGCAAGCTGCGGTGATAATGGAAACAAATATTACATGTTGGATTCACAATATCATTTTGAACATGCGCTTTTTGTTTTTAATGTTTTATTGAAAATGGACACCACTGGGAATCATACAATGGTAAAATATCTTGCATGTAAATCTGAGGCTTCGCAATGCCATTGGCAGGGAGGACCATGATAGTTATTAAGGTTGTCCAACTTTGACACCAAAAACTTTACACAGAAAAGGGTTAAAAGGGTTTCTAACACTATATCAATCATCATAAGACATGTCTCCACTTCATAATCAATTACACAAAATAGATCCTTATAAATCATGAATATAAATGTATTCGCATTATCTGGTATCTAGGTCATTTACAATGACCAATTTTATTATTTTGTGAAAATGATAGCACTTATTATAGCATTTGGCAAATGGGGTTTGACCATTTGTAAGGAGTATTACTGGACTGCAAATTACAAATGGTATGACCTCACAAGAATAGACTCAATCTGGAGGGACCAAAAGTAGTGCTGAAATATTCCTAATGAAAATGACATTGCTGGTAATGGACATATCTACTAGAATTATGATAAAACAAAATAACTTGGAAGACACAAAATATGGATTAGTCAGCAGATACACAAAGCGTAATGTATCAGAGGCACTGTATGCGGCCTACATGGCATTTTTTAAATACATGCTGCGCCTGAAAAAGGGGAAACTTTTTTATCCTACAGAATGGACATGTAACATCGAAGTCAATCTGTTCATTTCCATTAGTACAAACAAATCTAAAGAACTCTGTTTAGATGCTATGGTTTTTCTTTTTACTTCTCTTTCAAATTTTACTGGGAGTCTTTGGATTTTTAGCAAAATCACAGTCAGAATATTGACCTGGTTTATAACCATAGCCTTTTAATTAAAAGAAATGGGGAAGTTTAAAATTAAAAACAGTAGATAAAAATGTGCCATTATTAAGATCAACAGAAATAATACATGGCACTAAGGTCAAATTAGATCAAGTTGCCATTGCAAGGATTCTCGCTTCTGTCTATTACAGCCCTTAGTTTTGACAAAGAGTAAATCCCAGGAATCAGTGTTGACTATTTAGAGGTGCAATTTGTTTCAAAAGTTCCTTTCTGTAAATTCAATAGCATACATGTTCCTCCTTTTGCTCAACATACCTTTCCTGATTGGAATAATACTTGAAATCCAAGTCTCATATTGCATACCCCAGATAAGCACACAGAATAACCATGTGAAGGTTCCTTCTTGTCAGCTAGTTTTATAAATTAGTGCTGCTAAACCTGGTGCTCACCCAAGAAATACCATGTAAGGCCTACATGTCCGTGCTTGACAAGGGGGGGGGGGTTAAAGATGGGTATAAAAAGTAAATTCAAAGGCTGATGAGCATGAGGAAGTAGGAAGTAAAGAAGAGGAAACACGTGCTTAGTTCTTGTGGAAGCTGCAGTCTCCTCTTCAGACAGGTGCCCGAGACAGATTAAAAGAAGCTAAAGGAGGGAGAGAGGGAGACACAGAGAGAGGTACGGGTTACCACAGGGAACAAAGCAGCCAGAGAGAGCAGTCTGGGAAAGTGCCAGTAGAAGGGTAAAGTTCAGAGGTCATAGGGCAAGAGGAAACCTTTAATGCATTTATTCTTCATTTCAGTATCAGGCGCCTCCATGGGTAGCCATGCATGTAATATTTTAATAAGAAATATCTATACTATAGACTTTGCACAAATACAGTACGAGAAAAACTTCTCAACCTTTGGAGCCCGACACGTACATAATTCCGCTCAGCTAATCAACTCTATGTTGCTTTTCAAAAAAGGGATGCAAATTGTTCAGGACAATTAACCTTAATCAGCTGAATGAGATGGATTAAGGTTTAAATATATTCAGCATTTAATGAGTTTCTTTCATAAAGTGGGGCAAAATTACAGGTAATAATAGATTAAAAGTCCTCTAAAGTCTACTTATTGCCCTTTCACCAGGGAAAGTCAAATATGTTCCAACAAAAAACAGAATGTTACCAATTTATTTCATGCAGAGCAATTACCTAGGATGCAACCGGTATCAAAAAAGTGAAAGTCAAAAAGGAACGTTAAACACCCCAGCAGTGAGGCACCAATAGTAAGTGCATAATAAAGCAAAGCTTTATCGGGAGCTGCCATTAGAATGGTGCGTATTAGTTAACGTCACAGAGGTGTGACCGAATACAGTAATGAAAAGTCTTGATATCTTGTTGAGCATGAAACGGTTAAACATGAAACCCACTTTAGTCACACAACAGGCAGCCAACGCAGTTAGTGCTGTGGGTTAAATACATGCACACAACATATCCTACACCAAAAACATGTGTAGTGTAGATTTGCCACTATCCCCCAGGGGAAAGGTCCAGAATCTTTTTCTCTCGCTTTCCTCAGGCAGTGGGTCACACTGCCCTCAATGCCAAGGGCTTGGTCCCTTAGTAAAGCCTGGTAGAGGAGTAACTACTCAGTGCAGAGCCAGGGATTACTGCAAAGGAAAGTAAATACACACATGATGGTGAGCAGGGGGGTTAGAGGCAGTAGGAAGGTTACACACTAGGTTTCAACCCCAGCAAAACTCACAAGGAAAAAAAAACTACATATATGAGGGGGGAGGGGACAGTAAAAGGATCCCCACAACCAGTGATACCCAGCAGCCCGAGGGTCCAGGAGGGATGCAGAACAGCTGAGATGCACCAAGTGTTCAAAAGAGTAACATCAGCAGGAACAGGCAGACCAAGATCTCCAAACTTTTGTAACAGCATTTCATAGTTGCAAGGAGCATCATACTCAGTTCAATACAATTTACGGAGAGCACTGAATACCCTAACGCACATCTTTGATGACAAACATAACCCGTCCGCATGGGCCGAGAGATGGAAACAAACAATGAGGTGGAGCAAGAGAGATCCATCAAACTGCGACTTTATCCTGAAATCTTTTGTATTTATCTCAACTGATGCTGTCCCAGAACTTGTGCTGCGATTTTTTTTTTTTTTTTTTTTTTTTTTTTTTTGGGGATCTTGAGAGAGAAACTGAATGCAAACAGCAAGGAGTCAGACCCTGTATGAAGGTGCCATGCCAAAATCACTAGTTTGACATGGTGCTGATGAAACACAACTCTGTCCCACTCCAGAGAACAACAGCCTCAAATGGTAACATCACTTGAGTTATAAGTGCATATTAAACCCCATTGAAAATGTTATGACTCCGTGAAACATTCATTCATTAAAATTAGTAAACGCACAGGTCTTTTTACAATTACAGTTAATACTGCTGCCTTATCAGCGCAAGTACTTCATCAATTTATCATGTTTATCTCAGGAATACACGCATTTCTGCCATGTATGCAAGTTATTGAAAACACAATGATTTTGGTCCGTGTTTAAATGTTTGGTGGATTATCTTTATTTTCTTTTAAGGTAAGTATTTTTGCAAACACTGATACAGGTGCAATCCTGGTCCCTTCAAGCTGGCCTTATTTTTTGCTGGATGTGCTTATACGTGTATAAAAAAGTAAAAAGTCACAATTGGTTTAAAACACTGAAAACATACAGAACATACATTTAGAAACCGTTGGCAGGTTGACAGTTCCCCTATCTAACAAAATTTTTAAAAAGACAATGAGGTACAGCTGAAGAGGACTAGTGAGCATTAATACAATTTCTGCACATGCAGAGTCGAAACAAAACTGAACACTGGCAGATCAAGTTACTTGCACTCACATTCCTGAAGGTATTTTAATCCAAATTTATGAAAATGTACTACGTTGTATTTAAAAATAAAAAAAAATAAATAAGAAACACCATTATTTATAACACACTAAACAGGAATGTGGACTCACATAACAACATTGTAAGCTCTGATTAAACTTTGAAAATTGAGTGATTGGCACCTTCAGAGGGGGTACAATAACACTAGTCTGATATACTGGCGAGTAAGTTAGGTGCATCATGCTTTCCAAAACTGAGAGCATAGTTCAAACAAGTTATATCAGACCACAGCCAATGTTAGTTTTATTTCAACCCATCTGCAAACTCCTGCCTCCACACAAGAGTGCTTGCGCTTGTTAATGTTAACAGCATACTCTTTTTCAGTCGTGCAGAAACAAAACAAAAATAATGATGAGTTTACTCAAATAAGAACCTTAAGAGGAGGGGAAATGTTCATAATTGGCCTTACAAAAGAAAAAAAATGGAGTCTAATTAGGGTAAACTGATTGTTTTTCAGTAAAAAAAAAAGTTCCATTCACAGTAGTGGTTTGCTTCTTCCACAGAACATGGGAATGTGTGGGTTGCATAATGGTAAGGGGAGGATACAGAGAACAGCAATGGCTCAGGAGAAGAGGGGTGAACACTCAATCACAGCTGGCAGAGGGAGCACTGTCTACAGGAAGCCTGAACTGGAAACGAAAGAAAGGGATGACGATTAATGTTTCCTACGGGTTACCATCAACAGTTACAAATGTGCAACACAAAATGACCACAATTTTTTTAAAAAAAGATTCAAAATCAGTGTTAGTAATAGGTTATCATGCATTTGTGAATTTTGCTTTTGACAAGAGGTAGAATATAAAAAAGGTTCCCACTAACAGTTCACCAATTTGATACTTATATACCACATCAAACCAAAACTATTTAGGTTCTGCTTAGGGATTCTTTAGTCACGATTATTATGCTCATTTATATCTTACTCTCATCACCTTAACGATCCCGAACACACGACAAGCTAGGAAACCCACTCAAATAAACACTTCTGGACAGAAAGTTCACTCCAACCGACATTCTAAGCCTTATAAAACTGTTCCTTTTATCAGCCTTAAATTTTACAGTGCCATATCAGAAAAAGTTCAGTCCAATGTTAAATAAAAATAAAAACCGAAATCAGTAATTTGTATATGATCTTTGACCTGTTATTACATTGAAAACAATATAACAGATTATTTGATGTTTCACCACAAGAATTTTTTTGATTTCAATTTCAATTACTGCAATATAGTACAAAAAAAGTTGGGACAGTCAACTATTTACCGCCTTGTAATTCAGTCATTCTTTGCCACAATACTTAAATGTTTAGAGACTAAGGACACCAAGTGATTCGCGCTTCAGGTTTGTATCCCATTCTTTCTGTAAACAAGTCTAGAACTGTGCAACACTATGGGGTCTTTGTTGTTGCAATTTGGTTTTCAAAATGTGCCACATGTTCTCTGTTGAGGACAAGTGGGGACTGCTAGCAGGACAGTCCAGCACTTGCACCCTCTTCACATGCACCCTCTATTTGTAATGCATGAAGAATGCAATATTGCGTTCCCTTGTTGAGCTATGCCTGCACATCCCACAGATGTCATCTTCCAGGCAGCGTACAGCATGTAGCTCAAAAATCTCAAAGTATTTAGCAGCATTAGCAGTACCTTCAAAAAGAGCAAGTTACACTTGTCAAGGGAACTGACACAACCCCATACTATGACAGAGCGTGGCTTTTGGACTTGCTGCTGATAACAGTCAGGTACTTTTCTTCTTTGGTCTGGAGCACACTGTGTCCATTTCTTCCAATAAAGACCAGATATATTGATTCTCCTGACCACAATACATGTTTCCGCTGCGTGGGGGTCCATTGCAGATGCTTGAGACCCAAAGAAGCGGACAGCATTTCCAACCATTGTTAATATAAAGCTTTATTTTTTGCACAGCAAAGTTTCAACTGACATTTGTGGATGGATTTATATATTACAGTACCTGACTAAGGCTTGCCACAATAATCCAGAGCGCATGTGGTTACATCACTTACCAATAAATGACAGCTCTTGATGAAGTGCCATCTGAATGATCAGAGATCACAGGGTATTCAGCTTAGGCTTGTGCCTGTGTCCTTAATGCACAAAAACTCCAAGAGATACCTTGAATCTTTTAATTATGCCATGTACCACAAAGCAGCGTTTCCCGTTTCTCAACTGTGCTCCGTGAGTACCCCTGTCATGCAAATTCTATACATCTCCAATACATCGGACGCCCCCAGTTTAGCTTATCAAGTGCTCTACTAACAAGCTGATCAGCTAAATCAGGTGTATTGAATCAGAGAGACATTGGTAAAATCTGCAGGGCAGGGGTAATCCAGGAACAAGGTTAGAAAACACTGCCATAGAGTGTGAAATATCGAAATCCCTTCCTATTTTTATTTGAGGAACATTTTTTTTAAAGCTTTCAAAGATGTTCTCATGCATGCGTAGGAAAATTGGCGATCCTCGTCCCCGTTTTCCAGGACAAGGCTTTTTCTGGATGCTGTCGAGATCACAAATCACCTTCTGACATCAGCCATTTTAAATGACATTATTATTCAGATTTATTTACCCCATTAGTAGTCCTAAATTGCCCCTGTCCCAACATTTTAAGTACGCTGCAGGCCCGAATGGAATCCAAATGGATTTATATCACAAATAAAATTAGGTTGACCACACAAACCAGGAAATATCTTGTCTTCATGTCTGCAATGAAATGTATGTCACGGTAAATTTGGAAATCACTGCTTTCTTTTTCTGTTTGCATTTTCTGCACTGTCCCAACTTTTTCAGAATTGTGGTTGTAAATCCTCTCCCCTGAAGGACTGAAAGAAAACACTCACTTGATAACAGACTCATTTTTGCTTTGTTTCAGGACACTCTCCCTCTCAAATGTTTCCTAAAAACAGACTCTCTGATGGCCTATACTATATATATACGGCTGACAGACCGCTATTGACCCCAAGCAAGATACGAGCCCACGCAGCCCGAACAACGGCAATGGTAAAATGGCTACCTTCTACCATCTCTCCTCTACAGAGATTAATAAATGTCATCAACCTCAGTGAATCTCAATACTTTCTTCATACACTGGGAAGGGCACTGCATGAACGCATCAACAATATATCATTTCAAAAGCAAGGAAGAACAAATATTTTTATGTGAGCAAGCATTACAGACTACAGTATTATCAAAGGAACTCCAATCTGAATGGCCTTTTGTGTGATGATAATGGGTGGGCAGATGGATGCCATGATGGCAGGCTGTTGTACTGCAGTACTAGAGGGAGATAAGGAGCAGCATGCCAGACAGAGGATAATATTCCCCATGCCTGGAGCTGGGCGAGCGGCCCCTGAGCCATGATTTACTCCAGCTCGGAGAACAAAGTCCTCCTCCACAGGCATGCTGGTCCACTGAGGTTTTATAACAGCAGCTCTGCTGGAGTTTTACAGCTTCAACAAATGCAGAGGAGTGGGGCTTCAGTCACAGTGCATCTACCATCATGGCTTGTGTATTCGCTATGCTTTTTAATGTTCTGGAATGTTCCATCTCAAATTGGGTCATTCCCATATTCAGAGCTCGTCCTGAGGTTTGTACACTTGTGATCATTGCAAAACACATTTGTACCTTAAAATGTATTCCATAATGTTCTAAAGGGGAGATCAAGATCCTATGGACATTAAAAATCTTTGATTAATCCATTTATTTCATCATTTCTACATTTTTATCTGTTGGCCACCCAGCGGCTCCCTACACCAGGGTCGGATACTGAGAGTTAGTGAAGGAGCCTTACCAGGCCTGGGATTCACATGCAGCATGCAGTATGCAGGGGTGGGTTAGCTGGAAAAGAATGCACACAGGCGACACAATGCATGTGACACAATCACTGCATGCAACACCGCATAGGTCGCCTTCATACTCTCCTATCAACACATTTCATGCACAGGTCTCTGGGTCACTGGGATAGCACTTCATTTTCTAAATCACATTGAATGAATAATTATGATGCATGTGGTAGAAATGGAAGCGCAGTTAGTAAAATGTGAATAACATTTAGTATAAAAAAAACCCAGAGCAATGAGGTTAATCTGACCACATATTGATAACTAGCAGTGCCATATCAGTAACCCATTGACTTGGTTGTTGGGAGATGAAAACATGACTGTGTGGAAGACAAAATGTGCATTTGCATATTAAATAAAGAAAAAAAAGCAAGCTCTAGTTATCAGCTCTAAAGTTTATGCAGCACACAGACAGACAAAAATTTTCAGTTTAAAAAAAAACTAGAGAACCTTCTCAGTGCAAGTGTCTTCATCCTTTATAATGTCTCGGTGATGAGTCAAATCAGCTTGAATACACAACCAGGAGTGGTTACCAACAGGATGAGAAACAATGTAGCAAAGTAAACACAGTCCCACCTCCGGGCAAATGAAACCAAAGTCTTTTTCCCCACCCTAAAGGCATGCCCACACCACACCACCATCCCTGAAGTCTTAACCCTTTGAAGAACAGGTTTTGGAAATAGTTTTCTTTAAATTAAATATTGGTGTTGTAGAAGTCCAATGTGCTGATTCACCATTAGCGTCTGTTACATAAGCAATAGAAAATCAATCTAGGAACATACTAATCATAGATGTATGATCTTGCACCAAAAACTGCACTGACACAGAGCTCTCTCCTGATCGAGACCTGGTAACACTGCGGTGGTACCGCGTCAGGTCAGCGTAAATGTACTGGGCTTCAATCATACAACAAGGAGACCCAACAAAAGGAATGCCAATACATCAAAGTCCTCAGAAATGCTTGTATTCTACCTCCATTTCACTGTGCTGGGAAAAAAAATCACATTAAAACTTATCAAAAGGTAAGGTAGCCAGGTTTAATGCGGCAGGAATACTCACAGCTACTCTTAAGAATGGTTCTCCATGAAGTGTGAACGCATGAACAGACATGAATTAGGTTAACACTTCCAGTGTCAAAAGAAGAGCTATAGAATTTTCGGTTGTAATTCAGCCACTATAAAAAGGCCTACACTTAATAGACGCGTGATGACAGTGGCTCCATCGCTCTCTTTTACTGTGACATATCAACCCCATTAGTGTCAGTAACCACTATGGGTATATCAATTCAGAATTAAAAAAAAAAAATACAAGGAAAGAAAAAATAACGAGGAACAGTGCTTACTGGTGTGGGTGGAGCAAAATGAGAAATGTGTTCAAAACGTCTTCATTGCATGTTCAAAAAAATAAAGGTATACCCAAGTGTTTCTACATGCTGTGTTAAGAGAGGTAAAAGATTGCATTCTCGCAAATACTACAGTGCCGTGAAAAAGTATTTGCCCGCTTTCCGACTGTTTCTATTTTGCTTATTGGTCATATTTAAATGCATCAGATCAGAAGACAAAGACAACACAAGTAAACACAAAATGCAGCATATAAATGATCATTTCATTTATTGAAGATTAGAGTTTTTCAAAATCTATATAACCCATGTGAAAAACATAATTGCCACCCAAAAACCTGATAACTGTCACAACCCGCATGTCTCAGTAAGCGTTTTCGCCCTGTTTTCAGCAATGTGCATGTCTTAAAGATGTATTGTCTGCTTTCGCTAGTTTGACGTCTAGCGTGTCGCCCCCTGCAGGCGCAATCAGTTGTTTTCCCTTTCTCCCCCATTGACAGCGTAGCACATTTCACCCACAGTAATGTCCTTGCAAATTGCTGGATTGTCCAGTACTAACCCACGAGCAACCAGTCATTGAATCTTCAGAATTTTTGTAAATAGTTTGTCTTCAGAATTAAGCATATCTTTATGAAACTAACTTAAATGCTCTTTGTAGCTTCGATATTAGAAATAAACTCCCAAGCTTTTCCACCAGTCTCCAGGATTGGGACTGAGTTTCTATTAACCTCCTGCAAGGGTTTGCTCCTCTGCTCAGTTTAATTGGAAAACCTTGCAAGCCTTTAGCAATCTCCAGGTTTGGGATTACCAGTTTCGTCCATCAAGCAGTCTTGCTTAAGCGAAGGTGAATCCACCTGCATTCAGACCTAAAGCCACTGGAGCCCCCACTGCCCCTGTACCCAAGCTGCATAAATACACTTGAGCTGATCCGTCTCCCCATCACTGAGGCTATGGCCCTGTTCTTCTGTCTTATCATATTCAAGCGAATAAACACCCCTGACTGGATTGCACGCACGTCTGTATCTGGTTCTTTGTCTGGATCATAACCGATAACTGGCAGTGTCTGCCATCAAATATTTGCTACAATTGGCAATGAGCCTTTTGATTCGCAAAATTTCGGCTTCCTCATCATAGCAGAATTGTCTTAATTCAGCCACACTGGAATGTTTTCAACCATTAACTTCTCGTTTGAGGTCATGCCACAGCATCTTAATTGGATTCAAGTCAGCACATTGACGAGGCCACTCCAAAACCTTCTCTAGGTTTCTTTTGAGCCATACGGATATTCACAAGCTTGTGTGCTTCAGATATTTGTCCTGCTGAATAATCCAATTATGGAACAACTTTAAGTCACAAAGTAATGGCCAGACATTCTCCTTCAGGATTTTCTGGCAGAGAGCAGAATTCAAGGTTGCATCAATTATGGCAATATACTGAGGTTCTGAAGCAGTAAAGCAGCCACAAACCATCACACCTATCAACACTCTATTTGACTGCAGGTATGATGGTCTCATTGTGAAATGCTGTGTTCACTTTACAGCAGATATGAAAAGACCCATGTGATCAAAAAAGTTTCACTTTTTGCCAGATCAGTCCACAGAATATCATCCGAAAAGTGTTTGAGGCCATCAAGATGTTTTCTGGCAAATGTAAGATGAGCCTTTGTGTTCTTTTTGGTTAACAGTGGTTTTTGCCTGGCAACTCACCCATGGACACCATTTTTGCCCATTCTCTTACAATGCAATCATGAGCACTGACCTTAAATGAGGCAAGTCAGGCCAGCATTTCCTTAGATGTTAGTCTGGGTTCTTTTGTGAACTCCTGGACAACTTGTTGATGCACTCTTAGAAAGATTTTTAAAATAAGACATACTTTAATGAACCCCATGGGGTAAGTTGTCCTCTGCATTTAACCTATCCTATAGTTAGGCGCAGTGGGCAGCCACAGAGCAGTGCCTTGGGACCAACTCCAGTTCTAAAGCCAGTTCCTTGGTCAGGGGTACCAGCAGGAGTGTTCCTATAATGCATGTTTTTCTGGGTGGGGGAAACCGGAGTACCCGGAGGTAACCTACGCGAACACGGGGAGAACATGCAAACTCCACAGAGAAAGGCCCCAGGCAGGATTCGAACCCGCGACCCTCTTGCTGTGAGGCAACAGTGCTATGGTTGGCTGATCATTCCTAGGAAGGATTACCACCGTTCCAAGTTTTCTCCATTTGTAGGAAATGTATCTCACTGCGCTTCACTAGAGCCCCAGAGCCGACAAAAAGGCTTTGTTACTCTTTCCAGGCTGAAAGATGTCAAAAACATTGATTCTCATCTATTTTTGATAGATTTACTTTGATTGCGGCATCATGTGCTGCTTTTTGCCTACTTCACATCGCCAGACAGGTTCTGTTTGAGCGATATTTAGATTGAACAGGGCTAGCTGTAATCATGCCTAAGTGTGTCTAGTATAACTGAACCCAATTATCAATTAAATTAGTTAATTTTGTAAGTAAGGGGGCAATTATGTTTTTCACATAGGGCCAGGTAGCATTAGATAGCCTCTTCCTCAGAGCAAATAAAACCACCATTTAAAAACTGTATTTTGAGTTTAATCAAGTTATCCTTGTCTCATACTATAATTAGTTTGATCTTCTGAAACATTGAATTGTGACAAATATGCAGAAACAAAAGAGATCTGGAAGGGGCAAATACTTTTCATGCCACTAGGATCACCATATCTAGTCTTAAAATCTAAATCCAGACCAGCTTTTCTTTCCTTCCAGGCCATTAAATAATTAACTGAATAATCGGTGCTTAAAACTGGCCAGACCGTCTTTACACCTGACTTTTAGATGAAGAGTGGGCTTAAAACCTGCAGTTCTTGGACCTTGAGGGCCTTGAATTGATGATCCCTGCTATAGTATATTAACCATTGTATATACAACTTTGTATATACTGACTAGTTTCAATAAAATAAAATAAAATTTAAGCCGGCTTTTAAAGTAACTATAGCAAATCTATGGTATTAACCATTTTTTGGGTAAATTATATATATAATTACCATAGGCAACAGAGGGAGAAGAGATCATAAAATATTTAAAAGGTACACATTTGCTCTTGTCCAGGGAGCTTGTGTTTGCATTCTGGCTTAAGCCTTGTGAAAGTCTGGGTCAGGGATGTGGAGATCAGAACTTACTTTTTCCTCTCCTTTTCTCTCTTAAGTGTGGTCGAGCCCCCTGCCTGCTGAGCCTGGGACTGCAGCAGTTCGGCGGCCGTCTTTCGCTGCTTGAAGGCATTGAGCTCATCGTCTAGAGTCTTCCTCTTGTCCTCCAGCTTCTTCTTCTCATCTTGGTGCAACTTCTTCAGCCGGTCAAACTTCTCATGCAGCTGCGAGCACCAACAACAGGGAATAAAATTTGGACATAATGGCAAAGCATCGGTCAGTACACACTAAGCCTGGCAAGCTCCCAGGGTGCAGTGGAGCTGCAGATTTTGTACATATTTATATGCAAATACAGAAATATGTGCCCACACACCTCTTTTTCAGCCTCCTTCAGTTCAGCTTCTTTCTCCTTAACTCTCTGCACAAACATTTGTCTCATCTCCTCTTCCTTCTTCTGAAGCTCACCCATGAACTCGTTTCTCTTGGCCTCATACGTCTCCTGAAGGCTAAGGGAGGCCAACAGTGGAGTCAGGTCAGATGTCGCATAGAGAGCACAGTGTGACTGGGGCAAGTCTTCCATCTACAGTCACCAAATATAAACAGGAGCTCTGGAGAGCTCAGTGCTTTAAACCAGTCTCTGCGATGTGGTGGAGTAAATATTTGGGGTGACCCTGGAGGATGGGGGACCACGCGTTTTGGGTTGCTGTGTTTGTGTGTGTGTGTGTGTGTTCACATTTTTGCTTCCTACTAGGGAGCTTTTTCAGTATAAACACTGACCTTGTCAGGACGAGTAATCCTTATGGGGACCAAAGCCTGGTCCTAATACAGCAAAACGTCATTTCTGAGGTCATGGTTGAGGTTAGGGGGTCAGGTATGAATTGAGGTTAGGGTTAGGCATGATTTGGTGATGGTTAGGGTCAGGGTTAGGGTTACGCTGTCAATAATGTATTGAAGTCCTAATGAGAATAGCTGCACAAACTTGTGTGTGTGTGTGTGTGTGTGTGTGTGCGCGCGCGTGTGTGTATGTGTGGAGGTGCTGTTGGTTGCTAGTGCATTTAAAATGTGTGAAAAGGAATCACAGAAATTTCACCCACTGTGACAATCACCCTCTCACCTGAAAGGCTTGCTGTCAGGGTCGGTGTCCTTGAAGCCCATCTCCTCAAGCTTGCAGCGGCGGTACAGCTCATAGTGGCGGGTGTGTGTCTGCTCTCGTAGGTCCTCCATGTTCACGCGGATCAGCATCTCCCTCAGCTTCACAAAGTCACAATGACTCTCGTTCTCCACTGCCCAAAATAAACATCAATTACATCCACCCAATGATCCACCTGATTCTCTTTTCCCACTGACAGCAAAACAGAAACCATTCAAAATCCATCAACCATTCAAAGTCACAGTGGCCTCTATTCTCCACTGCCCAAAACATAACATTAATCACATCAATTGAGAATTGCAAAGTCAGAGTGATTTTTTTTCTCTACAGCCAAAAACAGACAAAACTCTAACATTGTTCAATTCCCTAAGTTTCAGCAGCACTCTCATGATCTCCACTGCCGACAACATACCCAGCAACCCCCCCCTTTTTCCTGGTGAATGAGTGCACCTTTATCATCTTGGGAGACCACAGCTGTGTATATAATGATGCTTTAGCTGGTGCACTCAAAAGACAGAAAAGGTGTTTTTGCATGAGACCATGTATGCCAGAGAAAAACTTGACACTAGTCCCAATGGCAAAACCCACATTCACTGGTCCCCCCATGGGGAAAAAAAAAAAACACACAAAACAAGTTCCAGCTTCCTGTGGCTTGTCAATTTTACGCTATTTCCACGCCCCCCAGCTGTGACCTATGTGCAAGCTGGCATCACAGGCAGTCAGGAGGAAGTGGGTGACATGCAATGTCAGAGGCAGCTTCAGGCTCTATTGTATTTCTCTCCTACTAGGGGAAGTCAAGCCGTGAGTCACTCACTGCGCATGGAAACACACACTGAAATGGCCACAATAACAAACACAATAAAATACGATACATGCGAATGCATTTTGAAATGGAGGTGTAACTATAAACAGCACACTCATCAAATCTTCCATAGCCATTTAGACCACTTTGTAGTATGCACTAATAGTATTGCGATTTGAGAATGAACCAGAGGCTATTTAAATAAAGTGTGCCACTCAGCAGACCACTCGTGTCCATGGTCTGCCAGATCAATGCTGGGTCAGCAGCAATAAATCAATCAGGACAAAAAAAAATCCAATTTATGGCACAGTTTGCTTTGATAACTCCAGTTGACTGTAGCACTTACCAAAAAAAGACAAAAAAACAGTGGTTTCCTCTGCAATAATATGCACTGGCGGCAATACAGCTGTCAGGTGTGCACACATTTCTGTCAATGCTTGTTCTTCAGACTAAGTATGCAGCTAGGCAATTCCAAGGTATTGTCAACCAAATGTCCCCTCCGTGACAGACACTAAAATGATCCCCAAATGGAAATGGAGGGAAAAATGGAGCTTTTTCCTCCTGAATATAGTAGTGCACTATTATACCTATAAAATGTAAAAAATACTTCTTAATACATCAACAGAATTTTATTTGGGGGACTGTTTTATGTCTCGTCACGGAGAGGACATTTTGTTAAAATACCTTGGAATCGCCCAGGTACTTTATTCAGATGTGTGTGTGTGTGTGTGTGTGTGTGTGTGTGTATGTACAGTATGTGTATGTGTTCACCAGTACAGAGAGTCAGCATAACAAAAGAAGCCAGCACACCTGGGCCAGATTTAAACACCTCCCTCATTTCCCTGCTTACCCTGAACTGTCCCCCAGGGGTACTGCCTTGCTTTCACCATCTTGTTCCCAATCTTCACCTCCTCTGTGCTGCCCACAACAGCAAAGGGTAAGTGGCCCTGAAGAGCAAAGGCAAATAGACACCTCCCATCAGATCAGAGATCCACAGCACTACCCCTATACACATCAGTCACCTCACTCAACATTGCACTCATGGAGCAGCTTCATTCCCAAGAGTATGTACCGAAAGACAGGCTTAAAATTAAAGAAAAACTCACAAATGTCTCAGTCAGATATTGAGACACAAGAGCTGAGAGAACAGCTTCATTGCACCTCGGCAGAAAATGCGCAGTGCTGTGAAAAGGTGTTCATCACCTTCCCCATTTCTTCTATTTTTGCTTATTTGTCATATTTGAATGTTTCAGATCATCTAATTTCAATTCAAGACAGAGGCAATGTGAGCAAACACGATATGCCGCCCTTAATGATCATTTCACGTTTACTGACGGTAATGAGTTATTCAAAACCCACATTTAGGTGCAGAAGTATTTGGACAATGACAATATTTTAAAATTTTGCCTCTGTACACCACAATAGAACTGAAATGAAACTATCAAGAAGTTATTAGTGCCGACTTTCACCTTTAATTCAAGGCCTCTCCCAAAAATCTTACATCAACCCTTAAGGAATTAGCCATTTTTATACACAGTGCTCCATTTTCAGAGGTTCAGAGGTAATTTGATAAACCAAGACAATTGCAAACATAAGGTTTATTTTTATGATTTGGTTTAAAATCCTCTGCAGTCACTGACAGCTCAAAATCTTTAACCCATGGACATCCCCATACACTGGCTTTTGTCCCTTGAGGTCCTCAGTCAGGTCTTTACCTCAACTGCCTTCAGTAGCACCTTGCTTGGGTCTTTCTGCCCTAGTCTTCAGTAAGAGAAAAGCATGCTCAATACGGCTGAGTTCCGCTGACTGACATGGCCATTTGAAGAATATTCAATTTCTCTGACTTGAGAAGCCCTTCGGTTGCAGTTGCAGTATGTTTTTGTACATTATCCATCTGTACCGCAAAGCGCCATCTTATCAGTTTAGCAGCATTCAGCTGAATCTGAGCAGATGGTATAGTCCGGTACACTTCAGAATTCATCCTGCTACTTATATTAGCAGTCACAACATCAATAAACACAAGTGACCCAGTTCTACTGGCAGCCATAACACTGCCTCCATTATGTCAAACAGATGATGTGGTACGGTTTGGACCATGAGCCGTTCCTTTTTTCCTCCATAGTATTCTCTTCCCATCATTCCGGCAGGGTTTCCCGCAGCGCTTTATAGTTAGGGCGACCGCCTTGACAACAAATGCCCCCCGCCTTGACCACGTCCCCCGAAAAAAAAAAAAAAAAAAAAATTCTGCTGCATCCACGCAAGCATAGACAGTAAAATAAGGCCGCATCGCGATGAGGCCGAATAGCGGCCGGCATCTGTTGGTTAAATATGTTACTGCGCCATCTATCACCTGTTGCTACGCCATCATTATTTTTTTGTATCGCCAAGAAGCTAATTATCCGGATATACAATAACCTGTTGTCGTCATGGGAAGGACATGTGGAGGTAAGATAATTATTCCTCTAAACTAAACATTTGAATAGTGTCTCCTATCAACTGCTTGCCCACATGTTCTGTTTCATTAAGATAGGCTGTATGCAATTCGTTTAGTTTCTTATCAAGGTTACCGATGTGTTTGCGCGTGGCTTTCTGCTATGTTTGACAATTGCACGTGGTTTTCTCTAGTGTACAGTAATGGATGGGAAAAAGCAGTCAAAAATATCAGGGTACTTTTATTCAAAAGAATGCAACCATGCGCCTCGTAATTACATAAGGTGTATTTTTTTTATCCTGTGAATGCAATTCTCCCGCTCTCCTCTCCCCAAACATAACCACAACCGCAAAGCATTTGGGGAATTAAAGTCAAAACAGATAACAAATACATTTTCCGTTCTTACATTAATTTTGGTTTAACCCTTAGGGACGGTTTATGCGATTTTATGTGTTTTCAATCTTCTTTTTTTTTTTGATAATTTTGGCTGTGTTCATGCATGAAGCATGAATTTTGGTAAGATTGTGTGTTTTTATTTGATCTTGTTATTTCCAGCTCAGCTCTTACAGTAAGGCTAAAATACACTGTGTACAAATAAGTGTTACACTCAGACTGTTAAGCGCAAAAATGTGCCATTGAAACCCAGAAACCCATTCAAACTGCAATTTTTGATTTTACTTCCATGAAAGCATAATACATGCATTTTATTATACCTGAGTGTCAATCAATAAAGTTACAAGACTGTTGACTTTTTCACTTTGTTATTGCACTTTAACTGCTTTGTTTATTTATAAAGAGTAAATAAATGCTGACTGTTGCGCCCCCCCCCGGTCACCACCTTGACTAACCGATTTTCTGCTGGAAACCCTGTTCCAGTACAAGTTCATTTTGGATTATCAGGCAAAATAATCATGTTTCAGAACCGGTTAGACTTTTTTTACATGTTTTCTGGCAAAGTGTCATCAAAACTTTTGGACCTTGAGTGTTATCAGTGGTGTGCACTTTGCAGCAAACCCTCTGTATTTACATCCATGAAGGCATCTCTTGATTGTAGATTTTGACAATGATATGCCTGCCTGCTCGAAAGTCTTCATCACCTGGCTAGATGTTGAGAGGGAGGTTTCCCTTCACCAATGAGAGAATTCTGCAATCATCCACCTTAGTTGTCTTTGGAGGTCTTCCTGGTCTTTGGCATTCCTGAGCTCTATAGTGCATTCCTTCTTTTTAAGAGCATATCAAACCGTTGATTTAGCCATTTATACAGTTTCTGCCATCTGTCTGACAGTTTTATTTCTTTTTCTCACTTAAATGATGGCCTCCTTCACATGTATTGACCAAATGCAAGTTCAGCACTTAGAACAAGCTCCAGACCCTTCATCTGCTTCGTTTGTAATGAAATACAGAGCGAACAGAAAAAAACCTGGTCATGAAAGTGACTGACAGTCAGGCGTCAAATTACCTTCAAGCTTCTGAAAATGGAGCACTGTGTATAAAAATGGCTGTAATTCCAAAATGGTTCATGCCAGGTTTTTTATGATACTTGACTTAAAGCTGAAAGTCTGTACTTCAATCTCATTGTAATGGTTTTGTTTCAAATTCACTTTGTTGAACAGAGGCAGACTCACAAAAACTGCATCATTGTCCAAATACTTCCATTATCTCACTGTATATCACACCCATGTGAAAAAAATAATTGCCCCCCAAATCTGTCACCCATCTTTAGATTTACTAAACATAACAGCATGTTTCAATGGGGACATTTCTTAATATTCTTCATATCAATACAGTTGAACACACGGATGAATTAAGTCAGCATACTGAACACAGTTTTTGTCCCAAGGGATATAAATCTAGAGACCAACCACGGCAGAAATTTCCAGACAATAATAAGCAGTCAAGACCACAAAACTTAGTTTATTCAAGAAAGCACTTGGCCCACGACTGCATCTGCCTTCTTCCTCTGTATCTAGATGGCTGCTTCTACATCCGATGTACCAAGTCTCAAAGCAGCTGGTCAGTAGAGCAGAACCTTATGCTTTCACTTTTTAAAATTTTCTATATTTTAGGAAGCACCCGATGATGGCCACGTCACAGCCAACACTCATTTCACATCATTCCCGATTTCAGAACATCGTGGCAAAAGTATAATCACAGCTCAGCTGCCGAATGCTTTTCTACTGCGGGAGATGTAACTCAGGCACGCAGCTACAAATGCATTTCCACTCTGAGCAAGATGTAACCAAGGCACGCCTCCGAGTATGCTCTTCAACTCTTATACGATGTAGCGAAATATGGCACGTGGCTAAGGATGCTTTTTTTCTCTCAGGCAGATGTAACTAGGGCACACGGCATAGGGCCTGTTCACTCAGGACAGGAGACAGGCTTGCGTGCGAAAAACTCAAGACATAACAAAAAATGCACTTCTTTTAAAAGCGGGGAGAAAAGGAAAACCGTTGAAACATTGCTATGACAGCATTCAGTCTTAAAAACACGAGCACTCTGCGTTTAAACACGGTAGAGACAACGCAAAGAAAAAAAAAGACGTGTCTAGTGCACGTTACCATTGGTAAATAAATTAAAAAATGAAACACTGAAAAAGGGACACTTCTCCAGTGTGAATGGCCCCAAAGGATGTTTTTCCACTCTAAGGCAGATGTAACCAAGGCACACAGCTTAGGATGCTTTTCTACTCTGACGCATATGTAGCTGCATAAGGCACGCGGCAGAGGATGCTCTTCTACTCTGAGTGAGACGTAGAGAAATATCGCACTCGGCTAACCCAGGGATTACACCAGATGCCTGTTCGGCCTGTCTACGCTCCGCTGTGCGTTCGCTCCGTGCTTTGTCGTCCATCAACACCCACCAGCTGCGTTTTTACAGCGCAGCAGGGCGAGACGCTAGAGAAGTGAGACTGGCAAGATCACATGATAATTACAGAATCACGCGCGATTGTGCAAGATTACATGACATATTTGGTATTAAACACAACTATAATCAGGCAAAAGGTTTTGTTCTGGACCAAAGGAGTTGAAGAAGGGTTGACTTGCTTGGATTTGTCTCCTTTTTGAAAATTTTCTGCTTCAACCATGAATAAGTGGCCTAATTATAAATAAATGCTCTTTATTTTCCATCTGTGTTGGGTTTATTATTTGTTTGGAAAGTGCTATGTCGAGAAAGTTTACATACCTTCTAACTTTTGTCGCCTTCCTAGCTTACAATACAATCCGGCGTCAGCACAGAGTATTTTATTCTGAGAATTAACCGGATGTTTTAATGTTGTGTCTCTGTCCCGATCGATCTGCTCCGTGCTGAATTGTTGCACTGAGCTCCGATATCTGGCAAAAATAGAAGCCTTGCGTATGTGCTGCGTAAGGCTGAGGTTTGTCGAGCTGCGACGGAGGAGAAATGCAACACAGCAAATCCAGCGTAAGCACACACATGGACTAAAGTGAAACCTATCAGCTCCACTGCCATGGCAGTGCGGAGATGGACAGAACATGCATCTGATGTAATTTAGGGGTAAGACATGCAGCAAAAGGACATTTTCTACTCTGAGGGAGATGCAACTCCGGCAAATGGCTAAGGCGCTTAGCTGGGACTTGGAATGTTGGTAGTTTGAGCAACAAGAAGACCAGTGCATCTGTTGAACCCTTAAGTAAGGTCAATAGGTAACTGGCCTCCTACTGTTTGAAACTATAAGTCGCTTTAAATAAAAGCAAGAGCTGAATAACCATGCTATAATGGCAGAAGCCCATAAAAACGGTATGTACAGCATATTGCAACCCTGAACTGATCGCTCAGTGGCGCAGTAAAAAGGAGGCCTCACCACAGCACAGGGCCTCTCCCCTCTGGAGGACCAGAGCTACACAGGAAGCTGATAGGAGCAACACCCCGGTCAGATGCCAGGATGACGATGTGCTCTGACATCCGTGACCCGGGGAGGGCAGGGGGAGCTCATTTCACCCACAGTGGACTAACAAAGTGGTCTTGCATGAGAAGGCAGAGCAGTAAGTGGATGTATGGAGAAAATGACTCATTAAAATGAGCTGGTCTCCACTGTACAGCGTGCCCTCACTCCTCCTCGCTCACATTCTGCACACGATGAAAAGGCATCCTGCTACATCTCTGCCCTGACCATGCATTACACTCCCCTGGCACTGTGCCATCTCAGCTCCAGGCAGGGGAATACAGTGCCCAAGATAGTAAATATTGTTGTATGAATTTTGCAACTGCACCCCTCTTCACAGTGCATGAATATTCTGAGAATTCAGGCTTGCCAGCTCATTCTCTTACTCCCTACAATAGATCTTAATGATATAGTTACAATACTGGAGAAACACTTAATGTTGATCTTGATACACTACATCTGAAATTAATAGTTTGAAAATGAATATGTTTTTAATGAGAGCAAACAGCACATACCTCTTCAAAAATCCTGTTTCTATTGGCAAACTCCCGTCTCACTCTCAAGTAGGACAATTAAGACCAACTGATTTTTAGCCTGTGCCAATACTGCACAATTTTGCATCGGTAGCCGCAAAATTAAAATGAACTCCAGTATTGCCCAATTGCTGTGAAGAAACTGCTGTGCAGCGATGGAGAGAAATGGGTCGTAAAAGCCTTCGATGCAGATACAAAAGATATTGGAGTATGACCCTCCTTACGTTCATGGTGGAGTTTATCTCAGCGACCGTCTCATCGTCGGTAGGGAACTGGTATATCTGCACGCCGTTGCTGACCAGCTCGCTGGTAATCTTGATTTTGAACTTTGTGAGCTCGCTTTTGGAGATGGCGTCTGACTTGGCGATGATGGGGATAATGTTCACCTGGAAGAAAGCATTTACATACCGATTTCAATAGACATAAGTAAATGTACAGAGCAATGAACAAACTAAAATTAATAAGTACCATAGGCCTTATAATGTGATTAAAAAAAAAACAAAAAACAAAGAAACAAGCATGAAATACTCAGATCCCCACCACGGGGTGGCCGTATTTGGGCCTGGAAACAAAATGCGGCGGAGGGACGGACAGACAGGCAGGACGACAGTATGAAAACAAGTATGAAAACGCACATCTACACTATAAGATGTATTTATATAAAAAATTTGCTGGGAAATACTGAACAGTTCAGGAGTTCTGGCCCTGAAAAGAAGCGGAATGAATGGACTAATGGATGGACATGCCAAAGGACAGCACTCATCAGTATGTCCCCATCAACTTCATGAACACAGATAATCATATATTTATTACATGATGTAATGGTAAAAAGTGATACCTTTAGCGAGGATATTTCAGAAATGGCCTATGGCTGGTGGGAACTGGGATGAAATACCAATAAATTTGTTTCGTTCTCATCCGAATACCTATATTCATTGTAAAAAATGGGCCACTCCACACCAAGAGCTTGCACCACAGCACAACAGAGATTGTTTATAATCCATTTCGACGTAGATAATGACAAGATTCATATTTCAAGCTTTATATATTGGTTTCATTTTACAGGTAGACCCCCTCAATGTGCAGAGAGAGCAGACTTTAAGACTCCCGTATACTGTACATCCACAGGGAACAGCCTCAATATTTGAATGAGTGTGGTGCTTTTAAAATTTGCCACTGCACTGGACTATCAGGTGATAATACGGCCAAACAGGCTGCAGCCTCAAAACAGACCTCAGCCTTCTGCTACCACATCACGAGCTGGGCAATTCTCTCAATTTAGTGTCAGCTTCACCAAGCAAGCAGAGAACATCTGGCCAGGACCACATAGTCAACCAATCTCAGATCTCTGACCTCTCCCGGATCTTTGGCATTCTTGTGCACCCAACTGAAAGGCTCTGAATTAAACAGGATGCATGTTACAAGAAAACAAAGAATAAACAAACCACATAAAAATTAAGCACCTCTGACAGCCTCCATCTGAAAAGCATTCCTTAAAAAGTAGAGCAAAATTCTGCAGTGTTTCAGCAATGATAATAGGCTGAGGCAAGATTACCAGTGGCACAAACACAAGCATATTTTTCAAGGAATGCCACATTAATCAAACTAACATTTCATGTGCAACTGCTGATACAGTGCAGATTGGAAAAGGAATAGAATCTAGCATGTTCCTGGAGAGAGGGGGGAAAAAAGGCTTCCATGTTGGCTGCCCATTCCGGCAAATCTGGCTCTGCAACAACGGCACAATTATCAGATCAAAGATGAGCTGCATGATCAAAGATGCATATCTGGACATGAACCAGCCTCAGTGAAGGCAGGGAATGTTGCTCTCATTGGGTATATTTGAAACACTTGTGCCAGGCATGTGTCTGATGCCTGTGGAGAAAAGATCAACTCCTCCCAGTCAGCCTTACATTCCTCAAGCAAAATCAGTACCACAGTTGTCAGTCCAATCATAAAGTTTACAACCAGCTGAACCTAAAACACAGCATAATAATTATAGACAGGAGCACTTAATGACCTACAAGTTAACCAAAAAAAAAATAATAACTACGCCGAAAGGAACCACATCTTAAAGAGGTTAATTCATTAATTATAATGCAAAGGAACATAGAATTGCATAAAGCATTAAATACATCAGGCTGTAAAATCACAGTTAAATCAATGTTATTGCAGGCATATGTATGAAGCTCTTTTCAAGAACTAGCCAATCAGGAGATACTGATACTGATCAAAGTGGGTGGAGGGTATGGGGAGTTATTATCTCCGCCAAGGAGATAATGCGATCGAGTCGGTTTATTTATTTATTTATTTATTTATTTATTTATTTGTCTGTCTGTCCTTCTGTCTGTCTGTGGACAGGATTTCTCGGAAACTACTTGACGGATCTTCATGAAATTTTCACCAGAGATAGATCTTGGTCAAGGGACGACTCCATTAAAATTGTGTAATGATCTTGCATTTGTATCAACATCATCCCTTGGCGGAGATCAGAAATCTCGGATTGCTCTTGATACCACTGTGCATTCAAAGTCTTGACTGACAAACTTCCTGATTTCATATAGTTATATTACTTAGGAAGATAGGATGAGAAATTGGCTTTGTTTTCAGTGTGATAATATTCTGTTCACTTTCCATTCAATATCGAATGCCGTACAATTGCTCTCAGAATTTTTCCGCCCAAGTGCTGGCTGTTTTAAAATTAGCACAAAGCGTTCTTGATTTTAATCCAATACTAGGGCCTATTCAGGGCTTTTAGTGTAGGTGGGAGCCAGGAATTGAGAGCTTGGAGGCACAGCAGCCAAGACAGGCATACTATGAGAGAGAGAGAGTAAGACTGGTTCAGCTCCATCAGAGACTGCCGACAGCCCACTCACCACTCAGGGTTATACACAGAGTACAAACTCCAAGCTTTATCCTAAAGCAAGGCACTCTAAACTGGAACTGGTCCAGTAAATATCCTGCATGGTTGCAAACAAAAAGCAAGTAAGCAGAGTACTTTGATAAGAGCATCCACTATTAAGGACTTAATATACTCTCAGACAGAGCAGACCTCTAATATACCATCCATTTCTGGCAATGTTGAGCAAATAACTTTCTCTAGCACCTTATCAGTTTGTATATTTCATCACCCACATGTTCTAATCATTTACATAATAAACAATGATCAATCTGGTACACTTCTGAGCAACCAAGGATTGCCACTGTGTCACTAATTAAAACCCTTCATCGTGGAATAATCATAATTTTTAGGTATAATCATGCAAAAAAGAAACCGATACGGTCATACGCCTCAAAATCAGGAAGAGAAGTTCAGGGGAAGGGAAGAATTCCCGGAGCACAGAGGTCCTCAGTGTGGCTGGGTGTGTATAAAGCAGTTTACACACAAGAGTGTCTGCAAAGAGCCATATTGAAACAACAGTTGGTGGGTCACAGCTGCTCCGCTGGTCTGCAGCCTCACAGTGTGTCTTTGTTCAACAACAGAGGGCTAGAGAGCCTATTCAAATACAGGCCTTTGAGCAGCTCAAGAACAGCGAACGATAGCAGAGACAACAGCCCCCGCAACACATTTTTACACATTAGACCCTGCATGGACGCAAACGACCAGGGCCATAAAAGCCCCAAACAGCCAGCCCTGCGATGACAATGGAACCTTATGAAAGCAGCCAGAAAAACTGCAAACAAAAACCAGCCAGAAACTAAGAAAAACCTCACCAATTATGAAAACAAAACCAAATTTATCAGTTCAACTATCTGTACAGGGTAGGCTGGCTGAGCACACATGCTCAGTTACAGTGACACCCTGTTAATAACAGCAGAAGAAACCATTATGGCTATAGTGAGTCCATGCAGATGTCACATATAAGGGCCCCAGCTGAGAGGCTTGCTGTGATGGTGCATTTTACTGCACCACTGTGCCAAAAACAAATAGACTGATTTTGGTCACCTGACGTCCCTCTCATACCTTGCTATCCAGTTTCTTCATGGTGACCAAGTCTAGAGACTTGAGCGAGTGGCCAGTGGGGGCGATGAAGTAAAGGCAGGCATGGATACGCGAGTCGTGGTAGCTGTGCAACGTGCGCTTGATCTTCAGCTCTTCCTGGAGGTAGGCCTCAAACTGGGCATCGATGAACTCCACAATGGATTTATAGCTGCAGTGAAAGAGGACGAAAGCTCATTAAATCCAATTTAACTGGCATAACCATTTCCTACCTTTCAGCCTCAGCTGTAATGTAGCGAGGAGCACTCTGGTGCTAAACTGCTGCCGTGCATCATCCAGGTAAGCGTCACACAATTAGTGCTGACTAACATGAGGGGCATTCAAATGACAGGAATGGTGCTGTATAAATGCAATCTGTTAATTTAATGCGGAGCTGCGCTCAAAATGAATGAGTCATTTACTGAAACATTAAGGAAAACAGGACTCACTGCAAAGAGCTGAAAGGGGGATTGTTGAGAGATCTAGGACTGGCCATTCAGAAGGAACGATCATTGCCACATTAAAAAAAAAAAGCCCAGTGATGAAAATTAAAACTGCCAGCCGCAGCTTACAAGACTATTCCCACAACATGACACTGCCTCATTCTCAGGCATTACCAGATCGAGAAAGGGTGTACAAGAGGCCGAAGGGATGACATCACCCTTTTCATCTGCTAAGAGAAGACTAGGGATCAGTTGACAATGGAGACAAAAGCAGAGAATATTGGGACCACAGATTCAGATTTCACTAGAAAATCATTGTATGCGGAGATTAAGTTTTTGCTTCAAACAGCCTTAATTCTTTTTTGGCTATGGCCCATTTCCCAATCTTTTTGCACAAAGATTTCACTCAAGTAAAAAAAGATTCAGGGAGCAATGCAGTGCAAACACTTGACCATGCTGGTTTGAGGTAACATTAACAATTTTTGTCCCGAGGTGTCATGACCAACACGGCCTGAAAATTTGATTCCAAATTTGGAGTAAAAAAATGATATGATAGACAGTGGGGGTCAACTAATACCCTTTAACTTTAAGTTACTTGAAAATACAGCAAGATCCATAAGAATTCAGACAGTGGCACAATTTTCTAGTGGAAAAACTCCAGTATGTTACATTGATATGGATGCAAATACTGTACCTTCAAATTGTAGATTCAATTGACAGACAATAGTTCAATTTCAGGGCATTTACATCCAAACAGAATGAACTGTGTAGGAATCGCATCCCTTTCAAATTGAGTCACCGTCGGAATATTCCCATTTTTCAAAAAAAAAAATACAACGAAACTGTATGGCCCCAATGTTATTCTTACACCCACAATAACTGAAGCAGAATGGAAGCGGTTGAGTTCTCACCTGTCCTCTTTGTTAATTTGGTCACCGAAGCCCACAGTGTTAACCACAGTCAGCTTCAGACGCACATTGCTCTCCTGCAGCTCGTAAGTGTTGGACTTCAGCTGAACACCTGGCTGGTTGTGCTGTGTCGGCTCCCCTTCAAATTTGGTATTGAATAAGGTGTCCATGAGAGTGGATTTTCCCAGACCGGTCTCCCCTGAAAAACAAACACACACATACGCATACACACACACACACGCGCGCACATGCACAGGCACGCACGCACACACACACACACACACACACACACACACACACAGAATTAACATTCACACCCTCATCCACGACCCTTCCTATATATTTTAACCATTTTCCTGAACACAACGGTAACAGCAGTGATGGTGCTTCCTCAACAAAAATCGTCTTACAAAGACATTGACCATGATGGTCCCGATCAAGAGGAATACTCACTTCAGTACAGAGAATTTAAGTGTTCCCGAGCTGTTTTAAACCAAAAACAATCCCATAATGATTGCTTCAGAGGGAAAATAACTGATTTTGTGCATGTCTGAGCAATGCGTCAATCGGCTTCCAAGCAAACTTTGACTTCATCTCCAACATTGCAAGTCAACCAATTTTGTACAATGAAAGTAAATGTCCCACCTAATGTCCTTCTGTCATTTTTGGTCGGTAGTGTGCTTAAATTAGCATAGCCGAACAAAAAACAGATCATGGGCAATAAAACATTTCATTTTTCTCCAAAAAAAAAAAAAAAACCCCATTATCAAATCAAACTGCAGAGGGAGAGGGAGGGATAGAAAGTAGAGGGGGAATGAGTAACAGGAAGTGTGAGCTTTCCAGCCACTAGTCACACAGAAAACAAGCAAACACAGCTAATCAGGCTGGGATCCCGACTAGATTAAGAACCCAAAGTATCACCCGTGGTTATACAGTAAGTGACCATGGCAATTTCAATGTACTTATATCTTCAACAGTATTTTAATTTGATCCCTTCCTGCAGTTGTTTTCATTTCACCGAATGTAACAATGTGCCAAAATGTGTGCTGCCTAGATTTATTTAACGTCATGACAAAAAAAAAAAAAAAAACTGTCATCGTTCTTCTCTTGTGATCTCCGTAATAACTACACGGTAAAAAAAGGAGACTGAACTTAAAAAAAAAAAAAAAATGAAGGTAACCACCTGCAAAGCATTTTGAGTAGGCTAAATTTAATGTTCAGAATTCTTTCAAAAGTGAGTTTGTGCCACCACTAAGACTTCAAGTTAAGCTAACTCAAAAGTTTTTTGCAGCTGGTTACCTTACTTTTTTAAGCCAAGTCAACTTTATTTTTATAGTGTATGTATAGAGTGTAAAAACTGAGTTCGAATACAAATTGCGGACAACCAGCTACGCCATCAAACTGACCACTGCATCCAAGTTGTGTTTTTGTGTCTACTGTGTGCGTGCGCAAGTAGACACTATGCTATCATGTTGTAAGTGCAACAAGTCCCTAAGTAAAACTTCTTAGCCTGCAGTGAACTACCAATCCGCAGTAGACACATGTACTCATCAAGTGCGTATTTTTTCAGAGAGTACCCTGAGAATGAAAAAAAATCTAGGGGAAACACAAACACCCATTTGCAACATGTGGCCTATATCTGATTTGAGATGATATTCAAGTAATTAAAAACAAAATGTTGGAAGTGCTATAATTTTGCGTACATTTTTTGGCAAATATACATTTACCGCATTACAGCCAAGATACCACAACTGGCCCCCACCATTTGCAGTATATTCCAAACCCAAGGCTCAGATGAGAATTCAGCTGTGCCTCTTTTTGACTGTCTGCCATGTTGAATATTTAAACTGGCTACTTCTCAAAATACAGATACTGGACCTAAGCACATCCTCATGGGCCCATCTGCCCCATAATGTATGATCTGACCAGATCACACAGGACAGCAAACAAAAAAACATTAGCACTTAATCTTCCACAGGAATCTAGTGATTCAGTAATCACTGCTGTGCCCTTTCGATTGCTGGGCAGATGTATCAAATTCTGTAGCAATAAAATGAGCAACAAGGACATCAGAGTAGTACAGAGAGAAAAGGCCCAGTAAATGGCCTGGAAAAATAAAGACAGAACATGCACAAGCAGAAACTGAGCTGACACTACAGAAACGGATGCATTTTTGATGACCACACGCTGACTGATAAAGTGAGAGAATGAGTCAGGATCCCCTTTCTCCAGAAAAATGAGATGCTCTGCCTCCACTAGAGTGAGACAACTGCGTTCACACTCAGCAGCAGTCCATCAGCTACTCTTCAGCTGCGTGGGAGAAGCTGAGAGGCTGCGTCCAGCGAATGACGAAAACCAGGCTTCTAAGAGAGGCCAACATGCAGCACATCTACTCCCATTTCCTGTGTCTAACTATGGTCAGACCAGCCTCTCCTCACTGTCCTCACAGAAAGCACTTACCGAGCCTAGCAGGATGGATAAAACTGTTCTTTTGGCGGGGGGCAAAATTACTTGAGAAAAGAGAAGGAGGGTACTGCCTGACTACTGTGCTCTCCATTAGCCACACCAGCAAGAAGCCATCCAGGCAAATGCCTTCAAACACAATTTCAAACATCACATTATAAACATGATATTGGTTCACATTTACAAAGACAGCCTTTACACAATGCCCACATAGTCTTGGTTAGACCCATGTTTACCACTAGGGTGCTTTGCATAGATCACCTCTGTAAAGCACAAATTATACTAAAGCCATCAGCTTACTTCACTTACTAGGAAAACCAAAATCCTATTATGCCAATTGAATTGAATCTTTACTCAGTAGAGCACATAAAGAGAATTCTTGCCAGGCAGAAAGTGAAAAGAGCTTTTGAAATGACTGAGAAACTCAGAGTTTCAAAATACAGCAAACAGTGTTTTCATTTTGAATTACAATTTCCGAATGTGTTTTTTATATATTTATGCTTCATTTACACAGTACTACCAATTTTATTTTTATAAAACAGAGCAAATTCAAAAATTCAAGGTCATCTAATAGGCTGAGAAATATCATCTTGTCATTTGTGACCACAATTATTACTGGCCATCAAAACAGATTAATTCACGTTTGGTCACATTTACGGGTGAAAAACCAACTATACGCAAAATAAAAGGCCAAACTTCAGCAATAACTCAAGTCAAATTTATCTTTGGTGAGGTGGTAAATTTGGTGCTAGAACATTAACAGAGAGAAAGCTGTCCACAACCATTAAGTGACTATTCGTCATTACCGAACACAATTTCTTTGCACCCAATGCAAATAAATGCACAAGGGCATTATTTTCCAAAAAATGCAACGACTCTTTTCCAGGGGTCAAAGACGGATAGCTTGTCCTGAAAAGACAACTTAAGCACAGCTAGCGGCTGGGCCTCGTCACAGTTATTGGGGAGATGTGGGACAGGAAGTGGCCAGATCTCCATTCCCTGAAGCTAGGCTTGCTGCTTCTCTCAAGCACAACTCAAAAGGTCATAAATGTGCTCTTGGGTCTCAACTCCGACTGCTTCTCCCATGAAGACATGTGCATTCTACTAACATTCCACTCAGGAAGAGCAGGGTTCGAGCTCGGAAAATTGTAGCTAAGTGCGTTTACACTGCCCCAGCCAAGCAAATGCAAAAAGGATCACAAATAACTAACACAGTTGATCGTTGAGACTTCATTGTAAGATTTCCCATTCAGGATGAACAATCAAAGAAAAAATAATTCACATATAAGAGATAGGGGTGGGGTACCAGGAATTGAGTACAAAGAATGTAAGCTGTAGTTTAGATAAAAATTTCAGAAATAGAGACATAATTAATGCTTGGATAACAATATGTGTTGAAAAAAAAAAAAAAAAAAACCTTTAGACCAGCATCTGACTTACCCACACAGAGGATGTTGAAGCAGAAGCCATGATTGACAGATTTGTTGACCAGCTGGTCAGGCATGCTGTCAAAGCCCACATGGCCTGACAATGGGACAGTGCGTGCTCCTTCTCCCTGTAAAATTACAGAACTTGGTCATGGAAAATCCAGTTTCTCATACTGCCTGTCCCCAAATGCAGTCCCAGTAGTCAAATAAATAAATACTCGCTCAAATAAGATATGATATTAACCAGACAGTCATCGGTCGCCCGCTGGTCGACGTGTAACCCCAGACCCCCTAAAGCAATTGCTCCCAAAATCAATAGGCTTCGTGACCTTACCACACACAAGGCCCACGCCAAATATTGCACAAATCGGGACACTGGTTAACAACAACTTTGTGGAAGAAAGGGGTCGGGGAAAAAAAAAAATCATGAATGGTCATGATCGGGGATCACAAAATGCTTGGTGAAGGAAGTCTCATCATTTAAAAAAATAAAACTAAATAATTCGACTGAACTCATAGCTATTTTCAATTGGGGAAGTCAGACCAGTTATAAATGCACAATATGAAAGAATTTACAGGACTGTACAGCTGTGCGGCCTCAAGAAAGCCACTTGTTAGTGTGGTAACTGGATTGGAAAGAGCGACTTAAATTTGCCAGGGCACAAAAAGATTGGAACATAGAGGCATGAAAAAAAGTTATATGGTTTAATGAGATTTACCCTATTGCAGAGCTGTGCGCGCGTCAGGGTAAGAAAGGAGGCCCATGAAGTAAAGAATTCGTTGCACAGAGTGCACAGTCTACAAGCCTCTGGAGGCAGCGTTATGATCTAGGGTTGCTTCAGTTAAGTCTAGGCTCAGCAATGTTTTGCTACAATGAAATGAAGCCAGCAGACTACCCGAATGTACTGAACCACCAGGTTATCCCATCAATGGATTTGTTAATCCCCGCCAGCACAGGCATGTACCAAGATGAAAATGCCAAGATTCACTGAGCTCAAATTGCAAAATAGTGCTTCAGCAAACATCAGGAACCATTATCACACACAAACTGCCCACCACAGAGTCCTGATCTTAAACAATTTAGATTCAACAAATTATTTACTGTTGTAACTTCATTTTAACTGCATATTGAACACTCTGTGACCTCAGTCCAAAAAGTTACAGTCGACCGTGTACTGCTACGTAAGATCAGAGTACTGATTATGCATTGAGCACTGGAGTCACCAGTTGGTCAAATCTAGCAAGGGGAAGTTTCCACCCATTCATTGGTTATGTAGTCCTCCAGGTCCACAATGAACAAACCTTTGCTGCTGTGTATTTTGTTTCATAGCCCACCATGCATTCTCAATCACAGAGATCAGGACTAGTACAGGCAGACCAATCTAGCACCTGCACTTCGCTTCTGCAGCCAAGCACTAGTAATCCTTGCAGAATGTAGTTTGCCGTCGTGTAGCTCAAAAATTGAGGGACACCCCTAGGACAGATGATATCTAGATGGCAGCGTACGTTGCTCCAAAGTTCGTACATATTCTTTGCCCTCGCAAATTTGTTACCCATGCCATGTGCACTGGCAAACCTCTATATCATGAGAGGTGCAGACTTTTGGACTGGACATTGATAACAGCCTGGGTTGTCCTCATCATTTTTAATTTGGAGAACAAGGCAACTGCAAGGAGCTCTCTCAAGACCTTTGCAACCTTATTGTTGCAAAATGTACTGATGGCATTGGTTACAGATGTATTTCTAAACTTCTGAATGTTCCAGTGAACACCATTGGGGCCATAATCCGAAAGTAGAAAGAACAGCATTTCACCATAAACCGGCCACAACCAGGTGCTCCTAGTAAGATTTCTGACAGAGGAGTCAAAGGAATAATCAGAAGAGTTGTCCAAGAGCCAAGGACCACTCGCAGACAGCTTCAGAAAGACCTGGAATTAGCAGGAACAGTTGTTTCAAATAAAACAATAAGTAATGCACTCAACCGCCATGGCCTCTATGCACGCTCACCACGCAAGACTCCATTGCTGAAGAAAAAGCATGTTGAAGCTTGTCTAAAGTTTGCTGCACAACATTTGGACAGGCCTGAAACAGTGTGAGAATATAGTCTGGTCAGATGAGACCAAAATTGAACTCTTTGGATGTCATAGCACACACTATGTTTGGAGGACAAACAGCACTGCACATCATCCCCAAAACACCATACCAACAGTGTAGTTTGGAGGCTGGAACATCACAGTGTGGGGCTGTTTTTCAGCATATGATACTGGCAGACTTCATATAATTGAAGGAAGGATGAATGGAGAAATGTACTAAGACATTCTTGATAAGAATCTACTGCCATCTACCAGGATGCTGAAAATGAAAGGAGGGTGGACACTTCAGCAAGACAATAATCCCAAACACACAGCCAAGGAAACTCTCAACTGGTATTAACCCTTTTATTGAGGTTTTATAGGCTCTCAAAAGTGCTACTTTTACAAACCGGTATAAAAACATAAGGGTACCATTTTCACTCCCATCTGATGACACGTGGATATGTGGCAATTTCAGCCATTAGTAATGGTCAGGAGCTTTCTGTAGCCACCAATTAATGTCCTGTAGCATTTATAGTTCTTTGGTAACATTGATCCTTATTCCCCCCAGTGGGGGTGACCCTTCTTCGGCTCCTTTTTTCAGGATGTGGCTATCCTTTAATTTTAATGAAACCTATATTTTTGGAAAGCTCTTGCTGTGTACTGCCACAAAATAAATTTCATTATGGAGCTAGCATACCTAGTTACCATGAATAAGTAATAAGAACATAGGCCTTCAAAAATATTAAGGTGAAGATCCCTGAAAAGCTCAGTCAGAACATGCAATATCAGCCTACTCATCACGACATAAAATGATCATTGATTTAGGCTAGCGGTCTGCTAGTGATCCCTATCAATATGGAAAAAAAAGAAAAAGTAACATGGAAGTATTCACTTTTGTAAAGATATGCTGGAACAGGATCATGTCATAAGAGAATAGTAAAAATCATAGTGTTTAAATACACTAATCATCCACAACATTAAAAACCACCAGCCTCATACAGTGTAGGTCCCTCCTGTGCCACCAAAGTAGCTCTGATCCATTGAGACATGGACTCCACAAGACCTTTCAATGTGATCCTGTGTTATCTCGCACCAAGACTTTGGCAGCAGATCCGTTAAGTCCAGTAAACTGTGAGATGGGGCCATTATGGATCTGACTTGTTTTCCAGCACATCCCACAGATGTTTGTTTAGACGGCAATCTGGGGAATTTGGAGGCCAAGTCAACACCTTGAACTCTTCTCTACCCCCCCAAACTGCACAATCCATTCCTAAACAACACTTGCAGTGTCGCAGGGTGCATAATCAAGCTGAAAGAGGCCACTACCATCAGGGAATACCATTGCCATGGAGGGATGTTCCTTGTCTGCAACAATGTTGAAGTGGGTGGTATGAGCCAAAGTAACATCCACCACAAGAATGCCATAACCCAAGGTGCCCCAGCAAAACATTGCCCAGACTATCACACTGCCTCTACCAGCTAGCCTTCTTCCCATAGTGCATCAAGGTGCCATCTTTTCTTCGGGAAATAATGCATACGCACCCGGCCATCCACATGATATAAGAGAAATGCGATTTGTAAGACCAGGCCATCTTCTTCCATTGCTCCCTGGTCCAGGCCTGAAGCTCGTGTGCATTCTGTAGGCACTTTCAGCAGTAGACAGGGGTCAGCATGGGCACTCTGGCTAATCTGCCACTGCGCAGCCCCATAAGCTGCGATGCACTGTGTTCTGTCACATTTCGATCATACCCAGCATTAATCTTTTCCAGCAATTTATGTTACAATAGGTTTTCCCTCAGATCATACCACACCGGCTAGCCATCACTACCCACGCGCAGACATGAGCCTTCAACACCCACAACCCTGTCGCAAGTTGATCAGCTGTCCTTCCCCGGTCTATTTTTGAGAGGCACTACTTCTCTATACACCTCAGAAGAGCCTTTGCACCATAATTTGGCCCATGTCACAGTCATTCAGATCCTTCCCTTTGCCGATTTTCGCCGCTTCTAGCACATCTACTTTAATGTTTGAGATCAAAGGAACATCTGCGCCACGACTGATAGTGAGTCGCTCCACCTCTAATCAATGTCTATTTCGTCGCGACTTCTCTCCATTCGACACTTAATTTACAATCTGCAACAATGCGCCACTTAGCTCCGGGCAGTTGTCCCAAACGGGTATAGATCCTGATGACTTACTGAATATACGAGAACTGAAAGGTGCGAATAAAAGCATGTAAAAATGAACACTTTAATTTCACACAACCATCCCCATGTTATGTTCTCCATGGCAATGCCCAGGTCCAATTCTAGTAATATAACTCGACAACGCCCAGTAGGCTAACGGAACTGGCAAGACCATAACAACGCAACGGAATCGAGCATGGCAATTCCAACGAACATAAACGTAATTTCGCGAAATAAACGTAATCTACCCACGAATGGCATTTATAAGGTTAAGCCTAAATTCTAGAGTACACGCAATGCAGTACTCCGGAAAATAAGCAGATGCTAAATGGAATATAAGCTGCTTCGGGGTAGCTCACGTATAGCGGAAAAAAATGAATCCGTTACAAAGCTAGCTAATGTCGCCTAGCTGATGTAGCAAGCATCTCCAAGTGTGCCAAGCTAACGGTCTCTAACCCATGAAAAGAAATTAAATTTCCCAGCAAATTTAAGAACAAAGTCTAATTTTCCTAAATTAAATTTTAACCATGGTTTTGAAATGTCGATTTTTATTTATATAAGAAATAATATAGTGACGAGCATTCAATGAATGTAGCCTCCAAAAAACTGCGAATGCAACAAGATAACGCTCCGTATATTCAACGTTCTACGGTTTTACATCCATGTGCAATTTTCAGCCCCGTAACCACAAAGTTAGGAACCAGATCTCATTCTACGATCGAGCACAACTCACCGCTTGCCGAGCTATCTCAGTGGCCGCCATGGCTAGTTTCACGATCGGGACCTACACAGGAAACAGAACCCAGGCGCAGCTAACGTATCGAGGGGCTACAGAAAAATCCATAGACGGGAGAATGTACCATGACATTTGAAGATTTTACTTGGGCCCTTGTGAAAGCATATCGCTGCAATTACACTGATTAAAAACATCTACTGCATTTCATAATTGCATTTAATATTTAAAATTCGAGAAGTTAATAGAGGTTACCATTGATTTGGTGACACACTTTCATACTATCTCACCCCATCGAGTTGACGTATGGTTCATTCCATAAGTTAAAGAGCAAGAAAAGCTATTTTATTCTAATAAGACAATGAAGTGCTCAACTACAGTAGTGAAGTGTAGAAAACGAATCGCCCATAGTTAAGAAATTGGTCAAATACATGGTATGAATTGATCTGATTGACTCATTCAATAATCGTGAATATAATGACATTCAACCGCTTACAAATGTGCCATAATTTCTATGGAGGCATTTGTCAATAATTGCCTTACCACCCAAAGGTTATTATCTCACAAAAAAATAGCTAATTTGAATGCAAAAATTACAAAACCTTGAAATGGGTTGATTACTGATTGTCCAGATTTGAGTTACACTGTACTCCTGTTCGATACCGAGTGTTGTCTTCTTTAACCTCTAAAATAGCCTGAAATTTTTAGGCCATAGATTCCGGAAAGGGCTGAGGAAATTGCTGAGGGATTTTGATTTCTGTATATTTGTTAGCAACGCATTCATCTTGCAAACCTTCCACTGCTGCTCATCCTCATGGTGCTCTACTCTACTGTTTTTAAATCTGAGCCTGTGTAGATTATTTGGGTGAAGTCAATATCAGGCTTTGTGACATGACACATTATCCTACTAGAAGTAACAATTTTACAAACATAAATTATGGTCATAAGTGGATAGACATGGCCAGCAACAATGCCAAGGTGTGCTGTCCCATTCAAATGATGCTCAGCTAGCATGCAGCAGCCTTGTGTCCCACACACTGTTACGCTGCTCAACACCAGCATTGCTTTCACGTCAGGACACACTGAACCCTCAAACACAGACAGCAGTTCAGATTCCAACTTGGACTCCATCATACAGGCTGCAGTCCAAAAAAACTGTATCAGGAGGCGTGGTCAATCAGGCAGAGGTCAGTAACTGGGCAGGCATAATTGTAGCACAGATTCGAGGTCTGGAAGCATTGTCAGGCAAACAGAGTTAGGTAACCCGGCTTGCAGATTTTAGAACAGAATCGGGTTTGGAAGAAGCAGTCAGAGATGGATGTAGGGTCAGACCAGGAAGATAAGGAACAATACTGGAATGCAGACTTGGTTTGGGAAATAGAGGATAATTTCGGCAGAACTCCTGTACAGCAGACACAAAAGGCACAGAAGTAAAAGTGACGACTGTGCACAGACTATAGGAAACAAGGAACATATGCAGTATACATACACAGACATAATGAACGAAAGTGAAACAGGCGGGAGAGACACGGGAAACACAGCAAAGTGTGAGCGAGAAACGTGAGGAAACACCAATAGAATAACAAAAAAATGAAGGAACACATAGATAGAAATGCATAGAGTGAAAGGTAAACAAATACACGTGAAACTGGAAATGATTGGAAACTGAACTCAAAAGGAAACAGGGAAAACAAGACAATGGAAAACTGACTTTATAATTCTAAAAACACAAGGCAAATAGAACCACTGATTCATGTGGGGGCATGATCTTATCAAATCATGTGGCTTCAGCTGAATATGTAAATAAGCAGGTATTTTGAAATTGTGTTGTATTTTAACCAAACGCTTGAATTAGCAAGACACAGGATCTAAATTACTTTTACTTACAATGTATGGTATGATTTTTGCTGGCAGATGTGCTGGTTTATTAGCATTGTCAATTCTGAACCAAGTTAAATTAATGTTGATGCCAATTTAAATGGCTCAAATCAAAGGAGACTGGGGATACTTGTTGAAGGCCACAAATGGTGAAATGACAGGTTTGCACAAGGGCCACATCCATATATTCAGAAATAAACCTTGAGGCACACAGCCCACAACAGCTGAGTGTCACACCATAAATCTAGTTCCACTCCTAACAACTAAGATTATAACAATGAGACTACAGTTCCTGCGTTTTCACAAAAATTTGGGGATTTCATTCAAGAAAAATGTTACCCGGCCTAAAAAAATCTTGATTCATCCTAGGACATGCAAATGGTGGAGTAAGAATGTTTCATACAAACTGCACAAATTCATGGGTTTATGCTTTGGGTCTATAGTGTGAGCTGCTGTTGCTGCTGCTGATACAGACAGAATTTGTAAAATGTCAACCAATTTTAGGAAATATGCTAAACATGCTTGATAATGCATAATACATCATTGCCTGGCCAAAAAAAAAGTTGCTGTTTGGATTTAAATGAGCAAAAACAGTACTTAATAGCTAATTATTGAATTATTATTTCTGTGATTAATATGTTTCAGCTAGCAAAAATTCTTTTAAAATTAATTAATGAAGTGTGTAACTTCTCATTTTTCAAACAACCATGTCAGAGAACGTATCCCACAGTTGTGGAAAAGATGTTACTGTGTTTCAAGAGTGGCAAATTACTGGCCTGCATCAAACAAAGAAAACAACTAAGGAGATTGCTGAATTGCTGGAATTGGGTTAAGAACTGTCCAAACCATTCTCAAAACCTGGAATGATAATCGTGAACCATCAACTTTGCAGAGGGAATGAGTTGGGAAAAAATCATGATTGGTCTTGATCAGAGATCATCGAACCGCTTGGTTAAAGTCTCATAAAAAAATTGATGGTAGAACTTGTGGACATGTTTAATTGTGAAAGTAAGAGCATATCTATGTGCATAATGCAACTAGAACCTGCAGATTGGGACGAAACAGCTGCGTGGTCGCAAGAAAGCCACTCATTAGTGAGGCCAATTGGGAAAAAATGACTTCAGTTTACTAAGGAGCTTAAAGATTGGAGTGTGGAGTAATGGAAAAAGGTCATGTGGTCTGATGTGTATAGATTTACCAGATTCCAGAGCTATTGGGCGCGTCAGGGTAAGAAAGGAGGTCTATGTAGCGATGCACCCGTCATACATAGTGCCACTGTCCATGCCTCTGAAGGCAGTGTTATGATCTGGGGTTACTTCAATTGGTCAGTGCAAGGCTCAGCAACTTAATGTATCAATATAATAAAGTTAGCAGACTGCCTGAATGTATTGAATGACCAGGTTATTCCCATCAATAGATTTTTTTTCATCCATAATGGCACAGGGATGACAGTACTCCAGCATGACAATGCAAAGATTCATTGGGATGAAAGAGTAAAAGAGTGAGTCATCGAGCATGAGGAATCATTTTCACACATGAATTGGCCACCACAGATTCCTGATCTTAGCCAACTGAAAGCTGGGATTTACTCAGGAAGGCCTTACAGAGTGGTGTGATTCTCCTGTCGTCAATACAAGATCCCTGCCAAAAATTAATGTATCTCTGGAAGCAAGTAAATACTGTAACATTGAATCAGATTGTCAAAACAGTGCCATCATGCAGTGGTTCCCAACCCAGTCCTCAAGGACCCCCTGTCCTGCAGGTTTTTGTTGCAGCTTTACTTTAGCACTCCTTATCCATTTAAGGCCCAATACACCTTCATGCACACCCTGTTCAGGTAGATGTTTTTCAGCCAATCAGCATGAAGCCCTTAAATGGATCAGGTGTGAAAGAGTAGAGCTGGAGCAAAAACCTGCAGGGCAGGGGGTCCTTGAGGACTGGGTTGGGAACCACTGCCATAATGAATGCTTGCCAAGATCAAGGCAAAAGGCAACCAAACAAAATATTAGAGGACCAACTTCTTTGGCAGGCAGTGCATATTCATTGTATTTATTGATAGTGCTCAGACGAAGGTGAATTTTTCATTTATTATAGAGAGCATAATAACTGAAATTACACTGGTCAAAAGTCTCCATACTCCAATCGACAGTTCATCAGCTGTGTACTTTGATTGTAATCTGTGTTTGTGCATCAATAATCAGCGTGTTCATAGTTATAGGGAAATCTTATGTACTTCATGTATGTCTGCACTGACTCTGCTAGATAAAATAATATGGGGAAAACAAAAGAACGGTCAAAAAGATCTGTGTGAGAAAGTTATTCAACACTACAAACTAGGAGACGGTGATAAAAACATAAGTTTTCAATTTGCCAATCAGCCATATTCAGCTCTTAAAAGCAGTGGAAAACCAGTTGTTCAGTACAGCCCAGGCCAAAATCAGTTTGCAAAGAAATTTCAGAGACAACTGTCAGAAAAATTGCTTGACATACAAAGACTAAAAAAAAAAAAAAAAAAAAATATACAACTAGTTTACGTAATGCAAAATTTTTACTTTATGAAATAATACTTTGAAGCATACTGCAAGTAAACTTGGATATCTAGAATACCTTGAGAAAAATTATACATTCTGCCCAGTATTCATGTCCATTGTTCTTTTCTAAACACACAGGAATTAATTGACACAATAGTCATTTAAATACTCAGATGAAGGGAAACCACTCCAGGCAGGATTTGCTCCCAACACCTTTCGGCTGTAAGGCTGCATCTTTGCCCACTACACCACTGCACATTTTGAGAAAGTTGTTTGGTTGTTTAGTACCAGTCCACTTTTAGTTTATGAAAGAATACTTTATACGTTAGAATAGAAAAAAAAATGGCATACTTTTATCAGGTAGTACTATAGTGCAGTGGGAAAAGCAGCTGCTACCTAATCAGAAGACTCAGGTATCAAATCCAGCCTATAGCATTCCGATGTGGAATTATCCATTCACGTAAGTATCTAAAATAGGAATACAGTGATCATAAATAGTGTATTATTTAATTCCAATGTGCTTAGTGGAAAGTAATGGACGAATGATCCTCATACAATACTGGGCTAAAAGTGTCATTAATTATAATCTTTTTATGATGTAGGGGAGAGTAGGGAGGATTGGGCCATGGGGAGAAGTGAGCCATTTTGATTTTTTCTGTAGTTGACTTACAATAACCTGAGGTTAAAGGTCATACAGAGTCACCTAGCAACCCTGCAGAGGTCAGGCCTAACAGAGATGCAACAACATCAACAAGTAAGTATGCAGAACAAACACTGTCATTTTCATGGGGCTAAGCAAAATTTTTCTTGTAACAATCAATCACTGTCATTCTGTAACTTATCAAGATTTTGATGCATATGATACTGTTGTGTAATCTGCATATACCAGGGAATATTTTTAGTATATGTACGAGACCATGCGCTTGAGGTGGGAAGCTGGTGAATGTTGAAATCTCTGGAAGTACACTGAGGGAGGACTGGGCCACTTAGTACGAGGGAGGACTGAGCCATGGTTCAGCTCTCCCTCCCCTGTGGCCCACTCCTCCTCCATGTAAAAATGCACTTTAGGAAATTTATATTGCATGTTTTCCTTTTTACTTTTCACCTTCTTCACTGAGTACCAGTAACATCAAGAGAAAAAGGAAGATATTGACACTGTCTCCATTGAAGATGTGGTCATGGTTCTTCCCCAACCAAATCCGGTTGGTGCCACGAAATGTGCTTCAATGCCGTCTGTGTTTGATGTTAATCTTGACAATTACTTTCATGTTTAAACCATACCTCATTCATTGACAGTGCACTGTTATTCTCAATGCCAGGATTGGCTAAGTTTAATCTGATAGAAGGTGCTCTACAAATGTGATTTTGGACAACTATTTTCGTTGTTTTCGTCTGTGTTTCAATAAAGTTTTTTGTTAACTGACTCTTTTGTCTGTTGTTTTCCCATCGAAACTAACGGCTCAGTCCTTCCCATGTGGTGGACCAGGTCTCCCACATATGGGGAGGACTGAGCCAAAATTTTCCCATAGTAGAAATATACTTCATTGGCTTTTACTTCTGGTCAATACCTTTTGTCACCTGGGTTAGTTAAGAGCCTTCAAGATATGCTTCCATTTCCATACAGCCTTTTTATCTTCAAACCCAAAGCATAAGGAATATGATCCAAAAGAAAAATGTGGCTCCCCAGTCTCCCCAGTCTCCCCTATGTCTCTGAGTTTACTTGCAGTATACGTCAAAGTATACTTTCATGAACTAAATATTTTGAATTAAATAAACTTAGGGTACACTCAGTTTACCACTCTCACACTTAAAGTATATGTAGCAGGCCGAAGGAGGGCCCGGGCAGGGACTTGAACCTCCAGACTCCCGGGTAATAGTCAAACGCGCTGACCACATCGCCAAAGAGCCAGGCTCGTTGGCAAGGTAGCCAGGGCGCACACTTATTAGGAAGCATTCTCATGACAGAACCGTTCAACTGTCACATCTCTCCCCCTCTTTTGGGAGCATGTCCTCACGCATGCTGCCATCCATTCAGATCCCCCAGATCCTGCTGATTACGCCAGAATGTAGCAGGCCGAAGGAGGAGGCCCGGCGGGGACTTGAACCTCCAGACTCCTGGGTAATAGTCAAACGCCAAAGACCAGGCTCAAAGAGCCAGGCTCTTTGGCAAGGTAGACTATTACCCGGAGTCTGGAGGTTCAAGTCCCAGGACCCGGCCAACTGTCACATATACAAAAACTTAAAGTGGGCCAAATTAGTCCCAAGAAGTACTGAAGTACAACCCCAATTCCGAAATAGATGGGACAAAGTGTAAATTGTGAATAAAATGAAAACGCAATGACTTTCAAATCACACCAGCCAGTATTTTATTCACAAGACAGCAGAGATGACATAGCAAATGTTGAAACTGAGAAATTTTACAATTTTATCCGCAAAATGAGCTCATTTCAAATTTGATGGCGGCTACAGGTCTCAAAAAAGAGTTAGGACAGAGACCTGTTTACCATGGTGTAGCATCCCCTCTTCTTTTTAACACAGAGTGGAGGCGTCTGGGCATTGAGGAGACAAGTTTCTTGAGTTTAGCCATTGGAATTTGATCCCACTCGTTTAATACAGGCTTCCAGCTGCTGGAGAGTTTTGGGTCTCCTTTGACTGACTTTTCGTTTAATTATGTGCCAAATGTTCTCAATCGGTGAAAGGTCAGGACTGCAGGCAGGCAGGTCAGTTCAGCACATGGACTCTTCTACTATGAAGCCATGCTGTTGTAATAGCTGCAGTATGTGGTTTTGCTTTGTCCTGCTGAAATACACAAGGCCTTCCCTGGAATAGATTTCATCTGGAGGGGAGCATATGTTGCTCTAAAACCTTTATATACCTTTCAGCATTCATGGTGCTTTTTAAAACATGCAAGTGTCCCACACCATATGCACTAATGCATCCCCATACCATCAGAGATGCTGGCTTTTGAACTGAACACTGATAAAAGGAGGGGTGGTCTTTCTCCTCTTTAGCCCGGAGGACACAAAATCCATGATTTCCAAAAAGAATGTCAAATTTGGACTCGTCTGACCTCAGGACACTTTGCCACTTTGCTACAGTCCATTTTAAATGAGCCTTGGCCCATAGAACACGAGCTTCTGGATCATGCTCAACAACGGCTTCCTTTTTGCATGATAGAGTTTTAGGTGGCATCTGTGGATGGCACGGCGGACTATGTTTACAGACAGTGGTTTCTTGAAGTATTCCTGAGCCCATTTAGTAATGTCAATGACAGAATCATGCCGGTGAGTGATGCAGTGGCGTCTGAGGGTCCGAAGATCATGGGCATCCAGTAAAGGTCTTCGGCCTTGTCCCTTACGCACAGAGATTTTTCCAGTTTCTCTGAATCTTTTGATGATGTTATGCCCTGTCGATGATGAGACCTTCAAAGCCTTTGCAATTTGACGTTGAGGAACATTGCTTTTAAAGTGTTCCACAATTTTTTTTACGCAAGCCTTCACAGGTTGGAGAGCCTCTAGCCATCTTTACTTCTGAGAGACTGAGCCTTTTTAGCCAATCATTTTACACACCTGATGCCTGTTAACTTAATTACTTGCTAAATGTTCTTTCAGCTGATTCTCTTATATATTAATTGCTTCTTCAGCCCTTTTTTGCCTGTGTCCCGACTTTTTTGAGACCTGTTGCAGCCAGAAAATTTGAAATAAGCTCATTATATGGATAAAAATGTAAAATGTCTCAGTTTCAATATTTGAAATGTTATCTATGTTCTATTGTAAATAACATATTGGCTCATGTGATCTGAAAGTCATTGCATTTTGATTTTATTCACAATTTACACTTCGTCCCAACTATTTCTAAATTGGGGTTGTAGTATACTTACAAGTCTATGACCAGTATACTTCAAATATACTTGAAATTTACTTTTAAAATGAACTTGAAGTATACTTCTTTTTTGTAAGGGTTCCCCAAGCTACTTTCAGCCTGAAATGTGAAATAAATATTTGCTCCACAGGGAGGAAGTAGAACTTCTTTGTTTTTGTGTCTGGGCCTGATCCTTTTGCGCTCCAGTTGGCAAAGCTGAATCTAATACGTTACGTATTAAAAGCGACTGTGCAGGCACTGTTGAGACATTTCTTTGGTTTCCTTTTGCAGTTGGTAGCCCTCTAGGCATTCACGTTCCACGGGTTTTATGCTGCTGATAGGCCAGATAAAAGTTGAACTTTGAAGTAGGCCATACAACTAGAGTTGCGTCTGGGGAGAACAACTGAGGAGATGCATTAAGGCGTGACGATCGCATTTTGGATTTCGTAGTAGCATATATTATCCTATTTAAAAACACCTTGACATTTCAGTCTAATCGATATCACCTATTGAAAGGAAGTAATTTTCTTAATATGCGACGGATTTGAGCGCATTCTCAACGGCAAACTATCAATAGGCCTGTAGCTAGGATACGTTTGTGGAACATCGCATATCTGAACAGGTGAGTATATATATTAAGCACCAGAGTGAGGGACTTGTTTACTCGCGATGGTCACTGATCGTTGGTTAGACAATCATCGGAATATCACCACAGAGGTTCACTGGTGAAACTTGCGTTCGTCGAGTAACGGTAATTCGCTGCCAGCGGTGGCTTGGCCTAACGCTGTAACAAACCGTAGTCTTCATAATTAAGGTTGCAGGCGCCTATAGACGTAAGTCCACTGGAAAATGGCCAATGATGGTGGTAGCGCCACAAATTTGACCGTCGTGCTGGCTATTTTACACGCGACTCTACAGCCTACGGTTGTTACGCACAAGTTCATGAGGAGACAGCAGGTTTTGTTGAGTTTCATAGATTGATGTATTTGCAATAAGGACCAATCTATGACGCTGATTATGCACTTTGTTTCTCTCCAAAAGGACGCAAAAATAGATCCTGAAGATTTGTCTGCGACGTCTTTCTCTGTGAAGCGAGGCTGCAGTTTATTGACTTACAGACGGATAACATCGTTGGGGGAAACTAGAACAAATTTCAGAGATAACATGCATGACAGCTGTGGAATCCAAGAGCTGACAGATAGATTCAGCCCTACCGCTCTTTTGAATTCCCATTTGGGCGGAGCTGCATCGTCGCTTGTTGAGGAGGAATCTGGATGCGATACAGCGAATGCTAGTGGAAATGACTCCCACGTTTCAGATGTCTCCAGGGCGTCGGCCGAACATGTCCGACAAGCAAACCGTATGTCTAGGGCTTGTACTCGAGTTTCATCACGCAGGTCTTGGCTGCTGAGGCAACAGGAGGTTGATGACCCTGACTCCAGTGCTTTCTGCACCTATAGCATTTCGAGGAAACCGTCCGGGGAAGCGACAGAAAAAGGCTCCCTTACTCCCGCCATGCGAAAAAGATACTTAAAAGAACTTTTCGTGAACAAGGGTTTGCATAGTGGGTTCGGAAGCGTATTTCTATCATCTAGAAGTTCCAGAGCATCTTTGAAGAACACTGAAAACGAGCCGCCGTATAGCGCCGAAGAAAGCAATAACAACAGCGGGTTCTGGGTTTTGGACCCTATGGAGCATGCGTGGATGCTGTCAGCTGTGGACGGAAATTTTGACACCATTGTGGAATTCCTAAGGGAAGATTTCAGCTTGTTGACTAAGAGAGATTTCGTCAGTGGTTTCACCGTGGTTCACTGGCTGGCCAAGAATGGCAGGGATGAGACATTGATAAAGCTGTTAAAGTACGCTGAGAGGAAGGGGTTCCCAGTCAATGTAAACTTAAAAGCAAGCGGGGGCCTCACTCCCCTTCACGTGGCTGTAATGCACAGTCAATACATGGTGGTAAAAATATTGGTCGGCGCGTTTGGCGCAGATGTTGAACTAATGGATTACAGCGGTAAAAGAGCATTTCAGTACCTGAGGAACAACGCCCCTGCGGAGATGAGGGAGCTCTTGGGCGGGACGGACGATGAATATGGGACTATAGGGTATCACATTTGTAATTATAACAGTGGTGCAGCGCAAAACTCCAAAAGTGACCCCAAAGGAGAGGAGGACGAAGTCGATTCGTTTGATCGGAGAAATGACCGTTCTTTGTTTGGATCTTTCAAAAAGTTTCTGTCCCCAGTAATGAACTTTGTCAACAGCAACAAAAGAAACCCTACAAGCACGGAATCCTAACTGTATGCGAACAGCCATTCTTAGTGGAATTCGACCCATGGCATATTTGGAACATTTTACCAAATTGGCAATGACTGAACAATTCTAAATGTCTAGCTATGTGTACTGTTGTCCATTTAATGGCAAATCACTGCTCTGAGGTTTCAGCCAGGGAAATTTGATGCCTTTTTAAATCGTAACATTTGCACTTTATTTCTACAAAGCATTTTGTATTGAATCCTGTTCAGTGGCGGAGCTAGAACTGGGAATTGGGGGCGGGGGGACAGACACGTCCCTTTATGACAACAATTATTCCTGGCTAGTTCTCAATCATTTTCCTTTATTGACGCGTTTTCCAGTTATCGTAATTGGCAACTGAAGATACGGTTTCTCTCCATATGCGATCTAACAGCGATGAAATCATAGGCTAAATTCAGTACAGTGGCAGAGCCAGAACTGAGAACTGGGGTGCACAAAACATCCGTTTAAAACAATTATTGGTCCTGACCTGTTCTCAGTCATTTTCATAATTAACAAAAGGTTCACTCCGAGAGCACTCCACACTTAACAATCATTCATCTGGACGCATATTTGCTGTATTTAAATCAACAAATTGCATACCTGTCCACTCTCATACAAATAGCTTGAGCCGCACGCTTTTTAAAGCCTATTTAACTGCCGAGTGCCACTTTTTTTAATCAACCCACGCAACACCGAGAGTGAAAGGCGATATTTCATTGGAACGTGGACCAGTTCAATCAACGCGAAGCACTGGCCTATATTAATAAGTACATTATTATTCTGTACTGAATTTAGCCCATGATTTCATCGCTGTTAGATCACATATGGAGAGAAAACGTGTCTTCAGTTGCCAAGTACAATAATTGGAAAACACGTCAATAAAAGAAAATGATTGAGAACTAGCCAGGGTAATTGTTGTCATAAAGGGATGTGTCTGTGCCCCCCCAAATTCCCAGTTCTAGCTCCGCCACTGATCCTGTTCACCCAGCAGTTGGTTAATCCCTCAATTATGTCACCTATTCCACAGGTTTTTCTCCCGGGACACCTGTCCGATACAGGTATTTGCTGTGTTAACCGAGAAGCACACCTGATGAAACTAACAGTAAATTTGAATAGTTGCATCAAGTGTGCTTAAGGTGGAACACAACAAACACCTGGATCTAACTGGAGTGCCCTGAGCAGAGGTCTGGGAACCACTGCTCTATTCAAATCAACACACCCTGTAAGACAGGTTTTCAAACAGGTCCTCAAATAATACTATAACACTATCTTAAATGAACAAGGGGACTCCCATAACAGCATTTGTTCTGGGGTGCAAAAGAAGACCTGGTATGGTTATTGCAAACTGCCTGAAATAACCATCTGTGGGAGTATGCTCGATGAGTTAAGGCATTGTCTTCGGTTCTCAACACTGGGATCAAAGTAATGGTTTTCGTTTTCTTTTCAGTTCATACAAAATTAGAATGTATTATCTGAATAAGGCTTTAGGTTTTGATAGACTACCTGCTTTGCAAAACCATTAATACAAGCCAGTCTAAAATCACCAAAATTCATTAATATTGTTGGATCTGGGCCATAGAACAACATGCAGGGGTCAGAAATTTAAGTGTGTTTTTTTGCCCCCATGAACTTGGCTGCCAAATCTCACTAGTTCTACCAGATGGGTGAAGACCTTTGTCAATTTGCAAATCTAGGTGTCTGGAACAATTCTGGGGTGGACTCTGATCCTTAATTTTCCACATCTGGAACAGCACTTAAGGTTGAACAGTTACATCTGCCTCAAGGTTGACCACGCAACTACACTCGACTGCATGGGGAAAAGATGACTGTACCCAGTCTGAATGTTGTTTTACAATTTACTTGCACAAATCAGTTCTGCTGTTAAGGTAGAATACTGCTACTAAGCATGAAAATCTTTATTTCATCACTTATATCAAATTGCTTTATTGATATGAGAAGCAAACATTCAAATTAGCAGGGATGGAGGTGATTTGCATAAATTATGCAAATTAGGTGTCAAAGATGGCCGCCACAAAGGGGCATATCATGACAATTTCAAAACACCATACCTCAGTAACTAATAGACATATCAACTTCTTATTTTGCACACAGGTTGTCTGATCCAGCATCTATGGGCTAAACCTCTTAAAGTTGGATACTTTAACAACATGCAAAGGTTTTTTGAAATTTTGCTCTTGGCTTGAAAATTCTCTACCTCATTATATCTTCAGCACCCCCTGAAATTATGAGTACCAAAAGGGCCATATTTTTTAGGTTCAGGACAACCATCATGCTGTGAACTATTTATGTTCCAAACATCATTAAAAACCGACTAAAAGCGGTTTTTGAGAAATGGCGCGTGAAAAATGTGGAAATGGTAATGGTATTTTTATAGCAGTAATCTACCTTAACATCAAATTTGGTGACCTGTCAGATTTGTGACCTGAAGTGTAGGACAAAGTATTAGGATCATTTACTTGAGCGAGACTGTCAATACCACAATGTAAAAAAAAACTTCAAATAAAAATACTGCCTTTAAAATCCTCCATATTAAAAAAGAACAAAAATATTAGCGAGTACATGTGCTGAAGTATGCAAGTAAAAGCACTCGTATTGGAGAATGTCAAGCTGTGACTGTATTAATACTGATTAACAATGCATGAACAGAAATTCTCATTACAATGTTCATCTTTAATGCAAAAAAAATCAAGTCTGATACTCCCATTCAGAGTTCTCTCAATAGTTCCAGTCTTGTGATTCCATAACCAATATGCAACCGATTCTGGGGCATCTTTATTAGTGGTAGAAATTTGAAAATTAATCCATACACCAGTAGTTTCCAAACTTTGTCCTGGGGCTCCACTGTTTATGCTGATTTTTGTTCCAACTGCAATTGCAGGATTTGAATCAGCTATTATTTTCTCCTAATTGGGTGCATTTATATTTAGAGCAGTTATATACAGTATATCCTCTTCAGCCATTTTCTGACAGAAATATCCATTTGTGCCATAAATAATAAAACACCCTTGATTATATGTCAGTACTACAAGTAATTTCAGCTAAAACCATTTTTTGAGCAGATCCAGTGAGACTGAGAAAATCATTAAGCTCCAAATTAGGTTGCTGAAAACAGGTGTTTCAAATGATCAGACATGAACAAGACCATTCTCCAAGCACAAGCTAGTTGTGGATTTTAAGAGCTGCTGTTCTAGATAATCCAGCAAGCTGAAAATTCCAGCAGTGGTTCCCTTACATTATGCAAGTGTAACACTCCTGATGCACGGCATCAATCTATTCATTCCTTCACAGGTTTCCCAAATAAAAGGGGGCTTGTTTTCTAAAATCAAAGGTGACATCCCAATTAACACTGCATAAGACTGTTTACTTTCATCAATTTTTATTGTCCACAGACAAACATAAGCAGATTATCAGTAGAGAGAAGGCTGTTCTTCCATGCCATGACCGCCGTCTTTTGTGGGCAGAGTGGAAGTTTTTGATAAATCAGGACAATATTGTGGGAGCTTGTGAGAATGGAAGGATGGCAATTACAAGCCCAGTTTGGTCCTCCTCCAGTGCCTCCTCTTCGAGTTGTACCTGCAAGTCAGCAGACATACTTGTTACAAACCCAATATACTGGTTACAAAATGCGACACAGAAGGAATCATGGCTTGAAGACGAGTCCGGAGTCAAAATGTAGGTAAAAATGAGAGCCTTCATATCCCTTAAATATGTTTTGACCAACTACCAATCCCACATGATATGACCACTGAAAATGTACCAAAAATGCACTTTTGAGAGTTTTCTCAGGCAAATTATCAGAAAACAGATAAAACATCCAAGGTACCAATGCTTGTTTCCATTACTCTGTATCCCATGACATTGATGGTCAAAGTTGATTTAGAAAAAAATCGTACTGAACAAAAAAAAAAAGATTATGGCTTTAGATTGTGAAGCCTGGAGTGGATGTAAAATTGATTTGGCTGCAGTCTTTAACAGAGATCAGATGGGTTTTTTTATCCATCCATATTTCATGTCACTATCTCCTGTAATAATGAAGTGATCAGGGCTCAAAAATGCTGAAAAAAATTAAAAGGAATCAAAATCCTGAAATTTCAACCCACCCCTATGTATTTGAGGGCCAGTAACTCAAAATACATTCAAAGTATGAAGGTGGAATTTTGCACGACTTACAGACTGAAATTATTGTACAAAAACTAAATAAATAAAATCAGCTGATTCTCAGGGGGTCAGATGGGAACATGTTTCAGAATTCATTGATTTTACAGGGAATGACCCACTTATCCAAGGACATTTGGTATAACATGCCTTAAGTGAAAGGGTGCCAATATGTTTGGCGAGGTCTGTAAGCATGTATACATTCGTGCTCGTATACATTTTTTGCGACCACAGGGAAAGTTAAGCTTGCATAATATCGGTCACATGGCTAACCTATCAGTATCAATAGGTACAATGACCCACCAATCAAAAGTTTCATTTTGTCCCCAAAAATTTCACCATGTTGCATAAAACCACAACAAAATTCTTGTTTATGCCTCGTATTCAATAATTTTCTCTCAAATTAGTTCTTAGACATTGCATTTTAAAAACATCTTGAAAAGAACAGTGATTATGACTGCTCAGAAATTCAGCCCACAATGTGAGTAACACATCTTGGAAATGTTGTCCAATCACAGAAAACTCAAAAGATCACAAAACTAAGCATTTTTTTTCCATAGCTTATCAGTCAATAGGGTTCAGTGGTTTACAAAGACCGCTCTGAGTTTTGAGTATTTTTGGACACACATAAAAGGGTCTCCAGATGGGAAGGGTTTAGGAAAAGTTTTGTCCAAGAGGGAGGGGGGGGGTTCCACCAATCTCCCAGCCCATCCACCCACAAACGTTTCAAATTAAAGTATAGAACTCAGGGCCTTCAGAAATAAAACCTATGATGGTATATGATATTGACCATTTCCTGAGCAATACACAAAAAATATGGAAAAAAATACTGCAACTATACATCCTGAAATTTTTGCATAAAAGGAAAGACTTCTGCCCATTCTCCCTTTTTTTCAGTCTGCGAGGTCCAGTATATACTCTAAAATGGGCATTTCTATCCCTTGCCCGCTTCGTTGATGGCGATTAACTCTGCAGGTATTTGGGAATGCCAAAATTTAATTATTGACACTTAATTCTACACTTACCATAAGGAAGTTAGGTCATTCCATACCAAACTAACCACCTCACATACCCTTACTATGCCTGATTTGGATAGAATTTTGAAAAGATGTTTACCATGGTAAGAAAAGGCTGTATTTCAAATTTCAGCTTCATATCTTCACCACAGGCCGAGAATTCAGTATTTAAAGATTTTCCCTGTTCCGTCCTGAGCCACACCCATATTAGTGGTTAAATGTTAGTAACTTTAGTTCCATTTAGCCCATTTGGCTCAGTAATACCTCATTTAAAAGTATTCAAGTTTTAGTCAAAAATGATAGTTTCTTCCACCCACCCGCCTACCTTAAAAAAAACGCCAATCTTACAAAGCCTTCTCCGGCTTCATGTGCTCCCTGTGAGTCAGTACCTCGATCGCCTCGCAACTATTTCAAGTTCATCGGAGATTTCGTGTACGCGTTTTTTCAATCTGTTTATATCGTGTTAATCCTCGAGAAGTTTTACGAAATTTTTTGGCAAAAATAATCTTTATTGATCGTAGAGCGTGTTCGTAGCATCATTTTGTCATAATTCGGGTTTTTGTAGCGTTAATATTGCTTCCAAGTTAGCCTACGTTGATTGTTATGTCGTCCCATGGCGGCCGTCGAACTGGAGGCGGTCGCAAAGGATCTATGACAGCTGCATGTCAGACAAAACGTTGCGACAAACAGGTTCTGCGAACATTAAAGACAGTTACTTGATAAAAATTTCCCTTCTCAAGGATGCACGCGATGCAAACAGATTGAAACTCCACCAGGAATTCAACGGTTTACCTTACTTCGCACTTTCAATGTGTTTTCGCCCAAGGAAATATGGATGGATAGTATAATTTATTCTTCGTGGGTTTCGGCAAAGATAAATGTGGTTACTCTAGCAATTTTCATCTTCTGTATTTACAACAACGACGAAGGTATGCTTTACACACATACTAATAAGCTTGGGGTTTGTATTTCTGCTCCCTTGATATCACACTGCATGTATGAAAGTGTTTATCGACTGGACTCTACACTCAAAAAAATGAAACCCTATGAAATGTTAGATTTACTTAATAATGTTATGTCAACTGTTTCCACAAAACTGAGCTAAGTACATTCCACTCAATGCTATTAATTAAACTGGCCAAAAATGTTAGAAGTCAAATAAAGGTTACGCAAAGCTATTGCGTGGAACCAGTTGACATAACATTGTTAAGTAAATCTAACATTTCATAGGGTTTCATTTTTTTGAGTGTACTACGCATGTGCACCAACTGACATAGTCCCTTTAAATAACAACTAAGGGATATCATGATGTTGTCAAGGTATATTACTCCACAGTCATCATTGTACAACCATACAATAAAATTATCTTTTATATCTATATTACAGTTCACAAGTTTCATCTCATTTAAGACACTGTGAAGCTTCAGTCATCTCTGATTCCTTCAGTGCATATGTCCTTCCTGTTGCTGTAGTTTGAGACACTGCTGAAAGAATAGCAACATGGGGCACAGTAAGAGCATCATCCCTTCTTGGGAAAAAGAAAGGCCTTGCTGATCCCAATGGATGCTAAAATTTCACCTTAACTTCTCTTCATGCATGAAATTTCTCCAAAACATATGCAAGCCACCATTGAGCATCATATTCACAAGTAACAACCGCTTTGCAAAAGTGTTTGTATTTCATTTTCATGGGGCCTTTGCAAGCTAGCTCTCGCTGCCAACCTTTTTATGGTGCCCCCAACACCATCACAAGGACTTTTCCCATGAGAAGTTGCAAGGAAGTTCCAGTCTGCAGGTATCCTAAAATCAGCTTCATGATTGGCAAGATTCTGAGATGCAGCTCCATCTGACAAGTATATCACTCTTTTGACTGAAACGGTTTCTATCAAAAATTCTACAAGTTTGCCCTGGAAACGATGAACAGGAACAATGTCATCTGTAAAAGTCTAATCAAGACTGTCTTGGCAAAAAAATCATGATTTTTTTCCTTTTTTACTACCATGTTGTGAAGTGCTAGTTTTTCCAATAGCTCATACCTAAATCATCCTTAGGGGCCCAATCTAGAAATCTGTATCAAGGTTATTTGAACATTAATGAAGCATATGGTATAATTTTTTGTCGGGGGGGGGTACTAACTCACAAGGAGCACATGAAGAGGGTGAGGGCTTTATAATGACACTTTTGTCGGGTAGTGCAAGTTGACAAAACTATCATTTTTGAATAAAGCTAAAAAATGCTTTACAACGGCAAACTGCTGAGCCAAATAGGTTAAAAAGAACTAAAGTTATTAACGTTCAGCTGCTAATATGGGTGTGGCTCCAGACGGAACAGGGAAAATCTCTCGGCCTGTGGAGAAGATATGAAGCTGAAATTTGGACTACAGCCTTTTCTTCCCAAAGAGAATAATTCAATGAGATATTAAAGTGATAGTAAACTCTGCCATGCTGTGTATATCTATCGAAAGAATTATCCAATCTGTGTACATTCATCGCATAAAAAAAAAAAAACAAAATTCTCTGAGAGAGTAAACGGCAATTTTATGTCGACGCTCCATCCCTCATGATCTGTGCCATTTTGACTGGGCTCAATCTGAAACGTGACGTCAGATTGACCCAGCCACTCTCCAATGTCTGAAAACATAAAACGATGCTGGACATGCGCACTGCGTCCGTTTTCAGTTTCGGCTGTCGTCGTGCTCGTTTGGCTGGAGACAGCATGTATTTCGCCAGCAAATCTGGTTCATAACAGTCCTCCAGAAAATGCATCGAGCATAATTTGGTACCCTCATTTGGAGTACTACCTTTCCTTCCAACGCTGTGAAGCCATTTTTTTAACACCTCTGGCTTCCCAAGAGGGAACTTGTGAAAGGAAATCTTTGTGTTGGGGGGAAGGGGTGAGCCGGAGGCGGATCTTCCAGTGGCTCGCTCGATCCAGTTGGAGCAGCCTACTGCCCAACATACAGGCATGATGGCATGCACACCTTGATAGTTTTACTTCTTCTCACCTGTTGGGATGAGAACTAAATCGTATTGCCCGTAATACATGTAAAACTCGTCAGCAAACGCCCATCAACAAAGAAACACATACAGTCCACCATTGTAAACTCGACTGGACTGGGTCACTCAAACGTCACAAGGAAAAAACACGTGACATGGGAAATGCTTTTGACTGGCGAACGCGCTTCCAACCTTTCGCAATGGCAGTGCTGTACAGTTTGCTGCAGAACCCATGCATTCTCAATGTTTGACAGCTTCACATTTATTTTAAAAAAAAATTTAAAAAAATTATGTTTGGTTTTTCTGATATTAGAGATATAGTTCTTTGAAGATAAATATATACCATCGCAGAGTATTCTGTCACTTTAACACAACAGCATGTTGGTTTAGTATGGAATGACCCAGTTTATTTTAATAGAAAACTGGTGAATCATTGACCGCGATAACTTTTTTTTTTGGGGGGGCGCGACTGTGGAATTCTTACCAAATACTTCATCAGCCATAACTATTAGCATCAGCTGACTGCTTATAACCAATTTGACCATATTCCCATCATCAACTAGCCAGGGTTGAACATTATGCATTTCACCCAAAACGGACATCAGACATGACGCACAGCAGTCTAAAAGAAACGCGAACAGCAAATCGAGGGCTGACTGCAATAAACAGTTATGTCCAGATGTTATATATTGGACATAACTGTTTATTACAGTCAGCCCTCGAAATAATGTCAGTCATATAGATAAATCCAATTGTGCCTGCCTAGAGCACCCTCATCACGTGGGAACTTTGAGGAGGTTGCAGCTCCACGGCAGCAAGCTACTGTTAGCAGGATAATGGCAGTACTCCCACAGGCTGAAGCACTGTAATTGCAACCTGCTGCGACAAAGCATGGAAACTCGCAAAATCATTTATACCGATCAGGAGCAAGAGGTCATCATTCACTAGCTAGCTCGATAACGGCTAAGCTAGCCGGCCAAGAGACTCAGGTTTTCGCAAAGGTCCAAAACAAAATACATTAGCAAGCCACCTTACAGAACACTGTTGACTGATCAACCAGCTTTCAAGAGCCGGCGAACATCTGGCCAACTTACCTAATTTTGTTTCCAGTCTTCATTCTGATCCACTGCGGGATCGGTCGGTTTTGCTTCTGTTTCTTCGCCAGAATGCGCTTAATTCGGAAAGTCTTGTGTGAGGACTGTAAGAGGCAAAATACCAGCCATAAGTAATTCTGACGTAAGCTAGCAAGATAGCTAGCTAAGTGATGTAGTTGGGTGACACGTACTAGCAGCATTTCAGCGACCAAGTGATGTATTATGTGCCCACATTGAGCAGGGATTAAAATGTGAATTGCTTAACATTGCCAATCGACAACTCACTTTCATAAAGAACACCGAAAAGTCTAGTTTAAATCTTCTCGCAGTGAGGTGACTCGATCTGGTTAGTGGCACCAGGAATGTCTGTTTTTGTACGTTCAAACAATTCGATATTTATTTAAAAAATTCATATCGCGAATGATTTCACAGCAAATACAAACAACTTAAGGAAATACATCTCGATAACCCAGGATGTTTCGTGATATTTTACTCACCATTTTGGGTCCACCTTCCTCACACTACAATTGCGGTAGTGGAAAAGAGAGAACTCTGGGAAATGGCATGATTGATATCGTGATTACGTTTGCGCCACCCAGTGGACAAAAGTACTACAGTTGTTACAGTGGAAAATGGTCCCGACGCAAGTGCGAAAGTACAGCAAGACATGATCGAAACAGCGCAGCTGTATGTACGAGGAAGAGCATTGTATCAATTAATTAGCAAATTCAACAACAAAACCTAACGGGAATGCTCTTTAAAATTCAGATGCAACCCGGCAGCCATTACCCAAGTGTATGTGAATAATTCAAGGAAGTGCGAAGCAAGGAGAAGGGGAACCCACGCTGGAGCATAAGAACAGTGCTGCAGTGAAGACAAATGCGGAACATAGCCGCAATAACTTTGTATGACTATATCTTCCTGAGATCCAGAGGAAACAAGTCTCTGAATTTTGATTTTCATTAGATTTTAAGTATTTGTAGCAATAATAAGCAACAAGAAAAAAAAAAAACTTTAACAGTATGGAGAGGATTGAACTATTTATCCAATCATGCAAGCATACTATATGAAATAATCACACAAACTTTTCATTTGATCATTGTCATTTTATTTCTAATATTTTTTTTTTCTCCAATGGCTAATCTGAAAAAAAAATAACTCAACATTCTCTCCCCCTTTAAATTTGGGGTGCATGGGTGCATCAAACATACGTCTTACACTACTGTACTTTCATAAACAATAATCTCAGTTGCTTATCTTGTTGATGCATAAGAACGTCACACTTGGTGTACTTGATGAAAGTTCCTCCGAAACATCATCATGCATTGTGATGTATCACGTCGACCATCTGTAGCACAAACACTCACCCATACAATGATGTGGCTAGTGCTTGAACCTCCAGTTAGGAGGTTGAAACTCCTCATTACTGCAAACACAGGCATGTTCCACACCTAACTGGTCTTGGGCTTGCAGAACTTCACTGCAACTCCAGAAACTGAAGTGCCTTCTTGGTTGGCCCCTACAATGTTCCACTGTCACCTTTTGTACTGAACCCATGAATGAGTGTCTGCAATGCCAAAAAAGTGCAACACTGCAAACCATGTCCTCTTCCTGGTGCAGTTGCTCATCCTGTAAAAACTCAGCATTCAATCCCAAAGGTCACACTGGGTCGCAGTAAGGGGATAAACCTACTCACTGGTAACATAAAAGGGCCTTCAAAATCAGCCCATTTAAGTATTTTCATTCTGTGCAAACATGACTTGCTCAAAAGACTTCATCAGGAGAAACCACTACAGGTGAATATACTAACAGGCAAAGTGCATAACATTAATTATCTCATTACAATTGCACCTGTCATTGGGTGGGATATATTGGTCAGTAAGAGATTATTTTGTCCTTGAAGTTTGTGTTGGAAGCAGGCAAAATTGCCATGCGAAAGGATGTGAGCAACTTTGAAAAGCACCAAATTGTGATGGCTAGATGACTCACTGGGTCAGAGCATTTCCAAAACTGCAGCTCTTGTGGGCTGGTCCCGCTCTGCAGCGGTCAGTGGATACCAAACGTGGTGAGAATACTTCAGTCCATAACTTGTTTTCATTCACTCACTTGAGTACTCCCAGTTGCAACATTCCTAGCTACTGATTAACCTGAGAGGATACAAACACTGATGTTCTGAGAAGTGCTGTGTCAAAGCGCTCATATCCTCAGAATTGATTCTCAAATCAGGCCCCTCCAACTCAAGCCCAGTTTTCCATTTGCTCAGATAAATAAATGAAAATTAGTGTTACTGTCCGATAAGGTTCAATCCTCACACCAAACTATCAGGTAAAGGGAGGGAGGATAATCAGACGTTCCCCGCCGTATGGGTTGTAAGACCCCACAACTGGAGACCTTTCATCCTGGCTCAAGAGTCAACATTACGAGCGAATATGAATCATGAATCATATACATCTGCAAATTAAATCAAATTCTGTGGCAAAACTGAAAGGAATGAAATTTTGCAAAACTGTGACACTCAAATACCGTAATTAAATGTCAAGTAATTTACAAGGCAATTACCATTACCTGATATGCAATTCCATGCCCGTCACACTGGTCACCGTCATACTTTTGCTGTTACTAGCAACTATTTTTATGCGTAATCTTAAATCAGCAAATACGAAATGCAACCAAAATGTAATTTTATATTAATAAAAAGGGAATATGTTGACAAGATTTAAAAGCAAGATATTTTATTACTCTTTACATATAATTCCTTATACATTTTTGACCATTTCTATGGTTGCTAAGGAATTATCTTCAATATATAGAACTGAGTGGAAAGTAAGGCTGTGCAAGGCAAATCAATGCAAACAGTAGCATCACATACTAAAACTTTCCAGTCTAAATAAATTTGTGGTTGTTCTATACAATGCCAATTAATGCGCACATTGATAATGTATGAAAAGTGCCTTTAAGCTGATCTGAACAGCAACCATTTCTCCTGAATTATTTCCCAAGTGAAAATGTACTAACAGGACATGACAAATTTACCTACAAAAAAAAAAAAAAAAAAAAAAAAACAATCTCCAACTACAGGCCAAACGGAGCCTTGCCATCATCTGCTACGCAACCATCATCTTCACTGCAATTGTACCTTAGAATTTCACACATATTTTCCCAAAATTGATAGGAAGTTTCCAAAAATGAAGAGTAAAACAAACACACTTTATTTTGCACAGCTTGCATTTTAAGTGAGTTGTTTTAAGGGAGGTTTATTTCCCCTAAAATTGAACATTTTAGGTTTGTAAGCTGTTGCAACATACAACGCTGCCCTGCGCACACAATTAGCCCTAGATAGGAAATGGAACCAAACAGCTTGAACAAAGAAATACTCTCTCTGTTAAGAACAGAAATATGCAAACACGCTTTGGGACCACAAAGGAACTATGGAGACCAGCAATACACATAGAATTACCACATATATTCACTGCTTTTGAGAGAGTGAAGAGACAGACCAGTTAAGGAAGAACAGGATATTTTTGGAAAAAGCCTTTGAACTCTAGAAAGGCAGAGTAGTTTTCTAAATGCATTTTGTTTGGGCACAGAGTTTAGGCATTAATTATGAAGGAGCAGGCATTCCAAATGCATTGCATGAACCACAGCTACCATACTGCATAGAACAGCAAATGTTTGGCTCCGTGTCCTCCATAAGGTCACTTTAGGTTCACTTGGTCCAATGAGCTTTGGCCCTGTCATGGCAAGCCCCATTTCCGAGCTGGCTACTGGACAGCGAAAGCTTTCTCTTGCTTTTCTCAGAAGCAGAGACTAACACTAGGGCTGGTTCAGGCACTGGAGGGAGACACAGGCACATATATTGTGGAGGGAGAGGAGGGAGAGTGAGGTGTGACCTGACTGACAGCCTAAGGCACATTTAATCACTCTAATCCCCCCCCCGCCCTCACTCGTCTCTCATTCACTTCCCGTCTCGCCCACTTCAGTCATCGGTCTTCTCTTGTGAACCCTTCGCCTCACTCTCTGGTTTCTTTTCAGCAGGCTGGGGATCTCCTCGGTTTCGACTTCTGGCCCCAGGCTGGTATAGCTGGATGGCAGGGCGATCCTATTGTGCACAAACACACTCATGAGAAGTTGAACAAGTTGAAGCTATAGGAGATGTAGTACAACATTAGTATACTACACAAGACATCCTGAAGTCGAATTTAGACCAGAAAGTAATGCGCGAAGTTACAACAACTTTTTAGGTGGGAATCATGTACAGAAAGAGAATGTTTTACAATGTCTGCAAGAGGCTGCAGGGACTTCAAAATTCAACATATCCAATCCCAATCCAAATTAATGCTATTGATGCAACTTAGTAGAAACCTACGGTTATGAATATTGTCAATTTTTACGGGGTTCTGATGTGTATTTACAGGGTTTCCCTACACAGACCATTGTGTGGCGGGCTGCCACAGAATCAACTCGGACCGCCACAAATTGATTCCGCCCCAACGCGATTTTTTATATCGCATTCTCATCTGCGTGCGCGCAAAGAAAAAAAAAGAAAACAAAAAAACGCTAAAATTAAAAGTCCTGGAAGAAGCGTAATGTGTGCAATATTAGTGCCATGCTCCCCCGGTGAACAAAAGGAAAAGCATTCCCCCCCCTACTGAACAAAATAAGAAGCAGCAACCCCCCCGCTCAGCAAAATAAAAAGCATGTACCCTCCCCTGGTCTGCCACCACACATTGCATCCTGCCCTGTGGGAAACACTGATTTAGTTATTCTTACCCTATAAAACCAATATTTTAATAAACATTTGTTAGAAATCTCAGCTCTATATCCATTTTTATACATACACTTACTGAACACTACATGAGGAACACCAGTAAACCTGCTTTTTCATACAATCAGCCAATCATGGGGCAGCAGTACAGTACAGTGCATAATATATACTCAAAGGCAATGAAAACACAACACTCTAAATTTTGGTTTATTTTTGCTCAGGACCTGAGTAGTCCAATTTGAGCTCTTAAGTGACCACTGGGGTCACAATGTGTACCGCGTTACACATGAATGATCATCATTTAACTCAACAGTGTGAGTTGGACTCTCATCAATCCATATTGAGTACAACATATGGGATTAGGAGTTGTGCAAGTACAGTGATTGAAATGAAGGAGGGGTTGTCTTCCCTATATAAAGGCATGATAAAAGCCACACAAAAAACATTTTTAAGTGTCATAATGCCACATCTGTTGACTGAACAACGGAACAGGGCCCTGGGTATGCTAGAGGCGGGAGTAAGTGCCCGGCAAGTGGCTCACCGTTTTGGGTGTAGTACGTCCAGCATCAGTTCGTTTTGGGTGTAGTACATCCAGCTGGGACGAGCTCTTTCATTAAGAGTACCAAGACCTCAAATCAGGCAGCAACTCCAGAATGCACTACAGGCAGAGTGGCGACAACTTCCCTAAGACAACCTAAGACGCTTAGTCAGGTCCATGAGGAGACGTTGTACTGCCTGTGTGGATGTTCGCGGGGGTCACACCCGATACTGACTGTTCTGTTGAGTTCATTTTTAAATGTGTGTTCCGTTCAGTCTTGTTGTGATTTTTCATTTTCAACTTGTGCTCGTTATGTTTAATTCATCTGTCTATTATTGTCCAAATAGGCCCATTAACACATTCAATTCACCTAAGTCAACCCACCCAACATATTTGAATTATTAAAATAAGAAAATAAATTTGAGTCACAAAATTACTTGAATCCAAATTGGTGTTGCGTTTTCATTGCCTCTGAGTATATAATATTATAATATCAACATCCTCATGTATAGGCAGCTCCCTACCTTCAGGTAATATTAACGTCCAGCATCAGAGCAGGGAAAAAAATGTGATCGCGCTGATTTGAGCATGGCATGATTTTTAGTGCCAGAAGGACTGATCTGAGTATTTCTGCAACTGCAGCTCTCCTGGGATTTTTATGCGCAAAAGTTTTTAGCTCACACAGAATGGTATGAAAAACAAAACACACTATGTGAGTGGTAGTTTTGCAGACAGAAATGCATTGTTGAAGACAGAAATCAATGGAAAATGGCAGAAGACTACTTCAGATTCCACTTCAGTCAGCCAAGAACAGAAATCTGAGGGTGCTGTAGTGGGCCCAGGCTTATCAAAACTAAGCAGGTAAAGATTGGAACAACAGCCTGGTCAGATAAATCTTGTTTTCTGCCACGACGTACATAACGGGGACAGAATTTGGCAAAGCAAAAAAAAAAAAAAAACAGCATAAATCCACTGCCCCAGCCTGCACAGTGTCAACAGATCGGGGGCGCATTTCCCAAAAGCGCATTTGCTGACAAAGTTAGCAACTTATATAGTTCGTCCATTCATTGTCAATGGGCCCAACTATGTAAGTTAGCATCTGTGATTTCGGGAAACGCACCCCAGGCCGGTGGGGGCAAACTTTGGGCCCCTAGAGACAAACCCCCCATCCTCTGAATATCACAGCCTATCTGGGTATTTTTACTGTCCAAATGCATTCACTCCTTTACAGCCTCAGTTTCCAAAGCTTCGACTTGCACCGTGTCATAAAGAAGTTGTCACCTCAAAATGTTTTCATGGATTTGACAAGGAATTCAGTGCACTTCAATGGCCTTCTGAGTCAGAAGATCAAAATCCACACAGCACATGCAGCAGAATGAGAAATTTGGACCATGAATGCACAGCACACAAATCTGCAGAAGTTACGAAATGTTTTCATGGCAACATAAAACACAATCTCAAAGGAATTTCGTACAATCCATGCTATGAGAAACTGAGGCTATTCAGCGAACGAGAGGCACTACCAAGAACTAATATGCTGTTCCTAAAAAAGTGCTTAGTGAGCATACACTGGCAGAGGGGAAAACTGCTGTATTCACAGGAATCATGGTTGACGGTAAATCGTAAAATGACAATTTTGGGAGGGTGCACCAAGGAAAACAGCAGAATAATAAACACGTTACCATGGTAATGTGATTCCATGATCATCTTTCAATACAGCCAGTTTTTAACATGGATTAAAGAAAGAGGGCTGCTCTTGGCATGCCATTTTATCTGCACAAGAGAGTAAACAATGTCTTGTTTTCAATGTTATGTGTCATGATAGGCCTCAACCAGTTTAGAATTCGGTCCAATTGTGTTCTTCTCCAAAGAACCACTCCCTGTTTTCCATCTACTGTGGTCCATGTGAAGGCAGGATAAGAAAGCTACAGAAAGACAAGAAATTCATGCTGCGGACCCCTTGATAGTTACCTTATTTCTAACACGGTCTCTTTTGGCACCTTCTTCCTTTTTCTCTTCTTTGGCAACCTTTTCAGGTTTATCAGCATGAGCAGGAGGGTCACCGGCATTCTCGTTCCTCCTCTTCTCCCAAACACGGTCCCTCTCCCTCTTCCCATCCTCATCTCGTTTCCGGTAATTCTCCCCATCATGCCGATCCCTCTTCCTCCGTCGTTCATCGTCCTGTCTCCTCAGGCGATCCTTCTCCTTCTGGCGTCGCTCCCGGTCCCTATCCCTGTCGCGATCGCGCTCTCGGTCCCTGTCCCGTTCTCTCTCCCGTTCCACGTCCCGATCTCTGCGCTCCTTCCGCCCATCCTCCTCTGCCCTGTGCCAAGCAAACAATACACAAAGAGATGGTATCATTTCTGAGGAGTCATAAGTCCTCATGACCTATCTCATAAAAACAAATGAAACCAAACTCACTTCCTTCCCCTATCCTCACGATTTTCATTGTTTTGCCGCTTCTTTGAGTCGGTGCTGGCCAAAGCCTTGTCATCCTTAAGCTTATCCTTCTCGGTTTTCTTCACCTTGTCTTTGGGCTTTTCTGAGTCAGCATCATCCCCTTTCTCTGGCTTCTTCAAGAGCTGAATACAGGCAGAAAAAGAACCATTTTTAAAAAGGATAATTGAGTGGAATTAATATTAACCCCTTTGCGCAAAGCCAAATCAGGCCATTTATGTGTTACCCAATTTAAGACTTTATAATTCAAGATTTGAGCTTCATACAGAGGGGAAATATGGCTCATACGAGACAAGACACTAGTACCACTTAGTGTTCTATCGTATTTAAATTTACCTTCATGATTTTGGTAGAGAATAAGGGCTGCAAGCATAAAAAATTAAGCATTGAAATTGAAAAAAATAATAATACTGAGAATTGAAAAATGACTGGGAGTTAAGAGGTGATCTGGGGTTAAACGAAAAATGACAACAGGAAACAACTCAGAATTAATCTAAAGAGGTATATGTAATAACCACCAAAAAAGATACAAGTTGGCATTTTTCTGTTTATGCGGTTGCCATGGTAACTGAGCAAGCTCATTAAATATGCAGAAAACTTCTGGCACCAATTCCTCTTTAACTATGATAGAATTCAATTTTTCTTTCATCATTTATAAGCCATTGCTTATCCAAATGCAATGACATAGCCATTCTTTGCCCAATTTATCAGTTTTGTGATTTTGGGGGATTTTACTCAAATTTTGAAATAATTTTGCGTAGAATCTGACAAATACTCAAAATATTCAAAGTATGTAACAGATAGGCAAAATTTCCCTATGTCATTGCATTTCTAATGAAGTAAAGTACCTGCAGCCCAAATTTAATTGATTTTCAATGATAAATAAAAAAGTTATGGCTGCCACAAACATGAGAAACGTGGAAAAAGTAATACCTTAGGAAATCAATGGAAAATGCATTAGACCGCATTGAAAAGTTGAGTTCAGTCTTAGTCTGTGGCTTACACCCATTTTTCAGTCTGTATTATCTGATTATTCAAATGTTTATCACTTTCCTGGAGTGAAAGCATAAATTTCATCATCACGGTTGCTTTTAAATTATGATTTAGTGGCAAAGTTCAGTTTTTTAAAGTAATCGTATTGTATTTTTGAACACAAATCAAGCTTTGATGCATGAACTTCAATATGAATTCATGAGGTTCTGGTGGAATTTCGCGTGGGTTTATCAATATAGGTGGGGTTGGACATCAATGGTCACCAGTAACCTCTCCAAACCCAAAACATGCCTTTTCCCCATGATAAAGTTTAGAATTTTGTCCATTTTTCTTCAGTCCCGCAAGCCACCACACATAACATTATTAAACAAAGAAACTGCTTATTTATTGGTCAGAACATTGACCCTGCAATGAAAAGTTAGCATTTCCCATATCCAAGCTTGCACACTGGTACAAACACTTTCCACACCTTATAAGGACCAAGTATAACTCACTAACACAGTAATAGCTGAAAAATACCTTATTTCAACAGAGCAGAAATTCCACGACCAGGAAGTTTTGGAAGTCTTTTTTGAAATTGCGTCATTTTCAGCTGTGCAACTCTGCGCAATGTTAGGAGAATACAACCTAACTGCTGTTATGTAAAGGTTTAAATACTTTTCTGATGGTCCAATCAATGTCTTTCGATTACTGTGGAAAGTTTGTACTCTCTGGAAATGGTAAGAAATGTGTTAATCAATACATCATTACCGGGGAAGTTCTACATGGGCGCAAACTAGGGCGTTACGCAGATTAGCCAATCACTCAATTGCTTACTTAGGCTCATGAATGAGAGAACGCGATAGGATATAAATGAGTGCTGAATTTGTCGATGGAGGAATCAATGCGTAAATTCACAGGAGGGAATTACGCGTTTTTAATATGTGATGACTATAACTGATAGTAGAATGACACAGTATCAATACCATGGCAAATGTTTGCTTCAGAAAACCGATTTTTTTAACTACTTAATTGGGATACCATCGGCTCACTACAGCTGAAGTGGTTGCTACAAAGGACAACAATTTTCTCTGTCACAAGAGATCTTTTTTTTAGCTGCTGGATAGATACTATGGGCAAGTGAATTGTGCAGTTTGCACATCAGGCTTAGCTGAGGAGTTTAGCTCATGAAACTCCTCGGAAACAAGCATAGAACTTAACTCCTCCAAATTCTACACCGTGTTTGAGCTTGGCTCGCTCGTGAATATTCAATAACTGATCCGGGTGCGCCACCTAGTAATAGAATAGTGCAACTGCATGCATAAATAGAGCAGCTCTATGTCTGCTGGCATCTATGTCTGTGCGGAGGGGTTAAATATTGTAGCACTGAACAGTGATGAACAATTTGACCAAACTTCAAGTAGAAGCACTTTGAGTAGTAAGCAATATTCAAAGGTAAGTTAAAATTAATCAAATGAATTTTATTTTTAACCAACAATAGTTTAATTGTTAACCAATATGACCTAGTTAAAACCTCTTAAAATGCACACTTGCATTTCACCACGTGGAATTAAAAGTGTTATTCAGCCCACAAATAAGCAAGTTCTGGCTGGGTCTCCAAATCTGACCCGATTGCAGTACCTTAATCTTTGGCTCTTCCTTAGATTTTTCTCCCTCTTTCTCATGGTTTTTCTCTCCTTTTTTCAGCCTCTCCGCCTCCTTACGTTTCCTCCTTTCCTCCTCCCTCCACTTGCGGCGCTCCTCGTCCCTCAGCCGCTTTCGCTCCAACTCCCTGCGCCTCCTCTCCTCTTTCTTCTCCTCCCTCATTCTCTAAAATACCAAACAATTTTTCAATGAGTGCACCTGGTCAGTACAGCCGAATCTGCAGCTGATAAGTTGAGGATAGACATTTACCTGTTTGTTCTTAAGGAAGTCCAAGAGAGGTGTTGTTTTCTTAGCTGAAGAAAACAAATTGTGAATTTAAAATTAAGTTAATTTCTTATGTTAAGTACAAAGCAATACCAGCATCTCAAACTCAATTTACTACAATATAAAAATGCACTGCAGATGCAATGCTAAGGTACAAGAGTCAAAAAGACATTTTACACACCAACCAATTCTTTTGTTTTTGCCTCTATTTCTTCCAGCAGTGTCTCAGGGGTAGAAGTCAATTTTTCATCATCCCCATTATAATTCTCCAAAAATTTCTTGTAGTCAGCATCTTAAAGACACATGAAAAATAAACATTGTGGGGTATTAATCAAAGGTATTTACTTTTGATTTTAAAGATAAATGACACAGAACTGTGCCACTGCAATTACCTTCATCAATAGTGCCAGCTTTAGCATCTTTCTTCTTACTCTTCTTTTTGGCGATCTTTTGAAAAGGTGCAAACTCGACAATGGCTGGGTATTCCTGTCCTGTTTCCAAAAAAAAAAAAAAACGAGTGAACATAACATTAACAAATTGGTGGATATAAAAAAAAACAAAGTTTTCAAACAACAAACAATTCTTCATAGATTTCCTTGACCCTGGCACCATTTGTAGTGACTGCTCTCCACATATCTCTTAACTAAGCACAGTCATAAATCTGCATTTTCACATCACAGCACTAGCAGACAATTTCAGAGACATCACAAATAAAAGAGCAAGACCCACCTCTGTTATCTATGAAAACATATCCATCAAACCGGTCCCTGAAAAGGACAATATCTTCTTGGTTCTTGAAATTTATGTAAGCCCTTGAAAATAAATGGGGGAATAAGCTGTGGAGGCAAAATAAAAAATGGTAAGTTCCCTACACTCCACAATAACATTTAGGCAAGCATACAGTTTCCAAAAACAGACTGGCTTTCCGTTTCGTGAACTTCATATCACCTCGTGTCATTGGAGAAGAATTCCAGGTAATCAACCTCGGGAAGAGGCTGAAGTTGCTCCTCTAGCTCCTCTTTCGTTAGACTCGGAGGGAGACGGCGGACCACTATCTGTATTTAAATAGACACACGTAAAGACAGAACACCAGAGATATCTGGCTACAAAGAAAAAAAAAACTCAAGTAAACTTTTAAAGTCACAATCATAATTAAACGAGCGTATGCCGTTGATGAATTTACAGGAAAAAGTTGACAGCTGATTAACTTTTAATGCAGAAAGTTTGTCAGCCAACTTAACTAGCTAGTTGAAGCTAGCTGACGTCGATCTGAGGTTTCCATTTCAATATTACTGATCCTCCGAGCGAACACGCGTATGACGTTGATTGATAATAATACTTAACGTTGGCAATTAATGCGACGTATTGTTCCTTCGAATCAATAACAACATCAGTGCTAATGTTTTTGATTAGTAGCTAGCCAAATAGCTCCAACACGCTGAGTTGACGATTGCCGGAGACAATGTTGTGGGCACGTTATCGTCCGCAACCGCTCAGCATCGAGTGCCAGCTTTAGTGTAAGCTAACTTGAAACCAAACCATGAACTGAGTACTGATGGTACGAACTATCTGTCCAAGTCAGCTAACTTTTCTATTTACTTTTCGGCGGCTGTCTGAATTTATTGTCGTCATTTAATTTTAACGTATCTAGCTAGCAGGGTCGGTAGCTAACGTAAGCTAGTTATTTCAGAGAGTGCTGTTGTGAAGCCCAACAGGCCTGCCCATCCCCTTCTTGTATGCACAGCACGCAACCTTTGTCATCGCTTCCTTTTTCTCTTTACTTGGCTTTTCCAGCTTCTCGTTTTCTTCACATTTTATCTCTACTTTCTTCTCCCTCGGACGAGCATTCTCCTTGTCCTCCTTCATTTTAAAATGTAGTTTTTAATAAGATCATTCAAACTAAGAAATGAACATCTGAACTTTCTGTATTAGATCGGGATTGCTCTCCGTCAGCGACACTGAGATCAGTCGTTGATTGGTTACTCAGCTGTCGTAAAATTACGCGATAAAAAACGAGAGATGAAGAAAAACGTAATCCGGGGGAACTCTCAGGAAGACTCCTCATCGTCCATAGATCCCCGTTATAAAAAGTTGGTCACACTTCCAGTCTCCTAAGGGGGCGCGGTCGCGGAAGTATTGTGCGCGTTGTAGGCTATTTGGAGAATGAACGCTGACCGGGGTATCCATCGCATCTCGTTGTCAGAAGTGGTAGCTAAGTAGGCGAGCAATTAAACGTTCGGATATAGGCCATTCAATACTAAACTGTACAATTCACTGTGTTGCATAAGAATGATCAATAAAATTTTTTCGAAGAGAATAAAATGATTTGCATTGTTCATATTTATTCACTCCCGGATTGAAGATATACATAAGAAAAAAACAGAGTCATCGGTCCAACAACACAGCAGAAAAAGTGGTGTCCTGATGTCAGCCAAGGCATCGTGAAAGCCATATTTTGTTACAAAAGTTGGCAACCAACTTCATGAAATGCTCATGACATGTCTGTTGATACATAGAAACAAAGTAAAATGAAATATTGCAGAGAAATACTCATAATAATGGTTTCAATTGTCTGCACTAAATTACCGGGACTCGTCTGATCAGAAATGCAATTTGAAATGACCGTCGGGGGCGTAACCAGTCGCGTCCTCACGTGTTACGTCCAGACCTGTGGGTTAATTTGCATAATGTACGCAAATTGCGTAAAGATGACCGCGGCAAACTAAGGTACTCACTTCTTGCATCAAAATTTCACCAAGACGTCAGACAATCATATACAGCGCCCTCCATAATTATTGGCACCCCTGGTTAAGATGTGTTCTTTAGCTTCTAATAAATTCAGTTTTTTTTCTAAATAATATAGGACCACAATGAAAAAAAGAGGAAAATCCAACCTTTAATTCAAGTGCATTTATTCAGTGGAAAAAAAAATCCCACATTAAGAAATAATTCTTTTATATCAAATTATGTGTGCCACAATTATTAGCACCCCTGATGTTAATACTTTATACAACCCCCTTTTGCCCACAAAACAGCACCTAATCTTCTCCTATAATGTTTCACAAGATGGGAGAATACAGAAAGAGGGATCTTCGACCATTCCGCTTTGCACAATCTCTCTAAATCATCCAGCGACCTGGGTCCTCTCCTCTGCACTCTCCTCTTCAGCTCACTCCACAGGTTTTCAATGGGGTTGAGGCCTGGGGACTGAGATGGCCATGGGAGGAGCTTGATTCTGTGTCTGGTGAACCATTTCTGTGTAGATTTGGCCACATGTTTAGGGTCATTATCTTGCCGAAAGACCCAGTGACGACCCATCTTCAGCTTTCGGGCAGAGGCCACCAGATTTTGATTTAAAATGTCCTGGTATTTCAAAGCGTTCATGATGCCATGCACCCTAACAAGGTTCCCAGGGCCTCTGGAAGAGAAACAGGCCCACAGCATCACCGATCCTCCCCCATACTTCACAGTGGGCATGAGGTGCTTTTCTGCATACTCATCTTTTGTGTTCCGCCAGACCCACTTAGAGTGTTTGTTGCCAAAAAGCTCTATCTTGGTCTCATCTGACCAAAGCACACGGTCCCAGTTAAAGTCCCAGTACCGCTTAGCGAACTCCAGACATTTGCGTTTATGATTGTGAGTGAGAAAAGCTTTTTTCCGTGCATGCCTCCCAAACAGCTTGTTGGCATGTAGATAGCGCCTGATGGTTGTTTTGGAGACTTGCTGACCCCAAGATGCTACCATTTGTTGCAATTTTTTAACAGTGAGCTTTGGAGAACTTTTTATTTCTCTTACCATCCTCCTCACTGTGCGTGGTGGCAAAATAACCTTGCGTCCTCGTCCAGGCTTGTTTACCACTGTTCCAGTTGTTTTAAACTTCTTAATGATTCCTCTGACGGTAGATATGGGCAGGTGCAGGCAAGTGGCTATTTTCTTGTAGCCATTGCCTGACTTGTGAAGGTCGACACACATCTGCCTTACTTGAATGGTGTGTTCCTTTGTCTTTCCCATGTTGAAGAGTGGATAAGAGAAATGGCCTCTGTGTCACATCATATTTATACCCCAGGGAAACAGGAAGTGATGAATTACTAATGAAATGTTCCTAGATACTCTGATCAACTTTGTAAACTACTGTAGAAATGACAGAAATACTTCAATTACATTTATTTCCTAGGAATTGTTAGGGGTGCCAATAATTGTGGAACAGGTGATTTTATGAAAAATAATTATTTCTTAGTCAGGGATTTTTTTTCCCTTAAAATTCACTTGAGTTGAAGGTTACATTTTTCTACAATTTTCAGTGTGAGAGTATGCTTCTGCAATAAAAATTGAATTTATTTTAAGGCTTTTAACACATCTTAACCAGGGGTGCCAATAATTATGGAGGGCGCTGTATACCACGCTTTTAAAATAATGATTGAAAAAAGAAAAATTTTCCGTGTTCTAATATCGTGTTACGTCCGTAACAACATCAAGAAATATGCGGAGATCGAGTCCTGCGCATAGACTGTGTAAAAAGATGGACGCAGCACCCTGATCTAAAAAGTGAGGCCGATGTGGAAATCTCAAAAATTTGCATTTTATTTAATGGCCAGCAGATGGCGACGTCAGTGGTTGCAGGAAGAAGTTCAATGCTATTGAAGTCTATGAGAAAATGACCCTACTTTGCCATCTGATTTATTATTTCATTCTTATTCTTTGAAATGCCTTCTTGTGAATAAAATAATATATTCCTTTGGTGATTAAGAGCAACAGGTAACCAGTTACAAAATTTTAACAATGCTTTGCACTGAAGCCAGGTGAATGGAATACAAACATTGAGGACAATAGACATGAAAAACATTGACTGGCCGTAATTGTCCATAAATGTTACTGATAGACTGAGGCCATTTATCATACAAAAGAATTGACTTTGAAATGTATATGATTTTCAGGAATTCAATATCTGTTTTGTGTCCTCGTTACACCCACAACGCCTGCCACCTTAGTACATTATGGGGTCGCTGAAATGAAGTGATCACTCGGTTTATCTTCTTGCTTGCTTCTTTGTGATGCCCATGGATGGGGTTTCACCACTGCAATGAAAAACTTTGGAGAAGGTGTATTTGAATTTTCATCACCATTGTAACACATTTGTACAGTTTACTATGGAATGACCCATATACAAGTATCTATCGCATATCTGCATTTTGCAAGTATATTTTCTTTTACTTTGCTACATCAGGGTTTGTACAACACAGCTAACGGCTCTAGCCTACTCAGCATTACGAATATGCGTTAGCTGGCCGGCAACGGCATTCGCGAATGTTATTTGACATCATCCTAAATATTAGATTTTGGCTTGCTAGCGTTTACTCTTGGAGTGGTTGTTCGGTTTTGAACAGGATAATGTTCGGCCATATCTGTATTTTTTATTTCAGTGGGACTCCCCGGTACAATAAAGGCTATATAATACTCAAATTACGTAACGTGCTTTACTGTAATTGGCATTAGCTATAGCTTGAAGGGCATAATTGCATCAGCTTGGTTAAGCCTATGAAGCTGGAATGTAATACAACAGTTGCTAATTTATTCCTTACCTGTCTACATTTGTCGGTAAAGAAAAGGATAGCTTGTTCCTATTATTGCAACACATTGCTGCTCAACATTTCGGCATTTTTAACGTGGATGGCCAACGCAAGATACGCTTCACATTTAATTTTTGCGCCTTTTATTTCTGCTTTTCCCCGCTGTTGTTTAATATCTGATATTAATCCAGTACAATATCATAGCGATCAAATTTATTCCTTTTCCCCTAAAAAAAAAACGATTAAACATCGATGACAATAACAGTATTACTGTACATATAAACACAAGCATTATTTCAGTTTGAAATTTTAATTTGTGGTTTCCCGCAGTCCATACTGTGTTTTTGTATTGCCAGATGTTACGTGACCGCCGCTGAGAGAGACACAGGTCTCGAACAAAGTTCATTTTCTCCTGATCTGTTGGTCTTAAAATGCCATTGCAGCACCAGAATGTTTGGAAGATATGTGGCCTGGGAAAAATAAGTCCAATATTTAATTCTGTGACAATGGGGCAAAATAATCGGTGATAATCTGTGCTTAAATTCACTTCTCCCCATTGGAATCAATTCATTCAGGACCCACCGCAAGTCTATCTAAAGGGGCGGGGCACCCACGTGACTGAAACCTAAAATTACTCCTCTGTGAGGAGTCTTCGGCCGTGTTCGAAACCACGCTCTAAGGTCTACATACACTATTCTCACTACATGCTGGTCATACTCATAGAGATATATAATAGTAACAGAGAGAACGAGGAAGTTCCTACGCTTCAGGGCCATTCTTTGAGAAGTGAACCAAAATGTCACACACATGACCAGATGTCATCAAATAAAGAAATACTTTGAAAATTAATGAAAGGTATCAAATTTATTCCTTGCTATTCTCCATACCCCAAAACTATGAAAATTCTAGATTTTTCAACTTCACAGAGTTTTTGAAGTCAAATAGAGTTATGAAAAACCTGTTTCCGTGTGAAGTCACACACGTGACCAGTCGTATTTGACCTCTGACCTTAAGTAGTTAAAGTTAATGTAACAAATAACATTTTTACTTGATAGATTTGGATAAGTAGTACTCTTATAAAAGGTCCACAATCATGAACCTCCAATTCTTTTGTAATTGGAGGAGATTTTTTCTACTATTTGTTACATTTTTGGTCACACACGTGACTGAGAATGGCCCTTCAGCTAGTTAGTATGTTAGCTTCCTGCTTCCGCGTTTCCCAAGGATGCAATTTTGTGGCCAAAGATGCTGAAGCTCCATAGACACCAATTGAAAAGTGCGCATTTTTTTCTTGCCAAATAAAGCAAAAACAAAGGAAAATGTATTCGGTAATCCTTCATTATTTTGCTCTTTGTCTGATGCAACTTTTTGATGTTTTCAAGAGGGCCTGTAAAATAAGATCTGCTACTTAGAGCTTGATGACAGCTCGTTCACGAGTTTGGTTGTCCAGCTGTTGCTCTGACTGCAGCAGTTCAGCCAATAGGCTTGTTCGAGATGAGCCAGGTCTGCGCAGATTCGACCACCGGCGATCGGCGCACAATGCATGCCGGTTAGTTTTGTGTCCGACTTCATCCCGCCTTGCTCTGACGTATTACAAATGTGGATGGCAATAAAATTGCGACAGCGAGGCGGCCGCAGTTTTTAGAGCCAGGCGCTGCAGTTGCTCTCCACCGACTGCACCGCCTGGCTCTAACCTGATCTAACAGCTGATTGGTTTAGAGATTGGCTCAACAATATGACGATTTATATACACTTTCTAATTTTGTTGAATGGGAGAGAGTTTGATTTTATTTGTCAGGTTTGAAGGTTTAGTCTGGTTACAGAAAACGGTTGGCTGATGGTGGCGTTTAATTGGGATTCATGTCACAGATCATGAACTGAATATAGTCTATTGTATATTAATACTGCACTGTTTTAATTATTGAAGTATTTGGCAGTGCAAATATTTCTGGTAAGTGGGATGTGAGGACTTTTAGGGGGGGACGCCTCGGGTGAATAGGATGTACGTTTTTCTGTGACTTCCTGAATATTCTCTCAAGGCTGCTGGAAACTGTCTGACTTGATTGCAGCTTGTTGTCACTGCCCCCCGCTGCAGCTGCCTGCTCTCGTTTACTTTCCAGGCGAGGGGCAGTTCATCTCGAACAAGCAAGGATGTTTTATATTTCACTGGATATACAATTGGAAAATGGCCGCCCATTCATTTCAATGGAAATTGCTCAATGGCGCAGCTAGCGTTCGACCACACGTGGATATGAGCGGAAGTTCACTCGTCGACATTTTGACATTTGACCCGTGATTCTCTGCCGTCAAATCCGCCTGGCGATGTGCCGTATTGTATATCAGATCGCTCCTATTGTCCGCTCGTTTACACGCGGTTCCTATGTTGACAATTCCGTCTGCAGGGTGTCAAGTTCCAATTGCCCTCAGAAAAATAGGAATATGCTTTTTGAATAAACATAGGAATAAAATAGAAAAGCCAGGCAGAAAATAGGCCTATGTCAAAAATTTTTGACAATAAATGCACAAATTAAAAAAGTTAAATCACGCAATCACAAACAAATAAGGAGCAAAGTAAACTCCCATTTCAAGGTAATCAAAGTAATGCTTATAGGACGGGGGGAAAAAGTTTATATTTGTGCTGTAAACATGCATGAAACCAACGACTATTAGCCTGGCTAGCTTGAGCAAACATTGCAGGGATGCCATGTTCAGAGCAAAGGGCCCTAAGGTGACCAAATGTTTTCAAATCTTGAGAAAAACTGTTTCCAAGCTAGCTACCCAAGTAGTAAACTGAGATTCAGTGGGGTCACCGACGTTATCCAGCTTCCTTGGTAGTGAGAAGTTGCTTTAAAATGCATGATAGTGTGGACTGCATTAACCTAATTTTGAATGGTTAGTTCTAAAGTCATAGGTTTAATCTGGGACTTGGTTGGGACATATGCAATGTGATTGCGCACAGTGCACAAACTGCAAAATTTTTTTCAATTATTTTAGTGCAAAAACTGCCTTTTTCTTTTACAGAGATGATCTTGATGAATGTTTGTTATATGTTTTTTATGGTGTTAAGCAAGGTGCCTCAATTTTCATAGATAGATGCCATGTTCATAAAATTGCTTTTCTCTTTAGTATCCGAATACTTTTGATGTGGTTTTTGAGTACAATTTTACAACTATTATTTATGTTATGCACATGCAATATGAATCTTAATAATACTTGTTAATAATAACAATTGATGAAAGTTTTTCCCAACTTATAAGTAACTTGTGATGGTTTGTTGTATTACTAGCAAATGTTACAACCATTATACAGTAACTTATTAGCTAGCTAGATAGCGCGCTAGCTCACTGGTGATCTTGCTAATGTTACTGTGTGATGCCAACCACACAATTCATGGCTGTATAAATCAGGCTTGGAAATACCTTGCTCAGTTTCTGAGTAGCCCAACACCCCACATAGTTCCCACATAAGTTAGATAACAGTTAACAAAAAGAAGAAGAAGAACCAATATTTAGCATTTTCAAACCCCTTCCCAATCTGACAGTACAGTAAAATCCGAGTGTTTCATTGTTAAACTCATTCTTGTGAATGTAAAATCTCCAATTCACTGTCCACTTTAACTTTGAACAAAAACGGGGTTCTAGATAGGTACTCACATCCAGTTGCTGAATGTCTTGAGTTGGTAAAATGGTCGAGCTGTAAACAATGAACTACCGGCATCTAAAAAAAAGTCCTTGTGCCGCACATCGCGCAATGGGACAGAAATAGTCCTCTACTTCAGGCAGTTTTTCCCCTCACCTCATCTTCCTCTCAACTTTCTTTTTCTTCTCATACTTGTATGTTTTTTCTTTCACAGCATTTTCAGTGAAGCTGCTGGGAAAGGCTAGCTATGGCTAATCGAAATAGCCTACTTGGATATTTGATTGATCATCATATTTCCCATAAATCTCCACAAAAAGAAAACCAGAGAAATAATTTTTCATCACATAAACAGAAAATATGCAGCCTAACCACCAATTACAAATAAAAATCAGTTACCTAATGTAGGTACTATAACGGAGGCCCTGACATATTTACATGATTATTAAATATTCATGGGTTGAAATCTTAACATGTAACTTCCCACAACTGAGATTTGTTTGGCTTTGCTGTCATTTATTATGCTAAAACACCAAAAAAATAATGTATATCAAATCAGCTACTTCAGGTATTTTTCTCTATTAGTTAATCACATTTATCATCTTGCCACAGCCATGGGTATAAGGCACTGAGGTTGCAACAGCAACCTGCTCCATGATTAGCCGAGGCAAAAAGATGCAGGTGTTCACATCAAATTCATAGTTTATTGTCAAAACTGTTGTTTTTGCATTTTTAGTCCAGTTTATGGTCCACTTTTGCAAACTACATATCCACTACACAAATGCACGAATAGCCCAGGATTTGTTCCCGGCTACAAACATTCACAAAGTGATTTGACAGAAGGGGATCAGTGACATGAATTGCCATTGGCTATCTCCAGGAAACTGATAAACTTGCAACCAAGCAAAGTTATCACACAGCTGGCTAGCTATTAAACTACTAAATGAGAATGGAAAAGTTACGTCAGCTGGCTAAGCAAGGACCACAGTTACATTCACACAGAAATTCAACATGCATTCACCATTTAATTTTAAATATATGTGGAATCCAGTCTCTAACATTAAAATTGATCTATGGCTAGCATCTGAATTGTAGCAGCAGTTTGCTAACATTAAATTTATTTGGAATGGCTGCACTATTCTCCCAAACTGAATACACCCATTCAATTTGTTCCTATCAATGCGTCTCCTACATTGCCTCTGGCTAAACAAGACTAGCTAGGTCAAAATCTGGTATATGGACTTATCAATAATATTAATGCGATTGCAATGCTAATTTCCATTAGTGCCTTACTGGTAATTCACCTTGTGTTTTAGCATTGAGATAGCTCGATCACTCTGTACTCGGTGAGTCAGTGAGTCTGACCATTCGCCTTTATACGAGCACAATTTCAAAATTCACAATCAGTTGAGTAGCCAACTCACTAAATACGCTCAGTTGCTGCTCTTTTTTTGGATGTAGCAATGTAGCATGCTAGCTTAGCCGGTTAGCTAAATAGCTTCAAATTTGTTATCAAGACACAGAAAGACAGAACACGAACCATCCTGCAAATAATATCTGAACATAAACACAGAAATGTTACACTAGTAAACATGCAATTTATTTATTTATGGTCCTCTCAGAGGTTTCTCATTGAGCTTGCTTGGGACACGAGAAGAGCTGTCATGAATGTTTTCCCATTGTTACCTTGCAACGCCAGGAGGACAACTGGCAGTGACCTCAAAAAAGGTCATTTTAACAAAAAATGTTCATGATGATCTCTTCAAATGCTGCATTGAAATAATCTGAAGGGCTTTGGCAAATTGTAAATTGTGTTTTGATTGGGTGCCATGTTGAGTAGGGCAAAAATATGTGTGATATTTTGCTCCGTCTCCTTAGTCTACCATTGACTCTGATGCATTGAAACAGCTGTCTGTACTCCTTATTGTTTTTTGTCGCCACTAGGGGTTCTTAATCCCTCAACCACAGACTGAAAAAAAGATGAAAAGTGAAAGTTAGCAACTTACATAGTTTGTCCATTTATAGTAAGTTGTTCCAGCTATCTAAGGTAGCATCTGTGCTTTTGGGAAACACACCTCAGCATGATATCCATGCTGGTCAGTGTTGGTTTATGTTGGCATTTGATCAGGTCAGCCAGCAAGGACACACTGATTTGTGCTGGTTAGACATGTCCAAAACACAACATATCTGGTCATCAGCAAAACTGATGCTGACCGGCTTTGCTGTTTTTTTTTTTTTTTACCTGGAAAAGCAGCATAAACCAGTATTGATCAGCATGGAATTCATGCTGGTCAGTGCTGTTTTTTCAGCAGGGCAGTAACTACAATTATGGTCCTCACTCAGTCTGGACCAAAATAAGACTTCCTTGGTTTTCCAGAGCAGTCAAGGGTTGTTAAAGGGCTAACAAGGAAGGTGCACTTCGTAAGGATTTTTTTTAATATATACATAGATAGCAAGGAAAGAGTACATACAACCCCAATTCCAAAATTGTTGGGACAAAGTGTAAATTGTGAATAAAATCAAAATGCAATGACTTTCAAATCACACCTGCCAGTACTGTATTCACAATAGAACAGGTAACATAGCAAATGTTGAAACTGAGAAATTTCACAATTTTATTCACAAAATGAGCTCATTTCACATGTGATGGCTGCTACAGGTCTCAAAAAAGTTGGGACGGGGCCTGTTCACCATGGTGTAGCATCCCCTCTTCTTTTTTAACAGAGTGGAGGCGTCTGGGCATTGAGGAGACAAGTTTCTTGCATTTAGCCATTGGAATTTGATCCCACTCTTGTTTAATACAGGCCTCCAGCTGCTGGAGAGTTTTGGGTTTCCTTTAACGGACGTTTCGTTTAATTATGCGCCAAATGTTCTCAATCGGTGAAAGATCAGGACTGCAGGCAGGCCAGTTCAGCACATGGATTCTTCTACTACAAAGCCATGCTGTTGTAATAGCTGCAGTATGTGGTTTTGCATTGTCCTGCTGAAATACACAAGGCCTTCCCTGGAATAGATGTCATCTGGAGGGGAGCATATGTTGTTCTAAAACCTTTATATACCTTTCAGCATTCATGGTGCTTTTTAAAACATGCAAGTGTCCCACACCATATGCACTAATGCATCCCCATACCATCAGAGATGCTGGCTTTTGAACTGAACGCTGATAACAGGAGGGATGGTCTTTCTACTCTTCAGCCCGGAGGAGATGACGCCCATGATTTCCAACAAGAATGTCAAATTTGGACTCGTCTGACCACAGGACACTTTGCCACTTTGCTACAGTCCATTTTAAATGAGCCTTGGCCCACAGAACACAGCAGCGCTTCTGGATCATGCTCAACAATGGCTTCCTTTTTGCATGATAGAGTTTTAGGAGGCATCTGTCGATGGCACGGCGGACTGTGTTTACAGACAGCGGTTTCTTGAAGTATTCCTGGGCCCATTTAGTAAGGTCAATGACAGAATCATGCCGGTGAGTGATGCAGTGGCGTCTGAGGGCCCGAAGATCACGGGCATCCAGTAATGGTCTTCGGCCTTGTCCCTTACGCACAGAGATTTTTCCAGTTTCTCTGAATCTTTTGATGATGTTATGCACTGTCAATGATGAGACCTTCAAAGCCTTTGCAATTTGACGTTGAGGAACATTGTTTTTAAAGTATTCCACAATTTTTTTACGCATGTCTTCGCACATTGGAGAGCATCTGGCCATCTTTACTTCTGAGAGACTCAGCCTCTATAAGACATCCCTTTTATAGCCAATCATGTTACACACCTGATGCCCGTTAACTTAATTACTTGCTAAATGTTCTTTCAGCTGATTCTCTAATATAGTAATTGCTTTTTAGCCCTTTTTTTGCCTTTGTCCCAACTTTTTTGAGACCTGTTGCAGCCAGAAAATTTGAAATAAGCTCATTTTGTGTAAAATGTCTCAGTTTCAACATTTGAAATGTTATCTATGTTTTATTGTAAATAACATATTGGCTCGTGATCTGAAACTCATTGCATTTTGATTTTATTCACAATTTACACTTCGTCCCAACTATTTCGGAATTGGTGTTGTAAGTCAATCTAGAGCTAAAGCGATAATAAAAAGACAAATTAAGGGTGGTGCAAATGCTCCCTTCGATGTTTCACACAGCAGTAAACAACAAGAAAGAGAAGAGCCAGAGGAAATGCAGTGCTTCACATTTAGCTACACAGATGGCGCTCTTTTGTTATATCGCAATTTATGTGTTCTCGTTGGTGTCTGGAGCGTGGTTTTTCCCCGGAAGTAGGCGAATGACCGATAGGACATTTACGACGGAGAATACGTCGAATTTTATTTTATTTATTCAATTTGGCTATCACCTGTGGCCAGAAATCTACGACTATGTGGTATGAAATACTTCCCGGTTTTGCCATAATGGCTGTCTGTCTCATGGTTCCTGGCATCGCCACGATTAACATCCAGAAATTTACTCAGAAGAAACCTGTGAGTAGCTCGGTTGAGCAAACCGACTGAAGCGACCTTTCGACTAACATAAGTTAAGCTCCTTGCTAACATCGCTCAAGTTGGCACTAAATTCTTGAGCCAACAGCCTTGTTAGCTAACCGTTGAATTGCTGATGTTCATGACTTGGTTAGCTTGGTTGGTACTCCATCAACGCAATGTTAAGCTTGGCAAGATTATCTTAGACATGTTCGCTAACATGCATGTTACTTTCCTGCTGAGAATTTTGGCCTCATCCAGCTTAAACTCGTCTACGCCGTGTTTTCTTCCAGTCAGTCAGCCTTTCACCAGCTGAAAATTTGCATAAACAGCTTTTACCACCATCGTCCAGCTAAAGACTAGCTTTAATTAGCTACATAACTACTGTGTCCAGTTAGAGGTGACTGACGGTAGTTCAACAGACGACTAAATTTATGCAAGCTTCTTCGACCTGAACATTCGTATATAATCTGAGGCATATATTCAAATGCTAGGCTGGCCCAGATTACCTCAATTTTGGATCAACAGGGATAGCAAGGAGAAAACAAAACATGGTAGTGTAGTGATTTGTGCTGTTGCCTCACTATGAGGAGGTTTGGGTCTGAGTCCTAGTTGTCCAGGAACTCTCTTTGTGGTGTTTGCGTGTTCTCTCCTTTGGCCTGTGGGCCTCCTCTGGGTGCTCTCATTTCCCCCACCCTGGAAAATTTGCATCATAGGAACATTCCTACTATTGTCCTAGACCAAGGCTCTGGCTTCAGAATTGGATTTGGTCCCTGTGTGCTGCCCTGTGGTTGCCCACTGCTCTTACATAGGGTGGGTCGAATGCAGAAGGCAAACTACTCTAGAGGGTCCAACAAAGCATATCCAAGGGCTAATCCATGCCTGTCGTACGGGACATTCAGACAGTATTTTACATCCAGAAAATAAAACAATGACTGGCTTTAAAGTAGGCTGTGACCTTTAAATTGTGTTACCACACTTCAGCATTGATCAATGATCAAACTGATTTGTTTCCATTTTTGGGGGGTGAAATAAGCAAAATGTGATCTGTTGTACGGGACGTAGAGAAATCACTATTTTTTTTTCCAATGAAGTCTTTTCAAGAAGTCTGTGAATTGGCTTTTGAAAACCTTGGAAAAATAGTCAAGAAATATTGGAGAGAGTCTGCTGTATTGTATTAAGGCAGTTTTATTTAAAAAAAAAAAAAAAATCAACAAGACATGAATTCAACAGGGTTTGAAAATTCTACAGTGCCTGACAAAAGTCTTGTCGCATAAGGACATAGTAACTAAAAATAGCATATAACTTTATTTCTAACCAATCAATTGTTACAATAAATGGTCCATTTTAATGTCAAGGGCTTTCACATTAATAATTTGGTGCAAAATGAAACCGTCAAAAAGTGTTCTGATATTCACAGCTTGGCTAAGCCCATAACATCTGTTTTTGCTAGAACAAAAGTCTTGTCGTCTCTTCAGATGATGCAACAAATCGCAGATTAGAGTTTAACCTATGACAAATACTGTAATTAACACATTCCCAGATGTGTATAGAAATAACCCCAGCACACCAGACTTTCATATGAGGTGCGACTAGACCTCTGACAACATACCAAAGATTCAACCACAGACCAGAGTGCTGATCATCAAGAGCCTGAAGACTGAGTCTGCTGCTGACATCTTTAATGTATCCAAATGTCAAGTGGAGGGGATGAGAAAAAGATTTGAAGAAACTGGTGACGTTCATGGCAAGCGCAGGTCAGACAGACTCCGGTATGACAACTGTTTGAAAGGACCGTTTGTTGCTTCAACTGTACAAGGCCAGCCCTTCTGCAACTATAGCGAAGCTACATGAGGAAATGTCACCAAAAATCCCGGTATCTACAAGAAGAATTTGTCCAATTCTCTCTCAAAGTGGTTTTCATAGCCGAATTAGTACACAGAAGCCTGCATTAAACAGAAAACATAAAACCTGCATTGCATTTGCCAAGGCCCACAGCTCGCACAAAGGATTGATACTGGAAAAGTGGCTGAAAGTTTATTTTTCTGGTGTATCATCCACTGAACTGCTCCCAGTCGCTGTACAAGACCTGTTGGAACCCTCATGGTCCCAAGATTCTCCCAGAAAACAATCATGTTTGGTGGAGGAAAAATCATGGTTAGTTGTTACATCCAGTATGGGGTTGTGAGAAAGATCTGCATAGTGGATGGCAACATCAACAGCCTGAAATATCAAGAAGTTCTTGCTGTCCTACTTATACTGCTGCTCCTTCTCATACTTCTGCCTCCAAGTCACAGTTCCTGAAAGCGAAGAGGGTGAAGGTACTCCAGGATTGGCCAACCCAGTCACCTGACATGAACAATTATTGAGCATTTCAGGGGTAAGATGAAGGAGGAGGCTTGGAAGATGAAACCATAGAATCTTGATGAACTCTGGGAGTCCTGCAAGACTGCTTTCTTTGCCATTCCAGATGATTTCATCATCAAGTTATTTCAGTCATTGCCAAGACGTATGGATGCAGTCCTCCAAGCTCATGGGGAGTCATACGCAATATTAATTCTTTTTCCAAAGGCACCATGACTTTATGTTCTGATATTATAGTGGCATATTTGTGTATTCAAAATAAAGTGTATGTATAATTTCCACATTTTTTTTCAATGCGACAAGACTTTTGTCCAAGCAAAATCTGACCGTTCTGTACAAATTAAATTATAAAACTCAATGAATGACACAAAACACTATTTTGGTATATTTCGCATAATCTAGAGGGCTTTGCCTTTCATATAAGCCATTTTTGATTCCAGTTGATCAACTACAAGTCAGGTTATTATTTGTTGTTCCTACAACTTGGATAAGTGACAAGACTTTTGTCAGGCACTGTAGGGGGTACCTGTCGTACGGGATGGCAAAAATCTGTCGTACAGGATGCTCTGAATTGAGCTCAGGTTTTTACTGAAGCTCTGCCTTCACCTGTTATTGTACATGAAACTTGAACAGCTGAAGCTAAATAAATAATAACTGATTACTTTGAAACAATTCATGTCCCCACAGTTAGCTCTGATCCTGTGATAATTCCATACCTGTCGTACGGGACAACTATTATCTGTAAAAACCTGTCAACCTTTCCTGCCTCATTATTTACCAACTACTTTTCTTCAGAACGCAGATTGAAATTCTACCATAACAAACAGTACACAGGTCAGTGGATAAAGCTCAAAATGATTGAGAAATGACGAGATGTGAACCATGAAACACACTTACTAGTAACACAAATTACTTTCGGTTGATCATCTCATTACAAACTTGGATGCTCCATGTAGCCTTCGGGTGCTTTCACACTAGGGATTCGGGCATGGATCTGAGTACACTCGACCCTAAAGTCTGGTTCATTTGGTAAATGTGAACTCAAGTGTACCATGCTCGGGAACGGTATGCGACTTTGCTTGGAAGAGGTGGACTCGGGCACGGTTCATCCGTACTCGTACCGAATGTGAAAGCAACCGTACTCGAGCACGAAAGTGGAGTATCATGTGACGTCTTAACTATTCGACTCTTTTGTTCTGACACACATAGTGGCAAGAGGATCTCTCTGGTTAAATGAAGAAATTGGGCAGACAAAATGAAATGCTTGCGCGAAATTTGGGCAGATGAAAAAAAAACATACAATCACAACTGGATACTACACACAGAAACGCAGAGATTTATGGAATAATTTGCAAGTGTTTACATTTGCGTGGTTATCGCAGAACAGTAGAACAGTGCTGTGACAAACTAAAGAAAGTGCAGCTGCAATATCTTAAAAGTGCGGAACGTGGTGTGAAAGTCTAGCAGTTTTAGTGATGAAAAAGATGCATTTCCGTAGCTGCTTTTTCTTCTTTGTATATTTTTCTACGTAAAAACCACCCTAGATGCATACTGCTACCCTCTGTATTGGAATTTTGATAAAATAATCCATACTCTGGCACGGTAAGACATTGCTAGTGTGAAAGCTGACCAGCGGGGGGAGAGGGGACGGGGTACAATCGTACTGTGGCACGGTACGAAACAATCGCACCTAGTGTGAAAGCGACCTTAGGCTCAGAGCCTTTGGAGTTTTCAGGGGCAAAAATGTCCTTGCCTAAGTGTTGACAAAGTATTATGCTCTTTTCTCATTTGAAGGGTTCATTACATGTACTATATTTAATACATTTTTATTCAGCCAGTCTGACTGTGCATAAAATGTGCACAACCACAGTGCATGTTCATGCATGAGCCAGTCAGTCAAGACAGTCAACTCTTTTCTGTCTTTCTAATGAAAAAAACTAATGAAATACACAGACATGGCAGATGTTACTTTCACAAATATCTCTAACAATTCCTTAAATTTCAAAACATTTTCAATGTATTACTTAACTCTGAATCGGTGACTGATGCCATTAAGAAACTCTGAACAGCCATTTGCCTACCCTTGAAACAGTCACTTGACTTCCCTCAGTGGAATTTTCCATTCACTAATGCCCCTATTGTCTCAGAGGTGAGGAATTAAAGAGACACCTATGGTTTTTCAGGCAGAACTAACCAACTGAGAAGTAATTGCCTTGAGATTTGGTTTAAGCAGTTCTGTGAAGGACTGTACCAATGATCTGTCATACGGGACAATACTTTTTAGGCTAATTATGTGTAAACTAATTAATGGAATCACGGGGAGATAGTAGTATTTTAGTACCTTTAGTCTGAAATTAGAGGATTTGTAATAAAAAGTTTCCAGCTCAAAAAATAAAAAAATGGCAATAACTTTTTGCCTTCAATCTGTCGTACGGGACATGACAATGAACAGCCCATCATTTATCATATTTTTCTCCGTCAAGCAAAGGGTCATGTGACCATCACTTTGCAAGTGGACAGACTTTGCTCTAGATAGGTGACTCATGAAGTATCGGAACTTGAGAGATATCAATTAGTGGGAAATTAAGGCAATTGATTGAAAATTGAAAATTTGATGAAATTTCATGTTTCCTTTAATTCCACCCCAAATCACCATTTTGCATTCATGTAAGTGAGAAAACTAACTTGTTCTAAATGACTTGGGTATTCAGGGGTACAAATCATATTAGACCAGTCAGTTAAAAATATTTCTCAAATTAAGCACTTTTCAGTTTCTAGCATGGAATCGCCCCTTATCAATCTTATCTTAACATTTATCACTTTGAAGGAGGATGCATCATTGGGGCTTCAGTCACAACTACTGAACTGACTAGTGTTTCATGAGAAACATGTTCATTCATATACACTGCAGGGCCAAAAAAAAAAAAAAAAAAGTCACACACTAATATTTTGTTGGACCGCCTTAGCTTTGATTACAGCATGCATTCGCCTTGGCATCATTTTGATAAGCTTCTGCAATGTCACAGCATTTATTTCTGTCCAGAGTTGCATGAATTTACAGTCAAATCAAGGCAAAAAAAAGAGTTGAGGAATTGAAACAGGTCAGCACGGATGAACTGTGAGCAATCTTTATAATACAAACTCTTCAAAATTTTGTCAGCGCTTGCCGGATTCACAGTTGATCTGGCGCTGGGCCTGTCACAAACCGCCGGGTCATACAAGCAGTGAAGAGCATTTCCAATGAAGGCGTGTGTGCCGTGTCAGACATTCAGTTTCCCCTGCTTCCATCACATACTGTCTGCAAGTTTGCGTTCTTTGCAGAAATTGCACTCTTCGTTGGTCTTTTGAGGCTAACCGTTTCCACACCGCCACCACTCTGAGCATTTTGCTGAGGTCTTCTCTCCAGTTTACTTTGGCATATCTGGTGCCAGTGACCAAACTATCCACAGAATCAGGTTCATCACTGGCACTTTTCCCAGAACAATCCATTTCTGGCTCAAAAATATACCCATATTGCCCTGGAAATTCCATCGCTTCTGAAAAATTTGCCATTTCAAGAACTGAGCCACGAACCAAAACAAATGATCAGAGTGACTAGCTGACTGACCCAATCAACGACTTGACATCATTGGCACAGTCAAAAATGGCTGCCCCCGGAGTTCAGCTCGGGCCTCTGGCGGCTTTCTACCAGGAATTAGCCATTTCTGGGGCACCAAAAAACATTGTAACCATGCAAAATGTTTATTCTATGGCTAAAAATCAATTAGTATTCCACATTTAAGTGCACCTTAGGTACGCTTTAAGGCTACACAGCTGTTAAGTCCCAATCCCTTGTGTTCTCTTCGCATTGTGCGTGTAGAAATGCTCTTACTTTCATTGTTAAACATAGCCGTGAGTTCTACTGATGAGTTTTTAGGATTTGATTTCACCAAACATTTTATGTGATCTCCAATCTTGATCAATTCAAGATTTTTTTTTCGACCACATTTTTTCCTCAAAGATGATGGTTCACCACTATCCCTCCAGGTTTTACTTATGTGTTGGACAGTTCCTAACCCAATTTTAGTAGTTTTAGCAATCTCCTTAGTTGTTTTCCTTGCTTGATGCAGGCCAATAATTTGACGCTTCTGAAACAGAGCAACATCTTCTCCACAACCACAGGATATGTCTTCCGACATGGTTATTTAAGTATAGAGAAGCAACTCACCGCATCAGTTAGGGCCAAATAACTTGTTGCTAGCTGAAGCATATTAATCACTGCTGTATTTATCCAATGGAAGGCTCTCACCTGTTTGCTTAGTTAAATCCAGGTGGTGACTTCTTTTTGGCCAGGCAGTGTATATGGGAAAGAAATCTGTAAATGGGATTAAAAGTAATGCTGGAAAGCCACAGGAGGATGGCAAGTGCATGTTAGTACACCAGCAGAACAGCACAGGCCTGAGTGTTTAGTCCTACAGTCAGGATGTCTGGTTACTTTGATATGCTTTTGGGGGGGGATTTTTCTGGCATGTGGTGTGTCCACTTGTCCTGAGAGAAGGAATGGTCCTTACAAATAAACATCCCTCATCTACTGGATTCAAGGGGTCACTGAATGGTTTGATGTGCATGAAAATGATGGGAATCATTTGCTATGGCATTGACAGTCATTAGATCTCCACCCAATTGATTGCCAAAGGTTTATTTTTGATGGAATTTCATGACGGTGCTCTCCACTACCACCACCAAGCAAACAAGGGAATCTTTTGGAACATTTTTGTTTCACCAGCAGAGCTCCAGATGCTTATAGAGTCTGCACCAAGGTGCATTGAAGTTGCACTGGTGGCTCATGGTGGCCCATAATCAAGACACTTAATTTTCTTTTGTCGCCCATCTTGCCCATCTGTGGTAAGATGAAGAAAACCTTGTAAATGTGTTTATCATTGGTTTATTTTCAGACCGGTACCACTGCAAGGGTTCCCTACCATTATCACCTGCTGTGTCGGGACAGACGACTGTTTGGAGATGAAAAAAGTTCCTTGCCCAAGGTAATATATAACACATCGTTTTATGGCTAAAGGGATTGTATGTGAGTAACCTGAAGTGTGAAAGCTGTTTTTGTAAGACTAGTGTATTGATACATTTTTCTGTGTTTTTTAGGGATTGGAAAACATCAACTGAAGACTCCAGACTTCCTGTCAAAATTTCAGCCTTGAATTGTCTATGGATTATGTATTAAATGATTGAAATTGTATGAAAGTGAAGTGTGTGCAGTCGCTGTAAATATTCCCAGATGACTACATTCAAACTACACCTGGTTTGCTTTTGGCAGCGCAGCCCAAAAAGCCGGTGCAATTTTCATCAATAGAATGTTTTTCAGCAAACATTAAAGCGCTACTTGCTGGTTATTATTATTTTTTTGTGATTTATACTTTATCTTGTCTGAAAATGACTTTGAAAAGTTTATGCAAGATTCAATACATTTTACAAGCCATAAGGACGCAAATTCAAAAGTAAGTGGCCGTTTTGAGCAAAATTTACTGTTGTAAAAGTGTTTGGCTCCCTTCTTTTTCTGCATATTTTGGCCCCCTTTTTTTGCATATTTGTCATACTGAAGATATCTGACCTTCATAAAAAGTGTGGTGTATGTCAAGGAAAAGGTGTGGAAATGCAAAACGGTTGTTATGCCTCTGCCACACAGTGGGCAGGAGCCCAGAGGCATACAGTTTTTCAGTGGTCTGTGCATCCATCACTTTATCCCTCACACATTTGTGTGCGCAATATCTTCCCAAGGAGTGGACAGATTTTTACTAAATCAGACATGGTAGCTTCCCCATAGGATTGCTGAACTGATTAAGTTGTGGCGGTTACCAGGTTGAAGGTCAAGGTCGTATAAGATCAGCTGTATGCGGGGACCGAAGGTCAACTTTTAGGGCATATGACTCTATGGCAGGCAGAGGCATGGCAATCAGTGCTTTGTATTGATATCTACTTCAAGTGATCATTTGATTTATTGATGGAAAAAAGTTATCGAACTCTACTAGTTACGTGGAAAAATAAATTGCCCCCCACAACTCAATATGCCACCTTCTGCAATGCAACTGCAATTAAGGCTTTTGTTGAGTGGAGCTCAGTGTCTCACATCCCTGTGGGAAAATTTGGGTCATTTCTTTTTGTAGAATTGTTCAACCCACATTAGTGAGTTATATTGTATGAATGTCCTGTTTACGGTCTCGCTATAGACCCTCAAAAAGTGTTCATGTGAGGACTTGGACTAGGATACTCAAATCTCAGAATTTTGGATCAGTTGAGCCTTTCAATGGTGGACTTACTCATGTACATTGCGTCATTGTCTTGCTGTGTAACCCCATTGCGATGAGTTTCAGGCTGTGAATTCTCCATAAGGATTTTGCAGTGGAGAGCAGAATTTGTGGTCCCTCAATTATGGCAAATGACCAAGGCCCTGTAGCAGCAAACCATCCCCACTCAAATGCATTATTAACATCATCAGGACTTTAGGTTTGATGTTCTTGCTGTGGACTGCTGTGTTAGCTTTATACCAGATGTAATGGGACCCATGTCTTCCAAAATGTTCCTCGTTTGAGTCATCAGTCCATAGAACAGTATCCCATAAGGCTTAAGGGTTATCAAGGTGCTTTGGCAAATGTGAGATTTGCCCTCATTTGCTGCGTTGGAATGTCAAAAAATTACGTCCTATGTACGTAGCCTCGTTTTCATAAAGTGAAACCCAAACACTTCAAGGTAACTTCCAATTCTCGACATAGATGATGGACAGATAGATAGATGAGGGTAAACCTAGGCTCAAGCTACTGTACAGGTAGCTTGAGTAATAAAGCACATAAAAGATCAGGAGCTTGTTCCAAGAGCTGAACTTGCATTTGGTAGTTGTTTATGTGTACTCAATATCCAGTTCAAAGAGTTGTCAAGGTAAATGAAGGTGGCTGTCATTAGGCGAGACTTTTTTCATCATTTGGTTCTCGAGATTTTTTATTGTGAATTCAAGTCGGAGGGGGAAATGAATAAAAAGTCCTTTGGTATTTCTATAAGGTCAGAGGATCAAAAAAAAAAAAAAAAAAAATCAGCTTTCTTTTTGTGTTCCTGGAACCACTAAATTTGGTCAAAATGGGCCTATAGCACATTGCTGAACATGCGAACACTGTATGCTCTTATACCTTCTTTTATCACACAGAGGGCTGGCACGAGAACTGGAAATTGGGTGGCACAGATGCCACAGATACATCCCTTTATGACAACAATAAGTCTAAGCTAGTTCTCAATCAATTTCCTTTATTTACACGTTTTCCAATCATAGTAATAATCAATTGGCCATTGAAGACACGGCCTCTCTCCCCCATGCGATCTAACAGTGAAGAAATAATGGGCTGAATTCAGTACAGAAAAATATTTTACTTACAAATAGGTCTATGCTTTACGGAAGATAAACTGCTCTGGAACTTCCGCGCTACCTTTTTATCATATCAGGCGATCTAACCTGCGCTTCATGATCGTTCAAATTGTTGAAATGAAATAAAGGACCATTAGAAACATCTTCATGCAATTTCATAGCTTCCAACTCCTGAGAAAAGAAAAGCATGAGAAGTCCGGAGTGATGATCAAATTCCATGCAACAATGCAAGTGAAACTGAAAAACTTCACTGCACAAGGACTTCAATTCCGTATGAGAATCTCTTAGATACGCACTGATTGAATAATAACTGATCCGCGCCCCAATAAAATATCGCCTTTCACTCCCGGTACAGCGTGAGTTGACTAAAAAGGGGGACTTGGCAATTAAATATAATTTTGTTTGCCAAATTAAAATTTTCAATCATCACTTTTGTTATTAAGTCTAAGACTTCTGAAACCTTGATTTGAGGGAAATTGGTTTGGGTCATTCAGTGCCAAACGAACCAGAGCCTTCAGGGGATCTGTCTCCAATTTGGCCAATTATTTTTTCTAAAAATACCTTAGGGTGTCAAACGCAGGAATCCCAAGTTTCAGCTCAATATCTTGAAAACGGTTTTCGTGTGAGAGCCATTTTAAATTTGGGTGGCACCCCCGTTTTTTGCACTTGCGAACTGCGACATTGGCTCGTGAGCGTATTTGGAAGGCTATTAAATCTTTTCTAAATAAGATAGAAAGCTGAAAATTGCCAGTTTTGTTCACTTTTGCCCTAGCTTTCAGAATCTGGCATCAAAATTGCACTGTGATGAACCGTTTGGGATCTATGAGCATTTAAAAATGGGATTTTGAGAGCTGTCAGATAGCTCACTCGGTTAAAGCATCGCATTGCGAAGCAGAGGTGACTATCACGGCGCGGGTTCGAGCCCCGGTCGTACCAACCGGCAGTGGTCAGCAGCTTTTTCAGAGTAGCGCACAAATTGCGCTACAGGGATGCAAATTGGGAAGGGTCTGCCGGGAAGGATATATAAAAATGGTCGCTTCGTTCGTTGCTTAAGGGCCTCCTGCTGGCCAGCCGGGCGCTTGTCAAGAAGATTCTAAGCTTGTTCATGTTCGGGTATCTTCTGCCCTCGTTCTGAACTTACGAGGATTCAACCAATGAGTGTATAAGAAGCAGCAGGCTGACAGGCGCGTGCTTCGGAGGAAAGCCGCGAACTGTCTTCACTCTTGGCAGCAAGGGGTCGCATATGAGCAGGTCTTGTACATAGTTCCTCAATTGGGCATTCCAGATTTGGGTGGGATTGGACATGCCAAATTAAAAAAAGGTAAAAATAAAAAAATGGGATTTTGGTTAGATGGAAATTTTTTTTTTTTTGTCTGCACATTTTGATGGCTCACTGTGTGGTCTGCTTTATACCCAGACCCAAATATCACATAGATATGTCATATTTTGCAAAAAAAAAAAAAAAAATAGGCAAAACCGATATAACACAAAAAAAACATTTGATAAAAAAGCTATGGGCCTCTGCGAATGGTCACAGTGTAAAAAACGCCTGCGGTACCCCTACATTCAGGGTTGCGGTTGACCAAGTAGATGGTTAGACAGCTCAATGACATTTTGACCACTTTAAGACAGACATCTTGGTAATATTTGGTAAAAATATTAATATCTCAACTCAACTTTTTCACCATAAACTAGATTTCTGAAAACAAAAAAAAGGTGTTTTTGTCTAAACGGGCTCAAATGAACTTGAACTTACTGTGCCAATAACGTACATATACAATATGGGGCAGTCCGTGGTATTCATTTTGTTACGGACAGGACATTTAGAGAAGTAATTCCATTGCAGCTACCAATGTGTTGGTCCTCTGTGAATGGCTGAATTTGGAGTTCTCTCGGAGTACTTCAGGTGATATAAAAATGAATGCCATCTACGGTAATTGATGCACTTGGGGTGCTTTCACACCAGCCTCATTTGGTTCGGTGTGAAAGCAGCAATCGTACCAGGAATCGCACCAAAAGCATACCAAAACAAGCGTACCGAGACCACCACCTCGAGGTGTCTTGGTACGCTTTCAAACGTACTCTGGTGAGGTTCGTTTACAATGGGACATGCAAACGGACTATCCAGCGGCATGGTGGCACAGTCTTTAACACTACTGCCTCACAGCAAGAACGTCGTGGGTTCGAATCTGGCCTGGGGCCTTTCTGTGTGGAGTTTGCATGTTCTCCCTGTGTTCGCGTGGGTTTCCTCCGGGTGCTCCAGTTTCCCCCACCCACAAAAACATGCATCATAGGAATGCTCCTACCAGTACCCCTGACCAAGGTACTGGCTTTAGAACTGGAGATGGTCCTCGGGCGCTGCTCTGTGGCTGCCCACTGCTCTTAACTATAGGACAGGTCAAATGCAGAGGACAAATTATCCCACGGGGTTCAATAAAGTATATCTTATGACTATCCAGTGAACCAAAGAGAGGACGTGAACCAAAGAGAGGTCCAGGCCAATCGATGAGCTGGGTTGTCTTCTTCCTCATGCTTTTTTTCTTCCTTGTCAGTGCTCATTTTGGGCAACACCGCCCCAAACGAGCAGCTGTTGTAACTGCATGACATTGTCCAGGTGGCTTGGTCCGCTTTCAAAAGTGCAGTGTGAAAGTGAGCCAAACCAAAAGAAGGTGTGAAATTTTTCAGCATTCCCCATCCAATCGAACCGAGTCCCAAGGGCTATCTTGGTGTAAAAGCGCCCTTAATTACATAGAAGAAAATCTGTTACGGACAGGACAGATTACGACATAGGTTTTTTGTAAAGTGGTGAAATCAAAAGTTTTCTTCATTTAGGTGATATTCTTCAAATTCAGCCATCCAGTGATGTACCCTTATATCAAAGGAATATCATTCAGGAATTTTCAAAAAAATATCTGAACAGATGAATTCAAAAGGGGTGTCAATGTGCGTTACGGACAGGACACTTTTGTCATATATATATATATATATATATATACACAGTACCAGTCAAAAGTTTGGACACACTTTGCTAATGTCTCAGCACTCTGTTTCTAGAGAAATTTAAACGGCTTAACTTCTCTGTATAATCTCAAATGGAATGTGGTGAGACGTAAACAGTCAGAAGTTAAAAGAGAATAATTTACTTGTTCGAATAGTGTCCAAAATTTTGGAATTGTCAAAGAGGCAACATTTTGCAAAGCAAACAGACAAACAAGCTCCTGCCATTATCCCATGGCTGAATTAACATCAAGCTGTATCTGGTCTTATTGGGCAAAAAGGTCAATGAGAAGCCAACTGCAAGTGCAGCACATCTTTGGGAGCTTATGGCCATGCAGCTGCAAACGCATTATAGCCATATAGCTGCCCTGGTTAAAAAAAATAATAATAATAATAATTACATATGAGTATACTCAGAAAATATAACAACAAATGCTGGTTAGTTTGATGGATTTGAGAATTAGATCTTTCTTGCAAACTAAAGGGAGCTTATTTCTTCATTTAACATATATTGTAAGAAAAAGGTAGGTACGTCCAAACTTTTGACTGGTAATGTGTGTGTATATATATATATATATATATATATATATATATATATATATACATACATACAGTGCAGTGAAAAAGTATTTGCCCCCTTCCTGATTTCTTACAACCCCAATTCCGAAATAGTTGGGACAAAGTGTGAATTGTGAATAAAATCAAAACGCAACGACTTTCAAATCACACCAGCCAGTATTTTAGTCACAAGAGGACAGAGATAACGTAGCAAATGTTGAAACTGAGAAATTTTACAATTTTGTCCACAAAATGAGCTCATTTCAAATTTGATGGCTGCTACAGGTCTCAAAAAAGTTGGGACAGGGGCCTGTTTACCATGATGTAGCATCCCCTCTTCTTTTTAACACAAAGTGGAGGTGTCTGGGCATTGAGGAGACAAGTTTCTTGAGTTGAGCCACTGGAATTTGATCTCACTCTTGTTTTATACAGTCTTCAAGCTGCTGGAGAGTTTTGGGTCTTCTTTGAAGGACTTTTCGTTCAATTATGCGCCAAATATTCTCAATTGGTGAAAGATCAGGACTGCAGGCAGGCCAGTTCAGCACACGGACTCTTCTACTACAAAGCCATGCTGTTGTAATAGCTGCAGTATGTGGTTTTGCATTGTCCTGCTGAAATACACAAGGCCTTCCCTGGAATAGATGTCGTCTGGAGGGGAGCATATGTTGCTCTAAAACCTTTATATACCTTTCAGCATTCATGGTGCTTTTTAAAACATGCAAGTGTCCCACACCATATGCACTAATGTATCCCCATACCATCAGAGATGCTGGCTTTTGAACTGAACGCTGATAACAGGAGGGGTGGTCTTTCTCCTCTTTAGCCCAGAGGACACGATGCCCATGATTTCCAACAAGAATGTCAAATTTGGACTCGTCTGACCACAGGACACTTTGCCACTTTGCTACAGTCCATTTTAAATGAGCCTTGCCCCACAGAACACAGCGGCACTTCTGGATCATGCTCAACAATGGCTTCCTTTTTGCGTGATAGAGTTTTAGGAGGCATCTGTGGATGGCACGGCGGACTGTGTTTACAGACAGTGGTTTCTTGAAGTATTCCTGAGCCCATTTAGTAATGTCAATGGCAGAATCATGCTGGTGAGTGATGCAGGGGCGTCTGAGGGCCCGAAGATCACGGACATTCAATAAAGGTCTTCAGCCTTGTCCCTTACGCACAGAGATTTTTCCAGTTTCTCTGAATGTTTTGATGATGTTATGCACTGTTGATGATGAGACCTTCAAAGCCTTTGCAATTTGACGTTGAGGAACATTGTTTTTACAGTATTCCACAATTTTTTTCGCAAGCCTTCAAAGGTTGGAGAGCCTCTGGCCATCTTTACTTTTGAGAGACTCAGCCTCTCTAAGACATCCCTTTTATAGCCAATCATGTTACACACCTGATGCCTGTTAACTTAATTACTTGCTAAATGTTCTTTCAGCTAATTCTCTTATATATTAATTGCTTTTTCAGCCTTTTTTTGCCTGTGTCCCAACTTTTTTGAAACCTGTTGCAGCCAGAAAATTTGAAATAAGCTCATTTTGCAGATAAAAATGTAAATTGTCTCAGTTTCAACATTTGAAATGTTATCTATGTTCTATTGTAAATAACATTGGCTCATGTGATCTGAAAGTTATTGCATTTTGATTTTATTCACAATTTACGCTTTGTCCCAACTATTTCGGAATTGGGGTTGTATTTTTTCGCATATTTGTCACACTTAAATGTTTCAGATCATCAAACAAATTTTAATAATAGACAAAGATAACCTGAGTAAATACAAAATACAGTTTTTAAATGATGATTTCATTTATTGAGGGGAAAAAAACTATCCAAACCTATCTGACCCTCTGTGAAAAAGTAATTGCCCCCTAAACCTAATAACTGGTTGTGCCACCCTCGGCGACAACAACTGCAATCAAGCGTTTGTGATAACTGGCGATGAATCTTTCACATCACTGTGGAGGAATTTTGGCCCACTCCTCTTTGCAGAATTGTTTTAATTCAGCCACTTTGGAGGGTTTTCATGCATGAATGGCCTGTTTAAGATCATGCCACAGCATCTCAATTGGATTTAAGTCCAGACGTTGACTACGCCACTCCAAAACCTTCATTTGGTTTTTTTAAGCCATTCAGAGGTGGACTTGCTGGCGTGTTTCAGATTATTGTCCTGTTGCATAACCCAAGTGCGCTTGAGCTTAGGTCACAAACTGATGTTCGGACATTCTCCTTCAGGATTTTCTGGTAGAGAGCAGAATTTATGGTTCCATCGATTACGGCAAGTCATCCAGGTCCTGAAGCAGCAAAGCAGCCCCAGACCATCACACTACCACCACCACGTTTGACTGTTGGTATGATGCTCTTTTCATGAAACGCTGTGTTAGTTTTACACTAGATGTAACGGGGCGGACACCTTCCAAAAAATTCAACTTTTGTCTTGCCAGTCCACAAAATATTTTCCCAAAAGTCTTGGGGATCATCGAGATGTTTTTTGGCAAATGTGAGACGAGCCTTCATTTTCTTTTTGTCAGTAGCGGTTTTCGACTTGGAAATCTCCTGTGGATGCCATTTTTGCCCATTCTCTTTCTTATTGTTGAATCATGAACACTGACTTTAACTGAGGCAAGTGAGGTCTGCAGTTGTTTAGATGTTGTTCTGGGTTCTTTTGTGACCTCCTGGATGAGTCGTCGATGTGCTCTTGAAGTAATTTTGGTAGGCCGGCCACTCTTGGGAAGGTTCATCACTGTTCCAAGTTTTCTCCATTTGTGGATAATGGCTCTCACCATGGTTTGCTGGAGTCCCAAAGCCTTAGAAATGGCTATGTAACCCTTTCCAGACTGATAGATGTCAATTACCAATCTGTTCTTGAATTTCTTTGAATCACGGCATTACAAGCTGCTTTCTGAGATCTTTTAGCCTTCTTGACTTTGTCGGACAGGTTCTATGTAAGTGATTTCTTGAATCAACAGGTCTGGCAGTAATCAGGCCCGGGTGCGGCTAGTGAAATTGAACTAAAAAAAGCGGCGGCGGCAGCGGATTACTTTTTCACATGGGGGCAGGTAGGTTTGGTTAGCTTTTTTCCCTCAATTAATGAAATCATCATTTAAAAATTGCATTTCGTATTTAGTCGGGTTATCTCTAGGTAATATTAAAATTTGTTTGATGATCTGAAAAATTTAAGTGTGACAAATAAGCAAAAAAAAAAAAATCAGGAAGGGGGCAAATACTTTTTCACGGCACTGTACATGTTCAATACAGTTCGATTAGTCATATACACCTTTTTTTTCAAAGGTCTAGTTTATGGTGAGTTGAGATATTGATAGTTGTACCAAATACTGCCAAGATGTGTATCTTTAAGTGGTCAAATTTTAATTAAGCAGTCTAACCATCTATGTGGTCAACCACCATCCTGAATGCAAGGGTACCACAGGAGTTTTTTACGCTGTGACCATTTTCAGAGGCCCATAACTTTTACATTAAATGTTTATTTTGTGTTATATTGCTTCTGCATATAGTTTGTTGCCAAATAACACATATCAATTTTATATTTCAGTCTTGGTAAAATGCTGACCACACAGTGAGCCATCAAAATGTGGGGAAAAAAAAAGTTCCATCCGACCAAAATCCCATTTTCAAATGCTCACAGATCCCAAACGGTTCATCACAGTGCAATTCTCATGCCAGATTCTGAAAGCCAGGGCAAAAATTAGCAAGAGTAGCATCTATTTTATTTTGTGAAGATTTTATAGCCTTCTAAAAAACGCTCACGAGCAAACGTCGCGATTCTTGAGTGCAAAGAACGAGGGCGACACCCCAATTTTAAATGGCTCACACACAAAAACCGTTCTAGATCTTGAACTGAAAATTGGGATTCCTTCATTGGCCCACTAAGGTATTTTTAGAAAAAAAAATTGGCCAAATCGGAGACGGATCCCCCAGAACTTTTCTGAAAATTGGTTAATTTGGCATGGAATGACCCAATGGTTTTGGTTGTTTCCATTGGAACATTAATATTGTAAAGTATTTCTCACCTTGGTAATTCAGAGAATGTATTTTCTAAATTTTTAAAAGTATTATTAGTGCATTGCCAGTCAGGGGTGCCAATAATTTTGGAGCTCACTGCAGCAATAAGTATTGAGTGTAAATCTAAGGAGGTTATACTTCTCTTGTATTCATCAGACCACACTAAGAATACTATGTGCAGTTCTGGGGTCCATACTTCAAGAAGAACTCAGAAGTTTTGGTACAGGTTAAAATAAAGCCACTAAGTTAATTCCAGTTATAAAAGATGAAAGTTATGAGGAGAGGCTGAATAATCTTAATCTCTTCAGTCTTTGGAAAAGGAGATTTAGGGGCAATCTGATCGAGGTCTTTGAATATGTTAAAGGGATTAACAGTTAACTATGTAAAACAGGTATGAAGTAAGTTTTCTATGCAGGATTATTTAAGCCAAGTTCTTTTTCCAGAATTTGTTGTCATAAATGGAAATTGGCAGGGAGTAAATTTAATGCTGATATTAGGAAATCTTTTTTCATGCAGTGTTATCATAGTGTGGAATGGCTTGCCAGGCCATATCGCTGTGGCAGAAATTCTGGAAGTTTTCAACTCCAGGTTTGATAGAGCTGGATACCATCTAGTCCTCAAGTATCTGAAGTACAAGATTCACTTCAGTGATAGGAAAATAGCAAGCCTAGTTGGGCGACAATATCGCCAATTTTACTATGTAATATAATTAATTAAAAAAATATCAGTTAGTTAAAATTCAGGCAGTTCATGACTGAAAATGAGCATACACAAGGGGTCCCTCAGGACTGTTTCAGAGCCACTGCTTTTACAAGTGATCACTCGTTGACAAAATGCCATTTGACATTTTCCTCCATCGGTCTATTTTGATTTAAGTCCGCATCGCAAAACTCTCACCTGGCCATAAAGGGATCTTCCCCTAATTGCCAGTTGGTACCGTATTTTTGTTACACTGCCCAACGCTTTTGGACTCCGGGCTTCAACTTCTTAACTGACCGACGGCAGCAAGCATAGCCTGAGTTTCTTTAATGTTAGCACTGTAACTAATTTACTTAGCTAGCTAACTAAATTACTGAAAGTAACAAAACTCCAGCGTTCTAACAAGACGCTAAAAATATGTCCCGCCAAAAGCGACGCGATGTTTTCACTCAGTGATAATATAACATAAAACAACGAACGTTAAGGTAAAAATGGAAAACCCGAAAACACGGGAATTCGCAACTGAACATACTTCCTGTTGTGCCCTGAGTAGACAGACCCCGATGCATCAAGAAACATCGTACCTAGTAGTTCCGGAGTCGTCCGCCTGATGTATAGCAACGTTTTGAACTATATCATACTGGCCATCTTAATGTTTAACGGTATTTTATGGAGATGCTGCACCACAATTTAACATATATGTTCATGACAATAGCAATGATTTACCATCAGCTAACTGCACTCAGTGTATTGCGATGATTGCTCACTATCTCTCAATTTCACCACCTAACACTGCTCGCACTGTTAGTGTTTTCGCCATATGTTGTCATCAAAGCAAACGTTTACTGGGTGCACTGGCTAAGTGAGTAACTTCAGAGATTATCAAATTTGTATGCAGAGGGCTACCCACTGTTGCAGGTATATGAGTGAAACGTCTCATAAATTTTGATTTTCAATGGAACACAACTGTCCAACAACGCAACATTCACGTTAGCCTCACGTTGCAAGAGGGCGACTACATTGAAAACACGCGATTCAAAGGAAATTATCAGGTTGCGACTCCTGTTGGTCATGCGATTAACTAGCAGGTCGTTTCAGCAGGAAAAGGGAGTGCAGTGTTTTGTTGTCTGGCGATTTTGGAAATATAAAGCAAAGGCACACTGCTTGGCTTTGCAGGTAAATAATTAATTTGCTGTTATATTATCGTTTGCACATATTGATTTGCTGATTGATTGGCCGTAATGTAAAAGATCAGATCGTTGCGAATAAGGCCAGAACCCTCCATGGACTAGGAAAGAAGATCCATTGAAAAAAACGGTTTTCTTTTTCCCCGATTACATGGCTGGTTAGCTACCGTTAGCCAGTGTGTTTGTTATGCTGTTCCTCGTTATACGTTGTGATTAATATTCAGATTTCTACCGTATATTTAGCTTGGTTGGTTGGTATCTGTGAAAGTGAAATAACATTTCAGGCTGCAGCATCAAGCGTGGATGCACACTTGCAAAGACCTAACAAGATAGCTAGCTAGGTTAGCTCGCTTGTTCTCTTGCTTGCTGAACTTTGTGTTGCAAGTAAGCCAATGCTGATGAATTGAAGACTCGTTAGCCAGTTAGCTTGTCAGGCTACAAATCGTACTTAGGCCTCAAACTAACTTGTAAATTGTCGTTTCGCTGCAGTACCTTTTTCGTGGGTGATATATACACCTACTTGTTGTATTGAATATGTTTTAAATCTGTATGGAGTATGTTCCATTACTTATTTTTTGTTCTAGTCTATTGGAGTTAGCTGGCTTGAATAGAATGGTAGCTAGCTAGCACTTTCATCTGTAGCAAGTTGGCTAACGTTAGCTCGTAGGTTACGTGCCTTACAAGCAAAACAAAGGAATTAACATTCTGGCTTTGGATGGTAATATAATTGATGGCGCATTTTAACCCGCTAACGATTCTTGATTTTTAGAGAAAATTTGCTAAATATTTTCCCAGGATATATTTATTTATAGCTATATTTCTTGCGAATTACCACCTGTTCTGTGAATGGCTACTGCAGCTGAAGTTGACCTATTCCTTTATCCACTTAAGTTCTAGTGTGTCTCCGATTGATTATGGGGCAGTGAAGTGGATGCATTCACGAGGAAAATTCCCCGTAATGCATTCCAGAATTCCGCTGTTTTACTTTGCCTTGTGGAATTATTAGTCAGAAAAATGATGTCGCCCAATGATGAAATGTATTTGCTTGTTGATGTAGTGGGAAGTATTTTTATTTGACACCGAACATTTATGGCAGTTTTATTCTTTTGTGCTTCTGCCTCCAGTTATGCACTTATAATCAATTATTTTATTGTTTTAAAATATGAATCTTAACTATTAACCATCACACGTTTCTCTTGGTTTTCTGTAGGGATGTCGAGCATAAAGCTGATTTCTGCAACTGACGCTCTGTATTCAGGATCCTTACTGAAGTCCTTCAATGAACAGCGGAATGTTGGGTTGTTCTGTGATGCCACCGTTATTATAAATGACCGCAAATTCAGGGCCCACAGAAACATCCTGTCAGGATCCAGCACTTATTTTCACCAGCTCTTCTCTGCTGCTGGACAGGTGATTGAGTTAGATTTTGTTAGGCCAGAGATCTTTGATGTAATCCTGAATTACATCTATAGTTCCAAAATTTCCCGCGTTCCATCCGATTTGCTTGAGGAGCTCATTACTGCTGGCCAGGCCTTGGGAGTTAAATTCATCGCTAATCTGCATGAGCCACTCTCTCAAGTCAAGGGATTGGTAGGTTTATCAAAATCGGCAGGGGATGAACATGTGAAATGTGAGGATGCTCAAAAAAATAACCGTATCAGTCAGGGGTCTGGTTCTGGGTGTACGTCCATTGTAACGGACACATTTTCAGTATATGCTGAAGAGTTTGATCAGGATAGTGACTGGAACAAAGGTGAAGTTCTCTTCATCTCCAAGCAAGTTTCCAAAAACAAAGGAGAGCCTTGCAGCACATCTGTTAGGTCTAAGTCCTCTGAAGTGATTGATGTAGATGGGCCTTCTGTAGGGGAAACGGCATCCAGTGAAAAGAAAATCGAAAGTTGTGAAGCTGTGACAAAAGAGCAGGATGGTGATGGCAATGCATCTTCCTCTAAAAAACTGGAGAGAACTACTCCATCTCTCCACAGTAGCTCCTTGGATGTCCAACTCAACTCAAGCCCTGTGCCCACCCCAGCTGAGTCTCTCGTTGCTAACACGGATACTTGCCAGTTGCCTGCCCTGTGCAACACACCAGCTGCCTCAGCGCAGAATAACTGCTCCCCCAAGAAATTCCCCACCTGCTCCGTACCAAAAGAAAACCATCAGATGATGAGCGTTCAGAAGAAAATGGTCATTTTGGAAAAGGCAACAAACCCATCAGTGGTTTTTAAAAACAAGCTTCCAGACGTTGCATCATTAGGAAACGCCAAGAATGAGACAAGACATAACAGCCCTCAATCTGTCACAGGGTTAAAAAAGACCATAACACTAGACAAGGCATCAGAAATTGATTCATTATCTACTGGCTGTAAGGTTTATGCCAACATTGGAGAAAATACCTATGATATTGTTCCTGTGAAAGAGGACCCAGGGGAAGGTGATTCAAAAGCTGGCAGGGCAAGGAAGTGTCAAGTGCCGCCTTCATTCAGTCCAGATGCATCTCCGCACTCGCCTCGGGGTGCTTCAAGCAAGAAGAAGGCAAAAGTTGAACAAGATGACCACTACGAGCTGATCATGGATGGAAAAACTTTTTATGTGTGCATCATCTGCAAGCGTCCTTATGTGTGTTTGACTAGCCTGAGGCGTCACTTCAACACCCACTCTTGGGAGAAGAAGTATCCATGTCATTTCTGTGATAAAGTGTTCGCCCTTGCAGAGTACAGGACCAAGCATGAGGTTTACCACACGGGCGAGCGCCGTTATCAGTGCCTACTTTGCAATGAGTTTTTCATCAACTACCAGCTGCTGTCCTCCCACTGCAAGCAGGTGCACAACCAGGATCCCTCTGGTAGAAAGGAGAAAGATGACACCAATAACAACCTTTATCGGCTCCTGCCCTGTAAGACCCTGCAGTTCAAGCCCCACTCATACATTATTGATGGCTCTGGGGGAATCCCAATGATCAAGGAGGATGGGATGGTCTACCATATGGATCCTTCAAAGGGGCCTTCAGGGGCCCAGGGGCCTCACCCCTCTAACCAGGGAAAGTCAGTCAACTGGGATGATCTCTTTGTAGAGCCAGGAGTACGTGGTGCGCACGGTCCTCAGGGACCGTGCGCTCAGCCTGTTCCACATGGCTCTACAGGACCAGGTGCAAAACCTGTCGCACAGAGCTCTCCTGTCACACATGGTCCATCTGTGGTGCCCAGCTCTCCTGTTTCACACAGTTCATCTGGAGCGCACCATGGCTCAGCTGTTGCACACGGTCCACCTGGCGTGCATCATGGCTCGCCTATTGCACATGGTCCACCTGGCCTGCACCATGGCTCGCCTGCTGCACACGGTCCACCTGGAGCACGCCATGGCTCACCTGTTGCACATGGTCCACCTGGAGCACGCCATGGCTCGCCTGTTGCACACGGTCCACCTGGAGTGCACCATGGCTCGCCTGTTGCACATGGTCCACCTGGAGTGCACCATGGCTCACCTGTTGCACACGGTCCACCTGGAGCACACCATGGCTCACATGTTGGTCGTGGTCCACCTGGAGCACACCATAGCTCACCTGTTGCACATGGTCCCCCTGGAGCACACCATAGCTCGCCTGTTGCACACGGTCCAACTGGAACGCATCATGGCTCCCCTATTGCACATGGTCCACCTGGAGCACACCATGGCTCACCTATTGCACAAGGTCCAGCTGGAGCGCATGGCCCACTAGTAATGCATGGCCCATCAGGTGCACATGGCTCCCACATTGTACATGGCCCACCAGCCCCACATGGTTCTCCTGCTACTCATGGCCCACCAGCCCCACATGGTTCTCCTGCTACTCATGGCCCACCAGCCCCACATGGTTCTCCTGCTACTCATGGCCCACCAGCCCCACTTGGTTCTCCTGCTACTCATGGCCCACCAGCCCCACTTGGTTCTCCTGCTACTCATGGCCCACCAGCCGCACTTGGTTCTCCTGCTACTCATGGCCCACCAGCCCCACTGGGTTCTCCTGCTACTCACGGCCCACCAGCCCCACATGGTTCTCCTGCTACTCATGGCCCACCAGCACCGCATGGTTCTCCTGCTACTCATGGCCCACCAGCACCGCATGGTTCTCCTGCTACTCATGGCCCACCAGCACCGCATGGTTCTCCTGCTACTCATGGCCCACCAGCCCCACATGATTCTCCTGCCGCTCGTGACCCACCAACACCACATGATTCTCCTATTGCTCACGGCCCACCAGCACCACATGAGTCTCCTGCTGCTCATGGCCCTCCAGCATCACGTGGTTCTCCTGTTGCACGTGGCCCACCAGTTGTGCACGGTTCGCCAGCTGCACAAGGTCCATCTGTCACACAAGATTTGCCAATTACACATGGCCCACCAGTACCAGTTGATTCTCCTGTTGTGCGTGGCCCCGCTGCAACACATGGTCCACCAGGCCCATGTGGCTCACCGGCTTCACAGGGCTCATCAGATGGAGTGCATGGCCCACCTGGGGCACGTGGCTCGCCTGTCACGTGTGGCCTTCCTGGGGCCCAGCCCGAAGCACTTACCCCACACTCAGACTAATGTGAAACCTGCTAAGGGCTCATCAAAGTTCAAGTTTGGTGCACCAGAGACCTATTGAATCTGGGAGTCTTAACTGCTGGGAATTGTGCCTTCTAAGCAGGGTTTCCTCTTTGTGTAGTGTTCAAGGGTCCAGAATGGATTTCAATACAGTGTAGCTGTTGTTTTGAACTAGTAATATGTATGTTGGACACTCCCATATACATCAGCACAAGCTTTGTGGTTTTTTGCATTGTTTGGCTTTTCCCAATTTCGTGTTAAATCCTGTCAATCAGTGATGTATTGTCTCTATATGTTCGAAAGTTGCTTGCCGTCCCGTGTTATCATGTCATCATATTTCTGGATACCTGGCATAAAAAATGTATAAACTAGTTATCAGCACTTAGTAATACCCTTCCTCCGCAACACACTGTTAAATGAGGGGTAATTCCATCTCCAATAACCAAATTTCAAAAAAAAGTTCTCAACTGACCACCTCAGATTTGCTTCAAATTTGCAAAACATGATGTTCTTATATCCAGAAGATTATGTGCAAAATTGTTGACCCATATTCTCATTAGTCTTGGAGATAGTGAGACTTCAAAAAGGGGGCGTAGCCCCTAATTTTGTGTAAAAACAATTGTTGCTGTACAATATGCCAACTTCAGTAAGGCTTAACTTTTTAAATGACAAAGATAGATGCATGAAATCTGCAGGATTGGTTCTTCGGAATAATATGTCTCAGATTACCAAAAATCAGAACCACAGCTTGCATTCTAGCCGATTAGTAGGTTTCTCATGACGACTCAGAAAAGTTTGGTTTTGAACATGGAGCCAGGTTTGGCCCTCAATTCCTCCGGAGAGAAACATGCTAGATCTTTCTAGTCTGAGAATTCATCAGTCATAGTACCTTCATGGCAACATGCTAAGGAGTTTGAACTTTCTGATTTATAGGCCCTCAACAATGGGGGGGAGAAAAAGAAGAAAAATGTTGGGACCAAATTTCAATTGTATATTGCCATAGTATGACAGGGTGTACCATAAAACAAATTACATTATCGGAAGGCATATTTTAATTGATATTTATATACCAAATAAGTTGGCATCTTGATGGAAACTGTTTTTCAAAGTGTCAAATCACACAATGTTTTCTAGAATGAATATGCTGGTTTATGGGCATATAATGTGTATACTATCTCCTAGTAATCAATGAAAAACTATTCATTGTAAAAAATACTTTTTGTCTTGATAATTGTCTTGTAGAAGAACAGAAATTGTGTTTTTACTTGCCAGAATGGATTGGTGGCTGATCTCACCTGTTGCTGTACCTGTATACTAGCCAAAATTAGCAGCAGATGTAATTTCCTGCTGTTGACATCTCTACTTGCAAGACAGACTGATGGCTGATGTCAGCAATTCTTTCGTCTTATATCCGTATTCCCAGCCATAGTTTTAAGATCACACTGGTTTTGGTTTATCACTCTTGCACATGCCTGATTGTGAATATGAAATGGGTTTGTGTTTGGCAATATGCTCTATTGGAGAGCAGTTCAGTTGTAGTGATGATTCTCACAAACCGGATAATGTAAAGAAACTCAAAAGGTAAGATTACTATGGATAAGCCCCTTGAGCCTGAACGCTTCCGGTACCGGGAATAGCGGCACATTTCACATCTAACACCATGCAAAAGCATAGTAACTATGTAGCAACATGGTCATATACCCACTTAAGTTGTATAAATACTTTTCTATAATGTTATATGGCATGGGGTGGGGCTCTATATTACATTTCTGCCTGTTGTGAAACATACTGTAATTAACACAATGAAAAATGGTTTCCTTCAAGATGCCAACTTGATATTTGCTATATTTGCCATATTAAAATATGGTCTGTCTAATGATGGAATATGTTTTATGGTATACCCCATCATACCTTGGCAATATATAAATATGGTTCAGACATGGTTTTTTTTTTTTTTTTTTTCTCAGTTTTTAGGGCCTTCATCTTAGATGAAGAGGGCCAAACCTGGCCCATGCACAAAACCAAACTTGAGTGAGTCATTTTGGGGAGGCTACTAATCGGGAAATATATTGGTTATGGTACTGATTTTTGTTAATCTGAGATATACCAAAGTTGATGTCTCCATCATTGATATTTGAAAAGTTATGACTTAATGGATTTGGCATATTGTATCTTAGCACTTGGTTTCACACAAAATTGGGGCTAACCTCTTTTTTGAGGTTTAAATATCTCAAAAAAGTAATGAAGATATGAGTACAATTTTACATGCAGAACACTGGATACAAGAGCATTCTGTTCTATAAATTTGCAGCAAATCTGAGGTGATTTCAGATGAAATTCCCCGTACTGAAAATGGCCATTAGAAGTAATTTGAATCCCATTTACTCACTCCATCATGTAATTCGGAGTGATGATTGGCATGGAATGTGGTACATTCTCTGGAGAGAGTATGAAGTGATTACAGACAATAAACCTTCACCAAAGACTTGAGCGAAATTCACCCTTGATGTTGGTTATGAATATGTTTGCTCTAATTTCTTGGTGATTATGACCTTGCATTGTTATAGCCCACTGCAAAGGACCCATTATGAATTGTCATTTTGCAGAATACAGCATGTGAGATTCAGTGTACTTGCAATTGTAAAATCGAGGTTAAGTTTGTGTTGATGCTAAATCATGGTAATACAATAGCCAGATACCGCTGAATGAATAGTGTTGATCTTATTGTTCCAAGAAAGACCTAAAAAAGATCCATTGGTGAGAAAGTGCTGGTTACAAATGTCCTGATATAAACAATATCACTAATGATTTTGCTGTCATGATACATCTGAATTATCCATTATTTTCAGTGTTAAAAAGATGAGTCATGAAGGTCTGCTGGCTTTGGTTATAGATCCTCATGAAAGTTACTTTGACTGAGGTGCTTTATAAGCTAACTCAATAGTAGGTAAAATAATATTTGGTGCATTAGTGTAATCGTTAAAATTTTACCGTTAAAAGTTGTACAAATTTAAATGATATACAATGCATTTGCTAAGACAGGAATGGCAATTATTGCATTTTTCACTTCGGATGAAAATTTTAGCTTCATCCATTGAGAATGGTTTAATTTTATATTCAGCAAGAAGCCTCTGTATCTGTGCTCAACAAGACATAGTGGGGGATATTGCACATTGAATTGGTAATGGAAAGAAATAATGTCTTTCTTGAAACAACTTAACGGACCCAACTCCTGTTGTTTGGAACATCTATGCTTTATATGCTGGCCATATATCATATTCTTTTTTAATGACTCCTGTTTGTACTGTTCCGAGATCTATAATACACTTACTGTACTGTAATTAGGTGGTGCCTCATTGTGCAAAACAGGAATCCTGTCATTACGATAACTTTCATGTCTGTATTCAGAATGTCTATGCTGTTCTGAGGCAGCATCTAGTGCAGGAATTGATATTAATGTCCATTGTTTTTTCTAATTTTGTCTTGTCTGTGCATAGTTACTTTGCATTTTTTTAGTTGGAAGTATATTAGACTTCTTTTTAAAAAAAAAAAAAAAAATCTATATTATGCAGATAGTCATTTTCTGTTTCAATATGATGGATAAAAAAGCAGTTTTAGCTTTCATGGCTTTTGAAGACATTAACAACTGCGTGTTGTGTAAATAATTGTACTAAAGACTTTCTTCATTTTAACATTTACTTTGTTTTAATATGTATTTATTAGGTCTTAGTGCTATACAAGACGGAAATAAAATTTTATGGTGCTACTGGTTTTTGTCTCTGAAACTAAAAACTTGGAACTTCGAGATTCTGAATGTCTCAGTGGCTAAAAAGGAAGGTCTGTGTTTAAAATTTTGAGGCTTTGCATACAGTACAATATAGAAAATATATGGCTGACACTTATCACTCACCCTGCCATGAAATGATTTTGGACAGGGAAAGCTAAAAAGTCAGAAACTAGGTTTAAGGCTGCCATATAACGCACTGTCACTAGAGGCATGGGCAGAGAGAAAGATGCATTTTTATCATGTAGTGTAAAGTTCATCATTGGAATTTTGAAAATAGTTTTTGCCATTTGGCTCTACTGCAGCCCATTTGATCCAGAAACAATGAATTGACAATAAGATGAGGCCTGATAGTTTAATTTGCAGGTAGAACATGTATATTTAGTAAATAATTCTGAAATTTCAGCCCCTCTATGCAGTATCACTGTCCAAAAATTTACAGACAACATTGTGTGTCGTGGGAATCAGCTATGAGGATATCACTGCCCTGAATAAAATCCAATACTTGTTCCTTACTACAGCCCCAATTCTGAAATAGTTGGGACAAAGTGTAAATTGTGAATAAAATCAAAATGCAATGACTTCCAGATCATGAGCCAATATGTTATTTACAATAGAACATAGATAACATTTCAAATGTTGAAACAGACATTTTACATTTTTATCCACAAAATGAGCTTATTTGAAATTTTCTGGCTGCAACAGGTCTCAAAAAAGTTGGGACACAGGCAAAAAAGGGCTGAAAAAGCAATATGTAAGAGAATCAGCTGAAAGAACATTTAGCAAGTAATTAAGTTAACTGGCATCAGGTGTGTAACATGATTGGCTATAAAAGGGATGTCTTAGAGAGGCTGAGTCTCTCAGAAGTAAAGATAGCCAGAGGCTCTCCAACCTGTGAAGGTTTGCACAAAAAAATTGTGGAATACTTTAAAAACAATGTTCCTCAACGTCAAATTGCAAAGGCTTTGAAGGTCTCATCATCAACCATGCATAACATCATCAAAAGATTCAGAGAAACTGGAAAAATCTCTGTAAGGTACAAGGCCGTAGACCTTTACTGGATGCCCGTGATCTTCGGGCCCTCAGATGCCACTGCATCACTCACGGCCACGATTCTGTCGTTGACATTACTAAATGGGCCCAGGAATACTTCAAGAAACCACTGTCAGTGAACACAGTCTGCTGTGCCATTCACAGATGCCACCTAAAACTCTATCATGCAAAAAGGAAGCCATTGTTGAACATGATCCAGAAGCGCCGCCGTGTTCTGTGGGCCAAGGCTCATTTAAAATGGACCGTGGCGAAGTGGCAAACTGTCCTGTGGTCAGACGAGTTCAAAATTGACATTCTTGTTGGAAATCATGGGCGTCGTGTTCTCCGGGCTAAAGAGAAAGACCACCCCTCCTGTTATCAGCATTCACTTCAAAAGCCAGCATCTCTGATGGTATGGGGATGCATTAGTGCATATGGTGTGGGACACTTGCATGTTCTAAAAAGCTCCATGAATGCTGAAAGGTATATAAAGGTTTTAGAGCAACATTTGCTCCCCTCCAGACGACATCTATTCCAGGGAAGGCCTTGTGTATTTGAGCAGGACAATGCAAAACCACATACTGCAGCTATTACAACAGCATGGCTTCGTAGTAGAAGAGTCCAGGTGCTGAACTGGCCTGCCTGCAGTCCTGATCTTTCACCGATTGAGAACATCTGGCGCATAATTAAATGAAAAGTCTGTCAAAGGAGACCCAAAAACTCTCCAGCAGCTGGAAACCTGTATTAAACGAGTGGGATCAAATTCCAATGGCTAAACTCAAGAAACTTGTCTCCTCAATGCCAAGACGCCTCCACTGTGTTAAAAAGAAGAGGGGATGCTACACCATGGTAAACAGGCCCCTGTCCCAACTTTTTTGAGACCTGTAGCAGCCATCAAATTTGAAATGCGCTCATTTTGTGGCTAAAATTGTAAAATTTCTTAGTTTCAACATTTGCTATGTTATCTGTTCTATTGTGAATAAAATACTGGCTGGTGTGATTTCAAAGTCAGTGCGTTTTGATTTTATTCACAATTTACACTTTGTCCCAGCTATTTCAGAATTGGGGTTGTAATTTTGGGGTACTGGTTCCAAAATGTTACTGTTTTGATCTAGCACATCACATTGCCTCTCAATGTATGATGTGCATTTCATAGCATTGTCACTTTGGACAACCACTTGTAATGTTAAGAAGTCTTGTATCATCACAATCACCAGAAAAACTGCCACAAAGACATTATTTCCATCTTCCGCTGAGCCAGGTTAGAACTATTTGTTCAATTGTCTGCTGATTTTCACATGTATAAATGATTCTTAAGACATTATTTCAGGCTTAGTAATACGGCCACAGACAAGAAAATGCAAACATGATCCAGATGTTTTCTGCTACATCTGTGGATTTTTCATTACACCCAAACAGGATTTGTTGCCATTTTGGTTAGTGCATAAATATTTGCCTATGTATGATAAGCAAAATCTTCATTCTTGTGAAGAAACTTTTTACTTGCATTTTTTAACTCTGCTTCCTCAAATTCGGTAATATGAGGCCTTTTTCGGAAATCAGAACATTTTTTTCAAGATGCAGCTTGGTGTATTTCATTAGATTTTTTGCAAAGCTTAACTTACTTAGAAGGGGTCATTCCATATCACTTCAACGAGGGTCCCACACCTTCTCTCAGATTTTGATTGTACTGTCGCCAAATGTTCCAAAATGTTAAAAGGACAAATGTAAAACATGCGCACCCTACTCTAAATACTTTGAGATATTGCAGTTTAGGCAAGCGTTGGGAACAAATATGATTTCTGGGGCCAAGTTCATGCATCTCTCGCTTGCTATGCTTTTAACATGACCCTTTGAAATTTTTTGTGCTTGTTCATGAACTTGGTACCTCTGAAAATTTCATTATTTCTATTTCTGACTTTGCTAAAAGTTGCTTTGTATAATTTTGGAGAAAATGGCCGGTTTGAGTCACCAAGAAGGGGAAATAATCTCCCCCTTCAAAAAACTATGTACAAAAAAAAGGTACTCAATGTGTACGTGTCTACCCACGCACGCGCAGTAGGCACAACAAGAAGTTTTACTTGCGAACTTATGGACTTGCAACTTGCACGTGCAGTAGATACAAAAAGTCAGACTGCTGCTTGGAATACTTCCTGAGATACGCTTGCCACTTTTGCGACATTTCCAAGAACAGTCATTTCATGTAAATCAAACCCAGTGTGGGCATGAAATCCCTTCAAAGAGCCATTAAAAAGTAAAACCAATTTGTTTTGTTTGTAACCAAAGTAAGGAAAACAAACTGCTTTATTTTTGATTCATGTGGCGTCAATGAAATCAGGTTACTCAAGTAGGCTGGGTCTCAACTGCTATTAAAAACAAACTGGTAATATCTAGGGTACTTGAGTATGAATGTTTCATCTAGGTTTCTGTGAGCACATACATCACATAAGTACTGGGCAAATGTAATACATTTCCAGATCCCTTTCTCATGACTGAGATTTACACAGTAGCCTATCTATTAATAGCAATAAGACTTGGTTGCGCTTTCTTCAAATAGATGAAAACCTTTTCCACATTAAATAGCACTTTCCCAATACACTTTTAAAACCATTGTATGCAATTTCTTTAAGAAAATGAACATATTTATTTTGCTTTAATTTATGGAACACCAGTACACTACATCGTTGAGTATGAAATTATCTTACTTAAGGAAATCCTTTTTCCTGCAGTGTAATTCAGGAAGACGTTACATTCCACCGGATTCAAGTGGGTTGGTATGGCAGTAGAGTATAACTTGGCTAAGCACAAAAATGTCTAACAAATTAATTCATGCTTCCACATTGATGCTCCACAAAAAACCATAAGAACCAGAAGACAGATTTCACAGAACACCACAGTCATAGCTTACAGAAGAAATGACACAAAAACATTTATCTCTGGTACCTGAAATGCAAAATGTATATGGTACATATATGCCTCAATGACAAGTGTTACATTTTATTATATTTTAAATGTAATATGCGAAGAATGTTAAATGCCATGATGACATTAAATCCTACAATTTGGATTTTTTTTTTAAATTGCCAAGCAAATGTAAAATATATTTGCAACACATTGAATGCACGGTGATTAGGTTCTTCAGAAGATGGACACTTAAACATTACATTTGAAAAGTCAGTGTGTTACACACCATTAAACTACCAGCACTAAAGTGGACAAGAGAAGGCAGGTATACAACTGCAGTATTAAAGGGATAGTTCCTGTATTTCTATTTGGAACATTATTTATTTTAATGTACATTTTCCATGCGCCAATACAGAGATGAATGAGCATATTTCAAGTATGTAAGTTGGCTGAAATGTACCAGCTTTACAATGGCAGGTACCAGTGTCTTCTGGGGCTTTTAAGTACATTTCACAGCTACTTGTAGCATTAAGGCTGTCACGCCTGCAGAATTTGTATGTGTATTTTATTACAAATTACTCACAGAAATGTGTTTGGCATCTTAAATTTGCACTATATCCCCTTTGGCATCTATGCATTCTGCACACGTATGATAATTAACAGGGATTGTCGACAGGACGCACATGTAATGATCTCTGTTCTTGACTACGGTAATGCTACCTGTGATAAATGAAACTGGGTCAAAGTTGTTTATAGCATTGTCATAGGAGCCTAAGCAATGAAGAGCTAGCAAACTCACTGGGCACAGAGAAGTGCAGTCACAATATCAAAAATCTGTTTTTAGATTTATAATTTCTGTTGAATGCAAAAATTGCAAATACTGCTACATATAGCCTTCTGGGAAAATGTCAGAATATTAGCTGCTTCACAGGCATTTTCCTGCATTTGACCTTGGTCCATTGAATGTTCTGATCCTTGCAGTTGCAAAGCTAGCCTATTATCAGCAACTTTATCAGCCTTAAAACATTTGTCATTGACAAGAAAAACTATTCAGCCCAATTGGAAACATAAAAACTGAAATGAAAAAACAAACAAACAAAAAAAAAAAAAAACAAATGCTACATACAATTATTTTACTTGTCTTCACAGGGAGGAGCCCTGGAGGGGGAAATCTGAAGGCATTTGATACAACAAGGAACAAGACTCACGGTTGCGACAAAGTTTATGAAAAAACAGTATAAAACAGTATGCAGGAAACTGGCCCTTTGCACAGAAAGCCTTTGTGTACAAAGTTTAGGCAGAAAGTGACATTTTTAACAGACACATCTGAGGTTCTCCAACCAAACTGTGTCAGGCCTGGTCCGGTTCAGCTCCAGTGAAGCTGTCGTGGAAGTTAACGGATGTTAAGGCAGATCTGTAAACAGTCCAGGGTGTCATTGGGAGGCTTCAAAGAAGAATTCAGCATGGAGGCTGCAGAATGGAGAAAGCTGCTGCTTTTACTCCCCAAGCTGCAGAACCAGGTGTCACACTGAAAATGCAAACTTAAAAAAGTGACTTCTCTTAACTTATACCCCCATTTCCCAGCATAGATCTCAAAAGCTGCACATTTACAGCCTTATCCTTTCCTCTTTCAAACCCTGTAGTACACACAAAAACATAGACTATGCTGGCCCAGCTGAGTCAGTGTGAGGACAAGTCCCACAGAGTTGAAGTCCTCAATATCAATGTTGAGAGGTGGAGGGTAAGGGGGTAGCCAGAAGGGAAGGCCAAGTTAGTCACTCAAAGGAGGAGGGGTGGGGGGGGGTTTGTACACATGAAAAGATGCTCCTCTTCCAAGCAGAAGAAATTATGGACTGTATGGAGGGGGCTTGTCATCAGGGGGGTAGTAAGGAGGGGAGTAGCTGGGAGGAATCTGGGTAGGCCACATAGAACTAGCTCCAGACTGGGAGTCGTCAGACAAGCCCGATGAGTCTGGAAACATGCCGGAAGCCTACAGGGTCAAACAAAGGGGCAAAAAGGTCCTGCAATTAGAAAAGACACTGATATTCAATAGTTACCCCTGAAGGGACTGAACTCAGAATGTCACAGAGCATTATGCACAGCTAGCAACACAAATTACCCTGACTAGACAAAATGATGAAAATTTGCCAGTCTTGCTAAGTAAGCAGGACATGCAAGATTCACACCACAGAATGCAGTGCAATTGTAACAACAACAACAACAACAACATCTGTACATTGGAATATTACCTGAAGGTCATAGGCAGTGTAGGGAGGAAGGCAGGGGGTGCTGTTGTAATAGCTGTAGGAATTGGAGGGATGCGGGGCTTCAGGAGGTGCAGTGACAGGCAGAGGTTCTGGATCACAGCTGTCTGGGGCAGAGGTGGGAGTCTGCCAAAAATAAGCACAGCTTTGTCCAATTAGATTGGCTAGCCCTGGTCGGCCAACTAAGGTAACACAGATGCAGGTAACACAGTAAAAACCAGTATGCACTGGATTATATAAGAAAAAATACTGTCTCATTTGTAACATCATTTTGAGCCATTCTCTAACAAGTTTCAAATATGATGACACCAAGGGACGCCTCATGCACCTTTCACAAATTATCCTAAATTTCCAAAATGGGCAAGGTGGAAAGTGGCCCTTGAATGACATGATATATGATTAGGAGTTGTTGCTGCCGCTGTGACTTTCAAGCAGGCCAAAATGAAGCATGCAAACATACGCATAAACAAACAAGGAGGCGTGTGTATAACGTTACATCAGGTCTCCATGGTTGCCCACGGGATAGAAATCAATAATCTCAGTTGCACAACATTTACTTCTCAAGAGTGAGGAGAAACACAACCCTATGGCACAGCATTTGGTTATCGTTCTTTCGACTTCAAATCCAAATCAAGCCCTGGTTTTTTTCCCTTCAAGGCAATTAAGTGAACAATAATTGCAACTGATTGGCCAGATTGTCATCATTCCTGCCTCCCAGGTAAAGGGATTGCGGAAAGCCAGCAGTCCGTTAACTGTGATTTAGTGAAAAGAGATTTAGATCATTGTCTAGTGGAGAATTCCAGCATTACCATATCATTGCTTAGGGTAATATCAGATCATGTGTGCTTCGCACATAAAAACCAATGGACAGGTTTTTTTATGATGAATCTTGTGCAGATGCAGCCCAAGCAGCAAAATCGACCTTTGTTATACAGGCTTATTATTATTTTCTGGTGTTCTTGAAAAATGTTGCTCACAAGCTCCATGGCGGTTGGTTACAATATAGAATATTAAGGGCCCGTTCTCTGTTGAAGTAAATGGCAACTTTAACATAAGAAACTGAAGTCAATATAATTTTCTCAAATAAAATGTATAATTGGTTATTTTTTTTCCCCTCATCCAATTGTCTCCCCATGTGTCAGTAAGTAAAGCTAGAACACTATTTGGACAATAAAAAAATATTTTGTGGAGGAATAACAAGGAGGTTACATCACTGGGTTTAACGCACTCAAAAGAGAAGTTTTTTCTCCTTATCAGAGTAAAGTCAATGGCTAACATTGCACTAAACTGGATCACAGTTTTTCTAGTCTACAGCAGTGCCAATTCAAGCTACCAAAAAAAGAGAAAAAAATCAGTATGCTCTATGTAGCATCAACACTTTGACTGACTGTTAGCACCAAATGGCCCCGAACATCCCTTTCCAGAATATCAGAAGATACAGACCAGTCTTACCATGTCCTTGAAGCCACCCAGCACTGCGGCAGTGATGATTCCCAAGAAGAGGGCCACAATGTTAAGGATAGTGGCCGACCACAGCAGGTGGTAAAGGTGCACCACGTCCTCGCAGCTACGCACCTCTGTGTACTCATGGTAGCCACCAATCAGCTCCACACGACTGTGTGACAATGAAAGATGAGCCCAGAGGGAGAAATATGAACAACTCGCAGCAATAAGGAAACCCCTCAGAAAGTCAGATAACCATCAAGTGATCCACTGAACATCTAGCACAAAACTATACTAGAATCAGTGTACTAGACCAAACACCACACTGAATTTTTCCATATAACCCCAACAGATATAATGGCTTTGCAAATCTTTCTCCTGTTGATTTGTATTCATCACCAAATATGTACCTTAATGTGAACACTCATGGGCAAAAACATGGGCCAATCCCTAAATGGCAAAACATTAAGCTTTTAATGGTCTTAACAACAAATGATTGCCAAGATTTTTAAGGATTAAACAAATGCACCCTTGAGACTGTCTGTGTCACCATTTGCTTGTTAGTTTTTGCTGCAGTGATCTGTTTGGGGTTAAAGCTGGAAACAGCTTCACTGTGAAGCTGAGCTGCTTCATTTTGAAAAATTCAATTAATGCTTTGGAGTGCAGGATGACACTGCAGAAAGACAAATTTTTTTCTAAAGAGAAATGATCCAATTATATTTTTTGAACTCTTTTCCTGTAAAATTCTGTCCGCATGTTTAACCGCAAGGTTTAAACATTTCTGTATATTGAAAGGAAAAGTTATATAGGATAAGATACACTTTATTGAACCTTGTGGGGTAATTTGTCCTCTGTATTTGACCCATCCTATTGTAAGGAGTAGTGGGCGGCGACAGAGCAGCGCCCGGGGACCAACTCCAAAACTCTAAAGCCTTGGTCAGGTATACTGGTAGGAGTGTTCCTATGACGCATGTATTTGTGGGTGGGGGAAACCGGAGTACCCGGAGGAGACCAAAATATGGGGAGAACATGCAAGCTCCACGCAGAAAGGCCCCAGGCAGGATTCAAATCCACAGCCCTCTTGTTGTGAGGTGGCAGTGCTAACCACTATGCCACCGTGCTGATTACCCAATACTAAGTTAATAGAGCATTGCACTTAAGACCATTAAAAGCTCCGTATTTTGCCATTTTGGGCTTGACCCTTTTTTTTTTTTTTTTTTTTGCTGAGGATTGTATACCAATCAGCCACAATATTAAAACCACTAACAAGTGAAGCGAATAAGATTGATTATCTCCTTACAATGGCTCCTATCGAAGGGTTTTATTTATAAGGCAGCAAGTGAAAATTCAATTCAAGACGTTGATGGTCGGAAACAAGAATAATGGGAAAGCAACTTCGAAAAGGCCAAAACTATGATGGCTAGACATCTGGATCTGAGTGCCTCCAAAGCAGCAGGTTTATGCAGTGGTTATAACCTACCAAAAATGGACCAAAGAATGACAACCGAATGAACTGGTGGTAAGGTCACGGCACCCCAGGCTCACTGATGTGCGCGGAGAAGGGAAGGCAAGCCTGTCTAGTCCGATCCCTCAGAACAGCTACTGTAGCACAAATTGCTGAAAACGTTAATGCGGTCTATGGCACAAAGGTGTCAGAACACACAGCTTATGGGGCTGCGCAGTTGCAGACCGGTCAAGGTGCCCATGCTGACCCGTCCACTGCCAAAAGTGGCCCACAATGGGCACGTAAGCGTCAGATCTAGACCACAGAGCGATGAAAGAAGGTGGCCTGGTCCGATAAATTATGTTTTCTTTTATATCACGAGGATGGCCATGTATGTGTGCATTGTTAACTGAGGAAGAGATGATACCAGGTTGCAGTATGGGAGGAAGGCAAGCGGGCAGAAACAGTGTGATGCTGTGGGCAACATTCTGCTAGGAAACCTTGGGTCCTAACATTCATGCGGATGTTACTTTAGCATGCTCTACCTACTTGAACATTGTTGCTGATCATGTATACCCTTTCACAGCACCGGTATTCCCTGATGGCAGTGGCCTCTTTTAGCAGGATAATGTGCCCTGCTACACTGCAATAATGGTTCAGGAATGATTTAAGGAATGCAACGACTTTAAGGTGTTGCCATGGCCTCAAGATTCCCTGAATCACAATCCAATGTGGAATCTGATGAAAAAACAAGTCCAATCTATGCAGAAACCCCACGACTTACTGGACTTAAAGGATCTGCTGCCAATGACTTCTTGCCTGACAAAACAGGATACCTTGAGAGGTCTCATGAGGTGAATGCCTCGATGGGTCAGAGTGGTTTAACAACATGAGGGGGACGTAAATAATATTAGGCCAGTGGTTTTAATGTTGTGGTTGATCGGTGAATACACGCATCACCTTGGGAATACTTCTCACCACGCTCATTCGTATGTGTCAGTTAGGATGCTGTTTTCAGGAGTGACAATGTAAACAATTAAACTACGGATTACAATCCTGGTCCCTCACAGCCATAGAGATCATTGCAGAAAATACTGTAACAGTCTCACACTGTTAAAAGAGTCTACGTGAGTTTCTGATTTTGAAGGATAATTCTGGTATTCTTGAACCTAAACTTTAAACTAGAAAAAGTTCTGTCCATGGGACATGTATGTCCCTGCCCCCATACTTATGACAGTATGAGATGGGCTTAAATGTCGACTGCTTTCAATAACTGAAATGAAAAGAAACGTGTGAACACATACAGTACCAGGCAAAAGTTTGGACACACTTTGCTAATGTCACAGCGCTCTGTTTTAGAGAAATTTAAATGGCTTATCTTCTCTATATAATCTCAAATGGAATCTGGTAAGAGGTAAACAGTCAGAAGTTAAAAGAGAATAATTTACTCGTTTGGATAGTGTCCAAAATTTTAGAATTATCAAAGAAGCCATATTTTGCAAAGTAAACAGACAAACAAGCTCTTTCCATTTTCTGACAGCCAAACTAAAGACAAGCTGTTTTGAAACTTATTGGGCAAAAAAGTCGATTAAAAGCAAACCACAAGTGCAGCACATCTTTGGGAACTTAGACGGCCGCTCAGCAGCAAACTCATTATAGCCGTATAACTGCTCTTAAAAAAAAAAAAAAAAAAAAAAATGTGAGTATGCTCTGTAAATATGACAGAAAATGCTGGTTAGTTTGATGGATTTAAAAATTAGATATTTTTTTTTTTGGCAAAATAAACGGTACCTATTTCTTTATTTAACATGTCTTGTAAGAAAAATGTGGGTATGTCCAAACTTTTGACTGGTACTGTATTTGATCAATAAGCCTTTAAAATTGCACTTATCAGTGAAACAAATGAACAGCAAGAAAGTCAAACTTCAGAAAGATTAAATGGTTACAAATATGTTAGTGCAGTCTAAGATGCAAGCAAGCCTCTGCAGGATCGTAAAGACAATTAGAATAATATGCAGCCATTTCTAAAGCAAGGATTACAAAGCACCGTCTTATGCTCAGAATTACTTAATTATTTCACCAAAAATAAGAATCAGGAACATGCATATGATTAACGAACAGCATGAGAAGCAACATGCAGCTGAGTGCGAGATGTGAGTTTAATATGGAATCCTTTAATGAGAAGTTTTTAGGTAAAATACAGATAGGTAAAAAGCAAAGCACAGATGTTCAGTGACGTGAGTATGAAGTTGGGTGAAAAACTCTTGAGTGGGATGGTGCACAGTGAAGGAAAGGAACAAACGGACTACAGCGACAAGGTAAGCCTACACAAAGGTACTAGTGTAGAGCAAGTTCACAGAAAAATACGAGGCGCATGGGGCCTGCATCGCTCACCTCGTTTGGCATTGCAAACAATTGTTTTCAGTTATGCAGCAGTAAAAAGTAAACATCAGAGCACTGTGCCACATGCCGTCACGTTATCATCTACAGAAAGTGATGTTAACTGTAAACAATCAGTTGTGGCACTAAATGCACTATTGACTTGGTGGGAAATCAGTGAAATATTAGAAAATGTGGGTTAGTGATAGCCTGAAATCCATACATATAAAGTGCTGGTCGCTCCCAACGGTCACTGACTGATATCAGTCTGGCCTCAGTAGTACAGCCAGCGTTTAGCCCTTACGTCACTAATGACGTGAATATATGAATATTCATGTTTTCTGCTCTTGGCTGATTTGGTGACCTTTTGGCGAGAACCACCAATCGAATATGAGTTAGCTGGCCAGCAACGGCATTCGTGAATGTTATTTGACATGAGCTTAAAAATTAGATTGTGGCTTGCTTGCGTTTACTCTTGGAGCGGTTGTTAGGTTTTGAACAGGATAATGTTTGGCCATATCTGCATTTTGTTTATTTCAGTGGGATTCCCCGGTTTAATAAAGGCTAAATTAAATAATACTCAAATAACATAACGTATTTCACTGTAATTGGCATTAGCTATAGCTCGAAGGGCATGATTGCATCAGCTAGATTAAAGTGATACTCCACCCAAGAACTATAATTTGTCTATCAATTACTCACCATTAGATGTCTTGAACGGATGAAGTTGATCTTCACTTGGCGCAACTTTATGGCCACTGGAGAGTTTTGAAAAATTATCCAAATTCCTTTTTTGCTGGAAGCAAATGGGGTCACCCAGTAGCAATGGGAAAACTCCACAAAACACCCGTTGACAAACTTTCAAATCATCGTCCAACGCATCGTCCAGTATAATCCAAGTCTGCTTTGTCCACTCGTATCCTCAGAACTCTAGAAACGCGGTTATTTTTCGCTAAAAATAATAAAATACCACAGTTATAATTCAAAGTTTCAGCGATTCAACGGAAGTCCCGCCTCCCAGCTCGCTTCATTGCCAAGAGACTCTGCTGCCGCCAGATGAATACTCAGATAAACACGAGCCGGGAGGCGGACTTCCGTTGAATGCAGAACTGTGGTATTTTATTTATTTTAAGTCTGTCTAAAGGGGCGGGCACCCTGCGGCTGTGAGCCAATCACAGATCTCGCATGGATTTTGTGCGAATATTTGAAAGTCAAACGCTGGTCTACCGACTGAGGCCAGACATATGAGCAAGTGACCGTTGGGAGCGACCAAAGCTTGATATGGATGGATTCAAGGCTAGGTTAGTGAATCATGAATTTTTAATCTATGCACTGAGAGCAAATCACCGCACTCACAACCAAAAAATGCCAAGGTGCCAGAAAACCAAACGACAACTAGTAAAAAAAAGAGTATCTGCACACTTGGATCAATGCAAGTTTCTTTTAATGCACCAAGCTTTCGGTCAAAGGTAGTTACCCTGATGAAGGTCCTTTGACTGAAAGCTTGGTGCATTAAAAGAAATTTGCATTGATCCAAGTGTGCAGATACTCTTGTTTTACTAGTAATCTATGCACTGAAAAATTTCAACAGTTCAATTTCATCTGGAGCAAGACTTCAAACATTTTTTAGAAAGTTTAGTCAAAATCAACCCACTGCAACATGATAAGAAGTGGAGAATGTGTCAACCAATCAGATACCAGGACAACCATACAAGATTCTAAACAGACCCAATTATAATAACATGGTCAGGGCTTAGAGGTGATCCAAATGTGCTGAGAGGCAAGAAGTGAAAAATGCGCTAGCCAATCAGAGGCAAGGGTAGCCAAACTGCATCCCGGATGGACCTGAAAATAACAACACTAAGTCAGGGCCATGAGACAAACATTTCCAAGTATGATCAAAGTCTGACCATTGGAACTGCAGAAAAAGTTGAACATGCATTACCTAATCACTGAATTTTTAATCAAGCGAAAAACATAACACTTAGTCAGGGCCATAAAGATGAGCATCTGTACCAACTCTGATCCAAATCTGCCTCACAGAATGTGAGAAAAAGTTAAAAATGCGTCAGCCAATCAGAGGCCAGGGAGGCCATACCGGATGCCATATTGAGGCAAAAATAATAAAACCTGGTCAGAGCCAAATAAATATACAGCGTCTGATCAAAACCTGATCAGTGGAATTGAGGAGTCGTCGAAAATGTTTCAGCCAATCAGAAGCCAGGGTGGCCACATTAGATTAAGAATCAAGCAAGAAAATAAGATATACTTGATCTTCATCCCAATGCCCACACTTACAGTCTTGTGGTCTTGAGTGCGTGTTCACGCACCACCAAGTAAGTGTAGAGGTCAGTCTCATTTCTGAAAATGGCCAAGCTAAGGATCACTTCATCCACACTTTATGAGCCCTTATCCTAATACCACTTTTGGAGCTGAGTGTATCCCATAATGCTTCAGGATTTTGCATGCAAAAAGGAAGGAGTGGTTATAAAGATGACAGGCAAGAAAATATTCCCATGTAAATAAAGATAAATTAGATCACTGAGGCTTCTGTTATTGAGCAATATTCTTTGTAAATTAAGCAACTGTGACCTAATTGATTGCCAATTTGATGCATTTATTACCTAATTTGATACTGCACATATTCATCCTCTTGGACAATGTTTCAGTGTTTAATGTTTGGATCATGAATTGGGTCTTTATTAAAAAATGTAATCATAAATACAGTATGTATCCTCTTTATGCCATTTTAGGCTCATAAACTCCTCTAACCGCAGGCACAACTAGAAACATTGTCTTTTTGTTAAATGCGTCCCAGTGTGAAATAACAAAACCTCAGAGCACTTGTAGTCTTTCTGCCTACTTACACACTTTGGCCAGCCCCCAGAAAAACTTCACTCAGGTGGTCACTTGAATTGGTACAAAGACCGCAAGAGTGGGTATCAGGATGAAGCCTTGGTCTAGGCCATGAGCCAAATGAATACACCTTGTCTGATTCAAGTCTGACCAGTGGACCTGGAGAAGTCGTCAAAAATGCATCATCTAATCAGAGACTAGGGCTGTGATACTGGATCAAGCTGAAAAATAACACTAGGTCTGGGCCATGAGAGGAACTTTTGTACCAAGTCTGATCCAAATCAGTCTTGTAGAAAATGAGAAATTAAAAATGCATATGCCAATTGATCAGAGGCCAGGGCAGACTTATCAGATTCTGAATCAAGCCAAAAATAGCGACAATTGGTCAAGGCCACAAAAAAAAAAACAGGCTCATCAAGCGTTATCCAAATCCGACCAATGGAACTGGAGAAGAAGTTGAAAATGCATCTGCCAATCAGATACCAGGGCGGCCTTATTGGATTCCAAATCAAGCCAAAAATAACAACACTTGGTCAGGGCCATGAGAGGAACATTTGTACCAAGTCCAATTCAAATCTGCCTCGTAGAACTTGATAAATGAATCAGCCAATCAGAGGTCAGGGTAGAGATGTACCATACAGCTCACATCAAAACGGAAAAAATCGCGAGACCTCCCCCTAACTTACCGCTGTCTTACCGTCTTTGTATTGCTACTCTACCGCCAGACTAACTCGTTGTTTCGCGAGATTAATGCTGTAAGCCTTTTAACTGCCACCAGTGATCGTGAGGCGGTGCCAGGTAAAAAAAATATAGTTCTTGACCACGTGTGGTTTCCTGTTCGCTGCGGGGCGAATAGCCACTTCCAAAAACATAACATGCACTTTCAATTTAAAACTTGTGAGAGACCGCATGCACATGAAAGCGCGGAAGAAATTTGCTTTTGAAGATGTGTGTCAACTGTGTATGTGAGTTCATAATGTAACTAAAATCTTCTCTCTGGATGTCAGGAGTGCCACAAAGTCCAGCAATCTACAATATAACAGAAACAAAGTCAAAATTTCTCTAAACTATGACAGCGGATGTGTCCTATACGGTAACATGTATCATTCATTTTCACAGAACGTTAGCATTAAACAACAAAAATAAAGGAATTTTCCTGTCTGCACTAAATAGCATTAAAATATTTGAAAAGCTTTATGATTTTTATCCAAAAGAACCGCTCTTTTTCGCTGCTGTTCTCCTCATAAACAAACCCCACACATCAAGCCGCGTCATGCAGTATACTTCTGGTTATATCTCATACATCCAGAGATGCCAAGTCTCACGCATTCGGCGTAGGTCTCACGCATTTTTTTAGGCTTATTCACTGTAGTCTGCAATTGAACGCTTAATGAGATTCTCATACGGTATTAAAATCCTTGTGCATTGAAGTTTCATTTTCACTTGCGTAAAGGTGGACCTCACCACAAGTAACATGGAAAGCGATTATGACTCCGGACTTCTCGTGCCTCTCTTTACTCAAGGATTGGAAACAATGCGTGTGTTTCATGATCGTTTAAATTGTTTTAATGAAATAAGACCATTTGAAACGTCTTTATGCAATTCCATTGCTTTCAATCCCTCAGTAAAGACAAACCTGAGTATTCCCGAGTCATAATCGATTTCCGTGTCACTATTGGGGAAATCCACCGTAATGCACGTGAAACTGATTAACTTGATGCACAATGACTTAAATTCTGCGAGTGAATTTCTTCAGTGCGCGTTGATTGAATAATAGCTGACTACGGCACAGGAACGTGAATGCCACTAAGAGGAGAGACTCACGCCTAATGCGTGAGACTTGGCATCTCTGAATACATCGTTCCTTTACATGCAATGGCTTACCGATTAAAAACTTGTGATTTTAAGGCTATCTACAACACTAAAAATACAATGAGAAGCACCTATTTTAAGCAAATAAATATATGAATAGGAAGAAATAATCTTACGTGGTAGTGTGGGGTTGGTAAGTTTTCACCATTTTCAGTGACTGCGTGTGAAAGCATCCCCTGCTGTGAGATGCTTACCGGCCGCTCAGCCAACCATGACATTCTTCAGCACATGCTGGACCACCCGTGATGTGTGTCCTGGAAGGGTTTCGTGACTGGGTACTATATTCATAAATGCTTTGTATCCCTGCGCCTCGCTTTCTCAGACAACCTACCGCGTTTCTACTCTCATATTGCTCTGAAGTTACCGTTACCTTCTCCCGACCCTACTGCGATAGAATTCCGTTTTGATGTGATCTGTACTGTAGACTTCCGAATTGGTCAAGGCCGTGAGACACATGTGAACCAAGTCTAGTCCAAGTCTGACCGCTCGAACTGGAGAGGAATTCAAGAATGCGTCAGCCAATCAGAGACCAATGAACAAAATTCATTGTGTTTGCGCATACATCGATGAGCAAAAACATAAAAACCACTCACAGATGCAGCAAATAATGTTGATCATCTCATAACGAGGGCACATGTCCCGGTCTGCAGACAAATCTTAGATGGTAAACCAACAGTCAGTTCTTGTATTCGACATGTTAGATGTGGGAGAAATGGGACACAAATGACTTTGACAAAGGCAAAATCGTCATGGCCTGACAAGTGGCTTCAAGCATCTCTGAAGTGGCAAGACTCCTGGGCGCTCCCTGTCAGCAGAGGTGAGCGCCTACTGACAGTGGTCCAAGAAGGAACAAACCATGAATTGGCGACAGGGTTTTGGGCATCCTGGGCTCGCTGATGCACAAGGGCTATGATGGTTATCCTGTCTGGTCCAAACCAAGAAAAAGGGGACTGTTGCACAATTTAATGAGAACTTCAGCAATACTTTGGTAAGGAATGTGTCATAACACACATTGCATCATACCCTGCTGTGAATTGCACTTTTTAGCTGGAGAACCAGTCAAAGTGCCCACTCTAACCCCGGTCCACCTCTAAAAGCACACCTCAATGGGCATCTGAGCATCAGAACTGGACCTTGGAGCAGTTGAAGTGAGTCACAAGGTCCAGTGAGTCCCATTTTGCTTTGCATCATGTGCTGCAACTGTGTACGAGTGCACCATTAACCTGGGAAGAGATGGCATCAGGATACACTGTGGGAAGAGGATAAATTGATAGAGGGAGTGTAGTGCTCTGGGAAATGTTCTGCTGGGAAACCCAAGTTTGGGAATTGAAGAGATATCACTTCGATGGAGCCCTTTTGGCAGCACAAGGGGGAACTTCGCTATATTAGGTAGATCGGTGCATGTCTTATAAGGACCTTCAAGGTGTACATCACCCCCTATTAGTGCATCGTGAGTGCATAACCTCACAAAAATCCACACCCTTAAAAATAGACTAAATAAAAAAAACTGAACACAAAGCATGAAGCACACAACTTTAGGGTCCCTATAAGAAATATGTGCAAGGACGATGAATTTTGTCCATTGGTTTTTGCGGATGATAGAATACTCAACATCCCTTATCAGGCAAGACGGACATGCCTACGGATGGACGGACACAGAGGGTCCCTTTATAGTCCCTCAGCCATATTGTGACAGGGGCATCAACATTTTTTGTTCCCATTAATCATTTAGGGAGACGCGATAGCACAGTGGTCAAGTAGGTTTGACTTGGGATCGCAAGGTCCTGAGTTTGAACCCCGGCCACGGCCTTCGCGGTGATTCTTGGGCAAAACACTTCACTCCCACACTCCACGCCTCACTCCACCCAGGTGTATGAATGGCTACCAGCAAATAGTCAGGGAAACTTGACTAAGAGCTGGGGGAGTACCTGCGATGGACTGGCATCCCATCCAGGGGGAGTAGCAATACTCCTAGTCGCTTCATGCCATGGAAACCGGGGTTAAGCACCGGCCTAACTGGGCCACTGAGGCTCGTATCAGGCTTTCTCTCTCTCTCATTAATCATTTAGATGCAAACAGATGGGAAATTATGGCCCACGTTGAAAAATACAAGAATCATCCTTTAGGATGAAGAAAAAACCCCACAGCTCTCTAATACCAAAGATGGAGAGCCATGGATTAATAGCTCCACAGGACTGCTTGGCAATGAGAGGAAAAATGAACAACTCACAACAATAAGGGAAGAGAGAGCAAGAAAGACTGAGAAAGAGGAAACTCCAAATCATGGTCTTCAAATCCCACCAAGTGGCTTAAAATCACATGCTCTTCCAAGAAACTGTCACTGTTGCACACAAAATGGATTCCCACGCATGTACAATATACTTAATTAATTTGATCATTGCCAGCACTTGATACACTGCTTTGTTCACCCTGCAGCTTTGAAAACACGAGATGGTCTCCAACTGAGAAGCATCCAAAAACCCAGAACCTATAAAAATGAGGCCAGGTCTCCTGTGACCCCAAGAAGAGGAATGAGAACAAGCATTGAAGGGGCACCAGGTACATCACTCAATTCCTTTTCTGAGGTTATCTCTGCACAATCAGGGCAAAAACAGCAGGGACTGTTAATACAGCCACAACACCACAGCACATATGGTTATATGGTGGGGAGGAGCCGGGGGACAAAAGAAGGACCTACTTCCAAATAAAGGATGATTTCCTAATTTTTTTCAAAGCATCTTTATTTTGACGTCCCAAATGAGGATGTTGTCTGAAACATAAGTAAATAAAAAAGGAACTTTTGATTTGTCCCAGCAGCATTTCTTTAGTATAAAAAAAACTAAAACACAAAAACTCTTCAGATCAGCCCAGCAATGGTAGATTGAAGCAAGAGAATGTAGACTGAATGCAAAATATAAACATAGCAAAAGCCAAGCACGGTGATTCAGTGATTGGGTTCCTGTTTCAGGTGCAAGCCCCTTTTGAGGAGAGCGTCTGTGAGAGGCAGTAGAGGCATACATACTTGCCGCAGTTGTAGAGCTCACAGCAGTAGCAGGTGTTACGCTTAACACGCAAACTGCAGGACACCCGTGGGCCTGTTTGACAGTGCACCTGAGAAAGACAAATGTGCAGACTTGAGCTAAGACCCTCAACATAAGTTATTAAATCAATCCGTAAGATCTATATTTAAACTCAATATCCTTCATAAATCCGATAGAGCTAATGATTTATTCATAATAGAAACACTATGTATAAGACATTGATGATTCACTGTAGTTAGTACAACTGAGACCATGGGAAAAAAGGCAACAAGCTCAAGTGGCAATTGTTTTGCTGTTTGTTACTGCTATCTGGCCACTCAATCTTAAGCAGGTGAAGGTACATTGGGAAACAAAATATAAAGAAATAAATGAATAGAAACCAGCCAGCTGGACTCACATCTCGATCTGATTGCGACAGGCTTGTGTAGTACTCACACCGACCCGCATACACAGGTCTGACGTCCTGTAGGATGACACACTAAGTTACTCACAGGTTAAAGGTTAAAGGTCATAGAATAAACACCAATTCAAACTGAAAACCAATACCTTTAACAAGAAAAAAAAAGAAACATGAATCTGAGATGTAGTGCTGCACCTCAATGGGCTGTGTAGGGTCAGTACTCACTATATGCCTCGCAGCAAACACGCCATCCACAATGGCGCAACAAAACGCTGCCACCACTCCAAAGCTGATGAACACAATGGAGGCCACCAACTGTCAGAGCAGCACACACATACACAAAAAAACAGACATTTACTTGCCACACGATCAACTGGCCTCTTGTAAACTGGGCTGTTTGAACACTGATGCTGTCCCCCTGTCTTAACCCTTTACAAAGTGCTTCTTTTGCCATATAAGGCTACAAGTATAATGCATTTTACTTAGTTATTTCTGTTATTATACATTCACTTTAACATGTGTCCCTTATAATTCAAACACAAGCACTCAATAAACACAATAAATATCCCAGAAGGCCACATGCATGTTTGGTGAATGCACTTAATTCATATCAATGGCTTTCCAATTTGGGTTTGCCATATTCTAACATTTAGTTAACAAAAACAAGCATTTAGACTCAAGCTGTCATAGGGACACTGGCACATGAAGAAAAAAAAAAAAAAAACAAAAAGGAAATGGTAGCATGCTGTACCATGTTCTGCAGGAAGCCATTATTGCAGACCTTAGGCTCAGATTTCATTGGACTGAAATAACATTTTGCATTAAATTATAGTATAAACATATACTATACTCCGCATTTGTCTTCCAGATTTGACCTGTAAAACTTCCTTAGGAGCAGCCACTGTAGCAGCCCAGGACTAAATCCAGTTCTAAGGCCAGAACATTGGTCAGGGGTTTGGGCAGAAGTAATCTTATGATGCAAGTCAGTCTATGGATACATGACGTAGTTGTATGAAATACTGGAGGTCAGGTGACCATCCTCTGATAACATGCTGCACTTAACTACACTTGAGCATGTAAGTTGGACCAAACACCTCATTGAATTTTTTAAATAACCTAAACAAATAGAATGGCATTTGAGAAACTTGACAACGCACAGAAAAAATGTAAGCGTAATATCTATGAACAAATCTTTCTTGTGTAGATTTCTATCTATAACCAAATATGTGCTTTAATGTATGTATATTTACAGAAGGCTCCAAAAAGACTGCCAGCCCTGACAAGCAATGCACAAAAAATATTTGCAAAACTTCAAAAAATATAAACTGAGAGGCATTAAAAACACATAAAAAATATACTGTTTTGAGTAGTGGTAAATGGTTTCTTTCGTAGTTGCAAAACACGGTCTTGGGAAACTGTGCTTTTGGTAGTGAGACTTGCCCTCACTGTTATTGTTACATTGACAGTCAATTCAGCAGTTCTTATGCATTATCTGACATGGCAGAAGGCGTTTTATGGAATGTGTTTTTGTGGCGTCACAGATGACACACTTTGTCGGGGACGCCAGCTGACACATCTGGTCATTCTGTGTCATCTCTGCAGTCTGGATACAGTCATTTAATGGACATTAATGCGTCCAGAATCTTTTCTTTGAGACTGGCCATCATTCAACATTCAAAATGTTTGATTCTTCTGAGATTCATTTGTTTGTGGCATTTGAAGTGGGAATGATGTGACTTTGTTTATGTGTGTTTTTATTGGCCCCGATCTTCAACTTTACATTACAAAATTATTTCTCCCAATGTGATTCACGACCATAATCCAGGGAACTGTGCTGCATTTAGATAATCATAATGAGGTGTTAAAGCAAGAAAGGATTCGAACCCAGACACTTGACATTTTGCAATGCTTACCATACCTGATGGTCATCATGTCAATCAGCGAAAGGAAAAACTATCAGTTTTCAAATTAGATGATAAAAACCACTTTGCGTTTTTAATGCCTCTCAGCATATATTTATAGATAGTCTCTAAATAACAACATGTGAGAAATACCGTTCAGTATGAACGTTCCAAGGAAACTGACCAAAATAATTTACTGATTTAATTTTAAAAGTCAATTTCCTCCAAATCAAGGATTCACAATTAATGGCACCCTTAAAGATTGTTTTAAATCACATCTACCAAACTTAAACCAGGTAATAAATTCCACTTAAGTTTTATCCAAGTGTTAAGGAAGTATATTGAGCCATTGCATCACTTCCTGTTTCACTAGGGTATAAAAATGAGGAAACATACAAGCAATATCCCTTTGTCAAAAAACACCATGAAGAAAACAACACCTGTCCGTTCAAAAGAGGCAGATCATAGACCTTCATAAATCTGGCAATGGCAACAAGAAGATTCACAAACGATTTTATATGCCACTGAGCACTGTTGGGACAATTATTTTTAAAAATTCCGAAGATACAGAACTATTGAAAACCTCAAGGGTGGAGGACGCAACTGCATTTTGCCCCCCAGGATACAGAGGAGAATGGTGAGAGTAGCAACAAAATCCCCAAGAATCACTGTGAAGGAATTGCAGGCCTTGGTGGCATCTTGGGGTCACCAGGTTTCAACAAGCACCATCAGGCACCATCTCCAAATCTGTAAGCTCTTTGGAAAGGTTGCCAGAAGAAAGCCCTTTCTGACCAGAAGGCGCTGAATCAAGCACTTGGAGTTCGCCAAACGTCATTTAAATTTTGACTGGAACATAGCGCTTTGGTCAGATGCCACCAAAATTGCACATTTCGGTCAGAAACAGCATTGGCATGTTTGGCGTCGAAACAGTGATGCATACAAGGATAAGCATCTCATGGGGCTGTTTTAATTCTAGAGGTCAAAGGGCACTGGTTAAGCTTACTGGTATACTGAATTCCACCAAATATCAGGATATATTGGCTGACAATCTGGTTGCCTCCGTCAGAAAATTGGTGTATTTTGTATCAGAGCTCCAAAACTAAGTAAGATAGTTACAATTTAAATGGCTTTGTGTGGGTCTTCTCTAGTACAAACCCAATTCCGAAATAGTTGGGACGAAGTGTAAATTGTGAATGAAATCAAAATGCAATGACTTTCAGATCACATGAGCCAATATGTTAATTACAATAGAACATAGATAACATTTCAAATGTTCAAACTGAGACATTTTACATTTTTATCCTGAAAATGAGCTCATTTCAAATTTTCTGGCTGCAACAGGCCACAAAAAAGTTGGGACACAGGCAAAAAAGAGCTGAAAAAGCAATTCATATATATGTATTGCACAGGTACCCAGCATAGGTCTTCCCTCCTGGGCCAGAAAAAACTTTTTGCTGGGCCATGCGGATACATGAACTGTTCAGACAAGTTATAGCTTCTGCATGACCGAACATGTTTCTAAACTTGCAGCTTAAAAAATTTTATAATTAATTTTTGTTTTATTTTATAGGTTGATTTATTAATAAATAAATTAATACAAAGTGTATATATATATATATATATATATATATATATATATAAATATATATGATAAATCATTTAATCTGTGATCAAATAAAATGGTACACATCCTCTGTAAGATAGCTATATGATAATTAATTATTGCAACATTTCCAAATTCATAACAAACCTGAATTTTTGGCCCTGTGAAGGTTTTAATATTTCAATTTCTAAACACTGCATATTGGTTATTCTTCAAGTGTAAGTTAGCATTTATGAAATAAAGCATTTTGCTGAGTTTGAGCTTTCTATCATTAACTATGTGCATTTTATAAAATAATGTTTGAATATGCCTTTGATGCCATTAAATGCTGTGTGTCCACAAAAATACCATATTTTCAAAAATCTATTTTGAGAAAATAAGGCAGAACACCATCACAAATTTTGGACATGTTAATGGCAGGCATCTCATCTTTCTAAAACAGTCAATTTGATGTTGGTGGGTGGTGTCATTTTTTTGGTATAAAATGTTAAAAATAGCAAAAATTTTATTTTTTCATTTTCAAGCCTTAACATTTTCTAGATTATTCATATGAGAGGGGCAGAATTAGAATACAAAATAAACAACATATATGGGAAGCTGTATGTGCAATACCAAATCCCTGTCTTTGAAATTAGGCTTTTTACAGTCTTTCAAATAGGCTACCGCACAGTAAAATTTTCGAGCAACTTTAAGCACCCAGAAATATATGATGAACTAAAGGGACACCTTTATAAGTCCATATTCCTCAAGTTAGAGCAGCAGAATTTCACCCCTAAAAATTTGAAGGACTTAGCTGAAATACTTTTCTACATATAGCCATGTGAAAGTGGCTCCTCAGAAATCGCTGTTCAAAAAGGGCTGGAACTTAGTTGCAAAAATATTTTTTTATGACAAAACCAACAGGAGTTGAGGGCAAAAAATTTGGATTTCTCCTATTAAGAGGTGTATGCACCAGCTGGAATTTTTTTCAGCCAAATCTGAGATGGTCAAGTGGGAAGTTTCTCTGAATTTCAGACATTTGACGTGGAATGACCCAATCCCTGTCTCTCAGAGCCAAAAAGATCAACCGTACAAATACAGTTGCACAGTACTTAACCCGAGAAATCCAGTCAAAAGTTCACGCCCCTCATACAGTTTAATGAGTCAACAAGGGGTGCAAATTGTAAGATCAATATAAACCCAACAGCTCCTGACTTCCAGGGCTAGAGAGCCATGGATGAGTGCCCGGTCACGCAGGTCAAACGAAGTGCCAGATTTCTGAATTATTAACCAAGAGGGAACCCTAAGCTGTTCTTTTTCCAGGGAGCTCTTTCCTCTCACTCCATTTACCTTGCCACATCCTCTCAAAATAAATACAGGGATATTCAGTGAGCACTGTGATGGATTGAAGCCCAAGGCACATTTCAGCCTCTGACTCGCAACATACTTAGACCGGCTCTTGCCACGCTGTGATCTTGACTGGGAATAAACATAACGCTTACAATAAGCAATGGAAAACAGAGGAATGCAAGGATGGATACAGATTCAGTTGCATATCTGCCTGCTCAGTCTGTTACAGAGGTGATGGTTGCTGAAGGATGGGACTCATCATGCAACCAGTGCCAATCAAATCCTATTAAGGCACAGCAGATGAGTGGCTTTGCCAGGGCAAATAATTCTTCAAAGAGGGAATAATTAAGTTCCCATGGCCAATTAATTAAATACAGCACTGAATACATATCTGTGCCAGTAAGTTTCAATGTAAAATCAATTCACCTAAGGCAAGATGAGTTTTCCTTTTTTTCTTAAATTAAGAAACAATTTAGACTTGAGGAGATGAGTCTGCAATGAACCGCTTTAATTGATCCAAAATGCACTAAGTGAGGAGAAACAGGCACATCCTACGGCAGTGCAATGGAAGGAGTTAATAAATGAGTGCTTGGAGTTGGCACTTCTTTCATAGAAACAAATAACAGACCATCTATAGCGATACCCCACGTTTGCAAGTCCCATGTAGCAGTGGTCTTACTAGGCCGTAGACAGTAACATTAGACATGTAGACAGTAACATTAGACATGTAGACAGTAACATTAGACATCTTATGATTTAAGACCCAGAGTTCTGAGTGTGCCAGTGCTGGGCTGCATGTTGCATGCACATTACCCCCCACCATCTCTGCAGAGAACTCCGGGTGGAGGGGAGTGGCCGTTTTGAGAAAGCATTCAGTGCCGTTCTGCATGCTCACAGCATTTCCTGTTCCTCCATCTGAGGGATAATCCCTGTCTGCACTCCCCTATCACCCCATCACCCCCCCCCCAGGGCGGCTGCAGCTCTTTTTGTACATTCCTGCCTGCCTCTCGGTCCTCCTCCTCTTACATTGGGGCTATTTCTGGGTGCATCTCACGAGTGGACTGAGAACAAGTTTCCAATGACGCATAAGCATCCGTAACACCAAAAAACAAATGCAATTTTGTTAATGGAAAATACAGTGAGGTTGGAATATTTCAACCACATAGTAGACATTTGTAAATGAGTGTAATTGGTAGACAGTGAAATTGTTTCAAAATGGAACATTTAGAATTTGAGGACTGGTAAAATGCACAAGCTACATTTCTGCAGAGAAATTGATGTGAGATGAGTGCGTAACCTAAAACCTCTTACCATCTGTCTCTTGTTCTCTATCAAATGTGCTCCAATGATTCCGAGAAAAGAGCCAAACCCCAACTGCGAAAAAAATAGACTATTTATGAAGCATTAAATACAGCAAATGATCGAAAGTATCATGCAAATATCAAACAAGAAAAAACAAAAACTTTTATCATCACCAGATCATCAGTTTGTTCTGAAGGCAATCTCATTGGAAGTTAGCACTGACCCTCTGTTCTATGCCTGATGTATATCGCACGTAACACGAAATCTGGAACTTGTAGACAGTCTTCAATTGTGAGTAACTTCATGGGAATAAAATATATTACAAATATGCTGAAATAAAATATACTGTCAAAAAATGTAACAATTCACACAAAAAAGAAATGTAAAAAAAATATTTCTTCTGACATTATAGGCAGTTAAATAAATGCATAATTAGAATCACAGATCCATCCAACGTTAGATGAAATGTATGCACAGTGCTGTGAAAAAGTATTTGCCCTCTTCCTGATATTTTTTGCACTTAAATGATTCAGATCATCAAATTAATTTCAATTGATAACCAAAGTACACACAAAATGCAATGTTTAAATGATGATTTCACTTATTGAGGGAATCAAGCCATCAAACATTAACTAGCCATACTTGGATAAATAATTTGCCCCCTTAGGTACTGAATCAACCAATTAAACAAATGTAATTGATATTTGGGTTCAACTTAATTGAATACACAAAGGCATGATGACTGCCAGCCTTTTTAAATCTAACCATCACTTAAATAGAACCTGTCTCTCATTGTGAGGTAGGCATATGATACTGCAATCTAAAGCAATTCAAGAACAGATGAAAAACAAAGTTCTTGACAACTATCAGTCTGGAAAGGGTTATACAGCCATTTCTACAGCTCTGGGACTCCAGCAAATTGGAGGGAGAGCCTTTATCTACAAATGAAGAAAACTTCGAACAGTTGTTAACCGATAACATCCACAGGAATACTGCAAAGTACAACCCCAATTCTGAAATAGTTGGGACAAAGTGTAAATTGTGAATAAAATCAAAACGCAATGACTTTCAAATCACACCAGCCAGTAATTTATTCACAATAGAACGGAGATAACATAGCAAATGTTGAGACTGAGAAATTTTACAGTTTTATCCACAAAATGAGCTCGTTTCAAATTTGCTGGCTGCTACAGGTCTCAAAAAAGTTGGGTCAGGGGCCTGTTTAGCGTGGTGTAGCATCCCCTCTTCTTTTTAACACAGAGTGGAGGCATCTGGGCATTGAGGAGACAAGTTTCTTGAGTTTAGCCATTGGTATTTGATCCCACTCTTGTTTAATACAGGCTTCCAGCAGCTGGAGTGTTTTGGGTCTCCTTTGACGGACTTTTTGTTTAATTATGGGCCAAATGCTCTCAATCGGTGAAAGATCAGGACTGCAGGCAGGCCAATTCAGCACACAGACTCTTCTACTACGAAGTCATGCTGTTGTAATAGCTGCAGTATGTGGTTTTGCATTGTCCTGCTGAAATATTCAAGGCCTTCCCTGGAATAGATGTCATCTGGAGGGGAGCATATGTTGCTCTAAAACCTTTATATACCTTTCAGCATTCATGGTGCTTTTTAAAACATGCAAGTGCCCCACACCATATGCACTAATGCATCCCCATACCATCAGAGATGCTGGCTTTTGAACTGAACGCTGATAACAGGAGGGGTGGTCTTTCTCCTCTTTAACCCGGAGGACACGACGTCCATGATTTCCAACAAGAACGTCAAATTTGGACTTGTCTGACCACAGGACACTTTGCTACAGTCCATTTTAAAAGGGCCTTGGCCCACAGAACAGGTCTCAAAAAAGTTGGGTCAGGGGCCTGTTTAGCGTGGTGTAGCATCCCCTCTTCTTTTTAACACAGAGTGGAGGCATCTGGGCATTGAGGAGACAAGTTTCTTGAGTTTAGCCATTGGTATTTGATCCCACTCTTGTTTAATACAGGCTTCCAGCAGCTGGAGTGTTTTGGGTCTCCTTTGACGGACTTTTTGTTTAATTATGGGCCAAATGCTCTCAATCGGTGAAAGATCAGGACTGCAGGCAGGCCAATTCAGCACACAGACTCTTCTACTACGAAGTCATGCTGTTGTAATAGCTGCAGTATGTGGTTTTGCATTGTCCTGCTGAAATATTCAAGGCCTTCCCTGGAATAGATGTCATCTGGAGGGGAGCATATGTTGCTCTAAAACCTTTATATACCTTTCAGCATTCATGGTGCTTTTTAAAACATGCAAGTGCCCCACACCATATGCACTAATGCATCCCCATACCATCAGAGATGCTGGCTTTTGAACTGAACGCTGATAACAGGAGGGGTGGTCTTTCTCCTCTTTAACCCGGAGGACACGACGTCCATGATTTCCAACAAGAACGTCAAATTTGGACTTGTCTGACCACAGGACACTTTGCTACAGTCCATTTTAAATGAGCCTTGGCCCACAGAACACGGCGGCGCTTCTGGATCATGCTCAACAATGGCTTCCTTTTTGTATGATAGAGTTTTAGGTGGCATCTGTGGATGGCACGGCGGACTGTGTTTACAGACAGTGGTTTCTTGAATTATTCCTGGGCCCATTTAGTAATGTCAATGACAGAATCATGCCAGTGAGTGATGCAGTGGCGTCAGAGGGCCCGAAGATCACGGGCATCCAGTAAAGACCTTCGGCCCCGGCCCTTACGCACAGAGATTTTTCCAGTTTCTCTGAATCTTTTGATGATGTTATGCACTGTCGATGATGAGACCTTCAAAGCCTTTGCAATTTGACGTTGAGGAACATTGTTTTTAAAGTATTCCACAATTTTTTTTACGCAAGCCTTCACAGGTTGGAGAGCCTCTGGCCATCTTTACTTCTGAGAGACTCAGCCTGTCTAAGACATCCCTTTTATAGCCAATCATGTTACACACCTGATGCCAGTTAACTCAATTACTTGCTAAATGTTCTTTCAGCTGATTCTCTTATATATTAACCCTTTTGTGCAGAAGCCAAATTTGGCTATTTATGGGTTACCCAATTTGATGCTTTATAATTCAAGATTTAAGCTTCATAAAGAGGACGAGTGTGGCTCAACTCAGAAAAGACACTTACAGCATTTAGAATTACATCGTATTTGAGTTTATTTTCATGATTTTGGAAGAGAAAATGGGCTGCACACATAAAAAAATCTTCATAAGAATAAACTATTAAAACTGTAAAAAAAAAAATAATTCTGAGGATTGAAAAATGGCTGGGGGTTAAAACAATACATTTCTGGGATAATAAACTCCTAAACCACAAGTACTCCTCACCTGAACATGAAATATTAAATTATCCACTTTTTATAAGCCAAATAAGATAGCTATCCAGGTGGCTCCCCAAACTCCCAGACAGGGCTCGAAATAGCGGGTGCATAGGTGCACGTATGCACCCGGTTTTCGGCAGGTGCACCCAAAATTTAAAGTCGGATGCACCGCGTGCACCTAGTTAAAATCTGCCCCCAGTTAAAATCTTCCCCCGAAATAAACCCTCTTTCTACAAATGTGCTCATCCTTACCTGGAATGATAAATTTTATCGGTAAGGGACGAGAATTAATGAAAAAAATCGATGGGACTACAAGACTGTGGAAAACGTTTGGTCTGAGGCCGCGTATGTGTTAACATTGGCTGATCGCGTAATGTACATTTCTCATCAAAGACTTTCCCTGATGTTTGTGGGACATCTGCCCTCCGCGGCACCAGGGGGCGCCGCCAGCACAGACCACGACTCGTACCAATGGGACTGCGTCCTAACCGGTCCTAACGTGAGAAATAAATGATGTTTTACACTGATTGGGTGGACACTTGAAATTATCCACGCGCATACTCGGGTAGACACTTGGGAAATTGTAATTGAGATTCATGTTTGAAGATCCATTCTTGTTGGTTGATGTATGCACTTACTCGTTGGATGTAATGTAAGTGGCTGCGGGGTGATTAATAAAATCTTACAAAAAAAAAAAAAACTTCTAGATTAAATATAATCTAGAAGGAGAGGGTCTTAATTATGGAGTTATGAAGAATGTAAAAATATAAAAACAGCAAAAAGCAGCACTATTGCTGCTATTGAGGCCAGAGAGGTCCTATGATGGAGTTGTGGAAAATTACTTTAGTTTCTCGGCCAAGTCAAAGTGAAATTAAATAATAGATTGAATATTATCTGACTGTGATAAATAACAAAAGTACACTCAGTTTTACCGATTTCTTCGGGTTTTTTTTTTGTATTTTTTCCATTATTTTTCTTATATACAGCATGATTTTAATAAAATCTTATCCCTCCAATAATCCCAACCTGTTGCACCACTGCAAATTTACTGTAGTCCTATGGCATATCAAAGTATCTGAGTTTAAGAATATTTGTTTATTCATTTTGTACTGCTGCAAAGCGGCTTTTTTATTGAATTAAGCAAGTTTTAGACTGTGCACCTAAACACGCACGAGTGCACCTATTTTCAAAATCTGGGTGCACCATGTGCAGTTGTGCATACAGTCAAAAAATCCTAATTCGAGCCCCGCCAGAGCCTTGAAAATGGCGCACATTTTACTCTGAAGTATTGCTTTTTAGCCCGACAATGTTGTCCTTTCAAGAAATTAATGCGTTGACGACCAATTGCGCTGGGACTTTTGAATTTACTACCAGTGATGCGGAGAGGATTCTGTTCCCTGTCCATGGTTCTTCACACAACTTTGCGGACTCCATCTGTGTGGAAGATTTAAAAACTAAACTGGTAAAACTTAAGCAGAAGGAAACCCGCTTAGAATTACATGGCAGTAGTTAAAGTGAATATTGGCGTGTTAAACGCATTCCTCGAGGACTTCGTATACAAAAGTCTCCTACCATTGGTAAAAATAATCCTGACTTTGCTCAGAAATGGTGTCAGAACCTGAATAAATGTTCACTGGATTTGATGCTGTTAACTATCCAAGAAGTCTCACGCCAGAAGGATGGCACACTGCATGACATTGTTGAGCAAGAAGCACTTTTAAAAGAAAAGAGTAGTGAAAGCTTTTCGCATCTTATGGATTCCATCACGAAATCTCTGAAGGAGTATGGAGAGGATTTAATGATGGCCAAAATTAAGAAGTATAAAAGGGACAGCCTGGATTATCAGCATAACCAAGTCTATCCCTGGATTTGCGAGGATGATGCACAGACACACAAGCCCCGGAGGACTGGCAATCAGTCTGATTCAACCACAGCTGAAAGCGATGTCCCTAGCGATCCTGATTCTTAATCAGGGTACCTACCCATACAGGGAGAGGGGTGCTGGACGTGGCCGCTATCAACGGCCAAAAAACGGATCACGGACTCAAGCCGCCACAAGAGGACGAGGAGGGGCAAGAGGCGATCCCGATCGTCCCTATCGTCCAATGACTCGACAGCAGACAAAGACTGCATAATTAACCTCTCTGGCAAGGTACTTTCTGATGCACAACTTAATGTTTTAAGTAAAGGTCTGTCATTTGTGCCTGTCTGTTCTACTAATGTATTTGATGTGAAGATTGATCTTTTTCGTTTTTTTAGAAAAATTAAACTTTGACTTTTTTTTGGGGATACAAATATTATGCAACAACCTCTTGCTTTGACTCATTTCAGACCTCAGAGTACTTATGTACCTCCTAATACAAATGCCTCTATTGCTACCTTCTGTAGGCTGGTTGAACAGGATGTGCTGAATGTCGTCAATGCTAAGCCTTTTTATTTTCCTGACAATCTTACTCAGGAGGATAGAATTGCTTTACAACAATTATCAGATGATAAACAAATAGTCATTAAGCCTGCTGATAAGGGTGGCGCTATAGTAGTGCAGAACGCTTTAGACCACAAAGCCGAGGCTCTTAGACAATTAAATGACAGTGACTTTTACAAAAAACTTCATTTTGACCCTACAAATACCTTTAAAATTAAGGTTTGCAAATCTCTATTATTGGCTCTGGAGAATAAATGGATCACTAAAGCAGAATTTGATTACTTATTTTGTCAACATCCTATTAAACCTGTCTTTTGTACACTACCCAAGATCCACAAGAGTCTCCACAAACCGAAAGGGAGACCCATAGTTGCTGGGAATGACTCATTGTTGGAACCATTGTCAAAATTTGTTGATTTTCATATTAAGCCCTTCGTCAGTTCTTTACCTGCCTTTGTTAAGGATTCGACTGATGTCATTAATAACTTAAAAACTCTAAAAGACCTTCCGAGTGATCTAATATTGGTCACTCTGGATTTAGAAAGTCTTTATACTAACATATTGCATGATAAAGGCCTTGAAGCCCTTCGTTTTTATTTAGGGGATCGTCATACTACTCCCCCCTCTACACTCATTTGTGAACTTGCTTCTTTGGTTTTAAAATGTAATTATTTTGCATTTGACAAAGATTTCTACCTCCAGATTAAAGGCACAGCAATGGGGTCCACCTTCGCACCTAATTACACTAATCTTTATGTTGGTTTTTTTGAACATTATTTTGTTTTTGATGGTGTACAAAACCCATTTCTCACTAAAATTGTGAAATGGTTCTGGTACATAGATGACATCCTATGCATTTGGTCAGGTTCAGAAACAGAGCTGTCCTCTTTTATCAGATATCTAAATAGTTGCAACTCTGACCATAAATTTAGTTGTGAATACGACTCCAGGCGCGTTCACTTTTTTTTGGATATGTGGACTGAATTTAACACAGGCAAGTTGATTACCAATTTGTACCAGAAAGATACTGACAAGAATACGACTCTTCTTGCCAGTAGTTTCCATCCCGCTACTCTAAAAAAGGGTCTCCCTAAAAGCCAGTTTTATAGGCTCAAACGCATTTTTCATTCTACTGAAGACTTTATTTTCCATGCATCGGCTATGCGCCAACGCTTTCTTGATCGGGGTTATGCCAGTAATGTAATTAATGGAGCATATAATATGGCGTTGCATAAACAGAGATCCGAACTATTGCATAAGAGCCAAAAAAAGAACCGGGAATTCTCAGTCACTTGTGTGACTACTTTTTCACTGAAATCTTTTATGTTAAAAAATACGGTTTTGAAATATTGGCATCTACTGTCATCAGACCCAGCGTTAGGCTCTAAATTTCAAGATCCCCTTCTGTTTGTTTATAAAAGGGCATCAAATTTATGCAGTAAACTTGTACGTGCCAGTTTTAATACTGGTCCGACTCAGTCGCTTTTGGCCCCCATCAGGGATGGCAATTATCCATGTGGGAATTGTGCTCAATGCCATCATACGTCCAAGACTTTCGATTTTAGTCTCCCAAACGTTACCCAATCAAAGGGGTAATCTCTTGTAACACTAAAAATGTTATATATATTTTGAAGTCCCCGTGTGAATTACTATATGTGGGAAAAAACATCAAGAAGCCTTAAAATAAGAATAAGTGAACATAAAAGCTCCATCAGACGTGAGGACCTTGATTATCCGGTTGTGAGTCATTTCCACAAATGTTCCCATAGTGTTTCTTCGCTGCGTTTTATAGGAATCGAAAGAGTCAATTTGCCCGCTAGAGGTGGCAACATCGATAAGTTATTGCTCAAAAGAGTTATTTTGGATCCACATGTTGGACACTTTAAATAATGGTCTTAATGAAGATTTTGACTTGCGAGTTTTCCTTTAAACCATGTTTTGCTTACCGTCTCCACATGATCTAATGTGCCTTCTCCACGGGGTTGGCTACCTTCAGATTCTGATGCATATTTGCACCTTCATACATGTAATTTATTCTATGTGAAAAGCGCCCCCGTTATACATATAATAATGGTGGTTTGTAAGTATTAGTGGGGTTCTCTTGGTGTTAATGATTAGTATATTTGTGTGGTTTTTGCCGTTGTTTTAGGTTTTGGATTTATCGGTGATCTGAAAAAAATCAATTAACCAATACGTGTTTAGCGCCTCTGATTTTTGATGTGCCTTGCAATGGTATAATTACCTAATTGGCATCTTGTCAATTGGTACCTTGTCAATTATCTAATGAACTGTCTTTGACCTGGTTTCTTTTTTTTTTTTTTTTTTGGATTAAGATTTCAGAATATTGGATAGTATTTCTTTGAAATGTTTTTGTTGGAGCTACATTAGTTTTGCTTTAAATAGTGGTAATTTTGTCAATTAATTTGTTTATTATTATGATTTTGCTCACATTAGTAATTTATATTTTGGTAATATTCTTTTGTTAGTTATTGGTCTAGTTAACTGCTTCGCTTCATGTGTTTAGTCTTTATTTTGGTTTATTAACTGTACCATTTGGTTTAGACACCTGGGGGTAGTAGTGTGCACAGGAAAGGGTGGATATAGGTAGGAAGTGGTAACACACCTGAATGCACCTGGGTAGTGGGCACATGGTTTTTTACCAGCGCGAGAGATACATGGATTTGTTTGCTCATCTGGAAAATAACAATAAACCAGCCATAAAGTGAGAATTTTGACTGGAAACCACGTATATTCTTGCCTGCGTACATTACCTGCCCAGGGTGCCAGAAGTTGTCGTTTGCTTTGTTTAATTTAAGTTTAATTTAATTTAATTAAAGTTTGTTTGACAAACGGCCACTACAGTTTTTCCTTTTTTTTAAACAAACAAAAAACTGATAAGATTTAAATGGATTTGTGAATTTAATTTTATGTAACCAATTATCTAATTGTGCTCTACACAACTTGGATTAAACCCCAGCCCTCTTGCTTATTGTCTGCAGGTGTCTTGCCTCCTATGAATTCTATTGTAGAGGTACTAATGTTTTTTTCTTCTTGAAGTCTCTGTCCTGATGAGAGTCTACGACCGAAAGCTTGACAACTGAAAAAGCTTAATTAAAAGCCTTTTTTTGCAGTACTCTAAGTGTGCCCTCAGTTCTTTTTTGCAATTTAGTTTTTTTACTCTGGCACACCTTGGCTTTAGTCAGATGTGCGGACGAACATTTCTTGCACATTTAATTCATAAAATAATCATATTTTTAATGCAAATCAACTTTGTACTCATGAAGTTCAATATGAATGGATGATTTTCTGGTTGAATTTAGCATGAGTTTATCAATATAGGCGCAGCAGGACATCAATGGTCACCACTGACCTCTCCAAACCAAAAACATGCCTTTTCTCCAGGATAAAGTTCAGAGTCTTGTCCATTTATCTACAAAGCCACGTCAGCAAGCACACATACTCATTAGAGGAACTGCATAATTTTATGGTCAGAATGTTCACGCAGGCGGAAAGCTTGCTGTTTACAATTCCAATCATCCCAGCAAAACGCAAGCTTGTAACAACGTTCACACCACTACGGAACAAGTATAACTCAGGTCACAGTAATAGCTGTGTGCACTTCAAAAGAGCGAAAATGCAAGGCATTCCATTTCATTGAATGTGGTATAGATTCTAAAACTGATCACCTAGTTTAGAAAAATGCCAGGACACTGCAGTATCGACTACTCTTTTGTTACCCAATGTGACAAACTAGCTCTGTGATCACGGTGGTAAACCAAAAATTAGAAATAGCTGGCTAGTTAGCTAGCAGGCTAAAAGTAAGATAGAGCTACACCATACAAAGACAGCTTTACTCACTTTTCAATAGAATTATTGAGCTGCTCCTCAAAAGTATAAATGCTGTCAGCTCTCCTGTCTGTTCCATTCAGAATAACTGCTATTTTCCATCTAAGAATCACATTTCCATCCCGCAAATAAGCTCAGCTCTCCAGGCTCTGTTCTGGAGGTTTTTTGTTCCCATGCAACCACGTCAGTCTGAGCTGCGTAAAGTATAATGAATACAATGTAACCCTATTACGCAAGTATTTTAATATGTTTTTTAAGGTCCAATCAATGTCTTTCACTTACTGAGGAAAGCTTATACTGTCTGCAATTGGATAAAAATCGTGTCAACCAACTGGTAATTACCAGGAGAATTTCACGTGGGCGTGAACTACAGCTGGGCTTTCACGCAGATACCACTGAATCACCATTAAAATGATTGTATTTCCGTGAGAGCTTGTATGAGGCTCTAAAAGACAGCTAAATTCTTCAACTGACATATCTACGCGTTAATCCATGATAGGAAATTGCGCGTTTTTAATATGTGATGACTGAAATTGATAGTAGAATGACATAGTGTCAATATCATGGTGAATTTTTGCCTCAGGAAACTGATTTTTTTTTTAACAACTTGGAATACCATTGAGTCACTGTAACTGAAGTGGTTGCTACAGAGGACAATGATTTTTTCTGTCGCAAGAGACCATTTTTTTAAACCGCTGGATAGATATTATGGGCAAGGATATTGAGCAGTTTGCACATCAGGCTTAGCTGAGGAGTTTAATTCATGCAACTCCTGAAAAACAGGGATAGGAGTGAACTCCTCAATATTCTATACTGTGTTCACGCTCTGCTGGCTTGTGAATATTCAATAACTGATCCGGGGGTGCCATCTAGTGATAGAGTAGTGCAACTGCTTCCATAAAAAGAGCTGCTCTATGTCCGCAGGCATCTACGTCTGCAGAAAGGTGTTAATTGCTTTTTCAGCCCTTTTTTGTCTGTGTCCCAACTTTTTTGAGACCTGTTGCTGCCAGAAAATTTGAAATAAGCTCATTTTCTGGATAAAAATGTAAAATGTCTCAGTTTCAACATTTGAAATGTTATTTTTGTTCTATTGTAAATAACATATTGGCTAATGTGATCTGAAAATAATTGCATTTTGATTTTATTCACAATTTACACTTCGTCCCAACTATTTCAGAATTGGGGTTGTAAAAATCACTGCTGACCTAAAAGACCAGAAAGGCTTGTCTTACATTTTCCAAAAAACACCCTGATGACCCCCCCCAGACTTCTTTTGGAATAATATTTCGAGGACTGAGAAGTCAAAAGTCCAACTTTTCAGAGGACATAAGTCCCATTACATCTGTTGAAACGCTAACACAGTATTTCACCATATGAACATCATACCAGCAGTCAAACACAGTCGTGGTAGTGTGGTGGTCTGGGGCTGCTTTGCTGCTTCAGAACCTGTGCAATGAGCCATAACTGATGGACCTATAAATTCTGTCTCAAGCAGAAAATCCTGAAAGAGAATATGCAGCCATCAGTTTGTGACCTAAAACTCAAATGCAGTTGAGTTATGCTGCGGGACAATGATCAGGGGCACACAAGTCAGTCCACCTCTGAATGGCTCAGCAGAAACAACATGAAGGTTTTGAAGTGACCTAGGCTGTGTTTCAATAGTTGTTCAACATGCCCTCTTTGACTTCCCCTCTGCACTTGCCCTTGCGTTGAGGGTATCCCTGTCACCATCATAAGCTTCGTTCCACCGGTTTGAAAAACTGAGGAGAACTTGGGGAGATCAACCCTTAGAGGACCAAGGGAACAACTCAACAACAATGGTCACTCTGAAGATATACATCACCCACAATGTCCCACATTCAATGCAGTCATTAGCTGAGTGTAACAGGCAAGGTGTCTGACTTAATCAAAAGTGGTTCTTAGACGCACTTGGGGAACGTGTAATACTGACAAAAGATACCCTGCCCGGCAACAGAAAGTTCAATTAATCCTTTTCCAAGGCTAAGAAAGCAGTTGGAAAAGTGCAATGGATTAATGCACATGGAAGGCCTCTCACTCAACTCAATGTGAATAAGATCAACAAACACAAGACAGTTTTCTCAAAGGAAAGCAAATGAATTTTTTGCCATTTCGTCCTCACTAGACAGTTACCAACAATCCATGCATATGTTTTGCTGAGAAGACTGAGAAGTGAGGTATATGTTGCGCAATACCAAGGCCTGCCAAGGCCTGAGGGGAAGCGAATGAGAGCATGTTTACTAATTGCAACGTAGCCCAAGTCAAAGTCCTGACTTGAATCCAATTCAAATGCTGTCACATGACCTTAAACAGGCAGTTTAAGGCAGCTTGAAAATCCTCCCATCTGACTGATTTAAAACAATTATGCGAATTAGAGTAGACCAAAACTCCGCACAGCAAAGCAAATACTCATTGCCAGTTATTGCAATCATTTGATTGCAGTTGTTGCTGACAAGGGTGGCACAACCAGTAATCAGATTAAGGGGGTGCAATTATTTTTTCACAAGGGTGAAATAGGTTTTGAATAACTCATCACCTTCAATAAATGAAATGATCATTTAAAATCTGCATTTTATGTTTACTCGCATTGTCTTTGTCTTATATTACAATACGTTGGATGATCTGAAATGTTTAAATAAGACAAATCAAAATAGAAGAAATCAGGATGGGGTTAAATACCTTTCTCACAGCACTGTAAATCTATTCCATTTCAGCAAATATATCTCGGTACAAATACAGTAGAACAACAGCCATATATACATCCGAAATTCTAATGTATAGAGGATGCACAACCTGATGGCCCCTTGCACACTACTACTGGCTTCAATTTCAGAATAATAAAACAGAAATCAATAACTTCATACAATTAGAAATCCTAGCCCAGAAAAGGGGCATTGTGCCAATTTTTGTTTTCTTGCAATCATACAATCAGGTGGTATACTGGCTGGTTGGAGCAAAATTCTGCACCTACCCTAGCCTTCATATGAGACTGAATACCTCTGATGTTGAGGATCTTGAACAAGCTGCCAAGGGCAAAGGTGCCCCCTGAATTCCAAGAGCAGTGCAGTGAGGGTTCACGGTTGGTTCTTTTAATAGGCAAGAAACACGCAACTGGAGCTCATATGACAACAGCAAATGCTTAATGAGGAGGAACTCCTCAGCCTCAGATCATACACTGTTACGGCAGCGAGAGTGCTGAAATGACATCCGCCGTGCAGAGCGTTTGTATTATAGTGTCACTGCTAATGCTGCACAAGTGCTAATTTTCGGCAACAGAGGGGATCAAATTGCCACCCTCATCCCACATGTATAACACATTTGAAACTCACAATGACCCCAGGGTAGTAGCCTCCCACTGTGATATTCTGTGTCCTTGTTGTGGCTGCCAGCCCAATTGTGAGAATAAGCACAGACACAACGAAAAGGGTAGCTGTCACCACGATGGACTTCCTTTTCCTCCGCTTGAATGATCCTACAGGTAGAAAAGTAAGTTATATTCATGCATTCAGCACGTGGTGGTGTCCAAAACAAAACGCAAACAAATAAAAATTCAACAGATAAAAATTTTCGGAGACGACCCATAATAATGAAAGCATTCCACAAGATAATCATACCTGTAGCCTCCAAGTTACAAATCCAGGCCACCGTCCATTATACTACACTACCAGCCACAGTAGAAAACTAGACCACACCTGAAGCCAGAACTGCTTCTGCAAACCGCAAGCAATCCTCAATGCAAAATACAATTGCATCTACCAAAGGGCATCGTACACCGGCAAGAAAATAGGGATCTTTTCTCTGAATGTAAACATCCATCCACTTCTGCATGACAGAGCCGTATTCTCTCAATGACATCACTGATTTCATAGAATCGAGGTTCCATTTGCATTTAATTACATCTCTGAAAGATGGCGAGTTGAAATAAAACAATGTACCTAATTAATAACTGCTTTCAAACAACATTATAAAATCAACTCGTTAGATAAAACGGGCGTATGTGTGGGGAAAATCATCGGTGTATGGCTGCTAATGGGCTACGTTAAAAGTATGATCAATTTCCTAGGTACAGCCTTGGGATAGGAACTTGGAAGTCGCTTTGAATTAAGGCGTCTGCTAAATACCCGATGGGGAAGTAAACATTTCTCGAATTTCAGCAACCACGAACTCATTAAAGCAGACGATTGAACAAGCTGTCAAAAAGCTCACAATTCCGATGGAAGCTAGCTACAATGGCCGTGTGTTAGCCGACGTTTAAAAAAATATATTGGCTATATATATATATATATATATAAGCTGCACCTGCCAAGCTAGACAATGGGAAAAAAAAGAAAAATACGAGGCCGCCGCCACATAAGGATAACATCGATGAAAACACCACGGACACCAGCGGACTGATAGATAAATATGTTCCCACCAAAGCGAAGATACAAATAAGAATAATCTCACCGAAATATTTTCAATTAACCCATTTCATTAAGTCGTTCAGTCTCCAGATGACCACTGCCCCTCGCAGGATCACGCACTATTCGAAAATTGTGAACAGAATACTCAATTATGTTAAATTAAAAATTATGCAAGTGCAGACAACAAAATCGACGGTGAATAAAAATAGCTTATCTTCGCCAAGGCACCTAGTAAATCCGAATAGCACCATCAGTTGTGCTGCATTTGACGCCGTTTAGGACGTGCCCTCATAGTTCGCGTTTTAGCGAATAAGCTCATGCACAATAAGCAATATTTACATCCACACACTTCAACCACTGCATTGACCTTGCACATACCCATTGAATCGGAGAGGCTTATTCCACTGGTTTGTTGGTTCAGACCGGTTGGCATTTTATCGCATGTGTACACCGGATTATGATGAATTCAACTTGAAAAACAAAACATGTATTCAGCGGCACAGATAAGAACCTAGTAGTCAGTACCAGGACTCAAGAATTCTGTTTGGTGGGGTGTCGGTGATTGCATTCGCCCCGGCTCGTTGCAACACAGCGGTCTCATTTTAACCTGCGTCCACTACCATGTCTGCTACTCTCATCCTACACTCCGCACCTCATCCTAAAACTCTGTTCTGCGCATGTTCTCTCTCTCTCTCTCTCTCTCTCTCTCTCTCTCTCTCTCTGTCTCTCTAAAATTGCATGCTCCAGGAACGAAAAGTAGCGTGGATCTCAGAATATGTGCTGCTGACCTCTAAACTAAACGGAAACTTTTATATTGTCAATTGAAGAATAAGTGAAACTCGAAGAAACGGCCACTCGTATTTCTGAGTCAATTATAATTTTCCTTGGTTTAATTAGACTCCCTCAGTAAAATCTGCGATGCTTCTACACTATATCCATTTTGCTTTTGATATATAGTAATAGGAGGGTGCCATGCGACCGTAAAACTCCGTAGAAAATGATTGACTGATAAGGAATGAAAGTTACACCTCGTTGAAGAATTGGTTGAAGGGGCGCCACCCTGTGGAATAATAAAATATGGACATAAAACCACACATCTGGAAAAGGGCGTGCATCCCACTTGGGGCGACATCTTTTTTTAGCTTTTTCTTCTAATTCCTGCCCCGGAAAAAAAAAAAAAATCATTCTTAGCTCTTGACCCGACAGTAGATGGAGTGATGCGCCACAGGGCACCTTGATTGGAACATCCTCAAGAAAAGTGAGTCGTTAATTACGAGCAATTTGATCATATGATGTGTATACAGCATAGTCTGTTTACTAGGTAAGCAGGCCTGTCTATTGTATTCCCTGCCTGGGCCCCAAGTAAGAGATCTTCTGGTGCAGGAGGACAAGCTGTTGGCCTGACTAGGGAGTGATCCAGTGTTCAGCATTCTTGTAGGGGCCAAAGGCAAGGTTAAGGATGGGTTTGAGGCTCTAATTTGTGAAATTGGTAGAAATGATGAGGAGTTGGACCACCATGGATGTGCTCTCCAGAATTCTGCCTTTACCATGTACAAGCAGAAATTACAAGAGCTTTATTTGGAGGTTGAACATGTGGCCACAAAACTAGTATATGAAAGAGGGATGCATGTAATTGGGGGACCAGAACTCCTTTAGGGACTGGATGACTTGTAAAAGCATGTTGGGCCAAACCTGAACCCTCAGTGAGCTTGAGGTAAAATAAGCACCTGCTACTCTTTAATGGTAAGCAAATAGCATGCAGTGTTGGGCTGATTGGCCTGTTCTCATCATTATACTGTCTTATGTCATCACTTTATACTTTCCCCAGCAACTGGGAAAAGAACCACTATCAAAGATCAAGTTAAATAAATGTGTAAAATATGGAACTGTAATACTATGTGAAGCCTTTAAAAACTCAGCAGCAATGCCATCTGGACCAGGTGATTTATTACTTGCTGCATGTTTTATATGGTACAGAACTTCCATCTGTGTGATTGCCTGGTTCAACCCTGTGGTGGACAAGTCTGTAACCTGGGAAAACTCATTACTGTCAAATGAGGGAGGTAACAAATCATTATCAACATATAGAAGTGACATAAAATGTTCTACCCACTGTTGAGAAGATACAGCTTGTGAAATATTACTTGATACATTGAACTTTTTAAAAATTTTCCAGGATAATTTCGAATCAGAACTCGCAGCAATAAGATGTTGCTTCTGTTGACAAAGATATTCTTCCTTCTTTGCAGCAAATTTATGCTTAAAGAGGTTTCAAAGGTTTCTAAACACATCAATATCAAGGTTAATATCTCTATGTGCTCTAAGAGCTCTATATTTCTGATGCTTCAAGTTTTCTAGTTCCACATTCCACCATGGAGGTTGATCATGCTGGCTTCCAGGGAGCCTATATCTAACAGGATAGATGCTTCTAGTGTGTTTCGCTGCATCATGAAATACCTAAGTTAAACCAGTGACCGCATCATCAACACTAGAATGTAAAATATCATACAAGCTATTTAATGATTCATTGAAAATATCATTAAACTTGGTTATAAACATGTCTCCGTAGTCCTTGGACCAAATATGCTTAGTCCATTGACTGCTTGTCTCATGGTCAGGATGATCATCTCACTGAATATTACATGAAACAGTATAATTCAGTGGCGTAGCCAGCGGGGGTGCTAAGACACGTCCCTTTTTGACTGCAATTAGTAGTTCTCAATCATTTTCCTTTATTGATGCATTTTTCAATTATCGTAATTGGCAACTGAAGACATGGTTTCTCTCCAAATGCGATCTAATAGCGATTAAATCATGGGCTAAATTCAGTACAGTTGCAGAGAATTGGGTTGCACAAAACTTCCGTTTAAAACAATTATTAGTCCTGACCTGTTCTCAGTCATTTTCATAATTAACAGAAGGTTCACTCCGAGAGCACTCCGCAGTCAACAGGTGCTGCTTGTTCTCCCAGATTAGGTAAGATGACAATCACTCATCTGGACGCATATTTGCTGTATTTAAATCAACTCATTCAAAATTGCATACCTGTCGACTCTCATGCAAATAGCTTGAGCCGCAGGCTTTTTGTAGCCTATTTAACTGCCGAATGCAACTTTTTTTTTTCCAACCCACACAATACCGAAAATGAAAGTCCCCGTTTCATTGGAACGCGGACCAGTTCAATCATTGCGAAGCATTGGCCTATTAAGTAGCTAAATTATTTTTCTGTACTGAATTTAACCCATGATTTCATCGCTGTTAGATATCATATGGAGAGAAATTGTGTCTTCAGTTGCCAATTAAGATAATTGGTAAACGCGTCAATAAAGGGAAATGATTGAGAACTACTAATTGCAGTCAAAAAGGTAAGTGTCTTAGCACCCCCGCTGGCTACGCCACTGGTATAATCATAAATAAGTGAACAGGGTATGGCAAGTGAACAATGCAGTGGAAAGAGGCAAGATAAATCAAGTGTACCGATTACAAAGTGTGTAATAAAAGGAAAAAGAGATGAAGATGCTATCATATAATCAAGGGTCATTCCATATGAAATCAGCCGGGGCTCCCAGTGTCATAGTCTTGGATTTCCCATAAATTTTGGTAGAATGTTGTACTTGGGGCAAAATGAAGAAATGCCAAATTTTAGCTCAATACCCCCAGCGGTTTTCATTTTCTGGGGGGGTCAAAAAAGTGGGCGTGGCACCCTCAGATGCGACAAAATGAATTATAGCCATTTTCATGGGGCCATAACTCAAAAATTAATACAGATATGGACTTCATCTTTTCAGGAATTATTAACCTTCCATAAGTAAACAATTTACAAGTAAAAGGAACAAAATTAACCAATTCATGTCTATGCTGTTGTCATTCAAAAACAGGCAGAACCCAAAATTTTGCACATTTCAGGTGGCCCTTTTACCCGAACAGAATGAGAAATCTCAAAATGTTATGTCTCTTAGTGTAAGTGCACATACTCAGGTCTCCATCGGAACATTGATATCTTGTATATATTTTGCAGTTGTTCTGTGGTGGGGGCAATTATGAACCCCTGTCTTGGGGGGTAACCCATTTTCGGACTGTTTTTTCTCAATGGGAGTATCCTCCGATTTTTATGGGACCTATATCATTAGAAAGCTCTTTGTCTGTACTTTCATCACAAACAAGTTTTAAAGTGGTCTCTCAATTGCTTCATGATTAAAATTGTATCCAAAAGTTGCACTTTTTATGGTTTTCGTGCACAGTGTGTTTGTACCTTTTTCATACATATTTATGTACAAAATCAGCACATTTCAGAAGACATTGCAATCTCTACTGACAATTTTAGGTATTTACTGTGTCACTCATTAGATGGCACTACGACCCGAGGCTCTAATTTGAGGACAGCAGATGGCCTCAAGAGACACTGTGGCTTCAACTTCCAATCCTCCGCTTGATCCACTCCCCTGTACTGTTGGAAAAGTCAGCAGGTCTACACATGCCTGTCATCGAAAGACATACAATGCAAGGTAAGTTTCTTAAAAATGAGGGACCCTGGTCTTAAATGCTTTTTTATGCACTTTCCATGGATCAAGACGACTCATTTTATTGAAAGCCAAGGAATATTTGTGCAAGAAAATCTGCTCGAGATGGTGGCAATCCGATGCAGTCTCTGTCTCAAGTTCATTTTGCAGAGGATGCTCATCAATACCAGTGTCTTTGAACCTCGATAAAGTGACTCCAATGACTCTTGTAATTAGGAGTCCTTTTTGCCCAGGATCAAAGGCGGAAAGCATTTTCAGTCGAAGTTTTCTGAAAATCAAAATGAAAGCAGTTGAGGAAAGACCACTTTCTGATCATCAGCTCAGTTGTGCAGGTCTGCAGTCCGTAGTGGTTGGTATCAACGTAGTATGTGAACTGTATAAGGCCTATATGTGGCTATACATGTACTTTCACTTTCACTGGGTACCTCATTTTTAAGAAACTTACCTTGCATTATATGTCTTTCGATGACAGTCATCTGTAGACCTGCTGACTTTTCCAACAGTACAGGGGAGTGGATCAAGCGGAGGATTGGAAGTTGAAGCCATAATGTCTCTTGAGGCCATCTGCTGTCCTCAAATTAGAGCCTCGGGTCGTGGTGCCATCTAATGAGTGACACAGCAAATACCTAAAATTGTCAGAAGAGATTGCAATGTCTTCTGAAATGTGCTGATTTTGTACGTAAATATGTATGAAAAAGGTACAAACACACTGTGCACGAAAACCATAAAAAGTGCAACATTTGGATACAATTTTAATGAAGCAATTGAGAGACCACTTTAAAACTTGTTTGTGATGAAAGTACAGACAAAGAGCTTTCTAATGATATAGGTCCCATAAAAATCGGAGGATACTCCCATTGAGAAAAAAACGGTCCGAAAATGGGTTAACCCCCAAGACAGGGGTTCATAATTGCCCCCACCACAGAACAACTGCAAAATATATACAAGATATCAATGTTCCAATGGAGACCTGAGTATGGGCACTTACATTAAGAGACATAACATTTTGAGATTTCTCATTCTGTTCGGGTAAAAGGGCCACCTGAAATGTGCAAAATTTTGGGTTCTGCAGACAGCATAGACATGAATTGGTTAATTTTGTTCCTTGTATTTAAATTGTTTACTCATGGAAGGTTAATAATTCCTGAAAAGATGAAGTCCATATCTGTATTAGTTTTTGAGTTATGGCCCCATGAAAATGGCTATAATTCATTTTGCCGCATCTGAGGGTGCAACGCCCACTTTTTTGACCCCCCAGAAAATGAAAACGGCAGGGGGTATTGAGCTAAAACTTGGTATTATCTCATTTGGCCCCATATACAACGTTCTATTAAAATTTAAAAGAAATCTATGACCATGACACTGGGAAGTTCCTGGAATTTGGTTGATTTCATATGGAATAACCCTCAACAATGCTAGATCCATTTTGTGTTACACAAGTAAAATTACCCGATGTATCGTCATACAATCTACCATTCAGTGTATGAATGCCAAACGATCGACGCAACTCAGCCAACTTAATACCATAGTTATTATGAGTTACAGTGTCTTTAGACATCCTAGGTACATCAAACAAGAGGCCCATGGGCCTTAACGGTCACCTGAGTTGTATAAAAACTGATGTTATTGATGTGAATGAACCACATATACCCATCATTTTCCTATATAAAGTATAGTAAACTTTACCCCCTTCCCAGGGGCAAACATGGAGCCTGGGGGCCATGAAACGAACAATTTTGATAAAGCACCTGAAGACCCTTCCATCTATGAAGAGTATTGTTTTCCAGCATATCTGGGTCTGGAGAAGAAGAGTTTGAAAATTTCAGCCAATTTGACAACTTTTAGCCCCGCCCTTCAGAGCACCTGGGGATGAGCACCATATAATTCACAATTTTGGTGCATAATTGACCAAGGAAGGTTCCTGCAAAATTTTATTGAAATCGGATCAGCGTTTTCTGAGAAGAAGTTGAAAATGTATTGACCAGTTTTAGCCCCGCCCCTCAGAGCACCTGGGGGTGAGCACCATTTAATTCACAATTTTGGTGCATATTTGACCAAGGAAGGTTGCTGCAAAATTTTATTGAAATCGGATCTGCGGTTTCTGAGAAGAAGTGGAAAATGTATTGACCACTTTTAGCCCTGCCCGTCAGAGCCTCTGAGGGTGGGCACCATATAATTCACAATTTTGGTGCATATTTGACCAAGGAAAGGTCCTGCAAAATTTTATTGAAATCGCATCAGCGGGTTCTGAGAAGAAGTCGAAAATGTATTGGCCAGTTTTAGCCCCGCCCCTCAGAGCCCCTGGGGGTGGGCACCATATAATTCATAATTTTGGTGCATATTTGACCAAGGAAGGTTCCTGCAAAATGTTATTGAAATCGGATCAGCTGTTTCTGAGAAGAAGTGGAAAATGTATTGACCAGTTTTAGCCCTGCCCCTCAGAGCCCCTGGGGTTGAGCACCATATAATTTGCAATTTTGGTGCATATTTGACCAAGGAAGGTTCCTGCAAAATTTTATTGAAATCGGATCAGCGGTTTATGAGAAGTCGTCAAAAATGTATTGACCAGTTTTAGCCCCGCCCCTCAGAGCCTCTGGGGGTGGGCACCATATAATTCATAATTTTGGTGCATATTTGACCAAGGAAAGGTCCTGCAAAATTTTATTGTTATCGGATCAGCGGTTTCTGAGAAGAAGTCGAAAATGTACTGGCCAGTTTTAGCCCCGCCCCTCAGAACCCCTGGGGGTGGGCATCATATAATTCACAATTTTGGTGCATATTTGACCAAGGAAGGTTCCTGCAAAATTTTATTTTAATCGGATCAGCGATTTCTGAGAGGAAGTCGAAAATGTATTGAGCAGTTTTGGCCCCGCCCCTCAGAGCCCCTGGGGGTGGGCACCATATAATTCACAATTTTGGTGCATATTTGACCAAAGAAGGTTCCTGCAAAATTTTATTGAAATCAAATCAGCGGTTTCTGAGAAGAAGTGGAAAATGTTAATTGTTTACGGATGCACAACGCATGACGGACGACGGACGATGGACGACGCACGACGGACGACGACAGACCAAAGGCGATTAGAATAGGTAACTTTGAGACTTCGTCTCAGGTGACCTAAAAAAGTCACTAGGATAATCATCAACATCATAAATATATTCCATAGAATCATCTGGAATATAATCTAAGAAATCTTTCATTCTGTAGTTAAAGTCACCCCCTAGAAAAACATACTCTGTGGAAAAGTCTGACCTCATTGTACGCAGATAGTTTTCAAGGATTGATATACCGTCTAAATCTTGATCAACATAGATGGGCGAGTTTTCTGGCGAGATATTGGGAAAGAGAAGAATTTTATCGCGATCCCAAGCTAATCGAGATGTACGAAATAACAAAGCAACACAGTTCTCAAACCAGTTATACACACGTTGAATATGGTCACTGTTGGCGAGACAGTCCTTGACATAGACAGTTACACCCCCGCTATAACGGCGGAAATGTTTCATTTCACGTCGTACACAGTTAAACACACTAAATCCAGGCAAGAAATCATCAAATTCTTTCTCATCACGCACAAAACTCTCGCAGAAACCGATAATGTCATACATTTTGCAGTACTGCTTAAGTTCGGAGAATTGGTCGTCATATTTTCTCAAACCTTCGATGTTCCACGTGAGGATATTTACGTTTTCAGTGCTTTGTTTACACACCAAGCCTTGGCTGCAGCCCTAGCTGTCAGCGGAGTAGCCTCACTTGTCGGCGCATCACTTCCTTCTTCTGGGGTAAATAAACCACCATGTATTAATAAAAGATGTATGCCTGTTTCTATACCATGTAAACAAGATGAAGAGGAAATGTTGAAGCGCCTGTAAAATATCTTTGTCACAAAATGAGTATCTTGGGCCGGAGGCCTATTACTGAATAAATTGTCTGTCTGTCTGTCTGTCTGTCTGTCTGTCTATGTAGCTAAATATATATATATATATACCAAGATATATATTTTTTCAGACTGTGGAGAGAGGATGAAGTACTGGTTGAAGAGGAACGTTGACCTCAGTCATTAGTTTAAGCCACAGTTTTTGTAAGATCAGATCTTCCTTACTTCCCTGGTCTTACCCTCATAATCAAGATCTTGCTGTACATCTCTCTAGAGGTCAGGTTCACAAACTGATGACAATGACAGGGTTGTATTTTTGGCTAAGCCTCCCCCCCCAACCAGAACTTCAAAATTGAGAATATTTGCGAAATATGGTTAAAAGTTTGCATTTGCACTGATTCAAACCTTTCCCCAAAATGATGATACTTTTGGATAGGCTGAGTGAGGGCATGCATAAGAGTGGAAAGCTTTTGGGTGTGGACAGCTGATAGCCTATATGCAAGGCAGACAGCTGATGGAGGGTTTTTTTTTTTTTTTTTTTTTTTTTACACGTATTTGAAGTTTAGGTTGGTGTAACGACTCCATGTGCAGTTGGTTCCACATTACTTCAATGCCTCTGGCTGCTGATCCCATTTTCAAAAAGTACATGTCAAAAGAAAGTTTATTAATCGATAGCCCCTTGAGATGAACCATCTCGTTTTCAAGGGGGTCCAACAAAAAACATACAATATGAACAACTGACACGATCACATACCACATACACAAAGCTCTCATTTACCAACCCACTCACACATCATTCCCGTAAACCCACAATACCCAGTCAAGTAAATGCAGATACTGCAATACATATTGTACAGCAATAGTAACGGCAACACTTCCTTTATATATAATAATAATAATAATAATAATAATAATAACAACAACAATAATAATACAATATAGCTCCGGTATAATAATAAAAGCAATAATATTAATATTAGAATTTACATTATCATGTTATCTAGCAATAAACATTAGATATATACAATAAGAATAGCAAAAGCACACAAATTCCACACAATATTAAAGAAGCGAAAAGACATCACCATTAGAAGCAGCAGCATGTTGTTTTAAGAAAAGATAATAATGAGCTCTTAAAAAGGTGAAATGAGGTAATTGTTTTTACATTATTGGGCAGATTGTTCCAGTCTGAAGGAGCTTTGAATCTAAAGGCATGTCTGCCAATTTCTTTATTTGTTATGGGGACAGAAAAGAAAGGTTGCTGAATAGTCTTAGAGGATATGAAGATGTGTATGGCATTAGATACTGTTTTAAGTAAGGACAAGTAAAGTGGACACATTGAATATGCATTGGAGCCAGTGGTAATGTTTTCTTGCACTGAGGGGTAACCAGTTTAAGGATGCATACATAAGACAGTGGTGGGTACAATATGGACACCTTAACATAAATCTGCAGAGTCTGTTGTAGATAACGTTGAGGGGTTGTTTCCTAAGTGTTCTGATAGATAATATCAGCATAATCCAAAATGAATAATAGTAACTGTGTGACAATTCTTTTCCTTATCAGCATGGTAAAACAGTTTATGGAACGATAAAGAATACCTAGTTTGCAACTTAATTTATTTATGATGGATTCAATGTGATATTTGAAAGAGAGCAATGGATCAATCCAGAGCCCAAGATATTTAAAGGAAGTCACCTGTGTAAGGGGTGAGCCATCATTAACCTCTTAAGACCCGAGCTCTTGTTTGATATGCATTTTTTATTTCTCTTTGCTATTTGGGCTTATTGGAACCTGATAAGTATAAAAACTGGTCGCATTTATGCTGACATATTAACAATTTTAACAAAGCTAAGTCCTTCTGTACACATACGTGTACATCGTGTTTAGCAGCATACTAGATCTTTACATTTACTAATTTTTGTCAAATTTGCATGTCATGGCAAAGTTACAACGCTTTTATCCATATCTAAACAAGAAATATAGGGCACTGGCAGCCCCAGAAGCTCCTGCCGTTAAGATAAACAAAATGTCGAAGTTTTGTTGACGGACGCACGCATGGACGGACGCACGCACGGATGGAGCCTGATACCATAGCTCCCGTGCCACTCGGGCGGCGGGAGCTAATTAGGAGCCTGTAACTGAAAATGCTGATAAGATAAAGCAAATTGTCGAAGTTTTTGGTGATATTTTTAGGCCGGTGACCTTGAAAAAAGAGGCCAAGGTCACCTTTAGGCACGTCATTTGTAGGACTGTATGAAATGCATGTCCAATAAAAATTAGGAGCCTGTAACTGAAATAGTTGATGAGATAAAGAAATATCTCGAAGTTTTTGGTGATATTTTGAGGCCATTGACCTTGAAAAAAAATAGGCCAAGGTCACCTTTAGGCACGTATTTTGTAGGCCTTTATGAGATGCATGTCCAGTAGGAATTAGGAGCCTGGAACTGAAATAGTTGATGAGATACAGCAAAATGTCAAAGTTTTTGGTGATATTTTTAAGCCAGTGACCTTGAAAAAATAGGCCAAGGTCACCTTGAGGCATGTCATTTGTAGGGCTTTATGAGATGCATGTCCAGTAAAATTTAGGACCCTGTAACTGAAATAGTTGATGAGATACAGCAAAATGTCAAAATTTTTGGTGAAATTTTTAGGCCAGTGATCTTGAAAAATAGGCCAAGGTCACCTTTAGGCATGTCATTTGTAGGCCTTCATGAGATGCATGTCCAGTAAGAATTAGGAGCCTGTAACTGAAATAGTAGATGAGATAAAGCAAAATGTCAAAGTTTTTGGTGATATTTTTAGGCCAGTGACCTTGAAAAATAGGCCAAGGTCACCTTTAGGCACGTCATTTGTAGGCCTTCATGAGATGCATGTCCAGTAAAAATTAGGAGCCTGTAACTGAAATAGTTGATGAGATAAAGAAAAATCTCGAAGTTTTTGGTGATATTTTGAGGCCATTGACCTTGAAAAAAGAGGCCAAGGTCACCTTTAGGCATGTCATTTGTAGGCCTTCATGAGATGCATGTCCAGTAAAAATTAGGAGCCTGTAACTGAAATAGTTGATGAGATACAGCAAAATGTCGAAGTTTTTGGTGATAGTTTGAGGCCAGTAACCTTGAAAAAATAGGCCAAGGTCACCTTTAGGCATGTCATTTGTAGGCCTTTATGAGATGCACGTCCAGTAAAAATGAGGAGCCTGTAACTGAAATTGTTGATGAGATAAAGCAAAATGTCAAAATTTTTGGTGAAATTTTTAGGCCAGTGATCTTGAAAAATAGGCCAAGGTCACTTTTAGGCATGTCATTTGTAGGCCTTCATGAGATGCATGTCCAGTAAGAATTAGGAGCCTGTAACTGAAATAGTAGATGAGATAAAGCAAAATGTCAAAGTTTTTGGTGATATTTTGAGGCCAGCGACCTTGAAAAATAGGCCAAGGTCACCTTTAGGCACGTCATTTGTAGGCCTTTATGAGATGCACGTCCAGTAAAAATGAGGAGCCTGTAACTGAAATTGTTGATGAGATAAAGCAAAATGTGTTGACGGACGCACGCACACACGCACGCTCGCACGCACAGAGCCCGATACCATAGCTCCCGCACCGCGAGCAGCGGGAGCTAATAAGCCATGAAATATGATTGAACTTCTTACCTTGTCAATATTTGGGTTTGAAGTGGCCACCCGAACCTTCCTGTGATCTGGAAAAACCTAGTACGTTTGTTATTTTTGGGAGAAACTGAGTCTGACCCTCATTTGCGGTAATTAAGAGTGCTGAAAATCTTAATACAATAGCTCTTAGTGTTATTTGAACTGTCAAAATCAGGTTTCTATAATTTCTTCCGGTTAGAAAAAGTCCAGAATCCAAAGGTTTTTGTTCAGTTGCGAGAATCCTTGCTACTGATAAATTCACTAGGTTTTTCCAGATCACAGGAGAACTTTCACTTGCGCTCGCAGCCATTTTGAATTTTTTCTGTAGTGTGTTGTACTCTTCTGACACCACTAGATGGTAGTGTAAGTGTCCACACATGTGGTCATAAGGCCTCAGTTAAGCAGAATGAACTACTGTGGTAATATAACCCAAAATGTGATGTCCACGCATGTGGACGCCAGTGTCTTAAGAGGTTAAAAGAAATAGTGAGGTCGGAGTTGTCACCAAGACCTAGTCTGGTACCAAACAGCATACTGCATGATTTATTTTTGTTCAGGAGTAATTTGTTTGATGTGAACCATTTCTGAACCAAGGAAAACTCGTTTTGTAGGGATCGCTCAAAATCAGATTTGTTGACAGCATATATCACGGTGTCGTCAGCATATACAGTTGCAATGAAAATTATTCAACCCCCATTGCTAATTGGGTTTAAAAGCAAAATTTACAAACTTTCAGCTGTTTGTGATAAACAGATTAAACAAGAACATTTTAAATAGCTCAACACAACTAACATTACAAGTGGTTTCTCCAAATTTAACACAAAATGCCATTTTTAATGACTACTGCAGTCTCAAAATTATTCAACCCCCCTGAATAGAATCCCTCATAAGAGCATTATGCGAATCAGGTGTTGTCTCAAGCACACCTAATGCAGCTAATCAAGAGCTTAATTAGTTGCATCAGATTTGCTTGAGATAGAACACATCAAAAAATTGCACTCACTAGGAGTTTGTTGACAGTGACATTTGATTGCATATTAGAAATATGGCTGTGAAAAGCATTGTCCAAAAAGCTAATAGAGGAGATCATTGCCTGGCAAAACAAGGAAAAGGATACAAAAAGGTAGCACAGGCACTGAATTTTTATAGAGATACAGTTGGAAGCATAGTTCGCAAGCTAAGAGTTAAAGGAAGAATGGCGACGGTACCTGGATGTGGCGAAAGAGGAAGCTATCGATGGCTGTCACCAGATTCCTGAGGAGATGGGTGGTCGAAAACCCTCGAGTGACTGCAGGAGACCCGCAGCAAGACTTGTAGGCAGGAGGCACTGAGGTTTCAGTTTGCACAGTAGGGTGCATACTAAATGTTGAAGGTCTACAAGACATACACCACAACTGATCCAAAAGCACAAGCTCCAATATGCTCAAAACCATATGAATAAGCCACAGAAGTTTGGGGGTATTGTTCTGTGGAGTGATGAAACAAAACTGGAATTTTTCCGGCTTATGAATCAGTGGTATGTCTGCAGGGGGAATAAAGAAGCATATGCTGAAAAGTACACCCTGCCTATAATGAAGAATTGTGGGGGCTTTTTGATGCTTTGCGGCTGCCTAGCTTCCTCTGGCACTAGAAATCTGCAAAGTGTGGAGGGCAAGATGGATTCAGTCAAGTACCAGGATATCCAAGGAGAAAATGTCATGCCATCTGTAGAGAAGAAAATTTCATGCCATCTGACGCTTGGGCATCATTGGACCTTCCAAAAGGACAATGATCCTAAGCATACCTCAACATCCACCAAGGCTTGGTTTCAGAAGAAGTCTGGGAAGATTCTAGAGTGCCCATCACAGTCGCCTCACTTGAACCCCATAAAAAATCCCTGGTAGTATTTGAAGAACACAGTTGCAGCATGCAAACCCTAGAATATTAGTGAACTGGAGGTCATTGTCCATGAGGACTGGGCCAAGATTCCTTGGGAATACTGCCAAAAGCTAACATCTGCCTATGCATCACATTTCCAGCAGGTCATAGCGGCAAAAGGGTGCTCTACTAAGTATTAAAGATGCTTGTCATGAAGGGGTTGAATAATTTTGAGCCTGCAGTAGTCATTAAAAGTGGAATTTTGTGTTGACTTTGGAGAAGCCACTTATAATATTTGTTGTGTTGAGCCATTTAAATTGTTATTGTTTGATTTGTTCATTGCAAACAGCTGAAAGTTTGTAAATTTTGCCAGTAAGCCTAATTTGCAACAGGGGTTGAATAATTTTGACTGCAACTGTAAATGTACTTGACAGACAGAGCTGAGCTTAGGGAGATCATTGATAAAAATGAAAAAAAGAAGTGGACCTAGAGATGAGCCTTGTGGTACTCCCTTCTCAACAGTTAAATAATCAGATTGACTACCACTGAGTCAGACACACTGATGTCTATTATGAAGGTAAGAGTTGAACCAAAGTAAGGCATTTCGGGAGACACCAGTTGAATAAAGTTTATCAAGGAGTAAATAGTGATCAACAATGTCAAAGGCCTTAGATAAATCCAGAAAAATTGCACCAGCGCAAAAAGTTTGAACTCACCCATATTTTTCTTAACAGACAGCAATAAAAAACCTTTTATTCTGTAAAACAATAGATATAAATAATAAATACATCAATCATCAAACTAACCACAATTTGTAATAACAACGACTGACAATATACCATATTCATACAAACACACACACACACACGCACGTGCGCACGCACACACACACACTCACCAACCACATCATTAGGTGCACCTTGTTAGTACCAGGTTGGACCCCCTTTTGCCATCAAAATGGCCTTAATGTCGAAATGTACGATTTTTGTGACATCTTGTGGCTGTTGGGAAATAAATGGCAAGTGGTTGTAGATTGATTGTGTTTATGAGTATCTTTCTGTTATGATTCACACCAGGAAACAAATGTGGGGTCAGAGTACAATCCAAGAGCAGGGGTTAGTGATCGTGATGTGGTATTGACAGAGGGACGGAGCCCAGAGCAGAATGACACAGTTCTGTTCAGACGGTAGATGGCAGGACCAAGGAGTTTAGCAGGAACACGGTCCCAGTCCTGATTACTGAAATAGGCTTGGGAGGTTGTTCAGAATAAACTGGGCAGATGAATTGACTGAGGTTTGATTAATAGGATTGGGGTCCCAATCTTGAAGACCGCGAGTGAGATTAGGGAGCTTGGTCCTATTTATAGAATTAGGAAGAGAACTTTCATATTTTACGATCATTAAAGATTACAATTAATGGACCGCTGGGTAGCCCACAGCCAAGACGTTTGTCGGCGAATCCTGTGATCAGGCGCTCGAATCCTAGCCACACAATTACTGGCTATAGCTGGAGGCCAACCTTGGGCAACGCAAGAATTGGCACAGCCTTGCCGGGACAATAGGGGTTAAGCTGGTTAAATTTTGTTAGTCCATCGCTCTGTAGTGACCACTTCTGTTTGGCCAGGCGCATGTAACTGCACATACTAAATTGTACCCTGACAACATGATTCTCTGACGGCATTGGCTGTGTGTAAATGGTGGTGTAAAGAAGCAAGGGTTGATCATCACAGGATTTGGTGGAATCACATGCCACGACATCCTCCTCCTGAATCAATGGGAGCTGGTCAGTTTGTGGTGGGGTAAACAGTTTAGCTGTATTCAGTGTGGGTAAAAAAGGGGAAAACTCCACTAAAATAAAAAAAAAAAAATATTTACAATCATTTTTGAAGACGATAAGCTTTTACTAGTAAATTCTCATGGGTGCCAAAAGGCATATAGCAGGTGAAAATCCAGCAACTTGCATGCAGAAAGGGGTATAAATATGTCAACACACGTATCAGAGTGGAGAAACATGAATGCAACACAGCTGGTGAGGAAAGCATGGGGGATGTAAACTAATCAAAGGAGACAATGTCTCTAAAAGACACAAACTGCTGGATGGGGGGAGACAGGAGGGGGATTCACAAGAGGATGGTGACATGTTTCTGTCTACATCACTCTTTTTATCTTGATCTTGAAAGTGTGCATCCCAAACTAACTTGCTATTAATAAACACATGCAAAAAAATTGCCATCTTTTTCACTTACATTAATCTCCGATGACCTTGCATGTACAGCAAGTCAGATGTGATGTTGCTGCATCAAAGGTGAGCATTGAACCTCCTGTTTTGATTGGAGACTGAGAACTCTGTATTTTTGGGATTCTAAGGGTCACAAAATGTGTTCCTGATAATGTTTTTTTTTACCTACTTTTTATTCTCCTGACATCCTATTCTTTTGGCTTTTTTTCTTTTTTTCTCTCATCCTCTCTCTCAAAACACACACACACACACACACACACACACACACACACACACCTTGTCCTTCTATCCTTGTGAAAACATTACATTGACTTCCATTCATTCTTTCAGTGTCTCTACAGCCTTTCCATAATCTTAACAATTAGCAATGCATGCCAAACCCAAATCCTTACCATAATCTTAACCTATCCCTTATTCTAACCTTACCCCTAACCTTAAATATTTGCCTATGCAGTTATGAGGACTCTTAAAAATGTCTTCACTCTGTCAGTATTTTTTGGTTATTATATTATTATATATTATTATTATTATAATATATTTTTTGGTTGTCACTTTGTAGCAAGTACAAGAACAAACACACACACACACACACACACACACACACACACACACACACACTCATCCTTGTACTTACATCTTTGTGAGGACATTACATTGACTTCCATTCATTCTTCCTGTGTCTCGACAGCCTTTTCCCTAATCTTAACAATAAGCAATGTATGCCTAACCCAAACCCTTACCCTAACCTTAACCTATCCCTAATTCTAACCTTACCCCTAACCTTAATAAGTCACAATTTGCCTTTGTAGAAGTGAGGATCGGCCAAAATGTCCTCACTTCCCAAAAAAGACTTCACTTTGTTGGTTAAAAACTCATGCCAGTTCTCAGCATATAGCAAGTACAAGAACACACACACACACACACACACACACACACAACTTTGCAACAGAATGTTCGGCACTTATAACAGGACCTTGATTAACAGCCTGAGAGCATCCATCAGTTAGTTGAGACCTTAGTTTTGAAATCACACCGATGACTGTCAAACAGAGAGCCATGTTGTTTGGAACTTATTAAATTTGCCTGTCAGAACTCAGTGCGAGAAACACCCATTGGCACATAAACTGATTAATCTGGTATTCCCTGGCACATGGTAAAAGGCAAGTTATGCCTCTGCGTAAACAATATTTGCAAGTATCAACGGACACTGCAAGCTGACTCGTGTCATTATGTTGTAATATGTAGCAGGTAACAACTATAGTCATCATTTACCTGATGTACAACAACAGACTGTGCCACCCTTGTGTATACAGTGAAGGCAAGGGCTCGCTCTCTCTCTGCCTCCATTAGTGAATTCCCCACAATGCACATATCAAGTATAACCAGCACAAGATGCTGATGTACGGAAATTTAAAAAGAATTTTATTCACGAGGAATGCGCTCATAGTATGAGATGCACCAGACTATAATGTGGACAAACGATATCTGATTGCAATCCGATCACAAAAAACGCATTTTAATACCAGGTGTAAAGGGGGCCTAAGTGACCTCAACACCATGAGACACAAATTGTGATTGTTAGGCGGAAGGCTTTTTTGGGCCTAGAGGTGCTAAACAGCATGGGACCCACTAATCCATGTAACTCTTGAAGCCAGAGCAGGATAACCAACGAGCAAAGGTTACCAGCCAAGACACTACAACTTCTGTTACGAATTGGCTGGAAGGAGCCAAATGGTTCATTCCGTATGAACTCAACCAAAGTAAAGGAATCTTCCGTGGACACTGACTCAGATTTGGCTGAATTTTTTTGAGAGTACCTCAACGTGTATAATGAACTCAACCAAAGTAAAGGAATCTTCCGTGGACACCGACTCAGATTTGGCTGAATTTTTTTGAGAGTACCTCAACGTGTATAATGAACTCAACCAAAGTAAAGGAATCTTCCGTGGACACAGACTCAGATTTGGCTGAATTTTTTTGAGAGTACCTCAACGTGTATAATGAACAGAGGCAAAATTTTAGGCTTCAGTTCTTAAGGGTTTCTTAGACATGCCACTCCAAAAATGGGGGGGTATGAAGACTTTTTTGTAAACATTAATATGCCGGGGCTTTTGGAGGCCAATATCTTGGAAAATACACCAGAGCTTTGGGCTGAAAATTGCTTCCGAGAGTAATTGGGGTCCAGGCTTTAAGAATCTGCCATTAAAATTGGTCTACCCCTTCTGATTTCAGAATTATTGGCCTCTCAAATATGAATCTTTTCTTTGATGGACAGAAATAAAAAAATCCAATTTTCAAGGACCCCCCATTAATCCGGGACCTCTTACAGAGGGTTAATGATGCTGGATTCTTTTTTTTTTTTTTAATATATAAACAGGTCTGTCTGCAAAAAGAATATTAACTATGTTCAAGGCTTTATATCAGAGTTACGAGCCTCTGAAAAGGGTCTTGACTGAAAAAAAATAATTTTTTGCCAATTTTTGGTGGACTGTTTCAGTGTTGGCAGTTATCCATGGATACAATTTTTTTTTTTTTTTTTTTTTTTTTTTTTTTTACACATAATTGTATGTATCTTGCCTGCATTTGTTCAAAATTTAAACTTGATTGAATACATTTATTCACAAACTGCTTTAGTTTTTGAAGAGTTCTACTTGTTGGTGAATTGACCACTATAAAACTGTGGAGAGGGGCTTGTAGCATTGTGTGTTCTGCACTGCTGCTGTGGGACAGTGGCCTGCCAGTATAGTTACTGTCCTGTTCCACTAGGGGACTGGCTGGGGGCTTTGATCCACTCTCTCGGGCACTAACCCACTGTCCTGAGGCACTCACTGCCTCAGTAAAATAGTGGACAAAGTCACCTATCTAGCTTGCCATTTTTGATCGTGATTAGGTTTTATGCTTTCATGCAAATACCTATTTAAAATTTAGTGCTCTGAGTGTAGCCCAATTGTTCAAAATACAACCCCAATTCCAGAAAAGTTTAGATGCTGTGAAAACTAAATAAAAACAGAATGCAATGATTTGCAAATCTCATAACCGACATTTTATTCACAATAGAACATAGACAACATATCTGATGTTGAAAGGGAGACATTTTATCATTTCATGAAAATTATTAGCTCATTTTGAATTTGATGGCAGCAACACATCTCAAAAAGTTGGGAGAGGGGCAACAAAAGGCTGGAAAAGTAAGTGGTGGGTCTCTTATGGTGTGGGGTGGGATCACTATGATGAACCGAACCCCACTCCATATCATGCAAGGAAGAGTCATTGGCCAGTTCTATCGGGACAACATACTGACACCCTATGTTTTCCCGTATGCATGATGTGAGGGGCAGAATTTTGTCTTTCAGGACGACAACGCCCGTACTCACCGTGCCAGAATAGTCAATAACCACCTTCAACGGCACAATATCGATAGGATGCCCTGGCTCGCAACGAGCCCTGATCTTTCCCCCATTGAAGATGTCTGGGACATCTTGGGCCAACGTGTGCGTCAATGTGAAACGTGCCTTAGTTTGTCATTGACCTTGCAATTTCAATATTCCCTACTTTTTTTGAAGAGTATATATTACATTTGGTAAATTTGCTGACAGAATAATTACGGGGCAATGACATTTCCACATGAGGCTAGTTTGCTTTGTAAAACTCCTTTCCTTTAATAAATGACCACGTAAGTACTGTATTACAAGTAAATTTGCCATAAATTTTGTAGAAAGACTGCAAACAAGTGCAACAAACATGAAAAATTAGGAGAATGTCTGCACTTGCTAGACTTGGGAAAGTGATTTCGGTGATAATCACAACTGAAAATCGCAACATAGCTTTAGAAAAGGGAAGGCATTTTTATTTTTGCATGTTCTGGGTCTCTATTCAAAGGTAAACTATATCTTTTAACAGTCGAAGACTAACCTAATAAAACAGAGCAGACACACTTTCTAATTACTGGAAGTGAACTTTGTCATCTTATTGCGGGCAAGTGCTTTGCATGGGCTGAGGAATTAAAAAAAAAAAACAAACAAAAATGCAAGTCTTTCATCAGTAAAACCTCCAACATCAGTCTGCTATAGTTTAAATCAACCACGTTAGACTGAACTATTATACGATAGGTGTATAGTGGTCACCATAGGTAAGAATGTATTCAGTTTGTGTTCTATAGTAATGTTCATATACACCATCACCATTTCCCCAAAACATTAGTCAAGTTTACATGGTTTTTTTTTTTTTTTTTTATGTGAGAACGTGTATGTTTACACACCAAGTTAGTTTTGCAAATGGTGTCAAAAAATATTCATCATTTTTAGAACACAAAGCAAACTTAAGGACTGACTCTGTTCCCATTCATTATATCCCCAAAGCAGTGTCTTCGGATAGATTACGGATTCGCATTAGGCACGGTTGCCGCTGCAGTTTCGTGTTGGCGAGATAATTTGAACTTTTTTTTGGGGGGGGAAATCACATGAAACGTCGTGCTCATATTCACATTCCCGTGCTGTATGTCAGCAATTATTCAATCAGCGCGTTTGTAAGATTCTCAGGCGGAATTGAAGTCCTTGTGCATGGAGGTTTATCAGTTTCACATGTGTCATGGTGGATTTCACCACTAGTAACATGGAAATCAATTATGACTCCGGACTTCTCACAGTTTTCTTCACTCAGGGGTTGAAAGCAACGGAATTGCATAAAAACGTTTCAAATGGTCTTATTTCATTTAAACAATTTGAACAATCGTGAAACACATGCATTGCGTTGATTGAATAATTGCTGACAACAGCACAGGAACATGAATATGCCACTAAATCTCACACAGAATACGGGAGAGTTGGGAGTCCTGGTGGCCCCAAGACAACTGACTCCTGGGGCCCCCCTGCATCTGCTGATTTTTGTTCAAACCTCAAGATTTTAATAAGCTGTTTGTCGCAAGTGCTTCTATGTATCCTCTAAAGCAACATTTTGACAAATACCCATACTTTCCATGAAGAATAAAAATTCCATATACACACCGTGATACAGTAGAAACAACTGCATAAAGATGGACAAAATTACCAGTTCCTTATCAGGGAAACTGGACACATGGTCACAAAAACCTATAATTTATTAGGGCAAGTAAATGATAAAGTTAACCCTGTTTTCTGTCATGTTTAAGTTTAAGCAAATCATTTAGAAAGACCTTTAAACCCCAAAATTCAGCATCCTAATTAGGAGCTTGATGATTTTCTCCATGGGTACCCAATTTGATTTATTACTTGAAATTGCTTGCAATATAGAAAAATAACCACAATATATTCAAGGATTTTTCATTCTTCAAGACACGCAGATATATCTGTCAAAATGTGGCTTAAGATATTCAGTAACTGCTTTAAACATGAAATACAACCAAATCCAACAAATTAACAGCTTATAAAAATGCTACAATTGCAATTGTGGTTGGAACAAAAACCAGCATACACAGGAGGAAAACCCAAGGGCTAAGTTTAGGAACCACAGTACTCAGACCTTTCCAGCAGCCCTACCACCAGGCATTACTACGTTTCTGAATGCTCTAACTGTTTAGATGGGAAGGTAACCCTAATAGTGATCATTTCTTGTGAAGAGCAAAATGTCAAATCTGCTTTTAGTATTTCTTTGGTGGCGCTGCAATTTTGCCTGTAGTGCCACCACTTGGCCAAATTTAACATTAATCATGCCACCGTTTTCATCTTAGCTTATTCTTCTGTACAAAAGTGTTTTATTTGGAACCAAAAATACTTCATATTTCAAGTCGTTTAGATTTTCTGCAAAAGTTTTTATAAGGATTGCTGAACTAAGCCCTAAGCTTTACTTGTCTCAATTTGTATTCTTTAAAAATTGGTCGGGACTACAGTAAAAAAGGCTAAGTTTTCAAATTGAACTCCATGAACAACTTACCCAATAATACTTTATAAATTACCATGGAGACAGCCATTTGCAAGCTATGTTAAATCAAACCTCAGAGTTTAGCAGTTTAGCAACTGAGAAAGGAACAAAAATAGGCCCGTTGTGCTGGGTTGAAGAGCAGAAGGTGGGAGGAGCTACACAGACAGGTACCCACTGCAACTCCTGCTTCTCTCAATCAGGAAAGAGAAACGCACCATCATAAAACTCAGAGCCACACCCACTGCAATCAGCACAAAAAAGCTCACGTAAGCACATGGGGAGCACTCTTCAGCTCAGAGCAGAGAGAGGAAGGCAGGAGAGAGGGAGGAGGAACATACCATGAAGAAACGCCATTGTTGGAAATGGCAGTAAAGTAATCTTCATTTGATTCACTCTGTATTCAAAATGGCCATCTCCCATGTGGACAGGAGTAAAAGGCTTTCAGTGAACAGAGGGGTCCTGTACAAGGCTGCTAATCTCGTAAGACACTAAACCCTCTGTAATAAAATCAAGACCATTGCACAAATTAAGTAATAAAAAAAAAGAACATTTATTCTTAATATACATGAGCGCAATTAAACTTTTTGAAAGGCAGAAATATGCAAACAAGCCAAAACTGCCATGACTATGACTTCAAACAAACACAGTTATATGCAATGGCATCATTATACACACAATGCTAAATGATGACCTGCAACTAATACTTAAGCAAACACAAAAAATACACATTAAAAAAAAAAAGAGGAATGAGGAAGAGTTTTTGAAAAATCAATGACAAACCAAATCAACATCAAAATCGCAAAGAGAATAACATGGGCTGCTTATTAACACATGAATGTACAGAATGCAGAGGCAAATTTCTCAAGACATTCAGTTACAAAGCAGAGAAAAAAAAAAAATCCATTAGCGCCTTGCAAACTAAAATTCAAAGTTAAGGGTGCAGTGTCAAATGAAGCTGCTGGGAAGGCAAAACTGAAAAAAGTTAAATTTAAAATGACTCGTATCCACTGGTCTGATTTCGTCGTCTTCCAACAAAATAGGCCACCAACACAATAATAAGTAGAACTCCAAGGGACACTCCCACTGCTATGGGTACAATGAAGCTCACTTGTTCATCTGCCTTGCAATCCTCAGCTGAGTGAAAAAACAAAACAGTCAAGTGTGAAGATATCCCAGGACTGAACGAACGCAAAAAAAAAAAAAAAAAAAAAAAAAAAAAAAAAAAAGGGGAGGGGGGATGAAGGAAAAAACCAAAACATTTTTGCTCGCATTTGCCGAGTTCTGGATTATTTTCAAAGCTCATTTACATGAAACAGAATACTAGGTTAAAAATTTTTTTAATTTAAAAATTAGTTCTTTTAGTGGGACCAATACATATTAATAATTTGAATTCAAATGGCACATATCATTAAACCCCAAACAAAAACCATCGGAATGACCAATTATTTTTCAGACGGATACAAAAATTGTTAAAATGTAACATTTCATTTGGTATTTAGCATAAATGTTACAAGTTTATTTTATACCGCATGAAATTCTCATCAAAAAAGCATTTGCCGAGTAAAATAACTGGGACTCCCAGAAAGCACGTTTACAATCCATGCTTTAAGAGAGTCTGTCCAACCTTCGTTTATAAACAGTAATTCTGGCCGATTAAATTTAAATATTAACTAAAAATCTGCAATGAAATTAGAGAATAGTCATGTAAAACAAGAGTACAGAAAGTAAGACACTTGCTGGTGATAAGATATCGCTCTTCCATTAAGATCATAGTCAAGACCTGTGAAACCACCTCAAATCAAGACACTGATCCATGACTTAAGTTTTCCAATGCATCCAACACACTCATCCAGGAATGCCACACAGTGGACAGCAGTTGTAGTTCACTGCACACCAAATAGCAAGGGGAAGCAAACACAGTAGTAACACAGGTAACCCAAGCTGATATGGGCCCACCTCATCCTGGCAGGATAAGCACATAAACCAGAGTCCTGGCCACAGTAAAGCAGTGGCATATCCTAAACGCAACAAGAATCCTCAAGGTCGGGGTTATATAGGAGCAGGTTTTGGGTGTAATCCAGAACTACAAACAAAAACCAGCACCAGTGTCAACCCTTTTCAGATAAGACTGGACACGCCTGGAAAGAATCTCTCTCAGATGGAGATCAGGGACCTCTCAATCTGGCATTCAAATACTAATCTAACCCTGGTTTTTATTCCTCCTCGGTAATTACCTAAACTGTAGCGCCAATAATTGGCCAGACTGGCTTCACAAAAGACTCCCAGGTAAAAGAAAGGAAAACCAGTAATACTCAGCCCTTTAGACTTAATTGTGGAGTAGGACCCGAGATCAATTTAGGGAAGGCATTTAATTAGAACTGCCAATCTCAGTTCTAGATAAAGAGCAAAGACAGAATTAAAAGCAGTCAAAAATTCTGGCAAAACAAAAGCACAGAAAAAAAAAAAAAAAAAAAAAAACAGTAGTGCAAATTCAACATCACACTGATAACTACTCTATTAAGAGAAGTGCACTTTAGTTCCAATATTGCTCCCTCACACAATGTGAAAGCTCTTAAGTGCAATTTCACAAAGTAAATTTCATTGCACATTTCTGAATCACAATATCCAACGATATTAAAATAAGCAGCAGATGATTCAAATTAAATAACGCAATCATGCATTGAGCACCCTTACAGCAGGAATAATAATATAAAAGATAAAGCTATCCCTTTTTAAAACTAACGCCTACAACCGAAAAGATAGATAACGCTCAACCTTTGATTTCAGGTGGTTTCTCAAATCTCTGGCATTGCAGAAGCAGTACGGCTGAACCCCAGGGATTCAATACCCCTTGATACAAAGTGGAGAAATAATCTTACTCAGACCCTTTCACATTCATATTCCTGACCCCCAAGGATATAATTTCCCATGAAAGACCAATTTTGCCAAAACAATAAATTATTCACCACATTTAAGGTGGTATAGGGAAAAAAAAGAAAAAAAAAAGATGATTCATACAAATCCAGGGTATTCACTTACAAACTGCATTTTCATTTGCTCTCGCGGACAAACAAAATGGCGCAGAACAGTAATCAGGAGGGCCAAGTGTTTTAAGTGCAGGACTCTGCCTGTCTACCCATCTAAACCACAATACAAATTCTCAAAGCACCAACATGTGGGAGATCAAGGGTATGTGAAACCTGAGAGCGAGGACTGAACTGCGTGAGCGCAGATTTAATGGATGGTGCAAAATAGTGCAAGAATGTGGCATGAAGAAAGCACGTGCAGGTTCAGTACTCTTCAAATCTAAGTAAAATGTGACTGATGTTCAACTATCGACGCATTTTGGACAAATAAATGAATAGATTAACACCGGAATGCCTGAACTGCTACAATTTTGCCCGCGGCTTATATTTAAATGCACTTTCACATTCAAAATATCAAGAAACAATAGTGGACAAAGAACCTCGTGCCAATAAAATGACAGGTCAATCTACAGCTGCCCATCACTGCTCCTAAAGATCAGCAAGCCTGTAATTTTTCACTCCAACCCCAACAAAGCAGACCTTGTCCAGAGTTGCTAGCTAGAATGAGGTGAGCTAAATCAAGGAAATGAAAACCTACAGGATGGTCAATCTCCAGGATCAGAGTAATGCTGCCCCGGTGTAAAACATATGGAACATCCTTGGCCACAGAAACCAGGCTTTTGTGCAACCGTGTTAGCCATGGTGGACCAGGAAGTGTAGGCATGTGCTCATGTTGGACGAGAGGAAGAAAGTAAGAACCTGCACGTGCCCCAACACAGAAAATCAAAAAGCATATAAACACACAAATCAGGATCTGATGATCAGGACTTGGCCAATAAATCAGGGATCATTTCAGAGGGTCTGATATGCAATGCTGGTCTTTCTTCTGCCAATTGCATAAACAATCAGTACAATGATAATCAAGCCAAGCAAAGCTGCGCCAACAACGACTGGGATTAAGATGCTGGTGTCATCCATTGCACATTCATGGGCTGCAGATAGAAAGAAAAGGATTAAATACACAACACATGATTCCTTTTTCTCTTGTCAATAAAAACAGACTAATACATTCGCAAAACATCCAGGTGCAAACAATTCAATCAAAAAACATTCATGCAATTCTGAAATGCATGCTCCAATGACAGAACTACAGTCAGCATTTGCAATCAGCATAGAAATCAATTGTCCAAATCATACATGGCATGCCCATTCTGATTTTAAATTTGAGACGCGAGCATAACACATATAGGGATTTAATTTCAATGGGGTAGCTAAAGCAGCAACAATCACACATCTTCGAGAGGTTTGTATGGCATAATTTCAATAACATCAACTTTTAAAAACCTTCATATGGATTGTGTGCAGATGTGCATTTTCATGACTCAGAGGTGGTGCCATTTCCAGTATCTAGCTGGAATGTCTGCTTAATGGGGTGAATGTGTTTTGAAAATAGGAATTCAGTCCAAAGGCATAAGCAATTTGGCCTGTTACAATTTTGGTGAACTCCAACATGTACAAGGCAACTGGCTGCCATTGCAGTGATATCACCATGCTACCACACCATTTCCAATATGAACTGACCTATTACCTCTTGCACTTAATGCTAGGAGCATGTTGATAAAACAGGTGCCATTGTGACACCCTTTGACCCAATTGTAAACAATCCTTTAAATTGCTTTAGATAAGAGGTCTTGATTTATGACATCTCTACTGATTTGAAAAACCTACTGTGACAGAGAGCAAAGTAATAGAAGTGAAAGCATTATTCATCACTGTCAAATGTATTAGGATTGCTCCATTCATATGGAATACATAAAAATCATAACACCTCATAAATTAATCAATATTGACCTGAGCTTTAGGCAAGTAGAAACTGATTGTGTATGACCTATCCGTAAATCAGCTAAGGACTCAACTTGAAGGTTCCATGCAAAGGGTACACATAGTCACTTGGAGGGGTTTCAGGGAATACATTTCCCTGACTTCAAGGGGACCCATTATGTTTTCCTATTATGCTTATGCATTGTCTTATATATTGTGTTACAATGAAAAATGTTCATATTAAAACGTGGCCAAGTTTCAAATAATGACATAAACGTACGTTAAAGTAACCCCATGAGCAAATATAGGTTTCCTATAACTCTGAACACTCAAGTTCTCTCTATTCTGGCTACAGTATGACATAATAGTGTGACAGACTTTTTACATTAGTCATCTGCTCCTGACAGGGTAAACACACAAATAAGGCTTACTTTAATCATGGCAAGTGCTCTGTTGTTGACTGCAATGGCCAATATAATGTTGTGTGTTCATTTTCTGCCACCGTCAGAAGATGCAAAGAAGCAGTGGATAGGATTCCTGCTGCCACCGTTCCCCCCAAGGAGAATCTAACTCAGCATTTTCGATTCCCGTTAATACTGAAACTAAATTCCAAGTTTAATTTTAGTTGAAGTAGTATGGCTTGATTGCTGGGTTGTATGGCATGGCCAATTGCAACTCTCAAAATTGCTGAGCACGAATACATTACCTTTCCATTATCATTACGCAGTTTATCAGCCCAATAGCTACTAAGTCAAATATGAAGTTTAAAACCGTTGCTAGTTAAGTCAGAAGTGATGTGCAAGACATGTTAACAGGGACAGAATGGGTAACTGTTTTTGATGGAATTCAGTTGCAGAAGAATAGCACAGCTGTTCTCAATAAATCAAATGATAGTGAGCAGTTGCTAAGAAACGAATGCCAGCAACGAACAATTCTTAAAGGTAAGAGTCTGAATCCCAAGTGTAGTTAGAATTTTATGTTTAATGGCGAATGCATGTCATGCTTTTCCGTGAATGCAACTACCATCCTCATAGCTGCGTAGCCTGCAGACGTTACCTTTCCATACTCATTGTGTAGTTTAATAGCTAGCAACTAAATCAGTCATGAATTCTGAGACTGTTGTTTGTGGCTGTGGGACTTTGACATGGCCACTCACTATTCAGCGGCCCCATTTACTGGCTAATCAAAGCAGAGCTCATTTCATAGAGGGGACGCCCACTCAGAACAGACATTTTCAGAGGCCTCAAAATGACAGGAAACAAATGGCCAAGAAGTGAAAAACTTGATTAGTTTTTTTTTTTTCCAAAAAGTTTACAAACCTCCTTTTTGGACATGAAAGAATATCATGTCTAGGGGGTGGGTCAGCATGATGGGTCCCCTATCGGCTTTCTGTGGCATCAAATACCTAACCCGAGAGTGTGTTTCTTATGCAAACATGAATGCATTTTCCAATGTCTTTTTCCAATACAGGAAACTGAGCATGGTTCAAAGTGTATACTATGAAATTGGCCATGTAAGGAAAGATGCATATGGGGAAAGTGTGCATTCTATGTGAAGATGCTAGCCCACAGTTGTTTCTTGAATTCCATAATTCAAAATGCATAAGTCAATTTTTGAATGGACTACAATAACAAAGTAAAACAAATTGTATAAATGCTGAGTGAACCATCAGCCACCGAGAAATATTTTATTTCGCAAATTTTCAGAACTGAAATGTCAGTTGTAAACCAGTGATAGCAGCCCTAATCAAAGCATCTGAGTAGCTCCTATAGGTGATGCAACAGACGACAAACTTACCCGTAGAAAATGCATATCCTTGCACATTAAAGGGCTGCACCCGCAGGCTGAAGGTGTTCATTGAGAGCTGGTCAGTGATGTTGTAGCTCTGCTCCTTGTTGCACATATAGGAGCTCCCCAATGAGGCTTCCCAGAGGGACAGGTTGGTGTTGGCTGCACTGAAAATGCCTGGAACACAGGAGTGAAAAAGAATACCAGCACTTCGGCATGTCTGGTCAATTATTCTGAGGTTTGAGGTGTACCACAAGGTGCAAACATCACGTTACCACGTCCTTCTTTTCAGATATGCAAGTACAAAATGTTGGTCTTCCCATGTTACATACCATGGGTGCCTTCTATTGTGACGTTCACTGCATGGAGAAAGAATTTCTTCCCATCCTGAGGAAATAAAAGCATACAAAGTAATGAATGGACGCTGAAAAAAAAATATTAATGTGAATTAAACTGTACTGTAATGGAGTATAACAACATATGAAAGACATGCTATTGTGCCATTTTGAAACAAAAGTAAAAATTGTCAACATGTTTTTGGCACATTTAAGTTGCCCTTCGGATTTTAATCAGTAAATGCTCAAGAGCTGATGATTGAATCCCTGACTGCGTTTACATGCACGCCATATTCCGATTAAGGTCCATATTCGGGTTGAGGTAATATTCCGAATAAGCTGTTTACATGCCCTGAGCGATGGGAATATTCCGTTTACATGTTTATTAGCATATCCACCACTTTGGTCCAATCTCAACACTGGGTTTTCAGCAAATATAACGCCCGAAAGTAATCGTCATGGCTTTGGTTGCCTTCAGTTAGAGCTTTAAAGCTGACATCGACTCCACTTTCTTGGCCATTGCCATCGCTAGCGGTCTCTGTCCCAGAATTTCATCCATGACCGCGAAATAAATGAAACTGGCTAGATCAGGGCCGCTGATATTGTTTTGTTTTTGGCAGTGGCTGTTTTTACGCCAGTCGTGAGCTTACTGTAATTTGCTATTCTTATGAACTTCAGTATTCAAAAAAACTGCTACTCAACTGGATTGAAAACATCCCGCTTTCGCCGCGTGCCTTGTGGTTATCATTACTGGACTGGCTAGCCGGCTTACAGTGAGGATATTCTCTACTCAAGTTAGGTAGGGTTAGTTATTAGCCAGCTAACTTAGCCAGCTTGCCATCTAACTCATTAGCCAACTTGTACTCAAGAATTTCTTGCAAGGATGAACTTTGTGCTGCTATCAGCTCTTCTACACGACACTAATCACTACTGACTATTGATTGTGGAGAGTGACGACCAGACAGTTCCCCAAATATTAGCGATCAAACGTTGCACCTAAAATTACACTCTACCTAATCCATTAGCTAAATTAAGCAACTCGCTAGAAAACATAAGTAATGGTACAGCCGTCTTGCTAGCTAACGTCAGATGACACACTATAGTTAATGCCGTTGTATAAGCAAAGACTGTATAAATCAGTCTATGGGTCCAAGTCCTGATTTCCTACATTGTGCATGAACATACCGAAGCTCGTAAGAATAGCTAATTGGAGTAAGATTTCGACTGGCGTAAAAAGAGTCACTGCCTTTATTTTTTTTCGCTTTGGAATATGCCGCCTTCAGAGTTTTCCAGCGATGCATAACTTGGTTGGAGCTTGGCAGTAAACACAAAACCAGCCTCTCTCCACTTTTCGCACATCTTAAAGATATCGTTGTTAGGGTGCTTTCGCCCATCGATATATTCCAATATATTCATGTATTTCATTATCTGAATGCACACAGTCGTCTCCATTTCGCTCCAAAAATGCAAATTCCTTGCGAATTGAGCAGGCTCAGACGTAGTTGAATATTCTGTTCAGGGGCATATTCCGATTAAGGTGTATACATGAGCCAATATTCCGATTAAAACAGGCATATGCCAGGGGTCTTATTCGGAATATTTCGAATCGGAAAATGACCTTAATCGGGTTATTGCACGCGTTTACATGACAGGTGCGCAATCGGAATATTCTTATATTCCGATTAATACAGGAATATGGTGTGCATGTAAACGCAGTCATTATTACAGTGATTAATACATTAGAGCTGGCAACAATTATTCTAACCACCATTGACGCAGTGTGTAGAATCTCATTTTTTAAACAATCACGTTAGAAGACTGATCCCATGGTGATGGATAAGATGTAATGGTGTTTCAAGAGGGGTTAGTAAATGGACTGCATCAAGCAAAGAACACAACGAAGGAGATCGCTGAAATCACTGGAATTGGGTCAGGATATCCAACGTATTATTAGAACCTGTAAAAATAGCAGAGAACCACCAACTTCATGGAAGAAATATGTTTGCAAAAGAATCATGAATGATCGTCACTGGAGACCAACATAACTCTTGGTGAAGTCCCATCGTAAAAAATTGACAGTAGAACTCAAGGCCATCAGGGATGCGATTGGAAAATTGTGTTTGCGGAGGGGTCAAGGGGACAAAGCCCCCAGGGGCTCAAGGATTTTCAGTATTTTAGGGGCCACTGGAGGCTTAATGAGACCTTTAATACACAAACTCATCAAGAAAGAACACATGGTAAAGGACTGACTGCTAATGAGAATGTGATGCTTCCTTTAGTCATTTGAACTCATAAAATGTCTGGGAAAATGTATGGCATTTTTGAATGACCTCAGAAATTCATCTGAATGAATATGATTTTTTTATAGACAGATTATGAAAAGTTCACCATTCATGACTGAAATGTAATTGTTTTTTGGCACATTAAAATCCTGATTAAACCAATAGTATCACATACTGTCATACTCTGTGCAAATTATAAAAATTCACACTTCTTGTAAGTGTATTATAAAAAAACTATTACCATGAAGATTTTTTTAACAGTTACAATAGAGATCTCACAAAATGGTATGTATATATAGTATGAAGTAATGTTAAAATGACAAATCTAAAGGTTTCCTTGAAGCTATTTGACGTTAATGTTGTCTAGATATGGGGGGGACCTTGTTGTCAAGTGCTTCTTGTGTTTTACTGAAAATGCATGCTTTTCAATGGCCTGCCAACCCCTGGGTGAACAGTCGATCAGGCCTTGGCACCAAACAAGTCCCTTTTCCTGAAACATCAGAGGGCTTTTCAAACAAATTCTTCAAGTTTGATGACACATTTTGGCCTGTGAATACTGAAACTGCGGTGGACTTCTGAAGCCAGGGCTGACTAAACTTGTTCTTTATCTTTGCGTCACAAGCCATTGCCACCCCAATGTCCAGGTACCGCATTTTATTTCCGTTTATTTAAAAAGGAACCACGCTCTCTGATGGCGTTAATCTTGCCAAACTTTTGATGTTCGGTTTGTTTTTTTTCATTAACCCGCCATCATGGCAATGATGCATCTCCAGCGAACTAGACAGTGATACGTAAATGCGGATTGACCAATGAAGTGCCTGTCAGCTAGTCAACAATAGCCCAATACGGTGCGCTCAAATTCTGATCTCTATATTCCAATGGCTTCCGATTGCATAGTTACTAAAGTTTGGAGGCATGCATCAAGATAGGAGGGATTCTCCAATAATTACATGACATATGGCGAAATGGACTGAATTCCACCTATAGATGGAAGAATCTCATGCCTGGGCCATGTTTAATTGTGAGAGTATGAGAATTTCCACATGCACAATGCATCAAATCATAGGGTTGGGACAACACTGCTGAGTTGCCACAAGAAAAGCCCAATGTTAGTGTGGCTAAACCAGAAAAAATGACTTCAGTTTGCATGGAGGCATTCAGATTGGACAGTTGAGCAATGGTAAACCAGGTTTACCTTATTCTAGAGTGATGGGCATGTCAGGGTAAAAAAAGACAGCCCATGAAGCGATGCACCTGTGCCTGCAGTGCCCACTGTACTAGCCTCTGGAGGCAGTTTTATGATCTGAGGTTGCCTCTGTTGGTCAGGTCTAGGCTCATTAACATCATCCAGCAGTAAAATGAAGTCCACAGGTTACCTGAATGTACTGAATGACCAGGTTATCCCATCAAGATACATTTTTTTTTTTTTTTTATCTTTGACATCACAGGGGTATTTATCGATGACAATGCCACGATTGAGCTCTAATCATGAAAGAATGGTTCAGCAAGCGTAAACTGGCCACCAGAGTCCTAAGATTAACCAATTGGAAATCTAAGGGATGTGCTGGTTTGACTTTCCTCTTGTCAATGCAAGATACCAGCCAAAATTAATGCAACTGTAGTCAGATTGTCGTAACATTGCAAAAGATTGTCAAAATGGTGCCATGAGAAATGCGAGCTATGATCATCAAAGCTAAAGGCGGTCCAAAGAATTAGTCTGCAACCTTATTATTATTATTATTGAGAGTGAATGGTTTGAACCCAGGTGTAAACGATGTTGGTATTGTGTGATCGTCCGGGTGTATAATATAGTCTTGAAAAAGACTTGTTGGCATCTGACGTTTCGACAACCTGAGTGGAAGTCATCTTCAGAGTGAGGAAACGAACAGACAGAGACGGTATTTGTATGTTTGGTTCAATCAGAAATATTATTGAAATGAATGTCAGGTGCGTGTGGAGGCATTACTCATTGTGTTGCAGGTGTGTTTTAAATCATTAGTTAGTCTGTTGTATGGTGTAGGGAGTGTCTGACAACGATTGAGTGGTTTCTCTTGTAAGTTTGCGTACCAGCTTTCAAGTATACGGCGTTGTTGATAGTTTGTGCAATATGTAATGCAATCAGCAGAGTCCCAGTCAATGCTGTGTCAAGTGTGTTTGTGATGTTCGGCAATGTGATTATTTGGGTCTTTGTTTTTAGTGGCGCGTTTGTGTTCTGTAAGCCGGATGTTTAGGTTCCTACCAGTCTCACCAATGTAAGTCGCGTCACAATCGGAACAAGCTATTTTGTAAATAGTCCCTTGTCTGTTAAGTGGTTTAATAATAATAATAATAATAATAATAATAATAATAATAATAATATTTTATTTATAAGGCGCCTTTCAAGGCACTCAAGGTCGCCATACAACAATTAAAAAACAAGTAGTCACAGTTTAAAATGGAAAAAGAAAAAAAAACATATATATAAAAGCAGAAAGAATATGCAGCAGAACAACAGTGAAGGAGGTCAGGCATATGCCTGCCTAAACAGGTGAGTTTTGAGACGGGATTTGAATATGGAAATGGAGTCAGTGTTTCTGATGTCAGGGGGGAGGGAGTTCCAAAGGCGTGGGGCAGAGCGACTGAAAGCTCTAGACCCCATGGTAGACAGACGGTATGAGGGGACTGTCAGGTTGATAGAGGAGGCAGACCTGAGAGACCGGGTGGGAATGTTGATTTGAAGGAGGTCAGACAGGTAAGGAGGGGCGAGGTTATGGATGGCCTTGAATGTATGAAGGAGGATCTTGTAGTCGATGCGGTGTTTGATGTGAAGCCAGTGAAGTTGATGTAGAATGGGGGTATGTGACTGGTGACAGGGGTTCTGGTGATGATACGGGCAGCTGCGTTCTGGACTAGTTGAAGCTTATGGAGGAGTTTGTGGGGGAGACCAAAGAGGAGGGAATTACAGTAATCTAAACGGGAGGTGACGAGAGAATGAACCAGGATTGCTGTGCTATTGGGAGTGAGTGAAGGGCAGAAGCGGTTGATATTTCGGAGGTGAAAGTAGGCTGACCGGATGGTATTGTTGATGTGGGTATGGAATGATAGGGTGCTGTCGAGGACGACACTCAGACTCAACCTGAGGGGAAGGGGAAACCGAGGAGTTGTCAATGGTGAGGGTGAAACTAGGATGTTTGTTGAGAGTGGATTTGGAGGCAATGAGGACTACCTCAGTTTTGTCACTGATGAGTTTGAGGAAATTAGAGGTGAACCAGGATCTGATTTCCTGTAAACAGGCGCAGAGGGAGGAGGGTTTGGAGGAAACGTAGAGCTGGATGTCGTCCGCATAACAGTGGAAGTGGATGTTGTGTTTACGGAATATCAGACCAAGTGGGAGGAGGTAGATAATAAAATAGGGCCAAGGACAGAACCCTGGGGAACACCAGAGGAGAGGGGGGAGGATTGGGATGTGAATGATTTTAACTGAATTAATTGAGTACGGCCAGAGAGATGAGAGCGGAACCAGTCTAGAGGTGTGTCAGATAATCCAATGGAAGCTAGTCGGTCGAGGAGGAAGAAGTGGCAAATGGAGTCAAAGGCCGTGCTTAGATCGGGGAGGATGAGGATAGATAATAGTCCAGAGTCAGCTGCCATCAGGAGGTCGTTTGTGATTTTGAGGAGGGCCGTTTCTGTGCTATGATGGGGGCGAAAACCGGACTGGAACTGTTTTGTCCTTGTCTTTAACGTTAGTCAATAAACGTCTTAAAGTTGTGACGGGTTTGTGTGCGACCCGTATGTTATATGGTTGTAAGATGCGTTGGATGATCTCAGAGGTACCTCTGATGTATGGTAGCGGTAGCTATGGGTTTGTTGTCAGTTCTGTTGGTATGTGAATTGTTGTGAATGTTTCGTTTAATGAAATCTGCATCGTAATTGTTCTTGTCGAACAAACTTTGCAGATGTTCGTACTCGTCACGTAGTTTATTGGATGAGTCACAAACAAGTTGTGCGTGTCAAGTCAATGTCTTAATAGTAGTAGCCTTGTGCGATGTGGGATTGTATGATGTTTGGTCAAGCAGTCTGTCAGTGTGGGTCGGTTTACGGTAAACAGTAGTGTGTAAACGATTGTTGTTATGAATGACCAAACAGTCTAGAAAAGGTATAGAACCGTTCTCTTCGATCTCTTTGGTAAACTGTATGTGAGAGTTCTGTTTAAGTGGTCATGGAATGTTTCAATGTCATCATTAAGCAGTGCTGTGATAGTGTCATCAACATAGCAAAGCCAAAAAGGTAGTTGTTGCTTGTATGTAGCAAGGGCTTTTTTCTCGATGTCCTGCATAACAATTTCTGCTACAACAACAGAAACTGGAGAGCCCATGGCTGTGCCGTGTAATTGTCTGTAGTGTTTACCTTTGTACTGAAAATAAGTAGATGTGAGACAGAGTGTGAGCAAGTCCATGATGTCGTTCGTAGGTATGGGTAGTGGTATGTCATGTGTATGCTGGGTGATGGCAGCGCGAGTGCAATCTAATGCCAAGTGAAGTGGAATACTGGTAAACCGTGATTTCACATCAAAAGACACAAGTGTGTGATTGTCTGGAATACGTATGGTTCGAATGGTATTAATAAAGTCATCACTAGATTGTAACCGATGTGTGGAGTCGTTTCTGAGTGGTTGTGGGATGGTCGTTAAATATTTGGACAGTTCTTAAGTAGGAGACCCACAGAAAGACACTATGGGTCGCATGGGAACTTGTGGCTTGTGTAGTTTAGGAAGTCCGTAAAGCTTGGGTGTCTGAGGAACCGAACACCGAAGTCTATAGTACAAGCTGTTGTCTGAAATGTCTGCTTTCTTGAGTGCAAGTAATTTATTATTAAGTTTACGTTGTCGTGAGGGCTGGGGGTCTTTTGTCAGTCGTTCATATGTGTTTTTGTCGTTAACAAGTGAGTCCATTTTGTCAAAGTAGTCAGTCTTGTCCATGACAACAGTAAAACGTCCCTTGTCAGCAGGTAGTATCACGACGTTGTCATCGTTTTTGAGTCGTTTCAGTGCTCTGTGTTCGTCTCTGGTCAAGTTGCTGTCGAGTCTGGGTGTGGATTGAATAGCTGATGCTATTCTGCTCCTAATGTTATCCTTTTCAGGCTCAGATATGTCACTCTGACGACAGAGGGCTGCCTCAACACTAGAAACAATGGTGTCAATAGGTACACGTTTAGGTGCAATGTTTGAGTCCGTATGAGAGTATGTGTGTTTCAGTCTTGTCTAATGGTTACTACTATTATGACATTGACTCTATGTGCACAACTTGTTTGTGACTCACCCAATAAACTACGTGACGAGTATGAACATCTGCAAAGTATGTTCTACAAGAACAATTACAATGGGATTTCGTTAAATGAAACATTCACAACAACAATTCACATACCAACAGAACTGGCAACAAACCCATAGCTACCGCTACCATACCATACATCAGAGGTACCTCTGAGATCATCAACGCATCTTACAACCATATAACATACGGGTCGCACACAAACCTGTCACGACTTTAAGACGTTTATTGACTAACGTTAAAGACAAGGACGAACCAATTAACAGACAAGGGGCTATTTACAAAATAGCTTGTTCCGATTGTGACGCGACTTACATTGGTGAGACTGGTAGGGACCTAAACATCCGGCTTACAGAACACAAACGCGCCACTAAAAACAAAGACCCAAATAATCACATTGCCGAACGTCAAACACACTTGACACAGCACTGACTGGGACTCTGCTGATTGCATTACATATTGCACAAACTATCAACAACGCCGTATACTTGAAAGCTGGTACACAAACTTACAAGAGAAACCACTCAATCATTGTCAGACACTCCCTACACCATACAACAGACTAATTAATGATTTAAAACACACCTGCAACACAATGAGTAATGCCTCCACACGCACCTGACATTCATTTCAATAATATCTCTGATTGAACCAAACGTATAAATACCGTCTCAGTCTGTTTGTTTCCTCACTGAAGATGACTTCCACTCAGGTTGTCAAAACGTCAGATGCCAACAACAGTCTTTTTCAAGACTATATTATACACCCGGACGATCACACAATACCTACATAATAATTATCATCATCATCATCAAATAATAATACATTTTTTGGGCCAAGTAGCTAACGCAGCTCATCAGATTTTGAGACATAACCCTAGTATACTGTAGGCTGTTTGCAGATGATGTCACATCACAGTGGGAACTGAAGATGGGGGGCAGGAAGTGATTTCTCTGTAGAGAAGAGCTGTCAAAATGCCACAGATTTACGCCGTTTACGGCTGGACCAAGCGATCAAATCGGGGGGGGGAGGAGACAAGAGCTCATAGAAAAGCTAGAAATTTAAAAAGCTCAAGGAGAAATGGCAGGAAACACCGTTTAATAACCTCTGCTTAAAGGGACTATGTCAGCTGGTGCACAGGCATAGTAGAGTCCAGTTGATAAACACTTTCATACACGCAGTGCGATATCAAGGGAGCAGAAATACAAACCCCAAGCTTATTAGTACGTGTGTAAGGAGTACCTTCGTCGCCGTTTTAAATACAGAAGATGGCCTGCCAACGCGAAATTGCTAGAGTAGCCTCAATTATCTTTGTCGAAACCCACAAAGAATTATACTATCCATCCATATTTCTTTGGGCGAAAACACATTGAAAGTGCAAAGTAAGGTAAACTGGTGAATTCGTGGTGGAGTTTCAATCTGTTTGCATCGCGTGCATCCTTGAGAAGTTTGGGGAAATTTTTATCAAGTAACTGTCTTTAATGTTCGCAGAACCTGTTTGTAGCAACGTTTTGTCTGACATGCAGCCGTCATAAATCCTTTTGTGACCGCTTCCAGTTCGACGGCCGCCATAGGATGACATAACAATCAACGTAGGCCAACTTAGAAGCAATATTAACGCTACAAAAACCCGAACTATGACAAAATGATGCTACGAACAGGCTCTATGATCAATAAAGATCATTTTTACCAAAAAATTTAATAAAACTTTGAGGAACTTGAAATAGTTTCCGACATAGTCCCTTTAACGTCTGGAGGTGCAGAGTCAGACTGCACTTTGGTATGCAGTGATCACTTCATAAAAAGGTAAGGCTACAATAATTTAGCTACTTAACTTTATACATCTGGCCAAAATCTAACATTGAACGCAATGCTAAAGTACCCTCGGCCATATGGGCATAAGACAAGGAATTACAACATAAGGAGTTTTTTAATGTATGCCTAAGTAACACAATGTGTTTAATACTTTCGGGCTTGAGAAGTTTCAAGAGTCAAAAGGAAGACAGAGGTAATTGTCCAATTTTTCTAGGATCTGGCAGGTAATATGGAAAGTGTGAAACAGGACAGCTGGGACTTTACATCGTTTGGCATTCAGAATATGAAGTCTGACATGATGCGCAGTCATCAAAATTCGATGTTATGTTGAAGGCGACTGAACAGTTTGGTTGATAATGTTGCTACATCAAATTGTTATTAGAAGGTATTTAAAGTAGGTGAAGGCCATGCAGCTTCCGTGTCCTCCAACTTGACTATCCAGTGAGTACAACTTATGAATTTGACATAGTTACACCAAAAAAACGTCATGGTAGTGCAAAGGCGTAATGAAAGTAACACTGTTCAGAAACAATGTGACCTTGTGACCCCATTAACCAGGTGAAGGTCATCCACCTTTAATGTACTGCAAGCTGATTTTCCAGAACATACACGCCGTAAATTTTACGTGGCTATAACAAAAATAGTGGATGTAATGAAGGAAACAGTGTTTACAAAGAATGTGACCTTTTGACCCCTTAAAGTAGGTCAAGGTTACCCATCTTCGAACTTGTCCAAGCTATGTGTCCCAAGAACAGTCCCTGTGAATTTCATTACCCTGACATTAATAGGACAGGAGTTATTGCGTACACAGACGGACAGATGGACGGATGGGCGCAAGGTCTTCGAAATACCGGATGGCCATATTTTGGCCTTGGGTAAAAAATTACAGACCAATGACTCCCAACCAGCGTCTTCACTTCCTGTCCCCTTCCTGTGCTCCTGTCTGGCTTTTGCGCGTCATCAGGATCAGGTAATTGCAAACAAGATATATGGTTTGATCCAATAAAAGCCTGCCGATGACCTAATGGATGACCGATTCTGACATTGCTTGTGTGAGATGACGATGATTGAATCTTTTCAACTTTAAGCCAAAAATGAGTGCTATGTGCCCTCCAGGGCTCGCTGATGCAACAGTTAGTTGCAATCATGCCATTTTTCATTTGTATTGGTGGGTGCTTGTAAAGAGATCGAGAGCGGGGTGTAGCTTAGGGGTGCAGCCAAGGGTCCTTTAGCTTACAGGCAAGCAATCTCATGAAAATTTCCTGTGACATTTGACCTTTGAATCATTTCAAGGTCACTAAATGAAAGTTCACATACATTTCTAAGACCTCCTATATGCCTGTAATACAATCCTAAGCTCTGAAGCAGTTTCGATGTTACAAGTAATTGAAAATTCAATGTCAATTGTGTACTTTAAAGGTCACAGAAGGTCAAGTTGAGGTCACCAACTGGACTTAACATGCGACTTTCTTTAGGTCTCGATTACAAACCTTGGCTCTATCTGTGACCATTTTGGTGATACGAGTCATTGTAATTTCACTATGTTAAAGTGGCAATCCGTAAGATTTCCACTCGTTACTGTCTGTTATGTCAGTGTCTATTATAGAGGGGGGATGAAACAACGGTGATTGGGCCTATGACCCACTGATGAAAGCGCTTGTATTTCATTCTTTGCCAGGTAAAGCGATCAGTGTGTCTGCGGCGACATTCCCGCGCTATATTCAAATACAGGTGCACATCTAGTGACGCTTTTTACGTCAGTAAGCAGTGTTTGGTCTGTCCAGAAGGCAGGAGGAGCCGCAAGCTAGCTTGAGGGAAGTAAGGAACCCCGGGAGAAGCAATTACAAGGTAGATGTCAGAAGGGATCCAGTAGCGGTACTTTCGCTATCCTGAACCCTGGCTCTATCCCCTAACCCTAAATCTAACTTGTCCCTTACACTATGTCAGTTTTACGGATGGAATTAAGGGAGGACCGTTAAAAATGCAGCCTTCCAAGAAGCGGAAAGTACCGCTACTGGATCCCTTCTGACGTCTACCCGATGGCAATGGCAAATACCATACTAAGTATCTATACTGTGCACAGTAGAAACTAACGTTAGCTGAGTCTCTGTTGAGGCTACTACTAAAACTATAATTATAAAGTAATTTCAGGAAGCAAACGGGAAAAAAAGCTACGTTAACAGCCTCGACAAATAATTTTTATTGAATAAAAAAAAAAAAGTTATAACGTTACCCGTTAACCAACTACCGTTTTCATTATTTACACAGGGCTCTCAACTTTCACATATTCGGCTTGAGTTTAAATGACATATTCACATTCCCGCGCTGTAGTCAGAAATTATTCTATCAGACCGTTTGTAGAGATTCTCAGGTGGAATTGAAGTCCTTGTCCATTGAAGTTTATCAGTTTCACATGTGTTACAGTGGATTTCGCCACTAGTAATATGAGAACAATTATGATTCCGGAATTCTCACGCTTTTCTTCACTCAGGGGCTGGAAGCAGTGGAATTGCATAAAAATGTTTCAAATGGTCTCATTTCATTTAAACAAGCATTTCGTTGATTGAATAATTACTGACTACAGCACGGGAACGTGAATGAAGCACAAATTCTCGCGGCGAATGCGTGAGAGTTGGCAGCCCTTTAAGTTAATCGATTTATCATAATAGCCCAACATGTTACTGGAATGAGATTACGCTAATGGATGACTAACGTCACATAATTTTTACTTTTATTGAGTTCAATTGCCGTGTCAAAGAGCATCTTTCCCGTCTGCATGAGTTGAGGCGTGGAACTGGTAAGAGCCGTCAATTTACCGACGTCATACAGGCGACACTGTTGGGTCTCGACAAGAGTTATGGGAAATGAGTTCCAGAAGCACACCTGCCATTACAGCTTACTATCAAAGATGTCAATACAAACAAACCAATTCAAATCTTACAGATTACCACTTTAAGATTGACCTTCGAAGGTCACTGACTGTCAAGTTGAATGTCACCAAACGAAAGTTCATGTGACTTCCTAGATGTCTGTAACAAAAACCTAGGCTTTATCGATGACTATTTTAGTGATACAAGTCATTGAATTTTCACTATATCACACTTGACATTCGAAAGTCAATATAAAGGTCACCAAATTAAAATTCATATACGACTTCCTATTATCTCTAATACAAACCTAGGCTCCATCTGTAACAATTTTTGAGAGAAGTCATTGTAATTTCACTGTAAAGTTTGGCCTTTGAAGGTCACCGAGGGTCAAGTTCAAGGTCACCAAATGAAACTTCATATATGACTAGAAGAGTTTAATACACAGATATTCTCCATCTTCAATATTTTCAAGCAGAGAAGCCTTTGAAAATTGTAACATTTTGCTTGACCTTGATTTTCACCTTTCGAGGTCATCTGAAGTCAATTTTAACACTGCCAAAATATAGGACATATGACTTCCTATGTCAATAATATAAACTTAACCTCCATCTGCAACCATTTAGCTTCCACAGGCCATTTTGCCTATTCTCAGCAAGACTCAATGTTTAAGCATGCGCCCCCACTAGACCCACTTCGGTCCATTCAATCGAAATGGCACTCGCACTATACATAACGTGTACCAAGGTGAGTTGATTGGCAGATTTAGGAAAAAAAAAAAAAAAAAAAAAAAAAGTTTGAGAGATTATTTTTCGAAATTTCAAGTCCTATCATTTAACATTGTTAATGCTTTCCTTGACCTCGACTTTGACCTTTCAAAGTCATCTGAGGTCAACCTTAACACTGCCAAAATATAGGTCATGTTACTTCCTATATGTCAATAATACAACCTAAATCTCTATCTGCAATCATTTGACCTCCACAGGCCATTTTGCATATTCTCCATAAGACCCAATGTTAAGGTACAGCGCCTCCACTAGACCCACTTCCGCCTATACAATCAAAATGGTGCTCGCACTGTACATTGAGGATACCAAGGCAAGTTGATTGCCTGACTTGGCGCTGGGGGGGAAGAAGAGAAAACCCATTCTGGACACCAGACTCCAAACCTCGACAATAGCTTATCGGCCCATAGGGCCGGTAAGCCAATCAAAACCCAGGGTCCCTACGACTTCTGCACAGTACTGCATACTTTGTCCTAAAATTGAAACTTTCTTTGAATACATTGCTCTGGGTTCTATTCCCACAGTGTACCTCTTGGAAGGTGAAAGTGATGTTGGCTTGGACAGATCTCAGTTCTAGGGTGGCATCGCTCCCGTTTACTCCACACGTCCCATTCGGCTTAATACTGTCTGGGACAATGTTAATTTTCTGGAAACCCTGGATGAGGAGAACAAGAAGCACAAATCAATACCTATATTGTGAAAGGTGCCAAGAGAAAAAAAATGTACAGGAAATCCTGAGCCCACATCTCCCAAAAGCCTTCCCCCCCCCACTAAAGGCGGTATCAAATCGGATAACCCACTTTCAACAAAAATACTAACAGACAGTATAAAGACTACAGAAGTTTGGGAACCTAAGTCATTCAGTTTCATGCCTGGATGAGGAACTGTCAGGCTAACCGTTAAAAAACAACTTGATAAAACTAATAGATATGCGGCTGCCTTGTGATTTAATGTTTATTACCTTTCATCTCTGCACACCGCTCTACTTACGTGCCTGATAAATGTCCAAGACAGTGTTAAAGAGAAATACTTCATTGAGACAGCCCAGCTAATCTGCAGACTGAAATGCTTTTGAAGAAAAGTAAGTGAATTCCTGAACAATGGGCATTTTACTGTACACCAGCAAACAGGAAAGGGCATTACATACAAAATGAAAGGATACACCAGTTGGCCCAAAATTAGTATTACTGAGTACATTTCAAGAAGAGATTCGCACTTAACATTCTCCCGACACAATGATATGTTCTTGTCACAACTACCTCTGGCTCTGCGTAAAATTGGCCTGCGACAGCTTGGTCTAAATCTGAATGTTTCCAGTTTTGTCCCAAAGCCAGCAGACGTGGTAAACGCATCCAAGACAAGAGGAACAACTCAGTATGTGTTTTAATGACAAGATGAATCCATATAAAACAAATACCTTACTAAGTGCTACACAGTAACGTATTGCATTTTACACCACCACAAAAGACACTTTTTGAATACATTCCAAAACACATACCGCACCATCCTTGAAGCTCATCTGCAAACCCATCAGGGCCAAAAGACAGAAACTATTATTATTGACATCTTTAATGCTGTAATTTCCCGTCTTGGGGAGGGGCGATGGAGTTGTTGGAGATGCTGATGTTGTTGAGGTGGTGGTGTTGGTAGTGCGAGTGGTCGGCACAGGGGTGGTAGTGTTGGTAACATGGGTGGACGGCACTGGGGTGGTAGTGTTGGCAGCACGACTGGTTGGCGCAGGGGTGGTGGTTCGATCTCGGGCACACACGGTGGCTGTGCAGCAAGGAACAAAGAGAAAATAAAAAAGCTGGGAGATCACAATGCAAAAAAAAAAAAAAAAAAAAAAAACACTAACTTACCAACCATTTTAAGATTTTATTGAGACTAAAACAGACTTAACACTTGTTTCCGTTATGTTTTTTCTAAGGAAAAAAAAAAATTCTTCCACAGACGAGATGATTTTGACTCATTTCAAGATTTGTCCATGGGGTAAGAAAATTTCACTCACCCCAAGGATAAAACTAGAAATTAGTCAAAATTATCTGACATTAGCAGCATAATTTTATTTATGAGAAAAGAAGTAATAGGAAGAGGTGTTTTAAGTCCACGTATAAAACTGAAATGCTTAGTGAATTTCTTTATTTTTGCAGTGTACCTGCAGGCGCATGCATGTGCTCACTCTCCTGACGAAGTTGAAAACTACAAACCCATAACCTGCCACAATTTCAGACAGAAAGCAAAATCTCTTGATGCAGTGATCTGCATTTTGTAATGCCATAAACAGATACTGTTACAATAAGAAAAAGACAAAACATTCCATTGCTGCAAGAATTTGGTTTCAGTGACTGGAAAACTTTGCTTCAAAACTCATCCCATTTCTTGGATGGCTGATCTGGCAGATTTCCATGGACATCCAACATTATTTGGACAAAGTCCCAATTTTAAAGAGCTGCATTTCATACAATGGTTACTCAATATTGATGCAAATGCCCTCAAATTAAAGCTAGTAGTCTGTACCCAAAACAGTTTACACCGATATAAAGTAAGATTTACTGCCCCTTACATTTTTAAGAGTCAAAATACTTCCTACCATCACAGTTTTCTGAGTCTGGGAAAAAAAACCAATTCAGTACTCACAGCACCACTCAGTCCTTAACAAAATATTATTTTGAGAATATTAAATTTGTTTATGCAACTTGCCTGATGTTAATTCTTCAAACACTATAATGACCAAAGGGCTGTCAAATCACATAATGGAAAAGAGGGAATTCCTCCAAACCCAAACTTACACTCATTAACTACACCAATGAATTGAAAGCTGGACACACAATATTTGAAAATATTTTACTTGAAAGTGAATTCAAACTTTTCCATCCTTTCTTGCACCCACCTATCGTCATGGTAAGCAGTAAATTCCGTGACTGTGTTGTAGAAATCAGCAAACAGCATAATGAAATTATTAAGCCAGAGATAAGCCAGGGTATCCCATTTCACCCCAGACACCCTCACACACCTACCCTTTTCACTCCTGTTCCCATTGATTATAAAAGCTTGCAAAGACACATCCCATGACGTCTGTACCACCAAATCCATTTTCTTTACATCATGACTCTTGCAGGAGTAATAGGTGTCCATTGCCACATCAGAAATGGAAGGCTGGAGAGTCACAGATTTTGTTTCTGCACAGAAAGAATAAAATGTCAGTTGGCATAGGCCCACAAGGCCTCAGACAATTATCTGCATTTTAAAAACTTCACAGTGGTGGACAAGAACTCCAATATTCATGGTATATTAAAAGGAAGTAAATACAAACCATTTGAGGAAGAATCCTTGAAGATGCTACCATCTCCAAGATTGTAGGAAAAAACAATCTGATGTGCTTCATAGGTTGCATTTTCCTTTTTGAAAATGATACTCCAGGAGTGACCATTTCCAAATCCAATCTTCAGCGTTGACGTGTCCTGGTCACAGGTGCTTCCAGTGGTATTAACATTATCGGGTAGTAGAAAAACTACAGTGAGATGCTGGAAGAGAGATAAATCCTGTTACCCCAACAACATTTACTGGAAAAACAACACTTATATTCCCCCACAAACATTTATTGAAAAAAAAAAAAAATCTTGATGATAAAGCTAGAGGATAAACACTTAACCCTTTACACTCTAATTTTTCACTTATGCTTTCCCCCAAGTAGTATCGAAGTCAGAAAGCCCCCCCCATGCTGCAGGAGTATGCACATAATGTACTCTGTATCTGCTGATTGTAGCGCTTCACTGAAGCTACATCACAGTAATACCACATTCATATCTACACACCCAATCGCAATCCGGTGCTGCTGCTGATCAGCACTCCCGCTTAAACCCAATCATACCGACCTGAAACACCGTATAAAAGTCATAAAATGTCCGCATCAAATCGGCGAGACCCATTCATATCGAAATCTCGCCACCCTATTAATAGTCATAGTATTGAATGACGCTGATCAGCAGTACACACACTTCCTGGACACCTGCGCCTTCGTTTGGCGCATGAGCGGAAAACTGTTCAAGGAACGCTGACCATTTCCGCTCTGCTTGAGTAAATTTAAATACGGTGCTGAGCAGGAGTGCAATTCACATCTTACTTAATCCGGTGCTTCTCCGGTGCTGCCCCAGAGCCACCTCCAGAGATGGTTTAAATTACTCCGGGGTAAACTACGCTGCAGTAAATTACTCCGCCGTAAATCAATTCACATCTAACTTTAACCCGGTGCTGCTCTGGAGCTGCTGCAGTGCTGATACGGAGTGAACTGTCAATCTGAAAGGGGCTTTATATTGAGAGAAATATTCAAACCCAGGATGCCGTGTTTTCATGTCCACAGCATTCCATCAATTGGAAAATAACTAGATTTGTACATCATTTTATACACATTTCCCTGAAATTCAGGACATACCTAGGATTGTTGGAAACCTTGGGATCTCAATTAGAATTTAAAATAGAGCTGAAGTCCCACAGGTTTGAATACAGCAGCTGCATTTGACAGACCCATACGGGTCCAAAGGTTTTATGTGGTTAATTAACATTAAGCTATGCCTCAAACTGAAGTCACATAGCTCATTTACCTCATGGGGATTTCAATCGTTACTCACGTTACATTTACTCCATTAGGCTATAGTATAAAATTGTTTCACTACTTATTCAATGGACAGAACTTCAAAACTTCTATATGCTGGCAACCTCTGACCATAATCAACTTTATTAGAGAAAACCCAGAATGAACTCCTCAATGGTTATGCTGGCAGACTAGATTTTTCAAGCGTTACTCATGTTACTCAAAAGTAACGTGGATTTTTTCACTTAAGTTTGGTCCAATCTTCTTGATCAATGATGCATTACTGAATAAACAGGATGATATATGTTTGAACCTTTATTACTGAAAATTCTAACAAAACAAGGATTTTAACTTAATGCAACAGTAATTTTCTGCAACGGGCCCTTAAAACAAAGAAGTCCTGTTACTCACATTACAAGTAGGTTTTAAATATCCAGAGGCTCACCATACTGCATTTTACTTATCATTCACAATGTTTCAGCCATTCTACTCCAGAGGCCTTCATGATTTCCAATTTCTAAGGCCCCAATCTGCAAGTCCATCCTCCACCCACTGAGTCCCACCCCCAGACGAATGTCACACTCATGGCCCTTAGATTCTCAGATCAACCAGTAACATTCCCCCCCCCATAATTCAACCAACCAAGTAGTCTCTTCACAACTTCAGTATGTGAATGATGCCAAACTTTAATATCATATGAGGACCACAAAAATTTGGTTTGCCTCAGACCTTCAATTTATTCTGAACCATACACCTGGATACACAAACAATACAGCCATACATAAATTGTATTGCCATTTCATATTTGAATTCTCAGTGGTCATGTTACATTTCAGCTGGAATTGCCCCCATTAAATAGCGCACCATTTACACTTCCAAAAGAAAGGCACCATTAAAGCCGCAAAGAAACTAGCATCTAGCAACTACATAATCAAGTTTCAAAATCATTCACTCAGTAATGCGCACTAAATAGCATACTTAATGCTATAAAGGCAAACTAAATGGCGAATATTCATGAAATATTACATGGTACAGATAGGGCTGTGGGAGGAAGGGGAAAAAAAAAAAAAAAAAAAAAAGTCACTTTTCATTTCACAACCTTAACATCTTTTATCTTACAACTAGATTTTTGGCACGAAGCATAAATGTGATAAATGCCACACACAACAAAATGTTGAGTTCACTCCTGTACTTTAAATTTGACATGGTCCAGCAGCAATTACCTAGAATTTCTAACGTAGACATCATGATGCAAATCTATTAAAAAGAAGGTTTAAATTGCCCTTTCCAAAGATTTTTAGTGAACGGTTAAAAAAATTAAAATTACACACACAAATGTAGCATAGACTAGCAAACAGATGCTTACTTTTTTCCCACTGGTTTCATACGTGACAGCAAAGCTAACACTCAAGTTAGCATAGAGGCACAACTCCTGGGCTGCATTTTTCACATGCACTTCCGTGCTGCACGACAGCTGGATTTCTGAAACAAAGTAAATCAGCACCACTTCTGAAAAACTGACCTGGGGGGGGGACTTTGAATGAAAAGGCAAAATAAAGTTTCGGCGTTCATGGTTTTTTAAAACACGCCAATGACCAGCAACATCTAATTTCAGATGAACATGCTACAGATTGGTTCACGTAACCACACGGATTGGTGGAAATTTTAATTCGGTCGAGGATCAGCTCATTCCTTTAATACAGCGATTCCTAAACTAGATCCTGCAGACCCACTGTGTACATGCAGTTTTTTTTTGTACCAAATGCGATTACAATCCTACAGTCAACAAGCGGTTAATTTTTCTTATTTAGTTGCTTTTCAGACTAGAGATACGCCAGCCTCTTATGCCACATTAACAAAAAATGACTGTATTCCATAATGCTTAAAATCCCGATGTTCAAATTGCGCTTATTCTGTGATACTCTTGGCAAGAAAACCAAGCCAAGGTGGCAATGTTTTAAATCAGTGTTTCCCAAACTTCTCCTGGCGTACGCCTTGTCCTGCATGCTTTAGATCTCTTCCTGCTCCAGCACAGGTGATTCAAATGATCAGGTCATAATTAACCCCAGAAGCTGCTTGATAATAAGCAAATCATTTGAATCACCTGTGCTGGAGCAGAGAGAGATCTAAAGCATGCAGGACAAGGGGTACGCCAGGAGAGGTTTGGGAAACACCGTTTTAAAATGATCAAATTCAATACTGTGGTGAATCAATAATTTGTCAATTAGATTCCTGTATGCAGAAAAAGTTCTTTCCAAAGGTTTTTCACTAATGCCGTTTAAGATGAGAATGCTGCGTTGGGTTACACAGGCAATATTAACCATCGTGTTTACCTGGCTGAGTGGATCAAATGTCCCCCCGTCAGACGTCCCTTATCACATGACTGAAGCCGCTTTCACACTGGACGCGAAACGAATTTTTCGCACTAGATTACTTTCAAAGTCAATGCAAAGACGCGAATACATGTATTCGCGTCTTTGCATTGACTTTGAATGTAATTTACTTCGCCTCGCGTCCAGTGTGAAAGCGGCTTGACAAGGTGAACCTGAACAGTCGCTCGCGAACACTAGACGGTCGATTCGCAAGCAACTAGCAAGTAAACAGTATGGGCAGACATTTTGCCTTAAATCTCCGTCAAAGCGCGATTTATTCAGAGGTGGAACAACGGAAAACTCTAAAAATGCTCCAGTGTACCCAGTGAACGTCAACCATCCACTGCAACGGCCGACTACTTAGCATAACCAACAAAGTTAGCTAGCCAACTAGCATCTTCTGACCGTGACATTCAGCTCACAACTGAGTTTCCGTCGACTTCGCAAATACATCCCCAGGGCCCAGTAAGACCCATCTGAGTTATTTCCAAACAGGATTTTAACATGTAGCCAAATAGCTGGCGATATGAAAATTTCTTCGTCGGCGTATACACCCGGTAGCCGACATACGTTCATACAAAGACGACGCGACAAAATGAAAAGCTGAACCCTTGTCAAGTAAACTAGCTAGAAAACAGTCGTGGCAACATACGCAAAAATGAATGATAAACTGGCAAACGAAAACGTCAATCTGTTCAGCAAATTTACCCTGTTATCGATACAAATGCAGCCCTTATGGGACATCACGCATAGGCGTATAATAACAACACAGAAAAGTTTTTGTTCTACGTCATAAAAATTGGCTAAAAGGTTATTACCCATCATGAATACTTACGACTTCCCAGAACCAGACATATAGTGATGCAAACGTAATGAAACATGGTCGATCAAACTAATGGGGAACAATGGTCGCAACCCGAGTACAAATTTCCACTCCAGGCAACGTTCGCCTACTACTTGGCATCAAATGCATTCAGACTTCTGACACCCGCGGATCGGCAGGAAATGAAAAGTCATATGATGAGCTTTACACTGCGCACACGCACGCGCTGTTAGCCAATCAGTGGACACTGCGAACATGATCACTAACACATTCAACAGCTGAGATGACGATGTAATTTTGGAAAACGTCAGGTACTAAGTTCCTGGACTATAGACAATTTAAACAGAACGTATGCCCCGATAATTTCATGAAACAGATATTATTGTGAACTTATGTGCTGCGTTGAAAAGGCGCAGTATCTTCGATTGCTCTTTATCGAAGGCGGTATCATTCTATATTCACTGGCAATCTCCTCTCAGCGGCAGAACGTGAAAACTATGCAATCTAAAGACAGATTTCATGGAGATTTGTTTATTATAAGACTACTGTAATTCACACAAGCATGTAAATTCATGCCTTCATATGGGGCTTAAAAATTGACTGAAAAGTGGAAAAAAGTTGCTAAATTAACTGGAATATATATATATATATATATATATATATATATATAAATTTATTTTTAAAAGTGCACCACCGCAAACAAAATGCTTCAGATTACACTGGTTCCCAACCCCGGTCCAAGGTGACCTCTGAGTATGCTGGTTTATGTTCCAACCACGATCACGATAAATTATTTTATCAACCTGCTAATTTTTCGTGAGTTAGTGCTTTTTATTTTTAGATAGATTATGTATATTATTGATCAACATTATGACAGAAAAATGCAATACCACAAGGAATATATGTAAAATGACAAACAATTACATAAAAATGAGGTAACATTACTCAGGTTATAGGGTCCTAACTTGGTTGGCAATCATTATTTTTCTTTCTTAAACATCAATAGAATGCAGGTTTTCCTCATAATCATTTACTTTGTCTTTGAATCGTTCATCGTTGATCAGATGGATGATTGGTAGCCAGGTGTCTGGACCTCCATTAATCAGCAGCCCCTTGATTCAGATCAGTCTCAATTTGATCAAAGATAATTTGCCTTGTTTTATGCAAGCATTTTTGCAATATAGCCCAATAAGCACTACATATCTACAGAAATGTAATTGAACATATCATACAACGCTATTTCTGATGTAGTATGATCAAGATTTTCAGTAATTTTGGATGAAAAGCACCTAGTTTAAAAAATGAATGACTTGTTTAAGTAATTAAGTTGCAATTGAGGTTGGAACAAAATCCAGGATACACAGGGTGCCTCCAGGAGCCAGCAGCACCCAACGTGTCGTATGTGCTTGTTAAGACACCAAACTCAGGACAGTGCTGAAACATGTCATTACTGCCGTTGCATCAAAAAGTCTTATGCGTGTCGTAAAATCCATATATTACAATATGTCTTAGGACATGTCCTAAGTGATGTTCACAGACATCCCTGGCCACAAAGTTCTGACCGGAGTCTCCAACTTTAGGAAGATAAGAATGCTACCACTTTGCTTAGTTGAGAGACCCAAAAATAAACAGACTCACTACTCTATTGGTCTGCAGTACTTATCACAACTACACAGCACCAACAACACTGGTACAATTGCGCACAAAAAGGCACTAGAGCAGTGATGGCCAACCCTGGTCCTGGAGAGCCGCAGTGTCTGCTAGTTTTTGGCGTTACTCAGCACTTGATAAATGAATTAAAACAGCTGATTACACACTTACCTTATCTCACCTGGTGTCTTAAGTTTAAACTGGGCAGAGAAAACCAATCTTGGGAGCTTGCTCCTAGTAATGGGAGAACTTCTGTATTTAACCAACATTAAAGATTAGGAATAATTTCCTAAGACAAATATTTACTCGGAAATACTGACTCGCTGCTAATGGGCACATAGGAAATGTCATTCCAGCAACTTGCACACACAGAGTAAGGAGTATAAATATACTGGACAAAGAAAGTTAGGGATCACTCTGATTTTTAATATTGAAATATGATATGGAACATAATTTGAACTATCAAATATTTCAATTTCGAAAATTGGGGTGATCCCTAATTTTCTTTGTCCAGTATATGTCAACACATGAGGGAATGGGGAGACACAAATTTGTAACAGCTGATAGGGAAAGCACAGGAGATGTAAAGCAATCAAAGGTAGCAAGACATACAATGCAACCTGCTGGATGGGAGGAGACACGTAAGGGATCCACACAAAGTTTGTGCCAATATATCATGTTCTGTGGCCACATTTGTTTCCCAATAGCCGAATACATGGAATTTACAGTGACCAGTCACAACATTGAAACCTCCTGCCTAATTTTACATAGGTCCCCCTCGTTCTGTGAAAATCAGCTCTGCCAAACTGATGCCCATTTGAATTCCTAGACCCAGGGTTTCTCTGGAGAACATTTCCAAGAGCACCACACTCCCTCCACCGGCTTTTTTTTTTTTCTTCCCGCAGTGGATTCTGGAACTGCCTCTTCTCAAAGTAAATGGTGCACACATACCCAGCCAAGACACACATTTAGAGATATTATTAGCATTTAAATATTCATAGATATGCAGTTCGAGTCAGACACTTCAAGTCATAGGAAATCATGAAAAGGGAAAATAATTATGCATTTATGAAAACATATTTAGTAGTTACAATATGCCTAACACATTGAAAAATTGGTTTGGGAAAGGCCAAAAGGGAACCAGGTCCTATGTAGATATCTGTATTTGAGATGCAAGTGACTGACCACCGCCCTTCATTTTAAGAGTTTACAACACATAGAAGTTATATGTATGATGACAAACATTAAATTCCTTGGGAACACAGATTGAATCTTAAAAATTGATATCATAATTCAAAATTTACTTTGTCCCAAAAAAAAAAAAAAAAAAAAAAAACCAAAGTTTGAATGGAGAAAGTTAACATGCAGCATGTATGATAAATTGCGTAAAAAATAGCTAAATCTTAGCTTTCTGACTGTACAGTTATGGTCAAAATAAACATTTCAGGGGGACAGGGTGATTAATATTAATTCTACGATTGGTTGAGCTCCTAACTGATGAATGTAGGTGGATTACTTGAATTTGACATGATGGGAAGAAAAGGTTCACGCCAAATTTAAATCCAGACACGATGAAAGAAAAACTTTCGATTTATGACTAATTTAGGGAAAAGCAGTTTGCTTCTCGTACTTTGTGTATGAGCACAGTATACCCCCAAGTATGTACAAATAACGAAAGAGAATCTAATAAAAAGGAATTGATTATTTATGTTTCCGGGAACATTGTACATCAGCAACAAGAACAAGCAGTGCCAGGCAGGACATACCCTGCCTGAAAGAGACGCTTTACACATTTTTGGTTTTTCAGTGACCTTGACCCTGACCCAATTGGTCTAAAACTTAATCAGGTGATCCTTGGACCATTGCACACCTCTCTTGAAAATTTTATGCAATTTGATTGAACTGTTCTGCGCCAAACGACAGACACGCAAACAAATGTCACTGAAAACAATACCCCTCTTCCATCTGGGACAGAGTAATCCAGATTTTGAGCCTAAAATTTAGCTGCATGAACAGATTTTAAAAATGTGCCACCTTATTTGGCACACAATGAATAGTTTTCCATTGCAGTGGCTCCCAAACCTGTCCTGGATACCCATCGTTTACGGGGGTTTATGTTCCAGGTGCCCAAACGTGGAAGTAAAGCTGAAAACAAGATGATGTTAAAGAATATTATTTCCATTAACGGATGGAAACAAATATTTTTCACATCAGCGGGTGAAAAGGAACAATGTGGCAGGCTCGGTGCACCGAAACTAATTACTGAGAGTGTTATTAGGCCATGACGAGGAAAGGAGTCAGAAAATAGGTAGCCTACATACATTGATGACAACAAGAGACTCTCACAGTCGATTAACCCTGATTCCACAATGCACCCTCGACAGACAACATAGCCCATGCAGGTCAAATGAGGCCCTGTTTGCACAGCTGGGGTGCGTGTCCCAAAATCACAGATGCTACCTTATGTAGTTGGGCCCATTGACTTAATGGACGAACAATGTAAGTTGCTAACTTAGATAGCAACTATGCCTTTGGGAAACACGCCCTTGGCTGGCTAGCTTTCTTACGCTTTTTGCTATTAAAGTATTAAGTTACATGGGCAACAGCTGTTGTAGAAACTCAAACTCATTAATTTAATGGCGAAAAGCATTACCATGCTAGCCAGCAAATTATTCATCCCATTGACTTCAACAGACTAGAAGCTTGCACTTTTTTCATTCTCCATTTGCAGCTCCTGGTCTCGTTCCTGCTTTGCTATCATGGCTGAAGTTCCGATTTTACTCAAGGTCTCGTGGTGGAAGTTGGATTTAGTTTTGTTGTCATTTTTTGCAGGGCTTATTAAGTGGTGCCCAGGGCTTATTCACTGGTGTTTCTTAGTACAGAATACATGGGGAAACTTGGGGACCGGAGCAGTTTGGCTCGGCTTATTAAGCGGCAATTTCAGCAATTACTAACCCACAGTGATATCTAGACTTTTCCTGTGACTCGGGATCTGGCTACTAAAACAAGTCATCAGTGAAGTGTTTCGAGCAAATCACCAATCCTGATCCGGGCTCTGTTAAATCTGCTCTTTTCCTCTTCACAAAATCCACCCATGCCTTTCAAATTGTGGAGTTTTTTTGGAAATGTATGGACCATGATGCCTCTGCTTGCAACGGCCTTATTGTTGCAGCCGTAAACAAGGCAGATATTTGGCATCTCCCTGGGGAATAATCCACAATTAAGAATCCCAGAGTACAATGACATTGACAATGCGTTCTCTGCCGCTGGCTAGATACCTCCCGTGACATCATCGCAGAAGATAAATTCTGAGAGATGACTGAGATTTGCAGTGATTAAATTGCAAATACATTTGTAACGGCTGATTACAATTTGAAATGACCAATGGACAAAGGATGTATTTGTTTAAAAGATTGTGTGGTCCAAATCTTATTTTTGGATGAGCAAGCACATTAAATTTCCAAATGCAGGAACTCAAGACAATTTTTACGGGAGTCATGTCAAACATCTGGATCGTTTCTAGCGCATAGAGAAGGGCAATTACTGATGCTGGTCATACTATGACCTTTGCTGTAACGCCACCACCCGGGCAAACTTAATGGGGACTCAAACAGCCTCATGAGAATTGTGTCAAGTCAACTGTCAACACTCCAGGTGCACAGAGGAGGAACCTTCTCGATTCTGATGGCTCCATTACTTTTACTGCAGCACTACCATTAGGTTAAGCTACATTTCCAAATGCATAGTCAAATGGTTCAAATACGAATCATATCAACTTTGCCGTGAATTTCTTGGTGTATAAAAGGGCAATCCAAGTGTTCTGAGGACACTAATACTGTTCCTGTGCTCCACCCTTCAGCCAAACATTAAAAAAAGTAAATCAATTCAAACTGTTCTTACGGTAATCAGGTCAAATTTGCTGTGACAATCTTTGAGCCAAAAGTAGTTCCTTTTGATTTTCTGGACTATATATATATATATATATATATATATATATATATATATATATCCCTTCCTGCAGCGCCACCACTAGGCAAAACTATGCATTTTTCCTATAGGAAGAATGCTGCAGTTTCAGAGATGTACTCTGCTGTCATCCACTGACACCATTTGACCAGTTTGCTGTGTCTGAATTCTTAATTAACTGATAAATGGCTAGTCTTAGTGACCATGTGCCCACAATATGACCAATTAAAAGCCAATTGATTTGTCAATTTAAAGAAAAAAGTCACTTGCAATATACTGCAATTTGAATATGAAGCTCTTCAGGGCATGCATAGCCATTTCTGACCATGTGGCGTAAAAGGGTAAGTAGTTCCTATAATCATGAAGAGTTTAACTGAGAAAAATTAGCAACTCACTAACATTCTGGCTTGCAACTGCAGTTGTAAAAAGAAAAAAAAACCTGCAGACAGAGTGGGTCCCCAGGACTGAGTTTGGGAGCTACAGCTCTATCGAATAACGAGCCCACTATTTAACAAGAAAGTGTGTGTCTGATCATGTGATTCTAGATAGCAGTCCATAATCTTCAGACTTTGATGGCTGTGCAAAAGTCTTCCGACTAAAATTCCTACAATCAACATTCATCCAACTGGTCTCTAAAACACTACTAAGAACCGATGAACTTAGGTTTATTTGAATGCTTTTCTGTTTTCTTTTTACATGTGGTAACAGCAGTGTTAGAAAGATCTTTTGTAAGGGGCATACAGTGATTTAAAAGAAAGGTGACTAAAAAAAAAAAAAAAAAAAAAGGAGCAGATTGCCATAAACATACAATGGACAAAGATCTAGGTTTCAAAATAAATAGTTTTCTTTCCTTAAAAAAGCTTGGTTTGTCGTTTTGTCCAGGGTACTCCTGTTTCACGGACCAGCAATCTGAAAGCGGTCAATATTCTCTTTAAATGGGCATGCAGTCCACAGGAAAACGACCCCCCACCCCACCCCAAGAAAGTCTCATTTTGCAGGGGTCACATCAGTTCAGTTGCCAAGCTCTTGGTTAGACACTATAATGCTGACATCCACTGGAGCTTGGGATAAGAGAATGGGTACTTGAAGAAGTTGAGCCCCACTATTCATCTAAGCCACGTAGTTATACTGATTTGGGTTCTCCTTATCACGCTCCATGTAGTCCCTGTCAATAAGCGACTCTATTCTCTTCTTCAGATCAGCAGGCTGCAATGGGAGGAGAAAGGTCAAATCAGCCACCAACACCAACAACCCACTGGAAAGCAAACTTGCCAAAGCTGCAGCAGAGCATAGAGTTTCTGAATTTCCAATTACAAATTGATTTACAAATGAAGAGTGCAAGTGAGCAGAACTCACCTTCACAGGGAACTTGAGCTGGTTGTACACTTCAGACACCAGGAGATTATGGCTGAGCGTCTTCCTCATTTTCATGATTCGGACAATGGCTGCATCAATCTGGTACTGTCGGTCCTGGAACACTCGTTCTGTTGTACTGGCTTGTTCTTCCACCTGAAGAGGCCATTGAAATCAAAATAATTGGAAAAGCTATGACAGTTTTGGTGATTTTTGGTGCTACAAACCAAAATCAGAAAAAGTCAGGACAGTATGTTAAACTCTAATTAAAACTGAAAGCAGCAATTTGAAAATCATCTTTAACCTGTATTACATTGACAATACACCTACACTTAATATGATGTTTCACCGCATAAATTTTATTGATTTTTACCATTCAAATATTGATTCTAACAAAATACTTCAAAGGAGCTGGGGTGGTGAAGTATTAAAACCATCTAGTGATGAAGCCAATCTTTTTCACAACTTTAAGGTTTAGGAACTAAAGTGTTTCAGGAGTGCGTTTGTCCAATTCTTCCGGCAAACAAGTCTTCAGGTGTGTAAAAGTACAGATCTTCATTGTCCCGTTTTGCAATTTAAAATATGCCACAGGTTCTGTTTTGCAGACAACTTGGGACTGCGAGCAGGCCAGGCTAGCATCCGCACCGTCTTCTTACATACAGTAGCCATGCTTTTGTAGTGTGTGCAGAATGAGGTTTTCCACTGAAATAAGCACGAGCATCCTTGTAAAAATATTGTCTCGAAGAGAGCAAATGTTGCGCCAAGATCTTAATGTACTTTTCAGCATTAATGATGCCTTCAAAGAAGTGAAAGTTACCCTTGCCAAGGGCATTGACACAATCCAATACTGAGACGATGCATGGCTTTGTGGTCTGTTTGAAACTGTATATAGAGTAATACAAAAGTAAGTAAAATATATATGTAAACTGAATATACAACCCCAATTCCGAAACAGTTGGGACAAAGTGTAAATGGTGAATAAAATCAAAACACAATGACTTTCAAATCACACCAGCCAGTATTTTATTCACAATAGAACAGAAATAACATAGCAAACGTTGAAACTGAGAAATTTTACTATTTTATCCACAAAATGAGCTCATTTCAAATTTGATGGCTGCTACAGGTCTCAAAAAAGTTGGGTCAGGGGCCTGTTTACCATGGTGTAGCATCCCCTCTTCTTTTTAACAGAGTGGAGGCGTCTGGACATTGAGGAGACAAGTTTCTTGAGTTTAACCATTGGAATTTGATCCCACTCTTGTTTAATACAGGCTTCCAGCTGCTGGAGTATTTTGGGTCTCCTTTGACGGACTTTTCGTTTAATTATGCGCCAAATGTTCTCAATCGGTGAAAGATCAGGACTGTAGGCAGGCCAGTTCAGCACACGGACTCTTCTACTAAGAAGTCATGCTGTTGTAATAGCTGCAGTATGTGGTTTTGCATTGTCCTGCTGAAATACACAAGGCCTTCCCTGGAATAGATGTCATCTGGAGGGGAGCATATGTTGCTCTAAAACCCTAATATACCTTTCAGCATTCATGGTGCTTTTTAAAACATGCAAGTGTCCCACATTATATGGACTAATGCCATCAGAGATGCTGGCTTTTGAACTGAACGCTGATAACAGGAGGGGTGGTCCTCTTTAGCCCGGAGGACACGACGCCCATGATTTCCAACAAGAATGTCAAATTTGGACTCATCTGACCACAGGACACTTCGCCACTTTGCTACAGTCCATTTTAAATGAGCCTTGGCCCATAGAACACGGCAGCGCTTCTGGATCATGCTCAACAATGGCTTCCTTTTTGCATGATAGGGTTTTAGGTGGCATCTGTGGATGGCACGGCAGACTATGTTTACAGACAGTGGTTTCTTGAAGTATTCCTGGGCCCATTTAGTAATGTCAATGACAGAATCATGCCGGTGAGTGATGCAGTGGCATCTGAGGGCCCGAAGATCACGGGCAACCAGTAACGGTCTTCGGCCTTGTCCCTTACGTATAGAGATTTCTCCAGTGTCTCTGAATCTTTTGATGATGTTATGCACTGTCGATGATGAGACCTTCAAAGCCTTTGCAATTTGATGTTAAGGAACATTGTTTTTAAAGTATTCCACAAGTTTTTTTACGCAAGACTTCACAGGTTGGAGAGCCTCTGGCCATCATTACTTCTGAGAGACTCAGCCTCTCCAAGACATCCCTTTTATAGCCAATCATGTTACACACCTGATGCCAATTAACTTAATTACTTGCTAAATGTTCTTTCAGCTGATTCTCTTATATATTAATTGCTTTTTCAGCCCTTTTTTGCCTGTGTCCCAACTTTTTTGAGGCCTGTTGCAGCCAGAAAATTTAAAATAAGCTCATTTTGTGGATAAAAATGTAAAATGTCTCAGTTTCAACATTTGAAATGTTATCTGTGTTCTATTGTAAATAACATATTGGCTCATGATCTGAAAGTCATTGCATTTTGATTTTATTCACAACTTACACTTTGTCCCAAGTATTTTGGAATTGGGGTTGTATGTGGCATAAGTCCCCACGATGAGCCTAGGACTTGGGACAAATGTAAAATTACTAAAATATGGTTTAAATTAAAAAAAGAAAAATTAAGTCAAGTGTGCCTGAGCAGTTTTCCACAGTACCGTTTCTTTCATCTGGATCTGGTTTATTTTTATCCTGAAGAGCTTGTGCTTGAAGTCATCATTGCAAGAGAACTTGTCCCCATCCTCCACGTCCTTACTCTTGGGTGTTTTGGAAAGGACTCGAGCCTTCCCACAAGCTAAAGACTGCAGGGTCCTCCGAAGCTCACTGTCCTCTACACAGAAAGACAAACAAGCATATCTGCCCAACTGTGCAAGTGTCACCATGAAAAAAGGTCATCTCAAATCCCCAGTCTTTAATCATTTGTGTGAAGCTGGAAAGGATCTGCAGGGTTAATTTCTGTCACGCAGAACTTTATGCTATGAAGCACCCGAGTGGCTAAAGTGTAACGCAATCTACATCAATGTTCCCTATGTTAATGTTCAAGTCAAAGACGCCTTTCCGAAAACACAATCCAAGGCATCCATTTCACCTATATATATAACAAAACTCTAGAATTTAAAGACTAGTCAAGCACTCTTTGGTTCTACAGGGTGCATCAGAAAAAATGATACTCTCGGAAAAATCATCGTAAAATTAACATAGATAATAGTTCTGTAAATGTGGGCGTAAACCTTGGTAGAGGGGGTCATTCTGCTTCGAATGATACCAGTATCTTGGTTTAGCTTCATGCTCCAGTGAGCACGGACGCTTTGAATTTTGCAAAATTCAAGTCTTTTTTGCACGCAAGGAATCTGCGAGTTAAAATTGGATTCATCACATTAAATTAAAAGTTTAGACAGGGTTTTACCAGTATGCCAAGGCGTTTTATGAATAATTAACCCTTTCACCCCCTGACCTCGGCACAAAATGATCCCTTTTATGAGTGGATCGTAACCAAAGGGTTAATACATGCAATTGAAGTGGCCGTGAACAAGTGAATCAAGCTAACAAGCATCATTCAGTGGGTATGTCATTTAATTATTCCATAATCACATCATGTTGGTCTTCGAGGAGGGTCCTGACTGCTTCGATGTTGACTGGTGTACGTTGGGTCTTCGTCGGCCTGACCTCCCTTTGTTGAGATTGTGGCTGGTGCAAGAGGCACGGTACTTTTGTTGACATTCCTGAAGACAGTGAGACGACTCGAACCCTTACATTTGGAAATTGATGTTGGAACCGCTGAAGGACAGTCTCGAACACTTTTCGTTTGGAGGTATTCCGTTACCAGAAAAGACCTCTGCTGAGCTGTGAACTGTGGTCTGACCATTTTACACCACACAGTTACAAGGCAAAAAGTGGGGCCAATGCACAGGTGCTCACCAATTTTATGTCCATGAATTAAATTGCCTGCATAACATAACGCATTTGTGATCATTGGCTGTGTGATGAAAGGAAGAAACTGACAAGACATGACGTGATTATGGAAAAATTAAATGACATACCCACTGAATGATGCTTGTTAGCTTGATTCACTTGTTCACGGCCACTTCAATTGCATGTGTTAACCCTTTGGTTACGATCCACTCATAAAAGAGATCATTTTGTGCCGAGGTTAGGGGGTGAAAGGGTTAATTATTCAAAAAACGCCTTTGGCACACTGCTAAAACCCTGTCTAAACTTTTAATTTAATGTGACGAATCCAATTTTAACCCTCGCATTCCCGTGCGCAAAAGACTTGAATCTTGCAAAATTCACAGCGACCGTGCTCACTGGAGCATGAAGCGTAAACCAAGATTCTGGTATCATTCGAAGCAAAATGACCCCCTCTACCAAGGTTTACGCCCACATTTACAGAACTACTATCTATGTTAATTTTATGATGATTTTTCCGAGAGTATCATTTTTTCTGATATACCCTGTATAACATATTTAAAAGCGGAAGTTAATCCAAAGTGCTGCACAATAAAATATGCAAACAATGAAGGCCAGTAAAAAAAAAAAAAAAAAAAAAAAATAAAAAAAAAGAAGGGGTAGAGGCCGTAGAACTGTTCACTTACTCAGGGAATATTTTCCACGGTATTGCATCGCAATTGGCGCCACAATAGCTCCCGTACAGCAAAGCAAATCTCGCAATTTTACCTCAAAAATGCAGTTTTTTCAACCAAAATTCACAACATTTCATGAATATTTTCCCCAAAAGGCAATCAATGTTTTAAAAGATTGTCGTCTTCCAAAAGCTGCGCCATACTGTCAAAATACGTAGTTGAATGCACAGTGGAAAACAAGTTGTCTGCCTTCAAGTTCAGGGCCGAGTGATTTTTTTCAAAACATGCTGACCGAAGTCACCATTTGATCGTGGTAGATTGACTGGATTGGTCTCGAGGAATCCGCCATACACTGCAAAATATGCAGGTAAGTCCCCCTCTATTCTTTTTGCGTCTGTCCATGTTTCGAACGCTGTAAGACATGATTGCACCTCCCTCCTGCAATGACTGCCAACTTGGCCATTATAAAGGCAATGTTGGGCAACCCCTCCGCAATTTCTTCAAAAATGTCACATTACAATAAACATAATCGAGATCACCAGTCACTCTTGGTTATCTAAATTCCAGTGACTAGTCTAGTTGAAACAGGTTTTGAAACTGTGCCCAACGTATAACAGGGTTCGAAATTCGTGGTAGTCTGCACACTCGTAAAAATGATGGCGGACTAGTAAACTTGTCTTCAAACTAGTCCGAGTGTCCAGTAAAATATTGTCAACTACTAATAAATTGTAAATGGAAATAATTCCATATCCAACCTCCACTTTTTCAGCTTTTTATTTGCCAGAACAATTGTAAATGGGGGCGCCAATATATTTTGAGGGGTCATATTAGTGAGAAGGGGGTTTAGAATCATATTTAATATCACAAATACATATTTAATATTGCGATTGCATATCACCTAGCAACCCGGTGTGTCATCAGTAACATGGCTGCCTCCGTTATATGAAGGGATGCACCGAAAAGAAAATTTTTGGCCGAAACCAAAAACCGAAAATGAGAAACGCTTGGCCGAAAACTGAAGACCGAAACACCGAAAGAAATTATTACGCCAATTTTTAGTACCATTGTATTTATGGCTATGACTGCGTACTTACCTCACTAAAGTCAAGGCATTGCAATTGCATAAATTAATATTCATGCTTCAAAGAATAAATCAATTACAAAATTATGAAAATATTTATTTAGCACTGACATTCCAACAAAGCACAATATAAAATAAAATTATAAATAGAATGTAACCTACCGGCCTATAACTGACTGGCCTATTATTGGCTGCTGAAAAATTGTAAAATGAAATATGTTACATGACAACACAGCAGCCCACTGATTGGTCAGAGAGAATCGTCTCTGCGAAAGAAATCGCTTCCGCATTATCGCTAGGAAACTGGCTTCACTTACCATCATTGAAACAGGTCTTCAAATTGTGTTTTTGAAACGTGTGTTGTTTTAAGCAGCTTGATAAATATACTGTGCGTTGCCTCACCAATCAAACAAGGTGGCGTTTGTTCACCGAAGCTGCTGCATTTATGAAATGCGTTTCTTTGCCTGTGACCCTGTACGCAGAGATGCCAAGTCTCACGTTTTCGGCGTAGGTCTCACCATTTTTAGGTTTATTCACCATAGTCCGCAATTATTCAATGAACGCTAATTCATGAGATTCTCACGCGGAATTAAAATCCTTGTGCACTAAAGTTTCAGTTTCACTTGCGTAAAGGTGGACCTCACCACAGTAACATGGAAAGCGATTATGACTCCGGACTTCTCGTGCTTCTCTTTACGCAGGGATTGGAAACTGCAAGTGTTTCATGATCGTTTAAATTGTTTAAATTAAATAAGACCATTTGAAACGTCTTTATGCAATTCCACTGCTTTCAATCCCTCAGTAAAGACAAGCGTGAGAATTACCGAGTCATAATCGATTTCAGTGTCACTAGTGGGGAAATCCACCGTAATGCACGTGAAACTGATTAACTTAATGCACAATGACTTAAATTCTGCAAGTGAATTTCTTCAGTGCCCGTTGATTGAATAATTGCTGACTACGGCACAGGAACGTGAATGCCACTAAGAGGCCAGAGACTCACGCCGAATGCGTGAGACTTGGCATCTCTGAACTGTTCGTAGCGAAATTAGAAGCAACGGCGTTCCCCCAATTCCCCTTGAGAAAATTATTATGCTGCCCCTATTTTACAAAAATTGCGCGGAAAATAACTTTACGGGTGCTGATGAAGCATTTTGTTCCTAGGAAAGGTATCACAGATGAGATGACGCATCGTAAAGCGATAAATTTTAATACTCTGCCATCTCCTGCGATTTGCGCATTTGCTATGTGTTTTGCCTTCAATTTCAAAGTGAAATGTTTATGAAGCCTGAATGTCAAGCTAATAAACAATTATTGTTTTGTCATGAGTTATCTGCTTCTTTGTTATGAAGGAAAAAAAGGTAACATTAACATCCTCGGTGTGTGGTGATTCCATATTTTTTCCAGGGGTTGTAGTTACATTATAGAATACTGATGGTACACAAATGCCTTGAAAATATATTGCCTTTTTCTATGAATACTCTATGCCTTTTACGGATATAATTGCTTTGCGTTTTTAGGTGGTTCGATATTTAATGCGCAACCGAATCGGACACAACACCAGCTGCTATCCTATGCATCAGGACAATGTCAAACAGAAATTACAATTAAGCACTCGCAGACTTTAGTGCCATAACGTGGTGACGGTAGTGCGCGTCCCCTGATTTAAACACATATATATTTAACAAAACCAACGGAATAGAAGTCTGGACAGGCGCGTGCTGGCCGCGGTTTTTGCTTGCGTCATCACAACAGGCCATCGGAAATTTTGGACATAGCCAAAGTTTGGAACGGCTAGCGCCGTCTGTCAACATCTAGATACGTCTGTAAACCAGCTGAAACACGAAGAAAGAAGTCGAATAAACGTACGCCTTCATTTTTCAGACGGAATCATTAAACGGCGCAGTGGGACAGTACCTTAACAAATTAAATACAGTTCCATCAATATGATCAGCTAAATAAGCATTCTAAGGATTTGTGCTTAAAAGCAGACAGACACATACCTATACCAGTAGCCAGTTTAATCTCCTCCAAGCTGAATTCCTCTCCTTCATTAAACATGAGAAGCACTAGTGTTTGGAACAGAGAAACCTGGAGCTCTTTTTTGCCCTGTGAGGAGACAAACAAAATGGAAAAAGGTATAAATATGCAACTTTTGCTCCACGTCTTCCAGCGCAATTGTATTCGCTCATTTTCACAGTTACCTCTTTGAATTCAGCTTTCAACACGCAGTGTCCTAATGTTGATTGCCATTGGAGTTTCCTACCACTGTGCTTGCCTAGATAAAACGTTTTGAAAATCTCTTGCAGTTTTACCATCTAGAAAAAGGGAACAGCATTTGAAAAAATATAATTAATGCATTTAAGCCATATTGAAGGAATTGAATGGATCATTATTCATAAAGCACTAACCTCTAGAGGCAAATGAACGTCCATAGGCACATAGGTTGGCCAGTAGCCCATTGTGAGAATATTGACTGTGAGCTCAATGTTACCAGGGATGTTCTGACATTGCATATACTATGGAGAGAAAAACATTACTTTAGTCAGGAGTTAAATAAGGGATTGTGACGTTTTAGTGAGAATGCCAACTCAAGCAAAGCTGAATTTGCAAAACTGAAAAAACTATTGAAGAAATATTGCCAAACAAAAACAAGATCAGTATCATCATATACAGAAAAAAGCCACAGAATCTTTCACCTAAATCTCAATTATCATCTGTATCTATAAAATCATGAGAAAGCATTGAATTTTGTTTCTATAAAATTAATTTTCCTTACCTGTTTGAACTGAACCATGATGTCCTTGGACAGCTCCATGTCCTTGAACATACCTTCCAGTTTGCTGGTGAAAGCTGCTCCACATTCTAAGAAACAAGATAAGCACATTATAGACCTCAAGAGCAGTGCTCATAAATCAATATCCCAAGCACTGCAGAGGAAAGAGTATGGGCAGGCACAGAGATGCACTGCGCCAAGTCCTATTCAACAATGGAAATGTGTGGTACTATTGCATCATACAGGGGGCACCAACCGTGTTTCAGCTTGGACAACATGGACTTCTCAGCATCCACAGAGGCACTCTTTCCCACAAGCAACCTCTTGGCCAGGTCCTTCTTGTAAAAGGCTTCAAAAACATCTTTACCTGTTGATAGAATGGCATGCCAGATTAATCAAATGGCTAATGTTCTAGAGAAGAAGCCGCAAACAGATCTTTATAAACTTGGACAAGTAAATGCGTTACTCTTTTGGGCATGGAGAATGAGATTTGATATCATTCCTAGATTTGATAACGACAAAATAAGAAAGGAGAAACTAAACATGTCACCCCAGAGGATGATTTTTAAAGAGCACCATCAGTCTCTACAAAAGAGCACTTATGATACAACAGACATGACCCAAGCCATGAAATTCCTCCCAAATATGGTGGATATATCAAGATACATCAAAAGCTGTGTAAACAGTGACTACAGTACGGTGGTTCAAAAAAAAATAACTTCATGGTATTAGCCAAGGCACCTCCTCATTTTTTTTGTTTGTTTTACTAAACTATGTAATTATGCCAAAAATCTTAGTGATATTGTTCATAGAAAGCAGTGCTCATGAGGTCATCTATACCCAGGGTTTCCACCAAGATTTTTTGAAACTGTGGCGGAGGGCTTCAGCGTCGGGTCAAAACTCAGCATCATCAGGTGTGGCCAGTTTTCATTAATCAGCATGCAGGCAATGTAATAATTGAAGTCTGTGTAGACGGAGGTTTATCAGTTTCACATGCGTCATGGTGGATTTCACCACTGGTAACATGGAAATCAATTATGACTCCGGACTACTCACGCTTTTCTTTACTCAGGGGTTGAAAGCAATGGAATTGCATAAAAACGTTTCAAACGGTCTCATTTCATTTAAACAATTCGAACGATCGTGAAACACATGCATTGCGTTGATTGAATAATTGCTGACTACGGCACGGGAACATGAATATGCCACTAAGTCACACGCCGAATGCGGGAGAGTTGGGAGCACTGCAATTAGGTAGAGTAGGATGTGCTCACAGCAAATACAGAAGTTAACATTGTAGTTTATCGTTTTGCAAAGTGAACAAAATATTTTTTCTCTAATCGTTACACACATTGCATTAAGAAGAAAGCAGTGCGTTTTACTGCCAATGGCTAATTTTTATTCATTCATTTATTCATTCATTCAGTTTTAGTTGTCCATTGTACATGTACGATATGCATAGTGTACTGAGTGATCTGCTGTTTGTGGTTGTTGCTGTCTTTTTGAAATTTGTGTAGTTTAAATCAGAATGAATGACCTACTTTTGTTTATGATATGTTAAAACAGTAGTAAATGATCTACAACCCCAATTCCAAAATAGTAGGGACAAAGTGTAAATTGTGAATAAAATCAAAAGGCAATGTCTTTCAGATCACATGAGCCAATATGTTATTTACAATAGAACATAGATAACATTTCAAATGTTGAAACTGAGAAATTTTACATTTTATCCACAAAATGAGCTTATTTCAAATTTTCTGGCATAACAGGTCTCAAAAAGTTGGGACACAGGCAAAAAAAAAAAAAAAAAAAAAAAAAAAGGGCTGAAAAAAAAAGCAATTAAAGGGGACCTATTTTGCTATATTTCCAAGGTTATATTTTGATCTTGGACTCCCCTAGAGTACTCCTGATCGTTCAAAGTCCAAAACAGGGTCCTTATTTAGCTCATACTGCCATCCTCAAAAACCCCATTTGCAGTCCATTGTAGTCTCTGCCTGAAACGCCTCATTGGGGTGGCTCTTCCGCTATGGCCCCCCACTCCCGTGTGCCCACTTTCTTCTGACTGGCCAGCTCTGTGGAGGGCGGAGTTGGGCGGGACGAGGCTGCAGAACGCAGTTTTCTGGGTCCGCCTCCCCAGAGTGAAACGTGAGACACGTCTGCCATCTGATAAAGAAGCGGCGGGCAAATTCCGAAATCTAACGCTATACTTGAATATAGATCTAATGAAATGAACTTGTTCTAATAAACGCAGCGGCGAAAGTGGAGGACGCAGTGCGAAAATCTGGCAGCTCAAGCTCAAATTTGCTATCGGCTACAGTTTGCTATGGCAACAGTGGTGAGTACAGCGGTTTTTCTACTCTATAGCTAGGATGCAGGGAAAGCAAGAATCCAGCCCATATAGACACATTTGTAGAACGGGTCGACATACCCACGTGTAGACCGGAGACCGTAGAAATCCGGTGGGTCTGAGTTTAGAGGGAAACATGGACAGTGAGGAGCAGCTAAAAGTGGAGCAACAGCTTATGGACTGCTTAGGTGTGTGTTATAAGGACCTGCTGGTTGGTGTGCATAACTGTGGTGTGTTGTTAGCGTGGAGAAACGAACAGCTTCTGCGCTGGTATATGACGGAGGGGCGAAAACTCCAGGCTAAACGGTCTTTTCGGAAATTGCCCGTGGTAATGGTTTACTCATTGCGTCGGAATGACCAGTGTTTCCTCGCGGAGAATGGGCGCGTTATGGACAGTGCGCGAGAGCTAGATAGAGCCCCGGTAATGTTATGAGGATAATACAGGTTTTACAGACCGTAAGTTCCGTTTGCGTGAACCGTTGCTTATGTGGAGCTAGCGAATCGATAACTTTTACAGGAAAGAATTTAATATTTAATCGTCGATTTAATATTCAATCGGCGGCAATGCAGAGAAATAGTTTGTGATACCAGACACGTTATAGCCTGTGCGCTTCCCTATTGCTTTCACCGGTAGCATCAGTGAGCTTGCCCAGGTATTGGAGAAGTATCAGGCAGACCCCAGTCATGGATAGGTAAAGCGATCATTTCACAAGCACCCAAAAACGCACCCCAAGCTTTGCAAAACCTACGTCTGGTCTAACTGCACCTCTCCGGTTAGCTTCAACTGTAGTGGCTACAATCAGGCAACGTTATGATGAAACTGTCACATTGATGCTTACCGAAGTAACACAAGCATACCGATCAGAATTGCTGCATACAAGTTAACCAGGAGCATAACATGCAGTAGCTGATAAGCGGTCATGACTTTGAATGGAATCCGTCACGCGAAAGATTCGCTTTGCGTCCGGTGTGAAAGCAGCTTGACGTGCCCATAACGCGTGTGTTCGCGTCTTTGCATTGACTTTGAATGTAATCTGTCGCGCAAAAAATTCGTTTTGCGACCGGTGTGAAAGCTGCTGAACGCGCCCATTACGCGTGTAGTCGCGTCTTTGCATTGACTTTGAATGTAGGCTAATCTGTCCCACGAAAAATTCGTTTCGCGTCCAGTGTGAAAGCAGCTTTATGGATAGCCTAGTACGCGACAGCTAGAGAGAGCTCGGTTATGTTCTGAACATAATACAGGTTTTACAGACCATAAGTTCCGTTAGCGCGGACAAGTTGCTTATGTAGAGCTAGCGAATCGATCACTTCTACAGAAAATAATTTCCTATTTAATCTCCTCCTTTTTCGGCTTTTTATTAGCCACAACAATTTCTAAAGGGGGATGAAATTATATAACGGTAGTACAGAGAAATCATTTGTTTTACCAGACACTTCGACCTTCTGCGTTTTGCATTGCTTTCTCGGTAGCACCAGAGAGCTTGCCCAGACATTTGTGAAGTATCCGGCTGATCCCGGTCATGGATAAGTGAAGCGATCACAAGCAGCTGTAAACAAACCCAAACACCTATCTCAAGCTCTGCAAAACCTATGTCTGGTCTAACTGTGCTTTTCAGCCTAACTTTGCGGACACATACAGCACCTCTTCGGTTAGCTTCAACTGTGTGGCTACAATTGGGCAAGGTTATGATGAAACTGCCACATTGATGCTTACCGAAGTAACACAAGCATACCGATCAGAATCACTGCATATAAGTTAATCAGGAGCATTTTTAATTAGCACGACACACAAACTAACATGCAGTAGCTGGTAACCGAGCGGTCATAACAACCAGAGACAAACCCTCGCGATACAGGTTTTACAGACAGCAAGTTCCGTTACCGTGGACAGTTGTACCAAGCAAATTACAAACAAGTATTAAAAGTTAGCTTGAAATGAGGTTTATGTTCACACACCTCCTGTAGAATTTCCCCTGATATTACTCTTGCATATTTAGGACACAAACATTAGCAACAGTAACTTGGCTACGTTAGCTGCAGTGCTACAGCCATAATCAACTGGCTATCACGTCAGGTTGGCTTATGCAGTAAAAGCAACGTACAGCTTCTGTCACGGACAGTCGCGACCGATCCAGGATTTATCTTCAGATATTTTAGAAAGCCTGCGTTTGAGGCCAATTGTTAGTGCTCACTATCGTTAGCGGTCCTGCTAGCCAGCGTAACACATTAGCTTCACTTACATTATTTGCTGCTATATCGTTACTTACAGCTTGAGGCTCCGAGCGCTTGATCAATGCAGCTGCTTCATGTTTGAGAAGCAGCTGAAACACTTATCCTGTGTGGAATTATCCTTTATTAACAAAGCTATCTTTGGTGAAATACTGAGCACAAGCAGCTGACGTTCCCTTTGGCCGCGGCTATTTGCTGCCTGCAAACAAAAAAAGCTACTCACTGATTTCTGGTGGCATCGTCTTCTGGAAGAGAAATAGGTGTTTTTCTTCACGTCCAAAAGTAAACTGACAAGCAGCTTTGGGAGAGATACTGACAAAACTGCACCTCAAATGATCTGCGGTTCTTCTTTTGTATTTCCAAAAGTGTAGACGCTACTAAGGCATAGTATGATCTGCCGTTGTTAGTGCCTGCTAGAATAGTTTCCGGTGTGGGCAGGTCTAGCGCCGCGATTGGCTCTGGCTAGGTCGGTATTAATTGGACGGCACAACCTGACGTCAGGTTTTCCCTAGATCTCGTGAAGATCTCGGGAGGAGCTGTTCAGAGGGGAAATCACGTTCACGAAATCACGTTCTTGGATTACGGCAAAACCCCTGAATCTTATGTTTAGAAACTTTTCAGAGGTTGATTATGGACAACCGACATTATAACATTACTAATATGTAGCAAAAGAAGGATCAGCATAATAGGTCCCCTTTAATATATATGACAATCAGCTGAAAGAACATTTAGCAAGTAATTAAGTTAACTGGCATCAGGTGTGTAACATGATTAGCTATAAAAGGGATGTCTTAGAGAGGCTGAGTCTCTCAGAAGTAAAGATGGCCAGAGGCTCTCCAACCTGTGAAGGCTTGCGTAAAAAAAAATTGTGGAATACTTTAAAAACAATGGTCCTCAATGTCAAATTGCAAAGGCTTTGAAGATCTCATCATCGACAGTGCATAACATCATCAAAAGATTCAGAGAAACTGGAAAAATCTCTGCGCGTAAGAGACAAGACCGAAGACCTTTACTGGATGCCCGTGATCTTCAGGCCCTCAGACGCCACTGCATCACTCACTGGCATGATTCTGTCATTGACACTACTAAATGGGCCCAGGAATACTTCAAGAAACCACTGTCTGTAAACACAGTCTGCCATGCCATCCACAGATGCCACCTAAAATTTTATCATGCAAAAAGGAAACCATTGTTGAGCATGATCCAGAAGCGCTGCTGTGTTCTGTGGGCCAAGGCTCATTTATAATGGACTCTAGCAAAGTGTCCTGTGGTCAGACAAATCCAAATTTGACATTCTTGTTGGAAATCATGGGCGTCGTGTCCTCCGGGCTAAAGAGGAGAAAGACCACCCCTCCTGTTATCAGCGTTCAGTTCAAAAGCCAGCATCTCTGATGGTATGGGGATGCATTAGTGCATATGGTGTGGGACACTTGCATGTTTTAAAAAGCACCATGAACGCTGAAAGGTATATAAAGGTTTTAGAGCATTATATGCTCCCCTCCAGACGACATCTATTCCAGGGAACACCTTGTGTATTTCAGCAGGACAATGCAAAACCACATACTGCAGCTATTACAACAGCATGGCTTCATAGTAGAAGAGTCCCTGTGCTGAACTGGCCTGCCTGCAGTCCTGATCTTTCATCGATTGAGAACATTTGGCGCATAATTAAACGAAAAGTCCGTCAAAGGAGACCCAAAATCTCCAGCAGCTGGAAGCCTGTATTAAACAAGACTGGGATCAAATTCCAATGGCTAAACTCAAGAAACTTGTCTCCTCAATGCCCAGACGCCTCCACTCTGTGTTAAAAAAGAAGAGGGGATGCTACACCATGATAAACAGGACCCTGTCCCAACTTTTTTGAGACCTGTAGCAGCCATCAAATTTGAAATGAGCTCATTTTGTGGATAAAATTGTAAAATTTCTCGGTTTCAACATTTGCCATGTTATCTCTGTTCTATTGTGAAAAAAATACTGGCTGGTGTGATTTCAAAGTCACTGCGTTTTGATTTTACTCACAATTTACACTTTGTCCCAACTATTTCGGGATTGGGGTTGTAGTTTTAGTTGAATTTGTTGGATGGAATAATATATGCACTCGAAAGTTTGCAGGTTCTCTAATACGGCACAATGACAGCAAATAGCTTGCGAAATTGACCCATCATGAGCACTGCCTTTACATTCATATATCAACTTGAAATTGTGCATGTTAAAGTGATAATTGGAACATTTTGAAAAGGTGCCTTGACTTCTACTGTATATAAAAAAAATTTGGCACATTATTGGACCACCCTAGACTACAGCTGGGCTACCTCACCATATATAAATCTGAAAATGATCATGATTTTATCCAGCATCTTCTCCAGCTCTTCATCAGTTGCCTCCTTGTTCCCAGCCCTCAGCTTTGAATCCACATATTTTGCTGCAAAACAAACACAAGCAGATGCTAGACTAACAGAAATTCCTTCATGCTGAATTAATTATGGCTTAATTTATTGTGATAGTCTTTCAGAACCAGACAACGGATTAGGGAAGCCAATGCAAGTGGCAACTTGACAGACTTGCACAAAGTGAAGTTCAGCCTTCCCCACTCAGAATGAGGGACCCACTGTTAACCTTCACAATGAACTCTTGATCAGAGTAGGTTAATGACATATACCCAACTTACAGGTTACATCTCAGATCATAGGCCCAGATAATTCTACTGGAATTCACTGTCATACACCAAGACCCACTGAGGAGCTCATGGTATACTGGCCTTTAACAGCTGCTAACCACAACACACAACACAATATACTGTACGCATACATGCCTGGTTAATATTTACAGTCATGCAATCCCACAAACTCAAAGGTCAGTAGTAATAAACAGTTTATCTACTGTGAGGGAGAATTCTAATGACTGTTCTCACTAAAACTTCAATACAGTTTACGACTGCCAATCACAAGACTGTCACATGCCGTTTCGGCTGTTTCTGACAGTGTGGTTAGGTCAAAGACAGTGAAAGTAGACATACGTACCAATGAGTTCAGCAGGTTTATTGGGCCTTTTGTTGATAAAGGTTTCAAATGCTTCTTTCATGGCATTGACAAATTTCTCATTTTTCAGGAAACAGACTTCGATGATATGATCCACCTTATCCTTGAAATCCAGAAGCTCTTGCACCATGGTCTTATCCTTTTCAGGGTTGATGACTATTGTGCTGCCAAAGGCCTGTGAAATGTCAGCGCAACCAGGATGGTTAATGCTCATATTCACCCACTTTTACCCTTTTCAAACTTACACACCAAAATTTGTTCAATAAGCAAATTCCAAAGGTCTGCATAATACAAATGTACCTAGCTTCATAGTGTTAGCCAGCCGCCCGTCTCCCCGTCTTTGAGATGGGCAATTTTACCTGAGACGCTGAGAAGGGCAAGTCTGATTTGAGATGGGTCTGGCCGTTTCCAGCATTAAATTGCCTATATGTGAGACGGGCAAGCATACAGATAACAATGGTTGTCCCGAAAATCTGCGGAGTCGACTTGACTTTAATTCTTGAGTGAACTGAAGTGTGGCAGGCCGTGCGTGAAATTGGGCTCAATTATAAACTCATTAACATATGACCAATCCGCGCACTCCTGTCTCATCTGTGCCCCACACATTGGCGCCATAGCCAAGTCTCGTAGCGTGTGTGCGCAACTGGTCATTGTCCACTCGTACAAGAGTTGTTTTTGAGGTAGATCAGTGCTTATATTGATAACGTAGATGGCCAAGAGCATTTTGTTCACTGTTATGTGTTTCAAAACACTCTGCCTTGTACTGATTTGTTAGATTCAATACCTCTTTCGAAGCCCCTTCAAGTAGTTTTTATTCGTATAAGTGTGTGAGTGTCGGCAATTGAAACTTGTTTATCAGAAATCGGGCATTTGAGTAAATGTAGCCTGAAAGAAATACATGTACATATATTTCGGCAATCGTGGCTCCGCTTATTTATTTTAGATTATAAAACGAGTGCTTCCCATCCTTAAATGTGATTGGCTGAGCCGCGTTCCATGCCGGTATAAAAATCAGTGTAACCCACTATACTCTGAGGCAGACCGCAGCACAAAATATCCCTGCGCGCCTGGCCGAGCAAGCAACTACTCTGCGCTCAACTGACTCGTTAGGTTACGTTTGTTTCAAGACTTTTAGCTCGCTATTTCAGTGTTAGCGAAGTTTAGCCTTTTAATCCGCTAACCAGTTGGCTATCTACCTAGCTATACTTCGATATCACTTTAGCTTGCTAGCTACGTTGCTAATTAGCTCGCTATTTCAGTATTAGCGATAAATTGTTGATTTTTTTTCTCGTGTGTTTATTTTATGACCTATGTGTAGGGTAACCACATCCATTGTAGTGAACGCTAGCTAGTTGACAAGCTGGCTAGCAAACTAATGCACAATTCAATTTACTTTCCTGGACACCGGCAAGTGTGGAGGACAAAAGTCAATCTTGTTCCCTACTCTCGCTGCTGGTTGTAATGATTTGACCGATCGGCACGAGTAGAGAACAAGGGAACTCTAAAACCGAAACCCAAACGAACATAAAATTATTTAACGGGGCCTTCGGGAGATCGAAGGAGACATTCCAAATAGCCTGCTTTCATAGTATATCTATATTAACAAGCCCAAATAGCCTGATGTGCATGATGATGGCGCTAGATGAAAAAGCAATCTTAGCGTCTGTGTTGCTTGCCAACCATTCTGTCCACTCGATCTTGCTTGGTGGAACAACGAATAGTTCAATTTTATTGTTGCATTATTACCAATAAATTGCAGATTTTTTTTTCTTGTTTATTTAACGGGCTATAAGTAGGGTAACCGTTTTATAAAAGCAATAAGCCCCGAGAAGCAGTGGGTTACAGTGATTTTATAACGGCGGAGGGGCGTTCTGAGGCACGACGCGGCGCGTTATAAAATCACTGTAACCCACTGCTTCTCGGGGCTTATTCCTTTAATCATGTCGCCAGCTTTCCGCTCTTAGAAGTTCAACAGTGGCCAGATCTCATCCCCAGCTGATCCCCTTGTGGCGCAAGACCCATGTCGTTTCCTTATTGGTTCTCTCTTGAAATCGGAGCCCACAGGACATAAAATACAATTCTAATGGAGACTTGTTTCATGCAAGTGGTAGAATTGGGTGAATATTCCCATTAATAATTAATTTGAAATTACAATCTTTAGGCGAGATGATGTTCCATCTACTGCAGCTGATATGAACTGCGTGTAAAAGCTAACAGTTCTGCCACGTCGAAACTACTTGTCTCTTGATCACGTAGATGGCGATTCCCTACTAGTTATTTTAATCATGTTGATTGTGTTCTGAAATCGCGAGGCTAGCTACGAAACTCGTGCGATACCATCCATACATCATAAAGGCTTCCGAGTGCACGTTTCGTCATTCCAAGTGTTAATGCATGCCAAAAGGCTCCCTAGTGCTAGCTTCGTTACTTTAACTTTTTATGTGTGCGGTTCTGACACTAGAAGTGATTGGTCATATGTTGTATGTTATATTTGAGCTCAGAACCGGAGTGGGGAAAAAAAACGTTTTGCAGGCCGGGCTATATTCTCAACTGAGAGATCGCCCCAGATACCGCTTCGCGCTGAGCTGGCGACTCACGGACGGACTGGCCAAGCTTGGAACCCCAGTTGAGGGAAATCGCTTCGGTCAGAATTTCTGTTCTAAACAAGCTAAATAAAGTTGTGGCATCAACGATTGTAATAAATAAAAGTACTGTCTTCAGGTTTGTATTGAGTCTAAGGCATTCGGCATTTGAGACGTCCTTGGGCTGTTCCCAGTATTCTTCGGGATAGGTCAAATCGAGACTGTCCGCACTCGGCACATGCGTATCGTCCAAGATCACTTCAGGTTTTCCCCAGCGATATAGTACAGCACTGAATTCATTTAGGTTTGAGGTTTCAATAATGCCATGATTTTCTTTTATTTACAGTTCCCTTTAGTGAACCAAATACACTAATGCACTCATGTTTGGATTCAAGTACACCTGTATATTTAAGATGAGTTTGTTGTATAATTAAATGTGGTGTTTTGAATTGAAGTGGTGTATTTGACTTTATCTTCTGTGTCAATGGCAAGAAATACCCATCAGTTATTACGTCTCTATATAGGGGAGACATATTTCTTTTTTTGTACGGTTACCCGTCTGCGTTCGCGTCGGCATTCCCACCGTTTCTGGGCTGTAACTTGGAAACCGTTTAAGATATTTACATCAAACCTTGCACACTTTAAATATTGTATGTAGATGTGCCTTTTACTGTCTGTGAACATCTATGGGGGGTGGGGTGGGGGAGACAGCTCTAGATTATTTTGTTTGCAACAAGCTGGTTCGATGGGATGAACCCCTACCATAGGTGGTTTCATCTTGGCCAGGTTGCCCTGGTCACTGGGGTGAGACACCCTGAGATTCCATTCTGGCTAACACTATGCCTAGCTTGATTCACAATTATCATATTGACGGTCTCTTATTTTTCCTACTTGGTGGGCACCGGTACCAACATAAAATGGGAGCTTATCAGCTCTTGAAAAGTGAAGGCTTCTGCAAGAGAGGAGTGTCTTTCACACACTGGTGTGATGAAGGTTACCATACCTACAACCATTCAAATATTAACAGGATATTCAGGAATGACATCCAAGTCTGAAATGCAAACTCTCTGCAATCACAATCGCTCCCTTTTTGATATATGCGATAAAATAGTTGGTTCCTGGCAGAAGCAAAATTTCAACACAAGATCTTCATTTCCTTCTCATTTAGACACTGCTGCCACCTACAGGGCTTAGCTGAACCAAGACGTTACAATGCACCGTGAAAAATGTCCCCAGGAAGTTCGGCCAACAAGATTTAGACCAAACTTTGAGTGGAATAACATGCAGGTTGTTCCCCCCACCAAAAGGATGTAATTAACGATTCACTTGAGCTCTTGAAACCGCTACTAGAACAGCATCTCCTGATGGCTGATTGTTTGCATCTACAGTGCCAAAGTTTCCTTGAGTCCAGGGCTTGACATTAACTTTTTGAGGCACTTGTCCTTTACCTTTCACTTGTCCAGGCTCAAAAGTCACTTGTCCGGGTATAATTGACAAAAATTTACTTTTTATGCCCTCAGAATCGAAGATTCGGGGGCATATCGTTTTTGGCCTGTCCGTCCAACTGTTTGTTGGTTATTATTATCCCCCCAGCATATAATACAGGGGGATATAGTCATGGGCGCGGTTGTCCGTCCATCCGTCCACCCGCCTGTCTGAACATTTCGTTTCCAGAGCATAACTTGAAAACCGTTCAATATTTTTTAACAAAACTTGGTGCGCACATTAATCATGACCTGAAGTGGTGCCTTTTGCTAATCCAAAGTTGATGAATTTTGTATTTTTTCTGTTTTCCATGGAAACATTTTGAACTGGTATGGTCTGTTTCCAGACCAGGTGACATTTTCATTCTTTCAATATGTGGGGCCGGGGGGATATGCCATGTCCTGATGACTCCTGTTTGCTTGCCCCATGGGACAGCAGTGTCGTGTCTAAAGGCTCTTGTCCCTTTGACCAAGGAAGATGAGCTGGAATATTATAGGAATGATATAGGTGATTATTGAGGTGTTTTAAAATTTTGTTACATAAACATTTTCTAACATTTAAAACTGTGCTTAATGAAGTGTTTCAGTCAATATAACTCCAATCTAACAAATCAGCAGTTATTAAAAATGTGGCAAACATTATCTGGGAAACAGGTTTATTCACTTTACATGGAGCTAAGATTGGTACTGAATTATATTAAATGTTTGCCAATGAGTTAGTGTACGTTTATGAGTTGTAAAACATAAATTATCTTGAAGGAGTAGATATTCACCAGTAAGCTTGACTCCAATAGCTATGCAATATGTCAACACATAGCAGTTGAAGACTTTTCCAATAATATTTAACTAAATTTAACCAATAAAAATATTTATTATTAAATTAAGTTTTGAATGCAGGACTTATATTTTAATTAAGTTATTTCTCAACATGACGCTATCAACATCACAAAATTAAACACTTTTTTCCAACCAATCATTAGAGCACAGGTGACTGTAGGCCTAACTACTTAGTAAAAACTGGCATGTTTAGGTTGGTGCCTCTGCATGAGTCATTTAAAATTTAAATTACTTAACCTAATAATTCAACTACCAATTTGTAGACTGACAGACCTGGGCAGTGAGGTTCCGGAGGTGAAATCCCAATGAGATTCAGTGACTGGGATTGCGATTATCAGATATAATATCGTAAACATCGAGGGCAGACTGTAAAACAATGATATCTGCTCCTGTAGATACTACAAGTCCGAATGAAATCAACCTTGTTTTGGAAGAAAAAAAAAAGTTCTATACATGTCACGGAGAAGTACTACATTACCCATAATCCTACAATGTTACCCTGGAAACCTAAAATAAACCCGCGAATGTCTTCGTCAACTAGTGAGTTAGGTCAGTAACGAACGAAGCACTGGCCATGTCACTAAGTAATAAACAATATGAAACACTAAATATACTCACGACACAAACTAAAATATATCACTACGATAAATTAAACAAGCAGCTTAACTATCGATGCTGCAGCGAGGTGGCATTGATTCACATCTCACTCTCTGTCTCTCATCGCACCGGTGCTATTACAGTTCATTTTTCATTCATCGTACAGACCAAGTTTCATGTCGCTCAGGTGCAGTTTCAGTTTTTCTTGGGGCTTTTCCTGGGGCTTGCCCGGGTTGAGGAGCCTTGAGAAACATCGCTGCTGCTCTGATGTAAGGGGTTCCTGTATATGTGTGCACGCGCGTGTCCGTGTCTGTGTATCTGATCGGTCAATCAAAGCATTCGAGCTGGACGCTGGTTAGACGTGTCGTGGGGAAAAACGTTTTTGTTTCAAATTGGTATTCTGAATGTATTCATTTAGGGAATTGAATTCAGGGCACATAACGTGAAGACACTGTATTTTTTAAGCAACTTTTAACTTGTCCGGTGGGGCAAGTAAATTTCTCTTCCACTTGTCTGACAATAAAATCTACTTGTCCCGGACCAGCGGACAAGAGTTAATGTTGAGCCCTGCTTGAGTCTCAGTTTTCTTACCTTGATGTACTCAATCCAATGCTGTAAGAGGGCCTGAACGCCCCCCCGAACCCGACTGAAGAGCTGGTAGAGCAGAGACAGGTCTTGGATTCTGTTACCATCCAGCAGTTGATTTAATCCTTAAGAGAATTCCGAAAGACACCAAGATGAAGGTTTTCCTTATTGACTGACCTGCCCTATGCCTCACAAAAAAGATTAACAATAATAATTTTCTTGATTCTTGCCCATAGTCAATCTAGACCTCACACAAGTGGGTAAAATGTACCCAGAACGCATGCAAAAAGATTGCCAAAGCCGACTGCACTAATTCAACTCCTGCTCCAGGAACCAATATAATTTTGGTCATACCTTTCTGAAGAGTTGCAGTCAGATGTTCACCAAGCAGTTGCTTTTCCACAGTGGCAATGAGGGGTTTTCTACAAGATTTAGTGAAGACAGAGTGAATTTTACTTCAGTCACAGGGCACATCACAAACTCTCAACAATGAAACGCAAATTACAGTAAACACGACAACCACTCTTACTGTGTGCTCTGGTCCAAGTATGTGATGACTCGATCAGCTTCTTCTTCCAAACGTTTATTCACGTGGTGCAGGTACTCGGGGACCTGGGGAAAAAAAACAATACATACTTGAGAAAGAAAGTCAAAGCAGGAAAATAAAGCATGACGCACTACTTAATGTTAGAATCTGAGGGGCTATGAAAGCCTGCAATGATGCAAGACATCTTCATTTTTACTGTGTAAAATATAAGCTGGGGAGAAAAGGAACCATTTCGAGTTATGACCAATCAGAATACTGCTATCAGGAAATACACCATACACTATGGATCATGCACAAATAAACAACAAGCAGAGCTTATTGTTTGCGAAGTTGTTTGGGGACACCGTTTTGAAGCAGGGTAGGGGGCAGAATGATCTACAGTGCTGCAGTGATGTTCAGGCATTTTTCCCGATTGCGAATAAATCACCTCTCTCTCCTGCATCAGCCGTTGTCCCTCGGCAGCGTACAGACGGTTTGTCTCCTCCAGAAAGCGCTGCTCGAAAGAGTCCTGATAAATCTGTCAAAAGGGACATTACTGAATTTAGCTCAAAAATATTTTGAACAGCTTGACAAAAAGATGCAGACCATGACTGTTCATTACAAATGTAATTGACCGGCTTCATATGTTCACGTTTACCGAAAGTAAAGTGTTGAACTACATCCGTGCCAAGAATGTCATCTTTCCATCAGAGTCAGGTGCATCAACTAAATAAGGCTGATCCATATCAGTGTTTCAATCTTTCATTAGGGAGAGGGGTCTTCACTGCAAATCCCTTTAGAAAATGATTTTAATCAAGCATCAAGCATAAAATCTAAAATTATTTTTGAATAATTTTATAAAAAGAGAGATAACCTGTGCGGACATAACACTGGCGTACAAACTAAACTTTGGAGGGTTGTGAAACTGAATGCAAGGGAAAAAAAAAAAAAAAAAAAAAAGAACCTTAAATAAAACCCCCACTTGGAAAAATGAAAGTTGGGACAGTTCGTAAAATAAGCATAAAAACCAGAAAGCAGAGCTGTCTAAATTTACTTTGACTTGTATTTTATTACAGACAATATGAAGACAAGATATTTAATGTTTTGTCTGGTGAACTTAATTATATTTCTAAATATACATCCATTCCTGCCATTCAGGCCTGCAACACATTACAAAAAAATAGTGACATGACACTGTAGCTCATCTTAGCACCTACATTAATCAATGCACAGGATATTAATGAGATGAAATCAAAGCCAGTTAAAGGCATTGAAAACATTTGTTTCAGCTCTTTCCCAATAAAAGTGCATGCTCCTCTCGTTCCATAAATATTTTTTGCAAATTTTTGAGATTTTTACGCATCGAGTTATCGCACGTAAAACCTCTGAAATATAACTCATTAGCACAAGCTCATAAATACTGCCATTCCGTATATTTTACCCAATCAAAACTACTTCTTGGGGCATTAAAATCTTGTGTCCCAGAAGTTACAACACAAGTTAACAACAGGAAATCAGCTAATCTATACAAAGTGTATGCAAACTGGTCTTGATTATCAGTCATGCTGTAGCTTACTTTTACACGGAAAGATCAAGGCGATATTACCCATCATTATTAGAACCTGAGCGAAAAAATCTGCCATAAATCTGCTGTATGGGCCAGTTGGTTGCTCCAGCAAGACGGGAAGTTTGGACCTACCAACGAAGACTCACCGCTTATGTTCTGCACATTTTTTCCCCAGTTGTTTCAGGGAGCACGTTTACGAAAAATATGGAATTGAATTGCGCAGTAAATATAGGAAGATTCTGAAAGATGATGCCGAACCAATGGAATTCAGTCACCGGCAGGCTGCCAAACCTAAGCGCCTGTCTACTTTAGCTAGGCTGGAGAAATGACAGCATCAGTTGCACATGAAACAGGTAGGCCCTCCAAATCTTATGTCAACTATAATTTGTCATTGTACCGATAACCATCAATTAGGCCATTCACGCCAGAATGAGGAAACCAATACTGGGACAATACTCACCAATGACAGAAAGAGTATTTATTATACACACTGGTACAACAGTTCTCAACTATTTTTGTGTTTTTAACCTCTGCGTGCTAAAGAGCTCTGATATCCAGGTAACATGGCAAGCTACCCCGATTCCAACAAACATGGCCCACTGCCAACAATGTACATATCTGATCTTCTCAGGCTGATTTAGTTGTTTAAAATTTTTTTTTTCAAAAATGACCAAAAAAAAAAATATTTGAATAGTACAGGCAGTTTACTCCTTATGGGTATCCGCTGTACCAAGTGTTTTCTTTGCCTTTAAAAGTAATACAGCGAAATTTGCAAGATCTGGCATTGAGCATATTTTTTGGACCTACCAGTCAACACATCCAATTTGAAGCAATAATAGGTAACAAAGAGCCTAAAGCCAGTTTTTCCCATTTGGCCACCATACTGTATACATAGACCCATCAATTTTTTGCTGCCAACAAAAGACCCAAAATGGCAATTTCAAGCTGGCCATCACAGCAACTATATATCTGAATCAGATGGGAATGGCTCAAACAAGCGTTGGCAACCATTTTAGAATTCCAATTTGGACCTTCTGAAAGAAGTATTTAAGCTAGATGCATACATTTTTCAGGGGTTGTTCTTAGGATATCTTTAAGTGCTACAACTGAAATTTTACAACTGCATACTTACCATTTTATTGCTTGTTGAAATCTGCAAAGAATAAATCGGTTTTGTGCTTTGCAGGATTTTTAGCCCCCTGTATCTCTACATTTAAGGGGTCTTCAGGGTAAAAATAAATTTTTTATTTTCACATAAAATAAATAAAGGAATGCAGTGAGATGCCAATAAATGCCAAGAATCTGTGTTTTTCCTCCGCCTCAATTGCTGCTTGTGACTTTAAATGCAAATTACCGAAAATCACAATTTTGACTGATTTTCAACCTTGCGGCATTCATAAAATCATTAATATTCATCTGACTGACTTGAAATTTGGATGGAAGTTGTATCCGTTGGAGATCAATGAAATCTCCTAGGATTTTCTAGATAGGTGCATCCCTAGGGGGTTTTGAAAATGAAGAAAGTCGACGATTGCGATTTTCGTTATGGTCACATAACAGAGCTCATTAAATATTCATAAATGTTCCAAACAAAAAAATCCTAGGTCATTTCATAGAACTATCCTAAACCTTTCATATGAGACTAATTTGAGTAAAATCTAACTATGGGTTATTGAAATATCAGTGCCACAAAATATTTTCAGATTTTGTCATTAAAGTGCCGTTTCCATGGCAACCAAGTAAATTTTTATCAAACTACTACATTTTATGAGGTTAAAATCATTTTGAGTATGTTTATTTCTTAGTTTTTACATTATTATAGTTATTTCTACACTTCACCCTGAAGACCCCTTAAACATGTCAGATTTTTCAAATTCTGGCATTTTTATTTCTCGTATTCTAGTACTCTTTTGGAAACAAAGTATTTGTCTTAAGGAAATCAAACTTTGAGATATGATGTGTTAAAAATGGAAAAAAAAAAAAAAATCATTTCATACCCATATTTCAGATGCATGTTTCTCACTGGAAGCAGCTGTCCTTACAAGGAAGTGTTCAAAATGTGACATTGCTATCTTGAACCAATCTGTATTTATTAAGGGATCAAATATGCCATGGTTTCCTACGGGCAAAATTGCTGTTTTTGCTCATATAATAGATGTTCCCTAGCTCTTTTTGCTTGTATCGGCCAGCCAGATATAGTGACTGATGTCAAAAAATCTACATCTGTTAGTCTGCTAAACATATACATTCTTATTAGTCAGTTTTGGGACCAAGCCACTGTTGCATCTGCCCATGCTTGCCAGCTATATTTGCAGGCTAATATCAGCATCTACTAATGTTTTATAAAACCACCAACACACCATGGTTAAGTACTTTCTACATCTTTGTCATGCTGCATACAATTGATGTACTTGTCACATGGCTTTATCTTTGGCACCATGCTACATTGAAGAAAAGTTTAATTGTTGTGATTGTCACAAGCTAGATTATGTAAAAAAAAAAAAAAAAAAAAAAAAAAAAAAGCTTATCATTTCTGACCCTTCACGAGAAAATGTATAATAACACTTTTCCGTTAATTACCCATCTTTAACAGTCCGTAGCTTTAACTAATGGTTTGGCTTCAATGTCTAATGCTTTGAGTGGAAATCTTTAACGCCCTGGCTTGAGTGGTTAATGAGTTGAACTGAAATACCTAATACTTTGCTAATGCGTTTCTAGGAAGTTTTTAATGGTTAGCCATTTAAGACTTAATGCTTTCTTCAAATCTGTTAACGGTTTGACATCAAGATGTCAACGGCTGGCTGAGGCATTTTAACAGTCTGAAAGACGTTATAATGCTTGTGCACATTGACCGAAAAGTGTTTATTGTACCTTTCTTGCAAAAAACGCACAATAATGATTATAAGTTTAAAAGCCTACCTTTTGAGGTTTTTTTACATGATCTAGCTTGGGACAGTCATCACTGCACTTAAGCTTTTCTCCAATGGAGCATGGTGCCAAAGATGAAGCCATTTTACCTGTACGTCAACTGTAAAGCATGCCAAAGACAAAGAAACTACTTAACCATGGTGTGTTGTTGTTTTATAAAACATTAGCAGATGGTGACATCAGCCTATAAATATTGCAGGTTAGCATGGGCAGACAACAGCTGCTTGGTCCCAAATCTGGCTTAAAAGTATGCATATGTTAAGCAGACAGACAGATGTAGATTTTTTTTTTGACATCAGTCACAATATCTAGCTGGCAGATATAGGCAAAAATAGCTAGGAAGCATCCATCATGAGTAAAAACAGTAATTTTGCCTGGCACATCTGACACCCTAACAAGTTCGGTTCAAGATGCAAACTTCATATTTTGAACATTTGCTTATAAGGGCATGCCGTTTTCAATGGTAAAATGCTTTTTATGGTACACCTTGTCATACATGAGCAACATGCATTTGAAATATGGGCTTGAAATGATTTTCTTCATTTTTAACACATCATAACTCAAAGTTTGATTTCCTTAAGACAAACTTATTTACCAAAGGAGCACAATAATATGAGAAATAAATGCCAGAATTTGAAAGATCTGACATGTTTACATGTGGAGATACAGAGGGTCAAAAATGCTCCAAAGCAGAAAACAATTTTTTTTCTGGCAGATTTCAACAAGCAATAAAATAATCGTAAATATGCAGTATTAAAACTTCAGTTGCAGCAGTTAAAAGATATCTTGTACTTAAAAACAACCCCTGAAAATTTCATGCATCTAGCTTAAATATTTCAAAAGTTACGGAATATGGAACGTCATTGTTTTTTCTGTAGCACTCGTTTCTGCAGTAAAATCCAAGCCAAGCCCCACCTGTTAATGCCCCTATATTTCAAAAACTAAAAAAGACAAGGTTGAATTTTTGCATACCATTTATTGGGACTAATGGGATTAATTTGTGAAAGAATGAAGCAAATCTGAGATGGTCAGTCAGAACATTTTCTGAAATCTGGTAATTTGAGGCAGATTTACGCATATGGGTAGAGATAATTTTCCAAGAAGGCCGCCAAGGCATCCATATTTGAGCAAACTGTTTAATTCATGGGTTGAAACATGCGTGCCAAGTTTCAGCTACCTTGGTGAAGCAGTTTTGGAGCAGATATCTAAAGAGATTAACTGAAATTTAGGGGCCTAGCCATATGACTGCTGTCAAATGAAGGTCACGATGGAACGCACATCAAAACCTTGAATATGATTGCTGAACCTAGGTACTTAGTATGCATTTTACACATTTTAGCTGAATTGCTGCAGAAATTATTGACAAACCAGTAAAAATAGTATTTTTAAGACTGCAGCCTTGGTGGCCATTTTTTTTACTTCGATTAGTATGCCTCGAACAAACTTTTGTGTACTCATGGCTAGGAACATGCAGCCAGACTTCAGCTTCCTTGGTCAAGCAGTTTTGGAGAGGACTTTTAAAAGAGATTATAAAATGTAGGGGTACAGCCTGATGACAGAGGTGAAATCAAGGTCAAAATGGAACATACACAAAAACTAGGAATATATGTGTGGAGTCATAGCACGTAGTATGTACACATCACATTTTTGCTGAACTGCTGAAAATATGATTGACAAATAACTACTGGCACTTACAGGATGGCTGCCATGGCAGCCGTATTTGTTACTGGATCAGAACACCTTTAGCAAAGTTTGGAGTCCTCACAGGTAATAACATGCATGCAAAGTTTCAGCTTCATTGGCCCAGTGGTTTCAGAAAATATGTTTACACATGGACGATCCACGTCAACAGAAAAGCAGGTTACGACATAAGCCCACCAGACCTTCCGTGCAGGTGAGCCACCAAGTTGGGATAGGGGCAATTTAGGACTAGTGATGAGGGCAAAAAATAATATGAATATTAATTATTTGTTTTTGAAACAGCTGATGTCAGCAGCTGATCGTAATCATGATTTGTTATGAAAGGGTCATTCCGTGCGGAATCACCCAAAATTCCAATATTTTCCCAGGTGACCATCTTTTTCCCAGGTGACCAAATGTACAATTGGGCCACTGCAAATATTCAAGGAATACTTTTTTTTTTTTTTCACAAGTAATAACATTCAGCAAAATGCTATTGTTTAAACTGCAGGAACGTTTTAGTGATGCTAAAACTGTTGTTGGCACTCGTTCCCATCATTCATTAATACCTGTTTCTAACATGAAAATGGAGATGAGAAGAGTATCAGCTGATCGGATTTTTACAATCGTTAACTTGTGTTCTGTTGATAGCGACCAGGACAATCCATCTGGTGGCACCACACGGTACAATGATATTAGCCTGTACCAGCCTGGAAAATATGTTGCCTGTATATGTAAGGGATAATTAACGAGAAGGTGTGCATTCCACGGTTTTAATGCACGACACGGAGGCAAATTCGCGTCGGGTGGTTGCCTCCGCGAAGTGCCTTGAAACCGTGGAATATGGAAGCCCATAGTGGACAATATTCAAATGAAAATGTAATCCCACTATTTCATTATAATTTTCCACTTATGAATGAGTTATTTGAGACAATATTAAATTGAAAATGCATTAATCCAATTATCACTTTCATTGTCACATACACATATGGGAAATCTATGACTATATTCAAATGATAATGAAATGCTGATTGACATTTAATTTTCAAAGTCATGCTCTGCAATACAGTGGGCAATATTCAAATGCAATAAGCAAAACAGCACCCCCAGCCTATTGCATTTACATTTACATGTCATCACGCTTTTTTAGGGTCAACATGATAATGAAAATGCTGTTTTCTAATCACTTGGAAATAATAATGATATAATAATGATGACGACATTTGACATTTCATTTTCAAAGACTTATCCTGCAATACATGGGACAATATTCAAACGCCTGTACAGCGCCTTCCAGTCCATTGCATTTTTCAAATACATGTCACCATATTTTTGGGACACAATGAAAATTAAAATGCAATCTGTCAGCGTCTCATCAAAGGCGGGTTTTCCGCTAGGGCGTCACTCATTAGGGGCGCGAATGAAACCATGTTCCTTATTGCATACCAACCAATCAGCTTCTGGGTAGCGCTTATGCATACGGAGACTTACTGATAATATCATGATGGCTGGGCTGCTATGTATTGTGTGCCATCGCGCATTAGGCTATGTTGCGCTTTGGATGTAGCCATCTTGGCAGCTAGTATGCTAGCTAACGTTAACTAAGGAAAATATTTGTAAATGATCATCACATTAAAGCGATATGATTTGATTTTTGCCCCAACTCTATTAACTGAGCTAGCTGTAATATGCATGAACTTATCCGAGGCTTCGCGGCAGTGTTGTGCAACTGCAACCCAAGTGTGCTGGCAGATTTCAGAGACATTAGCTAGCTTGCTAGTGAGTCTAAAAGCAATCGCTTAGGTACAGCTAGCTAGCTATGATGCCTACTGGAGAAGCTCTTACAGCCCTGATTTGTCACTTTAAACGCCATCTCGCGCACACGACCTCTTTCACCATTGATTAGCAGCTTCTTTTACCTAAAGAACAAACTGACAGTTCAGCCTGAGACATGTTATTTCATAGCTAGTTAAAGCAGCATTATCCTTCCATGCGTGCTATAGCGTATTACATTGCTCCAGATAAAACGCTATCCGTCTTCCCACCCTGCTGACGCTAGTTAGGGGAAATGTTTGTCATCATTTTTATACTTAATCGCTGTGATTCGGTTTTTGCCCTAGCTTCACAAGCTAGCTAGCCGACAGCGATTGCTCTTCTGCTTGCAGATTGTTCTTGAGCTAGCCAGGTAATGAGCTATCCATTTAAATCTCCCAGAAATCTGATGGCACTCTTGGGATGTACAAAAGTGCTGCCAAACATATCAAAGAAGTTCATATTTCAGCAGGTTAAGTTAGCAAGTGAGGAACATTGTTTTCAGCCAGTCATCAAAACTTCTCCCATTGCTTTCGTGGCTTGGGAATCGCGATTAAACTAGGAACAGCGGCAGCCTGACCGTTTATCGGACCGTTCTGCATGATGCATACATTGTGCATGTTTCAGGAGCGGCGAACTTGCAACTCGGCAAGCACAAGAGCAATCGTCAGCTAGCAAAAACCGAATCACAGCGATTAAGTATAAAAATGATGACAAACATTTCCCCTAACTAGCGTCAGCAGGGTCGGAAGACGGATAGCGTTTCATCTGGAGTAATGTAATACGCTATAGCACGATGGAAGGATAATGCTGCTTTAACTAGCTATGAAATAACATGTCTCAGGCTTAAAACTGTCAGTTTGTTCTTTAGGTAAAAGAAGCTGCTAATCAATGGTGAAAGAGGTTGTGTGTGTAGATGATAGCGTTTAAAGTGACAAATCAGGGCTGTAAGAGCTTCTCCAGTAGGCATCATAGCTAGCAATCTGTACCTAAGCGATTGCTTTTAGACTCACTAGCAAGCTAGCTAACGTCTCTGAAATCTGCCAGCACACTTGGGTTGCAGTTGCACAACACTGCCGCGAAGCCTCGGATAAGTTCATGCATATTACAGCTAGCTCAGTTAATAGAGTTGGGGCAAAAATCAATCATATCGCTTTAATGTGATGATCATTTACAAATATTTTCCTTAGTTAACGTTAGCTAGCATACTAGCTGCCAAGATGGCTACACCCAAAGAGCAACACAGCCTAACGCGCGATGGCACACAATACATAGCAGCCCAGCCATCATGATATTATCAGTAAGCCTCCGTGCGTACAAGCGCTACCCAGAAGCTGATTGGTTGGTATGCAAATAAGGAACATGGTTTCCGCTCGCGCCCCTAATGAGTGACGTCCTAGCGGAAGACCCGCCTTGATGAGACGCTGACAGATTGCATTTTAATTTTCATTGTGTCCCAAAAAAGCGGCGTGGTGACATGTATTTGAAAATGCAATGGACTGGGAGGCGCTGTTTCCCTTACTGCGTTTGAATATTGTCCCATGTATTGCAGGATAAGTCTTTGAAAATGAAATGTCAAATGTCGTCATCATTATTATATCATTATTATTTCCAAGTGATTAGAAAACAGCATTTTCATTATCATGTTGACCCTAAAAGAGCGTGATGACATGTAAATATAAATGCAATAGGCTGGGGGTGCTGTTTTGCTTATTGCATTTGAATATTGTCCACTGTATTGCGGAGCATGACTTTGAAAATTAAATGTCAATCATCTTTTCATTATCATTTGAATATAGTCATAGATTTCCCATATGTGTATGTGAAACTGAAAGTGATAATTGGATTAATGCATTTTCAATTTAATATTGTCCCAAATAACTCATTCATAAGTGGAAAGTTATAATGCAATAGTGGGATTACATTTTCATTTGAATATTGTCCACAATGGGCTTCCATAGTGGAATGCTCACCTTAGAGTTCATTATCCCGCTTATACCATGGTCATTTGCCAGCAATATCAAATCGCAGCATTCAGAAATTTTTGGTTAAAGTTTTGCACTAAAAAAAAAAAAAAAAAAAAACGAGTTGGCAATCATTAAACGGGCGCCGCGCCTTCTCATACCCAATACTATAAGCCAAGCTAAATTGAACCAGCTATCTTAGTTCATCTTACGTTCATGGAGAAAGAATTTTTTTGCACATGCTGACACCCGTTTACTAGCTGATGATTTGATACCGGATTCCATCTGAAACGGAGATTATGCATAACACAACATTATGCGCGATTATGCAGACTGTAGCTAACTTGCTACCCACAATTACAATTAACTTATGACGGTTTCCGTAGAGTCAGCGAGCTGAAATCAGTCTGCTGGCATAGCACGTAGCTAGCGAACTGTCAGCAGTTGCTGATACATGAAGTGGACACGTTAGCTTCATTTGTAACCGTACACAATTACAATCGTTTAATGAATAAAGCCTGATTACTTCGCTGCTATAATATTTACGGTCATTATCGCCTGAGTACGAGTCAGCGAGCTGAAATCAGTCTGCTGGCATAGCACGTAGCTAGCGAACTGTCAGCAGTCGCTGATACATGAAGTGGACACGTTAGCTTCATTTGTAACCGTACACAATTACAATCGTTTAATGGATAAAGCCTGATTACTTCGCTGCTATAATATTTACGGTCATTATCGCTTGAGTACCTATTGTTAACCGCCCCGCAGGACGCAAATTATATGACGCCGCTAAATTTACTGGAGATAAATGAGCAGCTAGGTTTCTGTTGTACCCAGTCAAATACCAGCTTGCTATGGTTACAAGTTGGCTAGTAGATGAATTTCGAATGGTGAAACTACCGTAGCCGAACTACCTGTGCGGTTCCACGGTTTTAATGCATACCTGCCAGCCAATCAGAAAAAAGTATTCACCCAGACCATGGTATAAATGATGATAAGTGGTATCTTGGTCATATAATGCAGAGGAATGAAAATGAACAGGATGTTTTTGTAAACTTTATGAAACAAGGCAAAGGCAATAGTTTCTCTTGGTCTCCTGAATATAAGAAAGACCAATGCTGGGTACATTTCGGCATGTTTTGTGTGCAGTAGAAGCACCCTGATGGTTCAAAGTAGTGGCAGACAATATAAGCGGACTGAAAGAGACCTCACAAAAGTCTCTGAACTTTTTCAAAAGTTTAAATAAGAATACCGACACATATATCGATATATCATTCAGTTAGTGAAAACAAGGTAAATACTATCAATACATGTGTCTTATACATCCCTGCTGTACCTGTACAGAAACATTCCCTGCAGATGACAGTGTAGTCATGAATGCTCATATGGTTAACAACGTATGAAACAGTCATCTAAGTTTTGTTTTCACCAAATGTGAAACCTCGATGATACCGTATCAGGATATGTGTAATGGCATACAGAAGTACTACAATAATATACGCTTGTGTATTTGAAACCAAATGTTAGACTTTTGGGTGTAGAATAAAAGATTACCTATACTGTATTTATTGCAGTATTAGTACAGTAGTATAGTATACCAATGCATGTATTTATTTCTTTTACTTTTTTTTGCAACTGATCAATGTGCTTTATATGTCAATACATAAAAATATGTTTGAGTATGATGTCATTTGAGTTAGAAGATAACATTTTTACTGCAGTTTGGGATAGAATATCTCCTTCTAGGAAAGAAATATGAACTTCCTAGGCAGTTGCCTACATAGCTAAATCTCATGCAGACCGAAGGGCATTTCTGATCATTTTTCGTAATGGTCCAATTTTGTTGAAGCTATAGCTCATCAGCATTTTGTTTCACTGTCATATTGACTTCATGCAAATGAAAAACTAACTTAATAAAGTAAATGCTCAAACATGAAGACAATCACTAAAGTAGTTTTCGCTCTAGAGCCCTATAAACATTGCCAAAAAATTTTGAAACAGCACAAAGTGCCATATTCAGCAACCCATAAAACAGGATCTATCCTTCCTATGGAAGTTTTGACACTTATTCCCCAATATATAGTCACTAAACATTACACCTGCCAATTTTCAGCATTATAGATGGATACATTCCAGAGATATTGATCTTTGAAAACAAGAGAATGTTAAAATGTCACTCGAGAGCACTAAAAGTGGGCGTGGCATCGTTTTTAAACAGCCATAATTAAAAAACTACTGGGAATTAGTGGGAAAAAATTTGCATGTGATCATCCCTCATATGTAGCTACTTGGAGAAATTTTTTGAAAATTTTCTGAGATGGTGACCTGAGAGGCTCTGGGTGATTCTGCACGGAATGACCCAAAAGTAGCATCCAGACAAGGCCAAGTCCTCCAAAAGTAAAGATATTCCAAGGATTGCCAATTTTCACAATGCATGAGAAAATCATTGAAAAGTTTGAAAACAATGTTCCTTACAGAAAGATTGAAGGGATTTGAATATTACACCCTCTACACCCACAGCTTACTTTGAGGGCTTATGGAATCTGGAGGATTCTTAGTGCGTTATGGTCGAGGGCCCAAGCCCAAGCTGAATATTCATATTCTCCAATCACTCAGACAGCACTACAAGAACAAGAACAGTCTTCAGCTATAAGGGATAAAAATCACATTGGCTCAGGATTACTTTAGCAAACCTTTGTCAAGCACTACAGTATGTAGCTGCATTCACAAATGCCAATTAAAACTGTACTGTGCAAAAAGGAAGCCTTATGTTCACAAGTGTCCAGAAGCACCATCGACTGGTCTGGACCAGGAGGCATCTGCGATGGACCACTATACAGCGTTTTATGGTCAGACAAATCAATACTTCAGGTCTTTTTTCGTAAAAAATGAATTCCGTGAGCTGTTGACCAAAGAGGAAAAGGAGAAAAGGACCATCCAGACCATTATCAGCAAAGAGTCCGAAAGCCATGCTCTTTCATGGTATGGGACTATGCCAGTGCCCTTGGCAGGGGTAAATTGCACTTCTGTGAAGGCATCATAAATGCTGAAAAAGTACACCGAGGTTTTAGACCAACATATGCTGCCTTGAAGATGACATCTTTTCTAGGGATGCCCATGCACATTTCAAAAATAGCTTGTTGTCACGAGCGGGACCCCTCAGCCTTGCGCTTGCCCTGCCATGGCGGCCATATTGATTATCGCAGGGGGACAGAAATCGATAAGGAGCTTTCTCTAACCACCCCCAACATACCACCAGAAAATGAGAGCATTTGGCCAAGGCGTTTTTCAGCTTTCGTCCGGAAACAAGAAGTTAACAGACAGACAGATGGACGCCACTCGCCACGACAATACCCCTCCGCGACTTTCGTCGGCTGAGGGGTAAAAAGACAAAGAAAAGCTACATTCTGAACGCATTACACAGGTATGGCTGTGTAAGAACAGGGTGCCGGAGCAGACTTGGCCGACCAGAGGTCCAGACTTGTTCCCAATAGAGTGTGTGAGATACATTTTGAAATACAAAATCCAACAATAAAGAGCATGTACCGCTGCAAACCTTAAGGCTTGTCAGCAAGATGAATGGGACAAAATTATACATGAAACACTTAATCACTTGGTGTCTTCAATCCCTATACATTTATAAAGTGTTGCGAAAATGAATGGCAGCATTACACAAAGGTTAATACTTTACCGTCCAAAATTTTTTTAAATATGTTGCAAGAATCAAAATCGATACAAGTGAAATAATTTGAAAAGCAAAAAAATTCACGAGGCGAGATGTCGAATAATGTGCTGTTGTATTGCTTTCAACATGATACAGGTCAAAGATCATTTACAAATCACTGCATTCAATTTTATTTTCAATTTAACAATGTCCCAACTTTTTCTGATTTGAGGTAGTAGTATCAGTCCTTGGGAAACATAATCAGTGTTTCCCGTAGATTGACGAGATTATGTTGGTCCGCCATAGTTTAATTTACCCCCTCCATTGTCTAAATATGCGCAATTGCCGCGCGTTGATCATACATGTGAACGTTTAAAAAAAAAAAAAAAAAAAAAAAAAAAAAAAAAAAAAAAAAAAAGGAAAAATAGGAAAGGTACTGGAAGACGCGGAATTTGCGAATTTCCCCCCCCTCCCCGCTCAACAAAATGAAAACCGTCTCATATAACCGTATATATATATATAAAAATACACACACACACACACACACACACACACACAAGCGCCTGAAGTGTTTACTTGTATTAGTGACAACAAAATGGCTGGCACAGACGATGTGAGCATGTAGGGATCCCCTGGTCCCATAAGCCTCACCTGTAGATCAGACAACATGCTCAGCAGACTGCGCAGAAGGCTCCGATCAATGGCTTCTCCGCTCCGCTCCCTCTCGATCAACAGCAGGATGCCATCGATTGTCTTACATTGGACCTTTTGGTCGCTAATAATGTAGAACCTGAACAGCTCCAGCCCCATGTCCCTGGAAACATGCTTAGTCAAGTTACTGCTGATCACCAGCAGGCTGAGACAGTGCAAGAGTCAAACCAAAAGGCTCTACTGAACAGCAAGTTCATTTAAGATTGTTTGCGATTTCAGAAATAAACCAAACCTTAACACATTAATTAATAAGACAGTATAAAGGCTGATTATTTTGAGCATAGACATACTACTGCAGATAAAAACAATTGGAAAATTCAGACAATAACCCACATTCACACTCAGAGTAGAAAGGATACTTGCAAGAGTACTTACCAAATGGAGGGCAGCATTGAGTTTTGCAAAACGTATGTTCGATCCAGAAACAAAAAAATACTTCTAATCATGATCTATTTAAAATAGAAAAAAAACATTCCTAATTACAAACCATTGAAAACCAGACTAAATATCCAAGAAAAAAAAAAAAAAAACAAGATGCGCATCAAAAGTTTGAATAGAAGAAAATTAAGCACCAACTGATGGCTTAATTGCAATAAGCTTACAAAAAGGATTTTTTTAAGACAGTTTACAGTAATAGTAAGCAGATGAGAAAATGCTGATACCATTTGTCTGCAGTGATCTTGCCAACACTTGTCAATCTTCTTCAGGAACAGAACACTGTCCAGGGCATCCGTGAAGGTGGGAGTTAAGAAATTGATAGTGGAGAATAATGCACCAATTCTCAATACTTAAGCCAAATGCCAAAATGAAATCACAATATATAAGTGGATCAGAATTTGAAACCCTTGCACAAAGGGACCACAGAACATGAAACCAAATTTTACTTCAAAATATGTAAATCCAGTTCTGTTAAAATCATTCACCATGATTTTTTTGTACAAATACCAACCATTTAAATACCCTCACACCCAAGATCTACATTTCAAAAGTTGTTGTTAACTCATGATAACAGAAGAATGATGTGTACATTACTTAGGTTTGTGCAGGTTTGTCAGAAGACATTGTCAACCAATGCAAGTACACTATGTATGACTTTCATTCACACAACATGGCAGCAAATGCGATACATTTCTAAAACCATTTTCCCAAAGATAAAAGGATATTCCCTGAACTGATGAATTTGTGCTTTTATGTGGTCTTCACACACCATCCTCAGCTGCTTATAAAGCTTTGCAGATATTTTATGGGAGCAGAGATTCTCAACAGCCTGATGTAAAAGAAAAACACAGAATTAATATAATGAATGTAATCTATGGTTTAGTATTCACATTCCTTGTGACTGACCACAAAACAGCACATTTGCAAATAGACCTAGTATAATCAGTATTCCAAGATCCTGAAATATATCACAGAAAATCCTATGCTCTTAAAGGAACTTATCTATGCATGCATGAATAAACCTACCATGCCGTGTGACTGATATTACGCGGTGTATACTGTAACAATAGAATGCCACCCAAATCCACTTTTCATCCATGTACACTTTGAAATGGTTAAAAAGCTATTTTTACAGGCAGGTTTACTGATGGAAAACTGCACTGAAGTTTAGAAAATAATGCCCATCCATAGATGGAAAGTACACAATTTATATCAAATATTATAGGAAGGAGGGAAGGATGGATTTTAAACTTAAAATCACCATCAAAAGGGAACTGGTGACCCTAGGGAAAGGTGAAGTGACCCCATCTTACCTGGTAGAGCTCTTCAAGATTGTACTTGATAGATGTGCTGTTCTGAATAGCCTCGACAGCTTCTTTTAGCTTCTGCCAGGTTTCATCTGTGTAGTTTTCTGGCAATTTTGGCTTTTCTGAAAACAAAACGACAGACTGTGAGGTCTTTGTCTGCATATCTGACATTACCCAACGTTCTTGTGTGGCTTACCGAGGTTTAAGTATAAGACACCAACAAATGAACTCGGACCCCACTATCCTCCAAACAGTGACATTTCAGTTCTCAGGAAAATACATACCGAATGCATGCAGGACACCAGGCAGTAGCATCATTATCGAGGGCAGTGAAAAAATTCTAACTGCACTTTCCGAGGATGATGTCCGTTTATTTGCCAAGATCATAAACAGCGAATCAGAGAAACGTTCAGAATAATCTCATATAAATGAGGGGAGAGGGACGGACGAACTTCTGATTAAAGTTCGTTTAAAAATTCATAAATAGAAGTTGAATCCGCGGTTCATTTGTTTAGCATCTCCTCCATAACGATTTGGGAATAGCAGGAAACGCAGTGTCGGCGAATTACTCGTAAACAACAACAGCAACATAAAAAATGTAATTAAGATCTTATTAGTAAACAATTATTTAGCTAGCTAGCCAAAAATACAACGTACCAAATGCGCATCTCTAAGTATCGACAAGTGAAACTGTTGACCAATTATTTTCGACAAAAAAAACACAATACCAAAAAGTCGTATCGATGAGTCAGCTAGCTACCTCTGAAATTCTTGATAACTAATTTCTTTGCGGCTCCAGGTTTGCTGTTGGAGAAGGTAGTAGACCCGGTGGTCTTCGTCAGTCCATTTGCATGATGCCCGATACCAGCAGCCAAAAGTACGTTTTTAGTCTTGTTAGAGCATGATGCAGACGAAGTCGATTCCTCAGCCATTTTTACATCCAGTCCAATTAAATCTGCCGGATCCTCAAATCTCAACTTCTTTTTGATGTGATGCGAGGTGGAACAGTCCGAGGGCGATGAGGAAGAATGGCTAACGCTGCTAGTTTTAGTGGAAGGCGAAGAAATCGAATCAATGTCTTCCCTCTCGGAGCTATTTAATTTCCTCTTCTTGGATTGCAAAATGTTGCCCGTGCCGTTATTACCATCAGAAGCAGCTATTCTAGCCTCCTGAGTTGGCGGTAGGGGATTAGGGGAAGATAAACCTGTTGGAAACATGAAAAAAGAAATGATAAATTCAATCAGGCAGTCTATTAACGAATCCCAAAGGCCTTTGAATTAGCCGTTAAAGCGTTGTATACTTCCTAGAACTTCGCTTCCCGGTAAAATAACACACTATGCCTCTTTTTAGTTGAAAACATGCATTATATGGAAACTACTGTTCCACTTAGGTCCAGACCCCCTTCTCTTTCTTGTTATTGGCAGAAGAAAGATGGCTGGTTACTGCTTCCTTTTCCACGCTCTCGTATTCCCCAAAAATGGTCAAATAATAGTTCAGCTTGCAAGCAACAATGCATGAGGTCTATCACTTTGACGTTCCGTCTAAAATACAAATTATGAAAATATATATTTTCGATGGGGAAACTCTAAAGCAAGTTTAACTTTGGAACAAGACAAAATTGACCCACCGGAAGTACTTGGCTCCATGCGTGAATGCAGCAGAAGTTCAGCTGACAGCAAACGGATAGCGTATAAGCTGAAGTTAGCTAGCTAGCAACTTTATTTGCTAATACCAAGATGTAGCACAGTCGCTACGTACCTAGCTAGCTAGGTGCCTTGAAAACATTAATTATTCTTGGCAGCAGTATAATTTTGCCGCGAGATGGCGCCGTGCCAAACTTGAAGTTCTCAGAAATGTCGACAAACGAATTTATTGTACATTTTTCAATTAACATACAATTAACTCACACTCCCGCCCAATTAAACTTTTCTGACTGTTAGCGATTAAAAGGTATTCCTCTTTCAACCGCGATTAACGTTTTTCGATTCCTGACTTACCTCTTTTGTGAGTTCTGGTTAGCAGTTAGCAAGGTATGTTCAGTGGATGTTTTCCATCGGATATTATTTGGGTCATCTAGAAACTATTTGTCGCTCTATGGTAGCAGGCCTTTTTAACGTAAACCGATGAACACTGCTGCGCTGCACAAACGTCATTACCTGCATAGCTGTGTCAGTGCTGAAGCGTGGATATTCAGAGAATGCCGCATGATTGACCTGTTTTATTTCATTTATCTTTTTATCTTGGCATCTACAGACTCTAAAGCATATATATTTTTAAATTTACCCGGGATCGACTGACGAGGATGTTTAAAAAGTAGGGGTTGTCTGTTCTATTCATGTTAGTAGTGTGGCTAGCTAGCTAGTTAGCAGCGTAAGAAACAACCCGTAAAGTTTAACCATTCTAACGTTCGCGACAATCGCATCATCAGTCGAATTAATGTTACCCGTTAATATAGCTAATCTAACGTTAACCCTCCGCTAGTGTTTGCAACTGTTCTTGCTACGTAGCAGGTTAAATGTTTCGGAATGTGTCATGAACCTTATTACGGTGATTGTCGCCAGTGTAATAAGCTAATCAGATAGCTACGTATAATGTAGTTAGTCACATTAGTAATTCAATGTGTTGGATGTACTTTTAGCTGTCTACCAAATCATTGTTGGTTGTGTGCCCTGCTTAGTTTGAATTTCAAATATCTGTCAATGATTTCGTTTTAGATTTGATGAAAAAAGAAAATGTTTCCAACTGCATTCAGCTGAAAACCTCTGTGATCAAGGGCATCAAAAACCAGCTGCTGGACCAATTTCCTAACATCGAGTCATGGCTGAACCATATCATGCCAAAAAAGGATCCAGTCAAAATAGTGCGATGGTAAACTACATATTTATTTACTTGTATATTAGAGTGGTAGAATTAAGTTTAGTCCAGTCTGTACACGGCTATTTCGGTATGTTCTGGTGAATGCATTCATTTATTCATATTCTGATTGTTTGAAGCATCAACTAGTGTAGCTACTCTTACTGGAATGCACTTTACTTGTTTCTCTCGGGTAAACGCTACTATCTCTCAAATTGACCGTTGAAGCTTTATTTGGCAGGCACAATAACGTTGTGTGAGAGTGCGCTTTTTTGAAATATGGCAGTATTTGGCCTTTTGAGGGCGCTACGGAGCCTTAAAAGTTTTAGCTGTAAACCGTAAAACTCAAACTTTTCGCTTAAGTTTTCCCTTGGGTCTGAGTCAGAAAATACTTTTTTTTTCATATTGTGGAACAATGTCACACATATTCTGGATCTGCTGGTTGCAGCATTTCACTGAAGCTACATCACTCTTACTTTGAGAGAAACATTTAAAGCCAGGGCACTATGTTTTTATGGCCATAGCAAAAATGGAAAATGTCTAGACTTATGCATTTTGTAATAACATATTTCCCTGTAATTCAGCATAACATTTTGGGGATTGTTGGAGACTTTTGAATCTCCACTAGAATTTAAAACAAGCCTGACGTTCCGCAAGTTTGAATGCAGAAGCTGCATTTTACTCAGCTGTAAATGGGTCTGTAGGTTTTATGTGGTTATTGGGAAACTGGGTGGGGATTTTTCACTTATGGTTTCTAAACACAACATTCAAAATTGGCTGCAACTTCTCAGCTCAACGACAACAGAAGCGCGACCATACTGCGCAGCTCTGTGTCCTGCCTTCACACCCTGTGTGCTGTTATTGGATTAGGGCCACACACCCACTTCCCAAAGTCTGATGTTTAGAAACTTGCAATACAATGAAAAGTGAGAAAATACAAATACACTGCAGGTTCTCTGTAGATGCATACACTGCCACACCCTCCAAGTGGGTTATAAGTGATGATTGAGAAGGATTAGTTTTGCATGGGACGATACATTGTTTTTACGAAAATCCTACGCTGTATACATTAAAAAAAGGCATAATTTCTGTACCGCTTTAGGTAATTAACTAATTCTGTTGCATGCATTATCTTAAAAGGAACTGTAAATGGTCACTTATGGCAGTACAATGCAAAGAGCAGATTTTGTGCAATTTTTTATTTAAAAGGGACATGTAGTATTATGAAAAAAATCACTTTATCAGAGCTTATGCACAAATATTTATGTATCTGGAGTTCCTACAAACCTACAACTGTGAAATAAGACAACCTTGGCAGTTTTTTTTTGTGGGCTGTCTTTTTCATGAAACATGGCAGTCAGATTCGGGTCCCCTTCCTACGTCACATGCAGGCTCGTGAGAATCATTACGCCCCTCATCTGAACATGGCCACCCATGGTTTGAGAGCTACTTTTGAGAAGTTGCAACATTTTTGTGGAGTCATCCCTACAAATGCCAGTGTCTGTGAGCGACTGAGAAGCTGAGTGATGCAGTTAGCTTAATGCTAACACATAATGGAAATTACCATAAAGGCCTTGGCAGAAATTAGCATTGCAGTAACATTAACGGCCCAAAAATATACTAGGTTTTGACCTCATATTATTTAACAGGTGCCGGACCTACTGGCATTATGACTTAGCAAAGACTGAAGCAATGACAGCTTTCTTGTTGGTTGTAAGAAATAATACATTTTACAACATCTGTTCCCAGCCTCAGAGGACAGAAGAGCAGAGTGTTTTTTTTTTTTTTTTTTTTGGATGGCAAAATCCCAGATTCAGATGGCACAATCCTACATGTGTGTGCTATCCACTTTTTGCCTGACTGCTTTATACTACCAACCTGGGTCAGTACAATGCAGGACTGGCAACAAAATTTATATTAAAGGAGACCGGTTATGCTTGGATACAAAGAAGCAGTGGCTTTGCTTTATTTTCAAGGTAAATCTGTCGCTAGCTAGGTGAGTGTTTCCAGTTTCTGCGAGTATTTCGACTGAATGCCATGTGTAATGTTAGTTAAATTTGTATGGCCTGGTTGTCGATGTAGCTACGTACTTAGCTAGATAAGAGCCACTCTGCAAACTACTTAACTAGCTTGCGTGCACACATTACTGCCCTACTACGGAAGACTGCAGTATCTGCAAAATTGTCGAAATTGAGCTATGCCACCTATTGGCTTCATGCAAAACTCGTACACATTGTAAGAGTGTGCTATAACCAATTTCCAATGCCTTCTGCTGGAATTTAGGGTATGCTATGTGCATTATCTGTAAATCAGGGGGGTAAAACAAGGAAAAACTGCAGTATCTGACACTGCAGTCTTCACCTGTTACTCATGTCTATGCTTCACTTACTGCAGTCTTCAATTGTATCAGCTTGTCATAATAAACAGTTACTGCTGTCTTGATCTCATCGTAAGATGAAGTGTTTTTGTTTACTGTATGATTTTAGCCCATATGTACATGTAGGTTAGCTAATTAGGCCAGTCAGCCATTTTCGCCTGTGTACTTTGCAAGTATGGTGTCGTTTGTCCTCTTTCATTTATTACTCTGGTAGCTTAACTGTCAGTGTGTTCAGCTTCTTTCAAAGAATAAATCTGAAATAATCAAGCCATGGCTCTATCTTGTGCAAAAATGATATGTATAACTGTGCATGTACTTCATATATTTCAAAAGACAGAATTTTGGTATATGTCTGGGAATATAGAATATTAAGTGGGTAGACATTAGCTCTTTAGAGTGCCACCCTTAGTCAGATAGCTATCCACCCAGCATAGTACCAGACTAAACTCTTTATTTTCAGGGAAAACTAGCTGTGTGTATCACAATTCAAAAACAATTTCTTTGGTACATTGCTGGGGATGGCCAATATTTGCATCCAGCCTACAGCATCCCCTGGTGGCGAAATTTTCTGAATTTTGATGTCGAATATCATCTACACTGAAAATACTACCATTGAGATTTTGATAATGCTGTAATTTACCCCAAAGGGACTGTGTATCCAGAGAATTTCAGATTTCTATCTTGCTGGGTAAACAAAATAATACCACCTAAACATAGTCTCAATCTGCTATGAAATGGTCCATTTTGAGTTTTCCTCCAACTTTGGTTCCGTCTAGCTTAAAAAGTGTTGATACTTCCAAAGGAATGCTTGGTATTCCTGAAAATAGAGTTCCAATTGCACCAAAAACAGCATTTACCACCACAGTACATATCTGGGTTGTTGAGAAAATATACCGCAAACATGCACTAAAAATCAAGTTCGACCATCTTTTAGGCTGTCCATTGCACTAACCCAGCAAGATACCAAGGCACTATTCACTGAAAATGGTGGTCTTGTTGTTGGTATACACATCATAAAGCATTCTAGATTGGCATAAGTCTGGGATATTATTTTATTCCCATTCCCATTTTCAATTTTTATTGTTATTTCTCAAATAATGCCAGCTCAATAACGTAGTTAGCCAGTTTGGCCACTAGGTGGTGCTGATGTATATCTGGACTTGAGTGTCACTGGTCATGATAAAAGTATAACACATTTGGTACTGTGTACCCTTAAGTCATGATAGTTGATGTAAAATGTGGTGTCAACAGCTTTTGGACGACAAAACTGAGCCACTTTAGTGGCTTCCAGGTGGCGCCACCAGCAGGCAAAGTGAGATACGGACCTAAAAATTGGGCTTTCTCCATGAGACTCCCATACCTACCTATGTGCCAAGTTTTATTCAATTCCAGGGGGGTCAACTGCGCACCAAATGTCAATATCTCATGGAATGGCCCATAAGCATTGTGAAAAGGAATGTCAGCATTACAAAGTAGTAAATACTTTACTGTCCCCACTTCTTTGAAATATACTGCTGGAATGAAATTGAAATAAGTGTCAATTTTGAAAAATCAATGAAATTCATGTGATGAAACATCAAATAATGCACTGTTGTATAGTTTTTAACGTAATACAGCCAAAAATAATTTCTGGTCAGTTACAAAATGTGGTCTGTATCAAAGAGCATGCATTCCTGAGTTGGGCACACCTTGAATAGTATCAGTTGCTTTAAAAGTATGGCCGACATGGGGCAAAGAAATGGACATTTTGCATTGTTAGCCACTTTTCCATCAGCAAAATTGCTGAGAAATTTAACTGGAGCATTAGTTTGAACAATGTGCGCCTGAGTGCTTTGTGAGAGAAAGATTTCTGCATGTGAAAGACCAAATTATGGCCGCTCATATTTCAGCATATGACAGCCAGCAAACAATGCTACACCACGGCAGTTGTCCTTGATCTGATTAATTCTCCGCATTGCCGTTGATTTGAGCATTCTGTATCAAAGAATTGATTGCAGCTTCATTTAGTGCTAGCTGCTTACACCCTGGAGTCACTGATTTACACCTGTATTCTTTATCATAATATAGCAATGATGGTGAATTGGTTTAATTGCCCAAATTATTAATTGACACGTTTTATGTTGAATGCAGGTATAGAAGTGCATTGCAATCTGAAATTTGTCATTGCTGGTTTTTAAGATTTTGAATTTGGCGTGCTTCTCTGGTTTCTACCTTTTTACAGTCATGAGCATATTGAAATCCTGACAGTAAATGGTGAGCTGCTGTTCTTCAGACAGAGGGAAGGTCCATTCTACCCTACACTGAGATTGCTGCATAAATGTAAGCCCTCTCGTTACTGATTAACTTTAATCCTGCACTGCCTCTTTAACGTACTGCAATACAGTAGGCAAACTGTTTATTACCTTGGGAGAGTCACAGAAAATGTACAAATGTTCCTCAGAAAATATCAAAGACTGGACTATTTGTTTTCTAGTAAATCAAACTTCGACCCTTAATAAGTGCATTGTCACAGGCTTGGTAAAAAGTACTTTGCCATGTGTATTCAGTGCCTGTGAATGGCAGAATCCCAACAACATCCTCCCCTATTGTGTAAAATCCTTTATTTTGATATGCAAATAGTTCGGTTTTTTAAATATACACTATTTTTGTTATTTTGTGGCACAGTTATCACCAAAATGCTCTTATAAATATTTATATATATAATTTATTCTAAATGTTTATATAATATAATATAAATGTGTAAATAATGGGAGGCACAGTGCTGCAGTGGGAATTACTATTATTATTGACAAGGTCCAGGACCCTGACTAGAAATGAGTGAAATGGAGGCTTGCATCATGCTTCCTGGCTTCAATTAGAAGTCTTAATTTGTTTGATGAATCTCTGCCAGTCAAGAAAAGGATTGTAAAGACCAAGATATCTGTTGAAAGGTGGAATATTCTTTTGATAGTCTTATCTCTGAAATCGAAAGGACATGTCCTATTTTTCTATCATTTCAGCCCACTTTCGGTTTCTCATCTGTATATATGTTTATATGTTGGAATATTATCTATTCATGGTTAAAAAATTATTTTCCCTGCATAACAGCTCGACAGGGCTTGTATATGTGAAAATGTTTGTGTGTCTGTCTTCAGTTTTCTTGTGAGCTTGATAACTCAAAAACCATTAATCCTTTAACCATGATTTTTCACATAGAAGTAGATTATCATTGTGCTCTCATACCTAATGCTTGGTGTCAGAGTAAAATGTAATGCTTGGTGTCAGGGTGAAAGGTTATTCTTGGTGTTGGATGGCTCCAGCTCCTGAACAACACTGTGTAGTGCTGGTTTGTCTTTTAAAAAACAAGTTTTTGGTAGGCCTATGATTTCGCTTTTTTGTGATTAAAGTCACAAACTGAAGAGAAAATGATGAAAACGACCCAAAAAATAAAGTTCTAGTAGAATAGAACAGTAATAGATTTGTATGAAGAAGAATATATAATTTCTTATTGATTCAAAGAATTGTCAGATATAATAATAAAGACATCAAAGAATGGTATTTACTGTACATTTCTTTTTTTTATCCCAACAAGCCAGTATTTCATTTTACAACCCCAATTCCGAAATAGTTGGGACAAATTGTAAATTGTGAATAAAATCAAAACACAGTGACTTTCAAATCGCACCAGCCAGTGTTTATTCACGATAGAACAGAGAGAACATAGCAAATGTTGAAACTGAGAAATTTTACAATTTTATCCACAAAATGAGCTCATTTCAAATTTGATAGCTGCTACAGGTCTCAAAAAATTTGGGACAGGGGCCTGTTTACCATGTTGTAGCATCCCCTCTTCTTTTTAACACAGAGTGGAGGCGTTTGGGCATTGAGGAGACAAGTTTCTTGAGTTTAGCCATTGAAATTTGATCCCACTCTTGTTTAATACAGGCTTCCAGCTGCTGGAGAGTTTTGGGTCCTTTGATCGACTTTTCGTTAAATAATGCACCAAATGTTCTCAATCGGTGAAAGATCAGGACTGCAGACAGGACAGATCAGCACACGGACTTTTCTACTACCAAGCCATGCTGTTGTAATAGCTGCAGTATGTGGTTTTGCATTGTCCTGCTGAAATACACAAGGCCTTCCCTGGAATAGATGTCGTCTGGAGGGGAGCATATGTTGCTCTAAAACCTTTATATACCTTTCAGCATTCATGGTGCTTTTCAAAACATGCAAGTGTCCCACACCATATGCACTAATGCATCCCCATACCATCAGAGATGCTGGTTTTTGAACTGAACGCTGATAACAGGAGGGGTGGTCTTTCTCTTCTTTAGCCCGTAGGACACGACGCCCATGATTTCCAACAAGAATGTCAAATTTGGACTCGTCTGACCGCAGGACAGTTTGCCACTTTGCTGCAGTCCATTTTAAATGAGCCTTGGCCCACAGAACACGGTGGCGCTTCTGGATTATGCTCAACAATGCTTCCTTTTTGCATGATAGAGTTTTAGGTGGCATCTGTGGATGGTACTGCGGACTGTGTTTACAGACAGTGGTTTCTTGAAGTATTCCTGGGCCTATTTAGTAATGTCAATGACAGAATCATGCCGGTGAGTGATGCAGTGGCGTCTGAGGGCCCGAAGATCACGGGCACCTAGTAAAGGTCTTTGGCCTTGTCCCTTACGCACAGAGATTTTTCCAGTTTCTCTGAATCTTTTGATGATGTTATGCACTGTCGATGATGAGACCTTCAAAGCCTTTGCAATTTGACATTGAGGAACATTGTTTTTAAAGTATTCCACAATTTTTTTACGCAAGCCTTCACAGGTTGGAGAGCCTCTGGCCATCTTTACTTCTGAGAGACTCAGCCTCTCTAAGACATCCCTTTTATAGCCAATCATGTTACACACCTGATGCCAGTTATCTTAATTACTTGCTAAATGTTCTTTTCGCTGATTCTTTTATATATTAATTGCTTTTTCGACCCTTTTTTACCTGTGTCCCAACTTTTTTGAGACCTGTTGCAGCCAGAAAATTTGAAATAAGCTCATTTTGTGGATAAAAATGTAAAATGTCTCACTTTCAACATTTGAAATGTTATCTATGTTCTATTGTAAATGGGTCAATGACCAATAAGCCTTTTAAAAATGTTTTTTTTTTTTTTTTAATAAATCTTTAAAAATGTACAGAATACATTTATTTGAAGTTGGAAGAGTGGGTTTAAACAAGTCTTAATGGTTGCACAAAATTTACAGGGTTTTAGTACTGTTTTAGACTGTATTTGCAATTTCACCAGCCAAAAAATGTCAGGTGGCGCAACCAAAAGTTTCTTGAAAAAAAACACACTTCCCTCTTTTTTTTCTAAGTGATTTTTTTAGCAAGTATTCCTGAGGGTGTCTACTCTGCCTAAAACATTACTATTTTGTAGTTGAGCTGGGTATTAAAAGCAACTTATGGATTCTTTATTGTAGCGGGCGGGTATTTTGGTTTTCCAAACAATTTAAGAACAATTAAACTATTAAACTTTGTTTATTTGAAAGGTTTTCAATATAAAATTATGCCCCCATATTAATATTATATTAATTAATATTTTAAATGACATATTTAATACATTTCACATAGTGTTAACTTGCTTGGATGGTTGCGCCACCTGACATTTGGAGGGTTTGAGATGGCAAAACATAAAATATTTATAATTTTTATGATAAACTGGAAATATGTTCAAATTAAACAGGTTCTGTAGAATAAAATTATGCTTATTATGAATCATTTAAAATTATTTTAAACCAAAGTAGTGCGCACGGACACAAAAATCTGCATGTCACGTCATTGACCCAAATAACATATTGGCCCATGTGATCTGAATGTCACTGCATTTTGATTTTACTCACAATTTACACTTCGTCCCAACTATTTCAGAATTGGGGTTGAAATAAGTATGAAAAATTCTTAGGTCATCGTTAATACTGTGAATATTTTGCATGTCAATAAAACTTTTCTTACTCCTGTATTCTAGCCCCAATACATTAACTTGCCCTCCTCCAGGATTCTAATCTTTGATATATGTCATACATACTTATCATATCTAAAATGTTATTTCAAGCAATCCTAGAAGAGGGCAAGGTTGATGTTTTTAACTTTGAAAGTGCATGATGAAATGACTTCTGAAAGTAATGTAGGCTGCTGTTAACTGTATCTTGGTCAGAAGTCATGTAATAAAATGTGATACTTTTGCCTATTTTTCATTGTTTATTATGTGTGGATATTGCCATATGAGTTTTGGATACGTTATTGCAATAATGGGTAAGAAAATGGGATAATTCTAATGAGGTATTTTTGGGGAGTTTCAACTGACATGAGATCTGCTAAAAAGGGGTGTCTTTCACTGTCTCTCATTCTTTTTCAACACTTTGTAAGAGACGAAAAAAGTCAAAATATGATCTTTCAACATGTATTGCTCATTCTAACTCAAAATTGGAAGAACTTTGGGCAAGTTTACGAAAGTGGGCTGGAATGATAGGAAAACAGGACATGTCCTTTTAGCAAAAAAAAAAATTCATGTTTGATAGCTTATAGAGTGTGTGCTACACTCCTTGTAAATGGTCAAATATCTGAACATTGGAGTTTCAATAACAAAATAATAATAATTAAATCAACCAAACATTTGTCCCACTTATCTACCAGTGCCTTGTAGATAAATGTGAGAAACAGAATCTGCTTGGGAAATTATTTGATTACTTATAGTTTGATCTTCTCACAGTTAGTTTCAAATTTCATTAATTGTGAATAGAAATGGCAATTTCAAATCTTTGAAACTTTTGAAACAACCACTGTTTCAAAATCAGTTTCAATCAGAAGCGCACAGCATACTGACGGAAACTTTTATTCTGGCCGTTTTAAATGTTTTCATTGAAAAAGCATGGGTTATTTCAGCTGAGCCTTAACATCACATTGTTATTACTGATGGTTTTACTACCATTAGTCATAACAATAGCATTTATAAAGACGGACAATTTGGCTAATTTGTTTAATTTATTTCAGGTTTGCTGACATTCATGTCGTGCATGTTTGAATCCCATTAAAGTGACTGTCATTATAATTTCAAAACTTTTGCCTATCAGGACAGTCACCAATCCTTTCTCTTTATTGAAAAATTCACGCATTGCAATGGTTTAGTGAGGCCGATATTTGCTTGGCGGGATTGGATGATAAATCACATTTTTTAAACTGCTGTTCTGCTTGCAGGGAGGAGATTCTGAGATGTGGATTTTGCACAAGTTTTGAGAGTCATCACTCTGAAATAACTATGGCGAAGTTGTTTTCATAAATGGAACTAGAGCTCCCAAAGATGTTCATCTTTCAAATTTCATATTAATTGGAGAAAAGTATTTGGTCCAATGCAGCACTGGATATAGGCTATTTAATGAAGCTAACGTGTGTGCTCATAGCCTGCATGCACGTAATGTATCGATCTATATCAACTTGTCGGCTATATTTTGTTAAAATATCTAGATATTTAACAAACTAAATTGACATGTCACTCAGATTTTATCGCGAATTACCAGCTGTCTCTACCAAGCAATAACGCCATAAACTCAACATGCATTCAAACCTTTCTGCAGTGTGCTAGAACTTTTTTTTCTGGGACGGACACTTCTCAGTCACATGACTGACATTTCCAAACGGTGTTGCAAAACAGTGTTGATACGGGGAATGTCGAACGTCTTTGAAACGGATCGAACTTGAGTGTCAAAATTGCTGTTGCTAATTGAGAATTCACATTACATGGGGCCAGTTGGAAATTTGATGTAAATTACTGCTGCGTGTTGATACTGTAAATGATAGAATTGTCCTCCATAATTTGTCAGTACACAGTGAGGAAAAGAAAATGAGTTTTCGGTGTGTACTTTCCCACGCTTATTGGAGAGCTTGATGATAGAGGCATATCGATCAATACCGCAGCTCAAGGTGCTTAGTCTAAAGGGTAACTTGAAGCATTCTTATGGGTGCTGGAAATCCTTGAAAATGTTAAAATTTTGATGTGGTGTGTTCTAGGTTTCAGAAGGGTTCGGATTTTGACTTAAGTGTTTGAAAGTGGTTGAAATTGTAATAGTAATTACAAATACGCCTTGAAATACTTGAAAAGTACTTGAATTTGACTTTGGAGAAGGTGTAGGAACCGTGAACTTCAGCCTGAGAAGGAATTAGCCTTACTCACTTTAATTCAGCAAGTGTTAATGTTTCAGCTGGTAACACTAATGCCTGGCTCAGGTCATAATTGTAGCCCCAGACGGAGTGTCGGCGGGTACTATGGATTTGCGGTTGTCGTGCATCCGCATCCATAGAGATTTTCTTGTGAACGCTCTACAGACTGCAATTCTTATCCGATCCTTTTGATATTTCACGTGCACATTGACAGTGGTCAGAGGATGAAGCCTATCGATTTTGGTTGACTTTCGTTGTGTGGTGTCTGGATAATTCCCAAAAAGGGACAAAAATTTTCCCATTGGAATGAATGTCAAAAGCTAGAGCGCGTGATGTCACAGTTAGAGTGGGAGCTGAGAGCAGACAGAATGAAAAAATACTTTTTAAATCGCTCTAACTTCCATAAACTTGAATCCCTCTTCATGAAATTTCACAAAAACGTAGGAAAATTTGTTGTTGTCACAGTACTATAGTTTCTGTTGCACAGAAGTACATAGTTTTGCCTCAAGGAACAGTCAAAGGACATGAAGCACGTTGAATTTCTCCATCTTTTCCATTCAAAAATCACCCAAACATTCTTGGGAGAACAGCAAACAGAGTTTTTTAGATCGCTGTAATTCCAAGATTATATCACTCAAGGAAATAAAATAGACATCCACGCGCTCAGCAAAGTCTTGTGCCTTGAATTATGTGGTTACATTGGTGGCAGGATTAACGTTTTTTTGCGTGAGAAGCAGGAGTTTGAGGTGTGCGCGAGCAAGGATTTCTTTGACTAAGTGACTCAGCGATTCTCTGTGCGTGGGGAACCAGTTCTGGCATGGCCCTCTGTGATTGGCTGATTTGATATCGAACACCTCAGCTGAGTTCCCATATAGATGATTTGGTTACAATACGCCCGCATTCCAAATCTGCACTCACCCATTATGTAGGGCATTATGTTGTGAATGGTCTACATTGAAAACAGCATGCCGACCTCGAACACAGTTAAGAATATTGGCGAGTTCAATCCCAACCCTGTTTTTCAACAGTTGAATAAATCAAACTCCTCAGCTAAGCCTCATGTGCAAACTACTCAATATACTTGCCCATACTATCTATCCAGCAATTCCAAAAATGCTCTCTTGTGACTGAAAAATTTGTTGTCCTCTGTAGCAACCACTTTGTCTACAACCCCAATTCCGAAATAGTTGGGACGAAGTGTAAATTGTGAATAAAATCAAAATGCAATGACTTTCAGATCGCGAGCCAAAATGTCATTTACAATGGAACATAAATAACATTTCAAATGTTGAAACTGAGACATTTTAGATTTTTATCCACAAAATGAGCTTATTTCAAATTTTCTGGCTGCAGCAGGTCTCAAAAAAGTTGGGACACAGGCAAAAAAGGGCTGAAAACGCAATTAATATATAAGAGAATCAGCTGAAGGAACGTTAAGCAAGTAATTAAGTTAACTGGCATCAGGTGTGTAACATGATTGGCTATGAAATGGATGTCTTAGAGAGGCTGAGTATCTCAGAAGTAAAGATGGCCAGAGGCTCTGCAACCTGTGAAGGCTTGCGTAAAAATATTGTGGTATACTTTAAAAACAATGTTCCTCAACGTCAAATTGCATAGGCTTTGAAGGTCTCATCATCAACAGTGCATAACATCATCAAAAGATTCAGAGGAACTGGAAAAATACCTATGCGTAACAGACAAGGCCAAAGACCTTTACTGGATGCCCGTGATCTTTGGGCCCTCAGACGCCACTGCATCACTCACCGGCATGATTCTGTCATTGACATTACTGAATGGGCCCAGGAATACTTCAAGAAACCCCTATCTGTAAGCACAGTCCGCCGTGCCATCCACAGATGCCACCTAAAACTCTATCATGCAATCGTTATCATGCAATTGTCTATCATGCAAGCCATTGTTGAGCATGATCCAGAAGCGCCGCTGTGTTCTGTGGACCAAGGCTCATTTAAAATGGACTATAGCAAAGTGGCAAAGTGTCCTGTGGTCAGACGAGTCCAAATTTGACATTCTTGTTGGAAATCATGGGCGTTGTGTCCTCCGGGATAAAGAAGAGAAAGACCACCCCTCCTGTCATCAGCGTTCAGTTCAAAAGCCAGCATCTCTGATGGTATGGGGATGCATTAGTGCATATGGTGTGGGACACTTGTATGGTCTAAAAAGCACCATGAATGTTGAAAGGTATATAAAGGTTTTAGAGCAACATATGCTCCCTTCCAGATGACATCTATTCCAGGGAAGGCCTTGTGTATTTCAGCAGGACAATGCAAAACCACATACTGCAGCTATTACAACAGCATGGATTCGTAGTAGAAGAGTCCCTGTGCTGAACTGGCCAGCCTGCAGTCCTGATCTTTCACCGATTGAGAACATTTGGCGCCTAATTAAACGAAAAGTCCGTCAAAGGAGACCCAAAACTCTCCAGCACCTGGAAGCCTGTATTAAACAAGAGTAGGACCAAATTCCAATGGCTAAACTCAAGAAACTTGTCTCCTCAATGCCCAGACGCCTCCACTCTGTGTTAAAAAGAAGAGGGGATGCTACACCATGGTAAACAGGCCCCTGTCCCAACTGTTTTGAGACCTGTAGTAGCCATCAAATTTGAAATGAGCTCATTATGTGGATAAAATTGTAAAATTTCTCAGTTTCAACATTTGCTATGTAATCTCTGTTCTGTTGTGAATAAAATACTGGCTGGAGTAATTTGAGAGTCATTGCGTTTTGAATTTATTCACAATTTACACTTTGTCCCAACTATTTTGGAACTGGGGTTGTATATAGAGCCAATGGCATTCAAATTAGTAGTTCAGAAAGGTCGGTTTTCTGAAACAAAAATTTTACATAATATTGATGCTGTTCTTCTTCTATCACTATCATCTATCTTCTATCGTTTCCCTCATGCACAGTTATTTCTGGGCCAGGACGCGGATGCGCGACAACCGCAAATCCATGGTACCCCCGGACACTCCGTCCGGGGCTACAATAATGTCTTTTTGTGAGAAAAAGTCACAATCTAGTTTTGAAATGTTTTGTCCTGTGTGAAAGTCATTCTTTTGTGGAATTCTTCCAAGCATACCTACTCTGTTTTGATCAATTGCTGCAGAGATGATTTATTTTTTGAAACTTTTTTCCCCAGACCCATTCATTCTTCCACATCAGCAAGTAGACAAAGGAGCCATCAAATTTGTCCTCAGTGGAGCCAATATCATGTGTCCTGGACTGACGTCTCCTGGTGCCAAACTTTACCCTGCTGCCACAGATACAGTGGTTGTATCCTTTACAGTTATTGGGTGTCCTCTTCTGTGGACAGCAGTACATTTTAGATGCGGGTTAAATTTCGGCTTTGGAAGAATGTATAAAAATGCTGCCAACTTAGTTCACCGTGCTCGTGGTGTTTGCCAATTTTGAAGCCGTTGGTCTCTTTAACAGTATGTCATAGGCCATCATGGCTGAGGGTAAGCAACATGCACTCTGTGTCGGGGTTATGAAAATGTCAGCAGAAAACATGTAAGTGTGTGGTTCTTTGATTTATTGCTGCTTTGAAATTTTCGGAAAATGAATGGTTTTAATGAATGGGGCAGAGCTTCTTTGTTCGGAGAATGGAAGTGAGAAGTGTTTGCTTGCATGCCCTGTCAAGTGGTAGCCTAATTTTCATTGTAGCAATGTGTCCTGAATTGACTTAGGAAGATGCTGTGGTGGGATAAGTTTTTATGATGATACATTCCTGATTGGGAATCAAAAGAGAGGAAGGGGTGGGGAATAAGGTCTCCAGTAAGTGTACTTTATGTATTGTTGCTTGCCAGCATGGAGAATGAGAAAAGTGTTCTCTCCACTTTTCTGATGATTGCATCTCTTTTCTATTTTCCTTTTGGAAACAGAGAAAAAGTCAACAAGGGCATTGGGATTGAGAATGTTCACTATCTGAATGATGGACTGTGGCACATGAAGACATATAAGTGACAGCGGGCATGTCATTCCTGGGCTGAGGTCTCGAAGCTGAATGTGTACTGTTTACGCCTATGGACATAACCTTGTGATTTCTAAACCATGTAACTGGCTTTAGTTTTGATGCACAATAAAACCTTGCATTTGTGGAACTTGCAATTTTCACTCATACCTTCACATAGTTGCACTTCCTGAATCAAGTTTACAACCTGCTTATTTTATGTAGCTCAAATTAGCTGAAGCTGGGTTACAGAGTCTATTATCAAATCTAGACATTACCAGTGCTGACTGGCCACCAGCCAAATAGTATAGGGTGCAGTTGGGTCAAGCTGGTAAGGTTAAATGGCCAGGATGATTGAAAGATCATTGCGTAGAAGTGTCATCTGCTCATCAGTTGGGCATGTGCAATTCAGTGAGCTTCACATCATTCGCTGCAGCATTGTCTGACACCTGAAGTCATACTTGCAAACAGCCATTTGAGATGCTACGTTTCATGCTTAATTGGAGAGTGCTTGCTCATCTACTTAATTTATGGAACATGATGTGGCAGTAAGAACAGATGAATATGATTGGGCTTGCCAAACTAGAATAATTTACAAAACCCCATATTCAGCTGCCGTTACTCCAGTGAACTAACTGTACATTCTCTCCTTACTATCATCCTGTCCATTTGTAGTTGTGCTAATTTGCCATTTTGATGGTACAGAAACCACTCTGATCATCATGTTATGCTCAGCAAAAGCTAAGAAGTATCTTTGTCCATTGTCACACGACCTGACACGCACTACTAATTAGGAAGTTAGATTTTGGTATAAAATGGCCATTAAGAACCCGTTTTCTTTTGATTCTTTTGTTTATACACTGCCCATCCAGAAAAGTATCAGTTTGGATTGAAATAAGCACATGCTCAAGAGCGTGATTGAATGATTATTGCAGTCGTGTGTTTCTTTTCATCCTGGCTGATTCAGTGAGTAACTTCTCATTTCTTAAACAATTGTGTTAGGAGATGTATCATGGTCATTAAAAAGATGTTACTGTGTCTCAAGAGGGGCAAATTATTGCCCAGCATCAACCAAAGAAGAAAGCTAAGGAGATTGCTTAAATCACTAGAATTGGGTCATGAACTGTCCAACAGTTTATTACAACTCGGAAGGATAGTGGTAAACTGTCTGCTTCATGGAAGAAATGGGTTGGAGAAAAATCATGAATGATCCTGATGGAGGATCACAAAATGCTTTGTGAGGTCCGCTCAACAGTATCAACAGTCAATTAACAGTAGAACTTAAGGCTGTGTTTAATTATGAAGGGAAGAGCATGTCCACTGTTACAATGCTACAAGAACTTTGAGGGCTGGGACTTAACAGCGGCATGGCCACAAGAAAGCCACTTGTAAGTCAGGCTAATTGGGGGAAAAAAAACAAGTTGTATTTGCAAGGGAGCACAAAGATTAGACTGAGAAGCAATGGGAAAAGGTTGTGTGGTCTAATGAATCCAGATTTACCCTATTCCAGAGTAATGGGCATGTCGGGGTAAGAAAGGTAGCCCATGAAGTGATGCACCCATCATGCCAGTGTTATGATCTGGGGTTGCTTCAGTTGATCAGGTCTAGGCTCAGCACTGTTCTGCAGCAATAAAATGAATTCAGGGGACTACCTGAATATACTGAATGACTAGTAACCCATCAATGGATTTATATCCCTCATGGCAAAAGTATATTCCAGGATGATGATGCCAAGATTCATTGGGCTTAAATTGTGAAAGGGTGGTTCAGCGAGCATGAGGAATCATTTTCACTCATGAATTGGCCACCTTAGAGTCCGAACCCGAACCAATTCAAAGTCTTCTGGATATGCTAGAAAAGGCGTGAACATAGTGGTTTGACAAACCCATTGTCAGTACAAAATCTCAGCCAAATATGAATGCAAATCTGTCCGGAAATAAATGTTGTAACATTGTATAAGATTGTCGAAACAATACCACAGCATATGTGCGCAGTGATCAAAACTGAAGGTAGCACAACACAATATTAAAGTGTGCGACTTTTTTTTTTGGACGTGAGTGTATTTTTTTTGTGAGATGATGGCTATTTTAGGCATGAGTTAGCCAGGAAACTGAAGATTCCATGCTACAATGTGCACTGCTGTCATGAAAAAAAAGTGCAAACTCCATCTGATCAAGACCAAAATTGAAGTAGATGGCCCAGACACACAACTGCTATATGCATATACAGATACAGTGGGCTTCAAAATTAAGGCACCCCTGACTGGCAATGCACAAACAATACTTTAAAATATATATATTTATAGAGAGACGCTAAATAACGTGAGAAATTCTGTACAATATTAATGTTCCAATGGAACCAACCAAAATCATTTTCTGATTTAATTAAAAATCTGTTTCCTCCAAATCAAGGTTTCATAATTAATGGCACCCTTAAAGATTATTGTAAATAACATCTACCAAAATTAAACCAATTATTAAATTCCACTTATTTAAGTTTTATTTTAGTATGAAGGAACTATATTGAGCCATTACATCACTTGCTGTTCACTAGGGTATAGAAAGGAGGCAGCACACATGCACTATCTCTTTGTCATCCAACTCCATGAAGAAAACAAAATAACTGTCACGTTCAAAAGAGGCAGGTCATAGACCTTCATAAATCTGGTAATGGCGACAAGAAGATTCATAAACAATTGAATATGCCACTGAGCACTCTCATGGCAATAATTTAAAACATTCTAAAGGTAAGGGACTGCGGAAAACCTCTAGGGTAGGGAATGCAACTACATTTTGGCCCCCCGAGGATAGTGAGGACGATTGTGAGAGAAGCAACAAAATCCCCAAGAATCGCTGTGAAGGAATTGCAGGCCTCATGGAGTCACCAGGTTTCAAAAAGCATCATCAGGCGCCACCTCCAGCGTTGCCTTCGGAAGGGTTGCCAGAAAAAAGCTTTTTCTGACCAGAAGATAGAGAGGTAAATGCTTGGAGTTTGCCAAATGTCATTCAAATTATGACTGGAACAAGGTGCATTGGTCAGATGAGACCAAAATTGCGGGTTTCCGTCAGATACAAAATCGGCATGTTTGGCATCGAAACAGAGGTGCAAACAAGGAGAAGCATCTCATACTCACAGTGAAATATGATGGTGGGTCAGTCATGTTTTGGGACTGTTTTAATTCAAGAGGTCCAGGGGCGCTGGTTAATATTAATGGCATAATGAACTCCACCAAGTATGAGGATATTTCGGCAGACAATCTGGTTGCCTCCACCAGAAGGCTGGGACTTGGCCGGAGGTGGACTTTCTAACAAGACTATGACCCAAAGCATACCTCAAGATCCACACAAAAATGGCTCTGTGTCAACGAAAATGTTCTGCAATAGCCATTTCAGTCAACAGAATTTAATCCATTTGAAAACCTGTGAGCTGAGTTGAAGAGGGCAGTTGATAAACGCAAACCCAAGAATGTGAAGGATCTTGAAAGGATCAGCTTTGAGCACTGGTCCAAAATTCTCCCAAATGTATGCTTTAACCTTGTCAAAAATTACAACCCATTTCCAAAAAAGTCAGGATGCTGTGTGAAATGTAAATAAAAACAAAGCAATGATTTTTCAAATCATACGAACTTTGTATTCATTTGAAAATAGTACAAAGACAATATATCAGATGTTGAAACTGAAATATTTTATTGTTTTTTTGGAAAATATGTGCTCATTTTGAATTTGATGCCAGCAACACTTTTCAAAAAGTTGGCACAAGGGCATACTCACCACCGTGTTGCATCACGTCTTCTTCAGTCAACACTCAGTAAGCATTTCGGAATTAAGGAGACCAACTGCTGTAGTTTTGAAAGTAAAATGTTTTCCCAGTCTTGCTTCGTGTAGGATTTCAGCTGCTCAATACTTTGCAGTCTCCTTTGTCATATTTTTTGTTTCATAATGCACCAAGTATTGTCAGTGGGTGACCGGTCTACACTGCAGGCAGACCACTTTAGCACCCAGACTCTTTTACTACAGAGCAATGTTGCACAGTGGTGTTTGGCTTGCTGTTGCTGAAATGAGCAAGGCCTTCCCTTATCTCATTCCCTACGGCAAGCCGCTGCCAACGGCGCGGCAAATTCTACCATTCCCTACGGTAAGCCGGTGCAGCGGCCTGGATGACCATTCGCAGTCCGATGAAAACACAAAATCAGTTGACGATCACAGTGATGGGCCACCTGTACTTCAATACTTTATATTGTGTAATTTTCGGGTAAAGTATTCTGTACAAACGCGACAATTTTATATAGAAGTATTCCGTAGGGAATTAGTTGAAAAAAGGCATCTGGAGGGCAGTAAATGTTGCATCAAAACCTGTATATATCGTTCACCATTAATGGTGTCTTTACGGATGCGCGAGTTACCCATGCCATGTTTACTGAGGCACCCCCATACTATCATGGATGCTGGATTTTGAATTGTTTGCTGATAACAAGCTGGATGGCCCCTCTCCTCCTTAGCCCAGAAGACATGGCATCCATTATTTCCTAAAAGAATTTCACATTTTGATTGGTCAGACAACAGGGCAGTTTTACACTTTGCCTCAATGCATTTTAAATCTCTACATGGCAGAGTTCTAACTTGTATTTGTGGATGCAGTAACAAACTGTGTTTACTGACAATGGTTTACAGAAGTGTTCTTGAGTCCAAGCAAGTGATATCAACTAGAGAATCCTGTCTGCTTTTAATGGAGTGCAGCCTGAGGACCTGAAAATCACAGCCATTCAAAATTGAATTTTAGCCTTTTCCCATGAGTACAGAGATTTTTCTGAATTCTCAGAATGGTTTAATGATCCATTATGTGCCATAGAGGATAAAACCTCCAAATTCTTTATAATTTTGAGTTGAAAATGTTATTCTTAAATTGTTGAACTATTTCCCCAATAGCTCTCACCATATTTACTAATGAAAGAGTTTTTATACCCAATCATGTTACTGACCTGTTGCTAAATAATCCAATTATCTTCTGCCAATTGTCGTTTATTAGCATCATGCAACTTTTCCAGTTTTTTATTTCCTGTCCCAACTTTTTTAAAAACATGTTGCTGTCATGAAATTCAAAATGAGCAGATATTTTCAAAGAACAATAAAATTTATCAGTTTCAACATCTGATATATTGTCTTCGTACTATTTTCAAATAAAGGTCAAATGATTTGAAAATCATTGCATTGTTATTTACACTTTACAGGGCCTCCCAACTTTTTTGGAAATTGGGTTGTACAGGAGAAGACTCCTTGCTGTTATTCTTGCCAGAGGTGGTTGGACTGTATACTGAATGAAGGGTGCCAATTATTATTAAATCTTGATTTTGTTGAAATTTATTTTGTAATAAATGATTATGATGATTTTGGTGATTTCCATTGAAACATTCATGAAGCACTTCACCATGTTGGTATATTTTGTTTCTCTACAATTGCTTATATTTTTTGTATTGTTTGTATTGTATTGGAGCCCACTGCAAGTTTCATTTTTCAATGTAATTTTAACTTTGTGAATAAAGATATGAGTAGGTCTCAGTGATCCCAAATTATTGAGTGCTATTGTAGAGTTATACGGTACAATTCATTCCTAAAAGCCTAGTAGCCAATACACAAAATAAAGCTAAATTTTTGCGACCAATTCTTGGTTATTCTGGTAATTAAATTTTAAAATAAAACTGCGTCACAGAATTGAGGCTTACATTTAATCAAAATTTATTCAGAATTACATTTACATCATACAACATAATCACATACTATTTATTAGGTCCTACATTTACCAAAAAGTGTACAAAAGTCATTCAAAAATCTGCACAATTAAAGCAGGAATAATTAATATAATTTCCTCATATAAAAAAAAAAAAAAAATTGCATGTTTTCTGATATGTACGTAAACAACAGCTGGTGAAAATTAGGATGAATGTACTGGAGAAAGTGAGTAAGACAGGATGTGACAAAAATATACATAAAAACTTCAAGATGAAAGCATTTCTATAATTTTAAGGGGTTAGAATTTTATCCAAGCCCATTTCCCCAAAAGCAATTAATCTGCAGAAAGAAAAGTTGTTCTACAAGTGGAGGGAAGGAGGGTCACTCATACATTTTATTGTCCTTTTCAAGCAGGGAAATGCTTAAAAAAAAAAAAAGAAAAACCTGTTTCCCCACCTTTGAGTGTTATGCCCTTCGGATTCAATAACCGTTTCAGTATTGTTAAGAAGTCAGCGATTTGCTTAAGTAAAAACTGACCACTATGATTGCCACAATTGCAGTCAATGTATTGAGATGATGCATCTTCAGTCAAGACAAAATTTCGTTCATAAGGTACACATAACTCTTAAGAGTCATGCAACATGAAATGAAATATCAAGCTGGCCTTACTTACACATCAAGATCCTTGATCAAATTCCAGAATACACTTTGGTGGGTGGACAAGTTCCGTCTTAATAGGACATGAATAAGTGCCTTACCGGAAGTTCACACTTGGCTACCGCACGGCAACCACAGATGACACCACGCCTACCTGTCAGTTTTTCTCTGCAATAACTCATTAACCTGTCATCTGCGGACAATAGAGTGGAGGAAGGGACATTAACCACAAACTTTAAACCAAGTGGGCACCCAGTAACCTGACAATTTTCGCCCCTTGAGCGGAGGTACATTGCAGGCTATTTTTTAAAATAAACTGTTCAACTGGCTGGATATCTGTTTTAAGAAAATGCAATAAATTAATAATTGTAAAAAGTTTTTCAGCCAACCATCAGGAAAAAGCTCCTTAATCTTATGCAGTCCATCTTCAGCCTGGTAAAGCAACATTTTAAAAAACCATTTCCTTCTTAAAATAATCAGTCAGGAAAACTAACATTCAAAATTAACATCACTATGTTATTGGATTTCAAGCTCCACAGGTTAAAAATAATAATTGTCGCCATCATCCTCACCGATGTCTTCATAAACCAGTGAGAACGATACAGTGGAAACAACTACAGTCTGGAACACCAAAAAGTATAATTTTTTTAAAAAACAAATGGTAGATTTATGATAATTCTTTTCGACACCAGCTGTAAACCAAGCCACACCAGATTTCCAAACGAACCATGTGGTTACTAGTCAATATATGACATTGCACACATCCAAACGCCCATACAGTTTCATAATTGAGCAGAAATGCCATTTCCCTTTAGCAGCAATTAAGGATTGAAGACTCCAGGCTGAAAATAATTCCTCTGATTATGCCTCTGTCAGTGCGAGCGTTGGCGATCACACCTGAAGAGTGACCAAAAACTGATTTTAAAATGATTACTTCCACGTGCAAAGCAGTCACCACCTAAAATCACTTTTCTTGAGTGCAGCTGTCAATGGTTCTTGTTGCACGCTCAGTCATTGTCTGATCCCTCTGGTGGCAGAAACATTAACGAATCATGAAAACTGTGGCCATACGGACGCAGTCTGTAGACGCCGTACATCATGACGTGCATCTGGTTGGGGGTCATTCCTCCAAAGGTTATGGCCATGTCGGAGCAGCAACTCTCGATCACGTCCGGTGAGTTTTGTGCCAGGCTTGCAGAGATGAGGGACCCTACTGCCTTGCTGGTGAATAGCCCCTTGCCCCGCGAGTCCTCCCCATTTTCTGCAAACACGCCAGTGTACTTGAGACAGACAGCCAGCTGCTTCTCTTCGCTCAGCTTCCAGAGGGCACTGCCGCGCTCAGGGCACTTGTCCTCATTTTGAAAGATGGCCACCAGCCTCCTCAGAGCCTCTAGGCTGAGCACTATGCCACTGTCATACTCTACGTACTCCAGCTCGCCAGACTTGAGCGTGTGGCCAATGTAGAAGGGCTGGTCGGGGTCCTTGTTCAGTACCAGGTACTTAAGGTTCTCAATGATGGCAAAGGTGGTGGGTCTTGCCACAAAGAACCAGCGCAGGTCGCTGGCATTGTCATAGGCATGCTTCAAGGCCTTCCGCAGCTTCACCCACTCATCTTGCTCCTGCAGAAAGGAGATGCAAAGCAAAGCTGAAAATTCTCACCCATTTCTAGTAGCTCTACATATCGTGTATGGGTAGATAATGATGCAACAGGAAATTCTAGAAAATCTGGGCTTCATTCACATTTTGTTTCGTTTTGCCAGTCATCGTTCTGTTTACTGGATGTTAGGATGAAAACCACCCTGTTGCATGGAATATAAGTTTTAGTGGTCCACCACATTGAAATAAAAAGCCCTAAATCTTTGAAAATTTGTATCTAGTGGTATTATATGGGGCCTGGGGGTATTACAGAAAATATGAAGAAAAAAAAAAAAAAAACTCCAGGAGTTGGCATGGAACGGCTCTGAATCTCTGAATCAGCACAACCTGCAATAATTGAAGGTTTGGGCGTGAGTCTTCAGGCAGAGTTTTAAATGTCAAGTCTACTCAGAACTCGATACATACCGTAACTTTTCAACGGGTGCATTTTAGCGCATACTTGCCATGATTTCCTTAAAATTTAAATGACCAAAAACAGTATTCCGAGCTTAACAGTCAATACTGGATGTCTTTACTATGATTGGAAAAAGTATGAATGAAAATATTAGCCAGCCAAATGCATACCTTCAGGTCCACAGCCTCCAGGGCCTTGGCGGACTCAGAGGTGTAGAAAACAGCCCTGTCACAGTGCTTACTCCAGGTGTCCTTGGCAGTGGCCCAATGCAGAAGACCCTTGGGCTGGACCATGATGATGCAATAAACACGGACCCTGTGGCTCAGCTCAAGCTTGTGGGCCTCTGGTAGCCTCTGCAGCTCCTCTTTGCTAGGGGCCTTGAGGTGGTGGTGGAGGTGGAACTCCACTTTAGGCTGACCCCCAGAGCTCAAATTCTCAATGAGGAACACTACCAAGCAAAACAAGCCCCCCATTGCCATGCCCTTCATGAAGGAACTGCCCTCCGCTGGCATTTTGGCAGAAAACTAGGAAAACAGAAAATGAGTTAACAGAAAAATTTCCTCCCACAAAATTTGAGCAGAAAATGTAACTAAATCCGCCAAGACCGTCCGTTTCTGGATTTACTGAACAGTACTTGGTGTTAAATCGGACCTTGTTACAACTCATGCTGAAAAAACGACGCATAATTTGAAAAGAATTTTTGTTAATGCATAATGTAAAAATAGCCGCGCTTACGTGGGTGGGACCCCTCAGCCCCATGCATAGTTGAAGCGTGTGTACCTATCGTGTTAAACACTGCTAATGGAAGCAGACACAATCACACACAGAATGGAAATTCAAGATGGCAGCTCTGGCAGCCATATTTGATTTCAGATCACGACCGAAATCGATAGGCTTGTGTCGCAACTCTACCCCGATGTCCTCACCAGAAACCGTGATGATCGGTGATGGCGTTTTTCAGTTATCGCACACAATCAAATGTGGACGAACAGACAGACAGACGCCGTGCATGATGACAATACCCCACAGCCTCTTTCAGGGCTGATGGGTAAAAACGTTTGGCGCATAATGTGAAAAATCAGCTCATAATGTTAAAAACAACGCATAATGTTAAATTTTTTTCTAACATATAATGTAAAACATTTTGACGCATAATGTAAAAACATTTTCTATCGAATAATGTGAGAATTTACCAATGCATGACGTTAAACACACTGAATATTTCCAGGGCGCCCTATCCCATAGGTTAGAATTCCGTCCAGGGCATATTTCAACCAATGAAATCGCCAAAAATTTTCCTCACTTTGGAGAACACTGAATGGTAGTCAGGTCCTGACACTGTTCTCGGCACTTTCTTTGTACCTAGTCAACCATTTCTACGGACAATAATAAACCAATGACCAGTTAATTATCCAATCAGCAAGGTCCAAGGACCTTGTGCTCGCCTCAGTGCAGTAATTTGATAAATGATGAGAGCCCAAGTGGCTAGAAAGTACATGAAATATTTAAGTCAACATAGTCAATGACATTAGGCCTTCATATACTGGTCGACAAAGTCAAAATTGATATTTAGTCACCAGAATAGTCCATTCAAATATACCCTACCTGGTGACATTGACAAATGTCAAAACCAGACAAGTAATAGAAAATATAGATAGAGTGCTGAAATTTCTCTTCTTGATATTTATCTTGTGAATGCAAGTAAGAGAACACTGGTCATTTTCAAGTCACGACCCCTGGCAGCCATACTGGATGTCCAATAATGCCGAACTTGTGTGGCCTACACAGTTACAAACGATACCCAGGTATCAAGTTTCAGGACTCTACCTTTTACAGTGAGCAAGTAGCAGGACATAGGTCATTCTCAGATCATGGCCCCTGGTGGCCATGTTGGACGTCCAATCGAGCCGAAACTTGGTGCATTGCCTCTACAGTTAGAGATGTACCCAAATATCAAGTTTCAGGACTCTAGCTTATACCATAAGTAAGTAATAGAACATTAGCCATTTTCAGGTCATGCTCCCTGGTAGCCATATTGGACGTCGGACCACGCCAAAACTTGTAGTGTGGCCTCAACAGTTAGAGATGTATCTTAATTTAAAGTTTCATCACTTGCGCTTAGGTCATTCCATGCCAAGTGGAAATGCTTAAGGTACCTTTTGGGCCACCATGGTCTCAGATTTTTCTCCAACTTTGTATATGGGTCATTCCATGACAAATGTCCAAATGGCTCCCACTCGACCATCTCAGATTTGGCTGAAAAAATTCCAGCGGGTGCATTCACCTCCTAATAGGCAAATCCAAAATTTTAGCTCTCAACTCCTCATAGTTTCATCATAAAAAAATATTTTTGCAACCAAGTTCCGGCTCTTTTGAACAGCTATTTCTGAGGAGCCACTTTCGTATGCTATATCTAGAGAAGTATTTCAGCTATGTCCTTCAAATTTTCAGGGGTGAAAATATGTTACTACAACTTGAGGAATATGGACTTATAAAGGTGTCCCTTTTGTTAATCATATATTTCTAAGTGCTTAAAGTTGCTCAAAAATTTTACTGTACGCTCTGCGGTAGCATATTTGAAGGACAGTAAAATGCCTAATTTCAAAGACAGGGATTTGGTCTTGCACATATAGCTTCCCATTCATATCATTAACTGTGCATTTTATAAAATAATGTTTGAATATGCCTTTGATGCCATTAAATGCTGTGTCCACAAAAATACCATATCTTCAAAAATTTATTTTGAGAAAATAAATCAGAACCCCGTCACAAATTTTGAATATGTTAATAACAGGCATCTAATCTTTCGAAAACAGTCAATTTGATGTTGGTGGATGGTGTCATTTTTTTGGTATAAAATGTTTAATAGCAAATTTTATTTTTTTCATTTTCAAGCCTTAACATTTTCTAGATTATTCATAAGAGAGGGCCAGATTAGTATACAAAATACAAAACATATATGGGAAGCTGTATGTGCAATACCAAAACCCTGTCTTTGACATTAGGCTTTTTACAGTCCTTCAAATATGCTACCGCAGAGCGCATAGTAAAATTTTCGAGCAACTTTAAGCACCCAGCAATATATGATGAACTAATGGGACACATTCCTAAGTCCATATTCCTCAAGTTAGAGCAGCAGATTTTCACCCCTGAAAATTTGAAGGACCTAGCTGAAATGCTTTTCTAGATATAGCCATGTGAATGTGGCTCCTCAGAAATCGCTGTTCAAGAAGGGCCGGAACTTAGTTGCAAAACTATTTTTTTAAGACAAAACTATTAGGAGTTGAGAGCTAAAATTTTGGATTTACCCAATTAGGAGGTGTATGTGATGTGAGGCCATGACAAAAATGGGTACGTATTGAATATTCAACTGTAATAGTTTTTCTGTTGGGCTCCCAGCACATAAAGGTAGACAACTGTGCCAAATCTGGTCAACTCAGTCAGTACCTTTTATTTGAAAACGCAAGTTGCTGTCATCGTCACTGTCCCAGTCCCCATCTTTATCACTACTAGTCAGGGATAAAGATTTTGTCAGCCTAATCAAAAATAAATTTAGAATGGGAAGAAAAGTAATATGTGATCGTGTTATTATTGGACGTTTTCAATTATATGGTGGTACCATCTTTTGAATTTAGTGTTAATACTCCGAATTGGATTCCCCCAAATCTATTTCAGAAGGTAAACTTTTAAGTTGCAAACCCGCAGTTGAATCCTTAGCTGGCCAGCTTATCATTTTCACTCAAGGTTATTTTAATCTCTTCTCTTCTGCAGTGAGCACTCAGTGAAAAAGTTTCAAGAGAATGAGTTAGATGCATGCAACAATGAACAAAAACTCCAACATGATTTTGTTGCTTTTTCACTTGCTTGGATCCTTTCCAGTAAAAGTTAAATAAATAGGGAAAAGGTTATTAGCCACTCAGTTTCTTTGTCATGTAGAACTTAGTTCCTGTTCAAACACAGGATCCTTCAAAGCTCCCTCTCCCAGGGCGCGGTTCCAGGCTAGATCCCTTTCCACAGAGATCTTCACCCAGGCTCCCCCAGGTTGAGAACTCTGCCTTCTGCTTCCCGGTGTCTTCTTTTCAAAGCCCACCGATCACAGAAGCAGCACTCACCTACTGACACATTCGCTTTTGGCTTGTGGTGGCCTGACTGCACATTGAGCCGAGCTCGGCGGCCACCCTTACTGCCATCTGCGACCCGACCGGCCGGTGACCCAGTCGATAGCGATCCCCGAATCCCGTAGTGGTTACCAGCCACCCAGGTGGGAACCGACGGTCTGATCCCTACCCCACTTCGCTAAGGGAATAGAAACTTTGACCGTTTTCACCAGCCTCGCCTGTTCACAGAGGTCGTCTCCAATGCCCCTCTGCTAGGTGTGGGCTGTCGCCCACGTACCACGTGTTGCCCACAACTTACATGCGACAAACACGCCGACTAGATGGTACCACGGCAGTATGTCAATTCATACTTCACTGGACACGGGGGCCTTCAGTCCTCTCCCCTGCACTATATCTCCTCTTTAACATGCCCTCGGGACTTTGCAGTCTCGCCGCCGCCTGTTCTCCGCAAGGGTCGGGGGGCCCAATCCCCTTCCCTCGGGAGAAAAGATCTTTCATTAATCATTCATTGCATTTCTTTGGTCAGGAAAGCTTTCAGTCACCTTTTTTAAATCCCAATGCATCATTTGTTATAAAATTTGATCCTTCACATTACTCATTTGCTGGGCAGAACTTATTCTTGTTTGACTAATGAATAAAATTCTACCACTTTGTTACAGTTTTTTTTTGTTCTTTTTGCCCACTTATTTGACAATTTTTTAATATCATTCTCAAAGGTAGGAAACTGCTCTCTTAATTCCTCCACAGGCATTGCCATTGTTATTTATCTATTATTCTTAATTTTATTACTTAACCAAATTATCTTTCCCCACGTATTAAATTGCAATATGTCTATTTTATCAGTTACACTGCTTAGTAAACAGTCTATATTATAAACACGCTTCTGCTGATTTTTCCTCTTCCTCTTAGACAGATATGATAATAATAACACTTAGATAATCAATATTTAATGCATGCAATTTACTACTTCTTTTAATCTACCAAACAGTAATGACCATTAATAATAATTTTAACACTTATTGCATGCAGGCTAGGGGTTATGCTGTCATATTTTATATTTTAGTGCACTCCTAACACTCCTAACAAATGCAATACACAACAAAACCACTGTTCACATCCACTCTACACTCAATCAAAAGGGCGCCACACCCCACAGTACAGACTTCCCGTCCACGTCTGTTTGGGACCCCGCAGTCTGTCCTCCCTTAGGACCTAACAAACAAACCTCACTCCCGTCAATGTCCTCGCTAGTCCTAATCTGCCAGCTCCTATTACGCCATGTGCGCTGCGCACCCTTTTTTAAAAATAAGAAACAGCAGCAACAAAAAGCTAAAACGGATCCTGCAGTTAGACCTCTCTTAGGTCTCTGTCCAGGCCCAACCCGAGAACCTGCAGGTTATTCCCTTATCTTAGGGTCCAGCACAGGCCTCACTCCTAACAAACTCATAAACCTCAGAGATAGAGAGCCTGCAGGTTAATTCCCTTTTTTACCGTGGGTCCCAGCACAGGCCACACACATAACAAACAGTCATACACCAAACCAATTACAGAACGCGCTCTGAGTTCCACACAATCACTCACAGTTAGTTGTTGCGCGTGCAGTGTTAGTAGTTGCTTGATAACTCTGCATATCTTGTCCCTCTCCTTTTAATTTCCCCCAATTTAGTGTCTAGATTCTTTGAGTCCAAAGGTCACTTGTCTCCAGTGCTCCAGATCAGGGCCAGGACAACACAAAACAACACCCTTACTTATCTATCTGAGCAAGATTAATTAAATCAAATTAACTTAATTAAATTGCTCACCTTATACTTAGTTTGCTGGCAGCTTAGGGTGTGTGTGTGTGCTCCTCGCACCATCTCCGGGCACCGGAAGACCACCCACCCTTCCGAGTGTCTTGTTCGTGAATAATTGGAGAGAGACAAAATCTTCAGAAGTTATCTTTATTCCAGCCTTGACTCGTGCAATAATCCAAACCCGGAGAGTAGTCCTTGGCCAAGAAGTACTAACTCAGCGTTCTTTACAGAGCCATATTTATGGGAAAATCTCAACCAACTTTGCTCCAATCACAATACATGGGTCGTACACTGATTATCTCGTAAGTTTTTTCTTTCCCCTAATGTTGGGCAAGCTCTCTGAGATTCTCTGAAAAATAATGGTGGTTCACAAAAGTATTGGTCTCATAAAAAAGTAAGAACATACACTAGAAAGGAGAGGAAAATTACAGTCAGGAGAGGAACAAGACTAGGTGCAACCTAGTATATGGCTGGGCCGCCAAGTGCTGTATGAGAATGTGGGCCCAAGAAAAGGGTGCTAAATGGGGCAAAGCTCACACAATTATATGAAGTGCAAGTTTAGTAATGAGCTGGAGCTGATAAATTATTTACAAAGAGGGCGGGGAGAGTGGGAGTGTGAGAGAGTGAGAAAGAGTGAGAGTGCGAGTGAGGGAGTAGGAGTGAGTGAGAGTTTGTGAGGTAGTGGGAGTGGGAGGTGGGGGGTCTTGAGTATGGAAAACATATCAAAAGCAAGTTATACATTTGAATAGACAAAGATTGATTTTGTGAATGTGAATTTGAGAGAGACAGCAGCAACAGATGTAGATAGCAGATAAAGTATGTATGCATGTTCCTGAATCGTAATGAAACAATGAAGTTATTGTTACAGTTGTGTTAACCGGGAACGTGACGTCACCTTTGTGAACGCATGGCAGTTCCTATATAGTGAGAGTGTAAGAACGAACTTCAAAGATTCCTTTTTTCCCCATGTTTCGTCTTTGGGCATGTTATGGACAAAGAATCCACAGTTTCGAGTAAAACCACTTAATAAACATGTTCGAGTGAAGGAGCTGCCATGTGTTTCATAAAGCGTTATTTGATATTGGTGATGAATGAATATGGTTAACTATGTGACAAAAAAATGAAATGCAATTAATTTTAAGGAATTTATGACCTATTGAAAGCTCTCGAAAAGGTCTTGTAGTTCATGAGATCATGAGAATTGGCCAAGAAACAAGTAAGTTCATTCTATAATTTAATTTCATTTTGTTTGATTTGGTTGAGAAACTGATGTGATTTCCACTAGTCCTTCATCAGAGGACTTACGGTCAGCAATTTCCCGCCAGAATTCCTCTCTGGCCTTATTAGCAGCAACAGTGTTGCTTTTGGCTGTTTTTTATATATTTACATTCTTCATAACTGTCCATAATGACGACCCACTCCTCCTAGGAGATTTTCTTTTTTTTTTTTTTTTTTTTTTTTTAAAGATTTTATTAATCACCCAGCAACCACTTACATTACATCCAACGAACAAGTGCATACATCAAACAACATGAATGCACTAACATAAATCTCAATTATAATTTCCCAAGTGTCCACCTGAGTATGCGCATGCATAATCATGCAGTCTTTCAAGTGTCCAACCAATGAGTGTAAAACTTCATGTAGGTCTCCCATTAAAGATGTTCAGAAATGGCCGTTTGTCCTGTTTGTCCCGCCTCCTTCTACGAGTTTCCCCGAGTTTCCGCACGAGTTTACACGAGTAAGGAAAACAAATTTGATTGGGCGTTATCGAGCGGGCGGGATACTCAATGTTTAGGGCGGGACACAGTGTTTACTCTGGGTGATCCGTAAAAAAAAAAAAAAAAGACTGGGGGGACGCCGAGCCCCCGCATCCAACGTCCACAACACCACTGGTTATGAATCATGAAATCTGAAGTAACGAGACAATTGTCAGCTGGGAGTAACGTTAGGCTAGCTACGTTGGTAAAACTAGCAGTAGCTAACTTAAAATGTGTAAGATACTTGTTTATAAAAGAGCAAATGTCTACATTAGTAGCCTAGCTAGCAACTTACCGGTACTTTCGAAGAAGGTGCCCCAACAGTGTACACTGTCGGGACCACTGTATCCGTCAGGATTAGATCCTTCGCCAGCCCAGCCGAGTATTGCCCGTAGTTTGAGAAGCAGGATTGTGTGAAGTGCCTTCCACACACCCTGGAACTCACCGACAGCCCACTCTCGTCGAAGTGCAGGAATTCAAGCCAGCCGGCTCGTACCTCTGCATCCGAAGGGAGCATGAGCAAAGTAGTCTGGGTGGACAGACACCTAAGCAAACACCTCCTTGGTCCTCCTCCAGCCATGCTAGCTCACGTATGCTAGGCCACCTAGCTACCGCTACTAACACCACTAACACTCACACAAACGCTAACTCAATCTCACCACACACTCACTCACCCAAACGTGTCCCTCACTCACTCTCTTGCAACTGCACACTAGATACTAACCAGGGTTGCCAACTCTGATAAGAAAAATAAGCGACCACAGCTTCAAAAACAAGCCCGATATAAATTAGACGATACTAAGACGGTGTAGACCTGGAGAGGAATCTCTTTCGTTTAGTTGAGCAAGGGGCGAGGAGGGACGGCGGATTCTCTAACATTGCTCGTGAGGCTGTGAGCAGACTGAGTCAATCAATGAATCAGGGGGGAAATAGCAACTACAAATGTATAACAATTAGGTCGCTTGTAACACTTCTCTAGCAAGCAACCATATTTTTAAAAACAAGCCCAAAAAAAAAACAACTGCAACCCGCGACCCGTAATTTTTTCAAGCGACTTCAGGAAAAAAGAAGCCCAAAGTCCTGTATTATAAGCGGACTTGGCAACTCTGATACTAACTCTCTACAACCCACGAAACCGCTCACTAAAACTCGAATCCACTTATTCCTGCAAAAACCACTACTCACTATCAAAGCTTCCCGGTTTTTCTCAAACTTTTATATCGCAACGACGGTAGCCATTTGATTGACGTATGACGGATCCTGATATCATTGGCTGATGAATAGTGTGCAACATGACGCATGATTCGCACGCCTGCATTATCCAATGCGAAAAAAACTACCCACTTTCACCCCGGATTTACTCGAAAATAAAAGTTCGCACAAAGTTTGTACTACATCGCCTGATAGATGAGTGATTACACTAATTTTAAGACCCATAGTGGGATCAAATTCATTTTTCTTTTCTGAACACCTTTAAGCCGCTGGTGGCGCCCCCTGGTGGCGTGGGGGGAGAGAACCCGCAGTGTTACTGATCCTGGATCAGGGATAGTTTCCTTGGAGAAATAAACAGAGCACGATCGGTCATTTTATGAACGGAAATAGGGTCAATTGTCACATGAAACGCTCTTTTGTTGAGAGCGCGTACAGTGTTAAAAGCACAAAACCGACATTAACAAAGAAAGATTACGACCACAGTTGTGGTACCAATTATCTCTGATTGCGAGTTCAGGGTTTGTTGACCCGGCTCACTGAAATATAGCCTGTCTGTGTGTGTCTCCCATTAAGCCGCTGGCGGCACCAGGGGAGAGATAACCTGCAGTGTTACTGATTCTGGATCAGGGATAATGTCCTCAAGGAACGTACAACATGCAATCGGTCATTTTGTGAATGGAAATAGGGTCAATTGACGCATGAAACGCTTTTTTGTTGAGAGCGCGTACAGTGTTGAAAGCACAAAAAAAGAGATTAACAAAGAAAGACTACAACCACCGTTGTGGTACCAATTATCTAATTGCGAGTTCAGGGTTTGTTGAGCCAGCTCACTCAAATATAGCCTGTCTATGTTAAACTTGCTTGATTTACTGATGAATATGATGAGAACATTTGAAATATAATCCTCAACATACTGTATGCACCCGCTGGAATTTTTTCAGCCAGATCTAAGATGGTCAAGTGGGAAGTTTCTCTGAAATTCAGACATTTGACATGGAACGACACATATTTGTTCATTACCTCCGCCAACGAAGTTGGGGCGGAGGTTCTGTTTTCGCCCCTGTCTGTCTGTCTGTCTGTGAACAACATAACTCAAAAAGTAATGCATGGATTTGTTTGAAATTTTGTGGGTGCATTGCTATTACATCAAGGATGGACCCTATTGATTTTCACCGCGATCAGTGAAACAATATGGCTGCCACGGCAGCCATCTTTAAATCGTATGACATGCGATCACTGAACTTCCCTCCCACTTACGAAGATTTGGATTGTGCTACCATGGCGGAGGTTTGCACTCTACAAGTGCCTCTAGTTTGAACTCAAATGATGGGTATCTCCAATTTTTTCGCAAATGGCCCACCGGTATTGATTTTATGGACCTCTGAAAAAAATGGCCTGTGGGGGGCGCTTTTCAAAACATGCTGTGCAAAAAGTCTTATATCTTTGATTCTATGACAGATACAGATCTGGAAGGTGGCTTGATCCTTGACATGACAGGCTGACAATTTGACCAGGCTGACAATCTTAAAGGTTGCTTGAATCAATGGTGAATGCCATGGGAATGCCATGGAAATTAAGGTCAAAGTTGGGGTTCACAAAAATATTTTCAACTTTTTCAATCCTAATTACTCGCTAATAGTTGGAGGGAGTGATCAACTGTTGCCAGGAACCTTTTATTTCAGGTAGATTCTTGCCATTTCTATCAAAAAATCGAAAGAAAACTTAGTAGTTGTAGTTGAAACTGAAGCAGCTGAAAACAGCCCAAGTTTAAGGGCCTGGCTTGCCCCTGGGGGAAAGTTGGACTGACACCACTTTGCACCTGAGCAGTGTCTAATGACCTGAATTACACTGCTATGGCCCAAAAATCCAGTACATAGACCTGTTTCCCACCAAAAAGCTGGCCTAAAAAGTTGTAAAAATCATTGTTTTTCTTTGCATTGAAATGTACATGGCAATGTACTGTTATGTGCTGGAAATAATGAAACCCGCTTGAACATCATGTGGGTTACTTTATTTGAGCTGAAAACCTGATATTGATATTCTTTGCGATTGTAGTGACCTTATTAGGGTCATTCCATGCCAAGTGGAAACACACCTGGGCCATCATGGTCTTGGAGTTTACTTACCTTTGTCAATTTGTTCATTTTGGCCCAAATAATGGATATCTCTGATTTTTTTCGCAACTTGCTCTCTGGTATTGGTTTTATGGACCTCTGAAAAAAATGGCCTGTAGGGGGCGCTTTTTACAACATGCTGTAGAAAATCCCTTATATCTCTGGCCCTATTACTGATGCAGGTCTGGGGTTTGGATGGGTTTGTAATATGAGGCTTCCTCTAGCACCACCATTGTTTACAATGGTTGTATCTGTTATGGTTTCCATGGAAACTGTTTGAATTTGGGCAAATTTGAGATTTTTCACTTTTTGTGTCTTTTTTTGTGGTGAAAAAAGCCTATATGCTGGACCAATGGTGTTTTCCAGTATAATTCAGGTCATCTGACATGCAACAGGTGCAAATTCATAATGAGGCAACTTTTCCCCGGGGATGGACAGACCCCTTGAACTTGTGACTTTTTCTGTTGTAAGCAACTTTGAAAGGGTTCATCTGATAAACTATTATGTTCTGCTTTAATTTTCTGATAAAAGTGTCAACGATCTATCTGAAATAAAGTTTCTTTTGTCGCTTCTTCAGCATCACCAGTAATTGGTGAGTAATAAGGGTCCAAAAAGATGCTACGATAATGAAACGTGCCCTCATTGTTGACAGACGATAGGACGGAAAGATGGACGACGGGCGGATCGTGATCACATAGCCTCATTAAGGTGAGCCAAAAATGTATCTTGAAATCCCTCCAAATTTCAATATTCTCTTGGAATCGCTAGTATAGAAGCACAGGGACTTGAATCATAGGTTGTACATAAGATAAGTTCATGATCAGGAATGACATTTGGCCATCCCCTACTTTGCCACCACTGCAAATTACACTTACCAGAGAGATGGGCATTTTTTCCAAAAATCTGATTGGCAAAATCTGGGGGTTTTTGAAATTTTTTAAAAGTTGATTTTCGGCATTTTCCACAAACTGGCAATAAAGAATAATATATTTTATGCGAAGTACATTTAGCTTCAAATCAATTGCCGTATACTTTGTGCTATTTTTCTCTACAAATTTATCGATAGATTCCAAAATTTCACGATCGGATCGAAGGTTTCACTTTTTCCACGAGATTTACAACCTACCCCAATACACTGAAGCAAATGAAGTGAATTTTTATCACTTCGTTATTTCAACACAGTAGTCTTTAGCCAAAGGCGCTGGACCATTTTATACAAGAATAAGATAATAATAAGCTTTATGTTTGAGCCATTCACTTTAAGCAGTTTAGCTATTCACAATGGGCTTACTGTTATACAGGCTGTCCTTACCCCACGCCCTTTTCAGTGCAACATGCATCCAATATCACATACTGATCAAGAAGAATATTTGCGTGACGGTAATAAGAGTTATGAACATAATCTATCTTTTCGGGAAACACAAGATGCTTGTCCACCCCAAACATAATGAATTCAAAGCAGTTTTTGCATCATTTCTTCATTTTAGTGAATTCTAACCTATGAGACAGGGCGCCCTGGAAATATTCAGTGCGTTTAACATTATGCGTTGATAAGTTCTTTCATTGTGATGTGAATCGAGATCAGGTTGTAAATACCCCCTGGTCTGTGTTTTAGTATGTGCTATTAAATAATATGTATACAACACCGTTCAATATTATACTTTTTAGTAACACATACACACAATGATCAGTTGCACTGGACTACCAGAAAGCCATTTTGTACAATTTCACATCATTATGGAGGGGCATTTTAACATTAACTGATTCTGAATTGTGATTTTCGATATGAAGCAAACAAAAATAGTTGACTAGTTTTATGCATACATTAACTCTGGATTTTTTTTCTTGTTTATTTGCGGGTTATTTTGTGGAGATCCCACCTGGGATGCCATAATTATTGCAATTAGAATCTCTGAGGTCCTTTGTTATTGATTTTTCATTTTTTCCCCTTAGTTTTTAAATATTTACTTGCTTGAAGGGTTTATGGGCAATTTCACAGTAACTTAGGCCATCTCATGGGGTCAAAATTTGAAATGCATTTTGTTATGTTACTTCAAGTGGATATTAAAACAACATCTTATATTTATGAAAAAATAGTATTAGTAAGCTACAGATGTTATGACAGTTTCGCAATAACAACAAAAAGTTGAGTTACTTGCAAAAAATTATTTATTCAACCACTAAAAAACTGAGCACCTCAGTATATGGTATGTACCAAAATGTTGTGGTTTGCTTATCTGTAATAACACGTGAACATCAAAACTTGATACAAAAATACTTCCATCTCTATGTATCATAAACAGTTGAGAAAATTAAGTTTTCAGCAAGTTTTATATGCAAATTTTGAAAATGCTCATGCAAACTGTTTGTTAGAGTATGCAAATTAAACAATAAATTGCATAGTTATGTCCAAAGTCAAACACCTGACCCATCTGTAGGTGCTCCTACTTTTGTCATAGGCAAAATTGTTTTGCATCAATTGCCTCAACGACAATTTTAGTTCATTTGTGCCGGAGTGGACATTTTTAGGACATAAAGAATTATATAATAAACCTTTTAACCGTGTGTTGGGTCATCTATATTGCAGAGAAGGTTCACCAAATCATATTTTATGCAAATACCAAGTACTGCTAATTAAAATTTAGAGAAAGAATTTCGCTTACTTGCCAAATGTAAAAAATATGTACAGGAAATAAAGTTATTCTTCCAAAACAGGCAAAATAATACTGCAAAGACAGTTCTATTGTATCTCCTTAAAGTTACTAGTATTTTCTCTAACATCAAAACCCTGAACTAAGCCTTGAATGTCATTAACACGGAATATTTGAACATGCTCCATTTGTGTCGGAGTGGACAAACATTTGGACATCATCCATGGTATCTCCCACTTTGTACGGGGATACAATCGTTTCATTAAACTGGCCATAGTGGCTTCAGCAACCATGTATGTTTTATCTGGGAGACTAAAATGTTGTCTGGGAGTTGGAGCAGGCGGGTCATCCAGGCTACATAGCTAGGATCTCTTGAACAGGGAGTGTGTCCCTTTCAGGCTTTGCGGGCCATATGAAACGATTCTATCCAGCCTGGGGCTTCATAAATTTGATGGTAGCTGATTCATCTTGAATGTCTTCCACTTCTGCTGGAAGCCAAATATTTTTTCATGTTTTGTGTCGGAGTGGACAATCACTGGACATTGTGCTTGGCCTACATGTAACAATGAAGCATGTGACCTTTCAGAAACTTATAGTTACTAAAATTATTATTGCATATTTGCCTGTGTATTAAACAGAAAATGTCTTAGATTTAGCAACACTAAAAACACACAACAAGCAGAACAACAAATGTGTCGGAGTGGACACGTTTGGACGGAAGATGTTTGGTACCTTGACAACAGGTGGAAGTACCAACAATGTAAAATATTAAACTTTTACTGAATATCTCTTCATAATGTCTGTTATATACATCCAGAATAATGGGCTTCCCCATTCTGTGGCAATAGGTACAGACCAATGTGTCGGAGTGGACATGTTGGATGGAAAAAAAAGCGTAAAGTAAACAATATGAAAGGTGAACAAATAGTTGCTCCACACTCAAGGCAAATAGCTTTCATTTTTTGTGACACTTCGATCTGTTAGTATTGTGATAGAAACTATATATGGACACACACAAAAAAAAGCTACAACGGTTCATGTAAATGATAAATGTTTATGAGACACAATATTCCGTCCAATATTTGGACACATTTGGACATCATAGGAAAAACATTCAGCCGATTTTGTTGAAACCTGGCACGATGATTGCTCATGACCTGCTTTTCCAAATACATATCAATATCATCGGCCATACCCAGCATAAAGTAGGATTTACTGCTCATTTTTGAAGTATTGTTGATGGCCGAGGTTAGCATAAATTTGCCCTTATAATCACTTTAAAACATCTTCAAGTTACATCCGAGCGCCTTATGACCATTCCTACCAAGAAATGATAACACTTCTGATAAGGGAACACTTCCCTGTCAGGTATATTGCCTTGATTTTGGTATCAAATGGTGTCGCCAAAAATATGTGGTGTCCACAACAGTATACTGTCAAGCATATTTTTCTGTAAGGACTTGGCCAAGTGGGATTATCCCACATAAGTTGAATAATGCTCCTAAGATGAGGTTTATATTCAGTAAAATCAATTCAAGATATGGGTCCTTTTGTGGTGAACAAATGAATTCAAATATTTTTGTAGTGCCCGCAACAGTGTGTAGTGCACACAATATTTTCCCCCACATTCTCTAATACTGAATCAACCACTCTTCAAATGAATATATTCATATAATTATTAAAAGTTAAAACTAAAGTAATTACCTAATGACAGAACTAATCCACACCCACTCAAGATATAGGTGTTCAAAAAGTACATTCTAAGGTGAGAATTTCAGCTGTTGATGTTGTATTGAACAGTGGTTATAAAAAGCAATATTTTAGGTATGCATCACTAATGTATGAAAAAATGGCTTTTTTTATTATGTTGTTTTTATATTATGATAAAAGGTGTGTATTTACCATGTTTTATTGAATAAAACTAGTTTTTTTCCAAGACATTTAAGTAGTTACTCATATTGTTGTAGTGTCCGCAACATCACAAATTGGATCTCGGGTATGTGTACATTTGAGGCCATTGAATTCTTAGTATTTGTGACTAGTCCATGAAATTTGAAGTAGTTATCAGGGGAATACCATAGTTACTGAAAATAATGCAAAATGTAAAATTAGATGCATTTCAATTTTTACCCCCAGTGCCTCTAAAGGTGCAACCTGATCTTGATTCATATCTATGTGCTAGAAAATGTTTTTACATTATGTGTCAAAATGTTTTACATTATGCATCGGAAAAAAAATTAATATTATGCGTTGTTTTTAACATTATGAGTTGATTTTTCAAATAATGCGTGAAAAGTTTTTACATTATGCGTTAACTAAAAATCTTATCACATTATGCATTGTTTTTACATTATGAGTTATTACAGACCTAACCTTGCAGCAACTTGTTCCATATAACCATGTTCTACAACTCCAATTCCGAAATAGTTGGGACAAAGTGTAAATTGTGAATAAAATCAAAATGCAATGACTCTCAGATCACAAGCCAATATGTAATTTACAATAGAACATAGATAATATTTCAAACGTTACTGAGACATTTTACATTTTTATCCACAGAATTAGCTTATTTCAAATTTTCTGGATACAACAGGTCTCAAAAAAGTTGGGACACAGGCAAAAAAGGGCTGAAAAAGCAATTAATATATAAGAGAATCAGCTGACAGAACAATTAGCAAGTACAACCCCAATTCCGAAATAGTTGGGACAAAGTGTAAATTGTGAATAAAATCGTAACGCAATGACTTTCAAATCACACCAGCCAGTATTTTATTCACAATAGCACAAAGATAACATAGCAAATGTTGAAATTGAGAAATTTTACAATTTTATCCACAAAATGAGCTCATTTCAAATTTGATGGCTGCTACAGGTCTCAAAAAAGTTGGGACAGGGGCCTGTTTACCATGGTGTAGCATCCCCTCTTCTTTTTTAACACAGAGTGGAGGCGTCTGGGCATGGAGGAGACAAGTTTCTTGAGTTGAGCCATTGGAATTTGATCCCATTCTTGTTTAATACAGGCTTCCAGCTGCTGGAGAGTTTTGGGTCTCCTTTGACGGACTTTTCATTTAATTATGCCCCAAATGTTCTCAATCGGTGAAAGATCAGGACTGCAGGCAGGCCAGTTGAGTACACGGACTCTTCTACTACCAAGCCATGCTGTTGTAATAGCTGCAGTATGTGGTTTTGCATTGTCCTGCTGAAATTGATGTCATCTGGAGGGGAGCATATGTTGCTCTAAAACCCTTATATACCTTTCAGGATTCATGTTGCTTTTTAAAACATGCAAGTGTCCCACACCATATGCACTAATGCCATCAGAGATGCTGGCTTTTGAACTGAACGCTGATAACAGGAGGGGTGGTCTTTCTCCTCTTTAGCCCTGAGGACACGACATCCATGATTTGCAACAAGAATGTCAAATTTGGACTCGTCTGACCACAGGACACATCACTGACAGTGCATAACATCATCAAAAGATTCAGACAAACTGCAAAAATCTCTGTGCGTAAGGGACAAGGCCGAAGACCTTTACTGGATGCCTGTGATCTTCGGGCCCTCAGACGCCATTGCATCACTCACCGGCATGATTCTGTCATTAACATTACTAAATGGGCCCAGGAATACTTCAAGAAACCACTGTCAGTAAACACAGTCCGCCGTGCCATCCACAGCCACCTAAAACTATATCATGCAAAAAGGAAGCCATTGTTGAGCATGATCCAGAAGCGCCGCCGTGTTCTGTGGGCCAAGGCTCACTTAAAATGGACTGTAGCAAAGTGGCAAAGTGTCCTCTGGTCAGACGAGTCCAAATTTGACATTCTTGTTGGAAATCATAGGCGTCGTGTCCTCCGGGCTAAAGAAGAGAAAGACCACCCCTCCTGTTATCAGTGTTCAGTTCAAAAGCCAACATCTCTGATGGTATGGGGATGCATTAGTGCATATGGTGTGGGACACTTGCATGTTTTAAAAAGCACCATGAATGCTGAAAGGTATATAAAGGTTTTAGAGCAACATATGCTCCCCTCCAGATGACATCTATTCCAGGGAAGGCCTTGTGTATTTCAGCAGGACAATGCAAAACCACAGCTATTACAACAGCATGGCTTCATGGTAGAAGAGTCCGTGTGCTCAACTGGCCCACCTGCAGTCCTGATCTTTCACCAATTGAGAACATTCGGCTCATAATTAAACGAAAAGTCCGTCAAAGGAGACCCAAAACTCTCCAGCAGCTGGAAGCCTGTATTAAACAAGAGTGGGATCAAATTCCAATGGCTAGACTCAAGAAACTTGGCTCCTCAATGCCCAGATGCCTCCACTTAAAGTTAAAAAAAAAAAAGAGGAGATGCTACACCATGGTTAATAGGCCCCTGTCCCAACTTTTTTGAGACCTGTAGCAGCCATCAAATTTGAAATGAGCTCATTTTGTGGAATAAATTGTAAAATTTCTCAGTTTCAACATTTGCTATGTTATCTGCGTTTTATTGTGAATAAATTACTGGCTGGTGTGATTTGAAAGTCATTGCGTTTTGATTTTATTCACAATTTACACTTCGTCCCAACTATTTCAGAATTGGGGTTGTAAATTCAATAATGACAAATACATCCAACATGCCCAATGCATGTTTGAAAAAAAAAATTTAACCAACATCATGGCATTGCAAGCCGTTGAACCAAGATTTGACAAGAAGTATGACTTGTGCGACTACAATTTTTACTGGACAGACAAGTGACTTGATTTTAGGCACTAGGATCAAATTTAAAAACCTACTGACCTTTAACTAATGCAGGCACTAACGGAATTTAATCTTGGGCGCAGTGCGTGCCTCACAAAAAACAAGGGGTAAAAAGATACAGTCTTATTAAAAAGTTAAAATCTGACGTTAAAGTGCTTTGTGCTACATTAACTAATTTTAATTAAAAATTAGTCCACAGTTTCATTCTTTTTTTGAGCTCGGCAATGGCAGTGAGAATACACGATCTTTTACATCACCACTTCCTAGAACAAGGGACTCAAACTCAAAATCTTCACCCAAAGGAAATCATCTCGAAAGAGACATGAAGGGGTTGAAATGTGGATCCAGGATCTTTATGGCCATCTCTTTTTCACACTTGCAGATCTATAGTAAAGCGCATCGTAGGCTAAAACCACGTAAGCGCAAATAAATTACCTGGAAATCACAGGTGACATTCTCGACCACAATGCTTTCGAAACAGACATCTGTCAATAATATTAACTGTTAAGAAGCAGGCCTAACAGTTTGCTAACAATATATTGACGTCCGCTACCATGCCAAATAAAACGTACATTAACGTTGGCTAGCTAGCTAACTACCTGAACAAATGACTGGAAACGAGAGAAATGCCAAAACTACAATGAGTAGCAACCAACAAGATTTCAAAACGTTTCGTAACCAGTCAAATGATAAGGACCTCTAGATAACCGTTGACTTTGCATATTTATTGTTGCCGAATTAGGTAGCTAAGAGAAACGAACTTACACTTTGATAGCTAGTGTTTTCGCTGACGTTAACCCGCCTGGATGTGTTGGCATTCGCCTGGCGTCAGAATAACGGCATAACGTGCTTTGATATCCTTTGGTTGATGTGACCATAGATCTTTGGCTGTGACAATTTCGGTAGCCCACGGTTTGTTTGCTAGCGATTAGTTTTAATTCCGGATCAACCAACATTATTCACATAAAGTAAAGCAAGGACTATATTTTAGTTGTCTTGCTAGTATGCTTCTATATTCGGCATTAAACTCAGTTAGGATAGGTAGTATTGCTAAGCTAATGTTAACTTAGGCAAAAACGTTTTCTGGAAAGAAAAACTCACGCAATTCGACGGCAATTTGCCTGATATTTTATTCCAATTTTTGATAGCAAGCCAACTATTTAAAATGTGATGTAGCTTGATAGCTAGCTAGAAAGTAGCAGGTGATGACAGTTAAGGTAATATAAAGTTAGCTGCAATTATTAACCTGACAATCACGCCTGATAAAACGGGTTGATCCACAAACAACAGCGTAAGCTAACGTTAGCTTCTAATAGGTAAGTTAACTGCGGTAACGTTACACTTCACTGAAATAAATTATAGTGCAGCAGCCAGCGAAACATACCAACAAACGTAACACTGCATCCGAATTTTCTTATCATTTATGTAGGACCACCTACTTACCAACTCACACGGCTCAAGCCAAGCAATGTTCTAACAGTCCAACGGTTCTATAGACCGTACGCATCTCATTACAGCTATTGGACGAGCGCCACCCACTTTGCGCTACCCCGGGCCACATAGGCTTCACACAATAACAGGATAGGCAAATAATTAGCAAGCACACGACCGAACTCGACGTCAGGAAATGCAGCGTTATAGCGCGCATTGCGCATGTCTCCTTTATGTGTCCAAAATGTTTGGTTCAGTGCCCCCTTACCATACCATGCTCACTGGTACCCACGTAGACTAAACTACAGCCGCAGAATTACTCATTACCAGTGATCATTTAATTTTCACAATAGGTTCTTTCTCTTTCATGCTGCTTTTAAGGATATTTGTCAGAGATACTGAAATATTTCCTTCAATTTCATATTTTATCAGTTATCACTGGATGGAAATTGCAAATATAAGAAGGAGAAAATAAGAGAAACTTTGCATAAGGATACATATGTTGAAACAGACATGCTGGATATGAAAAATTTCATTTACTCATTATTTATCAAATTGCTTTTGCTTTGTATGACTAGTAATCTTGCGACCAGCTGTGTTGGTACATGAATACAGAAATCCTAATAGTTCAGAGTTGAATTAGTTGAATAATTTCATTTCATTGCAAAAAATTATTTTCTTTTTGTTTTGTTTTTCTGTTGGTTTCTTGTGACAGATGAATCATGATGGTTTGCTTTTATCTGCATTGAAATGATACTTTTTTAGTGCTTGATAATATGAAACAAAGTCATATTTTTGAAATTCATCATGATAGTTTTGAATTTAATGGATAATTGAAGGGCCCAATTTGTCTAATTTTACCAGAACTAAGGTATAAAGGCAATCTTATGCAGTTTATAAAATGTAGCCTTTATAGTGCGTGCAAGATGCAGGAGCATGAAAGAGGCAGAACTTAATTTTTTGAACAGTCTTTACTGAAGGCAAACGCACCAACAATACAGCCAACATAAAACTCACTAACTTTAAACCACGTCGCTCTGTACACGTCACAAAATAATGGACAACTTTAAAGGTTAAGTGCAGACCGCTATGCCAGTACAGTGAATTATGTATCAACCCGCAGACGCATATGACTGTCCACTACACCTTGCTATTTGCTATGAAGAGGCTAGCTAATTTCTTGTATGAATTTTAATTCAAAATGGCAGTGGTCAGTCCTCCAAATAATTCTGTTCCACATAGGCTAACCATTAAATTATTTTTATCACGGACAAAATCATTGACATCAGAATGCAACAACTCAATAAGAAATTAAGAAACCATGTGAAACCATTGCAAGTATGTGGTGCAAGACTTCATGCCATGCCCTTGTTGGAATGAGTAAAAATCCCTTCAGACATCTGCACCATCATGTCTATATTTAGACATTATTTTTCATCTGAGACTGGGTAAATGAAGAATAGCAGCAGGACATGAGCATGCAGCCGCAATAGACACTGAGTGGACACCATCATCCATCAGTGCACCAAGCTCCAGGACCTTTGGTAATGTCCTCATCCTGTTGTATTGGGAAACTTTCATTTAAAAAAAAAATGACCCATACCACGTCATATAAAACTTGACAAGACTGTCACCCAATTCATTCTCAAGCAGAATATAAAAAAACATTTGTCATGCTACACCTTAGATGTTTTACATTTTAAGTTTCATTTTATTTACGAAGATTCATTCACACAGCTAAAATCTGTCCTTTCAATTATGCTACCACTCAAAAGTTTGGAATCACTTTACGTGAAAACAGTGTTTGCAATTCTATTCAGTGTTTGTATTATAGTGAGCTGAAAAATTAATTTTAAAATGTTTTATTGAGAATATGAAGTATTCAGGGCAAAAAATGTTTTCAAATGGTAAATAAAACTAATCTATTTTAGTGATTTCTCATCGAAGTATCAACAATGAAATTTAATCACTGCTCTGCAAATTTTTGGCATTCGGGTTAGTAATTCTTTATCAAAATATCATTCTCATAAGCTTTCCCTGTGGACAGCAATATTTCCAATAGGCATGTCTGTCAAGATTGGCTCACCTCACAAATTTTACAATCAAGGTGATCCGGCAACACTCGTTTGGGTTTAAATCCGGGCTAATATCCAGCAACATCATACAGCTATTGAAGAGGAGTGGGACAACATTCTACACCCCATTATCAATATCAACAATTCTACAGAAAAGAGATACGGCACGTGACATGAGGCAAATGGTAGTCAGACAAGATTGATAATTACATAATTCACACTTATTCATACTTCATACTTAATTACATGGCACCCTCTTTTTTGGGGGGAATCTGTGACCAGCAAATGCATATTTGTATCCCCAGTCACATGGAATGAAAAGGAATGTGGCTAATGAATCTATTTCAATTGACTGATCAAGTAATGCCAATGCCAAAGGAGCTGGCACACCATAGAAAATGCACATAAAATCTAAATGGACTGATCTGAAAAGTCAATTCACCCTCTACTGTAAACAACACATTTTGATATTTTGATGTTACATTACATTACAGGCATTTAGCAGACGCTCTTATCCAGCGCGACTCACAATGCAAAGAGCATTACAGAAGGACCAAAAGTGCTGAAAAATCCTTGAGGTTGGTTGCAGTCTAAGAGCCAGTGGCAGCCACAAAACTCGGATTGTTGCAATTCTACCACAGATAGAAATTATAAAGAACATAATGTAATGTAATTTTGACGCTCTAACATGAATTCAATTTTGTGCAAAATACAGAGAGTATGTCATGTAATGACTGCAACAGAATCCAAAAACAGTCAGCATATTTGACTGTTTACCACTGTGTAACATCACCATGTCTTTTATTCACGTATTTGGGCGCTGAAGACACCAGTTGCTCTAGTCTTGTAAGCAGAAGTTTCCTCCTATCCTCCCCTCATGCATATTCTCAGCCAAGCAATTTTACAGGGCCTTTGTTCCCATTCATTTTGCTCCATAATACACCATACTTTCTCATACGGAGAGGCGGGCCAATCAAGCACTTGTACTCTTCACTTACGCAGCTATGCAAAGCTATGTAATCTGAGCACAAAATGTGGTTTGGTATTGTCTTTCTGGAAAATGCAGGGACGTCCCTGAAACAGGCAACGTCTTGGTGGCTGCATACATTACTCAAAAATTTTTGCATATCTTTCTGCATTAATGGTGCCATCACAAATGTGCAAGACATCCATGGCATGTTCACTGACACAACCTCATACCATGGCAGGCGCTGGACTTTGGACCTGACGCTGATAACAGCTTGGGTTTTCCATTTTGTTTTTGGTCTAGCGAATACGGTGCCTGTTTTTTTTTTTTGTCCAAAACCACTTATAATGTTGACTTATCAGACCACAAAACACACTTCCACTGTGCCGCTATCTATCTAAAATGACACAGCCCAGAGAAGTCAACGGCACTATTGGACAGTTTTCATTTATGGGCTCCTCTTTGCATAGTAAAGCTCTGGCTTTGATGTTGGCTGACAAAGGCTCACCCAAGTATATTTGAGCCAATATTGTGATATCCTTCACATACGGTTCTTTAGACAGTGATGTCTGAGGGATCAGAGATCTCACATTCAGAAGAGGCTGCCAGCCCCGCCCTTTACGCACTAAGATTTGTCTGGATTCCTTCCATTTTATAAATATGAGGCAGTGGCATGTTGTTGGAGGTAAAGATGTCCCCAGTAACCCCAACTTTTTACATTTGATCACTGTCAACTGGTTCCCATATTAGATAACCTGATTAACAAACTGTTAATTTACTGACTAATTGAGACCAATAGTCAACATAATAAGCCTATGATGATTTAGAAATTAATAAGGAATGACAAAGAGATCGCTGCAAGGCGACATTTACAACATACATAAAATACATGTGATAGTGAAATGATGGCAGTAATCCAAATAATTAATCAATCCAAAACATTCTCTGAATTCCATCTGCTATTTTTTTTCAGCAAGTTGAGTATATTTAAAATGGGAAACATTGTAAGCATATTGAACTACATTGAACACTGGTGTGAAATGGCTTCACTAATAGTATTAACCTCGCTACAAAATGTGCCATTTTATGAACTACAAACTCAGAATCTTTGAAAGACTTGACATTTTATGTCATTGTTAATGTTGAGTGAAAAATGCATTGTGAATTGGGCAGAGTGGGAGCCAATTAAAGAATACACAATGAGCCACTTAGTCGCATTAGTAATGAGGAAGATGAGGAGTAATGGAACAAGGATTGAAGAGCCAATTGTACTGAGTAATTTGCTCGCAAGTAATTTACTTACTGGAAGAGACACTAGAGAGGAAAACTAGAATTTAGAGTAAGAGGCTAAAGTGATCCCTTCTACCAAGAGCATTTAGCCCTGACAGAGCCAAGACCCACAACCTACAACTCCCATTCCAAAAAAAGCTGGGATGCAGTGTAAAATGTGAATAAAAACAAAATGCAATGATTTGCAAATCTCATAAACCCACATTTTATTCACAACAGAACATAGTAAACATATCAGATGTTGAAAGTGAGACATTTTACCATTTCCTAAAAAATGTTAGCTCATTTTGAATTTAATGGCAGCAACACATCTCGAAAAAGTTGGGATAGGGCCATGTTTACCATTGTTTAGTATCCCCTCTTCTTTTAACAAGTCTGTAAGCGTCTGGGAAGTGAGGAGACCAATTGCTGAAGTTTTGGGAGAGGGATGTTATTCCACTCTTGTCAGATGTAGGATTCTAGCTGCTCAACAGTCCTGTGTCTTCTTTGCCGGGATTTTCATTTTATGGTACGCCAAATGTTTTCTATGAGAGAATGGTCTGGACTGCAGGTAGGCCAGTTCAGCATTCAGACACTTTTCAGCATTGATAATGCCTTTCCAGATGAGTAAGCTCCCCACGCCATAGGCACAAATGCAACCCGATACCATCAGAGATGTAGGCTTTTGAACTGTGCGCTGATAAGCTGGAGGGGTGCTCCCAAAAGAATTTCAAATTTTGATTAATCTGACCACAGAACTGTTTTCCATTCTGCCAGCGGTCCATTTTAAATTAACTTTGGCCCAGAGAAGACAGTGTTCCTGGATCGTGTTCACAAATGGCTTCTTTGCATGATAAGGTTTTAGACTGCATTTGTAGATTGCACGGCAAACTGCACAGACAATGATTTCTGGAAGTGTTCCATGCAGTGTATTCCAGTGCAGAATCGTGCCTGTATTTAATACAGCGCCACCTGAGGGCCCAAAGATCACAAGCATCCAGTATTGACCTTCGGAGTTATCCCTTGCACACAGAGATTTCTCCAGATTCGCTGAATCTTTTGATGACATTATGTATTGTAGATTTAAAGTCTTTGCAATTTTACATTGAGGAACATTTTTCTGAAATTGTTCCATAATTTTCAGGCGCAGTTTTTTTCAGATTGATGAATCTCTGTGCATCTTTACTTCTGAGAGATTCTGTCTTGCTAAAATGCTATTTTTATACCCAGTCATGTTACTGACCTGTTTTAAGTTAACCTAATTTGTCGCACAATGCTCCTCCAGCTGTTTTTTATTGCTACCACTTACTTTTCCAGCCTTTTGTTGCCTCTCTCCCAACTTTTTGGATATGTGTTGCTGCCATCAAACTAAAAACGCTAATATTTTTCATGAAATGGTAAAGTGTCTCATTTTCAATATCTGATATGTTATCTAAGTTCTATTGTGAATAAAATGTGGGTTTATAAGATTTGAAAATCATTGCATTCTGTTTTTATTTTTTAATAACACAAAATCCCAATTTTTTTTTGGAATTGGGGTTGTATATACACAGCACAATCAATGGCTACAGATTGCACTAAGGGAATAACACGCCTCACCTGAGACCAATTTGTCGTGGGAAACCCTACCAGGAGTTAATGCTCCAGGCAACATGGCTCCAAGATCCCAGAGGCATGCAAACTCCTCAGCTACGATAAAGTAGTGATTCTTGGAGAAGAATGCAAGAAGCCAAAATGAGCCAAAATGGGTTAGGAGCTCAGATCTGGGAGAGGCTCAGAGTAGAACCCCTGCTCCTCCGCGTTGAGAGGAATTAGTTCAGTTGGTTCCGGCGTTTGTTTCGGATGCCTCCCTTTAGAGGTGTTCCGGGCATATCCATCTGGGAGAAGGCCCCAAGGCAGACCTAGTACACGCTGGAGGGATTATATCTCCTTGCTGGCTTGGGAACCTCTCAGGGTCCCCCAGGAAGCGTTTGAGGAAGTAGCTGGGGAGGGGGATGCCTGGGTCACTTTGCTCAGTTTGCTATCCTCGCGACCCAGCTCCAGAAAAGCGGTAGAAAATGGATAGATGAATGGAATTTCCAAATGAGAGAAGTGTCTTGCTTCACTGAAATTATTTTTCCAGACTTTGTGATGCAAATCTGGAGTCATAAAGCCTTATAAGGTCAGGCACAACTGGCAAGGATTTGCATTATTTGGAATATACATAAAGGGCTTCTTTAAGCAAACAAGTGGGTTGTGACAAATGCTTGATATCATTGTGATACAATGACAATAATGCCAACTAAAAACAAATTGGCCAGGCATACTACCATTAGTTTTTGCACCTGAGGGAATTAATATTCGGCAGCTAATCAGAAAAGTAATTCCCTGACCCTTGATGCCCCATGCTTTCAAATGTAATAGTATAATGCACAATGAGAATCTGGTAAAAATGGATTAACTTTTTTGACAACTTTTGTTTTTTTGGACAAAAACAAAAATTAAAAAATCATATAAAGTAACCTCTGAAAACAAGAGCTATGATGAAACGTATTACATTTTTTGTCCACAAATAAAAACGTAACAGTAAACTGAAAGGCAACAAATTGCCATTTTGACGCAAAGTCTTATTCACCAGCCTGCATGAATGTGCAGAACCGTGCTCTGCGGCGCCTTATCTGCAGTTTCCTCTGCTGCCCCAAATGTCTGTTGTTCTGAAGATGATTAAGCTCAGTAGTTCCCAAAATTAATTCTGGTGACCCACTGTGCATGCAGGTTTTATTCCAACTGTTGCACTTTTATCAAGCTGTTAATTTTTCTTAATTGCACGATTTATCTTTGCAAGGATTAACTATCCTAAAACCACTTTTTGTCTGAAATGGCTATGCTTGGCCTGAAGTGTTCCATATTTTTATGTATTAAATTGCAAATATTTTTATTGCATAGGAAGGGGGCAAATTGTTACTGATAAAATTAATCAGCTTCTAAATGGTGAAAATGTGGACACTTGATCACAAATGATAGATCTTTAATTTAATCACAAGGTAAATGATGACAAGCCAAACCTGCTGTTTGGGGGGGTAGATTTATGTTCAATCCAACATAATTCAGATCCTATTGATACACCTTCACCTTGGTCAGATACTCTTCTGGGAGATGTTTTCAATACAGCAAAATTTTTACCCTACATGATGTACAGCATTTACAAACAGCGTAAGGTAATGCAACTAAATGTGATTTATAAATTCCAAGACCAATGTAGGCAGCAACCATATAATTGTTCCTCTAGAAAATTGCAAAATTAATAACAGTATTGCTATTAACTATTACCTTTATTTATTAATTTTTTTTTAAAAATCACTGTGTTCCGCTGTCTGGACATACAGCACTGAGTACAACAAAGGGCCTTCAGACATAAAGCATCTGTGCTGCCTGACTGGCCTCTGATTGCTGTCGGAGGGAGTAAACATTTGTTAGGATGCTCTGAGTAAGCACAGATAGTGCTCCCTTAAATTGACAGCACACCCCGAATCACATCTCTGACGGAATTGCCATCACGTCACAGCCATTAACATTGGGGAAAGATGACATGATAATGCATCAAACCTGCCAATACAGATGGCTGCGCAACCTATAAAAGTCATCCTTCAGTCGGGGTAGAACAGAGAAAGTCTGAATACTCGAAGGTACTGTCACCATGCTGTCCTGTCCCCTGCTCTTCCTTTTGGCTGTGGTCTGCACTGCAAGGAGAACTCATTCTTTACCGCTGTACACTGGCGCAAACATAGTGCCCCAGGAAGGTAGGAAATTTTACTATCATGACTGTGTTTTGCTTGGCATGTACAGACAGACTGTGACACTTCACACACAGTCAGAAATGGATTTTTGATTTTACGTGTGCTCAGAGATTTGAAGCTTTTTTTTTACCGTGGCTTGCTGGTCATTTATTGGGTTTAATTTCAGACAACAAAAAAGGAGGCACTGAATTGACCAGAACATGCATGATAAGTCTGGAATTGGTACATATTAAATCAGGAGATGGGAACCCTGCTCCTAGAGAGCCATAACACCGTATGTTTTAGATATCTCTCTGCACTAATACACCTGATTCAAATGATTGCTGCCTATCAAGGGCCTTATAATGAGGCAATCTGTTGAATCAGGTGTGTTAGAGCGGAGAGACATCAAAAATGTGCTGGGCTATGACTCTTCAGAATCGTGTTAGTTAATAACAGGTTGCATTTAATATTTTGAATCTTGTCTCCTCTGAGCTAAATATTAAGGGACACAATTAAATGGGTAAAACTTGTAATGCTGATTTGGACATTAGGTACATATATTATAATTTTGTTTTAATGGGACCCATTGATGATCTGAAATTCTAACACTGAATTTAGGCTATTAATGATAAAACAAGCAAAATTAAATGCTGAAGTCGTGAATTTTGATTTTACCATGGATTCAAGCCAAAGCCAGCAGGCAAAATGCCATGAAGAAGCCTTCTGTGTCCATTGACAAAAACTGGAATTTGCTCATTTGTAATTTTGTATGGATTAGCACCATGCAGGTCAGGGTTTTTGAGTCAGACAAAATTTTCACATTTCATACCTAGCAGACAGGGTTCTACAAAAATATGAGAGGGGTTCTCTTATTAAGACAAGCCAAAGTAAACTTTTTCAGTTCTAAAAACCTTCTAAGCATTGAGGATAGTTGTGACACCCATCAGTAATTTATGCTTTTGGCCTGTTTTTCCCTCATAATGAAGAGGCAGTACAGGTCATCATGGGTCAGTCATCCCAAGACATTATTTGGTAGGATTCTATTGTGAACATGACCAGTGAAAATAATTGCTTCAGGGTCTTGTCATCATATAATGCAGGATTGGGTAGAAGAAATTAGTCCATAATTTTCAAAAAATGATTTATAATTTGCTGGTAGATGTGAACCAGTTGCTGGAGGTGGAAATGGAAGAAGGGGAAAATGCTGTTGAAGAGGACCAGAGGATGGTCAAAGATATGTCTTCATACCTGCTACAGCTGGAGAAAGACAGAGACACCTGGACTAAAGGTGTGAGAAGAGGGCATTATTCTGGAAATGTTTTCACATGGAAATATTCTTGGTAACCTCAGAATGAGAGTTTATCACCCCTATTTTATATATTTAAAAAAATCTTGAGTTAACAAAAGTGTGCAATTAAGTCTTTATGACAGTCCACAATACGTCACTTACAGTATTTCTCATGCATGCAAGTACATTAAATGCAAGCATTTGTGTGCAAATATCAGATTTGGATGGATCTTCCCCATTCTCATACAGGTTTTAAGAATCCATCAGACCAGGAGAAAATGAGCAATATGGTAAGATATTGCCAACAAATCTGAAAACGGTCTACACTGCACACAGTTGCTTATTTAACATAACAAGCTTGTCCCACAGTGATAAGTTAGCAGCAATCTTCAAATTGAAAACATACTATGCTCAATATGATACAGACCATAGTGCAGAATTACAATGATATACCTCACATATCCTCTTCATTTATTTTCGAATTAACAAAAAATATTGGGCCTGTGCACCATTGATTGCTTGTCCCTCTGTTCTTCTTCGAGGTGGATTATATTAAGTCGGCTGTGCAAAAACTGGCTGCAGCTGACAATCTACGCTCCCAGGGCTTTCGTCGGGCTCAGGGCTCACCAAAGACCAACAAAAGGGGTTAGAGCTTTGAACTGCATCTGCCTAAGGGGAAACTACTGAACTGAAAATAAAAGAACAAAAATCTCTTTAAACTGATGATAAATGTTAACTAATTTTCAATCATTTTCCAATGATTTGAATGATCCGTTGGCAGGTAAACACACAGCTTCTCTACGAATGTAATATCAGGATGATTCAAAAGTAAATGCAATTCATAAGAGTAACTATTTCATTCACAAAGCACACTTCATGAAAAAGGTGGCATATCCTGCCATCCAGGCTACCAAACCTGCGCTTGATTGTTTAAGTTAAAACAATTATTAGATGCATGTATCTACAATTTTTATCAACACCTATTATATTGAACCCAATTTTGTGGGCAGATAAAAAGTTTATCTCTCATCTTTTCATAACGAGGAGAGCTGGCTACACCAGATAGAGCTTGAACGTTTTTGGAATTGACAGACTGTTAATGAAAGAAAATGAATTAATACAAATCAAGACTCATTATAAATTAAAGGAATGTTTTGTTCTTTATCTATTTTCACCTCAGCAGCCACCACAGGTCAGCTCAGTACACTGGTTAGATGGTTAAAGCACCACATTTTTCAGGCTGAAATTTTGATAGAAGATTTAATCAGTAACTGTGGCCAGTAAAGCCTATTCGTCGTTCTTTAAATATGTGGTATGAGGAAATATCCTTGTTTAACTTCTTGGGGCACTGATGCAAGCAATAGAGTTTCACAATTGCTACGTCCTCTTATGATCAGCAAATAAACTGGCCAATATCAGTAAAGGATATCAGAGGTGTTGACATTGCAGTTAAAAATCATTTCTGTGATAAAATCCAGGGGGCAGTGTTATTCTGACCTTACTAAAGAAAATTCATTGTATTATATTGAACCATCATGAAAGTCTAAGAGTATGACAATGTAGTAATTTTTCATATTTTTTCCCTTCTGAACAGCTTGCTTCTGGAAATATTGTGTGACAAACTGATGATAGTCTACATCAATGAAGACCAATTTGACCTGCCTGGACAAGCATTCTGTGTCTGCTTCACCAACTCTCCAATCTGCCCTAGCCTCACCCATGTGCTCAACATTAAACATTACTCAGTTCCAATGCAAAGTGTACATCATTTTGTACATAGGAATAAAGCTGTAAAACAAATATTAATATATATTTTTTATTTGGATGAAAGCAGTGACTGACAATAAAGAGATCTGCGTAAAAATGGGTTTACATTATTGCATGCGTGTGCCAGGCCAGTCCTGTATTGAACTGCCTTTCAAACATGAACACAAAAAATGTAATGAAATGAATCCTTAGACAAAATGGCAGAAAATGACTGAAATACCCAGTGAAAGGACTTCAGTACCACAAATGTGGAAATTTTTTTAAAAAGGTGTTGAATTATTTGAGCCTAAGGTCATTCAGTAAATGACACTGCAATGAAATAAATGATGAATGCTTTCTCCAAAAGGGGGAAATACAGTATGTTGAAAAACAAATATTCCATGTAAAAACTGAAATAATAATCTATAATCACTGGCTTGCATTTGTTTCTACTGAGTTATTATAATGCCGGATATTTAAAGTTTTAAGTATAGATAAATTCCTATCATTGGCAAATTAAATTCACTTGATCCAAAATCTGCAAATACTGTCCAATAGAATGGGGAGCATTAGTCTGATGTGCAGGAGTGCAATAAGGGCGCTTGCGTTCTTTGATATTCAATTTACATAATGTTCAACAACATCACAACAGTATGAAATAAATATTCAGATATGCCATACATGTATATTTTCAATTCACATGAAATAATACATGGAAAATATAAAATTCTGCATATTTACACTATGGACATGATGCTCTAAAATTCAAAATGATCATTATAGAAAAATGTAAGGCAAGTTTACTTGTAGTATTATCTGTGAAGATGAGCAGTTATATTTAGATGACCAAATTTTACGGACAGTGAATTTCATGTATAATGGTATTCTGCTCTGCCCAAACAAAATACACTTGTAATCATCTTTAAAGAATATAGTTCTTCCTGAAAAAGGATGAATAAGTTTACCGACCACAATCACAGGAAGACCCAAAAAAATGTATATTTTCCCCTTTGTGTTACTGTAATGTTTGTCCAGTGTTATAATATCACTACATGGCAACAACACTGAAAATGTTTTGCATTAGCTGGGAAAATGTTACCTGTTGGAAGAGAAAGCATTTAGGTGACAGACAGCGCTTTGAGAGATATGACTCACAAAAGAAGTCTTTCATTAAGGATTCAAAGTTCAGATTCATTTCGCTAGATTCAGCTTCCTTCCTGTTCAGTGGTCTTAGTTGACACAGAATGGGTGGCATGTGGAGGTGTTTAATTTCATTTCCTCTGACTAGCAACACTCAGGTAGGCTGTCTCAATCTCCACATTGGCTGGACAGGTGTGGCTGAACTCCTCCCTCTCATAAGCATTCCGCAGGTACCTCCATACGCCCGTGAAATGCTCTGGAATGTCAAAGTCACAGTACCTCTTGGCAGCAACCTAAAAAAAATTTAGTTTTAACCCATTTTGTAGATATGGTTGTATTTCTTGCTCAGTACAGTAACTTAAAAGAATCTCATGTTCAGATTTTTATTGCCACAAACAGTCACCCTTGTCTGAATATTTGCGGTGGAACAAGAGGTTTCAGCACTGGTGTTCTAGAGACCCACCTTGATGACATGAAGCTTGGGCAGCAGATTACAGTCAGCCAGTGTGAGCCGGTTTCCATCCAGATACTTCCTGTTGGAGACGACAATGTCCTCAGTAGAGTTGTGGTCTATTTCCTCTGGAAGTGGGGAGTTCAGGTAGTCATCTAGCCGCTTGAACTCTCGTAGCAGGGCCTTCTCATGAACTGAGAGAGAGAAAAAGAAGAGATTCTCATGCTGGCTGGATAGCATTTAGTTTTTGTGTGATGTTCCTTTTTGAGAAATTTCAGCATAATCCACATAATACCTGAGAAGGGATTTGCATCTCCTTCATGGCTATCATAATAATGATAATGTAAAGACTTACAATCATGTGGTCCTAAAAATAACCCAAACACCCATCTGACTTCTAGCAGGAGGAGTTAGACAATTTCCATCAAGTGTTTAACACACAACACTATGGCTGACTTTTGAAACTGATGGCATGAGTTTACCCAGGAATTTTGTATGCAAATTGACTTACAGTTGTTGGTGGGACTGTTTTTGATGAAAGCTGAGAATTTGGCAAAAATATCGGCACCAACATTGAAGGAATCTTTGTTAAGTGGGCTGAGACTGGGGTACCTGGAGGATGAAGAGTTAGACATTAGTAATGGTACTGTCACACCTCGACGATTTAGCCAGCGTATGCCGACGAGTCAAAATTTTGGTGAATATACTGGCATACCTCGAATAAGTTATGGGTAAGTTTTGTATAAGTTTAAGAGCACTCTGAAGCATGCTGGCATACGTCGTAGTACGGCGAGGTTGTTCAAAAATTTTGTGCATACACAAAATTTTCGACGTATGCCAGCGTATGGCTCATACGTCCTGCATACGCGGGCCATAAGTTGTAGGTAAGTTATGCGATCGTTGACACACGTTCACACGTTACTTGTAAGTTACTCATAAGTTGAAATACGTCGAGATAATGTCTAGCGTACCCAAAACTTATTTCTAACCTATGAGTAAAGTGCTTTGAACCTATGTGTAACTTATATTGAACTTATCTCCAATGCATATTGACCTATGTAGACGTATTTGACGTGTTCCGGATGACCACAGAACGTACTGAACATGTTTCTTACAGCTACCATATAATGGCGTATTGGCAGAGCTTAGGGGAATTGGCATATAAAAATGAGGTTCACAGGAAGAACCCGTCAGCACTCCTCAAGACTCTATGGTGAGCAGATGTCAATGTCATCCGAGAGATGGAGGATCCGGCAAGGCTGAGACAAGAATACCTACTAGCTGTCCTCCAACATCAGCATGACCTCATCAATTTGACACTGTACCACTTGCGTGCCAATAGAGACAGGAGAAGAAGAGGTGAACGGAGGAGCAGGAACCATGGACCTATAAGGAGACCTATAAACATCCTTGGAAAGAACTGGGTGAGACCATGGATCGGGAAGCGACGGCAGTTTGGCATGTATAACCAGCTTATGGTGGAACTCAGTGATGTTGATACTGCGACGGTGATGTTGATACTGCGATGTCTAGTGCAGTTATGATTTGATTTGTCGAGCGGCAGCCTTTTTATAGGCTACGACACGTGATCATCAGCAGTACTCAACAGCGCGCTATGCATAAGTTAGATTATCGTTGGGCATAATTTGTGAACGCCGGCAACACGTAGCATTTGTTGGTATAAGTTATCTATAATTTATCGAAACGTTCTATATAACTTACTAATGCGTTATGTATAAGTCCAACTCGTTATGAATACGCTATGTATGTGCCCAAAATTGAAAAAAAACATTGTTAGTTCAGCGTATGCCAGCATTTTAGACAAATTTTGATACGTCGGCATACGCTGGCTAAATCTTCAAGGTGTGACAGTACCATAACAGTCATATTCAGTGAGATGTACCATTGAGTAGGCAGTGTCTGTGACTCACAATCCAAGTTGTGTCCATTTTAAAGAACCTCAACAATTATACATAAAATGTGTTCTGGGGAAAAAAATGTTAATGAAAAATCATATGCACTTTATTAATTTTATTCACCTCCGCCAAGGGAGGTGTATGTTTTTGCTGGCATTGGTTGGTTTGTTTGTCTGTCTGTTAGCAGGATATCTCAAAAATGGCTGCATAGATTTTAACCAAACTTTGTAGGATGTTAGAGTAGCCCAAGAGGAACAAGTAATTAAATTTTGGGATATCTACACCAAAGTAAAGCTGAGATATAACCCAAAGTTCAAATCCAGCTATGCTGGCAGAGATCTGAAGTCTTTCCAATGGGCCGGATTTCCAATTGGCGTGCTTTGGGGTTTTGCTGCCACCTGGTGGTGGAATGCAACAATACCCTAAATCAGCCAACGAAAATAACTAATGCACAGAGTTGCCTTGGCGTGGCGGAGGTGCTGCGCTCTCTGAGTGCTCTTGTTTATGTGTATTTTGTCCATCTGAGCAGTTCCTGTCTTGTCTGACCATGACCATACATTTCTTGATAGTTTTTACAGCAGTGATCAGTAGCAGCCATAACTGGACAGCTTGTGAATATATGACCTTCTACCTGGGTGGAGCCAGTGCTTGCTCTAGGAACTCCTCTATCTTGATGAAGTCAGTCTTGAGTTCACCGTTGTATAGCAGGAAAGGCGGGTTGGTCCCTGGGGCTAAGTCTTTGAGCTCGGTCGGTTTCCTACAGAAAGACGGAAGTGGATGTAAGTAGTGCAGGTCGTACGGAGGGGGGTGTCCACAATCTCTTTGTGCATGTTGAGAGATTTACAGTGTACAACTAGTGTTAATTTGTCAGTCCATTGTGTTCTCTGGAGAAGAGAGGGCAGAAAATGCACTAATTTAAGTATGAATTGTATGTAGGTATGTATGTATGTATGAATTCAGCCAGAAAGTAAGGGTAATTGTTCCAAATATGTATATTTGTTTCCAGGATTTCACTTGAAATTTGAATGTAACTGGGACATGCTACTGTAACTTTGACAGAAGGTATGAGACAGTAAATTGATCTGTGATAGGTTGAGGGCAGGGCTGTCCAACCATGTCCCTGCACAGGAACTGTACTGCCCATTTTTATTTCAACCTAAATTCGGCACAGGTAACTCGACAAATTAGAAACTCAATAAGGCCTCTAGCTGTTGGAGCTGCTGGATGAGATAAGCTTTTTTAGGGCAGGAATGAAAATCTATGCGATAATAGATCTCCAGATGCAAGCCTGCAGCCCTGGTTTAGAGGGTGTTGTCATCATGACGGTATCTTAAGAAAATTTCGGAACCTAATTGGAATTTTTCTGAACATCATGGAAAAAATGTTGCATTTGCTTGTGAAGTGCCAAGAATCTTACTTCTTCATGTCGACAGTGGTCACAGTGAACTTGACTCCTTTCAACCACAGCACCATGAAGAGTCTCTGACAGAATGGGCAGTTACCCACTCTCTCCCCATCTGCCCCGGCCTGAGAACAGACACAGACACTTAATAATCCTGTTCTACAGAAATTCCATGTATGATCATCTCATTAAAAAAAAAATGTTAAGTCAGGTCCATAAATACTTAGATACTGACATGATTTTAATGATTTTGGCTGTGAACACCACCACAAAGGACTTTGGACAAAGCAACACAATCGAATGTTTAATTGCGAATCCTTTGCAGTCAATGACTGCCTGAAGTCTAGAACCCATTAGAGATCACCAGACACAGGGTTCTTCCCAGGTGATGCCCTACCAGCCCTTCAATGCAACTGTCATCAGTTCCTGCCGGTTCTTTCGGAGCTTTTCCTCCAGTTTGGCCTTCAGCAATTTAAATACACACCTCATTGGAATCAGGTCCAGTGATTGACTTGGCTCTTGTAGAACTTGTGACCTCTTTGCCTGAAAAAGTCTTGGGATGCATTCTCAGTATGTTTTGGGGCCTTGTCCATCTGCACTGGATCGTCCAATAAGTTTCGAAGCATTTGGTTGAATTTGAGCAGATAATACAGCCTCATTCAATTCAGAAATCATCCTGATTATTTAAGGAGTCAAATCACTAAGAAATGCGAGGGAAACCATTCCATTGGCAGCCATGACCACGTTTCACAGATTATATGGTGTGCTTTGGATAATTATCAGTTCTTTCACTTCTTCATACTCTTCTCTTCCCATTGTGCTGATACAAGTTGACCTTTGTCAGCCCATAGGATGGTGTTTCAGAAGTGTGCGTGCTTATCAAAAAGTTTTTTTGGTGAATTTCCTGATTTTGAGACATGTTAATGGCTTACACCTTGTCATGAGCCCTCTGTTGCAACTCTGGTGAAATCTACTCTTGATTGTTGAGATTGACATAGACATGCCTACCTCTTAGGGAATGTATTTAATCTGGCTAGCTATTTTAAATGGGTTTTTCTTCACTGAGGAAAGAATAGATCTTTCAGACCTTTTGGTGTTCCTGAGCTCACCAGTGCATTTTCTTTCTAAGACTATACTAATGGGTTGATTCAACTCTACTACATTAGTTTGCTTTGATTTCTCAGGCTAATGATGGATTGCGTTATTGGTAGCGACACTCTTGAGACTTCAAATCTAAAGTTAGCAGCCACAGATTGCAAATATTAATGCCACACTTCAAAATCAATTATGGACCTGCCATTGGCTTGTACAAGAAATACTGATGAAATGACACACATCTGGTTATGGAACAGCTGCACAGAAAACAATGGTCCATAAAATGCTGAGACCAAATGCAAAAAGTGTTGTAATTCCTATTCCAAGTGCATTGTCTTGAAATAAGACTGCAGAGTGAGGACTTCATTTGCGTTATATACATCAAAAAATTACCCTTCTTATAACAGCAAAAAGAGCCAAAAAATTCTGTCTTCACATTTGTGGGCATAGGCAGAGCAGACTCATACTGGATGGTGAATGTGTCAGAGAGACACTGAGGGGGAGGGAGTAACAGCCATTCCACCGCGATCTCCTGTCTATACGATGATAAGAGAGGAACCTGACATCCCCCTTGTCTGCCAGTGGTGATAACCTAGGGACTGCGCCCCCTACAGGAGATACCCACCAGGTCAGAGCAGGTATTGCCTTAAGGACTGTGCAGAACACCCACATGGATCAGATGTTATAGCTGGACCTCTTACCCAACTGGCTTACTAATGCGCAGTGAGCAAGCAGCCACATGCTTTTTTTGTTCCTAGAGTTCCTGACCCTCTACAATCTGGTAGCAGATAAATAGAAAAAGTGAATAAACCTCTGTGAAGGGACAGATTGTGCCGTATATCCCAAACTAAATTAATGTTACACGTACGCTTTCGAGTTTAAAATTTATGTGCATACATGATCACTAATTATGGCCTGAAGTAGCACTTTTGGTTTTCTTTTGATAAAAACTCTGAAGATTAAATACCAAAAATACTTTATTTTGAATTAAACCATTGTCAATTAATCATCGACAATTACGTCATTCTTTGTGGTAGTAGTGCATCCGTTTTTGTTTGTGTAAACCACAACAACATATACTTTTACATTAATACATAATCATACTGTATCAAAATGAAATTGAAACATAAAACACGAAACATGAAAGAACTGACCTTTATGAAAAGCTCAATGTTTGGTTCTTTGATTGGTCTTAGAGCCATGCTTTTCCAAAGTGAATGTAATCTTCCAGTAGATCCCAGTTCCAGTAAAGATAACGTTGTCCCTTACTGCAAGATAGAATCTTACGGGCAATCCAAGCTTGTTGAGGCAGAACTTTGCTGTGCTTATGTTCAGTAAATATACCTTTCAGCTATATTTTCCTTTCTTTTGACCATGAGACTAAAGGGGGATTCAAGATGCAGTGCGTCACCACTCTTGTTGATCTTCTAGTATCTCCGGAACACACATGCTTAAAAAGCCAGAGAGGGAGAACAGAGGGGCGTGACATTAAGGGGTGGGGTGGGGGGAGGGTGGTCACTTGTATAAACACAGTTGGAGTTTGAAAATAGATTCCGGAGCTAATTTTCGTAATCAAGACAAGTGCATGTGTCTGGTTTATATTGAATAATAACTATAAGCATGCCTTTGACATCAATTCTGCTTCTAATTCTCAATAGCAGACAGACAATATAAGCATAACAGATTATGAAAAAATGTGGTCCATCCTAATCTCTCTTTCAAAATATAAAAAATGTCAAATCTTGAATTTAGATCATATCTTCATTTTTTTTTTCCCCAGAAAAACAAGTGTGCCACAGTTATTGGCATCCCTGGGAAACCTTGTAAAAAAAATCTACTGAAAGTATATTCCCATTCAAATTTTACTTTTTTGAAGTTCAAAACAATCATTAAGGAAATTTAAATGGTCTCCCATGCCTGGAGAAGACAAAAGATTAAATCAACGAGGTGCAACATAAAGTTGTAGAGTTTAACTAAATGTGAAATTGGCTGTAAGAAAACTGCTAAAAAGTTGAAATACCCATCTTGACTGTCAGGGCAATAATTAAAATGTTCAAGAAGTATGGCAATGTTAAAAATCAACCTGGAAATACAACCCTAATGCCAAAAGAATTGGGACAAAGTGTAAATTGTGAATAAAATCAAAATGCAATGACTTTCAAATCACACCAGCCAGTATTTTATTCACAATCGAACAGAGATAACATAGCAAATGTTGAAACTGAGAAGTTTTACAATTTTATCCACAAAATGAGCTCATTTCAAATTTGATGGCTGTTACAGGTCTCAAAAAAGTTGGGACAGGGGCCTGTTTACCATGGTGTAGCATCCCCTCTTCTTTTTAACACAGAGTAAAGGCGTCTGGGCATTAAGAGACAAGTTTCTTGAGTTTAGCCATTGGAATTTGATCCCACTCTTGTTTAATACAGGCTTTTAGCTGCTGGAGAGTTTTGGGTCTCCTTTGATGGACTTTTCGTTTAATTATGCGCCAAATGTTCTCAATCAGTGAAAGATCAGGACTGTAGGCAGGCCAGTTAGCACACAGACTCTTCTACTACGAAGCCATGTTGTTGTAACAACTGCAGTATGTGGTTTTGCATTGTCCTGCTGAAATGCACAAGGCCTTCCCTGGAATAAATGTAATCTGGAGGGGAGCATATGTTGCTCTAAAACCTTTATATACCTTTCAGCATTCATGGTGCTTTTTAAAACATGCAAGTGTCCGACACCATATGCAATAATGCATCCCCATACCGTCAGAGATGCTCGCTTTTGAACTGAACGCTGATAACAGGAGGGGTGGTCTTTCTCCTCTTTAGCCCGGAGGACACGACGCCTATGATTTCCAACAAGAATGTCAAATTTGGACTCGTCTGACCACAGGACACTTTGCCACTTTGCTACAGTCCATTTTAAATGAGCCTTGGCCCACAGAACAGGGTGGCGCTTCTGGACCATCCTCAACAATGGCTTCCTTTTTGCATGATAGAGTTTTTGGTGGCATCTGTGGATGGCACGGTGGATTGTGTTTATAGACAGTGGTTTCTTGAAGTATTCCAGGGCCCATTTAGTAATGTCAATGGCAGAATCATGCCGGTCAGTGATGCAGTGGTGTTTGAGGGCCTGAAGATCACGGGCATCCAGTAAAGGTCTTCGGCCTTTTCCCTTACACACAGAGATTTTTCCAGTTTCTCTGAATCTTTTGATGATGTTATGCATTGTTCATGATGAAACCTTCAAAGCCTTTGCAATTTGACGTTGAGGAACATTGTTTTTAAAGTATTCCACAATTTTTTTTACTCAAGCCTTCACAGGTTGGAGAGCCTCTGGCCATCTTAGCTTCTGAGAGACTCCGCCTCTCTAAGACATCCCTTTTATAGCCAATCATGTTACACACCTGATGCCAGTTAATTACTTGCTAAATGTTCTTTCAGCTGATTCTCTTATATATCAATTGCTTTTTCAGCCCTTTTTTGCCTGTGTCCCGACTTTTTTGAGACCTGTTGCAGCCAGAAAATTTGAAATAAGCTCATTTTGCGAGTAAAAATGTAAAATATGTCAGTTTCAACATTTGAAATGTTCTCTTTGTTCTATTGTAAATAACATATTGGCTCATGTGGTCTGAGAGTCATTGCATTTTGATTTTATTCACAATTTACACTTCGTCCCAACTATTTTGTAATTGGGGTTGTAGATGTGTGCCTATTTTGAATGCTTGCACTGTAAGGAGGATGGTTAAAGTTGGCAAAGGAAACTCCAATGATCATAGTTGGAGAATCACAGGTCTTAATTATGTCTTGGTGTCAGAAAGTCACTAAGATTGCCCTCAGAGGTGTGATTACCATGTAAAGAGTGAACCACAGTTAAATGCGCACAGGACTCCACTTACAGTTAAAATAACCAGGAAACAATGTGTTAATTTAACTGTTAAATTCAGACAGTTTATAACAGTGTACAGTATTTTGGCTGAGGGAGACTGCTAAAGGTAATAAAATATTTTTTTTTCTCTCAATAATTTATTTCAATTAAAGGTTTTATTTTTTTTTTGTATTAAAATCAAGAGAATCAACAAAAAAGGCATTAACTCATGACCTTTTTTGTTTATACCAATGGTACCAATATTATTGGAAGGTACAGAACAGAAGGATTATTTTAAAATAAAGATCTTTCAACAATATTTATCAAATATCTCGTGGACCTCTACTAGGCAAATACTGTATACTTTTTAACCATAAAAAGTTAAAATATCTTGGATACTTATTCTATCAAAGTTTCCCATAAAGTAAGCTGCAGTTCCTTTTCAAAAGCAGTGATAGTGCCCTCTGGATGTGTATTTTTTGATTAGCGAAGGTTGAGTCATTGTGGAAATGAGCATGATACGTGTTGACCTTGTAGTCCTGAATGGTCTCTGAGACACGTTCTCTTAAAGGGAATCTAAAGTCGATTCCCATTGTTTTTGTTTATCGGCAAATCAGTGAGCTGCACCTGCGCAAACGAACCGAAATACAAGGAGTGTCTACGCATGTACACAAAACATTGGTTTATATGAATGAAATTGGTCATGTGCCAATGCAAGATGTCAACAAAAGCAAGTGATTTGTTTGTAAACACTGGAAGTTCAACGTCCCATCTGAGAAACTTTGGATGCCCTTTAAACTGATTTGGATCACATTTTTAAAGGTAACAGTTCACAGTATTTTCTACAACCCTATCACATACTGAACAAGTGTGAAAGTAAATGCATACCACAAAAAACTGGATTAATACTATGAGTCTGGGGTGTGGGGGTAAGCGATTTCTAAGAAATCACAAGGTTTTGTGGCTTTGGTTGAGTCAGAATAAGTTACTTCACTCTGCTGCCTTGGGAAACCCCTAAAAGTACAGTGGGTGATGGGGAGCTGTTTCCGTTAATGAGCATGCATGTTATAGATTTTACGGACAGTGCAAGGCTGGGCTACATATCCCAAAAATATCCTTGAATGAGCGAGCAATTCCATGTCTGGCAAAGCAATTTTTTTTTTCATCATGATGGCCTCCACCCTTATATAGAATGAGCATTTTGATTGAAAAGGAATAGATAGACAGGTTGGGAGAAAACTACCAATTTAAAATATGGCAGGATTTATATATACCAAACATTTTTTAATGTTTTTATTTTTATTTTACTCAGAAAAAATTTTCTTAAAAAACTGTATTGTCAAGTGGCCTCAGCTAACCATTCTGTGCATAGCATTTCCTAATGAAGAGCAGATGTTTGTGGCCTAGAAATCCTTTATAATTTCACAATTTCCTATATTACGGTATTTTTTTCTTTGGATTCAAATTTTGTACAAACATAGAAAACTCAGTTTCTCTCTCTCTCTCTCTCGCTCAATAAAAACACACTTGCAGTCTCGCAGTATGTTTAAATTAATTTATGCAACAATTTGTCTATTTGTCTTGAGCCATATTTGTGTATCCTGTTCCTTTGTGCTTCAAAGTGCTTTTATTATATTTTCTGTGGTGCTACAGATAGTGATATTCATATGCAACTTCCTGAAAAGAAATTGAAGAAACACACACACACACACACACACACAATGAAGTTGGATTATTATTATTTCACTCTACATAGGTTCCATTCAGAGATTTCTTATACGGGCAGAGGTTGGACAATAAGGCAAGCAACATATTAACCTTGATGTAAAATGTTGAAAAATAGACCCCGACCGTAAAAATTTCAATTCTGCTTTTTTACATAGTGAGGAGCTTCTGAGAGGAAATGTTTTCATCATTTTGGGGAAATTCAGTATATCTGGTGACTTCATGCAGCAGAGCATGAAGCCTGAAAAATGAACTCCCTCCAGTGTAAAAAAACAAACTGAAGATAAAATGTAAAAGTTGCATGTTTTCTGACCAGAGGAATACTTGACACTCTGAGTAAAGTGTCCAGAATCAGACCCCAGGCACTGGGCGTCTCCATTCGCCAAAAAAGAAAAGGCATAAAAACAAACATTTGACATGGAAACTCTCAACAAATCCTGGAAATCACGTGAATAACAGCTACACTGGCTCAGGAAACCGATGAAGGCAGAGCCTCCAAACTCAACCCCTCCTCTAATGAAGTCATAAGGGACACTGCAAATAACTGAGGCCCAGAGTCAGTGCTGTGTTACTGACTTCTTCTCATCACTTAGACATGACACCATTTATACCACATTAAAACCAAGTCAGTGAAATGAAAACCATTTCCACTAAGCAAAACAAACATTTTAGTATCAATCATGATTGATGTTATATTTCTACCTGCAGTCTTAGAAAAACTGTATTTTAAGAAGTGAAATAAATGACCTAACTGAAGGCATGAATAAAGAAGTTACTTAGATTAAGGGCTAAAGTGAATGTCTGACTAAGGCATATGGAATGGGTGCATGTCTTTTTCCTTTATTAACTTTCTACAATGGCTGAAATTGCAAGCTTCTTGTCAAGCATCATTGCCTGTATTTGATACTGATAAAATTTGAAGGCTCGTCTGTCATTCCTGTTGTGTAGCTTAGACAACTTGCTCACCTTGCATTGCTAGCTCTGGTGACGTAGCCTGCACTCTCGTCACGCCCACCATTCAGTTTAGGATAAATCATTAGGTCTATCCCCAAGAGGGTGATTCAGATTGTCATAGCTTGGTTGCTATTGTTTATTAGGAAATAGGAGATTTAAAAAAAATATGGAGATAATTGTTGCAGAATGAGCAAAAAACTAGTATCAAGCAGAAAATGGTGCAAAATGTAGAAAAAGAAGAACAGGAGCATATTAGACAATAACAGATATATTTGGTGTTACTTTATATGAAAGGACAGGGCAAGTGAAATCAAGTCAGTGTGTTACTGGAGCTGCAGGAAATATGGTCAATCATGCCTTTACCTTTGACCTCCACTGTTCTGACCATAATGGAGGAGGAAGCAGTTATCTCACTGAGATGGATGCCCCTATCTCAACAGGACACACAGTAGATGAAATACAGTCTGTAAACATCCTTTGAACTGCCATCAAAGGGATTGGGGAAGTTCAACTATTCTGTTGGTGTAAACTTGCTACAGTCACATTTTTCAGTAATTAATAAAAAATAGGAGAGAAAGAAACCTAAGCATTTTGCTAACTTACAGTTTTCCTCAAAATGATATTTGCAGCCAGACATGAGAACAATCAGGTCATTAGTTTGTGTGGAGATGAGAGATTCAAGCATATTTGCTATCAAGGATTTAGTCTAAAATTGTCAAAAGATGTTTGACCCTTTATGAATTTTTGGCTTGAGGGCAGGCTGCAAGGCATATTTGCATTTTTACACAGTCAAATATTGTGCCATGTAGAAGAATTATATAGTGTTTGAAAGTGTGAGGATTCAGCATTCAAACTGCAAAAGCCATTTCATGATGCAAGAACTTGAGCAAAAATTGTATTTAAAATTGAATCATACGGACCCTAAGCCTGACCCCACAGTCCCATAGGGTCAATTGTTTAACACTGTCTGTTGCGCCCCGGTGGCTCATCGGTCTGGGTGTGCGTGCTGGGGGGGCTGTGTCCTTCCCGCGGCGACCTGGGTTCGGTTCCGGCTTGGGTCATTTGCTGCATGTCTTCCCCCGTTCTTCTCCCCAGCCTTCCTGTCTCTCTGCACTGTACGGCTGTCGAATAGAGGAAAAATTCCCAAAAAAATAATCTAAAAAAAAAAAAATTCATTAAAAAAAAAAAAACACTGTCTGCATCTGTGAAAATATATTGATGTCAGTGTTCTCACCTAGGAAGCAATCCAGCGATCAAAACCCATTTTTAATCCGCAAAACAAGCAAGCACGGACAAACATCACTAAAACTACTTTGGAAGTGACTTTATTACACATATACTGCTGCATACTAATGCTGGGAATCATAAGAATACATTGGAGTGAAAATTCAGATACAGATGAGGAAAAAATACAAAAAAAAAAAGGAAATTGTAAAACTATGGTAGAACTGAACACATTAGTGATGAGGAACACATTGACATTTGGACTCTGCAAAATTTTTTGTTGAAATATGTGCGGGCATTACCAAGAAAAATCTGCAAAATATTCAGTTTTGATCACAGCTGAACCTGCAGTTGGTTTGGCTTCTGGTAGTGGCTTTTTTTTTTTTTTTTTCGAGGCTGATGAGACTTTTTTTCATAGGGCTACAGGGCCAGAGGAATACACAGAATCTTTGTCTGCCTGACAAAAATTCTTGGTTCCCCAATTTGGGTAATATTCATGGTAATTCTGACAACTGAAAAGCAATCTACTTAGCTTCAGCTTTCAGAAGAGCCCATGATCATGCCTCTCTTCAAAGCGGTTCAAGAACAGTAAGCATATATTTTGCGAGGAAATTTGCTCCAAAAAGGGGGGAACTTTAAGGGGCTAGTAGTTTAGAACATTTCAAAGATGTCAGTGTCAATACATTAAAAAAAATAAAATCGCAGAGTGCTTGGTCTGCATCAAGTACATATATGGGTGGTAGCAAAAAGCAGTCAGCTGTTCCCCTTTGCTTTGAAAAGGAGCACTGTTGTTGGATGCAGACAATAGCTGCCATTGACAGTTGGCTCACGCATTAAATAGAAAAACACAACCATTAAACATTAGAATCCGTTTGGGGGTTATTCAAGGTCCAAACAATGGTTTACCGGAGCTTAAGCTGGCCATGGTGTTTGGTGCCATTTTATCTCTACCTTACTATGTGTCCAACATGGGTTGCTTCAGATTTTGCAGGTGAGTGTGACCCAAAATTATTCCTACCAGATACGAGAGTGATGTGCTTTCAGTTGGTGAATGCAGAAAAGAGACTCTGTTGGAAATGCCATCTTGTATTTTTTAGCCTGCACATCCTGTGCCAAACAGCTGCAGGGACTCAAGCGGAAAGCTGAGTGACAGGGTTGAAGGCTATTCTTTCTCTTTTTTATTGTTTGCATTTCTAGTTGCTGATTCTGTGAAAAATGGCTGGCTTTACGTGCTCAAAATATATTGAAAAACCATGCACTGTACAGAACAAATCATTCTTCTCATTCATTAGCCCTGGAATAATCTTGTGAGGTGGATAGGAACTAAACTATTTGCAATTGTGTTGCGTAGACTGACATTTTATTCAGAGAAAACAACAACCGTTTCCTTTGAACAGACTATTTCCCCCCATCCACCTAAATTAAAATGTGCCTTTTGCAGTAAGTTAATCTACAATTTTTCAGAAGTTTATTGAAATTGGTCAATGCCAAACATAACCAGGGCTATACTATTTAGTATTTAAATTAAATAGTACCATTCACATTTTTGACAATCAGAATTTATATTTTTTCAAGAGAACCAAATGAAAAATAAATATGGTACACACTGTATGTGCAGTATTTGGAGCTGTTTTCGATCAGTTTTCTTAATTGTGCCACATTAATCCTTACAGTTAAATATCTGTTTTGTTCGGGTAATGGTAGTTACTACAGTGTTTTCCAGGAATAGCAATAATTAAATGGCATAAAACATGATTTGCTGTTTTAAGCAAATGACAACAATGTGAATGAATGCCAGGCTTTGTTACACTGAGGGCGGTCGATCTGCTGTCCCAAAGGTAACATAAACCAGTCATTACCCTGATAGATATAGAGGTCAAGGACATGCAGAAGCTTGAAAAGGTTGCCCTGGATCTTCTGGGTCAGTCTTATCATAGTCTGTGGTACACAGTCTCCTACCACAGGGCAACATAGATACATAACGCTACTCAAAAAAGCCAGAATGGACAGTGCAACAACTCTTTCTTAGAATAAGAAATTATATAATCCAGAGTTGGGCAAACTCTTCATAACTCTCACTGAACAACAGCTAAGATACACTAAGAAAAAAAATAGTGTGCAAAACTACAATAATTAACAAAATTGTAGTTCCAACAACACAGAAACAACAGCATGTGAGCTTAGTTTGGCCAAACCCTTAGGCTGAATTTTCATTAGATGCATTGTGTTTTGCAGACGTGAAGTATTTCAGTTGCTGCGTAAGAATCATTCCTCTTACTGATCTACTCCAAGACTGCCACCAGGAACACAATAAGCAATCCTTTGCACAGTATTGTGATATTGTGAACTTTAATTAATATCGCCATCAATCATATATTTAAGATTTGTTTGTATTTTTATCAAGACTGCAGAGAAAAAGGGGGGCAGCTCCATAAATGGCAAAGTCTGTGACTGAGTGAGTGATGAAGTTACGTATTGTAATAACTGGTTGAGTGAGTGATGAAGTTACGTATTGTAATAACTGGTTGAGTGAGTGATGAAGTTATACTTTTGGTAGTCATAAGTAATGAAGTTAGACTCTTGGTCAGTTGAGCGTTAGAGTGTATCGCCATTGGCCATGGCTCTTTTCACCCAGTCTTGTTTGAAACAATCAACAGCAGGTAACTCTATTCTGATCTTCTGTAGTGTAATAAACGTCTGTATTAGGAAAAGAGGCTTTCATTTTTCATTTTTATGTATAAACCAAATTACAAATAAGATAAATAATTTTGGAAAATGCAAATAAAATAAAAAGAGTGATTTGAGAGGTCAATTCTGATATGATCCAGACAAGGAACCAGACGCAGACTTAGAGTACACTCTGAGAGGGAACGTTTATTGCTGGGAATACAGAGTTAACTTGACAATGAGCTGAAGACCAGAGTGTGGAAGGGACGGTTGAGCTTAGATGGTATTGACTGGTGAAGGCAGTGGGCTTGCCCGTACTGGCCAGTGGTGCCCCGGGGCAGAGGCCAGGTGGTATAACCCTCGCCAAAGCAGGACCGCTTCACGACGGATCTGAATAGTTTTGCAGTAATGCAGTCCTGCAATCTTGGAGACTGATAGTAAGGCTTGGGAGTTTGCTTCTGAATTTAACTCCGATGAGTGATTTCGTGGTTTTCCAAAGCGACAAAGAATCAATCAAATCCAGACCCTTGAGAAAATTCTCAGCAGTAGACTTTTATTCAACTATGTGACAAAAGACATGATTTCTCAAGCATCCCCATGGGTTCTCAGACCTCCAGTCATAGCTGATCATAGTGTAACTGGGATCTGAACACCCGACCACTGGACTCACAGACAAACATCTTAGCTGTGAGCCACCCAGAGGCAGAAATATGTGTTTTGCAATGGCGTACTCAGTGAGCTTTATGTCAAGTCCATTTAGCACTAATTCTTTCAAAATTATACTTAAGGAAATGGCAGTTTCCTTAATCAATGGCTTTACATTAGATTGTACATGGCTGTAAATTGTAATAGTTTCCCATCTTAGCTTTTAAAGGTAGTATGTGAGCACAGCTTTTAATTTCACATTCTGTAATGACTGTAGATTGATAACACATCTCAGGCCATCCACACAGTAGAATGAATAGCAGGATTTCATGAGTCAATAATCGTGTATCAGTCGACCATAACTGTTCCCCATCACGATTGTAGCATACCTGCATAAAATCCTGAAGAATCACACCATGCATGCATGTGACCGGGAGACCCTCTTGATCGCATGTCCCTCCAAAACCACCATTACCATCTTGTCAGCATTCTACGGACGTTACATCCCGAGTAGGAACTTGTGTTCCTCTGAAAAGACGAACATTACTGAGGAGAACACAGACTGCATATCTTCTGCAGCCACCCAGGTACAATTCTGCGCATAGCAGCATTCTGTTTTGATGAACCTGCTGGGTACTTTGATCACACTTTAAAATATGTGTGTGCAGTGCATGCAAACTATTTCAATAGACACATGGACAAATAATCCTATTTCAAAAATCCAGCTTAGTGGAAATAGTGGGATATGTCAGGTGCTGATTTAGTCGGCAGCTCTAGGCTAGAACACTCAGGAGAGTATATTGCATGGGACTCAAAAATCTCAGATTCATGGAATCTATTGCTATTGAGAATATGGGAGTAGCCCAGCTATTGAATGGAAAACAGCATTTTTTTTTTTTTTTTTTCTGTGCTGGCCAGCAGAAGGTGATGGACGAGTGTCAAGATCAACCCTCTTGCCAGATTCCAGTCAACAGTCGCATGTTTGGCTTGGATCCCTGCCCAGGCACTAGCAAGTACCTCATCATATCATACAAGTGCCGCCCTGGTATGTATGCAAAAATTTGACACACATTCAGTAAATACATAGAATAATCATGGTCTGTGTGTGAGGGTGCGTTCAGGAACCAGAAGCGAGAACCAAAAGATCCAGCAAACTTGCTCTTTATTAATTCTGGGGTGGAAACCCCGGTAGGGCAGTAGCAACAGTACAGAGTCCACAATCCAAAAATCAGAATCCAGTAGTTGTAATCCAATTCGTAAACAGGGCAGCAAACATAAAACTCAGAGTCGGGCAAAGCAGGTTCGTTACACGGGCACAGGTATATCAAAGGCGAAGACAAAATCAAGATCCGGGACGTTCCAGTCAGAAGTATGACGCAAAGAGTACAAGGCATACACAACACAGCACAAGGAAAACATTCTGACAAGGGCTGGCTGTGAACTAACTGCTTAAATACACATACGGGAAGTCACATGCTATAATAGGGAACAGTTGAGCTGGATCAGACTAATTAACAAGGGAATGAACAAGAGGAAGTTCCTAACCACATGAAATTGGCAAAAGCCAAAACGCAGACAGGGATTACACAGACAGCTTATGACAAACAAACGGCTCCGGTTAGGGAGTTCTAAAGTGCACAGAGAGAGAGAGAGAGGCAGAACAGTGATTAACAAGGTGCGGAGAATCCACTGAAGCGCAGCAAAGTAAATTGAGTGAAGGCAAGGGGCGGAGACTAGAGCAGAGCGAGTGCTGAGAGCTTGTTAGTCAATTAGTAATGTGCAGCTATACAATCCCTAAGTGCTCGTTAGTAAGTTAGTATAATGTACAAGGTTAGTTGCTCTGAGTAGAATAATAATAATAAACTGTTAGTATTTGTTAGTAATGATAGAGCAGTAATGCGAAGGAAGTAAACGAGATTGGAAGGAATGTTTGGAAACCCAGAAACCATTGAAATCACCTGTAGCAGTTAAGCACACAGACTGGGGAGACGGACTGAACCAACTAGATCACAAGACAGGGGAGACAAAGGTGCAATGCATAGCAATGGCATGAACATGAACCGGAATGATAATATAAACAGAGACTATGAAATATGGCAAGGAATGCAGGACAAAGCAAGACAGGCAGAATACAAAGCATGGTACAGATAAGGGCAAAACAATGGCATGGTCAGGACAAGGCAAGCATGGTCAAAAAAGCAGAATCCTAACACTGTGACTCATATGACTGATACTTTGAATACTATGAGATAGATTTATATAGAATTCAAAGGCAGAGAGAGTTCTTCTGGAAACAAAAGTTGGTGTTTCTGTTTCATTGTGATTTAAAAAAAAATAAAAAGATGTTTTGTTGAATGATATTTGGTTGATATTTTGTTGCTGCTAGGCAACAGGCAGATAATGAAATTCTGAGCTCTGCTGAACCTGCTAACTTGTGACCTTTCTTTGTGACAGAGAATCACAGTAGTAAGCTGGTGTGTGAAAATGAGAGACTGCAGCTGGTGTGCAGGAATGACACAGTGCTGGCTATCTACTCTGCTATGTTCGGACATGTACGGCACGGAAACTCAGAATGCCCCCAGGAGAGTGGGACTGCCCCTAAAATGGGTAAGTGGTCTGCTGTCAGGACTGGAACTTGATGGCTGACTGGTAGAATAGCAACACCTGTTTCACTGCAAAGCTGTCTAAATGAATGAGCCGGAAAAAATGATGAAAGTAGCATTGAAACAGAAAGTAGCATTGTAAACAATATACATACAGCTAACACCAGAATAAAAACCAATAGTAAAAATAATACAATAAAAATACATTTACAAACATTGACATTGACATTGACTATGAACCCACTGCTACAAGTCATATGATTACTAAACCTGTTTTTGAAATAACTGAATTTACTGTGCCCTCATTTAATATTGGCACCCTTGCTAAATTTAAGCTATACAAACTGAAGAAGATATGACTGCTTTTAATCCTCCTGAACATTCATTCAAACTATAAATAGAAATTTAATTTGAATTTAAAGAAAATTATTGAGGGAAAAAAAATTCTTTTAAATGCTTTCCCGAAAGCATGTGTGCCACAATTATTGGCACCCCCAGAAAACCAAGAAAAATCTGATTAAAGTATATACCCAATCATATTTTACTTTTTAAGTTCACCGTAAAGATTAAGAAAACATAAATGGCCATCCATGTCTTCCTTTTTCTTTGTGGTATAAATATGAGGTGATACATGGGAAATTTCCCTTAATCATCCATCACCATGGTTAAGACGAGGTAAAATCATTGATCTGTGACAGTAAGTTGTTGAGCATCAGAAATGTGGAAATGGCTGCAAGAAATTGCTAGAAAGTTGAAAATACCCACTTTTTACCTCTGTTAATCCTGAAGTTGTTTTTAATTGCTTTTACTAGTGATTGCTTTTTTTATGTAGGGCACTTTGTAACCCTGTTTTGAAAAGTGCTTTATAAATAAAGTTTATTATTATTATTATTATTATTTGTACTGGACAATAATTTTAGATGTTGAACACATTTGGCAATTTAAAAAATGCATCTAGTGTTATAATCCAGACCAGAAATCAATTGCGGAGGCAGGGTATAATCCAATAGTAAGGTTCATTTTGTGTGACCCAAAAGCGGCTGTCACATAGAAGAAGACAGTCAGAAGACAGTGGTGGCCATGTTGGATACCAAGGCCACTGAGAGCGACAACATTATTGTCAAGGTTCGCCAGCAAGTTATGAAGATTGTGGCCACAGTGGCACCACTCATCGGCAAGTTTAGCAAGTGTTTGGCATGTGTTTGGCAACAATAGAAAGAGGTATGGTGAAGTAATGTTTGACATGGATCAAAGCACTACTTGGCATTATATGGTACCATTACATTTTCATATTCACCAAAGCAGAGCATGAAAAATTTCAGCAAGTTAATGGCTACAACAAAGCACCATTAAGTGGCCACACAATGACCTCACAACAGCTACACAACAATGACGATACGAGGATGGGCACTAGAATGATGAAAATAGCAACAGTTCTGAACATTTTTCAACATTTAAAACAGTCACCAAACATGAGCAAACTGTGGCAAAATTGGGTGAACTACTACGAATCATAAGAAAAGTCCCATCACACATCAAGCATGGTAACACCACATAAGACAAATATGATGACGAACTGAATGAAGAACATAGCAAATTTTTATCGGCAAATGGTGCCAACACATTCTTCTTCCATGTGACAACCGCTTAAGACCTTTTAGTAGCGCCATCAGCTGGTCAAACTTTACATTCCCAAATTATTAAACTCAGACCATTTTCATGGGAATCATGTCACACCTTTTCAGTTTTAAAAGTGCATTAACTCAAACAGTTTTAATGGGAATTTCATGAATCTGCTCTAAACATTCCTGGAGCACAGCAGAGGAACCTTATTGATTTTGATGGCTCTACTACATTTACTGAAATGCCCCCATTGGGGGAAGCTACATTTCCATATGCAATTAGACTTTTAATGGGAAACAAATTAACTGTGCTGTGAATGCCTTTGTTCATGAAAGAGCAATCCTATTGCTCTGGTGACACTATAACCTTTCTTGTAGCACCTTTAGGCCAAAATTATTTTTTTCAAAAATACAATAAGACAAACAGTTACTTATGGGAATTGGATAAAATTTGCTGTGAACATTTCTGGAGCCTAGAGTACTCTCCCTGTTGATTTTCTTGACCTTGTTCTTTTTTTAGCGGCACCACCATTTGGCCGAACGGGGAGAATGTTTCAAGTTTTGGGGATATACCCTGCCATTGTCCACTGTCTAGTTTATTTTTTCTTTCAATGATTGTATTTCAATCATAGTTTTTATTTTTGTTAATATTTTAAGTTTAATATTGAGTTAATAAAAAATAAAAGCATTATTTCATTACTACTTCTGCTCATACATACCAAAGGTGCCAATATTAGTAGAGGCCACTGTATCATAATTTATAACAAATGAACCCAACAGTAAATAAGCAGAACTGCCTATATCTGTGTGTATGACAGACTGCCTCTCCCCCACGGCACTGAGGAGGGTGTCACGCAGGTGTCAGGGCAGGACTAACTGCTCTCTGCTGGCTGATGCACAGACCTTTGGGGATCCCTGTCTCCCAGGGGTGAGGAAACACCTGCAGGTGTCCTTCGTGTGCAGTGAGTGATATTCTCTTTTCTTCTTGGGAAGGCCCTTGACATGGCAACCCTTTAAAAGGTGCCAGCTTTTATAAGTACAATACCTAAAGATAAATCACCATTGGGTAAAATTATTCAGTATATCCAAAATATGTATCCAGTTCATTCAATATATTTAAGGCTTACATTAACACATGGGATGAGGTTTCAATCAGCAATTGTCCTGAACTTTGACACAGGCATAGTTTCAGTTTTAAATGTGGAGGGCGACTAGGGTATTGTGAGTGTGGATAGGGATGGCTTATGGCAAAGCCATAAATATAGGGCATTTAGCCAACTACTAAATATTGTCAATTTTTTATTATTTATTATAAATATTTCTATTTTTATGATTTACGTTATTATATCAGCACCTTATTTACGTTATCTTTCTTATCTATTGTGCCTTGATTGTTAAGTGACGCTTTATGTTCTTATGATTTGTGCTTTGATGTTTGCGTATGGAATCACTATGCATAGAGGATCCATATTTTTACTTTTTGTTTATGGGCTTATCATTTAGGCTTCATGGAGCACACCTCAAACAAATTAAATTAAAGCCTCAGTAAACCCAAGCCCACAAAAACCTTTGAATTATGTTATTTAGGGTTGTCTGTGCATAATAGTAAGCATACTAAAATATTAGAAATTAAGTTCAATTCAAATCCGAGATTTTGTCATTTAATTTTTAGCACCTATCCTCTTACTGCAGTTGAATTGGGCGTGGTTTTCTTGAGGAAATTGAGGAATCATCAGCAAAAAAAGAAAAAAAAAGAAAAAAGAGCAATCAGAATTTGTGCTTTGTTCTTGTATTTTATAATTTGTATTTTGTTTATATTAGCACCAAATTTTAGACACAGCTGAATGAGAACAACCAACATCATTTCCCATTTCCAGTGTTGAATTTTCTTCTTGCAGTTTTATTATCCTCTCCATTGTTTCAATTGTCAGCTCTCTTGTTGGTGCCATGTTTCTTCTCAATCACCCCAATGCCTTGTTAAGGACTGCAAGCACTGTCTTATCTGCAGACAAATTTGCATATTCAGATTTGTGCTGTAATTCTTTTAGAAATACCAATTACAGGGTGATTCCATAATTTTACTACAACATTGAGTGATTCCATATTTTTCCCCCTCTACTTGCCTATGAAAAAAATATTCCCTCAGTTAAAGTGATTTAATCGAATTTGTTTGAGGTGTGTTTCAAGAAGCCTGAATGTTAACCTAATAAACAAAAAGAATTTTGCGCCATATCTGCAATTAGTTTATTTCACATGAGGTAAAAAAGGCTGATAAACATCCTCTAATGTGCCGGTTCCATAATTTTTGCCGGAGGTTTTATCATCTTCAGCTCAAAAAAAAAAAAAAAACTTTTAACTTCTTCCCTGGGGATCATTAGGAGACCTGTGCATAACTTTGCCACCTGCTGGTTGGTTTGCACATCCTCATGTTGCACAACATGGCATAATTGCTCTTGAACAAAACTGGAAGCGTATAAGAGGTGTACTCTATTTAGTCTAGTCCTTGGTTTACTCGCTAATCCAATCCTGGCTTCCCTACATTAGATCTCAGTGGCGTCCATGATAGATTTTAAAGCTCTCCTGCTTGTCTATAAAGCCATTAATGGTTTAGGCCCTTCTTATATCACAGATTGTCTAATCCTGTTTGCCCTCATATCAGCCCTGAGATCATCTGATGTTGGCTTGTTGGCCTCTCAATGCAACAGCATCAAAGAGAGAGAGAGAGAGAGAGAGAGAGAGAAAGAGAGAGGTCAATGAGACAGCATTTCTGATTTATGTACTGTGGAACGCCCCATCAATGATTGTTAGGCAAACTCAGTGGACACTTTTAATAAGCAGCTAAAACCCTATTTTTTATTTATTTTCTAATGATGATGATGATGATAATGATGATGAATATTACTACTATTATTTACACCTTTTTATAAAGGGCATTCGGTTTTAATTTCTTGCTTCTTTATGCTGCTATAATTGTGAAACAGAACATCTTGCTAGCGTTTTATGGATCTTCTTTTTATGTTGCATTTGTTCTTAATCCGTATTTCTTAAATGTATTCATTTTAATTTATTTGATGTAAAGCACTTTGTAAATGTATCAAAAGTGCTATACAAATAAAATTTTATATATTATTATCATATTTATTATCAGGAGTCAAAGCACAGAGTGCAGGAACCCTATTCAGTTTGATCCGTTCATAATAATCATAATAATAATAATAATAATAATAATGACCGTCAGAAGCGTAATCAGGGATACTGTATGCATAACCATATTCTAACCATTTGGGTCTAATTGTTGAAAAGATGCAGGCCATTTTACATTTTGCTTGCTATAGCACCACCTTGTGGCCAATTTTACCTGAATTTTGGAGGCCTCAGATTCGGATCCTATAGATGTGCAGTGCTGTGAAAAAGTATTTGCCCCCTTCCTGATTTTTTTTTTTTTGCATATTTCTCACACTTAAATGTTTCAGATCATCAAACAAATTTTTATATTAGATGAAGATAACGGAGTAAATACAAAATGCAGTTTTTAAATGATGATTTCATTTATTGAGGGGAAAAAAGCTATCCAAACCTACCTGGCTCTATGTGGAAAAGTAATTGCCCCCCCCCCCCATTAAATCATGAATTAACTGCGATTAACCACATTTTTGAGTTCAATTTCTCTAGCCACACCCAAGCCTGATTACTGCCCGACTTCTTGAATCCAGAAACCACTTAAATAGAACCTATCTGACAAGGTGAAGTAGGCTAAATGATTTCAAAAAGAACACATCATGCCGCGATTTAAAGAAATTCTTAAACAGATGAGAAACAAAGTCATTGACATCTATCAGTCTGGAAAGGGTTACAAAGCCATTTCCAAGGCTTTTGGACTCCAGCGAACCACAGTGAGAGCCATTATCCACAAGTGGAGAAAACTTTGAACAGTGGTGAACCTTCCCAGGAGTGGCCGGCCTCCCAAAATTACTCCAAGAATGCATCGACAACTCATCCAGGAGGTCACAGAAGAACCCAGAACAACATCTAAAGAACTGCAGGCCTCACTTGCCTCAGTTAAAGTCAGTGTTCATGATTCAGCAATAAGAAAGAGACTGGGCAAAAAAAAAAGCATCCATAGGAGAGTTCCAAGGCAAAAATCACTGCTGACCAAAAAAGAACACAAAGGCTCGTCCCACATTTGCCAAAAAACATCCTGATGATCCCTAAGACTCTTGGGAAAATATTTTGTGGACTGACGAGACAAAAGTTGAACTTTTTGGAAGGTGTGTGTCCTGTTGCATCTGGCGTAAAACTAACACAGCATTTCAAAAAAAGAGCAGCATACCAACAGTCATAGTGGTGGTAGTGTGATGGTCTGGGGCTGCTTTGCTGCTTCAGGACCTGGACGTCTTGCCATAATTGATGGAACCATGAATTCTGCTCTCTACCAGAAAATCCTGAAGGAGAATATCCAACCATGAGACATCAAGCTCAAGCGCACTTGGGTTATGCAGCAGGACAATGATCCGAAACACACCAGCAATCCACCTCTGAATGGCTTTAAAAAAAACAAAATGAAGAATTTGGAGTGGCCTAGTCAAAGTCCGGACTTAAATCCAATTGAGATGCTGTGGCATGACCTTAAACAGGCCATTCATGCTCAAAAACCCTCCGATGTGGCTGAATTAAAACAATTCTGCAAAGAAGAGTGGGCCAAAATTCCTCCACTGCGATGTGAAAGACTCATCGCCAGTTATCGCAAAGCTTGATTGCAGTTGTTGTCGCCGAGGGTGGCACAACCAGTTATTAGGTTTAGGGGGCAATTACTTTTTCACGTAGGGCCAGGTAGGTTTGGATATCTTTTTCCCTCAATAAATGAAATCATTCTTAAAAAACTGCATTTCGTATTTACTCTGGTTATCTTTGTCTAGAATTAAAATTTGTTTGATGATCTGAAACATTGAAGTGTGACAAATATACAAAAAAATAAGAAATCAGGAAGGGGGCAAATACTTTTTCACAGCACTGTACATTTTTATGCTTTGTGATGATTGGACATCGCATTTAGGAGTAACCCAATACATCAGTGGAGACCACACCCAAATGCGCTATTTGTTTAGGACGATCACGTTTTAACGCAGCATAATACAAAATACACATTATAATACCACGATTAGCTCGCCAGTTTAAGATCACCCTTTTCATTTCACCTTAATATTGCAACTAGTCATTTAAAGTATCAAATATGGTGGTTCTGAAATGTTAGCCCTGTTGAATCTAAACATTAGTTAAATAGAACGTGTTTGGTGATGAGAGAAAGGCAAAAAGCAGATCATAATGCTGTTGCCGTGATCTAAGCAAATTCAAGTAAAAAAAAAAAACTAAGTCGTTGACATCTATCAGTCTAGTAACGTTTACGAAGCCATCTCTAAGGCTTTGGGACTCCAGTGAATCACAGTGAGAGCCATTGTTTACAAATGAAGAAAACTTGGAACAGTGGTGAACCTTCCCAGAAGTTGCCAGCCAACCAAAATTCCTCTAACAGCACATCGATGACTCATCCCAGGTCACAAAAGTACCTAGACTAATATCTAAAGAACTGCAGGCCTCATTTGCCTCAATTATGATCAGCATTCAAAATTCCACAATGAGAAAGAGACTGGGCAAAAACAGCATCCATAGGACAGCAGTAAGGCGAAAACCACTGCTTATCAAAAATTACACAAAGGCCCATTTCACATTTGCAAAAAAAAAAAAAAAAAAACATCCTGATGACTCCGAAGACTTTTGGGATTATATTCTATAGACTGATAAGTCAAAGGAGGAACGTCTTGATAGACATGGGTCTTGTTACATCTGGCGTAAAGATGACACAGCATTTGACAATAAGAACATCATACCAACAGTCAAACACGGTGGTACTAGTGTGATGGTCTGAGGCTGCTTTGCTGCTTCTTGACCATGGGAACTTGTCATAATTGATTGAACCGTGAATTCCATCCACAACAGTAAGTCTGGAATGAAAATTTCAGCGATCAGTTTGTGACTGAAAGCTCAAGTACAGTTGGATTTTGCACCAGGACAATGATCTGAAGCACACAAGCTAGTCCACCTCTGACTGGGTCAAAAGAACTATAATGAAGGTTTTGGAGTGGCTAATTCTAAGTCCTGAGCTGAATGTGATTGAGATGATATGACATGACGTTAATGGGTCTTCAGGGTAAAGTGTAGAAATCACCATAATAATGTAAAAACAAAGAAATAAACATACTCGATATGATTTTAATCTCATAAAATGTAGTATTTTGATAAAAATTGACATGGTTGCCATGGAAACGGCACTTTAATGACAAAATCTGAAAATATTTTGTGGCACTGATATTTCAATAACCCATGGTCAGATTTTACTCAAATTAGTCTCATATGAAAGGTTTAAGATAGTTCTATGAAATGACATAGGATTTTTTTGTTTGGAACATTTATGAATATTTAATGAGCTCTGTTATGTAACCATAAGGAAAATCGCCATCATCAACTTGCTTCATTTTCAAAATTAACCCCCTAGGGATGCACCTATCTACAACCCCAATTCCAAAATAGTTGGGACAAAGTGTAAATTGTGAATAAAATCAAAATGCAATGACTTTCAGATCACATGAGCCAATATGTTATTTACAATAAAACATAGATAATATTTCAAATGTTGAAACTGAGACATTTTACATTTTTATCCACAAAATGAGCTTATTTCAAATTTTCTGGCAGCAACAGGTCTCAAAAAAGTTAGGACACAGGCAAAAAAGGGCTGAAAAAGCAATTAATATATAAGAAAACCAGCTGAAAGAACATTTAGCGAGTATTTTAACTGGCATCAAGAACATGATTGGTTATAAAAGGATGTCTTAAAGAGTCTCTCAGAAGCAAAGATGGCCAAAGGCTCTCCAAGTTGTTAAGGCTTGTGTAAAAAAATTGCGGAATACTTTAAAAACAATGTTCCTCAATGCCAAATTGCAAAGGCTTTGACGGACTTATCATCGACGGTGCATAACATCCCCAAAAAATTCAGAGAGCCTGGAAAAAGTCTCTGAGCGTAAGGGACAAGGCCGAAGACCTTTACTGGATGCTCGTGATCTTCAGGCCCTCAGACGCAACTGCATCACTCACTAGCATGATTCTGTCATTGACATTACTAAATGGGCCCAGGAATACTTCAAGAAACCACTGTCTGTAAACACAGTCCGCCGTGCTGAACTGGCCTGCCTGCAGTCCTGATCTTTCATCGATTGAGAACATTTGGCGCATAATTAAGCGAGAAGTCCATCAAAGGAGACCCAAAACTCTCCAGCAGCTGGAAGCCTGTATTAAACAAGAGTGGGATCAAATTCCAATGGCTAAACTCAAGAAACTTGTCTCCTCAATGCCCAGACGCCTCCACTCTGTGTTAAAAAGAAGAGGGGATGCTACACCATGGTAAACGGGCCCCTGTCCCAACTTTTTTGAGACCTATAGCAGCCATCAAATTTGAAATGAGCTCATTTTGTGGATAAAATTGTAAAATTTCTCAGTTTCAACATTTGCTATGTTCTTTGTTCTATTGTGAATAAAATACTGGCTGGTGTGGTTTGAAAGTCATTGCGTTTTGATTTATTCACAATTTACATTTTGTCCCAACTATTTCGGAATTGGGGTTGTAGAAAATCCTACGTCATTTCATAGATCTTCAAAAGATACAACTTCAGACCAAATTTCAAGTCAATCAGATAAATGTTAATGATTTTATGAATGCCACAAGGTTGAAAATCAGTCAAAATTGTGATTTTCGGTAATTTGCATTCAAGGTCACAAGTAACAATTGAGGCAGATTTGGCAAACAATTGGTGTTTACTGGCATCTCACTGCATTCCTTTATTTATTTTATGCAAAAATCAAAAATATAAAAATTTTTGAAAAAAAAAATTGAAATTTTTACCCTGAAGACCCCTTAAACCAGCAGTTCATTTTTGAGAACCCTCCAATCTGGCTGAATTAAAACAATTCTGCAAAGCTGAGCGGGCCAAAATCCTCATCAGTGATGTTAAAGACTCACTGTCAATTGTTTTAAACTTTTGATGGTAGTTGTTACTACCTAGGGTGGCAGAGCCAGTTATCAGGTTTAGGGGGGCAATTGTTAATTCACGAGTGATACAGTGGGTACTTGGTGGCAGCTAAGCCTGAATACGTGATCCCAACAATTGCTGCAATAAATAATAAATGAAATGATAATTTAAATGCTGCATTTCGTGTTTACTCATTGTCTTTGTTTTACATTACAATTAGTTGAATCATCTGAAGCATTTAATATGACAAATAAGCCAAAATAGAAGAAATCAAGAAGGGGGACATACTTTTTCACAGCAAAGTACTTTTCCGTTCCGTGGAACATAAATTACCGTGATTTAAGTAAATCAGAAATAAAAACAGAATTCTAACTGAACATAAATTACATTCTACATATTTTTTGTTTTGTCATGCCTTTTCCTTTTTTTTCTGCCAAGTGCCAAGATACCTTCTGGAGGATGTGGGAGAAGGAACCTTCTGACCCTTTCTTGATTACAGACTACACACACGGTAAACTCTGTGTGCCTTTTTTAAGTCCTTCTCATTACATGCAAGTGTGCAAGCAGAAAGCAAGCTGAATTGTGTCACTTTTTAATGCCTGAATTACCCTGTTCCGCCGGTTAATTTACTACCCTCCAGATAATGGTCAAAAAATTAATACAAGTTAAAACTCTGATTTATCAGCACCCAGAATCGCCCCGAAGCCCGGCTTTGCTGGGCCCAATCTAAGATGGACCAAAAGTGGAAAATATTATTAACAATAAATTCACTGGAACAAAGGCTGTGGTTATTTGGTTGCATAATATCTAATTAGTCAAATAGGCCTCAGATATTGAGACTGTAACTGACCACATAACGGGGGTTTTTGGGTTTGTACATATTTTTTGTTTGGTCATGCCTTTTCCTTTTTTTTTTTCTGCCAATGGTAGCTAAAGGCTCTGTGTGCCTTTTTTAAGTCCTCATCATGCCCCCTGAGGTCGCCTGAATTACTGGTACTACCCTCCAGGGCCAATAAATTCACTGGAACAAAGGCTGTGGTTATTTGGTTGCATAATATCTAATTAGTCAAATAGGCGACCCACAGGGGAAAGCTGCCGCAATGGTAGCGAAAAGTGGTACTCTTTACCAACTGTCTGGAAATCTTTGCCCAAATACGGGGTATGTGTGCCACTACTTTTGTTCACAAAGTGAGGTCGTTGGTGGCAGCTATATTTGAAGACCCCAGCAATTGTTCCCAAAATCAAACATTGCTTGTAAAAATATACGCTTAGTTCCATAAGTGCTTAGTCGTTGACACAATTTTCATAATTTTTGCTCGGCACAACACCATAGTGGATTTGAAATGAAGCAATCAATATGTGTTAAAATTGTCAGAGCCCTCCATGGATAATGGAACTTTAGGTAAATATGAATAGAAGTAGTTATGAATTTATGCCTTTATGATTTGATACCTACTTCAAAATATTAAACTCTAATTGAAATACAATTATTGAAAGAAAAGAATATTATTATCATGGAACAAATGTTTTTTCTCAAAAACAGGTGTGCCTCAATTATTGGATCGTCTTCATTTAATACAAGTACTTTATGCAGCCTCCATTAGGCAAGATAACAACAGATTCTTCTGCTATGGTGTGTAATGAGGTTGGACAAGGCATGCCAAGGCATCTGAGACCATTCGTACAAACCATTGTCTTGCCAGAAGATCCGATCATGGCCCAGTATAAGCTTCCTGAAAAAGGCAGTCAGGTTTTCTTTTACCTGGTGGTAATTGATGGAATCCATGGTACCATGAATCCTAATGAGTTTTCCATGGCTTGTGGAAGAACAACAGCCAAGCAGAATAAAAGATCCACCAGCATACTTCACAATGTGGATGAGAGTCTTAATGGAATAGCAATCTTTTTTCTCTTAAACCAAAACCATCTTCAGTGTTCATACCCTTAAATTAAATCTGAAAGTTTCCACTTTGAGAACAAAATTATGATTCAATATCGGTTTAAATAGGCTGTGATAGACAGCTAAAATAAGGAAAACGTTGATGTACAAACATTTATGGACCTGCCTATCTTTAAGAAATGTGGTGCTTATGGAATGTGTTTGCCACGGTCGTTTTTTTCCCCCCCTCTTTGCAGTTTCCCAAAGAGAACAAAAATTAAATAGAACATAATAATGTATCACTATGTTAGAATTATGCCATGTCACTGGCTCTGCAAGAGCAATCTACCTGGCAACAGTTTTCCTAATTTTCTCCTGCCATCATCCTTTTCATTGTCTCCAATTCATGTTTGATTTGACTTGGAGAGACCTTGCCCACACAGAGCTGCTCTCTCTCTCAGCAGGTCTTACAGAGAAGGTGGCCCTGTACTTTGTCACTGGGATTTGTGTTGGCTTGGCCTTTCTGTTATGTCTGTTTGGTCTGAAGTCCACACTGGCTCAGGATGTCAAGGACCTGATCTATGAGCTACGAGAGGACTTGAAGGATACCCAAGATCCTGGTTCTGAGCTGATGGAGGATCTTCATGACACCAGCTCGGACTCCTCTGTCCGCCGCCTGGCACGATCCTACTGCTTGGCTGAAATTTTCAGCCCAGAGCTGATGGTCGAAATGGAGGAGCACTGGGAGGATAAAGAACTGCCAAACGGAAATATTTTCCTGCACAGGGACTCCAGCCCTTATGCGGCTCACATGACTGAAGCAGTCACTGCCTGAGAAAGATAACCTTGGTCTTAGAAAGATGACGCTGTTTCTGTGAATCCTTCTGTTTCCCCTTAATTCAGACGTTGAGCATTTGATGTACATATTTAAGCAAAGAGGGTGTGAGGCCATGAATAATGTTATTAACATAGACAAAATTTTCTAGACAACATTCAAAGGATTACTTTGTGAATCCATTTTGAAAACATTTTGAGTCTATAAATATACAGTATCATCTAGGTCATTAATTCAGTGGTACATATGAAATTAGTCACTTTTTCTTTGAACTATGTGCTTGAATATGTTTTATACATAATTCTGCACAAATATCCATATGAATTATGAAAAAAAAAAAATTTGAAAAAACATTGATGGTTTACTACCCCAATTCTGAAATAGCTGGGACGAAGTGTAAATTGTCAATGAAATCAAAACGCAATGACTTTCAAATCACACCAGCCAGTATTTTATTCACAATCGAACAGAGATAACATAGCAAATGTTGAAACTGAGAAATTTTACAATTTTATCCACAAAATGAGCTCATTTCAAATTTGATGGCTGCTATAGGTCTCAAAAAAGTTGGGACAGGGGCCCGTTTACCATGGTGTAGCATCCCCTCTTCTTTTTAACACAGAGTGGAGGTGTCTGGGCATTGAGGAGACAAGTTTCTTGAGTTTAGCCATTGGAATTTGATCCCACTCTTGTTTAATACAGGCTTCCAGCTGCTGGAGAGTTTTGGGTCTTTTTTGATGGACTTCTCGTTTAATTGTGCCCCAAATGTTCTCAATCGGTGAAAGATCAGGACTGCAGGCAGGCCAGTTCAGCACACGGACTCTTCTACTATGAAGCCATGCTGTTGTAATAGCAGCAGAATGTGGTTTTGCATTGTCCTGCTGAAATACTTAAGGCCTTCCCTGGAATAGATATCGTCTGGAGGGGAGCATATGTTGCTCTAAAACCTTTATATACCTTTCAGCATTCATGGTACTTTTTAAAACATGCAAGTGTCCCACACCATATGCACTAATGCATCCCCATACCATCAGGGATGCTGGCTTTTGAACTGAATGCAGATAACAGGAGGGGTGGTCTTTCTCCTCTTTAGCCCGGAGGACATGACGCCCATGATTTCCGACAAGAATGTCAAATTTGGACTCGTCTGACCACAGGACAACTTTGCCACTTTGCTACAGTCCATTTTAAATGCGCCTTGGCCCACAGAACATGGCGGCGCTTCTGGATCATGCTCAACAACTGCCTCCTTTTTGCATGATGGAATTTTAAGTGACATCTGTGGATGGTATGGCAGACTGTGTTTACAGACAGTGGTTTCTTGAAGTGTTCCTGGACCCATTTAGTAACATCAATGACAGAATCATGCTGGTGAGTGATGCAGTGGCGTCTGAGGGCCCGAAGATCATGGGCATCCAGTGAAGGTCTTTGGCCTTGTCCCTTACACACAGAGATTTTTCCAGTTTCTCTGAATGTTTTGATGATGTTATGCACTGTCGATGATGAGACCTTCAAAGCCTTTGCAATTTGACGTTGAGGAACATTGTTTTCAAAGTATTCCACAATTTTATTACACAAGCCTTCACAGGTTGGAGAGCCTCTGGCCATCTTTACTTCTGAAAGACTCAGCCTCTCTGAGACATCCCTTTTATAGCCAATCATGTTACACACCTGATGCCAGTTAATGTAATTACTTGCTAAATGTTCTTTCAGCTGATTCTCTTATAGATTAATTGCTTTTCCAGCCCTTTTTTGCCTGTGTCCCAACTTTTTTGAGACCTGTTGCAGCCAGAAAATTTGAAATGAGCTCATTTTGTGGCTAAAAATGTAAAATGTCTCAGGTTCAACATTTGAAATGTTATCTAGGTTCTACTGTAAATAACATATTGGCTCATGTGATCTGAAAGTCATTGCATTTTGATTTTATTCACAATTTACACTTCGTCCCAACTATTTCGGAATAGGGGTTGTATTTTAAATCTGTGCTTCCTCTGTGAAAAATAAATAAATTAGCTTTGAATGATCAGCTGTTGTTACTAAATTATGTTTCATCCAGCTCTATATGACAGTAGCCTCTTGGTAAGTTTAAAGTGAGATCTTATTTTCCCGCGGTTGGTTTATTGCGCTCTTCGCTGGAGGGTGCTGGTTTTCCTTGTAATCTGTCTACTTTCCTGATAAAATTCAGAAATCGTCTGAACGCCGCAAACGAATTATGATGCAGGGGATATATTATATATATATTTGAGACCCTTTTCATTTTTGTCTCCCTGTTTGGAATACCCTGAGATTGAATACGATTAATAACATCCACCGCTTGTCTTTATTTGGCCACAGCTATGATCACAAAATGTAGTGAGTTAACAACAACAACACGCAAGACCCCTAAGTATATGTGTGAATATCTTTTTGCATTTTGGTTTCCCGTGAAGGAACTTCTCCTCGACTTGGCAATGTTATATTTCATGGCTACCCTGCGTGAGTGTAGTGTGGTCATAAACTGTATTAAAATATGGACGCGATACTTATTGTGGATGTATTATAAGAACAATTGTTATTTGTAGGCCTTCTGGCCCTAATGGTGGAACTAACCCCTCTTTACTTGCAAGTCAAGCGCAACAAAAAATGGCCTATTATAAGCACAAATTGTTCATTAATTGGTGAATTACCTGGGAGAAAGGAAACCAGGGTTTATTTAGATTTGAGGGCCAAATATGGCGATCCTTAGTCCACAGCATTGGTTCTTGAACTTGACTCTTGGTAGTTTTCATTCCATCCTCACTTGCAATCCAGGAATTTTAACATGTTAATTTTTACCCCACCCCACCCGAAGGGTGAGGGCAAGGGGTATTGTTTTTGGTTCGGTTTGTTTATGTGTTTGTTTGTGTGTTTGTGCGTTTCATTCTGTGTTTGTTTGTTTGTTTGTTAACACTTTAGCAGCAAAACTAATGGCCAGATTCACCCCAAATTTGGTTTAGGGATTGCCACTGACCCAGAATAGATGCCTATTGAATTTTGGAAAAGTAGGTCAAAGTATGTGCGAGGGGCGGGTTTGTTGTGCCTGGCACCACTTGTTTTTTTAAGAGTTACCGATAGGTTTAGAGAAGTTTGCCCGCTTAAACAACGTTTTGACAACATTGCCCAGTCTCCATATATATATATATATTTTTTACAACAGCAAAAATGACCACATTTTTTAAACTGATCAACATGAAGACTGTGGTGAGCCAATTAATTGCTGTCAGGTTTCTGAGCATTGAGAGGTGTACTACGAAGCAAGTTCAATTCACTGCACAGAATCACCTTCTTGAAAGCCCTGCAGCCGAGTGAAACTTGCCTGAATCAATATTTCATGTTTTGCAAAACTTTGATTTGACCTGGTTTTATGTGGTCATATGGGCAATCAAAGTGGCACTGTCATTAACTCCTGGATAAGCTGTTTGTGAATTTGGGACCGGTCATCCATGCCAAGATCACATATATCTTACTGCCCGTGGTCGTGCTAACGGCTAATTGATTGATTGATTGATTGATTAGTGAGTGAATTCAGGGCTGGTCCTGGACATCTGGGGACCCCAAGCAGGATATGTTTTGGGGACCCTGCTTTGCCATGAATAGACAGTTAAGTATTCACAGAACCAGATGCTGTATGCTATTATAACCCTTATGCATTAAATTTATATCTCAATCAACATGATGGGCCATAGGATACTGCTAACTGAACCCAATCACTGAAACACTCAGAGTAAATCTACCTAACTGCACTTGGCATTTTTACTTCTACTTTTTGTCTGAATTCGGGCTGGCAGTGTGACGTCAGGGAAGTTGTTGTTACCCTAGTGATGCACCATCGTGGTTACAAACAAATCACTATGTTCTGATCTCAAGTTAATCAACCAGGAGAATAAAAGTCATAATTATTATATGAATTTTATTGAAAGTGAAGAATGTGACAACCTTGCTGAACTGTAGGTTTCACTATAATCATTTGAAACTCTGCACTGAGTGCATTAGTCAAACAACAAAACAACAAGCTGGTTAGAAAATTTCAAACAGACACGGCAAAAACATACATATTTTGGAAAAGTCATTAAATTTAAAGGCTTACAGAATGTACTTCAGTGTATTTTTTTTCTTTCAAATATCAAAATGGGTCTAATTTGTCAAAAGGTTAATTTGCTAACCTTATCAAAAGTAAGAAATTTTTAGCCTTTTTGTTGCACATACACACGCATGACAAAGACTGTGAAAATTACTATAGTGGCCATTTGCGCCGAGCAGCCGTGCACTGTGCGTACATTTTCTGTTTTCACAAATAAAAAAAGTTTCACAAATCCAATGGTCCATGTTTTACGAGTCCAGCTTCGCTAGGTTTTGATTTAGCACCGGATTTATCACTCTGCTTACCTTGCTTTAGCAGGTCTGATTGTCATAAGAAAGTGCCGTGGCAGGCTACAGCAGCTAAATGCGTTGTTCACAAAGTTTTACCAAATAAACATAAATAAATGATGTCAGATCACGGCTTCACAACATATAAAATATTGACTTAAGAAGGTTTATCCTGGCAGCCGGCCGTTTTTCTGGTCTTTTGAGCAGGTTATTCCGTGAATGTCTGGCGAATATCAGATACCAAACCAATTTTACTTCAGTGGCTTACCGAGCATAAGTTTGCTTGACAAACCTTGAACTCGCTGTCAGATAGTCTCAAATCTCTTCTGGAGTGTGTCTTGTCTTACATGTTTTAGATCTCTCCCTGCTACAGTACGTGATTTAGGTGATCCGGGTATTATCAATCATCAGGACAGCCTAATGGGGGTCCGCTCTATATCTTACGAATTGCCTATGTAGGCTATATGTGCACTGTAGCACGTCCCACTACAACCTTTATCGATATGCCAACATTCATTACAGGTCTTTATCATTTACTGACTAATAAATACAGGGAATCTGCACCTGTGATACAAGCGCGAGGCACGAGACTGTATCAGCCCGCGGGCAAAATCCTGTATCGCCCTTATCTGCCAGCGGGCAAAATCCCGTACAGCAACCATTGCCATAGCAACAATCAAGGGCGTCGTTGGTTAACGCATTGCTGCAGACGCTTCTTAGACGCTGTCATGGCAGAGAAACTCATCAGTTCCTCAGTGGCTGAAATTTCTGAACTGGACTATGATATGGAAAAGGAACTTGATGCAGAATTATTTGTAAACAGTATGCATAATGCCGCGTTTTGCAGCAATATTCACGTGAAACGCTGTAGTAAAACGTTTCAGGCGTAAGTTATCGTAGAAATGCAAATTTATTACCTTAATGAGAAAATTGCATTTGCATGCTAGTTAGCCAATTAGCTATTCCATTAACTTGAATACACCGCTGACTAAAAGCAAATGGTAGTGACTGTTAACAGTCACCAGCTAACTAGCTACCTTGGTGACCTTACCGTTGCGGAAAATACTTGAAACAGAAATAAATCTGGACTCGCTGTAGATAAATTATAAGTTTTAGTTGTGTTATTTGTTATTGAACTGCTACTGGTCTGTAATGATGACAATAATAACCTGAAATAAATGCTTTGGATAAAATGCATCTTTAATTATAGTCAAAATGAGTATATGATGAATAGAGCATCATACAGGCATTTCATATCATCTAAATGGCTTTTCTAAGAAATATGTAGTATATAATAAAAATGGCTTGAATACACCATGTTACTGGTCTCGCAATTTAACGACATTCGCACATTATTTAGCCAACTAAATGAGGCAACTTTGTAAAAATATCTTAGGTGTGTTTTCATAGGAACCTGGTTGTTTTTCAAGATGAACTTTACATTTTGCATCCAGACAGATGCATTTTTCAATGGAAAATTGTCTGAAACTTCTTCAGTTTTTCACATATATACTTATGTTTGGTATCAAAATGTCCATCATGTTGTTGTGTAGCCGTTAAAAATCATCTGGTTTTTCAGAACAATCATTTATGAGTTTAAATATGGACTTCAAGGCCTTGCCCCACAAAAAAAATCTTGAAATCACTAAATAGGTCACAGTTCACTTTCTGTATGCAAATTTCACATTTCAAATCTATTTTCTGGACAGTCCCACAAGTAGGCACATAAAACCAGAAGATGGTTCAAATTGGGCTGTGGGCAAATTTGCCTATACCCTGCAAAACCTCCTTTTGCCAGTAAACCTAATTTGCAATGGGGGTTGAATAATTTTGATTGCAACTGTATTAAATTTATTCTACTATACCTAATAAATTTTAATAGAGTGTGGCATTTGACAAATAAGCATGCAGATCAGTTCTTAGCATTTATTTAAAAGTCAACAATAAAACACAAAACCTAAATGAATCAACCTGTATGTGAAAAAAAAATCAATAGATACACAAGTAAATAAAAAAAAAACAAAGTGCGTCCAACACAACTAAAACATCAGCGACAAAAAATAATTAATGTCTCCTTGGGAGCAGTCTGTCCCCGCCAGGCAGAGCGATTCATGGCAGACCTTCTCCACTTCTGACTCTCGCAATAAAACACATTATTTTGTTAGGCGTTGAGAATAACATTTTTATGTCTACGTAAAGACAACACAGTTTCTGTGATTTCTTACTCAATGCTTTTGTTGAACTGACACAGCAATTGTGTTGGATTTTGTTGCAAAATTTTGTGTTGGTCTTGCAGAAAATCATCACACCTTTCAGAAACATACATTTCCCAATAAATGACCTCTGAACAGCCATGACAATATTGAAATGCATTTTATGATTACTATAAAAGTAGAAGTCATGCAAAGTCAACAAATCACGACAGTTAAGATGATAGAATTATACTAGTGTGTATCTTGGATTTATGTGCATATCACCACAGTAAGAATATAAATCAAGAGCCACAATATCTGCAGCATCCTTGAGATTGATTATTTCATATTCATATTTCCTCTCTATTACTTAAGCGTGGAGATGCTCTTCAAAATATTTCACAGTCAATACTCTGACACACATCCGAACTTTTGCTCATTCACACTTAGGAACAATGTGCCTCACTTCACCAAAAAGATGCTCACTATCTAAGTCACAGTTTAAAGCAAGTTAGAACCTGTTTGATAAGAGTGACCAAACATACCAACACAATTGACTACATGAACTGTGCTACCAATGTTTAGGTGTCCAAATACTTCCATTTTCTCAATAAATAAAACTAATTTTACCAGACTTGCAACCACAACTGAAAAAGTGTTGAGCACCTTATATTTCTCTTCGGGGGCTCACCAAATTTGCAGGTAAATCTGCTCTGCACTTGTTTTTTAAAAGCCAAAATCTTTGAAATATTGATAAAATTACTGATCATGTGAGCATGTCGTTTCAAGGGACCATGTTTCCACTCAAACCACATATACCTTGACTTTACAAGTGGGCCAAATTGTACGCTACGCATCACCGACATTGGCAGTCTGCAACTGTGTAACGTTGCGCCAGCGATCTATTGCCTACCAATACGCAACTTGCTGAAATGGAACGCGATGTAAGGGCGATGTTCCTTTGTAATGACGACGTCGCAGCATAAATTTGCCAAATAACAAACACCCAATTGAAATTATTACTGTAAAATCCTAAAATAAATGGTTCTGGAAATAAAAAGTTAAATATCATTTATTGAAATTATGCAAATGAGACCAACCACAGGTGATACCCATCTCTAGTTGGAGGCCTACTTAGGTGTTTTCTCTTGATAATTTCATTGCCACCTATAAAAGGACATACCTTTGGGATGTTTTTTTACACCTAAACTTCAAAATGGAGCCTGCAACAGACAAAGGAGAAAGAGTGGTACGGAGAGAGAGAGGAGTCCGTATGCGTGGTTGTGGTGGTGGTGGTGCCGGCGGTGGTGCAAAACAACAGCAGAGAAGATAAAGGGCTGAGGTATCTGATGAGATTAGGGCTACTATAATTGATCATGTTGTCAACCATGGCCTAACATTCAGAGAGGCTGGTCTGCGAGTGCAGCCAAATCTAGCCCAGTCAACAGTTGCATCAATTATCAGAGTCTTCTGGGAAACCAGCAGGTAAGATGCAAATGTATTCTGAAATGGCTTTCACTGCATATTAGAGTAAAATGATCTTCAGTTGGCCTTCAGAAAATGTATTGCTTTTGTGTAATTTATGTTGCATTTCTTTATAGGACCCAAACACTACCTCACTCTGGGGGTAGGGGTATAATCTTCAGTGATGTGCAGGAAACGGCAATAGTTCAGATGGTTATTCAAAACAATGCCATAAAACTCAAATAAGAATTCTGGAAGACAACCAGAAATTTGGAAATATACTAAATGTAAGCGTTTCAACTATTGCTCGTGTCCTACAAAAACACAGAATCCAGATGAAACAACTGTACACTGTTCCATTTGAGAGGACCTCTGAACGCGTTAAGGAACTCCATCGTCGGTATGTCCAGGTAAGTGGAAGGCTCAATTTTCTCTGCCATGGTGCCTTTACTTTTGATAAAAAGTACTAACAGAGATGACTTTGCTGGCTTGTTTTTCTTTGAGAGTCATGGAACTTGAAGCCCATCAGACGCCACATGTTCTCATCTACAGTATCTCACAAAAGTGAGTACACCCCTCACATTTCAACAATTAATTTATTATATCTTTTCAAGGGACAGCGTAACAGAAATGAAACCTGAACATATTCTAGAGCAGTCATTGTATAATATGTGTACCAGTGTAGATTTACTGCACTGTCCAAATAACTTAACAAACAGTCACTATTTCCAAAATGGGTGGCAAGAAAAGTGAGTACACCTCACTGTCAACATGCCAAATTGTCTCCATAGTGTCAATATTTAGTGTGACCACCATTGTTGTCCAGCACTGCCATGATTCTCCTAGGCATGGAATTCACCAGAGCTGCACAGGTTGTTGCTGGGATCCTCCTCCACTCCTCCATGACAACATCATGGAGCTGGTGGATGTTGGGCACCTGCTGCTCCTCCACCTTCCTCTTGAGGATGCCCCACAGGTGCTCAATGGGATTCAGAGACATACTTGGCCACGCCATCACCTTCAGCTTCAGCTTCTTCAGGAAGGAATTTGTCATCTTGGAGGTGTGTTTGGGGTCGTTATCATGTTGAAAAACTGCCGTGTGGCCCAGTTTCTGAAGGGATGGCATCATGTTCTGCTTCAGAATGTCACAGTACATGTTGGAATCCATTATTCCATCAATGAAGCGCAGCTCCCCAGGACCAGAAGCACTCATGCAGCCCCAGACCATGATGCTGTCACCACCATGCTTGACTGTAGGCAGCGCACACTTGTCTTGGTACTCCTCACCAGGGCGCCGCCACACATGCTAGACACCATCTGAGCTGAACAAGTTTATCTTGGTCTTGTCAGACCACAGAACATGGTTCCAGTAGCTCATGTTCTTGTACTGGTTGTCTTCAGCAAAATTTTTTCGGGCTTTCTTGTGGGCTAGCTTCAGAAGAGGTTTCCGTCTTGGCTGACGGCCACGCAGACCGACTTTGGTGCAGTGCACGGCGTATGGTCTGAGCTCTGACAGGCTGTTCTCCAACTGCTGCAACCTCATTAGCAATGGTGCCAGCACTCCTGCATCTGTTTTCTGAAGCCAACTTGTGCACCTGACGCAGAGCACGAGGACTCAACCTCTTCGGTCAACCCTGACGAGGCTTGTTCTGAGTAGAACCCATCTTGGAAAACCACTGGATAACCTTGCCCACTGTGCTGTAGCTCAGTTTCATAGTTTCACAGATCTTCCTGTAGCTTAGACCATCTTTGTGGAAAGCAACAATTCTGTTTTTTCAGATCCTCAGAGTTCTTTCCCATGAGGTGCCATGTCGACCATCCAGTGACCAGAATGAGGATGTTGCACCTAAAGCACCACAATTTAAACCTTCAACAAGTTACACAACCTCATATGGCCCAGTCGAACAGACAAAAGCATGAACATGATGAATAAGACACATTTCATCGCTTGGTTGATCATTACCAATTGGGATGTGCACTTACTTTTCTTGCCACCCATTTTGGAAATAGTGACTGTTTGTTCAGTTATTTGGACAGTGCAGTAAATCTACACTGCTACACATATTGTACAATGAATATTCTAGAATATATTCAAGTTTCATTTCTGTAACGTTGTCCCTTGAAAAGATATAATAAATTAATTGTCGAAATGTGAGGGGTGTACTCACTTTTGTGAGATACTGTATGTGGATGAGGCTGGGTTCAACTTGGCCAAAACACGCCGGCGGGGGCGGAATGTGATTGGCAAAAGGGGGGTCCTAGGCCAGTGAGGTGCCAATATCACCATGTGTGCAGCAATCTCCTCACAGGGATTGCTGCTACACAGACCACTAATTGGGCCATATAACAAACAGCGGCTGATTTTATTTCTTGAGCTCCATGGCAGGCTTGAGCCAGAGGAGGAAAGGGGCTGAGGTGAGGCACTTTGTAATTGTATGGGACAATGTGGCATTTCAAATGTCCCGTGCAGTTACTGAGTGGTTTGCTGCCCATCCTGCAATGCAGGCCCTCTTTCTACCACCATGTTCACCATTCCTAAATCCTATTGAGGAATTGTTTTCGTCATGGAGGTGGAAGGTGTACGACCACCATCCACATGATCAAATGTCACTGATGCAATGAATGCAGCATGTGAGGACACATCGGTGGTGGACTGCCAAGGATGGATACGCCATGTAAAAAGGTTCTTTCCCCGGTGTCTGGCAGGGGAAAATATTCGCTGTGACGTCGACAAAAACGTGGCCAAATGCAGGAGACCGGTTGGAATTTTTGTTTGTTTTTTTTTTTTTTTGCTAAAACCTGCAATGGAAACTTCTGGTTGTCTAAACCAGTAATGACTTATCTTTGTGGAAAATAAAGAACGGCTATGCTATTCCTGCTGCATTTCCATTACTTCCTATAGTGTACTGTAGAACATTCTCAAGTTCCCTCTCAGTATTTCATAAAGGGAACTTTGTTCATTGTAAAATAAGGCAATGTACACTTATCCTAACATCAAGAATAACACAATATACATGCAAAAAAAAAACTAGAGTCCGACATTATCTACTCCTTCAAAGACTGTCATAAAATGATGAGTCTATTGTAATGCTACCATTTGATAGTGTTTTTGAGGTCATTGTACTCTGAGTAGCAGTGTTGCTGTTGCAGAAAACCATTGCTGGTGTTTTGGTAGAATTATTTACTTTTGGCGTAAGTATGCAGTGTTTTGGTAGTCTTTGTGTGCAAAATGAACAGTTTTGCAATGCTGTGTGTTGCCCGAGACAACAGTGTTAGTTTTGTAAAAGCTGCTGCAGTATTGACCTATGTCGCTTAGCAATTGCAAAAGACTGTAATAGACCCCAGCACACACGCTTCTTAAGCCATATCTCATCAACGCCGCTCTGCGGCCGATTTGCGCTGAAGAGAGGCTGCCAACAATACAGAAGCCAGGTGTCATCCGTAAATGGGCGTGGCCGTGCACAGTATCTCATTGCTACAGGTGCTTCGGCGGGCAAGAATGCCATTGAAAACTGAGGTTTGCTCAAGTGAAATGTGAATACCCTGTCTTTGTTACAGGAATATTTAGCTAGAATACCGTATCGCGACTCAAGATGACGACTGCTTTCAAAAGTGCTCTGGCTGACAACTAAGATTCAGCGTTCCGGGTGCTGTTTGAGTTATTCAGCCGCAGACCCGGATTCCGAGTGCAAACTAAATTATTTATCCTACGCGCGGCCCGGTTTCTGGAGAAAGCAGGTTTCTTGGGTGGGGAACGTACAGCCTTTGGAAGTAAATGTTATCCAGTGAGGCAGCCATCCCGTGAACAAGTGGAAGCTGGCTGTTCTCACGCTGCAGAGGAAGGAACGGGCGAGAATACGGGTTGATCTAATAATCCATCCACAGCTTTCTCCCCGGAAGGCCGTGTATTGCTGGTGTTGGTTCGGAGGTTGGCTTCGCTAGCTAGCTGCCTAGCTAGCTGCTCTGAAACGCCTGGGACGAGGACTGGGACGTAGTCAGCCATAATTCGATAGCGATGGACAAATTATTGAGCTTTGGACTTTGTGAAGACAAATGTTTAGCAATATCCTTTCTGAATGCGATATATCGTTTCAGACTGTCAAATAAATGCAGTATGGATAATTATTGCTAATGGCAAGCTAGCAGTTTCTTGATTTAGAAAAGGATTCTAGTCAGTGTTGACGAGATGGCGCACAGTTGTATTAATGCTGCGATTATTCTACTCTGCGTTTTATCTTGCAAGCGTACAATTTTGCCTGCCTTGTGTTTATAACCCCCCGAAACATTTAACCGGGTAGTTGGTTAACTGTACCGCCAAGATGAGTGAAATTGGTTGGCCAGCGAAGTTAGCGTTTAATTAAATGATGGCGAGAATTGGATACTAAAATGGTTTTAACATCTCACGGTTGGTTGTATTATATTGTTTTTTTTTTCCTTCTTTTTGTGTTTTACGTTTTCATGGTCAGATTTGGATAAACAAGTTCGGTGAAGTAGAAAGCAGCCGTAAATTCAATAAGAATAGTTCCTCGGAAGCGAACGTACTCTGTGTGCTTCACTGAGTGTGAATAATTGCGGCGTTCTGTTTTGAACACGATGGATGTTGATATTGACCTTTTACATAAGTTGGCCCAGTCATACTGTATCAACTTCAAGTCACTGTCACGATTCCTTAACCAACGTGACCAAACCGTGAAGGGACTGGAGCTTAGAGATGGCAACAAGGAACCGAGGCTTCTGTCACTGATCGAGCGGTCTGGAGACTTCATGTGAGTATTGTTTCTGCTGCTTGCCTCCATGTCGAAAATTTCAGTAACTCCCCCCGGTTTTGGTTTACAACAGCAGTAACGTTTTCGTTCTTCTATAATATTTGAATCTGTTTGGCCTTGTTTTTATGTGCTAGTACAGTGGTGGCCAACCCTGGTCCTGGAGAGTCACAGGGTGTGCTGACTTTGGTTTTCTCCATCCAGTTTAAACTTAAGACACCAGGTGAGATAAGTTAGATGAGCAATCAACTGCTTTAATTCATTGATTAAGTGCTGAGTTATACCAAAAACCAGCAGAAATTGTGGCTCTCCAGGACCAGGGATGGCCACACCTGTGCTAGTATCATCCCCCTTTGAAAAGCAGCCCCACTGTGTTATGCTCTTCCTTCGGCGTAAATTTGCTTATCTGCTTTGCAGGAGAGCCTGTAATTTCGTTAAGTTTTTGTTCACTTCAGGCAGTGTAAAGATTGAGTTTGCATTGTGGCTGACTATTAAATTATATTATGTACTAGGCTGTATCCCCTGGCAGTTTGAAAACTTTTCTGTTCCTTTGCAGAATATTTCACTGTGGGCCACCACATATCTTGGCTTTGCCTACGCATTGAATTCTGTACTGAAATAATTAGCTGGAAACCTATGTGAAATATGAGCTTGTACTTAACTGTTCATGTTACTGGGTGCTCTCCTTTTCAAGCAGTCAGGCAGTTATTGAAAGTTACTGCTAAAGCAGGCTTGTCTTAAATTTCTAACTTGAGGCCTTTCACACATTGCATAACACAGATTAATTTCTTGGCGCTTGGGGCGTGCAGGGCAGCTAAATTCTGTGCATGTGACATTAAACACTTCATAATGGTGACCAAGCAAAGTTACCCAATCTAAAACAATGATCTATTTGTGTTGACAGACAAAGCCATGTCAGTCATTGATTTCCTCATGCAAGCCTCTGGTGGGGAGAAAATCCTGCTAGAATTGCTCTATAGGACATGCTTGCATTGTGTTTAGCACCACTTGGCTCCTTGTAGGCCCTGAGGACCTCAGCATTTGTGTCTCTATTTGCCAGTAAAGCTCAGAGCATGGGAGTTGAATATTGGGGGAAAAATATTATGACTTGCATCTTGGGGTATACCATGTGAGTATTACCACTGACGATCACTTTGTTCTCTGCTCTGATACTGACTAGCAGGCTGTCTGTAAGCTTGCATTCCATTGCCGAAACCCATGGCGTAATGGGACTCATATGCCTTCCACCTTCTAACTATATTAAAACTGTACTCTCCTGAGAACAGATTCGACTCGGTGTGCCCAATCACTGAATTAGGCCACTATTTTTAGTATAATGTCCCAATGCAGTGGAAGTAATATAAATATCGCTACAAGCAGAAGATTCTGTCTCCGGTGCAATCAGTCCTTAAAGCGAAGGGAATTAGTTTTGTTATCAAATAAAGGTGGCCAGAAAAGTGGCCTTAAAAGCCATAGTCATGCAAGAGTATGAAAATGGGAAGAGATTTTAGTGTATTTTAGTCCATGAGCTTTATTGTATTCAGTATTTCAGGAAAAAATTCAATGCAAGAAAACGATTCCAGTGCATTGCTGTTATACCTCTTAAGTGACTTGGATTCTGTCCTCCATATGTGATTTTTCAGCCGTTTGGTCTTGGTTTGGCAATGCAGCTCATAGTGTCTCTGCTTATGGACTCAATTAAATACATTGCTTGGAATTAAGTGTGGTTTTGCTTGGTCGTCACTTTCTGATATGCCCATGCCCGCATACCTCATTAAACTGATTGCTAGGTTATTGGTGATGTGACCAGTCTCACAGATTAGTATATTTGCTGATTTATGGAATTATTTGTTATTAGGCAATGCATGGAAAATCAATGAAAAATATGTTGTAAAATATGTAAGGGACTTCATATTGCAAATGGAAGGCAGTACGATGGGAAAGTCATTACATTCTTGATTTTTAGTGTCTGCACTTGTGCAAGCAACTTTAGAGCTGGTATCATTACCATGGCTCAGAAAGGTGCTATAAATGGGTATATTCTAAGTTATATTGTCCCTCTGTTACAGGTTGGGGGTTTTGGCCAATCCTGATGCTGTAGTAAGCAGTCCAGTGCCTCAGCTGTCTATTCCCATTAACAGCCATTTCCACCTTGTGCGGGGTCAGTATGAGTGGGACTTCCAACTTCCGTCTTTAATTGTCTTACCCAGTGTAAGCTCTTTACTACCGAGTAAGAAATTAGATGGATTAACATTATTCCCTGTTGAAGACAAACAAATGTAGAATTGCATTCCTTTCATTATAGGCACAGTCAGAATTAAGTATTAAGGCCAAGTATGTCATTATGCGGCAGGAAACCTTATTGTCTACGTAAATAAATAAATAAATAAATAAATGTGAGTTACAGGTATTATTTTACTCATTAAACTTTTAATAAACTGCTAATGAATATACAGTATTTAGAAGTGAGCTGTGTCATTCCATTCCAAACCACCTAGAGGTATAACACTGACAACCTTGGATTTTGCTGAAAAAATTATTAAAATAACTTGGTGTTTAACTTGGTGCACGTAAACTTCAATGATTACATCGCCTACGTGCTGATTAATGAAAACTGGCCACACCTGATAATGGTGAGTTTTGACTCGATGCGGAAACGCTCCGCCACAGTTTCAAAAAATCCTGGAGGAAACCCTGCAACAGTTGCTATGATGCTCCAAAATCACTTATTTTAGAATGTATGGGAATGGGACTGTGGGCATGTGCAATTATAGCTTCATTAGAGAGTAGATAAATGTGTGGCAGGTACCTGTAGTTAGTCACAGGTGGGGAAAAAAACAGTCTGTACCCCTCTGTATTTTTCCCCACTCAAAGATGCAGCTATTATCTAACTGAACTTTTTAACTTTGGGGTCATTCCATGTCAAATCACCCAAAAAAAGGGATTCTTCACTTCACTTGTATTGATTTTCTTCAAATTTGGTATGCAAGTTGGCTATGGCCCCAAACGCCCAAATCTTAAATTTAAACTCAATCGGACCTTCCAGTGCAAAGTTACGTCCTTTTGTTTTTTTCAATATTTCGCAAAAAATGGCTGTGGCCTCCAAAATTCAAATGGCCATATCTCCAAAACTACATGACCGATTTTGACAAACAAGGTATTGAGATACCTCATCAGGGTACAATTTGATGTTAAAAAAATTCAAGGTCATGCGACCCTCAAGGTCAATTTTGAGGTCAAAATATAGGTCAATAATCCATCACTCCCAGAGTTACCAGAATGAGTTTAAAAGTGGCAGATTTGGAATGCTTGTGTGATTCCCTTTCCAAAAATACCATGTTAGTCAAAATCGGTCAAGTAGTTTTGGAGATATGGCCATTTGAATTTTGGCAGCCACGGCCATTTCTCATGAAATATCGAAAAAAAACAAACAAACAAAAGGCCGTAACTTTGCACTGGAAGGTCTGATTGAGCTTAAATTTGAGATTTGGGGGTTTTGGGTCACGACCAATTCACACACAAATTTTGAGCAAAATTGTAGTCTGTGGGCTAGATGGACCCACCTTGCACCACCCCCACCAGTTGACGAAATTGCTTTTTTATGATAGCCTTATATGTATATTTTGATATTTTGGATGTTAACAGTGAATAAACTGGGATGAACTATGGGTTCTCGGACCAAGTTTGGATGTACTCGGTGGAATTTTTGGTCTCCCAATTTTGGGGGAGGGGAAACTAAAATCGCCATAGCTCTGCTGTTTTTGAAGCTATGAAGACAAACTACACACCAAAATGTTCGTCTAAGGCTCCTCTATACCAACCTGTGTAGTTTATGCAAATTAGTCCAATATATAGGTCACTAGAGGTCAAAAGGTCACGAAATTCGGGTGTCTCTTAAAATCTGACACATGCATACAAAATTGTCTATAAAGGCATGGAAACGGTCAGAATTGTCTTTTACACCCACAAATATCCTTTAATAGACATGTTTACATACATTCAAGGGACTAATGTTCAATTATGTTGCACTTGGGGGTTCTGGCAACAATTGAAATAAGTCATAAGTAAAAAACAAGGAAAATTACGCTTCCCCAGGGCAGACAATTTCTTTGACATTAAAATTGGCATAACTCGGCTGTTTTTTATGCTATGAACAAAAACCACACACCAAAATGTTTGTCCAAGTCTCCACTATAGGAATATGTGTAGTTTATGCAAATTAAACCCATAATTAGGTCACCAGAGGTCAAAAGGTCATGAACTTCTGGTGTTTCTTAAAATCTTGACTCCTGCCTACAAAATTGCCCATAAGCACTTGGAAACCACAGATATCCACCACGACCAAGCTCCCTTAACTTGGTTCATGTTTTAAAGACACAGTTTGACTAGATTGTAGTGTTAGAGAGTGATAGTGGGGGCGCTGATACATTACTGTCTAGTCACTATCACTATCGCTGTCCGATTCCCTGTCTGAATCGGAATCACTTTCGCTTTCTGATGATTCATCATGTTCATCCTCGTTCTGTTCCATCTTCTCCAGAATATCGGCAAGTTTGGATGGAAGAATCTCACCATTGCACCACTTTGGCTCAATGTTTTGTCCCATCATGACCCAGCCATTGTCATCTATAGGTGACGGAATCTCTGGATTCTAAACGTGAGCGTGCTTCCAAATCCCAACTTGAAAGTTCACACGCTTGATGTGTTCCCTGAGACACACCCTTGGCAGAGGCAGACTAGACAGATCAATGGTTTTCTTTGCATCCAGCTTTCTACCTGCCCCACCACACCTTTCAGTCAACACTGAGTGGCGAAGTTTGTCGACTTCTGTTATGCCCATCCTCTCAGACTTCGGCTTGTACATCTCACAGGTGAACTGCTCTAACTGAAGGAGGAGGTCTTCAGAAGGACACCAACCACGTCCAAGATTGAGGAAAACACCCTGGTACCGAGGTTTTTTCTGTAGAAGCTTGATAGGCTTCACCTTACCAATGCCTTTAAAGGCGCTAGTAGTGTCACACGTGTAAATGCATGCAGGCCTAAGAGCGCATCACAGTATCCAGGTGTGAAATCTGTAGCCAACTTGCTTATGTTTAAGAGTCTCGTCTTGTTTCCGGTGCCAGTGTCGAAGAGAATGGTGATCTTCAAGTTGGGGGCGTAGTAGAGCAGAATGAAGAATATGTCACTATCCGGTGATCGTACCTTGACAAATTTGTACCCTTCCTTGTCCGCGAAGGTGCAGTACAGAACAACACGAGTGTCCGTTTCTTCTTGATCGGACTGAAGCCTAGATACTTCAGTCTTAGAAATGGATCCATCCTCGTCTGAGCTCAAACGTTTGAGCTCAAACAACTTTCTCCTCTGTACAACTATGACAAAGCTTTACCTTGAGTATCAGTTTATGTGCTTATTTGCAAATTGCTGGGGCTACTCCCACCACGATCCTCTTTTCGTATCAACCTTGATCTCTCTAACGATTTGATTTGTACATGTCAGTACTGAACAGGATGCTTGATTTGTGGGTAGTGCTCACGTCGAAGATCTCCTCGCTGATCTGGCGGAATTTTCCTGGTACCTCCTTCAATGTATAGAACGTGGCATTGCCATCTTCAATGTTCAAGGTCCTGTCGTCTGGCGGTACACCCGCGTCTTCAACGTCTTGTGTCAGATAGTGGAATCCCTTCGACTTATCAGTTTTCAGAAGATGACAGTCTACTGTTCCAATCGATGATGGCACAGGCAACAGGCAACAAGCTGGAAAGCAACATTTGACTGTTGCTTATAGAGGACCTCTTTGTTGCTTGTGGTTTTTAGCTTTGCAGCTTTTCCCATGTCGGCAAATGTCTTCAAACTATAAGCAACAGTCGAATGTTGCTTTCCAGCTTCTGATGAAGGCCCAAGATCAGCCAGAGAGAATTGAGCTGAGGGAACTCTTGAAGTATCCTCTGATGCCTGTGCCATCATCGATTGGAACAGTAGACGGTCATCTTCTGAAAACTGATAAGTTGAAGGGATTCCACTATCTGAGACAAGACGTTGAAGACGCGGGTGTACCGCCAGACGACAGGACTCAATGTTGACTGAAAGGTGTGGTGGGGCAGGTAGAAAGCTGGATGCAAAGAAAACCATTGATCTGTCTAGTCTGCCTCTGCCAAGGGTGTGTCTCAGGGAACACATCAAGCGTGTGAACTTTCAAGTTGGGATTTGGAAGCACGATCATGTTTAGAATCCAGAGATTCCATCACCTATAGATGACAATGGCTGGGTCATGATGGGACAAAACATTGAGCCAAAGTGGTGCAATGGTGAGATTCTTCCATCCAAACTTGCCAATATTCTGGGGAAGATGGAATAGAACGAGGATGAACATGATGAATCATCAGAAAGCGAAAGTGATTCCGATTCAGACAGGGAATCGGACAGCGAAAGTGATAGTGACTAGACAGTAATGTATCAGCGCCCCCACTATCACTCTCTAACACTACAATCTAGTCAAACTGTGTCTTTAAAACATGAGCCAAGTTAAGGGAGCTTGGTCATGGTGGATATCTGTGGTTTCCAAGTGCTTATGGGCAATTTTGTAGGCAGGAGTCAAGATTTTAAGAAACACCAGAAGTTCATGACCTTTTGACCTCTGGTGACCTAATTATGGGTTTAATTTGCATAAACTACACATATTCTTATAGAGGAGACTTGGACAAACATTTTGGTGTGTGGTTTTTGTTCATAGCATAAAAAACAGCCGAGTTATGCCAATTTTAATGTCAAAGAAATTTTCTGCCCTGTGGAAGCGTAATTTTCCTTGTTTTTTAGTTATGACTTATTTCAATTGTTGCCAGAACCCCCAAGTGCAACATAATTGAACATTAGTCCCTTGAATGTATGTAAACATGTCTATTAAAGGATATTTATGGGTGTAAAAGACAATTCTGACCGTTTCCATGCCTTTATAGACAATTTTGTATGCATGTGTCAGATTTTAAGAAACACCCGAATTTCGTGACCTTTTGACCTCTAGTGACCTATATATTGGACTAATTTGCATAAACTACACAGGTTGGTATAGAGGAGCCTTAGACGAACATTTTGGTGTGTAGTTTGTCTTCATAGCTTCAAAAACAGCAGAGCTATGGTGATTTTAGTTTCCCCTACCCCAAAATTGGGAGACCAAAAATTCCACCGAGTACATCCAAACTTGCTCCGAGAACCCATAGTTCATCCCAGTTTATTCACTGTTAACATCCAAAATATCAAAATATACATATAACGCTATCATAAAAAAGCAATTTCGTCAACTGGTGGGGGTGGTGCAAGGTGGGCCTATCTAGCCCACGGACTATTGGAGATGGTGAGGTTTAGCTCATTGGGTGATTTGACATGGAATGACCCTATGCTTAGAGTATCAAATTTCAGGTCTGTGCATTTAAGTTAAGGTTCCCTAAAAAACTCCTAAATAAGAAGAGCACATTGCAGGAACCAAGAAGGGGACATCGCCCTATTTATGAAGTTCCATAACTGGAAAACTATTGGTTGGTTGGTCCGATAGCTTTAAATTTATTCATAAAACATTTTAAGGAATTTTTTATAATTTTTTTTTCTGCAAAAAATACAAGGGGGTTACTGGCACAGCTATCTCATTTTTTAGGTGATAAATTGTATTGTGCATACATGCTGAAATGCCAGTTTCAAACAATTTGTTTGCAATGGATTTCATGATTGTCCAAAGAATGCAATAGATACTGAGTGTCACAATATCAAATACCCATTTATTCTTAAAATTGCAGAGGCTGAGGAGGCTCTTCTCATTGATTTCCCCGTTACCTGTGAGTAGTGCCATGCTGAAGGTCATATGATGTGTTTTCCAAAGGCAAGACTTACATCAGTAACATATTAGAAATATTAAGCTGCAGTTTATTGGAACTATATATGCAATATATATGCAGGATTAATATTTAATATGTATTAATATAATTTTATATATATATAATTTTTATATTGCATAGTTACAATAATGCTCTTTTTTAATGAATGTAATGAATAGATCTGAAATTCTTGTAAATTTCCTGCAACCAAGTACACAGTAAAAACAGGTGATAATTTAAAACGGGTGATAATTTTTCAATTAGCATAACTAATTGTTGGTGGGAATTAACTTTCTCATGTGCTGATACTGTATATTGAATATTCACTGTTTGTTACCACTGGTACTTTCTGTAAATTATAATTGGCAGAAATGTCATTGGTTCTGGATAGCCACTTGAGAATGCTTAGGGGTTCATGGTGGGATTTCTAAAACATTAATTGTGTTTTTTTTATTTGAATACCCTCAAATTAAAGATGAAAATCTTTAATAAAAGCACTTTAAGCTGATACTCGTTTTTCACTTTTCAACAACAATATGCTGAGATAGATGGCTAAATAATAATTATGTCAATGTCAAAATATCTATGGCTCAGACTGTATTTACTCCCCGACGGCGATAGTTGGGAGATACTATGGTTTAGTTCCGGGGCCGCCACCGCGCCCACAGAGATTTTTGTTCCGGGCTCTGGAAGCGACAATTATTACAGGAATTTTTTTCTAATTTTGCACAGGCGAAGATATTTATTTGACAATGCTCAAGACCGATTTTTGGAAATTTTGGACGTCCAATATGGCTGCTGGTGGCCATTTTGTCCGAAATTTGGGGATCAGGGAGACGCACGACTCGGTCCTTGTGGCGACTGAGTTATCTAGTTTACTGTTACTTTCCTGAACAGGAAAATTGTAATGTCCTCTCGTTTTACAATTTTTGCTTACGTGTACAGGAGACGGTCTTCTCTGACCCAGGATTCATTTCTGTCTGTAATGTGGCGATCCACAGAAAGTTAAAGAATGGCTTTTAGTACATTTTTTTATGACTCTGTATTTGTGTAACAGGTGTTCATAGTTGGAAAAGAAAACGTGTTGTTATCCTTTTATCTTTTCTTTCATAGCCAGGTTCAGGTCGGAATACTTTTGTATGCAGGTGCCGATTCTGTAATGCATGAGGTTTTCTTTGTGCATAAGGGAGGTGTAGTGCTGAGGAGATCATGAACTGTGTGTGTGTGTGTGTGTGTGTGTGTGTGTATGAATGTACATGTCTGTGTTGACGTTTGTATTCACGTGCGCACGTGTGTATGTATATGTGCACGTGCACGCTCACATTTGTGTTTGCCTCTCCCTGCGCTCCTCAGCTCCTCTGCGTGTGCGCGTGCAAGGAGAACGTTCCCCGGAGCTACTGCTGGAGTTACTGGATGACGAGCGCAGTCAGGCTTTCTTTGCGCAGGTGAAGAAGGCTAAACTCCAAGGTGAGCGGCTTCAGTGCTGGTCAAGGCCGCTCTACAGTTACAGGAAGTTATAACCAATTTTCCCACCTGCTGGATATTACTTGAGAATTTCCATCTCATTATTGGAGAAATGTATTTTTTAGGAATTTTGGGATTGAACATCCTCATTGTTTTTAGGCTCTCTTTCAAGGTTTTGTCCCTCTGACAGAAATTCCTTTGTGGATATTTTCACTATGAATTGTGGGTATGTTTGTATAAATCGTAATGTAGCTTAACTTGCTTTACTGGTTTAGTTTCTTTCCCTCAGTACTATGCCATACAGCTCTGCTAACGTCATTCCTTTGGAATTTTTTTTTTTTTTAATGTGTGTGGCACATCCAGTCACAGGGCTTTCACACCATAAGCAACAATATGCATAGTTTGCGCGAGGTTGAGAGAAAGATCTAGCGCATTACGTCATGAGGAAGCAAGTTACCCTGAAGGGATAACTTTAGTGAAATGAAGCTAAAGCTGAAAAATTATGATAGGGATCGCCACCTCGTGTGTTTATTGGATAAATATATTCAATGTTCCACAGTTTAATGTGGCAAACTCAACATCTTCGCAGATGGCTGTTGTGTCGCTTTAAATTATTCGGCAATGCTGCTGTCTGGCTTCTTTGTAATCAGAATGTGAAATATGTAAATAACGGCCAAATTTTTTTCCAACCTGATATCCCTATCAGCTATGACAGTGTTCTTGCCCAAGTTCATGTACATTTTAGTTGTGGGGTTGTATAACTCCGGACGCTTGGACACACGTAGAATTAATTTTTCCTTTCTTAATTGTTGCTAGGACACTTTCGCAAATGTACTCCCGCAAATTCTGCAATGTCATTGGACGCGCTTTGGATAGGTCAGCGCAATGTGAGGTCAAGGTTCAATGCAGTTGACCTTTGGATGCAAAACTTGGCAGAAAATCAAGCTGCTTTACGCTGCTTAAGGTTGCACCACCGTTCAGCCGAGCAGTGTCGCGTCCTTCATTGAAAACAGTGGTCTTGCTCCGCATGATGTCGCAATTGTGCGTATGGTGTGAAAGCCTGGTCAGTTAGCTTAAGAGTAGTGGTGATGTCACCGAAGGTGTGGAGTTTCTCAGCTCATGGCCTGTGTCACGAGTTCTTTTGTTTCTTGTCATCCAAGTGACTCCTTTGCACATCTTTTATTCCTCACCAGGGGTTTCTCAGCCTTAAAAATTCCTAAAACACTTGTTATAGTAAAAAGATTTAGTACAGTAATGAGTATGGTGTTGATGAGAGAAATTCTGAATTGGCGATTGCATAATGTAAATTATTTAAAAACATATGGACATGTAAAATGCATCCCACAGTATCGTACAGTACGACAACTCTAATTACCTCCTCAGGTGTTGAAAATTTGTTTTTGCACAGCAGAGGTCAATGAAACTGGGTCTGTAGTTTGTGGCTGCCTCTTCAGGATTATTTTATGAACTTAGCATATATCCTGTCCAGTGGCGGCTGGTGAACTGGCGATAGGGGAGGATCAAACCCATCCCTTGAAAATAATGGTTGGTCATGACCTGTTTTCAATCATTCATTTAAATTACCATTACAAAAGCTCAGAGAAAGCTCAACATTACCAGGTGTGGTCACTTTTCATTAATAACGCACACCTGTCAACTCTCTCGCATTCCGCGTGAGTTTTATGGTATATTTACGTTCCCCTGCTGTAGTCAGCAATTATTCAATCAACGCATGTGAAAGAGGTTCTCGCACGGAATTGAAGTCCTTGTGCATGGAGGTTTATCAGTTTCACCTGCGTTATGACTCCGGACTTCTCACGCTTTTCTTTACTCGGGGGTTGGAAGCAATGCATGTGCTTCATGATCGTTTAAACTGTTTGAATGAAATAAGATCATTGGAAGCAATGGAATTGCTTAAAGACATTTCAAATGATCTTATTTCATTTGAACTATTTAAACGATAATGAAACACATGCATTGCTTCCAACCCCCGAGTAAAGAAAAGCATGTGTGACCAATCATTATTTTCAGGGGATGGGTTTAAGCCTTCCCTATCACCAGACCACCAGCCGCCACTGATCCTGTCTCAGGTTCTAATGAGAAGTTATGCACGTTTCTTTTTTGTGGCAGGTACAAGGGGAAGTGTCTAGATACAGCATTTTTCCATCCTGACTTGTGGAGGATTTGACTTGATTCTCACAGAAACCAGTGGAAAAAGAGTTCTTCTGCATGCCAGTTAACGATGCAGATTACGCAAGCGTTTTCTTTCCAGCTTCCAGGGGTGTTTCCTTGTTTTGTGAGTCATTTAGTCTGTCTCAGTAAATGTTGGGTTTCTTTCTTTTTTTTTTTTTTTTTTTTTCAGCCGTATCAAAAAACACCCCGCCAACAAATATGGTTCCTCTCGCCCCTGTGTCCCATATCAAGCCGGTTTCTGCTGTCCCACAGAAGGGCATCTCTAAACCAGAGGCCATGACGCAGCCCAGTACCAAACCCCATGTGACTCCCCCGGCCGTCAACCCTAGAAATGGAACTGCTGCAGTCGGCACAGGTGTGGACCAGACCTGAACAAAATGCTGCATTTCATTTACTTTCATTCTATAATGGCCAGCAAATCCTGCACATTACGCCGACAGATTACAGTACTGTGAAAAAGTATTTGCTCCCTTCTTGATTTCTTCTATTTTTGCACATTTATCATGCTTCAGTGTTTTAGATCACCAAACTAATTTTACTATTGGACACAAACAACTTGAGTAAACACAGAATGTAATTAAAATGGCATCCACTGGACAACTGCAAGGCAAGAACTGCTGCTGATCTGAAGGAACACAAAGGCTTGTCTCACATTTGCTCAAAACATTTGGAAGGCCCTCAAGACTTTTTGGATAAAATTATGTGGACTAATGAGCCGAAAGTGGAACTTTCTGGAAGACATGGATCCCTTAATATCTGTTATAAAGCTAACACAGCATTCCACTATAAGAGCATCAATCCTACAGTCAAACACAGTGGTGGAAGTGTGTTGGTCTTGGGCTGGTTTGCTGCTTCAGGACCTGGGTGACTCATAATTGATGGAAGCATGAATTCTGCTCTCTCCCAGAAAATCCTGAAGGAGAATGTTTGGCCATCAGTTTATGAACTAAAGCAGCTAGAGCACAGTTGGGTTTTGCAGCAGGACAGTGATCCAGAGCACACAAGCAAGTCCACCTGAGTGGCTCAAAAAAAAAAGGTTTTTGGAGTGGACTAGGAAAAATCCTAACTTGAATCCAGTTGAGATACTGTGGCATGACCTCAAACAGGCAGTTCGTGCTCAAAAACCCTCCAATATGGCTGAATTGAAACAATTCTGCAAAGAAGAGTGGGCCATAGTTCCCGCACAGCAATGTAAAAGACTCATTACCAGATATCGCAAACATTTGATTGAAGTTGTTGCTGCTGCCTTGGGTCGCACAACCAGTTATTAGGTTTAGACGGGTAATTTTTTGACATGGGTGATATAGATTTTGAATAACTCTTTACCCTCTATAAATGAAATCTTCATTTAAAAGCTGCATTTTCTGTTCATTCACATTGACTTTGTCTTACATTAAAATTACTTAGATGGTTTGAAGCAGTTAACTGTAACAAATAAACAGAAACAGAAGAGATCAGGAAGGGGAAAATACTTTTTAATTTCACAGCGCTGTATTACTGCAGTCAATTTTCCAGGTTTGGTGTGGTTTTGGGTTTTTCTTCGGACTTCTACCCAGCCAACTTTGAATCGTGCATCTATGATATGGGCCCTCGTAGATTTGAATTTTAGTGCCACTAATACAATTCTGAACTAGTTGGGGTGGGCTTTCCAGGAAAAATCTTTATTTCAAACCTATGTGAATACAGATAAGGATGATAAACTGCTTTTGTCTTTGTCCTGTTGTCTGCCTTTGCTAGAGATTCAAGATCCTGCTCTGTCCCTGGCTCTTGACTTCGGCTTTGAGGACCATTTCAACCACGCGCTGAAGGTGGAGGAGAAGAAGAATCAAAAAAACCGTGCCCTTGCTCCTCGGGAGACCCATGCAGTGCCCCCATTGCCTCCACGAAAGGCCACCTCCTACACAGTCCCTCCTACGCTGCCCCCTCGGAACAGAGCACCATCCTTACCCAGCAGGGATGGGCCTGGAATTGGCTCGACCAACGTGAGAGAGTGAGTATCCTTACTGGAATCCCTCAGTTGCAGACACAGGTAGCATAATCCCTTTTTTCTGTGTGCGTTTGAGATCTTCATTTTGAGCTTTATTCAGGTGTCCTAATTTTAAAATGAAAGTTGAAATTAAAGTGATTTGAATATCTTGATTTTAGTGTTGTTTGCGTATTTTACTTTCAAAGCAGCGTCTTCATGCTAAAGCTGTTTGACTTAATTGACACAGGATGCTAATATTTAGTATTAGGGTTTGGTGTGGAAAAAAAGAAGCCAAGGACAATAATGGGCACAGGGAAAAAAGTATATGGTGAAACCCTTCTTTACTCTTGAAAGTGTTTTATTTGGCCTGAGCAAAGGCATGATTCAAAGTTGCTTTTCTGGTGCAATACAGCAACCTGCCACAGGGTACGCATGACCCTCAGGTCTCCTCCCAAATGCTGGGGGCCTGGGCATCACATATCCAAGTAATGCCAGTAACTAGCTTTATGCTAGATGAAATGAGACCCATGTCTCTCAAAAAGTTCCACTTCTGACTCAGTCCGCAGAAATATTACCCCAAAAGTCTTGGGGGTCATCAAGATGTTTTTTAGCAAATTGTGAGATAAACCTTTGTGTTCTATTTGATCAGCAGTGGTTTTTACCCTGCAGAGCACTCTCATGGATGCCATTTTTGGTTAGACTCTTTCCAATTGTGGAATCTGAAACACTGATTCAATATGGCACAATAAAGGCAATTGAGGCAGGTGAAGCCTGCAGTTCATTAGTTGTCAGTCTGAGTTATTTTGTGTGCCGCTGAATGAGTTGTTAATGCACTCCTGGAGGAAATTTGGTCGGTCAGCCGCTCCTGGAGGCGCACTCTGTTCAAAGTTCTCCCCATTTGAAGGCAGTACCTCTCACTATGGTTCACTGGAGCCCCAAAGCCAAAGAAGTGGCTTTGTAACCCTTTCCAGAGTGATAGATGTCAACGACTTTGTTTCTCATCTCTTGAATTTCTTTAAATCGCAGCATCAAGTTCTGCTTTTTGCCTACTTCATATTACAAGACAGGTTCTATTTAAGTAATTTTTACATTCAACAGGGCTGGCTGTAATCATGCCTGGGTGTGTCTAAGGAAATTGAATGCAATTGTCAATTAAATTGGTTTAATCGACTGATTTAGTAACTAAGGGGGCTCTTACTTTTTTGCGAGCCAGGTAGGGTTGGATAGCTTTTTTCCCTCAACTGACAATTAAAAACTGCATTTTGTGTGTATTGGGGTTGTTTTTGTTTAATATTAAAATTGGTAAAAATCCACAAAATCTGATGTCAATGAGAGCTTTTTTCGGGCTGTGATATCTCTTGAATTTTTTTTAACTGCCCTACCCCCTTCATCGACCATTAGGAGAACATCGGCCATTGCTGACCTATAAAATCAGGCTAGGCTGCTCCTATCTCTAACTCTGAACACACCCATCTACTTTGCATATCCTGCCCTGCAAAAAGGTTTACTCAGAAGCACGTCTAATGTTAGCAGTAAAATGCTCTGCCAGCCTCCACTGCATGTTGACTTTAAATACATTCACCCTTGAGGAATGATGCGCTGTAAGTCCGCACTTTACACATTGCCAAATCACCCTAACTAAAGACAGCAGTGCAATAAGTGAAGTGTGGCATTTTGGGCGAGGTGTTATTACCTCCGCCAACGAAGTTGGGGCGGAAGTTATGTTTTCGCCCCTGTTTGTCTGTCTGTCTGTTTGTGAACAACTTAACTCAAAAAGTCGAACACGGATTTGTCTGAAATTTTGTGGGTGCATTGCTATTACATCAAGGATGGACCCTATTGATTTTCACCGCAGTCAGTGAAACAATATGGCCGCCACGGCAGCCATCTTAAAATCGTATGACACGCGATAACCCAACTTCGCTCCCACTCATGAAGATTTGGATTGTGCTGCCTTGGCGGAGGTTTGCACTCTACGAGTGCCGCTAGCTGGTAATGTAATGACTTGACAGGCACATAAATATGATGTCATAATGTCACAGGCGTATAGTTTATGATGTAATGCTCTCACAGGCAGAGGCCCCCTGCTGAACGCCCCAACACCATGAGGTATGCTATGTTCACCCCACCAACTAGCCAAAGGGAGGGGCTTATCAAACACCGCCTGGCCAAAAAGGAGAAGGAGTATGTGGACATACACCATTTCAGGTAAGAATCCAGTGGCATTACTCCGGAATGCTGTGTGTTTGAATGCAACTCTGTGTTTCTGTGTGTGTTTGTTTCAGAGTTCGACCATACAGTGGGGTGCAAAAATTTGGGCACCCTTGATTTAAATGTCTGTCAAAATTAATCTCCAAGTGATTGAAAGCAACCCTGAACACTAAATGCTACAAAGTTAAACATGACACCTTTCAGCAAATTTAAATTTAAGAAAGGAAAAAGGGCCCTTTGCAAAAGTTTGGGAACCCTTTTGGATTATTCTTTGTTCCCTTTTAAGAAGATGATTGCTAAGGCCCAGACCCAGGTGATTTACTTATTAGGTCTTCAGTGAGTCAGGTGAATATAATTCCAGGGTTGAACTATATATTCTGAAGTAACTCCACACCTTCTAAAGTGTCTGACTGTGGTGGCTGTTGTGTGTTCCTCTAAATGTGTTCCTCTAAACAGTTGTGCAAGGATGTCAAAATCAAGATAATTCACTTCCACCAACAAGGAAAGGGCTACAAAAACTCTCGCAATGTTTCAAACTACCCATTCTACTGACAGAAACATCGTAAGAAAATGGAAAATAAATGGAACAATTGAAGTCAAGGCAAGATCTGGAAGACCAAGAAAAATTTAAGATAGAATGGCCCGAGATCTGGTGAGAAATGCTCAGAAGAACCAACACATCACTGCAAAAGGGCTGCAAAAAAGAGTAGCAGACACAGGTCTAGTTGTACACAGGACAGCAATACAGCGTACCTTAAACAACAAAGACCTACATGGCAGAGTTGTAAGAAAGATGCCTTTCCTACGACCTCAACACAAAAGTAAGCATCTGAAGTATGCAAAAGAGGACCTTGAGAAACCTCGAGCCTATTGGAACAATGTGCTTTGGATTGACGAAACCAAAATTGAACTTTTTGGCCACAACCAAAGAAGGTATGTTTGGAGAAAGAAGGGTGAAGCATTCGTAGAGAAGAACATGTTGCCAACTGTTAAGCATGGAGATTCAGTATGCTTTGGGGTAGTGTAGCGGCTGGGGGCACAGGTAATATTGTGCGGGTGGAAGAATGGATTCCACCAAATATCAAGACATTCTAGAGGCTAATGTTCTAAGCTCAGTCCAGAAATTGAAGTTGAAGAGACGCTGGGTATTCCAGCAAGACAATGACCCGAAGCATACCACAAAATCCACCGTGAAGTACCTCTAGGAAAGACAGATGAAGGTTTTGGAATGGCCATCACAGTCCCCAGGCTTGAATATTATTGAAAATCTGTGGAGAGACCTCAAACATACCGTGCATGCAAGAAGGCCAAAGAATATCTCTGAGCTAGAGGTGTTCTGCAAGGAAGAATGGGGAAAAATTCCAAAGACAAGAATTGAAAGACTCTTAGCTGGCTACAGGAAGTGTTTGCAAGCTGTTATAGCTGCCTGAGGAGGAATTACTAAGTTCTAGCTGACAGGGTACCCAAACTTTTGCACAAGGCCTTTTTCCTTGTTTTATTATTTTGAAACTGTAAAAAGTTAAAAATAAAAATTATTCTTGCTTTAAAATGTGATGAAATGTGTCATGTTTAACTTTGTAGTATTTAGTGTTCAGGTTTGCTTTCTATCACTTGGAGATTAATTGTAACAGACATTTAAACCAGGGGTGCCCAAATTTTTTCAGCTCACTGTACTCTGTATAAAAAGATGGACGCAGCACCGGGGTCTGAAAAGTGAGGCCAATGCGGAAATCTCTAAAAATTCTGTTTAATGGCCAGCAGATGGCAACGTTGATGGTTGCAGAAAGAAATTCAATGCTATGGAAGTCTATGAGAAAATGACCCTACTTTCCCACCTGATATAATATTTCAATAATGATTTTCCACATTATTTTATGGTATCTATTGCAAGTTTCAAGTCTCCTTCAATATATCATGATGTTCATTTTTGTAAATTATGGTCCCAAATAGACTAGACTAAAGGATGAAGCCAGAATAAGCTTTAGGGGCGTGGCTATCCTTCAGTCCTCGTCAGATACGGTCAGTTCCACCCGTAGATCCACCCCTCGCTCCTCCCTGGATCTTCAATTCACGCTTTCGTCCAATTGGAATCACATCCGGTTTCAAAATGACAAAATGGCGCTGTTCAAATTGCCAAAATCGAGGCTTCCTAAATGGTGTGCTGAAACCAGTGGGTGACGTCACGGTTACTTCGTCCATCTTTTTATACAGTCCATGAGTTCAACACATAACGCACACTGTCTTCGTCTCTGTGTGATTTCGTGTGATCGCGTGTATGGCTGTGTCACCGCGGCTCTTTGTTTGTTTTTGTGTATGACTCGGTCCTGCTCTCTCTGCTGAAGGTTCTTCACGGGGACGTGGAATGTGAACGGCCAGCCGCCTGAGGGCAGTCTGAGGCCCTGGCTATGCTGTGACCCTGAGCCTCCGGACATCTACGCTTTGGGGTCCGTATGAGAGTCCCACTCATTTTTACTTTGTCTATGATTAGCCCCTACAAGATTTTTGTGAGGGCATTTAACGTGGTCAGTATTTGCTATGTAGTTAGGTCTTGCATGACTTGGATATTAGAAGTATTTTAAACTGCTTTACGGACTACTAAATTAAATTAGTTATATTCTTAGAGTGTAATTATACGGTATTTATTGAGTGACAAGCTTTTCTGTGAAGTTCATACTGGAAATACATTGTCATACTGGGTTATGTTTCATCCTAATGCGGAGTGCTGCATCTGGCGCCATGCATTACTCCTTTGATTTTTAAGGTTCCAGGAACTGGACCTGAGCACTGAGGCCTTCCTATACCTGGACTCATCCAAAGAGCAACTGTGGGTGGAAGCTGTGGAGAGGAGCCTTCATTCTAAAGCCAAGTACATTCATGTGAGTCAGAGTTTCAATTCTTCAGGGATTGGGAAGGCAAAACAGGCAAATGGGCCTATGGCCCCTCACTTTGAAAGGTTATGGGCCATTTATAAAAAGTATGGGCCACTGAGGTGGACAAAATGAGTGGGCCATTGAAAAAATCAGCCAGGACATTGGTTATGTAATTCTTGGTGGCCTGTATTTTACTTTCATAATGGGATCAAGTGTAACGATCTTAATTTTAATACAAATTAGCTTTATAATTTACACATTATTCCATCATAATCATCAGTTTCGTAGTGAAGAGCAATATTACTGCGCACTCTGCTCATCTTTAAACAGGTGAGTCAACTCAAAGTTGTAATTCTGTGGCTGTAAGCAGCAAGTGTGACTTACTCCATTTACATGTAACACTTGGTTTCTAACTAAATTGGTTTCTTGTGTCTAAATTGTTTAGGTTTATCTCAGCTACATCTGTGGTGACCTTTTGCACTGCTCATGTCACGAAAAGTCACATGATGAAATAAATAGTGAACCATGATGAGTTAGAAAAAAACTTTCAATAAGACAAAAGTATAAAATTATAAGTACTTATGATGGCGATCCTAAGGCGGGGATTTGAGTAATTCATGCTTATTATTAGTATTATTATTATGTCTAAGCTTGCGAGTATTGTTCTATTGCTGTGAATATTTCTGCTGGACTTTGACCGTCAAACTTTCACTTGTCAAACTCTTGCCCAGTTACGGTTGCGTAAATCACAGGATTTGTGTACAAAAACTATGTAGGAAAGACACATGGGCCGCCCTTCCCAGTCCTTGTTCCTGAAGAAAGCTGAGCTGTACTGCTAGCTTGAAGTTTAGGAGTTTCAGAAGAAAAATTCCATAAGAGTGTCTGCCCTTCTGCAGTAAATTGTACTGGTGTAGACTATTTTGCTTCTGGAATTAGTGTTAGCCTCCAGTTGTGGCTTCAGATTAAATTATGATCTGCTGCAAATATTTTTTCACTTTAGAGAGCTTGTTTCCTCCTGAACATAGACGATGTTCCAACAGTTTAATCCTTTGTATTTCTTTTCCACGGTTAAAGAAACAGTGCAGATTTGATGTAAATTACAAATGCTTCTTAAATAATTCTATTGAGATTTTTAATGGGATGGAGAATGTCTCTGAAAGAAAAGAATTTTGAATGCTGTCAAACAAGATCCTACAGCTGCTTGGTCTCTTTAAGCAAAAATAATTTTTGCCCAATAATGGTGTTTGGCGGAGAGCTGAAATTCCCTGCTTGGTTATCCCCTCCCACAGGTTCGCACCATTCGGCTGGTGGGCATGATGCTGGTGGTGTTTGTCAACAGCAAGCACAGGAACCACATCAAAGAAGTGGCAGTTGGGTCTGTTGGTACGGGCATCATGGGTAAAATGGTGCGGATGAAGAGCTGTGTTATGTTCACTCATGTGAATGAATTACTAGTACTGTGCACAGTGCTGTTCCTGCTGTTTTTTTTTTTTTTAAGCTACTTGGTTTTAAAAAAATGCTTGGCTTGAACTTAGCTTTTGCTTAAATTTCTTGCAGTGTTAATCAGTTCTTGCATTTTTAGCATGTGTAAATATTGCATACAATTCATTATTGCCGCTAGATATTTACGTTTTATTAGTAATTAATGTGACTATCATGTATTACTTATTTCTGAATACATTTCTTCATGATGTTTCAAAGAGGAAAACGGTGCTTGTCTGTGCCCTCCCAAATTGACAAAGTAGGACTGCTGTGACAGGAACTGAGGAGATGTGTGTAACGAATGAAATGCATGAGTTAATAAGCAAAAGTCAAAATGCGCACTTTCAGGGAAACAAGGGCGGCGTGGGGGTGCGATTCGTTTTCCACAACACCAGCTTCTGCTTTGTCAACTCTCATCTGGCGGCACATGTGGAGCACTTTGAGCGCCGTAACCAGGACTACAAGGACATCTGCGCTCGTATGACCTTCAACATCCCGGAGTATCCTCCTCTCAGCATCGTCAAGCACGAGTGAGCACTCCTCCAAAGAATCTGGCATAAAGGCTGTAGTATTTCATTCCTTTGGCTCTAATCTTTGTTTATTTCTGGTTAAACGGTGCTTATGTGCTGTGCATACTGCTCATTGGATATTGGAGCTACTTAGCGCTCTTCTGACCCCTTTAACAGTGTAGTCATTTGGCTGGGAGATCTGAACTACCGGCTGTTCACGTACGACGCGCCTGAAGTCAAATGTCTCATCTCCAAAAATGAACTGAAGAAACTTCTGGAATGTGACCAGGTAAGAGTCCTGTTACGTCTCAAGTCCCTTGCAGTGCTCCCTCTCTCGTCTTTGTTCAGACCAATTAGCAAGAACCTCTTAACAGCATTTGTATTACAAAGCCAAAGAGTTACTAATTCTGAAACGGCAGTTCCACTTTGGTTAGGCAGTAGCTTCCTCTTTATTGGCAAAGATGATTATGACAATGAGTAGTTCCACAAAGTGGATTAGTCCCTCCATAGCTTTAAATAGCATATGTGTCTATAATTTCTTTTTTCCTTTATTTTGAGCTCAATGTTCAAAGGCTGACACATCAGGCCTTCACTGACTTTATGGAAGGAGAGATCAGCTTCATACCCACATATAAGTACGACCCCAGAACGGACCGTTGGGACTCCAGGTAGTAAATCTGTCTCTTGCCTCTCATTTCATTAGTAATTGTAAGGCGCATGACCCTTGCATGTGAAAGAGCGAAGACTTGGATAGGGTTTTGATTTTGGCTCTTTGTCATGTATTGAATTGCACCACCTCCCTTTATTGCCTATTGACTGAGTGTTGGAGGTTTCTGTCTCCAGTGGGAAGTGCCGTGTCCCGGCCTGGTGTGACCGGATCCTGTGGAGAGGCAGTGGAGTGAAGCAGCTGTTCTACCGGAGCCATATGGAGCTACAGACCAGTGACCACAAGCCAGTCAGCTCCCTCTTCAGCATTGGGGTGAGACCATCTGCATTTCCCCTCATTGGTCCACTGACCTGTGAAAACATTGTCCTTATAATGTATCACTCAAGCCTAATGTTTTTAAGAAGGTAATATTTTCTCAGATTGCAGTTTTCTGCCTTTTTTGCCTAAAACCATAGAAGATAAAAATAATGTGAAATTGAGGATTTTTTAACTGGTCACTGATTTAAAAATTTTTTTTTTTTTTTTTAACTGGTCACTGATCAGCTGTGTTAAAGTGGTGTAAAAACTGTCATTCGTCTTTGTTGTCTGGGTAAACAATTCGACCCGTAACCTCTAATGGTCACAAACATTGATCAAATTTGACAAAACTCGGTACGCGACATCTTTAAGTGAGCGTGGCAGGGTGGTCATATTGAAAAATTGAAATGATCCATTTTAGACCTTTCTAATATATACTATTCAAAAAAAGTAGGGGATATTTTATTTTGAGATCAAAATTTTCACATATACAAAGGGATACGAAACCATGTTGTATAGTTCCTTACTGAGGAAGCATTTCCAAAGAAATTCATCACCCAAACACATCAATGACACTCTCACGATCTGCACGGGATGCTATTGATGATCAAGGGGGTTGTGCCACAAATTTGCATGACTCTGAATTGGAAGGTTAGAGCCACTGTAAAGGAAGATTTTGAAGAGAAAGCATCAGATTATCAGTGGTTGAAGTCGTTAATTAAACAGAGACCATGTGCCGTCTAACACAGGAGGAGAGGTTACGTGCCCTTGGCATGCTACAGGTTGGCACAAGACAGGTCGTTGTGGCAAGGGCAATGAATGTTTCCCAGTCTGTCATCAGCAGATTATGGTCCAGACATCGTGCTACAGGGTCTGTTCAGGATAGACCACGATCCGGTCGACCAAGGGCAACAACTCAGGCTCAGGACAGATTCATCCGCACTTTTGTCTTGAGAAATCGTATGGTAACAGCAAATCAGATAAGGTCTCAACTTCAAAGGGATACTGGCTTGGTAGTGAGTGGCCAGACCATCAGGAATCGTCTGCACAGATTTCACTTACACGCCCGACGTACTCGTGTCATTCCCTGTTTGAGGGATCGTCACATTAGGGCCAGACTTCAATGGTGTCGTCATCATCAACGCTGGGATAATCGCCGATGGAACAACATAATGTTCTCAGATGAGTCGAGGTTCACTGTGGACTTCCTTGACAGACGCAGGAGGGTTTGGCGCCGACGTAACGAACGCGTTTCCATGACGTTAACGTCATTAGACATGATCCGTATGGGGTGGATCTGTAATGGTGTGGGGAGGCATCACTGCTGCCGGCAGAACAGACTTGCATGTTTTTGCTGGACGTGTCACAGGGCAGTACTACCGGGACAACATCTTGGCACCCCATGTTGTGCCGTTTGCACGTCGTTATGGCCGCCGTTTCATTTTCCAAGATGACTATGCCAGATGTCATAGGGCCAGGATCGTTACAGATTACCTCCAGCAGCAGAATATCACCACATTACCATGGCCAGCACTCAGTCCGGACCTTTCCCCATCGAGCATGTCTGGGACATGCTTGGACAGCGCTTCGCCAACGTCAACAACCTCCTGCCAATGTCCAAGAACTTGCTGCAGCATTGCAACAGGAATGGAATAACGTTCCCCAAAATGACCTGGGACGCTCGTTAGGAGTATGCCACGCCCCGATTCGAGCTTGTCTAGCCAACCGAGGGGTTTAACCCGCTACTGACTCTGTTTCACAATGGTGGTAAATTTGCTGTGTGACCCTGTGTTTGTGTCGACCCTTATTCTGCAGAATCTGTCCTTTACTGACTGTACACAGGGTTTCGAATAAATTGACAAATGTTTCCTTAATGTTTTTATGTCATTTGTTTCCTTCCTGACCTCATGATCTGCATTTCATGGTACTTGTAAATCCAATATCCCCTACTTTTTTTGAATAGTATAGATAAAGAGCTGAAACTAGGTACGGACATAGTGTGTATCACTTCTCAACATATAAATCACGGACATTACCTCACCCATAGACACCAATATGAATGACCTGTGACCCCCAGCAGTCGCAAATATTTATAAAGTTTGATTAAACTTTGCATACAGCATCTTTAGGACAAAAACTAGTATGGCATTTCATTTTAGCCTTGTACCCCAAACGAGTGGTGGCAGAACTAACGAATTTCAGGTTCACGTTAACCTCTTTAGTAAGTGTTTGACTTCTCTTAATCTCAAGGAGGATTAAGTGAAGATTTAAAAATGAATTAGGGTGTCAGTTAGCATCTTCAACTCAAGAGGAAATGATAGCAGTTTAGTGAGTTAAGTGAAGCTGGTGGGGGAAATTGTCCTCACAGCCACAGACGGCCCTTTTCTGCATTTGTTTCCCAACATTGACCATTGGACCATATCTCGTGGATGTTGTGTAATAACTGTGAATCCATTATGTAACCTAGAGAAATAAATCTTATTTGACCATTGGCAAGTGCCCACATCATAGATGCAGTTCTGTACAAAGTATCTTTAACCCTTTAAGGTGTGAGAAAAATTGCGTTATTAGACCTGCACACTTTAATTCTTGCGTTTATATTCATGAGTCAGTAGCAGGTTGTACGCAATGGAGTTCTAGAATGCCTGCATAAGATTTGTAGAGAAATTTCAGAAAACTGACTTTTCAAAGGGTTAAATCAGGGGTCTCAAACTTAAATCCTAGAGGTCTAATGTGTCTGCTGGTTTTTGGTTTGTCCCTGCACTTAAGGGCTTGAATAAAGTCATTGCTTGGATAAGGAGTTTGCACAACTCTCTTATTCGGCCGTACTTGGCTGCTGATTAAATGGAAATCCCGAGACTCTGAGACACTGCTGCCCTCGTGGACTAGAGTGTGAGACCTTGGGTTTAAGTGAGATTGGATGTATTATTGTATTTCCTAGAATGCCATTGAAAGAGTCGTATGAATGAGTGCTGCTATCTATTGAGGCAGGGGTTTGATAAGCTTCTCTCTGTGTGACAGGTGAAGGTTGTGAATGAGCAGCGACACATGAAGGTTTTTGAGGAGATTGTCCGCATGATGGACAGGATGGAGAACGAGTTCCTGCCTTCCCTGTCGCTGACTCGAAGGGAGGTGAGCGGGGAGAATGAACAGGGTCCCACAGCCTGCCTGCATCCAAACATGCCACTGAGCAGAGAAGCTTTGAGCAGTATCAGCTTTCTGCTTGTAGTGGGTGAATTTCATTAGTCTGCTTTGGAAACCTGAGGTTACGTAAGCATTTTTGAGATACTTAATGAATATCTAATGCAGTCTCGACTGCAGGTCGTTTTGAGCAGCCGTACGATTTAGAACCTTTTAATCTTTTAATGTTCCTCTCCCAGATACAGTAGGGGCATGTGAACACCTGAATTGGGTTTAGTAGAACTTCATAACCCTTATCAGTTTAGGAAGTTGACTGTGCCGTGCCAGTCACTGCCATGTAGCTGCATCAGTAGTTTAGTGGATTTATTTTCAGGCTGCATTAGCTATTGAGTAAAATGTCCACCTGTGTCCTTTGTCCTAAGGATGTCTACTGCTGCTGCTGGTTGAGAATTTTTTGGCTTTATGCTTTCCTGCAAATGCAGTTTTTCTCCTTGATTTAAAAAAAAAAAAAAAAAAAAAAAAAACTGCTTGTGCACTTCGTTTTATGCAAGTCTTGTGTGCTCGTGTGAATGGCCTGATTGGCGTTGGCCTGTGCACTATTTGTGGCACTATTCAACTGTGTGTGGTATAATGCAGCTGTATGTGTGTGCCAGTTTGTGCAGCTGTTTATGTGTGCTATTTGTGGCACTATGCAGCTCTGTGTGTGTGTGTGTGTGTGTGTGTGTGTGCGCGCTAGCTATTAGTGCTGCTGTGTGGTTGCTTTTCCTCCCTCATTCCCAGGATGTCCTACATTTCCACCTGCAGTTCCACTTTGAGAATGTGAAGTTCTATCAGCGTCAGAGGGAGAGCTTTCTGATCACCAACGACGGTCAGGCTCCCTGCCACTTCAGCTTCATCCCCAAGCTCAACGACACTCAGTACTGCAAGCCTTGGCTGAGGGCCGAGCCCTACTATGGCTTCCTGGAGCCCAGTAAGTCAGCTGTACTGCTGTATTGTAATTACCATGGCAGGAATGGTGATAATCCCTGATCTGTGCCCTGCCATGAATGGCTGAGCGTACAGTGGTATATTCCTGCATCTCGCCCAGAGTACTCTGGGGTAGTGTGGAGAATGATTTCAACTTTCTAGTCTCTGCACTGTAGTAACTTACACAGTGTGGGTAAATGGTCGGGTATATGTACTCTCTTAATATGTGTTGCATCCCAAAATTGTTCTTTATATACAGTACCAGTCAAAAGTTTGGACATACCCACATTTTTCTTACTATACTAGTTAAATAAAGAAATTGGCACTCTTTTTATTGTGCAAAAAAAAAGGATCTAATTCTTAAATCCATCAAACTAACCAGCATTTGTTGTCATATTTGCTGAGCATACTCACATTTTGTTTTTTTACTAGAGCAGTTATATGGCTATAATAAGTTTGCTGCTGAGTAGCCGTCTAAATTCCCAAAGATGTGCTGCACTTGTGGTTTGCTTTTCATCGACTTCTTTGTCCAATAAGTTCCAAAACAGCTTGTCTTTAATTCGGCTGTTGGAAAATGGAAAGAGCTTGTTTGTCTGCTTACTTTGCAAAATATGGCTTCTTTGAGAATTCTAAAATTTTGGACACTATTAAAACAAGTAAATTATTCTCTTAACTTCTGCCTGTTTACCTCTTACCAGATTCCATTTGAGATTATATAGAGAAGTTAAGCCATTTAAATTTCTCTAAAAACTGTGTGCTGTGACATTAGCAAAGTGTGTCCAAACTTTTGACTGCTACTGTACACACTGTCACCCACCCTCTTATTTAACCTCCTAAGGTCTGGGCAATTTAGGGCTATTAACAGAACATAACATAACATTAGTGGTGAGAACAGGCTGTTCAGCCCAACTAGGCTCGCCAGTTTCTTTTTACTATTGTGAATATATCACTTCAGACACTCAATGACTCAGTGGTATCTAGCTTTAAGTCAAGCCTGCTCTTGAAAATTCCCAAGGTTTCTGCCTCAACAATATGGTCAGGCAAGCTATTCCACATTGAAATTACTCTTTGGGTGAAAAAATATTTCCTAATATCAGTGCTAAATTTACCCTTGGTCAACTTCCATTTGTGACCCCGAGTTGTACTAACAAAACTTGGCCGAAGGAATCCTACATAGTTCTCTTAGTTAATCCCTTTAACATGTTTAAAGACCTCAATCAGATCACCCCTCAGTCTTCTTTTCCTAAGACTTGAGAGATTAAGGATCTTCAGCCTCTTCTCATAGCTTTCATCTTTTATACCTGGAATTAGCTTAGTGGCTCTTCTCTGAACTTTTTATAGACCCTCTATGTCTTTCTTAACATATGATCCCCAGAACTGTACAAAATACTCCAGATGTGGTCTGACAAATGTGTTGTACAAGAGAAGTATCACCTCCTTGGATTTGTACTCAATACTTTTGGCAATGTATCCCAGCATCCGATTGGCTTTTTTAACTGCTACGGCACAATGGCTGGAACCTGAGCGGGTTTGGTCAACAATCACTCCCAGATCTTTTTTGTGTGGAGCACATTCCAGTTCTAAACCTCCCATGAAGTAATCCCGTCTAATGTTTTTATTACCTACATGTACAACTTTACATTTCACTACATTAAATTTCATTTGCCACATTTCTGCCCAATTCTGGATTCTATCCAAATCATCCTGAATCACTTCAGAGGACTCTAAATTATTTGCCAAACCTCCCAATTTAGTATCATCTGCAAATTTAACTAATTTGCTTTCAATATTCCTATCAAAGTAATTAATGTAGATGAGGAACAGCAGGGGTCCCAACACCAATCCCTGACTGACGCCACTCCCCACCATACCTAGCTCAGATGAGATTCCACTATTACATCTTGATCGTTCAAGAATACGCCTTCTTTACTGCCTTATGGGAATGCTGAGCACTTTATGCATAATTTGCGCGGCTGTCATTCCATTGTAACCTGATCGGTTGGTTTTAGCATTATGGGGGCTTCGCTGAAGGGCTACAGCGAGAGAATTTTGCTTTCTCTCTGCAGGTGCACATGTGGCCTCATGTCAGAGCCAGCCATGGCCACCTACTTGAAACAAGTTTGGCTCAATAAATTTTCAGTCCTATTGTGCATTTTTACTTTATTTTTGGAGAGAGAACTCCTTGACAGCAGGCCTCAGCCCCCTCTGCAACGAGGAATGATAATGATTCCTTTATCTTATTTAACTTTGACTCTTTTTAACTGTTCATTTATTAAGTCATTCATTCGTTCAGGTATTGCAGTGGCACTTAGCTTCACAGTGTAGAACAGCAGCTCCCTGTAGGGGTGTGTGAGGAATATATTTAGGAAAAATATGTTAATATCTCTACTTACTCTTTGTGTCTTAGAGTTTCTGTTGACATTTACAACATTGTTTATTTTTCAGAACATGGAAGGGGGCTTTATTGTCACATATATACCCAGTTGAATGACAGTGTTTGTACCTCCTCTTGATTTGTGTATTAACTAACATCTTACAAGCCCAAATCACTGCATCGACAATCAACAACTTAACAATGGCGCTACGAAAAAACTGCAGCAACACAAGCAACCAAAGAACACCACCATTGACGCTGATGTTATTGATGTTGCTTTTGTTATATATTGGGCCTCAGAGTCTTCTTCAGTGCATGAATTGTCGGTTTGTCCCACCTAGACGAAACTCTAGAGATCTTCCTGGAGGTGCATGTGAATAAGGACTCGGTGACCCTGCTGAATTCGGGAGAGGACTCCATCCAGGACATCCTGGTGCTGCACTTGGACCAGGGCAAGGACTACTTTCTCACCGTCAGCGGAAACTACCTGCCCAGCTGCTTCGGCATGTCTCTTGAGTCACTGTGCCGCATGAAGAAGCCCATCCGCGAGGTTCCCGTCACCAAACTCATTGACCTGGTGAGGCTATGGTGGCTTGTGAGTGTAAGCTTAGGTGTGGTTTTAAGTGCCATTGCGGATTAAATAGCCATCTGCCATTCCAGTGGTGATATTATTGTGCTTTTCAGATGAATTATTACTGTGTTGCCCAAGATATGGAGTTGTTGCTCTAGCTAAGAACACTTGAATACTTACCAAGGTGCTGTTATGATGGATAGGCTACATTTTAGAAAAAAAAATTCATGCTAAGAATATTTGAACATTTGTTTTTCAGTCTTTTGGTGTCTCTACCCTTTATCCTTCTAATCTGATCACCATTTGTTTGCACTGTTTTTTTTTCTCAGGGAGAAGACTGCTTTATGGACCAGGTAAGACACCGAAACATTTACTGCAACACTGTGTCCAAAACATCTTTTATCTGTACGCAGCTCTGTTTACTTGACTGTTTTGTGGCTGAATTTGAAAGTAATACATTTTGAATATTTTTCTTTGGGTCTGGGAGTCCGTGTGATATTGTCTTGGGGCCACTTGCAGGCTCCATGGTAGCACATTTTCCTGTTCTTCCTTCCCTCTACGTCACAGCTGAACTCCACGCTGGTCCCGCTCACCACACTTCTCTCCTTTCTGATGAATTATTAAAGCAGATGAACCTTTCAAGAGAATGCAATTGCCTGCTCAACTTATCCAGCTTCACTTGCATTGAGCAGCATCCATATTTTGTGGGCCCATCCTTGAGCTGAGCTTGTTAGCTTGTCATCTGCTGCTGGTGCTACATCACTTGATCGACATGGTTGCAGGGCTAATTGAAGCAATCTCTGCAGTGAGACTCTAGATGCTGTGTGGAATGTCCCCATGAGACAGGTCTGTTTACTGTGGAACAATAAATGTTCATATCAGGACAGGGAATTTTCCTCATGTGATACTGGTGTTCCATAGGAATGTTTTACTATGGGCCTGTTATGGGTTTTGTCATTTGTCATTGTATTATTGCCTAATGACCCCACCCCCAGTTTGTTGGAGAAGTGCTTTACATGATGACCGATAGTAAGTGGATTCTCTGACTCATAAGATGACACCCCCTCCCCCACATTGCAGCGCTCTGGTCAAGTTTATTGTTGGAGTTTCCATCTCAAGTTTCTTCTACTGGTTATTTTTGGATCCTGCTCTGTTCTCAATGATCCATTCCCCATGTCAGGAATAATGTGATGGATGTGATGAATAGATAATGTTGAAGTCACTGATTAAATTATTGCCTGCTCTTCATTTGTGGTGATTGTGTTCATTTTGAGTGCACTGTTGAATTAGTGCTGCATGCTTATGTACGCTTATATTATGTAAATATGGCCTAAAATCAGTCTTATATTCGATGATGAATTTAAAAATCCTCTCTTCAACTTGGTATCCTACATTTGGCTGAATTGAACAAGCTATGTTCAGGTTTTTTGTTCAAGATGAAATTCAAAGGAGAGGGACAAATTATAAGTGAATCCAGGCCATAATGATGCTTCAGATTTCATGAGGCAGCACTGTACTTTTCCGTCCTTTTGTTGTACATTTTTTGTCCCTTGGATTCTCCTGGGGAAGTTTAACAAAGGCTTTGTCAAAGACTGCATTGGTGTTCCCTTTTTTTGCGTGTCAGTTGGATGTGCTACTCATGTCCCAATTTGTGCCTAAACTTGGGCGTGCATTTCTCATGTGACAGGAAAAACCCCAGATGAGTTTCCTCCTGGTGGACTCTCCTGGAACAGAGGATAAGCCATTGAAGATCCCCAAAGAGGTCTGGCTCCTGGTTAACCACCTCTTCACCAAGTCCTGCCAGCAGGTGAAGCTAAAAATGAGGCTCTTGTATGAGCCAGTGCTTGTAGCAAATGCATGAATAGGCTGACTTTACTGAGCTCATGTCACTGATTTGAGCAGGATTTATCATTTTCAAGTCTTTTATTCTGTGTTGGCTGAAGGGGATGTAGGCTTTTTTAAAATTACATTGTGCTCCTGAAATTTGGTCTTTGAAGTGGAATACACAAAAGAACTAAAGTCATTGGAGGTTCTTTGCCGCTCAAAGCCTTGAATGGTGTCGAGGCCTAATTTCTTCAAGGTGCATTCAGTGGTATTTATTTATTTATTTACATTTAGTGCTCCTCTCTGCTAGTGATCACATAGATTGCGGGATACATAGCACTGCTATCATTCTCTCCTTTGTGCCCCTGTAAACGTGTAAATAAAATATTGTCTCCCTCTTCTTTGATCCAAAGATGTAAGTCAGTTGGTAAAGGGCTCAGCAAGGAAGCGGCCTTCACGTTTGTTAATTATTGCGTGTTCACAATGTTCATGGAACATTTAAAGCTGCGGATTACGCTACAGCCGAAAGCGGCACACACTTTAAATGCTAAAGCTCATTGAGACTGCAGGAGAGCAGAAAGCCTTGAAGAAAGAACTGGACACTAATCATGTTGCATAGTAGCATTAAGAGATGCAAAGTGGTTTTTGTCGTGTTTACCATTGTAGCCAAGTGAGTGATCCTAAACTTCTGTTTACAGATTTCATCCATGTCTCCCCGTAGTTCAGAAATGCTGCCTGGAGACTGGCAACTAGCATTAGATTAGCTGCAAAATGTAATCAAGTCAGTGTTCGTGAGGAGCTAATGTTTGCTAGTGTGGGCTTGCAATTGCTTATATTAAACATATTATGAATAGCGCCCTTTTTACTACCCCAGTAAAATCACCTGTAATGTTATATTTGCCAAAGTTTTCACTGGGCTGCTACCTGGAAGACGGAGTGCAGCACAGGCATGCTCTCAGGATTCTTGGAGGAATGGGTTAAGAGGGAGGGGAGGGGGGCTAGGTGTGTGAATTTTGTGGCAAGCCAAATGAGTGTTAGCAAGAATGGCTAATCGCTCAATGCACCTTTAAACTATGATTGGTTGCTTCCAGGAGGACCTCTTCCAGACACCAGGGCTGGAGGAGGAGCTGCAGAATATCATTGACTGTTTGGACACCAGCATTCCTGAAACCATACGTATCCTTTCCCACTGGACCCATGGCAGCATGTCCAGACGTTCTTCATATATCAGTGCACAATACTCATAACTGCTGATGGGTTTGTCTCATTGTTTGTTTAAAACAACGTGCTCTGTGTTCCCATGTGTCTTTTTCAGAGGGACAGGCCCCTGTTGTTGCTTTCACTGTGTAAAAATAGCGTATGTATTTTATTTTATTTTTTTTTTTTGCAGATAAATGGTTAAGTGGGTCAGTTACGATATGCGGTGCTCAATATTGTAACTATTTTCTGCAGTTTTCTTAAGTCTGCTTGAGACCTTGCAAGTACCCAAAAACCAAAAAGAAATGTTAATATAGGTGACCCCTGAGATGGTCCGCTGTTTTAGAAATAAATATGATCCATTAGGGCCTCTAAAGCCCCATAAACAGAGTTTCTTGTTACTCTGTGGAAGTCAGAGCTTGGAAAGATGGCTGCAGCTTTAATTGGTTTGCACTGACTTTCACTTTCCTGGTCCTCTGTCCATTGTACATTTCCTCCCAACTATTGCTTACATTTACCTTGTTTTCTGATTCCCCGTCTTTGCCCTTGAGGGTTTGACTCTGGATGACAAATACTTTTTCACAGCACTGTACGTACACCCACACCATCCTGCTCTCTCTCTACTCTCTCTTTCTCTCAGTTTGTCTCCCCCCTCCTTGATCACATGTTCTGTTTGGTTCCCTGACGGTGCCTTGATCAGCTGGCTGTAACCATTCTGTAGCAGAGGCCCTTCTCGTCCTGCTGGAAGCCCTGCCAGAACCTGTGGTGTGTTACGAGCTTTATCAGTGCTGCCTGGAGGCTTCCCATGACAGCCGTCTCTGCAGACAGGTGATGGGCCACCCTCTTATGGGTGATCTATAATCTGCATCAAATTGCATGCTGCCCTGTTGTCACTAACTTGAGAACCTGGCAATGTAACAGGAAGGTTGCCAGTTCAATCAGTGTATAGGACTTCACAATGTATTCTTAAGGAATGCATTAAATCCATGCAACTTCAGTATCCAGTCAGCACGTTGACAAAGTTCTTGCCATTTTTGCAGTCTGCCAGAGCATATTGTAGTTGAAATGAAATGATAAATTTGGACTCAAATTGCAGTTTTTCAGTTTAAACAGAAGGGTATTTGCATTCAAATGAGGTTAATGGTGTAATTATTGCACCTTTTGCACGTGCATCCTTTTTAAGGGTTCAAAAGTAATTGAATATTTGGTTTCTTAGCTGTTCCATGGCCTAATGTGTTTTACTTCCACATTATTTACGTTACAAAGTAAGCTGATATATAGTTGACTTCAATTTTGGCATTTGCATTTATAATCTGCAGGAGTCAATTCTCACTCTGAAGTCCGAAAACCTTTTGTTGCCTGTGAAGCAAGCCATGATTATGCCAAAAAATCAAGGCTGACATATCAGAGAAATGGAAAAAAAATTCAATGTGGTCAAGTTAGTATATTCTTAAAAAGAACACCTTGGCGAGCTCAGGAACACCAGAAGGCCCAGAAGACTGTGGATAATAGCAGTGGTTGCTTACAACAACAACAAAAAAAAGATTTTCTCTGTAAAGAAAAAGCTCATTCCCCACTGTCTGCTTGATCAAGCACTCTCTCCTTGAGATGGACATAACTGTATCAGTGTCATAAACAAAGCAAAAGCATCATCAGAGTTGATACAGAATACACCAAAAGGTTTTAAATTATAGGTAAGCCTCAAAATGGGGATTTTGAAATAATACCTTTTAAGAAGCCTGTAAATTTCTGGAACTGCATTCTGCATACAAATGAGACAAAGATGAATAAGTTCTGGAACTGCATTCTGCATACAAATGAGACAAAGATAAATTTGTATCAGAATGTAGGGCAGAGAAGAGTATGGAGAAGGGAAGGAATTATTCATGATCTGAAGCAGACCACCTCACTTGTGAAGCGTGGGCATTTGTGGGCTCGTATGGCTGCCAATGGAACTGATTTCCTTGTATTTAAACATAATGTAACTGCTGACAAAAGCAGCAGAATGAATTATGAATTCTATGGGGTTTCATCATGTGATCTGATTGAAATGCTTCAAAACTCATTGGACCCCAGTTCACAAGGCATATGGACAATAAGCCAAAGCATGCTGAGAAAGCAACTAAAGACTTTAAGGCAAGTATGTGGAATGTTCTATAATGGCCAAGTTAATCAGTCACCTCACCTGAATCCAAGGCGAAAGACCCCAACAACAAGCACGAGCTGAAGATGGTTGCATCGAAGGCCAGGTAGAGCATCGCCAAGAAAGAAACCCAGCGTCTGGTGTTGTCTCTGGGTTCCTGGTTTCTTCAGACAGTCAACGATTGCAAAGTATTTCCAACCAAGTATTAAAATTATGATTTGTAATGCAGAGAAAATCTTCCACCTCAAATAATCGGGCACAACACAATAAATCTAGAAGAAGCAGTGTTTATTCCAACGGACTGAGTTTCGCACATGAAGATTTCAAGATGGATAAGCGTGAACGAAGGTGGGACAGTCCACGCAATAATGGTTGGAGACAGACAAAACACAAAAAAAGGGCACTTGAGCGGTTTAGCCATCTGTGAATGAGGATGAACGGTGTAAGCTGACTCGCCAATTTTTTCCACACTGATTTGAATCCCAATGACGTCTAGCCTTACATGATGATGACCTCTAGCTTACATGGAGGGAAAGATATGCACACACACAGATGTATGCTGTTAACTGGAAACTGATGTGCTGTGCTCCGTTAGTCTGTTAGGTGGCAGTGTGGGTTGCCATTTCACCTCTTTGCTATTCTCTTGTTTTGATTTGCAGCTCATTTCCCAGCTTCCTCGAGTCCATCGAAACGTGTTCCGTTACCTCATGGGTTTCCTGAGAGAGCTACTCAAGAACTCCAATAGCAACAACCTCAACGCCAACTTTCTGGGTTAGTCAGTGCTTTATATTCACTTCCTCACTCAAACTCTGTCTCTTTTAATGCAGAATGTTCCAGGAAGACTGAAGAATCTTCTGCCTTGATCAGATCCATGTGTGTTTATGAGAGCCTTATGATGAAAATGTTCCACTCAATGACCTTAAGATGTATTTGAATATTCCAAAATGGTCCTGTCAGATTTTCTGGTGCCATCCCATCATCATTATCATTTAGTCATGGAAGAACCATTACAGAAGTTTTGAGTCAATAAACATTTTAGGGTAAATTATTGTGATCATTGAACTACTCTGTTGAAAACTGCTGTCAGGACTGTATTCAAATTTATTTCAGTAATTAAAACTGCCATGATCCTGTTAATTTTGCTCGCAGATTAACATCTGGAGAACTGATGAAATTTATATCTTGGGGACATTTACCCAACTTTCTCGGAACTGTAGCAAGTTCAGACAGGCTCAGCGGTGTGTCTAACTGGATTTATCCTTTTTTTTCCTGCTTGTCCTCCCCTTTGTCCATCAGCCACTCTATTTGCCAGCCTGCTCATCCGGCCCCCGCCCAACCTTGCGGGCCGGCAGACGGGCCAGGACCGTCAGAGGGCCATCCACTTCATCCTGGGGTTCCTCATGGGAGGAGAAGTAGAGTGAGGCCAACGAGATGCTCACCCTTGCGTTCCTTGGTTTGACTTTGGAACGGGGGATGGGAATGCTGGAAGAGATGCACCAGAGACACAGCTGCTGCTATGGTGGGGGCACGGTGAACACTGGAAGAGAAGGCAGGATTCCTAATCAACACTTCTGATTGGCTCCTTTTGTTCCTCTCCCTTCACTTTGATCAGAAGTTATCGCTGTGCAGTGTTTCTCCCTGAAACAGGCACAACTCTCTGTGCATCCATCTGAGCAGTTCCTCAGCGTTACATCCCAGACCGAGAAGGAAATGGCCTCTTCTGCACATGGTACTGCTTTCCTGGCTGTACATGTGGCCCTAACTTGTGCTACAAAATCGGCTTTTTACAGGCCTTCTGCACCAAAAGGATCTCTGTGTTGTAAACCTGTGATTCTCTGTCTGATTCTCTGTGGTTCTCATGGGTGTGAAGAAATGTGCTGTGAATTGCGCTGAAGATGCGTCACAGCAAGAAGCTGATTGGAACGAAGACCTCAAGCAATGCTGCTGAAATTTTTTAGTCTTTTTTTTTTTTTTTTTTTGAATGAAGACACAAGGTGTGGAGGTTCTTCACTTGTGCAGTCTCGAATTATATTTCAGGTTCTCTAATTGGACCAAAAAAACTACAAGAAAATTTTCTGTTTTGGCGCCTGGCGATTAAGCACTTTGAAATAAGAAAGTCTACCAATGATCTACAAGACCTTTCTGTGCTACCACAGTTTCTAGATAATTTATTGGTACTGAATTTTTTGTTGTAATTGTGGTTATCTGTAGTTGAATGCATTGTATATTTATTTTTGTTCCGTCTCAGAAAGCTCTTCATTCTGTTTCCTGTACAGATACTGTATGACAGAGGGCACATTTGGTGAACTTGAAGTTCGAAAATAAGCTTTTTGATTTTGTATGGAATCGTTGAAGGAAATGTTTGTAATTTTCTCATGGGTAATTGGAGTGTATGTTTGGCTTCATTTGAAGTGTAACTGCAGCGGTGAAGTGCCTTAGACCTCATGTCAGTTACTTGTTGAACTGCATCCAATTATTCATTATCCAACCCACCATTACCCACCCACCTTCTTTAGAGGGAGTATACAGATGGATTCCCATTGTCAGTCGCAACTGATAATAATTTCAGTGAATAATGGTAATGAGATAAGTTATGCAGTTATGTCACTGATTTTTTTTTTTTTTTTTTTAGCCATTCATCCTCCCCTTGTAGTAGCCTTTTAGTAAAGGTTATTTTGTTTTCTATTTGCACAAAAAAACAAGTGATTGGTGTGATGTCACCATGCTTTTCTCTCCAGAGTTTAAACTGTCGCTGTCTAATATGGAACCTCCCAGTGACACAGCACTGGAATGTTCAAAACATTGTACGCTGCTGAAAATTAATCTGACACACATGGAGAAAATGAAAAGCCAGTTTCACAAACTTTAATTGTTACTTGGCTTGTTGTGTGGCTTGTTCCCCCGCTGAAAGCATGAAATTCTTTGCCTCTGAATGCAGATAATGCCGAGTGACCATGCCAAGTAAATATTTGCATTACATATCTGACTTCTGTTTGTACTGATGTGTTCCCTGTTCTGTTACAGTAATGTGACTGAATGCTTGCTCTATGATCTTGCATGTCGATACTTCACCGTACCTCCGTAGTACGCTTGTTTTCACCCTCCTCAGGGATACTTATTTTGCTCTTTATTTGAATCCCTGCCTTGAATGGTACTTGTGTAAGTCACAGCAGCATGTTGTGAAAACGGCCTCCGCGTACTAATTTAATTACAGGCTACGTCACCTCGGAATGCGTTCCCTACTCTGCTGAAGAATGTCTCGTCACTCTTCAAGTGCGCGGCCCAGTTTCCGAACTTGCTCTCTGGACGCACAGGAAACTGAGCCCAGCTTCTGCTTCTGTAAAAATACTGCTGAAATTCTTAGTCTGTTATATCCCAGCCTCCCTGCCTGCAGCTGAAGATTCTTTTTTAATGGCTGTGCTTCTGTGCGGGGATGCTGAACTCATGAGTGAGCAAGGGGGAAACCCCACTGTAATCTGGGATATGAGTTATTTATTTTGTGATATTCCACTAATAGGAAGTCTTGTTTTCTTTTCATCCCTTAATAGTAAGAACACTCTGCACTTTGATAGTTTTCAGGAGTGGCCAATATTGATGGCCTTCTACATGTTTTTGTTCTAGAAATAATATTTCCAATTTCTGTTAAAGGAAACCTTATACCTGTTGTAATCCGATGGCATTTTCCGGTTTGTAATTTGAGTTTTATGTCCTTATTGAGGGTTTATTGAAGATCTGCGAGTGTAAAAAATGGGCACTGATGCCACTTACTCTGTCAGAGGGACAGCAAGTGAAAACAATCATGCTTTTGTGGCTTAAAATAGGAAAACCCTTCCAATGTTTCGACCAGTCAGTAACTGACAGCTCACTTTAACCCTGCCCATTTTGGGAGTCATGTTCATTTTCCAGCATGTCTAAAGCCTTGTTTCCATCTAGCAGCCTGATTTAGTTCACTTTTATACACATTACAATGGTTATTTTAATGTTTCCATTGTCAAAGGTTGTCAGTGGTACCAAAAGAACCATTCCAATCGGTCCTGTTTTTTCATTACTTCTGTTGAGGTACCTAGCGCTCTGATCGGATATCAAAAGGTTGGGTGAGAAACACTGCATTTAGTTGACTGGTCAAGAGGGAATTGCCACTCTTGTTTTTTAAGGACTAAACTCAAACATGCCACTTGTATGGTTAACACTGCTATTACCATTACGTTACAACCCTGCCTACATTTAACTGTAAGGTCTTTGGCGGAAATGTAAAACAGGTGAAAAGTTTAGATACTGGTCCGGACTGGTTACATACCGGTTCTAAGGGTACTGTGCCGAAAGTGTTTGGTAGAACCGTGGCTTAAGCGTGTCCAAGGTCATGTGCACTGTTGGTCTGCTCTTTCCTCCCATGTTCACCTTGTTCTCTGAGCTGATGAGTCATCAGTTTCTATACTTCGTCCCTAGCATGGCAGTAGTTCTCAGTGCTCTCACCTGAACTGTTGGCAAGAGAGGATTTGTATAGTCTGTGTGTGTATGTACGGTATGTATGTACTGTTCTCGTTGAATGTGCTCGGTCTGTTCTTATGGTGGAGCTGTGCAATGATTTGTGGTAATTGTATGTATGCAAAATAAAATGCCTTTTAGTGAATGATTTTTGGTACAATTTAATTTATTTAACAAGAAATACATTTGTGAAATCGCTTTGCTGATTGTTTTCCACCTCTGAATTATGAAATGGATAAAGATGATAATAGAGGTGTGTGAACAGGATGCTGTATCTGGTCAACCATCAATGTTATCTATGTCTATATCTGTACTTAGAACTGGGGTGGAGCTGCAGATGAACTGTTGGTTGGTGGCGCCAGTGGAATTCCTTTCACTCTGTTGCAATGTTTTGTTCAATGCATCTGCTAATGTGTGGAAGAATAAAATGTATTTTATTGTGTGCAACAAATGGCTGTTTATTATTCTCCATTTAATTCTTTCCATCAATCTACAACTCCAATTCTTAAAAAGTTGGCATATCATGGAAAATACAAATCTAATCAAAAATGACATTTGAAAAGCCCATTCACACTCCACTATATTGAAAAGGGTGCAATTGGACATTTTCTAACGTTTGAGTTTGTGAATTTAATTGCTTATTGAAAATGTACAATGTGATGACTGCATCATACAAGTGGCAGTCTTCTGTGTGCTACTGTATAATATCACCGCCATCTTTTAATCTCTCTCGTTAAGAATTTGAGGCCTGGAGACACTAGTGTAGCAAGTCGAGCAAGCAGAGTTTTCCCCCATTTCTCTGTTATTGAACAATTGTTATGTATGGGACCTTCGTTGCCTACATTTTGCTGTAAAATATATGCCATACATTCAAGTCAGAGTGAGATCAAGACTGTTGGCCATTCCTGCCCTTTTTTTTTTTTTTAAGCGCCCATACGCGTGTAATCCATGCAGAAAATGGTTTGTCGTTGTCTTTCTGGACAGTGGAGGGTCGTCCCTGGAACACAACATCTAGAGGGCAGTGTATGTTGCTCCAAAATTCATGCAATTTTGTTTGCATCAATGGTGCCCACTAAAATGAGCAAGTCAAACATTCCATAAGCACTGACACTCTCCATTGCAAGATGCTGGCTTTGGGCCTAATGCTGGTGACCGCTTGGGTTGTGCTTTGCTATGTTCACATGACCTGGCTGAAGTGACTCAAATCTGATTTTCTACCTTGATGTGACGCAGATCTGATGTTCTTAGGGCTGTGTGGACAAAGAAATTTGATCTTTAAATCTGAAATGAAGATTGAGTCGCTTTCATATGTTCCTGGATTGGATACAAATTTAATGCATGGCCGCGAGCATGAATGAGAACGGTCAGATCAGAATCCATGTGGCTCTGTGCTTGCTTGCTTGCAAGCACTGAGCAATGTAGTCGGAGTGCTACCATTAACTCTTAAAACTACAAAAGCTAGCCGTCTGGCTTTTTTTTTTTTTTTTTTTGCCTTCTCGACCACATCACGTACAGCTGACTGTTTTCTGTCCTTCGGCGTAAAAATCCATAAATTCACTACAAAAAAATCCACTTTCTCAATCGGATTTGAATACGAGTGCTGCCACAAAGTTTACGTTTTTGTTGTTTGTGATGCTAACGAGCAGTGCAAGAACTTATCAATGTCCGCGTGCATGCTGTTTCAGAGGACAAATGCATTCACATTTACAGTTCGATGCAGGTCACTTGTAATTATGTATGTGAGTCATTAAGATGGGCAAATCTGATTTGAGCAAAAAATTAGAATTTAACTAAAAGGCGTGTAATGTGAATGCAACCTTGTCATCTTTGGTCCAAAAAACATGGCGGACCTTTTTACCCAAACCCACTTGAAATGTTGACTCGTCATACCCACAATACACAGTTTCACTGGGGTACTGGCCATCTCCAATGACACTGAGTCCAGAGAAGTTCGCGCTCTCAGACGGTGTTGATATATGCCTTTAACTTTGCATATTAAAGGTTTGACTTTTTCCTTTGCAACGGAGAACAATGTTGACTGACAAAAGTTGGCATAATAGCATAGCATTAGCAAATACCATAGCATTTCTGAGCCCATGTCGGGATAAATCACATGATAGGCATAGTGTCGACTGAGGGATCAAGATTATGCACATTCAGAAGTGCTTTTCGTCCTTGCTCTTCAGGCATCAAGATTGCTTCCATATTGTTATAATATTACACACTATTGATGGTGAAATGCCCCAGAACCGATCACTTTGTCTCTGGGGAAAGTTCAAGTTCATTCCACTATGATACAGGCCTATATTGACTTAATGCAAAGCTGAGGAAATAATGCAGCGTGCTGAAGTTTGGAGTCACTGCTAAGCTAGAGGACAGATGTGCAAGCGTGCAGGCTGCTCTCCTAAATGATGGCAACCAGCGGTCTTCTGTTGCTCTGGAGTTTTTTATGTGCAGAAGTGTGTAGCCTGTTGAAACCATACTCGAGGTAAGATCATAAATAGGTTGGTAGAATGTTTTTAACTGAATATTCTAATACTGATCATTATTAGTAAATTAAAGCAATATATTTCTGGAACCCTGATTGAGAATGTCGAGGTAAAAAAAAAAACATTCCACAAAACCGATGTGTCATAGAGATAAGCATGGACATAGCTGTTTTGTGCTGAGAATCATGAGTGCCACGTGGAGTGCCGGAACACAGTGGATGTAGATCAGTTCAGGTTCCCTCTACTCTCTGCCCCCTGTGAAATCTCTGTTTGCTGACAGTGCTTCTATAGTTAGTGTGATCAGTGGTCCATGAGGGATCTCTCACCTGGGTGTGAGATTCCGCCCTTTAGCTGGTATATAGGGCAGCAGCGAGACCTGGGGCTGCTGTTTGCCGGTTGGCTTATGCCCGGTCCGCTCATGGCCTTGCTGAGAGTGTCGTCATACCGTCGGCTGTTTGAGGGGGAACCATGGGGCAGGGCTGGTGGTGCTGCCCTGATGTGTGGTGGCCAGCACCGCGCCTCAGCCAGGTCAGTGGGGTATCTGATGCAGAGTTACAGCTACTGAGGGTGTCTGGAGCTGAGGTTTGTAATACAGGCGTGAAGACAGCTGCATGTAGTCAGTTCACGTAAATGCTTACTGGAGAGGTTTACAGCAAAGGTAGGCAGAGAGGGATGAATCTGTTTATTGTTTTCATACCAGCATCGCACCATAATTGCTTAATTGACTCTAATATTAATACCATCTGGCACATTAGTTACATTTTTTGATAAGCAGATGAGTGGCCGCCAAAGACTGTTTACAGTAATCTCATCTCGGAGTGAAGCAGCGTTGGAATATGAAGCAAACTAGTTCATTTAGCCAGGGTAATTGGTGGAAACAGAAACCGGCTGACACGCTGCACATTCAGGCAGTCCTCATTATGTTGACATACTTTGGCGTTAAGCGGATACTTCTCTATAGGCTTTATTATACAGATTACTTTTTCATGCAGCTGAATTTGTACTCAAACAATCAAGCTTATATATCTTTCTTACCGTTGTCGCTGACACTGGGAATTCATTTCCATCCTTTCATTTAGGCATCCATGTTTCTGATACAGTTTAGCGGTGGAAGTTGTATGCTAACCATGTTTTAGAGCACTTTTCAGTTGGCTGTCATGTTTTTTTTTTTTTAATTAGTTTTGTCCTGTCTTATTGGTGTTGCAGTCATGTTTTTACCCATCTGCTTTTTTTTATATGCTTACCACATGTCATGATTGTCTGCGGTCTTAAATGCGGTAAATCGCTTATAAAAGAGCTAAAGTCGCGTATTTGAAATTTTCAGCTCGCTGTCTGATTCTCTTGTATGTGAATGTGCTTTTATTATGACTTCGGATGAAACGAATGTCTTGGATACATCATGTACTCGCAGAGATGCCACTGATGTCATTGACATGCTTGTGGAACCCTGACATCAGCACTTATCAAGCCGCATAACTTAACGCATGATTAATGAGGGTGGGTTCCCTCGCATCAGTGCATCAGAAACTTTCCCATAGGTCCTCTTCTCTCCTGCTGCTGGCTTTTCATAGGCCGTAGGGTATCCTGATCAATGGTTTGTGTGTCTGTCCCGCAGGGGCAGAACTATAGTCGCTCATTGGGTGGAACCTGACTTTGAGGCAGCGCGAGTGGTTAACCGGGACGCTGTGTCTCGGTTTGCAAAGGAGAGGAGCCTGATCGCTGCCCTGAATGACCGACTGGCTTTTCTCATCGAGACGGTGAGGCCTTGGCTCCAAACAACTAAGCACCTATAATTCATTTTCAGAATCCAGACGATCTGAAATATTTGTTCTAAGAGGACCCTTTCATCTGGAGACAATTTGCAGGGAATACTTCCTTGGAGATTTTCAACCCCATGACTGACAATTCTTTGAATATGTAGAACTTTGGCATTTTCAATCTTGCACATGATGTCCCTGTTATAGCCTAAGTTATGTCAAAAGCACAATTCAACTATGGTAACTCCAATTTGTGTTGTCAATGTGAATTTCAGTGTTATGTCACCAAGACACACTGAAAAATGCACGATTGGTGGTGTAAAGAATGCAGTAATTACAGATGTAAATAATCCATTGCTATGCATCCTTGAGATATCGTGTATAAGTACCTTTCCTCTGTTTCAAGGCACAATACAGTGGGATGTGCAGCGCTCTTTATGTTGGTGCCTGCTGAGGAGGTTCTGCTGATAAAGTTTAATCTCTGTGCCCCCAACGAAAGGCTCGATGCTTGGAGGAGGAGAACGAGTCCCTGGAGGTCGAGATCCTTCAGCTAGAGGAGAGCCGAGGAGCCCTGGACAGCTTGGCTGTCTCTGCACCTGTGCCTGACTGTGGCCTGCAGGCAGTAGTGGCGAGCCTGCAGAGGGAGAAGGTGGGAGAACTGGAGGCACAGGTTTCTTACTCCAGAATTTCAGAATTTAGAAATTTCTGCTTCCTGCTCTTGTCGAGCTACGACCCGTGCTAAATTTTTGTGTTATTGGGTTAGGACACTTTGCTGATTACGATGAAAGCAAAATTCAGCAGTCTCAGTGGCTTTCCAGGACTAAGACTGCCCACCCCTGTCATGGGCTGTCCAGATTTGGATTGCGCAAGTAAAGCCAAACTGTTTTGGGTTCTCATTTCAACTTATGCTCTGAAATTATGGGGCAGTTTCTCAGAAACAGAGTAGGTTTAGGACCTCGTCCTGGAATAAGTTAAGTGATGTTGTATTACTTAATTGCGAATAGTTCTTATGCTAATACGATTATCTTCAATGAGGATACCGCATGGTACTTCCGTAGGTACAGTACTGTGAGAAAGTATTTGCCTGCTTCCCAATTTGTTCTATTTTTCATATTTGACACATTTTAATGTTTCAGGTGTTTCTAATTTTAATATTAGACAAAGATGACTCGAGTAAACCCAAATTGTTTTTAAATGATGATTTCATTTATTGATGTTATCCAACTCAATTTGGCCCTATTTGAAAAGTAAGTTCCCCTGAAGTCATTAAATTATCCAATTAAACAAATTTCAATGGTAGTTGGGTTCAATTTGACTAGACACACTCAGGCATGACCTGTTGAATCAGAAGATCACTTAAATAGAACCTGTCTGCCAATGTAAAGTAGGCAAAAAGCAGCATATGATGCCGCTATCTAAAGAAATTCAAGAAAAAATGGGAAACAGTCATTGACATCCATCTCAAAAGGGTTACAAAGTCATTTTTCAGGCTTTGGGCCTCCAATCAATCACAATGAGAGCCATTATCTATAAATGGAGGACACTTTGAACAGTGGTCAGCCTTCTCAGAAATGGCCGGCCCACTAAATTTCCTTCAAGAGTGCATCAATGAGTCATCCAGGATGTCACTAAAGAACCCAGATGAACATTTAAAGAACTGCATTCATCATTTGACTCAGTTAAGGTCAATGTTCACGATTCCATAATATGAAAGAGACTGAGCAAAAATGGCATTCATGCGAGAGCTGCAAGGTGTGCTACTGCTGACCAAAAAGAACACAAAGGCTCATCTTACATTTGCTAAAAAACATCTTGATGACCCCCACCCCCCCCAAGATATTTGAGATAATATTCTGTGGACAGATGAGTCAAAAGTGTAAATTTTTGGAAGACATGCGTCCTGTTACTTCTAGTGTAAACCTAACACAGCATTCCACAGTAAGAACATCATACAAATAGTCAAACACAGTGGTGGTTGCGTGGTGGGCTGGGTCTGCTTCGCTGCTTTAGGACCCGGGCAACTTTCTATAATTAATGGAGCTATGAATTCTGCTCTATACAAAGAAATCCTAATAGAGAATATCGGGCCATCAGTTTGTGACCTAAAGTTGTGTTATGCAGCAGGACAATAATCCAAAGCACATGAAAAATTCCACCTCTGAATGGTTCAAAAGAAACAAAATGATGGTTTTTGAGAGGCTTGGTCAAAATCCTGACTCTGATTGAGATGCTGTGGCATGACCTTAAACAGGCAGTTCATGCTTGAAAACCCAACAATGTGGCTGCGTTAAAATAATCCTGTGAAGAGGAACGGGCCAAAATTCCTAAATGTCAATGTAAACGACTCACTGTCAGTTACTGCAAACCTTTGATTGCAGTTGTTGCCACTGAGGGTGGTGCAACCAGTTATTATGTTTAAGGGGGCAATTATTTTTTAAAATGCGTCATATAGGTTTTGAATAACTCTTTACCTTCAGTAAATTAAATGATTTACATTTTTTGTTTACTCACATTGCCTTTGTCTTATATTAGAAACAGTAGGATGATTTGAAACATTTAAATATGACAAATAAGCAAAAACAAAATAAAATGGGATGGGGGAAAATATACGTTTCCACAGCACTGTGCGTCCATCAGGGCCGAACAAACCAGGTGGAACATTAATTTACAGCAAAAAGGGGCACAGTCATCTTCTTTTTTTCTTATTTTTCAACTGGCCAAACATATTTGCGGTCCACAACCATGGTGTAATTATCATAGAACCTGATGATCCTGGTTCACTGAAAACAGCTCAATGAATGGATGCTACTGATTGGTCAGTCCCCACCTGCAAAAAGCAGAGCCCAATGTGATCTAGGAGACTGTCGCCTTGGTGATGGGGCTGATGACGTTTGAGCCACCATACAAGGTTCATTACTGAATCATTTGGGGAGGCAGGGGAATCATGACTGATTATCACATCAAGATGGTCTTTTCATGCAGCGGAACCATGAGTACATCATATGGATTAATGGGTAAACTGTTCTGTCAGTGAAACAGAATGTCTTGAATATATGATAGAGAACTTTCCATTATTGGAGAAAGAAACCTTTATAAGCATCCGTTACCTTACTGGCAGGAGTTTTGTAGTTGTTTGACTGGAGAGAATATTCTAGCAATGATTTGGCCGAAGGTCTCTCCGGCAGTGGAGGCGGTCACTCCTACCATCTCTCTCACAGGAGCGTATCCAGCGGGATACGGAGGCTCTGAAGAAGGAGCTGGAGGCACTGCAGGTGCGACATGAGGAGGCTGCTAAGCAGAGGAACCTCTTCCTGCAGGAGAAGGATGATGTTGCTGTGGTAATGCCCTTTACACTCGCTGTTCCTGGCTATGTTTTCCAAAATGGTTGTAAGCGCTAATGAGGCAAGGTGCTCATGTTTATTTACAGCCCTCCTGTCTGCCATTTTATGGCGACTGGTCAAAGGAACCCAGTCTCATCCTGACTCATCATATGGTGACGCTACCTGGCTAAGCGTCAATATACGATGTAAAAGGAGGTTTTTGGCATTATCATTTGACGCCAGTATGAAACGAACCCTTCCCCCAACCCCAACCCCTGATCCAACCCCGAACGCTTAACGTCAAATAAGGACCCAAAAAATCTCCTTTTTTGTCATGTATTGATGCTTGGTCAGGTAGCGTCACTATATGACGAGTTAGGATGAGACTGTGTTGGTCAAAGATATTGTGAGACTGAAGTGAAGGCCCCCTTCTGCAAATGTGTGAACACAAAAATGTTCAATAATTAATTATACACCACCATTTTTGTTTAACATGTCAAAGTATTTTACAGAGAACACAACTAGATACCATTTTGCTGCCCCCCCCCAGTTCTGAGTACCCTTGCTCAGACCACATGTATTTTCAATCTCTGCCTTCATTCTGATTTCAACTCCATACTTGTAAAGTTTAATGACTGCACCTTGCAGGCTTGCGATGCTATCGTGGTGACAATAACTGCCCAGAGTCATACAGACATATAAACACCTGGCAAAGTACTCAAACCGCCTCAGTGGTTTTTCCCACAATAATAAATGTCTCCAAGACCACATTTTGCCATGATGACACTCGCAAGTGCGCGCACACACACACACGCACACAAACAGACTCACAAGGTGAAAAGTATACCAGCTGATGTTGTCACAGCTAGTAATAAATACCAAAATTACATAATATTGAAAATATTTAAGTAATTAAAAAATGCTGCAATCAGGACTGCTTGCCATTTAGACCAGTCTTTTTTAATGTGAAATTGCAATAATGGTTTTGTCCACTAGATGACACTGCTATCCAACACCATCACTGCTGCACTGGGCTTCAAGCTCGCTGAGAATGGCCTCCATGTTTAAATCACTGTTTTGGGAGCGCATCAACACAGCTGTTCATCTCCAGATTTGCCTGAAGGGTGCTGATTATTAGTCCCACAGACTCTGGGCTGTACGCCACGTGCAAGAAATCCAACCTGTTACAGAATTTCTAACGACTCCCAAATCTGCAAACCCTGTGTCAAAATGTAACAGAGACATATTCATGAATTTCTTTCATGCATTAATGGAGTTTCATGAAACATGGCCGCAGTCTGACTCTGTCCTTAATGGAAAGTGAGCTTCAGAATCCAAGGGAAACTGGAGTGGCCATGTTGGCGCCAACAGGAAGTTCAGAATAGCAGCAAGATGGCATAGAGGATGGTACACATATGAAATAAATTAAAATATGCCTTTTAGCATTCACTCGCTGATTCTGTTATTTCATGATGTTTTAGGGTATATAATATGAGTCAGCTCAGCCCCTTGGTCTAATTAGGTCACCACTGGGAATATGCCTCAAGTTTTTTTTGCACCAGGTCTGTTTTTCATGGTTCGATGATAGGAATACAAGGCCTCAAGGCACAAGAAAAGTAGGATGGATGCTGTGTGGCTACTGCTGGTTTGGATTTCCATATTGCACAAAAGGGGCACCCCAGTATTAAATGTAGCCTGAAGCATACAGAAAAAAGGATTAGGGGAGATTTCTTTGGAGTGCATAAGAAGAGCCCAGACACAAGTCAGCAATGGTAGAGGCTCCATTACTGGCTTGTGTTTGCCCAAAGGTGGCCGACATGGATCTGCAGCCTGTCTGGTATTGCTCAATGTTTACGTGCACATGAGGAGCCCATGTGTTTTGCTGCCATGCAATGCACTGTGTGCCCTCCAGACCTTCCCATTTATTAAGATGAGTATCTGGAATAATTTAGTTCATCGTCGGTTAAGAGAACCCTTTATTTGAGTGAAGCATGCGGGGTCTGGAGGATCCCTGAGAGTAACGTTTCATTGCCTGCTCTGACCGATGGATTCTGATGACTGCATGATGATTAAGGAGTCTGTGTTTGAGTGTATGGGTGCGTGTCGAGGGGTCAGAGCACAGTAGTTATATGTCCATTGTAGAGGTTTTGAGAAAAATGAACTTTTAGGTTTGTAAGCATTCTATTAAATCAGGTATTTTATGTCATTTTTAGATCAGCCACTCTGTTTTTGCATAGTTCAGAGGTATACTGAACACATTAGTTTTCATGAGTGTGATACTGTGACATCATGGCCAAAATTGCCAAAAACGGACATGTCACCTCTGTGCTCCAACAATTCTGCGCTTCATGTGACATATCACCATGGAGATAGGTAGAAGTTCAGTTTGTTTGCAATAGAAGACAGACGATTCTGTGATACAAGTCATGTTTATCCATCAAAATATCAATGTTTAATTAATTTAAGCAGATTTTGTTGGACATACCACAAAATGAAAATGTGAATTCTGCTCAAAACTAAGGCAGATGGACATATAGTTACTATGCTCCAAGAATTAGCTGATGGAAAGCTGTGACAGGGGGTAAAAATCTCAAAATCACAAAATTTGGACGCATCACCATTGTGCTCAAAACCCTCGATGTGTTCTGCGTTTGTGGGTGGGCAAATATGCGATTATTTGTTTGTTTATATATGTTTGTGTTTTTGTATGGATGGGTGGGTTTATATGGATAATGTGATTGTGTTTATGGTTTTGTGTGTGATGGATAGGTTGTGTATGTCTGCATGTATACTCTTTGTACATATGTGTTTATAGATGTGTATAAGCGCTCATGGAAGTATGTATGCTTATTTTTGGGGGTGTGGGCTGGTCTGTGTGTTTGACTGTATGCAAGCGTGTGTGAACTGTTGGGCGCATATGAATGTGCCCAAACCAATCCTGCCCTCTTGCGCCCTCTGCAGGAGGTGGACATGTTGTGTAACCAGTGCCTGGCCCTGGAGAACCAAGTGGCCATTTACGAGAATGAGCTGGACTGGCTTCGAGAGGAACAGCAGATGGTGAGGCAGTTTTGGACGCAGGTTCCATCTTAACCAGCAGTGAGCGGTGACTGCAACACATCCATTCATTTCCATACCCAGCAGCAGCTCACAGACGTCTTGCAGATGAGGGAGGGGATGATCCCCGCTCTGCCCAGATGAAGGGAGCAGACTCACAGTGATCTCTGGTCTGTTGAAGCAAGGGCCTGTGACCCCAGCTACCGGCCAAATTAGGACAGACAGGGACGAATTGCCAAGATTGGTTTGGGTTTGCTAGCTGCAGGATGGCACAAAACACCCTGACCAGATGCCACTATCAGCCATTATATAGCAAGAGTGATAGAGGTGCTGAGGGGAGGGTGCTGTGCAGGTACAGACAGAAAAGCGAGTCAGACAGGGGTAACTCAGATGAAACTACTGGCTGGCACCAGCTGAGGGCTGAGGGCTGACAAAAGCACTTCCCTCTGACTCAAATATTGTCTCCCCCAACCCCTCCACCACCACTCTCCCTCTGCCTCTCCCTACCACTATCTCTGCGGAGCTGACAGACTTATCTTCATATCTCATTCAGGAGCCAAGGGCGTGAGTGCAGGGAGACCGTCTCCATCACTTTGTGTTTTCCTTCAAAGCTTTCGTTTACCGCCATCCTCCTGGGGATGCGGCCGGTGACTCACCGCGCCCGCAAGCGCGTCTGAAAATGAAATGAAAACAGAAGTCCCACTTTGTTTTTATTAGCTGCCGTTATCGCCGACATTTCTTCATACTTTGTGTTTGCGTGATGAATCTGCTAGCAGTGCCGTCATTTATGCCGAGGGAAACACAGATGCTTTCCCAGCGCATTGTTCTCATGAGGTGAATTAAGAGTGCGTCTGTTTTTAAAACCGAAGATTTGTATCATGAACGCAAACATATTTAGTATTAATCTATCCATTTGCAGTCCATTGAGTCCCTCGTCGAACCAACCAATGGTGTTGCCACGGTAACTGTGGAATTCCCATCCCCTGATGTTACCCCTGCAATCTTGGGAATCAAGGAATACTACTGCCAGCTATCAGAAAGTCTGCAGGTAATCAGAACCACCCGTCACTGCCCACAGTGACCTCTGAACTTATGTACATGAACAAGAAAGCTCCAGTTTTCATCTTTTTTCATCCTCAGTTTCCTTACCGTATACATACACCAGATGCAAGGCTTGTACGTTACTTTAGTCAATCCTTTTTCTGAACTGTCTGATTGTAACGAGGCCTCCTAATGCTCTTTTACAGAACAGCTCACCCATTACCGCTCTATTTTACTTGGTCATGTCCATTAGTGGATTTTCAGAAGATGGTTCCTCAGAGCCCATGTGTAATGTTTCAGAATGAATAGTAGGAAGTTGTTGATAAGATCTTTGAGCTGTGCATCCGATGAGCTTGTAGAATCTGTGTAGACACTGGAACAGATCCTCAGAGGCCGATGTGTGCTCTAATCATCATAGGCTTGTTTAGACCATTGTTTCTGGAGTTGTTCTGAGCAGTAGGCGCAAAAATTATGTCCTCTGGGAGGCAGGGGCTGCCTAAAACCAAAGGTGGTTTCCCCTCATGTGTAGTCATCACCACAAGCAGTGTCCTGGATGCCTTCCCGGGATCCTTTTGAGTGTTGGGAGCTGTGGAGGTGGGAGGATTCTCCGAAGGCCCACTAAACTGAGGGCTGTGGTTAAAGGATACAGTGACTGGGTGGGTTGAGTAGCCTCTTGAGGGGCCTGTGGGTTTTTCTTTGTTTATAAGACTTATTCATGGGCTTTGTATCAAATGTACCTCAGCTAGACCCAGATATACTCTCTCCCAACCTCCCTTGCTCTGTTTCTCTGTCTTCTACTCTGTCTCTCACCCACTGTCCCTCCCACTCTCTTTCCTCACTTTCTTTTCTAGGGAGAGAGAGTGATGAACTCTTTTATTGATAGACATCTCCTTCCCCTCCTTCCTAGACTTTCCCTCTCTACTTGCTCTTCTCACGACTTGTTGCTATCCCTGGGAATCCTCTCATGCAAACAGGATGGCAGGGTCCCATGGCACCAAAACTCGCGAGTAAAGGGATTCCCCATTCACCTGGCCATATTCCCAGCCCATCTTTCTCAGACTGGCAGTATAAATATTCCCCAGAATGATGCCCTAAATAAACCAAATAAACCATCCCACTCCCACCTCAGATGGTGTGGTCAGTCTTCATAAAATGGCTGACAAACAGGAAAGCCAACACTGAGTATTTTTTCCCACATTTTGGGCAAATGATGCGAAAAGCAGTATTTGAAAAGCAGCCAATATTTCAATTAGTGCATATTGTGCGTGAAGTGCACCTGTTGCAGGGTATTGCCATGGTGGGGGCAGGGGGGTCATTAGTGGCTAATTGTTGCTCTCAGAGTGAGCATGAAGAATGGTAGGAAGCTTGAGGGTATGACTGAAGCAGGGATCCATCTGTTAGTGGTTCTCATGCATATTTCTGCTCATCATTATTTAATTTCACTGGTCAATTAATTTGAATACCTAAATTAAAAAACAGCCTCTTTAGTTTGGAATGGATTTTTGCATGATTCAATAAAGATGAAAACCAGCATTGGTTACACAGCTGTTTATGATGAATAATTTGTATTAAAAAAATAAAAAAAAAAAAAAACTCATCAACTCCGTTGGAATTAAGTTGTGCAGTCCTGGTTTAGAGCATGGTTTAGTCTCTGAATGTCTTTTGTGTTGGCAGTTTGAATGCAAAGCACCACCCGCCATCTCATTGGGCGATCAGAAGGAGGCCAAAGTCCAGAGGAGCAGGGCTGCCGATGACTCCAAAGCGACTGATGTAGATCAGCTGAGGAATATGGTGAGCGACTACTCTTTCCAAAACAAAAGCTGATCACCGATCATTGATTGGTGCTTTAACAAAAAACAAGAACCAGTCCCTGGCCAAATCTTGACATCCCTGGACATAAACCATCTTGCCAACTAACAGCAATTACAGTGACTGAGGATGACTGCATGCATGCAGCAGTTGCTAAATTGCATATAATGGTGAAAATAAACCAGAACAAGAGCACATCAGTGCTTCAGTCTCTGGTGAGTGAATGACTGACACTTCTGAACGAAACAGAGCCAGATCCTGCTGACCTCAGCATTTAGGCTTGGACATTTAGCAGGCAGACTCCAAGGTTGATGTGTATTTTCTGCGGGATTTACCTGCCTTGCTGTCTCCCTCTGTAACATATGTAAGCCACAGTCTTTTTCCTTTTGCTGATCGTTCTGCAGCAATGGTTCTGTAAGCTGTTAAATTTTCGGGCGGTTCAAAGTGGGAGTGGTAATAAATATTCGCCTCAATCACCTGTCATCTTCTGTATTGCATACTGAATTGTAAGGTAAACAAGGACTTTAGAAAGCTGGTTCTGTATTGCAGATGGCAAGACATAGACAGTGAGATCCTGAAGGAGTTAAAAAACTGAACTGGAGCTGAAAAGCACCACTTAAACACTCAGCCAAATCATCACAACTGACGTTTCCCCATGCAATAACAAACGAAGCTGCGATCTCATTATCATGGCTGTGCTCATACCCTTTGCTCTTCAAATAAACCATTCTTGTATAAACTACAGAAATGCTTTGACGGCATAATACCCTCTTCCTTTATCTACCGCGCAAGTTTAGTTTGATCGACGAAGAGGTCAGTTTTTGTCTATCCTGTTTCCTCCTTCCCCGTCCGCTCTCCCAGCGTTGATTAATACAAAAGGCCTGGTTCCCCACTGAGGCAGAGCTTAACCAAACAAACTGCTCAGATCTCATTGTATATAATAGATTGAGTACATGTGGGCTCTGTGACTTCAGACCTCCCTGTTCAGAACACTGCAGCTTAGGAATCAGGCCATCTTTGCCAGTTAAAAAAACCCATCTCTGATCGACCCAAAGGAACTGCAAGCTCCTGGAACCACTATTTGTCTCAGACAGCTAACTGTTTAATTTTCTTGATTATGGTTGCTATTCGCAGGAGGCCATTTCTGGGTTGAAGTCTGCATGTGCGCGTGTGTGTCTGTGTGCATGTGTACGTGCGTGCGCGTATGTGTGTAGCTTTACCGCTTCATAAAATATTTTAAAGGTAGAGTCACTCGCACATTAATATGCGCATGTGCAAGTGTGTGTGAGCATTCTTGTGTTTCAGCTTGAGGATGCATCTGTATGCATGAATCTGTACATGCGTAAGGTTTTGAGCGCGAGTGCATGAATGTAGTAACAGTTAGAATTGCTCCTGAGCAATATTAATATTATGCAGTCAGTCATAAATGGAATGTAATATAGATCTAATCATTATGAATGCTTGACCATCAACACATTTGAGCATGAAGGACGAAGCATTGCATGTATTGTACATTCTTCTCTCTCTGACATACCTTGGATGTAGCAAATCAGAATGAATAAATGTCACAACAAATGAAAGAATGAAGTCTTTGACACACATTTTGTACACGTTGTATCTTCAAACCTAATTTCCCTACAGAGTCGTTGGAAGTTTAGTCGAGGATAAGCACTTGTGACAACTTGCTCCATCTGTGGTTACGCTACCACAATATGTGGGTCAAGTTGTCACATTGGATTTTTCAACAAGAAAGATCACCATGAAGTCATTGAGAAATTATACTTCCACTTCCTTCAAAATTATTTCATATGAACTACCAGTGTTCTTCAACTACAAAATTCTTGCTTTCTGAATTCCTTATCATAGCACTTCCTTCCTGATTTCACACACAATTCCTCAATACAATGAAATATCGATTACAGACATACTCCTTTCCCTCTCTACTTTCATTACTTTCACAGTCAAATTCATTACATGTAGTAATATACAGTGAAAATGTGTGTGTCTGTGTGTATGAGAGTATATTGACTGCCTCACATAATATTTTGAATGTTAACACTCACGCACATCCACATGCACTTTGAAAATTAATTGTTGGACTTTGCCAGTCTTGGACTTTGCCTGTGCTGGGATATGGTTGCAGCTCTAAAAAATAAGCGTACTTCTAAAATACAAATATGAGCCCCTTAGAACAAGAGTGGTCCAACTCATTTTTTTCATTTTTCATTTTGGACGTCTACTGCACTGAGCACTTTATGCATTCTTGAAGTGTGGAACATATGCCCCAGGTATTGTATAGTACTAGAACTACACTGAGTTAATCCATTATTGCACTAAAGAGATTGACCACTTAGGAATAATTTTAAGATTAGGACTTAAAAAAAGACAAATATGGAGTTAGACCACTTTTGTTCGCAGGGGCTCATATATAATTACAATACAATTAATACTAGCAAAATATATAAGTGTCACAATGATTATATGTTCGACTGCATGTCTGGACAGACATGGACGTAAACTGCCGCTGGGCTGGTTGGTGGTGGGGTACAACCTGGAGGTGGTAATGCTACACTGAACAAAAATATAAACACAACAGCTTTATCCTTTCAATATTTCGCAAACTTATTCCTGTGGTTGACTTGATAGGGTTTAATTACGTGACCAAGACACCTTCACAATATGATAGTAAATTTCATGCTCTTTGTCAAAATTTGCCCGTCAGGCAGGTGGGGCCTGATTCTGGGCTATTGAAATCAGAAATGGTCAGCCCAGGCACACCCTGTCCTCTGGTCAATAAAAAGCCACCCCAAAAATCATAGTTCAGCCACTAAGAAGTGTTGCATTTCTATTGTGGTCACTTTAGAAGGTGAACAAGCACAAAACCGTGCAAACCCATGGTGCTTTTAATGCACATGCGTTCTACTAAATGTCCCCACTATGCATCCCGGCTAAATATCAGCGAGTGCATAAATACAGCTGGCAGCGCATGGACCACAGCGGCTACTTGCACACTGTGAGATAAATAGGAAATCGTTTACACCTCTGTTTACATTATTTTGACCTCATTTCATCAGGGTGTTGACCTGAGAACATGAAGTCACTCGAAATAGTTAACACATTGTTGTCGCTGTGACTCAGGTGTAAAAGATGTGAAGAAAGCGTCCTTGAAGGACAACATACTGTAGCTTGCTCTGCCCGACAGAAGCCTGTATGTATTTGTATGTGTATTTGAATGCACATATAAATGTTTATATGGTAAGTTTGCATGTCTCTGTTTGTGTTAGTGTGCATTTGTGTGTTTTGTGTGCATACCTGCTAAGATTGCAGAGTTGCAGAGAGAGCTGGCAGCCCAAGAGAATCGTGGGGACAAGTTGCAGGTGGAGATTGAAGAGACCAGAGAGGCTTACCTGGAGCAGATCACAGAGCTTCAGGTGAGGAGGACTTGTTGCAATTCTTACAGCCTTTCTGCCATTGGTTGGACCAATGTACACTCTAATGACCTGACTGTGTCTTTCCCCGCTCTCGCAGTGCTGTGTGGAGGAACTGGAACAGGCCCAGGTTGAGCTGGATGCCCAGATGAAGGAGCAGTGCTCAGACTACAACCAGCTGCTCTGTGAGAAGATGGCGCGGGATGCCGAGATTGCGGCTTACAGGTGACCCAAGCTGTGTATTTCTCCTCTGCACACTTAGACATGCACAAAATAAGCAGACATATTGTGAAAGGTCAGCTTCAGAATCAAAAACAAGCTTACCACGATAAATATTGCAGTATGCAGGAGACTCGGGAAATGCATTTATGCATTGTGTGTGAGTGTGTGCGCGCACGCAAACATGTCTGTGTGTCTCGGATTGAGAGACGGAGAGATGGAGACTGAAAAGAAAAAGAATAAGAGAGAGAGACTGGTTACCTGGGCAACAGCATGCACTAATGATATTTCTAGGGAAAGAGCTGGATTTCCTGTGGTAAGCCAGGACCAACAGATCCTAAAGCAAGCATGAATCCACTTCCTGTGGCCATGATCACATTAGTGTCATTCCTTTTCTTGTACTGGATGTGCCTCGACTGTCCTCCAGTCTGTTACAGACAGTGACCCACTTTAAAAAAAAAAAAAACAAAAAAAAAACAGCTTTCCGAGCTTTTCCAAATGCTCATCCATCACAGGATGACCTGACACAACCACATGCTCCAGGAAGGCCTTGGTCCAGGACGCTTTCACACTGAACATGGCCCTGGGACCCTTTTATGTCTGCAAGACACAAATGTCTTTACCCACCGGCACAGTTTGCGTGACTTGCGTCAGAAATTGCAGATGTGCCACAGTATCAAATCATGTCATGCAAAAACATTTCCCAAGATCCCAACATAACATAGACAGTCTGGAACAACTTCTCTAAAAAAACGTGGCTGTGGTTAGTCATCCAAGGTTGAAAAACATGAATAAGAAATGAGATCTATGGCTGTTAATGCCTGTACATGTGTATGCTTCAGATATCTTCCTCCTTGTCCAATCCTGTCACTATGTACAATTTATGAGGGCCATTTACTCAAGGATTCATGAGGAGCGCATTTAAGGCAGATGTGCCATGTGACCATTTCCCCGCAAGTGTCTTTGAATGTTGGATACAGAATTTTTGCAACATTTATTTCATAAGACTTGTGAGTGTTTTACCATGTTGAGCTGTTGTGACACTGGTAAAGATGCGAAGCACTGCTTTGCTCTGAGACACTGCCATCCTGAAGGACACTGCTCACTGCAGGGGAGACAAGTTTTGGCATGGGGGCAAGATAGTGATATAAACCTTTCCCCCAATTTTATCTCCTCCCAGGAGCTTGGTGGTACAGGAAGAAGACAGGCTGTGCTACCAGTGAAACAGAACAGCATGCAGAAAGTGGGGCTTAAGCTACAGGGAGATGTCTTCAACTCATGCGGAATAACCAAGGGAAAAACACAACTAAATACAATATCCAAAAACGGCTTGAGCACGCATAGAACCCCACTCCGATTGTTTTACAGCTGACTGCACAGTATTCGGCTGCTGATAACTGCTTGTTGATTGGTAATTTTTTTGCTTGATCCTAAAGAATGATCAGCATTATGTAATGCTCAGGTAGGAATATAATAGGATGCACAATTTAAGATATTGTAGTTTGGAATAGTGAACTCTCAGAGAGATCTGTGATTATGCTCATATATCAGCACATAATGGTCTAGGATCTGTTCACCACCTTGCATCTTTCTTTGTTTTATGCTTTTATGAGAATGGCCCTGTTTTTGGTGACTGATCACATTTTCTGTAGCTCTGTGAGCCCTTGTTTGCAGTGTGGTGGTGATCATGTGTGCCTCTTTAGAAGGTTTTAGGGCCCCCTTATGGTTGTAATCCTCCTCATCACAGATAGATCACACACTCTAACCTCTGCTCTGCCCCTGAGGCCAACTTGTATCTTCCGCTCACAGATAAGGTGCACTGCAACCAATATATCTCAGACTAATTCACTCTAATGGACATTTACTTCATTTTAAGCAACTGTGTCTATTGGGGTCATGTCTAAGCAATTGGCAATGCAGTCAGGATGGTCATGGTTCAGTTTGTACCATTTGGTATTCAGTTGCAGCTTGCATGCTCTAGTCTAAACTGATGAGTGTTGAAGGTCTTCTCAACAGCTTGCTCTCAATGCTGACATGTAGACCATGTTTCTGAAGCTACATTCATGAAATAATCTTCCTTTTACATAAAAACAAGACTCGTTTGTTTTTATTTTATGATTTCTTTTGCCTAGTCCATTGGCAGAGACCGGACAGAAAAAATCCAGTCGTCAGATCACATCACATACCACAGCACGCACACACGTCCCATCTATTTTGCTCCAATGGTTAACCTCATAAAAAGAAAGCTCTGGAGGCCTGGCATACAAATCGAAGTCTCGTTATTCTTGCCGAAGAGATTAAAACCATAGCTAATAACGGGTCGGAAAAGATTATCTGCAGTTAATCAACCCCTGCAGAGTGTGCCACTCTCCAGCCCTCATTGTTGGCCATCTGATGGGAGTCCGTGAAGTATGGAATGACTTATTAAATTGTGTGGACATGGAACATGGCATGGTAAGGGCAGGGGATGGAGGGGACTCTTTTCTCTGGGAGACTTCTTTTTTTTATTTTGGGCCATGAATCTCTCAGTTGTATCCTCGGTTTCAGACACTAAGGCTCTTTAACACTTATCTGAACCCCCCCCTTCACAGATCTGCCCTGTTTGACTACTGGCCTCATGACATCCCCCCTTCCCCCACATACATATCCAGACATCTGAGGGCTGATTACCAGCCTAGTTATTTTTGTGAAAGGGAGAAGGAAGGGGAGGGGTAGGCACAAGGAGACAGTTGGTGGTCACCCAGGATGTAGGTCCGTAGGTCCGACACTATCAAGATTTATGTTCCAGTCGGCAGTCTTCAAGGGCAGTTAATCGATCGCTGCAGACAGGTATTTATTTGTTTTTCAGCACTGGAATAATCTGGAAAAGGTTTTACTTTGCAAAAACTCTGGTAATTTTTCAGGAACTGATGGCACAGATGGTTTGTACCACCTTCTTACCTTAAATCATAAATATCCCCTTTATTCAGTATTCTTAAATGTACTGTAGAAATGCGCAAAACTCACTCAAATGAACTGATTGACATGCTGAAACACTTCGTCTTCAGTGAGCTAAAAGCTTAGCTGTGCTTATAAGAGCCTTAAATGGCGAAAACTCCCATTCCCTCATTTTGGTGAAAGAATGTGGTTTGTGAGTGGTTTTAAGAGTGTTGGTATTCTTGGCTGTTGGCAGTGAGGAAACTGTTACCTCCTTGTGTTTTCTGTTGCTCTCATCACATGACCTGCAGGGCCGGGTATAATGCTCATTAACCCCAGGAGCACGTCAGTGGCTTTGAGAATGCCCATGAAGGCGATGTGCGCGGTAGACCTCTGACCTCTGGCCATCTTGATTTGGGCTGGTAACCATCAAAGGGCAAGGTCACTGGTCCCTAACTCAGCTTGCCCTTTTTTAATCCAGGGAGCACAGAGGACAGGATGTGGGAGAGTAATGAAAATCAGGGCTGTTAAAAACAAAGCAGCAAACCTTAAAGGATAAGAAAAAACAATATTAATGTTACATTACCGAATAAAGTACATTATCTCAGCTATCTAAAATGATAAGCCATTATTATTGTTATTATTATTATTATAAATTTTTATTTTTTTTTGCATTGTGCTAACTGCATGTAAATGTTGGGTATAAGACTGCACAAGATAGCGGCCATGTTGGTTTGGCTGAAAGAAGATGCCTACGTCATCCGAGCTGGTAGCTCTTTTGTATTAAAGCTAAAATGGTGAAAGGTCATATTAGTCAGGTTCAGATCGCCCATTTCGTTAGAGCACCCAGCTGCCGCACAAAATACAGCATTGTCATGGGTTAAATATAGGTTTCCAGCGAACAATTGGTTGTAATTCAAACAACTAGTATCTCTCAAAACGCTTTTAATCATTTACGCAACTTTCAATACTTACACTGTGACTCCATACACTCGAAAGACATGTCCAACCCTCATGATGTCGTGCACCAGTCTGGACAAAATATTTCCCATTTGATTGGTGGATTATTTTCCATGGAAGCCATAGCAGATTCTGAAGTTTATAGGATTATGTGATTTTTGAACGCAGATAACAAGGTATTAAAAAAAAAAAAAAACAATAAATGGCTTATCATTTTGGCTGGCAGTCTCTATGCACTTTATTTGACAATGCAAGTTTACTCTAGGTTTTCTTATTCATTAAAATAAACCTTATCAAAGCTGTATTTTTATTTTTATTCTTTTTTTATCAGATCACATTACTGCCATTCACATTGGTTACTGACTGTATTTCTTCACTGGATATTTTACAACAACATAGTATATGTGTAGTTCATTATCTAGTTTTTGTTTACTTATTTACTGTACACTATTTCTCTGTTTCCCTCACCTTATTCCCATTTTTGCATCATGAGAGTTTATTCATTTACGTGAGTACTTGAATATTTATCAATGAAAATATACAGGAAGCGGCGATTGTGGCAGCATGATGCAGTGGTAACCTTGGCAACCTTGAAATGATCTAATTCTGCTTTCACAAACCCACCAGGAGGTGGACAGCTGTATCCCAACCAAAATAATTGGGTAAATAAACACATGAAAATGAATATATTAGATGTGCTCACTTGCATCACAAGAATCATTCAGATTAATTGGTGAGGATTGGCTTCACAGCAGGGGAAATGAACTGTGTGTTTACACACCAAATAAATAAGAGAAAAAAGGAAATCATGTAAGAAAAAAAATTGACTGTGAAAATATACAGCACATAGTGGCCAGTGAGAGAGAGTTTCCCCAAAACCTGTGGATAACAAATAATGAATGAGGGGGTAGTGCTGTAGGGCAGGTTAAGATGGTGGGGCGTCACTCTGTCTTTATGGGGGTCACAGGCGTATATGCTCTGTGTGGTCCTGGAACTCTCAGAAAAAAAGAATTCAGTAACAATCTCAGCCACTGTCCCTCCACCTAACCGTCCACCCTACCCTATCCTCAAAGGAGCTGTGTGATCGTGTGACCACTGAACCTCTTACATACCCACTCGACCCCCTGGCAAGGCCAACCGAGTTCCAGTGTGACTCCTGGTGTTACTCAGCCAATAAGTATAATCTAGGTTTACAAGTATAATACAGAAGGGCGATGGACCGAGTGAGTGCAACTGAAAATCATCAGGCTCCAATTTTGTATATCCCCTTAGGAGAATAAAATAACTGTAAAAATAAGATAATGCGATGGGATAAAAAATTGAAGCATTTAGACATGTAGATTACAGTATAACTAAAATAATTTTACAAGACATTTTGTGTTTGGTCATTTATTTTCCTGACACATTCATAACATAATCAAAAAATGACCGAGGAAATTCAGCTGGAACACCATGATGTGGAGATGAAGGTTGAAAGTGACACAGGAGTATTGCGTCAGCCTTGTTTCTCATTTTAAGCTGGGATTTTTAATTTGTCTGTTCATCCAAAAAGGAATGATTTTCCTCATCTTGGGCAGCAGTACAGACTGTGATGAAGTCATTTAACTGATTCTTGGTTTGAAATAAGATAAGCCAGTCATAGTCTGTATACGCGAGGGCAGTTTATCCCCTTTCTGATTTACACGGCTGTCATCACATTCTATAAAGAAATGAGGATAGAAGTTCTGCCTACAGTTGTTACTCACGCGCCAGATGAACTTCTATTCCTCAGAAGGAATAGCAATCATTCACACAAAGCAGTACTAGCATCTTTGGCAGAGGCTTTTAGTTTTGTCCTTTTTTTCTTGAACATTGGTTGCCGGGTTCTGAAAGAATGCAGTGCTCATCAAGCGTGGCCCTCAAGCAAAGCCACATTTTATCACCAAAGTCGACTTCTTGTTGCAGAGGTAAAATCAAAATCAAAGAAAAATATTCAAATTATAGTGTGTTTAAAAGACTTCACATTAACTGACATGAAGGATTATATTAGTTCATAGAGGAAGTCATGCGTAATTAAAAAAGCATGGTCCCCCTTATTTGAATGCCTTTTTTTTTCTTTTCCACTTCTACTCTGGCTGCTCGGGGCCTCTGTTCCGTGTGCAGCCGATTTCTGAAAGCTGGCAAGTAGTCTCCCCACGTCTCCAGCACATGTCTACAGGGAAAAAATTAAAATCTGTATCCTCCAGTGAATTATAGTTAATGCTAATATTCAGTATTGCCATTTTCTTTGTTTGAAATGGAAACAGGGATATTTCTTTCGGTGGGTAAATCATTAATTTTGGCCTAGATTCATGCAAGCTGACCGACATACCCACACGCACATGCACGCCCGCACACGTACACACACACACACACACACACACACACACACACACACACACACACACACAGAGCCGAGTTTTCTCTTATTAATTACATGGCTTGCACATAACCTAGCACAGAGAAGAAGCAGAACTTCCTTTATTTCTCTCTGAAACACAGGCAGTTATGTCATGATAAACAGCATCAGGGTAAATGTGGGCAAGGGTGCAAGGAAGGGGGACTTGGCATCCTCCTAATCGCTCAGACAAAACTGACATTTACCTGATGTTATGGTGACAAGTTACACTTCAAAGACAAGCCCCGTATGCCTTTCGTTATCTGGGTGATGACTTGGGAGGTCAACATATGGAACAAATAGAGATTACTTTGCAATGGCATGAACATTTCCCCCAGAAATTAATTTTGAATTATTTTCAGTTCCTTATATATTTGGGGTGACCAGTTGTCTCATCACTAGTGCCACCTGGTTGTGCAGCTTATGCTTTGAACACACAATATTTGCATTAATTAATTCTTATGTAGCCTGGCATTTTAGAGCAGTGGGTAGCACTGTTGCTTTACAGCAAGAAGGTCATGGACTCAACTCCGGAATAGGAATTTCTGCGTGTAGTTTGCATTGTATTCCCATGAGTATCTTTTGTGTGAGTTTTTTCTAGGTACTCTGATTTTTTCCTGTGGTCCAATGGACTGGCAAACTTTTCAAGATGAATCCCTGCCTATAGCCCATTGAATGCTGGGTCCCCCCTTGACCCTGATCAGAGATAAGTGGGCTCGATATTGGAATGATTAATGAGTAATGTTCAACATATAACTTTTAAACTGCAAGAAAATGAACAGTGAATATCCAAATACCCACCTACAGAAGCACAAACACTGATGGTTTAACGATGGTTAAATGACATCTGGTCCAATAAATCTTGATTTGCCAAAAAATAAATGCAATGCCAGTGATTTTGGCAGTGCGATGATAAGGGAATGTCTTTATCGATGACCAAAGCGCAAAACCTCCTATATGCAGAATTTTTTCTGATTGGCGGATTTCACTTTGGATGATGAGAACAAGGAAGGCTGCTCATCCAAAGTGAAATCTGCCAATCAGAAAAATTCTGCAGGTAGGAGGTTTTGCGCTTTGGCCATTCTTATGGACATTCAGCCCTGTAATACCATAAACTGAACAATATTTAAAATTTAAAGCTTACCTTAGGCACTGTTGCTGAGCATGTGCACCCCTGAGAGTCAAATAAATACTTACAGCCGCATGATGTGTCACACAACTGAGCAAGTATCATCTCAAGATGGTTCTTTAAAGAGTTTCCACATATGGCCAGCATGGACATAGAATCCCAATGCTCCAACAGAGCACCACTGGGATGGGGTGGAATGGGTATTTCATGGCATGAATTTACAGCTGACAAATAGCCAGAAAATGAGTGATGACATTAAATTAGCGGCACCAAAAAGCACCTTTGATAAATCCATGCCATGACAAAATCAAGCAAATAAAGACGATATCCACTTTTGGACAGGTTTATCTCATACATAGGTCATGATTATACAAATAATTGTCTTTGTGTGTGCCTTGGTATTGCTCTTTCATTCCTGATGGCATCTCTTGAGGCAGTGCATACCATTATCAGGATTACGTCTAAGCCAATCATGACCTGTGCATTCTAAACAATGCTTGAGGCACCTTTCAACATGGTTCCAGCAGGTTTACTATTGGTGTACCAATTTGGCAAAAAAAGACTGACTGAGGACAAAACAGTGCTTTGACAATGTTTCCAGATAACTGACCTGATAATTTAATGAAAGGGTATTCCCAATTTTGCAAGTAGAAACAAATTAAAACAGCTTAACTTAACCTGGGTTTAGTTCACAAGCATTTCTGTCCTTACAGAGATCAGACCTGCCTCATTTCTTGCAGCATTAAGTCTGCAGACAAAACATTTCCCACACAGTCAACATCTCCAGGTAATTCACTGGATATTCCAGATGGCAAACCTAAACCAGGGCAATTTTGAAAGTGGGTGATTTGAGCCTTTTGTTGGGCCCATGGACACGTAAATTAGGCTCAAAAATGCTCAAAAATGATCACTTCCCAATAGAGCCTGCTCTTTTTTTTTGATGATCCCTCCTAATACCTGCTCTCAAAAGATTCCACAAGCAACAGCTCATCTTAGCTTCTCAGTCAGACCCCTGGTTGGGCCCCTTTGGTGTGTAGGGGAAGGGGGGATGGTGGTTGCTGAAGTGCATGTCATGGGGGTACATTTGTGCTCCAACAGTCCAAGTGCTCTTATTTCATCTCTTTTTTTTTCACAAGGGCCTGGAATATAGATGGGAATTGATCATTAATCAGCAAGTAAAAAAGTTACCAATCAAATAGTATTTAGTTGGAACCCCTGTAGCTTTGATTACAGTGCAAATTCGTCATGTCTTTGTTTTGACAACCATGATCAATGTCATCACGTTTATTTTCAATCAGATTTGCATTAATTTTTGGCTTGAGATCTTGTCTGACATCGAGATAGTTGAACCACTCTGTGGTCTTCTCCAGCACATCTAAATAACTTTTAATGTGGTGAAGGTGAGGACTTTGAGGTGGCAATTCGTACGTGAAAATGATTCCTCATACTTGTTGTTCTCATTCATTGTTCATTCATTGCTAGATGCAGGCCAATAATTTGACTCTTCTGAAACACCGTCATCGAGGGATTTATCTTCCGACATGATCTTTTAGGATATGAGAAGCTACACGCTTCATCAGTTTGATTTAAAATGATTACTGCCAGCTGAATCACAGTGGTGGCTGAAGAAAAATATTCTAGGTGGGGCAGTGGTGTGCCATATTCAGTTTTCAGTAACCATCCCACAATGATTTAACACAAATGGCAGGATACCAGTGCTTTATGGAATAGTCGATAATTGTTTAATTCCAGTAATAAACATTTGAGTCATTTCTACATAAAAACAGCAAACAAAATATTGCATACTGCACAAACCACAGCTTTGCATTTGAAACTGAACTTGAAAACAATGAATTAACTTGTATATTTTTGGTGGTAACATCTATTGGAAAAATGTATGAAAAACCAAATCAAAATTATATAATAAATTTAATGCAAAATTCAAATAAGAAGAGTCAGATGTAGGTACAACCATACTTAGAGTTAATATCTTTCTTATGTCCTGCTGGTGCTCTCCACTCCTGTAGCCACAGTAGTTGCCAGCTAGCAATATAGCTAGTCAGATATGTGGGTTTAGGGTGGCTAGCTAACTAGCATATCTGACCAGGCTTGGGCGCAATCAGAATCCCCCTTCGGACACTATTTCGACAAGGCTAAGTGGCCAGATTCACATTGCTATATGTCTATCTTACCCCAGCAACGGTCCTTTAATGGATATGATTTTTGGGTGGAACGTTCATTTCCCACAATTCCACGGAACATATTTATTTAGGTTTTATACAATATATGGAATAACATATATATTATTGTGAATTTTAAACCCGTACAGTACATACTTAAATACAGAGGGGAAAATAAGTCTTGAATGCGTCAACATTTTTCTCAATAAATATGTTTCTAATGGGGCTATTGACATTAAATTTTCACCAGATGTCGGTAACAACCCAAGTAATCCACACATACATAGAAATCAAAACAAATAAGTCCATAAATTAAGTCATTTGTAATAAAGTGGAATGACACAGGGGAAAAGTATTGAATATGCTTACTGAAATTTATTTAATAATTTCATTCCATTTCAATAATTTATTTTAATACAGAAAAACCCATTCAGCACAGCTGTTTTTTGATGGGTCCGTGCCTAAAAAAATTGTTCCAAAATATTGACGAAAAAAGTACAATAGAAAACATAATTGAAATTTGAAATTAACAAAACAAAGATACGTACAAAAACCTAATAAGATGCTAGCATATGAGAGCATAGGAATAAGATTATTACAATAAGGAACACTAAAATAATACTGAAATGATATACAGTCTTAAAATTAGGAAGATACTGGAAACATATCTATTTAACTGAAATTGAACATTTTAAGGCTTTAATGTTCAAGACTACTTATGTCTTTCATACAAATTCGTAACATATTCCAAACTTTGACCCCCTATCAGAAGGATTCTTTGAATGTAGTTGCTCTTAGCCTGAGGAAGAGAAAAGTTTAGACCAGAGCCTCTGATACTATATATGGAATTGATAATATAGAATCTATCCAAAAGGTATCTCAGAACTTTACAATAAAATATTTTATACATCATGACAGTTTCCCTAATCATTGATTAATGTGTACTTTCCCATAATGAACAGGCGCTGCTATTTTTCTTCCCTATGCCCTCGTACCACTATAATAACAAACAATTTATTGAAATGTCAGCAGCAAATATACTCAACAGATTATTAGCAATAGCATTTATCCTTTGGCTTCTGACCTCATTTTAGCACTGTGGAGTTCCGAATAGGGGCTAGCTTGCTTTGATATTCGCAACATGACTCAAGAAATTGATCCCACAATACGCAACTAATAGCTGGCTGGCTAGCAACCAACTCACATGGTTTCTTGCTTTATCTCTTTCTGGAACCGGATTCCCGACTCATGACAGAAAAAGGTAGGCTATGCTGTTTATAATTTATAGATAAACATTCTCGTTGCAAACCATCAATGTAGGTAGCTTATTTTTTTGTGCTGAAATGCTACCTAATGATATATCCTACTTCTTAGCGAACAAGCTAATATAGAAGAGTGTGCTTCCACTTCGGAAACAATCTCTCCTATTTCAGCACGTTTCCACAATCTCGTTTTTTTTTCGCTTGGCACGTAAGTTTCGTCACCCTAGTTTGAAACATTGACTGTATACAGATGGAAAATTTAACAGCTCCCAGAAAGTGAGGCCAAAATGTCTTGATCTCCATCTAGTGGCTGGCTGCAGTAGAAGTTATAAGCCCGCCCCCTCCTTGTTCGTGATGGGACATCGGCCTCATTTACATATTTAAGAACATCTCAAATAAGTTTTTTCTGAAGATGGTCTCTGTCATTTTAAGTAGCTCTTACCATGCTGATATATACTATTCAAAAAAAGTAGGGGATATTTTATTTTGAGATCAAAATTTTCACATATACAAAGGGATACGAAACCATGTTGTATAGTTCCTTACTGAGGAAGCATTTCCAAAGAAATTCATCACCCAAACACATCAATGACACTCTCACGATCTGCACGGGATGCTATTGATGATCAAGGGGGTTGTGCCACAAATTTGCATGACTCTGAATTGGAAGGTTAGAGCCACTGTAAAGGAAGATTTTGAAGAGAAAGCATCAGATAATCAGTGGTTGAAGTCGTTAATTAAACAGAGACCATGCGCCGTCTAACACAGGAGGAGAGGTTACGTGCCCTTGGCATGCTACAGGTTGGCACAAGACAGGTCGTTGTGGCAAGGGCAATGAATGTTTCCCAGTCTGTCATCAGCAGATTATGGTCCAGACATCGTGCTACAGGGTCTGTTCAGGATAGACCACGATCCGGTCGACCAAGGGCAACAACTCAGGCTCAGGACAGATTCATCCGCACTATTGTCTTGAGAAATCGTATGGTAACAGCAAATCAGATAAGGTCTCAACTTCAAAGGGATACTGGCTTGGTAGTGAGTGGCCAGACCATCAGGAATCGTCTGCACAGATTTCACTTACACGCCGACGTCCTCGTGTCATTCCCTGTTTGAGGGATCGTCACATTAGGGCCAGACTCAATGGTGTCGTCATCATCAACGCTGGGATAATCGCCCGATGGAACAACGTAATGTTCTCAGATGAGTCGAGGTTCACTGTGGACTTCCTTGACAGACGCAGGAGGGTTTGGCGCTGACGTAACGAACGTTTCCATGACATTAACGTCATTAGACATGATCCGTATGGGGGTGGATCTGTAATGGTGTGGGGAGGCATCACTGCTGCCGGCAGAACAGACTTGCATGTTGTTGCTGGGCGTGTCACAGGGCAGTACTACCGGGACAACATCTTGGCACCCCATGTTGTGCCGTTTGCACGCCGTTATGGCCGCCGTTTCATTTTCCAAGATGACAATGCCAGATGTCATAGGGCCAGGATCGTTACAGATTACCTCCAGCAGCAGAATATCACCACATTACCATGGCCAGCACTCAGTCCGGACCTTTCCCCTATCGTGCATGTCTGGGACATGCTTGGACAGCGGCTACGCCAACGTCAACAACCTCCTGCCAATGTCCAAGAACTTGCTGCAGCATTGCAACAGGAATGGAATAACGTTCCCCAAAATGACCTGGGACGTATCGTTAGGAGTATGCCACGCCGAATTCGAGCTTGTCTAGCCAACCGAGGGGGGCGTAAAGTCATGATTGACAGCTTTGATTGACAGCTAATGTTAAAGAAGTCATCGCCTCTTGATTCACTTCCAGGAATTCTATGAAGCTGGAGTGCGACCATTGAGAAGAAATAGAATGTTTACATTACACATGCAGAAGTTGCTAGGTCCCAGTACAACAGAATATAACCCTTAGTGATGTACAAGTCTGACGAAAATTGATCGTAAAACAGTCTTTGCTCTAAACATAGGGTCATGTGCTGTTTGCAGTGATCCTAGTACTGTAAAAGGTACGGCAAGCTAGGTAGCTAGCTGGCGAGTCTAGCAACACTCTATAATAGGTCACTGTAGACAGCAAAGAAAATCGGTGGTAAAAAGTGTGTTACGTTGAACATACTGTAATTTACTGTTTGCAGCAATGTAATTTTCAGAGCAAAGGGCTTTCCACAATCAATTTTTGTTGATAGCATAAGTGACCCAAAAAACTGATAGCTAGCTACCCATCTAGGGTTAGTAAATTGAGATTCAGAAGGGTCACCCTTAGCTGGGTTGCTAGCTAGTTAGAACTAATGTTATTACCCATGATACTGAAGAGTCTATTCACCCAAAGACTCTATTTACCTTATTTTCAAAGGTTAGCTAGCTGGGAGTTCTAAAGTAGGTTTTTATGATGTCGCTACCTAGCTTCTTCTCCATAGACGATGTGGATCTAGCTAGTAACGGACATCACCTAGTAACTAACCACCTAAGAGGGGGACAGCAGCAAACATATTTTACTATCATAGGACTGTACTGGAAAAAGATCCTATCTAACACACCCTTTAACAAGCTTTTTGTCGTAATACAACCGGTCTGCTGGCTGTGTACATCACCTAGCCTTTACTGCAAACAGAAGAAGCCATTTGGGCTACCTATGTGAGATGTTCAGGGAATTGTGATTACGAGTAGGGTGGGTGTATGGGTGAGACCTCGATACCGAGGCTCAACCCCCTGATCACAACTACGCAGACTCTGGCTCCAAATGTGGAAGATAGCAGCGGCCATATGAAGGATATCCTGGCTCCATTTTTGTAAAGTGCTAGGAGTGCAGATGTGTCATCCATCTTTATAAACTGTCCATGATTTGAAACAAGACAACAATGTCATCACTATCCCCTGCCACGAACAAGGGCCATAGATCTGCAAATAAATAAGCTGTGACATCCATTTTCAAACTGAACGTAGATCATGACTAGCTTGTTAGGCATACAAAATTTAACCCATGTAACTTTCATAGTTTTGAAGGTAACTTTTCTCCATTGAAAGTGTGATGGACAGACGGAAGGAAAGATGGATGAATGGATGGATGGATGGACGGACCAAACTCAATCCTATATCCCTTGCACCAGCTCGTGGAGAGGGATAATAATAATTGGGGTTTTACTGTAAAGTAGGCCTTTGTGACCGGTACAGCAAAAATGATATATTTCAATATGAAAGAACCAGGGGCGAGGGAAGAAAAATGACTAAATACTTGTGGTATTTAAATACTTGTGGTATATGTGGTTTGGACAATGACATCACTAGAATATAACCCATATTCACAGCCTTCCTATCCATTCATGCTGCATTTATTCATCTGTTTGGAATTTTTTTTTTTTTTTTTTTTTTTTGCATGAGGCGGAATCATACAACACATCAATGCAGTTTATCCAGTCAATGCATACAGCTATCTATTTGCCGCGAGTTCACTTATTTAAATAAAATGGCTCTTGTGATAAGCGAATCAGCTCCCAGTGTTCACCTAAAAGAGCCAACTCATTTGCAAATGACACATCAGTCTCGGTTAAGCTGGATTTATGGTTCTGCGTCGACCACGCAAAGGGCACGCCGTCGCCTCGACGCCGTCGTGGACCTTTCGAAGTTCTGCGTTGAGGTCGTTTGCGTCGTGCAGTGCCGCGAAGCAATTCACCGACAAACCGCTAGGTGGTGTCGGGTTTCCAAAGGACCTGTCGTGAAATCACGTGAGACTCGAGTAAAGTGGACCAATCAGTGCCCTTGCGGCCTGCGTCGCTTTGATGTGCAGTTAAAAAATTTTCGAGGTGCACGGCAGGCGACGCAGAGGCTCTGCGGTGGGGGTTCACGTCGCCGCCAAGGCTCTGCGTAGCGACGGCGTTGGTTCGACGCAGAACCATAAATCCAGCTTTAGCGTGTGAAGGAGATATGTCACAGAAGACAAGTTTTGCGTGGATGTACTTTCTACAACCTGGAGATGTCCAAGTTCAATGTATAATATGTGGCATTGCTCTTGCATATCCTACTAATGGAGAAAACACCCCTTCATGGACAATCAATGGCACTTACTTTACAGATAATGGTACCAACATCTCTCACTCATCTTGCTCTCCCAGCCACGTTGATTCCAGCCACAATAGTGTTTTTCTGTGGCAGGACATCTCGTCAGCGGGCTGCGTTCAGGTCTTTTTCTAAGGCATTTGGGCCTACTTATGCTTTTCTTTTTGAAGCAAAACCTCCAATGCTGGCATAGATTCAGCTTTTCTCATGTGGTGTATGTTTTTTTCCGTAAAAGTTTTACCAGGCATTTATCAATGTTGGAATTGTTGTTGAGGCTTGTTAAAACAAGAGTCTACATTTGATGGGTTATTCATTTCACATGGGCAAATAAACATGCCTATTATAAATAAAAACAAAATGAAACAAGTATACTTCTCCATTTTTATTTCATAAGTTGGAACTTTGATGCGGTGCTGTGCCAAGGCAAACGTTCACTGAGAAATTGCGGCTGTGGGCACATTCCTGCGCATTTGCAGTTAGAAATAGGCTATTGATTCTTGCTCAATATTTTCATTATTTTTCAAAAAGTTAGCATGTCTCAGACACAATTCACCTCTGTGGATTGAAAGATACAGTTTTCTGTAATTACAAATCAAGCTGTGCTTTGAGGGTTTGTCAGATTAAGCGTTTAGGCTGCCTTTAATGAAGGATATTCCGGGAGACAGATTAACTGATTAACCTTTGATTAAACCCTCTGATTGATCGATTAAGTGAGTGCATTTTTTGTACATCCCTAGCCTTGAATTGAGAAGATTACCAGGGAGAGGCCTGTCTCCAGAACCCAGACAATGAAAAATTAGGGGGGTTTAAAGTGTCTCTGGCTGGGAGGTGGGGTTAAACTAGCAGATTAGCATGGAAAATACTGGCTTCTCTTCCGGCATCCTGTGTAATGGACAGTAGAGATCACTGAGCTGACACTGTGCCACACAGGCTGTTTACACAATGGAGCTACCCCATCCCCAAAAAAAAAAAAAAAAAAAAATTATAATGTGATCAACATGCATAATAGAGAAAAGCCCAAAGCCACACATTTTTTGACAGTGGTCAGGGATGAAGATGAATAAATAGAATCCTAATAAGGAGCCAATGTTGAATAAACTTTCAATTATGTTTCAAGCAGGGATAGATTGTAGCAGTGGACTCCTGATAGTTGGTGTGACATGACCAAATCTCACTATTCATGAGAAATTTATTGCAAATCTCTGACAAAATGTTCATACTACTCTGATTTTCCAACTCTTCATTTGTATCTATTTATTGCACTTCTAGATGCTAATTGCATTTCCTTACATCAGCCAATAAAAGAGGTCATATTAGCCCAATGCATGATGACGAGCGCACAAGGAATTATGGGATTAAGTGGGGTCTTGCTGTCTCGCTTTGCACATTAACAGATATAGAGTAGCAGATGAGCTGATTAAAGTTTGGTTGAATGTGTGTTGTCCCATCATACTATATCAATATGCAAAAACGCAACCCCATTGCACAGTCCTGAACAATCCAGTGTTAAGCCGAAGAGACGGATAAAGGCTCTATTTCACCTATAATTATGCTAGCGACGTCTGTCTTCTGTTTCTAGCTCAGTTGACGTGTGCTGCACCGAAGTTACTTGCACCTGCCTTGCTAGCCAAGCTAGCGAGCGCGTTAAACTTATTAGCACTTCAAACAAAGCTGAATAAGGGCTCAGTTTGACCTACAGTAAAACTCTCGTTTCACATTTGCGATAGCCAGCCAGCTAGCTAGCTACAGAGCTACATAAATAACAAGCTGTTCAATGCCAGGGTTTTCATGTATTCCCTAAACTAGCTAGCCGGCTGGCTACTTCAAACATGAAGTGAAGGTATGCACTAGTAACGTTGGTGCAGTTCACATCAACTCAGCAAGAAACACAGAATCAAGCTAACCAGCCTGTGAACCCTGGATGCAACTTGCAGTCATACTGGATTGTTAGGGACCATGCGAAGTGGTCGCGTTTTTGCATATTAACATAGTATGATGCAACTTCACAGATTCTACTACACTTTAATCAGTTCATCTATAGGCCTATCTGTTAATGTGCAATGCCAGACAGCAAGACCCGATTTAAATCCCATAATGCCTAGCGCTCGTCATCATGCAGTGGGCTAATTAGAGACCAAAACTATGTTTAACAGGGAGTAAACAAAACCTTGGTTCAAAAACTGATAAAACTTTCAGCCAACATCCTCTCATTAATCTCTTTTCAAGAAAGGCAGAGCTGATGCTACCAATTTAAATGGCTCCATCACTATTAATTTAATTACAACTTTTCCAAATTTTTAGCACTTACCTCATAAAACCTACGAACCTATATATTGGTCAGTCAAATAGATCTACTGTGTTCAAACCTGCAGAACTTCAGGCCTATGTAAAATTCTAGTGGCGATCCCAAGGTTTCCAACAATCCCAAGTATGTCCTGCTGAATTACATAGAAATGAGTTGAAAATGATGCACAGGACCTAGATATTTTCCATTTGATGTAATGCTGTGGCCATAAAAACATGAAAAACATGACAACTTGGGATTGAATATTTTTTGGAATATAAATATGAGGTAGCCTCAGTGAAGTTCTGCAACCACCAGACACAGAATATGTATGGTATGTGACAATGTCCTACAATATGAAAAAAAATGCTTTGGCTGACTTTTGAACCGAATTAAGGGAAAACTTTACTGAAAACTCTTTTCAGTTTAAGGAGTTAAAATAACTTTGAACTCAGGGGTAATTATGAACAGTAAGTGTATATCTCTGAAAATAATAAATTGAGGCATTTTCAGTTTTTCCTAAATAAAGACTTTTCGTGAAAGAAATGATTGTGTAACAGCTTTGAAAAATGTATCAGATAGAGGGATGGTATGGGGCAATGTGTTCTTTGGACCTGATAAGGAAAACTCAGCACTTCTTGGTGAGGCTGGCAAAAAGGTTGTTGTTCATAAAAACTGCACCAAGAGTTTCTTTTCAATTTTTTTCTTTTTATTTGCATTTTGTATTTTATCTTAATTTACATTTGTTATGCTTGTGGCCAATGCCTGTGATTGTCACATTTTTCTTTTACCATATACAAGTGCTGAAGAAAACATTATTATAATCACTTTAGAAATAAAATATTTAAAGTGGTAATCCATAAGATTTGAATTGGCTTGTTTATATTGACATCTTTGGCAGTAAGCTGTAATTGCAGGTGCGCTTCTGGACCTCATTTCCCATAACTCTTGTCGAGACCTAACAGTGTCGCCTGTATGACGTCGGTAAATTGACGGCTCTTACCACTTCCACGCCTCCTCAATTCTCATGCAGAAGGGAAAGATGCTCTTTGACACGGCAGTTGAACTCAATAAAAGTTAAAATTATGTGACGTTAGTCATCCATTAGCGTCATTTCATTCCAGTAACATGTTAGGCTATTATGATGAATCGATTAACTTAAAGGGCTGCCAACTCTCACGCATTCGCCGTGAGAATTTGTACTTCATTCACATTCCCGTGCTGTAGTCAGTAATTATTCAATCAACGAAATGCGTGTTTCATGATCGTTCAAATTGTTTAAATGAAATAAGACCATTTGAAACATTTTTATGCAATTCCACTGCTTCCAACCCCTGAGTGAAGAAAAGCGTGAGAATTCCGGAATCATAATTGTTATATTACTAGTGGCGAAATCCACCGTAACACATGTGAAACTGATAAACTTCAATGCACAAGGACTTCAATTCCACCTGAGAATCTCTACAAACAGTCTGACAGAATAATTTCTGACTACAGCACGGGAGCATGAATATGTCATTTATTTGTGAAAGTTGAGAGCCCCGTGTACAAAACCCAAAACCAGTGAAGTTGGCACGTTGTGTAAATCGTAAATAAAAACAGAATACAATGATTTGCAAATCCTTTTCAACCTATATTCAATTGAATACACTGCAAAGACAAGTTACTTAATGTTCGAACAGGTAAACTTTGTAATTTTTTGCAAATATTAGCTCATTTGGAATTTGATGCCTGCAACATGTTTCAAAAAAGCTGGCACAAGTGGCAAAAAAAGACTGAGAGAGTTGAGGAATGCTCATCAAACACTTATTTGGAACATCCCACAGGTGAACGGGCTAATTGGGAACAGGTGGGTGCCATGATTGGGTATAAAAGCAGCTTCCTGAAATGCTCAGTCATTCACAAACAAGGATGGGGCGAGGATCACCACTTAGTGAACAAATCGTGAGCTGATTGTCGAACAGTTTAAAAACAACATTCCTCAACGAGCTATTGCAAGAAATTTAGGGATTTCATCATCTACGGTCCGTAATATCGTCAAAGGGTTCAGAGAATCTGGAGAAATCACTGCACGTAAGCGACAAGGCCAAAAACCAACATTGAATGCCCGTGACCTTCGATCCCTCAGGCGGTACTGCATCAAAAACCGACATCAGTGTGTAAAGGACATCACCACATGGGCTCAGGAACACTTCAGAAAACCACTGTCAGTAACTACAGTTCGTCGCTACATCTGCAAGTGCAAGTTAAAACTCTACAATGCAAAGCGAAAGCCATTTATCAACAGCACCCAGAAACGCCGCCGGCTTCGCTGGGCCCAAGCTCATCTAAGATGGACTGATGCAAAGTGGAAAAGTGTTCTGTGGTCTGACGAGTCCACATTTCAAATTGTTTTTGGAAACTGTGGACGTCGTGTCCTCCAGACCAAAGAGAAAAAGAACCATCCGGACTGTTATAGGCGCAAAGTTCAAAAGCCAGCATCTGTGATGGTATGGGGGTGTATTAGTGCCCAAGGCATGGGCAACTTACACATATGTGAAGGCACCATTAATGCTGAAAGGTACATACAGGTTTTGGAGCAACATATGTTGCCATCCAAGCAACGTCTTTTTCATGGACGCCCCTGCTTATTTCAGCAAGACAATGCCAAGCTACATTCTGCACGTGTTACAACAGCATGGCTCCGTAGTAAAAAGAGTCGGGTACTAGACTGGCCTGCCTGTAGTCCAGACCTGTGTCCCATTGAAAATGTGTGGCGCATTATGAAGCGTAAAATACGACAACGGAGACCCCGGACTGTTGAACAACTTAAGCTGTACATCAAGCAAGAATGGGAAAGAGTTCCACCTGAAAAGCTTCAAACATTGGTCTCCTCAGTTCCCAAACGTTTACTGAGTGTCGTTAAAAGGAAAGGTGATGTAACACAGTGGTAAAAAGGCCCCTGTGCCAACTTTTTTGCAATGTGTTGCTGCCTTTAAATTCTACGTTAATGATTATTTGCAAAAAAAAAAAATAAAGTTTCTCAGTTTGAACATTAAACATCTTGTCTTTGCAGTGTATTCAGTTGAATATAAGTTGAAAAGGATTTGCAAATCATTGTATTCTGTTTTTATCTACGATTTACATAACGTGCCAACTTCACTGGTTTTGGGTTTTGTAAATGATGAAAATGGTAGTTGGTTAACAGGTAATGTTACAGGGTGGGGAAGCAAAATTTGCTAAATAAATCACCATCCATAGATTGTATATTATTCTCAACTGGCATGTTTATTGAAAAAAAAGAGATTAGACTCAGATTACAGCTTATAGTCTTTGCTTTTTCAAATAACAGGTGCACACAATTCAGGGGAGTGGTTGTGGGATTGTTTGTACTTTAAATATCAGTGCAAGTTTTGCTTCCCCACCCTGTATAACTTTTTTTTTTTTTATAAAAATAATTTGTCGAGGCGGTTAACGTAGCTTTTTTCCCGTTTGCTTCCTGAAATTACTTTATAATTTTAGTTTCAGCAGTAGCCTCAACAGAAACTCAGCTAACGTTAGTTTCTACTGTGCACAGTATAGCTACACAGTATGGTATTTGCCATTGCCATTGCGTCAGAAGGGATCCAGTAGCGGTACTTTCCGCTTCATGGACAGCTGCATTTTTAACGGTCCTCCCTTAATTCCATCCGTAAAACTGACATATAGTGTAAGGGACAAGTTAGATTTAGGGTTAGGGGATCAGGTTCAGGTTAGGGAAAGTACCGCTACTTGATCCCTTCTGACGTCTACCTTGCCATTGCTTCTCCCGGGGTTCCTTACTTCCTACAAGCTAGCTTGCGGCTCCTCCTACCTTCTGGACAGACCAAACACTGCTTACTGACGTAAAAAGCGCCACTAGATGTGCACCTATATTTGAATATAGCGCGGGAATGTCGCCACAGACACACTGATTGGTTTACCTGGCAAAGAATTAAATACAAGTGCTTTCATTAGTGGGTCATAGGCCCAATCACCGTTGTTTTATCCCCCCTCTCTGATAGACACTGACTTAACAGACAGTAACGAGACGGAAATCTTATGGATTACCACTTTAAATTGATTACGTTAGATCTTTTATTTCCTGGAAAAAGTGTTGTAGGATAAAACTTAGTCCGAACAAGTGGATAAAGTGTTCCACTGACCCTTGTAAATCTATCTCCAAAAAATAGATCCATTCTCCAGAGTCTGATGTACTTGGGTTTATTGTAAATCCATCCAGATGAGGCACAAAGAAACCCAGGCTGGTCTGCGCAAACCACATAGCATTCATTCTTCATCAATCACCCCTCGCCGACTGCCCGCCGGCTGTCCGAACCCTCGTATTTATTAGCCTTTTGGCACGTTTATTTAGGTGGGATTAAACGTGACTCTTTCTACCTTATCCAATATTATTGACTCTGATTGGTACATTGTCATATAGCAACCCTCCACCCTTAGTAACAAGTTTGCCATTACATCATAGTGTAAATTAATTTTAAGCCTCCAGGGATGCTCGAAGACCACATATGAGCCTCCCAAACCTTGGGTTCAGCTAAAGTTCAGTAACTTATCTGGGTCATGGATGGTTCCAGAACACTCAGGTGCGCATGCTCAGGTAGTGGGACCAGGCTGACCGATATGGTCATTCCGGAAGGTTAGCTCATCAGGCCAGCCTTGAGGGTTCTGCAGAGTTTGGCTTATCTAGGTTTCTTGGCAGCTTGATAAGTTTTTGCTTCTTCACTGCTACTCCTTGTACAGCACTTTTTAAAAGGTTTTCTTGTTGAATTGAGATTAGGGTTTTACTTTGAATTTAGAATGTTTTAGGATATTTTCCCACCACAATAGCTACATTTGGTCTCATAATCTCTGAAATTAGGGTACAAACTGATACATTCCAGCAATATAGGCTAGTTTTGAACATTCTACCAGCCATTTGAACATTCTGAGGCCTTCTGTCAGGGTCACCAATAGACTGATGCTCTGCCAATCGCAGCATTGGCAAAAAGTTGGCTTGGTATATTTCTATGATTAGAGTGCAGTTCCCTAGTGCACTGCATGAATGCTGTCACACAAAGTCTTTGGAAGTCTAAGCTAGATATACAAATACCTTCTGGCGGTGCATTATTTAACTGTGATTTATAATTATTTTCTTTTCGGATGACGTGAAAACACCATTCAGAGTGACAGACTGTATTCCAACACTCCTACATTCAGCTCATCATCTAGTTGAGAAGGTTTACGTTTTGTCCTGTCAGAGGTAAATATTTTGCTGCTCATAGAGGAGTAACAGGATTTTACCCATTCTATCCATGTAGAAAATCACTTGCACATGGGAGACTGAACAACCTCCTAACCCTTTCGCGCCCGCATATGGAAATGTCCGTATTATGCTAATGGACTCCTCTGCCAGATAACAGATTTTTCCATGTTTTTTGATTGCCTTGGGGTCTTCAATTTTATTTAGAAAGGGCTGGTGTGGGCGCAGGCTTTCAATCCATCTAAGCAGTTACACACCAGATTCTTCTAATCAAGGTCTTCAGCAAAGATTCAAATTCAAAATGATCATTTATCTCTGAGTATTAGCTCTTGATATGTAAAATCTGCTACATTTTGCTGTAAATAAATGCATGCAACTTGTGCTGAAATGTATGAGAAACATTTAATTTTGATATTTCACACCATTAAATGCTATGGTTAACAAAGAATTCAATAAAAACTTTGAGCATATCTGACATATAATCTTAATTAAATGGGGCAGAGCAGTCATGTTTGGTTTTGTAAAAGCTGGGTGTCAAAGGGTAAATCTTTGAAAAGCAAGCAATGTTGTGCACTTTTTTGTTGCATTATTATTTTTTATATATTTGCCTGGGAATCCCCATTAAAAAGAATTCCGCTGATTGTGCATTTTGTCAGAGGAGGGAAGCAAATTTTAGATATCTAAGAATAAATACATTGTAATATGACCTTGGATCCCCTCATGACAATGTTCATTGAAATCTAGCAAGCAGGTTGCAAAGAACAATATTAATGGCATGTCAGTGAAATACAAAGTATTTCAAGCACAATGTAAATTCCATCAGTGGCTAATGTATCTACAGTTGACAACCGTTGATTTTGGATGTCTTCAGGGAGCAATACAGTGAGCAAACACCTCATTCCAACAGTGAAGTGGTTCTTGCACATCAACGACTTGAAGTTGATTAAGCGTTGCTTGATATTCACCTCCTCTTACTTCCTTTCCACACTACCCTCCTGTAATCCAATTCTCTGTCAAAGAACATTCTCTTAAACCATTAGCATGTCAAACTGACCATGACAGTCATGGGTAGATTTGTACCATTGAAGTGAAAACTATCGCCCACAAATGACTTTGATGAATTTCAGATGAAAACGGAAATATCATATTTAAAGGAAGCAAGCATTTTTCACAATCACTTTGTGTTTGAGTAGCGGCTCAGAGATGCAAGATCTGCGCTGACTGGAATGTTAAAGGAGTTTAGCTGTCCCCATTCCACTTCCTAGTTCAAATTCTGCATAGCTTTCATTCCCAGTCTCCTGGTCACTGCTCTGCTCAGATTGTGATAAATGTTACCTTGAGGAAGGGCTGAACTCCTCAGTAGTAAGGCAGCCAGAAGACCCTTGAACATATGCTCCCACTTCCCCAGTCCACAGCTTGCTTCTATCTTCTTGAAGGGCAGACAACTTTAACCCTATTCAGGACCTTCGAAAAAACCTACATTAACGGTCTTTTGGGGTATAATGGACTCAAAGGTAACTGTCATTATTTTAGCTTAAAATAAACACTTCATACAGCTTGAAGTACCTGTTTATTTTCAGAGGAGAGTTTATTACTGCATAAAATACAGAGTTTAGCTATACATTAGCTAAAATCTACTATCAGATTTCTAATGCCACATATAGTGGCCAACTAAAAATTCAACAAAATGGCATTATTTATTTTTTTTTTTGGGAATTTTTCCTTTATTTAACAGTTGTACAGTGTAGAGAGACAGGAAAGTTGGGGAAGACATGCAGCAAATGACCTGAGCTGGAATCGAACCCAGGTCGCTGCGGTAAGGTCACAGCCTTTATGGTACACACGCTTAGACCGATGAGCCACCGGGGCGCCCCACAAAATGGCATTATTGCCAGAAATTACAATTTCTTTGAAAATTTGCAGCTCAACTACTAAGAACTACTGCATAGCATGCTAATAAATGTCAGTCTAGTACTGCCTTCCATAATGTCTTCATTTCTCAGCAGCAAGTATGATATATCTCTGGGGTCCATTGGACGTCGCAAGTCCTACGTTACAACAGCTTTTGCCAAAGTGTCCCAGCACTAAAACTTAATCTCAGAAATTACTTTACAGTTTACTCTCACTCTCTCGACAGTTCCGAGGCACTGATCACACAAAACACTATCAGTGCAATGCTCCTAACACACGGTTTCCGCAATCAATGCAACAGGTTCTTGTCTTCCGGTCTTGTTCACATGTGCACAGAAAGCATCTTCTCATTGCAGCTGGCTGCATGTTTTGTGCTCTGTCTCTTAGATCAAAGTATCCAAGAGTGATCAAAGCAGCCCTGGTATACCTGCGAAGGGACAGTGGTCCCTGCGCTATACTGTTCTAATTCAGCACCGCTCTGACCATATAACTTTGTATGTAACACGTGTAATTAGAAGTTGTAAGCTATCAAAAGGGGGCTATATACTGTTAAAACATGGGCTACATGGTTAAACATGGCCGTGGACAAGAAATAAATAATTTTTATGTCTGTGATAATTATGCAACTTACTTGGGATAAAGTCCTCCCAATCTCAAGAAATGATCCTGCTGCTGCAACAATATTCTAGCCAGGAAGTATCCAGAACTTTTCAAGGGGATGAAAATGGCACAGTGCCTTCTGCTTTGCTTAGAAGAATGTGATATCAGTTTTATTGTCAGTTTACTCCAAAAGTGCATGCCCCAGCAATGCCATTCTTTTCTGTATTTTGTATGACGAAACCATGGAGGATTACATGAAATCTTGGACAAGTGTCATTTAAAATGAAAAAGATAATAATAAATGAAAGTACTTGGGGTCCATTGGACCCCAAAAGTCCTGAATAGGGTTAAAATAACAGCTGCAGTAGACATTCTCTCTGCAGAGCTCAGTCCAGTCAAGGCAAATCAATGCAATGTCAGAGATTATATCCTTTATTACTTTAATTTTACTTTGATGTGACAGCAATCAGAGTGTAGCAACCAGTTCAATATTGTGATTATGAAGGATGAAGTTGTACCACTATGAATACACTGCATGTAATAAGAAGTCAGCAAATGAAGTCCTCAAAATTTTGAGAAAATGTACTAGATTAATTAGCAGGTGAAAGACACATTGTTTTGGAAAGATGGTGATCCTGTCCTGGAAAATCAGAAGCAAAAATGTGCGCAGCTACTGGTTTTACTGTTTGCTCATCTCATTGCTTTTCCGACTATAGTAAATGATGCTTTTGGCACTATGCTAGGCCCATGGATGGCAGCCAGATAGCCTGGGTTCACTGCACTGTCATCCTGAACTCAGTTACCTTCTGTAGAATGTAACACCCAGCCTATAAGATGAAAGTTTTTAAGCTGGAAAACAGAATGTCTCAATACTTTGCTTTTTCTTATGTTTTAGAGACTTATTCTAATTCAACCAATTGCTTTTTAGAAGACAATTGTGCCAATAGCTGAGATATCAGAGAAGAAAATATATTTCCAAAGCATCCATCATGTCGGCACTGAAAAACTGCATTAAAAAGCCTACAGTAGCTTGAATGTAAAGGTCCTGGTAAGTAACAGCACAGTCCATCTTCAAGTGGCTACATCTGCAGTCAGGTCTTCATACTCGATAGGAAATTCTTCACAGTTATTGACTGCCTGAAGTCTTGGATGCATGGACATCACCAGACACTTGGTTTATTCTCAGGAAATGCTCTGCTAGGCATTCACTACAGTTGTCTTCAGACCCTGCTTTGGGGCCTTTTGGCTACAGGTTGTGAAATCCGTGTGCAACTGGATGGAAGTCAGGTGATTGACATGGAAATTGTACAACATTACACTTCTTCGGCCAAAAAAAAAAAAAAAAAAAAAAAAATTAGGTTGCTTTTGCAGTATGGTTTGGGTTATTGTGTATCTGCACTGTGAAGCACAGTCCAATGAATCCTGAAGCTGTTGGCTGTGTATTCTTTTGTCAGCAGTCACATCATTTATATATATATATATACCATATACTGTGTATATGTGACAGTCCACAGGAAAAGGGTGTATAAGGGATTTTTTTACATTTTAGAAAAAAAGTGTTTTTCTATGTTTAGTACATGGTAAGGGATCATCAGATGCACTTAACTCAATTTGACCAAAATATCCCTTATACACCCTTTTCCTGTGGACTCTCACATATATGTGTGTGTGTGTGCGTGTGTGGGTAAGTTACATCACAAAAGGCGATATATCCATTTTAAGTATTTTATTGAAACATTCAATTTTTTTTGTCATGGGAAAAGTAAAATAAAGGATCTCCAATGAGTGAGCCCAAGATATGAAATTTACGCTACGAGAGTTGTAATTTTCATAAATTTGATATCTTGGGCTCATAAATTTGAGAACCTATTTATCTCATCGTTGTCAGTGTTGTACTATTTGGAAAATGCTAAGAACCTGTAATGTAATGTAATGTAAAATGACAAAATAGCGATAATGTTAGTTTTCGGTTGGCAGTCTATTCAAGTCAATGGGATGAATAATTCGCTAGCAAGCATGCTAACGCTTTTCGCCATTAAATGAATAAATTCAAGTGGCTACGACAACAGTTACATGTGTAACTTATTACTTTACTGGCAAAAAGTGTTAGCACGCTAGCTAATAAATTATTCATCCCATTGACTTGAATAAACTGTCAACTACAAGCTAACGTCAGCGATGGTGAACAGTGAATTTGTAAAGTCACCTTTGCGCACCTATTAGTGACGTTTGTCAATGAATGGAATCTGACCAATCACGATGCGAGAAAGCTGTATCATACGAGTGTGATACTAAACCTATATCTCATTGGTTGAATCACACAGATTTTTTAAAATATTTTATATTCAAATTTTCAGTTTAATATTCAGATAACCTATAAACAACATAACAAAACAAAAACAACTACAACAGACTAGAAACCAAGAAAAAAATAAGTAAATAAAATGAAATAAGGAAAAGAAGAAAAAGAAATCACACCGATTTTTAATCATTTATGGGATAATGTGTTTTATCAACCAAGTCAAAACACTATTTGTTGGTGACGTTAAAAAAAGTTTAATCTTGTGAAAAGGCGAACTTTGTTGTAATTATTTCACAAAATGAAATATATCCACAAAAATGTTTCTTTGCAAAACAAATCCATTTCTTCAAATTGAGGTTAAAATTTACTTTATTTTGTGAATGTCTTCCCATGGTTTTGCATCCCAGATCATTGAAATATGAGCAAATATTACATGGATACCGAAACTTTACAAAATCTGCCCTAAAACAGACTGGTCTCTGTTCCACATTGAGCAAATGTCTATCTCTGGTAGAGCGGTCATGGTAAGAAAGAACGTTGTTGAGGCCAATACGCAACAGCATGAGAACATTACTGGGAATTATGGATGTACTAATGAGATTCAGTGACAGGAAAGAGAGACTCAACACTGCAGTCTTTGCTAATAATCTGCAAAATATGTTTATCCCCAACTGTTTGGACTTTTTTCAGTTCGCACAGGTGTTACAACACTCTTAATGAAGGAGAACGCTGAGTATACCTGTCATTTGCAATTTGAAGGCAAAGGCCAGCCATTCAATATTATAGATTAATGTTTCCATATTTCCATAATAATTGTAATTCTCCCCTGAGTACACTGTCCTTTTTCGTCAATCTGCTGCTCAATGCGGCCCAAAACTGGGTCAGCTAAGAGAAAACTATGTCTTCTGATGGGAAACACAAACTTAGTGGATAAAATAGGGAATCTTTTTTTCTGCTTGCAGCATAGATATTTCATTCATATTTTTGTTTTTGCCCAAAACAACAATGGCTAAACAATTGGAACCTGATGACAGAGTGAGCTTCTTCTTCATTGCTGATTGGCTGCATGGATTTATCGAAGTTAGCGAAAAATCTGGCATGGCGCTTATCGCGTTTTGGAATGATGTTCAAGCTAGCCAAACACTGGGATATGTATCATGTTGCTAAAAGCTGAATTTGGCATGACTACTGGCTCTCCAATGATGATCTTCTTGCAGTGGTGCTTTGACCAATCTTTGCCAGATACGCAGGAGAAATAGTTTTGATAATACTATTCTGGGCCTGTATTCACAAAGCATCTTAGCGCTAAAAGTAGGTCCTAATTGCCGGATTTAGGAGAAACTCCTAAAAAAATAAAATGGGCGTGTCAGTCATAAATTTAGGACTCCTAATTATTTTTACTAAGTGTTATTCACAAAGCATTTTAGGCCTAAAAGTAGCTTCTAAGTCTGGGAGAGCTTAAAAGTAGTCAAGGGGACTCCTAACTCGCTAAAACCTATTCACAAAGAATCGGAAAATGGCTGCTGCAGTTGAAAGACAGAATGACTTGGAAATTCTGAATGATGCGCAGTTGCTGAAAAGATATCGGATCGACTGTGAAGGGATTTTATTTGTTGTTGACATGGTGAGGGAGAGAATTACGTCTCCAACCATGAGAAACAACCCAATAAGCCCTGAAATAAAATGTTTGACAACACTTCGTCACTTGGCCACCGGAAAAATGCAACTTTGCAACACGGACAATTTAGGGATTTCACGGTCATCTGTCAGTCGCTCAATTCACAAACAATCATTGCTCTCAGTGAACCCCATATCATCCGACAGTTTATCCAGTTTCCAATGGACATTCGCCAACAACACAGAATCAAACTTGAATTCATGCACATCTCAGGTATGCCCGGTATCATCGGTGCTATTGACGAGACCCACATTTGAATTATTTCTCTGACCCAAGATGAAGAGGTGTTTATAAATAGAAAAGAAGTTCATTCCATCAACACCCAGATAGTATTTGATGCCGAATACAATATTTTGGACCTTGTTGCGAAATGGCCAGGATTCACGCACGACTCTCGCATTTTAATGGAAAGCAGTTTATGCCAATTATTTGACAGGCATTATGTGCCTGCGGGGTGCCACTTGCTCGGGGACAGTGGCTTTGGTGCTGTATCTCCTCCTGCTAAGCATGAATTATTTTAGGCTGTTGAGCGAGGGTTACATTTAATAGATCATCATAATGATACCAGCCTACGTCATATTTTGCATACATATTTAAATTGTAGGCTATAAATTACAAACCAAGCTTAGTATGCTTTCCTGTTTAAACGATAGCCCGTTTATAGGCTGCAATCTCGGACCTCCCCTGCGATTGCAGCCCATACCACCGCTTCTAGCAGTCGTCTGTCGTCCGAGGATTTGCTGTTCACCCCCGAGCCAAATACTTCCCTTTGATTACATGCTTTCGCTCCAGCACCAACTGGGCCAGCAGCAGTAACTGGTCGTAGCTCCAGTTGGGCTTTTGCGTCCTTTTTGAACTTTCATCCATGACAGTTTAGGGAAAACAAACTTGAACGGCTCGACATTTAAATGATTGCAACATATTCTCATTGGGTAATAAGTTGCTAATTATTAGGGAAAATGACGCGTTTTATTATTGACTCGTTTTATGCTATTGGCATTTCTACAACTATCTCTTTCCTATGTATGTTTATTTGCCTAGAGCGTGATATGTGGGGACTGCGCATAGTGCATTTTCAGGAGTGCTCAACATGTTATTATTTTATGGGACAAACCAGCCGCTTGGACTATTTCCTCATTTTTTCCTCCATGGGTTGCATGTGGGATATTTTTTTCAATGGGCTGCCCTGTCACCAAACAACCAATCACCGTGCTCATTGTCCCAAGACTCGTGCATGAGAATTGATGTCATCCATAGAAACGGAGATTTACTCCCACCTATCTCACAGCTACTCCTATTCTAGGAGTTACCAGTTTTCTTAACTAAAAGTTGCTCTCAGCGGCTTTGTGAATAACTTTTAAGATTTTACTCCTACATTAAATGTTTTAGCGCGACTTAGGAGTACTCCTAGCGGTAAGATAAGATGCTTTGTGAACACGGGCCCTGATCCATATGGAACTGGACCATTTTTGAGAGTTAACAAATCTGAAAGTGGGTGGACAGAATAGGAATTATAGTATTTTTTTAAGAGGTTTTCTCTCTATAGGGAACAAAAGTATTTGGACAATTGGATGCTCAGCTGTTCCATGGCCAGGTGTGTTTTATTCCCAAATAATTTCATATAAACCCACACACACACACACACACACACACACAAGTACAAATATCACATATATCAGTTAATATGGCATTCAGGCCTCCACAGGGCCCAGGTCATGATACTTCCACCAAGAAACTTTGAGGAAGCTCTGAAGCACTACCATATCATAGATATCATAACTGCCCATAGATTTACAGGAACTCCAGGAATTCACCACAGCTAAATTAGCTATGCTTTGGTGATGCTTAAATAAGAACAGTTTTGTTTTACCATGTGAAGTTTGCTTTTGACTCACTCATGCTCAAGGTAAACAACTTAATAAGAACATTTTGTGGCACTAACTGCGTTAAGGCAATAATGGGTAATTTTTGTAATCAAACCAAATACAGAAATTACCTTCATTTTGGTTGAATGTAGCTGTTGTCTGCTCAGGTTTGTTTAGTGGACTCCCTGAATCCCTCAAACACACTGCACCATACCTCTCAAACAGCCATAGCCTGTCTCCCTTGTTTATACAATCCATTTGCTTTGGAAATGGCTCAGGATACAGGCCATCAACATCATCCAAAACTATCGGCAGTTTTTAGGGGCCATTCAATTCTCATAAAAATGAGTGCTTGTTTGATAAACAGCTTTGCGAAGAAAAATAATTAACATGCACAGATGTGATTTACCTAAGGGACTGAAATTTTATAAATCACCTCCATAACCAGCCATGATTGCAATGTCTTAATATTACCATATGTTGAATATTTAGCACGTTGCAAAGCAGAGGTAAAAATGAATGCTGACGTATCCCTGTGGGATTTTGAAGGAAAGGACAAGGCCTAGCATATTTGCATCTCATTTTGCATTCCTCTGTTTCTGAGATATGGAACTGACGTCTAATGACTGCCACGGATACAGCTGTCACCTGTGGGCAACCAGCAGAATATTGGATCAAAGACCATCCCATATTCAAGCCTCCCTGCCTAGCTTTAGACTGTGAAGTAACTGTGATTTTTTTTCTCATCCACGTACACAGGAGTGGTTCAAAAACTGGGTCTGGAAGAAGCTGTTCAGTTGTGGTAATGCTAAGGCAGTAACCGTGTGTCTTTAAATAAGGGATAGCTTTATACATGGCTGTCATGTGACCATATATTTGAGGGGGTATTATTTTAAACCAAAAAATAAGAGTGGGATATCTGTGAAATGTTGTGTATGTACACAATACTAATTTTTTTCCTTCAATTACATTTCAAGTATGAATTTTACATACACTTAAGGTGAACTCATGCAAACTCATTTTTTAGCCCACTTGGCCGACAGGCCCAAGGGGCTTATGCTGTGCTTAGGGTCATTAGTGGTGGTCTGTTGTGCGTCCGTGCATGTGTGGGTGCGTTAGTGCGTCCACAATTGTCGTTTCAGCGCGATACAGCCTTCAGTTTTCCAAGGATCCTTTTCATATTTCAAATGCATGTATGTTAGCCCAAGATCTAGCCCGAGTTTGATTTTGGGCATGCTGCCATTCTTGGTTTGGCCACCAGGTGGCTTTTTCTGCAAAACTTCAAACAGCTCTAGCTCCCTTATTCTACGAGCTAAGTTGCTCAAATTTTTACTGTAGGGTGTTCTGCCAAGGGTTCATCATATATGTAATGGGTTTTTGATTTGACCTAATTTTAAAGGTTATGTAGGTCAAAGGTCATAAAATGCACAGATTTTGTTTCACTGCAATAGTGCCTTCAGTTTTCAACGGATCCTTCTCATATTTTATATGAATGTATATGGGCCCAAGATCTAGCCCCAGTTCGATTTTGGGCTTGCTGCAATTCTCGGTTTGGCCACCAGGGGGCTTTTTCTGCAAAACTTTTTCTGCTCGGGTGTCTTTAGTGGTGGCATGTTGTGCATCCGTGCGTGCGTGCGTAAACTTTTGGCTTCTCTGCGCTCTAGCTTCTTCAGTTTTTCACCGATCCTTTTCATATTTCATATGTGTATATAGCGTCTTAAGGTCCAGACCAAGTTCAATTTTCAGCCTAATCGGACCGATAGTTTGGCCAATAGGAGGCATTCCATTTTGGCCACGTTTGGCCAAGCGGGCCCAGTGGCTTTGCTACTATTTTTTAACCTCTCCGTAGATTTTATTGTAATTAACTCTAGTTTTGGCATATCCACTTTGTGCATGCAGAGGAAATTTTTCAAAAATTATTTACTGAAGGATTATTTCTCCTGTGATTCACTTTATTACCATTCCAGTGCGTCAGAAGCTTACATACACTAAGTTGACTGTGCCTTGCACAGCTTTGAAAATGCCAGAAAATGATGTTATGGCTTTAGAGGGTTCTGATAGGCTATGTAACATCATGTAATTCAACTGGAAGCATAGGTGTGCCTGTATTTTAAGGCTTACTTTCAAATTCAGTGCCTCTTTGGTCTGATTGAAAACAGGTCAAAACCAATCATTAGTCTCAAGGGATGTTCTGTGCTTCCCCAAGTTTCAGCTCACCAGTTGGCACTGCTTGCATCAGTGGATGCCCAGCCCAAAAGGGCTTACTAGCCTGACTATCAATTTCCATGTAACCGTAATGTTACTTCACTGTAGTGAATTTCAAGATGGTTAAACTTCAAAAAGAAAGTACATCAGCTGCCTTCAACTAAACGCAAATAAACTCAACTTGAAGATAAGCTTTGTTTCAATTCACAATTAGTGAAGACCATGGATAACTTTAAGTTCAACTTTTGATAACAAGTAAACTTGAGTTCAGTTTCTAAAATTTCTCATGACGAGTGGAGTTAATTAGAAGAAATAAGTTCACATAACCTAATGGGGCTATCATTTTTTAGAGTGTGGGGTGAGACCAAATTCACAATAGATATTCTGTATCCCTTCGTATTTTACATGCATCAAATAAACTGATCTCATATTGAATGTCAGTATTACTGTGTAGTTTACCTAATTTTCCAAGCTTTAGAAATAAACCTAGCTCATACTTTGCCACTCGGTCCAAGTTCTCATTTTCAGATTTTATCAGTACCTTGGTTTAAAGCACTGCGGTTCCCTGATTGTCGAAGCAATCAACTAAAAATCTATGTTGACTTTAGCACAGTCACAGCACTAAAACGGAGGGCATATTCAGAGATCCGAAAAGGCTTCAAGCTGCTGCCAAGCCATCATTTCTAATTTAGCCACTCTATCCACACAGAGGTGAGAAATTGTAAGGATTGTGCTTCGTACACAGTTCAGGTGCACGGAGGACGGGAAGTTGAGGACCGGACTTGGGTGCAAGGATGGTCTTGGGAGTATTTGAAGACCACAAAGGAAAAACGATCAGTCCAAATTTTGCATTTTTGTATGTTTTATATATTATTATAATATTTTATATATTTTATATTTTTTGCATATTTTTTCAGTGCTTTGTTTCTAAGATTGGTTTGAATTTTTAATTCATCATTTCTCCACAACGTGAAAATATGACTCTGATCATTTTTCCATTTTGGTCTTCATTTATTATGCCTACGGCGCAGGCAGAAGGCGAGAATGAAGCAACACAAAACAAACAAGAATCTTGCTTCCTTAGAAACACTATTGGTAGTCCAGACTCTGGGCGTTAGTTGCAGTAACAATGCATTACAAATAGAAAAACAAAAGAGGAATCAAGGTTCCTGGGTAAAGGGCTGAAATGAGCAATAACAGCACTAAGTTTAAAGAGTTTAGAATTATACACGCGAAAAGCGGGGAAATGCGTCAATACAAAGACTATGAACGCAACACGGGTATGCAGTTATGAGAATTCACAAAGAATGAGTGAGAGGCTTGGTCTTACATAGCAACACTACCACACAGTGGAAATGACAAACAGATGCAGGCAATGATTACTGGAGTGAGGAATGCAGTCCGGGTATTAATAGACTGGTGAGCTGGACGGCTGGAGGCATGGTCTTACAGAAATCGGTTAGTTTGATAGAGCAAGCCGTAGAATTTCTCAGAAACACAAGCAAACTACGTGAAAACAAGCAGCTCAGCAAAAAAAAAAAGAAACTCTTTCATTCTCAAATTAAGCTGTTGCTGATGGGAAGACACAAATGGATCTTGCTCAAGTCCGAAGGGAATATATGGAAAAAATCTGAGTGCCCTTTTAAGGATGCCAAATTGGGGGGCAATGTTGGCTTTAATCTGCCGACATATTATTACGTTACAGCAGTAACTAAACTATAGATCACTAGCTTAATGTTTTAACATTTTATTTAAAAATAGTCCACATCCAGGGATGGGCGCGCAACAACAATGTGCAGACTTGCGAGAATGCGCGCACCACAACTCGGTGCAGACTTGCTAAAAATGCAACTGAACACATTAAGAGTGCTCGTAAACAGCCTAAATTCTGGGAAATAGAGAATCAGCTTTGTCAATGATGCAAGGAGAAAAATGGATTTAGACAGCATCCTCTCCAGCTTCAATGGGAACAATGCCACTGGATTTGTCTAACATCCAACATCTAGATCATGGCATGCTCTCTCTAATTTGCATTTTTAATGATGAGGTTGATAGCAAGCATGACAAATAGGATAGATGATGGCATGGCTGCAGGCTTTTGCAGGGTCATTATATAGTTCAGGTGCATATGACCATTCTCAAATGTGTCTTGGAGTGCAAAGATTTGGCAGTGTATAGGGAAGTCAGTCATTACAGTATTTATTATAGTTTTATAATGTTCCTGCTATTCAGTTCTTGGCAGCTCCTGCTCCCCAGTACTGCTTAGGACTGGCAAATTATTTTCCATGTAATTTTTAAGCGTTTAAATTAAATCTTTATTTGGATTACTAGAAATATTTCTCCCTTTCCTGTTTCAAATCAGATCCTGCATGAAATTTAACTTGAGAGGTAAAACGAGCTACCTCCTGCACTTCAGGACTGAAATCGCCTGTCTTTTGCATAATTCACTTTGGCAGATTAGAGCTGTCTGGGCCACTTTCACAAGATTCAGAGACTTCACTTTTTAACATTTCCATATCAAAGTTAAGCATTTATGAGGCATATGCCACCCTCAAAAGTCACTAACCTGTTTCTGTCTGATCTCATTAAGTGAATCTGACTTTAAGATCTCTTTTCTTACCACCTAAACAACCTTTTGTCAAAGCAGAACAGTAAACCACATTGACATCTTTTTGACTGGGTCTGTCTTTTATTTAGCCTTTGTAGCAGCTGAATTATGTGTTATATCTTTGAGCTGACATGTGTAATATGCCACAGCAAATTTGCAGCCTACCCTTCCCTGCCAATTAGAGTTCCCTTGTGGTCACCATGTACTCAGTGATACTTATGGGGAAAATTGGTCTCCTTCGGGGCTGTTGAAAATTACTTTCCTCACGCCCACCCCCTGCTTCCCCCGGTGCCCAGACCTCAGCAACCATCTGACAGTAATTTTCCAATCATGAGCAATTTCATGATGGCTGCCACCCTTGGAGGGCGCTGGCCCTGAATGTCGACAGATTGCAGGAGCTCCAGTCAATCGCCGATGGCGGTTTTAGGTCATCATGGGCCGCAGAGACATTGTCTTCATTACAATGCGCCCCCCACCACCACTTGCTGTGGTAGAAAAAGGTTATTTGGATTTTTTAATTTTCTCTCAATGAATAGTTGTCCATTTTCTTTTACACTTATAACACTGCAAAGAAAGAAATATGCAGTAATATGGCCAATAGAATCCAAGTGATGAGTGTCTGGATTACCTTTCAAAGGTAATTTATCTGTTTATCTAAAAAATCCCATATATATGTTTCAACTGAGTCAGTTTTCAATGTGGCTTGTTTTATATTTTTCATTTTAGTGGTTTGGTATAGGAAATTGGGGGGATGGGGCTGAGCCTTTAACCGTTCCCCCAATATGTTCAGTGTCAAGCTTTGCATAACCTTCAGAACGATCACTTTTTGACCGCCAACCACCTAGCAAAAGCAAAAGATTACCACAAAAACAGGCCAAATTCTTTTATTTTTATGCTCCAATATCCACAATCCCCTGTTCATATGAAAGCCCTGCAGAGAAAACAAGCTGAACTATTCTCTGTATTAAGCGGCAGCAATTAATTATTAGAGTACTTTGAGGGCATACCTTGTGCTGATGGTAATGTCTGTCCACAGCCATGGCCATTTGCACTGCTCTGGCCTTGTAGGCCCTGTGAGCTGCAAAGCTGCTAAAGTCCATTTTCCTCAGGTCTGCCATCTCAATTGGCCTTAATAGGATAATGGCAGTTGAAGGCTTCCATTATTAGCAGCAATTTATTCCTTTTAATCACTTTCTTTTTTAACCTGAATGACTCTGAAAGAAACCCATTAGCGATCTTGGTGAAAAAGCTAGACTTTTTTCCTAGGCAGGTTGTATTAAATATCTGCTTTGCACCATATGGCTAAAATCATCTTTTATGTGACAGGTCTTTTCTCAGGTGACCTATTGCACGTTGCTGTACTCTGCTGCAAAGCCACATGGGAACTCTGAGAAAGTACCACCTCACATTTTATATTACATTTATGTATTTTTCCATGTACCTTTTTAAAAAATGAAACTTTCTTATAAAAGGGAAACATGACTTCTATTTGTAGAAATAACAAAATAATGATTTTGTGAGTCCTGGAATCCCCAATCTGCCCAATCCACGCACAAGCACACACATGCACACGCACACACACGCATACTTTTTTATATATATGACATTGCATTACGAGGCTGCATTCTATTTACAATGTCGCAGGGTACCCTGGAGAGGTGTATTGTGTCAAGGTTTACAGCATCAAAGACCGCAGTGCTACAACCCCCCCAGCTTTGTCCCCTTTCCCGTCCTCACACAAACCACCCCCACCCCCTTCCCCCCCTATCCCCTGCTGCCTCTGTTGGCCGTACATCACAAAATTTATTCTTGGGTTGCAAAGGTAGATGTGTAGATGTGAGGTCTTCCTCCCTTACCTAGTTTATATGTATTATGCTATAATTGAAGAGGCAGGTGTCCCTTCACCTTCCCTACTGTCCTGAAATGGTGACGATGATATGATAAGGGAGGCATGACCTTAAATGCGGTTCACTAAGGGCCAGCACACTCACTTTGTTCCCAGTTTGAGAGGTAGGGGCTGTTAGCTGTTGGCTGTTAGCTGTGTGAATTAATCCTTGGGGACAGTTTTGGCTCACCAAAGGAGGTAAAAAAAAGTTCAAGGATAAAATGCTAACACCACCAATCTGTATTGTTTGATGAAGGAAATTGTTTTGCTAAGGTATCTTGCACTATACTCCATTTTCCACTTCAGATGTTAGAGGCAAGCATCCATCCTCATTTGGAGGAAGAGTGACAGGTTAGTTTCTCTCAAATCTCTCCTCTCTAACCGTATTACTGACATTACTCACCCTTCTAAGGTATACACCTTCCTTATTCAGGGCTTGTTTTAAGTGCCTGATTCAGTGATCTGCACCTTGTTGCCATTTGACATGGAATTTTATCAATATGTCCTGAATAGTTTAACGTTCTGTTGAGAGCATATTATAATATTTGTGTGAGGACTAACTACTATATTGCGACCTGAGAATTACAGGGTTCTAACTGACATTTTGGTCAAAATTGAGTTAACTATTGCACATAATTGGTTATAAATACTTAATCTAATGGTTAAGTATGGGTATTCAATTCATTTGTTAAATTGGGTTCAGATCAGAATTACAAAGTTCCAGTTCCCTAAGTGTACACTAAGTGGCTAAACTTTACAAGCAAATTCCTCAAAACTTTGTAAATATTAGTTAGAACCCTGTAATTCTAAGGTCTCGATATAGCCTGAGGCCCCAGTGCCACACCATTTCATGCTGCTGCCCACTGACACAAGCAAGTACCCTTCTGTGCTAGCATAACCTCCAAAGATCCATAAGCTTAGGAAAGGCTATATAAACCACAATATAAACCAGCCCACCTTTCAGGATGTAGCTCATAAACTCAGTGAAGGCCAACCAGAGTTGATTGAGACAGCAACTCGATCTAATAAAAATGAAGAAGAAGTGTATGTTATGGTCAACACACTCTCATGAACACACTCTTATTAGGATAGATCAAAGTTATAGCTTCTCCTGCATTCCTACTTCTGCTGCAGTGAATTCAGTTTCCAGACAGTATGAAATGTGTCTTTAGACAACTGCCTATGATCTCAGACTAATAACCACTACTGTCAAGAAAAAGGCTTCTAAACGGTGGATGTGTGGGAAGAAATCACTTAATGTGCAATGGTCTTTGCTGTCTGCCCCCCTGCTCTGTCTAGCACTGCAACTCTATAAACCTTTTTATCACACTTGATGTCATTCCAATGTACCCTTGCCCTAATTATATAGCTGACCGAAGTTTGATGATATAACCCCCTTCCCCGACAGTGTTCCAGAAGAGTGGAGGGACTGTTATCAACAGTCTCTTCATGTCAGACTTGCATGCTAAACAGAGACTGGCCCCTGACTTAACTGTGACCAGGGGACCCCTAGACTGTTCCCTAGACACTGTCTAACTGACCATTTTATTTTTATTTTTCTCTGTTAACAATTCATGTGGACTGCTGGAGCCACCGTAATTACATGTGAACTCAGACTGACTTGTACCATATTGAACTTTTTTCCCTTCAAACAAGTGTGACCTTATAGGTTTTCATCTTTATCTTAGGTTAACTAACCCTCAGACATGTTTTATTTATCATCCACCTCCATCTCTTCTGTGGCACATTTGACCATCAAGAACTCATGGAATCTTTTTCCGGTGATGACTGTTGGCGTCTCTGTGCCTTTATTGCTCATATGTGTCATTTTTGATTCAGAAAGAATGCACATAGATCTGAAAGTGAAATTTTCAAAGCAAATTATAATAGATTTTCTTCAGCTTTTTTTATTTCGATCAAATTAATTTCCGGAATGGTCTTTGCTATCTTGATTTCGAGGAGTTTGGGCACATTTAGCATTTAGTGCCACTTTGCTCTCTGAGTGGTCCTGAGGTATTTTAGGTGTGTGGTGTATGGTGTGTAATTCTTCTGCATAATGTAAGTGAAATACACGTCTTTGTCACATTCTGGGAAAACATTGGAGCAGAAGGTAAAATTGACTCAGAATCAGCACATTAAGACACATCAAAGCCAAGATTCTTAGGCAATGGATCAATGGTTGACAATACTTCAGCCCCCTGTATATCAGAAACATCTCTCATAGAGAAGCGTGAATTTTGCATGAAAGTTTATGGCTTGGACCCCTGTTACTCACTCAGTTAAGGAGATGCTTAGACCCTCGGAGAGTTTGCCACTGTGTTTACACGTGTAATATTCCACACCATGTTAAAATGCAGTACCTAAGAACCCATGCCAAGCAAATGCTGAATTAGCAACTGCCAATCCCCCACCCAAAAAAAAAAAAAAAAAAAAATCACATTGGAGCATGGGATCCAGTCAGGGTGACTGTGTTCACATGTATTGTGTGTTCATCTAGCTACTGGAGATTATGTTTAGCCTGAACTCAATAGATACAGAAGCAATATTCCAGAGAGTTTTCTGTTGATCTTACAGACAGTGCTTTGCTGAAGGTAATTGTGGAAATGCACAAACAAATCCTTGCACACTGTAATTAGTGAGTCAGGGCAGCCTTCATTAACCTCCATCGCCTTGGCCCCCTGCACATAAAAGCCCTCCATTCTACATTTTCCATGGAGACTCCTGAATATGTTCCTTTCATCACACAGTTCTGAGCTTGTTTGTGCACTGTTTTATTAGTGCTCTTTACCTTCTCTCACATCTCCTCATGGTGGTCCATGTGATAAAATGCAAATTGTAAGTGTGACCAAAAGTGTTACAGTACCTCTCGCTGGATGTGTCTCTTCCACACACTGCATATTTCACATTAAAAAAGGACACAATGCACGTCCAATTTCTTAAAATAAGATTTTTTTAATATTACTTATTATCATAAAGATATATTTACACACTTTACAGAAATAGAAAATAAAAACACAATGCTACGCATGAAAGGAAAAAAAAAGAAATAAAAATAAGTACTCCAAGAGCTAAAGCTTTTATAAATTAGAAACCAAAATTTCAATTATGTACACTGTATTTCAACAATTTCAGATTCACTTGTTTTATTTATTCATTCATTTATTTTTCATTTGTTATTTTTGCCCAGTTCAACATCAAAACAGAGACAGAGACTATACATTTGGCCTGGTGAGCATAATGAGGGTACACCTTCAACAGGAGAAATGAGAGTAATACAACATGTTCAAGGTACTGCCGGTAACAGAATAATACTAATCGTTTGACTGGTTGGCCAAGGGGTTGATCTGTTCCACAATTGTGTAGGTAGATGGACTGGTCTCAGAGTCTCATAGCTGGAGCACACAAGAGGACTGTTCTTTGCTAACTTGAGTCTGATCAGGAGACTCTGAGAGACAGATAACACTCGATCCCATGTCATTCCTCTGGGAGATGAAATCTAGTAATCCTGTTCAGTTTTGTCAGCCAGAGGATTTGTGTGAATTTGCAGGATTGGATTGCTGCTTCTGGATCCAGAGGACATGATACAGTGTTCACACATTGCTGGCCGGCGGAGAGGCTCACAGAGAGACAAATAAATCAACTGCCTTGCATTACTCCCTGCTATACTATTTTCCTAATATTGATTAAATGCAGCCCTGCCCTGGTGTTGCTTAAAAAGTGGGCAATAAAAGTGACGGGAGCTAATTTCAGGTGATGGCACAGCACAAGATAAAGAGCTGAAGCTGTTTTCATTGACTCTTAGGGTGATGTATCAACAGCTGTTGCATTAAGAAGACACTGACCCATGCCTCTGCCAAACCAGCCTGTCACTCCTGTTGGGGTACAATTCTCTTTCCCTGTCCAGTCAATTCGAATTATGCATGGCTTTTCCATCTGTCATTCCTACTCATTGTGAGCCTGGCCAGATATGCAGACACTGCCAAAACTGAATATGAGCCAGGCACAGATGCCATCAGCTCCTAAAAAACATGTAATACTAGAGAGACAAGCATTCAAGTGACTTACTCAGGTCTTCTGAACTGATGAAGACAAGAAAAAAACAAAAAAACAAAAAACAAACCAAAAACCAGCAGGCTGTTTCTCTGGTACAAGTTTTGGCTTTGCCGATTGGGTGTTCTGTGTTGGCTTGCTTTCTCAGGTTAGAACAAGTTTGGATGCATTTATCCTTTTAATGCCATGGCCCTTTATCCTGAAGCATTGTTGGGGCCCTCTGGGTTGCACTGAACAACAGTAAAAAGGTTGATTTACACACCTTTACCATCACAAAAAAAATACAGTAGTCCACTTTTTACTTGGAGTGGCTCTGAACAACCAGTGAAACACGTCATACAGAAATAATCATCATACAGTGGATAACCAGTACATAGCAGGAGACTTTTTGACAATATATTTTCTCAGCAGCATAATGGAATTGTGAAAGTGCAGCCTTCCAGGCCTAAACAGAGAGGCATTGGAGCAGAGGCCAAATGATTTGTTTCTGGTTTAAAGGGGTGCACACCCAAAGGAATATGACTTTGAATCAATGAGTTAAGTTAATGGGAATAATTATGGTGGGGAGGCTTTGGAGATCAATTTAAATTTTTTGGCTTTGGATTGTGGCTCTGAAGATAGCCATTGCCAGAGTTTGGTAACAATGAATGAGACATTTTTGGGAGGATAACAGGTTTTGCCTTGGCATTGCCATTGGTTAACTTCAGTTTTCTGTATGGATAAATTGTCCGGCATAGCGGGTAAATATACATTCATGAAGCCTGGTGCGAATACAGAAAATTGCCCAACACCTAAACAGCCACTTACCAGTAACCTCCTCTGGGTCCAACCCCACACCACATTTCTAATGTTTGAAAAAAGCAATTAAATCTACATCATTGTCTGGCAATGAATTAAATAATGATAATGCAGCTACATATTCATTAGAATTCACTTTGCCCATAAGATTTAATACATATTTCATCAGGTTGAGCCTGGCTGGGTGCATTACTACTCTGGTTTCAGGCTCTCGCATTAAGAACCACTCATGATGGGAGGCTGTGAGGCCGGAAAGTGTTTTTTTTTTCTAATTCCACTAGAAAAAAATAAAAACAGATGAATGGGAACCTCTATATCTTAGACAGCTTCTCCTACAACAAGCTTTCCTGCAGCTGTGATCGATGACAGGTGGTGTTGTGAGGTCCTGCTGATAAAACTGTGATTTTGATAAAAACCAGAGGGAAAATCTGAACTCACCAACCTAGATAACAAAGACCAGAATGCTGATGGTACGGTTTCTGATCGACAGGTTGGAAATGGGTCATATAAATGAGTGTCAGACGGTGGGCATATCTCCAATGAGTTTTGCAATGGACGCCCTGAGGCATCTTCTGCTGAAACAGAACATATTCAGGGAGCCTCAAATGAGAGAGATTAAGCCGTTGAATGTAATAACTGTAATGTTCAAAGCTATGACCACCTGCAAAACGGAAGCCGAAATGAAAAGTTAACTGTTCCTGAAGGAGGGATTAAGATTGGAAAGCAAGGACTGTATCTGGGCACAAAGCTAGTGGTGCATACATAGGCAGGGGGATACATATACAGTGTAGGTATATATTTATATATATATATGTACATGTAAATATTTTGTGTTACTTAAATAAATGCACAGAGTAGACATTGCTCTGGTTTAGGCTTCTATCACAGCACCCTGAGAAAAAAAAATGTGACTTAAAAAAAACAGTAACATATTCCAGTATAATGTAAAGGCATAGCATCCATCAATGAAAGGTCCATTCTAATGAGGGTTGTCTTCAGCCTCATGCCAGTTTTTCAGAGAAGAGTGCATTGTGGGAAGGCTGGACACATTGGCTTTTTTTATCTTGCTGTCTGAAGTTACTGCTTGATGTTGTGTTTTTTGGTCTAATTCCTTCCAACTTTCTTCCTTTGTCTGTGTTATAACATGTGTGTGTGTGTGTGTGTGTGTGTGTGTGTGTGTGTGTGTGTGCGTGTGTGTGTGTGTGCATTTGTTGATGACAACTACTGTGATTCAAAGACATTTATAACGTGTATTTTTGCATATGTGTTGGTGTTTTGAGAATTAAAATACAAGGAAATCAGTCTTTTTTCCTAACAGCATGGTGGAGTATGTGTATATTGTTATTTGGCACTTCATTAAAAAGAGAGGAAGTCTGCGGTCAGGGCAGACCACCCTGGCCAGTTAACAGTCATGTTGAGCAGCTGCTCTCAGCTGTGGTGTGGAGAGGAGGTGAGGGCAAAGTTTGGGAATCAAAATCCTGGATGGGAAACTGCTGTCTGCCCCTTCAGCAAGATACAGCTATATACTGTTCTTAGAACCCTCCCCCAGGTGTTTAATGGGTTCTGTAATTTGCGAAGCAATTTGGATCAAAGCATGTTCCAAACACACAAATAATAACAATAAAGCAGAATTTCTACTGTTATAGTATTGTACATATACTGGTACGGATGGCACAGTGGAGCTGCTGAAGAATATTAACATAAATTTACCTGACATCTGACTACAGCTAAAAACAGTGGTAACTCCAGTATATAAATACCTCTAAAAGATATATTTCAGATTGACTTTTGCATTTCAAATAGCCATTTTTATGAAAGCTCTTGATTTGGAATGGTATACAATATTTAGACATATAACGACTTGAGTGAAGTCACAGTTATTTGCTCCGCCCCCAAGCTTCACCTACTGTTCCCCTTCTTGAGCTAGAATTAGCCGCATGACAATTAATGAATGGAAAATAGTCATGACGGCATTTAATATTGAGAGAATGGGACTACCACACCACTGATAACTGTCTGGCGCTTTAAGACTAAGATTGTTGGGACTGAGCTCCCCAGCAGCCACGTCATGCACTGTGTGACGCAGGGGGCTGATGATGTAAGGGCTCTAGGAAGCGAGCTGGAAAGCACAGAGAGAAGGTAAGGGGGGGACAGTGTGAGAGATAGAGAAAGAGAGAGAACGAGACACAGAGAAAGGGGGAATCTGCCATCCAGGGATCAAAATGAAACCCTTCCCTAGCCCTCCAATCCTTTGCTTGATCTGAGGGAAAGTGGCTTGCCCTGTTTCCTGGACAGATGAAGAGTTGCTAGAAGTTGGAGGAGGCCATCGTGGACGTCGCTCCTCAGGCTGGGGTAGCTTAATAAGCCCCGCTGCAAAGCTCCCCCACAGACAGAAGGAAGAGCAGAGAAAATCAAGACCTGGGGGAGGGCAACCACAGCAGTGCCTGTAAAAAAATAAAAATAAAAGAAAACAGTGTTACAATTGAACCACCCACATCTCCCCTTCAAAGCGTTTCATAAACTTCGATGAACTGTTTTTCATTTTGATACATAAATCTTCCTTGAAATGGACACATCACTCGAATATGAAAACAATCTGTACAATATATAAAGATAAATCAAAAATACATCATGTAGAAACAGAAACAATCAGCTCCTTCTTTTAACATACAATGATAGTGCTTCTCTGACCACGGATTATGCTTAGTTCCTGCTGACAAGAGATCATATTTTCTCTGCCTTTTGTTTTTGTGACAATCATTTGCTTGAAAAAAAAGTGATCATCTCTCAAGGCAAGATAAATTCACAATCGCTGTCATTGTACCAGTTACTATTGGACTCAGCTGTCATTGAGGTCAGTTACATGACAGCATAGACAGCAGCGAGATAAGGGTGCCCTTAACAACTATATTCTATATTCTATCTGAACATATCTCTGTGGTTACGTATTTGCAGGATGTTGATGCCTATCTTCTATGCTATCTACTTATCTGCATGATTGTACACAGGGCATTGCCGTGCTCATTCTTTCAAAAGTGATCTCACAATGGTAAAACACTCATTTTAGGAGAGTTAGCATGCAAAGAGAGTGGGGTGTCTTATTTTCTGAAACAATTCTTCCAGAATGTTCTTGCGTTGTGCAGCTAAGAAGAGGCAAACGTCACTGACTTCTGGAAATGCACTCTCTCACTCTCAAAACAGGTGCTGCTACAAATGCACTTCAGACCAGAGCAAGGATTTCCCATTAATCAGCATTTTCCTGTGTCCTTCATCCTTATGGTGCAAGTTTTGCAGTTGTTATAATTTCTCAGTTTAATTTGCATGAAAAGACCTTTTCTCTGCAGTATTGTGTTCAATGTACTGAAACAACAATCTCTTACGATGCAATTTTCCCCCCCTTACCCTGCAACAATGCAAAAACTGTGTATTGCGCTTGGGGACAATGAGAGAGTTGGGAGAAGAGAGTGTTTGATCATTTTTAAAATATAATGAAATATTGATGTCCTTCTTTCAGTGGAAATTTTTGGGCAAAGCTGCTCCTTAAAGTGAATCCCCTCAGAGGTTGCTTGATCAATGGGAAAGCAATCATCTGCCTGAAGGAGATAGTCCTCCCATATCCCTGTTGTGCCTCACTGAGCAGGATGAAATTGGTTGCTTTCTTGTGTAACACTCCATGCAAATGGGTTTCTGAGGTAATAATTTCAGTAACCTATTCAAAAATCTGGGCTAATCCCTTGGCCTTGGTTGTGTTAGGGCTGTTGGCCCAGTTTGTATTTTTTTTTTTTTTTTTACTGTTGTGTTGTTTCAGTGTGCAGAATAACCACGGAGTAACACAAGGCCTCCCCATATACTTCTCATATTATTGCCTAGACTCTGTTCTGACTGCTCCCCCTCATACAAGCATAGTTTGTTTCCATTTATACAGCTTCCTCTTAGAGCTTCTACTTGGATCATCCATCCCTTGGATCATTCCTTTAGGATGCAACAATTTTGAGCTCAAGTATCAGGTAGAAGAGGGAGATAAATGAAAAGAGAGAGGGAGAGGAGGAGTTTATTACTGTCTTGGTTTTCGCTCAGATGCATACCAGGCCTTCTAAAGAGCTAATTCCCCGAAACAGCTGCATCAATTTTTTGATCCATGTGTAAATCTCACATGAAGACAATTCTGGGAAAATTACTGCATGTGTGAGACCAGCAGCCTCACTATCCATTTCCGCCATTAAAAAGTGGGGTTTATTATCAAACTAAGTTGTATCTCAGCATAGATATTGCACATAAGGCAATGGATGAGGCACAGCAAGAAGAACGTTAGTTGGGCCTTTCATACCTGCTTCATATCTGGAGGCGCTGCTAATTAAATGTTCATTTTGTCTATACTTGACTTGGTGTCCCCAGCTTGCATTTGAGCCAGGTCACATGGTACGAAGTTAAAAAAATTGGTGTATTTTGTATAATAGCTCCAAAACTAAGTAAGATAGAGTTTATTTATTTACAAACCCGATTCCAAAATAGTTGGGACAAAGTGTAAATTGTGAATAAAATCAAAATGAAATGACTTTCAGATCACGAGCCAATATGTTATTTACAATAGAACTTAAATAACATTTCAAATGTTGAAACTGAGACATTTTACATTTTTGTCCACAAAATGAGGTTATTTCAAATTTTCTGGCTGCAACAGGTTTCAAAAAAGTTTGGACACAGGCAAAAAAGTGCTGACAAAGCAATTAATATATAAGAGAATCAGCTGAAAGAACATTTAGCAAGTAATTACGTTAACTGGCATCAGGTGTGTAACATGATTGGCTATAAAAGGGATGTCTTAGACAGGCTGAGTCTCTCAGAAGTAAAGATGGCCAGAGGCTCTCCAACCTGTCAAGGCTTGCGTAAAAAAATTGTGGAATACTTTAAAAACAATGTTCCTCAACATCAAATTGCAAAGACTTTGAAGGTCTCATTCGTCGACAGTGCATAACATCATCAAAGGATTCAGAGAAACTGGAAAAATCTCTGTGCGTAAGGGACAAGGCCGAAGACCTTTACTGGATGCTTGTGATTTTCGGGCCCTCAGACGCCACTGCATCACTCACCGGCATGATTCTGTCATTGACATTGCTAAATGGGCCCTGGAATACTTCAAGAAACCACTGTCTGTAAACACAGTCCGCCGTGCCATCCACAGATGCCACCTAAAACTTTATCATGCAAAAAGGAAGCCATGGTTGAGCATAATCCTGAAGCACCACCATGTTCTGTGGGCCAAGGCTCATTTAAAATGGACTGTAGCAAAGTGGCAAAGTGTCCTGTGGTCAGACGAGTCCAAATTTGACATTCTTGCTGGAAATCATGGGCGTCTTGTCCTCCGGGCTAAAGAGGAGAAAGACCACCCCTCCTGTTATCAGCGTTCAGTTCAAAAGCCAGCATCTCTGATGGTATGGGGATGCATTAGTGCATACGGTGTGGGACACCTCCATGTTTTAAAAAGCACCATGAATGCTGAAAGGTATATAAAGGTTTTAGAGCAACATATGCTCCTCTCCAGACGACATCTATTCCAGGGAAGGCCTTAAGTATTTCAGCAGGACAATGCAAAACCACATACTGCAGCTATTACAACAGCATGGCTTCATAGTAGAAGAGTCCGTGTGCTGAACTGGCCTGCCTGCAGTCCTGATCTTTCACCGATTGAGAAAATTTGGTGCATAATTATGTGAAAAGTCAGTCAAAGGAGACCCAAAACTCTCCAGCAGCTGGGGGCCTGTATTAAACAAGAGTGGGATCAAATTCCAATGGCAAAACTCAAGAAACTTGTCTCCTTAATGCCCAGACGCCTCCACTCTGTGTTAAAAAGAAGAGGGGATGCTACACCAAGCTAAACAGGTCCCTGTCCCAACTTTTTTGAGACCTGTTGCACCCATCAAATTTGAAATGAGCTCATTTTATGGATGAAATTGTTAAATCTCTCAGTTTCAACATTTGCTACGTTATTTTTGTTCTATTGTGAATAAAATACTGGCTGGTGTGATCTGAAAGTCATTGCGTTTTGATTTTATTCACAATTTACACTTTGTCCCAACTATTTCGGAATTGGGGTTGTATTTATTTATCTATTTATTCAATCTTCTTTCAACAGGGTAGCCCTTTCAGTTTGACAACTGTTTTCCCAAGGGTCCCTGCTCATAAATAGATAAAAACAACAATGTATTTACATAACAAAAGACAAGATGAAAAAACAAATTACACAATAAAGCAACAACGTATTCACATAACAGGAGAAAAGGTATATTACACAGTAAAACAACGTATATACATAAAAAACAAAGTAAGAAAAACTATAATTCCACAGTAAAACATGCCAACTGGAATGACATAAACACTATAGTAAAGTACAAAAAATAAATGCTAAATCAACTACTGTAACAAAGCCTTTGAGATGTATAGTACTGTGTGATAATATATGAATATGACAACATAAAGGAAATTAAGAGAGACAGAATGAAAAAAAAACTATGTTTGAACACATGGATTTATCTACAATGTTAACTTATAGAATCAAATGACACAAGCATGTAAATTTAATAACGGAAAATGTTAAAACAAGTGATGTGGACAGCACTGAATTTATAAATACATAAATACGACAAAGTTTAAGGCTGATTATATGAGAGTTTGGTGAAGATGATACAAGTACGGTTATCATAATAATAATTGCATGAAACATAAACGTATAATTCAATTGTTGAGGCTTAATAGTTTACACTGCTTTTTAAAGATTTTGAAATTTTGCATAGTCTGAATGCCTGTTGGTAGATGATTCCACAGCTTTGATGCATGGACATGAAAAGACCTATTATAATATTCTGTTCAGGGGGTTTTAATGAGGAGGAGATAGTTATTTATTGTGATAGAGGGATTATCTTGATAAAAAAGTAATGATTGTAAATATGATGGGACAAGGCTATTAATGATCTTGAATGTATACAAGTAATACCGATATTGAATTCTTTGTTCGATGGACTGCCAGCCAAATTGGGATAACATAAATTTACTCGATGTGCGGATATCAACTTGAAGCACCAATCTAGCAAATCGATTTTGTAGTTTTATTAGTTTGTCTCTGTTATAGTTTGCACTTAATCCCCATATTGTGGAACAGTAATCAAAATAAGGCATTATTAAGCTGTTGTATGATAAGATTAAGATTGTATTTGGTAAGAATTTTTTAATATGTTTTATGTATCCTATAGTCCATGAGATTTTGGATGATATCATATCAATGTGACTATTCCACTTCAGATGTTGATCAATGATTAGCCCTAAATATTTAAACTTGTCAACTTGCTCAATATATTCATTGTCTATAGTTAGGAGTATATTCTGTTTGACTTTTTCTCAATAATTATGACTTTTGTTTTCTTCACATTAAGTGAGAGTTCATTTTTCGTTAACCAACCTGAAATCATGTGCAGTTCATTCTGTAAGACATTCCGCGCAACTGAGAGGCTTTTACAAATATAAAAGATTGCAGTGTCATCATTGTATAGGACTACTTTAGTATGAAAATTAAAAGATAATTTACACAAATCATTGAAGAATAATGGGAATAGGACAGGGATCCCTGGGGAACTCCTCTACACACTGGACAATAATCAGAAATAATGCCATGTATTTTCATGCATTGTTGTCTTTCTGAGGAATCATTATGGAACCATGATAATTCATTTCCACTGATTCCATATTTTGACAATTTGTGTAAAAGTAACTCATGTGAAACAGAATCGAAAGCGCTTTTTAGATCAAGAAAAACAGCAGTTGTCAAAAACCCCTCATCAATGTTACGTAGTAAGTAATCGTGTACATCTAATAGGACTGTATTTGTTGAGTGGCGAGGTCGAAAGCCAGATTGTTCGTCACTTACTATGTTGTATTGATCCAAGAATGCATAAACTTGGTTAAAAACAGCCCCTTTCAGAATTTTCATTAGGTGTGACAATACAGCAATTGGCCGGTAATTTCTCACATCCAGCTTATTACCATTCTTAAAAATCTTTAAAAATTTCTTAAAAAATGTAACTATCTTACTTAGTTTTGGAGCTATGATACAAAATACGCCAATTTTGTAACTCCGTTACCATGTGACCTGGCCCATTTCCAATTACAGTAACAATTTGGAGTAAGGCATTGTATGGGTGTTTCATTTCAATTCTTAAAAACAGCAGGGTGACTTCATTGGTTCGTATCAACTGAGTTTTTTTTTTTTTTTTTTTGACGTCCTATTTCAGAGGAGCTTGCTGTCATAGCTAGTAAGTTAATCTGGTGCAAAACCTGCAAATATTTAAAAAAAAAATAAAATAAAATGAAACACCAAAACTTTGGGTCTACTGTTGTATCATTGACTTTGTTGTATCTCATTTGATTTTTGAGAGGGTCTAATTTATTTCCAGTCCAAAAAGTGCCAAAAGCAGTTTAAAAGATGATCTACTTCAACTCATAACCCATTAAAATATACTATATTACTAGTTTTGATGCAGGTTACAAATTTATATGTAACCATTGTCATATGGAAAACACATTGAAACCACATGCGGAATTGAGATTATATATACCCAAAGCCTATCTGTTTGAGTGTGAGAAATCATATGAAATCATTTCTCAATTCCGCATGAACTGGAGCAGTATGGAAAATGCAAATAAAAACAGAATTAAATAATTTGTAAATTCTCTTTGACCTACATTTAGTTGATAACAGCAGAAAGTATTGGAAGTTTCACCTCATCAACTGTATGAATTATTCTAAATATCCCAAATTCGGAACTGAGATTCCAAAATTCCAAAGCGATTTCTGAGTTCCAATAGAAGGAGAGGTGATGTCGCGTAGTGCTGAAGATTCACTTGTCTCAACTTCATTGGAACATATTGCAGACATCACATTTTGAAACAGCTAGAAATGAGAAAAACAAAACTAGTCTTGCCTATGTCTTTCTTTTTCAATTGAATACAGATTAAAAGGGATTAGAAAATTACTGTTGGATATTTTTATTTATACATTGTCCCAATCCTTCCAGAATTGAAGTTGTATATTGGGCCAGTATTATCATGCAGGCGGTTTATGTGACTGTTTTAAAAATGACTATAGCCGGATGTGGCAAGGTTAGTTTACCAGGTTTTAAACGATATACTTTATTGAACCTCATGGGGTAATTTGTCCTCTGCATTTGACCCATCCTATAGTTAGGAGCAGTGGGAGGCCACAGAACAGCGCCCGGGGACCAACTCCAGTTCTAAAGCCAGTTCTTTGGTCAGAAGAACTGGTAGGCATTTTTCCTATAACGCTTGTTTTTTCTGGGTGGGGGAAACCAGAGCACCCGGAGGAAACCCAGACAAACACAGGGAGTGCGTACAAACTCCACGCAGAGAGGCCCTGGCCAGCCGCAGCTCAAACCTGGAGCCTCCTTATTGCGAGGCAGCAGTGCTAACCACTGTGCCACTATGCTGCCATTGTGAGAATGTTTTGTGAGAATGTATCCTGCATAGGGGTCACAGGAAACTATAAAGATCAATTCATAGCAGAAAATACCTTGATACGTTTTGTGTACTGTGATGCACCAGGTTGATTTGACATAAATGCAAGATACCCCAAGTGTCTTAGCATCCAGTCAGTTGATATTAACACGGCAGTCTTCTCAGAAAAATTGGCCCCTGTCTATATGAGTCTATATTAAGTGGTATATATGAAAACAGGGAATGATGTGAACTATGAACTGAGCCATTAGAACTACTGGAGAGGTGCATCGCAAGAAAAAAAAGTCCTTGCCTTCCTGGAGGCTGAAGTGGTGTTCATACCGACTATGTTGAAAGTCACTAAACTGTCACTATCCTCCCAAAGCTTCTCTTATTGTTCAACAGGCATTTCTGTCCAGAAAATACTCATTGACCTCTCAGCTCCTACAGTGAACACACCTGTGTTATTGGTCAAGCAATGCACCAGACTGGGGTAGCGTTGCATCGTCTCAATAATACTGAGCAGCTTGCACTCTTGTGCGGTTGAGTGATTACTGTTGGGCTCATATAGGAGGTTCTTACACAGGGCAATACATATAAATAGGAAAAGCAAGCAATTCCCCTCCCTTAATGCCTATTAACTCTGGCAAGGGGAATTACAATCCCTGTTCTTCTCATTAAAACTGCTTCTCCCATGTGGTTAATTTATGTTGGCACTCTGCAGAACCTCCTGGTAAGATACTGCGCTCCCCTGCTTTGTGAATGAATTCTGCAATAAAATAGAGAACCAAGGCTGTTTCTCTTTGCTAAAGCACACAGTGACAGTTGATATCATCCTTGTCAGGATATCAAAGAACTTGCATCCATAATCCTGTGTTGAAACTGACACACATGATAAATCTTTTTAAGGCTTTCAAGTGGCTGGTGTTCGTTTCAGCCAGCAAACTGGTTCAGATTTAATGAAATAAAGCTGCAGCTGCATTCAAACTTTAGTGGTAAAACAATACAGTATTAGCTGTGAATCATAAAATTCAAGTGTGTTATATTCTCAAGTCTCCTGATAAAAGGACGAAACAATTATTACGTCAGGCAAAACATCCACATTTTCATGAAAAACAATTCCTTTGCCATGGGGGAGAGACCTTGTCAGGTGGAGTCTCTTAAGTTCTCTAGTTCCTGCCACCAATGGCAGCATATTGAGTTTCACTCTGAAAATGAATGTGTGGTTTTTGATAGAAAAACCATAGTGTGTATGCAAAAGCTCAATAATCCAATAAAGCTGTGGATTTCTCCTGCCAGGCATAATTCGTCTTGTGTTTTGACAGGGAGGTGCTGTAGTATTGAATAGTGGTCAATAAGAGAGTCTCTTATTCTTGTCATGCGCTCGAACAGCACAATTCAAGAAATGAAAGAATTGCAGAAAAAAAGATTGCTTTTCATTCTTAGAAACCATATCAGCTCTCTGCTGCTCTACAATGAAATACATAATTTTACAGTGGATAGTAATGTTTGACCATTGTGGTGATGGAGATGATTGTTTTTGTTTGCATTTCTTCTGTTTAGGTACTAGTTATTATTTTCATTCACGCACACTTGGATGGATATACGCCCAACTTTTTTTCTCCTCATGGAAACAGGCATTGGTCCATAACTTGGGCTCCATTTGAGTTGGATATTGTGAGGTCAAGAAGATTTCAAAAGTAATAACTGGGCTGCTCCTATTCTGTTGCTTTTCTATCCGATCTCATATTGAGCTCTTATTAGGGTCATAATAATAGGGCTCAAATCAACAAAAATCATAATCTGTTTAAATATTTATCAACACACCCTAATGTGTATGTTCATTAGCTATATCCACACAAACAGCGTAACCAGCCATGCAGATTGCGAGACTAACATCTACGAGAGAGTTGGATTGTTGGCATCTGCCAATAACCATAAATTTCTGTGCTTTAATTAATTGCCCACACATTAATTTAGACAAGTTCCAGCAATGTTTAAAAATTCTTGTGACTTATCGGGAGTAGCCCATAACAGTGCAGACTTTCGCTTTGTTGCTGACTTGCCTTATTAAAAATAAAAATAAAGCACATTGATTTTTCATAGAGGAAGACTTCATGACAATGCCTATGGGGAGAGGTTGCATTAGATTCAGAAAAGAATTGGCAGTGGAAAAAAGTGGAAGTGCTTAAAGGTAAATTAATGAACAAGAGAAAGAAGAGACCTTAATAATGTGCAATAATAGCTTATTGATTTTTTTGTTGGCACTGCAGCAAAGAAAAGGAAAATCTCTTGAGTAAGTCCTCAGAACACTGAAGTAACCACAGAAGACAAAGTATTAGATGCGGGTAATACCATAGAATGTGTTTTGGCCAAAGCATCAACTTCACTGTGTGATTTGAAACTTTGATTTTGGACCATTGCATCAAATAAGTATCTTATTCTGCCCTTATTCCTCCACAATTTCCAGGCGTTTTTAACTCTGCACTTTTAGTTATTGCTGGGTCTGCTTCTCTCGAGACATTTCATAGCATGTTCGACTCACCTCTAAAATGGCATTGGTCCCTTGTGAGAGAGACGGGGTCGGGGACGTCTCCTTTTCCAGCCGGCAGGTCGGTGGCTCTGGCTGCCCCTGGCAGGATTCTGCTGCACCAGCCTCTTCACGGTGCCCCCTTGCCCAACCTCCCGGCCCTGTTCCCTGGAAGCCATGGGCCCTGGGGTCAGAGATAAGATGCCTATTTGTTGGGAGTTTTTCAACTATGAACATTCCCTTATGTTATTAAGCTAGTCTGTGTAAAATTAGGACCAGCCTGTTTCAAGCTTCCGTGCCTGATTGTTAATTATTAGCCCATTTTATTTGATCAAAAATAGTGGGACTAATACTTTATGGGGGACTAATTGTTTATAAAGACATGCCTGGCCATAAAACAACACTCTGTAACATGCATCCTTATGAAAATGTCATTAATGGAGATAGACAATATTGATGTGTAAATTGAATGTAGGGCAGCACAACAGTATGTACATAAATCAATCTAAAATTAGTTGTGCACTTGTGGTTTACATGACCAAGAGTTTTCATATTGCTCTCTGAAGAAATACTGTCAGGTCCATAAATATTAGCAACATTATTATTTCAGCTGTCTGCTACTGCATATTGGAGATGAGGTTAAACAATAAATATCAAGTCAATGTGTAGACCTTCAATGTGTAATGTGTAAATAATACCATATTATTTTTGATGTCTTGAACAACATATGGGAGATGAAATTAAATACTGAATATGAGTTCATGTGTAGACATTCAGCTTTAATTTTAGGTTAGTAACCACAAATTCAGGTGAATGGTGTGGGAATTACATCTCTTTTTATATGTCTCACCCCCGCCCTTTAAAGGACTTAAAGTAATAGGATAATTGGCTGCTGTGCTGTGACATGGCTGTTACATGTGTTGCTCCACCATTATTTCATTGCCAAGTAAGCAGAAAATTAACAAAAGGCCTAAACAGTCACTGCCTGTGAAGCAAACCATTAAGGCTCAAAAATATTTTAAAAAGCTTCAGAGAAATAGCAAAAACACTACTAATGGCAAAATCAACTATTTGGTGTATTCTTAAAATTAAAGAATTCAACAAATAAAATGTAAATAAATGCTCTTGGTGCTTACAGAGCATCATATATAGTATAACTCTCATAACACAAAAACAAAGTTTGCTCTTTAAATCTGCAAAAAAGATATCTTATGGGCATTTCAAATAAGCCGTGCAAAACGTGCTGTGCCAGTTCCGAAAGTCAATGAGCTATGTGATTATGTGACCGTGTGGCATCATACCAGAGAAAACAAAGCAGGATATGCAACTGTTTCTACAAGATCTGCCTTAGTTCCGAGAGCTATCATTTGTCGTCTTATGTTCATCGCTGCGCCATGGAGGAAGACAACCTATGAGCACTGAGGGAGTTCATATCGGTCATAATCTAAATGAAAAAAATTACACATGATCGGGATTGGACATGCATAGCATGATGAAAGAAATACCAGCCACAGGCAATCGAAAACAGGACAATCAGTGGCGGCGCCAGAACTGGAAATTTGGGGGCTACAGATCATCCCTTTATAACAACAATTAGGCCTGGCTAGTTCTCAATCATTTTCATAATTCACCTCCGCCAAGGAGGTGTATGTTTTTGCCGGCGTTTATCTGTTTGTCTGTCTGTTTGTCTGTTTGTCTGTTAGCAGGATATCTCAAAAACAGCCAAATAGATTTTCACCAAACTTTGCAGGATCTTAGAGTAGCACAAGAGGAACAAGTAATTAAATTTTGGCATATCTAGGCCAAAGTACAGCTGAGATATAGGCCAAAGTTCAAATTTAGCTATGCTGGCAGAGATTTGAAGTATTTCCAATGGGCCGGATTTCCAATCGGCGTGCTTTTGGGTTTTGCTACCACCTGGCGGTGGAATGTAACAATACCCTACATCAGTCAACGAAAATAACTAATGCACAGAGTTGCCTTGGCGTGGCGGAGGTGCTGCGCTCTCTGAGTGCTGTTGTTAACAATAGATTAACTCCGAGCGCACTCCACACTATCAGGTGCTACCAATTCTCCCCCCCGTTAGGTACGATATCGACAATAATTCATTGGTATGCAAAATTTGGTGCATTTAAATCAGTGTTATTCAAAATTGCATATCGTTAACTCTCACGAATATGGTGTGAGTCAGTGGCGCACACAGACATTTTGGGGGGCAGGTGCTCAGTGAGAAATAAGGACACTTCAGTGTTCCCCACAGACGAGGTAGCAATGTGTGGTGGCAGACCACGGCGGGGTAAATGCTTTTTATTTTGTTGAGCTGGGGGGTAGGAGGAGTTGCTGCTTCTCATTTTGTTGAGCGGGGGGGGTTGCTGCTTCTTATTTTGTTCAGTGGGGGGGTTGCTGCTTCTTATTTTGTTGAGCGGGGGGTGGGGGGGATTGCTGCTTCTTATTTTGTTTGTTGAGCGGGGCGAGGGGGGGATTGCTGCTTCTCATTTTGTTCAGTGGGGAGGGTTGCCACTTCTTATTGCACATGTTCCGCGTTTTCCAGTACTTTTAATTTTACCTTTTTTTTTTATGTGCACACACATAGAGAATGCGATAGAGAAAATTGTGTTAACGCGAAAAAAAAACAAGCAAACTTTCAAAAGGGCACTTGCTTGGTCCTGAGGGCAAAGGGCAGGTGCTGTGTGAGTCCAATGCTTTTTAGTGGCATATCACATTCTCATGCCATAGGCTGCAATTTTTTACTTAATAACAAAAGTGAAGATTGAAAAATTTGAATTCGGCAAAAATATCATATTTAATTGCCAAGTCCCATTTTTATATCAACCCATGCTGTACCTAGAGTGAAAGGCGATATGTCATTGAAATGTGGACCAGTCATTATTTTATCAACATGTATTTAAGATATGGAGAGCGTTTGCTAATTGGGAATACGTCGCCGAGACATCGGCATTTACCAAATTTGCCATTTGCCAAATGCCGATGTCTCGGGGACGTATTCCCAATTAGCAAACATTCTCCATAATATGTCTCGCCGATGCAACTTTATTCATCGTGCCGACGTCGGTGAGACGTATGCATGCTGTCTGGGTCACGACAGTGATGCGGCCAGGAACGAGGTGCTTTCGCCGAGTTCCGTTAGCATCGCTGAAGTGACAATAATGACGGTCAAGCACACCCTCGTGTGCAATAATGCGATTATAGAACTATTACCAACAAAATAAAATGTATAATCAAGATATATTCATATTGTGGGCATTTTGCTCTCAAAATATAAATTTTTTTTTTGCTAGTATTCTCTCCGTTTCTGTGGGAATACATGGGATCTGACGTTAACTAGTCCTTGTCAGCCAGCCAACTTGGGCTTCTGTTTTCTAGGCATCGTGATTTCCCAAAACTGAATTAATGCCACACATAGCAACACAAAACTGCTTTGCTAGCTCAATCGTGTTGTAACTAGAATATCTGCTGGAAAAAATTATTTTTTCATGGACTAATAGTTATACTTCTGCCGACATCTCAGTCCTTTTTAAGCTAACAGGTGTGTGACAACGACTCGCCAGCACAGCTGATCTTTATCTACCACGAACTTATATTAACGGTTATATTTAAATAGGCAGTTGCTATGGGTACGGCGGTTTTTCAATGCATTTTCCATGTATAGAGGTACGGCAGTCCCCATTTCAAACCCTGCCCTAACCTAACCCTGACCCCTAACCTAACCCTAATCCCTAACCCTTCCCCTAACCATAATCCCTAATCCTTATCCTAATCCCTTCAAATCGACTGCCATTCCAATAAAAAGACATGCGATTTAAATATAGGCAATGGCTTTCCAATGTCGGCGCCAGAACAAACATCTATCTTTTAATAACTCACCAGCAGATGTTACATTTCAGCTGGGGGTGTGTCACTCCAATTTAACGTTAGCTCCGATTAATGTGGCTAAGCAGCAAAAGTAACAAAAGTAACCTGTAACAGAGTTATATAATCTCAAACTCACCTTTCGGGGGCTTTAGCTAATCACCTTTTCAGGCCATTATCAATTTACCTCTGAAATAAAGACGACAGTTTTCACAGATGTGTTGATTTATTAAATGTTCATTTCAATGTACAAATGCAAACAAATTGACAAATTAATTAAATCAATGGCCTAGGCTACTAGGATTGGCAGAGTAATATTTTCAGTGATGAGGTATTTTTCATTTGAGCACAGGCTACCCGTGCTGTCTTGCTCATTTGGGAACATTCTAAATGTCTGATTGACCAATCAGATTGTTCGGTCGGATCTACATGTTGTATAACTCTGAATAACAACTGTGGTGGAAGATGGAAGAATTATTTCCCTGGTGAAAAAAAACCTATTACGACAGTTTGCCACGCCAAGAAAACTCTTCAGGTGGTTGGCATATTTGGGTCTGTATCAACGATCTAGCAAAGATTTTAATAGAATAAAGATAGGGGGTTTACCTTTAGATGTAAAACACTGGTAAGTCTCAAAATCAGATTGTCTGCCAAAAAACATCTACATGCATCCTATGGGCAGATGGGACAAAGACAAACATGTACCTGAGTGATGCAAAGAGAAAAAATGGAAAAGGGAAGGAACTGCTGATGATTTAACACATATGACCTCCTCTGAGATATATGATCATGTTGGGCTGCAAATGTAACTATTGTATTTATTGCTGATGTGACTGCAGACAAAGGCAGCAAGAATGATTCTGAATTGCATAGGGCTGAATATTTGCTCAGATTCAGCTAAACACTTCCAAACTCATTGAAGGTTGCCAGTGCAGATGTACAATAATCCGAAGCGTACTGAGAAAGCAACCCATGACTTTCTTTAGAGAAAGAGATGGAATGTTCTACAATGGCCAAGTCAGCCACCAATCCTGAATCCAATAGAGCGTGTATATCACTTGATGTAGGAAAAATTCCCCAAGAACAAGCTGGAGCTGAAGACAGCTGCAGTGAAGGCCTGGCAAAGCATCGCCAGGGAAGAAACCCAGTGACTGGTGATGTCCATGGGTTTCAGATATCAGGTCTTTGCAATCAGTCATTAAAAATGATACTTTTCTTTAAATTATGGTCATTTATCCAAATATTTTTGAGTCCTTAAAAGTGGGAGCCTGCGGTTGTAATTCCTCCATGGTGCATAAGTATTTTTTGACCAAACACTACCCTTTAGGCACAACTTGATTGATTCATTTCAAATTAATTTTGGTGGCATTCAGAGCCAAAATGATGACCTGACTATTGGTGGACTCCTCCATTCCTGTGAGAGCATTTGTGTCCTTGTTGAACTGTAATAAAACTGGACAAGCCAGATTTAGTCTCTGTGCTACATCATTCAGTGCTGTGGAACTGCAGATGGAGGTTTTGGTTTTGTTTTATTATATAATTTTTTTTTGCAGCTCAAGACGAAATTTGAGCTCTCATATGTCACGTCCTCTGTCACCCAGCCTAAGAGGGCAGATGTGTGTTGCACGATAGCGCTAGTGCTGGAGCTCAAAAGCTCACAGCTGTGTGCCTCAGGCATGTGGGCACTTGGAGGTGCTGTTTGTCTCTGTGTTTGTTATGCCTGAGTGTGGCCAGATGTTTCCAGTCATCACTCAATAAGTGTGGCCAGACTCTTTGAGTTCCACTCCAACAAACTGCTTGAGCTACATTTCATGGCCTGCTGACCTTTGTGGGATCGTGAAGGGGTCCACATTGCAGGACAGGCTCTCAAAGTGGCCTCGATTTTGGAATGCATTTTCATGATGAAGTGGTCTTTGCTGTCCCAGATTCAACTTGTCTACCGCGGGAATATTCTTGTGCATGCATATCCCATGTCTAGAGTGCAGTTCAATGGGGAATTCAAGAAGATTGAAATATTCATTAGTTGCGAGAACAAGATCATTGTCTGCACTGCATTTTTCCAGACACATTCAGAGTTGTTCTTTGTGAAGTCAATGCTGCCATATTTACGTGTCATGAGCTCGTGAGAAGCAATTGTTTAATTAATGGTCAGACGCAAGTTAATAGTTTTTTTCACAATGAATGTTGCATTTTGCTTATAGGGTTAGCGGTGCACTGAGGATGAGTATAGAGTTTGATCCGAGTGATGCAGGAGGGTAAGAAAAAACCCCTCACCCTCCTTCTTTACAGTACCTGCAATGAAGGACTCTGTATTTCAGCCCCCGTCCGCTATCCCTCATTCCTCACTCAGCAATATTCCGCATGGCATCTTTCACTGACAGCCAAATAAACACCTTCCCTTTTAAAGACTAAAGGAGGACTCCATGTCAGTTTTACCAATGAAAACTAACATGACATCAACCACACAGGGTCAGAACATGCTTTGCGGCTGGTTTTAAAGCACATGGTGGAACAGCTGGCAGCTGATGGGCCACTGTCACAAGAATTCCCCTCAAACGTTCTCAAGTAAACCATTAAAACCAGTGAGAACAGACTGATGACATTATTTACAATTGTGATAAACATCCTCCTCCTGAGTAGGGTACTGATGGACATCATCTGGTATGCCCATTTTTTTGTGCATAATGTCCAGATTATTTCTTTTTGAGAAATCGTATGCCCAGAACTTCATTGGCAATGACTTCAAAAGTACTTGGAACACCAGGAACAGAAAATGTATCGCTGAATCTAAAAACAAGTTATGAAAATCAGAAACTGACATTGCAGGTGTAGCTGAAAAGAGCCCTCAGATCTGTAGTAAGCCACCATTTCATTCAGTTCTTGAGTTTATCTGACCATTTTCAATAAAAAAAAAAAAGTCATGTTACCCTAAATGCAATAGGAATAACATGCAATCCAGAAAGCTAATTGAAGTCTTTGCACTGGGCAAACACAGAGTCCACAATATAGAACAAAAGAAATGACCCCAGCATACCTGAATCATTGAGTGTCAAAATAAGCCTTAAATGCGTTTAAACAATGGTGGATTTCACTTTACCATCACCAGGCTGGTCTCAGTGGCTGACAATGTTCATCATGCGTATTTGCATTTTTTCGAATAGCAGAAATCTCGAATTCCATTTCCCCGGTTAATCTCCTTTTGGAAGCCAGATATTGCATATTTGCTGTGAACAGTGGGATAATTCATTCATCCATATGGAAGAAAGGCTGCTATGCATATTTCAGCATCTCAGAAAAACGAAAGTGCTGCTTTTCCGCAAGGCGATGTAATCCCCACATTATCCCCTTGTTATTATACCAGATATGGGAGGATTTGAGGTAGCTACACAATATGTCTGCATTCAGTCCATTTTTTCTCTATTCTGGACAGCTTAATGTGTATTAAAATACCCCCAATAGCCGGAACATTTTACTGATAGACATGAATTTCTATAAGTGCTCCAGCTGCAGTTCTCCAAGTGCTACCACACCAGTTAGAGAGAACGGAGGGCCACTCTCAGTGTTGTGCCCTTATGCCCTGACCCAGCTCCCTCAGACTGAGCTGAGCCACATGGAGCAAGGCTGTGTAGGACAGCTCAGGGAAATAGTGTCTTATATCTCCACTTATTTGACTCATTTCAACATATGCCAATGGGGACAGAAAATTTTGCTTGTTACCCAAAAGATATCTTAAAATAGGCCAATAGTTTCCACTTGGTTGGGGGGGTAATCCGGCTGCATTACAAGACTAGAATTCTGGTTAAGACAGATGAGTTGTGCTATGCTCTATACAGCTAAGGGGTAACCGGGCCCCTCCTACATTTCTCACCCCTCTTCCACTCAACTTCCCATTGAACATCCTGCTCCCAAATGAGATGATTTATATGTTGGAACTGCTCTGGGCTGTCAATCACTGGTTTGTCCTCGACCTGATGGAGAGCAGAGCTGCTTCAGAGTCTCAGCGAGTCTTGCCTCATGAAAAAAAGAGTTATGAGGACTGCTAAAAATAAGTCTGTCATGGTGACAGGAAGGTTGGAGATGATGCATAGCTTGTCTTGTCCAGTGGGGATTTGGTCAACTGGACTCATTTTAACTTTTTGGGAAGAGAGGAAATTGTTTATACTCAGTGGGTTACTCTCTTTCAGGCTTGCAATCCACCTACAGTGCATCCTCATAAGATTTTGATAGCACACACAATTTCTTTTTTTGATAAATTGCCAAAAGGTGGACCCATGTTGGAGAATATCCCATTTGTTATTGCTTATGCATCTGAACTCAGGTGCTTCACAAAGGCAGGGATTGCCCCTCTTTCCTTTTTTTGTATTTTAATTGATGCCAGGCTCAGCACAGTATCTCCTGTGTTGAACTACTACAGAGGATTTTCCCTTTGTTTTTTGGATTTGTGATAAGCAGGAGTGAAGCTTTAAGACGCAAGAAAGCATAATTTCCCACGATCCCTCTGTCCTACCTATCATGCCATCTGACCTTGGAGCGCAGACGCTTTGCTATCCACTGCAGAGGCCTACTTTGTCAATAATTCCACAGCTAGATTGTAATCATTAATAAAAAATCGGGAATGCCTGGTTATTCCCTCTGCTCCTTGTCATCTTGTGACAAAAAATGAAGAGGAACAAGAAGAATAAGATTTTAAAATTAACAAAAGGGATTAAAAAAGTGAAAAACAAATAAATTTTCTGGTTGAGTTCTCAAATCAGGACAAGCGGCTATATATGGGAATTACTTCAAACTTTCCCACTGGCATGAGGAGGTATGCTTTACATTTACATAAAAAGTTGTGCAGAACAGCTTGCCAGATCAGGTAGTGTAGTCAGCGATCCTTCGGGTTTTCATGCGTGACATATACTTTAGACAAGCCAAGATGGGCCTGGTGGCCTGTTTGCATCATCATGTGTTCATATGTTTTTTAGAAAAGGTTAAAATCCTGCAGACTGAGAGCTGGATGGGCTCCAGTATTAAAGATGAATAGTCAACGGTTCCTGAATTTGGCTTTCTTGTGCCACTTAGATTCAATCTATTATAATTTTCTAATTTTCCTCCCATGCACCCAACTTTCCTCTCATCTTCTGCCCTGTCCCACTCAGCACAGGTGCACTTTTGAGGGGTAATTGTACCTCATTGGTACCATTTGCCTTGGAGGTACCAGGGATTTGGCGGGGATGGAGTGCCTGCAGGCTGGGTGAGTATATTTTGAGTGCCCCATCGGTGAATAAGTGCAGCTGTATTTCAAAAGGAAGAGAAATGGAGAGACAAACAAATAGCACATAGAAACAGGGTCCAGGAATGGCTGGGATAACTCAGCGTTGTACCTAGCGGTCAATGAGAGGATGCAGCCACTAATCGCAGTTTAATTGAAACCATCTGTGACTTTCTTCATCCGACAGAGAAATTTACAATGAAAGCAAAATTTAAACCAACAACAAGCATGGGACTGAGATTCCTGTTGATGGAAATATTTCTACCAACAAGCAAAGCACAATGCAGTAGTGGGCCTTCTGGTATGGAATGACACTCTTTCATTTCTGTTTATACTTCTCGCTGTAGGTTCTTGTAAATTGTCTTGTTCAATAGATTGTAGCACTGCATGATATGGAGAAACAATGTGATCAACAAATTGGATTATTTAATAGCAATATGCAATGCGAGAACTTCAATATAAATCCATCTCTACAGATGTAGATGCCCCCAGACTTGGAGCCGCTCTGTTTATGCACGCAGTTACACTGTCCTATCAATAGGTTGTACACCTGAAATGTTTATTGGATATTCGTGAGGAAGTGGTGCCTGTAAACGATTTTGAAAATGGACCAATTTAGTCCCATTACTGTTCGCCAGGAATCGTATAAATTACGATTCTAGATTCTATGGGCGAGGAAGTTTGCACATCTGGCTTCAGCCAAGCCTGATGTGCAAACTTCCTCGCCCATAGAATCTATCCAGCAGTTAATAAAAAATGATCTCTTACAATGAAAAAAAAAAAAAAATTGTTTACTTTAGTTGCAACTAGTTCAGCTATAATAGCACAAAGGTATCCCAATTAAGTAGGGGGAAAAAAAAGTTTTCTGCAACAAAAATTCAACATGGTATTGATACTATATGATTCTTCTGTCAATTATGGTCATAAGACATAAAAAAAACTCATGATACCCTCACCATTGATTTACGCTTAGATTCGTCCCTTGAAGAATTCAGTGGTCACATAAAGCCTCAAACGATCTCTCACTGAAATGCAGTCACTTCAATGATCGCTAAAGTTTATCTGCATAAGGCACAGTTATAGTTCACACCCACGTGAAACTTTCTCAGTATTATTTCTCCGATTCCAGACATTATAAACTTTCCATGGTAATTAAAAGACATGGATTGGACCCTCAGAAAAGTATTTAAAGCCTTGAGTTACAGCAAGTTATGGCATATCCTCTCAACTTTGCGTATCTGAATGATGCAAATACATTGAAAAAAAATACTGCCAAAAGCAAGACAGAAGTGCTCAGGTTACATTTACGAGACAGAAATATGACACGGATATGGACAAAGGGAGTCATTCCAAATGGAACCGGACTGGAGGTTCCTTGAGCCTGATAGAGTTGATTCTCTGGTGGAGGAATTCAATGATGGAGAGTTTTTTTCTTCATGAAGTGAAGTACAACTACTTTATGTATGTATGGAGCATATATTACTTATAGCTAGCAATTTTTTATTTTTGGTTTACCACTGTAGCCATGTTGATTACAGAGCTTGTTTCCCATTTTGGTTAATAAGAGTAACCATTAGCCTTTGCTAAAAAGACTGCATGTGGTTGCATTTTGCTCAATGAGACAATCTGCTTTTAGAATTTATACCATATTCAATGAAATGGAATGCATAGATTTTTGCTCGTTTAAAATGTGAACAGCTCAAAGACTTCGGTAATCCCCCAGCAACGTTTGTTGCACCGATACTATTCAGTCTAGAGTTGCATATTGCCTGCTTTTTTCCTGATAGTGGTAGGCTGTTCTGTAAAAATAACATATATTTCAGACATTACATCGTTAGTGAGTTATACTTGTACCTTAGGTATGGAAAGCTTTTATACAAGCTTACGTTTCACTTTGGTGTTCAAAGATGGAAACAGCAAGCTTTCCATTGCAGGGTGAATGTTCTGACCATGAAATAAGCAGTTGCTTTAATGAGTACGTGTGCTGACTGATAGGGCTCTGAAGAAACTTTGACAAAATTCTAAACTTTATCATGGAGAAAAAGCAAGTTTGTGGTTTGGAGAGGTTACTGGTGACCATTGTTGTCTTTCCATCTGTGTCTTATTTGATAAACTCATGCTACATTCCACTAGAAAATTCATATTGAACTTCACAAGTCAAAAGTTGATTTGTGTTAAAAATTATTATTTTATGATTTCACAGCGCACAATTTTGAGGGCTCTGAGAGCATGGAGAGCCACTTGGATAGCTATCTTATTCAGCTCATAAACAGTAGATAATTTTTAATATCACATTCAGATGGGGTAGGCTTGTGGCCAGGGAGTTTATGATCCCAGAAATGTATTGTTTTAACTCTTTTTTCATTTCTCAATTCTAAATTCTCAATTCAACTTTTTTTACAATTTCAATGCAGATTTTAATGTAGATTTTTTGTGTTTACAGCCATTTTTCTTTTTTCTCTGCCAAAATTATGAAAATAAACTGAATTACGATGGAATTATAAATGTTATGAGTGACTTGTCTCATTGAAGCTATTTCCCCCTTTCTATGAAGCTCAAATCTTGAATTATCCATCCATCCATTCTCTAAACCCGCTTATTCCTCACTAGGGTCACGGGGGGAGCTTGAGCCTATCCCAGCTGACTATGGGCAAAAGGCGGGTACAGCTCGCCAATCCATTGCAGGGTGCACACATCATTCACACTCACACTCATACCTATGGGAAATTTAGCATCTCCAATTAACCTGATGTGCATGTCTTTGGACTGTGGGAGGAAACCAGAGGAAACCCATGCAAACACGGGGAGAACATGCAAACTCCACACAGAAAGGCCTCAAGCCGGATTCGAACCCATGACCTTCTTGCTGTGAGGCGGCAATGCAAACCACTGCGCCACCGTGCTGTGAATTATAAAGCCTGAAATAGGGTAACGTGTATGGGCACCATCTCCATATTTTCCATTTGGGCACAATGGGGGCGCTACGTGTGCCATTTGAAATTTCCAGGGACCACAGTGAAAATACTAATTTAATTACACTTATGTCATTGTAGGCATTCATTCCATCTAAATACAACTGTTTTTGCTTTGTGTTAAAAATCAACCGGACATTTACAGAGCTTCCAATTCTCATAAAACTATATAAAAGAAAGGAATGTTCACTCCAACTGGAGTGGATTCATTTACAAGGACATATGCAATAAAATCAAATGTAGAAATATAATGAAAAACACAGGCAGAGACAACAATGACTTTGCAATTATAGCACATGCTGGTAAGAATTTAGAGCATCAAAAGTCACAAAAGTCTGTCACGCCTATGCTGAAAGTTTTAATTTTCTGTCTGCCATTATGTCTGTCAATGAGTCAGTGAAATACTTAATAACAACACCGGAACTCAATGAAATTGTCAGAAAATGGAAATAAGAAATAACAATACTGGAACCGTGTATTTTTCATTCAGGTTTTCAAATTCGCATTGGTTGGATACTGTATCGTTCACAGGGCAATATCTTGGGAGTCAGTTGGTCAATTTTTATGATTGATATCTTCATAGAATAATCAGGGACTAGGGAATCCAAGGGATGTCCTGAAAACATCCATAACAATCAACAGCAAAGAGGAGAATAAGTCATCTGCGGAGTGAACACACTTTCCTACCCCTCATAAGAAACCTCCTCCTGGACTTGAAAATAGCTGGGGACTGACAATAATCATTTCAAAGTGACAGAGTCTTTAGAGTAAATATGAACAGCATTTTTATGCCTTGAACACAATTTTGATTGCAAGATAGTGAAAGTAAGATGTAATATATAGTTATGGCTGTACGAAGTGCAGTTTGTTTTTTCTCTTTGCCGACTGCTAATACAGTGAGTTTTAGAGCAATAAACTTATGTGGTTATAATCTGTAGAGTCTCTGCATTCATATGATATATTGCTTGTGCTGTAGAATGAAGTTACGGATTCACTTGTGCCACACATGCGACATATGCACTGTTCACGTTTTTGCTACTAGCCCATTTAGTAGTGTGGTGTTGGAATTGTGTTTTGTTTTGGTAAAAATGGTGATTGCAAGCTTTTAGCCAAGTATCTTCCCATTAAGTGAGTATATAGCAGGACTATGTTACAGCACATTTACCATTTCCTGGGATGGTGTTTATAGTGAGAGCGTCACTGTCCCAGGTACCGGGAGCCCTCGGGTTCAAGATTTTAAGGCCAAATGGCCTCTAGCAGTTAAGTGGGCATAACAGGACTTACATAAGTCAATAAATTTAATAATTTATGAATATACAACCAGCAAAACATCAATATTAACCCTCAGAATCATTTCAAGGCGGCCATTCTTGATAACAAATTCATTCTTCTGGTCAAAATATCAAGTTATAGCCATAATCAAAACATTTTAACTGTGGTGTTCACTCACCTATTTTTATTGCAGGTCGCTGCCTCTCCCTAATACATGCCCTGGTAAGTGCTCCAGGATCACAACAATCCTTGAAACTTAGTTTAGAAAAATTAAAAAGCACTTGGGCCTTAAGATGAAAAGTTTAAATTTTTTATTTATTCGCCATTTATCTTTACATGAGTTTCCGAAGGTAACTGGAAGGCGCAAGACAAATTGCTCTGAAGATTATGCATCGACCTTTCTTGCTGTATGAACCCACTTTACAACATCCGAAAGCTTCATTAGTTTACACTTCGTCGCTCAAAAGGTCACTAAAAATCACTGGTGATTTTCCTGAAGAGCCATAGCTTTTTCGCTGCGCTTGCTTGACTTGAAAGAGCTCTTGCCAATCCCATTATATCCATGGTTTTGGAAGCGTCCTTCCATTTGTGTCGCATGGTAACGTACATTTCTGTCCTTTCAATCACTTGTCACGCAGCCAAATCTACGGTGGCCAACGAGGGCAAATGTGCTGCAATAGACCAAAACATCTCCAATTGGAGAAATGCGCTGCAAAAACAGAGGCAATTCAAAATCAAAAAACACACGAACCTCAAAAACAAATGCAAGAGAAAAATGCTGCATATCCATGTAAACACAAACACGCTGCAATGGTCCAAAACGTCTCCAATTGGAGAAACGCGCTGCAAAAACAGAAACAATGCAAAGTTAAAAACACGCAAACCTGAAAAACAAATGCAAAAGAAAAACACTGCTTATTGACTTCAGCACAACAGAAGTACTCCTAGCCGCTGTGGGGAGTGCCAACAAAAACAGCTTTTATTTTTGATCTGAGCAAGATCGGCTGGCATATTTTGTTTCTACACCACAGCAACGGGTTCGCTCAGGATTCCGACCTTGTGAGCATGTGCAAAGAATTTGCTTGCAATTATGGCCTCACATGTGATGAATAAAAATCTATGGATAGCAGTGAATAGTTATAATTTCACCATTCACTTAGCTAGCAAGCATTTACATGCACCAAATATTTTGCCCATCAACAGGAGTAGGAACTCTTCACTGCTGACTGGGGGCACCTGCCTCTGTGTCATTTTTTGGCACTATTTCCCTGTTTCCATCTGAGAATGGAAAATGTTAGGTACTTGCTGTCATCCTCAGACGGCTCGGACCCCGCGTCTCATGATCAGTTTGGCTTGCTGTCCGGAATCTGTCATATCCAGGCTTTGACTAAATGTGGTGCTCTTGAGCTACCATAGTCACTCGTGGCTGCCCTAAGCGTGGTCGGTCAGCGACAGTGCCCATTTTCCATTCTCGGACAGACAACCAACTGATTGTTGACTGGTGATTGGGCAGATGACGCGCCACCTCTCGGCAGCTGAGAGCTGCCCATGACATGCCAATGGCCTTTTTTCTCCCTCTAGTGTCATCAGCCGTCTTGGTGCCGTAGCATTTTTCTTCTTTTTTTGTTGGCTTTATGTAGGCTATTGACCACAAACAAAACAACAAGTCAAGTGCCATTGTTCACATCACAAACAGCTCAATATTTGCTAATACTGAAGTGCTTGGCGTGTTCACGTGGTGCGCATCAGGATTACAATACCACTCGCTTTTCTTTAATTCCGCTCATATCTCGCTGGAAGAGCAATATAAACTGATTGATTCTTCAATTTGAGACAAATGCAGTTCATACTTCACCGTTGTATTTTTAATTGCGCTAAGTACACAAACACACACACACACACATATATATATATACGTATATACATTTACACATTATATATTATATATATATATATATATATATATATATATATATATATATATATATATGTATACATGAACAGTCATTAATAGGTCTATATATATATACACAGTCATTAATAGGTCAAAACTACTCGTTCGTTTAAAGGGAATTTTTGCTATCCCCCCCAGTTTCAGCTGAGCATTTGTCACAGATTTATAAATGGACAAGCTGTTTTGGGATGTGCTTTACAATGGGGCATTAAATGACGTTCATATGTCAGGTTTGTGCACAGTTCTGCAAAGAAGACAATCACATGCCTGCATATCTTTGCTCTGTCTTGATTCTTCAAAACTGAAATGAGTACAGACCATTCTTATCTTGCAACCTTGGTGATATGCTTGTTGTGATATTCTAACATGTGACATTGATTAAAATTCAATATATTGTGCAGACCTAACAGGAAGCTTTCCTATGAGACACTCAAGTACAATCTGTCCTCAGTGATTTATTGTCATTTTCATGCAAAACATTACAAATGAATTCTTCCTTTTCGTCTCTACTCCAATCCACCTCCCCCTCTCTTTATCTCTCCCACTTTGTCCATCTGTTTCTCTTTCCTCAATGATGCAGCAAAAAAGCTGAAGTTGGAAGAGCCCTCTGTGCATAAACAAGAAGCTGCCACTGAGAGAGAAAATGACAGTGGTGGCTTGGGACTGGGGGTTTGCAGTTACCATGACAGGGGGAGAAGGATCACTGAGAGCCATGAGCAGCTTTGCCAACTTGAGCCCCCAGTGGCCACAGTTGGAAATGCCGCCCCTCCATTGCTTTCATAGGGGCATTGTCTGACTCATCATTACCCCGGGCAACGGTTAAGTGGCCGATGTCAAAGGTGGAGAGGATGTGATAATGAGTTTCACTTTTTTTTTTCTTGTTTATTCCCTAAAGATGAAAGCAGTAGAGGAAATATCCAGAGGAACAAAGCATTTTTAAATGTGCTTGAAGCCTGAATGGTTGAGGGGGCTATTTCTGACTTAATAGTGTCTCAAGAGGGCCTAGGTCTGTTGTGATTCACCCTTTAAATTAGAAAGCTTTCCCAATCTGTGGCTGCTTCAGTCATTCCTGCGTGTTTCACAAGCAGTCCATTGTAAAACCCAAATCTTGTGCATCATCACGAAATGACATACTGGCATGGTTGTGCACTATTTATAGTATACTCAATATACAAAGAAGTCAGGTACTTTGCATGATAATCTGAACCACTTAGCTAATATCCCGCTGTCTAAAGGGAGCGAATGTAAATACATAAGCTGCATGCATTGCTCTATACGAGGATGTCTGCTATGCAAATAAATAATGTAATGTAATACTACACCTCCTCTCCAGCACGGATAGTACGTCACTCAGGAGCAAAGAGAGAGCTCTTGAGACTGTGTTGCTGCTCAGAGGCTGATGTGTTGAAGGGAGACAGTACTGTAGAGGTATTTCTTCTCATTTCACTCTTCCCCCACAATCAGCTCTCTCTATTTTCAGGACTTAGAGCTCTGCAGTATGTGGTCAAGAAGGGAGGGGCAAATTTTATATGATATTGTGTACTGTAAATGAATAGTGCTCTGTTTGTGTCTGAGTGAAGACAGAGGATAAGCGTTTCAATAATACGTAATATTGCTATCTGTGTGAATACATGCATATCTGTGCATGGACAGTCAGAATTGTGTGCATCTAGTCTGTGCTTGTTTGTATATGAGTCAATATACTGTACACTGACACGTATTTTTATGTATGTATATATACTCATGATTGTTCAAATAGTTTTTGCTGAGAATTCACCGACTCCCGTGCACTTAGACACTCTTTTCCATGCTCCCAGAATGAGAGATGATAATGGAACAAAATGAAGACAGGCACACAATCATTTCCCATAGAAATGCTAAAAGAGGCCAAATTTCTCACCAAATTTTAAATTCAGTACGCAGTCTAGTGTTTATTTGGGACAGAATAAACGTATGTCATGCTTCCTAAAAGTCATCTACCTCAGCATCCATAAATTCAGTGAGTAAGGAAGGCCCGTCCCTTCTAGCATCCAGAATTAGCAGCTTCCATTCTGCAATATTCTGCCCTTTCTTTTGAAGCCGGAGTCAGCGCTGCTTATCGCATGCCCACCAGTAACTCGGGGCCTTGGCAGAAACTGGTACCAATCTCTAGCCGACTTTCAGGCCATGTTTCCATGGCAGCGGCCGTGAAAGGCGCTCAGTCAGGAGTGAAAAGAATGACATTGTCAGTTGCAATGGATCAGGTTTCACACTTTACAGATTTCAGCACACAAACCCTGAATCTGAGATTACTCTTTCTAAGAGACCAGGTCCCCTTAACCCTTTCCTCTGGACTCAAAGGTCTGCCCCCTGACCCCTGCTGATGCTCTCACTGAGGCTTGTTTTTGTTGTGATGAGTGCATTTTTATTGCCGCTTCACCCTGTTTGATATGCGGCATTGTGCAGCTCTGATAATACAGGCTCTGATTGGGAAATGAAGGCCTGCATTGTCTGTGGCGACAGCGGAGAGGAAGGTTAAGTGCATGAAAAGATGCAGCCACTGTCCCAGCTCAGACTTAACTGTCCACTCGCCGAGCACATTCATCATGTCACCTAAGTGCTTTTACTTCAGCTGAAGAAACACAATGTTTGCACAAGTGACCGCTCTTTACCCCCGCGGTGCTACGTGATGTTCTTTGGTAAAACTGCGGGTTTCATTTATGCCTACCAATTTGCGAGTGGTGTTTACCCATTATTTGAAGCTCACAGCCAGCCTTAGGGTTCTGGAGACCTTAAAAAGAATGCTTTTGTAGCTCCACAATGCCCTAACATGAAAAATAAAAACTGGAACTCGGCCACCCATTGATGGTTGTGGCCCTAAATGATATGAATGCATGGATTGTTCATGCCGTCGCCTGGCTCTTTTGCATAAAGGCAAGAATGAGTGTCCGACACCTGCTGCTAGATTTTATTGGATAGAAAAATACCAAAAACTGCACACTACAAGTTCTTATTTATAGGCAGATTAGTGTTTATATCTGTTGGGAAATGAGTGACTAATTGTGCTAGACTTGACAGCTACAGTGGCAACTTTGTCTGTGACCACATCTGTCTTGGCTGCCACTCAGGTAGAGTAACCTCAGGTAAGGCCATTTCATTTCACCATTTTACAATGTGATTTGTACAGTAAGTTAGATCATAAGAAAATCTGAAGGGTATTGAGCCTATTTGACGAATCATCACAGCCAGTTGTTTTCAATACTGTCTTGAGCGATACTGACCTTAGGGTGTCAAATCTTAGCAGTGGGGGTTTTAGCGTAATGCTAACACTCCTATTTCAAACTCATGAGTTAAATTGTTGAAGGCCAAGATCAGTGAATTAGTTAAGAGCACTGGACACCCTTGAGCAGTGTTTCCCATCCCTGCTCCTGAAGCACCTGCCCTGCCCGTTTCAGCCGTGTCCCTGATGTGACACACCCACCTCTCCTCATGAAGTAACAGCGACTCCACTAATAAACGGATCTGCTGATTCAGGTGAGTTAAATCAGGGAGTCATCTAAAATGTGCTGGGCTCAGGTACTGCGGGAACAGGCTTGGGAAACACTGCTCCAATGCACGACTTCTAAAAACCTGTTTCTAGAGATTTAGCATCCGGTTCTTTTTTACTCTAACAAGTGTTCATAAGCTGTTGATGTAATTCAAAAACTAATTAGTAGAATCTATTGTGACAAATTGGGATTGAAATGAACAGGTCCACAATAGGATGGTAAATCTCCAGGAACACACCAACCCAATACAAAATACCCAGAACTTTGTAAAGCCTGGTCTTGACCCCACCTAAGGATGGTTTTGCTTCTTCTAGATGCATGCGCGTAGAAAGCGGGGGGTCGCGGGGGACGTGACACTCCCAATGTTGACACCCCCACCAAAAAAAAAAATACACCCATAAAGTACAAACTTCTAATCTAAACTGTTCACGCAAACTACACATCCCTGCCAAGAGATTAACGCCCCCCCCATGTCAAGCAACGTCTGCTTCTTGCCCGACGACTCACATGACCCGGCTTGATCATGGACGGTCCCATAGCGGAAGCATAAGTTTGTAACATACTGGCTGTCATTACACTCTGCCATCAGGTTAAAAGTTGGACAGATATAGATAATGTTGTATAGACATCGATTTATTAAGAAAATGCAAGATTAACTTTTAAACTGTGATAATCAGACTTTCACGTTAAGGGCTAACGTAGCGTTGCATATTATCTCAAACATGTAACACCGTGTTGTATTAACGCGGTGCGGCTAACCAAGAGTCATGTAGAGAGGCTCTGAACGCGAAATGACATTATTTATTTATTTTATTTATTTAACCCTTATTTAACCAGGGAAGTCCCATTGAGATTGAAATCTCTTTTTCAAGGGAGCCCTGGGGGTTGAGGTGGGGAGGGAGAGGAGGAATTGCACAGCCAATTAGATCAGGGGACGATTAGGTCGCAGGTCGAAAGAGCCAGGTTGGGACTTTAGCCATGACACCAGGGAACCCCCTACTCTTATTGAAGAGTGTCATAGGATCTTTAATGACCACAGTGAGTCAGGACCTCGGTTTAACGTCTCATCCGAAAGACGGCGTCTCCTTCAGTACAGTGTCCCCGTCACTGCACTGGGGCATTGGGGATTATTCCACCAGAGGGAAGAGCGCAACCTACTGGCCCATCAACACCTCTTCCAGCAGCAACTTGGTTTTCCTAGGTGGTCTCCCATCCAAGTACTGACCAAGCCCACACCTGCTTAGCTTCAGTCACGCGACTGGAGCAGATCGAATAGTGGTATGACTGCTGGCCCATTAACCCCATCTTGAAGGATGCACGGCCCTACGATGGACATTGACATTCTACTTGATCTTTTTGGATATCCTGTTCTGGATTACGATGTATCTCTGGGGACAATGGCAAGATCCAACAAGGTAGGCTAATGATCCAAATATTTTCTGATCTTTGCTCAATTCTGGTGCTGGAATGAGATTAGGCTTGGCAGCTGCTGTGACTGAACAGTCAACATAATTTACCAGTACGTGGTTTCGGAAACAGAGATTAGAATTTGTAAAGGTGCAGCCTATAGTGCTGTTAGTGTTTGGTCAATTTTGCGGCTCTGTTTTCCACCGAAAAGGGGCATGCATGATTACCGCTACGTAGGGTACAACATGTTGGAGTGATGCTCTGGTCCAGTCATTCATCACAACAACAGCAAGCAACCTCAGTGTCTGGGCGCTCTCCATCTGTGCAGCATGGCACGTCTTCCTCAGCAGTCATGATCTCATCAGGGTCAGGGGCCGCTTCTGCCCTGCATTGTTTACAACACTGTTATGCCGGCTAATGGCCATGATGTTTATACTGATAATCGGTTAATATGTGGAACTACTATTTACGAGAGACTTGTTGCTCACTCGTTGTATCTGCACTACAGCCTGCTCCTACCTGTTTCTATCATCTACCGTTTGGCTTACATGCTCCTCGTTTCTGGGGGGCTGCTGACCATGCTGCTGATTCTGAAATGCAGTTAGCACATTCAGTGATGCAGTCCCTAACATTCTGTAAAACCAATAGGCCTATAACTTTAAAGGGGACCTATTATGCTATATTTCCAAGTTTATATTTTGATCTTGGACTCCCCTAGAGTATTCCTGATCGGTCAAAGTCCAAAAAAGGGTCCTTACATAGCTCATACTGCCATCCTCAAAAAACCCCATTTGTAGTCCATTTTAGTCTCTGCCTGAAACGCCTCATTTGGGCGGCTCTTCTGCTATGGCCCCCTCTCCCCGTGTGCCCACTTTCTTCTGATTGGCCAGCTCTGTGGAGGGCGGAGCTGGGTGGGACTCAGCAGAACGCAGTTTTCCGGGTCCGCCTCCCTAGTGTGAAACAGGAGATGCGTCTGCCATCTGAGCTAAGAAATTGGCAGGGAAATTCCGCAATCAAACGCTGTACATGTGTATAGATCAAATGAAATGAACTTGTTCTAATAAACGCAGCGGCGAAAGTGGAGGACGCAGTGCGAAAATCTGCCAGCTCAAGCTTGAATTTGCTATCTACCTACGGCTTCTACGGTGAGTACACCTGTGGTTCCACTCTATAGCTATGATTGAGGGAAAGCTAGAATCCACCCCAAACAGACACATTTGTAGAACGGGTCGACATAGACGGTCTCCGGTGTAGACCGGAGACCGTAGAAATCCGGTGGGTCTGAGTTTAGAGGGAAACATGGACAGTGAGGAACAGCAAAAAGTGGACCAGCAACTTATGGGCTGCTTAGGTGTGTACTATAAGGACCTGCTGCTCCATGTGCATAACTGTGGTGTGTTGTTAGCGTGGAGTAACGAACGGCTTCTGCGCTGGTATATGACGGAGGGGCGAAAGCTCCAGGCTAAATGGTCTTTTTGGAAGTTGCCAATGGTAATGGTTTACTTATTGCGTCGGAATGAACAGCGTTTGCTCGCGGAAAATGGGCACGTTATGGATAGTTAGCGTCAGCTTGAGAGAGCTCCGGTTATGTTATGAACATAATATAGGTTTTACAGACCGTAAGTTCTGTTAGCATGAACAGTTGCTTATGTGGAGCTAGCGAATTGATAACTTCTACAGGAAAGAATTTCGTATTCAATCTCCGCCTTTTTTGGCTTTTTATTAGCCGGAACAATTCTTTAGGGGGATGAAATTACATCACGGCAATTCTGCAGAGAAATCGTTTGTTATACCAGACACGTTATGGCTTGTGCGTTTCGCGATTGCTTTCACCGCGGTAGCATCAGAGAGCTAGCCCAGGTGCAGTATCCGGCTGACCCCGGTCACGGATAAGTAAAGCGATCGTTTCACAAGCACCCAAACACGCACCCCAAGCTCTGCAAAACCTACATCTGGTCTAACTGCAGCCTTTTACAGCACCCCTCCGGTTAGCTTCAACTGTAGTGGCTACAATCAGGCAAGGTTATGATGAAACTGCCACATTGATGCTTACCGAGGTAACACAACCATACCGATCAGAATTACTGCATATAAGTTAACGAGGAGCATTTTTAAGTAGCACAGCACGCAAACTAACATGCAGTAGCTGGTAACCAAGCGGTCATAACAACAGACACAAACGTTACCCTGCGATACTGGTTTTACAGACCGCAAGTTCCATTACCGTGAACAGTTGTACCAAGCATCCAAAATTGCAAACAAGTATAAAAAGTTAGCTTCAAATGAGGTTTATGTTCACACACCTTCTGTTGAATGTCCCCTGATATTACTCTTGCATATTTAGGACACAAACATTAGCAACTGTTACTTGGCTACGTTAGCCGTAGTGCTACAGCCACATTCAACATCTCATTAGGTGGGCTTATGCAGTGAAAGCAACTTACAGCTTCCGCATCTGTGAGTTACGGACAGTCGAGACCGATCTAGGCTTTATCTTCAGATATTTTACAAAGCCTGCGTTTGAGGCCAGTTGTTAGTGCTAACTATCGTTAGCGGTCCTGCTAGCCACCCGTAACACGTTAGCTTCACTTACATTATTTGCTGTTATATCGTTACTTACAGCTTGTTGCTCCGAGCACTTGATCGATGCAACTGCTTCAGGTTTGAGAAGCAGTTGAAACTCTTATCCAGCGTCGAATTATCATTTATTGACAAAGCTGTCTTTGGTGAAATGTTGAGAACAAACAGCTAACATTCCCTTTGGCCGTGGCTGTTTGCTGCCAGCAAACAAAAAAGCTACCCACTGATTTCTGGTGGCATCGTCTTTTGGAAGAGAAATAGGTGCTTTTCTCCGCGTCCAAAAATAAACGGACGAGCAGCTTTGGGAGGGATGCTGACAAAACTGCACCTCAAATGATCTGAGGTTCTTCTTTTGTATTTCTGGAAGTGTAGACGCTACTAAGGCATAGCATGATCCACGGTTGTTTGTGCCGGCTAGAATAGTTTCCGGTGTGGGCAGGTCCAGCGCCGTGATTGGCTCTGGCTAGGTCTGTATTAATTGGACAGCACAACCTGACGTCAGGTTTTGCCCAGATTTCGTGAAGATCTCGGGACGAGCTGTTCAGAGAGGAAATCACGTTCACAAAATCACATTCTTGGATTATGCCAAAACCCCTGTATCTTATGTTTAGAAACTTTACAGAGGTTGAGTATGGACATCCAACATTATAACATTACTTATATGTGTTTAAGGAAGGATCTGCATAATAGGTCCCCTTTAACATCGTCATTCATTGTGCGCATTGTTTTATCAGTGCATTGTTCCAGCATAAAAGGGCATTTCTCTCTGGCTATGCAGTTAGCATTAGCATTGCACTTGTTGCCTGCATACTGTTGCGTTAGTTAATGCTATCTTTAAGCTTTAGGAACCAGCAGCAAATACTTTTATGAAGGTTGTCCATGCTCAAAAGCTACTCGTAGCTTTTTCAAAGCTTGACGGGAACCCTGCACTTACATTCTTGACTATAAAGAAAGAACGAATGTCTCGCTTCTTAAGGGGGGGTGGACGTTTCTGATATCAGATCATTACAGTCGTGAACATCTGGGGGCTAGGCTGTTCAGTATTAACATTTGCTCTCTGAATTGTCATTAAAAACTGTATCAAACTCGTTATTTCTTTGTGCGCTGTTGGTGCTGAAAGTAGCCCATCAGTGCATAATGAATGTCAGTAGATGACATCTGTGATAGTGATACAATGATGGATAGCCTACAGTGATGGAGACTGTTGCAGATTTTAAACATTTTTAAAATTGTTTCAGAATTCAATAATGAGTTATTACACCTATTTATGAATGACCTATAGACTTGATGAGGCAGTCAGCAAATTTTGGGACCCGCCCACCCCGTGCAGATTTGGTCCCCCCCAATGTCAAACTGCTTCCTACGCGCCTGTCTACATGTACCGGAAAAGCTAGTCCACAAATAAAAAATGTTCTGTACTTGAAAAAACAAAAATGTACCTGGCTTTTAATTCAAGCGACGAGGCAACAGACACTCTCAGAACTTAATTTACAGATACTGGTACTATAGTTAACTGCATGAGGGGAGCTTTAGGGTTTTGCAGGTGTTGTGCAGTGAACAATTATCTGCAAAAATAATCACAAGACTCAACAATTAGCACTCAGCAAAATGCACCAGTAGAGCTAGCATAATGAGTTGACTCCCAGGGAACCAGAATTATAATTCATGTGTTTAATTTGCCAAGCTTGAGACAAAAATTCAAAAAGATGACCTTTTTCTTGATTGCCTCTGTGTTTTGCACTTTTATTGTGGTGATATTTTCTCCATAGCATAGGCCAATTTAGAAGTTCTGTATGCCATTTTTACTCTCCTTAACTAATAACCAACTGGCTCAGAGATGGGCTCTGGAAATGATTATCTACAACAGGCCACTTGCCAAATTATAAGGATTACATGAATCAGAATTAATGAGAATGTGACAATAATGACATTTTGCTGGTTACACGTTACCCTTTTTTACAGCTTGTATTAGTGCCAATAGCTAAAATGCATGATAAAGAGACGACGGCCCAATTCAGAGCTAAAATAAAAGAGAGAAAAGTTCATCTCGTGAAGAAAGTTGCACTTCATGCTTAAATGAAAAGAAATTTTACTGAAATAATGCCTTCTCAAACATAAAAATATTGTTGGTGAGGAATGACAGCTCTGCATATTTCAGGATTTGACACTGGAGTAAAACAAAACAAGACTCAGAGAAAAAATGTTTTAAGCCTAATTGGAACACTAAAACACTTTTCAGTTGTGAAGGCTGACAGTTTAAGGTACACTCTGTCATTGTGAAATGCACTTGTTGAAGAGAGAAATGCACTGATAAGGAGCTTAGCCTCTAATTCAGTCTGGGCTCAGTCTGATTCAATGTACATTTCTCTTTGTGTGTTTCTTTTCTTTTTTTTTGCTAATAAAGGCAAGTGTTGGTCCTCTCTTCACAGGTGTAGTCTGCCCCATTCAGTAGCTATAAAAATGTACTCACCAGACTGTTATTTGAAGACAATACAGTGCCCTCAGTAAGTAGTTGGACAGTCTCATGGTTCACACAAAACCTCATAGTTTCTTTTCACTTTGAGCATGTATGTTGTTGTTCAGTATGTTGTTCAGGCTTTTATTTAGTCTTTTACAATAACTTTACTGACAGAGGGTGCCCTGAGATACAGCCTTCTTTCTTTACTTTACTGAGAAATAGATTAAGAGGCGTCACCGATAAATGGCTCGTGCGCTCTTATCTTGAAAAAAGGAAGATGGAGATGAACTCCAGCTCTTAAAAGCCTGCCTCACAGCTGAAACTGTGCATTTCAGCCAGGCAAAATGTAATATGCAGAACAACACACATTGAGTGTCAGTATAATTGATGGATTTTCAGTTTCAAATCTGAGCGTATATTCCACGTCAAGCTTGCTGTTTACGTCTGTATACCTTACAGTTGTAAACGAGTCAGCCCCAGGGGAAAGACAATCTTAAGATAATGTCAGGTACCATCTCAAAACATTTTATGCAAGCAGTTTAGTCCAACAGCTGATAAAGTGCTCAAACAATCTCACATTTGGAGCTTATGTTTCCCTGTTGCACATTTTGTTTGGTAAGTGTACAAAAATAATCACATTGTTTGTACTTTTAGAATGGTAAGAATTTGTTTCGTCTGATTTTAATGTCTATAATCTAACGTCAAAATAACCTGAGTCTTCTGATTCAGAAGACTGCCTATTAATGCAGAAAGGAAGCGTAGCAAACAAAGCAACTACCCAGCTCCCAGGGTGCATCTCTCAGGCCTGATAGTTAATAAAAGTGGCCTCATCCTGATGTAGGACAGCTGCTTTACATGAATGTAGATTTGGTGGAGGCACACTTTTTGAAGATCTGCTTTCTATTTGTTTGACTTAACTATTTATATTTTACACCTCTGTCCACTTGCAAGTTTTATTTGGCAATCCGGATCACCAACTGCAAATTTTTACGGTTTTTTTTTTTTTTTTTAATATATTTCAGTGTCCATGCACTCCTTTATCACTGAAAGCCTCCGGGTTCTGCATATTCTCAGCCTGCCTGCTGTATTTCCCTTTACCTTCTTCTTCCTGTCTCTTGCCCTCCACCTCTTTCCTTTCTCATTCTTTTCTTTTCTCTTTTGCTTTACACCTTTTTCAACCAACCAGTCTATGGCTGTCTTTCTCCATTCAGACAATATCCTTTTTTCACAATCATCGGCTCACTCTGTCCCTCTCTCGCCTTTCTGTCTGCCCCACTTTCTTCCTTTCCGCTCACTCCTAATCTACATCGCTCTCTCTAAGGTTTACACTCTCCAAATCAGTGTAGAATGTTGATTTATTCAAAGCACACTGAACTAGATTAACAAACAGATCGCCTACGGCAAAATATTCAAAAAGCTGAAACTACAGGAGAGCTACAGTATATGAAACCAATGGTAAACCAGAGTCTATGCAAAATTTGGAGACTCTGGTGCTAAAAGTACTGAAGTCACAAAATGTCTAATTTGAAGAAAGGGTCTAAATCAGGGGTCACCAACCCTGTTCCTGGAGAGCTATCATCCTGTAGGTTTCTGCTGTTCCTCCTATTCAGCACACCTGATTCAACTAATTAGCTACTTAACAAGAGTCAGGAGCTGGGCAATTAAGTAGCTAATTAGTTGAATCAGGTGTGCCAAATTGGAGGTAGAGTAGAAACCTACAGGATGGTAGCCCTCCAGGAACAGGGTTCGTGACCCCTGGTCTAAATATATACTGAGAGGCATTAAAAATGCATAGTAAAATATACTGTTTTAAGTAGTGGTAAATGGTTTCTTTCATAGTTGCAAAACACGGTCTCGGGAAACTGTGCTTTTGGAAGTGAGACTTGCCCTCACTGTTATCGTTACATTGGCAGTCAATTCAGCAGTTCTTATGCATTATCTGACATGGCAGAAGACGTTTTATGGAATGTGTTTTTGTGGCGTCACAGATGACGCACTTTGCCAAGGACGACAGCTGACACATCTGGTCATTCTGTGTCATCCCTGCAGTCTGGATACAGTCATTTAATGAACATTAATGCGTCCAGAATCTTTTCTTTGAGACTGGCCATCATTCAACATTCAAAATGTTTGATTCTTCTGAGATTCATTTGTTTGTGGCATTTGAAGTGGGAATGATGTTGCTTTGTTTATGGGTGTTTTTATTGGCCCTGATCTTCAACTTTTCATGTGCAAAATGATTTCTCCCAATGTGATTCACTACCATGATCCAGGCAACTGTACTGTATTTAGATAATCATAATGAGGTGTTACACCAAGAAAGGATTCGAACCCAGACACTTGACATTTTGCAATGCTTACCATACCAGATGGTCATAATGTCAATCAGCAAAAGGAAAAACTATCAGTTTTCAAATTAGACGATAAAAACCACTTTGCATGTTTAATGCCTCTCAGTATATTATACTAGATCCATAAAATCTGTTAATTGAAGACCCTAGTGCTAGAAGTGCTTCAGCCACAAAATGTCCATTTTAAGAAAATCGACGTTGGCAACCATAAGGGACATTTTCCCATTGTTACCTCATAGTGAGTGAAAATATGACTTAACCCTTTGAACCCTGTATGCTGAAACACAGCTTACTGTAACGAGGAGATCACCTGAACCAAAAGTCATGTGATCAAAGTCATATGTTCGGAGGCCAGTTTTCCAATATGTTGGGCTATTGTATGTTCTCTATGCGGCCACTAAACCGGCCTATAGGATTGAAAAGGTTAAGTACTTTTAGCTCTAGGCCCTTCAGTTAGTTATATAATTAATGTGCATTTTTTAAATGAGCAAAAAGTTGTCACAAATTTCCAATTTTTTGATATGAGCCAAAGAACTCCGATTACTTCACTGATTCAGATGACATGGGTCTCCCCTGGGCCTCATCAGACAGCAGACCATCTGACCAGTGACTATAACTGCAACATTTTCTCTCTACCTTCTGCTTTGGTGCTTTGGTTGTACTTACTGCATGAATGTGACTGTCTGCACTACATGGTCTATGGTCTATAGAGGATATTAGAGAGAGAGAGAGAGAGAGAGAGAGAGAGAGAGAGAGAGATGTTATCAATCTCTGAGCTACAGAGAACCTGCTGACCGATTCTGCATATAATCCTTGCCTTTGCTGGCTTACAACAGGAAGGTATTCCCCATTATTTAACTGAAAGCATTCTGGAGGAAGACTGAGACTTATTTTCTTTTTTACAGCTCTATAGTCATGATTGTAGACCCAAACACCTTCCCAACACTGAGTGGAGACAGTCAGAGTATCAAGCAGTAATTATAATATAATTCTTCCCGCACACTGTTAATCGCAGGTCTGCTGGTGTTATTTCACAAAATACCCTGACCCTCTGTGAAATGGAACTTTGTCCACTTGCAGTTTGCTTAATGAGCTGTGTATTTATTTAGCTGGCTGCTCTATGGCCCTTGCTGACCCAGAATGCATGGCTGCATGATTGGATTGGCTGAACTGGAGTGAGATCGAGCACCACATGCATTAAAGTTTAGGATTGAAAAATAGCAGTGCTGACAGTCCGTGTGAAAATGCTAGTCTGCACGGGCAAAGCTGTTCCGGGGACAATGGCACAATCAGGCAGCCAAAGCACCAAGAATCCGAGTAGTGTCACCTGCGCATTGCCGTCTGTGGTGAAGAGTCAACCAGGGAGCTAAAATTAGACATCTCAAGAGCACTGAGGGAGAGTCTGTCTGTGTGCTTTCCCGATCAGTGCTTAAATGCATCATTGGAATTACTTCCATTTTCCATGACACTGAATGTTTAAACCCACATTTCTCTCTGAACTGGGAGACAGAAGTATTATTACCACATTGTTGTCTTCAAATTCTATCTGCTACAGATAGGCTCCAAAACAGATTCTAAGAATTCACACATTCTGAATTGTACAGAAATCACTAAGCACATCACAGGTTACACTGCCAGAAAAATAAATAAATTCCATCACATTAGATCCACAGAGAAGGCACTACTGCTGCCGCAAAATATACAGGACCATGCCACTGTTCAATCTCATCTCATGCATGCAACTGTAAATGCCATCCCCCTGCCTGAGGATGTGTTAAATTAGACTGCTGTCGCCTGTTGCGCCATTAGTTCAGTTCCCGGTCCCCACCCTCTTTCTCCCTCCGCATGGGAGAGCCACTGCTTATGCCTCCAGAATATTGAAGCCAGATGCACTCACACATACACATGCAAACATACACGCACACGCACACACACACACACACACACACACGCACACACACACGCACGCACACACACACACACACACACACACACACACACATACGTACAAGATTGAGACATGCTCGTGATGTTACCAACAAAGTCTCAGTGAACTGGAATAGCATTTAGTGTTGGAGATGAAAGGCTTCACACCCACTGCCTACACACCGAGGCACCGCCGGCACCTCCCCGCGACGGCACGTAGCGCAGCCTCGAACAGAAAGAGCAGGCAGGCAGGCAGGCAACGCATTCGCTGCCAGTTCCGTCAATGGAGCTAGCCGGTGCTAGCAACAAGAGAACACGCTGCACAGCCCTCCGAAGGCACAAGCTGAAAAACATGCCACACAACGCCAGAGCAAGGATGGATGCAGAAGACTGACGTTTTTTCATCGCATCCTGAATGGATCGGGGCTTAGTTATCGAGGATCTCCCGGTTGATCTGTGAGACAGCACGTTACAGCTCAGCTGAAAACGCAGGACATGAAAAATGACACCATAATGCAGGATGATAATCGTTTCCCATTTACTCATGCGAGGAGACAAAAATAGCATGTCTGTAATGAATGCGTTTTTTTTCCCTCCATTGCTTCCTGAAGTGCGGGGTACCAGTAAACGCTGGTCATCACAGCTTGATGTTGAACCTGGGCTACGCTTATACAGCCAGCCTTCCAAAGACAAATGCAACACAATGCTCATTTGTAAAAGGGTGTCAGCCTTTGTAGAAATGTTGGTATTTACACAGAATCCCCACTGTTGTTTTTACACTAAGCTGCTACCTGCACTGCACCTGTATCTCCCCTAAGTGCCTTTCTATTACACCAGTAGGCTTCAGTGAGCACTGTATCACAGATGATACTTAAGATGCCCTTTGCTTATTCGGTACTCAATGTTGTTTCATAATAGGCAGACATTTATTTTGTACTTGAGTCAATCATAATCAAGAATTGGATCTGCAGTGCCACCATGCACATATTCATTCTAACAAAGCAATAAAATAGCATTTTCCACTCACACATCGCTAATGATCAATAGTAACCCTTTTTGTCTCAGTAAGAGTGTAATTTTTCATAAGATAATGTAAAAAAAAAAAAAAACAACAGGCCACTTAGCCCGACACCGCCAGATAATTTTACACATAAATTCAAACTGCATTATCAGCTCAAGCCTTTGTGATATGAAAGTATTGTACAGAACAGAGAAAGCCACTGCCAATCATTCATGTCAAACTCATTCATTTCGCTGACCCCCCACAACCACACGGACACACACACACACCCCCTCACAAGCTGAAGCAAGTTATGAAACTGAGCAATCAATACCACCTGAAAGTCCAGTAGTAATATCCAGCCACAGTAAAGAAACGCTGAACAATAATGACAACATCTTTAAAATGGACTGCAGTATTGTATGGTATACAGCTCGGTACTGAACCTCTTCAGTTGAGAAGAATAACAGCACTAACTCGACTGGGTAACTGATCAACAACAACTGTCCTCTGAGCCCAGCGCAAAGGAGAAGAAACGCATCACAGGGAGGCTACAAGTAATGGCCTGTGCCCCCTTGACTTACCGGCGCTTGCAGAACACAGCAGAGACAGCAACAGCACAATCACTAGCGTCAAGATCTTCACATTCATTTCTGCACTCCCCTCTGGCTCCCCGGTAGTCACTGGCTGATTTGCTATAGTGGTGTGTGTACTAGAGGGAGGGAGGGAGAGAGAGAGAGCGCGTGAGCGAGCAAGAGAGAGGCAGAGTGAGGGAGTGCTGCTCGTGTGTGTGCGTGTATGTGCGTGTGTCTGCGTGAGCGTTTTATGTTTGTCGGCTGCACGTGTGACTCTGTGTGTCTGTGCGAGCACTTCGTATTTATCAGAAAGCGTTTGTGACAAATGTCACCCCGAGATTTAACGCACCTGCTTATCTGCGCTCTCCCACGGTGAACTGGGCAAATGCGCGCGCGCGTGTGTGTATGCGTGTGTGTGTGTGTGAGAGAGAAAGAGAGTTTTTTCAGTGAGAAGTCAGTGACTGCGAAGTTAAGTAGAGCCACTGATGGTCTGGGAGCTAGTCTGCCGCAGGTTTTTGTCTATGCGGTGTGCCTAGGATGTTAAACCCAGTCTGTAATGGAGCCATGCCTTATGTATCATTGACTCTCACTGTCATGGAAAGGGGGCCTCCCCCACATGCAGCCCCCACAAAGACAACAACCCTCCAACGGAAGACAGACACACAGGCAGGAAAAGCTAAAGCAAAAAGGTGTGTGTGGAGGGTGAATGGGGGACTGCTGGCTGTGATATGGGGTAGATGGGGGATGGGGGGGCAGCTGTGCCGCAGGAGCTAGATTTTTTGTTGTTCAGGTTTATGACAGTGGCCAAACATAATTTTGAGAATGAGAATTAAGACAATTTCTTGTAGAGAATGCCAACAAAAACAGGAGAGGGGTAAGATTAAAGAAAAAAATGTATTCATATTTAGGTAATCCTATTTTTTTCCATTTCCACCTGTATAGAGCCGGATTCAATTCACAACGTTCTGCACATTCACACATTGCCTGCAACCCACTCCTGTCAATCCTGCACCCAATCCAGGGAAAATAGTGCTATCATACTCTGAATGATCTTTTGCGCTCTTTATCTCTCTCTCTCTTTTTTTTTTTTTACTAGTGTGACCTTTACCATTGGAATTAGCTTTTGACACACCTGAAGACTCAAAAAATAAAAAGCTAGCAATGCAGACTCCCAAAACAGAGCTGCTGCAATGCCCACTGAAAAATTCATGGATAAGTTTATTGCAGAACTTGGCTCGACTTGAAACTGTATTATTTTTATTTGGCAAATCAACTATGTAAATCTAATTATAAGTGTGGGCATTAGGACTTCCAGGGCTCTGGAAGTTGGATTCCTTTGCATAAGCAACTTTAAAATGTAAGTCAGCCATATATGCAATGAACAGAGAGCAACTTTTAGTAACAATTTATTCTTTAACATCCCAAGGGTGAGACCAAAGAAGACTTGTTTCTGTGTAAGGTTAAAAAATACCCAGGGAACTTGCAGTGCCTTAAGTTCATTTATCATATTTAAATGTTTCAGATTAGTCAACTCTTTTTAATATGAGACAAAGATACCTTGAGTAAACTCAAAATGTAGCTTTTAAATTATCACTTTTTTCATTGAAGATAAATAGTTATCCAAAACCTGTATCACTGATGCAGAAAAATAATTTCCCTCCAAAATCTGTCCCCACCCTCGGCAGCAACAGCGGCAATCAAATGTCTACGACAATTGGAAATGAGCTCTGTAGGAATTTTGGCCCTTTCTTTCAAGAATTGTGTAAATTCAACCACATTGGTGGGTTTTCGAGTATGACCTGCCTGTTAAAAGACATGGCACATTACCCTCAATCAGATTCGAATCAGGATATGACAAACCACTCCAAAACTTTTATTTTGTTTCCTTCACGCCATTCAGCGGTGGACTTGCCTATGCGCTTCGGATCATTTGCCTGCTGCATAACTGAACTGCACTCGGGATTTAGGTAACAAACTGATGACCAGACATTTTCTGACAGGATTTTCTGTCAGAAATTATGGCAAGTTGCCCAGGTCCTGAAGCAGCAGAGCAGCTCCAGACCATTACAGTAACACCACTGTGTTTGACTCTTAGTACTGTGAAATGCTGTATTAGTTTTACACCAGATGTAATAAGACCCACATCTTCAAAGAAGTTCCACTTTTGACTCATTAGTCCACAAAATATCATCCCAAGAGTCTTCGGGGTTACCAAGCTGTTTTTTGGAGCTTTTTTTTTGGTGAGACAAGGCTTTGTGGTCTTTATGGTCAGCAAAGGTTTTCGCCTTGCAGCTTTCCCATGGATGTAGTTTTTGCCCAGTCCCTTTCTTACTGTGGAATTGTGAACACTGACCGTAACTGACGCAAGTGAGGCCTGCGGTTCTTTAGGCATTAGTCTGGGTTCTTTTGCACTCTTGGAGGAATTTCAGCGGGGTGGCCACTCCTGGGATGATTTCCAGTGTTCCAAGTTTTCTGCATTTGTAGAAAATGGCTCTTACTGTGATTCGGTGGAGTCCCAGAGCCTTAGAAATGGCTTTACAATCCTTTCCAGACTGATGGATGTTGACAATTTTGTTTCTAATCTATTCTTGAATTGCTTTACATTGCAGCATTACATGTAACTAAGTAACTAACGGGGCAATTACTTTTTCACACAGGGTCAGGTAGGGTTGGATGGCTTTTTCATTCAATAAATGAAGTCATAATTTTAATGGGGTTCTCACTCATACGTTAAATAACGTAGTTTAGCGTAGTGGAAGCCTCCGCAGCTTAACGTAGCCTAACGTGGCACACTGTAGCGATCAGTGGCTATCTCTAGAAATAACTTGGCCAATAATGTGAGAAAACTGTGCGAGGAGGTTTATCTGTTGGGCATGTTCAAAAGATAGCCACGAGAGCAGGCATTTTTATTTACATAGCAGTAACTTGGACGCTGCCGGATAGCTCACTTGGTTAAGGCACCGCATTGCGAAGCAGAAGTGGCTATCACGGCGCGGGCTCGAGCCGCGGTCGTACCAACCGGCAGTGGTCGGCAGCTTTTTCAGAGTAGCGCACAATTGGCCATTGCGCTGCAGGGATGCAAATTGGGAAGGGTCTGTGGGAAGGGTAATATTAAATGGTTGCTTTGTTCGTTGCTTAAGGGCCTCCTATTGGCCAGCCGGGCGCTCATCAGGAAGATTCTAAGCTTGTTCATGTTCGGGTATCCTCCGCCCTCGTTCTGAACTTGCGAGGATTCAACCAATGAGTGTATAAGAAGCAGTGGCTGACAGGCTTGTGCTTAGGAGGAAAGCTGCAAACTGTCTTCACTCTCCTGAGTTGGCAGCAAGGGGCTGCATATGAGCAAGTCTTGTACATAGTTCCCCAATTGGGCATTACAGATTCGGGTGAGATTGGAGATGCCAAATTAAAATAAATAAATAAATAAATAAATAAATAAAAAAATTAAATTAAATTAAAACTTTTTTTTTAAAAACATAGCAGTAACTTAGTTTAATGTAGTTATATGTAGTTTACCATAGTAACGACCGTAGCCTACTGCAGCCAAACGTAGCCTACCCCGTAATCAACAAATTTGCCGTGAGTCTACGGGAAACTAAGGGCTACTACGTTTTTGGCCGTACTTTAACTTACTTTAACCTGGTTCAATGTACTTTAACATACCTCTACGTAGTCTGGGCTATGGTAATCCCCCCCTACGGATAGCTACGGAGGCTAACATGTGTGTGACCACCCCATTAAAACCTGCATTTTTTGTTTACTCAGTTTATCGTTGTCTAATGTTAAAATTAGTTCAATTATCTAAAACAGTTAGGTGTGACAAATATGTAAAAATAGAAGAAATTGGGAAGGAGGCAAATACTTTTTCACGACACAGAATATGTAATCATAAGCGTGGGCCTTATGACTTGCAGGACTCTGGCAGTTAGGTTCCTTTGAATACGCAACTTCTGAACATAAGTCAGCCATATACACAATGAACAGAGTGCAACTTTTAGTAACAATTTATTCTTAAACGTCCCAAGGGTGAGACCAATGAAGAATTAGTCCTGCCTAAGGTAAAAAAATTAATGGGGAATTTGCACTACCTGAAGTTTAAAGGCAATGTGGATTCATTGTCTCCATCCTTCAGACATGCAAACTTCCCATTTATACACTCGAGGCCTTTGCAGTATGTGAAGTATTCTTCTCACCTAGGGGGTGCATGAGATCTACTTTGTTGATGTTTATCGGTCATGGGCCCTTTTTTAGCCAAGATAATTGCCAAAGCTCATTAAACAGACTTTGTCAATGACAGGTACCTGCTGCCCACCTACAATCACTTGTCCACTGAGCAGTGATTATTTTCACAAAGCAGCGACAGGAGACAATAAACCCGGAGAGAGATGGACTGTCCACTGTGTATAAATATGGTAGCTCTAAAGAATGGTCAATATAGTGCCCAAAAAATAGCAATGGGTAAGTTTCACAGTTATTCACCATTTCTCTGAAACCAGGTGGAATCCAAAGTACAATAATCACCCAGAGGATCCAAATAGCCTGCACCACGCATTACATAAAGGTACTGCACTTCTGTACTCAGAAAGAGCAAGAATAAGAGCAAATATTTGCAGATGAAATTTTTTGCATTTTATCAGGTTTCTGTGCTTGAGTTTTCTATTTGTTATCTTTTGTTCAGAATCAATAACCTAACCTGTCCTACTATGAATACAAAATAGGCCGGTATTTTGCAAGACTATTCAGAATATAATGTTTATTAAATTTAGAAACTGATTCCATCACTAAATCATTCCTTACTTGAACCAAATGCGTGCTTGAAGCTTCAACAAGCATTCAAAAGAGCAGGAGAATCTTTGATTAGGAAAGCATGCCATCCACACTTGCCAGTTACAGTTTCAAGCCATGGATTTTATATACCATTAAAATGCCAGGAGAAGGACAAGGTGTGTGTGTGTGTGTGTGTGTGAGGTGACTCTGTGGGCGATTAAGTTCAGACATTTAAACTTTATAATTGTGAATAATCTTTTCAGGCTGTTGAATATTTATGATTTCATAAGTGTGACGACTGCATAGTTCTTTTCAGCAAGCATGCAGGTGCTGGATTGTCTGTGCCTTGGTGACCGAATTCCTGTCAATTTTTTTTTTTTTTTTCAGTGGGGTACCTCACAGGGGGTGGCCTGAGTCATTCGGGATGCAAGTGATGGGCACAGGCTACATTTCCTCGACATCTGTTGTGACAGAGGAAGTGCCCGCATGTTTACAGGAAGCCTACTAAAGAAAAAGAATTCTATCTGTGTCTTTTTGGCAAATGGTGACGACATTTGCTGTCCTTTCCCTTTTGACAATCAGGTGCTTTTCCCCACACAAAGTGTGGCCTTCCTGAATGGATGTTTTATTTAAAATTACAAGCATGTCCTGCCATTATGTGCAGTATCTATAAACAGTCATCACTCCCCTCGGAAGTTTTCATGTTTTATTGTTTTCCAATGCAATTCCAAAAAAGTTGCCACTTTACAAAAAATAGAAATTAAATCAAAAAACAGTGATTTAGAAATTCCTTTCGCCGACTGCTATATTAAAAACACCACAAAAACACTTTATTTGATGCTTTAAATTATGAATAAATTGTTTTTTTTTGAAAATATATGCTTATATTTCAAATATCATGATGCAACACTTGATGATGGTAACAGACCCCCAAAAGTTGGTGCATGTGCAATTTAGGGCAAATATCATTCAATAATAAGGAGATATGAAACAGGTGAGGTTAAGCATGTAAGGAAATCATACAAGGAGAATCCAAAAAAAAAAAAAAAAAAAGCCTGGTCCCTCAAGAAACATGGTAAATTCAATTCAGTATTGCTAATTGAATTGTTTTACATGTAGGAAATAAAAAACATTATTCAGGATTACTTTATTGGAGGTTAAAAACCTCCAACTTGCTAAGGACTTAGGAGTGATTGCTGATCAAAGCCGTGCAGGTTCTAGACACTGTGCTCCAGCAGTTAAAAAGGCAAACAGAATGCTGAGATGTATAGCCAAAATTATTGGGTTTAAATCAAAGGAGCTTACACTGATCTTGTACAAGACCCTTGTCTGACACACAGAGAATATTATGTGCAGTTCTGAGGACTATACTTCAAGAAAGACATAGAGGCTTCAGAAACGGTTCTAAGGAGCCATCAAGTTAATTCCTGGTAAAAAAGATGAAAGCTTGAAAGTTGACAGACTGAAGAATCCTAATCTTCTCAGCCTCAGTTAAAAAAAAGAGTTCAAGGTGATCTGATTGAGGTGTTTAGATAGGTAGAAGGGATTAATAGTGTTAACCATGCGGTAGCCTGCAAACAGCCTCTCGGCTGGTCTTTTAGCGGTGTTTAGTCTGGAATTTGGAGTCCCTGTGGCATGCGGTTAAAAGTTATGGGATTGGGGCGAGCGAGGGTAACGAGAGCCTGCAACGGTCTTTGTAAGATTTGAGTATCTACGTTCAGATCTGAACGTAAAATACCGATTTGTCAATTTAGAGCACGTGACCGTGAGACTGGTATAAACAAACGAGACAGGAGACAGCCCGAGGACAAACTCTTGAAGAGACAGTGGCAATTTTTTAGAGCGTGATGCCCGCATGTTTGCACAATGACGAGAGCTCTACATTGTGGAGGCCTTCTATAGCACAGGGCTTGAATACGTTTATAAACGATCTGAGAGCGCCATATTTTGTTCTTAAAGAACACTTGCAGATTCAACAAAATTCATCTACTAAGCTGTTGATGCTTTTGAGTTTTCTTCCTTGGCATCTGTAAGATTTTATTGGAGTATTTTGAGCAACTTCGAAAATAACATAAGAAAGGCATGTGTAATCAAAAATTGCAGCGTTTTGGCAGCGTCTTGGTTGAGTAATTCACTTACGCTAAGTCCTGATTAGCTGATTCCATTTTGATGATTTGACAGTTTTTTGACAGATAAATCAAGCGGAAAGGGGGGCAGAACTCAGAGAATACAAAGCTCATTGCAGGCACTAGGCTCACAAGCTCAGCTCGAAATCTGCTCGCTATCGTAAACTCATAAAAAATTGCCTTCAGCGACTACTAGCGCCTGTTTGCAGGCTAACTATGCAGGGTTATTTAGGCCAAGTACTGTTTGCCAAACTGGGGATCTCAAATGGACGTTAGCCAAGGGTAAATTTAGCACTGATATCAGGAGGTATTTTTTCTCATAGAGAGTGGTCACAGTGTGGAATAGCTTATCGTAGTCTTGTTCGGTTTTATTTTTTTTTTTTTCAGAATTGGGGTTATATCACAGAATTGGGGTTGTATCACAGCGAATCACACAGGATTTTTCTTTCTTGAACATGATTAAAAGAAAAAAATTATTTAATGTCAAGGCTTTTCATGTTTCTTCAATCGGTAGTAAATCAAAACAGCAATTGTTAAGCAAAAAATAATTGTTTGCATTGGCATTCCTGTCCTCCAAGTCAGATGCTTGGGCTAGATGCACCTTTGGCAGCTATCACAGCCTTGACTCCTTGTGCCATTCACGTTCCTGTGCCGTAGTCAGCAATTATTCAGTCAACGCGCACTGAAGAAATTCACTCGCGGAATTTAAGTCATTATGCATTAAGTTAATCAATTTCACGAGCATTACGGTGGATTTCCCAAACTAGTGACACAGAAATCGATTATGACTCGGGAATTCTCGCTTATCTTTACTGGGGGATTGAAAGCAATGGAATTGCATAAAGACGTCTCAAATGGTCTTATTTCATTTAAACAATTTAAATGATCATGAAACACATGCATTGTTTCCAATGCCTGAGTAAAGAGAAGCAAGAGAAGTCTGGAGTCATAATCGCTTTCCATGTTACTTGTGGTGAGGTCCACCTTTATGCAAGGGAAACTGAAACTTCAATACACAAGGATTTTAATTCCGTGTGAGAATCTCATTCATAAGCGTTCATTGAATAATTGTGGACTACGGTGAATAAGCCTAAAAAATGTGTGAGACCTACGCCGAATGCATGAGACTTGGCATCTCTGATGTATAGTGTTTGTTGGTTCAAGAGACGATGGCAAGGCAGAGGTTTATATTGAACTCAAGGTATTTTACTCGCGAAGCATAGCATCCAGCATGGTACACACATGGAACAATACCCACAGCTTTCTAATCTAGTTCCTAGGCAACTTCCTGTAGTTTATATACAGTTCCGGTTAAGCATAGAACACAACAGTATGGATAATTTGATTTTCCAATTCTGAATTATAAGGCTGCTGAAGTTCTGTTTGGCTGTATAGCGAATGCGAGGGAACAGCCTTTTTAAAGTTCAGCCACAAAATCTCGATTGGTTTGAGATCTGGCCACTCCAGGACATTAACATTGTACTTTACGCTTGGGGTCTCTGTCACTCTGGAAAGAAAGTTTTCTCCCATGTCGCAGGTTTCTTGCAGACTGCATCAGAATTTCCTCCAGGATTTCCTTGCATTTTGCTGCATTCATTCCGCCCCTTACCACGGTGGTTACCTACCCTGCTCCTGGTGAGCTACTATTCTGCAGATTTTCACTCCAACCCTCATAAAGCTGACCTTTTTCCACAGCCAGAGATCTTGCTGAGCTGCTTCTCGGTAGATTCAGGTATGCAAAATTAGGATTGGAGTAAAGACCTACAGCATAGGAGACCTCCAGGAACAGGCTTGGTGACTTACTGCTCAGGGCTTGCTGCAGGAAAGCATCCCCACAGCATGATGTTGCCACCTATAAGCTTCATGGTAGAGATGGTGAGTTTATGATGATGCGCATACTTTAGCATACTCCAAACATGGTGTTTAGTCTAATTGTTGAAAAGCTCAATGTTGTTCTCATCAGACCATAGAACCTTCTTCCACCTGACATCAGAGTAGGCGTTTGCCTGCTGACAATATCTAGCCGAGCTGACATTTGAGTTTTTTAAACAATCACATTTTCAATTCAACCATTGGCCAAACCTCACCAGGGACAATAGGGGTTAAGACGGTTTAATTTTCTTTTTAAAAAGACTCATTGCTCTCTAGCAGCCATTCCTAGTTGGTCAGGCCCTTGTAATCGTATGTGCCGAATACTGTATATGTGGACTGCATTATCCTCCAATGGCATTGGCAGGATATACAAACCCCAATTCCAATGACGTTGGAACGTTTTGTAAGACGTGAATAAAAACAGAATACAATGATTTGCAAATCCTTTTCGACCTATATTCAATTGAGTACACTACAAAGACAAAATATTTAATGTTCAAACTGATAAACTCTATTGTTTTTTTTTTGGAAATATTCACTCATTTTGAATTTGATTCCTGCAACACGTTCCAAAAAAGCTGGAACAGTGGCAACAAAAGACTGGGAAAATTGAGGAATGCTCAAAAAACACCTGTTTGGAACATTCCACAGGTGAACAGTTAATTGGAAACAGGTGAGTGTCGTGATTAGGGTAAAAGGTGCATCCCCGAAAGGCCCAGTTGTTCACAAGCAAGGATGCGGCGAGGTTCACCACTTTGTGAATAACTGCTTGAGCAAATAGTCCAACAGTTTAAGAACAACATTTCTAGCAAGGTATTTAGGCATTTCATCGTCTACAGTCCATAATATCATCAAAAGATTCAGAGAATCCGGAAAAATCTCTACATGTAAGCGGCAAGGCCGAAGACCAACATTGAATGCCCATGACCGTCAGTCCCTCAGGTGGCACTGCATTAAAAACAGGCATCATTCTGTAAAGGATATCACCATGTGGGCTCAGGAACACTTTGGAAAACCATTGTCAGTTAACACAGTTCGTCGCTACCTCTACAAGTGCAAGTTAAAACTCTATCATGCAGAGCGAAAGCTATATATCAACAACACCCAGAAACGCTACTGGCTTCTCTGGGCCTGAGCTCATCTGAGATGGACTGATGCAAAGTGGAAAAGTGTGCTGTGGTCTGACGAGTCCACATTTCAAATTGTTTTTGGAAATCATGGACTTTGTGTCCTCTGGGCTAAAGAGGAAAAGGACCACCCAGATTATTATCAGTGCAAAGTTCAAAAGCCAGCATCTGTGATGGTATGGGGATGTGTTAGTGCTCATGGCATGGGTTAGTTGCACATCTGTAAAGGCAGCATTAATGCTGAAAGGTACATAAAGGTTTTGGAGCAACATATGCTGCCATCCAAGGGATGTCTTTTTCAGGGACGTCCCTGCTTATTTCAGCAAGACAGTGCCAAGCCACATTCTGCTCGTGTTACAAAAGCGTGGCTTCGTAATAAATCTTCGTAATAGACTGGCCTGCCTGCAGACCAGACCTGTCTCCCATTGAAAATGTGTGGCACATTATGAAGCGCAAAATACGACAACGAAGACCCCGGACTGTTGAGTGACTGAAGTCGTACATTAAACAAGAATGGGAGCGAATTCTACATACAAAGCTTCTACAATTAGTCTCCTCAGTTCCCAAATATTTATTGAGTGTTGAAAGGAAAGGTGATGTAACACAGTGGTAAACATGCCCCTGTCCCAGCTTTTTTGGAACATGTCGCAGGCATCAAATTCAAAATAAGTGAATATTTCCAAAAAACAATAAAGTTTATTAGTTTGAACATTAAATATCTTGTCTTTGTTGTGCGCTCAATTGAACATAGGTCTAAAAGGATTTGCAAATCATATTCTGTTTTTATTCACAGTTTACACAACGTCCCAATTTCAGTGGAATTGGGGTTTGTAATTGGCAGTGTGCTCGCACAGTGTAAAGAAGCGAGGGCTTGTCATAACGCGAATTGGAGGAATTGCGTGCCATAGCTTTTTCCTCTTTAGTCAATGAGAGCACAGAGGAGGACTAAACAGTTTAGCGGCTGGGGAAAAAAAGAATGAAAAACAAAAAAGAGAAATTCTCTGTCCTGATTCTTTTAATATAATATTTGTCTGAAAACAAGTTATTTTTATTTCCGTACATTTTTGCATTTCATATACCAAAAACAGGGGTGACCGAGGTCAGCGCCGTTTCAAGAAAACAAAAGACACAGGCACCGACTGAAATTTCATGCTTATTTTGTTGGGAATAAATTTACTTCATTTTCTAATAAATTTTCACTTGAAATCTGAGGCCAAGCTCAAAGTCCAAGAAACTATTATTTTATTGTTAAACTTGAAGCCAAATAATGTTTCATTTCTCTGTTAGATTCATCACTGGTTAAATTCTTGAATGACAGGGTAAGAAAAGGTGATTCTTTGGAAACTGGCACCACCCAGTAGAACCTGACAACTCATAAATTCCCTTGGGCTCTCCCTGGAACTTCTAATGGGGAACTTATCATAACAAGGGAGACTAATGAGTGGCGCACATGAAATGTGAAAAGCAAATGCAGTCAGGAACCTTGCTATAAACTGACCTATGGTTGGCCTCAGCTGTCACATATACATTTCCTCAATGAGTTTCAGTCATTTCACATCCTCTCAATCACATTTACCTCACAGTAGATCACCTTATATGATCCAACATTCAGAAATTCCTTGTGCTCTTATTACCTTACTGCAGTGCTATCCTTGCTTGTTGGTACACAAGTGCACTCACCCTCTGTCATTCCAACCACCTCCTTCTCTTCTTGTAGTACTATGGAGAGTTTAGGTATTCCTCCAGTGTAATAGAGAGGATTTAAGAGTGCATCCATGATAGGACCAGGCACATGCTATCTCACCGATTTTGTTGAAACTCAGCCAGTTTGAAGGGGTCTACCAAAAACTACTTCAGTCCAATTTTAAGGAAATTTGGATAAAACGGGGGGGGCGGAGCTTCATTTGAGAAAAGGATCATATCCCATTAAAAATGAGACTTCATACTATCTTCTTTTGAAATAAAATTTTTGGGCACTCTCAATAATTTTTCACAGTGGTTATGTAAACATAGGCTACATCACAGGGTACCCGCACCTACTTCTGTAAGAAAAATCACTTCCCTGCCACAATTATATAATATAGAGTTACTAAATTGGTTCTAAACACTGATATTTATTGCAATCAACCTAATTACAATGCACTGGATGTACTTTAAAAGTGTACAGAAAATGGTGACTTTAGCGGTAAATAATAATGGTGTAAATGGCACTAAATCTTACATATTTATGCTCCGAGATTTCATTTTAGCATGATAATCAAACCTGGAGCATAAAACAACAGAGATCTCATACACTGGGAGTATACGAGCACAGGTTATCTGGGAAAACAGTGCACAAATTACAATTTTGGACCCATGCTGGTACGCAAACTCCTAGCAATTTCTGCTTAATTTTGAGAATCGTTAATGAAACTAACATCAAATAATGTGAAATGTCACTGAAAAACCTTTCCTGTGATTATAATTTGCTGCTGCAAGGACCTTTCAAACAAGACACGGTTGTGTTAACATCATTTCGCGCGAATGACCAAATATGGTCAGCGGACTCTCACAAAAGCCATGACACAGGGATACCATCTCAGCAGCCAATTCTGGCTTCTCAACAGTAGCAGGAAAAAAAAAACCCATCAAATTAGTAACAATCAAAACAATAAATAAATAAACAAATAAATCAATCAATCAATAAAAATGAAAGAAAGAAAGAAAGAAAGAAAAAGAAATAAGAAATATTTCAACAAGGGAATTATTGAAATTGCTCCGTGGCTTGATTTATATGCATCTTTGGAGCGTACTGCAGTGAAACCCTATGATTTAAGGAATGGGAGCTGTGATAAATCACAAGTTTTGTTAACTCAGGTATTTCAATACCGAGGCTCGTTAAATTGGGGTTTCACTGTATGTGCACTGTATGCATAATCAAGTCAGCCAATCAGAGTCCCAGTTCCCTCCTTATTTGCTGTCAGGTCCTGATGAGAGGTTCTTCTGTGCGATATGGCTCTGCCTCATCAGCCTAGTTTGGTGGTGTAGATGCAGGATCCTTGGGCCTCTGAAGCTGACCACTCCTGTTGAGCGCTGATAACCTGCTAAAATGGCGTGCAATCTGTGCTGGGGTGAGTCACTCCTCCTTCGTAAAGAATCTGGAACCCTGCGGTGATCTCATGGCCCGCATTCTGGTGGTGACGTCCTCTGTGGCTGCCTTGTTATCCGTATCTTCCCCATGCAGAAAGACCTCTTTGAGGAATTTGCGGGTCTCGGGGGAGAAATGATCGGACCTCTGGGCCTTTTGATTGCCCACCCATTCTCAGCCACAGGAGGAGCATCTTCTGTTGGGGATGCGGACGTTGAACTGACGCTTGAAGTCGCTGTTGCTTCGACATCAGCAACGCTGATGGTTCTGCATGTCTCAGCCCACTTTTTTTCTAATGGTATCGTAGGCCGATTCCCTCTCGAGTTCCAGCAGATGTTTTCATGCTTCCAGGTGATTTTGGAGGTTGGTGAATGGTTGGTACACCTTGATGCAGCCCTCCTCATCACCGTCTTCGCTAGGTGGCTCTTCTGCTGGATGCGCGGCAGCAACTTCTGGTGGCTCTGAGGACACCTTGGCTTGTGGCTGAGAATGGGAGGCTCTGAAGACTCCAGTCATGACTTCAGGCTCACTGAAGGGGCACATCACTTGGAGGTTGGTGGGTCCCTGGGGTGCATCAAAACTGGCCAACTTTGCAGTGGAAAATTCTTTTCCAGGACCACATGCTCGCCAAACAATGAGTTTACCATCCTCGTACTTGAAGTTATTCATTGCGTGGACTCCACTTATGGTGTGCTTGGTCATTGTTTGCGTTCCTTCATTCACCCTGACCACAGCTGAGTAGCACCCCTTTACCCCGCCATGGGACTCCAGCGTCGCATTCATATCAACCGCCATCTTCACATCGTGCACCTCGTTGATGTGGCACCTGACGGCCCGACAATCGCTGATGTCTTTCCCAGCCTGTGCCTCGCTGAAGTCATAGTGTTTGATTTGGATCCTGATGCGCTGACCAAGGCTAGGGAGACTGAGGATGATGAAAGCCGAGTGATAGCATCTGGCGTTGTCGGACCACAAGAAAGCCTCTGTGAGCTCAGGCTTTTGGAGCTTGAGGATAAACAGGGTGCGATCTACGATGTAAGCGACCCTAAACCAATTCTGGTTGCTCTCTTTGATTATGTGAAAGTAGGTTTGCGCCTGGAAAACAAAGAAAAAAGGATTAGCGAGTGGTGCAACTGATATTACATCAAATATTTCATATATGCAAACTGATTCCGAGTCATAAAATAACCAAAAACGAACATATATTTTTGGGCGAGAACAATAACTGTGTACAATCGCTATGTCACAGCTCTACATTATCTCACATTATTTAATTGCCATTTTGTATTTTCGCTTTTCCTTCAATGAAAATGTCTCGCTGTTATTTCGATTCAGCATCGAACACAAAAACAGGAAACACCCTGTAAGCAAAAGATGGCAGCTAATACGTAATTTTACCTCTACTTTTCCATCACTCCCTCTGATGATGGTGACAGAGAGGTGCCACGGCCTGCCTTTCTTCCCGAACCAGTCTTGCTGGGTTTTGCGAAACTGGTCGGTATAAATTTTATCGCCCAATTCATGATGAGCAAGACCTGAGACGGCTCTAGACAGTTGACTATGACACTCTTTGCGGTGTTCTGGTGTACAGACCGAAGGATGTGGGCTTTCCACTCTTCGATGGCCAGTACCGCACAACCCTTGTCATGTTCTAGTTTCTTGCGTCTATCAGGGCTTAAGAAAAGAGAGGGAACAGCACAGTTATTTAGGCTACACCAATCTAGAGTGCCAGCCATTAACCAAGGAAATAGCAATAAATATCTGGTGGTAAATAACTCAAGCCGAAAACGGCGAAATACAAAAGAACAGCACTATTCTGCGGCATTTACATTTACCAGCCTGTATTTCATAGATAAAGGGTTTTCACTCTAGTAAATTTCATGCATGGTTTGCTGGCTGTTTCCACTACTCAAATGATTTCTTTGAGATAGCAAGGTCAGAAATGCATCTCACCTCAAATGGACTTGTGGCGAGCTCATGACCAGTTGCAGGTCAGATATAGCGTTCTTGAGGTCCTCACATCTGTGGCAGGCAAGACTATGTTATTGGGAGCACCATCCCTTGTAATCCGCATCGTTACCACTCAGGGCAAATATTTGGCAGTGGTCGGTGCACGGGGACTCAAATGCTGAGTGGTGCTTGCAAACCGTCTTCAGATACTGCCGTGGAGCTTTCAGACGCTTCAGTATACTCTGTGACATTGTGCTCTCTAAGTCTTTGAATAAAATAATACACAAGTCAATGTGATTATGTAATCATGTTGCAAGGAAAAGGAAAGACCCCAAGGTGATTTTTGTGGTCTCTCTGTGTTACTGCTTTTGTGAGAATCCGCTGACCATATTCGGTCATTCGCACGAAATGCTGTGAACACAACCAAGTCTTCTGTTTGAAAGGTCCTTGCGGCAGCAAATTATAATCACAAGAAAGATTTTTCAGTGACATCTCACATTATTTGATGTTTCATTATCAATACTCAAAACTGAGCAGAAATTGCAAGGAGCTTGCATACTAGCACGGGTCCAAAATTCTAATTTGAGCGCTGTTTTCCCAGACAACCAGTACTCGTATTGTCCCAATGTATGATACCTCTGTTGTTTTATGCTCTGATATTTGATTATCATGCTAAAATTAAATCAGTCAGCACAAATATGTAAGGTTTAGTGTCATTTCCACCATTATTATTTACCACTAAAGTTGCCAATTTCTGTACACTTGTAAAATACATGCTATGCCTTCACTTTAGGACAAAATCACATTTGTGAGCTGGAAGTACACATATTCAATTGTAATTAGGTTAACTGCAATAAATATTGTGTTTTCGAACCAATTTAGTAGCACTATATTTCATAATTGTGACAGGGAAGTGATTTTTCTTACAAAAGTAGGTGAGGGTACCCTGTGGTGTAGCCTATATTTGCATGACCACTATGAAAAATTATTGAGAGTGCCCAAAACTTTTATTTCATAAAAAGATAGTATAAAGTCTCGTTTTTAATTTGATATGCTCCACTTCTCAATTGAAGCTCCAGCATTGGAGATATTTTGACCTAAATATAGTTGTTTTTCTGCATTGTTCTCGACTGAGTGGGAGGGGTGCTCTGATTGACAGGTCCTAATTAACCGGAATAAAACTGATTGGGCTGAAACTCTGGGAACAAAATCAGGACAGGTTAGATACCACTTCTGCAAAATATTAAATTGATCCATGGATTTGCATGAGCAGGAGACCTTCATACTTATTGGCTAATTTTCCGGTGATTTTTGGCACTTTTCCTTGAAAAACCAAGGGGGTGGTTAGCTCCCCCCCCATTTTATCCAAATTTCCTTAAAATTGGACTGAAGTAGTTTTTGGTAGACCCCTTCAAACTGGCCGAGTTTCATCAAAATCGGTGAGATGGCATGTGCCACCCCTGCCTGGACCTATCATGGACTCACTCTTAAGTGTTCCTTACTAGATCAGGTAGTGCGCACTGGTCCATGCACTGTAGTGCCGATAACAGATTTATTCAGAACCAAACCATGAAAAGTTACTTGCATATTAATTAAGGTATGAAATAAATACTCAAGTTGTCCCAAATGAAATCATGTTGTTTATACAATGGCTGATAAGCAGAACTGATCGGGATCACAATACCTTTTTTAACTGAAAAAAGCTGTCTTCCTCTGAGTGCTGGCACTACTTCCCATCATGAACGGATATTTGTCCCATACTTTTAACAAATTCTTGCGCACTTTAAAACACTGTTTTGTTTTCACTTATTTACCCACTATTTGAAAGATTATATCAAGAATAACTATGTAAGCCAAAAAGAATAAAGGCTTCATACTGACATTGTGTAAATCAATGATTAAATCAAGGAAGAAACACTTTCCAACAGATCATATTTAAGAATGAGATCAATTGACCTATATTGTTTTCCTTTACATTCTTCAATATCATATAAATTCATAGTCTTATACCCACTTCACCACATTTTCATCAATTATTAGCCAAATGATTTGCTTTTTTTGCAGTTTTTAGTTGAAACAATTATCCTGGTATCTTTATGAAATCATTTGCAATCTTTCACAATGTGAATTTTGGGTTTTATTCTTGACTGAATGCACAGCTACTCCAGAAGTGTTGTTCCATTATGCCCTCAAAGAAAAGAGTCAGGCTGGACATACATCAGATGCCCGATTCATATTTTATATTTACATGTTTGATATTTACGATTCCAGATAGGGCTGCCTCCGACAGAAATACCCCCAATAGCCAACAAGAGAGAACAGAACAGACACCGCACAATGGCATACTCTTTTTCACATACAGAGTTTCACAAGTGTTCACAACTTCCCCATTGAGATTTTGTGGCCCTGGAATCGCCACTGCAAAATTGTTAGAACAAACAGCAGGTGTGTGGACTAGCAGTCTGTCCGTATCGCATGCTGAGGATAATGATGTTAAAAATTGGTGGAAACTGTCCTCATGTCTGTGGTCACCCAAGTTAAATTGGTTAAGATTGGAAAATCATCCAGTGTGTGGCAAGCCTTACTCAGACATATTTAATGATTTTTAAAACAATGTGATCACAGTTTCGGGTACAGCAAGAATAAGAATGCTGAGCACAGGAGCCCCCAAGACCAAGTTTGAAAAACTTGAAATTAGCCCACCAGTCTTACATAGGGTAACACATAAATAGCCATATTTGGCTTTTGCGCAAAGGGGTTAAACAGTCATCTCCTCTGAAAATTTTGTCACCTGTGTACCCAGCTGGCATTTTAACGTTTTTTCACGGTTGAATCAACGTCATGGATCACAGTTGAATCACCGTTGAATTATGTTTTGATTTTGAAAGATGAATCAACATTGATTTTGCAACATTTTTTCAACGTTGGGCATGAGTACCATACACAACCTCCACTTGTTTGGGTTTTTTTTTGGCCAGAACGATTTTAAAAGGGGGCACAAATATTTTGGGGGGTTTTTACGAGTGAGAAGGGGTTTAGAATGATGGGGGAAAATTTTTAAAAGGAAGGGGTAGATGCGGCGTGAGGAAAAAATTTTTTGCGGTAATTCCAGTTTCCACCACCATGCTCTTCCCTTGTGACATGCAAGCTGTGTAAGATCTCTCCAACTTCTTCTGACCTTCTTTTTTTATGTTTTTTTTTTCCTCCATCGATGAGGCTGTGAACAAAGGTTTACATGTAAAGTTAGACATTACATTAGTGTCTGCAGCAGGATTCGAACCTGGGAGCCTGTGGACAAAGCAATTTCAAACATACCATACACTGTGGTCTTAACCACTACATTTTTCCATTCATCGCTGAAGGGTGAAAGACGACCAAAGGTGTAATTATATATATATATATATATATATATATATATATATATATATATATAAAAATTTTTTTTCTTTCTTTTATTTATTGTTGTCAATGAGGAGGCGTCATGTGAATATCCATTTTGATGTGTTTCATGCTGGTGAGTCGGCTGATCCATTGACCCTGGGTAGAATAATTTGAGCAGAACAAACCATTGTTTGTGGCTGAGTTGGGTTAAGGTTAGGGTTAGGCACAGGGATAGGGATAGCATTCCTTATGAGTTGGGTTAAGGTTAGGTATAGAAATAGGGATAGGGATAGCATTCCCTATGAGTTGGGTTAATGTTAAGTCAAAAGTGTCATGGCTGCCACCTTTATAAGCTTGCCACATGTATAGACACTCTAGAAATTAAAGTGTAAATTCTCTTAACTGGATGTGCGTTCAACGTTTTTCCACACCCGAATATTTCACTTGGTATCTAAACATTATGGTAAGCCGAAAAAGTTGTGATTTTTTTTTTATTTTGCTGGAGGTTGTGTGTGGTACTCTTACCCAACGTTGTTTCAATGTTGTTTCAATGTTGAAACAAATCTTGTTCAAATTTCAGTGTTGATTTGAGATCATTTTGTTAACCTTTTTACAACCATCAGAGTTAAACATTGTTTCAATAGCGTTTCAACGTTGAAACAACAACTGACATAATTTCAACCATATTTCAACGTTGAAGGTCGGTCGTGTGCCGGCTGGGTTACAACCATTAGTGTTAAACGTTGTTTTAATAGTGTTTCAACGTTGAAATGACAACTGACATAATTTCAACCATATTTCTACGTTGAAGGTCGGTCGTGTGCTGGCTGGGTATTTATGGGACCAAAGGACCTTAAGGACTGCATTAGTACTTATATAATTTGGTCAGTATCAGTATACACTTGAACTGGCACTGCGATTGTGGTTTGGATGGAGAACTTACTGGCAGATTCCGATCAGGACTATCTTTCTGAAAGGGGCAGTATTTTAAATTGCAAAGGGTCTATTCTCTCCATTTGCTGATGCATACAGGAAGCCATATCCAGGCAGGGCTCAGATGGTGGATTATCTGTGCGCATAAAGTCACATGATTGATTTATTTATTTTCCCCCTCCCCCATTTTCTTTTCATTCTGAAATGTCCAATTTTAATCAAGGGCACTTACAGAAGATTGTGCGTCTTCCATCAGGTTGAGAGGTTACACACAATCTAAGCCCAAGGTCCTTCAATCAACTGGCTACAAGCACGTACTCAAGATGCTCCACTAAAGATAAGTAATATTTGTAATTAATTAAGCCTTGTGTTCCTATTAGTAGAGATATATTCAGTCCAAAAGTTTTGCATAGACCATTATGCCACATTTTGAGTACACCGTGCTAAACCAGATCATTAATTAGCCTTGATGTAGTAATCACAACCACTGACCATCTGATCCAGCTTTGCCTGTGTCCATGAGGCCACGTGGCCAATTCTGGTCCTGGAAATGGACAGTCCTGCAGGTTTTCAATCCGAGCCAAAAAAGCCACCTCATTCAAGATACACCCATGGGGTAATTTGTCCTCTGCATTTAACCCATCCTATAGTTAGGAGCAGTGGGCAGCTACGCAGCGCCCTGGGACCAACTGCAATTGACCTATGGCTAAGCCCTGCCCCCTTTACTGACTCGGCCAAACAATCAACATTTTAGAACAGGCGCTAATGGCTGGTATCACAGTCGGAGATATTTTGCAGGATGCTATCGATGATTTTTGGCGATAGAAGGCTCAAATATCACTAAGAAGTCAGCAAATAGGGTTACACTATGCATTGGAGGGATACATTCATGAATTTAGAGTGGAGAAGGTCAACAAAAGTTTAAACAAGAAGCTAAAATTTTCAGGTCTCAGTGCAAAGGGTATAAAAGGGTATAAAATACACCCCATCAACCAGCCTCATGGGATATCTCGTATCGGAGTTAAATTTACCCCAAGCACAGCGTTTGACCATTTTTTTCACTTAGAAACATTTTAAAACCCCATAGAAGCAAACGATTCGGAGTTTCCGTAATGCATTTCAATGGAAGTTCAGACAAAGAATGTCCGAGTATATGGGGAGGGAATACGCACTGTGATTGGCTCATCGCATTTGAGGGCGGGGCTTAGCCATAGGTCAATTCTAAAGCCAGTTCCTTGATCAGGGGCACCAGTAGGAGTGTTCCTATGATGCATGTATTGTGGGTGGGGGAAACCGGAGCACGCAGAGGACACCCATGCAAACACGGGGAGAACATGCAAACTCCGCACAGAAAGGCCCCAGGCCAGATTTGAACCCACGACTTTCTTGCTGTGAGGCGACAGAGCTAACCACTGCACCACCATGCCGCCCCAATAGCGATCTCCTTGAGCGGCAGATTATAAGAATCATGTTTGCCAAATAAGACCATCAGGATTGAGTCACCCTGATGTTAGCAGGAACAGCATTTTCTAGTCTCACATTTAGAGAATGAGAGGTCACTAACATGCAAAATCCAGGCTCCATAAATCACACAGTTCTTGGGTAATCTCTAACAGCAAGTTAGTATGTGAGATTCAGGATTTATTGTGCGCAGGGAGCATGATGTCCCATTGACATATTATGCAGATTTCCCGCAGTGCAATAACATTTTGTTTGAGACGAATCCTTAATTATTGAGACTGTGCAAGACACTGTGAATATTTGTTGAGCATTTCAGGATATTTTTTTTTTTCCAGAGGCCTGTTGTGGGACTATGATACAATAAAGATACTATCAGGCTTAAAAAGAATATATTTAAAAAAACCTCATCATTTTTCATGTCCTAACAGGCCACTGAGATATGAGACTCTCCTTGCATGTCTAAAAACAACAAACAAAGGAAAACGTTTGGATCCCTCCCGCCAACCTCCAATCAGAGTCTTATGCTTTGACATTACCTGTGTGGCTGCGGTAAATATGCAGCTGGCATTGGTCTGCCATCGCAGAATTATAGAAGATTCAAAAGCCAGGCTGTCTACAGCTTTATACTTTATGTCCAAATGATGTGTGTGTGTCTGTGTAGATGCAGCCATCTTTTCGCATGCTTCCTTGAACTTCAAAATGCCCGTTTTCTCTCTGTCCGGCTGCAATAGCAGTTGAGATCTCCCTTTTCCTTTTTGTTCTCCTTCTCCGTTTGGGGTCTCTGAATAACACTGTGTTGTTTATCAGGAGTTCCCCCTACAGAATGCGAAAGATCAAAGGAAGTCAAAACAAGACTGGAGGAGCCGAAATATGGTGTCCAACATAGAGGTTTGTTTTTGATATTTTTTGTCCTTATCATTGCTCAAGATCACTTCACTCATTTGCACATTTACAGCTTACACATGGCCGGCTAGTTTCATATGGATCTTGCTGTGAGCATAGCGTGCAGGAGGTGACAGGTTGTACAAGGGTAACGCATGCCACAGCTTGGTCTCTGCCATATTCTGCGATAGGGTGATATATCCTGAGAGATGCAAGGTAGATAAAATGTTGTTTTTTTCTGAAAATGGAAGTGGGTACTGCAGACAGGTTATATAATTTCCACTTAATTTAGCTTTAGATGTGTGTTGTATACAGATCACTCAACTGTGTTGTACACAATTCATTCAACTACTACCACTACTACTATTGCTACTCCTATTACTACAAAGTTTAGTCATTCTGCTAAAGTGGTTAATTTATACTGATACAATCCAGACAAGGAAATTTTGGCTCAATCACTTGCACTGCCAGTACTGTTTGCTGAGTAAAAAAAAAAGATAAATTTAAGATTTATTTGCTTTGTATATTTTATGATGATAATTACAGTACCTAACTACAGCAAATGGTATGTGCTATCATTCATGGTCCAGTAATTTTTCATTTTTTGTTTACTTTCATTTTTATAGTCATTTATGGATATTTTCTCATTTGTATACTACACTGTCTGCTAGAGAAAGAATGACTCCCCAAAAATTCATTAGTTATTTTCTCTTTCAGTTTTTCCTTACTCCATAAGTAAGTTGGTTTGAGATGAGTATGGTTTATTAATGCAAACAACCGTTTTGAAAATTGCCTGGTCACCATTTTTATCTCCGCGTCCAACGAAGTTGGAGCGCAATGGTTATGTTTTCATCTACATTTGTTTGTTGGTTTGTTTGTTTGTGAACAGAATAACTCAAAAACTTGGAGGTGGATTTGGATGAAACTCGGTGGAAGGATGAAGTATGGGTCAAGGACAAACTGATTCACTTCTGGTGCATGCATATCAAAGGTCAAGGTGAGGGTGGCCCTTTTTTATAGTGACCCTGGGTTTATGTGTAGCCAGCATAGCATTGGGACCCTGGGGTAAGCAGGAGAGGATAAAGAGGGCGTGAGTTAATGGCGATCTGCTTGCATTCTATGAGTGGATTGCGTGTGTGGCTTTTAAGTTTTCGGTAGGTTTTTATTCATTTTTCCTTTTTGAAATGTACCTGAACGCTACTGTGACTTTTTGATACCAATTGTAAAACGCTGGTTGACGGAATTCGGGATATTTTGTTACCTGCGCATTTTCCACTCTACACAGTTCCTGGGTTTCCGCAGCCCATTCGTCAACTCGTCAGAAAACCAAAATAAATCTGAACTGACGAATAAAAAGCCGTTGCTAATGGATTTGGATGAAATTTGGTGGAAGGAGGAACTATGGACCCAGCACAAATTGATTAACATGAACATTGTACGATCACTGGTCAAAGTGATGGTGGATGATTCAAGTTTGGCCAATACTGATTGCGCTATTGGCGGAGGTACGCGCTCTACTGAGTTCTTTCTAATTTAGCATTGTATTCATCCTTAGCTTTCCTTTACCCCACTGTTTTCTTTAAAAATAGGTCGCCAATTCTTCACAATGAAAGAATCTTCAAAACAATTAAAACAGGACACACATTTCAAACCACAAACCAAATAAGGCAACCTTTCGAGTGTTATTGAATTCCCAAGTGTTTGCTGACACACCCATGCCTAATATGAGGTAAATGTACACTAATACAGACTTGATTTTAGGCAGCAGGCTGGCTCAGGGTTAAACAAGGTCCAGACCCTGGAGTGAAATGAGAAAGAAGAAAAGAAAGGAGGGAGAAAGACAAACGAGGAAATTAAGTCAGCAAGGATGTGTTATCCTATGTGAGTTTGGCAGGTTGGTGGCACTTGATAAATGGACTTCTCAGCTTAAACCCTTTCCCCTTACACAGTAAGCTTGTCCTCCCATTTAATACCTTAGCCACTCCCACCTTGTCTGAAGGAATAGGATTTTTTTGTCCATTTCATCTTATCATACATATGTCTATCAAATTGAAGGTCATTTGCTTTTGAAAGGGGATGGTTTAAGAACTTGTCCTAAATGTTCAATTCCTCAGGTTTCTGTCTTTAGATCAGCATGATACTGATTTCGCCATGTTGCACTTGGCACCACCACACTGCTGTCTCAATCCTTTTCGCTCTGTCCTTGCCCAGCTGCAGTTGTTTGTATCTTACCTGCTTACACTCACCGTCTCTGTGCTCTAAAACTAAGACCTCTCTGACAGCTCTTGACATTAATAATCAGAATATTTGACTCAGTTAACACCAGCATTACAATAACAAGAATAAAGTAATATGCACAAGATAAATAAATACAAATCTGTCACCAAATTTTTCTAAATAAAACAGTCAACATTTTACATGTTTTGGTTATTAATCAAGTGTATCAATTTGTATGTACAACGTTTAATAACCTTACCAAAAAAAAAATGCCAATGTGGGCTTTCAGAATACTTGACCAAATATCTTTAGATCATCAACAACAGTATGTTTAATTAGAATTGAACCTGAGCCTGGTTATTTGTAAATTATCCAGGAACTGTATTATGCTGAAAACAATACTGCAGCACAGTATTTTTTGATTTTTCAAAAGTAATACATTTTAGTTTAGATTCTTGCTGCATAAATAAAAAAAAATGTTGGGACAATTAAGTATTTACTACTTTCTAATGCTGTTATTCATTTTCACAACGCTTAATAATTAGGGACTGCAGACAGTGATACAAAGTGAATAAGTGTTTCAAGTATAATTCAGTACCATTCTTCCAGCAATTAAGTCATAAAGTGTGCAACAATATGGGGCTTTCCTTGTTGCATTTTGCATCTTATAATGCAACACATTCTTAACTGAGGATAAGTCAAGACTGCAGGCAGGCCAGTCCAGCACCCGCACCCTCTTCTTACACACCCATGCCTTTGTTAATGTGTGCAGTTGTCAAAACATACATGGACGTCCCAGGACCAGATGTTATCTTAAAGACTGTGTGTGTGTGTGTGTGTGTGTGTGTGTGTGTGTGTGTGTGTGTGTGTGTGTGTGTGTGTGTGTGCATGCGCTCAGGAACCAGACGCGAGAACCAAGCAATGCAGTAGATGAGTTTATTAAGCGAGGGGGGAAACCCCCGCAGGGCAGAAGGCAAAGGTACAAAGTCCACAATCCAAAAATCACAATCCAGTAGGGCAGAATCAGAGTTGAAAACCAGGGCAGCAATAACAGTACTCATGGTCAGGCAAAAACAGGTTCGGTACACAGGCACAGGTTTGTCAGAGAAGCAAAGCCAAAATCCAGAGGGCGAAATCCAAACCGTTACCAGGGCAGCAAACACAAAACTCGCAGTCGGGCAAAAAAGGGTTCGAAAACAGATGCAGACAAAAGTACAAAAGAGCAGAGCCAAAAATCGTAAGTCGGGCGGTCCAGTCAGAAGATTAACACTATGAGTACAAGGCGAAAGATAGCAGCACAGGTAAACAAGAGGAAACGTTCTGACGGGGAACTGCAGTGAGAAGACAGCTTAAATACACTCAAGGGAAGTCATATGCTATGATTAGGATCAGGTGATGAGGATCAGACTAATTACAAAGGAGGGAACATGAGGGAGAACCTAATCACATGAAATTGGCAAAAGCCAAAACGCGGACAGGGAACACGAAACAACCTATGACAAAACATACAGCTCCGGTTAGGGAGTTCTAATGTGCACAGAAAATGAGAGGTAGGACAGAGTGGAGCAGGTGCGGAGGATCCGCTGAATTGCAGCAGAGACAAAGTGAAGGCAAGAGGCGGAGACTAGAACAGGGCGAGTGCTGAGAGCTTGTTAATCAATTAGTAAGTGCAGCTATACAATCCCTAGTGCTCGTTAGTAAGTTAGTATTATATACAATGTTAGTTTGGGTTAGTAACTTTAACGAAAACAACAAACTGTTAGTATTGGTTAGTAATATAGAAAAGAGAGGCGAAGGAAGCAAACGAGATTGGAAGGAATGTTTGAAACCCAGAAACCATGAAATCACCTAAGCATGTGACACGCAGGACTGGGGAGAAGCTGTAACTTAACAAGAGACCAGACAGGGGAGACAAAGTGCAATGAAGGGCATGAACAAAGACATGGACCGGAATCTAACAGAATAGTGGATTGGGAATGGCAAAAACGAAAACATGGCAAAGTACAAAAACTAAACAGAACATGGCAAAACCTAACAGGACTGATCATAAACATAACAGGGAATGGCAGAAACATAATAAACATGGCAGAATCAGAACAGACAGAGCAGAATCATAACAGTGTGTCGCTCCAGGATCTCAGTAGTGCTCTAATAGAAGTGCAAGTTACCCTTGCTAAGGCACTGGCTCAACCCCATACCATGAAAGAGCATGGTTTTTGGACTTGTTGCTGATAACAGTCCAGATGGCTCTTTTCTTCTTTGGTCCAGAGTACGCAGCATCCATTTCTTCAAAAAAATACTAGAAATATTGATTTGCCTGACCACAATACACGTTTCAAATGTGGGATAGTCCATTGTAAAAGCCACCGAGCCCAAGTCGATGGTGCTCCTGGACACAGTTAACATAAGGCTACCTTTTTACACAGTAAAGCTTTAACTGGCATTTGTGGGTGTAATCATGTATTTTGGTACTTAACAGTCATTTGCCTAAACAGTTCTGAACTCGCGGGTATACCACTTATAAATAAATGACGGTTCTTGATGTGGTGCTGTCTGAGTGATCAGAGATCATGAGTATTCAGTTCAGGCTTGTGCCCTTTATATTTAATGCAATTCAATTCCCCCAGAATTTTTGAATTTTTTAAGTATGTCATACAACAGGAGATTAAATATACCAGGGGTGGCCAACCCTGGTCCTGGAGAGCCGCAGTGTCTGGTTTTTAAAAAAATGCTCAAGTTATTGCATTTTTGGCAATGAAAAGATTGCTTCTCAAGTAATTGCTTTTGGTAGTGTTGAATTTGGCCGAGTGGTGGCACTACAGGAAACATTGCAGAGCCACCACATTCAATAACTTCATGGTGTATACACCGGGAATGTTTTTGGCAGATTTGACATGATTACCATAAAAGCTGTTCAAGTTAATGCAATTTTTTGACATTAAAAGTTTGTCTTAGTGGTGGTGCTACTGCAAAGGTCATAGGGTGACCAACAACAATAACAGCTCTTCTCTCCACCAGAAACAAATGGAAAAAGAGTGAAATGATTCCCATCAAAACTGTTTGAGTTACTGCATTTGGAAATGTTAAGTATTTCCTTGTGGTGGCGCCACAGGAACGGTCATATGGTCTCACCAAATGATTTTGATTTGTCCTCTATGCACCACAAATGAATACAAGTTTCTTGCAGTTCTTACAAAAACTGTTCCAGTTATTGGGCTGGCAAAATGGATCAGCTGTGGTAGCAGCATCCAAGGTGATTCCATAATATCCCCAAAACCTCTGTAAAGGGAATATAATGATGATACTAACATATATCCAATAAAGAAAATTGTTTTCATTAGAAAGATGAAAGACTTTTGAATGACAGCAGCTGTGCACTTAGCCTAGTTTGAGTGAACGCTTATGGAGAGTTTATATAATATGTTCTTTTTCTGCAGTAAAATCAAAACTAATAGGAGACCTGATATGAACCCTCTAGGTATCCAAGTTGATGGGATCTCTCTCTCACTCTCTCTCTCTCTCTCTCTCTCTCTCTCTCTTTTATGCTTGTATGAAGTGATTGTTCTGTGTTTTGGGATCAGTGGCCCATACTTTCTTCCCTGTGTGTTGAGTCAGAGTTCTTCTTAAATCAGAGTACCACAGAGTACAGCAGGGGCACTGCTTAGATGTAATGTTCGGTATTGTGCAGTGATGATTATGCACTTAATAAAATGAAGATAAATCAGAAACCAGTACAATTCAAGTATTTATTCATTGTAATATTGGATCAAATAGATGAAAATAAGAAAATAAAAACAAAAAAAAAACAAGTGGTGCCAGGCACAAAAAACCCGCACATACTTTCACCTACTTGTACGAAATTCAATAGGGATCTATTCTGCGTCAGTGGCAATCCCAATACTGAATTTGGGGTGAATCTGGCCAATAGTTTTGGCGCTAGAGTGTTAACAAACAAACAAACACACAAACACACAAACACACAAACAAACCGAACCAAAAACAATACCACTTGCCCTCACCCTTCGGGTGGGGCGGGCTAATAATATCTTTTTGAGAGAAAAAGTCAATATCTAGTGTGGCCACCCTTTGTTTTGATTACAGCATTTAATCTTTCAGGCATAGTTTTCACATTTTTTAACTTTCCTCACTTGCTAAACTATTCATATAGTTTTAAATTCATTCAAAGAAGGTCAATGTCGATGTCACATCAGATTTGCCCAATCGGAGTAAGGTCTGGACTTTCAGCAGGCGTCTTCACTACAAAATAGCGAGCTAATTTGACATCGGGCTAATTTCAAAACCTCAAAATAGCCAGCTGACTTGAAACTTCGTTCTAATGAAGACACAACTAAAGCTGAAGAGAGGAAATTATTTCTGAGAACTTTCCTACGGCTTTTTTCTTGTTAGAGATCTAACATTTTGAAATTTGCTTACACTGAAATATACCATAATTTAAATGGATGCTGCTCTGAGGAAAATGAGATTTTGTTAAGCCTGAGAGAAAGAGGTAACTTTTAATGTTATCTCTTAGTATGACACCTCTGGAAAAATGTAAAAATAGCTGCAGATATTAAGTACCATGGATTCCATAATAATACGATGTGAAATATTCCAACTTCCTAAACAAACCAATTCAGGCATTGAAATGTAAATTTTGCAGGATCCTCTAGCTGTCCCATTACATCATTATCCCCTGCCGCGAAGTACGACGGGGGATATTGGATTGGGGTCTATCCGACTGACCGTCCTGGCCACAATAGGGACAAGATTTCTCTTAAACTATTATACCTAGATGCGTGAAATTTTGTATGCTTAATAAGCTACTCATGATCTACGTTGAGTTCGAAAATGGATGTTGAAGCATATTTTTTCACTGATTTATGCCACTTGATCGTGGCGGAGAATAGTGATGACACTGTCGTCTTGTTATAATATGTAAGAACTATCTCGCTTAAGTTAGACACAATTACTTTGGACTCTCACCTTCGTCAAACAGCAACTCTCATGGCTGTGAATAAAGAAATTCAAAGCTCACATTTGTAATTAGAACATATAAGATTTCTGTGAAGTACATCAGTGTCCTCTGTACTCAAGATTATTAATTAGGATATAACTGTAAATGGTTAACTTGGTTGCTGTCCATAAGATTTCTGGTGTTATTTTTATGATAAATAAATCAAAATTGGGCTGTTTTGACCTTTTTTTCATCTGAGGAAACATTCTGCTTTTGGGAGTGGAGGGGTAGGTAGTAAATGTAGAATGTGGGTAAACATAGGTCTCAGTTCCAGACCAGGGGGGTCATGGTGCAGCATGTTTTGCTGATTATCTTGAAAATTCATGAATTTCACTTTACCATTATGCTTATGTGGCTGTTGTCTATGGACAGGACCCCAGGTGACCAACTTCATGACCAAATCAGCCCTGAAGCTTAAAGGCAGAAATAAAATGTTTACTGCAATTATTTGATGTCATTGAGTTATAATTTGTATAAAATCAAATCCTACAATTGTGTCCACTTTTCATTGTTGATTTTATCCAATCCAATGGTCTCTAATTTAATAGTGGCAGCTATGATTGTCTTTTTTTAAAACTCTGGACATAAAGCTATTATTTCTGGTTTTGTAACAAACAAATTATATTCTTTCCTCACTATAAAACGTACTGTTGAATATTTATGTTAAACCAAGCGAGGTCATATTATTTGATGAATCTTGTCTTATTGCAAAAGAGGATTTGTTGTTAAGCTATAATATAAACTGTATGCATTTCCTCACAAGCAAAATAACGTTGCGTCCACCAACTGTATGATTGAGGTTGCTCAGCCTAGCCGAAGCAGTTTAATTCAAAACCAGTTACTGCGCACCATAAGGTCCAGATTTCATCAACCACAGGAAGGCCCTTGTAACCCCCTGAATAAATGTGAAAATACTACGTGCAGCACAACAGCAGTGGCCTGCATTATTCTGAATGTGCTTCCCATTCTTATTTAAATCTCAGTGGACTCATTAACTATTGTGCAGGCCAAGGGGAACCCTTAGGTGGCAAGTAAATTATAGCCACTTTAAATCCTTATTTATTTCCCCCTCTCTTGGCTCCTGTCTCTCATTTATTGGCTGTTTGACAGATAAAACCCACCCAACAACAGAGCAGATATTTACCTCCAATCACACAAAAACTGACTGTATTCCTCATTCCAGCTACACTGTTTCATAGCAGCCTACAGGACCTTCACGATTTGATTGAAAGGTGGCTATGATTCTGGGAGCTTGAAGCTTTGAGAGAAGGTTTCTAGTGGCAGGGGGCCCACAAAAATTCCAGTATGATGCTACACCAGGCCACTAACTACCTGTAATCAGCCTTACACTCAAGCAGGATAGCACAGTTTGCAGCCGGAGCGTGTCACCAGCCCTTCCACTGGATAGATTGTCCACAGTTCAAGATGCTGCCGTCAGCTGACTCACTACCGCAGGAGGCAGCACGGACTCCTATTAAGCTTTCCATTTTACTGCAGGAGAGTGGGCAATCACATCATCAGTTTCCCTATGATGATTACAATGAGGAGGAAAAAATAAATGGGTGGGCTGCTCAGCGCCTGGTGCAGTGATGGTGAGGAGGCAATGGATTAGACATGCCAATGGCCAGGTGCCAAAAAGAATTCCTCAGTGGGGATTGTGTGTGTGAGATTGTGTGGGGGGTATCATTCATGAGGGCCCCTTTAATAATTATGCTGGAATCTGGCAGCTGCAGTGATGGAATACAATCTTGCCTCTTAATAGCAGGCCAAAATTAGCTATCAGCCTCTTCATCTGCTGCCCTGCGCTATCAACGTGACATTTTCCAAAGCCAGAAGCACTCAATTAGACTCCCTTGTTTGAATGTGTTGGTATGACTTTTCTTTTAAAGAAAGCTGTGGAGCACCTGCGTTTCATTATCCTGACACTCATCTTGCTGTGTCACAGATTGTCCATCTCACATCCCAAATGTACTTCAAGCTGTTTCAAGCTTCAACGTGGTGAAATTATGGAATCTCAATACTGTTGTCCCGTCAATCCAATCTTATTTGCAAGTGTGCCCGTCATTGACGTCACCCCACGATAAAGTAAAGAATTAAAAAATTCTCTCCTCACAAAACACCACTTAATCTTTTTTTTTGTGTGAATCCATTATATCCCTTTCCCTGATGTGAATGATCTTGGCACTCAGCTTTATACAACAGCCCTGGCGGCTACCTTACCACCAAGTTGGCCTAGAATCCATTCTCGCTAAGGACACTTTTAGCCCGTTAATTCAGAGTCCCTGGAGGCTCAAAAACAATCTATCAATCCTGAAAATAAAAGGAATTTCACCATTTTTATATCCATTTTTTCTAATGGACTAGCTTACTAAACATTTAACATGTCTGAAAAAATGTACTAATGAAAGCTACAGAATCAGCAATTTCAGATTTATTCAGATATGAACTCAAAGTTTCACGGATACATTAAAGTTAAGTTCATTTTGTTATTCTTATTGCAGCAGTCTTACAGAGCATATTGGAGTCTAAATAAAATGAGCTAAAAATACAGATTTTCATCTTATTTTAGGGATATTAGGAGTATTATATGTAAGATCACGCCTCCAGCCATCCAGCTCACTGGTCTATTAAGACCCAGACCGCACTCAGCATTCGTTCCTCATTGCTTGGGCCCGTTTGCAATCCCACTGAGTGGTAGCAGTCAGCTATTTAACCCAGAGCTTCACAGCCATTATTTGTGAAGTGTCGCTAAGCCACATGTCTGTACCATAGCTCTAGCCTTTGTATAGACATAATCTCTGCGTATCGCGTGTTTTCATGTTCAACTCTTTATATAGTGCTGTTTAGCGCTTTATTTCCATTGTATTGAGGAATCTTGTTTCCTTTTGTTTTCTACCAACTTGTATAAGAAATGCATAGCTAACCAGTGTTTTAGCTCTCTGTTTGTATTACTTTAGTGTTCAAAACATTGATTCCTTTTTTTCATATGCCTTAGTTCTGTGCCTACAGCATAATAAATACTAATACAACCAAGTCCATCTGTGCACCTAAGTCCTGTCCGCACCTTCCTGTCCTCCTTACGGGTACGTGACACAACCCTTACAATAATAACTCAACTTGAGAAAATGAAGTTGAAATTACAGCACTTTATGTGGCTCCCTTTTACAGGGACCAAGAGTACAATTGGCAGCTGACTTGCTCCATGGTCAGGTGTGTGTTATAGCCACATTTTTTCAATAGTAAAAACTGTAGAACTGATTCTAAGTGAATTTGTATTTGCATTTGGAATCTTAACTCTCAATAAAGACTCCAAAGAACTGTCACTGCCAGTGATGCAAGGTATCATGCCACAGAAAAATCAAAATAGACTCATCAGGGAGAGAGCAAAAACTGGTGGGGCCAACTCTACTATTTGATGAATTCTTAAAAGGAAAGAACACACAGGTGAGTTACAAAACACTAAAAGGCCTGGATGACTACAGGCACTATCCATTTTTGATGACAAAATAGTCTTTTCTGAAATGAAGAAAAAACATTTTACAACCCTCAGCCAGATCAAGAATACCTCCAGGAGGTATAAATAGTGTGAGTGTCAAAGTCAGCAATCAAGAGAGGACTTCACCTGAATAAATACATAGGGTTTGCCATAAGATTTAGACCAATGGTAAGTCTCAGAGTAGGAATAATAGAATTGAGTTTTTCATAAACCATCTAAAAAAAGAGTACACAGTGCTGACACAATAACCTTTGGACAGATCAGGCAAAAGTCATCTTATACCAGAATGATGGGAAGTGAAGAATGTAGAGAAAGGGAGGAACTGCTCATGATTTGAATTCCTCCTAATCTGTGATGCACGATGAAGGTAGTGTTATGGTTTTGGCATGTATGCCTGCCAATGGAACTATTTCCTTTGTATTCATTAATGATGTGACTGCTGATAAAATCAGCTAGATGAATTCTGATTTGTATATGGCAATATTCACTAATCTGTTTTTGCTAAATACTTCAAAACTCAAGGGCAGAATTTTACAGTGCTGATGGACAGTAACTAGAAACATAGTGCAAAATCAGAAATGCCACTTGCCTTTTCTTAAAAGTGAAGGCAAAATGCTCTGAAAAGAAGACAGCTGCAGTGAAGACCCAACAGAGAATCCCCAGGGAGGAAACACAGCATCTGGTGATGTCTTTGGATGCTGGACTTAAGGCAGACAGCGAGTGCAAAGGGGTTGCAACCAAGTTTTAAAAATGTCAACTTAATTTACAAAGTATTGTATTTTGATTGATTACTTTTGAGCCCCCAAAATGGGGGTGGGGGGCATAAAAAATGGAAGTAATTCCATCAAGGTCCATAAAAAAATTTTGACAATATCTTTTAAGATGAAAGTCCATATTTCTAGCAGATCTTTATTGTTTCATTTTGAATTCATGGTGGTGGGGTACAGGGCCAAAATCATGTAAATTATATCCCTGCCCAACTTCTTAGGGACCTGACTGCTTATATTTTTCTCACTAGCCATGAATATTAAACTTGCTTAGATATTCTACATTCGACCACATATGTCTGTTAGAGCCTTTGATTTAAGTATTGATGGGTATTCATTGTATTTCAGCTGCTATTTCTATGTGTTTTCCAGTGTTCCAGTTTGTTTTATATACTGAGGGTGGCTGTATTTTTTCTGTGAACTGCTTTTTAGGTCCTTTTGTTTACTTACCTCATGTATAGCTGCGAGCTGTGCTGAAGGCAGGCTCTGTAGAGATTATGGACAAGTCTTCTTCGGCTGATATCTGACTGTCCAGCACATTTGAAAAGACAGGGGGAGTTTTTTTTTTAGATTTATGGAGCCTACACTTAAAATATTAACCATAGCACAAAAAAAAAAAAGTAAAGCTTAAAAGTTGACCATCGAACATAAAGAAACAAGTGCAGCAATTTGGCAGCGGGAGGGCAAGCAGCCCATTGAAGAAAGGGGCTTTGTTTTGGAATCTGGAAGCTGTCCAAAAGCTTGCTTTGTAGGATTTTGTCAGATGATCCACTGAGTTCCTGATTTGTAGGTGGCATTAAAGTGTTGACTAAACTTCCTGTGTGAATCTAATATTATTCATCTAACAAGAAAAAAGGAGTCATAAAAACAAACCGGGGAAAAAAATGGTTGACATTCAAAGAGTGTGCCACATAAATTATCACTAAGCTGTTGGGTGAAACAATCTCAACCATATCCTACAGGAATGGTACCTGTGCAGTAATTTGGTTTTTGAAGTGGTGGAAATTCTCATTTGTATTCCCTAGCAGTACATGCTGTATTGTGCACTGCAGGGGAGCGAGCTGAAGGAGTGGGTTTGTCAAGATTAGGTTCAACACAAGACACTCTTTAAGTGTTACAATCTTTTATCCAGACACAGAGGACAGAGGGTTGCCATTAAAATAGCAGCAGCAATATGATGAAAAACGAGAATTTGATGAAATTTTTTCCCACCACCTCCACTATGCTACCTTCCAATTATATTCTCGATCACAGTCCTCCGGCTATGGTAACTTTCAAAGGGAATGGTTAAGTCATATTTTTCCCCAACATTGGACATTTTCAAAGTGCTTTTACTTCTTGAAAATAATTCCATTTCCTTACCACAGAGACCTCTCTTTGGTGACAGCGGAGAGTGGATGTTTCTCGCGTTAGACAGGGAGATAACATGACAAGAGGTATTCATCTTCAGCCGACCAGCTTTAAGCAAGAGTGAAGAGCAGGAAATGCTGGGCGGCAGGGGGGAAGTTGCTGTGTCTGTATGCTTTCATATATATGACCATGAAAAATGGTGTCAGCCAGCTGCTAAAGCTATTATTTCTCTTTGTCTGTCATACATGCAAAGGTTCCTGGTGTTGGGAGATCTCCTGAAGACTTCAAGGCCGTGGATGGTATTCTGTCACATGTTTACTATATCCCAGATTCTCCCCAAGTCAATGAAGAATTAAAACCTTTTGCTCAGAAAACCAGCCTTTCTTTCACCACTTGAACCATCTGCTTATCAGCAGGGAGACAGCAGTTTGTCATTCATCATTATACATGATTGGCATGCACCATTGCGTGATTGAGTGGATCACTAATCAGAAACTGGTTCAGTACTCTATTAAACTGAAAATTTGTTTTATTTTGTCCAAATAAAAATATGTCCGCTTGGCTTATAAGGAAAAACAGACATTGCGCTGCTTCTTTTTTCCAGCTTTTTCTCCCTGAGATTTGTCCACGCGTAACGTTGTGCTAAAGGTTAGCAGTAAATACTTTGCCTTATTTTCCCTGTCTTTATCCCAGCTTATCTCAGTCTGCTGCGTTTTCCCTTTCTGCATTAACTGAGTGCTGCTTGTTCCAGTCCAGTATTTTGTGACCCTTGGTTGCACCTTCATTTTGCTTTCACGCATTCCTTTCATATAGTTTGAAGTGCACATGGTGAAATGACTGCAAAAATCTTGTATCGCTGAATCAACCCATTTAATATAAATTTGCTTAACTCTTATCCAGGGCAGCTCTCAATAGTGAAGCATTCGCTAGATAACTATTTAAGTGCCAAATCTCTGATAAAGAACAGACATGTCTGAAATGTTGTGAGCAAAAGAATGAAGATGATGTTTTAATTATTGTGAAAGCTTTGGTAATTACATCCAAACCATCATTCTTGTGATTGAAATAACTACAGTATTTAAAACACTTTAAAGGGCAACTTGCTGGTAAATTTTTTTGAGATTAGTACTTTACCTATTCTGAAAATTACCATTTGAAAAATTGATGCAGGATGTTAATGTTTCACAAATCTGGGCACAAATTCAGAGGAAAAAGTGGCTGTTTTGGGCTAAGTTCCTACAAATGCCTTGTTTTCAACATTGTGTCATATTAAATAACAAAAGGGAGTCAGTTTCCTAGGCTCTGCCTCAGCTCAGTGTGTTGTACTGAGTCGCAGTGAGTTAGAGCTTTCGTGACACAGTTTGGCCTTTTTCCAATTGTTTTATACTGCATTTATTATCATGGTGAATTATTGTATTTGTGCAGGTGCTAGTCAGGACAAAAAGACCACAATTTTCCCAAAAGGAAACAGCAGTGTCTGCTTGGATGAAATTCAAGGAGAATATTAAAAAAAAAATCAATAAGTAGTTTTGACGTTTTTTTCAATATTTCCCTTGTTTAAAAGTTTCCAGTGATTAGAATAATCAGTTGGCAGTTCATTGCACTGCTTCCCACTTAATCAATGCTGCGACGATTAAATGGCAAATTCAATAAAAAAAATTAAGATAAACTTCTCTCTTAACCTCACTGTTTGCTTTTAGCACTTCCTGAATGCAGCATATCTAACCCGTGCTTCATGGTTGTTTCAGATACAAAGAAAACAAAGACTTGCAGCAAATATCCCCAATTTAATAATGTTAACTTTAATTATACCTTATTATATACCTTATTTTCACAAGGCAGACATTCCACTATCAAGAAAAAACAGGCAATATGCTACCCAAGATTGAACAGAATCAGCGCAGGGAACGTAGCAGGGGATTTACCGAAGTATTCGGCCTGTTCGCATTTTAAACGAGCGAAAACCTAATGTTAGGCATTCTATTTCGTTGAATGCAGCATAAATTCAAAAAATTATTGCCACATTGAGCAAAATGCCACCACATGCAATATTATTAGCAAAGGCTAACGGTTACTCTTATTAACCAATGTGGCAAACAAGCTCTGTGATCATCATGGCTATGGTAAACCGAAAATAAAAAACAGTTTGCCAGATAGCTGGCTCATGTTCAAAAGAATGGCAGTGCATTAAAAACTGTGTATAAAAAGTGCAAATATTTTTAATAGCCTTCAGTTCCATATATCAAATGTAGTGGAAAGATTACACATTCAATTACAAATCATTAGCAAATTTTATCAAGGCTGTGTTATTCTTTTACAAGAAGCAAAGAGAAGGAGTATTAATCTACAAAAAAAAAATAGCAGTGTCGACAATTTTCTCTTCAAACTCAAATACTAAATTTAACTTTTTTAATCAAATTACATTGTTCCTCCGAATAATGTTTGGAACGGCACATTTTACTTCATAATTCAGCAGCAAATATATTTTATAACAATGTGTGAAACATTTGCTTCCTTTCTTCCTTAATAATGGACAATTAATGACACCTGTTTCTTCACAGAATGAAGTAATTCTCTAATTAAACTCCACACTGCTATTATTTTGAACAGGCCTCTTTAAATCAATGAGTCAATTTCTTAGAACAAGCAGCATGCATGTCATTACGGTTGGGTCTGTTGTTTTTCTATTACACTACTATATCAACAAATAAATTATTTGCCATGCAGAAATATCACGTCTACCAATAAAAGCAGTTCCTCAGGTTATTTATGTTGCACTGCTATTTTTTGAACACAATCGTACGTATGATAAAGAAAAACTGCTCTCCATCATTGAATTCCTCCTCCAGAGAACCAGTGCAACATAACTATCCTGAACAAGGACCCCTCCGCTACTGTTTCATTCGGAAAAACTCCCATTGTCCATGTCAGTATCACATTCACATCTCGTAAATGTAACCTAAGCACTTCTGGGTTGGTTTCTGGAAGTCTTTTCTTCTACGTACTCAAGTCATTCAGCTGTGCACAGTTGAGAGAATATGACCTAACTTGCTGTTATGCAAGGGATTAAATACTTTTCTGAAGGTCCAATCAAAGTCTTTTAATTACTGTGGAAAGTTTATACTGTCTGGAATTGGATTAAATCGTGTCAATCAATAGATAATAACCGGGATAGTTTCATGTTAGCATAAACTATAATTGTGCTTTATGCAGATAAGCCTGAGCAAGCATTAAAGTGACTGGATTTCAGTAAGAGTTCATATGAGGATACAAATGGCCACTGAATTCTTCGAGGGACGAATCTATGTGTAAATTAATTGTATGGAATCACGCATTTTCAATATTTGATGACTATAATTGATAGTAGAATGACAGTATCAATACCATGCTGAATTTTTGCTTCAGAAAACTGATTTATTTTTTCACTACTTTATTGAATACCATAAGCCTATTATAGCTGAAATGGTTGCAACAAAGGACAGCAATTTTTTGTCGCAAGAGATCATTTTTATTAACTCCTAGATAGATGCTATGGGCAAGTATATTGGCAGTTTGCACACATCAGGCTTGGCTGAGAAGTTTAATTCATACAATTCCTGGGAAACAGCGATGGGACTTAAGTCGTCCATATTCTAAATCATTTACAGGCACCACTTCCTCGTGAATATTCAAAAACCGTTTTGAGTGCATGACCTATTAATAGTATAGTGTTACTGCATGCATAAATACAGCAGCTCCATATCCTCAGGTTTCTACATCTGCTAGAGGGGGTTAAATAGCCAGGGATAAAGAGAAAGAGGTGAGAAGTGGGAGTAAGACAAGTGAAGGAGCCGGGTCGCAGAATGAGACCATAAAGAACAACAAGGTGAAATAAAACAAAGGGAGACAGGACACCAGGAGAAACAATACACAGGAAGTAGGGTTCTCGCTAGGTCATTTGAGCGTCGGGCCCCCGACGCTGTGATTTGGGCCGCTACACTGTCACCGGGGCCGATACAAATTAGCCAGTGGGAAACGTCACTTGCATGACGCTCATTGGCTGGCAATTAAGCAGACCAAGCGCGGGGTCTTTAAAACTGAGTGCGGGAAAATATTTGTTACATTTAGCTTTTGCGTGTGTATAGTGTCAGTGCCGTTCCGATTTTCCCTACTTTCGAGCTATGTGAAAAGTGAATGTTTTTTCTATGATCATGTCAGCATCGAAGCGCAGGAAAAACAACGACGCCAAGGGCAATATCGCATCGTTTTTCGAGCCAGTTGCAAAGAGAAAACAGGACAGTCAGACCGTTTTTGATGCCCCAGTGACGTGGGTGATAATCAAAATGGTGAGTCTGCCACGGATTGCTGTACCAGCACTGCATCTGTCATCATTGACGACGATGCCCCTGCTTCTTGTGAAAAGAAGGCCAATGCAGTCGGAGGGCAGAACAGGAAATGGCAGTCGGGCTTTGATCCAGCATGGAAGAAAGAATTTCCCTGATTGGAAGTAAGTTCTGATGGATCAGGTTTGTGATGCGTCTTTATGACAACTCGTATACTTTTTACTACCCTTTAATTCCAGCCAGTGTCGTTATAGTTCAACCTTTTTTCATGATTGTTAGAATCTATGATTCAAGCTATTGAATTCTTCACCTTCTATGTGCCATACTAGTAACATGCTGTTATGCATTTGAACTGCACAGCGCAAGTCAATGATTTAACGTTAGCAGAACGCATTATTTTTGAAGTTACCGGTAACATAAATAGCGCTGGGTCACAAATTTACTCCATTGTAATGATGTAAATAACGGGTTATTTTACAACGATGACAGTCAGACAAACCTATTGCCTCTTTTCTTTACCCTCGACGTGTATGCTAATTAGTTCTTAGATTTTTGCGTATCGCATTACCGAAAGAGGCGGAAGGAGATGATATAAAAGTAACAAAAACAAAACGATTACATGGTCAAACATGTTGGACTGCCTAACATGCTACCATCGTATTCACAAGTGTCAGCAAATTAGTGGGAATTTTTTTTAATTTTACACATGCTGCCGCCAAAGTGTAATTCGTGACATGACGCCGATGGCTGACGCCGGCCACTATCCCGACGGTAACTTGGAATGTCATTTTGGAATGTCAGATTTGAACACAAAACCGTGTGTCCCTTTGTGGTACCGACGTCCGGTCGAACCGCAGGCATATCGGCAACCAACGTGATTTTCAATAGAAACCGTATTTCTTTGTGATCACAAATAGACAATTTCGAAAATTTTGTTGGTTTAGTGCTTTTGCACAGACGATTGTTAGTGCATTTTTGCTTTTTTCCCTGACTTGCCGTATATTTCCATGTCAGTATGCGATATTTAATAGTGCATGTTCATATTACTAGAGTCTATTGAGGGGCCAGATGCTGAGGAGTTCAACTTTGACTCAGGCTGTGACAACTGTGCCAGCATGTGCAAAAGGAGACTCAGCGTCACCACTTCCAAATAAGCCTACTATTTTCATATGCTGGCTCTTGGCGCAAGCTGGGTCAAAGTTAATTTCTTCAGCTTGATTAAGTCTTGAATGTTCATTTGTATGTGGGTCAATGACGTGACATTGTCAAATAATTTTAAATGATTCATAAAAAGCATCATTTTATTCTATAAAACCTGTTTAATTTGAACATATTTCTAGTTTATCATAAAAATGATATATATTTTATGTTTTGCCATCTCAAACCCTCAAAATGTCAGGTGGCGCAACCGTCTGAGCAAGTTAACACTATGTGAAATGTATGAAATATGACATTTAAAATATGAATTAAAATAATATTAATATGGGGGCATAATTTTATATTGAAAACCTTTCAAATAAAAGTTTAATAGTTTAATTGTTCTTAAATTGTTTGGAAAACCAAAATACCCGCCCCCTACAATAAAGAATCCATAAGTTACTTTTAATACCCAGCTCAACTACAAAATAGTAATGTTTTAGGCAGAGTAGACACTCTCAGGTATACTTACTAAAAAAATTACATAAAAAAAGAGGGAAGAGTGTTTTTTTTCAAGAAACTTTTGGTTGCGCCACCTGACATTTTTTGGTTGGTGAAATTGCAAATACAGTCTAAAACTGTGCTAAAACCCTGTAAATGTTGTGCAACCATTAAGACCTGTTTAAACACACTCTTTCAACTTCAAATAAATGTATTCTGTGCATTTTTAAAGATTTATTAAAAAAAAAAATTTTTAAAAGGCTTATTTGTCATTGACCCATGTACCTATTGAGTGCATAGTTTTGGCCAAATGTGAGGCTTATATTTTATCTATTTTACATTATTTTATATTTTTGCGTATTCTTGCTGATAATTTGTGTGCTTCTGAGACAAGGCTTACTGAACATTTTTTTGTGTACTCTTGCTGACATTTGTGAGCTTCTGAGAGGAAACATTATCATGTCAGTCTTTGGCATAGTTATTTTTTGCCAAATGTGAGGCTCTTGATTGAACATTGCATTGGTTTGTGTGCTTCTGAGAGGAATCTTTGAGATAAAACAACATCATTGCGACAGTCTTCGGAATAAATGTTATTTCTTGTCATGAAGTTTATTATCTCTGCCTCAACTTCCTGAACCAAGCATTAGTGACTACCAAATTTTGTTAATGATGACAAATAAAAGAAATGATTTGGCTTTAAAGTAAGGATGTAACAGTGACAAAAACTTGGCTGTATTCCACAAAATTTGCCCCTCAGAATGCAGGAAATAGTGTTTCAGATGGTTCAGGCGGTTGGCTTGTCGTGCCAAGTTGCCCCTACGCTGTGAAAAAAATCCTGGTGAGAACCCTGGGAAGTATCAGGAAAAAATACAGGTGCAAGAAAAGGAAACCAAGATGAAATAAACAAAACAGTAAATAACAAACTCAAATGTGTACAAAATAAAGACTAAAAACCGGGAACCAATAAAGGGAGCACATAGTAGGCAAGCAGAGAAGCAGGGAAAGGGCACGGCCAGAAATGGGAAAAGTGAAGAGCAATCAGGTACAGAGTGGGGAGTGAACGAGGGAGAAAGAAAGACAAGGGAAAAGGAAGAAAGGATTACAAAATGATCTCATCAGAATAATAAATGAACTTACAAAATACATGATACTAACAGAAATGAACAAAAAAGACAAAATCAAAACACTGTCAATACCCAATGAGCAAAACACATTGAACACTGTATAACACATGAAATGTGGATTCACTCACTTTTTCAGACATGATTTGCGGATCAGAAGGTTGAAGGTTTGTCACCGGCTGAAGGTCTACAATGCATTCATCGTCTATACATGGCTGGTGGAAGCCTAACTCTTAAATCTAATTCTGTGCTTTCCAGCTGATGATGAAAAGGAACCATTGCTTCCTTTCCACCCATGTGGAAATGTCATATCTGTATTTTGCTTTCACAGGAGTTTATCTACTCTGGCTCTGAGGTTTTCTCTCTTTCTGATGATGAGCACCACAGAGGGAAAAGCGACATGCAATAGGGAATGCTCTTTTGTGGTCCTGGTTTCTCCAGAGGAATTCCCCAAAGCCAGGTGTTGAAGCCCTGGGGAGACTAAGCTTTCAGACTCAGTTTTTCTGTGTTATTGAAGTACATCCCTTTCAGGTCAAACACATTGGCCACCATCACTTTACATGTCTATCTTTTGAGATCAAACTGTTTTCTCACTGACCATTTTTTCTGGGTGGTGGGGGGCTGGTGGGAGAGTGGGTGTGGAGTGCACAAGGAGGCAATGTGGGTGGGGAGGGGCTCATTTTAAAACAGCCTCATGCTGTTGATTGTGGTCTCTGAACAACGGAACAGGACCCAGGAGAGAAGTGACTGTTGCTGCAGGCTTTTCTCAAGGAAGCCAAGAAAAACTGAAGGAGAACTATGTCAATGTCATATTTCATTCCTGCATCCTTCATTTTTTGTCCTTTCTGCCCCTTTATGTGTGGGATGAATATAACAAACGGGCTGTGCATGGCTGTGATCTGCTGCTTCTTGGGTCCCTTAGGTTATGATCTTAAAAGATGTGCTCTTGCCTTTGTCATATGCCACGTCTGATCTGTCTCTAACCAACCATCTAAAACAGGATTGTAGATGTGTGAACTTCAGAAAATTATGTTCAGTTTATTTTGTCATTTTGTATTCAATGGGAGC